>OY856326.1:5010000-7510000 GCA_963693445.1 Agonopterix heracliana
ATTCAGAATTCCGGATCGCAATTCCGTATGTGTGTGGCAGGTATATTAAGATTATCGTGCTTCTTTAGCGTAGCCACCTAGGAAGCTACCTATTTAAAACAATAACTTAATTGTTTGTATGAACACCTACTGTAGATAAATTTTTGGAAAAATGAAGGGCCTCTAGAATGGTCAAAGAAAATTGTCGTATTGGATAAGATGATGAGATGAAACGTCAATCGACCTTCCCCTACAATAGAAAGCAATTATGTGGAGCTTAACACTTAATGCAGTAACAATTAGGACGAGATTACAGTGCACAACCTGAGCGATTTTATTGTGAGCGAAGCTGTATTATTTCGCTCAAAGAAGAACTCTTAAGCGCGATACTTGACCCTTCAAGTAGGTTGAAGTATAATCACAGAGTACTATATCTATCAATTTACGAGTATAACTGGGTTCCACTAGAAAGAAGTTTACTGATGAACTATTGTTGTCCCTGTTTTGTGGTTATTTGCAGTGTTTTTAACGCGAAAGACATACCGTATCAATTGAAACGTCATCCCCACATTCTGAAACGGAACGTAGTAAAAATAATATGTGACGGAACTACCGATTTTTTGTGTACGCAATATCATAGCGAGTGTGAGTAAAACAGTAACGTAAAAGAAAACATTGTGAGGAAACTGGCACATCCGAAATAGTCCGATGTATGAAATGAGGAAGAAAACATGGCAAAACCACTTGAATAATCTTAAGACGCTGTTATACCGACGAGGCCGTTTTTTGAACACAAACGAAAGTGTTTTAAACTGTGTTTTAAAGTCTGAAATTAAATTATGTCTTATTTAAGGATCGGGCGGATGGGCGACTGTTCTCAATAATACGATTAGATTAAGTTTACTCGATAGAAAAAAATCCCAAAGTTACCCCTTTTTGTTATGTTTTTTCAATACTATGATTAAACTGCTGATATTTAACTTTTTATTCTTGTACTTAACTAAATACATTAAATATTTCTAGTGAACTCAGGAGAAGTTTTAGCTTAGAAACTCCCATGAGCAAAGATATTGACGAAAAACACGTTTTTTTGCGATCCTGCTTTCAATTGGAGCGGGATGGCTAATTGTAAACTTATGCTTGCAAGAAGGAGACGCTTGCAGTGGGATAACTCTGTGGGAGAATTCTGTGTCGGACAGATCTCATAATCTTCGACCGTTGAGCTTTGTTTGAGCGTTGCGTTAAAAATAACGCAGGCATGAATGAAAACTCCCGGTAACCGCTAAAGTACAAGCTTCAGCATCGTAGAATAAGTTTAACATTATAGCGCAGGTGGTAGAGCCATACTCTAAGAGCTTGCGTTCTAATTCCACAATAGAGCAACTACCACAGCATCTACCTTCTCGGGTCATTAGGATCTACTGTCTCCTATAATCCATTAGGGGCCGTTCATTTGATGCGGTTTTTCGTTCGTTTCAGAAAATAAAATATTGTAGAGAAAAATGTTAAACTAGAAAGTTGAGAGTAAAGGGACCCCGTGTTTACTATTTTTTTTAAGATACCTTTTTCGTACCACAGTTTGTTTGTTTATGTAGGTGACTGGATTTTGCCCGTAACTTCGTCCGCCGTGGATTACAAAAAAACTTCAGCACCCTGTTGCACCCCTTTAGGGGTCGATTTTCGAAATATAATTTCTTAGCTCACCCCAACATAAGCATATGCTCACGACTGTATTCCCCGAGGGGGTAGTCAGAGATATTCTGAAACCAAAGAACATCCACGTTTCACCAGTAGTACCGAAACTCTGTCCAGTGTGACGGGGGGTGATCCCGTCGCTACTTATAATGGACAGTGGGTACAATACATGCCTCGAAATTGAAGCATGCAGTTTTCCTCACGATGTTTTCCTTCACCGAAAAGCCAGTGGTGTTACAAATCGTACATAAATTCCGAAAATCTCATTGGTACAAGTCGGCCAGGGGTGCGATTTTTGAATGTCATCGGTAAGTTTGAACGGTTTTTAAATCTCATACAAAAGCCGTCTCCGATTTGACTTTCAAAAATCGCACTTCTGAATTATATGATTTTTGAAAGTCAAATCAGCAGTAGAAAGATGCGTATCTCCATAGAAATTTTGACATTTTCAACAGCTGAATTCATCGAATGAGATTAAAAAATCGCACTCCTGGACGGAGATCGAACCATCGCCTCCTGCTCGGCAGGCAAGGTTAATCGCCACTGGACCACCACGGCTTATTGGACACCAACATTCTCTATAAAATATATTGTGTATTCTATTCATCTTTCTATCTTCAGTGGCAGACTGTGAGTTGTCAGTCAGTCACGTAATCTTATAGATAGAAGATTGGAAGAAGGAAGGAATTGAATTAATAAAGACGACCCGATATCCGAGACCCGAGTGTCGCGGGTTCGATATGAGTTCCGTAAGAGGCAAGTATTTGTATGATGAATGTTCATATACAATGTGTTACAAAACTACAAATAAACATTTAAGGGGGTGGTGTAGACCATCAAACTGAACAACTTTCACTATGGGACTAATATCGAAATCGCGAAAAAAAAAATTTATGTTCTATACTCTACAAATCTACTAGAGCTAAAATATGTATGGGATTTAAAATTATTTTTTTCGCGATTTCGACGTTGGTCCCATAGAGATAGTTGTTCAGTTTGGTGGTCTAAACAACCCCCTTATGAGTTTCAAAAATTTATTGTTACTTATGAAACACCTTGTATATACCAGAATCATGGATGTTTGTATCTAAGTCATCATTGATACTTTAAATTGGACTAATATGTGTGACTATGTCCAAGATATTTAATTTAATTTATAGCGGTTAACAAATAAGACGTATATTTTTGCCTTCATTTGCTCTAATCTAAATCAAAACAGTTTACGGTCGTTAGAATAAAACATCTAATTATCGTGTAATGAATTCTGGCTCGACCGTCCGCGTCCGGGAATTTCCATTTAGTCGGTATCCATTCATTTGAGCTCCTTGAGTCGGATCATGATCGGCCGGGCTTGCTCTAATCAATATTAATATCGTACCTTGAAATGGACAGCTGAGGTACCTACTCTTTGTTTAAAACTCGTTTTGTTTTACCATAAAAATTTTTAAGAGTTCCGGAACTACTTATATCTTATACTAGTGTTTTCCCGCAACTTCGTCCGCACAAATTATATACCAGATTTTAAGTCAGATCATAAGCTATCAAACAAAAAAAGTTTCATCAAAATCGGTTCAGTAGTTTTTGCGTGATGTGCGAACAAACAAACAAACTAACAATTTTGTCAAAAGATGGCGCTGCACGTTTTTAAATCGCGCTATCGAATGTTATTTGAATTTATATGAAGAGAACCGCTACTTTTTTATTCCTCTTGATTTTACGGTTTTATAATAGTTAAGATACGGTTAAATTTAATTAGTTGGCGAAACTTAAGAAACGCATTTGGTATAATATATTATGTTACTGAGTACCATTGCGTGGCAATGGCCTCCCTCGATCATATAATTCTGAGGTCAATGTCCGTTGTCCGCCCGCGCCCGCGTACTGTACGCACTGCGCGTACCTTTGTACGATAATAATAATTTTGTTAATCATCAATACCTATTATAAACATTGATAATACAAATAGTTATCATTAAAAATTACCCAATATTGTAGAACAGTTTTAGATTTTTTTTCCTCCAGTATTTTAAAAGTTAGAAGGACCTCCCGTACGCTCTGTTTTTAACTTTGAGCACATAAATATCCAGCTATAAGATATACAAGCATTTACCACTTAGTTTGTAATGTTTTGTTCCATTCTACAAGAGATATCCAACGAAACACCTCACTCGATTGAGTAGCAAATTTCTGTTTATGGGTTACTATTATCTGTCTTCTTGCCAAACGATTCAATAGGTTCAACAATTTGTGAAATAATTGAGGTGGGGAATACAGACAGAATGGACAAACGTCATCAGCTTATACAGGATGTAAGGAATAATTGAACAACTACGAATAATAATAACCATGGAAGAATAATACTCTAAACAAAATCCACATAATTTTTGGCACCTAATGAAAAATGACATGTTGTATGAGTTTTGGCGGCAGGGTACACTTTTTAAAGAACTTTAGAACACTGTACATTTTTTAGGTGCCACTTTTTGAGCTTGATTTACATTTCTATACATTTTTATTAGTAGTTGAACATTAATTGTTCTAAAAACAGTTTAGAAACCAACTAACCTCCCTTGTGGCTGCTATCGGCAGTGGCCAGGCATTTAACTAATTAGAGCATTCGCTTCAACTCCGCTCCCAGTTGTTGACACTTGGGAGAAAGTTTCGTTTTGACTCAGTTGATAGTTTGTTTGCTTTTAGCCTACTTATAACTTGTTTCAAATTAGGAGGCTTATAGAAGTCTACTCTCGGACTTGATAGGCTTTGATGGTTCCGTGGTCAAACAAAGAACCTTTACATACAGGGCGTTAAGCCCTCCACAGACTGAAACCATGAACTCAGACCATAGAACTGAAATCGTTCTCTATGGAGCCTACCTCAGGAAACGCGAAAGAAAATCAGCTGTCCCATACATTTTGAATCGGGTAACCTACAGCAGTTTTGTATGAAAGAGAGCATTTTTTTTTGCGTTTCCTGAGGATTAGATTACACATTGAAAGTTGTTCAGTTTGATGGCCGGCTGTCCCTTAAACCCTGTATCCATTGGTCCATTTTGTCTGTTTGTATGCCTCAATGACTCTAATTATTGCACCTATTGAAACACGAAGACAGATAATAAACCCAGCAAAAACAGATTATGTGATGGTAATGAAAAAAAAAATTCTGTGTCCGACTCGCTCTTGGCTATTTTTTATTGAAATATTTCATTTCTTACTGGCGTTAGTTTCACTGTTCTCCTAACGTTTAACCTCTTAACGTTTTCATTTCATTACGCTTACTAAGTACCGTCAACAGCAATATATATTTCGTTATATTTCTAAAATCGGGTTATTAAGTACCTGCCTATTACCTATTTTAAGAGAATTATGATAGCATTCTGTATATATAATAAATTCCATTTCGTTTTGATTGTAGAGCTCTTCCAAAAATAAATGCAAAGCTTGATGCAAATAAGGAAAAAACTTGCTGTTTTTTTAAAAAAAAAATTCAATAAAATATATGATATTTTCATGTCCCAAAGTCGTAAAGTGACATGAAAATCTTGTTTGTTTCTGTCATAATTAAATTGCTTTAGACACTGATAAAGCCAAAAACAGGAGGATGCAGCATGTTTATGTTTACAGGGTGTAAACTTAAATATCGTCGGCTTACTGCTTTTTTTTTTTTTTTTTTTAAAAAGTCACTAAGTGATATGTTACATCCTGATAAAAACAGTTGATAAAAAAAAACTGTTTTGCTTTGCTAGTATGGAAAAGTGAAACTGTTTTATGATTAGTATGGAATGACCTATTAATTGTTACCAAACCAATATTGTTTTGATCAATATTAACAAAACTAAACTGCTTTTCACAGAATGTATAATGTATTATTAAAGGGGATGATACTGAACAACTTTCTCGAAGAAACCTTAAGAAAATAATGCAATCAACTGATCGAATGTTTGTCTGAAAATTTGAAATATTTTTTAGCGATTTTCCTGTGTGTTTCTTAGTGAACCTTTAAAGTAATTCAACTGTTTACCCTAACACCCTGTATAGATCATCAAACTGAACTGAATAACGAAATGAAAAGTCGTGAGAGCGGGATAGAAAAACACTAGCATCAGTAAGTGGCATGTGCACGACACTAGCGCCCCTAGCTGTTGTTGGACCGCCGTGAATTATTTCAAGTAACAATATGTTGGTTAAAAGTTTGTTATTTTATAATAAAATAATGTAAAAACTAAAGAAATTAGCAAATTCTCAATATAAAAAAATGTTATAAACACCTATTTACTAGAATCCACGATATTTGCAGTGCCAATTTCCGTACAAACTTTTATCCCGGTTTTCACACCTTTGGAGATAAAAATTTCAAAAAACCTTTTTAGTGAGCAACTATAGATGCCAAAAGAAACGTCTATGCCAAATTTTAAGTTTATAATCTTTAGAGTTTTGGAGATTTCGTGTTGAGTTAGTGTGTGGATTTGCATAGATTCAAGCATATTTTACACAGCTTTTCCGACAAAAGTAAACATTTCTGCCTTCCCGGGCTCTGACAGTTCCCATCACCACTTGGCACATAACCAATACATAGTATTCGAATAGTGGCATAGAATTATTTTGTCGATTTGCACCGGAGTACACTCGAGACAGATCGAGCCGAGCAACCTGCATAATGCAAGGAAGTGAATGCTGTTGTCAGTGCCATGTGTTAGGCAATTCTAGATTTAAATTTTATGAGCGAGATAGTGTCATACGCGTACGAGCGAGCCACCGTTCTATGCACGACTGTGATGCGATACGACTCAACAAAGATTGCTTCTTCTGTTTTAAGGTTTCATCAAAGATTTTTTTTTTATTTAGGAGTGAAATGCTGAAGCAGTTAGTCGTAAAAATGAATTCTCGTAATAACCAAAATAGAAGCTAAGAGGTCGGAACTAAGTGACAGTATTCATTTTCATTAAAATTATCTTTCCACCCTTTCGGGTGGTCAAAAACATTCTTACATTTTGATATTGATATTGATAATAACCATCCAATAACAAAAATTCTGTTTGTAGCAAAGATTTAATTATGGTATTGATTAAAAGTAGGCAGTGAAATATAAAATCCCAGACACATTTTCGAAGGTACTTAACCTGTAATTAGTTGGAAATTTTGAGCACAAAACATACCTTAGAAAATAGTTTGTTTAAAATCGAGATATAATCGATTTATCATCAATTTATCAAGGTTTATGGATTTTTCAAGGTCCATATTCATTTTTTTTTCGAAATATTGGATGATTTGTGTATACATTATTAAATTCGATGTCGACCCATAGCACGGGCACTCTCACCCTACTTACTATCAAAACAAGCCTTAAAATATAGCCTTGCGCATGCTACCGCTTTCATTAATCGCTGAAATAAAAAAAAAAAAACATTTTTGCATGCAAACTTAAAATGCGAATAACTTTTAAATTATTGTTTCAGTGCCAGTTGGGGTTGAGTAAGTATGAGGTTTTGCGCTTATTCATTAACACGTGTATTTTATTTTTATAACAATGAATCAGGTTTGTTGCTTTTGAGTTTTTTCGAATTTCAAACCAGGTTTGTAAAAAATAAACTGGAATTTTTGCATAATAATTTAAAATCATTTACCTACTAAAATTTAAGTGGCATAACCTATAAACCATCGATTTCTGTTTTAGAGGGGATAAAACATTTTCGCTTTTTGTATGGAGACTGCTAGCTTAACAAACCTCTTAAAGCGTGAAGTTGTTGCAATTTTTGCTTAATTTATATTAGTTTGGATCTTCCGATGAAAATTTTAGTAGTTGATGGCAAGCTTAACGTCCACAGAACACTGCAAAAAAACCTTATTTGTTGGAACTTAACTCAACATTCAAAAGGAGAACAGATGAGGCATACAGACTTGCAACATCTAGTATGAGAATGTGGAGACTAACATTATTTATGAGAGCAGCGCAAAGAGCGGCCTGTCAGTACTGTATGCAAGTTTTATGAATGCACCCTGTTGGCAGGAGTCCAAGCTCACCGCACGCGACAATCGGCGGAGAAAAACATAAAAATATGTGAATTTGGAAGTCAATATCAACCGTGTTGGGCGCTTTAGGGAATTTGATAGATTCCGTTTTAGAATGGACCTGGGATACTGCCAGCAAGCCATTCAAAATAAGAGGTTTATGAAATTTTTGTGTTAAAGTTAAGAAGATAAAATTGAGTTAATTTTATTGATGAGCAAATTATACTTATGCTCTTTCTAATGTTACTAAAATTAAATTTTTCCCGAGGGGGCAATCAAGGGCTATTCTGTGATATACCAAATTCGAAATACAGTGTCTTAATTTATGGGCGTTCTATCGATCAATCAATGAAACAATTATACTTTACAAATGTATACTATATACTTTACACAAAAAACATAGTATACAAAGAGTAAACAGACAGGAAATACAGAGGGAACAAAAATATGTAGGTAGGTATATAAGCGGTTAGAATCTATGTGTCTATCTAATCAATTAATTGGCAAACTTAGGGTTGTCTATGGGTAAATTAACTATATCTCTACGCATTTTAGTACTTATGCGTTTCACGTTTTAAGAGCCTATGATATGAGTTTCGTTGTGTAACGTAAGTGTTGTCAAAATTACGGTCTTATTACAAAATACGAGTAAGTACCTACATACGCCTACGCCTGTATTAAGCATCCATATTAGATCTATTACCTCTACTCGTCTAATAAAAAGCCAAATAAAATAAAGTAAATGTCGTGTCCGTGCACTATCGTGAGTCCATGTACGCTTTCCTTCGTATTTGATTCATTCTAGCCGTGCACAGTAAAGTCGAGCTAAACTTTGTTGGTCATATTGACCAGGACTTTGAATACGGATTTGAATAAAAAACGAATTGGAAACGAATGAGTGTGCAAACACTCACAGAGTCTCTGTTACTCGAGATTTCTAACATATCGTCGTTATGTACTGGGGCTTGTTATACTGTTTTTAGGAAAACGTTTGTAGTATTTTAAAATTCATTCATATATTTTTAGAATTTTGAATTAGTGTGTTTGTTCACTACATTCAGAAAACAAACCTTTTAAAATGCCATCCTATCTTTTAAGAGATACATTTAAACAAAAAAAATGGGAAGTGTTACAATTTTCTCCTTCTTTGGGGTAAGTTATTGTAACAGGCGGAAGCAATAAAAAAACCGCTATAATTTACGAGAAAATATACCTTGATATTTATCGACTAAACAGTATTTATGAGCATTTTTAATAGTATAGCCTGGAGTGCGATTTTTGAATCTCATTCGGTGAGCTCAGCAGTTGAAAATGTCTAAATTACTATGGAGATATGCATCTTTTGACTTCCGATTTTACTTTCAAAAATCATACTTCAGGAGTGCGATTTTTTAAAGTCAAATAAGCATTAGAAAGATCCATGAGAACGCTTTTGTATGGGATTTAAAAACCGTAAAAGCTCACCGATGACATTCAAAAATCGCACCCCTGACCAGAAATATAAAAAACCTGGTTTGGGGGTGCTGCAATCGACTGTAACCTTTTAGGTCAGTATTCCAAGTACAAAAATTAGTTCCAATGAATTTCCGCAACATGGCGAGGTTTTTTATTTTTCTGGTTGGGCTTTAGTTGGATTGAAACATTTAAATCCACTTTTCTATAAACGTTCTTCGAAACTTTCCTATTTCCTTCGAAAATACGAAACGCATCTCAAACATCCATAAGCTGCTTCATAAGTGGGATATTTACGCAGAACTCAATGACTCCCAACTGGCAAAATTTACTCTTATAAATATCCCAAGAGCATATTTTTTTCAGTCTTATATAACACTTACAGCCTGCTATAAGTGTGGAATTGGGCGCACTTTATAAGTCTATTCACCCTTTGTGTTGCCTTATAATGGTCTTGTGAAGTGTATTTTCAATCTTACAAAACTCTTAAGGATGCTTTTATAATTACAAACAAACTTACAAGTGACTTACAATGGCATGCTTTAAGGGCAATTGCCCTTACAGTCCTCTGCTGCTCTAAGTGTAATATCGCTTGTAGTCCTCTTTGTGATCCCCTAGTAAGAGTGTAATCACAATTCGCCGAAGAGGTCTAGTCGCGTGTGTTCTGAAATGTTTTTTGGATTATAATAATTATTAGGACGCATCAAAAACGTAAGTAATATTTTATAATTTATTTCACTTTCCTATGAAACGTAGTGTGTCTATATATTTGCATAATTGTTTATTAGAGTATAATATATGCGACTGCGGTTGCGAAGTAGATTTTCACGATTATTTTTAAATTTAAATAATAATATTATCGAAGGGCCTTTTCAAAAACGTGTCTTAAATATTAAAAATTATTTTATTTATTTGTGAAATAAATCAAAATGTGGCCATTACGGTGGTAATTGGTGAATTATGATTTATAAGAGATTTATCAGAACTAAATAAGAGCAGTACTCTTATTTAAGGCTTTTATCGCACTTGTGAAGTCAAAATAAACCAAATCATTTGGCTACACGGCCATATTGCAGATACGTATATTTCTTCGGAACGCTCCACTTCTCTTAAACCGCTTCCAGTTGAGTAAATCCATCCTTAATAAAAAACAGTTATTTAAGCAAGCTAAATAGGACATCTATTTTCCGCCATTTTGGCCAAACAACTGACACAAGCAGAAAAAGCACTTTTAAGACTCTTTGAACGTGCTACTAGTCTTTAATATGTCTTAGGTAAGATGAATCACACTTATAAGTACTGGTCTTACAACAGGTTTATGAAATGCCCTAATAAGTCATTCACTCTTAATAAATACTTAGTAAAGTATCTTCTAAGATCGAGTGCTCTTGCAAAATGCTTGTATAAGTGTTAATAAAGAATCAAGGGCAATAAGGCTTATAAAATGCACTTATAATACCACTACTCTTATAAATGTCTTATTACGTTTTCTTATATACGTCTGTATGAATGTGTTACAAGTATGAAATCACATCATCATCATCAATCACACAAGCAGAAAAAATTTGAATAACCGTCAATAGAGATCAGTCACTTTTAAGACTCTTTGAACGTGCTACTAGTCTTTAATATGTCTTAGGTATGATGAATCACACCTATAAGTACTGTTTTTACAACAGGTTTATGAAATGCCCTAGTAAGTCATTCATTCTTAATAAATACTTAGTAAAGTAACTTCTAAGATCGAGTGCTCTTGCAAAATGCTTGTATAAGTGTTAATAAAGAATCAAGGGCAATAAGGCTTATAAAATGCGCTTATAATACCACTACTCTTATAAATGTCTTATTACGTTTTCTTATATACGTCTGTAAGAATGTGTTACAAGTATGACATCTCTTATAGCCTAAATAGACTTATAACATGCCATTATAAGGGTTTCACTCTTAATCAGAACACATATAACCCTTATATAAGACTATAGATCTTATAAGCTTTTGTTTGTAAGAGTATTTTGCTAGTTGGGATTGCCATCGACTCGACAGTAGAAGAAGAAGACCCCAAACGTACATAGTATGTACAGTATTTGATTTCTAACCTGTACCTATAAAAATCGTCAAAACATTATCGATATTAAAACCAGCTCATTCCAACTACAACACTAGTCGTTACCCAAGAAAAGATCCTTAAAAACAATCTTGTTAACTCATCCTTACGTACATACACAAATAAAAGAAATCCCTGTTTGCTAAACAGATTCAGCTCAAGGGGCAGAAAGTTCCAAGCAAATAGCGTAAGAACGGACGGAATAAGAAATGTAAGCTGTAGGTACTTCGCAAATGCGGCTAAGCAGGTACAGATGGGGGTAAGCAGGTATATATGGGGTGAGGGGGTGAATAATGCATGTTGCATCTCCATTCAGCCGGCGGACAGGATAAACTCTAGTCTACACTTACCGTCACGCAAAGCGAAGGCTAATGGAGTGTTCCAGTCTATTTTTATTGAGGAGGTCGATTGGCTGGATTTTGTACAAATAAGTTTACTTATACATAATGTTAACAGTAATGTTGCTTGTTTATAGTTGTAGTTAAGACATTTGGATGTGTGTGTTGGCAGCTTGGCAAAAAGAGTTTGACATGGCCAGGTGCTTTGGCGCCGCCGCCGGCAGGATTATTTTTAGGGGGGTGCACCTGGCTAGATCCATATCAAAAAAGCAAGGGTGGATCCAGGAATTCGTGATTGCAGTGGAGCCAGGAGATGAAATTTCTTGATACTGTTTCTTGACTGTGTCCAGACAATTTAAGTATTTTACCTAGTTGAAATAGATTCCTGGGATGTCTGAAGCGAGCTCGAAATTTTTCAGTAAAAGTTTTCGGCTGTGGCCATAACATTTTAAACAGGTAGATAGTTGAATTAAACAGATAATATGGAGCGAGCGAAGCGAGCACGAACATTTTCAGCTACATGAATTTCTCAGGCAGCAGGTATTTCAAGCGTAGCATAAGCATAAGCATTATGCTCACGACTATATTCCCCGAGGAGGTAGTCAGAGATATTCTGAAACCTCAGAACATCCACTGTTCGCTAGTACCGAAACTCTGTTCGTGTGACGGGGAGTGAGCCCGTCGCCACTTGTCTTGTAATGGACTGTGGGTCAAAATCGTGAAGTCGGTACTGGGTCGGGCCGGTCGGTTTAAAGCGTGATAGATAATGTATCGTTTTCTATGGAAGTGATGTATCTGTTACTTTAGTAACTAGTAATCTGTGCTGCCGCGACCTCCGAGTTGCACAAACTGTGTAGATACAATACCTACCTAAACTAACTTCACACTTAAAAACATAGTGGTAGTTGTAGGAAAGTTTCTGATCTGACCAACCCAAGGGATTATGGTCGTGAGTTTATGTTTGTTATGTAAAAAAAAGAAGATGTTGTAGGTTCGGATGTAAGCCCGTATAGTACAAAACATAGTTCGCGACTCGTGTACACTTTACGTGGCCGAACTTTCAACGGTTAACGAAAACGGAATTCATGTATCTAGAAAAAGATTTAGTTCACTTGATGTAGGAAATCTGGACCCGCGTGAATTTTGATGTGGTCGTATGTAAAATTTAAAAGGTATGGACTACGGTTGCGGTCTCTTATAAGCATATACTATCACGATCATAATCCCTTTTGGGGTCGTCAGAAGCATTGTGATAATTACTATCATTGTGACAGATAGCTATCGATTTTGTACAGAAAATCATAGTAAAATATTAATTCCGAAATCTCCTTAAGGGGTTTATCTATTTTAAGGGGATGATCAGACCATAAATCTGAACAAGATTTTTTAAGAGATCAACATCGAAATTGCGAAAAAAATAGCTGTCCCATACATTCGGGTCGAGTTAGGTTTGCATTTTAGCCTACGCGCGTACCCTAACAGCGAATGCAGTTAGGGTACGTCCGTCCCTCGCACACCGCGCTCAATAGCGGAGGCGGTGTGCTTTTGTTTCGCCAATGCTGTTTGGGACGGCAAAGAGTTCTGATATATTTCTGCATTCTTTCGGAACTATACCTAGGTACAAATTAAGAAAACATTTTCGTGCTTGCAAATACAGTAGATGAAAAAAAAAACTTCAGGGAATTCATTTCCCGTAATAAATTTCGCCTCGTATAATAAATTAAAGACTAACAAGATAATTAACTTTCTCATTCCTGTTGGGACAGCGAAATGTCGTTATTTGCTTTTGTCTTATAAACTGTTGTATTTCGTAATATATTATCTAGGAAAAATGTATTTTATTTCCTGTTAACGTTGCTCTATTTTACGATGGAGATAGTCGTTAACCAAAGACGTGGTTCTGTGCTGTGCTGGGTTAAATTATGTCTGTATTGCGCAACGCATAGCAATTTGTGCTTGTATCTACACATATCAGATTAGATCTAAAGGAACGCCGTATCTTAATTATGAAGGGAGTGTTCAGACAACTACAGAAGTAGCTTTTTATTTTCCTATATTTATCGTTATTTTACTAATATGTGCTTATTATCACACAATGCGTTACATACAGTAGGGTCCTTCTTATTACGATGACACTTTTTAAGGGGATAATCAGACAGTCAAACTGAACAACACTCTCTATGGCACTAAGATCGAAATCGCGAAAAAAATCTGCTGTCCCATACCTTCGGCTCAAGCGGGTTTGCAGTTTTGTATGGAACATCTGATTTTTTTCTTGATTTCAATTTTGGTGCCATACAGAATATTGTTCAGTTTGAGGGTCAGATCATCCTCTTAAAAATGTGTCAGCATACCTATTAAGAAGGGCCCTATATTTAATAGGGTGCTTGAGACCTTTAAAGTGAATAATTTTCGGAACTTACATTGAAATCGCGAAAATTGTTGTTCCATAGAAAACTTCAATGGATGCCAGTTGTTTTTTTCTCGCGATTACGATATTGGCCCCGAGGCCCTTGATGAAAGTTGTTTAATTTGATGAGGCCATCCCCTTTAATATATTATGAATTAAAATTTACACCCTGAATTAATCTTTAACGTAGGTAACGTATGTACGAAAACTCAGGATTATTAATTTGGGGCATGAAGTGCGATTTTTGAATCTCATTCGCTGAGCTCAGCAGTTAAAAATGTCAAAATTACTGTGGAGATATGCATCTTTCTACTATTGATTTGACTTTCAAACATCATACTTCAGAAGTGCGATTTTTGAAAGTCAAATCAGCAGTAGAAAGATGCATGAGAAGGCTTTTGTATGAGATTTAAAAACCGTTCCAACTCACCGATGACATTCAAAAATCGCTCGCCAGGGCAGACAGAAACGTTGCCATAACTAATTTAAGCAATATTCACTTTCACACAACTCCACTAAGTTGGAAAATATGTTTCGTGCAGGTAGCAACCTAACCTACCTTAGTATCTTAGTCAAATCCTAGTTCCGTGAAATGTGGTGACTTTACCACCGGACGTTGAATTTGCCATCAGTTACGTGCATTCATAAAATCAGATTAACTTAGTCCAAACAATTTTTTTAAAGCTGTGCCAATTTTAATAAAAAGATAAATTTTGACTAAATGAATCTGATTTTATGAATGCACTTAGCTTATTTTTATTTAATGACGTTTCCTTGTTACATTTCGCCAGTGTCAAGTGTTGTATTTATTTATTCGAAATTGTACGGTGATAGGATATGGCGATCTCAAAGCCCCGTTGCTAAACAAAAACACACACTCGAACCCGCCATAAAACGGCGGAGCCACGTGGCCAATTAAATTGCAAGCCGACACGTCCACTCGTTACCCACATAGCCACGCGACTCCCAACAGTCGCCACATTTCACCGGTATCCTAATTTACTCGTATTATATTAACCTCTTTGATACGCTCTTTGTCACACAAACTAGAAGTTGCCAGTGTATTAATCGCAATCTTGTAAAGCACTGCTGCAATTTCGTAATTGTTTTACCAAGGGTGTGAACATGGTGGGAATTATATCTCACATGCCTTAGCAAGTAACTAAGCCGTGTCTTTACCCGACACTTGCTTTGCAGCTTTTCCCTTTGAGTTTAATCTAGAATCCTAGCACTCGTAAGTGATGTGTATTGTTCATGAACTCCCAACGTTTGTGAGTTGCATGTTACATTTTGAAGCATGAACTGTCGCATTTTCAAAAACAAACATTTAAAAGGTAAAAAATAATTCGGTCACCTATTATTTTTGATGTAAAATCAATACCGGTCCCCTTCGCATTAATTGACCTGTAGCATAGAATTTTTTTTTGTTTTATTCAAAATTGGTTTGCGGTTGGCTTCAGCTCACCGGATGGAAAGTGTAGGTGAAGCCGAGGATGTAGCGTGCTCGCCCAGAAAAAGCCTATTAACTCTTCTTTTAAAAATATATAGACGTCAAACTTATAACAACACTCCTCTTTTTGCGTTAAAACGGATGAAAAGGTCGGAAAGGCGAAACATATTTTTCACCTCACAAGCTCGGAAAGATTCTGTTTATCATTCGAAATCTGAGTGCAAAAGTGTATTTTATCCGCTAGCGTGGAAAGAGTTTTTGAAATTCGAATCTGTCTATTCAATATTTTTATACACCGCCAATCCACAGAAAATGCTTAATTACTATTTCATGAAGCCAAACCACGAAAATAAAAACTTTTTGAAATGTTCTTTTTAGCAATTCACTTTTTTTCCTCGCTGTTGTGAGGTGAAAAATTGTGTGTTTCGCTCGGCTGCAAAGTTATTCTGCGTTATACCTTTGAAACCTTCGCTTGCTCAGGTTTCAATAAAAGTACTCGCGCCAAAAAGCAACTTTGCAGCCTAGCATAACAAATAACTATTGTACTGGCTTTAAAAAAGATATTCTGCTATAATGATGATCGAAAAACGATTTTCTGATTTTTCGTTCATATTTTGTTGTACAATTTACGTTGATTTGTTTTTTTTCCATTAAGATTTATTTCGGGGCATTTCATCAATTTCCATTCATGCCAGAGCCGTAATTTCAGCATGCATGAACTCTGATAATGTGTAAAAGAATTAAAGGTTTTCATATTCTCACATAGGCTGGTAAATTTGCGATTAATTCTTTCCAAACATTATCATCAGCCCATACAGGGTGTAAGAAAACGTATCATTAACCTTTAAACCACATACTCTACCCATCAAACAGAACAACTTTTACTATGGGAGCTGACTTTTTAAACTCTGACAGGTTTGCGTCCATAGTAAAAGTTGTTCCGTTCCGTTCCTTTCAGTTACATTACTGTATAGTATCAATTATGTTATTAAATAGACGATGTATTATTGTATACATAACCGTACCTAGCTTAAGAATTTATACTATCGTGTTATGTTGTAGAGTTTCTGGCCGCATCTTCTCTACAGCGACAACACGTTCCGAAGCGGTGGTAAGAAAGATTTGACTTTTAATAAGTGTGCTTCAAGCTCCTATATTGAATAAATTATAAATTGACTTTGACTTTGTTCAGTGTGATGGGTAGAGTATGTGGTTTAAAGGTTAATGATACTTCTCCTTACACCCTGTATGTATACGTCCCATCCACTACAAGTCACAGGCCTACCCAGCCTACCCTCCAGGAGGGTGCATGGGCGATAGTGCACCACGCGTGCCCAATGCGGATTGGTAAACCTCACATTCGCATTAGAATTTCTTCTTTAGCTATTATGCAGGTTTCCTCACTATATTTTCGTTCCGTTTGAAAGCAGTCGCTATTACGTTCATAAATTAGAAAATCCCATTGGATCATGGCATGTCATCCATGCGGATTCGAACCCGGACCCAGAGTGTCCATATTTGTCCGCAACGCGCCACCTATGCTCCTTCCCAAACATCAACGCCATTATTAAACATGTTTTTCCATGTTATTTTGCTTATTTTCGACTTCAGAGTCCAGCAAAAGAAGCGTGTTTCCAAAAGCTATTACGTAATGTGAAGCCGGGCTTTGATCTCAGCATAGCCCCGGGCTAGTACTTGCCGGCAAATCCCTTGCAATACCCTGCTTCAGGACGATGCATAGTGTAGGGTAAACGGTCTTGTTATGGTCTCTGTGATGAGACTACTGACTTTGTCAAATGAGACATTGTAAATGACAGATAGGGTAGGGTAGGGTACGCATGATTTTGCTACTGTTATGTGAATAGGTTAGATGATTATTTTTTTATATGACAAAATCGGCACCGCGTCGAGTATTGTATTCGGTACAATACTTGCCCGGCTTGCATCAACAAGTTTTTAGGCTTATGGTGTTTTTCGTCCATACAAAACTTTGTCGTAGAACACTCCGTAGACCGTATTAATAAAAGGTTAGAAAATCTAGATTGCGCGTATAAAATAACATTTATAATTTATAATATAATTACGAAGATTAATGAAATTATTCATACAAAATTTCAAAGCCTTATATTATAAATTGTAAATATTTTTTGATACGCGCAATCTAGATTTTCAAAGTTATTTTTCCATATATAAAACATTACTTTTATTAACACCGTCTACGAGTGTTCTACGACAAAGTTTTATATGAAATTGACAGCTCCCCAACCACCTTAAACGTATTTAGTGATAGTTCTGTCACTTACACTGCTCATACAAATGACAGTGACATCATCATATTTAAACATGTTTAAGCCCTAATACTTTTTGGTGCACGCCAGCCTTAATCCTTTATTATTAAGAAGGTATTGAATTAAATACCTAAGTGAAATAATTGTAATTTTAGACAGGATAGGCCAGTCATTTTAGCGTGTTCAGTTTGGAGGAGGTCGAAGTAATCTTTATGTTTACTTTTAAACCGTAATTGGCATCATTTAGTGAAGAAAGTAAAGCCTGAAAAAAAATTAGACAAAATATTTGTATGGAACATAGAAAAAAAAATTAAAACTCACGGAAGGCTTGTAACTCATTGAATAATAAACCTATAACGCTTATTTTAATTAGACTTAATTGTGATTTTTGAACATTAAAATTGACATCAAAATTAGTAATGTGTTGTTAGTGGGTTATTTGTTAAAAAATATTTTGTCATTTTAATTTTTTTCTAAGTAGATACAAATATAAATTCCAAGTGTAAAGCGTGTATAGCCTTATAAATATTAGTTTTATTCTATTTTATCATTATTAAAACGATATAACGATATATTCAGCTGTGATTAAAATAACCGAAATCATTATGTAGATAAGAATTTAAATGTATATTTTTCTTTTTAATAACACGTAGTATATTTATACTAATTATTTTGCATACATATTAAAAACATAAGGTGTATGTATGTAGTGTTAAAAGGATCTAATATCGACGATGGCTCGCAAGGTGCTCTCGGGGGTGCAGGCGGGTTGGGACGGGCGACGACGTGACCTTAGCGCGGCCCGCGCTTGTGCGCTCGCGTCGGCACTACAAAGGCACTGCAACCCAATGCAATCATGCTGTGTTTTTAGCGGCGTTTTGCTTTTAAAGGACCTATTGATAAAAAGATTGGCTGAGGGCCTGTTTCGCCACTTTTTGATACGTTCATTTTAGTTTATCAGAAATCTCATTTGACACATTTTGTATGAAGAATATGTCAAATGAGCTGTCGGATAAGCTAACAAGAACTTATTCCGAATTGGTGAAACAGGCCCTAAATCTTGTTCGAATACTATCACTATTATGAGATTTATAATAATATCAATGAAGGTTACCACGACTCGGTTGGCCCAATGATTACCACGCCGGACTGCCAATCCAGACTTAGGTGACATCTTGCTAGTAAAAAATCTCGCCTCAAGGCGAGTTGCCACTCTTTCGAGTCATGTCGCCTTCAACACAGGGCGAGTTGGGTGTTCAGAAAAATGGGAGTGGTCGACCCGCCCGGATTGGTGAATAGGGCAAATTATGAAGGGGGGTACGTAGGTTTGTAAGTATGTATGTAGTTCACTCAATCAGTCAATCAAATATACATTATAGGTACAGCTTGGCAAAAAAGTCGTGATAAAACATGAGGGCGCTGCCTCCACGCAAGAACGTCAAAATCACGCATAACCTGGCAACACCACCATACAAAAATTTTAGTTCCACCTGTCACCACGATCATGACTTTTTTGCCAAGCTATAAGTGTTTTTTTTAGGTATGTATTCAGTTGTGTTGTGGGTATGTTATGTGTGCAGTAACATGAACAACTTGGCAAACTCAAACAACATTAACAACTTGGTCAACTCAGTCAATATAAACAACTAGAACAACTTGGTTAACTCGAACCACTCAGGCAACTTGGTCAACTCGGACAACATAAACAACTTGGTCAACTCGGACAACATGAACAACTTGGTTAACTCAAACAACTCAGACAACTTGGACAACTCAGACAACATGAACAACTTGGTCAACCCAGACAACACGAACAACTTGGTCAACTTAACCAACGCAAACAACACGAACAACTTGGTCAACTCGAACAACTTTGTCAACTCAAACAACTTGGTCAAATCAAAAAACTTGGTCAACCCGGACAACATAAACAACTCTTACTTGGTCAACTTGACCAACTCGAACAACATGGACAACTTGCTTAACTCAAACAACTCATACAACTTGGACAACTCAGAAAACATGGACAATTTGGTCAACCCGGACAACACGAACAACTTGGTCAACTCGAACAACTTTGTCAACTCAAACAACTTGGTCAAATCAAAAAACTTGGTCAACCCGGACATCGTAAACAACTCTAACTTGGTCAACTTGGCCAACTCAAACAACATGGACAACTTGGTTAACTCAAACAACTCAGACAACTTGGACAAATCAGCCAACATGAACAACTTAGTCAACTCGGACAACATAAACAACTTGGTAAACTCGAACAACATAAACAACTTAGTCAACTAGAATAACTTGGTCAACTCAGACATCATGCATAACTTGCTCAATTTGTTTATGTTAACCAAGTTGTCCCATGTTATTCGAGTTTTCCGAGCTGATCAAGTTGTACGAGCTGGCCAAGTTGTAGTTGCCCAAGTTGTTTGAGTTGTTCATGTTGTTCGAGTTGTTTATGTTATCCGGGTTGACAAAGTTGTTCGAGTTGACCAAGTTGTTTATGTTGTCCGAGTTGTTTTAGTTGACCAGTTTGTTCGTGTCGTCCGAGATGATCAAGTCGTTCATGTTGTCTGAGTTGTCCAAGTTGTCTGAGTTGTTTGAGTTAACCAAGTTGTTCGAGTTGACCAAGTTGACAAAGTTAGAGTTGTTTGTGTTGTCCAGGTTGGCCAAGTTGTTCGTGTTGTTCATATTCTCCGAGTTGACCAAGTTATGTATGTTGTCCGAGTCCTCCGAGTTGAACGAGTTGTCCGAGTTGACCAAGTTGTTTATATTGAGCGTGTTAGCAAAATTGTTCAACTTATCAAGTTGTTCCTGCTGTCTGAGTTTTCCGTTGACGATGTTCGAGTTGTGTATGTTGTCCAAGTTAACCATGTTGTTCATGTTGTTCAAGTTGGCCAAGTTGACCATGTTGTTCATGTTACTGCATAAAGGGTCCAACTTAATATGATGACATTTTTTTAAGGGATGATCAGACCATCAAACTGAAGAACTTTCTCTATGGGACCAGTATCTATGCACCCTCTCCTCTCCTCCTCCTTTTTATGAGGCAGACAATATAAATAAACTAAGTACTTTAACAACTTGATTGAACAACTCGAAAAACTCAGGTCAACAACTCAGACAACATAAACAACTCGAACTTCTTGGTCAACTCGGACAAGTTTCAAGAATTCGACCATTTTTTTTAAATGTCCTCTACCCTAAGGTTGTCTGGAAGAAATAGCTTCTTAGCGATAAGACCGCCTTATTTGTACCATTAGTGTTTTGTTTTAAATGAAAGTATATTTAACAACAACATAAACAACTTGGTCAACTAGCATAACTTGGTCAACTCAGACATGAACAACTTGCTCAACTTGTTTATGTTATTCGAGTTTTCAGAGTTGAACAAGTTGTACGAGTTGGCCAAGTTAGAGTTGCCCAATTTGTTTGAGTTGTTCCGGGTTGTTCGAGTTGTTTACGTTAGCCAGGTTGACCAAGTTGTTCGAGTTGACCAAGTTGTTCATGTTGTTCGAGTTGGCCAAGTTGACCAAGTAGGATTCGAAAGTGATGTTTGGCAAACATAAAAAAAATTTTAACAAAAAATTAAAACCGACTTCAAAACTAAAAAGGTAAAAATAATAATATTGCAGTCGTTGACTTTTGCATTCGAATCTATAAGAACATTATTTTGTCTTATCGGACTCGGTGTCAAGACGGTACGATTCGCAACTGGGCTTGCAGTAATTTTTTGGCTTGGCTTGGCTTGACACCGACTCCAATAAAACAAATTAATGGTCTTATAGATTCGAATGCAAAAGTCAACGACTGCAATATTATTATTTTTACCTTTTTAGTTTTGAAGTCGGTTTTAATTTTTTGTTAAAATTTTTTTATTTCAAACTTTTCAGTGTTGAAATCTAGGTGAAATACATTAGTTTGACTAAGCAGTTATAAGTACTTCAATGCAAAGGATACGGTGTACGCTCTACACCTCACTTGATTTTAAAAAATCCAACCCATGTTTCGTACAACATTTCTGTTTTTGGGTTTACTGTTATCTGTCTTTATGCCATATTTCGATTCAATAGATGCAAAAATGAGCGAGTTATTGAGGCGGGGCATACAGACAGACAGACAGAATGGACGAAAGTATAAGGGTTCCTTGTTTGACTATGGAACCCTTAAAACGACGAACATTTCCGACCTCCATGATCAATTAAATCTATGTGTTTCGGTATCTATATCCATGAAGTTTAAACCATAAAGTTATTATACGTTTAAACACAACAGTATGACCAAGAAGTTTTAAATATATAGAGGCATATAAAGATTCTTGGTTATGACAGTAAAAAAAAACATAGTTTGACAGTCCCCATCAAAACATTGCTGGAGTGCGATTTTTGAACATCACACGTTCGAATTAGCAGTAGAAAGACGAAATATGCATAATCTCCATAGTAATTTTGACATTTTCTACCGCTGACTTGAACGTGTGATGTTTAAAAATCGCACTCCTGAAGAGAATCGACAAACAAAAATGTCATCTGTGTCACGGATCTGAAAAAACGACGGACGTAATATCCTTTTATTATATAAGTGAAGCACCCATGTATTATATTGTGTTTGCGTCGTAGAAAGAGAAGGTAAGTACTAGAAAGAAGCACGTGTCGTGTCATACTCACTCAGTAAGAGATGCACATAGCAAATTCGCTCTAGTTAAAAAAGGAGATCGCTACTTATTGCTGTCCTTATCGACGTAACCACTTTTTTGTTTGACGATGGCTGTCTGACTCCGGAGGCAGACATCTAGCTTCATACAAATTGTATAGGATTTTATGACTATCGCTATCTCATACGCGTTTACACTTCACATCTTTCTAGTGTAACATTACGTCCGTATTTTTTTTAAGTCCGTGATCTGTGTACATATTTGTTATTTTGCAGATTTTTTCAACAAGCGCTGAATCAATTTCGTGGGACCACCTCGGAATTATGACCTACCAAACAAAATAAGAATCATCATAATCAATTCTCAATTGGCGGTGTAATCGCGTAACAAACATACAAAAAAAAAAAAAAAAAAAAAAAAAAACATACGGGTCGAATTGAGAACCTCCTCCTTTTGTTGAAGTCGGTTAAAAAAGGAAATGATATGTGATTGATTTAATTTATTTGATTGATTTAAATTTGAATCTAACCTAGTAGCTTAATAGTTTATCAGTACAATTATCGTACGTATCAAGTTAATTGACTAAATAGTTACATACTGATTTAATCCTAAATAAATGTTTATTAAGAAATTAATTACACAATAAAGAACTATACCTATGAGAGAAATATGTTAATTACCAACTTTATCTTTGTAATGAGAACATTTCTTCAGAATTAGTTACTAATTAAATAAAATTTGATATTTTATTAATCTTTTAGAACGTAATTTTTTTTTCAACTTTAATTATGAAATATGCCGTTCGAATTTGACAATCTACAAATTAATAATATAATATAAGAATCTTTTAAAAATCTTTCTTCTATTCGTCAGAGGATTCCTTTGCACTGCAGTGCTACACATACTTTTATGTTAAATAATCTGCACATAAATGGATTTTGTAAAAACGACACAATATTTTGTCTTTATTTGTTTTTCTCGATACAAGAAGGTAGCTAACATTGGCGAGTCTACCCTACGTAAAACAAGACTTGTTTGCATCAACTTTTAAAGAATCCTTTAGCAGGTAAAATTTATATAACGAAAAGATTTTAAGTTCTTTTACATGCGTGTTTTCGTTCAGCGTCGTTTAGTTTTGTAAGCGAAGTCACAGTGCTGTTAGAAATATGCAAGAATTCACTTGATGGAACTTTCTCTTCATTATTTTCTTTTTAAAATGTTTTCAAGGGTTTTTAATTTGAGTTGTTTAGATGCATGAGTTTCCTAGCCTACGTAGGTAATGAATACAATTTTATAGGTAATCTGCAAGAGAATTTAGTTCCTTGCAGGTTCTTTTTATTATCGTAAAAGGATTTAATAATTAAACAAAAATGGGATACGATGATAATTCATACATACATAAACTGACGACCATAAAAGATGGAAAACTCTCTGAACAACCCGAAAGGGATCATTGTTATGAGTTTGAGAAAAAAATGCTACGTATTCGTAGCCCGTCGCAGCTTATACGTAGCCCGTCGAGCTAGTCGAGACAACTTAAGGCGTTTCATACATGTACCACGACTCTATTTACCAATCGATGCGAACGAGCGCGTGGCTCCGGTCAGAATTTAGCCGTTTTCTTTGAAAAACCAGACAATTTTTTATTAATTTAGAAAAAGTAAGAAAACTACATCATTCTAAATTGTGTAGTGAACAATAATAATATTGTAAATTTTCATTTTCTTCAGAGATTATAAATGGTTCATCATCATCTCAGCCGATGGACGTCCACTGCTGGACATAGGCCTCCCCCAAGGATCGCCATAACGACCGGTCCTGCGCCGCCCTCATCCAACGGTTTCCCGCCGCCTTCACCAGGTCGTCGGCCCACCGTGTGGGGGGCCTACCCACGCTGCGCTTTCCGGTACGCGGCCGCCACTCGAGACTTTCAGCCTTTTTATGAGGCCTTGAGTGAGCGACCACGTCTCTGTTCCATATGTCATCACTGGCAACACACACTGATCGAAGACTTTCGTTTTAAGACACTGCGGTATTTGGGACGTCAAGATACTACGTAGCTTCCCGAACGCTGCCCAGCCGAGTTGGATTCGACGGTTGATCTCTTTCTCAAAGTTGGACCTACCTAACTGAATAGTTTGTCCCAGGTAAACATAATCGTCAACAACTTCGAGCGCAGAGTTTCCAATCGTTACAGGAGTGGGTTCAACATGGACATGGTTACACCTGTGAAAAAAGGGGTGACTTTAGATTATCTTTTCTTCGGTTTTATTCATTAAAATCGATTTCTAGTAAAACCACATCACTTTTCATATCGTGTAGATGGTTCAGTTTATTTTTCAGCTCAAAAAGTGCCATAGTTAATTAATAAAATGGTTACAAAGTTACCCAAAACCAGGAGGTAGCCCCTTAAATACTGATGCAACACTCGTAATCAGTATCGCGTCGTAAGCTACGTGGTACGTAAGCTGCGAAGGGCTACGTACGAGTATACGTAGCATTTTTTTCTCAGTGTATTTAGGTACATTAAACATTTTTATTTGTGAGATAATATCAATATATATATACATAGATGTATCTGAACAAGATAGAAGGCGTGATACAGCCTTTATCGCAAATACGAATCATAAATATAAACGTAGATGTATGGTCCCATCAAGTCAACTTGTCGATTGCAGCGGAGTGCACTCGAGATGGGTCGAGTCGAGTGCACCCTGCATAATGCAAGACAGTGGGCTGTATGTGCCATGTGTTAGGCTAGGGATGGCAATTCTTTTTATATCTACGCTACATGCCCATAATGGTCCTAAATTTTTTAATCTGGCCGCGACGTGCCAATTAGCTATGCAATGTTGAAACTTTAGTGACATCCTGCATCCGGATAATAAAGAGTGTCTCCAATAACTCTTTGAACCAGAAAATATCGATAAAAACTTGTTTAAGAATTCAGTACCAACAAAAATTCAAAAGGGTTTCTTTACAATAATTTTTAGGTTACTATTATGATCGTGTTCTATTCTATTCTTATTTAATGGCGTTTCCTTGTTAGATTTCGCCGGTGTCAAGTATTTTGAGGGAGTGTCTATCCAATCTCGAGGATTGTTTTTGAGTAAGAACAACTGAGAAGGATTTTGGAGCCTAGTGGCAGGCTGAGATGCGAACCGCGCGAAGACCACGCGAGAGACAAGTGTTCGAGGCAAACCCTGCAACGTGACTCTTCGATCGTGTTCTAAAGAAAATTGACAGTTAAATAAGACATTGTTAATAAAATAATAAACCTAAAAGTAATACCGTGCCCTCAATATTCTGTCACCTATGGCATACGTTCCATATGTTCGCCATTCCTTTGCTAGGCTATTCTAGATTTACATTTTGTAAACGAGTTAACGCCTGAATGAATCTTCTTTATGTGTCGAGTCGATGGCATAATTATTATTCAGTATTATATATTTTCCATCGTGGTGAAGGGACTTTTTAGCATAAGTATAAGCATATGCTCACGACTATATTCCAAGTGTCAGAGATATTCTGAAACCTTAAAACATACACGTTTCACTAGTAGTACCGAAACTCTGTCCATTGTGACGGGGGAGTGAGCCCGTCGCCACTTGTAATGGACAGTAGGTACAATACAATTCCTATCGGGGGTTCCGTACGTAACTTGGGGAGGCTCTCTTCTTGTTTTGTACAAGGTGTTACAAAAATACAAATAAACCTTTAAGGGGGTGGTTTAGACCATCAAACTGAACAACTTTTACTATGGGACCAATATCGAAATCGCGAAAAAAAAAAAATGTTCTATAGGTACTCTACAAATCGACTAGAGCTAAAATATGTATGGGATATGAAATTATTTTTTTCGCGATTTCGATGTTGGTCCCATAGAGAAAGTTGTTCAGTTTGACGGTCTTAACAACCCCCTTAAGAGTTTTAAAAATTTACTGTTACTTATGAAACACCCTGTATAGGTACCTACTCTAGGAAACCAAAAATACAGCCACCAATTACCTCTTCACGAATAAATACATAAAAGCTTCTCCTTTGTATTTACTTGAA
Organism: Agonopterix heracliana; assembly: GCA_963693445.1. Lineage (NCBI taxonomy): Eukaryota > Metazoa > Arthropoda > Insecta > Lepidoptera > Depressariidae > Agonopterix > Agonopterix heracliana. Next base: position 5,036,438 of record OY856326.1, read on the forward strand.
GGATCGGGATGCTATAAGACAAGCCGGAGCTATCCCTGTGCATGAATGTGTTGCAATAAAAGTAGCGGCTTCCTCTTTTGATTTCATTTGATCGGGATAGACTTATCGCAAAGACAGAATTGACTAAATAATAAATAAATAAATAAATAAATATATTGGACAGTGTCACACAAATTATCTAGTCACATTTAAAGTTCCAGAATCTAGCCTGGACTTTTATTATGTTAACTAGACAACGATATAGAATACATATATAGATACAAACATCCATGACTCGGGTACAAATATTCATATTCGTCATACAAATATTTGTCCCTTACGGGATTCCAACCCGCGACCCCCGGCACAGCAGGCAGGTTCACTACAGACTGTACTGTCGGGCCGTCCAAATAATGATTGCTCAGTTTAGCAGGCACAGTACATAGATGTTTACGGTGACGCGTCATCCTTTTTTGTTTTTATCTAAGGGATCTGGATCAATCTTTCACAAATGAGATATGTGCCAAGTCTACTAGTTTCTGTTTAAGGCTAGGTTATCCCAGTGCAAGCGTCTCTTTCTTGCAAGCATAAGTTTACAATTAGCCATCCCGCTCCAATTGAAAGCAGGATCGCAAAAAAACGTGTTTTTCGTCAATATCTTTGCTCATGGGAGTTTCTAAGCTAAAACTTCTCCTGAGTTCACTAGAAATATTTAATGTATTTAGTTAAGTACAAGAATAAAAAGTTAAATATCAGCAGTTTAATCATAGTATTGAAAAAACATAACAAAAAGGGGTAACTTTGGGATTTTTTCTATCTAGTAAACGTAATCTAATCGTGTAATTGAGAACAGTCGCCCATCCGCCCGATCCTTAAATAAGACATAATTTAATTTCAGACTTTAAAACACAGTTTTAAACACTTTCGTTCTTGTTCAAAAAACGGCCTCGAAGGTATAACAGCGTCTTAACAGGCACAGAAGCACGCTCACATGTGCATTAAGTTACTTCTTCCTGTTTTGATTACATCTAAGGGACCGGGATAAAAGTTTTAAGGCGTCTTCAGACATGCATTATGCAACAGAGGGGAGCAGGTTTCAGTGAAACGACTTTATATTTGTTAATACCGGTAATACTACTCGACTAAGAGCTTTGTATTTGTAAGCTGTTGTATTTTATGTTGAATGCATTAGTTTTAAGGCGACGCTATGTACGAAGTCCTTTGTGTTGAATTAGATTACAAAGTAAATCATATTTTCATAAATCTTTAGACGAAATGTTGCCATCTTAGAACCTTGTCAAAGCAAACTGTTTTCAGTTACGTTTGGCAAGCTTGAAGACGATAATACAGGGTGATTGTGAAAATGGCACTACGGTGGCAATTAGTTAAAATCGATTGACGTAAGAATAATCAAAATCGGCCCACGCGTTTGGTCTCTAGTGTGCCACAAAGGTACAAACTTATACACATACATATACATATAAGCGCAGGAGGGCCTTCATCAGAAACACACATAATAAGTGATCAAGCAGCTTCGAATAAACACTCCCAGTATCTGTATCATGGGTTGTATTTTCATAACAGTCTTCGTCATTTACTGATCACGCCTAATCGCCAAATAGATCACTGCGTAACAGAAAACTATCAAGATTACACAGAACTATAGTGTCGCTATTCAAATCTTCAACTGAACTCCTCTTGACATGGCTGTCAACCACCTTTTCCGACACCTGACGTTCCGCTCGACCGACACCAGAAGGCGCGCTGTAGCAAGGCACCGTCATGGATGTGCAATCTTGTTCTGTTTTAACTTGAGAGATGGCGCCAGGCGCCGTAGAGAGATGGTACCAGGCGCCGTCATATACATACATACATAGGCTGATAAACACATTACCCGTCCTCTGCGTCGCGCAGTCGGGTAAAAATGACTTTCCATACTAAATGCTGATCGAAAGTTTGTATAAAAAGTTGAATCGAATTTCTCTTTGTTCCTTTGGGAAGGTGGGTATTCAGTATCATGGGTACAATCACCCCCCCAGTATATGTTTATATGAATTACATACCTTGCATATGGTATCTCGGCAGATCTCATTCTTTTAAGAACAGAATCTATGTAATTTACCTTACAGCCAGCATAGAAAAAGCTCGAAATTACCTGAAAAAGGAAAAAAAGATTATCTGTTTGTTGTTTTCTTGGAAATATTTAGTAACTATCTCATACCTAAAAATTGTAACTGAATGTGTTGTTTTGGTTTATGGCATGATTTTCGTGAAATCTAGTGGGCCCCAATCACATAGTTTACGCACAAATAGACGGTTACAGTATGGCTGCTTTATTACACATTCAGACAATCAGGTGATTCAGCCTGCAATGTCCTAATCAAAAAAAAAAACGGGGAAAACGCACAAAGTAACATTTCACTAGGTTTCCCGCTTAGAATCTAACCCACGACCTCCGTGTCAAGAGCCCGGAGGTCGTGGGTTAGATTCTAAGCGGGAAACCTGACGGGACGGCGGGGGACAGGCGCACCCTAAATGAATTCGTTATGAAGGCACAGGGGATTATATTGTAATGAAGGTACGTGTGAAAGCAGACGCTCCCCTCGGCCCCACACCACGCTCGATTGATCTGCCGCGACCGCTGACCTACACCACTTTTAATATTTTTAAACTATGGTATTATACTATCTATGAATTTTGAGTCAGTACGTGCGCGTCTATGTGTGCACCAGTTTCGCTCGTTCCTTTAAACCACCCTTCTGTACCTACCTGTCGGTGTATTTACCTACGTACCTACATACCACTTTAATTACATAAGCATATGCTCACTACTATATTCCCCGAGGGGGTAGTCAGAGATATTCTGAAACATCCACGTTTCACCAGTAGTACCGAAACTCTGTCCAGCATGACTGGGGTTGAGCCCGTCGCCACTTATAATGGACGGTGGGTACTATCCATGCCAATAGATGCCACTTTAATTACTTTGGTAAGTACCTACATACAGGGTCCTATACTTAATATGCTGACCCATTTTTAATGGGATGATCAGACCATCAAACCGAACAACTTTCTCTATGGGACCAACATCGAAATCGCGAAAAAAATATTTGCTGTCCCATTCGATATTGGTCCCATAGAAAAAGTTGTTCAGTTTGATGGTCTGATCATCCTCTTAAAAAAGGGTCAGCATATTAAGTTGGAATTAAGAGAAATTACACGTGGTAAGTAGGTGTCCTTAATTACCTACGAGACGTACATGAGTAATTTTGTAAGAACCACCTTTAATACTCAGGCCCTCAGGCGGTTAGAAAAACATCCTCGTCCTTGTTATAAATGTAATGGATTTGAAACTTTTCTACCGAACGAATTCATACATAAACAAGATACGGAACCTCTTGTATTTGATCTGTTTTGAAACGCGGAGTTCCTTGGGAGTTTCAAACTAATTTGTAAAAGTTAAACGTTCAACCACTCTTGGGTATAAGTATAAAATTTTCGTAGTCCTTTGACTTTAATATTATCTCTCGTAATTTTGTCGAAAAATTGGCTGTTAAATTGCGTGAAAGTATGCGAAAGTATTACTTTTAAAATATAGCTCGCTTCAGTCCCATGGGCATTTTCGTATCTACATTGGACCACGATTTTCAGTAACATGGTATTCTGCGTGTTCTGTCTTAAGCGTATTATGGCAGTTATTGGTCACTGGTCAGTGTGTGGGATTTGTTAGTATAATGTGGAATGAAACAGCTGTTTTTTTTCCTCTGACATGTTTTGCTGCAATAGTAAAAGTTGTTCAGCTTGATAAATTTAAAGGTATACTTTTCCTTACACCCTGTATTTAGGATATAATATCAGTCTCTGGTTCTCCACCCAGGAAACATACTCATAAGCGTAAACTATATGCTACCTATGTGTATATTGGGTTAGGTACTTATTCTACCAACTAGAGCGTAGCTAAAGTTTACTAGTCGAACGTCTTCCAAACCGGGGAAGTGCTATTTCGCTACCGAGCCCACTACCCAGAGAACGGGGACGTGCAAGCTGTATACTGGCAGACGAAAGTCCGTCATTTGTGACGCAAGGAGTTGTATGAAACCGCACGTAGCATCAATGGGTCTATATTAGAATCCATAATTGAAAATGCCTATATTGAAAACCCTTAACACTTAAAACACATAATCATTAAAATCCATAATGTTGAAATGTATAGATTTAAAAAGTATATCTTTAATATGAATAGCGTAAATATGCATAACGTTAGAAAAACTTAAAATGAATACACATCATTTAACAATAATAAATTGGTATTGGTATGTAAGTAAGTATGTCCATTTCTTTGACACGCTCTGCAGCCTATAAATGGATTTTAATGTTTGGTGTGTCGTTAGTTTTGGTAAAAATATTGACAGTGGCTTAGGGTATATTATTTGAATACCTATGGCGTCTGCGAATCTACGGGGGGTGAGCGAGGCGAGATTTTTTTTTCGCGTGGACTAGGTATACAGTAGCGATTCGGTTCTGGCAATAGCCGGCCGCTGCCGCGGCGCGCTCGCTGCGCTCGCTCGGCTCGTGCGCTGTGGTCGCAAGAAACCTAACATGCTCGTCGCTTCGCTCCTCGCTAACCTAATCGACTGAGGTCTAAAAACGCTTTTTTCAAAGTTATGGATTTTCATGTACCTATAGTTTTTCAAATTATGGATTTTCATTACTATGGCAAATAATGCTATATATTTTCATATTAAACATTTTAATTGCTATGCCAATTAACGTTATGTCATGTCTGTTATGGATTTTCAAAATATGACTTTTAAATGTATGGATCCTAAGGGACACCCAGCATCAATACGTCAGCGTCTGACGTCTGCCGCTCCGTCAATGCGTCATCGTGTGTAATCCCACTATATCCCTGGGTATTGTAAGGGGCGTCTAAGGAAGGGGGAAAGTTGCTGATGTTCCCTTGACCTGTCTTAAGGTGGTAGACATACCATTTACCCACCAGGTGAGTGGTGGGAAAATCATAAAATTGCATTCCCATAAGTTTCGGCGTCAGGAACGCGCTATTTATTGCGTCTGAGAGCGAACCAGAAAACGAATTTTACCGTCTTTTGCATATAAAAATATCGTTCAAGCTTGAAATGCTTTGAACGGGATATTTTTATAAGTTCTCTACCTAGTGGCTCCGTCGCGGTTGACACCCTTGACTTTTCATGTAGATGCAATAGAAGTGTAGTTATTTATTTTATTTATGCCGACATAAAAAATTTATCTGAAGATTCTGTATACAGACGGTTTTCATTTCTTCCGCTTATTTATTAACACCAAAGAAGCTTTATGCAGGGTGTTAGGAAAAGTATCATTAAGGTGGTTTCACTCCATACAAAACATTGACGTAGAACACTCGTAGACGGTATTGATAAAAGTAATGTTTTATATATAGAAAAATAGCTTATATTAGAAAATCTAGATTGCGCGTATCTAATAATATTTATAATTTTATAATATAATTACGAAGACTTTGAAATTTTGTATGAATAATTTCAAAGCTTGATATCTTCGTAATTATATTATAAATTGTAAATATTATTAGATACGCGCAATCTACATTTTCTAAGCAATTTTTCCAAATATAAAATATTGCGTTTATTAATACCGTCTACGAGTGTTCTACGACAAAGTTTTGTATGAAATTGACAGCTCTCCAATCTCCAAACCTCCAACCTTTAAACCACATACTCTACCCATCAAACTGAACAACTTTTAATATGGAAGCAAATCAAGTCAGCGCAAAAAAAAATACTTAACTAAAATGTAGGTATGAGACAGCACATTTTTTTCCGTTCTGTCAGATTTGCTCCCATAGTAAAAGTTGTTCCGTTTGATGGGTAGAGTATGTGGTTTAAAGGTTAATGATACTTTTCCTCTTCTTCTTATTAGGCCAAGTCCAGGTGTCAGAGTTTATTCTAACCGCCGTACGGCCTCTGACGTGGTTCCGTGACTTTTCCTAGCACCCTGTAACGAGGGGTAATCGGAGATATTTGAAACAATAAATACTTTTCAAAATATTCACATTTATCTAGCAGTTGTTAAACTCTGTCCAGCGTGACTGGTAGCGACCCCAAAGAAAATTAGTTAGACTTTCACTCAGTTGCAGAAACGCTCATTAAAGTTAATCCTCCATTAAATCTCTTGCTAGCTTCTACTACGTCGACAAGACAAAAAGTGACAACTTTAATGAGCGATTCTGCAACTGAATACAGACCCCTTATAACACCCCTCTTTTTGCGTCGGTAAAAAGTCTTTATAACTTCCCAATTATCATAGAACGCAACAACTTTGCCTAAAGAAAGTTTTTTCTCACGTCTATTTTCCTTTACCCCATTTTCAGGGTAAAACAATTCAGCAGCCAACAACAATGTTGCAAAAAATAAATATACTCAAAACGAAGTTACTTACACGGCGAAGGCAAGAAACCCCTGAACTCCTTAGCGGAGTAATTTATGTCTCCCTAAAAATAATTTATCGTACCATGTGGGGTAAGATGGCGAAGTTACCTAGAAGCTGTGTTGCCAGGTATAAACATTTGGGGGAAAATACAGTGAAACATTGACTGACGTGTTAAAAAATGATTGTGAGTTTTGTATTAGTGTGAATCAGAGTGTATGAGAACTTGTGATGATCCAGTCCAGGCCGACTCGTACCAATGAGTTTTCCAGAATTTATGTACGATTGTAACACCACTGGCTTTTCGGTGAAGGAAAACATCGTGAAGAAACCTGCATGCTTCAATTTCGAGGCATGTATTGTACCCACTGTCCATTATAAGTGGCAACGGGCTCGCCCCCCGTCACAGTGTTTCGGTACTACTGGTGAAACGTGGATGTTCTGAGGTTTCAGAATATCTCTGACTACCCCCGCGGGGAATATAGTCGTGAGCATATGCTATGCTATGCTTAAATACCCGTTTGGTTGAGTAAACATTTTGTTGCATGATAAGAAAGACCCTATACAGGCTGTAACATTAAATGCGTTACATATCAAACGGGGTGCTTCCGACCATCAAACTGAACAACTTTCACTATGCAGCCAAACTAAAAATCAAAATTCAAGAGAAAATGATAATATCTACTCGACCAACGAAACAACAGATTTTATTATACCCGATTTCAAAGTTGCGGTAATAGTTGTTCAGTTTGATGGTCTAAAGCACCCCTTTAAGTACTATTTAACGCATAAATTAAGTTTACACCCTGTACAGAGTGTAAAGGACAACCCTCCGCAGACTGAAACAGTGAACGCAGACCATCAAACTGAACAACTTTCATTATGGAACCTACCTCAGGAAAAAAGGGCGGGCTGTCCAATACATCCTGTATATTAAATACACAATACAATTTATATTTCGTTCCTACAGGGTCCAACTTAATATGCTGGCACTTTTTAAGGGGCTATACAGACCGTCAAACTGAACAACTTTCTCTATGGGACCCACATCGAAATCGCGAAAAAAAATCAGCTTTCCCATACATTCGGGTCGAGTTAGGTTGGCAATTTTGTATAGGCCAACAGATTTTTTTCGCGATTTCGATGTTTGTCCCATGGAGAAAGTTGTTCAGTTTGTCGGTCTGGTCATCCCCTTAAAAGTGTCAGCATAATAAGAAGGACTCTATACAGGGTGTTTCATAAGTAACAATAAATTTTTGAAACTCATAAGGGGGTTGTTTAGACCGTCAAACTGAACAACTTTCTCTATGGGACCAACATCGAAATCGCGAAAAAAATTATTTTAAATCCCATGCATATTTTAGCTCTAGTCGATTTGTAGAGTATAGAACATACATATTTTTTTTCGCGATTTCGGTATTGGTCCCATAGTGAAAGTTGTTCAGTTTGATGGTCTACACCACCCCCTTAAATGTTTATTTGTAGTTTTGTAACACCTTGTATATAGGGTGGAATTTACAGAATAGATCGGGTAACACCATGGAGTAAGAGGAGATGGCATATCGGCTTGTTTCTATAGAAAATTATGTCGCCGACAAAGGGGGTGAGGGACGGGTGAGGGGAGACAAAAAGCTTAGGGGAGCGTGTAATTTCTCTATGGTCGCCGTACAAACTAGTGCTCAGTTGGTGGTTACTGTGCACACTTTGTTACACCATCTCTACCAAGGGGAGCGTGTAATTTCTCTATGGGTAACACTGTCTCTAAGTTCACTGGGTCAAACTTCACCTTGCACTTTATTTTACTTAAGAGCTATATTACTTTCACACGCGTAACTTGTTCTTAAGTTTTCTACGGGGTAAGGAGGTGTAAAAGAGAAGAGGCACAAGGGGCTACCTGCCGGTTTTGGGTAATTTTGTAACCATTTTATTCATTAACTATGATGGCACTTTTTGAGCTGAAATTTAAACTGAACCATCTACAGGATATGAGAAGTGATGTGGTTTTTCTAGAAATCGATTTTAATGAATAAAACCGAAGAAAAGGGACTCTAAAGTCACCCCTTTTTTTCCAGTTGTAACCATTTTACTCTTACATTTTTAATCGGAACAAAATGAAAATTTACTATATTGTTCACAATACAATTTAGAATGATGTGGTTTTTTTACTTTTTCGAAATTAATAAAAAATCATCGAATTTTTCAAAGAAAACAGCAAAATTCTGACCGGAGCCACGCGCTCTTTCTCATCGATTAGTATGGAGTCTGAGTGAGAGGAGAGTGGTCCACGGCTGATACGCTTTAAGAGGATATGTGAAAAAAATAGGATTCTTCAAAGAGTCATATATCATGAAGTCCTAACAGTAGGAGTATGATTTATGATGATTTATGATGTGTAAATTGAACATATAATTGAAGTTTTGATTGGAGCCAAAACACGATTAACACACATTTTCTCGATAGAAAAATAAGCCAAAGTAGCCTCCGTCTTTATTTTTAAACGCTTGGAACTGCTGAACGGTGAATAGTAGAAACACAAGACTTGATTTATAAAAAAGAGAATGATATTTTATAAAGTTTGATTGGAGCAGAATTGAACTTACATAAATAGTACAATCACAATTTAAAAAAAAGTCTGTTTTACGCTTGCGTCGGTCCAGTTTCGCGCGCCGCCCCATCTCTTTCTCTCGCATCAGGCAGTAATAATAAGCTATCACATGCCCATTTCGCTTCAATTATTTTTCGACATAGGCCCTTAAATTGTTTTTATTATCTAGCTACCGGAAGTCTACCACCATTCATAAACTGACGACCAAAATTCCTGTAGGCCTGGCCAGAATTTTTGCAGTAACTACCAACTATCGCACGAAGTTTGTTGTAGCAAGGTTCAAGTTTAGAATATGAAGCATTCATAGCACGTAGTGAAACTATGATAAAATAAAATGCCACGGTTAAAAAACGTAAGTCTTGTTTCAGCTCATTTTTGAGTCGTGAATACTCTTAATAGGTCGCTGAAAAAGAACACGTAGCTAGGCGAAGTGATGGCACGTGGAGTAAGCCTATAAAGTAGCATATGCTCACGACTATATTCCCCGAGGGGGTAGTCAGAGATATTCTGAAATCTCAGAACATCCACTTTTCACCAGTAGTACCGAAACTCTGTCCAGTGTGACGGGGGGTGAGCCCGTCGCCACTTATAATGGACAGTGGGTACAATACATGCCTTGAAATTGAAGCATGCAGGTTAGGTTTCCTCACGATGGTTTCCTTCACCGAAAAGCCAGTGGTGTTACAAATCGTACATAAATTCCGAAAAACACATTGGTACGAGTCGGCCTGGACGGGTATCGAACCATCGCCTCCTGCACGGCAGGCAAGGTTACTCGCCACTGGACCACCACTGCTTCAAAAGCCTAAAAAGTGGTAGCAGAGATTAGACAAAATAGGAGTAGGTCGTCTGGTATGGCTACCAGGTACGGCAACACACCTGGCGGTGGGCTGATGACATCTGTATAATTTATTCTCACACCCAGGCCTCCATGACGGGTCGGGAGGAATGCCTGGAGCCCGATTGCGCTAAGTTAAAACATCGAAGTTCCATTCTTATTCAATTTCAGTTCTAATTACTTTGCAATCCAATTACTATTCAACTGTGCTGAATTCCGCATCGCGCTAAACTCTATGTAACTGACAACCCTTAACGTCTGAGCGATCTGTGAAAACGGCTCTAACGGCTGTCAAGATCAGTACCGCAATTAGCGCAATACCAAATGTTTCAAAAGTTATGGTTCGTACGTAGTCCAGTCACGGTTCAATCGCCGAATATTTACCGCGATTACAGGCCTGGACAATTTAGAATTTGGGATATGATCCCGCGAATAAGGTCGTCTAAAGGATTCAGAAGTGAATCATTTTTCCAGAAAGGGCAGTAGCGGAGGAAATATGTAAACTTAGGAACGAAAAGACAGTAGCGGATAATGGTCAGGGCCATGTAGAGGTTGATTTTGGAGAGACGGCCGCAGGATTTATCTAGTTACCAAGTATAGACAAACAGAATTAATTAAGACTTCAAAATAACGTTTCATCTTGTTATGAAAATACTATTTCAAATTATGTGATTTTGCGAATGAATAATTTTATTTCAAGAGAGAAATATTCGCTGAAAAATTCTTGAATTACATTTTCAGAAGTTAGGGTTTATTCAAACGAACATTATCAATGCTGCGATTTGTGTTGAAAAGTATGGAAAGAAAGACTAGTGTTGAAAAGTGAGGAAAGTCTTTCAGTTATCTCTATCAGGATATAGTGAAGTTTATGGAATACCTAAACCGAATTTTCTTTATTTAAAATAGAGACAGAACAAAATATTAAACACAATTAGTAAACTAAACTAAACAAACCAACAACGAATTTAATTGCATAAATTCTACTTACATTTGAATGGTTATTTCATTTTACAAAATATCATTGTATTTATAGGATACGAAAACTTTATTACACATCAGAAAATATTATAATAATTATGTGTGTGTTATCATGAAAGAACACTCAACAACATCATCTCGGACGAAAGACGTCCACTGCTGGAAATGAGTGTAGGTACTTAATCCGGAATTTCGATCATACACCATCGATGAATGCTAACAAGATGCTACAAGATTGCGATGCACGTTACCGCGAAAGACCGTCACTGCAGAGCCTCCATACTTCGATGCACGCCGGTACCACGGTAGACCATCACTGTGAAGTAGGGTTGCCAACCGTCCCGCGAGAGGCGAGACGTTCCGTTTATAGAGCCTTAAAGGATGCGTCCCGCGAAAGATGTGTGCGGGACGCCAATTGTCCCGTTTTATGGTACCTACACACGGCTTAATTTCACACGAATTATTGTAGAATTATTGTTTTAATTAAAAACAAAAGTGATAGCAGGCGGCATAATTATTACTGTTTGGTTTATTTGTTTGCTATGCCTCATCTATCGAGTCGATTGAAAAGTCATGGAGTTTGCCGTTATTATTGTTTCAACGTTTTAAAGTAATTATTTTGATATGTACCTAAGCCAAAGCATTTAAAATTAATTCATTAAAACTTCTTAAAATGTAAATATATTTACATATTAATAATTAATATCTAAATATACTTAAGTTCTAATTGTATTTCTCGCCTTCCTATACTTCGACTGCTGAGTCCTGCTTTTTTTTGGCACGTCCCGCATTTTGTCCCGCTAATCCGTCACTAATTGTTGGCAACCCTACTGTGAAGCCACTAGAATATTTTGTCTCGCCTCAATCGCCACAACGATCGGTCGTGCGCTGCCGTCATCCAACGGGATTCACCACCTTTATCAGACAGGTTGTCAGGTCAGCCCACTACCAACTCACGCTACGACTTCCGGCACCTACGCAAACTCTCTTTTGGTAAGCGCAAATTAGGGTGGGCTTCATCGCAGCGGAAAATGCGTGCTTCACACACTAGAGCGAGCCGGGTCGCAACATCATTGACGGATTTTTAGTTTGACGTAATACTGGCAGACGTAAAAAGTTCCGCTTGGTATAGCACACTGCGACGGGCTACATCGGGGCGGAGCGTGCCGACGGACGGAATACGTCGCGCAAAAATGCGACCCGCTCCGCCCAGGTGTGTAGGTATAGGTAGGTAGTACCTATTCGATAATTTATATTTATTGTATGGAAGAATTTGAGCGGATTTTTGCGCCGCTGCGGACCGCTCTAATATTTTTTTTATACGAAATAAAGTCAAAGGTCTTTCTCGTATAAATCTGTGTGACAAATACCGTTATAAAAAGCTGCAGATACCGGCACAATTGTGAAGGTACACACATAAATCCCTTACTACGATAAAAAGTAAAATCGCTTTCCAAAACAGAATAAATCACGCTCAATGGCGATACATTATTTTCTGCCATGTAGGTAGGAGAAAAAGTGTTTATTTCGTGAAAATCTTAAAGTGAAAAGAAAAGGTATAAGTAAAGTAGGTAAGGTATAGGTACAGTAGGTTATATTTAATATTGCAAGGTACCCGATCTCTGAACTTTTTGGTCACATAGCGCATTTTTACGAATCGCTATTTATGCCTACAGTTTTCTTTACAAATCAAACACTAAACTTGTCTACTACATCCAAACCTTCCAATCGCATTATATGACTTGTTGATCGGTTAAAGCGCCACTTGCATTCTATCTAATTCTATTATATTCCTACACACCGCCTGATCGTAGGTGTTCCCCCTTCCATCAGATTCAGGAGGGTAAGGGCGAAGAGCATAATAAATTATGTGTTTAGCCAAGCACATATACTGCATACCTGACTGTTTTTATAAATAAGCAGTCAATGTAGTCTTCTCCTTCTATCAAGTCGATGGCAAATGCATTTAAAATTTTTCCAGCCCCGTATTTCGTCACTCGGATAGCACTGCCGGCTGCGTCCATAAGCTCCGTGCAGGTGAAGGGCAGGATATGAGGTGGGCCATAGTCTGTGGGGCAACACCGTATTCACAATGGAGGTCAGAATCGTCTATGTAATCCCACTTGAACAGCTTGTCTTTACTCCGGCCGACCTGACTTCGGGACAGCTCTTGGCCTGGGAGGCTCTCCATAAGAGGGACAAACGGGTCAGGGAGAGTGTTTAGTCTGTAGTCAAAGCAGCAATGTGAAATTAATCAATCAGATAATTTATGAATCTTTAGGAACCATAAATTGTATATTTTTACCCTATCGAAATTGGATCTACAGTATGCGTCATAGATTTAAAACTTTTCGCTTACGCTACAAGATGGAGCCAAGAAATCGAGAGCGAGATAGCCAGTTGTGAAAACTAATGTAAACAAAAAGACAAAACATTATTTTTTGTTTCGGTCACCGTGGCCGATTTTTGTGTTTGGCAAGCTGTCAATCCTATAGAATCTTTGCCAAACAAACCGTCTTTTAGTATGCAAAAGTCGCTGTTCCATGTGCGGCCACGTTATGGCTTAATCTAGAGTGTAAATCTATGGTATGTGTGTTGTGTGGTGTTGAAATTCATCAAGAATAAAATCTCACCTTATTGTCACTTGAACTAAAATAAATAGTAACGCAACGATCAAATACACAAAGCAAAACATAAGGTCCCGTTTTATTGTGACGCGTCAAAGGGAGTAATTCAACAGAGTGTCAAGCCTGAGGCAATTCAGCCGCTTTTATGACAAATGTGTATTCCTTTCGAATCAGAGTGATTTGTATGTATGAGATATACGTGCTGATTGAACGCTCATCTTCGAGTTACAGGGGTAACGGTGCGCCCTGAGATTTTGAACGAAAATATGTTGTGATGTTTTATTTAAAGGTAAATATTACATTGTCGCAGTCTACATTTTAGTTTTGTATGAGAATTTTCTATGCATTTATAAAATGTTTTTATTAACCTTTAGAAGGTAAAAAAAAGAAGCAAAATGTTTCGAAAAAAAATAGTTTCAAAATGGCGCACAATTTGGCTCTTTGTGATATTTTTTGCGAAGGCAATTTTTGTGAGCTCGTATTTACAAAATACCAATTTACATGCATGCGTGAATTTTATATTTTAAACTACAAAGGGAATGATATGTCTGAGTTTATCTAAAATCCCCAATACTATTTAGCTTTTAGGTACTTTTAGCTTATGTAATATATTTTTTTTCGAGAGTAAACTCTCTCTCTCGACTTTTTCAATTTCTTTCTAATCTAATATACAGGGTGTAACAAAACACCCTAGTAATATTTAAAGGGGTGGTTTTAGACCATCGCACTAAACAACTTTTACGATGGAGACAACGTCAAAATTTGTTTATAAAAATCAGCTATCCCACAAACAGTAGAGTTACTGTAGAGTACTATAGTTTTGTATGAAAAAACTAATATTTTTTTCGCGATTACGAATTTGCCTCAATTTTTTTTTTTTTTTGTGAAAGTTGTTCAGTTTTCTGGTCTAAACCGCCCGCCCCCTTAAATATTACTAAGGGTGTTTTGTTACTTACACTCTGTTTAATAAATAAAATACAAATTAGACGCTGTTCGTTGATAACATTACTTGAGAACGGCTGAACCGATTTGGCAACATTTTTCTGAATGTTCTTTATATTCCGAATTAGGTATTTAGGGAAAGAAAAAACAGCCAAGTGTGTGTCGGGAAAAAAGGGGCATTGCAACGCATGCCGGGTACAGCTAATAACAATACAGGGTGTTTCATAAGTAAGAATAAATTTTTAAAACTCTTAAGGGGGTTGTTTAGACCGTCAAACTGAACAACTTTCTCTATGGGACCAACATCAAAATCGCGAAAAAAAAATTTGATATCCCATACATATTTTAGCTCTAGTCGATTTGTAGAGTATGGAACATCATTTATTTTTTTCGCGACTTCGATATTGGTCCCATAGTGAAAGTTGTTCAGTTTAATAGTCTACACCACCCTTGATCTATGACACCACCCCCTTAAAGGTTTATTTGTATTTTTGTAACACCTTGTATAGAACTCATTGTATTTATTTAGAATACTTAGTAAGAATTTTTTTGTGCCAAGTTAGATAAATAAGACAGATAGGTACTTGCATTCAAATCTTTATTCAATTTTTGCGCGATACCAAATGTGTAAAAAGATGTGATTCGAATGAGTTCCAACGACTAGCTGAGGTTTATTTAGAGCGATTGGTCCCGGACTCCCGGACAATCCAGTTTCACAAGCGATAAAAACTGAAACAGTCAGCCATCGATCCAAAGACGTGAACCAGTCTGGGACTTGCTGTATTTAGATGATTTCCACACATTCTAATTAGAATACAAAAATGCCAAAAAAGAAGATATTCGGAATGTTCGAATGTTGGATGTTTGAATTTGACCGTGTAAAATATAAGGTGCGAAATACATAACGCAATTAATTGGGGCCGATTTGGCATTCATTGCTTGCTTTGATCTTTCTATTTTTTAATTGCAGCGATCAAAACAAGCAATGTAATGCCAAATCGGTATAAAATCCACTCCTAATACCAAAGCTCCACTTAGCTGCGAGAAATTTCAAACAATAAAAAAAAAACTCAAGTAACACTCAGATAACACGTTCCGTTCCTTGATAATTTAGCTAGAAAACAGCAGTAGAACGGAATGCATCAGCATTTTGACTCATTCAGGCTTTTTGTTACACCCGGCTTACAACTTAGTTACCTAATGGATAGGGGTGAAAAACCTCCCACAAAATCCTTTAGTTTTTTGCTCGCCATACACAACACAAGCTAAAGCCAGGGCTGCCACCTCAAAAAATCGATTGGGCGCTAAATCTGAAAAAAAAAGCACTGGATTCCATTTTCGGTGGTTAATAAAAAATCGTTAGGTTCGGCGCTAAATTCTAATCTCTTTAATTAGTCCTTCAAAGTTATCTAAAATAGTCTTATCAGTCTTTCCGAAACGCATTCATAAGTCAATTTAAGTCAGTTAATTCGACGTTCAAGGGATCCACCACCTTGTAAAATTTATGATAGAATTTTTATTTGAATCACCCGAACACTACACATTATTGACATACCTATTATGAAGTATTATGATCACAATTGGCTATCGATAATTATCATATTTCAATCAAAAAACACAAAATAGGGCATATTCAAACACAGCTTTATTAAAATTTTAAAAAGCACTTAATTCTCCGCAAGGCGCTAAATTCTGACATACTTCGCTAAATATAGGGTCCTTTTTACATGCTGACACTTTTTAAAGGGGATGATCAGACCATCAAACTGAACAACTTTCTCTGTGGCACCAAAATCGAAATCGCGAAAAACAATCAGCCCCTCCATACAAAACTGCAAACCTACTTGAGCCAAATGTATGGGACGGCAGATTTTTTTTCGCGATTTCGATGTTGGTCCCATAGAGAAAGTTGTTCAGTTTGATGGTCTAAACATCGTCTTAAAAAAGAGTCAGCATATTAAGTTGGACCCTGTATACAAAAAAAGCGTTAGATCTAACGCCGAGAGCGCTAAGGTGGCAGCACTGGTAAAGCTACACAATTGAAAGCATGCCAACTGTATCAAGATAGAAACCGTTTCTTATTGTTTAAGAAGTTTCCAATTCCAGTATTCAAGTTTCCCGTTTAAAATTCAACGTTTGTTCTCAAAGGGGGGGAGGTGAAGTAATAACGAAGAAGAGGGGAAGGGGGGGTTATGAAAAAGTTATGGCTACTTGCACGAAGTAGGACGCAGTCTTGCTGCATTAACATAAACATGAAGATGTTATGGCATGGACAATACTTTATGGTATTATACATCGGGTCTCGCCACATGGGTCCCGTTTCGCCCCATTCGTTTTTATTTACCCTCTCATTCATACGCAGTCCGTGCGGCCGTATGTTTTTGTTTTACTCTCTTTTGTTTTATTTGCTAAGTTAACGAGTGTCCTAAGTCATGTTATGTAATGGAAAGGGGTAAGCCTTCTAAAGGAGGGCAACAAAAAGGGTTCTAGTTGGGTTTCTGTAGCGTGGAAAATGTATTACAAATTACCAAAAAAAAATCTATTACACTGTTAAAGCGACTACAACTAACAACTACATATTAAAGCTTACGTGTAATATTGCGCTACCACTTGAATTTTAATGATAGTCAAATCGTTTTAGAGTTTCCTTGTATGGACACCATAACAATAATATTATACAGATTACGGTTGACAAATAATCTAGGTTTTAATTTTTCCGGTCCTACATTATTTGTTAACCGTAATCTGTATACTTTACTTTATTACACTGAAAAGTTTCAGCGATAGATGAATTATTGTTAGGGTCAAACCCTAAAATGATTGGACTATGACGTATCAAATCAACTCGTTTCTGTTCTGGTTTAGAGTGGGCTACCCCACTTCTGCCCGTGGGTGTCATACTAGTGAACTTTTACGCAGAGTTATTATAGCTGAAAGCTAGCCAACTGACACGTCATTCAATTCCAATGCTGAAAGTGAGTTTAACTCTCTTGCTGCAACTGCATGCATAATACGTTTTTTTTAAACTGCTGCTGTTTTATTGTATTGCTGAGGCGTAAATCTATAAACAAAATTATTGACATATCCATTATACATATTTTTGATATTTATTTTGATTCAATAACAGATTCTATATCCTAAAACTAAAATAATAGGTATCCTTTAACTAAAATATAAAAAGAACAAAATACATAAAGAAAAAAATAATCTAATTATTATTTATTTTGATTGTTGTCTTCAGTGAAAACTCTCCTTAAGAAAACATTTGTGTTAAACCGTACGAAAAATAGAGAAACGAAATCGTAGTCAGGAAAAACGAGGTTCCACAAAGTGAGTGGTTATACCGGCCATTCGACTTTCTCACATCTTAGCACAGAACTTAGCCAAGTAATGAGTGATTAGTTCTGCAAACGTTGCTCTTTTATTTTCGTTTAGTTTCTCGGTTTCTGATTGAGCTTCAGCCTTGTATTATTCATGTAATTATGTTGGGTAGGTACTGTTTTTGAAGCGCTTGTTAGGGTAGGAGATCTTCGGTGTTTGATGCCAGGTTAGAAGCCAATTAAGGCGCCTTTGACAGGAATAACTAGCCTTAAGAGGTCCTTGCAGTGAGCTTCATACAAACGAAGTTTCGTCGTATTTTCAATAAAAGTAAGTAAGTTCTTCTTATCGTGTGGGCAAGCCCTGGTGTCAGAGTTTATTCAAACCGCCTTACGGCCTCTGACGTGGTTTTTATGTAACGACTACTACCACCAGAGATAGTAGCCGGGACCAACGGCAAGTAAGGCCGGAGTAAGTTATAGCCTATAGAATCCCACTACAGGGCAAAGGCCTCCTCTCACGAATAAGGGTAAGAGGGAGTGGGCCATACTTGCGGTCCCAGTGCGTGTTGGTGGAGGCAAGGTAGTGGTCAACTTGCTTTAAGAGAATTTTCAAGCCGCCTCAATAGGCCTCTGACCTGGCTTAACGAATAGTTACAACGCCATCTGACGGAACTATCCGAGACCAACTGCTTAACGTGCCTTCTGAAGCACGGGAACGCTCTAGATGAAATACCACTAAACGGTCACCCATCCAAAGACTGACCGGACCTGACGTTGCTTAACTTCGTTTCCAATACCGAAGCTCCACTACGCCAACGAGCGCTACGAGCGTATTTTCAATATTAAACATAATTAAAGTTAATGAAATATCTTAAACACAGAAAATTACTCTATGTCTCTATTTTGTCCAATTTCCGTTATAATAAAGTCTCAAAGATATCGTGGCTCAAAGATTTCCGTACTAAACTTCATTCCCTTAAAAAATTGCGTATTATTTACGAAAAAACCTGTATACAGGCTGATAAAAGAGTGCTCCTCTTTTCATATTTTGTCATTTATTTGAAATACACCAAGTCATCCTCTAAATTATCGTTCCACAAAAATTTCCTCATAAAACTTATCAGCACATAACATTTTTAGTGAAATTAATGTTCGCCTTCCACCTTCCTGCAAAGGAAACATTTTTCTTCGGTAACGTTGGGAATGCAAAAGGATACCGCGCAAATAGGAAATGAAAATGAAAAAGTCAGCAATAACAAGAACAGACGTTGGGAGGTGGCAAATAATAAAGCTATTATTCATTTGAGAGCGACAGGGCCGGATTGTGTAATTGTCGAGATAGCGCCACGTGTGACGCACATAAGCCCTCTGTTTAGGAATTCAGGGAAATAAACTTTATTATGGTTCTATTTTA
This sequence comes from Agonopterix heracliana, assembly GCA_963693445.1. NCBI lineage: Eukaryota > Metazoa > Arthropoda > Insecta > Lepidoptera > Depressariidae > Agonopterix > Agonopterix heracliana. Next base: position 5,055,585 of record OY856326.1, read on the forward strand.
CAGTTACAGAGCTTACTGAAAGTTATTTTATTCCTTTGTTTGTTGTGAATTGAATTTATGCGCTGTGTGGTTGCACGAGTTTACTTGTGTGGCGTTATCGCATGCGATAATCCAAGAATGAATCTGCAAAATTGTTAAATTTAGTTATTGTTGATTGTTTACATTTTGATACGATGGCGATACGATATAAAACTATGTTCTTACATAATCATTGTGTTTTATGATTGTTAGATGTTACGACGATGATTAATAATACAAATCAGTTACTATAATGCGTCAATACGTTTAATCAATTAAATCATCCCCCTACTGGGTTTAAGCGTCCCTTTTATTGCGCCATTCCTCGCGGTCCTGTGCTAATCTGATCCTTACCCTTACAATGTCATCGGACCAACGTGTATGTGTATGTGGTCTGTCTACTATCACCCGTCCCTCTCTTGGCCACCACTCTGATGATACCTTGGTCCACCGGCCCTCTTCCCGACTAGCCAAGTATCCTCTATCTCTACTTAAACTTTGTGATGCGCTTACCCACGTCTTCGACCTTGGTTCTTCGTCGAATTTCGACGTTAGGTACTCGGCCCACTATCAACAAGCCTAAAATGTACGCTACCATCCTTCATGCATATACAAAATTTTTAGGTTAGAGTACCTACGAATGAAAAAAAACGTTGCTTGAACAACTGACAGATGGTTTTCTGAATCAGAATTAGGTAAAATCTACATGAAGATCATTCATGTACGAAATACATTACGCGCAGGGCAAATGAGAGAATAACCTATTAAAAAAACTCGTCTGAATAACGGTCGTTCAGATAGGGTTTCGTTATAGCAATTATTCGATTCAGAAAAGGATCAAAGATCATTACAAATTCTACGCATTGCATTTTGCACGTTTTCATTTCGATGTTTATTTTGTTATATTTTACTAAGAGGTAAATATAGGTATGTCTTATTGTGAATGAGGAGTTTTCTGACAACATACCGCGATAGATGGAGTTCTCGTGAGTTGGATTGGATGCGAAGACGGCGATTTTAACTCCATCTACCGAACCATTTGGAAGTACTTTATTAAAATTTGTTTTCGGAAAATTCCTCATTGGAATACGGTATAACAATACGGTATAACAATACGGTAAATCTTTTGGCGACCCCTAAATCTACCCTAAGACCGGCTCTGTATCCACTATCAAAAGGTCTTCTAGAAAAAGCAAAGCTGCTACAAATGGAGTTACTGCAGACGATTGTATTAATTTGAACACGGACCGACAAGTAAGACAAATTGCAGAATTTATTCAATCTCCACTCCTCCTACCCGTTCTTCTCGGTTATATTTTTAAAATCTACATTTAACCCGCGGTTATAGTTCCGAAGATGTGAAAAAACGAATCGTTTTAGCGCCGTTAACAGGGTTGGTACGACTGTTTTTTTCTTCATAACTTATCAGTAACCTTACATTTAATTGTGTCATTTATCAACCTGCTGATTAAAAATCTAATCTTTCCAAAAAGGCAGAAGAAGAAGAATGAACAGTTTTCGTAATATTACTTCTAAACCCTGAGAGTGCAAAAAAACCTAAGAAAGTGCTCTCCATTAGAAATTAGAATCCCACCTTTATTTAAATAGAGGATATTTAAATTGTTTGATCCTTTAGGTCTAAAGGTTTTAGTTCAAAAATAGTTTGTACGGTAACTAATTGCAATTATATGTTTATTATTTTGGTCTGGATTTTATTCAGTAGTAAAGTGTTTTCGTGAAGCGCCTGGCAGTACGCATGGCCTCTCAAATTCAAAAACAATTTTCAAAAGAAAACTTCAACAAAACAATTTTTAAACAGCTCGCCGTGTTTCTCAAATCATAAGAGACCATGAAAGTCAACCGTGCCTCCTTGAGCACGGTACACTTATTTTTATGAGTTCCACTAACATTGATAACGAACTGGTGTTACAGTATTCCTGCGCAACGGAACGTGAACGTTTGTTTTAAAAACAAAATTATCCCAAGTCTTAAGGAAAATACGTTCCGTTTTACGCAGCTTTGAACTGTGGTATTTGATGTTGAATTTTGGTTTCTTATTTTAAAGGATTTCATTTACATACAAAAACGATCCTTTTGGGGTGGTTAGACACTTTACTATAACTACCAAGTTCTATCATTGTCTAGTTGTAGCAACGACTCGACTTACAATTTTGAAGGTTTCAGGACTTTCACGATGGAATGAGAATAAAGTGTCAAGTCTTTAGCTGCCATTCGCCTTTTTGCTGACCAAAACACCGCATAAGAAACTGTTTTCCTTAGTCGTCGCCTACGATACCAACGAAATAGTTTGGACCATCTCCATGCTTCATACAATTACAACCACACGACTACTTTAATTTGTTTAGTATTGGAACGAGTTCTGGATTAAAATGAACATTATTGAGGTTCTGGCTCTGAATAAACTGGAACCTGTGGCCCAAAAAGAAATCATCGATGTAGAAATTTCAAATGGTGTTTTACCGATCTAAGGAGAAATAGAGCACAAAAGAACCAGATCGTTGTGTTCTGAATAACCAGCATCTAGAAATGAGTCCGGTGTATATCTATAATCCACTTAATTTAATTAATTTTGGTATATTTGCGTTCTGAAACTTCCATTGTCTGTCTATTCAATTTATGAATTGGACCTATTTTTACAGTTCTATACATTTTAACCTTATCTTTTTAAAGTACCTAAGAGCCGTTACACACAAGCAATCTGTTGACAATTTTTCCCCGCGCGTAAAATCGCCAATTATAACTCCAATGTGGAAAGGGTGTAACTAAAGCCAAGCAAGCTAAACACCCGCGAAATAACAAACAACTAGTAAAATTTATATTTTGTCCATAATTTATTTCTGAGAAGAGTCGCTTGCGAGGTACAAATTTAGTTGAAGTAATATTTATTTACGAGCGAAATTGAGTTATGTTGACATTTCAGACACTAAGTCTATTCCATAAAGTTTATGGTTTATTCTGTTTTCGCTGAGGAAGTTTAAGTGAGAGTACGTGTTTCATTTTAAGAAAGTGGTCCAATTTTTTTCCAATTTTAGGGCTTCAGCTTATCTTTTGTAATTTGCCAAAAAGGGATGCCATTTTGAATGTTTTTTTGTACGAAGGACTCACAAAAATTTTAACAAAAAATCTTTATTATGTATTGTATAGATATAAGAACAAAAATTCTGGTAAAATTACAAGAAGATCAACACAACATCAACAACAAAACAATATGTAAAATGAAGCGATTCCAGAAACAGTCTCCTTGATTCACGTTTCTACCTCGTTTAGGTTGAATTAATTATTTTTACTTTTACTTGGTATCCTGCTAGGAAGATTACCGGAGCGACTTAAAAGCTTAAGTGTTTAAAATGTTAAATAAAATCGAGGACAAGATGTGACTTTGAGAATATAAGACCTTAATTACCTACAAACTTTCCTTCTTTCTTTTTATAATTAATAGGTGTAATCCTATTTTAAAATAATATTTTATCTAGGCCAAATGAACAGGGTTAGCAAACTTTTTATCATAGGTACCAGTTTCATTGTTCTCAATTATTACAATATAATCCTCTGTGATTATGTGCCATATTCTTGACGTATCTATAGCGAAAGGGCTAACCATAAACCAAAACCCTAAGATGTGAAGTTTTAAGTGAATCGAGCTTAAAAATAATGATACTATTGATTGCTCAGCTTTGCTTGACGTTATGAATGAGGGAAAGCAAAGCGTAGGTACTCGAAATTTTACTTCGCTCTTTATTGTGGGATTGTTTTTCTAGAGGACAAGTGCAGCGAGATCGAAATATCAGAATGATTGGTTAAAAATTAATCCACGTTTACTTGATTCAAGAACGAGATTTTTTGCCTTGGACAGTCAGCAGCAAAAAGATGGATGCACTTTTACTACGTCGTAGTATAAAGATGTATACACTTTAGTACTACTACTCATCTTTTGCATGAGGAGGCATACATCTTTTTGCTGCTGACTGTACTACCAACAATATGAACGATTTGAAGCCTAAACTACTTACGTCTATTTTGGTAGAAACTTATTGGTACAAAAATTCGAGAACGTTGTATTTCTACTATTCTTTTTTGGTAATCTTCGTCGGTGATGCGCTCAGATAAATTAACAGGAATGGATGCGATATTACGCGCGTACCTCTCTGCCAAAGACGCATGCTCAGTGAGCATACCCGTCATATAAAACTAGTTGACGCGCGTCCCGCGCCAGTATATAAACCCCCCCCTCACCCCCGCAAAATTGACAGACTTTTTTGCGTAGAAATGAGAGATCATTTCCAATCCATTCCTGTTAATTTATCTGAGGTGATGCGCCACAAATTTTCTAGAATATAATGTTTATAAAGCAAGTAGGTGAATACAAAAAAAGTTTTCTTTACTTTTTATTTTCAGTTGATGGATTACAGTCGTTACTGAAACGTTGTATATTTCATGAAATACTCATGTAATAGAAGTTTCATGAATATTATATTCAAGTTTTCATGATGAGAAATGGATTATCATCTTTTTTTAATGTCTACCTAACCTGTTATTTATCCAAAAGAGGTTTTTTATGACAAGAATGGTCGGTTTTATTTTACGAACTAGTACTTGTCTCGCACAATTTTTTATTATAAAGCACCTATTGCCATGGTATAATACTATAATATCTATTGGTACTGTCTAAGAGGATGTCTTAAGCAAAAAGTTCGTCCATCAGTTTAGTTTTAGTTCTGTATGAGATTTATATATGCTGATGATGATGATGATGATGGATTCTGGTACGCAACGTAAATCAGTCTGGTACGCAGGATATTTTAAAGTCCATAAGTGTATGCACTAAACAAAGTTACACTCTCTCATCCTTACAGAAATGTGGTAGGTAGTAAAGAAGAAACAGAAATGTGATAATAAATAAAAAACTATTTTTTCCCCATATACTACTACGAAAACGAGGTTGGAAAAAGATTTTTTTTTATTAAATCGAGTGAGATGTCTTTGAACAGCTCTTGTAACGTGGAACAAACTAAGTGCGTTCACACACGATGACGCACTGACGGAGCGGCATATGTCAGTCCATAGAACCATACCCGGTGCGTCAATGCGTCACCGTGTGTACGTGCGGTTTCATACAACTCCTTGCTTCACAAATAACGCACTGACGTTTGCTGCTCCGTCAGTACGTCATCGTGTGTGAACGCACTTAGTCGTTACAATGCTTGCGAGATATATGCTCTCAAGGTCAAAAACTCAGTAAACATCAATCAGTAACTAGCCGTGGTGGTCCAGTGGCGAGTAACCTTGCCTGCCGTGCAGGAGGCGATGGTTCGATCCCCGACCAGGCCGACTCGTACCAATGAGTTTTTCGGAATTGATGTACGATTTGTAACACCACTGGCTTTTCGGTGAAGGAAAACATCGTGAGGAAACCTGCATGCTTCAATTTCGAGGCATGTATTGTACCCACTGTCTCACCCCCCGTCACACTGGACAGAGTTTCGGTACTACTGGTGAAACGTGGATGTTCTGTGATTTCAGAATATCTCTGACTACCCCCTTGGGGAATATAGTCGTGAGCATATGCAAGGTCAAAAACAGAGCGTACTTCGAAAATACCTACCGGAGTAAAACATCTGAAACTACCCCCCGTAAGTACCTACTAAGTAATTTTGTTTACTTGTGCAATAACGTACAATTTTACTGTCTTGTATTGTTCTTACCTCTTTAGTCTAGCTTAACTTCTCTACAATATCAAACGGTATCGATATTTCAATCATACAGACCCGACTGTGGTTTCACAAACACAGCAGTTAACCTAATTTCCATTTGCGGTTGAGAGCACCATATGTGTCACATGTCTTGAGATTGTCAGCGTATGGTTTCTGACCTAATTTCCGAGGCTGTCCTTTTCCTACATAACCAAATTGTGATGTTACAGATAGAGAAGGGTAATGTTCGATTGGTACAGTTAATTCGCGATATGGCGTATCTTATATTTTGCTATTAAAAAGTAGGAGGAATAATGAAGTATAATAAGGGTTTGTTTCATCACTTCTGCACAAGTTCTTAATAGCTTATCTGACGTAGGTATAGTTTGACATATTATTTTAAAGATATGTCAAGCGATCTGTCAGATACGCTAATAAGAACTTACTAAGAAGTGGTGAATATTTCATTCATTTTGTAACAGTGTAAGGGTTAAGAGATTCACCTTTTATGGCTTCGGAACTAATTTGAATCTAGATGTTTCGAAATCTGTAACTAAAGGTTTTGAATCTGTACTTTTTGGGATGACCGACGCAATTAATTTAAGTGCTGGAATCGTGAAAAGTGGTCTCACGTATGATTTGAATCTATAATCTGTGAAAAGAAAAAAATTAGTCATCAACTTTTAAATGTAACAAGCTTTCAGAGATACTCGTATCATAAAATACGAGTGCGAAAACGATTTATTACATTTATTATTTCACACACAGTTCTTAAGGCGTATCAGCCGTGGACCACTCTCCTCTCACTCACACTCCATACTAATCGATGAGAAAGAGCGCGTGGCTCCGGTCAGAATTTTGCTGTTTTCTTTGAAAAATTCGATGATTTTTTATTAATTTCGAAAAAGTAAAAAAACCACATCATTCTAAATTGTATTGTGAACAATATAGTAAATTTTCATTTTGTTCCGATTAAAAATGTAAGAGTAAAATGGTTACAACTGGAAAAAAAGGGGTGACTTTAGAGTCCCTTTTCTTCGGTTTTATTCATTAAAATCGATTTCTAGAAAAACCACATCACTTCTCATATCCTGTAGATGGTTCAGTTTAAATTTCAGCTCAAAAAGTGCCATAGTTAATGAATAAAATGGTTACTTCTTAGTCTGATACATGGGTTGGGCCATAGAACAAAAACAAATACTAAACAAGAGCAATTTTGCTATGCGAAAGCGAAAATACTAGTCTATGTTACTAATATGACCAGGAAGGTGGAATAGGTAGGTATTATATTATGACTATGTGTATCTCTGAGATATTTAGGCAAATAGGAGAAAACGCACATTTCCATCTAGAGTCTTCTCTATCAACGGGATAATGGAAGAAATTTACGTATTTTTGAAGCTGACATAAACATTTTTTGCCCGGAAACAACCACGTCAACAGCTCTCCGATAAAAAAACAACCGCTCGTAAATTCAAAGAGAGAAATTTTTAAAATTTATTCAATTCTAAAGCCAACCGCGACATTTATATCGTACAGTTCTTACTTTGATTTCCAATAAAGGGGTCTTAACAGGGATATTTTATAGGAAATGTGTCCGTATTTCAGTACAATGTAGTTTCAGCAGCGAAGGAGGTTTTACGAGACAGCGACTCACTAAATCAGCTGTAAACGGGACCGATTTACGGTCAGTTAACGTTGGCTAAATCTTAGTGCAGCTACGTTACTAAATTGCTATTTCCTAAAATTGTTAAGTCATTCGAGTGGAGAACTCGATCGATCTCGATCTCGGTTTACAGAATACGTTCGAATGTGGCAGCAGTTTGGTACAATGTTTGTTTGGTTTAAGGATTTATTTTGATTGGCAAATGTTTTTGTTACAATTTAAGTTTTAGTGCGTTAAACAATACAGGGTGTTAACTTTAATACGTTAAATAGACCAATTTAGACCATCAAACTTAAGAGTTTTCATTGTAGCGACAACATTAAAATCACAAAAAAAAATGTGCATCAAAAATATCAACGGCTGACTCGACTCAAATGTATGGAACAGCTCATGTTTTTTCCGAAATTTAGACATTGTTCCCATGCGAAAGTTGTTCAGTAAACTGAACTTAAGACGCTGTTATCCCGTCGAGGCCGCTTTTTGAACACGAACGAAAGTATTTTAAACTGTGTTTTAAAGTCTGAAATTAAATTATGTCTTATTTAAGGATCGGGCGGATGGGCGACTGTTCTCAATTACATATTGGGTTCAACTATGGGTAGGTTGATCTGTCGCCGTATGTACAAATTAAGAAGCATAACATCACATTTTAGCGAGGACGAAATTGCGAGCATCTAGTTTAAAATAATTTAAATGAAGTGACTATCAAGTAAAATCTAAACCTTAAAACCTAGACAGTGTATAGTGCACTAAATCATACGAAACTGAAGCCATAAGATTTCTGTAAGTAAAAACGTTTTCATTTTCAGTACGGGGATAGTCAGTTTCAAAATCCTCAAAATCCTGTGAACATAGCAATCAGAACTATCAAAGTTTAACCAAGATCGGAACCATTAGCAAATGTTCATCAGTGGGTCCCACTAACAACTAAGTTAGGACGGTGTTATACAAGACGAATTGGTAACCAAATGCATGTTAGAACGTAACTACCGTTTCAGTTACGAACTAAGTTGCCTAAGTTGAGTGCAGCCTGTTAAGGATAGTACTTAAGCTGATGTACATTTAGTTGTCATACTAGGTTACCTGTGGTCGTAGCATGCCACCCCGAGAAAACGACAAAAATCGAGATGTGCCGCTGTCTTTGTTACTTTGTGTAGGTAGGAGAGCGCGCATGGCGGTTTTCTCGTTTTATCGCTTTGACGCGCAAGGTATGCTAAACGTACAGAATAATTAATATCTACGTGAATATACAAGGAGACTCTCAATTACTGGTCCTAATTTTTTTAGCGTCTCAAACGGAATTTTTAGAATTTAATGTTTAAGGGGCGTCCATTAATTATGTGAGCTGATTTTTGGCACCAGAGAAAAAACCATAATAACCATATATATTTGTATACAAACTAATTACAAATATTAAAAGATATCTTCCAACCAAAGCGCCCACCTGAGGCAGAGTACTGGCCGCATTGCCTCTTTGAATGGCCAAACTTAAACTTTGGGCGGAATAGCTGCCAGCTCTCCTGTCTCCTGTGGCCTCAAACAGGCTCCTCGAATTAAAAATTCAGAAATTATACCATAGAGTCCGTGGTGGTCCAGTGGCGAGTAACCTTGCCTGCCGTGCAGGAGGCGATGGTTCGATCCCCGTCCAAGCCGACTCGTACCAATGAGTTTTTCGGAATTTATGTACGATTTGTTACACCACTGGCTTTTCGGTGAAGGAAAACATCGTGAGGAAACCTGCATGCTAGAGGTGGGCGCCGACCCGAAATTTGCCGGCGGCGGCGCGCCGGGTGAAATTGGTCGGCGCGGCGGCGCCGCGCCGTGGCGCGGGTGTTTTTATGAAAAAATTCACACTATAGGTGTTAAATGTATTATCTAGAAGCTCCAGAAGCCGGAAATATTAAAATAAGGCATGAAAAAAAAATGTGCACATGTTAAAGGTTTTTACAACAACAAACGCGATCTCTCACCATTCAAAACCAATCCGAGTGTAGAAAAAACAATGGGATTCGTATTAGCAGGAATCGCTAGAGTAATCCCGGCAAGTGTAGTACTGAGAACACATTCTTCTTATCTCGTCAATAGGCAAGCACATCTCTCAAAATCGCCGACTCCTTGGCATCGAACTTAAGCTTGTTATCTCCGGCATCATTTCGAGAAATCTGATTCTGGAGACTGCTGCCGGCGCTGGCAACCAAAAATAACGTAATTGGGAACCGGCGGCATTGATATGCATAACCAACACCGGTAACTGCGTAGCTAAGCTCAATGCGGTGGGCAACCACAATCGGCTGATGCTACAATGGGTACCAGGACACTCAGACATAGAAGGGAACGAAAATGCGGATGAATTGGCCAGAAGGGGGACAGAAAACCACTTCATAGGCCCCGAACCCTTTTTCGGCATCCCTAAAAGTCTAACACGGGAAACTTTGAATAAGTACAGCTTCAAGGAGGCGATTGAGACATGGAGTAATGCTCCAGGTCTGAATCACTCCAAAGCACTTATCAAAGGGTATAATCGCAAGCATGCGAACAGCCTATTAGCTCTTAAAAAAGACAATCTATGTGCAATAGTGAGATCTCTGACAGGTCACTGCAAACTTAATAAACACATGCACACCTTAAAACTAAGCGACTCCACCTGCTGCAGATTTTGCGGGGAGGAAATGGAAACTCCCCTGCACATTCTCTGCGATTGTGGTCCACTAATGCACAAACGAAGTATTCATCTTGGCAGACAGGTACTGACTCCAGATGAGATACAAAACCTCCCTGTGAAATACCTATTGCGATTTCTAACTGCTGTAGGGATTAATAGGGAATTGTAGAAAGGGCGTTCACAAAAGATCAGCGATGGTCGAAGTGGCACAGGCGCAAGTCTGTTAAGGCCCTATTAACTCAATAATAATAATAATAATAACACCGGCAACCAAATGAACGATTGGCGTCATCAACAGAGAACATGGGTTCTCTGGTTTATATGGATAAATTACAGTTTAGCCCAGTAACTAGTGCTGCTAGCTCGGAAACCGGCGCCACCGGCACCTAGCTTGGCAAGCAACGCCAACGGCAGCTACCTTGTCAAGCAGCGCCACTGGCAGCTAGCTTGGCAAGCAGCGCCGGCACTGATATGGAAAACCAGCGCCGGCATCCAAATGAGTGACTGGCGCTGTCAACAGAGCCCATGTAATACAGTTTAGCCCAGTAACTAGTGCTGGCAGCCAACTTAGACAGCCAAGTTCCCAGGCGCCTGCAGCCAGCTCGGCAACGGCGCCATTTACCATTCCCGGAAAAAGGGGTGCTGCCGGCGGCTAGCTTGACAACCAGCGCCGGCAATGATATTAATAACCAGTGCCGACAATCAAATGAGTGACTGGCGCTATCAGCGGGAAGCCTATATGTAAAGTACAGTTTAACCCGGTAACAAGCGCCCGCGCCGGCAGCCAACTTGGCTGTCGGCACTGGCAGCTAGCTCGGCAACCAGCGGCGCCGGCATCTAACTAGGAAAACCGGATGCTGCCGGCAGCTGCTTGGCAGCCAGCGCCAGCACTGATATAAATAATTAGCGCTGACAACCAAATGAGCGACTGGCGCCGACAGCGGGGAGTCCATGTAAAGTACAGTTTAACCCGTTAACAAGCGCCGGCAGCCATCTTTGCTGTCGGCGCTGGCAGGTAGCTCGGCAGCCCACGCCGCCGACACTTAACTCGGCAACCAGGGCGCTGCCAGCAGCTAGCTTGGCAAGCAGCGCCGGCACTGATATGGATAACCAGCGCCTGCAACCAAATGAGCGATTGGCACCGTCAGCGGAGAGTAGCCCTTGTAAAGTGCAGTTAAGGCTTGTAACTAGCGCCAACAGCCAAGTTGGCTGTCAGCGCTGGCAGTAATCTTGGCAACCGGTGCCACTGGCACCTAACTCGGCAACCGGCGCGCTGCCGGCAGCTAGTTTGGAAATAGCACCGGCAACCAAATGAACGACTGGCGCCGTCAGCGGAGAGTAGCTCATGCAAAGTACAGTTTAGGCCAGTAACTAGCGCCGGCAGCTATCTCAGCAACCGGCGCTGCCGGCACCTACCTCATCAACCGGGGCGCTGCTGGCAGGCAGCAGCTAGCTTGGCAAGCAGCGCCGGCACTGATATGGATAACCAGCGCCGGCAACCAAATGAGCGATTGGCACCGTCAGCGGAGAGTAGCCTTGTAAAGTGCAGTTTAGGCCTGTAACTAGCGCCAACAGCCAAGTTGGCTGTCATCGCTGGCAGTAATCTTGGACACCGGCGCCATTGGCACCTAACTCGGCAACCGGCGCGCTGCCGGCAGCTAGCTTGGAACTAGCGCCGGCAACCAAATGAACGACTGGCGCCGTCAGCGGTGAGTAGCTCGTGCAAAGTACAGTTTAGGCCAGTAACTAACGCCGGCAGCCAAATTGTCTGTCAGTGCCGACAGCTATCTCGGCAACTGGCGCTGCCGGCACCTCCCTCATCAATCGGGGCACTGCTATGGCAGCTAGCTTGGCCACCAGCGTCGGCAATGTTATGGATAACCAGTGCCACAAAACAAATGAGCGACTGGCGCCGTCAGCTGTGATTAGCCCTTGTAAAGTACAGTTTAGGCCTGTTACTAGCGCCAGCAGCCAACTTGGATGTCAGCTCTGGCGTCGTCAACAGAGAGCCCATGTAAAGTACAGTTTAGCCCGTCAACTAGCGCCGGAAGACGGCACGCACACAGCAACCACGGCAACCGGCGCCGTCGGCGCCTAACTCGGCGGCGGCGGCGGCACGGGTAACTCGGCGCGGCGGCGCCGCCCACCTCTACTGCATGCTTCAATTTCGAGGCGTGTATTGTACCCACTGTCCATTATAAGTGGCGACGGGCTCACCCCCTGTCACACTGGTCAGAGTTTCGGTACTACTGGTGAAACGTGGATGTTCTGAGATTTCAGAATATCTCCGACTACCCCTCGGGGAATATAGTCGTGAGCATATTATGCTTATGTTTATGCTTATACCATAAAGTTTGCAAATATGAAAATTAAGTGGACATGGGCTGACGTACTATGGTTGCTAATCGTCTTTCGGTTAATGTTTACGTAAGAAACTTGGATAACTTGGATTCAAAAACTTTAGCTCACGGGCTGGGCAAATGTTTGAATGGTTTGGTTACTAACTAATTGAGTTACGTGAATTGTTATTGTTGTTGAAATTTAATTATGTAGTTTAGTTCTGTTGTAGGTAGAGGCTAACTCACGGAGAAGCCTTGAGGATTTGTGTGATAATTTTTTTCGGAGACTTAATTCGTTTAGAAATTAGAGTGGCGAGGCACGGACCTGAAAAAAAGACGGACGTAATTTGACACTAAAAAGATGTGAAGCATGCAAGGTGCTACATTTTCGTTTGTTCTACAAGGGACCTAAACTCCCACAGATGCATTAGCTCTAGGCGCTAAATATTAGCATTTGTTTATTCTGAGATGTTTTAAACAATTACTACGAAGAACTTGAAATTACTAAACTACTGATTGACTTACACTCAGTTGCAGACACGCTCATTAAAGTTAATGCTCCATTAAATCTCTTGCTGTCATTTTTTATCTTGATGACGTAGTAAGAGCTAGCTAGAGATTTAATGGAGGATCAACTCTAATGAGCGTTTCTGTAACTGAGTCAAAGGTCAAAAATGGTATGGATTTTGACTAGAGTTCGAAAAACATCTCAGAATTACGGCATTAGACCTGTAAGTAGGTATACGTTGTTAGAGAGTACTACTAAAATTTATACAGAAGCGATAAGGGAGCAAAATTGAGCTTGAGAACAACAGAATTTAATGAAATAATCCATGTAGTGTGTGCCTAACCCCCCACACACACATAGCCATAAGTTAGTATATAAGTAATATTCATTATACTCTGATGCGCAATATACATCTAAACACGAGACATACCGTTTCAATTCATCAATACCTAACGCCCACATTGCATGGCGACCTTGCCAGTGCTGCCTTTGGCAGTGCTGTGTAACTGGTTTGAAAAAAGAAAATAAGTTACTAAAGAGCGAAAAATTAAGATTTGAAGATAAAAAACAAACAAAGGCGAAAATGAACCTATGAAGAGAAGATTGGAAGAACATGTTTTTGGAGAAGAAGGAAGATTTTTGTTCATTATTTTAAGAAGAAAGAAGAATTAGTTTTGAAAATTAATAAGTAAAAAGAATTTTATTGAAGTAATGAAGAAATCAAGAAATATTATTTAAGAAACATGAAATTAAATAAGGAATTAAATTATTGAAGAAAATCAAGCGTGAACAATTTTAACATATTATGGAAGAAAACTTTTATTGAAGAAAGAAAATGATTATGAAGAACACAAAAATAAAGATGAAAATACAGAAGAGAAGGAAAAAGTCCAGGCGCGAAGCGAAGTTTACATCCAGGCTGCCGGGTGATGATGGTGTCAGAGGTGGATGCAGCCGGGTGTACCTACTTCGTGCCCTTCGCAAGGAAATCACCAAGTTTCGGGAATATCAGGTTTTTAAACACAATTTAAAAAAAAAAAAAAATAATTATAATAGGTAACTACAATAAATTCTATAAACATTTTTACGAATCGGTTGGTTTAACAAATATTTCAAGGAATTGGAACTGTAAATGACTATTTACATATTTTTTTACAATTCTCCTTTCTTCGAAAAATATAATAAAAATAGATTTTTGTACCTAGTAAGTTTTTATAGTATAAATTTCATAATTATAAATGTAAAATACGCTTGTAGACGACATAACATAATCATAACTTGAGTTCATCAGGAAAATTTTTTTTTTTAAATATTAGCTGTGTGCGTTAGAACGGATCTTGGAAATAAAGAATTGATAGTTAATTCATTTCAGTCAAAAGCAAGAGTTATTGATTTATACATGAGTGGAAATCATGTGGTATGTAATCCAACACCGTTAGCATATCGAGCTAAAGTGTCGACGAGACAGAAATGTTGTCTCAATCAATGTCATTACCAGCGCTAAACAGTGTTGCCTAACTATCGATAGTTTGATTATCGATAATTGACCTTAAAATTTTTTCAAAATACTGATAGTGCTGTTGATGTTTTCAATAGTTATATAGATTACTTTAAAACAGTTGAGACTATCGATAGTATAAAGATGCAATACTATCAATAGTATTCAGATGCAATGTATCTATGATTTTTTCTTCTAAATATAAACTATTATAAAACTGTAACTGAAGTGTGTCTGTACATTGAAGATATTTACAATAAAAAGATTACGATATGGTTTTTAGGAATCCCTGAATCGAAATTAATCTTTTTTAGTAATTTTGTCTGTCTGTTTGTCTGTTTGTTTGTGTGTTTGTTTGTTCGCGCATAAAGCAAAAACTACTGAACCGATTTTGATGAAATTTTTATGTTTGATAGCTTATGATCTGACTTAAAATCTGGTATATAATTTGTGCGGACGAAATCGCTGGTAAACACTAGTTAAGTAATAAAAACGTTCAAGTGCGAGTCGGGCTACTTGCGCACCGAGGGTTCCGTACCACACAACATATTAAAGAGGAAAAACGTTTTGTTTTCTCCGAGACCTTCAGCGCGAGACCAACTCACAATTGGCCGTTTTTGGGAGCAAACCAATCGGAACAAAGAAAAATCTGTTGTTCCATACTAAACTGCAAAGCTTCTCGACGCAAACATATCTAACAGCTGATTTGTCTTTGCTCCAATCGGTTTGCTCCCATAGTAAAAGTTGTTCAGTTTGATAGGTAGACTCTTAGTTTAAAAGGATGCTAATGATATCAATTTAAACCTGTATAATCACATCAAGTTCGACCCTTGCATGTTTTACGATAGAGCGAGAAGAAACAACGTTGAAAAAAATACTAGTTTCTGGTATGAGGCCCCCCTTCATTTTTAACTTTCTGACATTTTTATATTTGTTGACAAAACCGTCGTAACAGAGCATAATCTGTGAAAATTTCAACTGTCTAGCTATTACGGTTCAAAAGTTACAGCCCTAAATAGGTAGGACGGACGGACGGACGGATGGACAACGTAGGCTTAGTAATAGGGTCCCGTATTCACCCTTTGGGTACGGAATCCTAAAAACTTTCGATAGCACCAGTTATCGTTATTTTCACTATTTTTCAAGTTAAAAATATATTTTTAAAGATAATCGATAGACTATCGATAAGTTTCACTTATTGTTAGGCAACACTAGTACTCAATCAATCAGTTTGTTATTCCAGAACGTTAACACATTTCTGATCTCCTACAGAACGGCAGTCATAAATTTAATCTGTGCAATCGATTGGGTACCCCCAAGAGAAGAGCTTGCCAATAAATTACGTCTCTCAAAGTTGGACGGGTTACATTGTAACTTGGCATAGAGATGTCGACGCCAGAATTTTACTGGATGAATGAGCAAGGAACAAGTTTATGTAGGTGATGGAACAATCAGCGAGTTTGGCGACTCTTAAGGTTTTTATTACAATTTATAACAGACAATGTTTGGGCTCATAATTACTGCCTTTAAGAGGATATTCCTGACAAAGCGCTCCATACAAAACAAAGTAGGTAGAACATTTTTACTTTACCTAATTACTAAATGTCCAAACCAGGACGTAGTTTGGCCATTTATTAATTAACTAGTGTTTACCCGCGACTTCGTCCGCACAAATTATATACCAGATTTTAAGTCAGATCATAAGGTATCAAGCACACCTTAAAACTAAGCGACTCCACCTGCTGCAGGTTTTGCAAGGAGGAAATGGAAACTCCCCTTCACATTCTCTGCGATTGTGGTCCACTAATGCACAAACGAAGTATTCATCTTGGCAGACAGGTACTGACTCCAGATGAGATACAAAACCTCCCTGTGAAAAACCTACTGCGATTTCTAACTGCTGTAGGGATTAATAGGGAATTGTAGAAAGGGCGTTCACAAAAGATCAGCGATGGTCGAAGTGGCACAGGCGCAAGTCTGTTAAGGCCCCATAAACCCAATAATAATAATAAGGTATCAAACAAAAAAAGTTTTATTAAAATCGGTTCAGTAGTTTTTGCGTGATGCACGAACAAGCAAACAAACAAACAAATAAACAAACAAACAAACAAATAAACAAACAAACAAACAAATAAACAAACAAACAAACAGACCGACAAAATTTCTAAAAAAGGTTGATTTCTAGTCAGGGATACCTAAAAACCATATCGTAATCTTTTTTTTGTAAATATCTTCAATGTACAGACACACTTCTGTTACAGTTTTATAATAGTTTAGATTAGATAAAAATGTTAAAACAATCTAGAAACCTATTGGTTTCACACATATTCCTATAAGACAAAGATACAAAGGGGTTTGCATAGAGTTGGCGTCGTTTTATACTTTCGCGGCCACTGTAGAAAGTACTGTAGGTCTACCATGAGTTTTCACCGTTCTTTACTATTGTAGTAACGTCACCAATTTTGTATTGAATTTCGTACAGCGCTCCTAGTGGTTACGTTAAGAACTAATTTCTGTCATACGAATTGGCGACGTAACTACAGTAGTAAAGTACAGTGAAAACTCATGGTAGGCCCTCTGAAATTAAAAAGAGGATACTATAGTAAACAAACATTCTATTGAGCACATATACCTAAGTAATATCGGGGCTGAGGTGTACAGGGTACAATATTTTAGACAGGGCAGTACGGGTAGGTACCTTAACCGTTGCAGCTATAGGAAAATTTTCTTAGAAAACTATCCATAACATTTAGACATTCATATTCATATATTTATTGCATTTCTATGTGTTAGTTAACATAGTCTTAGTCTATAGGTTTCATTCGAAGATTTTCAAAAAATGTACTGTCAGCAACAAACACTTTTTTTGATGCCAACCGATCCTGGAGTGCTACCACGAAATTCGATTGACGATCTGTCAGTGCGTCTCGACAATCGTTAGGTCGTTGTCAAGAATCCGTACCATGATGTAAGATCGTCTCGACACAGGTATCATCGAAGAGAGAGATAGGTATATTCGAAGGCGACTTCACCATAGTCAAAATATAGAAAAATCATAGACTTTATTCGGAGGCGGGTCTTTTTTAGGGCACATTTTATAATTACGGATTTTAGAAAACGAATCGTTTTCGATTATTTGGACCACTTTTTACAAATAATATCAACATTTTGATTCTATTCAATCAAAATATACTTTACTATTGAGAAACTTAGTGATTTTATGTTATTCGTTTAAAAAAAGATGAAATTTATTACAAATTGGTTGCATGGGATATGTTACCTTTGCCTTCCGCAAAAAAAAAATGTTGAGTCAGTCAATGTCAAAAAAAAAGAAAATTCGAAAATTCGAATAGATTAAGAGGCAGTCAACCAAATCATTAACTAATCTAGCTAATGAAAAATTCAGATTTCATCTAATAGTAGTTTACTATTAATAGATGCTAAGTGATGCCAAATTATTTTTTCAATCTACCTGTCTTGATGGCTTACTTCCTAACTCTGAGACGACACTTAAGGGGCCATAGGTCCAGACGAGTATGTTCTATGAGAAACGCGACTGCCCAGCCCTCCGAAAAGTGCGTGCGTGTGCCGTATTTTCGATTAAAAAGAATTAACAAAAGTACTTTTTATAGATTTTTTTAATAAGTTCACTAGATAAACTAAAGGTGAATAATAATATTATGTGAGTAGATATAATAATCATCGTATAAAACGTGATCTTTGTGACGATTTTCTATCGAGCGCAGTAATTCCAATCGTGTTGAGAACCGTGATTTCGATGAAGGGAACTTCGTAAAACAGTTATGGACTCGTATTCTCTATTTATGGTCCATTTTTGGTTTCGCTAAATTGTATAAATCTAGTCTTAAAATGAAAAATAAAAGATGCTTCTAAGGTATTTCCTAAGGTATAAGGTATAAGGTGGTCCTACTGTTGGGCCTTAATACCCATCGAGCTAATGAACAAAATTATGCATATCGGCTACTGGATATCCTTTTAAGTGGTGGTGGCCAACCAAAAAAGGTGGTAAAATTGGATGAAAATGTATGCCAAATCAGAGGTGAGGCCTCTACCCAGTGGGCCTAGGGAATCGGGCTATGGGATCCTGGTGGCCGATCCCATAATATTCAAGGTAGAGGCCTAGGAGATCGCTGTACCTTGACCAACCAGATTTATCTGTCAAAGTAAGATCATGCGTTTCTTCGTCTATTCAAATAAAAACATCATGAACCGGATATCGTACAGTATTACAATTACAATTATACGGTTTACAAGTATTTATTACCTAGTTAGTAATAAACTTGGTTACGAACTGACTTTGTTACGGCCTCCTAATCTATTTTTTGCAATCGGCAATTGTCAATGTCACGATAGTCGTTCGTATTTTTCGAAAATCCGTACTACAATGAATAGTCGAAGCTACAAGTATCCATCGAAGGCAACTTCACCATAGACAAAATATAGAAAAATTATAGACTTTATTCGGAGGTGGGTCTTTTTTAGTGCACATTTTATAATTATTTACTTATTGGTTTGTAATAAATAAATAAGTAGTATTTAGTCAAAAAGTAAGCGAAAAATTATTGATCTACCTACAGGAGTGCGATTTTTGAATCTCATTCGGTGAGCTCAGCAGTTGGAAATGTCAAAATTACTATGGACGTATGCATCTTTCTACTGTTGATTTGACCTTCATAAATCGCACTCCTGAAGCATGATTTTTGAGAGTCAAATCAGCAGTAGAAAGATGCATATCTCCATAGTAATTTTGACATTTACAACTGCTGAGCTCACAGAATGAGATTCAAAAATCGTACTCCTGGTCAAAATATTTCCATAGCTTAGAGTTTACAGTGTCCGGTGGATTGGGATACGAACGCTTATTTGAAGTGCTTTAGGTGTAGGTACCTAAAACTGATGGAAAATAAGGAAACCAAATTGTAGAGTACCTACCTAATCATCCACCAACAAAATCTGGAAGGTGGCATAGGTATCTATATCAAAATTAAGAATATGAAGAAAAAAATTAACGAAAGGCTTTAATGGACTTAGTATCCAGAGCCGTTAAAGATAAAAAAAAGGTTAGGATCCTTAACACACTGCGACTTTTTGCAGCGCTTCTGCAACGATTCAGTCGCGATATAGCATCGATGCAAACGCGATACAGCATCAATGCTAGACGGCCCGACAGCACAGTCGGTAGTGAACCTGCCTGCTGTTCCGAGGGTCGCGGGTTCGAATCCCGTAAGGGACAAATATTTGTATGTTTAATATGAATATTTGTACCCGAGTCATGGATGTTTGTATCTATATATGTATTGTATATCGTTGTCTAGTTATCATAATACAAGATAATTTGTGTGACAATGTCCAAGATATATAAATACAAACGCGATACAGCCACGACGCAAAACGTTCGTAATATTTGATCAGTAATTCGTTGACTGCCTTTGTCGCAATGCACACGCACGTGTTCGTTCATTAATATAAACATGCGTGTGCATCGCTACAGTCATACTTTTGAATCGATAGGTACATTGCTGTAGCGATGCAGTCACGCGATTGGCAAACGCGCGTTTTTATAGCTGCAAAAAGTTGCAGTTTGTAAAGGGCCTACTTTTGATATAATTTTATGCATATGGATCTAGATTCCAAACTTCTTGATTTTATGTTATAAGGTAAAATACTTTTTGGTTGGAGTAAAAAAAGTTAGCTGTCAGTTTCTTTCGAATTATTGATTTTCTGCCCTTCTGCAAAATGGCGTAATAAAGATATATTTTGATATAAATTGTATTAATAATGTGGCTAACACCACTAGGATTTCAACAGCAGAGCGTGGTTTACGACTAATAACGTAATAAGAAGAAATTAAATATGAATAACCACGTCTTGTAGAAGGAGCAAATTTTTCAAACTGGAAATACCGTTCTAAATTACTTCTAGAACAAAGAACACATATTTCTAGAAGAGAAAGGATTGATCACAGTCGTGAATAATGATATTAATCGCAAAGAAAAAGAAGAGTTAGAAATGGATAGTAAAGCCACAGTAAAGCAAGAAGATTGATCGTACAATGTCAAGCGATAAGTAGTTAAATAGAAATAGTAAAGAAATCTACGACAGCAAAACAAATTGCCTAACAGATGGTGGAGCTGGACTGCTGGATGAAAAACACAAGATCTCCACTCTCTCCACAGTTTATCCACCCACAGTAGTTAAAGTAAACCCACCGAGTTTGGGCTCGTTTAGACTGATGGTCTCGACGCTTAGTTGCAAGCTTACAGATGGTGATTATGATTAGGGTGAAACCTAACTTACTAAAAAATAAAATTTTTGTGTCATGCTCTCAGGCAGAGCCACCATCATAGAAAGAAATTAATTATGTCATAAAATGATGTATGTAAGACGATCATAATGTACATATACCGATATCGATGTACGTGTATCAGGTAATGTTTAAATAGACATTGATAGTGGCTCTGCTGCAGAGCATATTCTCTAGCAGAGCCACCAAGTTCATGTACTCAGAAAAGATAAACGCCACTAATTTTGGATGAAAACTGATGTACGTGTAGTGTTTATTTGTACGTGTTGAAAAATACCACTATAAGACAGTGGTTTAATTTATATAAACGTTACTAAAATGCTCGCAGAAAAAGACTGATTATTTTATGTCAGCAACGGTTTTTCTAGACACAGATTGTCTTAGGGCCTTGTTAATAAACTAGGTGTAAATTTTATGCCGAAGTTACGCTGTGGGAGACCGGGACACAGATATGTTTTACAATGGAAAATAACATCTGTGTCCCTGTCTCCCACGGTGTAACCTCAGCATAAAATTTACGCCACGTTTATTAATAAGGCCCTGTGTCTAGAAAAACCTTTGCTGACATTTTTTCCCTTGATTTTATTGATATTTTTTTTCATGCTTTACAGAGTGGACATATAACGAAGTAGTCAAATCCAGAAATGGTCCTCCTTAGAACTAGTCTTACCAAGAAGTGGTCGAATCCAGAACTGGTCATATACAGAAGAAGGCATTTTAAGAAATGGACACCGAACGCGTAAACTATGTCAGCAAAGGTTTTTCTAGACACAGATTGTCTTAGGGCCTTATTAATAAACGTGGCGTAAATTTTATGCCGATGTTACACCGTGGGAGACAGGCACACAGATATTATTTTCTATTGTAAAACATATGTGTCCCCGTCTCCCACAGCGTAACCTTGGCATAAAATTTACACCAAGTTTATTAACAAGGCCCTAAAACAATCTGTGTCTAGAAAAGTGTGCGTATGGATTGAGGAGCCACATTTGATATTGAAAAAAGGATTCTATGGCCATTTTGTAGGAAATTTGTAGATTTTGTAGGCCCAATCCTGGACTTTGTAGCAAAAGTATAGAGAAGTTACATGAACATAAAGGTGGCTCCTCAATCCATAACTTCAGGATTGAGGAGCCACCCTGTATCTCTGAAAGTAGGTACGTGATGAATCTTTTTGAAAATGTTGTAGGATTTTGTAGGAGTTGGAAAAAGATCCTACAAAAAAAAATCTGCTCTCTACGACTAAAACTGAAAAAGCTACAATACTTTGATACTGGCTCCTCAATCCTGACGCATCAGGATTGAGGAGCCACCCTGTATCTCTGAAAGTACGTGATGAATCTTTTTGAAAATTTTGTAGGATTTTGTAGGAGTTGGAAAAAGATCCTACAAATAAAAATCTGCTCTCTATGACTAAAACTGAAAAAGCTACAATACTTTGATTGTGGCTCCTCACACCAGATAAATGCCTATAACCACATATGTACGTAACGGAATTCACAACCGATGATGCCAATATTTAGTAGAAATTTCTACTAAATATTGGCGTAGTCAAATGTCGCATATCATCAATACCTACAGAGCTACGCTTTTTTGTTCAATTTTCCATATTAAGCCACCATATAGGGTGACCACTAATAAGTTAAAACCTAAGACACATTTTAGTACTATGAAGTTTGTGGCTTATTAAGTCCAGAAAAAAAATGCATAAGATTACTTTTCCCTTAGTCGCCTCGTCAAGTACTTACCTACTATTTAGTTCAAATTGTTTTAGCTTCTTAACCGCTTGTTCGTTGTTAATTAATCGTAATTTTATGTATAAATTTTCCTAAAAATGTATTCAGTGACAAAAAAACTCAGTCGAAATGCAATAAATTTTTAGGTAAGTGTAAATTCCTAAACAAATGTACTTAAAATTATCAGTACTTACTACTACCTACTATACGATCCTGAAATTAGGTGATGCATTCAGGAAACCACACTTAACTAGTTTTGAATCATGTTAAGTACTTCATATCTCTTATTTCAAAGGGGATATTACCTTTGGCGCTCTCCATACAAACGAAGTCCGGTCATATTTTTAGGAAAATGTATACCTCAAATTACGATCAATTATCAACGAACAAGCGGTTAAGAAGCTAAAACAATTTGAACTAAATAGTAGGTAAGTACTTGACGAGGCGACTAAGGGAAAAGTAATCTTATATATGCATTCTTTTTCTGGACATAATAAGCCACCAACTTCATAGTACTAAAATGTGTCTCAGGATTTAACTTATTAGTCATCCTATATGGTGGCTTTATATGGAAAATTCAAAAACGCGTAGCTCTGTAGGTATTGATGATATGCGACATTTGACTACGCCAATATTTAGTAGAAATTTCTACTAAATATTGGCATCATCGGTTGTGAATTCCGTTACGTACATATCGCACGTTAAAACCAATACCGTCACTAAACGAAAAACCCGTATTTTGAGATTTTCGCACCACGTCTCCCACCAATCAGAGCTTTGTCCAATGCAAAAACACCTGTAACGAAATTCCATGTAATTCTTATAGATGTCAGTAGTATCGCACCGACTTTAAACAAAATTCGCCCGCCGACTAACCGCTTTACCGACACCATTTGGGTAGTGACGTGAACGTCAGACATACCAGAGTACTTTATAAGCGCAAGAGTGTCATTTTTTGGATAAGAACGTTATTCCATTAAATAGAACAGCCAATTGAATGTACTTTGATGTGTGGAGTACCGTCATTTTTTGGTTAGTGTCATTTTCACGTTAATTTAATAGCGTAAATTCGGTACAAATAAACGCAATACTGTCCGTTTTTGCATAGAGCCATATTTGCTTTTACTTTAGGCTAAAAATCTGTTGCAGTTTCTGGGAATAGTGTATTTTTGACGATTAAAGTCGTTCTTTTTGTTAGTTTTTGAGCGTAAAACGCATAGGGATTCAAACAAGACTGTCATTTTATGTTTTAAACCTATTTTTCCTTTACTTAAGATAAAAGATCTGTAGGTAATTTCAAGAAATATTGTCATTTTATATAAATTCATACAAAAATGATAACATTTTCTAAGAGTCAGTATTGTTTGTATCTTTTATAAGTAAACTGTGTCATTTTCGTTTGGTGTCGATATTACCCAAAATTAATTGTAAGACTGTGAATGTTAAAAATAAATTAGAACACATTTTAACTTTTTACTATTAAAGTTTTGTATTCTTTTGTTTGGCAAAAGAACCACGAGCCCACCAAAAGCTCTTTTTTACCTTGATTTCATAGGTATTAAGCTAACTAAAAACTCAAGTGAATTGTTACTTGCAAAAGAAATCGGGTTACTTCGGCTTTTAGAGATTCCCAAAACTTAATCAGCCCCGTGGTATAGAATTATGTAGTACTTTTTAGCTCATAAGCCGTAAAACAAAATCTATGCCGGACAAGTGCGTAGCACCCTCAATCGACGGAAGTGCATGAAGAGATGTATGAATGTGAATGAGGCTAAAGAGGTGTGTCAGAGTCGTAGCGTGTGGCGGTCCGTGGTCTCTGCCTACCCCCATGGGACAATTGCGTGAGCTTATGTATGTATGTATGTAGAATATGAGGTGTATTAGATTCTCGTAGGACAAAGTACCTAAGCCGCATTTCAGATCATGAAAACAGTATTTGATTTCAATCAAGACAACAACGTTCCCAGCAGTTGTCTTGTCAAAACTTTCTACGGGAGTCAGGAAAATTGTATTACGAACCACCATACAATTTTACGACGGCCGTCTTTAATATCTAAATAACATTTGCAAGATTATGCCAGTATCAAACCCAAAGCCCTTCGTCAGTCAAGAGCAAAATACCAAAGTCAAAAATAAAACTATTCTTCATCCGAATCCGATTTTGTTTTGGAAGAAAATGCAATTGAAAAGCCATCGTTGGTCAAGAGTTAAATACCAAAATCTAAACTAAACGAGTGTTCAAAATAAAGCCCGTCAGACCTTAAATTCAACTTTGAAAGAGGTGTCATGAAACAATGTTAGCGCTAAACCAAAATGTAGCCCGATCCAGTCCTCTAGCTCTAGCTCGTCATCAAAATCAGATTAGGTTACAGAACTCGTCTTTAAACTCTTACTATATAAAAGTGAAGTAGGACCCAAAATTACTTTAGTCATGGTGTCCCATCCCATACAAATGAAATTTTAGTTTGAAAATTGCAATATATGGCGTTATGGTATCGATTTGTAATTAATGTTTACGTAAACGTGTAAATTGTTACTAAAAGTACATGATCTGACTACAAAAAAATCTCATGAGCCTCAGAAAATCAAGCTATTTACTTTGCCCGAAGACTGCCCGAGTTAAGGCAGTCGGGTTTCATTGTTTGACGTTGGGCATCTGTACTGTATAGTATTATATAATCTGTGCTTTAGTGTAGTTTACTTTTACATCTACACAGTTCCTTGTACATTTTCTTTATACCTATGTTTCTGATGAATTAACAGCGTGTTTAAGTGCTATTTATTAGTGTACTTCTTCCTTTGAACACGGTGTATAAGTGTGAGTATCTAGAATAGCCCACATGGACATAGAAGTAGTAACGATTCGTACATGGAATACCAAGAAGTATTCATATTTCTGTATTAGTCCTATGGTAACACTTATTATACCTATTGTACCCCTCTTTTTACGTCGGTGCTTAAGAACGGTCTATTGACAACTGTTTTTTATTATTTCCACTAGTTAATTGCTCATACAATGCATGTTTTTTTAAGTTTTCTTAAGATTTACTAGAATAGTGTCAGTCAATGTACCCTATTCTCCACGACATACTAAGTAAAAAAGTTAGAGGAATAATGACACAAAAGTAGATATTTTTTAATAACTGCATGAAAATGTAATATACCCTGTACATCGTTGAACTAATAGCAAGATTAGTACCCAAACTATCATTTAAATTGATAAAATCATAAAAAACTTCTAACAAAAAAATATAATGAAATAATTCGTTTTGCAAAAACTTTGAACGCCATTTCCCGAAAGTTGAATTTTTTGCATAGTGACGGTAATGGTTTTAACGTGCGATATGTAGTTATAGGCATTTATCTGGTGTGAGGAGCCACAATCAAATTATCTATTGTAACTTTTTCAGTTTTAGTCGTAGAGAGCAAATTTTTTTTGTAGGATCTTTTTTCAACTCCTACTAAATCCTGCAAAATTTTCAAAAAGATTCATCACGTACTTTCAGAGATACAGGGTGGCTCCTCAATCCTGACGTTATGGATTGAGGAGCCACCTTTATGTTCATGTAACTTATCTATACTTTTGCTACAAATTCCAGGATTGGGCCTACAAAATCTACGAATTTCCTACAAAATGGCCATAGAATCCTTTTTTCAATATCAAATGTGGCTACTCTAGAAAAACCGTTGCTGACATAAAATAATCAGTCTCTTTCTGCGAGCATTTTAGTAAAGTTAATATAAATTAAACAATTTTTCAAAACGTACGCTATAAACACTACACGTACATCAGTTTTCATCCAAAATTAGTGGCGTTTATCTTTTCGAGTACATGTAGGTACTTGGTGGCTCTGTTAGAGAGTATGCTCTGCAGCAGAGCCACTATCAATGTCTATTTAAACATTACCTGATACACGTACATCGATATCGGTATATATGTACATTATGTTCGTCTTACGTACATCATTTTATGACATAATTAATTTCCTTCTATGATGGTGGCTTTGCCTTATGTCCGTATGCCCAGCGGGGCCCTCGGCCCTAGGGCTTTGAAACCTAGCTAATCATTTAGTGCTCATTTAGTGCTCTCTGAATATATATGGCTTATATTTAGTGCTTCAAAGACAACGGAGTTATATCAAATCTAAGCTAGCGTCCGCCCAGCGGGGCCCTCTTTTATTATGGACAAAAATGATTAAAATGTTACATCAATATTTAGTGCTCTGAATTCCTATTAAAACTGTATCAAAAGATTTGATCTAGCTCGTTTGGTTTAAAAGTTATTGCATTTTTAAGTTTTTAATTTCCAGCGGGGCCCTCTCTTGTTTGACCATATAAGTCGCTGTAATTAATGTCGCCATTTAGTGCTTGATGCCAGGTATCTGTCTGTATGGTTAATTTACACATTCTGCTTCTAATAAACCTGGAAAATGCAATAATATCTCGCAACATTGATTCATATAAAATGACATTTCGTGGACAGTCGGCATCAGAAGTAGATGAGAGCTTTACTTGTCCGTGGTTTCCTAGGGGATCGCTAGAGGGCGCTACGGTCTAAGCTTTCAGACACCAAGTTTTATCAAAATCGGTCCGGTAGTTTAAGTGTAGGGACACACCTGCGGAACGTTCCGTGCCGAACATTCGGTTGAATACGTGTCTACAAGGAAATATGGTGCGTAATGGTGCGTACTGGTGTGTCGCAGGTATAGGGAAAAGCGTTGCGCGCGTATTCAACCGAAGGTTCGGCGCCGAACGTTCCGCAGGTGTGTCTATACACTTACATTTAGACATAGTGTGATACGCCAACAATCAGACAAACCTTTGTAGTAGGTATTATATTATAA
The DNA here is from genome assembly GCA_963693445.1 of Agonopterix heracliana. NCBI lineage: Eukaryota > Metazoa > Arthropoda > Insecta > Lepidoptera > Depressariidae > Agonopterix > Agonopterix heracliana. The sequence continues at coordinate 5,082,892 of OY856326.1, forward strand.
TAATAGATAGATAATAAGTACTTACCTACACACACGCGCACTTTCATGAACGTGTTGGTACTAGTAGAAGTCATACGGCAGCGAATAATTGATATATCACATCAAGAGTCACCAGGACTAAAATACGACGTAGATGTAGACAATGTACCAGAAATACGGGTGCACAATTTTAGGCGGACTAGTAGAAATAGTAAAGCTCTCGTATCACACACTTCTGATGCCGACTGTCCACGAAATGTCAATTAATATCAATCAAAATTGCGATATATTATTGCATTTTCCAGGTTTATTAGATTCAGAATGTGTAAATTAACTATACAGACCGATACCTGGCATCAAGCACTAAATGGCGACATTAATTACAGCGACTTATATGGTCAAACAAGAGAGGGCCCCGCTGGAAATTAAAAACTTAAAAATGCAATAACTTTTAAACCAAACAAGCTAGATCAAATCTTTTGATACAGTTTTAATAGGAATTTAGAGCACTAAATATTGATGTAACATTTTAATCATTTTTGTCCATAATAAAGGAGGGCCCCGCTGGGCGGACGCTAGCTTAGATTTGATATAACTCCGTTACCTTTGAAGCACTAAATATAAGCCATACATATTCAGAGAGCACTAAATGAGCACTAAATGATTAGCTAGTTTTCAAAGCCCTAGGGCCGAGGGCCCCGCTGGGCATACGGACATCTTTGCCTTGGCTTTGCCTCAGAGCATGACACAATTTTTTCGGTAGCTATTTTATTTTCTTTGTAATATTTTTAGTTGTTTTAGTTGTTTGAATCTAAATAAACGCTTTTTACTTTATTATTACTTGGTAATATTGCTTTATAACTTTTTTAACCCCCGACGCAAAAAGAGGAGTGTTATAAGTTTGACGCCTATGTCGGTCTGTCTGTCTGTCTGTCTGTCTGTCTGTCTGTCTGTCGGTCTGTCTGTCTGTGGCATCGTAGCTCCCGAACAAGTGGACCGATTTCGATGCGGTTTTTTTTCATTGAAAGCTAATTTTTGCGAGAGTGTTCTTAGCTTTATTTCATGAAAATCGGTTCAGCAGTTTTGAAGTAACTTTAAAAATTGCGACAAAATAAGAGGGGTGTTATAAGTTTTTTGTCCGTTCGTGGCATCGTAGCTCCCAAATGGGTAGACCGATTTCGATTCGGTTTTTTTGATTGGAAAGCGTTCGTTTTTGGCGTTGGGGGTTTTTTAAATTTGTAATTTAATTAATAATTTATGTTTCATTTAATTGTGTTATTATCATTGTTTTCAATAATATGGAAGACGTTGTGGTATAGTGGCAAATACCTATGCCTTCCGTGCAGAAGGCGATGGTTCGATCCATGCCCAGACCGAGTCGCACCGACGAGTTTTTAGGAATTTATCTAAGATGTTGTAGTTGTTTTGTAAGGACACTCCTGATTAACACTTTCGTTGCTAAGCTCAAAATTATTATCCTCGCGCAGTGCTAAAACTGACGCCCCTCGTTGGTCGTGCTCGTGCGCACAGTCGTTACGTAAAAACGACCAATGTGATCACCTCGTGGGTCGCCCGCACAGACGTAAGGTTTGGGTGACTCACGATGTAGGTCGTGTGCCCAGTCGTAACGGTGAAACTATAAACTTGGCTCGTCTCGTGGCGTGGGTCACCCGCGCAGGCGTAAGGTTGTCGGTGACTCGCGCGGTAAGTCATAAGCACAGCCGAAATGCAATATAACTGACTCCCACTTTAGCACTGCGGCCCATTTGTCACCGACCTACGCCGTGGGTCGGTCGTCAGCAGCAAAAGTGTTAAAGGCATAAAACATGGATTTTGATTTAAAACCACCTCTGAAACCCTCCGGTACCATAGGTCTACTTTCCCGAACGGTCCACTTTCACTATTCGTTTATTTTACCAAACCGTCCACTTATATTTTTCCTCATCCGTCAACTTCCCGATCAGTCCACTTCCCCAATCGCTCCACTTTCACTATCTATCACATGCATACTCTCTCTACAATTATACTTAAGAACTCACATTTTTTCTTCATCTAAGTACGTCTATAATTCTACGAATAAAATGAAAACCTCTGAAGTGTCCGTTTTAATAAATAAATAAGTACATCGATTATTTTATCACTGTAGTAGGTAGGTAATCAATTTTATTCACAATTATACTAATAACTAAAGATTACCCACGACTTCGTCCGCACAAATTATATAATTACCAGATTTTAAGTCTAATAATAGCTATCAAACAATAAAAGTTTCATCGAAATCGGTTTAGTAGTATGCGCGAACAAACAAACAAACAAACAGACGGACAAAATTTCTAAAAAAGGGGATTGATACTCTAGATCAACATTCATAAGATCAACATTTAAAATATCAACACCATAAGGTCAGCAAATCAAATGATCAACAGTTCAAAATCTCAACACTTCATAATATCAACAGTTCAAATGATCAACAATCAAGAAGTCAACAATAGAAAAAATGTAACTACATTTAATTTAGCAACAATCCGAGAACTTGAGCCCACTGCTGGACCTACGTAGCTTACGCAACTTATTTATCATCATCGCCATCTCATAAAATAACTTTCTTACCTTAGGACTTAGACATACAATGACTAATACTCGACCCCCAACGGACCCCCTACTGACCCCAAAGAACCCCCAACGGAACCACAACACATCCCCAACGAACCCCCAACAGAACCCTTAACGGCCCCTTAAGGGTCCTCTAAAATTAACTTTAAACTATAATAATGAATAATAAACTGATTATTATTTAATAAACGAGTTTTATTCTAACAAAAAACAAAACGGAAAGAAGTATAATTATCATCCAGGGTGTCCTTAAATAAGGGATAACCCGGTGTGCTGATAGAAGACCTGAAATTCGTCCAGAAAATGGACTTTCATGTCCAGTAAAAGTGCCATAGTTTTCGAGATACTATTTAAAATTTAAATTTTTTCCTGGAATTTAGGACCTTTGTATACATATATGTATACAAAGGTCCTAAACCTATTCTGTGCCTTTGTCACTGTTTTGACCGTCGTGGCCACAAAAAAATAGATTTTTGCAGTCGGCTTTTTGCATAATATTTTCTAAGAGTGGTGCTATCAGACATGTTGTGGTTCCGTTGGGGGTTCTTTGGGGTCAGTAGGGGGTCCTTTGGGGGTCGAGTATTAGTCATTGTATGTCTAAGTCCTAAGGGAGGAAAGTTATTTTATGAGATGGCGATGATGATAAATAAGTTGCGTAAGCTACGTAGGTCCAGCAGTGGGCTCAAGTTCTCGGATTGTTGCTAAATTAAATGTAGGTACTTACATTTTTTCTATTGTTGACTTTTTGATTGTTGATCATTTGAACTGTTGATATTATGAAGTGTTGAGATTTTGAACTGTTGATCATTTGATTTGCTGACCTTATGGTGTTGATATTTTAAATGTTGATCTTATGAATGTTGATCTAGAGTATCAATCCCCTAAAAAAGGTTGATTTGGAGTCAGGGATCCCTAAAAACTATATCGTAATCTTTTTCTTGTAAATATCTTCAATGTACAGACACACTTCAGTTACAGTTTTATAATAGTTTCGATTCGATTAATTTTATTTCCGATATCCAGGGTAGTTTTCAGCACAAAATAAAGGCACTTGAATAGGAAAGTATGCTGGCAATGCTGGGATGTTCTCTTCAAGTCTGAAAATAATTATATGATTTTTATTTAAGTACTTATACTTAACTTAAATTCTACAAAGCCATATTACCTATTTTTTTAGACAGGTTAGCCATAACTACAAAACTGCTAGGTGTGAGTCAATGACGGTGGTGAAGAGGGAAGAAACAGAATTTTAGGCAAAGTTCTTAGAAATAATGGCGCATTTCCACCAGAGCTGCGCAAGGAAACTAAACTATAAACGCGGAAAAATCCATCAAGAGCTTTGCTCCAATTTCTTAGCCTTGCACAGCGCAGCTCTGATGGAAAAGGGATAATTTTTACATACAATGCGAGGTATATCTTGTAGAGATGTGTGCTCGGGATGCGAGTGAGGGATGGGATCGAGCTAAAGATTTATGCAATGTATGTTTGCGAGGTAGGTACCGTATGTAAGCATATTATCAGCATCCTCAGATAGCATATAGGTCAGCTTACTCACACAGCTTGTCCGTTTCGCAGCTTAACTACGCATCCTCGCACAGCTTTGGTGGAAAGAGTAACATAATTAAGTACCTACTAGTAGTTTCGAAGATCCTCTGCGCATCCTCGCACAGCTCTGGTGAAAAGGCATCCGAAACGCGGTTTCAACAACTTTGTTTCAAAACCCCTGTGTTCAGCTATGGAGTCTGGAGTATAGCTTAGGATATTATATTCACTACAATTGACTAGTAATGCTATTTTTGTACAGAAATAAGAAAAATTGCAGAAAGTACAATTCTCTCTTACACAGAAACTTCACTGCACTTCACTAGCTTATCTATGACTTCACTAAAAATGTTAACTAATTCGTGATTAATTCTCGAAAATTACCCACACATTGACAAAAAGAGACCTCTTGACTTGTCGTTCACTTTATCGAAAAAATGACAGTTTTTCGTCTATCAAATTCAATTTATCGAGCATGACAGTTTGTATTGTGGTACGGTTTGATCGAGAAATGTCAAACTAATTTCGTCGACCTATCGTCGACTCAATGTCCGAAAATTAACGAACATTTTCTCGGCAGTTCTCGCTATGTCAAAATTCTAAAGTCTATGACTCTGGAGTAACTTTACCACTACGAACTATTTACTTAGACCAGGAATATAAAAAACCTGATTTGGGGGCGCTGCAATCGACTGTCACCTTTAATGTTAGTGTTCCAAGTACAAATATTAGTTCCAATGATTTTCCGCAACATGGCGAGGTTTTTTATATTTCTGGTCAGGCTTTACTTATATTTGATTTTAGAAATACCATTGTAGGCTTAGATCAAAGTAAAATTAATGGATAGGCCTAAAGCGCGTTAAGTTGAAGCACACAACTAGGGCAATTGGTCCATACAAACTAGGACAATTGTCTGTCATCTCGGTACAAATTTGAAGTATATTCATTTGTTTTGCCTCATTTTTCTGGTTTGAAATGTTTGCGTAAGGCCTATCCATTAATTTTAATTTGATCTAAGATTGATAAGTACAGACAAAGGAATCTCATCTCGGTAAAATTACAAGTACTACTTACACTTAGGTACTTTTCTCACACATTTGTTTTGGAAATTTATTAAACAAGCTGGCTGAGCGGAGAAACTGAGTTTTATCAATTAATAAGATTACATGAAATCTCGGAGCTGAGGTTTTAACAGCTACACGAAAAAATTACTTAATGGTCATGGTCGCAACATAGCATTATCACATCATTTTCGGTGGTACAAGTTTACTCAAAAATATTAGACTGTTTTAGATATTTTTTCACAACTAGCTCTTTTCTGGCTTTGAGTCAAGAAAAAAAGGCTTATCTAAAAGTGGAAACTCTATTTTAGGGATCTATTGTACGAAATTTCCATTGGTATTATGTATCATTGCCTAAACATATTGATGTTGAAAACTTGCAGCGAGATCTTAGTCTATGACTTCGTCGAAGAAATGTCCGCTTAACATCTGTCAAATTCAATTTATCGAGCACTGACAGTTTGTTTCGTGGTACGGTTTGATGGTCCAAGTGTCAAAACTGACATCGGTCGTTCGCAATTGCGGATTAAAAGTGATTGTAGTACCAAAATCATCGAAAAATGTCACGCAATATCGACGATCGAATTTCGTGGTAGCACTCCTGTTTCTTATAAGGATCAAAAACTCAAATTAACAAACTGAGGTTAGAGTACTGGAAATATCAGAATTTGCAAAAAACGTTTTTCATACATTTCGTAGAAAATAAGACTCCAATACCTACTTTTATGCTAAGCGAATGGCGTTCGCCCGAATGTGCGCTTTACAGAAGGAAGCAAGGAATCAGACATTTTCGTACTGTAACCTCGGTTGATCCAATAGAGTTTTTTGAGCTTTTTTCCTTATAAGGAACTGGATCAAATGGCATCAAAAAAAGTTTTTGTGGAAATTGCCCATTTTCTTGCTGACGGTTTTTTTTTAAGTCTTTGAATGCAGATCTAAATGTCGCAAAAAGTAAAGTATAGTCTTCTAAGAACGTTTTCTTGTAGCTACAAAGGTACCTACACTACTGAGGCGTCCAAAAACATTCACCTGTATATCTCGGCTCCGATATAACTTTACAGCGAATTTATTTACTCATACAGGTTTGTTAGAAGTAATGTTACAAAACAATAATAAAATTATCGGCGGCCGCAACAACAAAAAAATTACGCCATTGGTCCATATAAAGTTGTACAAACCCCTTTAAATGTATCCTAGCATTTAAACTAAATATTGACATGTTACCGACACAGATTTTGGTGGTTTCTAGATTGTGTTAACAACAATTTTTTTTATTTTAAATTAATCCTAGTACCTACTGCCGGGGAGGCCTAAGCTATGTCCAGCACTGGACGTCCATAGGCTGGGATGATGATGATGAATCCTAGCATTGGGGCAGTTTTTCATCCCTTGTCCCTCTGCGTACGCCATTTGCTTTCTTAAGCCATAATTATATTCTTGGCTGATAAATAGACCACCCCATTTCGACCAGTAAAAAGAAGAACTAAGGGAAATGGTTTGGAAGGTTTCTTCTGCGTTGTTTTGTGGACGAAAGGAACCTGCAACCATCTAAAATAAAAAATTCTAAGAGAAAACTGGATGAGAGTATGTAAGTACATAATATCTAAAGATTTTTCTTCAGAAAGGGCATCGAAGACGTTAACATTTTGCTGTTATTCCTCTTTTTTTTTCTGTTTCCTTTTGGTATAAGTTTCTACCAATATTTATTCACCCTACACGCAAGAAGTATTTCACTTCAAAGCCTTCGTTCCTAAGATGTTGATACGAATAAATCGCATGATATCTCTTTTGATATCTGCGATAGTATTTACACACGTAAAACGCTACAAGTTTCAATAATCATAGCCACAAAGATCAGGGCCCTGTCTAATAAACGCGACATTGACAATTTGACAATGACAATTCAGAGTACATTGCTGGTTACTAATGACGCTGGTTACTGATGATCAGCCGTGGTGGTCCAGTGGCGAGTAACCGTGCCTGCTGTGCAGGAGGCGATGGTTCGATCCCCGTCCAGGCCGACTCGTACCAATGAGTTTTTCAGAATTTATGTACGATTTGTAACACCACTGGCTTTTCGGTGAAGGAAAACATCCTGAGGAAAGCTGCATGCTTCAATTTCGAGGCATACAGTACCCACTGTCCATTACAAGTGGCGACGGGCTCACCCCCCGTCACACTGGACAGAGTTTCGGTACTACTGGTGAAATGTGGATGTTCTGAGATTTCAGAATAATATCTCTGACTACCCCTTCGGGGATTATAGTCGTGAGCATATTATGCTTATGCTTATGCTTATGCTAATGACGCTAAACTTGCAGTGCTTCATGTGTCCTAGCATTCTCAGCAATGTACTCTGAATTGTCATTGTCAATTTGTCAATGTCACGTTTATTAAATAGGGCCCAGGGAAACCTGGGATTTTTTTTTCAAAGTATTCTAATATATTTAATAATATATTCTGCTAATAAATTAAGATTTCCTGTTTTCAAATATTTAATAGTACTGCAATATCGAGAAATCGAACAAAAAAAAATAAACTTGTTATGTCTGTACATAAAAAGTAGTAATAGGTAAGTACTGCACACAACAAACCACCTTAAAAAAAGCCCTTTTCTTATCCCTTATGTACACCAAAATATAATTATAAGCTTTGTTAACTTATTTTATGTGTTTCCTATGTCGTACGATCACTGAGAAAAACTCGTGTGACAGACTTGTGTCCTGTCCTTCCTTTGTATCTCAAATATAAATGTCTATCCTCGGAAATTGTGACTCGAAGGAAACACGTCTATACCGATAAGTGGTTTATTGCATGACTGATTCATCACGAAATTATATATAGACCACATACAGACATAAGAATGTTATCAAATTACCTCATACGTTCGATAAGCATGCATAAGCATATGCTCACGACTATATTCCCCGAGGGGGTAGTCAGAGATATTCTGAAACCTCAGAACATCCACGATTCACCAGTAGTACCGAAACTCTGTCCAGTGTGACGGGGGGTGAGCCCGTCGCCACTTATAATGGACAGTGGGTACAATTAATACACGCCTCGAAATTGAAGCATGCAGGTTTCCTCACGATGTTTCCCTTCACCGAAAAGCCAGTGGTGTAACAAATCGTACATAAATTCCGAAAAACTCATTGGTACGAGTCGGCTTGGACGGGGATCGAACCATCGCCTCCTGCACGGCAGACAAGGTTACTCGCCACTGGACCACCACGGCGTTCGATACGGGACCTATGTTACTGCGAAAGTCAACAGTAGTATATCGTCATTAGTTTTGATACACAAGATCCGAGGACGATATTATTATTATGCTTTTATTATGTCATCCTGCTGTCTAGCTAGAATATGGGTATGAATTTAGGTCCAACTTGTAAGGACATGGGTATCTGCTAATGAATCTAGTGTCAAAGGGACTTAAAATGTCCTACTTAGGTAATAAATGAACGCTGCTAATGCTAGCTCACATGTTTTTATGGCATGGTGTGATTAATTGAATTACATGACATGAACATGAAATATTTAAACATTTAGCTTCTCTTAAAGGTCTTCGCACGCACACTAACTGCATCGCACGCAGAATTTTTATGAAATGACACAGAGTTGTAAAACGTACCCATTGAATTATCAAATTGAAGTAGCATGGGAAGGTCATATACTATTTTATCGAGCGATAATATCGCTGCGACCTTGCGATATTTATTTCCAGTACATTTTGTATAGGGTCGCGCGCGATCCCACACACTGCCGCGATATTATAGCTGCGACTTCGCGACGCGTCGCGTCGAGTCGCACCCCCGATTATGCGATATTTATTGTCAGTACATTTTGTGTGGGGTCGCGCTCGATCCTACACACTGCCGCGATATTATCGCAACCTGACGCAATCGGTATATTCAGTGGTGGGGCGCATGCGTGACGCGAGTCACGAAATCGCACCAGTGTGTAAGGACACGTGTCGCAAAGTCGCGAAGTCGCTCTCGATAAAATCGCGGCAATGTGCGGGTGCCTTCATGATACTTTTCTTACACTCTGTATAATTCAATCTTTGGCCAAGACAAAACCCAGCACTGAACGCTTTTAGAACAACGATCTTACCCACAAGAGAAAAGAATAAACTCATTTTGTCCACAATCTCCTGAAAATTGTTCCGTCTGGGCCCGTAAGAAATAGACTACAAAGCTATTCTCGCTGAATGTCCGAATAAAATCGAGGAATTCGTATCCGTGTCGGGGTAGAGGTGCAAGTGGAAGGGGGGAAGAGAGGATTTGGCATCCGAAAAGCGTCCGAGATGCGATACAAACGGAAGTATAAAGGCTCGACCGGTATTGTGACTGGGATTGAACTTTTCCAGGTTGGAGCTCACCATGTTATTCTTTATTTGAAATTCTATTTTCGAAAGAGGATGATACTATTGGAATTTGTGTGGGGAATCAATGTAGACGTGTTATACGAAGTACTTCTTTATTGTTGAAGTATTAGCGTTGACATTGTAATTTTAGTTGTAAAAATTTTATTTGACGTAGAGGTTTATAACAAGTAGTCGTATATTTTTTTTATTTTAACACTTTTTTTTTAACCTATTTTGTTCCTCTGCTGGGCAAAGGTCCTCCCCTAAACTCTTCCAGATCTCTCTGTTTGGTGCTACATCCAGTCACTTTGCAGCAGGCATTCAGCTCGTCTCGCCACCTTATAATATGTAGGTATATATTTTATATTGTTTTATTTTATCTTTATTTTGTTTGAGTTAAGATTGATTACCGAGATGGAAACTATTCAAGTATGTTGTATAACGATTCCAGTCGTCTGATCCATAGCTTGAGTCCACGTTCCAGTATTATTAAGGTTAGCCCTCAAACCTTAGACCATTTAACTAGGGACCAGCCTCGCGTATTGCCCTCTGCCAAGATACAAGCTACTGATTATCAGTGTAATGCACTTTAGTGTATTTACATAAAATGTTATACCTTTTCACTAAAAGATACAGCTTATAATTGCGGAACAGTGGCATCAAACTAGTCTAGTGTGGGGTTCCCACGAGACTACTATTACCGCTATTTTCCATGAAGTTTGTAATGGAATAAAATCCAAAGTTGTGGATTTCATGTTTCCCCCCGCAAACAGTGACAGAAAAGTTTGCTAGTATAATAAAACGAAGGTCTTCACCCCTTATTCTTAGTTGTTTCCTTGAGGCTTCCTCACTCGAGTCGAAGATTTTTGATATTTTTTTCATACAAATTATGTCACAAACATCCTCCACTCGAGTGAGGAAATGTCAAGAAAACAACTAAGAATACGGGTGTAAACCGCAAACGGCTGTCTGAGGCCACTTTTACGACACTAAAAACATGTCGATTCCGACAAAAATGTTGCTAGTAAAACGTTATTTGTAGTAGCTTTAGTTCCATGAACATAATTCATACGTCCACAGCCAGAAATCTACATTCGTAATAATATGCCATGAGTTACAGTTACACCATTTCCCAGTAAATCGTTTTGAGTAGCCTTCATTCCATACAAGGATTAAAAGATATTCAGATTTTTTTTCTGGTCATTTTTAATTAGAAAATATAATTTATTCATCCGAAAGATATAATTATCGGATAATTATCTTGGACGTTACTAACGCTGTTCTGAGATTAAGGCTTATCCGCCCGGGAACACGACTCTCCATATTTATGTGACCGAGCCAGTGGCTTCGGTCAGAATTTTTTTTTTTTTTTTTTTTTATCGCTCTCAGGCACATACATTTAGCCATTTTCTTTGAAAAATTTGACGTATTTGTATGAATTTTCTTTCATCTGGAAAAATGGGGCAACTTCAGATCCCTTTTTCTTCAGTCTTATTAATTAAAATAGATTTCGAGATAAACTAAATCACTTCTCATGTCCTGTAGATTGTTCAGTTTTGTTTTCTGCTTAAAAAGTGCCATTGTTAATGTAGGTATACTAACGGTTATACTATAGGTTACAACGTTACCTAATTTTACGGTAAAGTCGGGCGGTAGAGCCTATCTCTGTTTCTGTAATAAAAAAAAGCCTTAAAATTTCGTTGCTCTTTGGAATGGAGTGCAGTTTCAAATAAGAGTAGGTAGATAATAGTTAGTGAGGCAGCTAAACGAAGCTTGCTATGCGTTAATTAACTTCTGCACCTGGATGAACTAGTTTGATAACGATGGTGCTGCTTGATGCTTGAAAATAGCTCGATTTTCTACCTGAATTTCCAGACAGTTCGAATTTTAAGGTCAACTAGTTAACTTGATAACCTTTGCAGGCAATTTATGTTGCCTGGAAAGGTAACCTAGCCCTGGGAGTCACGTTGCAGGGTTTGCCTCAACACTTGTCTCTCGCGTAGTGTTCGCGTGGTTCGCGTCTCTGCCTGCCACGAGGCTCCAATATCCTTCTCAGTTGTTCTTACTCCAAAACAATCCTCGAGATTGGATAGACACTCCCTCAAACTACTTGACACTGGCTAAATCTAACAAGGAAACGCCATTAAATAAAAATAGAATAGAATAGAACCTAGCCCTGACCAGGGGCTGTAGGACCTAGTTATTTGCGTAAAATAGAATCTATAACATTATTATAATGCTGTAATCAACCAGCACTGGCTTCGAATAGCACCAACCAAGGCTATTCTTCTTCCATTGAGTCCAGCCCAGTATTTAATAACGCGGGTCCCAACTGGATGCAGAGGGCGAGGGAACGTCAGAGAACGTCATGGAGAAATATGGAGGAGGCCTTTGTCCGAAGACGGACTGATTAAGGGCTGTGATGGATGGATGGATGGATTTAATAACACGGCTAACATTACCGGCAGGGCCATAAGGTGATTAATTCCTTGACGCGTCATGCACATCTTTGACGCTCAAACCATGTTATAGCTACTGCATCCGATTCCACCTCTGACCGCATCGGCCCCCGTTCCATCAGACAAAAGAAGGCAACGACGAGAGAGTTCATCTCTGTTTGGAGCGTACACTTATGCACTTCAGAATATCCTGCGTATCTGACGGTTTTTCTATAAAGATTAGCAGTCGCCGCAGTCGAAATTTACATAGAATCATCTCACCACGTATTTGGTCTGATGTCCACACCCTCACCATAAGGGTAGGCCTGCACCCCAGTCTTCTTCTTATCGTGTGGGCAAGCCCTGGTGTCAGAGTTTATTCAAACCGATGATTCTGACGTGGTTTTTTATGTAACGATTACTACCACCAGAGATAGTAGCTTGACCAACGGCTTAACGTGCCATCCGAAGCACGGAATAATTTTTCTTTTCAGACAATCAGGTGATTCAGCCTGCAATGTCCTAACCAACTGGGGAAAAACGCACAAAGTGATATATCACAAGGTAGGTGTTCCCCGAGAGAATCGAACCCATGACCTCAGTATCAAGAGCCCAATGCTTAACAATATAAGCGTAATAATGCCTATTAGACCACGGAGGCAGAGGCACCCCAGTAATGGAGCCGAAAGAGGCTGATAGTGATATCCTTCACGACAGTGTAAATGTTTGTCCAGAATCAAAATCTCGTAATACGGAAACTATAGTGAATCTAATTAAAGTTTGCGCCTCTGATGACCGCGAAATGAGAGCTTATAGTTTGAGCAGACACTTTGCTAAGTCACACAAATCCTAATATTTGTATTCTTATGACAAGGGTTTAAGAGTTATATTTCGGGATTTCTTGGAATGAACCTGTAAGTGCGGAGTAGATAAGAGTGGTTGGAAAGTTTTGTGGGAGTTATAGAAGCAGTTTGCTTGTTCTGAGTATTTTGATGTCTAGGGCAAGAGCGGTAAGTTAATAATATGTCAGTAAGTGTATTGGGATAGTCGTGTGGTAAGCTGATCATAATGTTAGTAGGTGGATAAGTGATCCTGGCTGAGGTTGTGTAAATAAGTTAAGTGAGTTGAGTGTAAAGGTGTTACCAAATTAAGGCAAATGTTGAATTTGTAAATAATCAAGGAACGTTTTTTTCAAGGTTTTTTTGTTTTTGCTTGATCGTAAAAACGGTTTTTGTCGTATATATTTGTTAAGTTGGTTGGAGAGCTGTCAATTTCATACAAAACTTTGTCGTAGAACACTTGTAGACGGTGTTAGTAAAAGTAATGTTTTATATATGGAAAAATAACTTAGAAAATCTAGATTGCGCGTATCAAATAATATTTACAATTTATAATATAATTTCTAATTAAACCTCTGAAACCAGGTTCACTTCTCTTTTCTAAATGGTTTTTGGGTATAGCGTAAATTTTTTACATATTTTATACTCCAAATAAAAAATCAAGCTGTCATATTTGCATTTTTAAGAAGCTTTTTAAAATATTTTACGATTCATAAAAAATTGGCAAGGAACATTGACACAGTTGGCTCGCTTCCCCGTCTCCTGTCTCAAGACCATGTCGCCGTGAAACGTCCCTTGTTTTATTCCTTGCTTTTCCTTTATGTCATAAAATATTTGCATGCGTCCTGTATGAACTGAACTGAATTGTTATAGCCGATGAGGACTACTGCGACTGATATGGGGGTATCCATAAATCACGTGACGCTAATTATGGGAGCGGTTGTCGTCCAGTCTCATAGAGGAGGATCTGAACCAATGTCAAGTTACATTTTTAGCGATTCAGAAATTATGCAAAAGTAATCCCAATAAATTCTGTTAAAAAAAAGTAAAAATTTAGTCTGAAATTCCTTCTGTAAGAGAGTCTCATGGAAGACATGACAGTGCCAATGAGTTTTTCTAACTTTTGTCCGTAATACCGACTGCTCTCAAACCTTGAAGGAAAACATCGTGGGAATCCTGTATACGCTGAAGAAAAAATTCCGATGCTCTATGTCAAGTTTACCCATCCGCATTGGACACGAGTGGTGGAATAACGCCCATACTTGAGGGTAGGTCTGGGTCCTGCAGTGGGACGTATATAAGCTGATGATGATGAAGAGAGCAGCAGTCCATGAATGGAAGAATTGTAAAATTGAGTTTTATTTTTCCTGCAAATTTTGCGTTGTAAGCTTGATATAAATATCTTTATTATAAAAATAAGTAATTGGTTAATTTATTTATTTGCCTTTTAAATATCTCATCATAAAAGTAAAGTGACATAGGGGGAGGCGGAAAGGAGCAAAATTAATTTCACCAAGATGTCACTATTCAAGGTGGGGTCAAAATTACGCACGCTACGACGCACCTTAAGGATATATTCTTTAAGTGCATGTGTGCACCGTCCGGAATGAGGATAATGTAAAAATACGAGTTTTACCACCTTATCAAATGCGACAATTTTGCGGTGCCTAGACCCTACGGTCTTCCTTTGCCCCTGTTCCCCTCTATGTTCTCTTCCAATATACAGGATGACATTGAAATGAAACGACAAATTTTTAAGGGTGTTTTTTGTGATTTCAGGTTTGCTCCCATAGTAAAAGTTATTCAGTATAACTCATTTCAATGTCAACCTGTAGTTTAAAAGAAAGTGTCGTGTTGTCGGTATCCGATCATTTTTCCTCTCCAGTTTTCCGGTTCTCTACAGATTGTGAAGTTAAAAAACGAACGTTCCGAAAGCATTCGACATCTTTTTTCCATTGCCCCTGCCTGCCGTCCACGCATGATAGCTCAAAACGTCACATGCAAAACTTTGAAGCGGTAATTTTTCATTCAAAAGTCAAAACTTCACGTTCGTTTCGACGTAGAGTGATTAAAAGGGGTACCCGTACATAAAGTTGCAATTCTATACATATTGGTACTACGGAACTGAAACTAGTTGAATTCTCGTTAAATTGCTTTGTGACTTGGTTGAGAGAGAAAAATAAGCTATAATAAATAACTAGAACCAGAATAAATCACAAAAAACTTAGACAAAAAATAAATGGTCGGCTAATTATTTTATTTGCTGTTATTAAATTATTGTGTTTGCAATAAAGTGTGTATATAAATAAAATGAATAAAAAGTCTATAGACCTAAAGTCTGATAAACATGAATTTTACGTTCTCTATACAGGGTGTTACATAAGTAAGAATAAATTTTTAAAACTCTTTAAGGGGTTGTTAAGACCGTCAAACTGAGCATCTTTCTCTATGGGACCAACATCGAAATGGCGAAAAAAAATTTTTTATATCCTATACATATTTTAGCTCTATAGTCGATTTGTAGAGTATGGAACATCAATTTTTTTTTTCGCGATTTCGATATTGGTCCCGTAGTGAAAGTTGTTCAGTTTGTTGGTCTACACACCCACTTAAAGGTTTATTTGTATTTTTGTAACACCTTGTATAATAGTTAACCAGCCATCCTGTATAATGGAAATTCATGATATAATTATGAAGTAAATAAAACCGTCCAAGACCGTCAAACATTTTAGTTACTATTTTTCGTCTTCATGCTTTTCGTTTCAAAAGGTAGAAATATGCCCCTCATTTTTGTACCTTTTGAACATTGACCTCTTATAACAGAAATATACACTTTCTGGTCAATGCTTTTGAAACGTAATTGAAGCGAGGCATACAGAATGGATGATAGGAACCATCATCAGTTTGACCACGGAACCCTAAAACGAATAACTATCGAGTTCAAGTAGTAAATTCAGCGAATGACTTCTGAAAATTGAAAAATGCGATTGCAACGTTCCAAATTTCAGGATAGAGAGGGCAACTGGAGAATTCAACGGTGCGGTAAACGTGAGATAATGGTTGGAATTTATGATACTTACCTACCCATTCTATTGCCTATAAGTAAGGTTGGAAATTGTGCTCTATTTTGAGTCAATCGACCTCAACATTTTATTGGTCGTTATGACGCTGTTATCCCGTCGAGGCCGTTTTTTGAACACGATCGAAAGTGTTTTAAACTGTGTATTAAAGTCTGAAATTAAATTATGTCTTATTTAAGGATCGGGCGGATGGGTGACTGTTCTCAATTACACGATTAGATTAAGTTTACTAGATAGAAAAACATCCCAAAGTTACCCCTTTTTGTTATGTTTTTTCAATACTATGATTAAACTGCTGATATTTAACTTTTTATTCTTGTACTTTACTAAATACATTAAATATTACTAGTGAACTCAGAAGAATTTTTAGCGTAGAAACTCCCATGAGCAAAGATATTGACGAAAAACACGTTTTTTTGCGATCCTGCTTTCAATTGGAGCGGGATGGCTAATTGTAAACTTATGCTTGCAAGAAAGAGACGCTTGCACTGGGATAACCTAGCCTTAACTAGAGAATCTTCTGTGATGGACGAACGATTCCACGAGTTTTCTGTCTTTCTAATTTTGGTTCACAAAACTGTAGATAGAGTTCAAAGGGCGAGCTAATCTGTAAAGAGATATCTCTTTTATGTCTAGATAAACCTTGTACCACAGTGCATAAAACCTTTCAACGCAGAGCTTTCAGTCTCAAATTGGCAATGCATCGCTTTGTCTTTCCATAGGAAAATGTATGATATCTATCACTTTTCCTAACGTGGGAAAGATTTTGGTCGACAAAGTGTCGCCGCGTCACAGAATAGATATCCTAACAGAAAAACAGCTTCATACTAGTACAAGCTCGTGGAGTGGTGGCTGGCCAGTACACCACTACATGCGCAGCGATGTTTCTACCAAACTGCCGCTCATTGTCGTAGGTACGTGATTTTTAGGTGGGTGTGTTACAAAGAGATTATACCTAAAGGGATAGAGGGAGCCATACCTATTGCAAGGCTGTTACTTTTTTGACGTTTGTGTTTGTATGTGTTGTGTCGAGTGGTAAGACAAAAAGGCACAAAGAGTGTCAAAAAAAGTGGACAGCCGCATAAACAAATATCTATAGTTCCATCTTCTTCTACTATTAACGGTACGTCATAAGACAAAAGAGACTAACTGGAATCGTAAATTGATGCGGACTCTATGCTCTAGAATAAAGAGATAATTCCTCTGAGGTGTGTCATTGTTACATACACTGTGCAAGTAGGTACAGTAGTACCAGGTTTATAAGGCTTACCGATGTACCTGCGCAATTTAAATTATATTGCCCAATCAGGTTGTGCCACTTTCAATCCGTTTACGCTATTGGCTAATTTGTTTTCGCACCCTTTTCGCTGCTATCCGACTTTGTACTCTTTGATTACTGAATGACTTCGGGTTTTGTCGGGGACTCGGGCCTGCTCTGCGCAAACGAAGATTAACGAACGGCCATATTTTCCTGGTCGTACTGTACCTAAAGTCAATTTCAGCATTAAAATATCTATGTTTCTCGTACGATAGTTTCTGTATACGATCCTAATTAACACTGAGCAAACGTTCTCCGTGTGATGGTAAGTCAAAGAGCCTTTATAAGGATAATAACTAAATCCCAGTGCTAAATCCTTGTTAATTTTGACATAAATCTAAGATCAGATACGTAACAAGCTGTCTTGAAAAGTCTATAGTCTAAACTAACAAAAGTTCACTGATTCAATTAATATTAAAACATGATTAGACTTACACAGGCTGTTCGTGCTTTGATTGTGTTAATTTATAAAACTTATCTTTATACATATTTTATTTTGTTATTGTAATACAAATAAAGAATGGAAAAATTATAAAAAATTAAGAAAGATTGTCCAATGACTAGAATACCTACTCTTTTAGGTACTTAGAATAGCTTCCGACACTCCCTTCAATCTAAGGTGACCAATTGTAAGCCGGTACTACACAATAAATAGCTTATGATCAATTATTTGTAATTATTGCAACTATCTAGATAGTTGTAGTCAACACCTCTTTTATGGGGCACTGCAATCTAAACTTGCCAGACAACAAGTTTAAAGGTGCAATTAAACTAGCAAATTTGCAGAGAGCCAACATTTAGTGTACGGTAGTGTAAATGCGTGTTAGTGCCCTCACCCTAAATGCAGGGAGGTCAGGCAGTCCAGACCGCCCTGCGTGAAATGTTTTGGTTGTGTCAGCTTTTTAAGCTTAGTAGACTAAACAATACTTAAAATAATAAGATTGACATCATTATTTCTTTCATAAATGTTCTAGAATCAATAAAACTGGAGATGTTTCCTCCGCGACATTCAAACGCTGACTGGCAGCCGCCGCCGCAGGGCCTTGCATGTTGGGTAGTGTAAATGGTACACCCGACGCCCTACATGTTCGCTCCCTAGATGTTGGCTCCCTGCAAATTGCTCCTACATAAAGTCCTATGTTAAACAACTCTGTAAAAAAGGTTACTAAGACCCGATGATTATTTGAATGACCCAAATGCCTGGTCTTGACAATGTTACACTATGTAATTTAATACTGGATTTTGTAATTGTACTTAGTATACTTTGTTTTGTTTAAAATAATATGTGTGTTGTAGAGTTCCTGGCTGCTTCTCTACAACGGAACACCTTCCGAAGCGGTGTAGTATCAAAAAATTACGTCAGAAAGTTATCTTGAATTGTTTTGAATGAACAATTTTGATTTGATTTGAAATAGGAGTCTTCTAAATTGTACTTTGAAACATTTACAAACTCGAATCGAAACAAGGACAAACTTCCACGAAATTAAGGTAGCCCACTGTAAAAAGGGAAATGTTTTTCGGTGGAAAATTTATAACTTTTCGCTTTTCTCAATTAATTGGTCAATTAGCTGTGAAAATTACGAGATAAGTGGATTAAAGAGTTTCGCTTTCGAAAAATAATACTCACAGAATTTTCTTCGTAACTGAATTACGATGATCTTGATTATAATTCTGTAGCAAGCTGGAGGGAGGAAACTTAGGACGGTAATAATAAACCAAACTCAGGTATCTATTGCACGTTCTTGGGCCAGTATTAATATTAGGTCTAGCAAAAGGGGCTACCTCCTGGTTTTACCATGAAATTGGGTAATTTTGTAACCATTTACTTCATTAACTATGGCACTTTTTGAGCTGAAAAATAAACTGAACCATCTACACGATATGAGAAGTTATGTGGTTTTTTCTAGAAATCGATTTTAATAATTAAAACCAGAATTAATTTTTCAAAGGAAACGGCTAAATTCTGTCCGGAGCCACGCGCTCGGTCGCATCGATTAGTATGGAGAGTCGTGGTCCGGTGAAGTCAGACCATCAAATTGAATTCCGGATCGGAATTCCGAATGTATTTAGCGGACCTTAGGTACTTAACCTGAATCGTCACGGGTTTGTTTTCCTTCTAAATATTAAAGTGTTTGCAAAATACCTTTGCATCAGGTATAATTAATTTGCTACACTATTTAGAACTATGCCTCTAATAAGTATTATGTCGTTATAATAGGTACAAGGAAGATCTCATTATTTTGGAGTAAATGAGGTTTTAAGCTAAGACTGTTTTGAACGGACGAACGGAGATTTGTCACACCAACCAATAAAATAGCTTGACTTTTTTATGACGCCATCGAGCCAGCCAGCTATTGGTGGATTGTACACATCTTAAGGACAAGAAGGGTTTATCCATTGTTGGCAATGATATTCTATACACAAGGACTTCGCATCAGTGCGCTATTAACGGGACCGCTAAGTTATCCGAATAAATTTTAAGGCAATGTATGACAGCATTTTTTTGTTTTGTTATTGTATGACGTGGTGAGTCCATGTATATAAAATGTCATTGATTGTTAGCCGTACTTGGCTGGTTTGTCTTTGTATAAATTTAGTCTACAATCTAATTTACCTGTGCTTGTAAATGGTACCTTATTAACTTATTTGCTATTTTATGTTTGTTTGCGAATAATTTAAATGTTATTGGTTCTGAACAAATTCAAGTTTTGTGCCTTAGTTATTTACGTACTGAAACTTTTCTAACTTATAACACAAAGTAAGTCAAACAAACTGGTTCTGACTTATCATCAATTCGCAACCTCTGCCCTTATTCAAAATAGTTTGCCTGAACACTATTGCACGTCCCACATAAAAACTCCCACTAAACAAGCAATTTTACACGTTTTTGCGTTCGCATAAGACTTAAGACAGAGGACTTCATACAAAGAAGAGATGCTAAGCCAATAAATCAACTCTGCTCTAAGGTACTCTGAGAACCTGCGACTCGCGATACTACGCATGAAAAGTCTTATTTATTTCGCTTCTATTCTATTGAGACTAGAGTGCAATTTCCGACGTCGGCTTTTAGTTTGAAATATTGCTGTTGAGTAGAATTGATGCGTAGTTTTATTGTAAATGGTACGAGGAATGGAAGTGTTTTTTTTTTAGTTTTTATTCATACCTACAAATATACCGTTAGATCAAAATAAAATTAATGGATAGGCCTAAAGCGCGGAAAGTTGAAGCACACTACTGGTGCACTTGGTCCATACAAACTAGCGCCATTATCTGTCAAATCTAGGGCACTTGCATACAAATTTGAAGTAAACTAGCTTAAACATTAGCAAATTGAAGTAAACTAGCAAATTTGTTTTGCCTATATTATGTTTATGGTTTTGCCTCATTTTTCTGGTTTGATATGTCCGCGTAAGGCCTCTATCCATTAATTTTATTTTGATCTAAGCATATACCTACCTCACGCCTGTCTCCTGTTATGGCACCATGTATGAAATAGTCCATACAAACCGTTTTTTATTCGTCTGTCATAAGGCCCCTTACACACTGCTACTTTTAGTATCGATGCAGTCGCGATGTTGTCGCGATGCAGCATCGATCCAGTCGCAAGTTACACACCTTTACACACTTGCGCCACTTTCAGCATCGATGCTGTATCGCGTTAGCATCGCGACTGTATCGATGCTAACGTGAGCCACGACGAGAAACGTATTTTGATCAGTCATTCGTTGACTGCTACGAATAAGAATGTATAGTAGTACCCATGAAAGCAACTAATAAATGAATATGAATATGAATATGAATTTAGAAGTGTAAATGAAGCTCAAAAAGTAACACCAAAAAAAGTGTACCGTGTTCTAAATTTGTTCTTTAAAAACTGTACCTAGCCGCCAAAACTCATACAACATGTCGTTTTTCATTGGGTGCCAAAAATTATTTCGATTTTGTTTAGAGTTACTCTTCTATAGAGTTATTCTTATTCGTAGGTTGACTGCCACAGCGATTCTGCATCGATGCTAACGCGCGTCTGCATCGATGCAAAAATCTGTTCATTGCTGGTGTCGCCATGCTGTCGCGCGTTTCAAAAACGCGCTACTGCATCGATGCTAAAAGTCGCAGTGTGTAAAGGGCCTAAGCAGTCCAGTTAATGTATTCATTGCCTACACAATGCAATGCAATGTAAAGTAATATTGTAAGGTTATTATTATATTTTATTTAATTAAAAATTTGCCTGTAGCGTTAGTACCTTAGGGCGAGAAGGAGAGGCCTACGTGAAAACGGGGAACTAACTAGGTTTGGTACAGGCTGATATTTTGTAAAGTAGAATAAAATAATACGGCATGTATTTTTAACCAAACCTACTTTTAGGGGTAATATTGACTTCTAAATGTAGGTTCTTAAATTATTTCAATTCTCTATATTAACAGTGTTAGAGTGTGTATCCACGGATAGCGCTAGGAAAATATTATACCCATTATTGGAATCCTGAAGTAGATTCCATTTATATCGCCAATACCAAACGGTCGAACACCTACGCGATTACCTAATAAAATTTCAAGCGTAGGCGTTACATTTCACTTACCTAGAGGTACGTTACGTACAAGATCAATTATTCGAAATTGGATTGTAATAGTTTTTGTTACCTTCAAGCACAGTTCAGAAAAACTCGAAATTACCTGAAAGAAGAAATACAATTTAAAGACACATTTTTACTTTTATTTATGGTGTAAAAAGAAAAATCTGTAGGTATTTATTAGGGCAATCAAAGAGTTTAAAATGTTAATCTTGTACAGAAATGAAACATTGTAACGGGTTTTAGGTACCGCGTTTTTGTAATATTTGAGTTCCCAATATTTCAGCAGTTTTAATCTCATACTTCCGAAACAAACGTTTTTAAATCTGAATAATAGTAAAAAACATTTTTAAAGACAAGCTTTTATTAACTGCTTTAAAATTCAGTTGCAAGATTTGACCCGAACATACATACCACAAACATTTAAATTTAAATAAGTTTAAGGTTGTAAAAACATTATCATTTTATCTAAATCTAAAATATTCTTTGGTCATAATATGGAAAGAATGGATGAGAGCAGATTGACGAGTGCAACCTATAAGGCAAGCGTATGTGGAAATGTTGGAAGGGGACGGCCTAGACGTACATATTATACGGCGACGTGCTTAAGAAGGGCCAAGTCAGATCTACCCGAAACCGACGAGCATACATGAAAGGACTAATGAATGTGGAGGAAGCTAGGGAGGTTTGTCAGGATCGCAGCAAGTGGCGTTCCGTTGTTTCTGCCTACCCCAGTGGGAGACACGCGTGAGAATATGTATGTATGTATGTAAAATTATCTAGAAAACTAAAGCACTAAACTAAACATCACTGAACAGCTGTAAAACACAGTAGGACCGGAATTAACCGAAATTTCCACCTGTGATTAGCCGGTAATTATGTAAAGTAGCTACCGGGTACCGACACGGACGGACGGAACTATTAACATAAACACATACAGCGCAAACGTGAGCCGGATCGACCGGCAATTTTACTTATTATTACAGTTAAGTTACGAGTCTGTAGTGGGACGGAAGATTAGAACTGTTCATGTGTTTGATTGAAACAAAAACACATTTGCAACCATACATACACACTATATCTATAGTGGTTACGCTTGGCAGTGGCAACAGGTCAATCGTGCGCGGTGAGCGGGGTTCGGGGGGAGAGTGTCTCAGTACGTGCCGGTACCGACTTAACTCAAGCGCGGTACCGACTTTGCCGGTGCCCCGTCCCCCGCACACCGCGCGAGCTAGACCTGACGCGACCGCTGAGCGTACCCACTATTATTATAATTTCGCTATGGTTACATATAATAGAAAGCGGAAGAGGTCAGGATCGTAGAAAGTGGCATTCCATTGTATCTGCCTTCCCCATTGGGTGCCAGAGCCAGGCATGAGAATACGATGTATGTGTACATCTAATAGAAATCTTACCAGCCGAACCTGATTTTTGAAAAAAACTAGTTATACCTGGGCCAAACCAATTCTTTTTATACGCGAAAGTTTGAACCGGTAAGACCCTGTTTCATGCTTTGATAAAGTTATATGTCAAGATTTGACAGTCGGAGAATACGAAAACGTCGAGCATACGAAAAAAATTGGAACCAGTACTGGCTCCTGAACCCTATACATATACACGCACACATACATAATTTGTATGGCGCCTCACGCACACCAACCTATGAAACTTGGCTTTATACGGTAAAACAGTGAGGCTCATTTTAGACATATACTTTTTCTAAGGTTTCATGTTTCTATCTTCAGCGGTTTAGGCTGTGGGTGGCAGACAACTCACAGCACTCTCAGGCAGATCAGTCAGTAGTCAGTCAGTCACGGAACTGTCTTAAAAGTATAGATTACAGTAATATACACCTTTACCTGAAACAGCCTGAAATGATTGATTGATTTACGAGAACCAAAAGCAGTTTAAACCTGGGTAAAATATTTATAAGGCCGTAAGGAGGTCTGAAAAAAACTATGACACCAAGGGCCATTACGATAAGAAGAAGTGCGAGCAGAAAAAAAAAAGTTTTCCTAGTTTTAGTCGATCCATTTGGACGGGTTGTAGGTCCTACTAATTAATTGGAGAAATGAGGAAAACAGAAAATTCGAGCATCCGAAAAATTAAATAATGTTGTTGTAGCGATAAAAAGTCCCGAAAATTAGCCGCATCTGTTCAAAAAGCCCCCGTTTATAATCGTATCAACGATATAGCCAAGCACCTGAATACAAAATACATCCTATTAAATAATCAGAATTTCTGTAGAGGCGCCACGAAATTTAATTACACAATGGAAACTCCGAGGTATTCACATTTTGCTTTCGTTTTATACACAGTTAGGACGACGGACGCGAGATGAATAAATGAGAAATTTATTCCGAGGAAGAGTGTGCAACTAACTTCGGCAATTTATTTCGCGGTTAAAGAACTGTCATAGAGTAAATAAAAGAAGCGACACTAGCCAAGTTTTTTAGTAACTGCCTACAGACTACTCGAGTGCATTAAAAGGGTATAAAAGTTTGTTTTATTTCTCTAGCGGCTTAAAATTATGACTTCCTTGAGTAAGTTGAACTTTTACTGGCCGCTTAGTTTTATATGTGGAAGTTGTAATAAAGGTTTAGAATAAAGAACTGCTTATTGCGCCAGTTAGGAAGAATTTACTGGAACATTGACATTTCGTATTTAACATTTAGAGGGTAAACGCTGTTCAGTGGCGCCACAATAACAATTTTAAGATTGTTTTTAAAACTGACACAACATAAAAATTTTCCAAAACCGTGGGGCCAAGACCGGATTACCAGGGCTCATAGCGCCACCTTTCCGCCATTATGTTATAGTTTGTCAACCATACGCCTAACACCCTGTAAATCCTTTTGTACAATGTGAACCATTGAACATGTCATTATGAGATTAATGTCGCCGCCAATTAAACCCTCATCAACGTATAGAACGGTTATTGTATCTCGTCAAAAGCCTTCGCCTAGAGAATGATCTTTGAAATAAGAGCAAAGTGAGATAACTGGTTTATAGATTCTGCTCTATTATTCGAGATAAGACAAATCGATTGACGGAAGAATCATCAAAATCGGCCCACGCGTTTGGTCTCTAGTGTGCCACAAAGGTACTTACATACATACAAATACATACATAGGCTGTTAAACACATTACCTTTCCTTTGCGTCGCGCAGTCGGGTAAAAAGTTGTTTTTCATCAAAAACAAGACGCGCATATTTGCTTGGCTGTTAAAATGTTTTCAAGTCATCAAAAAGCAGTGTCAGAGTGGCGAGCGTGGGAACGGTCAGTGGGCAGACCAGCAGCCAGGTGGTCGGATGAAATTTAGAGTAGCCAGCAAACAGTGGATGAGACTAACGTGGAATCGTTCTGGTTGGCGTGACAATGAAGAGGTCTATACCCAGCAGTGGGGTTTACCGTGCTGATAATGATGATGGCAAAGCATTTGACTTACATTCAGTTGCAGAAACGCTCATTAAAGTTAATCCTCCATTAAATCTCTTGCTAGCTTTTACTACGTCAATGAGACAAAAAGTGACAGCAAGAGATTTAATATCTGCAACTTAGTGTTACCTAAAGAAATAGCAGCGCAGCACACATAGACGCGTACCTTACGGGCGATCTCGCATCAAGTCAGTCGAATTCCAGGAGTGCAATTCTCTATAGTAACATCCTTCTTGCATCCTTCAGATCGTCGAAGATGTCATATTAAGTTTGACACAACGCATACCGAATTGACAGCTCGCCGATGTTACATCTGATGTTTGCGCTTAGTGAATTGCACTCCTGGTTGTCACCTTAAAAAAGTGTCAGCTAATTAAGAAGGATCCTACGTAAATATTGGTTACGATTTTTACTTTAATTACTAAATGTTCAAACTAGGACGTAGTTTGAACTTTGTTTTGTATGGAGCGCTTTGTCAGGAATATCTTCTTAACATTTTCGCTGCTAAGCTCAAAACAATGATACTCGTGCAGTGCTAACACTGTGGAATGCTATACAGGGTGTTTCATAAGTAACAATAAATATTTAAAACTCTTAAGGGGGTTGTTTAGACCGTCAAACTGAACAACTTTCTCTATGGGACCAACATCGAAATCGCAAAAAAAAAAATTTGATATCCCATACATATTTTAGCTCTAGTCGATTTGTAGAGTATGAAAATCCATTTTTTTTTTTCGCGATTTCGATATTGGTCCCATAGTGAAAGTTGTTCAGTTTGATGGTCTACACCACCCCCTTAAAGGTTTATTTGTATTTTTGTAACACCTTGTATACAATCGATGTTTGTGCTTAGATAATTGCACTTCAGTACTATCTTTTGATAGACCGAACCCTCACGATTTTGAGGCGGGCAGCGTGCTCGGGGTTGTCAAATATCTTCTGTACAATGTTTAATCATTGGCTGCATGACGTAGCATGCTCGTTGCGGTACAACCAAGTCGATGCGGAGAAGTTGAATTTCCGAAGTCGACCACACGGGAAACTCATTTGTTTTGTGGATCACGCTTTTATCTACTTTGTACCTTATTTTGTCGTACAAATAGTACCATTGGAGAAAAGTTGAAGGGTTTGAGTAGGCTTTGTTACAGCGAAAAAAAAAAAATGGTTTTCACTTCACGCTGTAATATGCGTACTATCTTTATCAGGATATACTGTACTGTCTTGAATATCGTCAATGGAGAGCACGAAATTATTCGTGGCCTTGGTAATAACATTAGACCTTCTGGTCTTTTCCTACAAGCTTCAAGCTCCAAGATGATTCTTCTTAGTAGCGTTACTGATCTATAATTTAGATGAAGATCAGGATTAAAAAAAACTTTTAGCTCCCAGTGTAGTTATACAATCTATACATACAGCGTAAGGTTTTCACAAATTACAAAAATCTGAAAGCCGTTTTTGAAGAAACCGATTCTTCAACCTTACTTAACTAAATAACTTTTGATAGCTATGAAACTTTTTAAAACCTGGCCGGTTTTTATTTATTATCAACACAAAAAAGAATCGGCCTCAGAAGAGAATCGGCTGATAACATGTTAGGGACAACTAGGCATCCTCTTCTAATGAAATATTTGTTTTAAGAAGCGAGACAACTGTATATTCTTGATTTATACCGATCTCATTTATTATCTGTGCGTATACCTATTGTACGATTGGTCAAGTAAATTATGTCATTTCGTTGACCTAGGTCTTTTATTTTCTAAAAACTACGAATCAAAATAAAGAATATTCTTTGTGATATTCAGATTCGTTAATTTGTTAACACTGGCTTCTAGACTGCTTCTAGGGAACATTTTCCATAGAGAACATTAACTGACGTAGTCTTCGCGTTGACTCGAAAATATACGATGCGTTTAGCATTTGTTCCTGAATTTACATCGCGCGTTGTGAAGTCATTTGAATGCACTTTGGATGCAATTAGACAGAACGCAACCAAACTTTGTCTCAACTGTACTTCGTGTCCCCGTAACTTTGCGGTTGGTATTATTTTAGCTTTTGAATCTAGATGGAACTAAAATTAGGTTAACGCGTACGTTGGGAAGTAACGTCCTTGGTCGTGTCTAAACTCTCACCTCAACTATACAATAAAATTAAAAACGTTCTAAATTTATGGTGTCTAATTTGTAATGTAACACTTGACTTGATTGTTAACTAGTTATTGAAAAATAATGTAAAAGAAATAGTTGTATTTAATGCAATTTCATTCAGAATAAAAAGACAAGTACATCTAGATAGGTATTAAATTTTTTTCTCCAATCCGGACGGAAAGCGTCAATTTCACGCGAAGTAGTCGCTTTCCACCTACGTCGAGGAGAAAAATAGTATACTAACCTCGGGCAGTAAATAAGAAAGTTTCAGATAACATGTTTGTTCCTTTCCTGGGTTCGGTGTGTAATCTACTATAAATATCACGGGCACCAATCACTCACATAGGTACCTATAAAATTTAATGTCTCATGTTAAAGTAATATTGTACCAACCTTTCATTTACGTATTTAGTAGATATGAGAGATGAAAATAACAACTAATTTATATTATTTATTTAAGAAACGCGATTCGAATGCGTTAGATGTTTGGATAAACGACTAAAATACGACTGATATCTCTTCTTCTTCTTCTTCTGTTTTTCTTGTCTTCTCGATATAATGGTGATATAGAAAACGTAAATTTTTACTGCGGAAAGACATTGTACGGACAATACTTCTGTCCGGTACGTTTACTAACAGAAATAATTAACCTTTTTCTTCGTAGAAAATGTTAAATGAAGTACATAAACTGATAAAGAGAAAGCCTTTGTTCTATATTTTAATAAAAAGAACGATCTTGAGAAATTGTTTAAAGCTCTTGCAGAACTAAGATCTTTAAGGAACATTAAAACTGTAAAAGGAACCTATTAGTAAGTACTTTTAGTACTAGCCCCTGGACTTTTTAATTACCAAAAAGATTACCGATTGCCGTTTAGAAATTGTTGTAAGGTAAGAAATTACTAATTAATACAAAAACCTAAGTCTTACAGATCACAACACACCATAACAAAAAAAAAGTCAGAATTTTTTTAATTTGACGTTACCGTTTTTTTCAATACTCTCATGTTATTCACCGTAGTTCAATACTATTTTTTAACGGCAATCAGTATTCTTTTTGTTAAAAGCGTAATGATTATGGTTTGTCCGTATTTATGTAACAAAGGAAAAACTATGAAACAGAACTATATATCTCAGAACTTTTTATAAATAAAAATGTGGTTGTGTTTGTACTTGTATTTATTTATTTATCAGATACAAAGAGATTTGTAGGTGTGTGTAGAGTTAACAGATAGAAATTTGATTTAAAATGAACAAAGATTCCATTAATACACCCTTTGAAGGTATGTAGGTACATAGCGTATGGATTTATTCGAAGCAACCATGCTTTCTTGAACGACTTTCCACCATATTACCATCACTTTACGAAATGACTATAAAGGGTGTAAACTTTATACGTCCCAACATGATACTAAACACAGTACTATCGGTCCCCGGGGCCGTTGCGGGTCTAATCGGAGATTGATAATGCGTTGATGTTAATTAACGGACTGAGAACAGCCTACGTAATTACGAACTATTGGCTAAGTTTTGTTTATCATGACGGTGTCGTTTATCTTCGTTGGAGTGCCATCTTGTTGAGGACTTTGTAGGAAATTTAGAAAACAGACTGCCAATCTTGGATGGTATTTTTGTAGAAAATCTTTGACAATATTGTGCTGTCTATGTCTATGGCGTAAGAATCAATCCAGTCACGTTGCAGGTTTTTCCGCGAGCACTTGTCTTTCGTGAGGTGTTCGCGCGTTTTCACGTTTGAGCCTGCCATGCCACGAGGCTCCACAATCATAAACATTTATTGCTTTCACATGTTTTACTGATGTTACAAAATACAGTTATGGTCCTATGTGAAACTTTAACTGGGCACTGCAAAAATCCTTCTAAGCTGTGTTTTTGCTCAAAAACAATCCTTGAGATTGGACCAGATATGTACTCCCAGAAATTACATTTATAAACAATCTCAATTAGTCACCCTGACAAAAAAATACATCAATCTGAGGTTTATTTAGAGTCACTCTATTCAGGAGATGATTTGCTGCCTGGGACAAAATTCGCCCTCAATTTTTTCAGACAGATAGAAAAACTATAGAACCCTAAAAACAAGGATTCCAATCCTTGTTTTTAGGGTTCTATAGTTTTTCTATCAGTCTGAAAAGATTGATTGTAGGGTGCCGAAGAGGCTTGCTAGCTTTACGATACCTTTTGTATGACCAGACAGAAACGCCAATCGTACGCTGGCCAATGCATAATAATATTTTCTCCCCTCCGGATGGAAAGCGTCAATTGTCGTCCCGCTGCGCTAAACGAAGTTACCGCTTTCCACCTCTGTCGAGAAGAAAAATAGTATACTAACCTCGGACAGTAAATAAGAAAGCCTCAGATCACATGTTACCATGTTAATAATGTTAACAATTACATGACATCTGAGACATTTCTTACTTTCCTGTCCTCAGTGTGTAATCTACTATTTCTGGCTAAAATTATGAACCCATTACTACCGAGAAAAAAACCTGTTTTTGTTGCCAATTTTGGTAGCATGCAACATACGTTTATTACCGAGACTCTAACCAATATTCAGGACATTGTAGTCGCTAAAACACAAAGCATATTGTCCCGCGTACTCTCAATTTTGTACGTGTGAAAAGTTTCCGTTCATATCTCGGAATTTATTGTTGTTCTGTGGCTTGGAGTTGCATGCATGAAATAATGCAATAGGTGGAGGATTGAGTTTACTATCGTAACGTCAGCGTATCGTAGTGCATGCATTTTATTTTTGTAATAGCTTTTATTTATTATTTTTAGGCGTTAAATTAACAAAAAACTGGTAGACGTACGTCTTGAAACAGCTCAGCTGAAGTAGACCTTTCTCGCTCCGCACTGTGGGTATAAAAAATGCGTGACATTCACGCACAGAGAGTCAATGTTCGAGTGTCAGTCGCGCTTGGAGCGAGCGTTCTTAGATAGTGAACCTTCTGTTGTACTCTTAGATATTCCGTGGCTGAAGTGGAATTAGGAAAGACATTATCCTGCCGCATGCATACTGAGAGATGGACCAATGTAAATTTATTCACGTCTAGGCAAATCCAAGAGACGTCAGTTTATTATGGCCGTAAAAGAGTACGGGAAAATTTTCAAGATTTGCTAAAAAAAAAATCTGTTGTTCAGAGAGTATAGCGTAGATATCCTCGTGTTTTAAGGGATGCAAAGAAAAGAGCCTTCCTGAGTAATGAAACCTAGCTTTGTCGGGCGCCACCTAGAAATTTAGTCTCGATAGGTACCAACCCTAGTACCACCATTGCTGAGTAGCCAATCTGTCGACTACGACATGAGCTATTTCCATGACACAAAGGTGCTAAATTATTACCTACTACCTATGTTTCACAATACTAAATCTTGTTCAGTTTAATATTCTGAACCATCCCTAAAAATTCGGCTGTGTGATTAAAAATACAGGATGGTTAACCAGTTGCATTACTTAAAGGGGTGATTTTACCCAAGATACTGATAAACTTTCTCTAAGAAACCTATAGGAAATTCTCAAAAGATAATGCACTTTCCATACTAAATGCAATCAATTTCTTGCGAATTTCCTATAGGTTTCTCAGAGAATGTTGATCAGAATAATTTGTACCCATGGGTACAAACACCCTGTATAAACGAGTATATTTGACAGAGTTTTTCAAATAAATGCCTGATGATAATTTCATTATACGACATTACATATTTCGCCCTTTGTATTTGTTTATTAGGCTGTTTTCACCAATTTTTAACCCCCGACGCAAAAGGACACGCCTATGTCGGTCTGTCTGATTGTTTTTTTGTTTGTCTGTCGGTCTGTCTTTCTGTGCATCGCATCGTAGCTCCCAAACGGACTTCGATGAGGATGACTTCGATGATTCTTTTCCCCACCGATTTCGATTAGTTTTGTTTTAAATATTAATCAAATTTTTGCGTGACTGTTCTTAGTTTTGTTTCATGAAAATCGGTTTAGTAATTTTCATGTAACTTTAAAAATTATGAATTAAAATAAAATTTATAAAACCCCCTACGCCAAAAAAAAACATAAAAAGTAAAAAATTATTCGTTTTAATATTTTATTGTGCACACAGAAAAATTTTATTTAAAATTAAAAAAACCACCAACGCCAAAAACAAAAATTTAAAAAGTAAAAAATTATTTGATCACCTATTATTTTTGATGTAAGCAAAATGTATGTTTTACTTCTTAACTCTCTTTAAGATATTTCAGGTCAATTAATGTGTCTGGGACCATAAGTGATTGTAAAAAAATCAATGGGAATTTCATAGCGGTCCCCTACTCATTAATTGACCTAAAATATCTTAAGAGAGTTAAGAAGTAAAACATACATTTTTGCTTACATTTAAAATAATAGGTGATCGAATAATTTTTTACTTTTAAAATTTTTGTTTTTGGCGTTGGTGATTTTTTTAATTTTAAATTAAATTTTTCTGTGTGCACAATAAAATATTAAAATGAAAATTAATTCTATGTAAGCTGTGGCCAACAAGTAATTATGCCAGGTCAGTGGACCACGTCGCTGTAACGCGGGGAATGCTCGGGGATGCACGGCTGCTAGCCTTCTAGGTATTCCATTCAGTCAAGTTTCTGCTGTAATATGCTATTGTTATGACGTACAGGATTGTTGATGGACTTGAATGTTGTTTGGAATCGTACGAGATGCCGCACTGTTAGAATACTTTAACTAACACGAGCAGCTTATAAGCTGTACATTAAATTTTTTACAAACGACATCGACTTCAATTCAATATTTCTTAGGCCCGATTCGACCAAACGCGAGTAAATTTTATTCTTAGATTAAGTCGCCAATTACTATAGAGTAAACAATCTAAATGAAATGTCAATGTCACATAATTAAAAAAAAATATAATAAAAAGAAACCCACCAAATTCAAACTGTATAACCTCACATTGCAATAAGTACGGATACAACGACCTCTTTCTTTATAGGTTCACCTATAAAACATATATAATTGGTATGTATAATTCATTATACATTCGTTCTTTTAGTACGGGGTGTGTAAACACTAAAAGTAAAATTGTTCCTCTTATAGTTACTCTTCTATAAATCTAAGTTTGGTCGTATTCAGCCTTAGTATGGTTGTATCGTGTGAACGATGTTTCTGCCAATGTCAAGGCAAGAAAATACATTGTAGGCAAACTGTAGGTACCTAATAAAAGACTAACGCTCTGTTGCAGAAACGCTCATTATAGTTAATCCTCCATTAAATCTCTTGCTGTCACTTTTTGTCTTGTTGACTTAGAAAAAGATAGCAAGAGATTTAATGGATTAACTCTAATGAGTGTTTCTGCAACTGAGCTTGAGACCGAAAATTCTTGAAAATGACGTGATTCAACGACTAGAATCCCAGTGTTCCCATACAATCCCGTAGAATCACATTTGTTGTGGAATGACATGCATAACGTTCTATCTCCCTGACTACTAATGTCAGGAAGGTATAAAGGGTGTCCGGTAAATAATGGTTAACCCTGTACATGCTGATCATACACATATTACTCTAGCGATAGACAAGCTCGATCAAACAAACAACATGTCACACAAAACAACACAATGACACATTGCGGTCTGTCATTGCCATAGTGACGAAGTGAACTCGGGAACATCAATTAGGTGCGTACACCTCATTCAAGTGGAACATGTTGCTTCTATGGAAGGGCAAGTCTATCGCTAGAGTTTATATGTTTTATGATGCTGATAGAGCACCTCAAACTTGGGTGAAATTTCCGGAAAAAGTTTAATGTGGACTTTAAGATTCTTTCTTTAATAGAACATCCCTAGACACACTTATGCATGTCTGATAGCACCACTTTTAGAAAATATGATGCAAAACACCGATTGCAAAAATATCTTCTTTTGTGGCCATGACGGTCAAAAGAGTGACAAAGGTCCTAAATTCCAGAAAAAAATTAAAAGTCCAAATATCTCTTAAACCGTGGCACTTTTACTGGACATAAAAGTCCATAAGTGGAGATCCATATAAGCAGAAATTACATTACTCAACATGCAGGGAAGATTTCGGCATATATTGCCAAGATTTGTTATTTCTATTTTAAAGTGTAGCGATCAAAGCAAGCCATGTATGCCGAAATCAGCACTGCATGTTGGGTAATGTAATCGCTGCTTTAGTCTCTGCCTACCCCTCTGGGGAAAAGGCGTGAGTTTATGTAGATATGTATGCATCGGGTAGTTACATAATAAGGCACCTAGTTAGTTCTGTCAGACCGTTAACGTGCGTTCCGGAGTACCTACTACTGATACGATTCTTAAATTCCACCACTAAAACCGGCACCGGCCGAAGTTTTACCGGACTTGACGTTGCTTAGCTTCGGGGATTGTTTCCAGTACCTAAGCTCGCTCCACCTTTTAATTATTAACTGTCTCTTTTGCGGGTCTGCTGAAAGAAATCTCCTCACAGATAAGCTCACTCTTTATGCATGGTTTCTCAACTTTGTGTATTATTTTGTTTGTGTGTACAATAAAGTGTTATAATTAACAGATTGTATGGTAGAAATTTGTTTGCTCTAGTGTCATTCATTACTCATTATCCAGGGAGGAAACAAGGGAATAAGTTACTATTAGTCTATCTTAAATAAAAGAAAAACAGTGCTAGTCTATCTTTAAAAGTGTTTTACTATGAAAATTCTGTTCAGAGTTCTTAAAAAGTGTTTTACTTTAAAATACACTACCTCTTCAGCTCCGAGTTGACAGCGTTTTATGTACCAACAGCGTTGACGAGCCAGCTCGGTCGGATTATGCTGACGTCACGCGCCGGCGCCGGTGACAAGCGACAAATTTACGATGTCATAACTTACTGGCCGACGCTGCGGCGATGGCGTCCTTTTGCAATTTGTTGCTTATTAGCTGCCAGTGTCAGGCTGGTGTTGGTAATTAGGGGAACGATGATGGTTAATTTAGTAATCGTTTTAAGATTTCTGTTCTGTTTTAATTTTGTTTATTTCTTCTTATTTTTTAGATATTCATGATAAATGATTGCGATTATTTGTTATTCATGAACGTAAACTTATGAAATATAGTGGGTTGCAGGGGTGCAATTGAAACACACTTTGAATGGACATCCTTTACTCCATCTTAGATCGACCCCTTATGACTAGTTGACCTAAGCCTATATACTATCTTGTACGTGATATTATAGCTGAGCTAGCAGGAGATTACACATGATTATATACTCGTTTTATCTCTCTTCTGCTATCTCAGCACCTTACGTGAGGGTATGTGATTACTATATCACACCTCCCCCGAAAAGTAGGGCCTTCCCTTCCCCTTTAAAAATTTTGTTTTTGATTTTTCTATACATAACATTTTAACATTTATAAAAATAACAAATTTCCTTACAACTATGTGGAATTTACATCTATCAAATACTAATTTACATTGCTTCTTATATTATTACATCTTGAATTACAAATTCTATTCTCAGTGAACTCACTTATAGTAACTATTATTTCTGACTACTTATATTAAAAAAAAAAAACATTTCATTCATAACTACCTGTTATATTATCTGATTCTGTTGCTGAATTTCGTTTCTTCTATTACAAAAAATGTTAATAACAATTTTTAGTTACTTTTAAATATACAAAATTTACATTTGGACGCTTTATTTACAAAATTTACATTTGGTAACATAGTCAGCAATATCATTAAGCATTCCTTTCCAATAATATTTTTGTTTTATATGGTTTACCATTTCCGTTATTCCAACGTGTCTTTTTGTATTTAGCAAATGGTAATTTTTTAATATTATTTTAATCATGTCTGTATTATAAACCTTTTTCACATCTTGTTTTATACATAATCGTGGTAAATTACAATAATTTCTCATAACTTTATACAATTCGTCGGTTTGGGCCTTATTTCTATCATACTTAAAAATCTCAATTTCTACAATATTATGCTCTTTACAAATTTTTCCAAGTTCTCGTAACGACTCGTCTATGCGTCTTTTCGCTAATAGAGAATCTTGATTGAAATATATCGTATGCCCCGACATAAGTACTTTCTTTTTATGGCTTGGCTGATTTCCTGAAGAAGATTTATATATTTCATCAAATTCTTTTTCACTACAGAAATTTAATTCAATACGATTCTGTGCTTCCTTCACTCCTTTTTCCACCTTTGGTGGGCCAAAACTTGACTGTAAATTACTTCTTCTCCTCCAACTCGGCTTGCTATTTAATGCACTGTAATTAAAACTATCCACTAAACCTACAAATCCTGAATTACCTTTCTTTATTTTGTCCAAAGCTCTAGTCAATGCGTGAGCAGCAGCATTATCAGTATAATTAATATAATTAATACTTATTCTATCACCATTATTATGTTTTAAACTTAAGCACCTCGACTCATAATCTATAACGCCCTTATACTTCCTCAGAAAATCCTCTCCTAAAATTCCGTCTGACGTACATTGCAACCCTTTGAATACATAAAACTTGTTCCTAAACCTCAAATTATTATACTCAATATCTAAATACACATAGCCTAGCGAACGTAGAGAGCCACTAACGCCTTTAATAGATAAATCGTCCTTATGGATTTTAATTTCGGGAAACTGTTTCATCCACTTATATTTCAAAATTGATATAGATGCGCCTGTGTCCGCTATCAACTTAACGTTTTTACCTAAACAGGCGAATTTTACGAAACTGTTATTATTAAAAGTTAATACTTTGCCACTTTGATTTACGTTTGTGGGACAATAAAATGAATTAACCGATTCATCCGCACTCCCATACTCAGATGTATTTTTTACACAATATTGATTTTGCTTACTATGAGCAACTGCTCGACCTTGCTTATCTTGCAAGTTTAGTGGTTCGTGTGCATTTCCATCATTCATCCGCACTTGACCTTGCTGACACTGCACATTGTCGCTAGCACAACACTGATTCATACAATAATTATAACTTTGATTATCAGAACATGACTCATAAAAACTGCAGCATTGTTGGGGACGTTTTTGAACACGCTCCTCTTCCTCTAAGGCTAGAGAGATTGCTTCTCGAATAGAAGTAACTGGACGACAAGAAATAACCGTACTCAACCGGCCATCATTTAAACCTTCCGCGAACCTTCTGATGGCTATGTTTTCATTGATAGGCTTCAAAATATTGAATGCTAAGTCATTTCCATCTGCTTGTGCAATAGTTAGCTCGAAAAATAATCTCTCTATTTCACTTCCATAGTCGTTTATAGACCGGTCAGCCTGTCTACATTTAAATAAGCGCGACAATATCGCCGTATAAGACCTTTTAGGTAAAAGATAACTTTTTAAATCATTAATCAACTGCTCTACAGTGGCGTAATTTGATTGTAGTTTTAGTTTTGCACTGCTTGACAACCTTGTTTTTAGAACAAATTTAATTAATATTGGATGATCCGCTTCCTTTATAAATGTCTTATAAAATTCTAATCCGTCTATCAACTGTTTTACTAAATGCTCCTCGTTATTAACTACCGGAATCATCAACAAAGCGGTTTCTAAATCAAAAGAAGCCATTTTACGAATAGCGATCGTCTCGTATTCTTCTAATATCAGGACTTATTTAATTCGCATAACTAAAACTACCTATCATTCCATATGGGTTCCTACATACAATTTTCCTTTACCTCA
Source organism: Agonopterix heracliana (assembly GCA_963693445.1). Classification (NCBI taxonomy): domain Eukaryota; kingdom Metazoa; phylum Arthropoda; class Insecta; order Lepidoptera; family Depressariidae; genus Agonopterix; species Agonopterix heracliana. Next base: position 5,119,971 of record OY856326.1, read on the forward strand.
TAAAATATCTCGCTGAAATATCGTGCTGCATAGAAAGTGCTTTACTTATGTCAGAACACATAATATACATTACATAAATTGTTAGTACACATATGACTTACCCTAGGTTAGCACCTTAGGCCGACACACTTTTTGTCCTTTGTAAGCTAACACAGCATAACTTAGTGATTCACAGCACAACACAAAACAATTAACTACACTGAAATCGACGAGGATCCCTCAATTACATGTCTCGTTCCATCTGGCATCTGCGAGTGCATCAACTTTTCCAGACGGCATCCATCTTGATTCTTCCAGTCTTGCGATTGAAGCGGCTTCGAACTCCTTCCATAACAATACGTCTAGTAGATACTTGTACATAGTTATTAGCTTCTTCGTTGATTCAGCAGTATTTAATGCTCCGGAACGGAAGACACAGCAGCATATCGCATTGTTTCGTCTTGCTTAAAAATCCCCATTCTATTTCGATAGCAAGGAATAGGGCCGGCCTGCCGGCACCGGCACACGTAGTAGTAACATTTCTTCAAATTCGACTTCCAATCCATATAAGTAAACAGTATTTGTACCTTTGATCAGCGCCCATGGTCGTCTTCATCGTCTTATCTGGAACTCACTCGCGTACTATGTCACGGTCGCCATGAAATATAGTGGGTTGCAGGGGTGCAATTGAAACACACTTTGAATGGACATCCTTTACTCCATCTTAGATCGACCCCTTATGACTAGTTGACCTAAGCCTATATACTATCTTGTACGTGATATTATAGCTGAGCTAGCAGGAGATTACACATGATTATATACTCGTTTTATCTCTCTTCTGCTATCTCAGCACCTTACGTGAGGGTATGTGATTACTATATCACACTTAAATACATAGTGTAAACTTAAATGCGTTATTTACATGATTTTGTGGTGCTTCAGATGACAATAAAAAAATATGCACTTTATTGCCACACAAAGATTAGAGAATAGGTACCAAAAACAATAAACAAACTAAACAAATTGTACTACCTATGGGACCAATATTAAAACAGCGAAAAACAGAAAATGGCTGGCTACTCGACCCGACAAATGTATGAACCAAAAGGTACCCCTGCCATTTTCACTATCCGGAACAAACTGCTTAAGAGAATATTATTCCGAGAGCCAAAATGCGCGCTGCATACAAACGTATTATGGTGATATTTTCAATACTAACCAATTAAAGTCAATTAAATTTTGCAGAAACAATCTAGCAACAAATTTCTATGCTTCTATAGAGTCAGATTTTCGTTAAAATATACAGTTTCAATGCTAGGATTAATTTAAGATTTGTATGGAAATCTTTGAGGCACTGTAACTTGAAAACTAAAAATTTTAACGAAAATCTGACTCTATACAAGCATAGAAATTTGTTTCTAGATTGTTTCTGCAAAATTTCATTGACATTAATTGGTTAGTATTGAAAATATCACCATAGTACGTTTGTTTGGAGCGCGCTCCGAATAATATACCCTTAAGAGGATATCATTCGGAGCGCGCTCCATTCAAACGTACTATACTAACCAATTTTTAATTGGTTAGACTTTAGTCAATAAATTTTGCAGAAACAATTAAGAAACAAATCTCTATGCTTGATGCTCTATGTCATTTTTTCGTTAAAATGTATAGTTTTAAAGTAACAGTGCCAAAAAGATTTCCATACAAATTTTAAATTAATCCTAGCATTGAAACTGTATTCTGACTATTTCTGACTCCAAGCATACAGATTTGTTTCTAGATTGTTTCTGCAAAATTGTATTGACTTTATTTGGTTAGTATTGAAAATATCATCTTGGTACGTTTTTATGGAGCGTTCTCCGAATTCTATCCCCTTAACGTTCCTTCCAAAGCAAAGAGGCGGTCGAGATGAGATAACACTAAAACGGTCACCCATCAAAAGATGTGCACCCAACTTAATTGTTTCCAATAGGTACCGAAACTTCAGCACTACAAAAAGTGCCTCAAAGAACTAAAGAAGCAAGACCTTATTTTCAAACACAGGAAGGACTATAATCCTGAAAATATTCATAAAAGCTAGCCTAATACCATAGTATTACAAATGCATATCAGAATAAAGTAAGATTACATTCTGAGTGTATGTAAATTATACGAACACCTGCTGTGATGCTTAACTTTGTATAAATAAGTAAAATTTACCGTATCCAACTAAAGCTTAATAAAATTTCTCTCTGAACAATAGGATGAACGTTGTCCCCGGATTTAAATTAAAAATATATCCTGACTATACATACATAACAGGATGAAAACTTAAGGGTATATTACCGTTGGCGCGCTCCATACAAACGTACTATGGTGATATTTTCAATACTAACCTATTAAAGTCCATTTTGCAGAAACAATCTAGAAACAAATATCTATGCTCGTATGGAGTCAGAGATTCATACAAGTCTTAAATTAATCCTAGAATTAAAACTGTATAATTATTTTAAAGAAAATCTGACTTCATACAAGCATAGAGATTCGTTTCTAGATTGTTTTTGAAAAATTTCATTGACTTTAACACTTAAAAGATGTGAAGCATGCAAGGTCCAACATTTTCGTTTGTTCTACAAGTGACCTACACTCACACAGATGCACTAGCTCTAGGCGCAGCGCCCGCGGCATGATACATCGATAAACGTTTTATCGCGCCTGCTAACTCATTCGTTCGCGCGCAAAAAGAAAGGGAGCTAGGGCGCGATAGCGTTTTATCGCGCGATCATGCCGCGGGCGCAGGTCCTACATTCATCACCATTATGTACCGCGTGACAGCACGCACACAAAAGAAATGGGTGCTTCACTCGTGATTAGACGAGATTACGTCCGTCTTTTTTCAGGTCCGTGGACTTTAATTGGTTAATATTGAAAATATCACCATAGAACGTTTCTATGCAGCGCGCATTTGCGCTCTCGGAATAAACTTCTCTTAAATGCGTTTCATACTCAGTAAAAGGGGTTGTTTAGAGCCAGACGGTCAAACTGGACAACTTTCATAACAGACAAACATTCAAATCGCAAAAAAAACTGCGAATATTTGGGTCGGATGAAACTCTGACAGCATAGAGATTCGTTTAAAGATTGTTTCTGAAAAATTTCATTGACTTTAATTGGTTACACTCAGACTCATTAAAATTAATCCTCCATTAAATATCTTGCTACCACTTTTTGTCTTGTTGACGTAGTAAAAGCTAGCAAGAGATTTAATGAAGGATTAACTAAAATGAGAGTTTCTGCAACTGAGTGTAGTATTGAAAATATAACCATAGACATCGTTTGTATGGAACAGAATATTCCCTTAATTGATCTCTTCGCCGTTGTACGGGAATAGGGGTGTTATGAGATCAGTATGTAGATCAGTGGTCAGAGCGGTGGTAGAAATGGTGGTACTCAGTGGTCTGCAGAGACTTTAGAACTTTTTTTTTCGAAGCGAAGGTGCAAAGTTCAGTAAAAAATAGGTACCTATGTGATTGTTAAAAATATTGTAACCTTCTGTGCAAGACATTTCATTAATGTAGCAGAAGCAGACACAAAAAATAAATAAAAAGTATTTTATTAAAATTCTACAAAAAAGGTTTGTTTTCAGTGTGAAATGAAAATGTTTGAAATTACTTAATGCTGCTGATTAAAGTTTTGTCCACTTTTGTTTGTTTTACAGGTACTTGATTTTGACAATATGCAACACCTGTCTCCTGTTTTTTGTTTAGTATAAAATTCTCGATCGAATGACATGTCCAATGTTGTGGGTGTGAGCTTCTATGTGCGGTTTCATACAACTCCTTGCTTCACAAATGACGGACTGACGTCTGCCTCTCCGTCAATGCGTCATCGTGTGAAAGTTCTTAAATCAAAGTAAAATTATTGGATAGGCCTAAAGCGCGTTAAGTTCAAGCACACAACACAAGCTAGGGCAAACCAATCGGAGCAAAAAAAAAACAGATGTCCGCCGCCACTGCCTATGTTTGACGTATGGGACGGCAGATTTTTTTTTTGCTCCTATTGGTTTGCTCCCATAGTAAAAGTTGTTCAGTTTGATGTGTAGACTCTTAGTTTAAAAGGATGCTAATGATATCAATTTCACCCTGTATATTCTTCTTCTCGTGTGGAATTGTCACGCCTTCGTCAAATCTTCAATTTAAAGTATCGAATTGCTATTTATACTGGATATTGGAGATTTTCCTTGAAAGTAAACAAATTAACAACTTACAGTAAGAGTATTTTCATGCAAACTCTGACTCCATTTAACGAATATTATCTTCTGAAGCATCCACGAAAACGAGAACCTCTATATGAAATACCACAAAAATTATCACCCCCTTCAAGTCCTATAAACTGTTATACCAAACAAATAAAACAAAGTAGAAACACAGTGTATAACTTTGGCAGTGCGACCACGTCCCAGCAGTATAAAAAGATTTTATAGTCGGCGATCCGGCCCAGCCCAGCCCAGCCCACTAAATGGTGCCCACTAAAATGCTCGTCAAATGATCATAAAAAGTTTGGGAACAACGCGAGTAAAACCGCGGGTCTGTCGTTTTCTTACGTATATAAACATAAACACGCGCTTGTTTTCGCTTTCAGTGTGGCCAGAAACTTCGCATCTACTTCCTTTTATGACCGTGTAGTTTTAAGTAAGTATACTTTCTTCTATGCAGGTTGTTAGGGCAAACAGTTGAACTACTTTAAGGGGTTATTGTACCCTTGATGCTGACCAACTTTCTTTAAGAAAACAATATGAAATTCGCAATTTTTTTTCGGTCTTTCCATACTAAATACAATCCGCTAATTTAACGTTTGTATGAAAAGTCGAAATTTTTCTCATCAAAAATCGAAAATCCATAGAAATATTAATTTGACTGTAATCCAACAAAACGTAGTTCCCTGGCGTCGAGCCTACAGCTACGCTACGTGGTGTCTACGCCGTAGTCTCGTGGGCTACGCAACATTACCATTGACTACGCCGTAGGCTTTGACAACATCACTAAGAATCTTTTTTTTAAACAGCTTTTGAATGTTAAAGATTTTAAAATAGGTACAAGATTTACAATTTTTAAATAAAATAATGGAGTTTTTCGTTAAAACGAGTAACACATCATTTTTTAATTTTAAATTTTGGTATTTTGCTTGTGTCTAGCAATGCATTTCTGTGTAATCAATATATCGAGGGGTTTTGGGAGTATCGTTATCTCAAGGATAGTTATACGAAAAAAAACACATCTTAACTAATACAAAATGGTGTAGCCACGTGCAAGCCTGGGAAGCAACCGATACGCGACCGCCCACTTACCTCTATAGGTAAGTGGGCGGTCGCGTATCGGTTGCTTCCAATACGACTCTTGTCGACAAGATTGTTTTATCAAAATAGTTTTCCCTTTATTTTTGACACGTTGTATAAGTGTAGAAATCGCTTCTTAGCGATAAGACCGCCTTATTTTGTGTCTCTTGTTTTATTTTTCTCTGTATTTTACTGTTTATATTTTGGTGTAAAATAAAGAATATTTGATTGATTGATTGATTGATAAGTTTTTCATTCACGACTTTGCACACCTGGTGCCTGTCTTCTATTCCTGTCTCCTTGCACTACAGCGCTATAAAATAGTCCCAATCACTGAACTTTTCAGATAAACTCATACGGCTTCAGTACGTAACACGATACTACATCGACTACAAAGTACTTTTTGTATACAACTTTGTGAGTTAAGGGTAGGAGTCGCGTGGCTGAGGGGGTGACAAGTAGACGTGTCTTCGGCTCGCAATTTTGACAGCCACGTGGCTCCGCCGTTTTATGGCGGTTTCGAGTGTGTGTTTTTGTTTAAAAACGGGGCTTAGAGATCGCCATATCCTATAACCGTACAATATCTAATAAATATATCTTCAACACTTGACACTGGCGAAATCTAACAAGGAAACGCCATTAAATAAAAATAATAGAATAGAGTTAAGACGTAATAGTAGGTGGAAATACCTCGGAGGCATCTTTTATTTTTCATTTTACGACTAGATTTATACCATTTACTAAAGTCATACCTCAGTATTTTTGGATAGTTCATCTAGTGAAATCATCAACTGAATACACGATTGGAATTACTTCACTCGATAGAAAATCGCCACAAAGATGACGTATTTTCATGCATTTTTAAACATTTTTTCTCGGTTTAGAAGAACTTAAAATAGTTTCCGATTGTTGGTATTTATACTCACATTTTCACCATTAGTTTAACTAGTGCAATCATAAATAAAATCTAGAAAAAGTACTTTGCTTAGTTGTTTTTAATCGAAAATACGGCTCACGCACATACTTTTCGGAGCGCTCGGCAATCCCGTTTCTCATAGAAAATATTCGTCCGGACCTATGGCCCCTTAAGGGTATTTACCGTTGGCGCTCTCCATACAAACGAAGTCTGAATCAATGAACTTTTTCAAAAACAATCTAGGATCTAATCTCTATGTTTGTATGAAGTCAGATTTTCGTTAAAATGTATAGTTGTAAAGTTACAGTGCCTCAAAGATTTCCATACAAATCTTAAATTAATCCTAGCATTAAAACTGTATATTTTATCGAAAATCTGACTTCATACGAACATAGAGATTAGTTTCTTGATTGTTCCTGAAAAATTGCATTGACTTTAATTGGATAGTATTGAAAATATCACCAGACTTCGTTAGTAGTGAATAATGATTCATCATACAAATATTTGTCCATTACGGGATTCGAACCCGCGACCCTCGGCACAGCAGGCAAGTTCACTACAGACTGTGCTGTCGGGCCGTCAAATTGATAGCTTAATATCTCTATACTTTTACGTCCTGCACTCGTAGTATGCTACACGTGATACGGCTGTATCACGTCTTTTATCTCGTTCGTTCGCACGCAAATAGAAAGAGAGCTAAGGTGTGATAGCGCTGTATCACTGCGGCATGCTAGCTATGCAGGTGGTTTCAGTCCATACAAAACTGTGACGTAGAACTCGTAGACGGTATTAATAAAAGTAATATTTTATATATGGAAAAGTAGCTTAGAAAATCTAGATTGCGTGTCTTAAATAACATTTATAATTTATAATATAATTACGAAGATATAAAGGCTTTGAAATTTTATATGAATAATTTCAAAGCCTTATATCTTCATAATTATATTGCACAGTGCACAATGCAGACTTGATATTATTACTAGATATTATTATACACAAATTCATATTATTCTATTCTTACAAATAGAAAAAACAGATTTTTTTTTGTTTTAGACATTTTTAGCAGTTTTTTTTTTCCAAACATTTTTTTTTCGATCACATTACTTACTATTAGGTGAAACACAATGAAACGCTGTCAGGTGATGAAAAGCATAAAATCAATATCAACTAGGTATAGGCAAGAATCTTATCTTATACGAATCAAGCTTCACACACGGCGATATCACAATACAAGTAAGATTTGTTGAATTTAGCAAATATTGAGCTTTAAAATCGCGGCGATTGCTCTACTCTTTCGCCGAAATTGCGTGTGGTAAAACTGCTTATCTAATATAACTTTTTGTGAGTGTACAAAAAGTTGCGAGAACACCCCAGTAACACAGGATGTGCACGTACCCAAGCGATAAATTGCAAAAGTTTGTTGCACCACTTGTACCCTCTTGAATAAATTTGGCATTTATTCGGCCCGCGTCCCGCCGACACTTCTCGCGGGCTATGAAAGTGAATGTCTCACCCACTCATTATTCCGTCCTCTCCCGACTTCACAGTCTTGTAAATGTAAACAGTGTTTCAACAGTTAAGAGTATTTATTTACTTTTTATTATGATTTTATTTTGTCGCGCTTAGGTCGGGGCGTAAACATTGCTTTGTAAGAGTGCTTTGGAATTTGAGATGGCAAGCAATTTACTGGATGTGTTTTTTTGTGCTGGGTTTTTTATCGTCTTTTTCTCGGTCTCGGAAATGGTTCGTCTCGTTTTGCGGTATAGCTTTGTTTACTATCAGTTATTGTATCAAAGCAAAAAAATAAATCAAAATTATTTATTTGTATATCACAGGTAATACAGAGGTGTGATCCACCAACAGGCATACAACAAAAAAAATACTTTACTTACAATAACATTTTAGAATGTCAACAGTAGAAACAACATAATTTCAAAAGTTTCGTTTTCTTTATTTATAAAAGCTAGATACCTACGGAGTAAATGGTCCTTAAATATAGGAGTGTACCGCCGTATCACCGATAGAAAAGCATGTTATTAAGACAGATGTTAAAAGATTTTACCATAAATTGTTGATCTAATTTTTCTATACGCACAAACACGTAATGTTTGGAATAAACTGTTTGGCCCTCGCCCTCTCCGGTGCCGTTGCACTTAATAGTGATCAAAGGTATAGAAACCGCCATACCTACCTTTAGTCTGCTATACCAACAATGGCATAAGCATCAGCTGGTTTACCATAATGTTACTACTTAAGACCTACCAGATGATCTCGCATGAATAAATGAATATGAAAGAGACAGTTGTTTTATAGGGCTCTTTTAGCACATTTGAGCATTGAGCAATGCAACTGGTATTAAAAGTTTTCAAATGAACGCATGCATTCTTGCATGCAGTTGCTAAGATTTTTTCTAGTTATTCATTTGATTTTTAACCCATATAATGAATATATGAACCATATGCTATTCAAAGAAAAACATGACGATACATAGCGTAGGATAAGTGCCGAAAGATAATGGAGATATTACTAAGTAAGCAAGAATTAATGAATTAATTATTAAAAGAATCTTTAAGTAAGCAAGATATTAGTCAGTTAGTTAAATAAACAACGACTTTTGGGTCAAAGAGGGCTTAAATCTAAAAATAATAAAAAGACAAATAGGTATGTTTTCACCTCACAAGCTAGGAAAGATTCTGTTTATCATTCGAAATCTGAGTGCAAAAGTGAATTTTATCCGCTAGCGTGGAAAGAGTTTTTGAAATTCGAATCTGTCTATTCAATATTTTTCTATACCGCCAATCCACTGAAAATGTAACTATTTCATGTTACTGGCCAGCACGAAAAAAAAAAACTTTTAAAAGTGTTCTTTTCAGCAATTCACTTTTTTTCCTTGCTGTTGTGAGGTGAAAAGTTGTGTGTTTCGCTCGGCTGCAAAGTTATTCTGCGTCTCGTACCTTTGAAACCTTCGCTAAGCTCAGGATTCTATTATTTGAACCACTCGCTTCAGGTTTCAATATAAGTACTCGCGCCAAAAAGCAACTTTGCAGCCTAGCATAACAAATAACTATTGTTTTTTTGTTTGTTTTAGAAAGCTGATTTATTTTGTTACCGTTGAAATACGTAACCACTTTGATATGAATTACCTTGACACTTTATTTACCTTAAAATTTAGTTTCTAAGTCAGAAATTCACGTCGCAAATGTGGTTCAGAGATGAGCTATTCATAATTAGTTTCTACTTGATTTAGTACCTATCAAAATAGGTAAACACTAGGTTATCATGTTTGCGAATGTAGAAATTTGAGCAAAAGTGACGAAAATATACCACACATTTTTTACTAATAACAAAACATTAAGTTTTGTGGTTTCAGACCTTGAATCAGAACAACTTTCCCTATGGAACATGGGACGAAAAATGATATTTTTTTTGGACTTCCCATAGAAAACCAATCGGCCGATCCGCACTTTTGTATGGGAGGCATAAGATTAAATATCCGTACAGATTGAAAGCTTCATACAAGCGGGACGTCGTCGCGCCGGAGACCGCCACTAGACTCTTAAACACGCCATTTTCATCCATAAAACAATGGATTACAACTTTTTTCGCGAGTCTAGCGCCGCTGCGCGCGCTTTAAAAAGCTTGACTTCTAGTAGTATTTCTGGCCAATGCTTCTAGTCGTATTTATTCATATGTGGGAGGTCCAAAAACCTTTAAGGGTGTATTCTGTAGGCCTACCATGAGTTCACACACTGTAGTAAACTACAGTAAAACTACTGTAGTAAACTCTACAGTTTTTGTATTGAATTTCGTACAGCGCTTCTAGTGGTTACGTTGAGGACTAATTCTGTCACACAAAATTTGCGCCGCAACTACAGTAGTAAAGTACAGTGAAAACTCATGGTAGGCCTACAGTATACACCCTTAAAGTTTCGTAACTAGGTACTTTCGTAAGTAATAAAAAAAAATGTGGGGTATACTGGAAAGAGATTTCTATACCATTTTGAACTATGCATTTAGCTTTATGATCGGACAGAATAATTATAGGACAGAATAGAATTAACTCGAAATTGTAACATATTTTTTCTGTAAACAAGTTAAAACTCATATAAACATACAACATATTATAGCATGATTTTAGATTCGTTTTAGAAATCTTAGTATTCCACTGATTCCACAGGGTGGTGTAGCAAAACACCCTAGTCATACTTAAAGGAGTGCTATAGCCCATCAAACTGAACAACTTTCACTATGGAGCCAACTTCGAAATAGCAAAAAAAGCAGGCGTTTCATACAAAACTGCAGTAGGTAACTCGACTCGACTCGACTTAAATGTATGGGACAGCAGATTTTTTTTTCGCGATTTCTAGTTTGGCTCCATATTAGTGAACGTTGTTCCGTTTGACGGTCTGAAGAACCGCCTTTAAGTATTACTAGGGTGTTTTCTTACACCATGTATATTCAAATTAATCTATTCAAATATTTTAAAACGGACTGGGTTTTCCAGGATGCTCGCTGAGTTCGTGGTCGACCCAGAAAATGTGGACAGACAACCTAGATGCCTGCTTGGAGATTAGTTCAGTAGTAGAGAGGATTGGAGAGTGATAGGGGCTTTGCTTAGCAGTGGGAGTAGTGAACATAGAACAAATTTTTATGGACCAACTTCGGGGTCCTTTCCAATGAAAAAAGAATTATCAAAATCTGACTACTATGTAAAAAGTTATGCGCGGTCAAACATAAAAAAATATACGCGTCGACTTGAGAACCTCCTCCGTTATTTTTTCATCCTTTAAAAAAAAGAAAGATAATTGAAATTCAGATGAAAACTAACTAACTGACTGCGGATTCTCTGCTTCACGTAACGTAACACATGATCAACATTTTCTACCCTCTTATTCACAGAATGCTATCGCATGAAATATAAAAGACTAGTTCACAGGAGAAAATTGCACAATTCATAAAGGCGAGAATGTCGACACGTTATTTTATCTGTGGCAGACTTGCTTCCGTGGTGCTGCTAGGAATGGATATCTTTTTTAGAAATTTATGTTGTGGAACTGTCCTTTCACCGTTCAGTAGAGGGATCATTACAATATTTCAGATTCCTCAAAAATTAAAACCCAACTTGAAAAAATGCTTATTCTAACCTTAAAGCTATTTTTATATAATACTTAGGCTAGATTTAGTGCACGACCGACGGTCAGTGCTGACGGCGGATTAACCAATTAGAGCTGCGTGCAATTTGTCAGCGCCGCACTAAACCGCGTCCCTTGATTGGTTAATCCGCCGTCAGCGCTGACCGTCGTGCACTAAATCCAGCCTTATACTCGTATATACAGGGTGAAATTGATATCATTACTCATTAGCATCCTTTTAAACTAAGAGTCTACCCATCAAACTGAACAACTTTTACTATGGGAGCAAAGAAATCGGAGCAAAAAAAAACAGCTGTCCCATACTAAACTGCACCCGCCGCCGCTGCCTACACGACTAAAATGTATGGGACAGCAGATTTGGTTTTTGCTCCGATTGGTTTGCTCCCATACTAAAAGTTGTTCAGTTTGATGGGTAGACTCTTAAATTAAAAGGATGCTAATGATATCAATTTCACCCTGTATAGGTTCTAAACATTCCAGTGAAAGTGACCGTTTCATTTTCTTTTTTTTTAGACCTATAATTTTTTTTAGTTCGGGCTTTCTTGATTGAGAAATCATATTACTATAATATAACTATGTAGGAATAGATTTCTTATACTGTCACATAACTTAGGTAAATACGCTAAATAAAAAAAGGTTAATATTGTTATGGGGTTCAAACAGAAGTTCATAGTAGATATAATCTGTGAGCTATCATCATTGTTCGTCAGCCTATTATCCTACGGCACAAGCCTCTTCCCAGGATTTAGCTCGATAGATAGCGGGTTTAGTGAAGGCAAATGAAATGAATGATAGGCGATAGCCGGATTAGTGACGGCAAATGAATGGTTAACTTGTTGTCAAAGCATTTCAATAGGCTTAACGAGCAGATGCGCCGACAGTTAATGCCACCAACACCTCAACGTATCTTCTGATGCCAGTCATTGCTTAGTTTCGAGAAACGTTTTCAATGGGTACTATAACTCCATTCGGTATGTCATGGAGCATTTGGGCAGGGATTAGCAAAGAGTCTCCTCTTTTCCGAGATATTTGAAGGCATCAAGTTAGACATACCGAAACCAAAGAATCTACAGCGAGGTAACGCCGTCTCGCCGCGAGCGCAGCGCAGCGTCCTGGGCAGGGTGCCCAACAGCCCACTGTTGAGCAAAGCCCTTTTCACTCTCCAATCCTCTCTACTACTGAACTTATCTCCAAGAAGGCATCCAGGTTGTCTCTCCACATTTTTCTGGGTCTACCACGAACTCAGCGAGCATCCTGTGAAACCCAGTCCGTTTTAAAATATTTAAAAAAGATTAATTAGAATAAGAAGATTTCTAAAACGAATCTAAAATAATGCTACATTCTAAATGTCCCACAATGGTCCCACACGACAGCGTCTTGCATTCGATTGTGTGGATTGTGTTGTTAATTTGTACATACTTACATACCTACTATAATTATGATTAAAAGTTTTGTACTTACTTACCATTTATTCTTGAGATTTATGAATCTATTCGATGGTCTATGTATCTCCTAAAAACTGTCCATTCCTTTTTGTGAAACGGACGTAATGCTACCATGCAAATTGCTGTTAGTAATCCCTCTTTATTTTAACGCTGCCGTTTCGCCTTGCTACTTCTCTAATGGTTTGCCATTACACGTTTTCTGAAGAAAAGAATAAAGCTTCTAGCTCTAGGTTGAATTTACTGTCGTATCGTCACAGTGTCGAGTACAATATAGCTGTTTTATCCGTCAATTGCTTGTAAATGCTCACGACTATATTCTCCGAGGGTGTAGGTACTTAGAATGTGTTTATAAACTTCCACATTTCACTAGTAGTGCCCAAACTATATTCAATATGATAGGTAGTGAGCCGATCTCTTATTAAATATGCAGCCTCGAAATAAAATCATGTAGATCTCCGAACTGAACCGACAGTGGTGTTAAAATCGAATTAAATTGAAAATTGTTGTTTAAAGTTTTTACCTGTGGCTTTGCATATGGAATGTATCCATTATGGACGGCTTAGGATGTCTGTGGATTTAGAATAATAATAAGAATACTAACTGTAGTAACCGTAGTAAAGTAAGTAAGTAAGTAAGTTATAGCCTGTAGAATCCCACTGCAGGGCAAAGGCCTCCTCTCACGAATAAGGGTGAGAGGGAGTAATCGTAGTAAGGTGTAGCATTTATCCACTCCCTCTAACCCTTCTTCGAGAGAAAGCCTTTGCCACATTATAATCCTACCCTACAGAAAGACTATAACTTATTTGTCACTAACATTTATTTGGATTTTGAAACAAACACTGGATCCACAAAGCACCTTTTTAATTACAGTGCTGAAAGAAGGCTAAGAAGCACCATCATCTCATTCTGAATCAAAAAAATTACTATAACACTCAAAAGTTGAACAAGAAACCTGTACAAAAATTAACCCTAAAACTATGACACTACGAATAAAGATAAAACAATATTTTATCGTGGTCGTCAGATGTCCCAGTCAATTACTTTGCCATAAATAAACGGCGGTAAGCTTGGCTTCGGATGACGAGGGTTGCATGTCATGGTGTCCCTACTGTACTACCGGGCAGCTCTAATGGGTCACCTTTCGCGTTTATAGCTACTTTCTTCCGTATAAAATGGATTAAAACTGTTAAGATTGAATGTCATCTAATCTAACTGAAACTAGAATCTGACATCATTTAAACGTTTAATAATGAAGAAATCGGTCGTATTGTAAATTAATTATACATTATTTGGTTGTAAGGGCTTGGTCAATGTCCTAAATAATTATACATGGTCAACTTAAATTTATGCTGGCGGTTTTCTAAAGGGATGATAAGACTATCAAACTGAACAATTTTCTCCATGGGACCAATATCGTAATTGCGAAAAAAAATCTGCTGCCCATACTCTTGGGTCTAGTAGGTTTACAGTTTTGTATGGAACAGCAGATTTATTTTTCGCAATTTCGACTTTCGTGCCATAGACAAGGTAGTTCAGTTTGATGGTCTGATCATCCCCTTAAAAAGCCGTCAGCATATTAAGCAGGACCCTTTATAGAGCTTTGCTAGGCTCATCCCTGACAAAATGCATTTTGTCTCCATTTTTTTTTATTGTTGCTATCTATACAGAAAGCAGTAGGTAGTCTGAAATGTCCATGCAAACTGGCTAAACTAGGTTCTAACATCATTTTAATAGTCTCGTAATGGAGAAATGGGCCATATTTTGTAGGTACGTATTGTACTAAATTCATAGTAAATCCGATTTATATTTAAAATATAAGCTTCACGAAACCGACGAGCTACGAGACAAGTGAGGCGATATAAGTCGTAAGTCGAATATAAACTCGCAAATTTTGGAAAGATAAGAGAGGATTGGTGATTATAAATTGTATATAGCTACCGCAGCTTATCTCGGATTTCTTCCAGCAGACCCGCAACAGAGACAGTTAATAATGTCTTCTGTCTTTTTATATTTTTCATGTTTGAATGTTGTGCTTTCCTATAATTTAAGTATATATTTAATACGATATTTTGAATGTAATTTAAATTGAATGTGTAACATATTATTTAGTTGGTAAGCCTTAAATAAATAAATATATCTGCCTATTACAAGCTAAAATGGGACATAGACGTTAGTATAAAAGTTACAATAACTAAGTAATGTAAGCACTGTACTGTGTCACTCATTAAGTTAGAATTTGAGAGCGCTTCAGAGATTTCATGTGAAGCTTAGGTAAACGAAGAATACGGACGTTTGACGTAGTTACAACTAGAGATGTAACGCATTTCATATAAAATATCCATAACCGAATGCATTAAAGAAAAATTTCTAGTGTAACATTAATCATTATGTCTTATATCATTATGTATATAAGAAATAAATAAATAAATAAATCGTGTTACCGGTCGTCTTGTGTCAGTTTATGATTGTCGAGTCGTGTCAGTAGGGATCGTAATTTCTGTCTATAATTATGTATATCTTAATAGGTAGATATTTTACAGGCCGTAACCCTTTCACATAAATAACCGTAGCTTTATCCGTATTTTATTTATACATGAATAACAACTGTGATAACACTGGTAACTTATAAACAAATTAATAGAAACATCAATAATTTAATTTGATAGTGTATACGAAATGTTATGATTTTGAACCGTTTATGAATCCCAAATCTCATCACATTGGATTCGGATTCATTTATTAAGAACATCCCTAGTATTGTATCAAGTACTTAAAACTAAGAACGAGTACTCGTAGGAGTAAATGAAACAATTTGCACCTACAAACAGTGCGCGGCTTTCGTCGGTTTTGGCTCATTTAGTTTCCACTTACTGTCGCTTTAAACTAACATTGTAGACACTTGAAATAAGTTAATAGTGCAGTCAAACCTGGAGTCTTATTGTGTACTAGATTCAATCGGTATCAAATCGACATAACGTTGTATGGCAGTTATACATGAGCGTGTCTAGGTGGAGCGAGGTCCAGATTAATCGCAGGAATACTATCTGAAACCTGAGCGATCAAAGCAAACTCCTAGATTGTAAGATGGAACGAGCGAAGCGAGCTCGAGATTTTACAGTTATATTGTCAGGTCGTTGGATACGTTTGGGATGGTTGGGGATCTACCTCCTAGCGCTCCACCCCGGGCAACGGCATCACAAGCTACCAAGTTTGTGGTGGCGGCTGAACGATCCCCCACAGCGGTGTGGTAGGCTCCGCGAGGAGCCGCCTGGCTCGCGACCACCCTCCTCCCGGAGTCTGGCGCCAAACAGCTTGCTGCGTTCCGTCGGTGTGCAGGAATGCCAGTGCCCTTTCTGGGTAAGCTCGCTTCATCTTCGACCCCATCTTTGTCCTGAGGACTAGATTAAGGTCAGTACAAGCGAAGCGCGCACCACATTTAACTGCGATATACCTTCTTAGGTCGATCCAATACAAACTGAAACCAGTAGCATGCGAAGCGAGCTCGAGATTTTGCAACATTATCACTTAATTCTGAACATATACGACGAAATCGTCGACTTGATTTCTGTTATCTGACAGGAGGAAAGGGGACTTTTCTAACCCACCGTCGCCGGGCCGCTCTAATTACCGAAAATCGAAAGTAAATGGGCAGTCGATAGAGCCAATCCAGCCGCCAGCCCACCAGAGCGGCAACCGGCCCACCGGCAACAGAGCAGCGGTCCACCGGACATTTGCCCAGTCCGGGCCTGAAAACACCAGTATAAATACGATAGCTTATTAAAAAGTAAAGCACCCGTTATGAAAAAGCTTAATCGCTTTAAATAGAAAAGCTATTTAGTATATAAAGTGCAGCGCAGTGGCAACGAGTGCAGTTTGCACTCCGCCGGCTATTGAAATTAGCAAATTATTCGAAGCCACGAACCGAATATTATAGCGAGTAGTCGATGTTTTAAATAAATACACTAGATGTAATGACAGTTTGTGTTTCCATTGAAATCTGATTAGATAGCTGGTTTGTGTGTAGAGCCACAAATTTAGTTAAATTGTGGTTTAATGCTTTACGAAAATTTATGATATTATCACATATTATTTATTAGTTATTTAGAACGTTGACAGGGTTGTAACAAAACACCCTGGTAATATTTAAAGTGGTGGTTTGACCATCAAACTGAACAACGTTTTTGATGTAGCCAAAATCGAGATAAAAGAATCTGCTGTTACCAGAGTGTTTTGTTACACCTTGTATACATGGTGTAACAAAACACTCTCACTCATAGTTTGAGACTGCCTTACGGCCTCTGACGTGTTTTTTATGTAACGACTAACCACCACCCGAGATAGTAGCCGGGACCAACGGCTCAACGTATCATCCGAAGCACGGAATCATCTTTTTTTTCACACAATCAGGTGATTCAGCCTGCAATGTCGTAACCAACTGGGGCAAAACGAATAAAGTGACATGTCACTAGGTGTCCCCAGTGGGAATCGAACCAACAACCTCCGTGTCAAGCTCCTAACCATTACACCACGGACTACGACCGCTAATCTTTATTGAAAAGCAGTCAGGTACGCAGGATATTTTAAAGTGCTTAAGTGTACACGCTAAATACAGATCACTCTCACGTCCTTACTTAGACATAGGAGACATAGGAGGGATATACCAATAGCCCAGGCTAGATTCTGGTACTGTAAATGTGACTAGATAATTTGTCTCACAATGCGCAAGGTAAAAAAATAACTGATAAACATCGCTCATAATCATGAAGCGGTTAAATAAACTTTTTAAAACACGCGAGCAGAGCGTTTTCATTTAATTTTGTTGCGTATTGCATTTCGCAGTTAACACTTAGTTGGCGGGTTGGCTGTTGTGGTTGTGTGACGGATTGCATTGCTGTTTTATTTTATTTTCGAGCGCACCGTTGTTCTACTTGGAGCGTCGACTCGGAGATTAATATCACAAAAGTGTTTACACAGACTACTGTGTGTCTTTGAAACTAGGCTTATAGAATTAAGATTGTGTTAAGGTGATATAACTGTTGGTGCGACAGAATTCTGATAAAACAGACAGAGATTAGTGTCTTGATAGTGTTTAAAAAATTACATTGATTTCTCTCATTTAGCACCGTCACTACCTCCCTCCCTAACTCAAGTTTTCCCCGCTGCACAGCTAAGGAAATGGACCAAATATGAACCAGAGCGGAGGTCGCAAATTTTATCTCGTAATCGACGTCCCAGGTCCCTAAGGAAAGGCTTTCTGGCTTCGAATCCCGATGGCCCTGCTGCCTCTACAGCGAAAGGTACGAATAGCTAGCCTTGCTCCTGAATGATTATCTGAATATTGACATCCTTGCATATCTGTCGTGTTTAAGTCTTGCCGCTGCTGACCCGGACACACATTTTAATACGACGCCGCTAAAGTACTGACACAAGTTGCGTCCCATAGTAAGCAACGACCCTTTTGCCATGGCACCAAAGTTAATCCATCCGGCCTCTTTTCAAAGATTCGGCTCAGACCTGGTGGTTCAGTGTGGCATTATAAATAGTTTCCACATATTCTACTAGATCATTTCTTCCGGGTGTATGTGTGTGATTTAAACGTTTAACATTTAATTTTGTAGCGCTATGTATTTCGCTGTTAACACTAAGTTGGTGCGGTTGGCTGCGGTCGTGAAACGAATGGCATAGCTTTTTTACTTTCCTTCTGTTCTAGCTGGTATGTGTTGTGCTTATAAAACATTATTTTGCCGTTGTGATTTTCATTTTACTTTCTTACTGACTTACGTGTATTACGAACTTATTGTGTAAATTCTACAGATGATGTAGTGTGCACTAAGAAAGGATTTTTGGAAAATTGAGTTTGGATATCGAGGTTTCGAACTTTTCCGAAATCCATGTGAACGAAGTCGCGGCAAAAGCTAGTAAGAACATAGATAAATCAAACAACCGTATTCCCTTCCCAGTAGGCCTCGCATGCCACCTCCGAGAAAACGATACAAATCGAGATGTGCCTCCATCCTTATTATTTGACGTATGCCAGAAAGAGCGCGCATGACTTATTTCTCGTTTAAACGCTTTGTCGTGAGTGGCATGCAAGCCGTGCAGCATAGAGTCAGAAAGAGAAGACAGGAGATTTTTTATCCTTGAAATTCAAATCATTTTAATTCTGTAAAAGAACTCTTAGCCCCACTTGCGCCAACCACGGGTTAGCAATTAACTCCGGATAAAATAGCTCTCTCAGTTGTTTTTCTATACAAAAAGTCATGGGTTACCAACTTAACCTGGAGTTTATTGCTAACCCAGGTTGGCGCAAGTGGGGCTTAATGTAATATTTGTACAAAAGTGAAAGATATTAAAAGAGATAAAACGGTGTAGAAGCAATTATTAGCCACATCTGCAGCAGATTGCAGCGTGGAGTTAAAACTTATCATCTCGGCTGTTGGTTAGCGCTGCCACGGCGCGTGATAGATCGCTGCACCGCACCGTGCGAAAATGCACTTTAATTACATGCACGTAGCTATGAAAAACTGCTCTTTTAGATTGGTATTTCGGATATTTTTTTAGTAAATAGAACGAGATATTAACACAAACAGCAGAAGACGTTGAAACACAAGTATAATCAAACAACTATATTATGTAGAGCATAGAGATGCTCACGACTATATACCCAGAGGGGGTAGTGAGAGATATTCTGGAACCTCATAACATCCACGTTTCACTAGTAGTACTGAAACTCTGTCCAGTGTGTCGGGGGATGAGCCCGTCGCCACTTGGAATGGACAGTGCAGTGGGACAATACATGCCTCGAAATTGAAGCTTGCAGGTTTCCTCACGATTTTTTTCTTCACTGAAAAGCCAGTGGTGTTACAAATCGTACATAAATTCCGAAAAACTTATTGATACGAGTCAATCAATCAATCAAATTAGTTTATAGCCAAAAATCACAAAAGAAAAATGCATGTATGAACAGTCGGCCTGGACGGGGATCGAACCATCGCCTCCTGCACGGTAGGCACTCGCCACTATTAAAAAAATATAAGTACTAACGTTCGTTCTGAATGATTATGGTGTCAAATTGTCGTTTAATAGTATATGACAAAAAACCGGCAAATTTGACGCTTGTATGTATTACCGTTTTTACGATGGAGCAAGAAGAAAAAACGTTCACGTTTTCAAAGATCCACGCGGACGAAATCGCGGACCAAAGCTAGTTCATTTATAAAAATATAATATTCTATTTTCTAGTTTGCTAAATAAAATAAAAATTATGGACTAGGCAGGTGTTTTGTCTAAAGTAAACATTTGGAATTAAAATTGAAATAATAATTGTTTCGAAATGTTTTGTGAAAACTGAATTTTTCATTGAAAAATGTTACAAGTAGGTCCCGTAGGAGGTTGACTAGATGCTAGCATTATTCACTATTTATTCAATACACTCGGGTCTCTCTTGAAAAGTCTGCAAGACTCTCAAAAGTATTCCGAGGTTTGCATTAGGTTTCTAGGTATACTCGTACATTGTACATACATACAAGATATACAAGGTGTAACAAAACACCGTGGTAATATTTAAAGACTTGTATAAGACTTGTCTATCTATACTAATATTCATCATCATCATCAGCCTATCATCGTCCACTGCTGAACATAGGCCTCTCCCAAGGCGCGCCACAAAACTCTGTCCTCGGCCTTCCTCATCCAGTCGCTCCCCGCTACTTTTTTTAGGTCGTCTGTCCAGCGGGCAGCAGGGCGTCCCACACTACGCCTACCAGTTCGCGGTCTCCACTCTAGAACTCTGACACCCCATCGGTTGTCATCGGCGACGGGCTCACCTCCAGTCACACTGGACAGAGTTTTCGGTACTACTGGTGAAACGTGGATTTTCTGAGGTTTCTGAATATCTCTGACTACCCCCTCGGGGAATATAGTCGTGAGCATAAGCTTATGCTTATCTAGTCGATTATAAAGAGGAAAGATTTGATTTTTTGTTTGTTTGTATTGAATGAGCTCAGAAACTACTGGACCGATCTGCATAATTATTTCACCATTGGAATGCTAAATTATCCGTGATTAACATAGGCTAAAAAAACGGCAAAGTGTGTGTCGGGAAGATTCTAAGGCGGTACGAAGTTCCCCGTGGTCATCTAGTTTTAGATAATTATGACCACACTATTACGGTTCTTGGCTTTCGTAAAAAAAGACTGGGTTCGTTTTCATTATTACGAGCAGTGTTTACGGTTATTTAAAAGATAATAGGTTAAATGGAAATTTAAAACGGTTGTTTACGCGTTTTAGTGAGAATGGCCTTAGATGTTGGTGAAAACAAAATTATTTTTAAGCATCTCTTAAACTTCGTTAACGGCCCACTTAAAAGTTAAGGATTGTTCGTGAAATTGGGCAGAATTTAACCTTTAAAAAGTTTTTCGGACTTATCTTTTAAGATCAGAAAGTCAGCTTAATTTTATATTAATTTTGAATATAATTTTTTTTAAGATAAGACTTTCTGTTAATTATTAAAAGTGGGATGAAAATGGTAATGTCTTTAAGTTTTGTATTCTACTCTTTTGATAGATTTTGATATGGTTTTTGGCATCTATTAAGGGGCTACCGCCCGGTTTCACCTTGAAATTGGGTAACTTTGTAACCATTTTATACACTTTTTAAGCAGAAAACAAAACTGTACAATCTACAGGACATGAGAGAAGTGATTCGGTTTTTTCGAAATGTATTTGAATTGATGAAACTGAAGAAAAAGGACTCTTAAGTCATCCCTTTTTTCCAGTTATAACCAAAGTCAAATTTGTTTACTGGATGTCTGAAAACGGGCGGTAAAATGAGCCATTTTCGAAGGTCCCTAGTTCTTACAGTAATTAATTAATGCAAAAAATCAAAACATAGGGACATGGCAGAGGTGACATAAATTGTATGGTAAAAAAATATTTGCTTTAGTGTTATTATCCAGGGAGAAAACAGGGGAATACGTTTGTATGGAGAAAACTGTACTCGTCTATCCTCTTAAACCTACGTATAGTAGGTACCTACGCATATTCTGTCCTGTGTCACAATCTTATGTTAATTATTCATTAGAGCATCCTGAGTATTTGGAAATACTTTGATGATAAAAGAGCCAATTGTTTTACGTACACGAAACGGATACGCCGACACTATGCTAGAAAATTAGAGTACATTTGGTATATGGACTGTATTGTATTCACCGACCAAAACCACAATTAATTTCAGTGTTTGAACCAGAACTGGCCTATTTGCCTTATCCCCTGAATATTTATCCGGCTGCTTGAATTGTAAATTTGTGAAAAACGTTACGACCTAAATAAATAACTGTTATTGGTACGTTTCGGGTTCATCTCCCGGATTATCCTCATTCGTTCGTTTTTTTGACGACAACGCTTTTGGGCCTCTTAGTTATTTCTCTCTGATTTATTCATAGTTGACTACAATACAAGCTGAGCTATAGTTAGGCCCACAGAACATTAGAAGGGTTAGAAGTGCAAAGTAGGCGTGGAACGTGTCGCCACAGGTTATGCAATGATTTGCATAACACCAGAAGGCACGCGGCGTGGTTCGAGCGAGAGGGCGCGAGTAATTGTAGCAGCGTGAGCGGGAAGACAAGTAGTGACGCCGTCTCCTAAGCAAAAGCGCTACTTTGCATTTCTAACCCTTCTTATAATGTTCTGTGGTTAGGCCCCATCCTGTACACTTCATTGGTCACATCTTATACATATGGGCTCGCACTGACATGAAGAGGTAAGTACTTGTTATACTTAGTGAATGAGAGTGAGAGAGGATAGTGTAGTTCTCTCCATAAAGTTATTATACCTTACAGGAATAGAGTCAGTGACATGAGTTGTCAAATGAAACAGTTTTTGGATATTTTTTGGAGACTATTCACAGGCAAAAATTCGAATACTGTCTATAATTCTGAGTGTAACGTAAAATCGTGGATAAATTAATGAAGTAGTATCAGTATATTTCACAAAATTATCTACGATTTCACTTTAGATTCCCAATTATTCACGAAAACCGAATTGTAAAAATTGATTAGTGACTAAAATCGGTTCTATTGATTCGCGTCACGTATCTCTTTCTATTATACAGTGGTGCCGCTAGGTACATCTCGCTCTCTCAGCTGTATGTTCCTCTATTCCTATCCTACCTCTATGGTTCTCTCTCACTCGAACTCATTCAGTATCGCTCAGGCAGTTGGCAATGGTATCAATGTCTTTGCCTACATTTTCCGCCAAGCTTCCTACCCAGTGGGGGTGAGTTTAAAATTGGGCGGGCATGGAATATCTTCAATGTACAGACACACTTCAGTTACAGTTCTGTAATAGTTTAGACGTAGACATCGTGAGGAAACCTGCATGCTTCAATTTCAAGGCGTGTATTGTAACCACTGTCCATTGTAAGTGGCGACGGGCTCACACTGGACAGAGTTTCGGTACTACTGGTGAAACGTGGATGTTCTGAGGTTTCAGAATATCTCTGACTACCCCCTCGGGGAATATAGTCGTGAGCATATGCTTATGCTTATGCTTAATAAAACCCACAATAATGAAGCGTAAATTCTTTACCTACAACTACAACTTTATGACCAAATTTTATCCTCGTATTTACTTAAGCTTTCTCAAACATCTTGGACACAAATCAGTTTTGACCCATTCGAGCTAAGTCCTTAAAAAGTCTCACATTCGAAAAGGGACCTTTTGGGAGGGGGAAGGGGTTTCAGAATATCTCTGACTACCCCCTCGGGGAATATAAGTAGATGTAGACTATAAGGCCGAAAAGTTCTCGAGTAGCGACCGCGAACCGGAAAGCCCAGCGTGGGTAGGGGGCCTACGAACAAGGTGGACCGACGACCAGGTGAAGGCGGCGGGAACTCGTTGGATGAAGGCAGCGCAGGCCCGGCCGTTGTTGCGATCCTTGTGGAAGAACTATGTCCAGCAGTGGACGTCCATCGGCTGAGATGATGATGAAATTATGATACGTAGACAAATGATGCATAAACTGAAATTTTGGTATACAAATCGGGAATGTGTGATTTTCTTCGTGAATAAAATTAAATGTTAGTACTGACGTGCGAAAATAGATTTCTTATAATACTCATACGGAGGTAAATGTCCTCTCGCTAGAGATATTTTATTATTTTCCATGAAAAATCGTCGCGGTCGCCACGGTCCATTATTTAGGACGTCCATTCAAGACGTGGAAACCCAGGATTTATTCCATTTTCGTTTTTATGCCATGGGGGTTACGAGATCCGGCAGGGGCATTCTTACGTGAAATAGTCCAGGCGTATCCACTTAGGTCTCAAGCTTTCTAGAAAATTGTTTCGTCCAGTTTTGGGAAAATTGTATTACGTTTGAAAAATTTTATCTCTAGGATTTTGAACCTTTTAACATTAATGCGAAAGAGTTGGATTAGCTTGATAAATTGAGGGCCCGAATTTTTTTTTTCTTAATTTTGTCTTTTTTTACATTGTAACTATACTAACATATTAGGACTTATCTATACTAATATTACAAAGAGGAAAGATTTGACTTTTTGGTTGTTTGTTTGTTTGTTTGTAATGAATAGGCTCCAAAACTACTGGACTGATCTGAATAATTCTTTTACCATTAGAATGCTACATTATCAGTGATTAGCATAGGCTATAAAAAACGGCCAAGTGTGTGTCGGGAATATTCTAAGGCGGTACGAAGTTCGCCGCGGTCCTCTAGTTTCTTATAAAATACTAGATTATTCAGATCGGTCCAGTAGTTTCGGAGCCTATTAATGAATAAGCTTAGGCTTTTGGTTTGTTTGTAATGACAAACAAACAAACAAAAAATCTAATCTCTCCTCTTTATAATATTAGCACAGAGATTTTAGTATAGAAGTGCTTACTAGAATAGAAACACTTTAAATTGAATTTTAAAATTTCACTTAAAACACATATTTTTTGGTTTTACAAATAAGGTAGGTAGTACCTTCGATCAAAATAAAATGAATGGATAGGCCTTACGCAAACATTTCAAACCGGAAAAATGAGGCAAAACAAATGAAAGGTTTACTTCAAATTTGTATGCAAGTTCCCTAGATTTGACAGATAATGGCGCTAGTTTGTATGTACCAAGTGCACCAGTAGTTTGCTTCAACTTACCGCGCTTTAGGCCTATCCATTAATTTTATTTTGATCTAAGGGTAGTACAGACTTAGGTAGGTAGGTACAAGACGGAAGCATTTGCAAATTGAAAAGACAAAAACAAATCGAGCGTGAAACAAATGGTACCGCTTCCGAGCTCAATAACTCAGCGGTACTAATTGAAAAGGAGAGAGAATATAGCGCGTGCGAGTGAAAAATGATAATCCTTCTAGAGAACACATATTAAAAAATGTACTGAAGCTACACTCCACTTTATATGTCTCTCATGATCAACATCACCAGTCACCATCACCGAAAAGCCAATAATCCCGGAGCGGTACTGGCACGGTACTGGTTTCATTTCGAGCGTTTCTGTACTTCGGAATTCAAGTTAATCAATTGATCCCGGATAGTGACGCCAGATGGCCGTGTAACAATCTATTCACTAAGCCAGGTCAGAGGCCTTTTAAGACGGCCTGAAAATTCAATATACTTACTTACATACTTACTTTTATACTTCTGACATAGAGTTGACCAATAATTCGCCTGCACCAATCGTACAAAGTTCATAAAAACTCATTGGGATGAGTCCGATTTAGGGCTGGGATTGAACTACCACCGTCCGTTCTTTAAGGCTACTATCAACTAGACCACATTATAAAAATTGTATTTTCTTCACTCAAACTTTCAACGGACCACGATGTATAAAATTGCTCTCACTTTACTCGAATTTTTGAATCTCTTTTTCACCTTAATGACAGTACATTTAGCGTGAAAGTTGATGACTTTCAAAACTTTTTTTTCGTCATATCGTTAAAAGTTGTTCAGGTTTTATAGCTGTACTTTATTCGACAAATTCATCCTTTGAGACCGCGATACTTGAGAAAGCCACTTCATTTGCAAAGTCGGAACACGTTTTTCTGCTACATCAACAAAATAATAATAATAATTTATTATTTCAGTTTAGACAAAATTCGGACAAAGGATTTTACATCATGACTACGCGTTGGTAACGTAGCTACTTATTTTTTACTTATTTCTTTGCGAAATGTCTGTGTTTTTTTACTGACAATAATACCATACCATTCTTTCCAAGGGCGTTAAAAAGAAACTGTTTTTTCTGCAGAGTTTTTAGGCTGTTGGTTTTCAGAGCGATATCACATTTGCGATTTTTGAGTATTGGTGATATCGTAACTGTACTGCAACGACGTCGTTACTGCACCGTCGGCCACCGTGATTTTACTGAGCGTTAGCGCTGCGACATGGCCGCGATTCACTGATTCTTCTTAGACATATCGCTGCTATATCGCAGCGATATCTTTCCGTCAACGTCGACGCTCAAAAATCGCTTGTCTGATAATTTAATATGGCTCTAACTAAGGCATCGTATATGCTCTCTCCCCGACGGGGGTCAGAGATATTCTGAAAACTCAGAACATCCACGTTTCACTAGTAGTACCGAAACTATGTCCAGTGTGACGGGGAGTGAGCCTGTCGTCGCTACTCTTTTTTATGGACACAATACATGCCTCGAAATTGAAGCATCACGATGTTTACCTTCATCGAAAAGATAGCCTCTTAGCCTGATGATTATTTTGGAAAACTGCTGCTTTTTCAATGAAAACGACAACGATACAATCTCATAGCGTTTCTCTCGGTAGACAGGTTGAATAGTTTCCAAATATCCGCAAGCACACACAAGTTGGGTATGAAACAGGAAAGAACTCGTTTCGAATAAGAATGGCCGATTTACAGGAAATGGAAACAAATGGTGTTTCGGAAGGGCAGCCCGAGCTATGGCTGCAATACACTGGTCAAACAGTACCGGCACCGAGCTCATGTGTGATCTAGATAATAACTAATTGGTAATATACCTGTAGCTTATATTATAACACACACATAAACAAGTTTTCGAATATCTTTCGGATGGCCAGAAACTTTGCTGCAACTACCAAGTATAGGTACAGGTTGTTAGAGTAAACAGTTGCATTACTTTAAGGGGTGATTGTACCCATAATACTGAACAACTTTCCTTAAGAGACTTATAGGAAATTCACATAAAAAATTTCGACTTTTCACACATACGTTCGATCAGTTAATCTCATTTAGTACGCTTTCTTTACAACACATTTTTTTGCCAATTTCCTATACTTAGATTGTTCAGTATCATAGGTACAATCACCCCTTAAAGTAATGCAACTGTTTACCCTAGCACCCTGTTTAGCAAGGGCAGTATTTAGTTCAGGGGGCCTACCATACCTAGAGCTATCGTGTGGATGGGTCGCACCATAAGATTGGCTTGGCTTAAGCAAAACCAAAGAGTATCTATTCTAACTATAGTGGTATCCAATTATCTTTTGTTTTAATCTGTATACTAGTATTTGGTACTGTAGTGTAGCTACTGCTATAATATTGGGTCTATGACTACTAGTAGGTACTGTTAACATAAGAAGTGAAAACGAAACGGCGTCCCTTTTCGCGGAGATCATACAGCTTTCTTGTATACTCCATAAATCATTATTGTGTTCTAATATTATAAATCTGGCGGCCCGATAGCTAAGTTGTAAGTGAACCTGCCAGCTGTACCGAGAGTCGCAGGTTTGAATCCCGTAAGAGACAAATATTTATTTATGATGAATATGAATATTTTGTGCTCGTGTCATGGAGGTTTGTATCCATAATTATGTATTCTAAATACTTGTCTAGTCATCATTATACAGGTCCAAAGGTCCAGGCTAGATTCTGTTACTTTAAATGTTACTGGATAAATTGTGCGACAATGTCCAAAATATTTATATTTAAATCACTCTTTTACAAGGTTAGGTTAGGTTCTCTGTTCTGGATCTTCGTTTGGCACCATACAGTTCACATGCAAGACAATGTCAATAGACGTAATACCTAAATACATTTTATTATGCTAAAGATTTTGATGTCGACTGTACCTACACGTTGATGGACGACGCACCGTTTAAAATCTATTAAGGGTACATTTCGGGTTCTTGGGCTTTGTTTAAATATATTGCGAACCCCAAACAAACACCTTTTTTCTTTTTAATTGTAAAGGCATAGGTGTACAAGTACTAGAAATAGATACTTCACTTACGTATTTCCTTCCGTCCTAAGATAAATGTAGCGTAGCATTATGCTCACGACTATATTCCCCAAGGAGGAAGTCAGAGATATACTGAAACCACAGAACATCTACGTTTCACTAGTAGTACCGAAACTCTGTCAAGTGTGACGGGGACCCCGTCGCCACTTACAATGGACCGCAATTTACCATTTCCTCCTGCAAGGCAGGCAAGGTTACTCGCCACTGGACCACCACAGCTTTTTCTAGATGGAATATAAAACAATGTTTCATCTGTATAGATTTACTATAAAAATTCAATATTAAAATGCCTTTGAAAACAAAATACAAAAAAACTGTCAAGACGGATTTACCCAAATCCAATAGACTTCGCAAAATCATCAATCGAGTTGGAAGTTGGAACGAGCAGTGACAGTGTCGGTCTCAAAGAAAAGGGATTACGATCTTCATTTTTGTGTCAGTTGTGAGAAGAGGTTCCTAAATTTTTTTTCTCATCTCAATTGATTTTTTGACACTCAGAATTTATTAAAATCACTGTGCAGGAGAGCGTCGGTGGTGCGTTGCGGAATAGTATGGAAACTCAATCTTGAGGACCAGGTTCGAATCCGCACGGACTAAATGCCATGTACTATCGCGGACTTTTCCGCCTGATCACTACAATTTTTTTTCGTATATTAATTTCGCGTATAATTTATTGTTTGGAAACTATTCACTCATTGATCTATTCATCAATAGGGCTGGGCTAGACAGCGCTTTTATTTATTAGTGTGCAAGCATAAATGAGCCTATTGGTGGTCAGACGGAAAAGTCCGCGATAGTACCAATGAGTTTTTCTAACTTGTGTACGTAATACCGACTGCTCTCAAACTGTGAAGGAAAACATCGTGAGGAAATAACTGCATACGCTGAAGAAGAAATTCCGATGTGTAATACAATGTAAAGTCTACTTACAACAAAAATTCTTTAAAGGGCTCCGCTCATTGCAGCGATAATATCGAGCGATATTATCGCTGCAATTTTGCGATAATTGTTCTCAGTACATTTTGTATGGGGACGCGCGCGATCCTACATACTGCCGCGATATTATCGCAACCTGACGCAATCTCTTTCTACTACATTCAGTGAAGGGCGCATGCGTGACGCGAATCGCGGAATCGCTGCAGTGTGTAATGTGTCGCGATATCGCTGTCGATAATATAGCTCGATAAAATCGCTGCAATATGTGCGGAAGCCTTAAACCACCAAAACAATTGATTACGTATTAAAAATACAATGTTGAACTTTTGATTTTCCAAATCAAATGAAAAACATACAAAAGTTCAACTTTTTGTTTACGTTGAAAAATTTCGAACCTCGCCAAGCGATTTGGAGTTTGACACAATGTAGTAATCCGCCAAATCCCTATCAGCCGAGTGACAATCTGTGTTCACCAACTTTGTTTGCTTTAGTGCTGTCGAATTTCAACTGTCGATGTATCGATAAAACGTACAAAAGAAAGCATGTCATGCTGAAGAAAGAAATAATCAAATAAAATTTAGTCAAAAATACCTAACTGATATCAGTATGCAATAAGCAAGATTATGATTATGAAACAGCGTTTTTCAAACAATTTTAGGGGGAGAAATTGTAGTAAAAAGTAAGGAGTGAGCATTCAAATGAAAACTGCCTACTAGAGATGAATGATTCATAAATAGTGGGTAAAGGCTCCTGCTCCTGATAATGATGTATATAAAACTACAAAATAATAGCGACTATCGATAAAAATAAAAGTACATACAGCTACCGTCAATTGAATTGAAACAATCAACTAAGCTTTAATGTTTCTACTGATAAATCCTTAGTATTGAAAGCGTAAAAGTAACAGCTCCGAGCTGGTAACCAATTTGATTACTGCCACAATGACTTGCTTTTGCAATCCACACTCGTTTCGCTTTGTTGAGTAAAGCTGAGTGTTGGGTGAGGTGAGAGGAAAAACTTCTGCATTAAAAAAAAAATATCTTGGACAGTGTCACACAAATTATCTAGTCACATTTAAAGTTCCAGAATCTAGCCTGGACTTGTATTATGATAACTAGACAACGATATAGAATACATATATAGATACAAACATCCATGACTCGGGTACAAATATTCATATTCGTCATACAAATATTTGTCCCTTACGGGATTCGAACCCGCGACCCCCGGCACAGCAGGCAGGTTCACTACAGACTGTGCTGTCGGGCGTCATTTATTATCGTTTACCTTTAACGTGACACAAAAAATCCTTAGTATTTTTTTAGTGTGAATGTTGTATTAAAGATTTTCAAACCTAAGCGATGTTTGTAATTGTTTCTAATTAAATTTACTTCATAATCTATTATAATACAGTTCAATGACTTGACGGACAACGCACAGCCTAAACCGCTGAAAATAGAATCATGGAATTTGGAATATAATAATGTTCTACGGAGGATACTAAGAAAGCATTTTTAGATATATTCTAATTACACGCGGACGAAGTCGCGGGCAAAAGAAGACACAAAATTTTGAGTCCATAATATTAGTATCGACATTACTTACATTTTCCGACCCGCAACACTAGTCTTTGTCCCCATTGTCAATATGACACAGCGAAAACAACTAGCGATGCAGCGATATCGAGTATAATGGCATTAATTGGATTTTACATTTTAGATAAGCTAACAAGCTGTCAAAAGTTAGTAAAATGCATACAAAGTTTTCCCGAGCGGTTAGGTTAAGCTTTTGTTGTTTAGTTTTAGAGTTCCGTACCTATCCAACCCTCGGAGCCTATTACCTACCTACCGCGCTGTCCTTGTCCATCTGTCTGTCTGTCTTACTTATTCCGAGAGCGAAAATGCGCGCTGCATACAAACGTACTATGGTGATATTTTCAATACTAACCAATTAAAGTCAATGATCCTAGCATTGAAACTGTATATTTTAACGAAAATCTGACTCTATAGAAGCATAGAAATTTGTTTCTAGATTGTTTCTGCAAAATTTCATTGACTTTAATTGGTTAGTATTGAAAATATCACCATAGTACGTTTGTATGGAGCGCGCTCCGAATAATATACCCTTAAAGTGTATCATGCGAACCGTAATAGGTATCCGGTTAATGTTTTTGCCGATTATTTGTTATTTATTATGATAGATTTGCTAAAAGAACAAATAGTAAGAAAATGCCCTAAGTAATGGCATAAAAAGGGGGATAGAGAAGGCTAAAAATCCTTTGGCTAACAAGGTAAAAAAAAAGTTATACCGTTGGGTGAATACAATAACGGCACAAGTCAAAATTTGGCGAATTCGAGTTAGATGCGGATTCATGCTCTGCGCCAACTGTTCTATTTATGCAATAATGACTTAACTTGCTACTTCACAGGGTTTCCCGATAGATGGCACTAGTGTCACTTAAATCTGTTCGCGCGTAGTACATTCGACGCAACTTTAAACGCAATTTTCTCGAAATCGCTTTTTTTTAATTGTGCCGTAATTGTATTCACCCAGCGATACATAGTCGAAGAAAAATACATAGTAATACACAGTATCGTCCACAGGTATCGTCATAACAAATCCTAAAGTTGAATATCGGAACGTATCTCATAGAGAACTAGAGAACATTGATAAAACCTCAAAAAATGCTTAAAGTGAACCTTGCTGCATAATATAATAAAATTACTGTCATAAAAAAAACTGGATTTCAAATCAAAAAGTTTATGCGTAAAGCGAAAACTTTGACTGTACCTACAATATCATTTTAAGTTTTAACTTCGTAGGAAAAACAACGTGATTACCTACTTGAAAACGTAACAAAATGTAGACGTAACACAATGACGTCACTGTTCATTATTTAGTACTACTTTTCATCTGAAGCGTGCTGCGTTTTGACGTCCGATAAAAAGTTGCTGATTTGACCTGTATCCTGTGAATCAATCTAGAAAATGTGTGCCAAATTTCATCCAAATCCGTTCAGCCGTTTGAACACCAATATACACATTTATAATATTAGTAAGTATTTATGATGAGTCTGGTAGTTAATTAAAGGTATATCAGCAGTATTTCGCTCATAATTTTATATGTATATTAAATTCTGAATCAACAACAATTCATAAATAATTTTGCGAATCAATTAACAAGGCAGCAAAATGTACTAATTATGAAACATCATGTTCCTTTGAATGTTATTAAATATTTCACACTCCTCCATCATAATTATTCTTTACAGAAACAAATTAAAACGTTCCTGCAAATTAATAATTCATGCTGTAAACGAGTAGGGTACGAGTATTTTATATCTCCGAGATCCTTTTTCAAATTCAAATGTCAATTAGAGGAAAGCCCTCGATCACGATATATCATTTATGTCAACATAAGAAACTGACGCGTGATAAATGATTACATTAAATCCTTTAACTTCATTGCTGCGACGAGGGATCGATCAGCATAAGGGAGTTGCTCTGTGGCTCTGCTATTGGGTGGTCGTGTCGGTTGCCCCATCCCCGGTCCACAGTGGAACTCCAGTGGTGGCTCAGGATATTGTTCTTTTATAAGAGCAACCCTTGAAGTCACCAAAATATCAATATAACCGTACAACGTCAAGCACTTTTGCTATAAAAACTCGACATTGGCAAAATCATCACATACCCAAGATGGCAGCCATTTTTTAAAATATAGAATAGATCAGCATAAGACTGATTTAAGTGCGTTGAGTTACTTCCAAAATGTTATGAAAATGTTGTGAACTTTTTTATTATGTTTAGATATAGAGTTTTCTCTACTACCAAAGGCAAATGTCTCAAATGTCACCTTTGTATGCATGTGTTTTTTTTTTATTTATAATTAATTGACTTTTTGCTTGTGCGTTAGCACCGCATTTCCGCCAGTTTTTGAGTAAGAACAACTGAGAAGGATTGTGGAGCCTCGTGGCAGGCTGAAACGCGAACCGCACGAACACCACGCAAGACAAGTGTTCGGAGCAAACCCTGCAACGTGACTCGTATGCATCTGTTATGCTCGGCTGTCAAACATTGCCACTGACATTCCAGTCCCTCCAAATGTATTCGGAGTCACGTTGCAGGTTCTGACCGAGCACTTGTCTCGCGTGGATTTCGCGCGTCGCGTTTTTAACTGCCACGAGGCTCCGCATTCCTCAATCTTTTCCTGTTCTTGATTAAAAAAAATCACTGAGATTGGGATAGATACTCTCATAAACTACTTGACACTGGCGGAAATGCAGTGCTTACGCACAAGCAAGAGTCCAATAAACATAAATAAAAAAAAATGTAAATATGCTCACGACTATATTCCTCGAGGGGGTAGTCAGAGATATCCTGAAATCTCAAAACATCCACATGTGAGCCCGTCGCCACTTATAATGGACAGTGGGTACAATACATGCCTCGAAATTGAAGCATGCAGGTTTCCTCACGATGTTTTCCTTCACCGAAAAGCCAGTGGTGTTACAAATCGTACATCAATTCCGAAAAACTCATTGGTACGAGTCGGCCTGGACGGGGATCGAAATATCACTTCCTGAACGGCAGGCAAGATTACTCGCCACTGCACCACGGCTTTTTTTTACTTTTTTTGGTAACGTGTAAAAAAAATGTATTCGGTATCTTAGTGGTCCAGTTAATAGCGCACAGATATTGTCTACTACTATTATTAATTGGCTGGACAATGAATAAGTAATTACATACAGTCGCTATTTAAACGACTT
This sequence comes from Agonopterix heracliana, assembly GCA_963693445.1. Lineage (NCBI taxonomy): Eukaryota > Metazoa > Arthropoda > Insecta > Lepidoptera > Depressariidae > Agonopterix > Agonopterix heracliana. Next base: position 5,153,727 of record OY856326.1, read on the forward strand.
GAAAACTCGACGAAGAACCAAGATCTTAATATACAATTATATAGGCAGGACACTTAGCTAGACGGGAAACCGGCCGCCGCACCGGTGGACTAAGTTTGTATTAGAGGGATGGCCAAGAGAGGGCCGGAGATCAGATCGCAGACGACCAGCACTTTGGTTCGATGTTGTGACTGTGACAGGTTTGCATTGGATCAGATTATCACAGGACCGTAGCGTGAGGAATGCGGTGCAATAAAAAGGAGGCCTTCAGTCCAGGCGGAGGAGGCGGAGGAGGCCAACAGTGAGTTGATGTGTGCTGATTTGATTGATTTATTGAGATTGGATAACGTAATAGTTTTCCTTGAATAAAATTGTTTTTGACCCACATCATGTCATTACTAAAATCGACCGAAGATGTTTTGGAATCGGCTTGGCTTGCCACTTTAAGAGGTTTCCCTGACCGAACGACCTTGACTCTTTCAGAGCCGCCTCACCTCTACTAAACTACGTCATTTTAGGAGGTATACCTATTTTTGACTTGCCTGTCCTTCATTATGTCACTGTGGTGCCTTCTTATCCAAGCAAATCACATTCTAAAATCATAAGAATTCGCACCAAATCTAACAATATTCTAATTAACTTGTGGGGACTTGCCATAGATGTCAACACCCACAAGTTATAGCAAAGAAGCTAACAGATGGCGATACCGTCGCGCTCAGAAATCTGCTCCATACAAAGACAACGTTCACCGTAAATACGTAACTCGTAACCTACTATAAATAAGGTTCACAATCGAATGCGAGACATAAATCGCGCAAGAGAAATAATCACAGAGATTCGATATATATACAAGGTCCAACTAAGAACTGTTGGACCACGGCCGGTCCCCAGGCTTCACACTAAGCCTGGTGGAAGATCTTCCCTTTTCAATGGAGGAACATTCCCAAGAACCACCTCCATATTGGTGACCCTCGACAGAGAACATCGCAACCTGAACACCGCAGAGCAGCATCAACACAGAGCAGCAACCAGCTTCAACCAACCCTTCACACCCCTCGACCAGGTCAAACAAGCAGCAGTCACACGCCATCAACCCGAAGCCGCACCAGGTCCATCGCAGCTGTCTTCACACCGCTTCCTGGGCCTGCAGCTTCCTCAACGACAATCAGCGTCTGCATAGAAGGATCTCCCGCAGCCCACGTGTCTGAGCTCACCTCCACGTGGCAGTTCTGCTCGCCTTCTCCACGCCTGTCACTCACCCGCATCACATCAGGACTGGACTCCCTGACAGATGCACACACTCGCAGCACATCGCTCGTCAGACTCACTTGACTGGAGCCCTGCACCTACATGGATACAGACTGCACACTTCGAACAACTCAACGACCTCCGGTCTGAGGGGGGAGTACTGTGGGGACTTGCCATAGATGTCAACACCCACAAGTTATAGCAAAGAAGCTAACAGATGGCGATACCGTCGCGCTCAGAAATCTGCTCCATACAAAGACAACGTTCACCGTAAATACGTAACTCGTAACCTACTATAAATAAGGTTCACAATCGAATGCGAGACATAAATCGCGCAAGAGAAATAATCACAGAGATTCGATATATATACAAGGTCCAACTAAGAACTGTTGGACCACGGCCGGTCCCCAGGCTTCACACTAAGCCTGGTGGAAGATCTTCCCTTTTCAATGGAGGAACATTCCCAAGAACCACCTCCATAAACTCATTAAATATGGGTCTTAAAAAAAATTTGCTTTATAGCAATTTCAGATCTTGATGTTGTCTACACAAAGGTGTGTGTCTCAAGTAAAAGTGAGTTCAACTTAAAAAGTAGATTTACATAATACCGATTTTTTCCAATATTTAGGCTTTCCTTTAAGGGTCGGCACTACCCTAATCGGGCAAAACAGGGTTCGGCGTTCCGACTTTTGAGGATAGTAAATAGCTATATTTAGAAACAAAATTAATACCATCGCTTCTTTAAAAGATGAAGTACAATATGAACAAAAAAAATTTCAGTAAAATTGTGTAGTTACATCAGAAAGTAATCGAGAATTTCATGAAAAACTCAAGAATAGCACTGCCGCGTTCCGAGTCCTGTGATTTAGAGAAACAAAATAAAACAACAAAATATATTTCTAATGAATGGCAAAACATCAAAGAACACTTTAAACAAATCATTTTTTCGATACGACTTCTAGTTTTGTTGCAATTTGTTACCAAAAATCACATATTTTTTTGGACGTTTTCTTCATACAAATTACTATGGGACGTCAATCGTTCGAAATCATTGCGAATAGACCGGTGACCGGCAACACCCAACCCTGTCTTAGAAGATTAATGAACAAATCCATTTTTAGCTAAAGTAGGCAATAAAAACCGGGCAAGTGGGTGTGTGGCCACATGCAGTGTAGGGTTCCGTAGTTGCCCGTCACGATATGTGGACTCAGAAGTACATTTTATAAATTGGTCGACTATTATTCTCGTTAATTTTTGTCCCCATTATTATAACAGAATAACTGTAAGTTTATTACTATTATTACTAGCAAACTAAGGATTGATAATCTGTCATCATCATCATCATCGTCAGATATGTTTTAAATAAGAACGGAATAAGAGTGAATTCTCTACCGTAGTAGGTAACTCAAACGATTGACTTCGAAAGTCATTTGCACGACAGAATTTTGCGCGAAAAGACATTGCGCGACACAAGACAACACAAAGGAATTTCACAAAAGTTACTTTCCGGGCACTGTTTGGTAGTTTTTGGTTATTTTGGCAATTTATGGTAGTTTTTGAGTGTTTCGGTAGTTTTTGGTAAATTTTCGTACAAAAGTAACCAAAAAGTTATTTTGGTAGATTTTTGTACTTTTCGGTAGGTAGTTTTTGGTTATTTTTGTAGTTTCTCGTTTTGGTAGATTATTGTTATTTTGGTAATTTTTGTACTTTTTGGTTCATCTCATTTCATTTCCATTTTTTCATTTTTTTTTAAATTGTAGGTAGGTACATAAGTTACAGATGGTAAGTACAGAGTACCTATTAGTCACACTACAATATAATTTATAAACATTTAAAAACAGATTTAAACAATAGGTGCAAGACAATAACGTAACTACCACCTTTCACTACTACAATTAAATTAGTTAAATGTTAAAATCAGTTCAATGTGATTAGTTAAAAATTATAATAACCTATTGAGGTACAAATAATCGGTCTGCAACACATTTTTTTCTACTCAGATTGAAGCCTGTTTGTTTACTTATACTGAAGAAACTAATTAAAGTCATAGGGACACTGTTCGATAAATAATTATTTTACCTTCTTCAGAAATTTCTTGTCGGCTTTAATGTTTGTGACGACCCGGTTGGTGTAATGGTTACCACGCCGGACTGCCAAACCAGGGTCCTGGGTTCGAATCCCGGTTCGGTCATGGATGTTATAGGTATGTGTGTGCCGTTGTTGTATATGGTTCCCATAACAAAAAGCCTGAGGCTTACTCGGGATCATTACAATGTATGTGCCTGTGAGCGTTATTTATTTATTTATTATTTAAAATGTCATCTGGTATTTTATTATACACAAGAACAGTATTCGACTTTATTTTGTAGTCCTTTGCATCGATGCTAGTCGTTAATTTGGTACCAGTAGCTCATTTTTGCGAGTAAAATGTTAATCTCTTGCTACGGAATACTACGGGGTATCGTCTCACGATTTTGCACAGATCGAGGATAAATACAAAGCTGTCACAGTGAGTAATTTAAAGTCGGTAAACAAGGATCGGCATGACACCCTTGACTGAATTCCGCTTACGATTCGAATGCACCTCTTTTACAAAACAAATATTTTATTTATGTCAACAGACCCACCCCGTAGGTAAGCCGTCAAGAACTCTTTTGTTTTTTATGTTAGTATTTGGTAATTTTCATTCTTCTATCAAATATCACCAAAAAGTATAAAAAGGTTAACTTAATCAAATTAAAGATTCACGGCGGCCACGGCGAAATTTTCAATCTATATATTTTATCGTAATATATTTATTGTATCGCAACTCTGGTAGATGGCGCTGACGTCCCTTTAAGACGATAAAATATATAGATTGAAAATTTCGCCGTGGCTTGTGGGGCGACGACAGCTCTGTTGGAGTAGAGCATGCCCCGGATAGGCAGGTCGTGGGTTCGAATCCCGCTCGCCGCCCAACATTTTCAATCTTTAATTTGATTAAGCTAACATGGCATACATGTAAAATAATAAAATTCTATTAAACGCTCATCATTACACATGTTATTTTTGCATTTTTGTATCATTTTTATTGGTTTTCATCACTTTGTGACATGGGTGCTTCAATTTTCAAATAAATATTAAATTAGGTCGTCCCTATGCAAGTTTAAATTTAGTACCTACAGTTTTCTGTGTCTCATAAGCAGAGTCCGAAATTTTGGTAGCACTTTTAATATGTCAAAGGGATTGCACGTTTATCGACTTCCGATTGTGTCGATATACGGGTAATTTTTTATCACTGTAGATAACTCCAGCATGTATTCTACTCATCAAACTGAACAACTTACAATATGGAGCCAATTTCAAAAGAGCGAAAAAAAATCAGCTGTCCTATACAAAACTGCAGTAGGTACATATTCGACTCAAATGTATGGGACAGCTGATTTATTTTCGCTATTTTGAAGTTCGATACATGCTGAAGTTATCCGCAGTGATATAAAATATACCCGTATATCGACACCATTGGAAGTCGATAAACATGCAATCCCTTTGACATATTAAAAGTGCTAGGTACCAAAATTCCAACTCTGCTCAGAAGCCCTCTTTTGTAAAAAAAACAACATTACATAGGCGATATGATTAATATTTGCTGTACTAGAAGTGAGTTCGGTGGCGCGTTGTGGAGAGGTAAGGACTCTCAATCAAGATGTCCGAGTTCAAATCCGTACGGATAACATGCCACGTACCAATTAGTTTTTCTAACGTATTACCGACTGCTCTCAAATGGTGAACGAAAACATCGTGAGGAAACCTGCATATGCAGACGAAGAAATTCTGATGTAAATGTGAAGTCTACCAATCCGCATTGGGCACGCGTGGTGATGATCATTATGATGATGATGTACTAGAAGTTCCGGAAAACTTGCAAACCCTGCAGCCGTTTTCTCAGCCATTTGTATTGCCAGCTTAGATTTTATTAGCCTGAATCCTTGCATTTTTAAATACATTAAAATTTTCGAATACCCAATTTCTACTAAAATCAACTAAACAATTTAGCCCTAAATCTACCAATAAAGAAGAAATCTACTAAAAGTGGTCACACTGATGTCCTTTTGCGCAAATGTTTTTGAAGGCGACCGTTCCAGTTACTGAAAAATTTACTTTTATTCCGTGCTTAAAATATTATATCTGACGATGATTATGACGATAAAAGATTACAAACCCTTATTTTGCTAAAACCATTAATATTAAACTTATAATAATTTCATTATTCTGTTATAAGTTTTAATTTGTTCTGTCATAATAATTTTAAGTTTTTTTTAAGCCTTAGTAATACTGTGATCTAATTGGTTGGGACCCATCCTATCCTAACACCAGGGGTGATCTTTGATCAGTCACATTATAGGTCTATCACGGTACTGTTCTGTTGCTGTAAATGTCAATTTCGACCTACGGCTCTCAAATCCAGATGCTGCAGGAGTATTGCCACGCATAACCAAACATTCAACATTAATTTAATGTTATAAAATCTGCCTTCCGGGTAGTAGGTACCCTAAATTCAGTCGGACCTATGAACCTGCCAGGATAGGGTCGGCCGACCAGACTTTTTAGTCCTTACTAATTGGCGTCTAAACCAACAGACTAGTTACGTCCTTTAATTCAACGAGGTAAAATTTTGTGTCACCAGGTAGGGTTCACTTTTTCGTTCACACCAGTAAACGTGCCAGCCAAGCTGCGCCGCGCGCCGCAGCCGACCAAGTTTTTTGCAAAAAACTGATTACCAAAAGCTATCAAATTGATTTGTTCATTAATCTTATAACATAGGGTTGAGTGTTGTCGGCCACCGGTCTATTTCTTTTGACAGATATGTCAAACGGGCCGTAGGTAGTGCCGACCCTTAAACACATGTTTCATATGTATTTTAAAGAAAAATAAGAATAGCAAATAAAGCCGAGATGTTGAAGATCATTGCTACACTTTACAATCATTTGTATGTCTTTCAAATTACGAGAAGATAGCTTCTAAAAACCAGCAAAATATGGCCCGGCCGTGCGTTTACCTATGGGGAGCCTCTTAAGTTTAGACCACAGATCATTAAACCACAAGACTTCGCATAGTCAGGCAGTGCGGTTGAGATGTTTATGCACTACTACTTCGAGTAATGATGAATGAAATTGATTTATCTGGTAGAACGCGATGCGCGATAATTAGACGTGTGCTAATAAAATCGTCTACATTGACTATTTTGTACCCATAACATAACACACATTTTAAACCAGGATCTGGGGGGTTCGCGGCTAGTAGGTAAGTAGCTAGCTTAAGGGTATATTTTCTAAAACCCCTACTTTTAGGAACATTGTTTTCAGTGATATGCTATTGCATATCCAGTGTTTTATATTTATTATGAAAGAACTGCCTTTACTTAAAAATGTAATGAATCGTTTTTTTGTATGTTTCATATAATTTATTTTAGTAATCGCATAAAATCCGGACACTGTTCGTCGAAATATTGCTAAAAATGGGGTTACTTTAGGAACATTTTTAGAAGGGTTACGTTACACGGTTGAATTTACAGTTTACGTAAAAAGAAAGTTTATATAAATTTAAAAAACATAATGAATCGATTTTTTGAAATACCAGTCTGAAACACTAATATTTTTGAAAACATATTATTTAAAATCAAATATTGTGATTACCATACAAAATGGCGAACAAATTCAAGCTTTTGACATCCTGTGACAACTGCAAAATTATCCTTGTTTCTGATTTTTTTCATTGTACGGCGAAATGCCGTTACTGGAGCACGTCCGCGTCAAATGTTTTAAAAATAATTTGCGACAATTTTTTTCTCGATCCGTCTGTGGATGACTGAAACACAAAGGTAATTGAATGGAATAATTCATAATTTGTATTTTTCTAAAGCTAAAATTATGTTGTATTCCAAAAAATTTTAACGAATTCTAGGATAATTTTCGGCATATTGTTCAATCAAATTGAAATGACTTCAATTATGTCAGTGTCGTCTAAGTAGCGTATACCAAATCTATGACCATTCTCTTTGGTCGGCTTTTCAATATACAATTACCAATACAGTCGCGCACAGTTTCAAATAAATTCTAAGCAAGAAGATTAAATTACCTACGTAGTATAAAATTCTTGATAAGAAAATCATGAAATTTTTATTTACTTCTGAAATTAAATCACTGCAAATAATATCAAAACAACTAAAAACTTGCCTCCTACCAATTTCAATGAATAATTGAACAGAAAAGATTTTATTACTTAGGTAGGTACTAGTTTGATGCCAATCCAAACTAAGCCCTATGCTTTCGTGATATCCAAATCTGTTCAGTAGTTTTAAAATAACGTGTGCACAAACAAACAGACAAAAATTCTAAAAATGGTCTCAATGTATTCCATTACGTAGGTACCTATTCCAAACACCGCCAATTAACATTTTTATAAATATCTTCAATGTACATCCACGTCATGTTTGCAATTATGACTCAATCACAGACTTAAATTGCAGTCGAATGACATCTCAACCATCAAAATCGGTTCAGTGGTTTAGGCACGTCTGCCAAAACAATGGGAATATTTAAATTCCACTGCTAATTTTTCTCCACTAGTCATAAAAGCAATATTTTTAAAATTTTGTTAAGTAAACTACTATATTTAAAGAAAACCGGCCAAATGTGAGTCGGACTCACGTACGGAGGGTCCCTTAGCACCATACCATAGCGTAAATTCACTTTGACTATACCATACAATACAATAGTAGTAATATAATTATTGTCTTGAGATATATTTCTCTCGAGATTTTTTGCCCAACCACCATTTCTTGGTGTGGGGCTAGACAGAAGAATATACAGATTATGGGAGATAGTTATAAAATAAGTATTTTTTATGAAAGATAGTTTGTTGCAATGAAAGCGAACCGTAAAAGCTAGCTAGTTTATCAATACAAATTCATTTTTAAATGAATTTGAACGGTAATCTCTAAATGCGAAAGTGGTCACAAGAAAATCATTCGAACTCAATCATGTAGAAAAAACTTTGCTAATCTAAAAAAGACACCTTCCTTCTTTTTCTACTTCGATGCTGGAAACAGAAACGGCAACCTAGAATGTCAAATTCTGACATTATAATTTTGTTTTTCTTATCGGTCAGTTATTTTATGTACTTTTCAAATTTACCGAGGAGTTTACAGGGCCCGGTTTAATAAACGTGACAATAAGCGTGACAATTACAGGTGGAAAATCTGATAATTTCGTCAAAATGTCATGGTGGAAAATTATAGTACATTACTGCAGTGGCCAGCAAAAGACGCATCGATGGACGAACGTGTAAATGTGGGCCGAGGCGAAGCCAAGGCACACATACGTAAGTCCATCAATGCCTAGTTGTGGCCAAGGCTTGTATAGTGTTTTTCTCAAACAATGCTATTATGTTATTATTATGATTATGCAATAAATATTATGAATTATGAATGCGCGGAAATGAAAACTAATCAACTTTTCAAAATCAATGACGAACAACAATAATTTTTCCTGCGATAAAGCTAGTAACTTATAACTTATCTGTGGTTAAAGTGTCCATTCGTTTTTTTTTCATTATAAAGCTTTTTATTTGCAAGCCAGTTCAAAATTTAAACCAAACCTTTGATAAGTTACCTCCTTGGTTGCCATGTTTCGGAGTAAAAGATCGTTCCATTTTTAAATTACACGACATAATATAAGTTTACTATGTAATTTATTTGGCCGCTAAACTACGACAGATATAGATTTTCATACAGCTATTGCCGGCCACTGCTCGCATAGTACAGCAAATTCGATTTATTTCAAAGAAGGTTGTCAACATAATGCTCAAATTTCCAAGCATGTTTGAGAAAAGAAATTTGTCGGATTGTAGCGACAATTTGACACATTTCGGTTCAATAATTTTTCTCCTGACAGGTGACATGTGACAGAGGAGTCGCGTGGCTAAGGAGGTAACAAGTAGACGTGTCGTCGGCTTGCGATTTGATTGCCCAAGTGGCTCCGCCGTTTTATGGTGGTTTCAAGTGTGTGTTTTTGTTTAAAAACGGGGTTTTTAGATCGCCATATCCTATTACCGTACAATATCTAATAAATATGTCTTCAACACTTGACGCTGGCGAAGTCTAACAAGGAAACGCCATTTAATAAAAATAGAATAGAAATAATGACAATTTGTCCTGAAAAACTTGACATAAGTATTTGTTTTATTAAACACTTCTTCTTATCGTGTGGGCAGCAAGCCCTGGTATCAGAGTTTTTTTCAGACCGCCTTACGGGCCTCTGACGTGGTTTTTATGTACCTAACCAAAGATAGTAGCCGGGATCAACGGCCTAACGTGCCATCCGAAGCATGGAATCATGTGATTCAGCCTGTAATATCCTAACAAACTGGGGAAAATGCACAAAGTGACATGTCACTAGGTGTCCCCCGTGGGAATCGAACCCACGACCTACGTAAGCAGAACTCAATGCTCTTGACAATTTTGTCAATGTACATTTTTATTGAACTGTAAATAATTGTCGAATTTCCGCCTGTCGCCTTTCACTTGTAATTGTCGCGTTATTGAATAGTGCCCTGGAGTGCGATTTTTGAATCTCATTCGCTGAGCTCAGCAGTTGAAAATGTCAAAATTACTATGGAGATTACTATGGAGATATGCAGATGCATATCAGTAGGAAGATTCCTACTGCTGATTTGACTTTCAAAAATAGCACTGCTGAAGTATGATTTTTGAAAGTCGCATCAGCAGTAGGAAGATGCAAATCTCCATAGTAATTTTGACATTTTCAACTGCTGAGCTCACCGAATAAGATTCAAAAATCGCACTCCTGGTCGAAAAAGACCTTATATTTTTAAAAAATATCCGTAATCCTTTCCATTTAATATCTCTAACATAGAAAATGTTATTTTCTCCCCTCCGGACGAAAAGCGTAAATTTTCTTCCCGCTGCGCTAAACGAAGTTGCCGCTTTCCACCTCCGTCGAGGAGAAAAATAGTAAACTAACCTCGGGCAGTAAATAAGAAAGCCTCAGATCACATTTTTGTTGACCTCGGCTTCACCTCGGTCAGCAATCAAATGACATCTGAGACCTTTCTTACTTTCCTGCCCTCGGTGTGTAGGTAATCTACTATATTATTCACACAATTATTCGGTGTGTCAAGCATTTTTTGTCTTTATTTTATATTTTTTACGGATAGAAGATATCATTATAAGAAACATTTTTTTTTCAATTCATGAAGTTTATCTGTAAATGGCAAAAGTGGGCTCGAAAAAATTATTCGAACTCCACGTTGTTAATTTTGTTGTTTAAAAATTTAATTTAAAAAATAAAAATTACCTGCCTTCTCTTTCTTACTCCATGTTGGAAACAGAAACGGCAACATGAAATGTCAAATTCTGACACATTGAACATATTTTTTATGAATGACCAGTTATTTTAAGTTGATATTTAGTTTAATCCTTTCATTTTAAATATTCTGACATATAAAATAAATATTGTTATTGAGACAATTATCTCGAAATGGTTTTCCATTTTGTCCTCCCAAAAAAAACTTTTTTTTTTTTTTTTTTAATTTATTTAATAAGAAGTTTAGAAATACATTTTTTACAAAAGGTCCTACAAAACCATGTTTTATGGTTTGGCTGTAGGAAACAGAAAATTACAGACTCGCATTACATAGGCGCAATACTAATACTAAACACCGCTATGCTTAATACTTGACATACCGAATTGACGAAAATGTCGGTGATTTTTTTTCAGTATGTTCAAAATTAGAATACCGGCGGTATATATATCATAGAATCTCCTCCTTGTCGGTTAGTAAAAAATATCACATGTGTAATTTTGAAACTATAAAAATATTTAAAAAAATAAGTGTTTAATAAATTTAATTATGTTCCGTTCCTCTACATATTGTGAAATCATAATTTTTGTATCTCTATACACAATTTTTTTGCCCACAGAGATGTTCGTATTTAGTTTGAAAAAAGTGGTATGTATGTAGGTTACACTTTAAATTAACCGAAACTTCCCACTTTGGTTAATTTAAAATGTTTTAGTTAAGTAATGAATTTCTTATTGTGTGAAAAAAAACCTACCTACTAACTAGGTATTCTTCACAAAAAATACTTAACACTTTTCTTATCGATGGTGGGAGCTCAAACAAAAGGTCACGGAAAACTTACAAAACATTATCAACATTTTTTATTGAAATTTGACAGCAAGTGATGACGTCACAAACGAAAATATACCCTTAAGTAGGCTAAAACTTTGCCAAAAGTGATCAAAGGCTTTTGGCGGCGATTCTCTTATAGCAGGACATGAATGGTTACACCTGTTTGTATACTAGTGTTTACCCGCAACTTCGTCCGCACAAATTATCTATCAGATTTTAAGTCAGATCATAAGCTATCAAACAAAAAAAGTTTCATTAAAATCGGTTCAGTAGTTTTTGCGTGATGCGCGAACAAACAAACAAACAGACGGGCAAAATTTCTAAATAAAAAAGGTTGATTTCGAGTCAGGGATACCCAAAACCATATCGTAATCTTTTTTCTGGAAATATCTTCACACTTTAGTTACAGTTTTATAATAGTTTAGATTCGACAATGACGGGGCAATATTGTATGTACAAAATGTTCCCTTCCTAGCAATTAGTTCAGCAGCTATTGGGAATCGTCTTTGCCTCGATATGTGTATGCCATCTCACATTTAGAATAAATGGTACCTGCCCAAAAAAGCCTCTTTGTGTTGGCTTCGACCCCAAAGCACCGGGTCCCAGTGATATTTCATGTACCAACATAATAATATGCTATGCGATAGGTATTGATTAAATTCTAGTTAATAACGGAGCTAATGTCAATACTAAATGCACGTGTATACATGTTAAATTGTCAATAGAAATGAGTTATTTCCGAACAGATTGTGTTTGATCAGAATAAATAGATTGATACGTTTAGTTAGATTGGAACCTATTTATGAACTACGATCACATGTTTGTGCCAAATAAATTACGGTTTGAAATTTACACGGTTGAGAGTACATTTTATTGGTAATTTGTTTGTTTAGTGATACTAATATGTTAAAATTTGTGATTAACTTGTATTGACATTATCGAATAGATTAGTATTTGGTTATTAGAAAGTTTATTTCAAATTAGCACTTGGTAATGATAACAGATTGCATTATCAATGTTTAAAATTGGTATTGATGATTAACAAAATTATTATTATCGTACGTTAGGACATTGAACTGTAAATCATATGACCGGGCGGCGGGTCATTATCACGCAATTGTACTTAGTAACAGATACCAAATGCGTTTGTTATGTTTCGACAACTAATTAATTTTAACCTTATGCAAGGTGTTACAAAAATACAAATAAACATTTAAGGGGGTGGTTTAGACCATCAAACTGAACAACTTTCACTATGGGACCAACATCGAAATCGCGAAAAAAAAAATGATGTTCCATACTCTACAAATCGACTATAGAGCTAAAATATGTACGGGATATCAGAATTTTTTTTTCGCGATTTCGATGTTGGTCCCATAGAGAAAGTTGTTCAGTTTGACGGTCTAAACAACCCCCTTATGAGTTTTAAATATTTATTTTTACTTACGAAACACCTTGTATACAAAATCGCAAAATCTGTTTTTCGACAGAAATCATAAAGCCGAAACCAAACAGCAATAATAATTCAGTAAATGTGTCGTTTTAGCACTAGCCATCTCAATTCCAGTACACTTCAATGTTACTGTTTTGACATTTAAATTACTACGCTGTTTGCAATCTGTTTGGCGTTTGTACAGCACTTGACGCTTGTCAATTTGTTAGGCAAAGCTAGGACTGAAGTAGTGGTTGTTTCCGTTTAGGGGCTTAATTACTTCTTTATAACGTGTTTTTCAGAGCAATGGTCTTTTCAATAACATAATATTGAGATTTATGGACGTTTTCTTTCGGGCTTAGGCCCACCACACATTCCCACCGCTGTAACTTCTGTGAACCAGGATCAACGGCGGCGACCATTCACAACACTAGACAATGAAGTCCAGCGAGCCCGGGGGATGACTCTAATCTGTCTTGGAACCCGCAATGAATAAGACGCTCTTATCCCGTCGAGACCGTTTTTTGAACACGAACGAAAGTGTTTTAAACTGTCTTTTAAAGTCTGAAATTAAATTATGTCTTATTTAAGGATCGGGCGGATGGGCGACTGTTCTCAAAAACACGATTAGATTAAGTTTACTCGATAGAAAAAAATCCCAAAGTTACCCCTTTTTGTTATGTTTTTTCAATACTATGATTAAACTGCTGATATTTAACGTTTTATTCTTGTACTTAACTAAATACATTAAATATTTCTAGTGAACTCAGGAGAAGTTTTAGCTTAGAAACTCCCATGAGCAAAGATATTGACGAAAAACACGTTTTTTTGCGATCCTGCTTTCAATTGGAGCGGGATGGCTAATTGTAAACTTATGCTTGCAAGAAAGAGACGCTTGCACTGGGATATCCTAGCCATAATCAAAGAAGATATGATGAGTAGGAAAAAGAAATATCCGACTTCCCTCCATTGCAAACGCGAGACAGCAATAAGAAAAAGCATGGCTATTGGAGAGCCAACCCCAAACTTATGGATGTTGTCTTCAACACAGAGAGAGAGAGCGCGAGAGATGTTTGTCTGAATCGTAGCATATGGTGATCTTTTGTATCTGTGGGATATAGGAAAATTAACAAATAGAAAGCTCACAAGCGGCCGCCTCTTCGTACTTCAATTACTTTTTAAATTATATTTTAATGTTGGGTGTTTTATTGATAAAATAAAATAGATTTGTATTTATGCTTTTTTTCCGCTTCGTCATACGCCAACATCACTGCACTTTAAAATGGCGATGTAGTGACGTGATAGCCCGTACACTAGCGGCGCTTGACTATGTGAAAGCCGGGCAATTACCTTGACATTTTGGAGCGCGGGCAACGCATTTACTACAAAAACATCTTAGAATAATACTTATAGTTACTTACATTTTAATTATCTTCAAGAAATTAAGTACTATGCAAGCGATCGCCTTGGGACTGCTATAAAATGTTTTTTTTTTTTACTTATTTGCCATTTACGGCCCCCGACGCAGCTAGTAACCAGATACAGTTTAAAAGCACCCATAATTTTCCATAGCCTATTTAATACCCAGTGACCTAAGCATAACCTAAGTGCAAAACCGTCCTAACAGTAAAAGGGTCATAATGGAATCAATAAACTATCCCGGTCAGTATATCCTGTGTATCTAGCATATCCGGTGCGAAAGCGAAAGGTCAGGGATGCCGGATATCGAGGCGACCTAACGGGGTAAACGACTGTGGGAATAATATATCGAGTCTTCAGTAGATGGTACTTTAATACTATAGGTTGTTTTTATGACGTTATTGCGCTATAATGCAGGACTTTATTCTTCGGAGATTCATCATCTCCTAGCCATTTCCCATTATTTGGGATCAGCGTAATAAGTCACCCTCTTCCATTCATCTCTCTTACCCGTCATTTCAGAACTTACTCATTTCTTACACATATCATCCTTCACACAATCCATCCATCCATCCATCTTTTCTACGGCCTTCCTCTGCTACAACAGCCATCCATATTACATGACACTCTTCTCTCCGCATCACATGCCCATACCACATTGACTTAGACTTACACTCTAGCGATAGACATTGATGTTCCCGAGTTCATTTCGTCACTATGGCAATGACAGACCGCAATGTGTTATTTTGTGTTGTTTTGTGTGACATGTTGTTTGTTTGAACGGGCTTGTCTATCGCTAGAGTATATGTCAGTGCCATACCACGATAATCTATTACCCTGTATTTTTTCCGTTACAGGTGCTTCTTTTAAACTTCTTCTAATATACGCATTCCTTATCTTGTCCATTCTAGTTACACCACACATCCATCTTAACATTCTCATCTCAGCTGCATGCAGTCGTGTCTCATCCGTTCCTTTTGTGGCCCAACACTCTGATCCGTACATTACTATGTTAGAGATATTTTTAAGTATAAGTAGTAAGTACCTTCAATCATAATATCCTGAAATTAATGGACAATGCCTTTGGGCGGAAATTGTGACATAAGTCACAACTTAAATAATAAACGTATTTTTAATCAATTATGTCCGTAACTTCTCTGCATAAAAGAAAAAAGAAAAATTGTCTTTGTTTTTTTTTTCATTCATTCTGGCATCGGCAGGCAATACAGTGCTTTAACTTCTCAGATCCTGTGACTAAGAAGAATAATAGAGTTCTTTTGTTCATCTGGCCTGATATCCGGTCGTTCGGAGCCGAATGAACTGGAAAACATGTTAATTTTGTTAAAAACCGAATTGACTATAAAATTCATTTATAAAAAAACATTTTTTGGCATGCCTTACCAAACTCTGGTTATAAATAGTAAAAACTGTTTTAATATACTAGTATCTACCAGTACAAAACCAGAGTTGGGTAAGATATTACATATAGTTCGGTAGTTACAATAGCTCGGTTACCTTTCATTTCAGTCACCGCTTGACCTACTAGAAAATTACCTATTTAGAAAATGTCTTGACAAGGGAAGACAAAATTCTAAAATAATGTGCATAGAAAAAGATCTGGCTCGCATAAATCCTGTACTGTAATGAGTTGTGTTGTTCTTTTAATTAAGATATCATAATATATTGTGACACAATTATTTCATTCTGATACCTGCCGCCGCCGTAGCATGTTACGCGTGATACGGCTTTATCTCGTTCGTTGACAGACAAATAGCGCGATAGCGTTGTACCTATAAAGGTATTATACCAGGAATAGAGGAACATACAGCTGAGTGAGCGAGATGTACCTAGCGGCACCACTGTATAATAGAAAGAGATACGTGACGCGAGGCAATAGAACCGTTTTTTAGTCACTAATTAATTTTTACAATTCGGTTTCCGTGAATAATTGCGAATCTAAAGTGAAATCGTAGATTTTGTTTCATTAATTTATCCACAATTTCACGCTCTAGACTCAGAATTATAGACAATATTCGAATTTTTGCCTGCGAATAGTCTCCAAAAAACATACAAAAACGGTTTCATTTGACAACTCATGTTTGTTGCTCTATTCCTGGTATAATATCGTTATGGTTGTAAAACGCTGCCATACTACGGCCAAAGATGTCCGAGCCACTTGGGTATTATCCTTTCACTTCTACTAGCAATGCTCAAACTCTGCCAATGGCGACGAGATGGGCAAAGCGAGAACAATTTATAAAATACTAGTGTTTACCCGCGACTTCGTCCGCACATATTATATACCAGATTTTAAGTCAGATCATAAGCTATCAAACAAAAAAGTTTCATCAAAATCGGTTCAGTAATTTTTGCGTGATGCGGAAACAAACAAACAAACAAATAAACAAACAAAAAGACAAACAGACACACAAAATTTCTAAAAAAAGTTGATTTCGAGTCAGGGAAAACCATATCGTAATCTTTTTTGTAAATATCTTCAATGTACAGACACACTTCAGTTACAGTTTTATAATAGTTTAGATAAGTAGTTTAAACTAATTTGCGCAGACAACAAACAAAACACATTTGGAGGATGCACTAGTCGGTTTTGCACATGATCATTATCCAACTATTTTAACCATAATTGCTTAAAATCTAGACGTAAAATATAGTGCGCCAAAAATCGAACTAGGGTACTCCAACATTGAACTCTAGGTCTTATAATGAGAAAGAATCTAATAAAGTCTTAGCTAGATAATCTGAGCTCGGCTTCGAGTTAATTTAAAACAGAAGTATCCTTGAAGAAAGTTATGTATTTTAAAGACAATTAGTAATAAAGGGACGACTTAAATACAGTTACACCTGGCGATATAAGACTCGCCGGACAATAGGGATGATGACAGATCCTGGAAATTCATATCTAATAACGAATTTAAAAATAAGGCTTAATTTAATACAAAATGTTCAAACGAAATGACCATCGAATAGAAAACAATTACGTTATAAATAAGATAAGAGAAGATAAGTTGTAACCTATAGAATCCCACTGCAGGGCAAAGACCTCCTCTCACGAATAAGGGTGAGAGGGAGTGGGCCATCACCACGCGGGCCCAGTGCGTGTTCGTCGAAGTTGACCACTACCTTGCCTCCACCAACCTTAGATCAAAATAAAATTTATGGATAGGCCTAATAAAGCGCGGTAATTTGAAGCAAACTACTGGTGCACTTGGTCCATACAAAATAGCGCCATTATCTGTCAAATCTAGGGCACTTGCATACAAATTTGAAGTACTTAAACCTTTCATTTGTTTTGCCTCATTTTTCTGGTTTGAAATGTTCGCGTAAGGCCTATCCATTCATTTTATTTTGATCTAAGGTTGGTGGAGGCAAGGTAGTGGTCAACTTGCTGTCAGAGAATTTTCAAGCCGCTTCTATAGGCCCCTGACCCCTGAGTTATAAATAAGCGATGAAAAACGTTTTTTATCATCTTCTATCTCTTTTATGCAAAACAGGTATTTGTATGACACGTGATCGTGATTTGTTTGAAAATACGTAGTTATGACGTCACTTTTCTTATATTTGCCTCTCGCTCTAATCGTAAATTTTCAACATTTATATTTCATTAATTTTTAAAGATACTTATTTAAAAACGTCAAACAGTTTTTAAAACGTTATAAAAAAAACGTCATCCCTATTCAATAAAATAATATATACACACCATGTCAGAACCACGAAAAAGAGAAGAAATAAATAATTAAATTGACTTGGCTGTAACACTAGCATGCCAGAAACGATAAAACGACAAAACGATAAAACCGTCATTCGCGCTTATTTTGGCATGCGTAAAGTAACAAAGTCGTCAGAGGCCAAGTTAAAACGAAGAAGCACATCTCGATTTTCCCACTACAAGCATTGAGCAGATCGCCCCCAGATCACTAGCAGCTCAAATATGAGTTTACTAGCATATGCTCACGACTATATTCCCCGAGAGGGTAGTCAGAAATATTATGAAAACTCAGAACATCCATGTTTCACCAGTACTACCGAAACTCTCTGGAGAGAGTCTTTTTATTGTCGTGTGGGCAGAGAGCCCTGGTGTCAGATTTTTCAAACCGCCCCATTCCAGTGTGACGGGGAGTGAGCCCGTCAGTGGGTACAATAAATGCCTCAAAATTTAAGCATGCAGGTTTCCTCACGACATTTTCCTTTACCGAAAAGCCAGTGGTGTTAATTTTTTTTTTAAATACAAGGCTTTTTACTATGAGTTTACTAGCGTATGGTAATTTATACTTATTTGTGGACATGGGCCGATGATGACGATGATGATAAATGTTCCGGATGAGAACGTGACAGGTCGAGATAAGCTGTAAAAAGCTGACGGGCCTTCAAGTTCTACGGATTACCAAAACAACAACAGTATTACGGGCCATTACCGTTAGAACCCATAACTAATAACGTTAATCACTTAAGCACCTTATAGGTATCGATAAAGCTCGGAACTCACCGCGAAATGTAAACTTTTCCGTACATAAATATGATTAAAAAATAATTACCTAATTACCTTGAGAACATTATATTATTATGTTCTCAAAATAATGAGTTAAAACAATAGGTTAAATGTAATCATTGTGAAATCAATGAGCTTACCATTAAAAAGCTTATCGAATTTAAAATTACATGATGCCTAAGTTCAAAAGTTATTATAATATTAAAACCAGCGACTACATCAGAAACTTGTGTCCAAATAGTTAGTTGTGCAGTAAAGAAGCTAGACAATTCTAATTTATGCTCCTCTATACAGGGTTGTAAAATTAAATGCGGGGTGCTTTAGACTATCAAACTGAACAACTTTCACTATTGGACAAACATTGAAATTACGAAAAAAATACATCCGGTTCCATACAACTGAGTCGAGTCGCTATTGACATTGTAATGGACCAGGAAATGTTTTTTTTAGAAGTTAATATTGGCTCTATGCTGAAAGTTGTTCAGTTTGATGGTCTGAAGCACTCTCTCGTATGTAATGCATATAAGTTTACACCCTGTGTAGAACCAGCACTACTACAGAAACCATAGAGGTATTATACCAGGAATAAAGGAACATACAGCTGAGAGAGCGAGATGTACCTAGCGGCACCACTGTATAATAGAAAGAGATACGTGACGCTAGGCAATAGGACCGTTTTTTTAGTCTCCAATTAATTTTTACAATTCGGTTTCTGTGAATAATTGCGAATCTAAAGTGAAATCGTAGATAATTTTATGAAATATACTGACACTACTTCATTAATTTATCCACAACTTCACGTTAGACTCAGAATTATAGACAATATTCGAATTTTTGCCTGCGAATAGTCTCCAAAAAACATCCAAAAAAGGTTTCATTTGACAACTCATGTTTGTTGCTCTATTCCTGTAAGGTATAATACCTTTATGACAGAAACTGTGCCAAAATCATCAATTGTGAGTTGAAAGTATTCTGTACCTCTATACAATTTAAAATCGACGGTTTAACGTTTATTGGATGAATCTGTAAGATTCATATAATATCATCTTATATTACAATAACGATTAAGTTACTTCTCCAGTGAGTACCCATCGTTATACCCTAAGATGGATTTAGATATTGCATCGCATCATCCATCAAGCGGCCCTGCGGAATTATGGGTGAAATATTATTGTGGGATATCGCCTTCCAGGGTTTTAGATAGATAGATAGATGGTGGGAGGAAATGGGTTAATAAGACGTGTGATTAGTGGAATGATTTGTTAATGTTTAGGATTTAAACGTCAGAGTGAGAGACTGGTCGCTAATATGGTTTAATAACTTAGAACTCTTAGTGGAGACAATTTAAAATTTTAAGAATATAGGTATCGAAATATTTCAAAATATATCATATCAAAAAATACTTATTTCAATGGATAGTATTTTTATTCAACTTGCAATATTTATGTGGTTTAATGATAATTTTCCTTACACCCTGTACTGTAGTAACAGGGTAAATTTTATATCTCTGCGGATAACTTCAGCATACTACTTCTACTCATCAAACAAAACAACTTTCACTATGGAGCCAACTTCGAAACAGCAAAAAAAATCTGCTGTCCCATACAAAACTGCAGTACCTATTCGACTCAAATGTATGGGACAGACAGCTGTTTTTTTTTCGCGATTTCGTTGTTGGCTCCATAGTAAAAGTTGTTCAGTTTGATGAGTAGAATACATTCTGAAGTTATCCGCAGTGATATAAAATTGTCCTGTATACACCGCAATTTGTTTAAGTGAACAAGCTTTTATGATTAATAGCTAAATATTTAGGCGTTCCAGACTCATAGAAATTGTCTAGAGACTTTCTTAGTCCTTCAACTTAACCACAAACAAAATAAATCAACTTTATCACCAGTAAAACTAGTCTAGACAAATTTTTGATGTCCTTTATCTCTAAGCCTTAAGGATTAAATTTGAAAGACAACTAATAACAAAGAACGTGACTAGAATCTTAAGTTAAAACTGAAAGTAATTTAGCTTAAGCCCAAAATTGTCATTAAAATTAATTCAGAATACTTATCTTCATAAATTTTGGAGAGCTTTTCAAATCTACTCTACTTTGGTTATGTTAACACAGGGTGTAAGTGACAGCCTAGTAGATACTGAAACGGTGAATTCAGACCATCAAACTGAACAACATCCACTACGGAGTCACCCAGGAAACGTGAATGAAAATCAAGTGTTTCATACAGTATTGAGTCGAGTAGGCAAAGCTGTTTTGTATGAAGCAGCTGATTTGAAAGTTGTTCAGTTCACACAACAGGATACGTAATGCGTCGTCACCATAATCGACGTCCCCGCCGGCGGGGACAGTCGCGACCTCTGCCCACTCCTTTTTCTTCTGGCCTCACGCCAGACGCACATTCTAGGCCGCTTCTCACCGATCCACGCTATCCAATCCACCGCGTGGCCCCAGCAACGTCCAAGCCGAGGTCCGAACCTTTCACTATTTATTATAAGGACTCGCCTTGCGGTAGCATTTCCCCTCTGCCACGGTATAAGTACAATTGATCATGTGCAACATTCAATTTTATACCTTATCACTAAACGACACAGCCTATAATTGCGAAACAATAATTTCAAACTTAGAACGTTTGGGGTTCACACGAGACTACTTTTCATGATTTTTAACATTCAAAATTAGAATCTAAAGTTATGGGGAATAAAATCCAAAGTTTCGGATTGCATGTTACCTCGCCCCCCGCTAAAAAGTGGCAGAAATGTTTGTTAGTAGAATTACACGCGTTACCAGTCCTCATATAAGTAGTCAAAGGTCCGAACCCATTCCGGGTGCCCCTAGGCTAGTTGCTTCAGTTCATTCACAGGCTCGGTAGCCCCTTCGTGGTCCCTCCAATAAGACGCAGTGATAAAGTAGTAGCGCCCTGTTAGTTGTCAATTCGAAAAAAAAACCTTTGTGTTTTCAGGAAAGGTCTTCTCACCTTGTTTTTAGTAATCTGTGAAACAATGTTGGATTTGAAAAGTTACATTTTCGAAAAAGTTCTTTGTAATCTATTCTCCAAAAAACTCGCTGCTGCAAAATCAGCAACTAAAACAGTGTAATAAATCCATGTTATAGTGCTTAAAAACCCTTTCGATACGGAGTTGACAATTTGAAATTCAATGACAATAAGTTTTTCATATAAACAGGTCCTGTGGGAAAACCTAGAGAATCCTTCAAATGTCAGCAAACTTCACGTAAGCGATCGCGCTGGATTTCAGGCTCTAACCGCGTTACCAGAAAAAGGTAAAATCAGCCTTCAATTTTATTCGCTTTGGGGAAAAATCGTATTGGAAGAAATTGTAGCTTCAGTCCATGTTGAGTCATGGCAATGTGTTGCTTGCGTTGCAATGTTGTATGGACAACAGATGCTGCTCTATTGATTGTCATCGTACGAACTGCAAACCAGTTAAACTGAACCATCTACAGGATATGAGAAGTGATGTGGTTTTTCTAGAAATCGATTTTAATGAATAAAACCGAAGAAAAGGGACTCTAAATCCACCCCTTTTTTTCCAGTTGTAACCATTTTACTCTTACATTTTGAATCGGAAGAAAATGAAAATTTAAAATATTGTTTACAATACAATTTAGAATGATGTGGTTTTCGAACTTTATAGAATTTAATAAAAAATCATCGAATTTTTCAAAGAAAACAGCTAAATTCTGACCGGAGGCACGCGCTCGTTCGCATCGATTAGTATGGAGAGTCGTGGTCCAGGGCAGATACGCCTTAACACTTTAACTGCTGACGACCTACCTGGTAGGTCAGCGACCTATGGGCCGCAGTGCTCATGACTCACACCTTGAGTCAGAATCGTATAGCATTCCACAGTGTTAGCACTGCGCGAATGTCATTGTTTTGAGCTTAGCAGCGAAAGTGTTAATACAAAACTGATCACACCACCGCCATTCTTTTTTTATCAAATACATTCTTTAGGTGAATCAGGAGAAAATATTATGTTCGATTTAAGTAATTTTAATTCACAAAAACTACGTAATGTACGAATGTAAACTTATATTATTTTAATTCAACGCGCAGTGGTATCAAGGTTCACTTTTAGCATACCTACCTAATTAAGATTTCAACATGAAAAATAACGTCTTAATTAAAAATCTTCAATGTACAGATACAATTTCTCTGTTACAGTTTATAATATCTATTTTTCTCCCCTCCGGACGGATAGCGTCAATTCTCGTCCCGCTGCGCTAAACGAAATTTCCGCTTTCCACCTCGGTCGAGGAGAAAAATAGTATACTAACTTCGGACAGTAAATAAGAAAGCCTCAGATCACATTACATGAGATCTCAGACCTTTCTTACTTTCCTGTCCTCGGTGTGTATCTACTATACATTTCAAACTCTATGATTTAAATATTACCACGTATCTAAATTTTTATTGGCGAAGCCACCAGAACTCGAATACAATAGAAGAGTGAAAGTATGAAAAGAAAAATCATAAATAAGTTTCTCGGTCATATCCATAGGGAAATGTGCTAACCGCATATTACCTCCTTCCTAAAGAAATGGACTCTCCAAAAAAAGGTCTTTGTGAACGTAAAAACGGCTCACTCGTGAATCGTCCTTTATCTCAAAAGAGCTCTGTTCGAGTTAAAACTCTTTAGGGGTGTGGCTTCTTTGCTAGCGAATGAATTAGGTGGATTGGTAATTGAAAAATCTCCATAACTTTGAAGAGTTGAAACATTATATCGGTATCGGAAGCCCAGACTAAATTCCGGAAACTTTTAGACCACAAATATAAGTGTTTTCCCGCAACTTCGTCCGCACAAATTATATTCCAGATTTTAAGTCAGATCATAAGCTATCAAACAAAAAAAGTTTCATCAAAATCGGTTGAGTAGTTTTTGCGTGATGCGCGAACAAACAAACAAACTAACAATTTTGTCAATAGATGGCGCTGCACGTCATTTAAATCGCGCTATCGAGTGTTATTTGAGTTTATATGAAGTGAACCGCTACTTTTTTATTCCTCATGATTTTACGGTTTTATAATAGTTAAGATAAGCGTGAGGACGTCCACACGGAGAATATTAACTGTGACACATCTTTGATTTTTTTTATTTTAGTAGATTAGTAGATTTAGGTACTAGAAAATGTGTTGTTGTAAAGTAGATTTTAGTGAAATCTACCAGAATTCGATGTTAAAAAAAATCGTGAAAGCAAATTTATTTTAGTAGACTTTACTAGAAAGTATATGTGAAATAAAACGGTTGACAGATTTTTTTTTCAGCGCATTTCTTGTTTGTGCTTGTCAAATCGTTGCAGTGGAGGTCAGGGACGTTCCTAGGTGGAGGTAGGTTCCAAATTTACTTTACAATTTTATGTTCATAAAAAAAAACATCATCCCTTCAGAAATACAATGTTTTTGAGATAATAGCTTATTTCACTGAAAACCGATAATATAGCAAATATTCCAAAGAAAGAATTTAATATGAGAGCATCCTTATAAAGCTTTTAAAATGTCATTATTAATGTCAACATAAAAAATGCAGTTCAACTTTAATGAAAAAATAGCACAAGGAAAGTTTTTAAAGTCATCGCAAGTTTCCATAATGGAAAGTATGCTCGCAGCTTGCTTTGAAATTTAATAAGACTGAGAATATCTTATTGCTTTAAGTATTTATTAATTAACAATGTTTTCGAATGCAGTTGCGAAATGCTTAGTCTTTTGACATTTTAGTCCAATCATTTTAGGGTTTGACCCTAACAATAAAGGCCTCCGCTCATTGCAGCGATTTTATCGAGCGATAATATCGCTGCGATTTTGCGATAATTGTTCTCAGTACATTTTGTATGGGGACGCGCTCGATCCCACACACTGCCGCGATATTATCGCAACTCTTTCGACTACATTCAGTGGTGGGGCGCATGCGTGACGCGAATCGCGGAATCGCTGCAGTGTGTAAGGTGTCGCGATATCGCTGTCGATAATATCGCTCGATAAAATCGCTCGATAATATCGCTGCAATGTGCGGAGGCCTTAATTCATCTATCGCTGAAACTTTGCAGTGTGATAAAGTAAAGTATACAGATTACGGTTGACAAATAATCTAGGTTTAATTTTTTCCTAGATTATTTGTCAACCGTAATCTGTATACTTTACTTTATCACACTGCAAAGTTTCAGCGATAGATGAATTATTGATAGGGTGTATAAGGAAACTCTAAAATGACTGGACTATTTTAGGCTTACTGATAATTTGGGTTAAATGTGCCTTACTTAAGAGGTATCCCCGACCGAACGACCTTGAATAGAAAATACTGAAACAGTGAATTCGGACCATCAAACTGAACAACATTCACTAAGGAGCCACCCTCAGGAAACGTGAAAAAATCAATTGCTTCTTACATTTCAGTCGAGTAAGTGTTTTGTAACTGCTGATTTTTTTCACGTTTCCCGTGGGTGGCTCCATTGTGAAAGTTGATCAGTTTGATGGTCTGAATTCTATTCTTTTTTTATTTAATGGCGTTTCCTTGTTAGATTACGCCAGTGTCAAGTGTTGAAGATATATTTATTAGGTATTGTACGGTAATAGGATATGGCGATCTCAAAGCCCCGTTTTTAAACAAAAACACACACTCGAAACCGCCATAAAACGGGGCCAATCAAATCGCAAGCCGACACGTCCTCTTGTTCTTAGCCACGCGACTCATGGTCTGAATTCACCGTATCAGTATTTGCTAGGCTGTCACTTAGGTACAACCTGTATAAAAGTTTAAAATTTTGATTTGATTATTTCGTTAGAGTTATTATCATTACAATAAACGCTTCCATTCACACCACCCTCGAAACTACATGGGCCTTTCTGAGGACAACGTAGATTGTAGCTATATCGCTCTCAAGGGACGCCGTTTGCAAAGAATACGTGTCATTACTGCATAAAAAGACGTTTTGTCTACCCGCCCAACATTCGCATTAGTGTGAAGATATTGGTCTGTTAGACCCGAAGTAAATGGATTTCTTGTTGTCGGCGGTTTATTTAGTTTGTTTAGTGACATTTTTGTGCTGATGGTTATAAAGGGTTGGTTAAGTTTAGTTTGTTAATGGTATCGATTCGGTATTGCCACGACTTAACTTAACTAAATTTATTCCTATCATTTTCTAACATTCGACTAAGAAAAGAGACAGAAAACCAACAACTGACTTTAGTGCTGTCAAAGTGACGCTACACGCCCAAAAACGACTTAAATAAGATGGCGTGCATTATGATGCCATCTTATTTTGGGCGTGTAGCGTCACTTTGACAGGACTAAAGTCAGTTCTTGGTTTTCTGTCTCTTTTCTTAGTCGAATGTTAGAAAATGACAGGAATAAATTTAGTTAAGTTAAGTCGTGGCAATACCGAATCGATACCAATAACTTACCTATTGTGGCTAAACTGTACTGGTAATATATAATACGAGACCATTGATAAATGAAGTTAGTTGATTTGAATTACATGCACATGTCAAATATCATATGCTCACGACTATATTCCCCGAGGGGGTAGTCTGAGATATTCTGAAACCTCAGAACATCCACGTTTCACTTGTATCGAAACTCTGTCTGGTCCAACGTGTGACGGGGAGTGAGCCTGTCACCACTGGACAGCGGGTACAATACATGCCTCGAAATTGAAGCATTTTCATTCACCGGAAAGCCAGTGGTACTACAAATCGAAGATAAATTCCGAAAAATTAATTGCTACGAGCCTGGCCTAATGGCCTGGACAGGGATCGAATCATCGCCTTCTGCATGGCAGGCAAGGTTAACTCGCGACTGGACCACCACGGCTATCATAATTATTATACCTCTGTTCAGACAGTTCAAAGAGTCATGAAAATTCGTGGATTGTTAATAGGGCAATCAGCAAGTCTCTAATTATGGTTGGCCAATCTCTTCACTACGATGGCAATTTCAGTGATCGTTCCAAACACCAACCACTTCACCACGAGCGCCAAAACCATTCGAATTATTATGTCACATCCACAGACTTAAAAGAAGAACCAGACGTAATCTCGTCTAATCATTTGTGAAGCACCCATTTCTTTTGTGTGCGTGCTGTCACGCGGTACATAAGGTGACGGGTTGTAGCACCTGCGCCTAGAGCTAGTGCAATAGCTGTGTGAGTGTAGGTCCCTTTTAGAACAAACGAGATTGTATTACCTTACATGCTTCACATCTTTGTAGTGCAATATTCGGTCCGTATTTCTTTCAAGTTCGTGGTCACATCACTCTTCAATTTTCATTTCATCGTAGATAGATCGATAGAAATGAGTATTAAGTTATTCACCAGGCTCAGAATACCCTTGTCAAATATTTGTCTGGCGACCGACAAATCTTGTAGATGAACGAGCGGATTACGCAATAACCCGATCATGGCGGTAAAGAGCAACAGCCAATATTTGATCCTTCACCTGCTCTTGATTTATGGACGGTTTGCGTAATGGATATTTGATTAGATACCTAATTTACATTATGCTAACGACTATAGGTATTCTCTGTGGCATACAAATAGGTAAATATAATGTTTAGAACATTTTACTATCAGATCAGGTGCACAGTATAGGTCTTACGTTCAAGTACAGTCGTACCATGTTTATATGGCTTACCGATGTACCTGCGCAGTTGACAAATTTTAATAGCGCGCGAAATTATATTGACAGGATGTGCCACCTTCAATCCGTTTACGCTCTTGGCTAATTTGTTTTCGCGCCCTTTTCGCTGCTATCCGACTTTGCACTCTTTGATTACTAAATGACTTTGGGTTTTGTCGGGGACTCGGGCCTGCTCTGCGCAAACGAAGATTAACGAACGGCCATATTTTCCTGGTCGTACTGTACATCCACTTGTGCAGTTAACTTCTTATATATCTGAAGTCAGAGGGGCAGGGGAGTGGCCGTTCTGTATCTAGAACTATATACTATTAACTATTCTGTGACCGTGTGTCAATATCCATTTCCAGTACGATACGCAAAAAATGTGCAACCAAAAACCGTTTGACAATTGAATTAAAGAACGCTTTGAACAACCAGCATAAAATTCTTTATTGTTCGCTAAACAAAAAGTATGCGAGATAACAAAATCCGAAAAAGATTTTTATTGAACGTTCACCATCGCGTATTCACAAACGCTGAACAAAAGTAAATATTCAAACATGAATGGTGGAAATATTAAAATGGAGTACATTCCCCACCTGGTACTATTCTCCCACATATTCAATATTGGAAATGACAAAGAGCTCTATTTTTCAACGGATCTCTCTAGAGACATAACGAGATGCGTACATCGATACTTCACATTGTTTTGACAAAGATAGTTTGATGAAATATATTCGTCGATACATTGGATAACTAATAAATATAATCCATTACGAGAAATGATCCCTCTCACCCTTATTCGTGAGAGGAGGCCTTTGCCCTGCAGTGGGATTCTAGAGGCTTAACTTACTTACTTACTTATTACGAGAAAAACTTATTCTCTTTGTAAATGGATAGATGTTTTTCATATTATTATTATGTGTCTTACGATCCGTAATCACGGGCAATTAAGTCCCGGACCTTTGGTAGGCGTGCATGGAGCCGAAGCCAACATGTAGAGGCCCGTTCAAAAGACAAGTTAATCTAAATGTAAGGGATACACATGGCGGATACCATCTCCGAGCGCACAATATTATACACACGGGGATGGTCCCCGCCAGGTGCAAAGACTATTGGAGTACGGCGCTATGGCCGCGATGGAAAAATAAGGTCTTGGGCTATGAAGGTGAAAGTTGGATGGATGGATACTGGGCTATGGGAGGAGACTAACGGACGCCTGCCATGACAACTAGTCTCAAAATTGAAAATAGGGCAGGCGGTGACTCGCCGACTCGTCGAGTGTGCCCCATAAAACGGCCGCACGCACAAAGTGCGACAATGGGGCAACATCCCATTGAGCGGCTAAAGGTTGTTGAGAGGTGCGGCACCGGTTTCACCATCGCGGGGTTTACCCCCGTGAGCGGGTTTCCCCGTTATTACGCCATTACGTGCAATACACTTCCAACCTGGAGCATAGGTTCTGCTCTTGCGATTCCACTCTGGACGGCCAATGAAGGCAAGCCAGAGGTAGGGGGGTGTGTTACTGTCTGTGGGGGTGTGTGTGTGTGTGAGCGCATGTCTGTATGGTCCCCCTGGATAGGGGTCCGCGGTGTCGCCACTCACCGTCAGCTCGCCACAAGCTGCCCCCGCGGGGTTATTATTGTTATTATTTGCGTATGGCTTTTATTTCCTACAATCAAAAAGAACAAATCTCAATACAATACTAAGTACATAAAATCAAATTACAAATCTATATCCAAATTTTGGAGCCAAATCTTGGCTTGGATGTTTTTCATAGATTCGAAGGAATGAGGTGCAGACTTATACCTCATTCCACATAAGGATGAAAAGATCTTCCGATTCCTATATAGCTTTCTCGCCAATTCTGATAAGCAAATGTAATTTATTTATCAGAAAGATATATATCCGACTACAATCATCTGCAACAGAGATGTAAAGGCCTATGATGATGAAGATGATACTATCTGACATATCTTGACGTTACTAAAGCTGTTTCAAATATAAGTGTGAGGAACTGTTTCAAAAATAGCATAGCATAGCATATGCTCACGACTATATTCCCCAAGGGGGTAGTCAGAGATATTCTGAAATCACAGGACATCCACGTTTCACCAGTAGTACCGAAACTCTGTCCAGTGTGACGGGGGGTGAGCCCGTCGCCACTTACAATGGACAGTGGGCACAATACATGCCTCGAAATTGAAGCATGCAGGTTTCCTCACGATGTTTTCCTTCACCGAAAAGCCACTGGTGTTACAAATCGTACATAAATTCCGAAAAACTCATTGGTACGAGTCGGCCTGGTCGGGGATCGAACCATCGCCTCCTGCACGGCAGGCAAGGTTACTCGCCACTGGACCACCACGGCTAGTTCAAAGCTAGTGTTTCAAAAATAATCCCCTGAAAATAGCATTAAATATTCGTTGCTATTTGGAATGGAGTATAGAGGTGAAAAGCAGTTCTGTTTTTAAAAGCCTACTTCTGACAGTTCGGGTACACCCTGGACTCACCACTTCACACAAATCGGCTCACACAAAATAGTAGATTACACACCGATCACAGGAAAGTAAGAAAGGTCTCAGATCTCATGTAACACAAACATGTAATCTGAGGCTTTCTTATTTACTGCCCGAGGTTATTAGGTATACTATTTTTCTCCTCGACGGAGGTGGAAAGCGACAACTTTGTTTAGCGCAGCGGGACAAAATTGTCACTTTCCGTCCGCAGGGGAGAAAAATAAGTTCTGTACCTACTCATTTCGACTAAATCAACGTATGATTCGCATAAATTTGAACCCTAAAATACAACTCAAACTGACTATGTCATTCAAACAAGATTTGATCTTGTGACCTCCCATTTTTCTTATCGCTTTTCTCGCCACATCAAATCAAATTGGTACCTTTTTCGGTCATCCAAGCCCTCAGCAATTTTGGCTTATATGCTTGTT
Source organism: Agonopterix heracliana (assembly GCA_963693445.1). NCBI lineage: Eukaryota > Metazoa > Arthropoda > Insecta > Lepidoptera > Depressariidae > Agonopterix > Agonopterix heracliana. Next base: position 5,184,092 of record OY856326.1, read on the forward strand.
CTTACAGCAAAAGCTCTTTAATGCCGGTTCGATTCCAGAAATAGTTCCCGAGGTATTAACCGTGGAAGTTTTGTGAAATATCCATTCAACCAAATGGCTTTGATATAGCTTTACACTTTAATGTGAGAGGGTTTCGGTAATGAAGGTCCCTTTTCGAATGTGGGACTTTTTGAGGACTTAGCTCGAATGGATCAAAACAGATTTGTGTCCAAGATGTTTGAGAAAGCCTAAGTAAATACAAGGATAAAATTTGGTTATAAACTTTTAGGTAAAGAATTTACGCTTCATTATTTTGGGTTTATTCAGGGTAATTATCTTAACTATAACTATAACTATAACTATAACTATTATAAATAAAACCGTAAAATCATAAAATCATAAAATCATATCATCATCATCATAATTATCATTATCATATAAAACCTAAAATCATCATCATCATGAGGAATAAAAAAGTAGCGGTTCTCTTCATATAAATTCAAATAACATTCGATAGCGCGATTTAAAAACGTGCAGCGCCATCTATTGACAAAATTGTTAGTTTGTTTGTTTGTTCGCGCATCACGCAAAAACTACTGAACCGATTTTGATGAAACTTTTTTTGTTTGATAGCTTATGATCTGACTTAAAATCTGGTATATAATTTGTGCGGACGAAGTCGCGGGAAAACACTAGTAATATCTAAACGTGCTCATCACAAGTGAGCGTAATAATGCTCGATTTAAAAATTTTGTTCATTACATTTTTAGGCTTATTGGCGGCTTGAAAATTCTCTGACAGCAAGTTTACCACTAACTTGCCTCCACCAATCCGCACTGGTGCCTGCGTGGTGGAGTATGGATATATACCACTCCTTTTCACCTTGATTCATGAGAGGAGGCCTTTGCCCTGCAGTGGGATCCTACAGGCTATAACTAACTTACTTACTTACATTTGTAGTAAAAATACATAAACTATAGTACTGTGTGATACATAAGTACATTACATTTACTAGATAAACAACACATGAAGTCAGCTACAGTTACTCACCAAGCCACATTTAACTTATTGTTGTAGTTGTGTAAAAGTTTACTTTGATTTTTTCAGGTTAAAAGATGGTTGTAACACGAAAGGCCACCTATACACTGTATAAAGAGTCTATAAGAAACTTTATCGTATGACGAACATTGAAAGAAATACCTTGCCATTTATAATATTTTAAGCGTATTCAGCAATTTAGGCATGTTATTGTAGGCATCTTTCTCTTATTAGTACAATGTAGTAGCAATAAAACAAACCAACCATTAGTATAATTCAGGCTGTTCTATCCAGTTCATTACAGCTTAGAATAACATGGAAAGGGTGTAACAAACAACTTAGTCTGCCGCTGCCGGCATCTAGAACAAATTATCGAGGTACTATTAAAGTCAAAAGCGAACGTTCATTTTGAATTATAATAAGTGTTAAAAGTCAATGTTTAGTAAGTAAAGATGAATATTTACTGGAATCTCAGATGTTTTCATGTGTAGAAAGAAGGCTCCAAAAAGGTAGGTAACTGCCGTTAAACACCGTCTAGTGTTCGGGCTACGCGTCACTTTATCGCGCCTTTTAAGGCGTATCAGCCGTGGACCACTCTCCTCTCACTCACACTCCATACTAATCGATGAGAAAGAGCGCGTGGCTCCGGTCAGAATTTTGCTGTTTTCTTTGAAAAATACGATGATTTTTTATTAATTTCGAAAAAGTAAAATTCCACACACATCATTCTAAATTGTATTGTGAACAATATAGTAAATTTTCATTTTGTTCCGATTAAAAATGTAAGAGTAAAATGGTTACAACAGGAAAAAAAGGGGTGACTTTAGAGTCCCTTTTCTTCGGTTTTATTCATTAAAATTGATTTCTAGAAAAACCACATCACTTCTCATATCCTGTAGATGGTTCAGTTTAAATTTCAGCTCAAAAAGTGCCATAGTTAATGAATAAAATGGTTACAAAATTACCCTAAACCGGCAGGTAGCCCCTTAAAGTGCTATTATGTTGGCGTATGGATTGTCTATTTGAAAAACGTCTTTGACTGAAATGATATACAGGTTGATAGAGTAAACAGTTGCATTACTTTAAGGGGTGATTGTACCCAAGATCTGAGCAACGTTCTCAAAGAAATCTATAGGTACGGTCGCATCTGTAAGAACATTAATTTGTTTTAAAGGAGTCGGTGTCAAGCCAAGCCAAAAAATTACTGCAAGACCGAAAAGTCGCGAATCGTACCGGCTTGACAGCGACATCGATACAACAATGTAGATGCGAATGTAAAAGTCTAACAATAGGTATTATTTTTTACTTTTATTAGTTTAGAAGGAACTATACATAATTACTCAATGTTTTGAAGTCGGTTTTTATCCACACTAAAACAAAACAATAAGACAAAGTATAAAATAACGTAACGTGTAATAAGTTCGTTATAATACGCCTGTACCCGACGAATAGTCTAGTTAAAAAGTAATCTAAGCAACTATGAACTCAAATTAAATAACCACAAGGTCTAAATATTTAGAATAGCCTTGTCGTAATTGAAAATTGTTGTTGAAACAATAAAACAACATTTCAGACAGAAATAGGGTTGAAACAGATTGACGTCATTGCAAGGAACCCTTGTCAACGACGTCCCTTGACGACCAGTGACAAATGTTACTTGTAGGATCGATAGCATATTGTGGAGATTTGCAGTGAATAATATAAGTAAGGGTACCTACTATGTATAATATTAAGAATCATACACCCAGTTGCAGATACGCTCATTAAAGTTAATCATCAATTAAAACTCTTGCTAGCTTTTAATACGTCAACAAGTAATGAGCGTTTCTGCAACCTTGTGTTAGAGAGACAGAAAGATGAGAAAATGTGGGTACCTACACGATAGTGCGGTAGTGCCCTCATCAAGTTAAGTCGGTCGAGTAGTCGATTTCTAAAATTGAATTTATAAGGACCTGTTTCACCACTTCTGGGTAAGTTCTTTTTAGCTTGTCCGACAGATAGTTTGACATATTTTGTATGAAATTATGTCAAAATCTGTCGGATAAGCTAACAAGAACTTACTCAGAAGTGGTGAAACAGGCCCTAAAAGTTATAAAAAATAAATCTGCTGTCTATTATTATATTTTTAGTTAATAAATTTCTTTCTTTTCTGTTTTACAGTTTATTTGTTTAATATAATTTACATTGAATAAAAGGTTACCCTGCTCAGCTGCAAGGGTCGTCAGTTCATGTATTATACTTACTTTTTGCATGTAACTTCAACACCACAAATGTTTAAAGGCGTAGACCTTACCTGTGAACAAACAAAAGATAAAACGTTTCAATCCCCTTTAAAATTTAGCATTTATCTCGTTCTAAAAAACCTGACAGAAAAATATTTTTTAAAATTTTTTAGGGCTTTACGCAATAAATATTTTTGACTACTTATAAAGCTTTGAAAAATACATTTGTATTTTTTTTGAATAATCATTTCTTAAATTTCTATTCTATTTTTAAGGTTATGGCATCTCTTGGTGTAGATGATTTTGCCAATGTCGAGTTTTTGTAGCAGAAGTGCTTGACGTTGTACGGTTATATAGATATTTTGGTGACTTCAAGGGTTGTTCTTATAAAAGAACAATATCCTGAGCCACCACTGGAATAATGGAATTCCGCTGTAGGCCGGGGATGGGACAACCGACAAGCGACCGCCCAATAGCAGACCCACAACGCATCTCTCTTCTTAAATTTCGGTTATTTTTATTGCTCAAAAGTCATATTGTTGAATTTAACTAAAATGAGTGCATTGGTATTAAAATTATTAAGTTTACAGAGGTAAAAAACTTGATTTCTATGTTGCGTAGTGATTTTTTTAAAATATGTTTTCAGGTAGTCTAGTTTATAATTACTTCCTAGTCCTCCTAACAAAACTCCGTAAAATGACTGGGCTACAGCTCTGGTTGAAAGGCACCCTTAAATTGACACTTTTTGCCGCTAATAAACTCTATGGGCACATTAACGGGTTAGCTCAAACAACCCCCAAGGGCACGTTAAAGAGGCGTGGGAAGCCCACATTGGATTTAATTAGAAGAAATTCGGGAGGCGTGCGATATAAACTTTTCGAATTATCTCGCCAAGCTGAACGGAACGTGTGAAACTTCAAGAATTTATGTGAAGAACTTAGATAGATTAATCTAATGAGCGAAAATAACTTGTGATTGATGATAAGTCAATCAGTATAGGACAACATATTTTGAGAAGGTTGTTTCACCAGCTGAATCATGTATGCTACGACGACTTTGTACGCACAGACCACTAACTTTAAATACTCATAACTTTTGAGTCCCTATTGCGATGAAAATGATTAAGCCTTAATGGCTATCCCAACTAAGGCCTATGCTTTTGTAAAAACCCAATCCAAATCAGTACAGTATTTTATAATTGATGCGTGCCCAATCAAACAGACAAACAGACGTAAATTTTATAAATGGTCTCAATGTGTTTTCTTTACGTAGTACGTACCCTTAACACCCCCAAATCAATGTTTTTGCAAATATCTTCTATGTACGCACGGCGGCGGCAGATCAACCTACCCATAGTTGAACTCTATGTTCATGGACATAAGGTCCAACTATGGGTAGGTTGATCTGTCGCCATGCGTAATACTTACATCCACGCCAATTTAAAAAATTTTATATACAGGGTGATATTGATATATCATTAGCATCCTATAAAACGAATAGTCTACCCATCGAACTGAACAACTTTTACTATGGGAGCAAACCGAACGGAGCAACAACAAAAATCAGCTGTTCCACACTAACCTACTCGACTAAATTGTATGCAACAGCTGTTTTTTTTGCTCCGATCTATTTGCTCCTACGGTAAAAGTTGTTCAGTTTGATGTGTAGACTCTTAGTTTAAAGGATGCTAATGATATCAATTTCACCATGTAGTTGTAGGTACCAATGTAGAGAATTAAACATTTTAACGGGTTCTTACGTTTGGTATGTTTGAGTTCCCGATATTTCGGCAGTGTTATAACTGCCATGATCATGGGATGACGTGGTAAGAACCCGTTAAAATGTTTCCATCCAAAAACACTCAAAAACTGTACTATGTATAGAAGATAGTCAAATACGAGATTTGACCTCAATTTTCGTCATGCCTTTATTCCCCATCGGGTATCAGTGTGTACTGAAACAGTATAATAACGTTCCAAGAACATCAAATATTAATAAAGTAAGTTTCGTAGTAAAATATTAAGCACAGTGTTTTCGCAGAGTAAAAAAATTTGATCGATAATATAATTATAAGAAAATATTGGTTTTTGATGCGAAAATTTACTGCTTCAAATATTAAATTCAATTTGTTCCCAACGAAAAAAAATTGCTAAAGAGCAACATAAAAAGCAATTTTTCAACAATGAAAAAAAAAACAGCGGAGTAATGTAACTTGAAGGTTTCCACGTAAGTTTAAAAGCCTTGAAAGTTACTACCAAGTGAGAGTAGGCACTAAGGAGGATTCCGTTTCAATCGGAAATATGTTAACGTTATTTCTAAAATAAACTATGTATGAAGTGGCGACTGGCTCACCCCCCGTCACACTGGACAGAGTTTCGGTACTCCTGGTGAAACGTGGATGTTCTGAGGTTTCAGAATATCTGTGACTACCCCCTCGGGGAATATAGTCATGAGCATATGCATGCTTATGTATGAAGTACACACACCACACACTACACTTTTGAAGAAGACATAATTTTCTAAAATTAAGGTGCAACCGCTCTCTGAATCTAATAAAAACCGAGATACTATCAGTTTAAAATAACAATGTGAATGACCTTGAAGGGCCGTTGGATAACTTCACTCGGTTGAGAAAGAAATGTACACTTTATGTAAAGGGATAATGACTCGAGTGAAGTTCGTGTGATTGAGTGACGTCACATTTGCGAGCGAGGTCATGCACATTGTTATTTTATACTGATAGTACAGTATTTCAAACATTCACCATTTTCCCCCAAAAAGTTCGAAAATATAGAGTTGTCCTACAAAACCTACCATCAGCTGCAGATATGGTTGGGGGTAGAGAAAGAGCCCATTAATTGGGGGTGGGAATGGAGCCAGCTGGGGCTGACACCGGTGACCTCAACCGAGGAACTAGCGCCGCTAACCTGATGAAATTCCTGGCATGCAGGTGCCAGAAAGAGTGCGGTGGAGGGGAAAAAGTTCGAATATTTCGAGGTTTTTCAATTACCGCGCAGTTAGAAGAGGTCTTTCGAAGCTTTAAACTTGATTTTACATTATTAGTATCCTTATAAATTATACTTTGATCTAAGCACGGACCTGAAAGAAATACGGACCGAGTATTGCACTAAAAAGATGTGAAGCATGCAAGGTAATACAATCTCGTTTGTTCTACAAGGGACCTACACTCACACAGATGCACTAGCTCTAGGCGCAGGTCCGACAACCCGTCACCTTATGTACCGCGTGACAGCACGCACACAAAAGAAATGGGTGCTTCACTCATGATTAGAAATAGAAATAGAAATAGAAATAGAAATATTTATTTGCATTTATATTTAGATGACATTCCGTCTGGTTCTTCTTTTAGGTCTGTGGATCTAAGCTAATAACATTCCAAAAATCAGTACAAGGAAATTTTTCGCAACCTACGATGTTTTATATGACTGTCATATTCGACGTTCATAAAAAACCGACCGATTTAGGATATTAGTATGGACTATGGATAATACCTTTTTTACCCGACTACGCCAGAAAATGGGTAATGTTTTTGATCATAATCATCATCACAGCCTATATACGTCCCACTGCAGGGCCTCAGGGAGGGTGTATGGGCTTTGATCCACCACGCGTGACCAATGCGGGTTGGTAGACTTCACATACGCATCGGAATTTCTTTTTCAGCGTATGCAGGTATGCAGCGTATGTTTTCCTTCACGGATTCAGAGCAATCGGTATTACGTACACAAGTTAGAAAAACTCACTGGTACATGGCATGTGGTCAGGGCGGATTCGAACCCGGACCACATGACCTCAATGTTTTTTGAAGTACTTAATTAGTTCGTCTGTTCATTGTCTGTAATAAACAATAAGTTTTAAAAGGTACATTTTTTTTGGCCACGGAACTCCAAAAATGTAGGATCGTTCAAACTTTTACTTTCCAATTTAGAAGAAGTTGGAAATTAGATTCACAGAACAGCTGACGACCTTCGAGAAATGATTGAACTAATATAAAACGACATTATCCGATCTGACGGATATTAAATGAAATTATAATAGGGTGGGTCCTTCTTAATTATGCTGACGGTTTTTTTAAGAAGATGATCAGATCATTATTACACTGAACAACTTTCTCTGTGGGACCAAGGCCGAAATCTTGAAAAAATATGTCTATTCCATCTATCTTATCTTAATCTTAACTATTATAAAATCTTAAAAATCGTGAGGAATAAAAAAGTAGCGGTTCACTTCATATAAACTCAAATAAAACTCGATAGCGCGATTTCAATGACGTGTGGCGCCATCTATTGACAAGTTTGTTTGTTTGTTCGTGCATCACGCAAAAACTACTGAACCGATTTTGTTGAAACTGTTTTTTGTTTGATAGCTTATGATTTGAATTAAAATCTGGTGTGTGCAAACCTCTGATCACAGCAAACAAGGAGATTTGCTAAGGCGGCTCGGCCCCTGCGAACGCATCTTGCGCATATTGATCAAGATTTAAAAAACCGCCGTCAGTCAACAGCTCCTACGCGTCCGCGTCACATCTCCCGATTTTTGACAAAATTCCGACTTATTCAGTGGTTGTTTGCAAAAATAGAAGCAGCAAAATAAACTACGTGAAAGATGGCATCTCATTTCACGTGAAGTATTACAATATTTATGTTTTCCTTCGTTAAAAATCGCAAAATCTTAAATTTCTTATTGTGACAACGTGATAAAGTGTCAAGTGAATCGTACGTGATGAACAATATTCATTGCGTGCTTAGTGAAAATCGATAAATTAATTATGGTTAGTCCATCGGCGCAATGGATTGAGTTTTATCGATACTCACAATACGATGACGTTCGTATAATGCGACTGCTAGTGTTTGAATGTGTGCAACGTCCAGTGATAGTAAAGTACGCGTGGTCCGTTAGTGTGAGAGCCAATAGCAAGGATACGTTAAATGTTTGTGTGCAGTGTAAACATTGTTTTATGCCTGTAGTTAGAGGTAAGTAGTGGGAGAAGCGGCGACACCCGGTTTCTATACAAATCGCGCCACGTGCCAAATCTCCTTGTTTGCTGTGATCTGAGGTGCAAACGAAGTCGCGGGTAAACTAGTTCCATATAAGGCTGGTTTTCCACCAGAGATATGCGAGGTAGCGAGGCGGTAAGCGAGGAAAAAATCGGCCAATGAGAGTGCTTCAATTTCCCAATGACATGATCGAGCGAGCGCGCTGTTAGCGGATTGTTTACTCGCTCACCGCCTCGCTACCTCGCACATCTCTGGTGGAAACGCAGCCTAAAGCTGAAATACTACTCAACCAAAACATGACAGTTCTAATTTTTTTTCGCGATTTCTATGTTGACGCCAGAGAACATTTTTTTTAATGATTTGTGTTGTTACTAGAAGTAACGCGACAAATAAACGTCATGCGCCACATGCGGGTAGGAGGAGCGCGTTCGGGTGAAATAGGAAGTGATTGCTATTTTCTAGTTGTGGTTATTGCCATATTGATTGGGACAGCATTGTGACGTGCAGTGCCATTTTTTTGTACTTAGTACACAATAGTTCAATGATTTGGTATAAATATTACGTTCATTCATTCAAAATCTAGACAAATTAATTTTTCCCCAAACACGAGCTTAGTTTGGGACTGTTCAATTTGACGGAAATCCTAAGTTGGAAGTGGCTGCAGTTTCATATGAAATTGAACTCTATTAACTATGGGTTTAGTTACCAGAACTGTGCTAAACAAACCTCTACTCAGCAAAATCAAGTTCCTATTTGAACTCCATGTACAGTCAGCAACGCAAATATCTATTACTCCCCTCCGCACGGAAAGCGTCAATTGTCGTCCCGCTGCGCTAAACGAAGTTGTCGCTTTCTACCTCCGTCGAGGAGAAAAATAGTATACTAACCTCGGACAGTAAATAAAAAAGCCTCAGATCACATGTTTATTGACCTCGGCAAACTTTTCTTACTTTCCTGTCCTCGGTGTGTAATCTACTATATGTGGTACGCGAATAACAAGACATATTCCATTCATACTATATGAATACGCGTATAATGTCTTTATAGTTGGCTACGAATCGTAGCGCTACACGACCGTAGCCTCGAAGCCGCTACGCCGTAGCACATTTAACGGAAAGATTCTCAGAATCAATAGGGTTGCGAAATTATCGATAGTTTTGAAGTCGTTAAATGGTATTTTATAAGAATTTTAATTTTAGTATTATTTTCTTAAAATTGAACCTCAAGCGTCAATCTCGTGGCTTAAGATTGTTCCGTTGGAAAGAAAATGCAAAAAATTTTAAGTGCCAAAAAAACGAGTGTGTTAGACCACCTAAGATGTAGCCAATCATATCAATAAACCATTCTTCGACGGCCCAATAGCACAGTCTGTAGTGAACCTGCCTGTTATACCAAGGGATGCGGTTTCGAATCCAGTAAGGGAAAAATAGTTGTATGATACAAATAGTAGTAGTTTTACTTCAGTCGTGTGGTCTAAGGTACACTCGTTGTTTTAAACATCGATAGTATCGATAATCAACTATCGAGTGGCATCACTACCTGTCAACGCAGCCGACAAGCACAATGGCCGCCAGACGGTTCATTTGTAAAATATTATGATGTCTCAGACGACAACGCTATCGCTACCGGAGGAGACGGGACATTTTACACCCAATAAATATAGCCTTTTGTGTCATTTTGTAAGAGGTTTGTGAAAGGAATTATTAACACTGGGTGGAAGATTTTTAAGAGTTTCAGGAGACAATAATAGGTAGTTAGCCATTACAGTGTAAGTTTACACAGATGCGTAACTCTTCGGGGTGATTGTACTAATGATACTTAACTACTTTTCCCAAGTAACCTTTAGTAAATTAGCAAAAACAATTTAGACTTGCCATTAATAAATACAAGAAGCAAGAGCAAGAGCGCTCTCTTTTGCCTCTAAGAGTGGGTCGTGGGTCGGGTGGGTTTGTCTAAGAGTGTGCCGTTCAGGATCCACGCGGGCTGATAATATTATGAAGGCAGCTGGAAAGACAAGGATGAAACTGGCACAAGACTGGAAAAACTGGCATAATATAGAGGAGGTTTATACCCTTCAGTAGGTAGACAAAATCTGATGATAATTATGATCCTAAATGCAATCAGTTGAGCAAACTTTTATAAGTAAGTAAGTAAATATAGCCTCTAGAATCCCACTGCAGGGCAAAGGCCTGCTCTCACGAATAAGGGTCATAGAATGTGGGCCATACTCCACCACGCGGGCCCAGTGCGTGTTGGTGGAGGCAAGTTAGTGCTTGCGGTCAGAGAATTTTGAAGCCGCCTTAATAGGCCTCTGACCTGGCTTAACGAATAGTTACAACGCCATCTGACGGAACTATCCGAGACCAACTGCTTAACGTGCCTTCCAAAGCACGGAAACGCTCGAGATGAAACGGTCACCCATCCAAAGGCTGACCGGACCTGACGATGATACTCGCACTAGTAGACAAACATACAAAAAGTTAAAGATACAAAAAGATGTGGTCCAAGTATTTTCTCTGGCACATCTTCAATGCACTTACAAACACAGTTCATTTTGCAGTTTGTATTAGTAAGAAAATGACGTAACTATAATAAAGTATTTCAATACCATTCCCACAGAAATACGGTACTTACCTACATTAAAGGGTTTTAACCCTAAAGATGTGAATCATAAATTACATACGAGTAGAGGTCACTCTCATTAAGGGAAACATGTATCTGTAATCGGTTCTATAGGAGAAAACTTTAGGAACATTTCTTGATTATCAATCGGAAAGCGTAGGTGCCCAAATGGAGCTGTTCAAAATAGAGTAGTCTCTTCTTAAGGCTAGGTAATCCCAGTGCAAGCGTCTCTTTCTTGCAAGCATAAGTTTACAATTAGCCATCCCGCTCCAATTGAAAGCAGGATCGCAAAAAAACGTATTTTTCGTCAATATCTTTGCTCATGGGAGTTTCTAAGTTAAACATTCTTCTGAGTTCACTAGAAATATTTAATGTATTTAGTTAAGTACAAGAATAAAAAGTTTAATATCAGCAGTTTAATCATAGTATTGAAAAACCATAACAAAAAGGGGTAACTTTGGGATTTTTTTTCTATCGAGTAAACTTAATCTAATCGTGTAATTGAGAAAAGTCGTCCATCCGCCCGATCCTTAAATAAGACATAATTTAATTTCAGACTTTAAAACACGGTTTAAAACACTTTCGTTCGTGTTCAAAAAACGGCCTCGACGGGATAACAGCGTCTTAAAGAAAAGAGTGCATCTGTGTTTATAGTAAATACTTATTTATACACAGAAATACATGTAATTAAGTTGCTTGTCTCACACTGATTTTTTAAAGCTACCATACCACCGCGTCGGAACGTGCTGTCGCTGTAGAGAAGATGTGGCCAGAAACTCTACAGCATAACACGGAGCCTGGTGACCTGTAGCAAAGGTTTTTATTACCCACCACAGGCACCAGCGATCCACAACTAAATAATTTATGTGTACTTGTAGCTTAAGATCTATTACATTGTACTTACATTACTGGTTTGTAGTGAGAAATAAACGTTTTTATTTTCATAATAATTTATTTATTAAATTCCCCTATTGTGTAAATATTGTCAGTACAATGAATCAGTTGATTCGAACATTGTGTTTGGGCTCGTGCAACTCGTTAAAGCCTTTAAAACTGTCCATCACCCTAGAAATGGTATTGTTCTCATATTGGCTTATTTTATTTACTGTGTAGCCCATTTGTTAATTTTATTTTATTATTTGTTGAACACAACTTTATTTACCACGATGAACTTCGTACCGCCTTAGAATCTTCCCGACACACACTTGGCCGTTTTTTTATAGCCTATGTTAATGACAGATAATGTAGCATTCTAATGGTGAAAGAATTATTCAGATCGGTCCGGCAGTTTCGGAGCCTATTCAATACAAACAAACAAATAAAAAATCAAATCTTTCTACTATTAGTTTACGATACCGTGTATAAAGTAAAGTTTAATTGTCTTAGACTTAATTTTCTAGTAACTTAGTCCTATAAGTGAGACATTCTTTTTTACCCTTAACATTCCGGGTTCATATTTAATAAAGATTACCAGATAGGGGATGCCGAGGATTGGTCAGGTTTATCTCTGGGTCAGCTACTTTATTAAACGGACGGGTTATACTATATGTAGAGGGCATTGTGCTTTCATTAATGTGAGAACGTTTTAAAGGCCTCCGCTCATTGCAGCGATTTTATCGAGCGATAATATCGCTGCGATTTTGCGATAATTGTTTTCAGTAAATTTTGTATGGGGATGCGCTCGATCCCACACACTGCCGCGATATTATCGCAACTCTTTCGACTACATTCAGTGGTGGGGCACATGCGTGACGCGAATCGCGGAATCGCTGCAGTGTGTAAGGTGTCGCGATATCGCTGTCGATAATATCGCTCGATAAAATCGCTCGATAATATCGCTGCAATGTGCGGAGGCCTTGAATTGTTGCCACGAGATTTTATTATTGATTAAAATTAAAATTGCTTTTATACGATATTGGAATGATTGCGATTATAAATTTTAATAATACGGCTTTATTTGTTATTTAATCTTTAAATTCTTGCCTTCCGAATTTATTTTTGGGGCCTTCTGGTTACAAAATATTATGTTGACATAATTTTATCTTATAAATAACATAGAATAAATTAAGAAATTCACCTAAAATAGGGATCGCCAATCAGATCAGCCCACAAGTGTCCACTGCTGGGAATAGGCCTCTTTTTTACCAGACTGCATAAGGAGAAAAGTCATTTTTAATTGTGCCATATGTCACAGTCCATGCAAACTGATCAATTTGTAGACTCACCACCTTTACAATGTCTTTCAGCCTACTCCTGTTTCAGATTCAGATTCAGATTTATTTATTCATGAACAACTTACATTGTGTTTGAAATTCAAATAGCAGTAACTTAACCTAGAATATTAAACTAGAATAACAATATACCTACCTATTGAGTTAAAAAGAAAAAGCTAAAGAAACCTAATAAGTTAAATAAAAGACGAAAATATAATCTAATTTACATTTACAACAACAGGTCAATATTAAAGTAACTACATTCAATTTAAAATTATGGTAATGTCAAATAATGTCAGAATTGAATTGAATGTCAGAATATAAATTTGGACACAAATAGGTACATTAATGATTCGACTTTATCACCTTTAACAATTATACTACAATAAACCCATCTACTGAATATAAACACTTTTCCAAAAGAAGAGCTTTCAACCTGTTGTCCTGTTTAGTGCTGTAATACTATCCTACAGTAATAGAAAAATGTTACACCTAAATTAAAGCCTTCCTTCAGCCCCAAAGCATAAACAAAAGACAATAGCCTAACCATCGTAAATTATAATCAAACCAAACGTATTGCGAGTGACGGCCGTTTTTATGATCCGATTCAATTGTTCTTGACAACTTGACATGCCGCTCGTGTAGACGCGGTTAACTTAATTACGAACGAGATTAGCCAGTAGCGTAGCGAGGGGGGGGGGGGGCAGGGGGGGCAAATGTCCCGGGCGGCACTTTACTAGGGGCGGGAAATTCGCGAAAAACACAGATCGATTGAGCTCTGTCTATAACTAATTCGTAGAGCAGAAAAAGTCGAGCTCGCTGCGCTTGCTCTAAGTTTCTATTTTTGCATAGATAAACCAAAAGATGTCTGACCACAACCCGATTCGATGTGCAAACAAATTTGGAACTCGCTTCGCTCGCGCTGTTATTTTTTGTGAACGTATGTATAAAGGGGGCGGCAAAATCGGCCTTTGCCCCGGGTGGCAGAAACACACGCTACGCCACTGATATTAACTCACACACCCTGTGTAAGAAAATATACCTAAGTCGATATTACAACAGCTCGAATGAATAACAGAATATACCCCACTCTCCCAAATTCCGCGCTTATTCGAATTTTGAATTTTGCGCTTCGGGACCAAGAACTAAAATGCGCCTTATGTCAATGCGTGACAGCCTGTATCGTATGCGATACGTGGCGCCGCGCCGTAGGTACTTATTACAGCTGTCAAACGTGAGTGACGGTGATGGTCGCGTTGTTGGGAAATCTCAATTGGGAAAGGTTTTTGAAATGGTTTTATTTTAAGTATCTTGGACGTTGTCATTAATTATCTAGCCGCATTTAAAGTAACCAGAATCTAGCCTTATATTATAATGACTAGAAAACGAAAATCAAGTGCACAATGCAAACATCCAATGACTCGAGTACAAATATTAAATATTCATCATCATACAAATATTTGCCCCTTGAGGGATTCGAACCTGCGACCCTCGAATCCAACTGAGCTGTGGGGACTTACCATAGATGTCAACACCCACAAGTTATAGCAAAGAAGCTAACAGATGGCGCTACCGTCGCTCTCAGAAATATGCTCCATACAAAAACAACGTTCACCGTAAATACGTAACTCGTAACCTACTACAAATAAGGTTCACAATCGAATGCGAGACATAGATCGCGCAAGAGAAATAATCACAGCGATTCGATATAATACAAGGTCCAACTAAGAACGGTTGGACCACGGCCGGTCCCCAGGCTTCACACTAAGCCTGGTGGAAGATCTTCCCTTTTCAATGTGTAGTGTTTGGATCTTCTTTGAGTTTGTAGTTGACATTGTTGTTTATGATTAGCCTTCGATAAACGTCTAAGGTGACGGTCGTATTTTATTTAATAAATAGCGAACGAGGATAAAAATAATAAAGAAATAATGGAAATATAACGGAAATTATTGCTATCTGGTGCGTGCAAAGCTAAATAATAAAGGATAATTTTGAGTTGGTCGGCGAGATGTTGGTCGGGAAGATGGGTGAGTTCGATGTGAAATCGGGGGACTGGACGCTATACGTTGAGCGGTTAGAAATGCTTTTTAAAGTAAATGCCGTTACGGATCAGATGCGTTTGCCGATGTTAATTGCCGGTATGGGTGACAGCGCTTACGAACTATTGAGTAATCTGACCAGCCCCATCAAACCCTCGGAGAAGACGTATGCGGAGGTTGTAAATATACTGCGGGAACATCTTCAGCCTAAGCCTTCGTTCATGGCGGAGAGGTACCAGTTTCGGCAGAGGCGTCAACTAACTGGCGAGACAATATCACAGTATTTGACGGAACTCAAGAAGCTCGCTAAGCATTGTGAGTTTGGTTCGGTGTTAGAAGACAATTTACGCGATCAGATGGTCTGCGGGTTACAGAGTGACGTCATCAGGCAGCGTTTATTCGCCGAGGAGGAGCTTAAGTACGCGAGTGCGATTAAAATCGCATGTGCGCTAGAGGCGGCTGAGCGGGACGCGGCCGCGGTGGAGCAGCCGGACGGTGCCGGCGCCAGCGCGGGCGGCGAGCCAGGCGCGGTGCATGCGGTGTCAGCACGAGCGGAGACGGCCCGGCGCGGCCTGCAGCGGGGCGGCTCGGAGCAGCACCGCGAGGGTGCGCAGTGCTGCAGCGGGTGTGGAAGCCGGGATCACAGACGCGATGCGTGCCGTTACAAGAGATTCACTTGTAGCAAGTGTGGTCAAAGGGGGCATCTACGCCGGGTGTGCCCTAAGCAACGAGGTAGTGGCGGCGGAGCCGGGCGCAGTGGCCACGGCCGGCCTGTACATCATGCGGAGGCGCCGGAGTCGGAGAGTGCGGACGAATCGCGCTCCGATGTAAGCGTACTGGAATCGGAGGAGATAAACCACCTTTGTTTTAATGGCTATAAGCCGGTAAGCTTATCATTAAATATTGATGGTAGTAAGATAAAGATGGAGGTGGATACTGGGTCAGCGGTATCTTGCATTAGCAAGGGAACTTACGATAAGTTTTGTAAGAATAGACGGCTTGAGGATACCGATTTGGTTTTGAAATTCTATGACGGTAGCCGGGTTAAACCGGTGGGTGTTATAAGACCGGTAGTGAGATACGGGGATATGGTTAAAAAGCTGGAACTGTATGTTATCGACGGGGGAACGACATCACTGCTCGGACGACAGTGGTTATCGGAATTAAAGATAAGGATTCCAACATTTGTAAATAGCTTGGACATGAATTGCTCTAGTAATAAGGCAGTTGATAATGAGTTGGATGTTTTGTTGGACAGATATAAAGAATTGTTCTCGAGCGGGCTGGGTCGGTTCACGGGGGGCAAGGCGACGCTACGGGTGCGGGAGGGTGCGGCGCCCGTATTCTGTCGCGCACGGCCGCTGCCGTACGCGCTGCGCGAGCGCGTGAACCAGGAGCTCGACAACATGCTACGAGACGGAGTCATCGAGCCGGTGGAGTCCTCGGACTGGGCTACTCCGCTGGTACCGGTGCGTAAGGCGGACGGAGGGCTGAGGCTCTGTGCAGATTATAAGGTTACTTTGAATCCCGTCTTACTGGTCGATAGGTTTCCTCTGCCGCGGATTGACGACATTTTAGTAAACCTGAATGGTGCAAAAATATTTTCGAAAATTGATTTAACGCAGGCTTATAATCAAATTGAACTAGATGATTCTAATGGTTTGACGGTCATTAATACCCATAGGGGGTTGTTTAAGTACAACAGGCTAGTGTTCGGTCTGGCATCGAGCCCGGGAATTTTCCAGAGGATCATGTCCAATTTATTTAATGATATTCCGAATGTGGAAGTCTTTTTGGACGACATAATTATTGGATCTTTGGATAAGAAGGAGCATTTAGCCACATTAGAAAAAGTTTTCAATCGTGTGCAAGCTAACGGAATGAAACTAAAGAGATGCAAATGTTCCTTTATGATGGAGGAAGTAAAGTATTTAGGCTTTATCATTTCCAAGGGAGGGGTCAAGGCCGATCCTGATAAAATCGAAGCCATTTCAAAAATCCCACGGCCCAAAGACGTATCAGAGCTGCGATCTTTTATAGGTCTAGTCAACTTTTACGCAAAATTTGTGATGGGTCTGAGTACTATTCTAGCTCCGCTTTATGATTTACTAAAAAAAAAGGTGACTTGGAAGTGGGACCAAGGTTGCGAGGCGGCTTTTAAAAAAGTGAAATCAGTGCTAACGAGTACGGAAGTGTTAACGCACTACGATCAGAACAAGCCTCTGACACTGACATGCGATGCGAGCGCGCGCGGGATCGGTGGGGTACTCACACAGACGGGCGCGGGAGGTCGGGAGCGGCCTGTGGTATATGTATCGCGCGCACTTAGTGAGGCGGAGAGGCATTATTCTCAGATTGATCGGGAGGCACTGGCGATTGTGTTCTGTTTACGGAAACTGCATCAGTATCTGTATGGCAGACGTTTCACACTGCGTACGGATCACAAACCTCTAGTGAGCATTTTTGGTCCGAAACTCGGCATACCGGCGATGGCAGCGAGCCGCCTGCAGCGCTGGGCTGTTATACTGTCGGCGTATTCATATGATATTGAGTACATAAACACGAAACTGAATGGCGCAGACGCCTTATCACGTTTACCGGTACCAGGCGCTCCTACATCGCAGGTAAAGGTGCCCGAGCAGACGTACTTGCATTTTGCACAGGATGATTTGCTAATAGATTATCAAGAAGTCAAAAAACAAACTATGAAAGATCCCATTTTGGGACGAGTTTTATTATACATTAGGGATTGTTGGCCGCTTGATAATGAGATTAAATCTCTGCAACCGTTTTATAACCGGCGCAATGAATTGTATGAAGAGTTGGGGTGCATAATGTGGGGGCATCGGGTGGTTATTCCTGATGCTTGTAGGAGGAAGGTTCTGGAGGTGCTCCACGAGCCGCATATGGGCATAGTGAAAACCAAAGCAATCGCTCGCAGTTATGTGTGGTGGCCTGGCGTGGACGAGGCGGTGGAGGCGATGTGTCGCGAGTGTGCGGTGTGCGCAGTGGAGGCGGATGCGCCTCACCGGCATGCGGTCAACCCGTGGCCGTGGCCAGGCCGCCCCTGGTCACGGATCCATGTTGATTTCCTGGGTCCCATTTTTAATAAACTATTCCTTGTGGTTGTCGATGCCAGAACGAAGTGGTTGGAGGTTTTTCAAGTACCTAGTACGGCCGCTAGCTATAGTATTAACCGATTAAGTGAACTTTTTGCCAGGTGGGGGATTCCTAAGCAGTTGGTCTCTGATAATGGACCGCCATTCACTAGTAAAGAGTTTTTAGGGTTCGTGTCAGGGTTGGGGATCAATCATACTTTTTCGGCTCCATATCACCCCGCATCTAACGGGGCAGCGGAAAATGCGGTGCGCACGATTAAAAAGGCGATTAAAAAGGGTGTTCGGGAAGGCCGGGATATAAATTTGTTCTTAAATACCTTTTTGTTGCACTATCGTAACACGGAGCACGGCACAACAGGCGAGAGTCCGGCGGCCCTGATGCTTGGTAGAAGATTACGAACTAAATTAGATCTCTTGAAACCTGACCGGGAGAATAAGGTCAAGGAGATACAAAATAAGCAGAAAGATAGTGGCCCCAAAGGTTCCCGTGTTTTGATGCCCGGAGAAGAGGTATGGTTGCGCCAATATCAGGGTTCTGATAAGTGGTTGCCTGGGCACGTTACACGACGGGTTGGTGAAACTGATTATGAGGTTAGGGATTCCGTGGGTAGAGAATCGCATAGGCATATTGACCAGTTGAGACGGCGACATAGAAGTTCCTCGGTCTGCCCGGATCCTCAAGTAGTTGGGGAGAGAGGAACCTTGCGTTCCGTGGCAGGAGGGGATCCCATCGGCTTGGGGGCTCCTTTGGCAGGTACGGACGGAGGAGGAGTTCCGAATTCTCCGCCATCACCAACAAGGCTTCCGCCATCACCAACAGGGCTTCCGCCATCACCAACAGGACTTCCGCCAACCCCGTCACCGCCCCGGCCCGCTCGACCGATACGGCAGTGCCGCATTTTAAACCCTCCAAATTATAGATTTTAAGTGTATTTGATATTGTTGTATTATTGTGGTTTAGGAGGGAGGACTGTAGTGTTTGGATCTTCTTTGAGTTTGTAGTTGACATTGTTGTTTATGATTAGCCTTCGATAAACGTCTAAGGTGACGGTCGTATTTTATTTAATACAATGGACTAACATTCCCAAGTACCACCTCCATAGAGCTATAGGGCCCTCAACAAAGGGCTGAAAACTGTAAGACTTATTTAAATCCATTAGGTTGGGGATTTAGGGGAGTACTTTATGCTGCGTAGCCTTATTTCTGCTACTAAATAATAATGCCAAAATCTAACAACGATTATACAGGCAACATGACGTAAAAATTTCGTTCTTATACAGCATGACATATTTCAAACCGAACAAAGGTTTTTAATATCGCAACGTATTTTGAGTGACAGGCGTTTTTTTAGTATGATGTGAAATTTAAAATTATTTTCACAGAGTAGAGTTTTGAATTCATTTTTTTTATGTCATATCCTTTGTGGCATGGTCTTTCCATTTGGTCTATCTACCAACCCACGAGCTGGAAGTTTTGTTTGAGCTGACAAAGTTACTTCCTGACAAGACAGGTCACGTATGCCTGCTTTTGGTCTCTTTGAATGATTCAGGAAAGAACAGCGGTTGCCGGTGTCACAGGTAAATAGTAGCTTAGTAATTACGAATAGGTAATAGTATATGGTTCTACATACAGCACGGCCGATCCCCGCCCCCCTCTGACTTCAGATACCTCACCTCACACTTGATTTTAATAGTAAAATCAATCAAAAAAACAGAGTGAGCGAAGCGAGCTTGAGATTTTTCACACCATGACTTAAAACTTTCACCACCATTTTGACCACCATACATTATTACGCCTACAAAAAAATCAGCATGCTCGCGGGCCGCGATAGGAAGTTATTCTTAAAATTTTATCGGGCCCCAAGAAAATGCGATGGGCCGCATGTTTGACATGCCGGAGGTAAACAGTGAACAGTCAATTTTTCTAATTCGAAGTATCTATCTATTTCATTTATCATATTGTGAGGCACGGTCGTTTTTATGCTGCTCAATCCAATTGTTCGTGACAGCTTGACAGTTCTCATTGTGCGAATGCGGATAATTTAATTACGGTAGAGTTTAGGTTAGCGCGGAGCGGAGAGGTATTGAATTAAATCACGTTGATAAATGAGGAAAAGCTTTGAGCGTTTTTGTTGCTAGAAGTAATGACGACTTTGTTTCTCGAGCCCTTTTATAAAAAGTATGATACGCTCAAAAGCAGGTTTGAATGTTAAAAGTAAAAACAAACTAACTTAAACAAACTAATTAAATAAACACCTACACCAAAAAATAATAAAAAAAATACCTAAGAGTGTGTAATCAATTTAATTAGTTATGCACCACCGCAGAAAATATTATTCATAAAAAATAAAAAAAATACTTAAGAGTGTGTAATCAATTTAATTAGTTATGCACCACCGCAGAATATATTATTCATACCGTTTTTCTGTATCAGCGGACCTTTCCTACTACAAGCTTAAAAAATTTACCTTCTTCAGTCTTATTTTGCGGCGGCGGGCGGCGCTTGTCAGGCGGCGGCTTGAAAATTCTCTGACAGCAAGTTGACAGCTAACTTGTCTCCACCAACACGCACTGGGCCCGCGTGGTGGAGTATGGCCCACTTACTCTCATTCTTATTCGTGAGAGGAGGACTTTGCCCTGCAGTAGGATTCTACAGGCCTTACCTTACCAGTCTTATTTTAAAATTGGTATGTTCAAAATAGGACTAGGTACTTAGTCCCTTGGAAATAGGAGAAAAAGACTATTCAATTTTTTTTTAACTTTCCTATAGTTTTATTAATCAATGAAGTCGGTGCTAAGCTTAGGTATTTTGTTTTAGATCTAGACAAGACCTTTCCACTTTCCTTGACAATGCATCGCAAACACAAATAATATAGTATTTTTTTCAAGGTCCAACGATGGTCTAGTATACAGACACTTTGTCTGAATTTAAATAAAAGACAGCGATCTAATGGGTACTTTAAGTCAAAACATTTATTATACTTAAGCGTACTCAAAATAAATTGCCATGTTCTTAAAATAAATCGCCAGTTAAACAGGCATTCAAATTTAACACCGTACCCAAAACGAATCTTTTCGAAATCAAAATAAAATCCCCTATTTCGCGCGCCATAGAATATTCTAGTAAAAGTGTCGACGAGCGTGGTTATAAAATTTTATGTGAGCACAAATTGTCCATTTTGGTCTCTAACGTTCGGCGCAGCTAAATGGAACGATTGAATAAAATGCCTTTCGATTTATGTCCTGTGTAGATAGCACAGTATAGTACGACAAACCGTTCTATTCCGGTGTATAATTGGAAGTACGTGCTACAGCAAAGCGGTGAGTGAAGCAAAAATCTACCAATAAACGTAGTTCATTCTCCTAACCTTGATGGAATAAGGAAAAAATACATTCTTAGATCAATTTAGGGTGATTAAGACGAAGACTGCTACCTGGGTCACTGTCTCTATACCTCAATCAACTCCAGTCTAACGAATAGGTACGTATCTGCGTATTTAGTTCAGCTTTTATTTAGGTAAATATGGTAAGTTACGGTTAATTTTGGAATTTAGTCCTTATCGCCTATGGAATGGACCTATGGTAGGTAATTTTGATAAGTCTAGTTTAGCAAGTACTATACTATAACCACATTACTCCGTAACCACTGTGAGGTTAATTTTTTCAGGCGTGGGATGTTATGGTCAGATCTTCTTGCTTGTTTAGAATTATAGGAATTCGATTTCGAATAATGCAATAAAAATATTCTTTTTCGCTTATTCGCCTCGTACATACTCTGGAAGAAATACACAATAAACAAATTTCGAGACGGGAACCATTTTACGTTTTTTTTAGTAATTATATACACGTCTTAATTCGATGTACCTAGATCTGCTAGATCTAACAGATTTTCATTTTATAACGGTAACGGTCTTAAGCTAAGCAGAGCTCAATTTGACCGTTACTGTATGTTAAAGTGCAAACGTATAGCTGTTAAGGGATCCATTTAATGTCACCTTAATATAAAAAAGGTCGTTTTATGTCCGTATATTTATTACTGTGATATTGCCTACGACATAGACGTTAAAAAATGCCATGTTCCCAAATTTGCTCATAAAACCGCGTTCTGCGAATCAATTTAGTATTAATCCATCAAGTGACAGATTTCTGTTTTACATTGTGTATAAATAAATAAAGACATTTAAATTAATTATTGACAAATCCGGCATGCTAGGTCCAAAGCTTTCGATCTTCTCCTGTCGAGTTGATTGTCATCACAAAGTGATAAAGAAGATTTACCAACCATCATTGCTGATTGAAGTGATAAGTCGGAGAACTAAAGTGGTTGACACAACTCCGAAAATTTTCAAGCAGAAGTGGCAATGGTCTGGTCATATCTTCCGATGAACTGACAACCGATGGGGTGACAGAGTTCTAGAGTGGAGACCACGAACTGGCAGGCGTAGTGTGGGAACTTGCTTCCAGCTGGACAGATGCCCTTAAAATAGGTAGCGGGGAGCGACTGGATGAGGAAGGCCAAGGTTAGAGTTTTGTGGCGCGCCTTTTGAGAGGCCTATGTTTAGTTGTGGACGATGAAGGCTGATGATGATTGTTGATTGCAAAGGTTACGCCGGCTGTGTATTAAGTTAAGTTACGTTATAGCCTGTAGGATCCCACTGCAGGGCAAAGGCCTCCTCTCACGAATAAAGGTGAGAGGGAGTGGGCCATACTCCACCACTCAGGCCCAGTGCGGATTGGTGGAGGCAAGTTAGTTTGTCAACTTGCTGTCAGAGAATTTTCAAGCCGGAATTAGGTATCTGACCTGGCTTAACGAATAGTTACACTACCATCCGACAGAAATATCCGGGATCAACAGCTTAACGTGCCTTTCGAAGTACAGAGACGCTCGAGATGAAATAACACTAAACGGTCACCCATCCAAAGACTGACCGGACCTGACGTTGCTTAACATCCGTGATCGTTTCCGATACCGAAGCTTCACTACGCCAACGAGCGTGTATTAAGTATCGAATTATAATACCTTGAACGACTTTAAGGTGGTTTCCATCCATACAAAACGTTGTCGTATAACACTCGTAGACGGTATTAATAAAAGTAATGTTTTATATATGGAAAAATAGCTTAGAAAATCTAGTTTGCGCATATCAAATAATATTTACAATTTATAATAATATTAAGAAGATATCACGCACACGAAATTATTCATACAAAATTTCAAACCCTTATATCTTCGTAATTATATTACAAATTGTAAATATTATTAGATATGCGCAAACTAGATTTTCTAAGCTACTCGTATTTTTCCATGTATAAAACATTACTTTTATTAACACCGTCTACGAGTGTTATACGACAACGTTTTGTATGAAATTGACAGCTCTCCAACCACCTTTAAGGCACCATAGAAGCTTCTTTTCAATCTACCATAATATTACTGTTGCAATAAAAAATAAACTCAATAAACTCTTTTAAATTCTCGTAACTTCGTAAGACATGCCTTTTTTCCCCGTGATTGCAGTTTATTTTGTTTCAAATCATCATCATATCGTATGGCATTTTTGTCTTCCTGCTTGGATCCGAGGGGGGGGGGGGGGGGGGGGGTTAAATTTCAAGGTCGAGATATTTCAGCCAGTCTTCCGCTGCCGGGGTTAGCCTATGGAGTTCTTCGATTCCACCGGGGAAACGGCGCAGAGTGCACATTTTTTGTCAAAAGGAAACCTTAAAAATAATTGGAACGTTATTTTACGAAGCAAAAGAGCGTACCATTTTTATCCAAATAAATGGGCTTGCTTTCGTTAGACTATTGAGATGGGCTTGTAAAGAAATAAAGGGTGTTTCAGAAAAAAGTTTTATTACCATAAAATGTTTAAGTGAAGTTGGATTTACTAACAAAACAAAAAGTAGTTAAACATAGTTTTCTCCCCTCCGGCCAGAAAGCGTCAATTTTCGTCCCGCTGCGCTAAACGAAGTTGCCGCTTTCCACCTCGGTCGAGGAGAAAAATAGTATACTAACCTCGGACAGTAAATAAGAAAGCCTCAGATTACATGTTTGTTGACCTTGTGTAATCTACTATTTCTACTATTCAAATAAAGACCACACAGGGATGTATTTCGAACAAGGTTTCAATTAATAAAAACAATTATTGACAATTTATTATAAAAACTATTTGAACAGAAGTGCTATTTTTGAAAGTCATCATCATCATACACTGTGATTTTCGTCATAATACAAGTCCAGGCTAGATTCTGGTACTTTATAAATGTAACTAGATAAACAATCTGTATGAAAATGTCAACGGTATTTATATTTAGGACAAAAGTTTAAAATACCTACAGAAATAAACTAAACTTTTTGATTTAGGCATTTATTTAGGTATGATAATATGGGTATGATAAAAAAATGCATAACTTCCATAGAGTTTGGCATGCCTTTTGGATACGAATACGAGTTATGAATTAGGATGTGTGGCACTTGACTATATTTTTTTGTGTATGTATGTAATAGAAACAATTCTAGAACACCCTTTGCTATAAATATAACTTCTTTAATAAAATAACATAATAAGTAGCTTAACTATACAAAATAATAGCTTTTTAAAACCAGCTTTGATAAAAAATATTCAATTTTCCATTAGTAAAATGAAAATACATTTTCACTAAACATTTTTAAAATATTAAATGGTTGTGAGTGACTTTTTTTAACGAAAGTTTTCCAGAAATAATTATGATGTTTTTTAATAAGTACTTAGGTACGCTACAGTCAGCGGCAAAAAGATGAATACACTTTTACTACGTCGTAGTATAAAGATGTATACATCTACATCGTTTTGCAGTCCTACGCGTAGTACTAAAGTGTATACATCTTTATACTACGACGTAGTAAAAGTGCATACATCTTTTTGCTGCTGACTGTACAGTACGAGAAAAAAACCACTCTAAAACATTAGTAACTTCAAATTTGAAATTTTTTCAGAATATTATTATAATGAAAACAAAAAGCCCGAAACAAAGCATATTGTGGAAAAAAGCCACTTACTTTTCTATTAACCGAGCAATGTTTTGCCCTAAAGTTTAATTGAAAAAGGGCAATAGACGTGTGTTCCACAAGAAATGGGCCGAATATATTCACTGGTCTTGCGTGGCGCGTTACAAAAAGTAAGAGGAAGCGGTGCAAATGATTAAGTAGTAGCGGATTTACTTGTGATATAAAGGGAATAATTTTGCTTCGCTACAAAATAAAAATATTCCTAGCAAAATATTCCAACTTATACCGACTAACAAAATAAATTAACAAAAAAATATATGAGGAAGGATTTTCTTTCAAAAGCAGAATAACTTTTAATTTATTAAGTATGTGAGTTCTAGCTATAGGATCCGAAGAAAAAGTCTCATGATACTAAGTGAGGATGAAGAAGTTTACTTTAGAGCTTTACTTTTATTATTTATTATATTATGGCTGATTCTAACACTCTTCAAAAAATTAAATAAAAACCTTTACTTACTCCACTACTCTGGCTCATGTTTCGGAAAGTACGTGTTACGCAATGCAGCGTTGATACTAAATAATAGTAAATTAAAGTCAGGCCCTTGTGATTCCTTTAAATTTAAACTACTGCTCTAACAGCACTTAATAACTGGCTTCTTTAAACATGATACCTATTCTTGAAGATCGTTAGCCCCCGTATGAAATACGTAGGTACATTTTCGCCGGAGCTACGATACGTAAGGTATCAAACCGGTCCTTGACTGATTGTCCGGTTATGACCAGTCCGAGGTGCTGCCACTAGCTCCTCAACAGGTCCGTTTTCGCGCAAAGTTTAAACAATAGTTATTTGTTATGCTAGGCTGCAAAGATGCTTTTTGGCGCGAGTACTTGTATTGAAACCTGAGTAAGCGAAGCTTGCTCAGGTTGCTGAAATAATAGAATCCTGAGCTTAGCGAAGGTTTCAAAGGTACGAGACGCAGAATAACTTTGCAGCCGAGTGAAACACACAACTGTTCACCTAACAACAGCGAGGATAAAAAGAACATTTTAAAAAGTTTTTTTTTTGTGCTGGCCAGTGACATGAAATAGTTATTAAATAATGTTTTCACCTCACAAGCTCGGAAAGATTCTGTTTATCGTTCGAAATCTGAGTGCAAAAGTGTATTTTATCCGCTAGCGTGCAAAGAGTTTTTGAAATTCGAATTTGTCTATTAAATATTTTTGTATACCGCCAATGCACTGAAAATGCTTAAGAACTATTTCATGACACTGGCCAGCACGAAAATAAAAACTTTTTGAAATGTTCTTTTTAGCAATTCACTTTTTTTCCTGGCTGTTGTGAGGTGAAAAATTGTGTGTTTCGCTCGGCTGCAAAGTTATTCTGCGTCTCGTACCTTTGAAACCTTCGCTAAGCGCTCAGGATTCTATTATTTGAACCACTCGCTTAGCTCGTGGTTCAATCCTAGAATCCTTCGCTTGCTCAGGTTTCAATAAAAGTACTCGCGCCAAAAAGCAACTTTGCAGCCTAGCATAACAAATAACTATTTCACCTCACAAGCTCGGAAAGATTCTGTTTATCATTCGAAATCTGAGTGCAAAAGTGTATTTTATCCGCTAGCGTGGAAAGAGTTTTTGAAATTCGAATCTGTCTATTCTATATTTTTATATACCGCCAATCCACTGAAAATGCTTAATAACTATTTCATGACACTGGCCAGCACGCAAATAAAAACTTTTTGAAATGTTCTTTTTATCAATTCACTTTTTTCCTCGCTGTTGTGAGGTGAAAAATTTTGTGTTTCGCTCGGCTGCAAAGTTATTCTGCGTCTCGTACCATTGAAACCTTCGCTAAGCGCTCAGGATTCTATTATTTGAACCACGAGCGAATCCTTCGCTTGCTCAGGTTTCAATAAAAGTACTCGCGCCAAAAAGCAACTTTGCAGCCTAGCATAACAAATAACTATTGTTTGAGTTCGGAATCGTGCAAGGGTAAGGGCGTCGCCAAGGGGGCAAAACACCACATGCTTGCTCATTTTGGTATGTGTAAAATAACAAAGATAGAATGATAGAAGCATAATATAATTATCTCGATCTCTCACGTTTTCTTGCGGGCGTCATTCTAGATCCACAGGAAAGCCCAGAAGGTTACCCCGAGATTTTTTTTTGAAATATCTTAACGTTATAGGATTTTAGATAGATGCCGCACGCAACGAGCTTTAGTTAAATGGGCAGCCAATCGCTTTCTCTTGTAACTTTAACCACACAACAGCGGCAGGCTGACGAAGGTCCCGGCGACCCCTGTCACTGCCACACGAGACCAGAAAAATGTATCGGGTAACTAATAGAAATCATCTCCATGAGATAACATTGCGTTTAAGAAGAATTCCCCTTTTTATTACCGATTTGTGATTGTCTTATCTTGTTTAATATGATGTGATTTAGTTTTGTGGATGAACGTTATTTGGTTGGAAATATAGGTTTCATTGATGGTTTGACATATTATTTATTATTATTACTACCGACCACAAGCGGCTTGGTATATACAATATCAATGCTCACGTGCGCGCTACACTGAAAAAATTTTTTGTTTGATATAACCAAACTTTAGTGACTACCAAACTATTTTGTAGCACATAATCAAAAATTTGGTTATAAATAGCTAAAGAATTGTCTATTTATAACCAAAATTTTTGGTAGTCACTAAAGTTTGGTTAAATCTGACAAACATTTTTTTCAGTGTATGTGTGAGGATCTTACTTATCTAAGAAGATGGGCTATCACGTGAGAGCACAGTCACCGTGGCCGAAATCGGTCAGGAGCAATATATAGGGTCCTTCTTAATATGCTGACACTTTTTTTAGGGAATGATCAGACCGTCAAACTGAACAACTTTCTCTATGTGACCAACATCAAAGTCGCGAAAAAAAAAATCTGTTCCATACAAAACTGCAAACCTACTCGAGCCAAATGTATAGGACAGCAGATTTTTTTTTCGCGTTTTCTATGTTGGTCCCATAGAGAAAGTTGTTCAGTTAGATGGTCTGATCAACCCCTTAAAAAGTGTCAGCAATTAAGTTGGACCCTGTATGCATACCTATACAGGATGTAACAAATACACTCTAAAATACTTAAGAAGGTTCTTCAGGCCATCAAAATAAAAAATAAAATCAGCTGTTCCATACAAAACTGCAAACCAGCCAGCCAAATGTATGGGACAGCAGATTTTTTTCGTGATTTCGATGTTGGTCCCATAAAGAAAGTTGTTCAGTTTGATGGTCTGAACCACCCCTAACAATTGGTCGATCGTAAGTGGTCTTAAATATTACTTTACGAGTTTTCTAGCTTATTTTAGCAATGAAGGTAACGTTCAAAATGCTGCGTAACTGAAACAGCGCATCCGACCCCTGACGTTTAAGGGTGAATTTAGCCTTATGTTGACCTAAAACGTATCTTTTAAAAGAGTTGACAAAATGTTGGAGAACGGACAGTAACGCACCATTCCAACCAATAAACTAGTGTGAACAAAAACCACAAAAAAATCTGGTCAATTCCGTACAATGGGACGGCGGTATTTTAGCTGCCTTTGTGGGGTTCACTTTGTACCGTCACAGAAAAGAGATAAATAGTACAGCAACTTCATACAAGCGCTTGAATCGACGACGCAAGCACACAGACGAGCGCCACGTACACGGCCCGCTAAAGTACTTCGGGGCGCAACAGTATAGCACATCTCTATTATAATTTCTTTACATGCGCACGACTCTGCTTTTTTCCATACTACATGTCGCGGTAAGGGCGGCTTTCGCTCTCCGAAAAGCGCGCGTGTAGAGAAATTTATACTAGACGTGCTGAAGTACCTTACCATGGTATGGCCATGTACGTGAGCGCTCGTCTGTCTGTGTGCGTCGATTCGAGCGCTTGCATGAAGTTGCTTTACTGTGTTTTTCTTATCTTTGGTACAGTTTTGTTTGGACTGCTAATACCGGGCTTAACGTATGCGGCAGTCGTCGTTTTTGTTTGCTCCCAACCTTCTCCGTTTTAGAGGCTTTTTAACCGACTTCAACAAAAGGAGGAGGTTCTCAATTCGACCCGTATGTTTTTTTTTTTGTATGTTTGTTACGCGATTACTCCGCCAATTGGGGATTGATTTTGATGATGATTTTTTTGTTTGGTAGGTCATACTTCCAAGGTGGTCCCACGAAATTGATTCAGCGCTTGTTGAAAAAATCTACAACAACAACAAATATATACACAGTCACGGACTTGAAAAAAAGACGGACGTAATGTTACACAAGATAGATGTGTAGCATTAAAGGTCCTAAAATTTCGTTTGTTCTGGGCCTACACTCACACAGATGCACCAGTTCTAGGCGCAGGTCATGTACCGCGCGACAGTGCGACAGCACGCAAACCATAGACTACGATTTTTTTTTCACTTACGCTGGTAGACGGAACATCAGCGTAACCGCGTATGAGATAGCGATAGTCATGAAATCCTATACTTACAACTTGTATGAAGCTAGATGTCTGCCTCCGGAGTCAGACAGCCGTCGTAGAACAAAAAAGTGGTTACGTCGATAAGGACAGCAATAAGAAGCGATCTCCTTTTTTAACTAGAGCGAATTTGCTATGTGCATCTCTTACTGAGTGAATATGACAAGAGACATGCTTCCTTCTAGTACCATCTCTTTCTACGATGCACACACATAATACATAGGTGCTTCACGTATGATTAAAGGATACTACGTTCGTCTTTTTTCAGGTTCGTGACACAGATGACGTTTATATTTGTCGATTCTCTTCAGGAGTGCGATTTTTGAACATCACACGTTCAAATCAGCGGTATAAAATGTCAAAATTACTATGGACTTATGGAGATTATGCATATTTCGTCTTTCTACTGCTAATTCTAACTTGTAATGTTCAAAAATCACACTCCAGCCACAGACCAGAACAACACTAAAAAGATCTGAAGCATGCAAGGTCCTACATTTTCGTTTGTTCTACAAGGGTCCTATACTCACACAGATGCACTAGCTCTATGCGTAGGTCCTACAACCCGCCACCATTATGTACCGCGTGACAGTTCGTCAGCACGCACACAAATATAAATGGGTGCTTCACTCGTGATTAGACCAGATTAGGTCCGTCTTTTTTTCAAGTCCGTGACTCCAGCAAAATAAATGTTTTGATGGGGACTGTCAAACTATGTTTTTTTTAACTGTCATAACCAAGAAGTTTTATATGCCTATATTTATATGTAAAGCTTCTTGGTCATACTCAAGAAGTTTCGAATCTATAGGTCATACTGTTGTGTTTAAACGTATAAAAACTTCATGGATATACTCGTACCTAGTACCGAAACACATAGATTTAATATTTTTTTCCCCTCCGGCCGCAAAGCGTCAATTTTCGTCCCGCTGCGCTAAACGAAGTTGCCGCTTTCCACCACGGTCGAGGAGAAAAATAGTATACTAACCTCAGACAGTAAATAAGAAAGCCTCAGATCAAATGTTTGTTGACCTCGGCTTCGCCTCGGTCTTCGAATTACATGGGATCTGGGCCCTTTCTTCCTTTCCAGTCCTCGGTGTGTAATCTCCTATAATTGATCATGGCGGCGGTCGGTAATGTTCGTCTTTTTTTAGGGTTCCGTAGTCAAACAAAGAACCCTTATCGTCTATTACTTTACTTTCGTCAATTCTGTCTGCCTGTCTGTCTGTCTGTATGAGGGTGTTTGGGCGTTAGTCCACGACGCGTGCCCAATGCGGATTGGTAGACTTCACAATACGCATCAGAATTTCTTCTTCTGCATATGCAGGTTTCCTCACGATGTTTTCCTTCACCGTTTGAGAGCAGTCGGTACTACGTACATAAGTTAGAAAAACTCATTAGTACTCATTTATGCATCTATTAAATCGAAATATGGCATAAAGACATATAACAGTAACCCAAAAACAGAAATGTTGTACGAAAGATGGGTTGGATTGTTTTTAATCGAGTGTGGTGAGAGCGTACACCGTATCCTTTGCATTTACTTATAACTGATATCTAAGTCGAACTAATATATTTCACCTAGATTTCAACACTGAAAATTTTGAAATAAAAACATTTTAACAAAAAATTAAAACCGACTTCAAAACTAAAAAGGTAAAAATAATAATATTGCAGTCGTTGACTTTTACATTCGCATCTAAAAGAACATTAATTTGTTTTATTGGAGTCGGTGTCAAGCCAAGCCAAGCCAAAAAATTACTGCAAGCCCGGTTGCGAATCGTCCGGCTTGACACCGACTCCGATAAGACAAATTAATGTTGTTATAGATGCGAATGTAAAAGTCAACGACTGCAATATTATTATTTTTACCTTTTTAGTTTTGAAGTCGGTTTTAATTTTTTGTTAAAATGTTTTTTTATAACTTTTTTCGTTGTTGTTTAAGGGACGACTTTTTGACTAATTATTGGGATTTTTTTCGATGAAATTCATTACGGTTTTTTTCTTTTATTCTGAACTAGCGACCCGCCCCGGCTTTGCACGGGTGAAATGCACATATAAATCTTCCTCTTGAATCACTGTATCTATTTTAAAAACGCATCAAAGTCCGTAAGCAAACATAGGGACAGACAGACAGCGGGAAGATACTTTGTTTTATACTATGTAGTGATAGTGAAGAAAAGAGAGCAACCACTGGCTGTATGATGAAGGAAAATGTTATGAGGAAACATGCATGCTTCAATTTAGAGGCATGTATTGTACCCATTGTCCATTATAAGTGGGGGATAACTGCCTCCGTGGTCTAATGGTTAGAGCATTGGGCTCTTGACACGGAGGTCGTGGGTTTGATTCCCACGGGGGCACCTAGTGAAATGTCACTTTGTGCGTTTTTCCCCAGTTGGTTAGGACATTGCAGGCTGAGTCACCTGATTGTCTGAAAAGAAAGATGATTCCGTGCTTCGGATGGCACGTTAAGCTGTTGGTCCCGGCTACTATCACTGGTGGTAGTAGTCGTTACATAAAAACCACGTCAGAGGCCGTAAGGCGATTTGAATAAACTATGACACCAGGGCTTTGCAGCCCACTCGATAAGAAGAGGATTATAAGTGACAGGGTCCCTCCCCGACACACTGGACCATAGTAAGCACAGGACAAAGTTTCGGTACTAGTGAAACGCGGATGTTCTGTGTTTTCTGAATAACTCCGACTCAGAGAGTCTAACTCTAACGCTATGTTTTAGTATGCTTTTGACCTGACCTGGTTTTACAATGAAATTGGGTATCTTTTTAACCATTTTATTCATTAACGATGGCACTTTTTGACCCGAAAAATAAACTGAACCATCTACAGCTTCACGATATGAGAAGTGATGTGGTTTTTATAGAAATCGATTTTAATGAATAAAACCGAAGAAAAGGGAATCTAAAGTCACCCCTTTTTTTTCCAGTTGTAACCATTTTACTCTTAGGTACATTTTAAATCGGAAGAAAATGAAAATTTACAATTTTGTTCACAACACAATTTATAATGATGTGAGTTTCTTACTTTTTTGAAAATAATAAAAAACACCTCATTTATCAAAGAAAACGGCTAAATTTTGACTGGCCACGCACTCGTTCGCATCGATTAGTTAGTATGGAGAGTCGTGGTCCCCGGATGATACGCTTTAAAGTCGACCCAATTTAATAGATCACATTTGAAATCCTGTCAGTTTTAGCTTCGTAGTATTAGACTGAAACTCTCTGGACACTGGTGAATACATTTAATAGACTTTTCCTCAATAATTATATAAAACATTGGAGCGGTTTAGAATTGCGTACGCGCGTCACACGGGGCCGAGGCGGAAGTGAGCCGGCTGTCAGATTGACAGCAGACCAAGGGGCAATCCATAGAGCACGCAGGGGGGGGGTCTGCCAAAAACCACTTTTCCTCTAACAGTTCGGCCATCCTGACGGTATGGATCAACAACACATAAGCCCCTCACGGCACGGATCAACTCACATAAGCCCCTGACGGCACTGATCCACTCACATAAGCCCCTGACGGCATGGATCCACAACACATAAGCCCCTCACGGCACGGATCAACTCACATAAGCCCCTGTCGGCACTGATCCACTCACATAAGCCCCTGACGGCATGGATCCACAACACATAAGCCCCTCACGGCATGGATCCTGTTCACATAAGCCCCTGTCGGCACGGATCCAGTTCACATAAGCCCCTGTCGGCACAGATCCACAATACATAAGCCCCTCACGGCACGGATCCTGTTCACATAAGCCCCTGTCGACACGGATCCAGTTCACATAAGCGTTTGCTTCTGCTGCGACACTTCACTAGTCATGGATGGTCATCACTCCATCCCCTCAGGCATCGTTTATGTTATGGCACACAGGCGGACATCGTCACCACATCATCAAGTCATCTCAAACCGCATCATGCATGATAGGTCATGAAAATTAAGGAAATATGCAAATTAGTTTATTTTACACAACTTCAACAAAACAATGCGTTAACATCAGGGCCTCAAGTCGGGTTAGGGCCCCCAAGTCACAGGTTATGAATCGCAAGTCATGAGGTTAGGGCCCTAAGGGCGAGCACATGTAGGTGAGGTCCCTTATGTCAAAGGGTCATGCCTCAAAACATACTTTTATTTTATTTATTTAATTTAAGCAGTCAAATCGCCTGTTGCTGTAGCAACTAACATCATGCCCGAAGACAGTCGTGTTGGATTGGAACTTAATCGTTTCATTCTTGACGAGGACCCAAATGCAGTACCGGCAGGCTCCACAACTATGTGTGACATTTAGACTTCATCATCCTTCAACGACTAGATCCTTAATATTGTGATTTCAAATGGACAAACTTTTTTTTTTTTTTTTTTTTTACTAACCAGATTTGTTCACAACTTTACCATTTAATAATTCCAATTTGTTTATTAATATGTTATATTCAACTGTTACTCGATTTAACCATAACCCGATCAACTTCAGTTTGTATAGGTACTTACTTTAGCTTGCTTATTGCATTTGTAACACATAACTTTCATTACAAGATCAGCTTTCAAACATAGATAATGTCATGACAGTACTGTAAGATAATGATTTTTCATCAAAGCCCGTACACGTTCCACCTTAGCTCATTGTAGCACTCCATTCCTTGCCGTTCAAAAGATAATTAAACACACGGATACAACACATTGTACTGCACATATCCATGTTAACTACACATCTCAAACCGATTGTACATGGATGCCATATGAAATGAAATACCTAGTAAATTTTTAGTAAGTCTCCGTTTCATCATTTTCATTTAATCACATTCACATCAAACAAGTAAAGAAGCAATATTATGGCAACGATCAGTCAATAACAACAACTGTCTCTGTTAATTAGTCTTTCAATGTGAACTAATGAAACGTCTACATAATCATCATTCCACAATTTAAACTTTTAATTACAATAGGTCATATTCAGTAAACATTTCACCAAAGCACAGAACCACCACGATTTGGACGATGCATTCAAACCAATTAATTTGCAAATCGGTGGTTTGTACAACATGACCTCTATTCCAAAAGCAATAAGGTTCAATTTATAAAATAGAATTTTGACTTTTAAAAACATCAATGTGATTTTTAATCAATGATAGTTCAGCATGTTTCCGACGTAGCTGGTATTAATGTACTTAACATAATTCAAATAATTCAAGCACAAATAATAAACGACGATCTCTCTTACTACGATCTTTCGACTTTTGTAGGCACAATAAAATGGAACAGACTTACTCAGGTTAGTTTCATATTATGGACTTGTTAGTAACTCAAACCAAGCAATCATGTCAGGCAGCAGGATTTCAGGCAGTTTCAGGCTCACAAACACGTTTCTACATGCACCAAGCCAAAGTTCACGCGAGGTCAAACGCAGGAAAACTCTCGTTTTCTTGTTAGTAATGCGTCCATATGCCTCAAATTAGATGTAAACATGTATATTAGTAAACAGCAGCACAAAACATAATTATATCCCGTCACTTTGCACAGATAGGTCGGAACTTTTCAATCACAAAAGCACGTGTTGGTTTCCGCCATGTTACCGCGATTCAATTTTCGATTCGACCGAATACTTTTATGTGGGCGATGAGTTACAATTCCGCTTCTGAGATATTACACTGAAACTCTCTGGACACTGGTGAATACATTTAATAGACTTTTCCTCAATAATTATATAAAACATTGGAGCGGTTTAGAATTGCGTACGCGCGTCACACGGGGGCGAGGCGGAAGTGAGCCGGCTGTCAGATTGACAGCAGACCAAGGGGCAATCCATAGAGCACGCAGGGGGGGGGTCTGCCAAAAACCACTTTTCCTCTAACAGTAGTGAGGTGACCTGCAATGCTTAAAACATCAATTAAAGTGAATGAATCGATACGTATTTCAAACATAATAATATATGTGAATATAGCGACTTATTGGTACTACGTTTTACTTCGATTTTTTAGGGTTTTTACCCTAGTTTTAAAAAAGAAAAAGGGTTTAATGACGCAACATTGTAACGACGTTCAGTTCTTTAGAACAGATGTTTTTCATTATGTTTAGAACAGTTTATATAGTGAAAGTAAATCGTAAACTTACCTTCTTTGGTCATTAATAATACAATAAATATGTACTCGTAATTAAAACAAGTAAAGCAATTGTGCAGTTCAAACTTCGTAAAAATAAATATTATTTTATGCCTGCCGTTACAAGGTTACGTTTGATGAATTATCAATAGATGTCATTTGTGACCTTTTAAATTGGCCCGACTTTAAGATCCTATCACAGTTTAGTTTCGTTTATTAACACGGACCGCTTAGACTTTCGTGAGAATATGCTGCATTCTACACATTCCAAACTGAATGTTAAAATGCCAACAAACACCATAGGGGTGCGATTTTTGAATGTCATCGGTGAGTTTGAACGGTTTTTAAATCTCATACAAAAGCGTTCTCATGCATCTTTTCTACTGCTGATTTGACTTTCAAAAATCATACTTCAGGAGTGTGATTTTTTTAAGTCAAATTAGCAGTAGAAAGATGCATATCTCCATAATAATTTTGACATTTTCAACTGCTCAGCTCAGCGAATGAGATTCAAAAATCGCACTCCATGTCCGTAATTATCATTATTTGAGTTTAATTAAGTTAAAATTACTCGTATTTCATTATAAACAGATAAAGTAAACATTTACGAATATAACTGCAGGTTCGCGTATCCACTAACCAGCCAATAACTGCATTTGCAATTTCGGTATCCCAAATACACAGTCCAACAACTAAACCAAAACTGAATTGCGGTTTCAATATGGCTAATTTAAACAGCCAATCTGCGACCACCTAGGCAGGCGTAACGTGTTTATCGTATCAAATATAAACAATATCGTCTGCTAGTTTTTAGATTTTTTAACCCTAATTCTTCTTATTTTCTTGTCAACTCTTAGACCATTTAACTAAAGATCAGCCTCGCGTTAGCCTTCCCCACTGCCAAGGTACCAAACTAATTTATTTACATACAATTTTATACCTTATCACTAAACGAGACATGCGAAACAATAGCAAACACATGAGATGATTTTTCGTGATTTTAACAATCAAAATTAGAATCTAAAATAGTGGAATAAAATTCAAACTTGACTATTCATTGAAAACTGGTCTCGTGAGTGATTTCATGCTTCCTCGTCTTGCGCAAAAAGTGTCAGAAAAGTTTGTTAGTAGAATTACACGTATAACTCGTCCATAGTGAAATGGTCTAAGTATCAATGCTAATAAGATCATCAGGTCCACATAGAGACAAATGGGACACAGCAGCAATGTTCCTAAAATTTGTAACAAACACAACTAATTATTTCTTTCTTCTGTAAAGTCGGTTTGATAAATTTTTCCGTTTTTAATTTTTAAATTTTTACGTTTTATTAGTTTAGTTTTATTACGGTAATTGAAGAAGAATTAAAGGCTCGCCCCCGCCTCGACTCCTTCTGTATGCGACGTGCTTTATATCCTTTTTCGAATGATTTCAATGACACATTGTACATTCAAACTTTCAATCAAAAACTAGAAGTTTAGATTTTGGTCGACAGCCAAAAATTTAGTTTTGTTTGTAGAACTTTGTTTCGGAAACTTTCAATGTTGACTAGTAACAAAATAATGCATTGACAAAGCTAGTGTTTGAGCTCACAAAGTAATAATGCCAATTTAAACTTTACTTGTTTTGCAATTTGAAACGTATGAAAAGTTTTTTATTGACAATGTTTTTTGTAGAAGGGTAGAAAAACGGTTGCTGGAATAAAAGTAAGTTTACATTTTTTTTTGGACCGAAAGGCCCCCATCCAATGACTGACTGGATCTGTCACCGTTGGCGCGCTCCATACAAACGTAGTCTGGTTATATTTTCAATACTAACCAATTAAAGTCAATGAAATATTTCAGAAACAATAAAGAAACTAATCTCTATGTTTGTATGAAGTCAGATTTTCTTTAGAATGTATAATTTTAAGTTACAGTGCCAAAAAAGATTTCCATACAAATCTAAAATTAATCCTGGCATTAAAACTGTATATTTTAACGAAAACCTGACTTCATACGAACATAGAGATTAGTTTCTAGATTGTTTCTGAAAAATTGCATTGACTTTAATTTGATAGTATTGAAAATATCACCAGACTTCGTTTGTATGCAGCGCGCATTTGCGCTCTCGGAATAAACTTCTCTTAAGGCTCTCTTATTCAAGTGCAGGCGTCTCTTTCTTGCAAGCAGAAGTTTGCAATTAGCCATCCCGCTCCAATTGAAAGCAGGATCGCAAAAAAACGTGTTTTTCATCAATATCTTTGCTCATGGGTGTTTCTAAGCTAAAAATTCTACGGAATTCAATAGAAATATTTAATGTATTTAGTTAAGTACAAGAATAAAAAGTTAAATATCAGCAGTTTAATCATAGTATTGAAAAAACATAACAAAAAGGGGTAACTTTGGGATGTTTTTCTTTCTAGTAAACTTAATCTAATCGTGTAATTGAGAACGGTCGCCCATCCGCCCGATCCTTAAATAAGACATAATTTAATTTCAGACCTTAAAACACAGTTTAAAACACTTTCGTTCGTGTTCTAAAAGCGGCCTCGACGGGATAACAGCGTCTTAACCCCGAGCTTATTTGTGCTGCCCTATATGTATAAAACATAAATCCGCAATCGATAAATTGAAAACCAATCATGACTACAATGTGACTTTCGTGTTTTTTGGAAATGTTGTTTAATTGTTTAGAAATAAAAAAATATGACTGAGGGCAGTACAATAGACTCGGTGCCCCCTTAACGTCAAGATTGTTTCCAATAACGAAGCTCCTTACGCCATCACCGTTATCTGACAGACTTATCTTAGCTGACAGACTTCTGAATTATAAAAATATAATATTCCGTCGAATCCAACTCGGCTGGGCAGCGTTCGTGAAGCTATGTAGTATCTTGACGTCCCAAATACCGAAGTGTCTTAAAACGAAAGTCTTCGATCAGTGTGTGTTGCCAGTGATTACATATGGAACAGAGACGTGGTCGCTCACTCAAGGCCTCATAAATAGGCTGAAAGTCACCCAAAGGGCAATGGAGAGGGCTATGCTCGGAGTTTCTCTGCGAGATCGGATCAGAAATGAAGAAATCCGCAGAAGAACCAGAGTAGCTGACATAGCCCAAAGAATTGCTAAACTAAAGTGGCAGTGGGCGGGGCACATTGGTCGCAGAACCGATGGCCGATGGGGCCGAAAGGTTCTCGAGTGGCGGCCGCGTACCGGAAAGCGCAGCGTGGGTAGGCCCCCCACACGGTGGACCGACGACCTGGTG
Organism: Agonopterix heracliana; assembly: GCA_963693445.1. Lineage (NCBI taxonomy): Eukaryota > Metazoa > Arthropoda > Insecta > Lepidoptera > Depressariidae > Agonopterix > Agonopterix heracliana. The sequence continues at coordinate 5,223,181 of OY856326.1, forward strand.
AAGGCGGCGGGAAACCGTTGGATGAGGGCAGTGCAGGACCGGTCGTTATGGCGATCCTTGGGGGAGGCCTATATCCAGCAGTGGACGTCCATCGGCTGAGATGATGATGATGATGATGAATAATCCAGGACAAACAAAATATAAATATAGGTCACAAACCTAAACAGATTGTCACGTTATTTGAATCGAGAAATTAATAAGCGAATTAAGGTAATAACCTGATTTATTTAGTTCCAGGATAAAATGCATGGAAATGGATCCTGGTACAAAATAAAGTGTGACTTGTAACACCTTTATCAATAAATTATGTCTTTGTCTATGTCGATGACTATATTATAGTCTATCCCCTGTAACCGGAATAATTTAAACCTAGTTTACCGTCGGCGTAACTGTTCTTATTATGGACAAATTTCTTTTCATTTCGCTTATTCTTAGTTTGTTCTTGCTACAACATTTTATTCCACGTTTAATTTGTACCAGGGTATGTCTAATAAAATCTCAAATAAAATGAATAAAAAAAAAGGAAACGATGTCAAAAGTGGATTCCAGATATTTATCAGATTTCAATCATAGATTTTCTTGATTAAATACAGGTCAGTGAAATCAATTATTAGTCGTTTCTTATCAAGATTTTATTAGTAGAACATTTTCCCCGAAATATAATCTATATTCGCCAGGCGTCAACATAAAACAGGACAAATTGGAAAACTGAAGGGATGAAGATTCTACCATCCTAGTAATAACATAGATACAACCAAAAAGCGGAAGATGTCATATTACTTAAGCGATAAAAAATACCTACCTATGCTCAGTAGTAATAAATCTCTAGTAATAATAAATGTTATTACTAGAGTGGCGTTGCAAGTCTGTTAGTGGGTGGTGGAGTATCAGGTTCTCTCCGGCTTACACGTGGCTCCACCATTTTGTAATAGTTCCAAATATGTGTTTTTGTACATAAAACTATTTCAAAGAGATTACGATACTCCCAAAACTCACTTGCAGTGCTAGACACAATTAAATAAACGCCACTACGGTAAAATTTAGTTTATTAAGGAAAAAAGCAGCTTTTTTGTCGTGTATGCCAGTGAAAGTTTTTGTTGTTTTGTTATCACGGACCGCGCGTTTACTACACGAAGTTTCCTCTTTTGGTTACATTTAAGAATGCAGATAATAAATAGTAATTGGATAGTTCATTAATAACGACAGCAAATCAATATGTGAGGGAAAAGGCGTGGAAATAAGACAAAGCTGCGAAAAAGGGTTTTGTTATTTTGCTGGTTTTATGTACGGTTGGTAACTGAAAGTTGATTCGCTGTTCTGAACCTTATCGTCATAAAAATAAAGGTGCCAAAGGTTAATCAAGTTTCATTGTTTGTATATTGTGTATGTACTGAAGTTGTTTGGATAGAAAATTAGAAATACGAGAAAGCTTAGCACATACAGGGTGTAACAAAACCCCATAGTAATACATATGGGGGTGCTTCAGACCATCAAACTGAACAACTTTCACTATGGAACCAACAACCAAACTCCTCCCATACATTTTAGTCGAGTTGGTTCAGCAGGTTTGTATGGGGCAGCAGATTTTTTTTTCGCGATTTAGAAGTTGGCTCCGTAGTGAAAGTTGTTCAGTTTGATGGTCTGAAGCACCCCCTTAAGTATTACTAGGGTGTTTTGTTACACCCTGTACAAAATTAACTGGCACTTGACTAAACTCGCGAATTATTCCGTGAAAATACATTTTCAGTACAAAAAAGAAACAAGCGTGTTTCTTAATGGAGATAAAATATTCGTTTAATGGAAATATAGTTTACTTTAAGTTAATGTTACAGTATAAAACATAAATTTGTGTAAAATCTGAGCTATTAATACATTTAAATAATTAAAATTAATAAACTTTGGTTCATTTTGGATTTAAGAGGAAAAGGCATATGTCAGAATCAAATACAAAACTCTTAAGAGACTTATGACCATATTTTTATATTTCTTTCAAATTGTTGCACGATGAAAATATTAATGACCATCTCATCCCTTTTTCTAAAAACAATACCGAAGCTAGTTTTAAAAACTACATAAAACCCTTTTTCTAGACATCTACGAAAGAAATGGGGTGGTCCACTCTGGCACAGGGATACAGAAATTACTACTCCATTAAAATGACCCAGTGACGTGTAAATGAAGAACAAAGTCATAAAATCAAGTGTCACTGAAGCGCAATAATGTGTCGCTCGTAAAGTTGATAGTATTAAACCACACCCTGGACATTTCATAACGGGCTCGAACTGACAAGAAGTTATTAAGGGGACATCAAGCCTATTGTGCTGCCCTCAATCATATTTTTTATTTCTAAAGATGCCGCTAGCATCATAGCATCATAGTTTTATAGATGATCATTAAACTGATAAAATGTGGCATTCGGAGTATAGCAAAGCTTCACATGTCGGTTCTGTTATGTGAGAAGATAGATATCAAAACAAAAGCTAAGCGCATCGTGCATTCGGAAGCGTGAAAAAAACAGAACGTGGAAAGTTTATGAAAACAAGAAAGTTGGCAAACAAATCGTTCGGACGCGGCGTAGGTACTCGTCTTTTGTTTTGCTAAGCGCTGATCCAATTTTAACGGATGAAAGGAAAACAATCGACTACTATGGGTTTACAATATCTTAACTATTATAAAACCGTAAAATCATGAGGTTGATGAATAAAAAAGTGGCGGTTCACTTCATATAATCTCAAATAACACTCGATAGCGCGATTTAAATGACGTGCAGCGCCATCTATTGACCAAATTGTTAGTTTGTTTGTTTGTTCGCGCATCACGCAAAAACTACTGAACCGATTTTGGTTTGGAGATTGATTTTTAAAATCTGGTATATAATTTGTGCGGACGAAGTCGCGGGTTTTGTATAATGGTACTAGATACCTATTCTTTCTTTTACTGTGTCTTAAGTCTGGCTTTTTTAAAGGGCTATCAAATTTGATGGATGAGGGCAGTGTAATTAAATAATGAATCAGCCTCATTGGGTGGCTTTGTCAAAGAGTAGCTGATTAAATTGAGTAATAAAAAGTGACCAAGATTAATTAATCCCGTCTGGGTATCGCTATTGTTGTTTCTTGAAATTTAATGTCGTACGGCAGCACGTTTCTGAACCGTATCCTCATACAAATAAAGGTGACAAATGGAAACCATATCTCGATTTGAAATCTATGAGAGAATAATGACTTGATAAATAAACATCGCGCGGCGGTACCTACCACATTTTGTGTGACGGTACCCTATCTATAGGATTATTATACTAGAAAGTTTGTTGTTGTAAATCTAATTCTCTCGTATAAAATTATGCTTACAGCAAATAAACTTATTTATTAAGAAAAACATAAAACCCAACTTGATTTAAAAACCTATTAACTGAAAAGAGAAAAACAAGCTCTATAACCACTAATCAGCTATAACAACTTGGTTCGAGCAAATATAATTTGAATGTTATTAGGTAGGTATCGCAAACGGGGACAAAGAAGAAGTATAAAACGCACCTACCTTCCTTGGTTTGTCGCCTGCCTAATAACAAATTATATTTGCTCCAACCATAGAGCTTGTTTTTCTCTTTTCCGTTTTTTAATGCAGTTGGGTTTTCGTTTTTTTTAATAAGTAGATACCGAATTAAGTTTATTTCATACTTTATAGTCTAGCATAAAAGTACTATTTTACATATATATTTGGAATCGTCTGTTCACAAGCTTTTATTTGATATCCATATTGTAATTTTTACCCAATAAAATATTTGTTTATTCCTCTTTGTAATTCGTAGACGCCATATTAAAATAATATGGCTTATGTCACTCTCACTATTTTACAAATCTAACGACGCCTCATACGTTAAAATCTATCAAGCCGATTAGGATGTAAGGCGTGCCAAAGAAATAGATATACAAACATACATACACACGCTCATAGAACATAACCCTCTTTTTGGCGCAGTCAGGTAAAAAGTCTCCTAAAATAAAAGGGTTGTCACAGAAATGTTTACCGTGGACGGCGACGCGACGACGTGGTGAATGATAATTAATCAAAAATACGGTAAGTTTGATTTTTTTACCGTTCCGGAACTTTCACGGTTGGTTCAGACCATCAAAAAACTTTTACTATAAGAAGCAAAATTGAATTCTTAAAAAATGAATCAGCTGTCTCAATAATCACAAAATTTGAGTCGAGTATAGGCATTGCAGTTTTGTATGGAAAAGCTGTTTTTTGCGATTTTATTTTTGCTTCAATAGTAAAAGTTTTTCAGTTTGATGGCCTGGAACACCCATGAAAGTTTCGGAAAGGTAAAAAAAATCATCGGGTGTATTATGTTCAATAAATGAGTTTGACACCCCTAAATTGACGATTTATGAGTTCCAGTTTGATGATAACCAGTTGAGCGTTTTTGCCACAAAAGCCGTATTTTGTGGCAAAAACGCTCAACTTGCCAAAACGTTGTGGTTTTCTATCACGAAGCAGCTGTTCAAATAATATGCTTATACTATCTACAGGGTAAAATTGATATCATTGGCATCCTTTTAAACTAAGAGTCTACCCATCAAACTGAACACTTTTACTTTGGTTGCTCCCATAGTAAAAGTCCAATCGGAGCAAAAAAAAAAATCTGCTGTTCCATACTAAACTGTACCCGCCGCCGCTGCCTACACGACTCAAATGTATGGGACAGCAGATTTGTTTTTTGCTCCTATTGGTTAGTTGTTCAGTTTGATGGGTAGACTCTTAGTTTAAAAGGATGCTAATGATATCGATTTCACCCTGTATAATTTTTAAATTTTTCAACTTGCTGAATGTTCAACTTTTAGCAAAGAAAGGAAAGATGCAAAAAAAATCACGTTTTCCATACTAAACTGCCTACCAATCTGCCTACTCGACTGAAATGTATGAAACAAGTGATTTTTTTCTTACGATTTTTGGTTTGCTCCAATAGTAAAAGTTGTTCAGTTTGATGTTCCGAACCACCCCTGAAAATTCGGAAAGTGTTTACAAAATCAACTATTATATTATGATGGTAGTGACTAGTGACTCTTTTTTGGACCAGGAGTGCGATTTTTGAATCTCATTCGGTGAGCTCAGCAGTTGAAAATGTCAAAATTCTTATGGAGATATGCATCTTTCAACTGCTGATATGACTTTAAAAAATTATACTCTAGGAGTGCGATTTTTAAAAGACAAATCAGCAGTAGAAAGATGCGTATCTCCGTAGTAATATTGACATTTTCAACAGCTGAGCTCACCGAATGAGATTCAAAAATCGCACTCCTGGCTGAATCTTGGTAAGCTTTTGTGAGTGTGAAGTGAATCTAACAGCTTTAGTTACCTAATCGTTAAAACGGGAGAGAAATCTGTTGCTATTTCCCGTACTATAACTGGAATACCAGCTAGCTTTATTCACGTACAGATTTCGAGTTTTACGGTCGTTGTTATTTATCACAGGTGGTTAAATAAAGTGGTGGTAAATTTTCTAAAACCTCAAAAATTGAAAAAAGCCTGCCAAGTGCGAGTTGGACTCGTACATCGAGGGTTCCGTACACAATATACACCCCTGTTTTTTTTTAACTTATTTTATAACTAAAACAATTTTAAGGGTGCGTATTAAGATATCGCACTGGGCATGCGCACCAATCCGCACTGGACATGCGTGGTGGACTAACGCTCGTACACCTCCATTCCAACCATTACCCTCCCTGAGGCTGAGGCGGGGCATATAGGCTGTGATCACTAACCAACTTCCCTTAAGGAGCATGGGTCGAAAAACAAGAATTTTTTCACGCCGCAGTTCGCCCTGTCCCGTGGCTAGGCGGTAAGCTGAATCACTACTTTTTACTCACTACGAACTACGAAACTACACACTTCGAAACTCTATAAAGCAAACATCCCAGTTTGTACTAACATAAAAGTTTATTGAAACAAAACGCGTGCTCCCATATCTTGCACCAGCTTGTTTGTGACCATTGTGCTCGCCGTAAAACTGTGGAAGCCGAAGCTTTCGACGGCTAAGAAACTTTAAACGATTTCATTCCAACCAAAGTTTTCAATCTCGTGCTAAACCTAGTTGTTTATGACTGGCCTTTGACTTCTTCCCGTTTCCTTCCATTTAGAGACGTCACCACGAAATTCCACCAGGTGTCGTTGTGGTGTAGTGGCCAGTCACCATGCCTGCCATGCAGGAGGCCATGGTTCGATCCCCGTCTAGAAGCCTTAGCATGATGCGCATGATAAAACTGTACCTCGCCTTTTATCTCGTTGGTTCGCTTGCAAACAGAAAAAGATTAAAGGCGCGATATCGCTTTATCACGCTGCCATACTACCATTGAGTTTTTCGGAATTTATGTACAATTTGTAACACCACTAGCTTTTCGGTGAAGGAAAACATCGTGAAGTCCAGTGAAAATACGGGTCGAAAGGAAATAATTTATAATAAGCTATTTTTTTTGCTAGATCGTTTATACAAATGATATTAAGATACTTTATAAACGAATCCTACTAAATTTCGTATTTTTAGTTTTTAGTACTAAAATGTAAATTTTTTATTTATAGTGTCAGATAGCTTTCTTTTTTTATTTTGATTGTTTGTTTTAGGGTATGAGGTTACATACACTGTGTAAATTTTGTCCTAAAATTGAGTTTTTCGTAATTTCTACTTATTTAAAAACAAAGGTTCCGTGGTGATTTTTCGTAGGATTTACTTCTTATATAAAAGAATACAAATTTATTTAACCAATGACGTAAAAAAATTGTATATACTATTTTTTTCCAATTTTACATGTTTTTTTTTTATTTTGTTTAATTATTTAAGAAAATTTTTAGGAGGATTTTTAATCTAAACGATAACAAGAATTATAATCTAAAATATAAAACAAAAAAACCTGCCATTATAAATTATTTACATTCGCCATACAAGCGACCCGTAACTTTACTGGAGTAGTGAGGAAACCTGAATTTCCTTTTAGTTTTGTGTATGGTGATATGGAACCCTCGGTTCGAGAGTCCGACTAGCACTTGACGGTTTTTATATTAATACTAAGGTTGGTTTGTTACATGGCAAAAGCTAGTCTTAAAACAGAGGGTTCCTCAGGATAATTTTTCTCTTCACCAAATAGCCAGTGTTGCTACAAAAATAATCCCCTCTGGGCCCTATTCAACAAACGTTACAATTGTAATTTACAATTACAATTCTGAGTACATTGCTTGGTAACTTATGACGCTAAACTTGCAGTATGTAACATATGCCTTACATTCTCAGCAAAGTACCCAGAATTGTAAGTAAATTACAATTGTAACGTTTGTTGATTAGGGCCCTGCAAGAAAAATACTGTACTTCTAATCTCAACTATTTGTATGTACATAATAATAAAAACAACATTTACCATTACAGGTAACTAGTGTTTTCCCGCGACTTCGTCCGCAAAAATTATGTACCTGATTTTAAGTCAGATTATAAGCTATCAAACAAAAAAAGTTTCATCAAAATCGGTTCTGTAGTTTTTGCGTGATGCGCGAACAAACAAACAAACAAACAAACAAACAGACAAACAGACAGACAAAATTTCTATAAAAGGTTGATTTCGAGTCAGGGATACCTAAAAACCATATCGTAATCTTTTTTTTTGTAAATATCTTCAATGTACAGACACACTTCAGTTACAGTTTTATAATAGTTTAGATTAGATTAGATGAGAATCAGCTTCAAACTACTGAATCATAGAGGTAGGATACTTACCTCTATGTACTGAATACATAAACGCCCGTACGGTTTACGATGAAGTTCCCATAACTTCGATTGTCGTTTTGAACATCAAAGCTCTGTAGCTTTGCAGCGGCAAGTTATGCACCAAATTGCTTGACCTTTCTGAAGATGCCAATGAGCAACAGCTAAAGGTAGACGAACGGGCGTTGAGAGAGCACCATTCAAAGAACTTTAGAATTACCTCGATAAGTTACTAAAGTAGCTAAATATCTTTGCTGGCTCTGTGACGACAAAAGACAATGAAGCTCAGTGTGAAAAGGGTTTTGTCTTTTCTCCTGGAACGAGACACATTTACTGTTTTCAGGTATAAGTTTATTTATTTACTAGTGTTTTCCCGCGACTTCGTCCGCACAAATTATATAAGTACCAGATTTTAAGTCAGATCATAAGCTATCAAACAAAAAAAGTTTCATCAAAATCGGTTCAGTAGTTTTTGTGTGATGTGCGAACAAACAAACAAACTAACAATTTTGTCAATAGATGGCGCTGCACGTCATTTAAATCGCGCTATCGAGTGTTATTTGATTTTATATGAAGTAAACCGCTACTTTTTTGTTCCTCATCATTTTACGGTTTTATAATAGTTAAGATTATTATTACATAGGATACAAAGGATACAATAAACACAATGACAATGAATCCCACAAAAACCAATTGCTCGGTTTGTCTGTGGGAGCTACAATCACGCTCAAGCTATTTAACTTTTTATCTTATCTATTAGGTAGGTACGTACAGCGAACGTTGCAATACAATAATTGAACCTGTCATTATACATTTTAACATTAGGTATGGTTCTTACGTAATGCTATCCAATAGGAATTTCTGTAATATTCTAGAAAATCTACGCTTGTTCGACTCATTCCTGATAGTAGTTGTAAGACTGTTGTACAAATAAGGTATAGATTTATTTCATAGCATGGCATTAGCTCACGACTATATTTCAGAAGTTATCTAAAAATTTTTGTCCGTAATTATCCGTATTGGCTTTCCGAACCTTAATACAATACAATACAATATCAAGCACGTTTTCGAATACAATATCAAGTCCAAGCTTCGTTACTATTCGGAAGCCGCCTTCGTTAGATCGACAGTTTACTTTTTGAGTGGGCACACCTCGACGGTATTATGGCTCTATACTGTATGTATACTGATTTAAATATCACAGGCGGAAGAGCTAGTCCGCCCACAACGATGCATATATTGGGCGCTACGGCTGTAGCCTCTACGTAATCTGTTCAACTGCTACCATTGAGGACTCGCCAGCGCAGCATAAACCCCTTAATTTTTTCTCAAGAAATGACCAAGAGTCCAAAATCCAAATGGATAAAGCAGTGCAGCACAAACTATTCTAGTTATACAATGTTTATTGAACTCATCGCCACTTACTGAGTTTATTAGCAAAAGACTGAAAGAACTGCTTTTAAATTCCAATCGACTCTATTCAGTGTTTCCGTTCGTTAATAAACAAAGGAAATGAATTCACTCAATAGTGTAGAAAAGAAAATGTTGTTTTTGCACTACTTTGTAAATTATTCCTGATTGTTCCTTACTGAATTTCAATGTTGTACTAGCTACAAAGTTAGCGAATGGACTGTTTGAAATTCTGCACCGTTATCGCTCTTTTCCTCACCACGATGTATACCTATAAGATATAAACAAAATTGCGTCGGCACACGCGCCATTAGATACTCGCTCTTTGTATTTGATTCTGCTCCCCTGTAACCCTCGAAGTAAGGTGTGGGGTGCGTATGCAATATCTCTTCTAATCGAATTTATTATTTTACATGTACCTATGCCATGTTAGCTTAATCTAATTAAAGATTGAAAAAGTCGGGCGGCGAGCGGGATTCGAACCCACGACCTGCCTATCAGGCGCATGCTCTACTCCAACAGAGCTGTCGTCGCCCCGCAAGCCACGACGAAATTTTCAATCTATATTATCGTCTTTAAGGGACGTCAGCGCCATCTACCAGAGTTATACAAACTACTGATTCGCACGTCTAATGTTGCAATTAGATTCATGCGAAATGCATGCATGCATGTGGGTTCGAATCCCGCTCGCCGCCCGACTTTTTCAATCTTTAATTAATATCTATTCTGTAGCACTGCTCATAATCATTCATAGGTATAATCTTACGACTATATTTCTCAAGGTATATAATATATACCTAATATGGTAGTTAAAGATATTTAAAGTATCAAAGTTTATTATACCATATTCAGCATAATATTGCAGATTTAGGCGTCGTCCTAATTAGACATCGCTCGCGTGGCGTGATTGTCGAAGATTTTTTTTTAAAGTGGGCTTGCCCTTGGCTTCAGCTCACCTGATGGGAAGTGTAGATGAAGCCGAGGATGTAACGCACTCACCCAGAAAAAGCATGAATTTTAAAACGATCGCATAACACCGATCGAACGAACCTACAAATCTAAGTTCACGTGATTTCGCTTTGGTCAATTAGGAAACTTGATGGAGATTGGTATGTTAAATCGCGGTTTCCTGCGATCTGGTGACTGAAAAGGTGCAATGCCATCGTCCCACACTCGTGCTCACGAGCGATGGCCAAGACTTCTATACCGCAAAAGTACAAAGTTCCAAATGATTATAGTTTATGCTACCATTAGGAACTATCCCGCAGCTATTACATAAATGATGTATAACAATACAGTCAAAGTGCGCTAAAATATCACATTATTATCGTGAGAGCTGATCGGGATTCATGTCACGTCCTCAGAGTCCCTAGTAGTCGAGGTAAAAAGACCTCGGAAAAAATTCTAATGGAATGCGTAATTTTGTATTGAGAAAGTTTTCTCAGGGACGAAGTTTATATGAAAGGTGAGGGAACAGATACTAGGTCAATAGTTATATCACCTCTTAGTATTGCAGCCACGGGACATTTTAATTACCTTGTTAAGAATTGTTAAGTTTTCTTTCATTGTTGTGTTAAGTCTCAAGGTTAGGGCACGATGGGGCTGACATAACCTCAGGGTTAACAGCCCCAATAGAATAAATAAAAAAAAGATTGCCTCTTAGATATTATTATGAGGTACAAAATTACCAATATAAAAACCTAAGTCTAACAGATTACAACACGTCGTAAAAAAAAGTGAAATTTTTAAATTTCGAGTTTTCCGTTTTTTTCTATACTGTCATGTTCTTCACCTTAGTTCAATACCCATACGTACATATACCATGAAAATCATAATAACATAATAACACTCAAAAAATCAATCACAAAGGTCCTTTGAAGACCAATGAAGTGATATCCTATCCGAAATTGATTGGATTTCGTTCAAAGGTACCTAGTTTTTGGCCAAAGCCTACTGTAAATATTTGATTCGAGTTCAATCCTGGCGTTTATTTACACGCTCTGCCGTTTTTCAATACCTTCAAAACACGCTCTGGTGGCTTTTAGAGCTGTTGGCCTACCAACTTTTCAGGATTGACCATTGGAAATAATTCAACATCAAATTGAATTGGCTGGTTTTTGGGTGGAACTATTATTTCTATGAAGGTTTTTCACGAACCGTCGCTCGGACCTTTACTTTACGGACGACTTGCGTGTGGACACGGTTTGACAGATAGAGGTTTTTGAGACACTTTATAGTGCCAAAAGGATCAATTTTTGGAAAAAAAAATGTTCTTCAAATAGGTAGCGTGTATCTTTGCGCCAAACTTAATATGAATAGTGGGCCTGTTTGGCGGATGCATCCTACAAAATGGGCAAAAATCATCATTTCCTGGATCGCTATAAAAGATATCACAGGATGACTGGATAAACTTGACGGAAGTATTACGTTCAAATTGTTTAAGTCTCCTTAGATTACCATGTAAAATGAAAAATGTGTCAATAAAGTTTTTTTCATTTCATTTCATTTCACGGATAATGGCCCGAGGTTGCCCAAAACTGGTACGAGTGGAAGAGTAAGGGAACTTTGCCCAGCAGTGGAACGACAAAGGCTAACAAAAAAAGATTTCTTTGTGAAGTTGATCTTGTATACAGCATCAGGTCAAAGATACATCGTAATAGTATTGTCATAGGATCTCTAAACGGAGTCGATCTGACATATAGAAGTGGCTCAAAATTTATAGACCAAGTAGGTAACCCAAAATTGACGAGCACAACGGATGTTGAAGAGTGGCAGGTATGTCAGAAACGTAGCTCTTGTCTAACCCTTATATTACATAGGCGTTAGTTGTATATTTTTGGTTAACCACGGTATAAGAAATAGTATCTATTACTACCTCTACTATACTCTCAGATCAAAATATCTAATTACTACGACTCCTAATTAAACTTTGAATTTCCATCTAAAGGCATTTGAATACGGAACTTGACTCATACGTCAGTAAATTCTTTAGTGAACTGATTCCTATTGAATCGGCTCACCCTGCCAAGCAGTTCAGTGACCGAAATAAAAGTGGTCAAGTTTTGAAGCCACGGAAATGTTTGCCCGTTTAGACGTTGAGTTTTCAGCTTTGCAAAATCAGTCATGTGTTTGATGGTTGGTATTTTGGGTACGGCTTTTTCCTTTTTGCGAAAAGTTATTGGAGGCAAAATGGTGAGATTTTGTGAAACTACCTTTTTTACCCTATTGCTGTTTTTATAATATGCATATGTAAATGATCCTCTATTTTTATGCCTGCGTTTCATATTTCATACGAAAAGTAATAAATAGTTACTATTTCAAAAATATGCATTTATACAAAGTGTAAAAAAACATCCTTCTTCTTTTAGATTAAGGGGTGGTTTACACTTTGGTTCATCAAACTCATATTGTAACTAGATGACACCATAACGTGGCCGCACATGAAACAGCTACCTATAGTGTTACTTTTGCATACTAAAACACTATTTGTTTGTCATCAACATTCCATAAGTTTGATATCTTGCCAAACACAAAAACTGGCCACGGTGACCGAAACAAAAATAATATTTCTGTCTTTTTTATTTAGGTAGGTACATAAGTTTTCATAACCGCCTATCTCGCTCTCTCATTTCTTTGCTCCATCTTTCAGCGTAAGCGAAAAGTTTTTAATCTTAGATCAAACTGGACAACTTTCACTATGGATACAACGTCGAACACAGTAAAAAATATCTGCTGTCTCATACGTATTTGAGTCGCACTGAAGTTTTTTATGAAACATCATCATCATCTTATTTAAGAGCTACGCTCTTGTCGGTGGAGTATTCGCCACTCTTGTTTGTTTTCCGCTAGTGTCTTGAGTTCTTGGTACGACACGACATCAACCTTTTCCTTCACTTGGGCTAGATAACTCTGTCTGGGTCTTCCTCTGCCTCTTTTCCCCTCTATCTTCCCTTCCAGTATGGTTTTAAAGAAATTGTCGTTTCGTATCAAGTGTATGAGTTGTATGAAACAGCACTTTTTTTTTTTCCATAGTGAAAGTTATTCCGTTTTATTCGTATATTCCATAACTAATTACGATCAGTGTTTTTTATGTGTTCATTCTAAAACTTGTACTATCATAAATCTCATAACATAACCATTTCAGTGTCCAACGATCCTGCAAACTGTGACAGTTCCTTCTGGCCCCTTGTCGGAAATGCCGTGTTTTCCGGAAAATTGCCGCTTTCCCGGGTCCCGTGCATTTCTCAATTACATCCGTTACGGCTTTGTTTCCCGTGATATCTCGTAATGGCGAGAAAGATTGGGCGTAACCTGAAAGGCTGCTTTGTCAGATGACCTCTCATTTCTCTCTGAAAGGTCAGACAGGTTTTTGTTTTTGATGTTCTTTCCGGTTTTCACACGGGCTTTATTTAATTGGATTTGCTTTACAGTTTGTGTTTTGCTTCAGTGGGTGTTGCATTACAATAATGTAATATTAAACGTAATTTATACATTCCGTTACCTACTTTTCGTGGGTATAGCACAACGCGACTAAGAGAGAGGTGTATTTCCATCTTCCTGTAGATACGTCTAAGCTAGCGTCTAGCTAAGCTAAGTCATGGTGTCCCATCCCATACAAATGAAATTTTAGTTTAAAAATTGCAATATATGGCGTTATGGTATCGATTTGTAATTAATGTTTACGTAAACGTGTAAATTGTTACTAAAAGTACATGATCTGACTACAAAAAAATCTCATGAGCCTCAGAAAATCAAGCAATTTACTTTGCCCGAAGACTGCCCGAGTTACGGCAGTCGGGTTTCATTGTTTGACGTTGGGCATCTGTACTGTATAGTATTATATAATCTGTGGCTAAGTTAAGCTGTGGTGGTCCAGTAGCGAGTAACTTGCCTGTCGTGCAGGAGGCGATGGTTCGATCCCCTCCAGGCCGACTAGTACCAATAAGTTTTTCGGAATTTATGTACGGTTTGTAACACCACTGGCTTTTCGGTGAAGGAAAACATCGTGAGGAAACCTGCATGATTCAATTTCGAGGCATGTATTGTACCCACTGTCCATTATAAGTGGCGACAGGCTCACCCCCCGTCACACTGGACAGAGTTTCGGTACTACTGGTGAAACGTGGATGTTCTGAGGTTTCAGAATATCTCTGACTACCCCCTCGGGGAATATATTCGTGAGCATATGCTTATGCTTATGCAGTAGATGTAAAGGGTGTCAATAATGCCGAATCCCGAAGCTATACCAGGTAATTTTTTATTCACTTTCCAAATTGTCAGGGGTAGGGGTAGACGTGGGGTAGACCAATAAACTGAACAACTTTTACTATTAAAGCAAACCTGAATTCGCATAAAAAACCTGCTGTTCCATACTATACTGCAATGCCAACTCGACTCAAATGTATGAAACAGCTGATTTTTTTTAGTGATACCAATCTGACGACTGCACGAATCATCATCATCATCCTCAGCCTATATACGTCCCACAGGGCACAGGCCTACCCTCAAGAGGAGGGTGTTTGGGCGTTAGTCCACCATGCGTGCCCAATGCGGATTGGTAGACTTCACAAATGCATCAGAATTTCTTCTTCTGCATATGCAGGTTTCCTCACGAGGTTTTTTCTTCACCGTTTGAGAGCAGTCGGTAATACGTACATAAGTTAGAAAAACTCATTGGTTCGTGGCATGTTGTCCTTGCGGATTCGAACCCGAACCTCATGAATGAGAGTCCATACCTCTCCGGAACGACTGACTGTACGGATGTTGTACGGTTGTATAAACACACGAATGTAGGCGTATAATTAATTATCTATAGACATCTAAAGTATTTCAAGCTGTTTATTTTAGTATAAAAATCAAAGATATTTACAATGATGCAACCAAGATTTATAAAGCGAATGCAGGACACATTGTTTTATCTCGCCATGGAATCAGAAAAGAAAAGACACGAACGAAAATCCTCGTTTTGCCGGCAAAACTTTTAAACTAGCTTTTAGAAAGTTTGTCTCAAATGTCAACGCGAATAAAGCGGCGGACAGAAGTCTTGTCTACGGATAAATTACAACTTTATATGAAACCTTGTAGAGAATTTATAAGTTATAGCCGGTGGGATCACACTGTAATACAAAGGTCCCTTACAAATAAGGGTGAGAGGGAATGGGCCATACTTCACAACGTGTGGGCCAAGCGCGGATTGGTGGAGGCAAATTAGTAGTCAACTTGCTGTCAGAGAATGAATTGGCAGCGCTATTTATAGCAAAAGTAAAAAAAAGTTGGCCGTCACGGGACGCCCGGCAGAACTTCTCCCGATATAAATTTCGAATTTCCGTCACACAAAAAGGTTGCGGTCCGAATTTCAAAGCATTTCATTTCAAAAAAAGCAGTAGCTATTTTTACTTAAATTTTTTTGAGTCCGCAGGTATATTAATTAGCAGTTTTAAGAATTCCCATCCATTTTGGTTTTTTACCCTTTATTTATACCTACCGGTTTTAAGGGGCTGGTGACCATCAAACTGAACAAATTTCTCAATAGATCCAACATCTGTCCTAGTTTTTGTTTTTTATACAACATTATCTTGAATATACAGACAAACCTCTGTTACAGTTTTATAATAGTGTATATGAAGTTGGTCCTATAGCCGCAGAAAAACAATAATTAAGTTAATGCTTTTAATATGTTCATGCCTAAAATTAATTAATAACAAACAGGTAATCAAATTACAATCAATTAACAAAACAAAGTACAACAAAACACAAACATAAAAACAATTTACATTTAATAAAATTAAAACATTTACCTGTCTACGCTTCATACCTACTCCAATTAAAAGGCAATGCGGGTTTTGTATGGACGGTTGACGCCTTATTTTTCGAGGTTTTCGCTCGGCCATCAACCAAACTCAAATATTTTAGTACAAAATAAAGTAACAAACAAAATCTGTTATGACAAATTCTGTTATCTCTAAACTCGGTCTGAACGGAGATATAAAGCCTTGAAATTGAAAATATCTTCATTACGTTTACTTCAAGCCTTTGTACAAAGGCCAAAGCAAATCTCCGTTCGGACTGAGTTTAGAGATACCTATATTTGTCATAACATGTTTTGTTTGTAACTTTATTCTAAACTATAAAATCCAAATGTGATTGATGGAGGCGCTAAAAAAATATGCGAAAAGAAAAAAGGCGCCATTAGTCATTGGCTTTTTTTAGAGAGCCTTAAAAAAATTGTAAAATAATCGATGTTTCCAAAAAGCTGTTACTCTGTACGATACTCTGTGTTATAGCGATACACTTGTGCATGAGTTTGAAGGATGTATTGTATCCAACGGTCACGCGATTTTCGATTTAGGGATGATTGATTACCCAAAAATTACTTGTTTTGATTGACTTAGCCGTTTGTGAACATGAAAAATAAGTTTGAAGATTTATTTTTGTACACTGATACAAAACACTGAAAACTGGTCCATTTGCCTTTTTTACTTGTTTGGTTTTTTAGACTTTCCATATACAGGGTGAAATTGATATCATTAGCATCCTTTTAAACTAAGAGTCTACCCATAAAACTGAACAACTTTTACTATGGGAGCAAACCAAACGGAGCAAAAAAAAAACAGCTGTCCCATACTAAACTGCACCCGCCGCCGCTGCCTACACGACTCAAATGTATGGGACAGTAGATTTGTTTTTTGCTCCGATTGGTTAGCTCCCACAGTAAAAGTTGTTAAGTTTGATGGGTAGACTCTTAATTAGTTTAAAAGGATGCTAATGATATCAGTTTCACAATGTGTATATGGAAAGTCTAAAAAACCAAACTAGTAAAAAAGGCAAATGGACCAGTTTTCAGTGTTTTGTATAAAAGTTGTTAAGTTTGATGGGTAGACAATGATATCAATTTCACCCTGTATAAAAGTGCGGATCAGCCGATCGATTTTTGAAGGAAAACATTTTCTCGTTTTTTCGACCTATGTTTTCTAGGAAAAGTAGTTTAGCTTCTATAGTTATGTAATAAAAAAAATATTCTGGTTATAAAGGAAACGAGACAATCGTGTGGAAAACTTCTATAATTAAATTAACTGAAACATTCTGCTACTAATATACACTGCAAAACTATTTTCAAAAACTGAAAATTCCAATATATACGTAATACACCAACAAAACAGAAATTCAAACGAACGTAAAATCAAAAATTTCACCAAGCAACTTATAAACAAAACAAGCAATCTCGCATGCTAGTAGAGGAAAAAACTGCTACAAAAAATTTACACTGTACTTTTCACCATCATGTTTTTCTAACCGCAAAAAAGTCAACAACATATTTTCTCATTGCAAATTGCGAACGAGGTAAGGTTTCCGAGCATTCAAACGGGAGATGTCTCTGTCCTGCATATTGTATTCAATTCAACCAATTTATAATGTAGGCCTTAGAACCTTGTCACATTCACCTGATAGCTTCAGCTATTAGCTTATGAAACTTATCTTCAAATAATTTCCTGTGGTAGATAATAATATACATTTTCAGTTTGTGCGTTTTTGTTTGTTCTTTCACGACTGCCGCTATCAGAGCTTTAATAACATCTTCAGAGATCAAATCGATTGTCATAATCGATCGTTTTACATTCTATGAAGGAAAAGGAGGATGCTGTCCTTTCCGTCACCATGAATGAGTTAGTATAAATGGTATGTAATTGTACATTAAATTTATTATTAAGTAAAATATTTACTAATTTGAAATGTAGCACATTATTATTCCTTCGTACATCTAAGTATTTGACGACCCGGTTGGTGTTATGGTTATCACGCCGGACTGCCAAACCAGTGTCCTGGGTTCGAATCCCGGTTCGGTCATGGATGTTATATGTGTGTGCCGTTGTTGTGTGGTTCCCATAACAAAAAGCCTGAGGCTTACTTGGGATCATTACAATGTTTGTGCCTGTAAGCGTGAGCGTTATTTATAGGTAACTAACGTGTGGCCATGGCTAGCACCTTAAGTTAAGTGTTTGGTTGGTGATACGTACTACAACTTATGGCCATCTCCCGGTTCATTGCTCCAAGGGTACAGTCGACGACAAACTCGTTACGGTGAACAATTACAGTAATATGGTACATTATTAACCTCTTCGCTGCCGAGAACCGGTTTACGTACTTTATATGAAGCAATTTTTTCTTGTCATCGTAAAGATCTGTACCTATTTGTTTCTTTTTATGCGAATATGTTCATTCTCTTTGACAAATGGAATTGAGTTTAATGACGTAGAAAATGTATAACGAGAAGCAAATATGCAATTTCGTTGGCTTTGAATTTCAATATCAATATACTTATGAAGATATTTAGATGCTAACAAAATTGCGCGTCGAATTACATTCAATTTTTATCGTCCTTAAATTCGCCTTTCCACATAATATGAGGAAAGGGGAATTTCGACAATATTATTGTCGTCTGAACTCAAGAAGCTGAGATGGGGTATAGAATATCTGAGCTTGACGGAAAGCTTCACATTTTTATTCTTTTTCAAATATGGATTTCATTGTATTTATAAACGAAGTTTTAAATTGTAATACTCGTTGACTAGGAATGATGACATCCAAAAATAGGAGCACTATTTCGGTACTGTGCCATGGGCATGGTGTCCCATCCCATACAAATAAAATTTTTGTTAAAAAAATTGCAATATATGGCGTTATGGTATCGATTTGTAATTGATGTTTACGTAAAAGTGTAAATTGTTACTAAACATACATGATCTGACTACAAAAAAATATCATGAGCCTCGGAAAATCAAGCAATTTACTTTGCCCGAAGACTGCCCGCGTTACGGCAGTCGCGTTCCATTGTTTGACGTTGGGCATCTGTACTGTATAGTATTATATAATCTGTGGCCATGGGCAAAGCTACTGTCATTCACTTCCTGAAATAACTTATAACTAAACATTGACTTACACTCTAGCGATAGACAGACCCTTTCATAGAAGCAACATGTTCCACTTGAATGCGGTGCCCGCACCTGATTGATGTTCCCGAGTTCACTTTGTCACTATGGCAATGACAGACCGCAATGTGTCATTTTGTGTTGTTTTGTGTGACATGTTGTTTGTTTGAACAAGCTTGTCTATCGCTAGAGTATAATATGTCAATGTAACTAAATTATTCATTTATGAGTCCGTAGTCCAAAACAAAACGACTTACCTGAAGCCATTTGACTCTAGTGATGTTCTCCTCCGTAACCGTAAGTGCCTTCCTCTCTCCCAATTTATACGTGTCATCGTAATACATGTACTCCGTAAAAGTCAATCCACTTGTTGTATATTGTTGAGTGAAGTAGATCGATATACTCCCGTTCACTATATCGTGTTCAATAATCCATCTACATTTGATGGGGACTGAGAATGGATTGGGGAAGTTTGGCGTCTGGATTGTCCCCACGGGGCCTTTGAGGCGGCCCCCGCAGGTCTGGGGGCCCTGGTGCTCTCTGTCCTCTTGAGAGTACACGTCGGCCGCTATTGTTGTTATTAGTGTTATGCTGAGGAGCCGCTGCATCGTTAACCTGTAACAAAGGAAATTGAATCTTAGAATGCTGGTTAACTGGTGTCATATTCTGGTGAAAAGATGTATTTTTGTTTCTGGATAGAGGTTGAGTCATTTTGTCACCCCTCGAGGAATATATTGGTCATGAGCATACTCTTTTGTTGTATGGTGGTGAACACTCTACCGACAAAAGCTCTTAAACATGATGATGACGATGAAGCGACAATATAGATTTTGACTGACCTTGCTAGAAAATAATTTGATTAGCTAAAATAATACTAATACATTTGACTAAATCTGTTTTTGAATCATTAAATAATATAACCATGTCATATTTAAATGTATTTTTCGCCTTTTCTTATGGCCTGCTAAACTCAGCTGTAAAGTGGAAAGTTTTTATAAAAGGTGTAACAAAACACCCTAGTAATATCACGACTATATTCCCCGAGGGGGTAGTCAGACATATTCTGAAACCTCAGAACATCCACGTTTCACCAGTAGTACCGAAACTCTGTCCAGTGTGACGGAGGGTGAGCCCGTGTCGACACTTAAAATGGACAGTGGGTACAATACATGCCTCGATATTGAAGCATGCAGGTTTCCTCACGATGTTTTCACGATGTTTTGTGTTTTGGTCTAAAACCTCAGTTGCCACATAATTACGTGTTTCGTAATAATATTATTAGGTATGTGAATAACACAGTCAAGGCCTCCGCTCATTGCAGCGATTTTATCGAGCGATATCGCTGCGATTTTGCGATTATTGTTTCCAGTACCTACATTTTGAATGGGGACGCGCGCGATCCTATACACTGCGGCGATATTATCGCAACTCTTTCGACTACATTCAGTGGTGAGGCGCATGCGTGACGCGAATCGCGGAATCTCTGCAGTGTGTAAGGTGTCGCGATAGGTATCGCTGTCGATAATATCGCTCGATATTATCGCTCGATAATATCGCTGCAATGTGCGGAGACCTTAAATGTAATAAAATGCTCTCGGACTACATTACATTCGCAGTCTATATTATCCAATCATAGTCTATGCATGCATTGTACTCTACCGAGAGACATTTTACATTACTATTTCAGACCATTTTACTTTATTTCGTGCTATGATACTTCAATTTAAAGTAAGGTCGTTTATATGCAAGCACGTTGTCAAGATTTTTCAAGAATGTACTAGTAACTTGGTCGGGCGGTGAATGAAAACATCGTGAGGACACCAGACTGCATGCTAGAATATTTCGTAAGCGAGTCTAATAATAACAAGTGGTTTTAAGTTATGCTAGAGGCCTCTACCTTGTAGCGTAGTGGGATATGCATAACAAAATGAGATATAACAGCGGTTGTTGGTGTTTTCTTTCGTCAACTTTATTCTGAATCATAGGCCTTTCTCTCATTAAACTTAAATTTGCTACATTTCTTGTGCCTTTTCATGTATTACTGTTTAGATACAAATAAACAACTTTATATACTCACAGGGAGAAAAATAGTAGTTTTCTTTTTTATTACCTATCGGATTATATTATCAGGTCATTATTATTATTTGTATCTTATTATTTCAGTTTCGTCAGATGGCGTTGTAACTATTCGTTAAGCCAGGTCAGATGCCTATTAAGGCGGCTTGAAAATTATCTGACAGCAAGGTGACCACTATGTGCCTCCACCAACACGCACTGGGCCCGCGTGGTGGAGTATGGCCCACTCCCTCTCACCCTTATTCGTGAGTGGAGGCCTTTGCCCTGCAGTGGGATTCTATAGGCTATATCTTACTTACTGTATTATTTCTGTGTACCTAATAAATAATCATTTATATACAAATCAAAATATAGTCTTACCTAAAGTCTTTATGGACTTTTTGAGAAAGTCCTATATAAGAACCGAATATAAAAAGCTACTTAGACCCCGTAATATAATAAAGCGCAGAAAGTTTGTTCAGATAAGAAGGTAATATTTCCGTCATAGGGTTATTGAATCGAATTCTGGGAACAAAACGAACTCATTTATCGAATAGTCCTCATTACTTTCACCGCCCGTTCAATGAAACTGAATTTGTCATTGTCCGAATTCCTTTCGTTAGGAAAGAATAAGTCTTTGTAAGAGAAAAAATTAGGTTTCGGGATGTTTCTTTGCCTTAGGGCACAATTATATTTTTTGTGTAGCTAAGTAAGACTCAACCGGTGATTTGATGCTTGGTAATACTTTAGAGGATGGATTAAGCTTGCTATACCTCAAACTCAAAACGCAAACTCAAAATTTTTTATTGAAAATAATATCACATACTTTCTGACGTCAATTTTTGATTCTACCACCGCTTCGGAAGGTGTTCCGTTTTAGAGAAGATGCGGCCAGAAACTCTACAACACACTTCTTTTAAACAAAACAAAATATACAAAGTACAAATATTGAATTACATAGTGTAACATTGTCAAGACCAGACATTTTGGTCATTCAAATAATCATCGAGTTTATAGTAACCTTTTTTACATGGGATTTAAACTTGTTGTCTGGCAAGTTTAGAATATCCTCTGGTATCTTATTATAATAGCGTAAACAGTGCCCCATGAAAGATGTGTTGACCTTACTGAGTCGAAAATGTGGGAACACTAATTTATTTTTATTTCCTGTATTGTAATTATGAACGTCACTGTTTACCTACCTATCAAAGTGAACAGCTTTTGTGCTTTTACAATCATCATCTTATTTAAGAGCTACGCTCTTGTCTCACTTGGGCTAGATAACTCTGTCTGGGTCTTCCTCTGCCTCTTTTCCCCTCTATCTTCCATTCCAGTATGGTTTTAAAGAAATTGTCGTTTCGTATCAACCGTCCGATCATTCATCCTCTCTGGTTTTCGATTGATTTTAAAATATTTATCTTTTCTTTAACCATTCTTAACACTTCTTCATTTGTTATTCGTTCTGTCCAATTTATCCCCTCCATTCTCCTATACTATTTACTAACTATACTCTTGGCCGGTTTTTAGGGTTCCGAAGTCAACAAGGAACCCTTATAGTTTCGCCATGTCCGTCCGTCCGTCCGTCCGTCCGTCCGTCTGTCCGCGGCTTAGCTCAGAGACGCTTAGTACTAGAAAGCTGTAATTTGGCATGGGTACACATATTAATCACGCCGAGAAAGTGGTAAAATAAAATTTTGAAAAATATTTTTTTTTAGGGTACCTCCCCTACCCGTGAAGTGGGGACGCAATTTTTTTTTCTCGTCTATCTCATGGTGTGGGGTATCGTTGGATAGGTCTTTTAAAAATACGGTGGGTGTGGGAAAACTATTTTTCGATTTAGGGGTCCGTTAGCGAAATATTAAGCTTTAAGGTGCTAATTTTTGTTAGAGTCGAGTGTCCCCCCCCTCTGCCAGCTAAACGGTTGTTTCTAGATATGTGAAAAAATTCATAGCAGTTGTGTATATAATGAAATTAAAAGGAAAACTATCACCGCTAAGTTAGCTTTACAAGTTAACGAGTAATAGTCGACCAACTTAAAAAAAGTACTTTTTAGACTTTATTAGCCGTCAAACCGTAGTATAAAACAAAAAACCCCCTTCTAAGTTCGTATATTGTGACGGGCAACTACGGAACCCTACCCTGCGCGTGGCCCGACACGCACTTGGCCAGTTTTTATTATTTGTTGGTGTACTGTAGAGTTTGCTCTATAATCACATTAAGTTTGACGCTTGTATGTAACCGTTTTTACGATTGACCGAGAAGAAAAAACGTTAATAAAAACTAGTTTCTTGTATGAGGACCCCCTTAATTTTTATTTTTTTGGAAATTTTCTTATTTGTTAGCAAATCTACAATAACGCACATTCTGTGAAATTTTTCAACTGTCTAGCTATTACGGTTCAAAAATTACAGCCCTAAATAGCTAGGACAGACGGATGGACAACGTAGGCTTATAAATAGGGTCCCGTTTTTACCCTTTGGGTACGCAACCCTAAAAACAAAGCCAAGATCATGATAAAACTTTAACTACCTACCTAAATACTCCTTTATACACACATTGGGTGGAGAAAGAAAAAGAAAGAGCATTAACGTTGTACCTATTCGTTTTTATTGCAGAAACAAGTGGTCGGGGTAGGGTCCCGTGCTAATGAAACGGTTCCGGCAACGGAGTCCCTCTGGCATGAAACTGTTAATAGTGCCTATTTACGTTTGTTGCTACCGGATATTTTCCGGTTATTCCGCCTGGAAATTTTCAGTTTGTTCAGGGTGTTTCTTTAGGTGAAAGAATGAGAAAAAGGTTTTGAATAAACCTTATTGAAATAGAAAAGCGCAACTGAAACAGAAATGGCGTTTTTTTTTTTTTGGCGCGGTTAATATTTTCTGGGATCATGGAACGGTTCATATGGGAGTGCTTTTTGGTTTTTACACTTATCAAGTAACTAGTGTTTTCCCGCGAATTCGTCCGCACAAATTATATACCAGATTTTAAGTTAGATCATATTTTATAAGCTATCAAACAAAAAAAGTTTCATCAAAATCGGTTCAGTAGTTTTTGCGTGATGCGTGAACAAACAAACAAACTAACAAACTTGTCAATAGATAGCGCTGCACGACATTTAAATCGCGCTATCGAGTGTTATTTGAGTTATATGAAGTGAACCGCGACTTTTTATTCCTCACGATTTTTACGGTTTTATAATAGTTAAGATAAGATAAGATAGAAGTACTAGGAGAGAGTCCCTATTTTCTATCTTCTTCTTATCGTGTGGGCAAGCCCTGGTGTCAGATTTTTTTCAGACCGCCTTACGGCCATGGATTTTATGTAACGACTAATATCACCAGAGATAGTAGCTGGGACCAACGGCTTAACGTGTCATCTGAAGCACAGAATCATCTTTTCTTTTCAGACATTCAGCGACATTCAGGCGATTCAGCCTGTAATGTCCTAACCGACTGGGGGAAAACGCACAAAGTGACATATCACTAGGTGTCCCCCGTAGTTATTGAACCCACGACGTCCGTGTCAAGAGCCCAATGCTCTTAACCATTATACCACATGAGGCACGTATTTTCTATGTAAGAGCTGGAAATAATTAGTTCGAAGATTTATTTTAATATACTTCGGACCACAATGCATTCATCATCATCAGCCTATAAACGTCACACTGCAGTACACAGGCTTAAAGGCATGTAGGTCTGTCCACCAGGCGTGCCTAATTCGGATTGGTAGACTTCACATACTCATCAGAATTTGTTTTTCAGCGTATGCAGGTTTCCTGACGAAGTTTTACTTCACCGTTTGAGAGCAGTTGGTATTACGTACATAAGTAAGAAAAACTCATTGGTACATGGAATATTGTCGGTGCGGATTTAAACCCGGTCCCTCATGATGCAATTCAATTCAATTCAAAATCATTTATTCAATATAGGAGCCTGAAGCACACTATTAAACGTCAATTCTTTTTTAAGCTACCACCGCGTCGGAACGTGTTGTCGCTGTAGAGAAGATGCGGCCAGAAACTCTACAGCATAACACGACTTAATGACTATTACAATATAAATTCTTATGCTTAGGTTATGTATACAGTAATACATAGTCTATTTAATTAAATAATTGATACTATACAGTAAACTATATGTTATAGTGACACTCAGACCCAAGCATTTTGATCATTTAAATAATCATCCAGTTTATAGTATGCTTTTTTACAGAGGACTTTTTTGATCTGAGTTTTAAACATGTTTTCGGAAAGATTCAAAATGGTCTCGGGGATTGAGTGGATTGAGTGTCCATACCTCTCCAAAACGCGCCACTGGAGCTTTTAGTCAAGGCAAAGTAATTAATGTATTTATCTTTTAAAGGGACCTAATCCATCCCCACATCGTTATACCCGACTCAATCGCTCAATATCCAAACATCTGAATAATTCCAGCTAAATTCAGATTACAATATTAATCTTAAGAGCTAATGAAATCAGAATGGATCAATGTCCTTTATCTCTCTTTAACGAACTTACAACATCTTTGTTAGAATAGGATAGACAGACACTTATCTTCTAATTAAACTGCGGTGTAGACGCTACAACATAGGTCACCTATCTGTATCCAAATAAATGATTTCTATTCAATTCTATTCTATCCCTTTTAAGGCACTACTTATGGTAAATGATCTCTACTATACTAGACTGCATGGATTGCCTGCTATTTAGATTTAGAACATGAGCAAATAGAGATAAAGGTTCTAAGGAGAGCACAAAATGATCGTGTGAGGATTGTCCACTGCCAAGCCGGTTTTCCACGGGCACTTTAAGTCGGTGAAAGTACACACGGCGACACATCAAGCTACATAAAACCAAAATAAGCTGGATATTCCATGACTCTGAAAATAGATAAGATTTAATCCTCTCTTAATATTTTTACTTTTTATCATAATTTTTAACTAAGTAAAGGAAAATACGGTATAAATTTTCCAATAAGTATTTAAGGAAGCTTTTACAGGCTCGAACTTGTAGTCAGGCGAGATTGTGCGAGGGGGGGAGGCGGCACGTCTGCCTTTGCGCGGCGCACGCTTCCCTTCCCCGCTATAATACCCGCCCCCCGCTAACATCCCGAGTACCTTGCTACGCCTAACAAATTTCTGTTATGTAGTACATACTCGATACTCTTTCCTTGGATGCGTTTCCACCAGAGGTATGCACGGTAGCGAGGCGGTGAGTGAGGAAAAAATCGGCCAATGGGAGTGCTTCAATTTCCCAATGACGTGATCGAGCGAGCGCGCTATTGGCGGATTGTTTCCTCGCTCACCACTGTGGTTCTGTGTCCCACGGCACGACCACGCACGATCTTCTCTGACTATAATTTTAAGGTATAGGTATAGGTAGTGCATTGAAAGTTAATATAAGCGTGATAGACACATTAATATGCTAACCATCAGTTGGTGGGATAAGTTGCTAATATATTCAAAGTCAAACTTGGGCGGCCGACCCTTCGTATAGCTTTGTGAAAAGGAAATACTGAAGGTAAGGATATTAGGTACCGGTCAAAGTAATTCCTTTTGCACTCCCTTGGGCCTTGTTTTGAAAAAATTATACGCTAACCAAGATTGTACACGACCCAAAAAATATAAAAATATAAAAAAACTAATTATTTTGTTCGTTTCTTAAATTACATATTTTTTTTTTTAAATACCTATCCTACAAAGAGAAATTTCAAACAACACAATTTAGGGTCATCAACACCGCGACCGCAATAAAGCCTTCCTTTCTTTCGGCATCAGCGGCCGTAGTATTGCTAGTAACTTTATTATTAATCAGTGGTATTGCAGTGTGATGTTACACTATCGCATTTTAGCTCATTTTCAATTTGCACGCGAACGAACGAGAAATAAAGCGTTAAAAAAACCTTATAGTGATAATAATAGAGTCCTTCTGACACTTTTTTAAGGAGGGGACGATCTGAACTTCAAACTGAACTTTCTGTAAGGCACCAACAACGTCGAAATCGCGAAAAAAAAAACAGCTGCTCCATACAAAACTGCAAACCTACTCGAGCCAAAAACAGCTGATTTTTTTTCGCGATTTCGAAGTTGTATAGTGAAAGTTGTTATGTCAGTTTGATGGTCTGAAAGTATCACCCCCTAAAGTATTACTAATACCACCTACCAACTACTACACTAGTTTTGTATGGGACAGGATTTTTTTCGGGAATTCTAAGTTGGCTCCATCGTGAAAGTTGTTAGGTCAGTTTGATGGTCTGGGACTACTAACCACCTACCAACTACACTAGTTTTGTATGAGACAGGTGATTTTTTTTTGCGATTTCGAAGTTGGCTCCATCGTGAAAGTTGTTCAGTTTCATGGGCTAAAGCACCCCCTTAAGTTTACTAGGGTGTTTCTTACACCCTGCGGGAGGTCCACACAATTTTCTCGTTTTTCGACCCATGTTTCTTAGAGAAAGTTCTTTAGCTTTAGTATCTGTAGGCACCTAAAATGTTTATGGTAACAATTAAACAATAGGGGGTGTTTATTTGAAATGAAGGCACAGAATAGGTGATAGTATACAGGGTAAATTTTATATCACTGCGGATAACTTCAACATGACTGTATTTTACTCATCAAACTGAACAACTATTACTAAGGAGCCAACATCGAAATCGTGAAAAATAAAACAGCTGTCCCATACATTTGAGTCGAATAGGTACCTACTGCAGTTTTGTATGGGACATACGATTTTTTTTCGCGCTTTCGAAGTTGGTTCCATAGTAAAAGTTGTTCAGTTTGATGAGTAGAATACAGGCTGAAGTTATCCGCAGTGATTTAAAATGTACCCTGTATAGTTCTATGAAGGTGTGTGTGTATACCTAGATGAAAATAAAGCAAATAAAATAAATCGACGCCTATTTTTTTCTTTTTATATCCGCGGGTCCATGCTGTCAAATTGAATAAATAAAACAGAAATTCCATGTACATTTTTTTTAATATCCGCTGGAATATGCTGTCAATTTGAATAAATGAAACAGAAATCAAACTATCCATCCATCCGCACGTACGACAAACTAAACATAGATAGAATCGAGTTTGTCTAACAACCTAAACAAACCGGGGAACTCAAACAAAATGTATACATCCACGTCATTCAAACGTTTTTTCACAATATTATCCCATGGATAAAATATTCATATCACTGACAAAGTTACAAAGAAGTTTGTTTGTTCAAGTCCGGGTATGATATTACCCGGATAACCGGACCCTCGCTCCGATGTTTCTATGCGAACCGAGTTCCGTAGAATTTGATTTAGTTTTTGATAATTATGTTTGAACATGGTTAATTTATTTCTAAAATAATTACAACAAGCTCCAACCAAGATAAAAAGTTGCTTAGGATCAAAACCGGTCATAAAACGGCTATATTTCCAGACACAGATACAGCAGTTTTTGATCCCAAACGACTCATATTACTTATAATTTTCCAAAAGAATCATAAAGAGCAAAGAGACGTGAAAAGATTTTTTGAACCACTTACCAAAGTTTGAATAAAAGAGCTTCTTTGAAAACTTGGTGTCATTTAGGCAATCCAGGGCGAATTCCCTTAATGACGTCACAGGCGACTTTTGCCGTCTATCAAATTGACCCCGATGAAGTAAAGTAAGTTAAATTTATAACGCTTGCTTGGAGATGTAAATGTTGGAAGTTTCCTTTGAAATATTATACCTACGGCTTATTTGACGGTCCAATAGCCTAGTTTGTAGCGAAACTTCAGCCTTGGGATCAAATCGCGCAAAGGGAAAATGTATTTGGTGTGATGAATACGTAACGATGAGCTCACTTCACTACCTGTCACACTGAACAGAGTTTGGGAGTATAGTCGTGAGCATTATGAGACTAATTACCGTATAATTATAAATATCGAACTTTCATCATAGTGAACTTGAAAAATACTGCTAACTGAAACTTTTTTATCCCGTAATAATCTCATAGCTGACAAAAAGTTTTAGTACCATTTTAAGCAAGTCCTCTGTAAGTAGGCTTATTGATTAAGTCATTGATTATAAATGAATAAATAAATGAAATATAGTAACTTTAATTTTCATCAAACACATATACAACATAAACAAACAGGATAAGAAAGCAATTTCTTCTTATTACGACCAAATTGCCTGGTCTTGAAATTTGTTACTTTTGTATTTATTTAGTAGTGTAAGGGCCTGTTTCACCACTTCTGAATAAGTTCTTGTTAGCTTATCCGACAGATATTTTGACATAATTTCATACAAAATATGTCAAACTATCTGTCGGATAAGCTAACAAGAACTTACCCAGAAGTGGTGAAACAGGCCCTAAGTATTTTGTAGTAGTAAGTATTTTGTTTTATTAAAAAATATATCTATACAAGGTGTTAAAAAAATACAAATAAACCTTTAAGGGGTTGGTGTAGACCATAAAACTGAACAACTTTCACTATGGGACCAATATCGAAATCGCGAAAAAAAAATTATGTTCTATACTTTACAAATCGACTAGAGCTAAAATATGTATGGGATATGAAATTATTAAAAGTTTTAAAAATTTATTGTTACCTATGAAACATTCTGTATTGCGTTGTAGAGTTTCTGGCCGCTTATTTTCTACAACGAACACAATTTCGACGAGGTGGCAGAGTAAAAAAAAAGACATCAAAAAGCTACCTATACGTACGTGATATTATCCAGACATGATCCAGACTAACAATTATTTCATTTTTGAAAGTTGCCTTGTACGCTTGTATGACACAAACGATAAGAAAAAAGTGACCAGTTTAAAATCGGGAACGATCTTGTACTCCTATATTCATTATATTCTGTGACGATACGGCCAAAATGAAATGAAAGAAATAGTCAGAAACGTACAAAAAGGCAATATTTTTGTCCTCGTAACCCATTTCTAAGAACAATGGGGATAATTTAAAAGGGGCGATGTAAAAATGTGCATGTGCAGTACCACGTCCCAGATATATTGCACCGTCGCCGACTTCATTGCTGGACGAGAATAAAATATTTTCAACTACCTCCCCAGCTTTTGGTATCTACGTGAAATTGTTAAAGGCTCATGTTGCTTGTAAAATATTGTTTTTATAAAACTTTTCTGCAAGTACTTTATTTTTACTGGGACATTTAATTTGATGCGACTGTTAAAAAGTTTTGGATTTTTTTGTCGTTGAAATCGAGGTCAAATTGCGCTTAGAAAGAAGGAAGAGGCCATGTCAAAGACACCTTTGGGAGTTGACAGGAATTGCCGACGCAAAATAACTCTTTTGACTGGCGGCTGAAAGGGGGATTTGCGGAACTAACGATTACCTTTTAAATACTTTTAAGTACCTAAAATAACTAAGAGACTATAATATTGATTTAATCTAAAAAGGGTACAGTTACAACATAATAATTAAATAACAATAAACATTTTTAGGCCTTCCCTAACAAAATTTTTCTTAAAATGTGATGGGCTAACACAATTTCCGGGCAAAGTACCACGGAATGCCGAGTTCACATTCCGGGTCCAAAAGATTTCGGCATCAATCAGCTTGTTGGTCCTTAGAGAAGCTTGGATGGCAAGATTAGCATTATTTATTACCCATAGGTGTTCGGTAATAACCAACAAGTAATATTTCTTAGGGTCCACTGTATTGGGCTTAGGTTAATCGTAAAAAGTTAATGATTTTCTTTTTTAATAGTGTACAATTTGTATTGTTTTATTATCCATAAGGCCGAGCAGAGCGCGAGGCCGAAGGCCGAGCTACGCGTAGGAGCGAAGCT
This sequence comes from Agonopterix heracliana, assembly GCA_963693445.1. Lineage (NCBI taxonomy): Eukaryota > Metazoa > Arthropoda > Insecta > Lepidoptera > Depressariidae > Agonopterix > Agonopterix heracliana. Next base: position 5,254,108 of record OY856326.1, read on the forward strand.
CGGAAGCGGCCCCCCTGGAACCTGGTGGACCTGGTCTCCGGGGTCAATCTGCCGCCAAGCGAGCCTCAGGACGAGCGGATAAACCGGTCATCTATTATGTTTTATGTATGTTTTACCTTTTAACTATCTTTAAGATATTTAAGGTCAATTAATGCTTAGGGCACCGTAATGAAATGACTATAGATTTTTTATTCAACATGCAATCACTTGCGGTCTCCGACACATTAATTGACCTAATATATCTTAAAGATAGTTAAAAGGTAAAACATACATAAAACATAATAGGTGACCGGGTTATCTTTCACTTTTTAAATGTTTGGTTTTATCGTAGGGGGTTTTTTAAATTTATAAGTAATTTAATTTTAATCCGTAAATTTTAAAATTACTAAAAACTACTGAACCGATTTTCATAAAACAAAGCTAAGAACACTCCAGCAAAAATTTGCTTTCTATTAAAAAAAAAACGCATCGAAATCGGTCCACCCGTTTGGACTCTAAGATGCCACAGACAGACAGACCGATAGACAGACAGACCGACATACGATAGGCGTCAAACTTATAACACCCCTCTTTTTGCGTCAGGGGTTAAAAATAAACGTGTGAGTCTCCTAGAGTGATGTACTAAACACCGGATACGTCCAGTGCAGTGCGAACAAGCACCTAATGCTGATTGGCCAATCTCTTCACCATGATGATGCTATGTCAAACTCAGTGACATGCCATCGATTCAACAGAAGATCAAAAATAAACAATGCATTTCAATTAACATACAAGCGCTCAGTTCAATTGATCTATAAGAGTCCAATTCGCATTTCATCCAATTCTTAGTTCGTCTATACGCATTTAGTCATACATATAGTCCAATGTTTATGTACGAGTATATTTGTAAAGACAACTTCAAAAAGATGATTAAGTGCATAGGTACACACGGCGACAGGTCCGGTTACCCTGTTTGAACTTTGAACTATTAGAAGTTGAACGCTGCGAATCGTGCGAGAGGGTGCGGTATGTTGTTGTTGTTTCGTCTCACGGCACGCTGCACCCGCGCCGGCAGCCGCGTCTATGCAGGCTCTCTACCGCACTATTTTGTGTTTTGTACGTAGTTTAGTTATGGGTTTATAGGGTGCGTAACCTGATGCATCGCCGTGTGTACATGAAATGTCGGCGGGTTCGGTTTGGGTGTCCTTTGTCGGCGAAATATGTCCGGCGACATGTCGATGACTTTGGTGTGTAACGTTATCCTTGCGCGTGTGTGTGTGTATGTGTGTGAGGGAGAGTATTCATAGATTAAAAGATAGATAATATATACATACAGATTGATTTTTTATTGCACTGTCTTGTCAATTTACTGTAATGTTTTTGTAATAAATATAACAATAGGTAAAATTGGTAATTTCATTAAGGGAATAATAATTCGGAGCGCGCTCCATACAAACGTACTATGGTGATATTTTCAATACTAACCAACTAAAGTCAATGAAATTTTGTAGCCACAATCTAGTAACAAATGTCTATGCTTGTATGGAGTCGGATTTTCGTTAAAATGTATAGTTTTAAAGTTGCAGTGCTGCAGTGCCTCAAACATTTACATACAAAACTTAAATTAATCCTAGCATTGAAACTGTATACTTTAACGAAAATCTGACTACATACAAGCATAGAGATTTGTTTCAAGATTGTTTCTGCAAAATTTCATTGACTTTAATTGGTTAGTATTGAAAATATCACCATAGTACGTTTGTATGCAACGCGCATTTTCGCTCTCGGAATAAAATTGTCTTAACGAACATTTACGAGTGATCACATCCAATAGAACTAGGCGCCCCTACTGTGAAATAGGTTTCGTCCTGTTTTGTTCTAGTTCCATCAGAGTTGAAGGGAAAATCCTTTCTCTAATAACTATGTCGTAAAAGAGCTACTCTCGTTTCCCGTTCCTAGCTTATATTATAAGAGATAAGTGTACTTTTTGCAACCATCAGCAGCAAGGCCGATTCAGTGTTTATGTGGTGTAGAGCATCTCTGTGATGGGGATGGACCAGGTCTGCCTGCATAACTTCAGTCGGTTTAGGAGTTACAGACGTTTAAAGGTCTGGAAAAAAATTACGAACAGCTGCAGGGCTGATCGTATGATATTATTGTAGTATGCACTGTAGCCATGTGAACACTACAAAAACTGACATGGTTCATCAGTCGGTTTCGGAGTTACTGACGTTCAAAGGTCTGACCTTTGAACGGCTGTATCTCCTAAACCGACTGGCAGTTCATGTCAGTTTTTGTACTTTTCGCATAGCTACAGTGCATACTACAATAATATCATACGATCAGCCTTGCTGTGGATCGTAATTTTTTTCCAGACCTTTAAACGTCTGTAACTCCTAAACCGACTGAAGTTATGCAGGCAGACCTGGTCCATCCCCATCACACAGATGCTCTACACCACATAAACACTGAATCAGCCTTGCTGCTGATGGTTGCAAAAAGTACACTTATCTCTTAGTCTATTAGAATCGGAGTAATGATACAGTTACGACTCTCTTGTACCTTTTCTACAATAAACAATAATGGTAGAGAAAGTTAATGCTATGTCCCTTTAAGATTACTTTTACTTTCCTACAAGTACCTAAAGCTTATGTTGACTGAATAAACAGTTTGGCCTTATTGAGGTACTGTGTTAACTAGAGAAGCTACCGAGAAGTAATGTTTTGTAACACGCGTTAGGGTGCACGCGCTCTAACTCACTTAGCCTGTGCCAGGCGCTCGTCGCAGCCTGACGCTCCCAGCACGCGTCCCACACTGCTGATCATGGTGCACAGATTTTGTTCGCGTTGTCTGCTCTATACATAATTACTCAATGTTTGGCCCTACTACTTTTTTGTACTCGTTTTGAAATCTAGATGACGTTCAGGGCAGATGCGTAACTAGGTACATCGTGAAAAGACTATGTATATTTTTGTATATGGAGAAAATTTAAATGGCTGGTTTTACAGTATAATATTTTAGTTGATTCTAAAAAATGAAAACCCATACTGCAAACCGCCGTCGTTCGCCAAAATTTTACATATTACTATACGAAATTCGAGTGGCAACTGGACAGTTATCAACTGGACGTCCATTTATATATCATCATCATCAGCCATCATCGTCCACTGCTGAACATAGGCCTCTCCCAAGGCGCGCCACAAGACTCTGTCCTCGGCCTTCCTTATTCCAGTCGCTTCCCGCTACCTTTTTTTAGTTCGTCTGTCCAGCGGGCAGTAGGGCGTCCCACCAGGGGCGTAGTAGCTACCGCCGTATCTGCCGTATCAATTATACGGGGCCCCCGACGTGCGTAAGCAAAAATTAATAAAAACTTCTAAAATTTCTTAATCAGCTCAGCTATAAATGAATTAATAAATCAGTTCAGATACTCCGTGCATTGGGCTCTTGACACGAAGGTCGTGGGTTCGATTCCCACGGGGGGGGGGCACCTAGTGAAATGTAACTTTGTGCGTTTTTCCCCAGTTGGTTAGGACATTGCAGGCTGAGTCACCCGATTGTCTGAAAAGAAAGATGATTCCGTGCTTCGGATGGCACGTTAAGCTGTTGGTCCCGGTAGTGTAGTCGTTACATAAAAACCACGTCAGAGGCCGTAAGGCGGTTTGAATAAACTCTGACACCAGGGCTTGCAGCCCACTCGATAAGAAGAAGTTCAGATACTCACTTCACACAGTTAACTCGACGCTCTCTGAAAGCCGCGGGAAGAGATCCTTTTCTTTTTGTTCATAGGTACTAGAGGGGCAACGAGTGAAGAGACTGACGCTCAGTTGCAGAAACGCTCATTAGAGTTAATCCTCCATTAAATCTCTTGCTAGCTTTTACTACGTCAACAAGACAAAAAGTGACAGCAAGAGATTTAATGAAGGATTAACTCTAATGAGCGTTTCTGCAACTAAGCGTCAGGGAGGGAAAGCTTTCACGCCAGGTGCCACAAAATTAAAAAGATATGACATTTAAAAAGGTTAAGATTGTACTTAAGGTGCTCTGTCATAAATTTAAAAAGCAAAACACTTTGTAGCGGTTTTATGTCAAAACTTTCAGGTCATTTGTCTTTTGAGGTTTCAAGCTTTTAGCTTTCTTTCAAGTAAATGATACGGAGATATTTCGACTATTTTGTACGTGATTTAACTTTTAGATGCATTGCGATTCTAGTCTTTGTTGTAGATATATTCGTTCTATGTACAATCATGTTCTTGGTACAATCATTTTGTTAAACTCGGATTACATTTTGACGTACCTAACTAATGAATCACTTTGTCGTATATTATATTATTATAAAACTTTATTGTACACAAATGCATAAAAATATACAGACTTGAGATAACATGTACAAAGGGCGAGCTTAACTATGAATGGATCCATTCATAAATTACTTACTTCAAAATTGGTCATCGAATCAAGTTACTTAATAATTATTATTTCATGATAAGACTGGCCCAATGATTTATACAGGGTGTAAGGAAAAGTATCACTAACCTTTAAACCACAGACTCTAACCGTTAAACTGAACAACTTTTATTATCGGAGCAAAAGGATCAGAGCAAAAAAAAATCAGCTGTCCCATACGATTGCGTCGAGTAGGTAGTGCAGTTTAGTATCGGACAGCAGACTTTTTTTGCGCTGACAGGTTTGCTCCCACAGTAAAAGTTGTTCAGTTTGATGGGTAGATTATGTGGTTTAAAGGTTAATGATACTTTTCCTAACATAAGTAACTGATAGTTTAGGGGCCAGTTTCACCACTTCTGGGTGGGTTCTGTTGGCTTGTCCGGCGGATGGTTTGACATACTTTGTATAAAATTATGTCAAGGTATTTGTCGGATAGGCTAGCAGGGGCTTACTCGGGGGTGGTGAAACGGGCCCTAAATATGGTATTACCATGTATGTGCAATTTTGTAATTACGTGCAGTAGCTATAGAGCTCCAGCTAAACTCCCAATGGAGTTTTGGAGAAAATATGTATTTGAAAGAATTTGTAAAAACTTTAAGTATAAATACATAGGTAATGATATAAACTTAAGACCAACATAATCCCTTACAAGGTGGTCAGTAACTTTGCTACCTACAGCTAACTAACTTATAAGAGTGTCTTAATTTTAGAGGAGTTTACTATTATCACCAAGATTCAACTTTTCGTACCCCTCGTAACTCCTGTGAATTCACAATATCCCTCCGGACCAAAAAAAAATTAGGGAATGCTTATCACAGGGAAGGAAAACAGTTTCGGGGTCTGTGACGTCTCATCTCGTATGTCAGAGAACTTGACATAAATAAACATGAGGCAGAATTCTACAATAACGTAGAAGTTTATTGCTAGATGTGACATTAACGGATTGGAACAACAAGTTTGGTAAGTATAAATGTAATATTAACAAAAGAACGATAAACCTTAAAATTAAAAGCACACAGAATAATTTAAAATTACTGAAAAACGTTTTTATCATTATGAAACTATATTTTTAATTCGAAAATTGTTGCCTTGTTTTGTATGTTCTGTATTATCATTCACCTTATATCACATTCTTCCTATTAGAAGACAATAAATACGTAATAACAATTATTTACAAAAAGTGCAGCAAGTGAATGAGTTTGTGTATTTAGGATGCATGTTTACTAGGGACGGGAAATGATGTGCATAGGCGAGTAACAGCGGGAAATAAAGTGAACGGTGCTTTGCATACCATTGTGGCTAGCCAATTGGTATCCAAAAAGGCGCGATTTTCTATAAACAATGGTGTGTTGGTTGGTGCCTACACTTATGTAGGTAATATGGTAGTAAGTGCAGGGTATGGCAGAAAAAGCATGAAAGTAAAATTAATGCTGTGGAAATGCGTTAGTTGCGAAGTATGTGTGGAGTTACGCTGAGAGATAGAGTGAGAAATTGCTAGATTACAGATTGATGTAAGTAAATTGAAAGAAGATGTTGTGACAAGAATAGAGAAGGGTATGCTTCGTTGGTTTGGTCATGTGGAGAGGATGAGTGATAGCAGATGTACGAAAGAGATATTATATGGAGCTAAAGTGAGTGGAAGTGTCGGCAGTGTCCTTCGTAGGACGTATTCTGATCAAATCAGTTGCGTCCTACCAAAAGGGGAGGTGCGGAGTACTCGAAACCGACGGGCATGTATGTGAAGAGATGTATGGATGTGAATGAGGCAAAAGAGATTTGTAAGGATCGTAGTAGATCGCGCGCTCTGGTCTCTGCCTACCCCATTGGGAAAGAGGCGTGACGTTGTAGATAGATAGGACAATTATTTATTTTGAAAAGGGGATCGGTAATAAATTCAGTATGAATGAATGAATGAAATATGCTTCGGTATTTCGGCAGGCTGATGATGATGACAAATACATTATAAATTATAAGTCGCTGCCGTACTTAGCTCCGTTGTGCAGACAAAACTTTACTATGACTCATCCAGGTAAAATAATTATTTCTGACATCTCTGTAATAATGGGACGAATATGTAAATGTTTGGAGATATGGTTCATGCTATTCTTGCAAGGTCTTCCGAGGTAACTCTTTAAGCTTTGTCGTCATGAGTGACGATTAGGCGGTTGCCATTTTGTTTTTATTTGCGGCGGCATCAGCTGTCGACTGGGATTTGCGTGAATTTAGATACGATTTTAAATTGTTACCTTCTAGAACGTGTTCTAGTGTTAATACTTTTATTTCTGGAATACTTATTTATTTCTTTTGTACCTACTCTTTAAGCTGTTTCATCATGAGTGACGATTAGGCGGTTGCCATTTTGTTTTTATTTGCGGCGGCGGTCGCCTTAAGACTGGGATTTGTGAATTTCGATAGCTAGTCCTTGCAGCGCACCCCAAAAACGAATTTTAATTTTTACCTTATCTAGCCCAATGAAATTTTTAAACACAGGTGAAACTAATCTCTGCAGAGTTTAGTTGTTTGTTAGATTTCCGTTAAAATATAAACTGAATTTCAATGTTAGTATTAATTTGAAATGTTGTATGTACATTTTTAAGCCACTGCAACTTCGAACGAAAATCTGTCAAACCAGGCACATAGATTAGTTTCTATATTGGGTCAGGGCCCGTGCTCCACCAGGCTCTCCACCTGGGTATGTTTTAGAAAAAGTCATTGACTTTAATTGGTTAGTAAGGTCAGGTGGGGTAAGACAAACATACTTTATTTTATACCCCATAACTCGGGATAAGACAAACACTTTTACTAGCTCTGTAAATATCTTACATATAGGAGTGTTATGGGGACAGTTCTAAAAGAAACAATTTGTTTAATTCAATATGAATCTGATTTAGTTCATGTTTTTGATCAAACCTTAGAGGTTGAGTCAGTATTTTACTAGTTATGTTAGTGTGTTTGCTTACCCCGGTGTTTGTCTTACCCCACCTGACTTACCTATTTTAAATATTATCAACCTTCATTTGTATGGATAGAATGTGTTCTTCCAATGTTAATATTTTTATTTCAGGAATATTTATTCCTTTTGTACACACGGTGATACAAAACCAAAATAAGCTGGTCGAGCAACGTTATACGTTACTCGACCTACGCGCGGTCAGCTTATTTTGGTTTTGTATATTGCTGATGAGCTTGATGTGTCGCTGTATGTGCTCTTCTCATTTATTATTGTATTCAATACTTTTGTGTATTTTTTGTATGCAAATGGAGAATATTTGGATAACGTTACGTTACGTATTCACGAATACGTTATTGGGTATGATAATAACAGTTCTCGTTTTCACAAGACTCATGAATTAATCATGTTGGTATCTTAATATTTTCAAGAAGACCAGGAAATGGGTGCCGTCTTCTTTTTGAGCGACATGCATGACAAAATTTGTATTTTTTTAGCGTTGATAGGACTTGCTACGCAGCGGCTGACAAGAGTTCTGACCGCCCTAGGCTAATTATGAGGACGCGCCCCCGCCAGGTGTGTTACGGTCGGCCTATAAAGTATTATATTAGTTTTTACATTATTAGTGTTTACTAGTGTGAAAATTTTAACATGGTTCACAACTTCTTATAAAAGTTTTCAGATCGATCTGCAAGCGAACGTTGTCCTTTAATCCGCACGACATTCAACCTTAGAGTGGCAAACCATTTTTTAAGCTGACCGTACATAAAGGCAAAGCACCTCACGCATTATACGACCAAAATCATGACAAGTGACTGCAGGCTACCAAGTAGAAAACCAAATCCATATTGTGTTTGGCCGCATGACTTGTATTGGCTTAGTTTCTATAGACAACTTAGTTGTTGCGGCCATTGACCATGAGAGAGGTCGCGCATGCGAAGACACGTTACGCTATCAGCGCGCCCCCCGATCCTGGCGCCCTAGGCTGCAGCCAGCTGCAGCCTAATTAGCCTAAGGGTTAATCAGGCCCTATTGCTACGGACTACATTTTTACAATATTGTCCTACAGAGTGAAATCGATACCATTAGCAGCCTTTTAAACTAAAAGTCGACGCATCAAACGAACAACTTTTACTATGGGAGATACTAAACTGCAATGCCTACTCGATTCAAATGTACCTATGCAAAAGCAGTTTTTTTTTTTGCTCCGATTGGTTTGCTCCCATAGTAAAAGTTGTTCAGTATGATGGGTAGACTCTTAATTTAAAAGGATATTATGTTAATCAATATCACCCTGTATATTTCAGCGGTACATTTTACGACACTAGTGGACGCAAGTTCCAATTCGCGCAGGGTTCACTCTCCATATTCGTGTACTTGGGGGGTTGCTTTAGAACTGCTGTTTTTTTTTTTTTTTTTTTTATTTAAAAATGGGTTTGCTCTGTTTCATAGAAAGTGTCAATGAAAACGACTATAATGTATGAAACAGCAGATACCTAACTTTTTTCGCGGTTTCAAGTTTAGGTACACCTGTGTATGTTTTTTTTTTTCATTTTATGTAGCTTTTCTATTCACTTACCTAAATTATTCTATATTCAACACATTTTTAGCCTAAACTGATAAATAAATTAAAAAAAAACGCTCATTGGCACATACATTGTAATGATCCCAAACTAAGCACTAAATGCTTTTATTATGGAAACCATACAACAACGGCACGAACATATAACATCCATAAATAAAGAAATGTTTAAAAAAAAAAAACTTAAATAAGTATTTTATCGGCATATAAAAACAGCTGTATCTGCACCCTTACTAAAAGAATGACTGACGATCCTTCAAAGAAAGTCTCTCGTTTCATTAATAATTCGGCAATAGATATTGATCACCCTATTTGCCCGAACGATATAATATTACATTTCTACTCCTTCGTAATCTTGTCTCGATCAAATGAAAATAATCTTCTTCAATGAAATGAAATGTATCTGGAATAAGTTTGTTTATTTTCCCATTATTAAGCGGAGCTTTGTTCTTCTTAGTATCTGCAACACAGTGAAATTGATATCATTATCCTTTTAAAAAGCTTTTAAACTAAGAGTCTACCCATTTAACTGAACAACTTTTACTATGGCAGCAAACCGATCGGAACAAATAAAATCTGCTGTTCTATACATTTGAGATGCACTGACCTGACTTGACTGGGCATTGCAGTTTATGCAATGGAAGTTTGTAAGTTGTCATCTTTATGTGGTACCTTTTTTAAAAACATCGTATTTTTCTCACAATGTAATAAAATGGAATAACTACCAGTATCAGCCGGACTAGCATGCCACGCATTCAATGGATACAAAGTCGAAACCACAAAAAGCATCTCGGAGTTTCATATAAGTCGAAGAATCTCTTAAATTGTATCTAGGTCGGCCGGGGTTCACATACTGACCTCCCTAGAGGCAGAAACAGATCCTCACTCACTCGGTCCTCTCCCGGGGCTGGTACAAACACGATCAAATTTTCATTTCGCTCTATGTACGTAACACTACCTATAATATAAGATCCCACGGCAAGATTCTTTTTTTTTGTTATTCATATTTTGTATGCATTTATTATTATAAGCATACGCTCACGACTATATTCCCCGAGGGGGTAGTCAGAGATATCCTGGAACCTCAGAACATTCACGTTTCACCAGTAGTACCGAAACTCTGTCCAGTGTGACAGGGGGTGAGCCCGTCGCCACTTATAATGGATAGTGGGTGCAATACATGCCTCGAAATTGAAGCATGCATATTTCCTCACGATGTTTTCCTTCATCGAAAAGCCAGTGGTGTTACAAATCGTACATAAATTCGGAAAAACTCATTGGTACGAGTCGGCCTGGACGGGGATCGAACCATCGCCTCCTGCACGGCAGGCAAGGTAACTCGCCACTGGACCACCACGGCTTAATTAATAAATAAATGCCAGAAAATTCAACAGGCCATAACATACTTTTTAAATGTAAAAATCTTACCATTGGCTCTTGTACTATTGCGAATAGTGGTGCTTTTGCTTATTATTGATAAGTTCAGCGATTTTATGGGATCGCTTAGAATATTGTAACAGTTTATTGTTGTTGTTTGTTTTATACTTTGAAATTGATGTGAAATTATAATGGGTTGGATTTGACTAGACTAGAGAGTAACTCCGATTTTCAACGTACTCTGGGCAGATATAATAACTTTATGGATAAAACCCAACCTTCATTCTGCTTTGATTTTTCAATGTCATACAAAACCTGCTTATTCTAAGGTGATCGTGAGGTTAAACCCTTTTAAAGCCTAAGTTGTATTAGGGTTCACCCTTATTACTATAGAGGTCTTCTTCTTCTTATCGTGTGGGCAAGCCCTGGTGTCAGAGTTTACTCAAACCACTTTACGGCAATTAGTTTTTGCTGCCCGCCGGACAGACGACCTAATAGAAGTACTATACTAACCTAAAAGAACTAGCTATGGAGGTAAGAACGCTTTATTTTTTTTAATGTTTCTTTCATCATCATCATCAGACTATACAACACTAGTTTGTAATTACTAAAAACGTTTTTTGAAGTAGCTTGGTTCGAAAAGCGAGGGATTACAAAAGCCGATCGATTTTCTATGGGAGGCCAATAAGTTTTTTTCCACTGCAGGGCACAGGCCTACCCCTCAAGGGAGGTGAAGGGGCGTTGGTCCACCACGCGTGTGGATTGGTAGACTTCCATCACACACGCTTCTGAATTTCTTAGCCTATTATTTTATTATGCAGGCCTCAGGATGTTTTCCCTCATCGTTTGTGAGCAGTCGCTATTTAACGTATAAAAGTTAGAAAAACTCAATGGTATAAAATATGGTGTTACGTGGATATTAGAAAACGTGTCATCATCAGCCTATCATCGTCCACTGCTGAACATAGGACTCTCCCAAGGCGCGCCATTAAACTCTGTCCTCACCCTTCCTCATTCAGTCGCTCCCCGCTTCTTTTTTTTGGTCGTCTGTCCAGCGGGCAGCAAAAACTTAGCATTACCGTATTACATTTGTTTTGCTCTTTCGTCAGATCTCTCGACTTATTTAATAAAAGTTAGTAAAATATCAACTTTACTGTTTTCAAATTCAAAGCACAAACCAGTCGCTGATATCATCAGACGTGGAATTCGATTGAAAATCGTTCCGCACACCGAACCACGAACCAACCTAACTCTTTGCAGCTTCAATAAAACTATTACAGAAACGAAGACGAAAGACATCGAGTTTGAAATACAGATTAGTTATAGAGCAGCAAAATAAATAAATACAGGGTGTTTCATAAGTAACAATAAATTTTTAAAACTCTTAAGAATGGTTTAGGCCGTCAAACTGAACAACTTTGTCTATGGGACCAACATCGAAATCGCGAAAAAAATAATTTTATATCCCATACATATTTTAGCTCTAGTCGATTTGTAGAGTATAGAACATACAATTTTTTTTTCGCGATTTGATATTGGTCCCATAGTGAAAGTTGTTCAGTTTGATGGTCTACACCACCCCCTTAAAGGTTTATTTGTATTTTTGTAACACCTTGTATAGGTACACCACTATAGTTTTTAATTAGTAACGAAACTTTAAGGGTGTGTTGGGACCGTGAATCTGAATAACATTCCCCAAGGAACATGGGTCGAAAAACGAGAAAAATTTGTGGACCTCCGATAGAAAATCGATTAGCCAATCCGCACTTTATAATAGTTTCGTTAATAATTAAAAATTAGTGGTGTAATATTTTGAACTGTTTTGGAACATGGAAAATAGTGTTTCAGTGGCGAAAGGCTAGACTTATCACCAATGTTCAAAAATAGGGTTTAGCACACCTAGGAGCAAAATTCTCGAGCAGTTTTTATTTCAGTATAAATTGAGAATGATCTAAACTACATCTAAAATAGAGTTGAAGATAGCGTGCTCGAAAATATGCCACAGGAAATTAACTCTTGCTTGCGGATTCGAACCTGGGCCTACGTCAATCCGTCACCGTTTGTGCTTCTACGTGCGGTTTCTTACAACTCCTTGCTTCACAAATGACAGACTGACATCTGCCGCTCCGTCAATGCGTCTATGTGATACCCATAGACTTAAACTCTAGCGATAGACTTGCCCTTCCATAGAAGCAACATGTTCCACTTGAATGAGGTGTACGCACCTGATTGATGTTCCCGAGTTCACTTCGTCACTATGGCAATGACAGACCGCAATGTGTCATTTTGTGTTGTTTTGTGTGACATGTTGTTTGTTTGAACGAGCTTGTCTATCGCTAGAGTAATAATGTCTTTGGTAACTCCACTCCACTAAAGTTCATACTTCTCAGTACGCGCTACCAAAGCTCCCTAGATACCAAAAGCTGCAGTCAACTATACTGAAAAGGCTAAATAAAAGCAACTACCATTAGCTACTCTCTGAATCAAACTACTCTATTCCCTATGGTCACGTCGTATCCGCTTGATTTAACCTATTCACAACGATGCCCTTTGTGCTCGTACACCTGGACGCATTGAATCCCGTGGGAATATCATTTATGGATGCTTACAGTCCCGCGGAACTTGTGATGCAAAGGAATCCCGGACCTATGTTTTAATATGGGCTGTTTATGTGAGGAATTTTGAGCTTACGTATGTTGTGTAAAACTTTATCTATTACTAGTGTTTTCCGGCGACTTCGTCCGCACAAATTATATACAAGATTTTAAGTAAGATCATAAGCTATCAAACAAAAAAAGTTTCATCAAAATCGGTTCAGTAGTTTTTGCGTGATGTGCGAACAAACAAACAAACTAACAATTTTGTCAATAGATGGCACTGCACGTTTTTAAATCGCGCTATCGATATGTTATTTGACTTTATATGAAGTGAACCGCTACTTTTTTATTCCTCATGAACAGTGTTGCCAACGTCCACTGTCTGGATTACCCGAAAACCTAACTGAAAATCCCCAATTTTGGGGAAAGTCAAATCGATATTCCCCACATTTTCCCCACATGTTTTTAGCAAAGAAATAAGTACTTTTCATTGAAATCTAATATGTTTATTACTTAAAATTCAGTATTTAATCATTTCAATCAACGTATTGCAGCTCTTCTTTGCGCCATAGTTAACATCATTTGACGGATCCAATTTTAGGTTCCCCATCCCCAGGCTCCCTCCATTCTTCTTAATACCTTCTCTAGTGGCCACAAGCGCTACTTACTACTGTTATTGTGCAGGCGATTACGATTCTCTGTTTTTAAATTCTTCTGAACGCTAAATTTTCGTTCGACAGATGCGTTTGAGAAAGGCAGAAAGAGCAATAGGCTTATTTCCTAGGTATTTCAAATTTTTATTGTAGGTACTTTGATTTGATGGACATAGATGCTGCCATAAAATAAACTCTAAAACTTTCCTGCCGGATAAGTTGAGTTGTACATAATTTATAAATTATACTTACTTCTTATACTACTTTTATGACTTCTAAGATCAGTTCTAGTGTAAATGTCTCAATTCCCCGCATTTTCCCCACATAAACGCTCTCCCCACAAATTACCCAATCGGACTGAAAATCCCCGCAGTTTGGGGAATTCCCCACAGATTGGCAACGCTGCTCATGAATTTACGGTTTTATAATAGTTAAGATTTATGTTAACATTTAATTTAATGTTGTTGTATACAGTTTGTTACAAAAGCAAAAATAAACATTTCAGACTGTAAGATGGCACTATACTTTATAGATTATAATTTTTTTTATAAAATATTTCCTTTGCCCCTGCCCCGGGTATTACAATTTCCCCACTTCACCATAAGTACATTTGGGGGTGTGTCCCTTTAAATCTTTTCAGATAATTATGTCGATTTAATCGCAAAAGGCATGAGAATGTAAAGGGATGTTGAAACTTTAAAAAGAATAATGAAAAGTCGGTAAAAATCCTTATTCCTAAAAGAAACAAGTCTCGAATTTTTAATCCAATTAGCTAGGGATTGAATTTTCACACCGGATTGGTCGAAATAAATGGCTTTACAAATGACTACCTTTAAATTTAAGGAAATAGGCTCGACCTCGATTCGAAATCAACTTCGTTTTCGGGACCAGCTTACATTAAATTCAATTGGTACCTCTTTTCTTTACGTAAGTAGAGATCAACTGCAATATACAGGGTCCAACTTAATAGTATGCTGACAGTTTTTAAGAGGATGATAAGATCATGAAACTGAACAACTTTCTCCATGGGACCAACATCGAAAACTCGAAAAAAAACAGTTGTCCCATACACAGTTCGAATAGGTTTGCAGTTTTTTCGATGTCGGTCCCATAGAGAATGTTGTTCAGTTTGACGGTCTGATCATCCCCTTAAAAAGTGTTAGCATATTAAGAAGGACCCTATATAAACTCTGAGCATGGTACACCTCACCTCGCAATTTCTGGGGACACTTTCAGGAAACCGAAAAATAAGGGGTGCCAGGGGTGTGGTATAGGTACCTATAGCAAAGTCAAAGATATTCCTTTCTCCAGAAAAGAATTTAATAAATCCCAAAAAACTAATAACATCTGGCACAATAATATAGAAGTCTACAAATTCTCCGTTATTTTTCATGCATAAATTAAATTAAATATCCGAGATAGAGGTTCGCCCTTCGGCGGAATATAAATGGTTGTAGCGACACTGAGGGAGAATATCCAGTGACACGTGGCTCGCATACGAATGCACATTTCGACACAGCGGGTGCAGGAAACTTCTTTTTCTGTGTTTATCTTCACTTTTTAAGGCATCGGCTAATTGATTCTGGTGCCGCTTGAATACAAACGACGGACTTAGAAATAACAAGGTTTTCTTGCTAATTGTACTGGCTAATCTGAGATTAGCATTTTCATTGAGCCAACTAGGCATGGCGATAGAGGAAAGATTTGGTTTTTTCTGTGTTGGCTCGATTCTTCTAGTCTTCTAGTGTCTCTAGTGTAGCACAAAAACGGTATTTTTTCTATCTTGAAAAAAAAAACATGAATTTTTTTCATGACACCGTGAAACAAAACAGTTTTTTTTCCGGGACATTTTTTTTCATATTATTATATAGGTACAGAATGTGAATTTTCAAGGCAGTAAAGATTTAATATATTTGTTTTGTAGTTTATATTTTAATATTAAACTTAATTTTTAAAACTAATATATTTTTCATTGTTATGTTTGATCGACCATTATAATATTTATAATATTTATATCAAGATTCTGCTGTTTTGGCAGTTTTGATTGTCTGAAAAACAAGAATATTAGCAAAAAAATACCCTGAAAAAAAAACATATTTAGAAAAAATACAAAGGTGCTAAGTTTTTTTTAATAAACTTGAAAAAAGACATTTAGTTTTTTTTCTATTTACAACCCTAAGGGCCTGTTTCACCACTTCTGAGTAAGTTCTTGTTAGCTTATCCGACAGATAGTTTGCCATATTTTGTATGAAAATATGTCAAAATATATCTGTCGGATAAGCTATCAAGACCTTAATAAAAAGTTTTGAAACAGGCCATAAGTGCCTCGATAGTTCTAGTAATCTGGCAGATAAATTTAGGCGTTCAAACGCTTTGAATATTCACCCACGTTATACTCTCCAAAGTCTTAATAAACGGAGTAGAGGTCAATTATGTTAACAGGTGCTATTGTAGTGCTAGAGAGTGACTCTTGTGAACGCTTGGCACTTGTACAGCTCTGCCTCACGACAGATTCTACAAGTGGCTGTTTCAACAACCGCTTCTGTTTGCTTGTACAGCTTGCAGTGTCCAGTCAAGGTGCGGTCTTTAACTAACTACGATGAGGACTGATGACATTAAAAGGTGTCTGCTTGAGAAGTTACCTAGCAATTTGAGCCATCTTATTTTATCTTGTTGTGGGGGCTGACAAGCCAGCAACACTTCGACCCAGTGGGGTCTTTTGTGTTAGAATAGAATAGAAAACTTTATTTTCGACAAACTGAGATTGCAATTTTGTTAGTAACACACTTAGGGCCTGTTTCACCACTTCTGAATAAGTTCTTGTTAGCTTACCTGACAGATATTTTGACATAATTTCATACAAAATATGTCAAATTATCTGTCGGATAAGCTAACAAGAACTTACCCAGAAGTGGTGAAACAGGGCCTTAGTCTATTGTTAGTTTATACACTATAACATACATACATACATAAACTCACGCCTTTTTCCCAGAGGGGTAGGCAGAGATTATGGATCTCCATTTTGGGCGGTTCTGACACACTTCTCTTGCTTCCTCTAAGTCCATACATCTTTTCATACATTCCCGTGGATTTCGGCTGCTTCTAACCTGGCATTTTTTAATGACGTCCTTGATCTGATCTAGGTACGTTCTCCTAGGTCTGCCTATACCAATATTTCCTTTCACGCACGCTTTATATATCTGTTTTGTAAGTCGACTTTCATTCATCCTTTCAATATGTCCAAACCATCGAAGCATTCCCTTCTCTACTTTAATCACTACATCTTCATTCAAACCGCAACGTTCCCTAATCACAGTATTTCTGATTTAAGAGAAATATGAATATATAACATATTTCTCTATTATAATTGTTTGTTTGTCAGCACATGAACCAGACAGCAATGGTTCACATACTGACAATAAAACCTACTAGCAAACATGGTCAAGATGCTGTTGGCGCTGGCGCTTATCCTACGCACGAGGGATGTACAACTTTTGCGCATAGTGGTGTAAAACAATCTACTCGCGCATCGGTGAACATTCCCGACGCACTATACAGAATCGTGGCGTGTTAGCACCAAGATTATACTTTTGCTTTCTTCACCAATTTGAGCCATAGGTAATTTGTAGCTGCCAAACAGCCTGTCAGTTCACGATGGGAGTAATGGAACAAACTTTAATGAATGGCAGTGAATGTTGGGTATGGCAGAAGAAGCATGAATCTAGAATAAATGCTTTTTGAAATTAGCTTCCTATTAGTGGTATGTGAGGTATGACTTTGAATGACTGGTTACGGAATTGTGGTATTAGAGAAGGGATAAATATAAATGTACTCGGAATCGACGAGAATGTATGAAGAAACTTATGTATGTTGAACAGGCCAGATATGTATGGCAGAATCGTAGCATGTGGCGATCTATTGTCTCTGCCTACCCCAATAGAACATAGGTGTGAGCATAATGTATGTATGTATGTATGCAAACATTGTAAGAATGACGAGGCATTCCCACCAGCTGTTGGAAGTAAGTATTAGCACAATTTAAGAAAGAGCTCATATGAAGTCTACTAAACCCTCCCTGAGAGTATCCTTGCAGTAGTGGGACGTTAAATAGGCTTATGGAGGTGCTACTTGGGAATGTTCCTCCATTGAAGAGGGAAGATCTTCCAACAGGCTTATAGTGTGAAGCCTGGGGACCGGCCGTGGTCCAACAGTTCTTAGTTGGACCTTGTATATATATCGAATCTCTGTGATTATTTCTCTTGCGCGATTTATGTCTCGCATTCGATTGTGAACGTTATTTGTAGTAGGATACGAGTTACGTATTTACAGTGAACGTTGTCTTTGTATGGAGTATATTTCTGAGCGCGACGGTATCGCCATCTGTTAGCTTCTTTGCTATAACTTGTGGGTGTTGACATCTATGGCAAGTCCCCACAGGCTGATGATGATGAAGAAAGAGAGCATGGTACTACATACAGTAAAGACACTTACTACCCCTTACACATTTTAAACGCACCCCCTTGTGGAATACGGGTGGTAGGCAATGGTGTAGTCCTCTCTCACTCGCGTTCTATATTGCCCGCAAACCTTCTTCTTGTTATGCGACCTTATTTGTATGCAGTAACAGTGAAGTGAATGTGGTATTAGGCCGATTATAAAGAAGAAGATTATCCTTATTAGCAGCGTCCAAATTAGGAAACACAAGGAAAGGAGGAAACGTAACTGACAAAAGGAAAAGCTTACGTTAATTGAATTGAAAACAACAGAACGTCTGCAACTGACCAATGGATAAAGCCGCAATCGAATGCTGTCACAAAGTAGTAAATCGCTTGAACTTAATGTCTTAAGTGACTCAAATTACGGCTCCCACAAACGCTTTTACAGAGTAATCGCGGCGAATGACTCCGCTCAAGCTTCCCACTTCCACAGGCTCAAAGGCATCTTGCTGAGAGCCGGTGACGTCACTGCCTGTTTTTTCCGTTTAACTTTTCGCTTTGGCTTTGTCTACGCTAAGGCAATGTGGCTTTTGAAATGGTAATCTTGGGGCTTAACTGCAGAATTCAGAGAATCGCCTTTTAATTTATAGTGCTTTTAAAAGCTGGAATGAAGAAGAGTGAATAGATAATTTTTAGATTAACGCTTTAGGATTAATAGGTGTGTCATCATAAACATCGGCGGCCTATATACCTCCCAATGCAGGGCACAAGCCAACCCTCTGAGAGGGTGATAGGCGAGCTTATTCTCTGACCTAGGCGTTTAAGAGGATAGGCAAGAAATTTGGAGAATAGGTCACTTTTCCGACTGTATACGTATTTGTCCAATCTGACCCTCCCACACAAACCGCCGACTAGATTGCGAATGAGACAACTGCAGCTTTAACTGATTTTATCTACATAAAATTGGTGAAATCATCATTTTGTCTTCCCCTGTTTCCTACTCCAAAACTAAACCGATTTTATAAATATTTCAAGAATTTGACTACGTCTGTATCGTGTTTGTTTTTTTGTTTATATTTATTAAATTTTTTGCTGGATGTCTGAAAACGGGCGGTAAAATTTGACATTTTCGAAGTAATTAATTTATGCAAAAAATCAAAACGTAGGGACATAGCAGAGGTAACATAGATTGTATGGTTTCAATGTTTTGCTCTGGTGTCATTATCCTGGGAGGAAACAGAGGAATACGTTTGTATGGAAAAACGGTACAAGACTACCTCTTAAACCTTCTCTATTGACACATTTGCTATAATTTCAAATGCCTCAAACAATTATGCTAGAACACATGAATTCAGGCTTTACATGCAGTCAAAGGATAATTATGATATTTGGATATTGTTACATAGTTATCTAGTTCCAATTATACGTTACTATACTATAGCCAACAAATAGATACGTTACGCTACGATATTCAGTCTGAAATACGTTACCGAATCACGTCATTTCAGGAATCAGAACAATGATAACCGCATGTAATTCAATACTAAATTCGATTCATGTTCATGCGTTCAACAGCTAGCAACAATTCTATGTTCAAATTCTACCCACAAATGGGTGCTTTTGGATTGGTGGGCGGAGTTTATTCATTGGTGTGATTCAATATCGACAATAAGCAGCTAATCCATAAAAAATATATGTGTTTGTACGTATTCAGTTGTGAAACTCGACGGTCGCGTCAGGTCAATATCAATAGCACAAATGACAGATACAGAAGGGCGGCTCCACACAACCATAGATTAATATGTATATTGGATATAGATAGGTAAGTCACCTGGATTTTTAGAACGTCTTAATTATTGTCGTTGCCCCTTATTAGCAGAAGGGGGAGCCACATTGTTAAATACATTTACAGTGCGTTCCGAATTACGCCGATATCGCTGTGAGCGCGATAAATGTCGTTCCGAGTTGACGTGAGCCCGTCCACAATCGAAAACGTGACGTCATTCATGACGTCACTACCGACGCCATCTTGCAATAACAGTGCTCACGGCTCGGGGCGTTATCACTGTGAGCGAGTTGTCAAAAGTGACGTTTGTTATAGTAAATTTTTGAGGGAATTTTCAAAAGTGGCGTTTGACAGTTTTGCCGTCGTACATTTTTGGTTTGTTTAGGTCTCGATTTAGGTTTCTTTAATAGTACTTATTGGGTTTCATTATGTTCTAAAAAAGACGAATAAAAGTTTAATAACGATTAGTGATGAAGAAAATAATAGGAATGTTTGAATGTTGTGATGTGAACGGTGTGAGCGCGATATTTAGCGTTCCGAATTGATAGAACGCTATCAGCGCTGTCGGCACGCTAACGCAAATGGAACGGGTGTTAGCGCTGTAATCGCTCACAGCACTGTTTTTATGAATCGGAACATACCGTTAAAAAGACGGCCGGCCGACACGAGGCTCGAACTATACGCACCCGAATCGTGAGCCGGTTGTCTAGACCACTAGACCAACAAGACAGTGTTTGATATGGGCGAAATCTCTCACTAATACAGCCCAGCGGTGAGTTGTTGCGCGCTATCGAACGAACCCAAATTTCATTACATAGTGCTTCGAAATGTCACCTATAGATGGCGGAAGCTGTCTATCAGCATTCCACTAGGTTTGTACTAAGATAACATAGCATGCACACAACGAGCGAAACTTGCGCACGCACACACACACCGAGCCAGGCTGCTTCCCGAGCTGCTTGACGGGCTACCCGGCGTGCATATAACACTACGCATGCCTACATCTAGCATCTTATGTCTTTACATCGTTTACAATAAATTATAACTGAACACAATAAGTATGTAGATATTTAACATCCTTAGGACTAAAGCATAAACATCCAACAACCTCAAGCCCATAGGTAAAACTAAAGGTACCTGGAATTACCTGTACGCACGGCGACAGATCAACCTACCCTTAGTTGGACCTTATGTCCATGTACATAGAGTTCAACTATGGGTAGGTTGATCTGTCGCCGTGTGTACACCAGAACTGTAATATCAGTTCTATACCGCTGAACACAAAGGACAATTCTGCCGCGCCAGCAATAACAGCAGTAAGTACGTTCGACTTGATTTCGAGAAAACGGCGCGTAAAGTTTTCGAAACATTTTTAATTTTCCTGACTTATTTATACAGTTATTTTAATTGATATTTTTTTTAATATATAGCTGAAATCATGTAATTTGATATACAGTAATCGAAAAGTTTGTATCTTTATTAGGATAATTGTAAATAATGAAAAACCGTTTATACTAAGTAAAAGTTAGATACTTACTAACAGATTGCTTAGAATAACGGCAGCAAGTACCGACTTACTGCCGTTATCGTAAGCAGTTCATACAAATCATAGTATGGGGTAGGGAAAAAAAAGATGTAAATTTATAGAAATCTTGTGTCTATTAAAAATCTGCATAAAAATAATCAAAACCTTTTACAAAACTAAATTTAGTATTATATGGCACATAATGTTTCACTTGAAATTAATCGCTTAGGGTTACTAAATTAACATTTCTGACAGTGAGAAAACATTGAGCCGTTTTCCAAAACTACAAGTAAAACAAAAATCTATAAGGGGATTTTCTAGGGTTTTTTTATTTTTCGTTTCTTACCTACTTTCTTTTAGTCGAGGGTTTTTTCAAAATGTTTATTTAGGTAAGTACCTACTTACACCCGTATTCTTAGTTGTTTTCTTGACATTTCCTCACTCGAGTGGAGGATGTTTTTGACATAATTTGTATGATAAAAATGTCAAAATCGTCCTCGACTCGAGTGAGGACGCGTCAAGGAAATAACTAAGAATACGGGTGTTCGATTACCATCCATCGCGGGTTGGCAATGATGGGTGAGAAAGTGACAGAGGACCCTGACGCTGGGGGGGCGGACGCACCACCCCTCAATCGACTACGGCTCGGGCGGGCCGTACCACCTGGAACTTTGGTGGACCTGGTCTCCGGGGTCCACTGACCGCCCAGCGAGGCCACAGGCCGAGCTTCGCTGAGTCGCGCAGGAGACCAGGTCCACCAGTTTCCAGGGGGTACGCTTCGGAGCTTCTCTCCTACACATAGCTCGGCCTTCGGCCTCGCAAAAATTACGGAGAGAAAATTTGAACATTTGTGTGGCGATCGGCGTGTGGCGACCCCATCGAAAGTTGAAGAGAGAAAGGGATTTTTTTTTTCATATTTTGAATCTGGGACCAGGGCCGTAGCTAGAACTGGATTGAAGGTAGGGCATAGGAGGTTTAAGGTAGGGCGGAAGCAAAAGGCAAATTTTTTGGATGAGTAACATAATTCAGTGTCTGTGAGATCTTCTCTCCAGAAATTAGAAGAACACACCAAGTCTCAAAACTGTACCTCTTTGAGCCTACCTATGCTCAAAACACCATTGGCTGGAGCGAGCGAAGCAAGCTGGAAATTTCACTCTTCATGACTCAAAACGGTGTTGGTATGAGTTCCATTAGCCTACCTACGCTCATAATATCTGGAGCTGGCGAATGAAACAAGTTCAAAATTTCACACTCCAAGACTTAAAATGGTGTTGGTATGAGTTCCATTAGCCTACCCTACGCTCATAATATCATAGGCTGGAGCGAACTAAAAAATGCACACTCCAAGAATCAAAACGGCATTTGCAGTTCCATAGGCCTACCTATGCGAATAATATCAAAGGCTGGAGCGAGTGAAGTGAGCTAGAAATTGCACACACCAAGACTGAAAACGGTGTTTGTATAAATTCCATTGGCCTACCTATGCGCATAATATCATAGGCTGGAGCGAGCGGAGCGAGCTCGTAATTTCACACTCCAAGACTCTAAATACGGTGTTGGTATGAGTTCTATTAGCTTACCTATGCTTATAAAATCATAGGCTGGAGCGAGCGAAGCGACCTCGAAATTGTACAAATTAAGTCTCAAAACGGTGTAGGTCCGAGTTCCATCACTTAAGCTTAGGTCCTAATCCATGCCCAAAACTCAATTCAAATGCTGGAGCGAGCGAAGCGAGCTCGAAATTTCACACAATTAATCTAAAAACGGTGTCAGTTCGAGTTCACATAAACACAATTCAAAGGCTGGAGCGAACGAAGTGAGCTCGAAATTTCACACTCCAATACACTCCAAAACGGTGTACGTATGAGTTCCATTAGCCTACCTACGCTCATAATATCATAGGCTGAAGCGAGCGAAGCGAGCTCGAAATTTCACTCACCAAATCTAAAAACGGTGTCAGTCCGAGTTCACATAAAACACCATTCAAAGGCTGGAGCGAACGAAGCGAGCTCGAAATTTCACACTCCAAGATTCAAGATGGTGTTGGTATGAGTTCCATTGGCCTACCTATGCGCATAATATCATAGACTGGAGCAAGCGAGTCGACCCTCGGAGAAAGTGGAAGTTTTTACCAATTCTCAAGTAACACTACTTCAAAATAAGTACTATTTTCTTAAATTTCTCGAAAGTTACTACTGATGCATTAAGCAATTAATACTCTGAGTAAATTGAACTTTACTTACTATAACCGCAGTACTTTGAGTTACTGCTAATATTCTTAGTAGGACCCACCAAAATGTAAATTTTACTTTGCTTAATATAATAGCAGTACTTCTAGTTACTGCTCATATTCTACGTAGTTAGTACTAAAAGTTAAATAAATTTGCTTAATATAAGAGCAGTACTTTTAGTTACTGCCTTTATTCTAAGTAGTGGTCAAATGTTAATGTTGGCGCATTACTAAAAAAACCAGCAGTAAGTATACTTACTGCTATCATTCTAAGTAATTTTTCCCATTATTAAGAGATACTGCTCTTATGCTTACTGTAAAATACAGGTTCCCGTCAAGCTATCAAAATAAGAGTCACAACATAATATAGAGCTCATTTTGCTGATTCCGAATCTATATGTAACTCAATTTCGTCAAAAATCGTACTTACTGCTGTTATTGCTAGCGCGGCAGAATTCTACAGGTAGTTAGTTGTAGGTTGTTGAACTCCCAGCAGATTAGTTGTGAATAGTGTCCCACCGAAGCTTCAGCTTCGGCTAAATTCGGCCAAAAAAAGCTCCTTCGATCACACATTCGGCTTCAGTCAAAATCAGCCGAAGTTTTGGCCAAAGCCGAAGCATTTGTTTTAAACTTTTATTTATTTATTTATTTGTATCAGGTTCCTGGTTCGTTATAATATTATTAATGTTTTGATTCATTTCAATTGATAGATAGTACGAATAAAATTAAGATTTATTTTATTTAAATTAATACCTACTTAAAATAAAAATTTATATTATACTTACACATACAAAATCAAAAAATGCAAAGTTGCAAATTAATTGAATTCATGAGTGATTGTCATACGACACAGCTAATGTTGAAACGAAAGAAGATTCATAGTTAATTTAAATTGAATTTAAGGGCAAATGTGGTAGGTTCACTTCTTAATTTCTTATACCTTACATAATCGCATCGCGACAATAAACTATGCATTTTGTATTGTTTTTACTTTTAGTACCTTTTCCATAGATTATTAATAGAACAGTTACTACCGTAACAGATACTGCACTCAAACCGATTTCGCGCGCTTTTTAGAATTTCGAATTTTGCGCTTCAGGAACGAAAACTAAAATGCACCTTAAGTCAATGTACGACAGCCTGCATCTTTTCAACATCTTGCAAGATGCAGGCTGTCAAACGGGAGTGACGACGACGGGGCACTGCCTTTTTGTCAAGCGTTTCAACTTAAGGGGCCATAGGTCCCGACGAATATTTTCTATGAGAAACGCGATTGCCGAGCGCTCCGAAAAGTGTGTGCGTGAGCCGTATTTTCGATTAAAAACAACTAACCAAAGTACTTTTTCTACATTTTATTTATAATTGCACTAGTTAAACTAATGGTGAATATGTGAGTATAAATACCAACAATCGGAAACTATTTTAAGTTCTTCTAAACCGAGAAAAATGTTTAAAAATGCATGAAAATACGTCATCTTTGTGACGATTTTCTATCGAGTGAAGTTATTCCAATCGTGTATTCAGTTGATGATTTCACTAGATGAACTATCCAAAAATATTGAGGTATGACTTTAGTTTCGGTAAATGGTATAAATCTAGTCGTAAACTGAAAAATAAAAGAGGCACCGAGGTATTTCCACCTACTATTACGTCTTAATGACTGAACCTTCGGCTTCGGCCGGTAATTGCAATTACTCATCTCCCACTCAAGACCTTAGGGAGAAGGGCTGAAAATCAGCGCTGCGCGGGTTCAACCCCGTGCCAGCCCATAGTAAAAAAAAAATTGAGGCAATAAATGACTTAAATAAAAATTTTTTAATCTGTTTCGGCTTTTGCCAAAAACTGAACTTCAGTCGGTCACTAGTTGTGACATGTCAAGGTAATCTTCTAAGCTTACTTTGCTCTCGTGGGTGAAAATTAACAAGGACCTTGTTTAACACTAATGAACCCGCCAGTGGCTAGTTTAGTCCCTTTGTCCTTCTTAAAGTCTTAAATTTTGGTAATCTGTATAAAAGGTTTACACTTTGTTAAAAGGTTGGTTTATAGCTTGCCATTGCGAAAATGAGTGGGGCAAAAATAGTTTAAGTTTGGTCCCAAATTAATGAGGAAAAAAAAGGTCAGTAGTTCTTTATCAGTACCAAAGTAGGTACTACGACAAAGACAAATTTCAAAGTTCGGTCCCAAATTACTGAGACAAGTTACCCGTACTACTGAGACTAGAAGGCGAAACCGAAGAACCAGGATTCTTATATCGGTTTGGTCATAGATGATGACTGTGTCACTGGGAAAACATCGTGAGGAAACTCATGCTTCAATTTCGAGGCATGTATTGTACCTACCATAATATGCTATGTTATAGTCCTGAGCATATGCTTGATTAAAATGTTATAGCCATGTTGTGTAGTTCCAATTCAAATTAAAGATTGAAAAATGTAGTACTCGACGGGACTTGAACCCGCAACCTGGCATTCGGGGCCGTGCTTTCATCCAATTAAGCTACGGGTACGTCCTTTAATAAAGACGTAAGAGATTGGTCTTAGCAAAGTGGTTTCTATTGTACCTATCAATGAACGTTTTTTCTTACCGAACGTTTGTTTAAATTAATTCCAGAAACAATCTCTTTTCTATTGTTTGAAGTTCTACTTTAGTGAGATTAAATTTACAAACGTATTTCATTATCTTTTTGTGCTATCCGATTGCATTATTTTATTTTCAAGGTAGAACTACTTATTATTAAGTAAATTATTAGAAATAAAAAAAAAAAAAACTTCTTGACATTATGCGCACAATAAGTGCGTTCACACACGATGACGCATTGACGCAGCGGCAGACGTCAGTGCGTCATTTGTGAAGCATGGAGTTGTATGAAACCGCACGTAGAAGCACACACGGTGACGCATTGACGCACCGGGTGTGGTTCTATGGACTGACATCTGCCGCTCCGTCAGTGCGTCATCGTGTGTGAACGCACTTATTGTGCGCATAATGTCAAGAAGTTGTTCAAAAAATGATAAAGTACCTAATAATTCAATATTATCTGTTTTTAGTCGTCGCAGCGCGGCGTACAATTTAATTTTGTTATTTCGGTACCAAATGTTATTATAATCTAATAGTAAAATAGGTACACCTTTATAGGTATTAAGTTTAACTAACGTAATTAATTAATTTAAGTCAATTAATAGAATGTAACTATTAACTACCTATGTTGTCATTTCAGTGTAATGTCGATTATGGGCCTCAATCAAAAATAATATTTCTTGGAATAAAGTCAAATCATAAATTGATGTTATGATTGATTATCCCTAAATATAGACAAACCCGTAATAAGCCGGGGCGTAATATTAAGCTGAGTCAATAAAAAAATTACATCGCTGCTTTGAGAAATAATAAATATTGTATGAAACGATATTTGAAGCAGCGAAAGGTGTATTTAAGGGTATATTTTCTAAAACCCCTACTTTTAGGAACATTGTTTTCAGTGATATGCTATTGCATATCCAGTGTTTTATATTTATTATGAAAGAACTGCCTTTACTTAAAAATGTAATGAATCGTTTTTTTGTATGTTTCATATAATTTATTTTAGTAATCGCATAAAATCCGGACACTGTTCGTCGAAATATTGCTAAAAATGGGGTTACTTTAGGAACATTTTTAGAAGGGTTACGTTACACGGTTGAATTTACAGTTTACGTAAAAAGAAAGTTTATATAAATTTAAAAAACATAATGAATCGATTTTTTGAAATACCAGTCTGATACACTAATATTTTTGAAAACATATTATTTAAAATCAAATATTGTGATTACCATACAAAATGGCGAACAAATTCAAGCTTTTGACATCCTGTGACAACTGCAAAATTATCCTTGTTTCTGATTTTTTTCATTGTACGGCGAAATGCCGTTACTGGAGCACGTCCGCGTCAAATGTTTTAAAAATAATTTGCGACAATTTTTTTCTCGATCCGTCTTTGGATGACTGAAACTCAAAGGTAATTGAATGGAATAATTCATTATTTGTATTTTTCTAAAGCTAATATTATGTTGTATTCCAAAAAAATTTAACGAATTCTAGGATATTTTTTGTCATATTGTTCAATCAAATTGAAATGACTTCAATTATGTCAGTGTCGTCTAAGTAGCGTATACCAAATCTATGACCATTCTCTTTGGTCGGCTTTTCAATATACAATTACCAATACAGTCGCGCACAGTTTCAAATAAATTCTAAGCAAGAAGATTAAATTACCTACGTAGTATAAAATTCTTGATAAGAAAATCATGCAATTTTTATTTACTTCTGAAATTAAATCACTGCAAATAATATCAAAACAACTAAAAACTTGTTTCCTACCAATTTCAATGAATAATTGAACAGAAAAGATTTTATTACTTAGGTAGGTACTAGTTTGATGCCAATCCAAACTAAGCCCTATGCTTTCGTGAAATCCAAATCTGTTCAGTAGTTTTAAAATAACGTGTGCACAAACAAACCGACAAAAATTCTAAAAATGGTCTCAATGTATTCCATTACGTAGGTACCTATTCCAAACACCGCCAATTAACATTTTTATAAATATCTTCAATGTACATCCACGTCATGTTTGCAATTATGACTCAATCACAGACTTAAATTGCAGTCGAATGACATCTCAACCATCAAAATCGGTTCAGTGGTTTAGGCACGTCTGCCAAAACAATGGGAATATTTAAATTCCACGGCTAATTTTTCTCCACTAGTCATAAAAGCAATATTTTTAAAATTTTGTTAAGTAAACTACTATATTTAAAGAAAACCGGCCAAATGTGAGTCGGACTCACGTACGGAGGGTCCCTTAGCACCATACCATAGCGTAAATTCACTTTGACTACACCATACAATACAATAGTAGTAATATAATTATTGTCTTGAGATATATTTCTCTCGAGATTTTTTGCCCAACCACCATTTCTTGGTGTGGGGCTAGACAGAAGAATATACAGATTATGGGAGATAGTTATAAAATAAGTATTTTTTATGAAAGATAGTTTGTTGCAATAAAAGCGAACCGTAAAAGCTAGCTAGTTTATCAATACAAATACATTTTTAAATGAATTTGAACGGTAATCTCTAAATGCAAAAGTGGTCACAAGAAAATCATTCGAACTCATGTAGAAAAAACTTTGCTAATCTAAAAAAGACACCTTCCTTCTTTTTCTACTTCGATGCTGGAAACAGAAACGGCAACATAAAATGTCAAATTCTGACATTATAATTTTGTTTTTCTTATCGGCCAGTTATTTTATGTACTTTTCAAATTTACCGAGGAGTTTACAGGGCCCGGTTTAATAAACGTGACAATAAGCGTGACAATTACAGGTGGAAAATCTGAACAACAATAATTTTTCCTGCGATAAAGCTAGTAACTTATAACTTATCTGTGGTTAAAGTGTCCATTCGTTTTTTTTTCATTATAAAGCTTTTTATTTGCAAGCCAGTTCAAAATTTAAACCAAACCTTTGATAAGTTACCTCCTTGGTTGCCATGTTTCGGAGTAAAAGATCGTTCCATTTTTAAATTAAACGACATAATATAAGTTTACTATGTAATTTATTTGGCCGCTAAACTACGACAGATATAGATTTTCATACAACTATTGCCGGCCACTGCTCGCATAGTACAGCAATTTCGATTTATTTCAAAGAAGGTTGTCAACATAATGCTCAAATTTCCAAGCATGTTTGAGAAAAGAAATTTGTCGGATTGTAGCGACAATTTGACATATTTCTGTTCAATAATTTTTCTCCTGACAGGTGACATGTGACAGAGGAGTCGCGTGGCTAAGGAGGTAACAAGTAGACGTGTCGTCGGCTTGCGATTTGATTGCCCAAGTGGCTCCGCCGTTTTATGGTGGTTTCAAGTGTGTGTTTTTGTTTAAAAACGGGGTTTTGAGATCGCCATATCCTATTACCGTACAATATCTAATAAATATATCTTCAACACTTGACACTGGCGAAATCTAACAAGGAAACGCCATTTAATAAAAATAGAATAGACATAATGACAATTTGTCCTGAAAAACTAGACATAAGTATTTGTTTTAATAAACACTTCTTCTTATCGTGTGGGCAGCAAGCCCTGGTATCAGAGTTTTTTTCAGACCGCCTTACGGGCCTCTGACGTGGTTTTTATGTACCTAACCAAAGATAGTAGCCGGGATCAACGGCCTAACGTGCCATCAGAAGCATGGAATCATGTGATTCAGCCTGTAATATCCCAACAAACTGGGGAAATTTGCACAAAGTGACATGTCACTAGGTGTCCCCCGTGGGAATCGAACCCACGACCTACGTAAGCAGAACTCAATGCTCTTGACAATTTTGTCAATGTACCTACATTTTTATTGAACTGTAAATAATTGTTGAATTTTCGCCTGTCGCCTTTCACCTGTAATTGTCGCGTTTATTGAATAGGGCCCTGGAGTGCGATTTTTGAATCTTATTCGCTGAGCTCAGCAGTTGAAAATGTCAAAATTACTATGGAGATTACTATGGAGATATGCATCTTCCTACTGCTGATTTGACTTTCAAAAATAGCACTGTTGAAGTATGATTTTTGAAAGTCGCATCAGCAGTAGGAAGATGCAAATCTCCATAGTAATTTTGACATTTTCAACTGCTGAGCTCACCGAATGAGATTCAAAAATCGCACTCCTGGTTGAAAACGACCTTATATTTTTTAAAAAATATCCGTAATCCTTTCATTTTAAAATCTCTAACATAGAAAATGTTGTTTTCTCCCCTCCGGACGAAAAGCGTAAATTTTCTTCCCGTTGCGCTAAACGAAGTTGCCGCTTTCCACCTCCGTCGAGGAGAAAAATAGTAAACTAACCTCGGGCAGTAAATAAGAAAGCCTCAGATCACATGTTTGTTGACCTCGGCTTCACCTCGGTCAGCAATCAAATGACATCTGAGACCTTTCTTACTTTCCTGCCCCTGGTGTGTAATCTACTATATTATTCACACAATTATTCGGTATGTCAAGCATTTTTTTGTCTTTATTTTATATTTTTTACGGATAGAAGATATCATTAGAAACATTTTTTTTTACAATTCATGAAGTTTATCTGTAAATGGCAAAAGTGGGCTCGAAGAAAATATTTGAACTCCACGTTGTTAATTTAGTTGTTTAAAAATTTAATTTAAAAAATAAAAATTACCTGCCTTCTCTTTGTTACTCCATGTTGGAAACAGAAACGGCAACATGAAATGTCAAATTCTGACACATTGAACATATTTTTTCTGAATGACCAGTTATTTTAAGTTGATATTTAGTTTAATCCTTTCATTTTAAATATTCTGACATATAAAATATTGTTATTGAGACAATTATCTCGAAATGGTTTTCCATTTTGTCCTCCCAAAAAAAAACTTGACGGTACCGAATTGACGAAAATGTCGGTGATTTTTTTTTTTCAGTATGTTCAAAATTAGAATACCGGCGGTATATATATCATAGAATCTCCTCCTTGTCGGTTAGTAAAAAATATCACATGTGTAATTTTGAAACTATAAAAATATAAAAAAAATAAGTGTTTAATAAATTTAATTAGTTATGTAGGCATATTCCGTTACTCTACATATTGTGAAATCATAATTTTTGTATCTCTATACACAATTTTTTTGCCCACAGTGCTGATCGTATTTAGTTTGAAAAAAGTGGTAAGTATGTATATAGGTTACACTTTAAATTAACCGAAACTTCCCACTTTGGTTAATTTAAAATGTTTTAGTTAAGTAATGAATTTCTTATTGTGTGAAAAAAAACCTACCTACTAACTAGGTATTCTTCACAAAAAATACTTAACACTTTTCTTATCGATGGTGGGAGCTCAAACAAAAGGTCACGGAAAACTTACAAAACATTATCAACATTTTTTATTGAAAATTGACAGCAAGTGATGACGTCACAAACGAAAATATACCCTTAAGGGTATTAAAAATGTTGATAATGTTTTGTAAGTTTTCCGTAACCTTTTGTTTGAGCTCCCACCATCGATAAGAAAAGTGTTAAGTATTTTTTGTGAAGAATACCTAGTTAGTAGGTAGGTTTTTTTTCACACAGTAAGAAATTCATTACTTAACTAAAACATTTTAAATTAACCAAAGTGGGAAGTTTCGGTTAATTTAAAGTGTAACCTACATACATACCACTTTTTTCAAACTAAATACGATCATCACTGTGGGCAAAAAAATTGTGTATAGAGATACAAAAATTATGATTTCACAATATGTAGAGTAACGGAATATGCCTACATAACTAATTAAATTTATTAAACACTTATTTTTTTAAATGGTATTTTTATAGTTTCAAAATTACACATGTGATATTTTTTACTAACCGACAAGGAGGAGATTCTATGATATATATACCGCCGGTATTATAATTTTGAACACACTGAAAAAAAAAATCACCGACATTTTCGTCAATTCGGTATGTCAAGTTTTTTTTTGGGAGGACAAAATGGAAAACCATTTCGAGATAATTGTCTCAATAACAATATTTTATATGTCAGAATATTTAAAATGAAAGGATTAAACTAAATATCAACTTAAAATAACTGGTCATTCAGAAAAAATATGTTCAATGTGTCAGAATTTGACATTTCATGTTGCCGTTTCTGTTTCCAACATGGAGTAAGAAAGAGAAGGCAGGTAATTTTTATTTTTTAAATTAAATTTTTAAACAACAAAATTAACAACGTGGAGTTCGAATAATTTTTTCGAGCCCACTTTTGCCATTTACAGATAAACTTCATGAATTGAAAAAAAAAAATGTTTCTTATCTTCTATCCGTAAAAAATATAAAATAAAGACAAAAAAATGCTTGACATACCGAATAATTGTGTGAATAATATAGTAGATTACACACCGAGGGCAGGAAAGTAAGAAAGGTCTCAGATGTCATTTGATTGCTGACCGAGGTGAAGCCGAGGTCAACAAACATGTGATCTGAGGCTTTCTTATTTACTGCCCGAGGTTAGTTTACTATTTTTCTCCTCGACGGAGGTGGAAAGCGGCAACTTCGTTTAGCGCAGCGGGAAGAAAATTTACGCTTTTCGTCCGGAGGGGAGAAAACAACATTTTCTATGTTAGAGATTTTAAAATGAAAGGATTACGGATATTTTAAAAAAAATATAAGGTCGTTTTCGACCAGGAGTGCGATTTTTGAATCTCATTCGGTGAGCTCAGCAGTTGAAAATGTCAAAATTACTATGGAGATTTGCATCTTCCTACTGCTGATGCGACTTTCAAAAATTATACTTCAGCAGTGCTATTTTTGAAAGTCAAATCAGCAGTAGGAAGATGCATATCTCCATAGTAATTTTGACATTTTGAACTGCTGAGCTCAGCGAATGAGATTCAAAAATCGCACTCCAGGGCCCTATTCAATAAACGCGACAATTACAGGTGAAAGGCGACAGGCGAAAATTCGACAATTAATTACAGTTCTATAAAAATGTACATTGACAAAATTGTCAAGAGCATTGAGTTCTGCTTACGTAGGTCGTGGGTTCGATTCCCACGGGGGACACCTAGTGACATGTCACTTTGTGCATTTTTCCCCAGTTTGTTAGGATATTACAGGCTGAATCACATGATTCCATGCTTCGGATGGCACGTTAGGCCGTTGATCCCGGCTACTATCTTTGGTTAGGTACATAAAAACCACGTCAGAGGCCCGTAAGGCGGTCTGAAAAAAACTCTGATACCAGGGCTTGCTGCCCACACGATAAGAAGAAGTGTTTAATAAAACAAATACTTATGTCAAGTTTTTCAGGACAAATTGTCATTATGTCTATTCTATTTTTATTAAATGGCGTTTCCTTGTTAGATTTCGCCAGTGTCAAGTGTTGAAGATATATTTATTAGATATTGTACGGTAATAGGATATGGCGATCTCAAAACCCCGTTTTTAAACAAAAACACACACTTGAAACCACCATAAAACGGCGGAGCCACTTGGGCAATCAAATCGCAAGCCGACGACACGTCTACTTGTTACCTCCTTAGCCACGCGACTCCTCTGTCACATGTCACCTGTCAGGAGAAAAATTATTGAACAGAAATATGTCAAATTGTCGCTACAAACATTGTCTCAAACATGCTTGGAAATTTGAGCATTATGTTGACAACCTTCTTTGAAATAAATCGAAATTGCTGTACTATGCGAGCAGTGGCCGGCAATAGTTGTATGAAAATCTATATCTGTCGTAGTTTAGCGACCAAATAAATTACATAGTAAACTTATATTATGTCGTGTAATTTACAAATGGAACGATCTTTTACTCCGAAACATGGCAACCAAGGAGGTAACTTATCAAAGGTTTGGTTTAAATTTTGAACTGGCTTGCAAATAAAAAGCTTTATAATGAAAAAAAAAAAACGAATGGACACTTTAACCACAGATAACTTATAAGTTACTAGCTTTATCGCAGGAAAAATTATTGTTGTTCGTCATTGATTTTGAAAAGTTGATTAATTTTCATTTCCGCGCTTTCATAATTCATAATATTTATTGCATAATCATAATAATAACATAATAGCATTGTTTGAGAAAAGCACTATACAAGCCTTGGCCACAACTAGGCATTGATGCACTTACGTATGTGTGCCTTGGCTTTGCCTCGGCCCACATTTACACGTTCGTCCATCGATGCGTCTTTTGCTGGCCACTGCAGTAATGTACTATAATTTTCCACCATGACATTTTGACGAAATTATCAGATTTTCCACCTATAATTGTCACGCTTATTGTCACGTTTATTAAACCGGGCCCTGTAAACTCCTCGGTAAATTTGAAAAGTACATAAAATAACTGGCCGATAAGAAAAACAAAATTATAATGTCAGAATTTGACATTTTATGTTGCCGTTTCTGTTTCCAGCATCGAAGTAGAAAGAGAAGGAAGGTGTCTTTTTTAGATTAGCAAAGTTTTTTCTACATCAGTTCGAATGATTTTCTTGTGACCACTTTTGCATTTAGAGATTACCGTTCAAATTCATTTAAAAATGTATTTGTATTGATAAACTAGCTAGCTTTTACGGTTCGCTTTCATTGCAACAAACTATCTTTCATAAAAAATACTTATTTTATAACTATCTCCCATAATCTGTATATTCTTCTGTCTAGCCCCACACCAAGAAATGGTGGTTGGGCAAAAAATCTCGAGAGAAATATATCTCAAGACAATAATTATATTACTACTATTGTATTGTATGGTATAGTCAAAGTGAATTTACGCTATGGTATGGTGCTAAGGGACCCTCCGTACGTGAGTCCGACTCACATTTGGCCGGTTTTCTTTAAATATAGTAGTTTACTTAACAAAATTTTAAAAATATTGCTTTTATGAGTGGAGAAAAATTAGCCGTGGAATTTAAATATTCCCATTGTTTTGGCAGACGTGCCTAAACCACTGAACCGATTTTGATGGTTGAGATGTCATTCGACTGCAATTTAAGTCTGTGATTGAGTCATAATTGCAAACATGACGTGGATGTACATTGAAGATATTTATAAAAATGTTAATTGGCGGTGTTTGGAATAGGTACCTACGTAATGGAATACATTGAGACCATTTTTAGAATTTTTGTCTGTTTGTTTGTGCACACGTTATTTTAAAACTACTGAACAGATTTGGATTTCACGAAAGCATAGGGCTTAGTTTGGATTGGCATCAAACTAGTACCTACCTAAGTAATAAAATCTTTTCTGTTCAATTATTCATTGAAATTGGTAGGAAGCAAGTTTTTAGTTGTTTTGATATTATTTGCAGTGATTTAATTTCAGAAGAAAATAAAAATTGCATGATTTTCTTATCAAGAATTTTATACTACGTAGGTAATTTAATCTTCTTGCTTAGAATTTATTTGAAACTGTGCGCGACTGTATTGGTAATTGTATATTGAAAAGCCGACCAAAGAGAATGGTCATAGATTTGGTATACGCTACTTAGACGACACTGACATAATTGAAGTCATTTCAATTTGATTGAACAATATGACAAAAATTATCCTAGAATTCGTTAAATTTTTTTGGAATACAACATAATTTTAGCTTTAGAAAAATACAAATAATGAATTATTCCATTCAATTACCTTTGTGTTTCAGTCATCCACAGACGGATCGAGAAAAAAATTGTCGCAATTTATTTTTAAAACATTTGACGCGGACGTGCTCCAGTAACGGCATTTCGCCGTACAATGAAAAAAATCAGAAACAAGGATAATTTTGCAGTTGTCACAGGATGTCAAAAGCTTGAATTTGTTCGCCATTTTGTATGGTAATCACAATATTTGATTTTAAATAATATGTTTTCAAAAATATTAGTGTTTCAGACTGGTATTTCAAAAAATCGATTCATTATGTTTTTTAAATGTATATAAACTTTCTTTTTACGTAAACTGTAAATTCAACCGTGTAACGTAACCCTTCTAAAAATGTTCCTAAAGTAACCCCATTTTTAGCAATATTTCGACGAACAGTGTCCGGATTTTATGCGATTACTAAAATAAATTATATGAAACATACAAAAAAACGATTCATTACATTTTTAAGTAAAGGCAGTTCTTTCATAATAAATATAAAACACTGGATATGCAATAGCATATCACTGAAAACAATGTTCCTAAAAGTAGGGGTTTTAGAAAATATACCCTTAAGATAGTATGGATATACACTTCTAGTAGTACCTACCTAAGTACCACATACTGAATAACCGCACCTCACACCAAGGTCAAAAATCTCTAAAGAATTAAAATAGAAAATACTTTCAAAGCAGCTTAACTTCAATCATAATATTTTGAGTGAAAACGATGTGAGATGATAACGAAGTTCCACTGCAGATGATTACACGTCAGAAGGCCAACGAACTGCACTTGCAGGTGAGAACCGATCGCATTCCCGAGGCAGAAAATTTGCAATGTTATTGGCTTCATGAGCGAGACGATCAAATATTGACCACACGTAGAAAAATATCTAGTCTAGTAGTACCTATATGTGAAAACTATTTAAATAGGCACCTTCTTGATATGCTGACACTTTTGTAAGGGGATGGTCAGACCATCAAACTGAACAACTTTCTCTATGGCACCAACATTGAAATCGCGAAAAAAAATTCTACTGCTCCATACAAAACTTCAAACCTACTCGAGCAAAATGTATAGGACAGCAGATTTTTTTTCCCGATTTCGATGTGGGTCCCATAGAGAAAGCTGTTCAGTTTAATAGTCTGATCATCCCCTTAAAAAAGTGTCAGCATATAAAGTTGGACCCTGTATTAGCAGACTATTCTAGAAAATTGGTTGAAAATAAGTTTAAGGCTGATTAAAGGCGGTGAGCGAGGAAAAAATCGGCCAATGGGAGTGCGAGTGCTTCAATTTCCCAATGACGTGATTGAGCGAGCGCGCTATTGGCGGATTGTTTCCTCGCTCACCGCCTCGCTACCTCGCACATTTCTGGTGAAAACGCAGCCTTAGTCAACCAGAATACGATTTTTAACTGCTAATTTTCAAGTGAAGTCTGATAAAAAAAAAAGTTGTCATATACAGGTTGTCAGGGTAGACAATTGCATTAATTTAATGGGTACTGAATGATACTGGTACACACGGCGACACATGTTACACACCCTATATAACCACAACTAAACTACGTAATACAATACAAACACAAAATAGTGCGTTAGACATAGACGCGGCTGCCGGCGCGGGCGCAGCGTGACGTGAGACGAAACATTAACAACATACCGCACCCTCTCGCACGATTCGCAGCGTTCAACTTCTAATAGTTCAAAGTCCAAGCAGGGTAACCGGACCTGTCGCCGTGTGTACGCCGTGTGTAGAAAGGGATGATTCGCAAAAGAAATATTGACTTTTCATATAAACGTTTGATGCAGCTGATTGCATTTAGTATGGAAAAGCCATTTTTTTTTCGAACTGTATGTTTTTAGGGAAAGTTTTTCAGTATCTAGGTTACAATCACTCCTAAGGTAATGCATGTATTTACCCTAACACACTGTTTAGGGTCCTTCTTAATTATGCTGACGTTTTTTAAGGAGATGATCAGACCATGAATAAACTGAACAACTTTCTCCATAGGAACACTGCCGAAAATGTGAGAAAAAACTCAAACACTTTTGGTATTAATCCCTTTGATAAAGTGGTTCAGTTTGATGGTCATATCCATTGACATAGAATACTATGGACGCCGGGTCCAGTGCTAAGTTCTCGAAAAAAGTGTTCTAGACTAAACTACACAAACCTAAGTACGCGTAAGTGTAATATAAACCAACTCTAATAACATTGAAAATGCTGAAAGTCTTTTCCGTCCCACTCCCCCATCGCCGCAAGGTGCGCGCCGCGCGCTCGCGTGTGCACGTAGTCGGCCGATCAAACGAAGACTGTCGCGTAATTGTGATTCTCTTTTTACGATATGGTGCTCTTTTTGTTCGGACACTTTTGAGCGCAGACCCTTCGTCCAGTAGTTGGTAAGTCAATGGTCTGGAGTGCGATTTCACAAAATCATACCACAGGAGAGCGATTTTTGAAAGCCAAATCAGCAGTAGAAAGATGCGTATCTCCATAGTAATTTTGACATTTTCAACTGCTGAGCTCACCGAATGAGATTCAAAAATCGCACTCCTGATCATAAAATAACCGTCAGCATATTAAGTTGGACCCTGATTAAAATAACTTACATGAGACCTTACAAAATATATTCAAGCGTTCAATCGATAAATTTACGAGATTGTTCATTTACAAAGCACTGTCACTGTCAGTATTAACAGTTCGAAAGCCTATTGTTTCTGTTTTGAAATGTTCCATGGACTCAGTCAAGGGAACGTTTCTATTCTGCTTCTGAAACTTGAAGTTTGTTTGTTAAGTAAGTAGATATTTTGTTATGAGAAAGTAGAACAAGATATTTCGAACTCAGAATTCTATCTTTTGTTTAAGTTCGGTAGGTGAGAACCGGAGAATGATTAGTGGTTGTAAAGTTTATAATTTAAATTAAAACTAATCCCTGTCACACTGGACAGAGTTTCGGTACTAGTGAAACGTGGATGTTCTGTGGTTTTAGAATATCTCTGACTACCTCCTTGGGGGATATAGTAGTATGCTTATGCTTAAATACTAATCTAAACTATTATAAAACTGTAACAGCATAGGTAGCATGCCGCATTCTTCTGCTGTAGAGTTTCTGGCCGCATCTTCTCTACAGCGACAACACGTTCCGACGCGCGGTGGTATCTTAAAAAAGAATTGACGTTTAATAAGTGTGCTTCAGGCTCCTATATTGAATAAATGATTTTGAATTGAATTTTGAATTGAATTGAATTGAATTGCAGTGATACAGCGCTATCACACCTTCGCTCTCTTTCTATTTGCGCGCGAACGAACTAGACAAAAGACGTGATACAGCCGTATCACGTGTAGCATGCTACGAGTGCTGAAGTGTGTCTGTACATTGAATATATTTACAAAAAAAAGATTACGATATGTTTTTTAGGTATCCCTGACTCGAAATCAACCTCTTTTATTTAGAAATGTAGTCTGTCTGTTTGTCTTTGTTTCAGCGTTTGTATGTTCGCGCATCACGCAAAAACTACTGAACCGATTTTGATGAAACTTTTTTGTTTGATACTTTATGATCTTACTTAAAATCTGGTATGTAATTTGTGCGGACGAAGTCGCGGGTAAACACTACTATCAAATATTTTCATATCAAATAAAAAAAATTACAAATTTGTTTCAGACGGGACTTGACCCCGCAACCTACAAAACCTGGGCTGAGGTTTCGTCCAATGAAACTAAGCTACCAGAACAATACAGAACAAAAAAAGAAGTGAAATTGCTTTTATGTTTCTGTATAAGTACCTACCTATTGTCTATTTGTGTGCCTATACGCAGTACTCCGACACTGAGTATACCTATTTTTTATCACTGCGGATAACGTCACCATGTGTTCTACTTATCAAACTTAACAACTTCAAAATAAAATAAAATAAAACCCTTACTGCATAGCATGCCATATCGGGCATCAAAGGTTTTTGATACCATCATTTAAATTTGCCGTTCATTTTAAACGATGCATCAAAAACCTGCCATACATGCTATGCAGTAAGGGGTCAGTTGTCAGATACATTTCGAATCGACTATAATTTTTGTATGGAACAGCCCGGACACAGCCGATTTCCTTTTCGTGATTTCGAAGTTGGCTCCATTGTGAAAGTTGTTCAGTTTGATGAATAGAATATGAAACGTCAAGATGGTGAAATTATCGGCATTGGAAAAAAAATTACCCTGTGTTGGAAAGTGGGTCAACTGGGTACATTCGTATAAATATACTCAGTTGACCCAATTTCCCCACCTAACAATTAAATAAACACTCAAACCGAAACTCCTACCGCATCATCTGTCAAAATAAACCCCTTAGGGCTCGTTCCTTGTTTGGAACTGCGGTGGATCACTGGCCTAATACCGCCTCTTAACATCTGCGGTTCAATCTATCTTACTGTGATACTGGTTAACTTGATGGCAACCTAGCTCATTACGAATAAGATGGTTTGTCTTTGAGTCCTTCGTAAACAAATTCATCTTCTCTTTTTCTTCTAAAGATTCGATGGCAACCATAGACATCTTTTTATAAACATAGACATAGATTATTAAATAGTTACTAGTATAACAGATATCGCACTCTCCCAATTAGACACAGATTATTAAATAGCTATTCCTATAACAGACCACCCTCCCAGTTTTACGCACTTTTTCGAATTTCTAACTTTGCGTTTGAGAAACGACGAAATAAAATGCACCTTATGTTAATGCATGACAGTTTGTATCGCATGCGATACGCGGCGCTGTAAGTACCTATCACAGCTGTCAAACGTGAGTGTCGGTGCACTGATATAGAGGTTAATGATGTCTGTCTGGCAAGGCATTGAGTTGGACTTGCCATAGTGAAATAAATATAATATTAGAAAACAAAAAGTTATATCCTTTTCTATTTCGGTATGAGATAGGACAATCATGAAATTAAATAACCTCCAATCTGAACCTAAACATTTAAGTACTCCAAAATATCTATTAAGCCATCAAACAAAGTTGGAATTTTCTTCAAAGGACATAAAGCTTACATCAGAATTGTCTTAGCTCAAGTTCTGAAACAAGGAATCCTTCATCCGTGTAATACTAAACCAAACTCCAAGTCTAAATTCCAGTTCTCCGTTATCGAAATGAAATATCTCGAGTCGAGTAGCTTGCTCGAAAACAATACCTTCCTTGAGGTATAGATCCGCAACAAATTACACGAAACTTGGGCATATAGTCCTCCGGGAGCGAACTTTGGCCCTTATTCAATCCGTCAGAACCGAAACTTAGTAAGACGAAGTTTTGCCCTTTGACCGCGATCGCAAAACTGGTGGTAACATTTACGAGTTCAGTGAAACAGGTAAAACTGAAACCTCTGTTGCTAATCGATTCTAAGGTTTTCAATAGGCTCTCCTCGTTTATCTTGGGTCTACGAGGAAAGCGAAAATTATCGAGATGGACCGGACCTATCTTTAAAAAAATATTGTTCGCTGAAAACTGATAAAAGTAAGAAAATAAAGTGAATTACGAAAAAATATTAGCAGCGTAAGGTACATCATAATTAGATATATTGGTAGGAAAGGAGAGGCATGAACAAAATTGAGGTTTATATCCAGCAGTTGGTGGATTCCGTGGATGATAATGATTCTTGAACGTGGTTTGGATGTAAGTCGTGTTTGGGTCACTATTTCACCAACAAGAAAGAAGATTTAAATGTTTATTTTTTCCTATTTCATTGCCTATTGAATCTTGCATAATATCATGCAGATGCCAAGTATACTTAAAGATTACGGATAAAATGTTAAACTTATCGAGGCGATATTTCAACTCCAACAAATCCAATAGATGTACAACCACATTGTATATAACAAAAGGGTATACTTAACTCAAAATTATGTCTCCAAGTCACAGCAACACAATCTCAGAAAACATTTTACCTTACCCCATAAGAAAGGGTACTTGAAATCGAACGAGTGTCCCCAACTGTCGCGCGTCCGTCCTGAAAACGCCTTCGCCGTAATAAAACCGCTCCTCTGCAGTCCATTCCGCATAAAATACCCTGACAGGACTCAAATCCCAACGTCATAAGTACGAAAATAACTTAATTCGAGAGACTTCGTCTAAGGAGCGAAGTATAGCAAGTGCCTCCATTAAGCGAACAATCTGGTCATTCTCAGCAGACTTCATTCTTCGAACGTTCTACAAATTCCAGAGATATCTAACCTTTGAAGTTAGAATAGAACAATGCGGGGTGCTGTTGTTAATTAAGGTTTGATGTAAGACTGGATTTTAGAGCAAATCTTTGATCTAAGGAGCAA
This sequence comes from Agonopterix heracliana, assembly GCA_963693445.1. NCBI lineage: Eukaryota > Metazoa > Arthropoda > Insecta > Lepidoptera > Depressariidae > Agonopterix > Agonopterix heracliana. The sequence goes on from OY856326.1 coordinate 5,296,113, forward strand.
ATAAGCATTTGAATCATAGACATTTTCATCACGTCATGCCAATATTCGTTACCTACAAAAAAAAAAACATCTTTGTGATAAGAAAACCAACTGATCGGAAAGTAAAATTGATTGATTGATCAAAGTCGCATTGCGAGTGTGTTCGTGTACGACCGTGTACTTTCTGGCTCTGGAGGCAACGCTATTTCATATTAGCTCAAATGTAGTTTTGATCATAAAACATAATCCTAATTCCATAATAAAAGAACAATACTCCCAATAAACTTAATTTTTAGAAGTCGATTAAAAATCACTCGACATTGGCAGCAACGATCTTTATCATTATCTCAGCCGATTGACATCCACTGCTGGGAATCGCCACAACTGTGCTGCCCTCATCCAACGGGTTCACGCCCGCCTTCACCAGGTCGTCGGTCCACTTTCTGGGGGCCTACCCAAGCAGCGTGGGTCACGCTGCGCTTTTAGGTATGCTGTCGTCACTCGAGAACTCTTGACATAATTATGAACATGTCTGAACCACAATAATAGATAATGTAGTCCAGTTGTATAACAAGATAGTTACTTATTTAGACTCTACTAAAATACTCACGTACAGTCCGAACTGAACTAGACCACTGAGATAGACGGAACGCGATCGCGTGCGATCGCACGCGGCAGGATATCGCGTTCCGTCTATCTTATATGCTCTAGCAAATGACGTTCCTGAGTAACAGAAAAGAATGGAGCGACGGAAAAGTGCAATCGCGTGCGGCCATGTGTAGTTCAATCCTAAGAGGAACCACGATTCAACCAGAGGGGGAGGTAAAAAGACGGTGGGAGGCAGGGAGTGTACGTACTGTATGTAGTACTCGATACTTTCTTATACTGTGGTCCGAACTGAACTAGGCTTAAGTCTCTGTAAGAAGTAGTAGAAAATCAATAAAATCCAAGTACAATTGAAGTTTTATTGAACGGGAAATCGGTTTGATTTCCTGTTAAAGTATGTTAGATTCAAACGGCACTTGACTTATTACTTCAAGATCAGGATTCCTATTACAAACTGGTTCGTTTGGGGAATTACTGAACTGAAGAGCGGTAAGGCTCCGTTTATTATTTCTTACATATAAAAAAAAATCCTTTGTAGAAAGGAGATAACAGTAATAATAGCAGCCCTCGTATTAAACTAAATTAGATACAGATAGTTAAAAGGGAAATTATTAAAAAAAAAAATTAAGAAGTAGGTAATTACTTTATTCAAAAGAAATATATTTAATTTCAGGATTTCTCTACATGGGAGCAGGGCTGCCAGATTATATAATTGGATTTAAAAACTGTATAATTAGGTACCTATCTGTTTTTATTCTCTATGTATCCGGGTCCCTGACAGGGTGTAAGAAAACCTGTCCCGAAAACTCAAAGGGATGAAAGTACCCATCAATATGAATAGCTTTTACTATAGGACCAAATATGAAAACTAAAAAATAAATAAACTAAATCATAGTACTAGTAATAAATACCTATCATCCAGGTCTTCTTACACCCTGTATGATACAGCAGTGGAGCGGTTAGAGCTTCGGTATTGGAAAAGATCACCGAAGTTAAGCAGCGTCAGGTCCGGCCAGTCTTTGGATGGGTGACCGTACAAGTGGTACCTACTTCATCTCGATCGGTTCCGTGCTTTGGAAGGCACGTTAAGCATTTAGTCTCGGCTCATTGTAATAAACACAGCATATGTATTTTCTTTTATCCTTTTCCTTTTTTACCAACTAAACACAAAAGAAAATTTCCGCTCTTTTGCACAACACGTTTATCCTAATGTTACTTTTATGAACATCTGTAACTTGATGTACATTGAATGCAGAAGGTCCCTTCTATTTCTATATACGATTGCTGACATGGCGGTATAGCACACCATAACAGTGTATCAAGCCGAGTTTTTGTCAATTTGCATTTAAGATAAAAATTCATACGAATTTTCTTTTCGTAAAAAAAATGTTTGATATTTTAACTGTGATGGTCATGATTTAAAAATTCGTTAAAATTTTATAAATAGATTTAAAATCAGCTCAACCTCTCTCCAATTTAGATATAGCAAAAAAAAGGAAATTTACGTCAAAAGCAAAATGTTTCAAGACTAAAGTAATAAGCAATTAAATGTTGAAATTTTTTTCTCTTAACGAATTTTTTACTTCATTACCAGTAAAATTAAAGAAATTCTGACTCGTTTTTTATGTCTAAAAAATTAAAAATACTTACCACAATAATATTAAGTAGAAGAACTAATGATAAAATAGAAAACATTATTAACTGAGATCTCGATCATTGAACTTGACATTTAAGATGTCAAGAGCCGTCTTAGACCAATTTGGGACCCTGGGCACTTTAAGATAAACGTGGCCCCTAAGACAAAGAGTTGTTAACAACAGACAATAGAACGGAACAGGAGTAGGAATAGGGGACCAGCGAAGGGGCCCCACGAATCGCGGGGCCCTGGGCACTTTCCCAGTGTGCCCACGCGCAGAGATGACTCTGTATTGTTCAACTATTACTACAACAAAAATCTAGCTCTAGATCTACGTATGAGTAGATTTTAATATGAGCACCTTTTGTACTTTACGTCCTCTGCTTGTAATGTGACAGTATTACAGCCATACAATCGTGTGAAAGTGTTTACCTTCTAAGATAACGGGAAACTTCCTTGGTGGGATTTGCGTTGTATAATGTAAGATCGTTGTAATGTAAACAAGTATAAGAACAAGCAGTACTAAACAAGGTGTGACTGAACACCCTAGTTATATTTAAAGGGGTGGTTTAGATGAAACTGAACAATTTTCATTATTTCATAGTAACTGGGGTGATTGGGGATCTACCTCCTAGCGGTCCACCCCGGGCAACGGCATCACAAGGTACCAAGTTTGTTGTGGCGGCTAAACGATCCCCCACAGCGGTGTGGTAGGCTCCGCAAGGAGCCGCCTGGCTCGCGACTACCCTCCTGCCGGAGTCTGGCGCCAAGCAGCTTGCTGCGTTCCATCAGTATGCAGGAGTGCCAGTCCACTTCTGGGTAAGCTTGACTAGATAGAGGTCAAGAGCAAACCCGTCAATAATAATTAAAAAAAGAACTTGAAACATTATTTTCTCATAACCCTCGGAGCCGATTTTGATGCGCCTTTCTGAGAGTAATAAGGAAAGGTCTCCAAACAAATTAATGCACCTTCCTCTATTGATTATTATGCCACATGCGCCCAGTCTCTTTTGAAAAAAAAAATATAAATCGTATCAACACTCTTATTATATAAGCTAATATGAAACTGTAACAGGTGTGTCTTGTACATTTAAGATATTTATAAGAAAAAAAAAATATGTAATACTTTTACCAAATCATTCCAATCGATTAAAAAATCAACTTTTTTTTTTAATTTTTGTTTGTCTGTTTGTCTGTTTGTTTGTTGCGGACGAAGTATAGCGGGTAAACTATAGTATTTATTAAAATGGTAAAAGCTAATATATGCAAATGTAGCAATGTTTCTGACCATTCCAAAAGGTAAAACGGTCGTGAATTTTTATAGCTTTGTAGTAAACTGACTTTGTAGAGGGCACAAATATAGTTAAAAGAAATCCCATAAATATAGTAAAGTGATATAAATAGCGTAAGTTTATCGAAAAGAAGAATTTGTAGACCATTTCCAGATTGTTTAGTTAGACAAAGTAAGTTAAGAATTATGAGTAGGTACTTACTATTTACTAATTGAAATTAATCTGGAATTTGTTAAGAAGGTCAAGTTTTAGTACTTATGTATGATTTCTCAATTTTACAAAGCAAGTACTGTTTTTATACGCTGTGGTCACGGACCTGAAAAAGAGACGGACGGAATGTGACACTAAAAAGATGTGAAGCATGCAAGGTCCTACATTTTCGTTTGTTCTACAAGGGGCCTACACTCACACATATGCACTAGCTCTAGGCGCAGGTCCTACAACCGGTCACCATTATGTACCGCGTGACAGTTCGTCAGTACACATACAAAAATAAATGGGTGCTTCACTCGTGATTAGACGAGATTACGTCCGTCTTTTTTTCAGGTCCGTGGCTGTGGTATAACGAAATTTGATTTAAAGGTCTGAATTTCTAACAGTATACAGGGTGTAACATATTCAAGGGGGTGCTTCAGACCATCAAAAGGATCAACTTTCTCTATGAGGTCAACATAATAATCGCAAAATGAAACCATGTAAAACGGCAATCCGACACAACCCAAATGTAGATATACAAAAGTAGATTTTTTCCCAAGATTTTTATGCTGGTCTGATAGAGAAAGTTTGTTTATTTATTTATTTAAAACTTCATTTTACACAAAATAAAGTTTTTCCGTTTGATGGTCTGATTGTCGCGTATTCTTTCTTCAGTGGGTGTTGGTTTGGAAGTAATCAAAAACGCTTCTGTTTTCAATTGAATGCCGTCTGCTGGTTCGGGAGTGATCGGAGCTCTTATAGCTTCTTCTTATCGTGTCGACTTCAAATTTTGAACAAAGTCGCTAAATAGTACCTTGCCAGAAGTGGGCAACCGATACTGCACCGTCGCTAGCGGTGATGAGCTCCTCCTGCGTACAGGTGTTAGGGCATGCAGGGCACGATGTGAGATGGGCCATCGTTTGTGGAGCTCCACACAAGCAACTCACATTTTGCGCATCCGAGAATCCCCACCTGAACATGTTGTCCTTACTGCGACCGACCTGGGTTCGAAGTCGGTTTAACGACTTCCAGGTCGCCCAAGGCAAGTCATGTCCAGGCGGGAGGCTCTCATACGGCGGCACAAATGGAGTTGGGAGGGACACTTTTTGTCGCCAAAGAGTACACCTCGCTTGCGCTGGGCCAGTATTCAGTGGGTCGACACACTTCATAAAGCTGCGTCGGCTTGGCAACCTCTTATAGCTCTTATAGCTATGAAATCACTATAAATCTATACATAATATGTTTGTTAATATTATTAACAAAACTACAATCTAACGAGGGTCGAATATATCGTTCGCTAGCCGTCCGCAACACTGATCAATAGTTATCATCCTCTTAAAAAACTAGCTGTCAGCCTATTAAGAGTCCTTTTACAGTTCAGTGATATAATCAGGATCACAATGATACTGATATTTTCTCGAAACAAACACAAAAGCAAATTTTTATCCTAATTCAAAAAAGGAAGGTTCTATATTTACAGATGGTATACCTACTTTTATAGTTTTCTAAACATCCTACTTTTAAGAATATCTCGAAATAAATGTAAAAGTGGTCGTTTATTTTTCTTTTTTTCTCTATGTAGAAAAAGAAGCCTATATTTTTTTTATAAAACTATCTGAAAGGCGTTTTTGGTGCCTTTAAAGGATTCGCATTTTTGAAATTTAGGCTTTCTTGATTGAAAAATTGTAGCCCTGTATAAAGTTTTCATCAACATAAAAGGAAAAACGTACGATCCATTAAGTTGCGAGCGACTAAATATCCTTGTTGCCTTAAGGCAACTATAGAAAAATAACAAAACTTCGTACAGCGCTTATTAAATTTCTTTCCTCATCCTCACCCTCAGGCCATTAATTATTTTAACTAAATTTGTTAACGGAATTTCCGTGACAGCCATGCCATGTTTACAATTTTATTTAGTGTCTTATACTTTAGGTGAGCTATTATTAATATCATAATATCATAATAATGTATTCCTTGCCTTCCTTTATTTTAATAAGGTCTAACAAAATAAGCTGAAACTACTGATCAGCCCCTTAAGGCCAGGTTATCCCAGTGCAAGCATCTCTTTCTTGCAAGCATAAGTTTTCAATTAGCCATCCCGCTCCAATTGAAAGCAGGATCGCAAAAAAACGTGTTTTTCATCCATATCTTTGCTCATGGGTGTTTCTAAGCTCAAAATTCTACGGAGTTCACTAGAAACATTTAATGTATTTATTTAAGTACAAGAATAAAAAGTTAAATATCAGCAGTTTAATCATAGTAGGTATTGAAAAAACATAACAAAAAGGGGTAACTTTGGGATTTTTTCTATCTATTAAACTTAATCTAATCGTGTAATTGAGAACGGTCGCCTATCAGCCAGATCCTTAAATAAGACATAATTGGTTTTCAGACTTTAAAACACAGTTTAAAACACTTTCGTTCGTGTTCAAAAAGCGGCCTCGACGGGATAACAGCGTCTTAAAATAGTTTCAGCTGATTTTGTTAGACCTTATACAACGTGTTAATGAATAAGCGCAAAACCTCATACAACCCAACTGATTTATAAAAAAATATTTGTTATAATTTACAGAAATGAAAGCGCTAACGTGCTCATGGATACATTTTTAGAATCTTGTTTTGGTAGTAAGTAGGGTGAGTGTACCTGTACGGTGGGTTGACATCGAGTTCAATAAATTTTAAATTTAACAAACAAATTATTTAATATTTTGAAAAAAAAAACGATGTTGAAACCAAAATAATTCGATTCAGCTCTCAATTCTAAACAAACTACTTTATAGTTTTGCGTTAATTCATTAACACGTTGTATTTTGCACAGTAATAGGTTATCGTGGTATGGGCATGTGATGCAGAGAGATGAGTGTCATATTACAAGACGAGTATTAAATATAAATGTGGATGGGTGCATGAAGAGAGGACAGGACATCCAAAGAAAAGATGGATGGATTGTGTGAAAGATGACATGACGGCTAAAAGAGATGAATGGAGGAAGACTACATATTGCGACGACCTCAAGTAATGCGATACGGGTAGAAGAAGAAGAAGACTTCAAATGAGCTATTCTTGCATATGAATAAGCAGGGTGGGAACTTTAATGCGTAATATACCTACTTAAGAGCTCGGTGGCGCATTGCGGAGAGGTATGGACTCTCAATCATGAGGTCCGAGTTCGAATCCGCACGGACAACATGCCACGGACCAATGAGTTTTTCTAACTTATGTACGTATTACCAACTGCTCTCAAACGGTGAAGGAAAACATCGTGAGGAAACCTGCATATGCAGAAGAAGAAATTCGTATGCATATGTGAAGTCTACCAATCCGCACTGGGCACGCGTGGTGGACTGACGCCCAAATACCCTCCTAGAGGGTAGGCCTGTGCCCTGCAGTGGGACGTATATAGGCTGATGATGATGATGATGATACCTACTTAAAAGGGTGCTTCAGAACATCAAACTGAAGAACTTTCACTAGGTATGGAACCAACATCGAAAACGCAAAAAAAAGCGGCTGCTCCTTACATTTGGGTCGTATTTTACTATGGAACGGATATTCACGTACTAAAAATAGCAAAGCATACAGGGTGTAAGGGACAGCCTAGCAAATAATGAAAAAGTGAACTCAGACCATCAAACTGAACAACTTTCACTATGGAGCCTACCTCAGGAAACGCGAAAAAAAAATTCCCCGTCTCATACAAAACTGCTGTACCTACCCGACTAAAATGTATATGGGACAGCAGATTTTTTTTGTGTTTCCTGAGCTAGGCTCCATAGTGAAAGTTGTTCAGTTTGATGGTCTTGTTTACCGTTTCAGTATTTGCTAGGTTTCTTACACCCTGTATCAACAATAAACAAACCAACTGTCCAAAGATTACATTTACCAAACGGCGGGGACTTAAGAATATTTTGGGCATAAAACCGGAGTAATTCATTCCTTATTCATTGTTTGTTCCGGTTTTACAGGCTTCCGTTTGTCGGAGGCAATAAAAGAGGCCTGTTCGGAAATCATTCGCTACTTGCTTGTACCCGCTGGTTTACGTGCGTCATAGTCATAGAGAGCATCAGTGGCACGTTGCGGAGAGCTATGGAAACTCAATCTTGAGGTCCGGGTTCAAATCCGCACGGACGACATGCCATGTACCAATGAGTTTTTTCTAACTTATGTACGTAATACCGACTGCTCTCAAACAGAAAAAGAAAACATCGTAAGGAGACCTGCATACGCTGAAGAAGAAATTCCGATGCCTAATGTGAAGACCAAGTACGTACACCGTCCTTGAGGGGGACCTGTGCACTGTTGTGGGACGTTTATAAGCTGATGATGATATTCATAAAAGAAATAGCCATTTATAGGCTTAGATCAAAATAAAATTAATGGATAGGACTAAAGCGCGGTAAGTTGAAGCACACTGCTGGTGCACTTGGTCCATACAAACTAGCGCCATTATCTGTCAAATCTAGACACTTACATTGCATACAAATTTAAAGTAAACCTTTCATTTGTTTTGTCTTATTTTTCTGGTTTGAAATGTTCGCGTAAAATTTTATTTTGATCGAAGTTTATAGGTACCTAGGTACAACATTTCGGAAGAATACAGGCATGTTTAGTATAAGCCACACATTAACCAATAACACTTTCAATTTTCAAGCATCCCAAGATTCTGGCACAATATTCATCGTATAAAATATTTGCGCGTTATTTGGCTTTGGAGAGCAGGCTCTATATCAACTACCTAGGACTAACCCTCAAAAACAGAGCACAAAATGAAAGCCGAAAGTTGTTTTCTCTAATCATTTCATTTTAAACCTATTGCTTCACGATACCTATGCAAGCTTCCTGACCTAAGTATTGTTTCCTCAATGACCAAGAGTTTTCATAAAAAGTAGTTTTTTGGTCCATTGACACTGGAAGGATGACGATGATGATTTTTTGCAATCTTTTAAAAATAGCTGTCAGATAGAATTTCCTCTTCCTAATTTTGCATGCGTCATAGATGAAATAGCCGTTAAGTATATAAGGTAAAATTTTATTAGTTGGCGAAACTTAACAAACGCATTTGGTATCTGTTACTAAGTACAATTACGTGGTAATGATCCCCGGCTCAATCATATGATTCTGGGGTCAATGTTCGCCCGCCGGCCGCGGACTGCGTATGATACGTACGATAATAATAATTTTGTAAATCGTCAATACCAATTATAAACATTGATAATGCAATCTGTTATCATTAACAAGTGCCCTGGTTGAGTTTCACCAATTAATTAAAAATGACCCTATATTATCCCATTTCATTCATCATCTTATTTAAGAGCTACACTCACCCATTTCATTAACATGTTCAACATGTTTTTACGACTTGGGTACAATATCCATCGCCAATCTTACTTTAGAGAAGCCTTTTTGTCAAGTTAACTATAGGGTGCAGGTTTACACGCATTGTTGCCATTACAAAGCTGTCTACCCCGATAACGAGCCTGAAAGCTGAATGCCGTTTATAAATCACGTAACATACGCAAAACAACCTCGTTTGAACCTTATGCAATGGTAATAAAGGCTTTGGGTACACCTGTTCTACAATATATGTAATTCCAGCAGTAGAATATTGAAATTGTTGAGAGATCGTTGAATGAGCTAGCTGGGTAGGATATTATTTAGTATTTGACGAAAGTTCGGTTCGTGCACTGTTTGATTGTTACAGAATAGTCCAGGAGAGCAATCGCGCTTAGTAAATCTCAACTGAACCATGATTGGACCGCGATGCATGCGAACACATTCGGTATTGCGCTATTAATTTGACAGCCTTTGACAGATCCTCAGACGTTAAAGGCTGTCAGTCACATAGAGATGCAGAATCATAAACATAATATAAGTATTTACAATTTTTAGTAATTAATTGAAATAAACATTAAATTTTAAAATTACACACACTACACTTTACACTACGCTGTACACTTTCTAATAGCTTAGGTACTCTCCGCCCCCTACCAATCTTCACCCCTTCTCGGTAGTACGGGAGGTGGACGACAGTAAGCCGCGGCGTATTCCCCTCACTCTCAGAATTTAGTGAAATTTTGGTTTTCAGTGAAATCAAGGTTTATTAAGGTCCCATGTGTTTTTATGGTGAAGTAAATTCTCGAGTTTGTCATAAGAATAGTTAATTAACTATTCTTATGAGTTTGCTTTGCTCGTTCCAGATTTTAGATCGTCAAAAACTTAGTTTTTCTTACATAGACCTCGCCTGAGCCTGGCCTTCCCTGGGAAAAAATCATTGCTACGCTCATGCTTTGTATACCTATACAGGAAATTCCAGACTTGCCCCCCCTTAGACCAAAAGCTAGGTACGCCCATGGCTCCAATAGACTAACAACGGCCAGTCAAATTAAAAAAGGTACACCGAAAAAACAGCCCAATCTCGTTAACCTACAGATAAATAAGTTGGCCTACTGTTTGCATTTTAAAGTGTACTATATCTGTTGTATATAAACAGGTCTTACGCTGAGTGGAGCATCAATCACCGCCCGATCGAGATAGCGTGATGATATACCGTCGTGTATGTTACAACATGTTTAGGTAATAACGTGTGAGGTAGGTTCGTTATGAATATGAGCTCGTTTTGTTTGAATGAAACATTTAATTTAGTTCTCGCTTTGTTTTGTTAATTGAAATTGTAGATTGAGGGTAATGATTAATTTACCTTTTTAGGGTTCCGTACCCGGGTAGGAGACGGGCTACTCGGCATCGAGGGTTCCGTACCACACCAACACAGGACACAACATATTAACTTGGACCTTAAGCGTGAAACCGACTCACACTTGGCCGGTTTTTATTATTTTTTGTTATATGTATGTATTATCGTTTTTACGATAGAGTGAGAAGAAAAAACATCAATAGAAACTAATAACTATTTTCTTGTATGAGCGCCCCTCTTAATTATTAACTTTTTCAAATTTTTATAATTTGTTAGTAAACCCGCCATAATAACGCACATTCCGTAAAAATTTCAATTGTCTAGCTATTACGGTTCAAAAGGTACAGCCCTAAATAGGTAGGACAGACGGACGGACAGCGTAGGCTTTATGAATAGGGTCCCGTTTTCACCCGTTGGGTGCGGAACCCTAAAAACGATAAATACAAAACGATCGAATCTCACCCTAATTACTAACAATATACCTTTGATAAAGTATATGTCAAAATTGACAATCGAAGATACGAAAGCGTCGAAAAAAATTGGAACCAGTACTGGTTCCTAAACCCTATACATATACACGCACATACATAATTTGTAGGGCGCCTCACGAACACCAACCTATGAAACTTAGCCCCTTTTGTTTTATACGGGATATTAGTGATGCTCATTCTAGACATATACTTTTTCTAAGCAATATACCTATAGTAAAAAATCTAACATACGAGTAACCAAAGATCTTTTCAATTAAGTGCACTGGAGGTCTTCGGCACGGCACGTCGAAAACCCACTTAAAAGCATTGTACTTCAAAATCTATTTTACAACTTAATTAATAACCCAATAAAGTTTACAATCGTTCGAAAAACCTCTAGATCGACAACTATCGGAGCCACAATGTATGGAAACAATCGAATCACAACTTAATTACCTAGCTACCCAATAAAGGTAACACGTTCACTGCGGGAGCGAATTAAATAAATCACCTTGTGCAATAATAGCTCCTACCTAATAGGCTGATAATGCCTCCTTGAGATTATTTAAAGATTATATTTTTGAAATTTTTATCCGTTTGTTTGAGCACGCATCACATAAAATGAAAAAGTTTCACAAAAATGTGATTCTTCACTTGGCGTAACATTTGGTAAACAAAATAAGTCCAGTAGTCTAGAATTCTGTTATTTAATATTGAGGCGACTTTAACAATCGAGACCCCATTAAAAATTCTAGAACGGAACAAATTTTCCGAATAATGGGTCCCGACTGTGAAACTCGCTTCAATATCGCATAACGGAATTCTGGACAACTGGACTTTTTTCTTTTCACTTTTTACGCAGACGGGTTTTTTTATTTCTTAATTTAAGGGGTTGATCAGACCATCAAACTGAACAACTTTTTCTATGGGACCAACATAGAAATAGTGAAAAAAAATCTGCAGTCTCATACATTTGGCTCAAGTAGGTTTGCAGTTTTGTATGGAACAGCTGATTTTTTTTTCGCGTTTTCAATGCTGGCTTCATAGAGAAAGTTGTTCAGTTGTTTATGCATTTAATATTGTGTAGAATCGCAAATAGGAAGAAACGCGTTTGTGTTAAATTGAAGACTGCGTGGAATCTTCTATCAAAGTAAAATTAATGGATATAGGCCCAAAGCGCGTTAAGTTGAAGCACACTACTGGTGCTCTTGGTCCATACAATCTGGCACACTTGTCTGTCATCTCGGTACATAATTTGAAGTATGCCCGTCATTTGTTTTGCCTCATTTGTTTTGAAGTGCTTGCTTGCTGCGTTCCGTCAGTGTGAAGGAGTGCCAGTGCGCTTCTGGGTAAGCTCGCTACATCTTCGACCACATCTTTGTCCTGAGGACTAGATAGAGGTCAAGAGCAAACCCATCGTTAAAATAAAAAAAAATGGTATGCCTGTCATTTTTCTGGTTTGAAATGTTTGCGTAAGGCCTATCCATTAATTATATTTCGATCGAAGCGTGGAACAGAGAATGTGTTCAACGGCAGTTGTGCCGAATCCGAATTATGCAAAATCTCGAATAGGCGGAAAAGCGTTTGTCCAGAACTCAGATCAATCCGACTGTCCAGGGTGCGCTTGACAAACTCAGGTTTCAACACTCAGGAAGACTCTTTCCTTGCACCCAAAATCGTAGTCCATCTCATTAACTAACTCAGCAGTGTTACTTATTATTCTGAGTGATAGAGGCTTTTCACACCCCTTACCGCAATAAACGTAAACAGTCGTTCGCATAACCATATATCACGGTCTTCACGATAAAGCGCAGTACATCGTTCCATCTCCACCGAGGACTACGTTGACAGCACATTTCGGAGCCGCAATGTATGGTAGCAATAGCGATCTATCAGCGGCTTGAATCCTGAAGACAAATAGCGTGGTGAACTAACAATGCTCCCGAATGCATTGTTCTATGCGTTCGCTATCACGTTATAGAGATTGCGGTATCTAATTAAGGCTACCACCGATTCCTAGATGTCGATATGCTAACACGAGAAATGTATGGAATATTCATGATGTGTAATTTCATAAATTAACGCTAAACCAGGTAACTTTTTGAGAATAAACTTTTTGCGACTTTTTGTACAAACTCTATATTTGGAAAACATTTTACCTCAGATCGATATTATTTTATGTAAGTCTACATTGGAGTCACGTTTAGGGTATAGGGTAGTCGCGTCGCTCGTCGATTGTTGGGTGACCCCTCCCCGGCCTACAACGAAGCTCTGGTGTTGGCTCAAGATAGTGTTCTTTTCGAAAATCCTTGAAGTGACCATAATCCATAAACTACCGTACAACGTCAAGCAGTTTTGCTACAAAAACTAGACATTGGCCAAAATCATCACATACCCAAGATGGCAGTCATTAAAAAAAAAAGAATAGAATAAAAGTTTGCATTGAAATGGTAATGTCAGGATGTGCCTACCCAACAATAAGGCACGAGACCTGTATCCCATTTTACAACGTTGTCAATTTAAATCACTAACATTTGAATCAACTTTTCGGCCTAAAACTTTTGTCCCATTTTAATTATCGTTCGCTGAAATGTTACGAATTGTTGTATAAAATTTCGCACGAAATTTTCACCAAACCCTAGGGATTGATTTCAAAATACGGCACGAAATAAAAAACAAATTAATAACATTAACTTATTTTTTTACATCGTGAGAAACAAAAAGGACAGGCATAATAAGTTGCGGCTATTCTGGAGTCGTGTTTTAGTTTAGAATATCAAATAACAAACTCTTACAAGAAACCGTCTGCTGTGTGCTTTACCAGAAGATAACTAATTAATCGATAGGTTTATTTGATAAATAAAAACGTATTTAAAGCCTGACCAAAAATATAAAAAACCTGGTTCGGGGGCGCTGCAATCGACTTACATGTCAATGTTCCGAGTACAAAAATTAGTTCTAATAATTTTCCGAAACGTGGCGTGGTTTTTATTTATTTCTGTAGGGCTCGCATGCCACCCCCGAGAAAACGATAAAAATCGAGATGTGCCTCCATCCTTATTATTTTACGTATGCCAGAAAGAGCGCGCACGACGTTTTTCTCGTTTAAACGCTTTGTCGTGGCTGGCATGCTAGCTGTGCAGGTCGGGCTTTACATACAAAGTTTAACGTGAATCGAGCGTTGGGCATCAAATCGTCGTCTGTCGGGTTAACATAACCGAAAAATGAAAGCGACATTTTGCAAAAGATTATTATTTTGCATATATTATTCTGCGAAAGACGTTTTGCGAAATAGGCATTGTGCGAAGTGATCATTCTTCACCTGAGCCCATTCGATCTGCACCAGAAAATTAGGTTCTTTCAACTATACGTTAAACGATATAAGATTATTTCCATTGGCGTTAAAAAAGTCAGTAGTTAATTCGACCTTGCGTTAGATGTTCTGTACGGGAATCAGCATTTTATATTCCCAAGTCACGGCTTACATTCTTCCTGGACTATCAGAAAACCTAGAGGTTGACAAATCCCATGAATAGAATGAAGAAAATGACATACCAATGGTGCCAAATAAAACCTATTTTTTACACAGAGAAAAAAGTGCTAAAAGTTTTCCTATTTGAGAGCTAAGTGAAAACTGTGAAACGAATTTGTGCAAAATACAGCATATTTTGTTAAAAATAGGAAAAAATAATAATGGAGCAGTTCCACTGACCGCTGCTGCGGTCACGTTACGTCCCGCGGGTGCGTGTTCATGACTTTACGGGTGTGGGTGTTTACGACTGGTGTATGCCGGCGAATAAAATGTTTATTGCGTGTCCATTGCTTGTTGACTTTATTAAACTTTAGTACTTTATGGGATGAATAATGGTTAGAAGTACTTTGAATTTTAATTACCGTACTTATTTGTTTTATCGTTGTGGTTAGGAGAAAAGAGAAAATAATTTTAACTTCTTTCTTTTTGTGGATTAGGTGCTGACCAGCTCTTCGATTTAAAGTGATTATTTACAGGGTGTTAGGGTAAACAGTTGCATTACTTTAAAGGGTGATTGTACCCATGATACTGAACAACTTTCCCTAAGAAACCTATAGGAAAATCGTAAAAAAAATTTTGGACTTCCCATACTAAATGCAATCAGCTGATCGAACTTTTGTATGAAGAGTCAACACTTTTTGCGAATTTCCTATAGGTTTCTTTGGGAAAGTTGTTCAGTATCATGGGTACAATCACCCCTTAAAATAGTAAAACTGTTTACCTTAACACCCTGTATAACTGAACTTGGTGAAATTGATGTCATTAGCACCCTTTTATAAACTGAGAGTTTACCCATCAAACTGAACAACTTTTACTATGGGAGCAAAAAAAAACGGAGCAAAAAAAAACTTCTGTTGCATACATTTGAGTCGAGTAGGCATTGCAGTTTAGTATGGAATAGCAGATTTTTTTTGTTCCGATCGGTTTGCACCCATAGTAAAAGTTGTTCAGTTTGATGGGCAGTTCAGTGAGTGGGCATTGTGGTTTGTTTGTATACAAATATGTCTACGTTAAGCTTGGTTATAAATTATTAATTAATGCCGCAATTAAATCCCCCTGCCGTGCTGTAAATTTTAGTAGCTTAATTTACATGTTTATCGTTGACAAATAAGTTCATTTTTCCTGAAACTAAAATACAAGATTGGTCTAATTGTGATGACCATTGGTGTTGAGGCATTTAAAACACTAGTTTTGGATCTAGCTAGCTTTCCAAATATCTATAACATGCAATAAATAAAAAAAAAAACTTACCTGCACAACGAATTGATCTAATTACCAAAAGTCAGTAAAAAGCCAATAGTTGCTTTCTGCCTATTAAGTGTGATGAATGTCTATTCAAATATAGAATTTTATCTAAAAAACATTTTTAAGTATTTCGTTCGTTTTCATTCATGATTGTCTAGGCCTCGAACAGTAAATTTAGGCAATAAATAGACAATATTGAGACAATTTTATGGCTTCGAATGTTCGAAGTTTCACGCTTTATAGACCAAGTTCCAGACTTTAGGTTAATCGAAAACAAAAAATCATAAAATTTAAGCGGTAAGAATTTTATGCAATATTATTTTTCCTCATTGATGCGTATACACCATTCATCATCATCACACACATCCACTGCTGAACGTATGCCTCTCCCAAGGCGCGCCACAAGACTCTGTCCTCGGCCTTCCTCATCCAGTCGCTTCCCTCTACCTTCTTTTTGTCGGGTCGTCTGTCCAGCGAGCAGCGGAGCGTCCCACACTACGCCTGCCAGTTCGTAGTCTCCACTATAGAACTCTGACACCCCATCGGTTGTCAGTTCTTCCGCAGATATGACCAGCCTATTAATTGCCACTTCAGCTTGCTACGTCAACCACTTTAGTTCTTTGACGTATCATTTAATTTCTGATGTGATATGAGAGAAACAGCGAACATAGCTTTTTCCATACAAAAATACAAATACAAAATAAACACATTTAAGGGTTTATTCCGATAAATGAAACTAAACAACCTCTCCCTATGAAATTTTTTTGACGTTTTATACAAAAGTGCAGATTTTCTATGGGAGGTCTAAACATTTTGGTTGTTTCTCGGTATGTTCCTCAGAGAATGCTGTTTAGTTTAATTATATCTGAAAAGCCCTTAAAATTTGTACCTATAGTAAGTAAGGTAAGTAATTAAAAATAGGGATGTAAATTTTTTTAGTTTTCCATATCAACATACCTACAACAATATAACGTCTACTGAGTCCCACATCTGTATTATATGTAATATAATAGATTAAACCATACCCTAACATAGGTACTCGTAAACTCTCGCAATGTTCACGTAATGTGATAAATGGGCGTAACACTTTCAAGTGAGAATGAGGCAATGTGTGAACTCATCCACTTCCCGCTGCGAATTGACGGGAGTACTGACCAACTACCCTATAGACTGTTAATGGAAGGTGAGCCGATTTAATGGACTAACTGCAGTATGGCATCTCTATGCTCAGTAATCATTGATTTAAATAAAAGGGAAGATATGGTACTAGCCTCTAGCGCATGGACCGTATAAAGGGAGTCCCCGGTGACCTACTCGACTCAGTCGCAATCCGAGCGGCATTTGGATGACACGCGTGCGTGAGTGAAATCTTTTTTATTTTTCGATCGAATAAAGGTACCACAATACCTTCGTGTGCATTTAATCGTTGCACAAATCATTCAAAAAGAAAAAAACAAATCACACGGCATTACTTTAGACTCGTAAGAAAATGAAAACTAAAAATTTCTTATTAATAAATGTCTCGATCCGATATATTTCATCGCCATTTTGCAGAACGGGACAGAAATACACGATACGTAAGTGTGCGACAAGTTAAGCTACACGGCCACGTGCTGGCGCTACCCGCGTACCTGGCCATATTATATCGTCCTGCTCGCATGCCATCTGTTCGAGTCATACCGTCTCTTTCATTTTTGATGTATACTATTAAGCTTAGTTTGTGTGGGTATATGTATCCGAGATCCGTTTTTCGAGAACGTAATATTAGAACGTACCGCTTCTTCCTCTATATTTATTCAAAGTCAGTACTTAATAGAAGAGTATGGACTAATGATGAGTAAAAACACGAATAAAATTAGCTGGCTAGGAAATTTCTTGGTCGAATTGTTTTAACCTATACACAATCATATGTTTATTTTGCATGCTAAGTGTACATACATACCAAGAATAGGCATAAGCATAAGCATATGCTCACGACTATATTCCCCAAGGGGGCAGTCAGAGATATTCTGAAACACCGTTTCACCAGTACCTAGTACCGAAACTCTGTCCAGTGTGACGGGGGATGAGCCCGTCGCCACTTGTAATGGACAGTGGGTACAGTACATGCCTCGAAATTGAAGCATGCAGGCAAGACTTGGCAATATATGAAATTAGGATAATGTTTTATTTGGAAAATCGATAATTCTGACTTTATCGTCTGCCGCCGGCGCGCGGCGCCCGCCCTTTGTCCCGCTGTGGAATTGTTACTTTTAGTTTTGATACTTAGGCTTGGATTACTGATCTTTCAGTCTATTGAGAGAGATAATACCTATTATCATATGCAGTTTCTCTATGTATATCTTGAATCTATGTATATCTTTAGCTTCGCCATCATCACCATCAGCCCCTTTAAAATCTCAATGCAGGGCTATGTTCTCGTCAATAACTCTGTACGAGATTCGCTATCACGCGAGACAGTATTGGGAGGTATTGTAAGTCCATATAGTAGTTAGTCTATGAGTTAAGAGTAAGTTATTAGACATGTATCACGCCCCCAGTGTTTGCGGGTACTTGGAATAGTTTAGAATAACCCTCATATCATAAACCTGAAAACTAATATAAACTGGATTTACGGGTACTTACGCTATAAATGAGATATTCTTTGGAATTACTTTGAGAAGGAAAGTTTGGGAAGCAATTAACCGGATTATATTTTAGTAGGTACCATCCTAAAAAAACAGAGATATTTGTTAGAAAAATAAAGGTAAAAGAGCTTATATCTCCGTTATATTATAATGCTCATTGAGATCAATGAGCATTATAATTGTAGATTCAACGCAAATTATACAAGGTGTTACAAAAATACAAATAAACATTTAAGGGGGTGGTTTAGACCATCAAACTAAACAACTTTCACTATGGGACCAATATCGAAATCGCGAAAAAAAAATGATGTTCCATAGGTACTCTACAAATCGAGTACCTATGGGATATCAGAATTTTTTTTTCGCGATTTCGATGTTGGTCCCATAGAGAAAGTTGTTCAGTTTGACGGTCTAAAGCCCCACTTGCGCCAACCTGGGTTATCAATAAACTCTAGGTTAAGTTGGTAACCCATGATTTTTTGTATAGAAAAACAACTGAAAGAGCTATTTTACCCGGAGTTAATTGCTAACCCGTGGTTGGCGCAAGTGGGGCTTAGAGTTTTAAATATTTATTTATACTCATTTTAACGCATGTTGGTGGTGCGTTGTAGGCCGACAGGATCGGGAGCCTCGGAGAGGTGAATAATACGCCAGCGAAGTAGTTGTGTAAATGGAACGTCTTTATTAGGGCCAGTGTAGTTTATATAGTAATAAGTACGTGCTATAAATACATGCGTCATTACTTATTAAGCTACGTGAGAGACGTGCGAGACGTGACTATATAAAACTACACTGCTTGCATAAATATCCCTAACAGTACTCCCCCCCTTTGAAAAAGAAAGGAGACCATAATATTTAACAATCGTAAAACTAAAAATCAACAAAATTGTTATAAGCTAGGAGTGTTAACATTTAAAAAAGTATATAACAGAAGGGAATAAAAACAAAAATATAACAAACATTTTGAACTTATAAGCTAAACCGTAAAAGTTTGGGTTTACGGCATGTCCGGAGCGTGTGAGTGTCGATCCGTTTGTTGCACTCGAAGGCAGGGTCCGGGGAAGGGTCGTCTCGTCTGCTGCTTCGACGGCTGGCGACGAGAACGCTGGCTTCAAACCGGTCCATGGAGACAACTGTTATGTAGTGCGGCCTGTAGCTGGATGGTTAAGCATTTACCATCTCATTTCAGGGCTTTGAAGGGCAATCGTATAAGGAGCTGTCACGGACTTTTTAAACATGTCTCTTCTGAGGAATACATGAATGCAGATCTGCAGGTCCTTGTGAACGAAATGTAATCCCGTAGCTACTCGATCCCTCGAACACTTCGTGAAGATGCTTTTTGCGCTGTTCTTCTTTCGTGTTTGCGATGGGGACGTCGTTGACGTAGCAAAGCGGTGTGCTCCAACCCGTATAACACCATATTCTTGAAACGCTCTAAACGTTTGCACGACGTTGTGTAGACCCAAACGTCATTTTGACGAATTCAAATAAATCGAAGGTCATTGTTTACATAAATCGCACGAATTGATGACTCATTAAGTCATTAGAATGTGTCACGCTTGCAATGACGGACGGTTCCGTAACCTTGTCGGTCAGCTCTCTTGTATGTAGGTCAATAAGTAGGTATGTTTTGCTACATGAAAAATTTTGCGCCGAGAATCGAACGTTGAACATCTCGGCTGTGATGATGGTCCATTTGAAGACACGGCGCGATCCCAGATTTAAATGCATGGTTTTCTACCCATCAGTGTGAATGGGCGTGCCGTTAGCGGCGAAGAGGTTGAATGCATCGGTCGAGGCTTCTGCTTAAAACAGCTAATACAGATACGTCTGCGCCTGTACCGATTAAAAATCGTGTTCCACTTTTGAGGTAGGTAACAACAGACGGCAGCTGCTTGTATTATTGACGCCTTGCGAACCACAGGCGTGGATGCGCGAGCCAAAAATCGGGAAACCGCGACAGGACGGTTAGCGCCTCGCTGGTCTTCTCTGGTGCTGGCGGCTGTGGTAATGCGGTTCCGGGCTGTAGCGAGACTCCGTACATCGTGGCAAGAATAAAGAGCTCACTTCAGTGACTATATTGCCTCTTGAAATTTCAATCGGTGAGACCCGCTTGTGGGAGGCCGAAAGAAATTGTGCAAATCACCAAAGCGAGAAATCTTTCACACGATGCAGCTGTTTCCTTGTCGGCTGCGACGGATCACGTCGGGCGCGATGGATCACGTCGGGGTCACCAGTTTAACGCATGTTGGTGGTGCGTTGTAGGCCGACAGGATCGGGAGCCTCGGAGAGGTGAATAATACGCCAGCGAAGTAGTTGTGTAAATGGAACGTCTTTATTAGGGCCAGTGTAGTTTATATAGTAATAAGTACGTGCTATAAATACATGCGTCATTACTTATTAAGCTACGTGAGAGACGTGCGAGACGTGACTATATAAAACTACACTGCTTGCATAAATATCCCTAACACTCATGAAACACCTTGTATACGTAAGGTACAAAGGGGCATAATGCAATAGATCATGTTATTCGAAAGAAATATTGATGATTGTGGATACAGATACGTTTTATTGCTCCAATCGGTTTGCTCCCATAGTCAAAGTTGTTCAGTTTGATGGGTATAGTATGTGGTCAGGCCTGTGTCACTCCGCGTGTAGGTACCTACAGGCGGCGGCCATTGCGCAAGGGCCAATCTAGTAGGCTGCCGCAATAAACTCTTTCAATACGTATTACCACGTATAACTTATTATGAACCGTAGTCCAGTGAATTAAGGCCCATATTCCCTCAAAAAAATTTGGTAGGTATGTAAATGAACACGTGCTCGGCTGGAACGCGAGCTAAATTAAATCATATTGTTTATCTGATTGAGTACATATTTCTTTGAAAACCATTGCGAAGTAAAGCTTCTGTAACGCTAGTTACTAGTTATTATTCTGTGATGTGGTTTATAGGTTAATTATACTTTTCCTTACACCCTGTATTGTAGGAATTAAGACGTTCTAAAATTAAGACGTCGATCGACGTGGATCGTTAGGCACCTAGTGAAAACCTTATTAACGAACTAACGAATAAATTAAAGAATGCCTATGCCCTATGCTTATTTGTTATTGTGTTAAAGAAGGAGGTTGGGAAGCATTGACAGTACCGGCAGTTCAATATGTTCAGTGGGCCGAGGCGAAGCTTGTATACTTACTTAGTGTTTTTCTCAAACAATGCGCGAAAATTAAAATCAATGACGAACAACAATATTTTTCCCTGCGTTAAAGCTTATTATTAATCTGTGGTTAAAATGTTCATTAGTTTTTTTTTCGTTATAATTATAAAGCTTTCTATTTGCAAACCAGTTTGAAATTTAAATAAAACCTTCGATAAGTTGCCTCCTTGGTTGCCACGTTTCGGAGTAAAAGATCGTTCCATTTTTAAATTACACGACAGGATATGAGTTTACTATGTAATTTATTTGGCCGCTTACCCACGACAGATATGGATTTTCATACCGCTGCTAGCATGTATTTGGCCAGTACAGCAATTTCGATTTATCTCGAAGAAGGTTGTCAAAATTTCCAACCATATTTGAGGAAAAGACATTTTGGTCATCGAACCCTTAAACCCTTAGCCTAAAGCTCACATTACTCTGCGTCTCGTATAATTCTAAAACAAAACACGTGCATCAAGCATGCACACAAAGTACACTACAATTTATGAACACAGGGTCCGTGCCGGAGTGAACGTAAGCAAGGATTTAGTAGGAAAAGTGACTGCACTTATAAGGTCTCTAAGGCAATAAGGCTAAAGTTTAGTGCATAGTGTCCTGGATTACTGTGAGACTTGATTTAGTATGTAGCTAAATAGGTACTCGGTTATTTATAGTTCTCGAACAAAATTTGAAAAATGGAGTAGGTACTTCTCTTGGGTTAGGTAGGTATTATGTATGTTCATCCATCTGCCATTAGCGATGTTTTTACTGTTCCGTACTAAAATTGGCAAAATGGAACACTTATGGAATCACCTCGGTCTCTGTTCGTTCGTCTGTCACAGCTAATTCTCTTAGAGACCTTAAGATACAGCAATTAATGACCCAATTAATAAATAATTATTTGACGGCCCGAAAGCACAGTCTGTAATGAACCTGCCTGCTCAGTCGCGGGTTCGAATCCCTTAAGGATATTTGTATGATGAATATGAATATTTGTACCCGAGTCATCGATGTTAGTATCTATATATATATTCTATATCGTTGTCTAAAGTGATCATAATACAAGTCCAGGCTAGATTCTGGTACTTTAAAATTTGACTAGATAATTTGTGTGACACTTTAAAAGATATTTATTAGATAAAAGAAGTCAAAAAAACTTTAATTTCTGTAGTGGAGTAAAAAGAAGAGTAGACTCTACTCAGTAAAAACATTTATAGTAGTTGAAAATAACTGTAAACATGACGAATCTAGCGCTTATTGGCCGTGAACATATTATACGCATCACACACACCCATCTCACACAGACAGTTTATCATTTTGCAAGTGTGTCATTTTGCGAGTGCGACATTTTGCTAGTGTGACATTTTGCTAATGTGACATTTTGCGAGTGTGACATTTTGAGTCAAGATGACATTTTGCGAATGTTACATTGTGTACCTAGTCCATAAGTAAGTGAAATACGAAAGGATTCTGCTCTAATAAGTTGCGAGTTTTGATTATGTTTGACTCGTGAATGTATAACGCTCGACTTGCAACAAAAACAGCGATTAATTAAAATTGTGGTTCGCTATTACGTAAGTTTAATTAGTATTAGCGTTCAATAGCTCAGTAGCTCACAGAAATTTCAACCTTAATAACTAAGCTTTAAAATATTACACCCGCACCGCACAAGAGCTGTGAATTTATTTTACCTTCACACCCTACAAAATTTCCCACATAATGCGCTCAGCGGGGGCGATTAGGCGATACGGTAACAAATTACCGTGTGAAATATCGCTCAATATAATATGTCAGATACTAGTGTAAAGCTTAGAGCACGGGGGAAGGTAACGAATGGATTGAGAACTAGTGGAAATGAGCTTTAGTTTTAAAAGCTAGTGCATTTTGTACTTTGTGACAGTTGGATTAAAGTGGTATTTAAGGCGTATCGTCCGGGACCACGACTCTCCATACTAATCGATGCGACCGAGCGCGTGGCATTTTCTTTGAAAAATTATATGATTTTTTATTAATTTCGAAAAAGTAAGTAAACGACATCATTCTAAATTGTGTTGTGAACAATAATTATTTTAATTTTTTTTCCGATTATAAATGTAAGAGTAAAATGGTTACGACTGGGAAAAAAGGGATTACTTTAGATTCCCTTTTCTTCAGTTTGATTCATTTAAATCGATTTCTCATACCGTGTAGATGGTTCGGCTCAAAAAAGTGCCATAGTTAATGAATAAAATGGTTACAAAGTTACCCAATTTCAAGGTAAAACCAGGAGGTATCCCCTTAATGTCAATATTTCTATGCTGGTCTTGTACCATTTTCTGACGTATTTCTTATAGGAACTCGAGCGCGGCTGCGATCAGGCAATCAGACCTTTTGTGGAAGTACTTTATTTTTATTACGTCATTGGCTTGGTAGCAACGTAATCGCTAAAAGTTTCTGGCTTTAGGCTAGGATTTATGTAATAAATCAAAGATTATACAATAGAATACAAAATGCTTAGTGTATTGTTAGGGTGGGTGAGCCCGTGACAATAGGCGCAATAAAAAAAGAAGCTTGTTCGCAGCAGTCCGTGGATGTAGGCCGATTTGATTGACTGATTTATGGGAGTTTTCCCTATAAATCAGTCAATCAAATCTACAGTGTTGACTGCTGGTACCAATTAAAATTTGGACGTAATGTAAAATAATGGACGAGGCCTATGTCTTTATCTAACACTAGTAGACCGCGGCGAACTTCGTACCGCCTTAGAATCTTCCTGACAAACACTTGGCCGTTTTTTTTTTAGCCCGTGTTAAGCCTCGGATAATGTAGCATTCTAATGGTAAAATAATTATTAAGATATGTCCAGTAGTTTCAGAGCCTATTCAATACAAACAAACAAACAAAAAAATCATATTTTTCCTCTTTACAATATTAGTATAGACGACTGGTAACACAATCACATCAATGTATCGTCGCCGTACTTGAGGTCCCCGTTACCGCCACGACGTGGGAAAATCACAATTTCTGCCTTCTTAATTATCTTCTGGCGTGTAAAGACGATACAGGCACATTCCAGGCCGCTTCACACCAATCCCCGCTACACAATCCGCCGCGTAGTCTCAGCAACGCTCAATTCCAAGTACCGTACCCCTTAGGGATGCCATTGGGCAGGTTGCTTAAGTTTTTCACTCGTTCGGTTGACCTAGCAGGGTGCTTCACCGTCACTGGTGTGGTCCCCCCCATAGTCCGCCGTAATACGTAGTAGCTGCTCCCTGAGCAATACTGTATTTGGCAGTTTAAAACAAAAAAGGCCTATATTCGTAGAAGGACTTATGCTGCTGTGATGTATGGATGGATACATGATGTGTCAGCGTATTTGACAGTCAAATAAAAAGCTTGAAGGGCTTTGTGCTGGACTTAAAATACAAGTAACTGTATGATTATCGATCCTATGTCAATACTGCGCTTAATTTTCTGTTTCCAACGTGTCTTTCTTGATCCTTTTAAATAGTAAAGTAAGTAGGCTAAAGGATTCCACTGCAGGGCCTCCTCTCACAATTAAGGGTGAGATAGCCATACTCCACCAATAGTTCAATTAATAAAAATTAAATTCGTTCCCAGTCAGTGTGATAAGTGCCTAATTCAGCCCGGCAGCGGAGTCACGACTACGTAATACGACACATCTGTCGACGCCAGACACTTATTTAATCTTCCACTGATTTATAGCGTAATTATACTGATTTATTTTACTCTATCATCAACCCTGTTACTGTTACGTTACGGATTATTTTGCTTCGCCAGGTTAGCTTCCATAGAAGGAATAACACTTGATTAGTTTAAGAGCAGACTGGCGTACAAAATAATACAATAGGGGATTTGTTTGGATACGCTAGTGATTTTCTTTTGTTTTTCTAAGAGGATCAAAAGGTAGCGAGAGAGAGCTCGGTTCATCGAGCACGCTAGATTCCGCTTGAAGTCGCTCACTCACGTATGAGCAAATACACAAGTCATGGTGAACGCCTCGAGGGGAAAGGAGGTGGCTTTTGTCTAATGCAATTGTTTTTCCTACAGTACGTCCAAACTTGCAGATTCAAGCGTGGTTCACGCGTCGCAGTTAGTATTGGTAAAGTTAAGTAATTAGTAAGTGGTTACTAGTTAAGGTGGTTTCCGTCCATACAAAACTTTGTCGTAGAACACTCGTAGACGGTATTAATAAAAGTAATGTTTTATATATGGAAAAATAGCTTGGAAAATCTAGATTGCGCGTATCAAATAATATTTAAAATTTATAATATAATTACGAAGATATCAAGCTTTTAAGTATTTATACAAAATTCGTAATTAGATTATATTTGCAAATGTTATTTGATACGCGCAATCTAGATTTTCTAAGCTATTTTTCCATATATAAAACATTACTTTTATTAATACCGTCTACGAGTGTTCTACGACAAAGTTTTGTATGAAATTGACAACTCTCCAACCACCTTAAGACATGTTTTGAGTTGAGGAAACCCCTTTCGCCTCTTCGTTTTCGTTTTGACTAATGAATGATTTCTGCTTCAAGGTTTTTGTGGACAAAATGCTTGCCGCTTTTACAGCTTGTAGTCCAATCATTTTAGAGTTTCCTTGTATGGACACCCTAAAAATAATTCATTTATCGCTGCAACTTTGCAGTGTGATAAAGTAAAGTATACAGATTACGGTTGACAAATAATCTAGCACCGGAAAAAAATCCTAGATTATTTGTCAACCGTAATCTGTATACTTTACTTTATCACACTGCAAAGTTTCACCGATAGAGGAATTATTGTTAGGGTCGAACCCTAAAATGATAGGTTATTAACTACTTTACCACCATCATTATCAGGCTGTCATCGTTCACTGCTGAACATAGGCCTTTCCCAAGGCGCGTCACAAAACGCTATCCAAGGCCTTCTTCATCCTCTCGTTACCTTTCTCAGGATATCGGTCCAGTTGTCATAACAGGTCGCCCTCGTAGGACGTATTCTGATCAAATCGGTTGCGTCCTACAAAAAGGGGAGGTGCGGAGTACTCGAAACCGACGGGTATGCACGCAGAGATGTATGAATGTAAGGATCGTAGTAGATGGCGCGCTCTGTTCTCTGCCTACCCCACTGGGAAAGAGGTGTGACGTTATAGATAGATAGATTGTCATAACTTGTCACCCTGAAACCATGCATACATGAAATTTATTCTTACTCTACTGCATACTTACAGGGTGTTTCATAAGTAACAATAAATATTTAAAACTCTTAGCCCCACTTGCGCCAACCACGGGTTAGCAATTAACTCTGGATAAAATAGCTCTTTCAGTTGTTTTTCTATACAAAAAATCATGGGTTACCAACTTAACCTAGAGTTTATTGCTAACCCAGGTTGGCGCAAGTGGGGCTTAAGGGGGTTGTTGAGACCGTCAAACTGAACAAATTTCTCTATGAGACCAACATCGAAATCGCGAAAAAAATAATTTGATATCCCATACATATTTTAGCTCTAGTCGATTTGTAAAGATTTCGCGATTTCGATATTGGTCTCAAAGTGAAAGTTGTTCAGTTTGATGGTCTACACCACCCCCTTAAAGGTTTATTTGTATTTTTGTAACACCTTGTATAAAGGTGGTTTAGAGTTTTCCCTACCCAGAAAATGTCGTGTGTGACTTTATGTATGAATGCAATCTTTTCTAAATTCGACCTGAAAACACCGCAGCAAGTCGTGTCAGTTTTCATAAAACTTGTTATTTTTATTATTTTGTGGCAACTGTGTACGTTGGTACTACGGTGACTGCATAGAAATGGTTTGAAATTCAATTTTATTGCTGACATTTTGGCGTATATATTTTAACATGAAATAATATCATTTTCGTTCAAATGTGGCGAGACGCGAGGAAACCTTTAATTTAATGTAATATTTCAAAAATTTATAAGTACGTACGTACCTACCTTAGTATTAAAAAATAAATACGTCACTTCTTTCATTTACTTTTTACGTTGCATCTTTTAATTGTTTATTAATAAGACACTTGTTCGAACGTATCGCATTTTGCGTTCATTTGTTATAAATATTGCATTTCAAAGATATTGTTTCGGATGTGATGTCGAACTTAAAGGAAAACAATTTGACATAACTTTTCTTCATCAAAGCACATCGATGTTCACATATAAAATCGATTACTCAGTGCCTCAGAAGCAATCTCATCGTTCACAATCGGGTTTACCTCAAGATTTTACGCTTTCGACTTGATTCCAAACATCGATTGCGCCGATTGCTATCGTAAATTCAAGGAAAGGTTGTAAATAGAAACTTGCCTCGATACTTTCCAAGTCATTTGTCGACCATTTCTCGTAGAATTTGACTGTTATACACTCATTGGCGGCTATCGACGGTTTGTCTATACAAAAACCATTATTATATGAGATGATGTTCGCAACGTCGATGCGAAAGGATCATCCATCCAAACGTCCTTCCATTTTTGTATGGACTAAAGACAGTAGATTGCCATCGATGAGTGAGTATTAACCAGAAAGGACCAAAGGTATAACTTAAATACATATGCATAAGTAATTTAACCCGTAGGTTACTTCTGCAGGGAAAAGGATCCTTAGGTGTAAAATAATAGGAAATGGGGGCCCTGTGTAATGTGTTACGTACAATGCAGTGAAACTTAAGTCATACATTTGGGTTGAGTAGGATTGTAGATTTATATGGAACAGCTGTTTTTTTTCGCTTTTTGACGTTGGTCCCATAGATAAAGTTCTTTGTGTGATGTTCTGGTCATCCCTTTAAAAAGCCTTCAGTATTTAAGAAGGAACTTTCCTCTGCAGATTATCTTTCAAAATAGTTTCATCAAACCACCTGGACTAGACTCTACGCATAATTAGAATAAAAGTGTTCCTTTAATTTTCTGTACGACGTCAACTCTAATACTGCGTAATGTTTGCTCCACTCGCAGAGTTATCTTTATAGCGTCCCTGATTACGCTCTCTCTAGCACCGACAATTTGATTAGGCCAGCTAACGTGTTGGACACATAGTCGCTCGGTTTGGCGTGCTAGGTGGTCCACAGCGACTGCTAGAAGCAAGAATATTTAGTCTTAATATGTAGCATATTTTTTTTTGTGCGACGTAAACTCTAATACTGCGTAATGTTTGCTCCACTCGCAGAGTTATCTTTATAGCATCCCTGATTACGCTCTCTATAGCACCGACAATTTGATTAGGCCAGCTAACGTGTTGGACACATGGGCGGTCGCTTCGGCGTGCTAGGCGCAAGAATAATCTAAATTTTGGAGCATATTTTCTGTGCGACGTCAACTCTATACTGCGTCCTGTTTGCTCCACTCGCAGATTTATCTTTATAGCGTCCCTGATTACGCTCTCTCTAGCACCGACAATTTGATTAGGCCAGCTAACGTGTTGGACACATGGGCGGTCGCTTCTGCGTGCTAAACGGGCGACAGTGACTCTATTAGTTCTGCAAGAATAATCTATATTTTGGAGTCTTAATATGTAGCATATTTTCTGTGCGACGTCAACTCTAATACTGCGTAATGTTTGCTTCACTCGCAGAGTTATCTTTATAGCGCCCCTGATTACGCTCTCTCTAGCACCGACAATTTGATTAGGCCAGCTAACGTGTTGGACACATGGGCGCTCGCTTCCACGTGCTAGGCAGTCGACTGCAACTCTGTTAGTTCTGCAAGAATAATCTATATTAAGGTGTGTTAATGTAGCTTAGATATTAGTGTGCTTTTAAATTGTGAAAAACAGTTCATGAGTATGGCGAAGCCAAAAGGAGGGTAGATTGGTAAAGATAGCCATCAGCGACTGAAAAGATGAAGCCTGTTACTCTGACCATAAGTAGCCTTCCTAATACAATATATTACATGGGGCACCCTATCGTCATCGTCATATTTTCACGGAGGACAGAAAGGAGCGGAGGTGTTGCAGGGCCATTCGGTTTGTCGTCATTAGGTCATGACGTCACAGTTAACGTGGCCTATGATGCTCAGTTCGAAGCGGACCGCCATTCTTTTTACTCAGAGGGGTTTTGAATAAAATACATCTAAAACGATGAAAAGCGCTGTTCCTGGATTCGGTTTTAGGGGCGGAACCTGCCACCCGTCTTGTCCCTTCTCCGCACCTTTCTGTCCTCCATGATTATTCTCTTCTTTTCTATGAAGAGCTAGTAGTTGATTTTATCATCCAATAACGAAGTTTATTTTATTTTAAACGCCTGTTTTCTCTCAAGAAAAGCTACCCAAACTACCCAGCAGTGTGTCACAAAGCCAAGAAATATTCATCGTAGCTTCCGCAGTGGAGAGCGTCGCCGCCAGTAAGCGCTGTGAATAATTAAAGTTACCATTTCGATTACGGAGCCGGACGCCTATTAGTGACGTTCTGTATCTAGGTCTCTTAGTAATTAATTAATTAATTGAAGCCACTTTGATACTTAATTCATCTACTATCGTCTTCTAATGGTCTAAATGGTTTATCATCAATTTCTTACACAGAGTCACACAGACTACAATTGGGAAGTTGAAACTTACCTTTCTTTGTTCACCGTTTCCTCTACCCTAAGGTTGTCTGGAAGAAATCGCTTCATAGCGATAAAAACACCTTAATTTGTGCCTCTTGTATTTTTTCTCTGTATTTTACCACCACCACTTATAATGGGCAATGGGAACAATACATGCCACGAAATTGAAGCACACAGGTTTCTTCACTATGTTTTCCTTCACCGAAAAGTCAGTGGTTTTACAAATCGTACATAAATTCCGAAAAACTCATTAGTACAAGTCGGCCTGGACGGGGATCGAACCCAGGCACGGCAGGCATGGTTACTCGCCACTGGACCACCACGGCCATGCTTACTTATTGGTGGTTGGTTTTTGGATTTTCCTTCACCGTTTGAGAGCAACCGCTATTAGTTTTATTATCTTAATCTTAACTATTATAAAACCGTAAAATCATGAGGAATAAAAAAGTAGCGGTTCTCTTCATATAAATTCAAATAACATTCGATAGCGCGATTTAAAATCGTGCAGCGCCATCTATTGACAAAATTGTTAGTTTGTTTGTTTGTTCGCGCATCACACAAAAACTACTGAACCGATTTTGATGAAACTTTTTTTGTTTGATAGCTTATGATCTGACTTAAAATCTGGTATATAATTTGTGCGGACGAAGTCGCGGGAAAACACTAGTACCTTAATAAAATATTAAATTTCTGAGTAAATCATTATTATATTATTAGTAGGTATAAGTATAAGTCTGGAGATAATATCTGTCTAGATTCTTTACATTTCTACAAAAGTCTGTCTTGTAAAAAAACAAATAGAGTCAATTTCAAAGGAAGCGAGTTGCCTTTGATCCTCCGTGTTATAGATACGTTTGAGCAAAGCTGTAGAGCATATTCTGGGAAATCGACTTATTTTATTCATAAAACAAATACTTAGAATGTATTTACAGTCTTGTAGGGAATTAAAGACCTGGAAACTTTTTTTCTATGTGACCTAAGTAATTGAATTTTAGTTATCTGAAGCTCAGCGTAAGTGCATCGTTCGAAGACTAATAAAATTAGCTCATAATTGTAAACATGTTCAAATTTACACTGTTTTTATAATTAATGAAATCTCAGGGCTCAAGGCTGATCTGCATATTATGGGGCAAATAAACACACAATTGGCTTTAACAATACAGGGTGTCATTGATATTATTAGCATCCTTTTAAACTGAGAGTCGACCCATCAACAGCTTTTTTACTAAGAGAGCAAACCGATTGGAGCAAAAAAATCTGCTGTTGCATACATTTCAGTCCAGTATAGGCATTGCAGTTTTATCTGGAACAGCAAATATTTTTTTTGGTCCTATCGTTTTGTTCCCATAAGTAAACGCTAGTTTTTCAGTTTGATGGGTAGACTTTTAGTTTAAAAGGATGCTAATGATATCAATTTCACCCTTTACCTCAAGACGAGAGTGTACAACCCATGTAACCTCCCAGTATTGGCCATGCAACAAGCAATTCGGTATGTCAAGTTTTTTTTGGGAGGGCTGAATCGAAAACCATTTCCAGATATTAACTCGATAACAATATTTTATATGTCAGAGAATTTAAAATGAAAGGATTACAGATATTTTAATAAAATAACGTCATTATCGGTCCAAAAATATACGTTCAAGACCGTTAATTGCTATTTCTCCCCTCCGGACGGAAAGCGTCAATTTTCGTCCAGCTGCGCTAAACAAAGTTGCTGCTTTCCACGTCCGTAATGTACATATACTACGTTTTCCCACAGGTCACATTTTGCAAGGGTGTTTCCAAATAAATTTGATTGTTTGAAATATTGATATAGCGCTGATACCGTGGCTGATACCTAGGTATATAAATTTAACTAATGGGAAGAAACGTTTAGGAAGATATTTACAATTCATATATTCGCAGTAAAAGCTTTCATAACTGGCTCTACGATAAATCCTATTTGTCATACAACCATTGATAAAACAAAAAAGAGGAAGGTGCACCAGACCAGACGATGTCACAGATTTTACAAAAAAAAACTGTATTTGGAAACACCCTAGTAATACTTAAGGGGGTGCTTCAGAATATCAAACTGAACAACTTACACTATGAAGCCAACTTCGAAATCGGGAAAAATATCAGCTGTTTCATACAAAACTGCAGTACCGACTCGCTCAGCTCAAATGTAGGTATGGGACGGTAGATTTTTTTTCGAGATATCGAAGTTGGCTCCGTAATGAAATTTGTCAGTTTGATAGTATGAAGCACCCCCTTTAGCATTAAAACCGCAAAAAAATCTGCTGTCCTATATATTTGTGTTGAGTAGGTTTGCAGTTTTGTATGGAACATCAGATTTTTTTCTCGCAACTTCTAAGTTGGCTCCGTAGTGAAATTTGTTCAGTTTGATAGTATGAAGCACCCCCTTAATTATTACTAGGGGGTTTTGTTACACCCTGTAGAAACAGTGTCTCAATTGCTTTGATAGGCGAAGACATATTAAAGAGACCTATTCTAGATGCAACTTACAACTATATGATTGAGAAAACAAGAAGATACGATGTGTGTAATAGGTAGGTAAAATGGACTAAGTTTTGTGAGCTTCTTCCTGTTTTAGTTGTATCTACGTATCTAAAGCTGAGAGTCCATTTCCTGAAAAAAATATTCCTCTTAGTACACATGCCAGGTGCAGAAATGTTTGTAAATAAATACGATAAAGAGATATTCAACAAATAATCTCATGTCCTCCCAAGTCAGGATGTAAACATCTAACACTTTGGAGGATATTTTTAGGGTTTCGTACCCAAGGGGTTAAATCGGGACCTATTTGTTTCAAAAATAATCCAGGGCCCTATTCAACAAACGTTACAATTGTAATTTACAATTACAATTCTGCGTACATTGCTGAGAATGTTAGGCATATGTTACCTACTGCAAGTTAAGCGTCATAAGTAACCAGCAATGTACCCAGAATTGTAATAGTAAATTACAATTGTAACGTTTGTTGAATAGGGCCCAGGTCGATGAAAATAATACAATTTTTCACCAAAACTCTATTGGGAGTTTAGCTGGAGCTTTATAGCTACTGCACGTAATAACAAAATTTTCAAAGATTTCCATGCAGACAGTAACAATACCTACGCAGTATTACTTAGCCTACGTTGTCTGTCCGTCCGTCCGTCCGTCCTACCTATTTAGGGCTGTAACTTTTGAACCGTAATAGCTAGATAGTTGAAATTTTCACAGAATTTGCGTCATTATGGCTGATTCATTGACAAATAATAAAAATGTCATAAAGTAAAAAATAAAGGGGGGTCCTCATACAAGAAACTAGTTTTTATCAACGTTTTTTCTTTTCGCTCTATCGTAAAAACGGTAATACATGCAAGCGTCAAACTTGGGTTGATTATAGAGCAACTCTACAGTAAAACAACAAATAATAAAAACCCGGCCGGTTTGTTGTTTGAACAAATGCCTGTTGTTCCATATAATTATGACAATCGAATTTGTTATTCTACATGTATGCCATGTTAGCTTGATGATATAGATTGAAAATTTCGTCGTGGCTTGCGGGGCGACGACAGCTCCGTTGGAGTGGAGCATGCCCCGGATAGGCAGGTCGTGGGTTCAAATCCCGCTCACCGCCCGCCTTTTTCAATCTTTAATTTAATTTAATTATGACAATATGGTACTTCCAAAATGTATGAAACAACAGATTTTTTCCCACAATTTGAATGTTCCATAGTACCTACAGTTTGACGGTCTTAAGCACCCTCTTAAGTTTGTAACGCATTTAACTTTACACCCTGTTACCAGAGGGCCTACCATGAATTTTCCCTTTACTACTGTAGTTACGTCGCCAATTCGTATGACAGAAATCAGTTCTCAACGTAACCACTAGGAGCGCTGTACGAAATTCAATATAAAATTGGTGACGTAACTACAGTATAGTAAAGTACGGTGAAAACTCATGGTAGACCTAGAGATAATTTTCTCAGAGTATCGGCAGCGAACATTTCTTTTCACATAATTTCCATATCCAAGCAAGAACTTGTAAATAAAAGTCAGTAGGTAGTAATAAAGCAATGCTCGGCTCGTCTGAGTTAACAACAGTGCGCTCGGAATACAAATGGCGGCCGGAACAGGAAGCTCGTTGCGGCACTTCCCCGCGAATTGCCGCGTCATCCGCTCTTGCGAACACTAATTGTCTATTTGGGGCCCAGTGCTGGGCATAAGGTATTGGTATATGAAAGACCAAAATTCCTGGAGAAACCCTGGATTCCTATTTTTAAAAGTCGAGCCCTACTCGAACTCTACATGGTACGCTAACATGTCCTTTTGATATTAGGCCCATTTGCTAATAGGTCGTTTTGCTTTTAGGTCGATTTGCTTATATGCCGTTTTGCTTTTAGGACGTTTTGCTAATAGGTCGTTTTGCTTATAGGTCGATATGATATTAGGTCGTTTTGCTTTAAGGTCGATATGATAATAGGTCGTTTTGCTTTTAGGACGTTGTGATGCGTAAGACATTTTGCTTATAGGTCATTCCGATACGAACACCATTTGATGTTATATCACTGCAGACAATTTCAGCATGTATTCTACTCATAAAACTGAACAACTTCGAAATCGCGAAAAAAATAAGCTCTCCCATACAAAACTGCAGTAGTTACCTGATACTATTCGATTCAAATGTATTGAACAGCTGTTTAGTTATAGTTATAGATTTTTTCGCAATTTAGATGTTGGCTCCATTGTAAAAGTTGTTCAGTTTGATGATTAGAATACATGCTGAAGTTATCCGCAGTAATATAAAATTTACACACAATTTTCCTTGACAAGTTGGTCCGCCCGAACCAGGGCTCTTATAGATGTTCCGTCACCAGGGGACGTGGGGCGGCTGGCGTTGCAAGGATTTATGTCATAAAACCATTTTCAAGGGATCTCTGGTTGGGACCACCTTGTGTTGTATTCGGAGGGTGTTCAGGGCGATCAAGGGACAGGTTTTCTAGGTGAGACAAGCAATCTCTCACCACTTGACATAACATTCTTGAAACTCTATTAAGCATGCCAAAGTGGCATTGTCCTGGGTAAGAATCACTATCACTAGATGACACGTCATTCCGTCCAAAAATTCTAAGCAAGAGACAATAACAGATCTTCCTAAAACTTTCTTCTTCTTTAATTCGTGAGATTGAAAAACATGTTCGAATGATGCATAATCTCCATTGTAATTTTGACATTTTCTACGCGTGAGTTTCAAAATATGCTCTCCTCAGGTGCACACAATGGTATTATTATAATGTGCATCTGTTCGTACCTTACGGACTGTTGGTCCTGCCGCTTAGTTCCCCTAGTGGGTCCAGTAGGATTTTCAGATCCTCATGGTCCCACTCGTATGACCTCTAACGCGCGCTTTGTCTATGTGTGAGTGCACCGACAGCGGTCGCTGGTATGAAGATTTCGTCGGGGATATTTATTCATTGTGCTATAACTCCGCGATTTTAAACGTAGTTAGGGATGAACTACACATAGCCGCACGCGATCGCACTTTTCCGTCGCTCCATCCTTTTCTGTCACTCAGGAACGTCATTTGCTAGAGACAAGATAGACGGAACGCGATCGCCCGCGGCGTGCGATCGCACGCGATCGCGTTCCGTCTATCTTATATGCTCTAGCAAATGACGTTCCTGAGTGACAGAAAAGGATGGAGCGACGGAAAAGTGCGATCGCGTGCGGCCATGTGTAGTTCAACCCTTATAGTTGTAGAAACGTTACTGAGAGTTGTTGTACATTTATAATTTAAAACTAAAAAAGCACCGGAGTCAGGGCTCGAAACGGTTCAGAATTTGTTAGAATCAGATAACGTCCCGGGAGTTTTATGAAACAAGTTTGTAGAACATAGGCAGTCTCACAAGGGACCTTTAGTTTAGTGTTGTTGCACTGAATAAGTTCATATCTGAGCAAAAGTTCAAACTGGAATAACTGAGATTTTTGTAAACGAACAGAACAGATTCGTATTATTTTCAATTGTAAAGTTGCTCAGGATATTTTATGTTGTTTGAAAACCGTTAATCTTCTTATACAGGGTGAATTTATTGGAATTAGGGAGCAGCAGATGTACGAAAGAGATATAATAATATGGAGCTAAAATGAGTGGATGTGTCGGCAGAGGGCGCCCTTGTAGGACGTATTCTGATCAAATCAGTTGCGTCCTACAAAAAGGGGAGATGCGGAGTACTCGACCGACGGGCATGTGTGTGAAGAGATGTATGGATGTGAATGAGGCAAAAGATGTATGTAAGGATCGTAGTAGATGGCGCGCTCTGGTCTCTGACTACCCCATTGGGAAAGAGGCGTGGCGTTATAGATAGATAGATAGGGATCTGGATGAAATAAATACACCGGGAACTAGGATTTGGATACCAAATTATATTATTATATTTAGATCATTTCAACTAGGATGATGTAGAAGTTGGAACAGAGAGACAGATGTCAGACAAGAAGAAAATAATAAATACGAATAGATTCACTTTTGGATGTTAATGAGACTTTAATCCAACAGAAATTGATATCATTAGGATCGTTTTATTTTTATTTTTATTTATTGATTTACCAACAGTTGTTACAATCATACATACACGGATATCATAAATTAAAGGGCTTAATCTAATTGCACAACCAATTATAGGTAAATACCACATGCACATAAAAAGTAACATCAAGTGACAACATGAAGTAAAAAAACTAGTTGCTAAATTCCTTTTTTTAATTAAGTAGGTAGCAGCTTACTGCAGCCAAACATTATCTAGATAGTTACATGTTTTATTTCTATTGTGGTGTGTAATTTTATTATTAAAAATATTTAACTAAAACTTACTTTACTTACTTTAAAAACTAAAACTAAAACTTACTTTACTTTTTTTCGGCGGTAGGCCTACAAAACTATCACATGTCATAATTTTTGGCTCCACATTAAAATTAATATTTTAATAAAAAAAACAAAGTTTCAGTAAATATTAATGTATAATCTAGATCAGTGACATAAAATACCTGCCAGCTAGTGTTATCCATACGATTGGTATCTTTTCTCATTGTTTCACTGCACTTCACTACACTTCACGGCTTGATTCTACCTACATCATGGAGTCCCTGAAGCGGTCTATGTCGGAGATGATGGAGCAATTCCACAGTCAGATGACGGTGTTCCAGCAAGAGCTCCGCAACTCCCAAGGTTCGAGCTCAAGTACTGCAAAGCTGGAAGGAGACTTTGTGGCATTCCGCAGCTTTATATCCAGTGCCTTAACTAACCTCCAGCAACAATTGGAGGTTCTCACACAGGAGGTAGACCATCTGGATATGCGTGGTCGCCGTAAGGTCTTGTTAGTGCACGGTGTGGCCGAGGAGACAGAGGAGGACACGGCAGCGATGGTGGTGCGCGTCGTACGTGAGCGGTTGAACATCCCAGAGTTTGGTGCGGGTGATATCAGGCGCTGCCACAGGATGGGGCGTGCTTCGTCCGGTGCAAACAGAATCAGGCCGATATTGGTTAAGTTCCAGTCCAGTGCAACAAAGGATGAGGTGTGGTTCGCTAAGAAAATGCTGAAAGGCACTGGCGTAACTCTCTCAGAGTTCCTCACAAAGCGGCGACACGATGCCTTCATGACTGCACGACAAAGGTTTGGCGTCCCAAGGTGCTGGACGAGGGATGGAGTCATCTTTGTGCTAGGTGATGATGGGACCCGACACCGGGTTCTGTCTCTTTCCGAGTTGGACAAGATCCCGTTCTCCGACGATTCTCCCAAGATGCCTGAGGTTCCCGAACCAAATGCAAAGCCCAAGAAAGCTCCGCCAAAGCCGAGACAGCCCAGGGTGAAAAAAACCGCTGATAAGTAGTTATGTAGTTTGAAACATGTTTGTAGTATAGTCTGGGCAGTAGGTACCACATTCTTTGTCTTTATTTTTATAAATGTTCTTCCCTTATGTTGTCCGTGGCACCTATTTTTATCAACTTTGTTTGTATTCACACGGAGTAGGTAAATTTTGTATTTACGTATTCAAAAGGATGGAATCACTCACTACCTACGTTTTTCGTATTCACAATTTGTTTGTTTTGATTTGACATTACAATTTTGACGTTGTTGTTGTTTAATTTTTAGAAAGGCAAAGAGACATTGACCATGCAGGCACTATGAAACATTTTATTTTCTCCTTTCTTATTTTTGCCAAGTATTGCGTTTTGTTCGTTATGTACCTATTGCATTTTGTTCTCATGTAATACTTATGGTTTATTTTGCATTTAATTTAACTGCCCAGACATTGTTTTTTATTAAGTACACTGTTTTTAGTATTTAAAATCTAGATTTCGATACACGCAGCTGGCAGGTGATTTGCTTGTATTTAGTTAGTTTTATTGTACGTTTTTACTTTAGTATATTTATTTGTATTTATTATTATGTATAATAATCTGTTTTCTCTAAACAATAGTAGTCAAAGTGAAGAATTCCACTCGTTTTCCTCCACCTCTGAGGGTGTTGATTGTAGTAGTGATGACAGTTTTCAGAGTCTCCCTTCTCTACAAGATACTCTGACGACACAATTTTCAGACTGCAGCAAAAGTTTTAATGTCGTTCACATCAATGCTCAAAGTATTCCTGAACATCATTCGCACTTGTTAGCGACGTTCAACATTAAAAACTTGCACGCAATACTCGTCTCTGAATCTTTCTTAAAGCCGAATCTTCCTTCCACATCCTATTCGCTACCGGGATTCGTACTGATTCGCAACGATCGCATTGGTGCTCGATGTGGTGGCGTGGCGATTTACCTTCGCTCTCGCATACCATATTCCATAGTTAGCATGTCTGCCCAGCCCCCACCAAAAGATGCTGGAGAACACCTATTTATTGAGGTTGAGCTCTCTCATTCTAAAGTCCTCTTAGGCGTCTATTATCCCCCATCTTTGAATGTAAATTACTTCTCATCTTTTGAAATGCTTCTTGAAACGCTAATCCCTTCTTATAGTCATACCATAATCATGTCAGATTTCAATACTTGTCTCTTAAAAAACGATCATCGTTCTTCTTCTCTTCGTTCTCTGGTTAATGCAAAAAATTTGCACATTCTTCCCTCTAGTTCCACTCATCACTTTCCCAATTGTCAGCCATCTCTTCTAGATCTAATCATGGTATCTTCCTTGGCCCACGTTGTCAAACATGGACAGTATAGTGCGGATGCTTTCTCATACCATGATTTGATTTACTTATCTTATAAAGTCCGCCCCCCCAAACTTCGTGCCAAAGTACTTCTGCAGCGCGGTTTTGGTGGCATAAACGAAGATTATCTGAGAAGGGATGCTCAGGACATAGACTGGACTTCAATTTCGCATGGTAGCACTATTGATGATCAATTAGTATTATTTAATTCACTCCTAGTTGAACTATTTGATAAGCACGCTCCGATACGTGCCGTTAAGATAAAACACTTTCCTGCTCCCTGGCTTACAGATGATATAAAAAAGTTGATGGAGAAGAAAGTGCTCGCGAAGTCTAAATTCAAACGTCGTCCTACTGAGCTTAATAAGGAAAGATACACTCTCATTCGAAATCACTGCAACAAGGTGTGTAGGGACGCTCAACGACGCCATATCCATGAGTCTGTGGAGAATGGTGATCCTGCTAAAGTGTGGAAATTTCTCAAGTCACTGGGAGTTGGTAAATCACGCTCTAACACAATTCCGAATAATTTAAACTTGAACCATCTTAATAACCACTTTTCTTCGTCGTCCATCATTAATGGTGCAACGAAAACTAGTACGCTTAATTATCTCTCTTCATTACCAACGCCCAACTACCCTCCTTTCGTCTTTAGTCAACTCACCGCTTGTGATGTTAAGAAACATATTCTCTCCATAACTTCGAATGCCGTAGGGAACGACAGTATTAGCCGCAAAATGATAATTCCCATCCTAGACATCCTCACCCCTGTTATTTGCAATCTCCTTAACGTCTCCTTGTCCTCTGGTATATTTCCATCAGAATGGAAAAATGCACACATTATACCATTACCCAAGAAACCTAATCCCTCCTTGTTTTCCGAATACCGCCCCATTTCAATACTCCCATTCCTATCCAAAGTCCTTGAACGCGCCGTACATTCTCAATTAACCAATTACCTAACCAGAAATAATCTCCTAAGTCCTTTTCAGTCTGGGTTTCGCCCAGGTCACAGTACAGTTACGGCTCTAGTAAAGATAACCGATGACATCCCGGCGGGGGGCGGATTTTCTTTGACAGTACTCTTTCTTGGATACCGCAGGTCGCCGAGGTCAGCAGGAAGATGTTTGCTGCCTACGGTTCCTTAAAGCGTCTGCGCAACTTTCTTCCCGTTAGCACGAAAATTGCGCTGGCACAATCCCTCCTGCTACCTATCCTTGACTACGCTGACTCCTGCTACCTTGACTTGACTGTGGAGCTACTTAATAAACTTGAGCGACTTCAAAACCTTTGCATAAGGTTTATATTTGGCCTGCGGAAGTACGACCATGTGTCGGAATTCCGCGCTCGACTTAAGTGGCTCCCGGTCAAACGTCGAAGAGATGCTCATATCCTGTCCTTTCTCTATTCCATACTCTTTCTTCCTTTGACTCCTCATTACCTCAAGGAACGCTTTGTTTTCTGTTCCTCTACCACTGGCCGTCACCTGCGCTCCTCTGAAAATTTATCCCTTCTTATGCCTATCCACTCCACTAACTTCTACACCAATTCCTTCTCCGTGCAAGCTGTTCGGCTCTGGAACTCATTGCCAGAGTTGATCAGACGTGCTCCCTCCTTGAGTGTTTTTAAGTCGAGAGTCAAAGATCACTTCCTTAACCTCTGATTTCTTTTCAACTTCACTTTTAGTTATTTTTCTCCTCTTACAGTTGCTTCCGTGTTGTATGTTGTAGTCACTTATGTATGTTTAGGTATTGTTAAAAAAGATATGTATATATATATGTATTTGTTATAGATTATTTTATTTTATTTATAAGGATATTTATACACTCAAGCCATTTCATTCTTTTAAGCTACACCGCCTACCTATTTTTCGTTTTTTTATTTCCTCTACCCTAAGGTTGTCTGGAAGAAATAGCTTTTTAGCGATAAGACCGCCTTATTTGTACCTACTTGTAATTCTTTATCTGTATTCAAATGTATGTTCTGTTTTGGTGTGCAATAAAGTATAATTGAATTGAATTGTAATTGAATTGACATCCGCTTAGGTATGGAGAATGGTCTGCTTACCGTTCTAACCCTGCTGGACTTCAGCAATGCTTTTAACACTGTTAATTTCGAACTACTACTAGGGGTCCTTCGTTCTCTTAACATATCTCCAACGGTGGTTGACTGGTTCAGTAGTTACCTACAAGGACGCCGGCAACGTATACGTATAGAAGAAACATTCTCCAACTGGTCTGACACTACTGCCGGTGTTCCTCAAGGTGGCGTATTATCTCCTCTCCTCTTTGCGATATTTATAAATGGTATTTCCAGGAATATTTCTTCTTCCTACCACCTTTACGCAGATGATCTCCAAATCTACACTCAGTCGTCCTTAGATAACCTTCCACAAGCTATTGCCACGACCAACAATGATCTTGCACATATTCTGGAGTGGAGTAATAATTATGGACTTACAGTTAACCCGGACAAGACCCAAGTAATCATCGTCGGTAGCGCTTGGTATATATCCAGAGTTGAATGGTCGTCGCTGCCACAAGTTACATTTAATGGGACTCACGTCCCATTCAGTAGCAAAGTGAAAAACCTTGGTATATATATTGACTCCACACTGTCCTGGGTACCGCAATTAGAAATCATAAACAGGAAAATGTTTGCGTCGGGGGGAGCGTTGAGAAGGCTCCGTAATTTTCTTCCTACTGCCACCAAAACCGCTCTTGCCCAGACTCTCTTGTTGCCGGTCCTCGACTATGCTGATGTTGCTTTTATTGATCTCAATGAGGAGCAACTAAACAAACTAGAGCGTCTCCAAAATTTCGCTATCAGATTCATATTTGGTCTCCGAAAATACGATCATGTTTCCGAATTTCGTATCAAGCTCAAGTGGTTGCCGATTCGTTCTCGTAGAAATTTCCACATACTTTCTCTTCTCTACTCTGTACTATTCCTTCCCTTAACCCCATCATATCTCAAGGACCGGTTCACTTTTCTCCACGCCACCCATGATCGGGTATTGCGATCAGCCCAGAATCTACAACTAGCTATGCCTTCACACACATCTTCCTTCTATGACAAGTCCTTTACAGTTCAGTCTGTACGCTTATGGAGTGAACTATTAGAAAAGCTCCTTCCCTACCTGTATTTAAAAGATTGCTCAAAGAACACTATCTCTCTCTTTGACAAGAATTTGTCCTTTTGACTATGATATTCTTATTTTTATATTAACAGCATAATTATATTTGTATGTATATATTTATGTATTTATATATGTATTTATGTATGTATACATTATATTTACTCTATATATGTAGATGGGTATATAGATACCTACTAGTGCACCGCCGCAGCATTTGTCTCTGTAAACAGTTCTTCCATTCAATGGTTGTCTGGAAGAAATCGCTTTTAGTGATAAGACCGCCCTTTGTACCCTTCTTATTCTTGTTTTAAGTTGTATTTTTT
Source organism: Agonopterix heracliana (assembly GCA_963693445.1). Classification (NCBI taxonomy): domain Eukaryota; kingdom Metazoa; phylum Arthropoda; class Insecta; order Lepidoptera; family Depressariidae; genus Agonopterix; species Agonopterix heracliana. The sequence continues at coordinate 5,338,778 of OY856326.1, forward strand.
TTTTCTATTCTTGGTGTGCAAATAAAGAATATTTATCTTATCTTATCTTATCTTTATCTTAACTAAATATGTGTCTTGCGAAGAAATGCATAGCGTTGGAATACTATGTTTCGTGAACTGTTATCCGGCATTTTAAACTATGAGTCTGTCTATCAAACTGAACAACTTTTACTATCATGATGATACTATAATACTTTTGATATGACCGACAAACCAGCTCATCAGCTACCGCCAGTGGCAAGACTCAAGAAGAAAGTCGGACCCAAAAGCTTCCTTTTAATCCCTAGTCCCGTAACCAAGGGACACAGGTACAATAAAATGACTTGTAATGAAAATTATTAATAAATATATGTCTATGTCTATGTCTATGTCAAGGCTTTTTAAGGTGTTACCAGAACACATTTTAAAGGTGGAAGAATAATTCACAAATAATAATAGTTTTGGAATGAGTGCTTCAGCACCTGCATGTCTATACATCTGAAGCGAGCTCGAAATTTCTCAGTATGTATACCAGATGATAATGAAATATTATTTAATGATTTCTTCTATACTTTCTGAGGGTTATAAAGATACCTACGAGTATAATATTATAAGGAATTATTTATGTGGTTATTATAAGTTTACTTGTGGAGAATCTATTTATTGTTTTGGTGCCTATTTTGTGTGGCAAGAAAGTGCATTTTATTTCATTAATTTACTTTTATTGATTTTTGTAAGCTACCTACTTAAATCTTTCACGTAAAATAACTCTGAAACTGGTGGCATAAGCATTAAATTATTTATTATATTTTGTGATCGTTTGATTGTTCTATAGCCATTTTAACGATTTTAAGGTACCTACCTGCGACAGCGAATAAGGAAAAAAATAATGTTGGCGGCTGGCTCTGGCCATTGGCCACTTTCCGTATTAGAAGCTTCAAACTACTGAAATTAACTGAATTTCTGGGCAATCTTATCCTCCTACTTAAGGAGTCTAATTGTTCTGAGCTCATAATGTAAGCTCAAACTTCTAACTATCTCAACCAAGCATTTAGTTTACTATTTAGCTCAACTTGTCGGAACCACGGTTGTTGGGTATAATTAATACCCGCGTAATTATTTACACAGTGAAGGCTGTAAACCTTTAAGTAACACAGAACCGCACTTGGGTTTGCTGAACCGCACAGGGATTCTAGAACCGCACTTCGGTTCGTGTACAGGGTGTTTCGGTACGTTCATATAGAGGGTGTTTGTTATCTAGCGTCTTGTACAGATGCGGCTTTACCAGATGTTCAGAGTATGCCCTTGGGCAGTATAAGTCAAGATTTAAGTCTGTGTTCTCATTTTGAATTATTCTACCTATCAAAGACATCTTAATTTAATTATATGTCAAGATATCGTACTAAATCAATCTGTGTACTCATATAAAATCAAAGATAACAAGCGAGTCTGTTTATCATTCTACATTTAACAATCTAATAGATTTATGGTAGGTAATTTTTTTGACGTGAATAATTTAGGGGATAGCGGATCACCCTGTTTGACGCCTCGATCGATTTTAAATATTGCGCCACTGCTGTGCAATTTTATGTTGGCTGTACTATACCTTCCTGAACGGTTGGCCTGATTTCGCGTTGCATAGGGAAGATTGGAGGAAAAGAGGGGAGGCCTTTGCCCAGCAGTGGGACACAAAATAGGCTATATAAAAAAAATATTTAAAAAAAAATTTTTTTTGAACCGAAACTGACCAAAAATACCGACGATGATTTTACCCTAAGACAAATTCTAAAACCTACTAAACTTTTAATTTCGTTCTACAACAATTCTATAATTACATGGAAAAAATCCTGTTATACCTATTTACCATAAGTTTCCATAAATAACTTACTACTGTAAACTTGTTTATTATCTAAAGTACCTAATGAAGATGAAGCATAGTGGCTTCCCTAAATGAGTCTTTATTGATCAATGAACATCTAACGTTCCTGCCCTTTTGTGGTTTCAGTCCGTAAGCAATCAATGCATCTGTAGTAAAAGTACTATAGTGTATTGTGTATAGTGCAGCCCGATGACTAATCAGTGGCTAAAACAGTGTGGTTTCATTAGAGTTGTAGGATTGAAAGTAGGAGAAAATAGGTATTTTCCGGAGTCACGTTGCAGGGTTTGCCTCGAACACTTGTCTCTCGCGTGGCGTTCGCGCGGTTCGCGTCTCAGCCTGCCACGAGGCTCCAAAATCCTTCTCAGTTGTTCTTACTCAAAAACAATCCTCGAGATTGGACAGACACTCCCTCAAAATACTTGACACTGGCGAAATCTAACAAGGAAACGCCATTAAATAAAAATAGAATAGAATAGGTATTTTCCTAATTTATACGACGACGCCCATAATATATTAGAGTAGAAGAAGCCATTTCAACCACAATTCAAAATCAAATTACTGATCAGGGATGCGATTTTTGAATGTCATCGGTGAGTTTGAACGGTTTTTAAATTTCATACAAAAGCGTTCTCATGCATCTTTCTACTGCTTATTTGACTTTAAAAAACGCACTCCTGAATTATGATTTTTGGAAGTCAAATCAGCAGTAGAAAGATGCGTATCTCCATAGTAATTTGGACATTTTCAACTGCTGAGCTCACCGAATGAGATTCAAAAATCGCACTCCAGATCTGAATCAAATTAGGGAACGCAACCGGAACCACCCCGCATTCTCGAAGGTTTTCCCGATCACGGAGCAGTGGTCGTCGCCCTTCTCAGAGCCGGACACCTGGCGTGTGCTGGTATCATGATAACTTTGCTGAAAAAGCCCGTAAGTGTGTCCAGCCTTGCAAATTCAACCCGGAAATCAAGTAAGACAGTCCGTAAAGGCGGCTTATGACTGTCACTCACCTTCCAGCCGCCTATTTGTTACAGACAGGACGTCCAAGGTACAGTTTTTAGTAGATACAGGTTCAAATGTCTGCGTATGGCGACGAAGTTTAATTCGTGAGCGCAGAACAGCAACAGACTATACTTTAACAGCGGCAAATGGAAGCCTAATACATAAATATGGTACAATCAAACTGCACTTTGGTTTACGTCGCGATTTTGGATGGAACTTTTATATCTAAAAGTTCCATCCAACCGTCCGTCCGTTCCGTCCAGCTATCGCTGACGTCGACGAAACGGTGCCGATTTCAAGACATTTTATGGGCTTTTGTTTGATTGCAGAGGCAAGCGACTTCTGGACAGTGTGACTTCTCTACATACACCTGCAACCTCGCCAACTGTCAGCAGCCCAGTACCAAAGCTTGGGTACGAAACCCTAAAAACTACAAAACAAGAAGATAAACATCAAAGGAGTTCACCACTTCAATACGTTTTTCACTTCAAATTATGCAAATCGGCGTATTATTTACGAGCTGTAGGGTTCCGTTCCGAATTACATAAGAGTTTCCAATTTCAACTGCTAATGGACGTTAATAAGGCTAATGGAAACGCGGTTGGCAATTACCGTGTGTGTAAGCGTTGATGAAACATTAATGAGGAAATTGGTCGCCGTTTTGTTAATCGTTTGACAGTCGAGGTCCTGTGTAGACCAAGCTTAGGTCTCACAGAATTCTACAGAGATACTTGCCCATATCTCACTCCAAGGTCAGAATCCAAGAGTATTGAATCCTGCTCTTTCTGCCCGCGAACGAAGCTTATGATCGCTGGCGCTTATGCTATCCGAGTGGCATAATACTGGAGCTGGAAAAATTTCCCAGGACTTTATTGGCTTAAATGCTTTTAAACATGGCGTAGTTCAATGTGGTGAGCGTGGACCTAATGTCTTTAAAGTTGATATATCTTTTTAAAGAAAGAAGGGACTTACCTTTACACATAACTTTACTGTCTGATTATGCACTTCATAGTAAAAGTGCTTGTACCAGTTGTCGGTCCAACGCGGACACTCACTAGTTATAGGACGAGAACGTTATGAGTTATGACTTATGCTTCTGACCAACAAGCGTTTCATCAGAGTAGTCGTATAGTACCGACACAGAATAGGTAATCGTATATAGTTCAACATACAGAACGGCCACTCCCCGCCCCTCTTTAACTTCAGATACCCCAACTCACCTCAAACATTCTGGGGACACTTTAAGAGTATAACTTTAAGAGTTAAACGGGTGCGCAGCCTGACTGAATTCCCTTGCTCGGCTAGCAAGGGAATTCAGTCAGGCTGCGCACCCGTTTGATTTGACTATATAAAATTGTGTATTTTCAGTGCTTATAAATCGTTGAAAAATTACGCTAAATTCTCTAGCTCAAATGTCTAGCTAGCTAGCTTTACCCGCGCGACTTCGTCCGCGTAAAATTATAATTTAGGGGATGAATTTTGAAAAATGCTGAAACATAGGGTATTTTTATTTTTGCTCTTAAATATGTGTACTAAGTTTCAAAAAGGGAGAACTAAAAAAAAATTTTTTTCCATACTGTTACCCCCCATCTTACCCTCTTAGGGGTTAAATTTCGAAAAATCCCTTCTTAGTGCATGCCAACGCTATTATACACAAATACTGTCAAAATTTCATAGTTCTAGCTTTAGCGGTTTGGGCTGGGCGATGATGAATCAGTCAGAACAAACGTTTTTATATATATAGATAACAGAACGAACAATAAAAAGTCTCGAAATGTAGATGACGTTAAATGCAAAACCTCGGTCTTTAAACCCTACACACAATGTCATGGACAGTTTGCACAAATTGGGGACCTGTGGACCGGCTTTCCAGCCAGATAGAGCCATAATTAGAGGCATACGATGGACGTTTGCGATAGATTGCTAAATGCGTTTCAGTCGATGAGCGGTTACAGCTGGTAGTGATTACGTATTACATCTGATTCGAAATTGAAACTGTGAATGGTATTAAGTACTGAAATTTTATTTATTGTTAAAGTTTAACCGTCAACAGTGGAAGCTTAAAATTGAACTATTGCTGACTTTTGTAAATAACCTTTTATACAAGGTGTTACAAAAATACAAATAAACCTTTAAGGGGGTGGTGTAGACCATCAAACTGAACAACTTTCACTATGGGACCAATATCGAAAACAAGAAAAAAAAATTGATGTTCCATACTCTACAAATCGACTAGAGCTAAAATACCTATGTATGGGATATAAAAAATATTTTTTCGCTATTTCGATGTTGGTACCATAGAGAAAGTTGTTCAGTTTGACGGTCTAAACAACCCCCTTAATAGTTTTAAAAATTTATTCTTACTTATGAAACACCCTGTATATAAATTACAATATAATAAGTAAAATAAAACCCAAGTTATGAGGTTTCAAAAGTGTGAAGTGTGAAGTGCTTCGAGAAAAGGTAGATATAGTGCCCTTGCGCCTCGCTTGGCTCGTCTTGGCGCGGGCACTGCCGTGCCCCCATCAGATAAGACAGGAAGACGGCCGGAGGACCAAAGCAACATCAGAGTGGTGGCCAAGAGAGGGATGGTGGTCAGTAGGCCGATCACCAGCACTTTGGTCTGATGACATTGTAAGTGACGGGTTCGCATTGGATCAAATTAGCTCAGAACCGTGAAGAATGGCGCAATAAAAGGTAGGCTGATGCCCAGAGCCCGATACCCAGGTTAATGCGAGCTGATTGGATTGATTGAATAAAATAAATTTATTTTGGATAACCGCTTTTTTTAAAACGCAGTTGACGGTGCTTGAAGGATGCATTCTCTAAGATCGAGATTCAGAGAGGTTTTTCAGTTAGATTTCGAATTCCCGTGTGTGAAAACTTTTTCATTTTAGACCTTAAGGGGGTTGCAGAGACGTTCACAGGCAACTAGATGGCGCTCGGGAGCATCATTCCTGATTTTATCACATTTTATTTTATATCTTCGTAATTATATTATAAATTGCAAATGTTATTTGAGATGCGTAATCTTGATTTCCTTAACTATTTTTCCATATATATAAAATATTACTTTTGTTAATACCGTCTACGAATGTTATACGTCAAAGTTTTGTATGAAATTGATTAAAATTAAAATGTATATCAAATTCGTATGAACAATAAAATTACTATAACTTGTAGCTAGATCAGTAAAACATAAACACAAGTGCCCGCATAATTGAAAATTTTGATTGAAATCATCACAATTACGAGATATAAAATAAAATGTAATAAAATCAGGAATAATGCTCCCGAGCGCCATCTAGTGTAGTGCAACTCCCTCTGCAACCCCCTTAAAGACTGAACTAACGCTCAAAAGATGTCTCTGAGTTTCAGCGTTAGGCTAGTATTTAATAAACCAGACCCCAAAACGCTCATGCAATTTGGTTAGGTACATTAAAACGTTTTAGTATTAATACGGACCTTAGAGCAGTCTAATGTATACAGGGTGAAATCAATATCATTAGCATCATTTTTAACTAAGAGTCTACCCATCAAACTGAACAACTTTTACTATGGGAGCCAACCAATCGGAACAAAAAAAATATGCTGTCCCATACTAAACTGCAATGCCTACTCGAGTTTACTCGACTAAATTGTATATGCAACAGCAGATTTTTATTTTGCTTCAATCGGTTTGCTCCCATAGTAAAAGTTGTTCAGTTTGATGGGTAGACTCTTAGTTTAAAAGGATGCTAATGATATCAATTTCACCCTGTATAATACTTGTAGCGTATACTACACTTTCAATATAATCATGCGTACCTACTATCTAACTACTTTTGTCATTATAATCCAGTAGTCATATACAGGCTGTTTCATAAGTAACGATACATATTTAAAACTCTTAAGGGGGTTGTTTATACCGTCAAACTGAACAACTTTCTCTATGGGACCAACATCGAAATCTCGAAAAAAAAAATGATATCCCATACATATTCTAGCTATAGTCGATTTGTAGAGTACGGAACATCAATTTTTTTTTCGCGATTTCGATATTGGTCCCATAGTGAAAGTTGTTCAGTTTGATGGTCTAAACCACCCCCTTAAATGTTTATTTGTATTTTTGTAACACCTTGTATACTTGTTAATGAAAAAGATAATTTTTCGTCTAAATACGCATGAGTTCATGACACAATATTCTATTTTATGTATTTCTACAGAACTAGGTAAGAAATTCTCTTCAGTTTCAGCCTACGAATAAAACTGTTTAAAAAATTAATGTCGGACATAAAGCTCATTATGTGCACACGTGTAGGTGCCCGCATCAAAAGGGATTACACAATATGTGCATCCGAGTTAATCTGTGATCGTTGATATATGATAATAAATGGCTTTTAAAAATAAAATGCATGAACTTTCCACGTAGGTATCCTATGTGGTAGGTAGGCCGTTTATCACATCTTCTTCTAAAACCAATACGTACCTGAAACAAAAAAAAGGATTCATATAAATTCTGTAGCGAAATTTTGTTAATCTTCTTATCTGCTGCAAAGCCCTGGTGTCAGAGTTTATTCAAACCGCCTTACGGCCTCTGACGTGGTTTTTATGTAACGACTACTACCACCAGTGATAGTAACCGGGACCAACAGCTTAACGTGCCATCCGAAGCACGGAATCATCTTTCTTTTCAGACAATCAGGTGACTCAGCCTGCAATGTCCTAACCAACTGGGGAAAAACGCACAAAGTGACATTTCACTAGGTGCCCCCCGTGGGAATCGAACCCACGACCTCCATGTCAAGAGCCCAATGCTCTAACCATTAGACCACGGAGGCATTTTGTTAATTAAGAAGCAATTAAATGTCAGTGGTAAGTAACGCTCCCCTTTGAAAGTTCAGAAACAGTCTCTTATTTAAGAAGTTGCGACCCAGATGCCGCTTCAATTAAATCGACTTTATGTTTGAGTTCTTACTAAGTGTAATTAATGACCATGCTACTGAGGCTTGAGCTGCCTTTTAATAAGTAAGGCACATCTCTAATTTAGATTTGATACTTAATTAAGAGCGTGAGCGTTCGTTAAAATGTGTTTAGAAATTTTCTTACTAAATTTTAAGTGTCATGTTTTAGATCTGACTACGCTTAAACGGTGAAGGAAAACATTGTGAGGAAACCTGCATTCGGAGAAGAAGATTCTGATGCGTGTGAGAAGTCTACCAATCCGCATGGGTGTGCGTATGGTCTAACACCCATACAAAAGGCTTGTGCCCTGCAGTGGGACGTATACAGGGTGAAATTGATATCATTAGTATACTTTTATAAACTACTAGTGTTTACCCGCGACTTCGTCCGCACAATATATACCTGATTTTAAGTCAGATCATAAGCTAGCAAACAAAAACAGTTTCATAAAAATCGGTTTAGTAGTTTTTGCGTGATGCGTGAACAAACAAACAAACAAACAAACACACAAACACACAAACAAACAGACAAACAGACAGACAATATTTCTAAAAAAGGTTGATTTCGAGTCGGGGATACCTAAAACCCATATCGTAATCTTTTTTTTGTAAATATCTTCAATGTACAGACACAGTTCAGTTACAGTTTTATAATAGTTAAGACTAGTGTTTTCCAGCGACTTCGTCCGCACAATATATACCTGATTTTAAGTCAGATCATAAGCTAGCAAACAAAAAAAGTTTCATCAAAATCGGTTTAGTAGTGGATGCGCGAACAAACAAACAAACAAAAACCGACAAAATTTCTGAAAAAGGTTGATTTCGAGTCAGGGATACTTAAAAACCATATCGTAATCTTTTTTTTGTAAATATCTTCAATGTATAGACACACATCAGTTACAGTTTTATAATAGTTTAGAAGAGTCTAACCATAAAATTGAACAACTTTTACTATAGGAGCAAACCGATCGGAGCAAAAAAAATCAGCTGTTCCATACATTTGAGTCGAGTAGGCATTGCAGTTTAGTAGGTATGGAACAGCAGATTTATTTTTTTGCTCCGATTATAAGTTTGCTCCTATAGTAAAACTTGTTCAGTTTGATGGGTCGACTCTTAGGGGGGTATTACAGAACTCAAGTGGAGATCTCTTCTTGAGTGTAGATTAAAAAGGATGCAAATACATACTACGTAGTCATGCATCCTTGTCTATTTTTACTTAAGAAGAGATCTCCACTCGAGTGTCGTTCTGTAATACCCCCCTTAGTTTATTAAAATGATATCAATAAAGCCTATACAGGGCTGATGATGATGATGACATCTAAGATAAACTCGCATCTTTTATACATATAGATATTACTTTAGGGTAAGAGCAATGCTTTAATAATATATTCTATTGTATAATTTGCTTTTATTTCGAAATTGAATAGGTTTTACCGTTAACGCTTTATCACGAAATTCTTTGTGTACCTAATAATATTCACCAATAGTATTGTAGGAAAAGTTATTCATTTTCATGAATTTATAATGTATTCTTAAAGTTTAATAATACGCGGGTTTAAGACAAAGGGTGGATAAAAAAAAATTCTCCGAAAATATCTCTTTCAATGCTCATTGATTTATTCTTATAATTATAAGAATAGAAAGAGATATTTTCAGAGAATTTGAAATCACATAAGATTTCTTTAATTCTAAAAATACTCTTGGTTATTTCTTCATAATTTTTGTTTCATTACAAGTGGCGACGGGCTCACCCCCCGTCACACTGGACAGAGTTTCGGTACTACTGGTGAAACGTGGATGTTCTGAGGTTTCAGAATATCTCTGACTACCCCCTCGGGGAATATAGTCGTGAGAATATGCTTATATGCTTATGCTTAATTTTTGTTTCAGTCATTCATTCATTCATCACTTGTTTAGTACAGAAATAGAATACCTATATTGTGAAATAATTGTATCACCAGGTTTCACTTTTTTCTTCATCCCAATCGTGCCAAGCTGAGCCGCAAAAGACAAAGTTTTAAAAGCAATTTTATTCAACTTTCGCTACAAAAATGGATTTGCAAATTTATTTTTACAGGGTAAGTAATATGTAGCGATAGGCAACCGGTCTATTTGTCAAAAGCAGAATTACCAAAAGAAGCGTCCTTTTACTTAGATTTAAAATTAAATATTATGGATCTTCAATACGTTAAATCAATTTCTAGTCAATATTGTCTTAACTATGACGAAACGTCAGGTATATAACTACTTCAAATACGTAGCGATATGACAGACTATACAGGGTGAAATTTATATCATTAGCATCCTTTTAAACTAAGAGTCTACCCATCAAACTGAACAACATTTACTACGGGAGCAAATAACCGTACGGAACCAAAAAGAAATCAGCTGTTCCATACTAAACTGCAATGCCTACTCGACTCAAATGTATGCAACAGCAGTTTTTTTGTTGTTGCTCTTATTGGTTTGCTTCCATAGTAAAAGCTGTTCAGTTTGATGGGTAGACTCTTAGTTTAAAAGGATGCTAGTTTTATCAATTTCACCCTGTATAATAAACATTCAGTTACAGAAACGCTCATTAAAGTTAATCCACCATTAAATATCTTGCTGTAACTTTTTGTCTTGTTGACGTAATAAAAGCTAGCAAGAGATTTAATGAAGGTATACATATAATGTAACTCTAATGAGCGTTCTGCAACTGAGTGCAAGTGTACTACTTTGTATGGACCACGTGCTCTGCTTTGTGTGCTTCAACTAAATACGCTTTTTTTTTATACATGGGATTGCTCTTGACCTCAATCTGGTCCTCAGGACAAAGATGGGGTCGAAGATTTAGCGAACTCACCCAGAATGGCACTGGCACTCCACACAGCACACTGACGGCTTTGGGCCTATCCATTTCTGTGGGTCCGGTGAATAACGGTCTAACTCAACTTAGATCCAAAATGAGTTTTTAATGCCATAATACTCAATTTTTTTTTCTCTACAAAATGGTGTTACTGGAATATTCATACCTTTAATAATTCCAGAGATAGACTTATTGCAAAACGATTTAAGTCCATTTTTTTATCGTGCACAATGGTTGAAATAGAGTTAGATCATAAAACCAATATAAAATTAGGTGAACATGGATTTACTTCGACTTAAATCCTTCGACACAATTTATTTTGTTTTGTGAAATATGATTTATCTGAGTTAAACCAAATTTCAAAAACCTTAATAGTTAATACCTACCTAAAAAATCAAGTGTAGCTCATGAATATGATGCGCGTTTGATAGCGGGCTAAGTACGGAAACTGACATCATCTTGGACTAGGGAGAACGCTATACGTCTCACCAAAAATGTATGTCGAATAAGTGAGTTAAACCGTCAATCACCAAATATTTTCTTTTATGTAGTGAGAATAAGAATCACTTAGTATGAATACAATCTGGCGAATTTTTTTATGGGTGGTACTGTTATATTGAACTAAGTGATAATGTCAGGCCTTGTTTTAGTTAGGGATTGCTGAACCGCACTTCAAGCATAGGCTTGTACATAGAGTGGTAAAGAAAGAATCTGTTGTTTATTCTTTGAAATTAAACTATTTTTTTCCTAAAATATCTTGTATTTTGTATAATAACAACACTGCAAAGCGAACCGGATATCAAACGTGTATTTAAGAATGACAATACATCAGACTGGTCATACAATTTTGAGGCACAGAATCGTGAGTTCTAACTTGATAAGTTTTTAAGCATGCGTCGCTTTAGAATTTGTTTTTGTATTGGTTTGTTGTTTAATATTTCACTTTCCAGCATTACTGATACCACGTGGCGTTACCCACGTCACAAAATTTGCATATAAGCTAGTGTTACCCATCAAAAAAATATACCTATATATGATTAAACTACTTACCTACTTAATAACGAAATGAATATTTTTTCTAGAAAATATCTAATTTTTGTGTCACTTAAGTTTAATGCTGAATATGGTGGATATTAAAAGCTTAAACAGTGAGCTTAGAAAGTACATTTTGCAAGTGTTTGTTATATTTTTCCTTAAAAATATTATTAAATATTAGATTTAAATCCATACGCACAAAATGTTACCTTTGTGAAAAAGAATTTAACTCAAAAAACACTTTGTAATTTTGTGATGAGCTTGTTTTACCTAAATAAAACTACTTTTATCAATTCGTTTTGATTCAGTTTACAAAGTAAGTTTTCCGGTGGTGTGTATTTAAGAAAGGGATGGAATAAAAATGAAATTAAAATATAACATAAACCATTTTATACCAAGGTTATTGTGAAGTGTAAAAGGCCCTAACTCAATTTAAATCATAATGTAACGTATTTTTATTAGTGTCAAAAGGTTTAATTCAACTTCTGAACGAAATATCTCCAGCACGGTAAGTATTTCATAGACTAAACCATATAATAATAAAAGACCATAAAAATATCTAGAAGACACAGTGATTTGCTTGAAAAAATATGAAACGGTTTTCGACAAAATATTTTTTTTTACCAAAAAATTATGTTTTTAGGCTCTCCTGTAAAGTTGCATTTTTTGAGTTGGACCGTTATTCACCGGACACACAGATTTATTTTACTTTGATCGAATTCCCTTTACACAGAAAATAAAATTCTAAAATAAATGATCGAAAAACGTAATGTACCAACGAACTAAATTCATTTAAACAGACATTAAATCCCTGTAATCTTAGGCCTATAACTGTTACCGGAAGGAAAAGGGATGAAAAGAAAATTAAGTGCCTATTAAAACGTGTTTGCGCCTTAAAAAGAAATCTTTAAAGGATTTCCATTGAAGTGGAAGGAACTCCTATTTCCTTTAGTTAAATTCAAGTTAACTCAGAAATGGTTTTGTAGGAATTAATTTTGAGCCTGGCAGGACGATTGGTTCGTAAGTTACTTCCTGATAAAGCATTTAAGTACTTATTTACAAAGGAAATGAAAATATAGGTATAAAACGAGGAGATTTTTAGGCGGTATTGTCGTGTTTACCATAAATTATCACCGAAAATAACTCTTTACCTCTGCTAGGTAATGTTTACCACCATTCTAACCAACGTTACCAACTCCACACAGCACACCGATACAAAACATATACATACACAAATAAGCAATACAACATAATTTTAATTATTTTTTCACCTCACAAGCTCGGAAAGATTCTGTTTATCATTTGAAATCTGAGTGCAAAAGTGCATTTTATCCGCTAGCGTGGAAAGAGTTTTTGAAATTCGAATCTGTCTATTCAATATTTTTCTATACCGCCAGTCCACTGAAAATGCATTAATTACTTAATAACTATTTCATGTCACTGGCCAGCACGAAAAAAAGCTCGGAAAGAATCTGTTTATCATTCGAAATCTGAGTGCAAAAGTGTATTTTATCCGCTAGCGTGGAAAGAGTTTTTAAAATTCGAATCTCTCTATTCAATATTTGTCTATGCCGCCGTAATGCGCCAAAACATCGCCAAAATGTTTTTTTTCTTTTTTTTTCTTTCATCCAGCCAGCATTTTCCTCGCCGTTGTGAGGTGAAAAGTTGTGTGTTGCGCTCGGCAGCAAAGTTATTCTGCGTCTCGTACCTTTGAAACCTTCGATGCGCTCAGGATTCTATATTTGAACCCACTTCTTCGCTTCGCTCGTGGTTCAATCTTAGAATCCTTCGCTTGCTCAGGTTTCAATACAAGTACTCGCGCCAAAAAACAACTTTGCAGCCTAGCATAACAAATAACTATTTAAAATGTTGTTCTCTTTAGCAATTCATTTTTTTTCCTCGCTGTTGTGAGGTGAAAAGTTGTGTGTTTCGCTCGGCTGCAAAGTTATTCTGCGTCTCGTACCTTTGAAACCTTCGCTATAAGCTCAGGATTCTAATATTTGAACCACTCGCTTTGCTCGTGGTTCAATCCTAGAATCCTTCGCTTGCTCAGGTTTCAATACAAGTACTCGCGCCAAAAAACAACTTTGCAGCCTAGCATAACAAATAACTATTCTCCCCAAATAGACATACTTACATAACACTGACATATCATACATATACTATGCACATCAATAAAACTGTTAATTATAAATTTAGTAATTTTATCAGCATAAAATGTATTTATTATTAGTTAACTTAATTAAGCAACTCAGTAGCACTATCAGCTTCCTGTACCTGTGACTAAATTTTTGTAACATTTCTCAGGGCTATAGCTGATGTCAATAGCACAGGCATGTAGTACCTGCCCTTTGGTGATGACAGCTGTATCTATCAATATTATGATCCATACGCATAGCCTAGCAATAAATCTTATTTTTATAAATAGTACCTAATTCATAATCTACCTACAATGGTTTTTTTCTGTGATTTTTTTTAAATATTAAAAATTTATTCCAGAAACTTAAATACAAATTATTAATTATTAAAATTGGCAACAAGCCTCGTCCAAAAGGATGTACAGCCATAGATCCACGACAAGCTTCGTCACAAGATGGTATACATATACAAGGTGTTACAAAAGTGTAGACCATCAAACTGATCAATTTTCACTATGGGACCAATATCGAAATCGCGAAAAAAAAATTTTATGTTCTATACTCTACAACTCGACTAGAGCTAAAATATCGCACCTTTAAAAACAAACCGTTACTAAACGAAAATATCAAATTTTACACAGGAGCATATATAAAGAAATATGAGCGGTTTTTTCGTCATAAAATTTATATACGTTGTACTTTGAGCCGTATTTTGAGGTTATAGTGTAGATATTTCTTTACTTTATTACATTATAATTCAGAAAAGTTATTTTTTTAATTGGAACATTATTAATTATGGTTTTTAACTTTTATAGTAACACTTTTCCGTTAATTTTTTTTTGATAATGATTATTAACTATGAAGTCACTGTGTAAATTTTGTAATTATACAAAACACTATATAAAATCAGAATAATTCGAAGATATTACTTTACTATCAAATTGAAAATAATATAGTTAGCGTTCCTTCTAATTATACCTGGAAAGATACTTTAAATAACATTTTAGAAATAATGTTTTATTAGAAATCAAAGAGAGATCCATACATTTATTTTGCATTGTTAATTTGGGATTGTTAAGATTGCTAGGTAGCCAATATTATGTCTATATTATTATGTCGTGATCTACTTCAACGGGGGAAAGTCCGAGGTAGACTTACTCATTGAAAATTATGAAGTTGTATGATGATGAAATTGAAGACGATTTTGAGCTAGATGAGTTAGATCTTCCTCTTTTGTTTGAGCTCGGTGATCTTATTTCTTACCGACTTAGGTAGTTTCCGCAATTTCTTCATCCGTAGAAAAAGAACATGAAGTAACAGTGATGCTTGTGGTTGCGATTCGATTACTTAGATTTAGCGAAAAAGTTAAATCTGCATCGGGGATGTGATTCAGCTCACCCACAGATCGATTTTTGTGGGGCTGCAGTCATTTCATTCGAGGATAGTCCTTCAAACGCGCTCCAAACAAACGAAGTTTGATTATATTTTCAATACTAACCATTTAAAGTCAGTTAAAGTCAAATACATGTTTTGAATAAGTAAGTTATAAACTAATCTCTGTGTTGTGTGAGATTTTCGTTAAAATGTATAGTTTCAAACTTACTGTGGCTCAAAGATTTCCATACCTACAAATCTTAAATTAATCATAGCATTAGAACTTTATATTTTAACGAAAATTCATGAATATTCATGAATATTCATCCACAGGCATAGAGATTAAGATTTAGATCGTGTTTAATTTAAAAAAAATATTACCTTTGATTGGTTAGTAAAAAATATTATAATCGTAGGTACTTCGTTTGTACGGAGCTTGCTGCAAGAAATAGCAGCCACGAAAGTGAAGAACCAATAAAATGAAATTATCTGAATCAACGTTTTTTTTTTTAATTATTACCATGAAAACCTATTAAGAAATATATATTTTATTTTCAAGTAAGTACCTACACACTGCACCTAAAACAACATTTATTTCGTTTTCGATTTGTATAAAACTGATACTCAATGCCATTAAACTAAGATTAACTATTCGATTTTATTATCAAGTCAATATTTAATTACAAAAATAGTACCAACATAAATAAAATGTAAGTGGCAAACTGCAACTAACCAAAAATTATTATCTCTCTAGATAAGAAAAACTGTGACTAACCCAATCATTACTCTTTAGTGGTAAATATAATTGCATAAATATCCCAAAACATAAAAGTAAAGGGTAGTTATACTAAATGTAACATTTTACCAATGAAACCATAGGTGTGAATTGCATAATTTGATAAAAAGAAAACTGTGACTAAACAAAATGTTACACTTTACCAATTAAAAAGGGTAGACAAAATCCCCTTTACGTGATGTGCAGGCGTGTTTATCCAAATAATCACACTATTCCTATAAACTTCCGTCAGTATTCCTCAACGGACATGTAACAATTGGTTTAGACACAGTTTTGCATTTAGCAAGCCATATTTTTTCACTCTTTTTTAGTTTAGTACCGCACTAAAAAGCGCCATCTCTCTCCTAACACGGAAAGTGTCAAATTCATTTTGTAGTTTATGGCATCATAAGAAAGATGGCATTGATAACTCAATTCTTGAAAAATTTCATTTAGTAACGGTTTGCCTTTAAAGGTGCGATATGTATGGGATATGATATTATTTTTTTCGCGATTTCGATGTTGGTCCCATAGAGAAAGTTGTTCAGTTTGACGGTCTTAACAACCCCCTTAAGAGTTTCAAAAATTTATTCTTACTTATGAAACACCTTGTATATCTACAACACGTTTCGTCAGCATAATTAAAAATAAATAATATTTACACACATTTAATCGGCCCTTTCCTCAATAATCGTACCCGGCACAAAGGATCCCATCAAACTAGCTGCGTTTCCGCGCTGGATGGCCAGTGAAATCCTCTGCACCAGATACGACCCAGAGCGGACGTCGTTGCCATTTTCCACCATCCTCTCGCCCAATTGCCTCACAAACGCCTTAGCCGCCACCCCCCACGTTCCAGACGTCTCCACTGCCAGCGGCACAAAAATGTACTGGGACTCCAAAATCGCGTACCTCACATGCTTTTGCGAAGCCGCACACTCCGCCGCTGAATTTATTAATTTATTATTATTTATTTATTATTATTATATTCTACAGGGTGCTAAGGTAGAAAGTTGCATTACTTAAATGGGTGATTGTACCTACTCATGATACTAAACAACATCCCCAAACAAACATAAGGGAAATTCGCAAAAGAGAAATTTCATCTTTTCATACCACAGTTTGATGAGCTGATTGCATTAAGTAGGTACGAAAAGTCAGACCATTTTTTTTACAAATTTTCTGTAGTTTTCTTAGGGAAAGTTGTTCAATATCATGGAAACAATAACACCCTATAAATTAATGTACTTGTTTACACTAACAGCTTGTATATTTAATAAGGGATCTTCTTGCTAAAGCATTTCAAACAAATATAAATATAGTGGTATACCATCTGCTTCCATCGAATTTATGGCATTTCATTTAAAATTTTGCACATGATTTAATTCCAATTTTCCCCCATCATTATTATACACACTGGTAATAAATATATTGGTCACGACTGATTGACCGTATCTGGAAGATCAGTTAGCTATATTTTTATGACCATTAAGGGCGTAACAAACGGACGCTATAATATACAGCGCAGTACAGCGCAGTATAGCGCTATACTGCGCTCTAGAGTACGGTATAGCGCTATACCGCGCTCTATAGCGCAGTACTGCGCTATAGAGCGCAGTATAGCGCTATAACGCGTGTGCATCGAGATGGCAGGATCAAATCTTCGTTTCAAAATTCTGTCCCATACATTTGGGTCGAGTAGGATTGCAGCTTTTTCTTCTTCTTCTTATCTTGTGGACAAGCCCTGGTGTCAGAGTTTATTCAAAACCGCCTTACGGCCTCGTGACGTAGTTTTTATGTAACGACTACTACCACCAGAGATAGTACTGGGACTAACGGCTTAACGTGCCATCCGAAGCATGGAATCATCTTTTTTTTCAGACAATAATGTGGATTCAGCCTGCAATGTCCTAACAAACTGGGGAAAAACGCACAAAGTGACAAATCACTAGGTGCCTCCTGTGGGAATCGAACCCACGACCTCCGTGTCAAGAGCCTAAGCTCTTAACCATTGGACGATGGAGCTTTGTATGGAACAGCTGATTTGTTTTTTTGTAAATTTGATGTTAGTCCCATAAAGTTTTTTAGTTCGATGGTCCCATCAACCCCTTAAAATCCGTCTGAGAGAGTAAGACGTAATTAATTATCATTTATTTTGATTATATCGAAAAACCAACAAGAGTAGGGGTCGAAAATGGCCTGAACTGCTTCGAGAAAAGGATGGTAGGCCGTGCCGCTTTTTTTTTGCTCGACTTGGCGGCTGCACTGCCGTGCCCCCAGATATTACAGAATTTTCAAGAGTATGAAGCAGCATTTTGTAATTGAATTAATAATTGAACAAAAGTATTTTCATTACTTGTAATTTCAATTAAGTAATTGGAATTACCTAAGTAGTTTTATTGTTAATAAAATAACATTAATTTAGTAATTGAAATTACACAATTAAATACCGAACATCCATCATCCACCTTCAAACATCAAATGGCTAATGCAATCATTATTTACTTTCAAAAAGCATTCATTTATAATCGGAACCAAAAAAGTAATCAATCGATCAATCAAATCAGCCCATATCAAACCACTGCTGGGGAAAGGCCTCCTTTTTACTGTGCCACTCCTCACGGTCCTGTGCGAATCTGATCCATGGCTGACCCGCAAACCTTGTCAGCCAAAAAAGTAAATGAGCAAACAATTTGAATTAACAATAATTACAATCTAAACTTGAATGATAGCTTATGATCTGACTTAAAATCTGGTATATAATTTGTGCGGACGAAGTCGCGGGTTAACTCTAGCTACTAATAAAAATAGTAATTGTTAATTTAATTACCTTTCAATAATTGCGAGTAATTACTTACATCTTACAATTTTATTAGTAGTTAATTACAATTTGCCCAACACTGGTAGGTACTACCTACCATTACCATGTTACCGAGAAGATACATTTTGAATCAAAGATTTTGATCCTGCCGCCTTGATGCTCACAATTTATCAATGGAATGACTGACATAGTACTCCCTAGTGATGTGCCGAGACAGGTTGGACTTGAGTTCGGATTCGAATACCTTTGTAATAATGCGATTTCGTAATAATGCGAGTACACTAATTATGCGAAATAAATATTCGGATTCACAATAATCGAGTAGGTACTAACAGTTAGCACTTACATAAATTGCAACATTAATTTCTCATCTCTTGTCGAAAAACGACTATATTGAGTAAGAGTAGGTTTATACAGGCTGTATGGTTAAGTGTGTTACCTACATACTTGATGGGGTGTTTCAGACCATAAAACTTAACAACTTTTACTATGGTACGTACAACTTTGAAATCGCGAGAAAAAAATCTATTTCGTACATTTTGGTAGAGTAGCTATTATCATTTTCTATGAAACAGCAGATGTTTTTCGCGATTGATTTGTTGGCTCCATAGTGAAAGTTGCTCAGACTGGACTCGAATACGAGTAAGTACCTAATCAATTCGAACTCGTGACTCGAAAAGGTGCCAATTTGATATTTCTTTTAACGAGTACCAAAGAAATAAAGACATCTTACTGTAATAAATTAAATATGAATATCCGAATATTAAAAATAGTCGTCTCGGCACATCACTAGTGCTACAATGGCGACGAGCCTAGCGGCGAAAACAAAGCACTCGGCCAGGCCGCACGCACACAGACGACCATAGAGTGAACTCTACACGGAAGACCACTTCTTGATACTTAATTTTTTTTTTCGTAAGCAAGTACTTTGCTTAGCAACGTAGTTTATTTATCATTTTAGATAGGTATTAAAATGTAACTGAGAGTCACGTTGCGGGTTTGTCCCGAACACTTGTCTTTCGCGTGTTGTTCACGCGGTGCGCGTTTCAGCCTGTCACGTGGCTCCGCAATCCTTCTCTGTTGTGTTCTTACTCAAAAACAATCCTCGAGATGGGATAGATACTCCCTCAAACTACTTGACACTGGCGACAATGTGGTACTAACGCACAAGCAAGAAGTCCGTTACTAATTATAAATTAAAAAAAAAATTTACTCAAATAAACATAAAACGTTAACTTTAAATTCAATTGATCTTATTTTAATTGGTAAATAAAACTTATTAATAATATAATAACTTATTTTAATTGGTTTGGTTGGGTGATTTTATTTAAGTCTGTTGTTTGTACTCGCTTCAGACCATCAAACTGACAACTTTCACTATTGTGGTCCCATAATAAAAGTTGTTTAATTTTACACCCTGGATAATATTTGTCGAGTTGTTTTTGCCTGACCGGTGACGCTCGAGCACAAACAACAGACAATAAATTTTCCGTTGATTTATCCATTACAAACAGGGATTTTTAATTAAAAGTTAACGAATTATGTTTTTAAAAGTTAAATTTTAATACCTATTTAATGTAATAAACAAATTACTTTGCCAAACAAACTTACTTAAAAAAAATTACAAGGATCAAGATCAAGTGGTCTTCATGTGAACACTCATAATTTTGCCATTTGCGTCTGTATGCGTGAGTACGGTGGCTAGCTTGCGAGTATAGGGATACAATTTTATACAGCGTGTTTAATTAAATTCATAACATGGGTTCATGGGGTGGGATGAAAATCAAACCAGGAGGTTTGATTCCTTTTATCTAATCATAATGCCGCCAATGAACGCAAAGGTACCAGCGCCAAAATTTGTTCGAGTGAAAGGTCTGCCTATCTTAAAAATTTACAATGAAAAAAAGTAGATCCTACTCAAGTTGATTGATTTGATTTTCCCAATAAACACAAAAATAAAAAAAATGTACCTACCGGAAGATTTTTTTACCGTTCCAAAACTTTAAGGGGTGGTTCAGACCATCAAACTGAACAACTTTTATTATGAGACCAAATATGAAATCTCAAAGAAAAAATCTGCTGTTCCATACTAAACTGCAAACCCCTGAAAGTTTCGGAAAGGTAAAAAAATCATCCGGTACCTACAGGGTGTAACAAAACACCCCAGTAATACTTAAGGGGGTGCTTCAGACCATGAAACTGAACAACTTTTACTATGGAGCCGACATCGAAATCGCAAAAAAATCAGTTGTCCCATACAAAACTGCTATACCGACTCGACTAAAATGTATGGGACAACTGAAAAAAAATCGCGATTTCGATGTGGCTCCATAGTGAAAGTTGTTCAGTTTGATGGTCTGAAGCACCCTCTTAGTGATATTAGTCCGCCAATTCAATAAATAAGTTGATTATTTAAATAAATCAGGTCGTTTGTAAAACATCCTGTATCTATGCGACGTAATATACCAAGCAGTATAGCGCAGTATAGCGCTATACTGCGCTATACTGCCCGGTATCTTTCAGATGGCAATATCCTCCTCTCACTCGCACAAGAACGGGACGTGCTCATGCAATGTTTCGTGCGTTAGAAGAGTTCAACCTCGGCGGTATCGCGCTATACTGCGCTCTATAGCGCAGTATAGCGCTATACTGCGCTGTACCGTACTCTAGACCGCAGTATAGCGCTATACTGCGCTGTACTGCGCTGTATATTATAGCGTCCGTTTGTTACGCCCTTTATGAAACTATTCATAGAAGCAACGGATAGTTTAGTAATTTAGGCGGCGACTAAAAGAGGCTGCAGCCCTGAACATGTATTGTGGTTGATAGATATAGATAGAATAAAGAAGTGATATAGGTACTTAAGAGGCTACCTCCTGGTTTTACCATGAAATTGGGTAACTTTGTAACCATTTTATTCATTAACTATGACACTTTTTGAGCTGATATATAAACTGAACCATCAACAAGATATGAGAAGTGATGTGTTTTTTCTAGAAATCTATTTTAGTGAAGAAAACCGAAGAAAAGGGAATCTAAAGTTACCCCTTTTTTTCCAGATGTATCCATTTTATACTCTTACATTTTTAATCGGAAGAAAATGAAAATTTACAATATGGTTCACAACACAATTTAGAATGATGTGGTTTTATTACTTTTTCGAAATTAATATAAAATCATATCATTTTACAAAGAAATCGACTAAATTCTGACCGGAGCCACGCGCTCGTTCGCATCGATTAGTATGGAGAGTCGAGGTCTCGGGATGATACTCCTTAAAGCCTTTTTCTCTAATGATAATGAGCGATGACAGGAAAGTTACCGAAAATTATTAGGACGTGACGAGGATGACAATAACTTTCCATAAAGCGCAAATCACGAATAGATGGTACCTATTAAGTAACCTACTCCGTGTGGTGTCTGCTAAGAGTAGCACCATCCCATTTCCTCCCGTGGGTGTCGTAAAAGGCGACTAAGGGATCTACCGGAGGATGGGCAGCAGCATCCTCTGAGTACACACATTCAACCCAACTGCGATCGCCAACCCGTCTGCCAAGCGTGGCGATTATGGCAAATCCCCCCATTTTTGGGGAGGCCTATATCCAGCAGTGGACGTTTACCGGCTGATATGATTAAGTAACAAGAGTACCTACTGAAAATCCGCAATTTTACACCTCTTTGAATTTCTTTTTTTTTATTCAAGCGGAAATTCACCCTTACCCTTTAATAAATCCCCAAAATGTCCCAAATAAACCTATTTCATTGCAAATGACCTAAAAAGGTACGGCAATACTTCAAAACGAAACAACACAATGTAGCAATTTTCGAATTTCAGCTACCGCAAAGACATAAATCAAAGGAAAGAGCGAAAAAAATTCGCTAAGAATTTTTCAATTGTAGGTACTCTGAATTTTCGGAATGGTCATGAAATTGGGATGGGGTCGCTACAAAACGCCTCTAATGTTTTATTGCTTCTTCTTTCATAAGGCCTTAAAATAACAGCCTGAAAATACAGAGTTACTTTTGAAACCAATTATGGTTTTGGATGCTTATTTAAGCTTGTAGTGTCCATAGTTCTCTAGATTTTAATTGTGAAAATTGCGTGGGTTTATTTTGATACTTAAATTTTAGGAAACAGCGGGATAAAATCAATAATAAGGATTTTTTTCACAAAATATACGTTTCCTCTCGTTATTTCACCAACGCACTTTGTGCGTTTTTCCCCAGCTCTAGCAATGTCCTACATTGCAGGCTGAATCACCTGATTGTCTGTAAAAAAATGATTCCATGCTTCCGATGGCACGTTAAACCGTTGGTCCCAGCTACTATCTCTGGTGGTAGTAGTCGTTACATAAAAACCACGTCAGAGGCCGTAAGGCAGTTTGAATCAGTGTTGCCAGATATACAGATTTCGCGGTATCCATACAGATTTCCAACATGTCATACCGATAAAAAATTCAGAGTGAAATTTATACAGATTTTTCAACATTCCAATTTTTTTCATACAATATTACCTCAAATTGTAGTTTTTCAGACCATTTTGGCAAAAATTGCTGCACAACTAAGCAATTACTCAACAATAAGCCATGCTATGACATAGATATTGATCATGACTTATTATCAAAAATGAATAAAGATATTTATTAAAGAAAATCTGTAAAAAATCTGTATTTGGCATTGGTATTCTCAAGTATTCTGTATAATTTTATCTGTAGTTGTAGTTAACTACAGATAAAATTATACAGAATACTTGAGAATACCAATGCCAAATACAGATTTTTTACAGATTTTCTTTAATAAATATCTTTATTCATTTTTGATAGTTGTAGTTAACTACAGATAAAATTATACAGAATACTTGAGAATACCAATGCCAAATACAGATTTTTTACAGATTTTCTTTAATTTACTTATACAGATTTCATACAGATTTTTAAAATCTTCGGTACAGATACTGCTTTAAAAAATCTGGCAACACTGGTTTGAATAAACTCTGACACCAGGGCTTGCCCACACGATAAGAAGAAGAAGCCTGCAATTGGTGATGAGAGAAGTGAGAGCGGTGCATGAGAGTGTGTGGGAATCAGTCCGCCATGCGTGTCCATACGGATTGGTGGACTTCACATACGCATGTAAATTTCTTCTACAACGAATACGGTATCATCACAATTTTTTCCCTCACCGTTATAAGGGATGGTTCCACATGAATAGTGCAAAGATTTTATTTACTCTAAGGAAGAATAATACACTCAAAAGAAACGGTATAAGAAACGAGACAACAATTTTAATAGCTAACTCAATTGACAATATGGATAAAGATAAAAGACAAATTATGATTGTCCTTCGATACTTGGGTAAAGGTTGTTAGTATTATCCACGTGATTTGGTAGTGGTTTACCAGTTCATGGTTACCCATTCTAGAAGAGCGCTGCCGTGACACGCGAATGTGCGCATCATGCCATTTATCGATGAGTTTTTCTAATTTATGTACGTAATACCGACTACGACTGTAACGATGAAGGAAAACATCGTGAGGAAACCTGCATACGCTGAAGATTAAATTCTGACGCGTATCTGTGAAGTCTACCAATCCACATTAGGCACGCGTGGTAGACTTACGCCCATACACCCTCTCTGGGGTAGGCCTGTGCCCTACAGCGGGCACCAGAGGACATTCTAGAGCTCGGATCGATCGTCAGTTCTTTGATAAAGACCAGCCCATTGCCACTTCAGCTTGCTAATTTAGAGAGCTATTTCAACCACTTGATGGTATAAAGCGCGTATTATAAATTGGAGCTTCAATGTCCGCGGTTTACAATGTGCACGATGCCATAAAGTTACTGCACTTATGTGATATACACGAATGAACGCACCATTTCATTGTACGCAACAATGAAACGAACGTTTACATTTATGGTAATTTTTTCCGGATTTGCCGATATCCGTTGCATATGGACAAAGCGAGATATTTGACTCCACATAAAGAATAGTACATACGAGCGTGCATTGCACGCGTTTCACCTTGATGCAATGTTAAAATGAGAATGTTCAATGTTTAGTTAGAAACGCTAATGCTCATTATGATATGGCTTTCATGAAGAAATAACCATAGATACATACATCCTGAATCCATACACTGCTGGTTATGAGCCTTCATATTTTGTTCATGCCATCCTCCTCTGTCTAGAGCATCGCGCATCTACGTCAACCCACCGTTATAGGTTACTCGTATAAAAAATTAGCTGTCCCATACATTTCGGTAGGTACGGTAGTTTTGTATGGGACGGCTGATTTTTTTTCGCGTTTTCCGAGTTAGGCTCCATAGTGAAAGTTGTTCAGTTTGATGGTCTGAGTTCACCGTTTCAGTCTGCTGGGGGATGTCCCTTACACCCTGTACAATGATCCCTACTCCACAAATGTTACAAATGCGGAAGTGTGTCTGTCGGTATATTTGTTACCTTTTCAAGGCTAAAACACTTAATTTGATGTTTGGCAGAGATTATAGCTTGCATCCTGAAGACAGACAAAAGCATAAACGATGTTAATGAATGAATGATTGATTTTTAAACACAAATAAATAAATTAAATAAATAACGCTCACAGGCACATACATTGTAATGATCCCAAACTAAGCACTAAAGGCTTTTATTATGGATACCATACAACAACGGCACGAACATATAACATCCATGACCGAACCGGGATTCGAACCCAGGACCCTGGTTTGGCAGTCCGGCGTGGTAACCATTACACCAACCGGGTCGTCAACAACAACAAGAACAAGAACAACAACAAGAACTGCGAAATACAATATCACTAAATTATAGATAACTAGCGACCCGCCCCGGCTTCGCACGGATGCAATGCACATATAAACCTTCCTCTTGAATCACTCTATCTATTAAAAAAAACCGCATCAAAATCTGTTGCGTAGTTTTAAAGATCTAAGCATACATAGGGACAGACAGACAGCGGAAAGCGACTTTGTTTTATACTATGTAGTGATGTTACTATTTACAATGTATTATAACTAATAAATTGTAACGTGTTCAGCAGAAAGTATAGTGTAGTTACTAAAAATCCTGGTATAAAACGATCATGAGTTTATGTATGTAAGAATGGGAATTGAAATTGTATAAAATATAATGTTCTTGAACGAACAAATTGAGCATAAAGCATGAATTCGGTGTAACATTTTGAAGTTCTCTAACACAGAAGTTATGAGTAATGACACGCCCGCAGCACTTTAATCTCGTTGAGAAAAATTATTTTAAGACGAAACAAACATTCAGAAAACAACTTATACATTAAGAATTTGTGACGTTATTCAAATGAACGAAATAGCGTAGCGTAATTATGATAAAATGGCTACATTCACAGCTCTCTCTAGTACCTACATTTGAAAGGACATTGTAACTTAGTTATTGCATTCGTGAACATGCATTACAATTTCAAATATGATTAAGTTAAGACAAGCCTGGATTAACAGTTGCGCTGAAATTTCAGTTTTGCAGTCCAGTGAAATGTAAATTGCCTTAGAACTTGGAATTATCCTGTCCAGTTATATTATTGTTTTTGTAGATTATGACTATAGTCCCAAAGGAGGAGTTAGGAAGTCAGAGATATTTCATTAGGTATGGAGTCTTTCTTAATAAAACTGATGGATTTTTAAGATGATTAGACCATCAAACTGAACAACATGGTTTGCGAATAAAAAAACAACTGTCCTATACATTGTGTCGACTAGGATTTTAGTTTTGTATAGAACAGGATTTTTTTCTTGCAGTTTCATTCTTTGCGTAATATAGGCCTCAAGGATGCATGCTAACCTATCCTAACCTAACCAAACGCCTCCTAAGTGCATTCACACCCGATGACGCACTGACGGAGTGGCAGATGTCAGTCCATAGAACAACACCCGGTGCGTCAATGCGTCATTGTGTGTACTTCTACGTGCGGTTTCATAAAACTCCTTGCTTCACAAATGAAAGACTGACGTTTGCTGCTCTTCAGTGCGTCATCGTGTGTGAACGCACTAAGCGTGAGTGCATTACGTTTGCCAAATACGGATTCTTAATTATACTTTTTTCAAAATCTGTAAATAATCTACTATTCATCACTAAGAACCACTCGAAATCTTATCAAAGCTTAAAGTGAATTTAACGACTCGCCAAATTCCGTGGCCACCGGAATGAACATCCCAAAGTCATTTAAATTTATAACGAACTTCCCGGCCTCCATTCCTAATTGGCGTCTTTGTTATTCAAACAATCGGATAGACTAAAATAGGACTACCTATTTTCTATTAGACTCACGATAACACCGCAATGGATATTTTAGGTATTTGAAGTTTATCTGATTAACAAGGGATGCAACGGCTTAGAATTGACCAACTACTCTACACACTAACTCTACCACATACGTGTATTAGTGCGTTCACACACGATGACGCATTGACGGAGCGGCAGACGTCAATCCATAGAAGCACACACGGTGCGTCATTGCGTCACCGTGTGTGCTTCGACGTGCGGTTTCATAAAACTCCTTGCTTCACAAATGACGGACTGACGTCTGCCGCTCCGTCAATGCGTCATCGTGTGTGAACGCACTAATACACGTATGTGGTAGAGTTAGTGTGAAATGTTTTAATAGGCGAAATGCTATATACCTGTTAATATCAACACTTGATTAAGTTTTTAGGGATCTGGGGTGCGATTTTTGAATGTCATCGGTGAGCTTGAACAGTTTTTAAATCTCATACAAAAGCGTTCTCATGCATCTTTCTACTCCTTTTTTGACTTTAAAAAATAGCACTCCTGAATTATGATTTTTGGAAGTCAAATCAACAGTAGAAAGATGCATTATCTCCATAGAAATTTTGACATTTTGACATTCAAAAATCGCACGCCTGTACCCAAAAGGTTCTATCGGGATCCGATATTACCACACTTTGGACAGATAAAATTTCCTTCAAATGGGAAAAATTTACAAGAGGTAAGCTTGTGTGATTGTGAGCGATACAGGAATACGGCTTTGCCTACATTTTCCGCTAATCGGTCGGGGGAGGGAGTGTCCGTACTCTATCTTCCTTCTATACTGTTGTGGGTGTGAGTAAGTTAGTTTCAATTGACGAAGCATGTTGTAGATACCTACGCACTATGCATTTTATAATCCGAGAAAATAAATCCATAATATACAGGGTGTTACAAAAATACAAATAAATAGTTCAAAAGACCATCAAACTGAACAACTTTCACTATGGAACCAACATCGACATCACGAAAAAAAAATCGGATGTCCCATACTAAACTAAAAATCTACTCGAGCTAAATGTATGGGATAACTTTTTTTTTCGCGATTTCGATGTTGGTCCCATAGTGAAATTTGTTCAGTTTGACCCAAAGTCAGTCAAGTCTGTTCAGTCTAAACAACTCGTTTCAAAAGTTTTTAATTTTAATTTTTACTTTTGTAACACCCTGTATAAACCTAAGATATAAATAAAAGGGAGTGGCACTTAGTTGGGAAATAAAAAGCAAATCCTTTGTTCCAATTCCAGTAATTTAAAAGTCAAGAAAGTTTCAATCGAGGCATGCAAGAGGAAACTTTTCAAAAACTAAAACTGGCTCTGTTAAATGTATCCGACAGTTCCAAAGCAAATAACTTTGAAGGAGCTGGCTTATTCAGAATTCTTTAATTAGGTCACTGAGAGGGTCGCCTCGAGCCATTTATTTCTATTTAAACTGTCAGTTGAAGCGGACCCGGGATTCAATACACGAACCAAGAAGTAGCGACAATCCTTGTCATTGAGATAGCTACCGCAAGATCGCCGCCGTGTAAGCACAAGATGCGTGACTACAAGCCGGTCGAAATTTTGGTATCTTTTTGCGTGTGATCTCTGACATTATTTAAAAAAAAACAGGTCAAGTGCAAGCTACTCGCGCACAGAGGGTTCCGTACCATACTACCACACAACATTATTATTCACTTACAAAACTGACGAACGGACGGACGGACAACGTATGCTTAGTAACATAGAGTCCCGTTTTCACCCATTGGGTACGGAACTCTAAAGATAATGGAAAAGGTAAACCATACAAAGACAATCATTAACATAACTATTTTTGTACTAATAAGTAAAATTATGCTTAATTACTAAGCCTACGTTGTCCATCCGTCCGTCCGTCCGTTCGTCAGTTTTGTAACATTTAATAACTATACGGCAATATAAATAAATAAATATCTTGGACAGTGTCACACAAATTATCTAGTCACACACATCATAGACATCTTATAGTCACATTTAAAGTTCCAGAATCTAGCCTGGACTTGTATTATGATGACTAGACAACGATATAGAATACATATATAGATACAAACATCCATGACTCGGGTACAAATATTCATATTCGTCATACAAATATTTGTCCCTTACGGGATTCGAACCCGCGACCCCCGACACAGCAGGCAGGTTCACTACGGACTGTGCTGTCGGGCCGTCGCGACGACTCCGTACGCGCAGAACATTGGCTTTAAATACTTATTACTTTTACGATAAAACAATTCTAAGCCCTCTTCTTCTGTGGAAAGATCATGCAAATCGGTTACGTAGTTTTTAAGTGATGCGTGTACAAAAAAAACCCTAACATTATCTTTTTTTTTAATAATGTATACAAGGTGTTACAAAAATACAAATAAACCTTTAAGGGGGTGGTATAGACCATCAAACTGAACAAGTTTCACTATGGGACCAACATAGAAATCGCGAAAAAAAAAATTGATGTTCCATACTCTACAAATCGACTAGAGCTAAAATATTTATGGGATATGACTTTTTTTTTTGCGATGTCGATATTGGTCCCATAGAGAAAGTTGTTCAATTTGACGGTCTAAACAACTCCCTTAAGAGTTTCAAATATTTATTGTTACTTATGAAACTCCCTGTATACATTGGAGACTTCTTACGTGAGAATCAGAAGAATGCACATAACTACTGTTTGATTAAACTATTGAGTCCACGCTTCTGGAGTCTCGATATTCTGTAACTTTGTCCACTAAATTAAATGCTTCGCAACTACGATCAAGAAAGTTAGACTGTTGATCCGAGAGACTTGTCTTATGCATTCTGATTCCTTTGTTTGGAGCGGTTGAACACTAATTCGAGATAACAGTGGAAGAACGACAACAAAACAACAACAAAAGTCATTAAACATATTTACCCACTTAGTGCTGTTACACACGATGACGCACTGACGGAGCAGCAGACGTCAGTCTGTCATTTGCGAAGCAAGGAGTTGTATGAAACCGCACGTAGAAACACACACGGTTCATCAATTCGTGTGTGCTTCTACGTGCGGTTTCATACAACTCCTTGCTTCACAAATGACGGACTGACGTCTGCCTCTCCGTTAGTGCGTCATCGTATGTGATCCCACTTACTAAACCACGGACACAGACTGAGTTTGAGAGAGTCCGGCACACTCTAGCCTATCAGCAAGTCTTCAAGCCTCTGGACGGCTCAGTAGCATAGTCGGTAGTGAACCTGCCTGTTTTGCCGAGGGTCGCAGGTTCGAATCCCGTAAGGGACAAATATTTGTATGATGAATATGTATATTTGTAAACGAATCATGGATGTTTCCATCTCTATATGTATTCTATAGGGTGAAATTGATATCATTAGCATCATTTTAAACTAAGAGCCTATCAAACTGAACAACTTTTATTATAGGAGCAAACAGATCAGAGCAAAAAAATCTGCTGTTCCATACTAAACTGCAATTCCTACTCGACTGAAATGTATGCAACAGCAGTTTTTTTTTGCTCCGATCGGTTTGCTCCCATAGTAAATATTGTTCAGTTTTATGGGTAAACTCTTTAATGAAATACCCTGTATATTGTTGACTAGTTGTCATAATACAAGTCCAGGCTAGATTCTGGAACTTTAATTACTTATGACTAAATATATAATTTGTGTGACAACGTCCAAGATATTTATATTTAAAGCAGGCTGGCAAATCTTCATGCTGTCAAGTCAAACTAAATGTTTACCCGACTGCGTCATGTTTTTCGAGTTTATGTATGTATGTATAATTCTTTGGCATACCATGTAGCCTATACTGCCTATCCGTTTATAGCTCGAGGCACTTTATCCTAGTTTTTTTCAAAAAGCCAACGATGCTATCTTCATAAAGGCCCGCCCTCACCGTGATCAGTCGACCGCGACGTTGATATGTTAAACTTTGTTTAACCATTCTACTTTTGCTATTGTAGGTAAGCAGTCAATGTAGTCTAAATCAGTATAATTATTATGACTTATGATCAAACGCTTATTACTCAAATTGTTTTTTTTTTACTTATGGTCTTGCTCTTGACCTCAATCTAGTCCGTAGGACATAGATAGGACATGGGATAGATGTCGTGTACATAGTCGTGACATTGGAATAAAAAGATAATAAAATCAACAGTTGATCAACTAGTAATAGTGTTAAAATGGTATTTAGCTTCTGTTGAATATTTTTATTTAAGAATGAATCTTTTTTCTCATAAGAATAAACAAATTCACATAAATGAGTAAATTTGCTATTCGATGCATTGAAGACTGATGAAGACGTTTCTTAAGAAACTATCATAACTCACAGTGACTAACGACTCCACGACCCTCCCCCCACGCCCCCTGCCCAAATGTACAAAATAAACTGTAAATACACCCGTTACATCATGCGAACATAGTGTAAACAACACTATAAAATCAACAGTCGGCTCAATTTAAAAAAAAAATTATTATCTTCTCAATAAATAAAAAAAGGTTAGATAATACCACTAAACTCCCATTTTCATCGAGTTTTTGGCTTGAATAGTATTTTTAATAACAAGATGAACTTTAAAAAGTAATGAAATGTTGATGACGTCACAACAAACAAAGCGCACGTTTTGACTTCCGATAAAGAGTAGCTGATTTGACTAGTTGTCAAGTAGTCTATTGTGCTTATTAAGTGCTATTGTATTGTTGTCTATTGTGCTTGTCGTGGCGATCTATGGTTTTGCCTTAGAAAAAGTATATGTCTAGAATGAGCCTCACACTTGTTCCGTATAAAACAAAAGGGGCTAACTTTCTTAGGTTGGTGTGCGTGAGGCGCCATACTAATTATGTATGTGTGCGTGTATATGTATAGGGTTTTGGAACCAGTACTGGTTCCTATTTTTTTTCGACGCTTTCGTAGCTTTGACTGTCTATGGTTTTGCTATTTTTTACGGGATGCACTACGCTACAAAACTATGGAAATAGATAACTAATAAAAAACATTGCGGAAATACCGTTTCTTGAAATGAAAAAGTGATTTTTCGAAAATAAATACAAGATTTTATAAACTTACAATTCTTGTGATTTTATGTTATGAGTTTATAAAATTATATTTATTTACGAAAAATCACTTTTGCATTTCAAGAAACGGTATTTCCTTTTTTTTTAACCTATTTGAATATTTTACAAACAAGATTTAAAAAACAAGCTTTCTCGAATTTTAATGTTACCATCTACAGATTTTTCGTTTCACTAGTTTGGGAAAACACCTTAGTGTCAAAATACAATGAAACTAGAAAGTTGTCAAAGCTTCAACTGCTATGAACAGTGTATTTCTATTTCTACGTTTGCAGATATATATGAACCCTGACAGATAATAAATCAGAGAGAACTAAAACAAAACTTTAAACTTACACCGTAATAAATAAGTCCCGTATCAAGTCTCTCCACTCGATTAGTTAATTTCGGTCTAACTCAGTCCGTAGGGGCTTGCCAAATAGTATGTTCTCAGACCAACATCCGACGTCACTTGAATCAAGCAATTTTCACACTAATGGTGTTGACAAAAAGTCGTGTCAGAGGTCTTATTAGTTGGAATGGGCTGTTGTATGCTTCCCACTTTGAGATCTTAGATAGCGCTTGACCGCAGTCCAAACAGTTCGGTCTTGGGCCAATGCTATTACTTTGTAGACGTATTAAGTTTCGCCCACACTTTGTTTTTCTGTTAAACTTTATGTTGTTGTTTATTTAAGAGAGCTATGTATCTTTTTTGCCTATTTTTTGCGATAGGCCTCTACCCTGCCTTAAACGATTCCTATCTCTGTCTCCCGTTTGCAATAAAGGCATCCGCACATTGCAGCGATATTATCGAGCGATTTTATCGAGCGATATTATCGACAGCGATATCGCGTCACCGTACACACTGCAGCGATTCCGCGATTCGCGTCACGCATGCGCCCCACCACTGAATGTATTCGAAAGAGTTGCGATAATATCGCGGCAGTGTGTGGGATCGAGTGCGTCTCTATACAAAATGTACTGAGAACAATTATCGCAAAATCGCAGCGATATTATCGCTCGATAATATCGCGGCAGTGTGTAGGATCGCGCGCGTCCCCATACAAAATGTACTGGAAACAATTATCGCAAAATCGCAGCTATATTATCGCTCGATAAAATCGCTGCAATGAGCGGAGGCCTTGAAGGTAGTAACACTTGTTTATTCTATTCCTCCTATCTTCTTTTCGGTTTCCAAGAGCGATTAAAGTCACCTCCCGTGCTCGCTGGACTTCATTGTCTCGAGTGTTGGGAGAAAAAGATAGCTAAGATAGTACTGTAGCTCCCGGCACTACTTAATTAAGTACCAAAAAGGTTACCGATTGCCTTTTCGTAATAGTTGTAAGGTACGACATTATTATTATACAGGGTTACCTCGGAGACAGTGCGCAAATTTTACGTATATGAAGGTCATTGAAAATAAAAAGATACGTATTTTTTTATTTTATCATGTCTCATACAAAAATATTGAAATAGCAGTGACAAAAGAGTTCCAAAGATAACAGAAAAATGCCTGAATTCTGATTAGGGTCTTACTACAGTTATGAGGGTTGGGGTTGACATCCATGGCGCTTTGGACTGATTATAAAGAAAGAAATCCTCTATCCCATACCTACATATTTTAGCTCTAGTCGATTTATAGAGTATGGAACATAATAATTTTTTTCGCGATTTCGATATTGGTCCCATAGTGAAAGTTGTTCAGTGTGATGGTCTAAACTACCCCCTTAAATGTTTATTTGTATTTTTGTAACACCTTGTATAAAAAACCAAAATCTTAAAGATGACAACCCGCCGTAACCAATACAATACGTATCATGTATTTAGTAGATTTTGGTTGAACAATGCCGTAATGTGTAGATTCAAAATCAAATCTAATAGCAAACAATCATAATGATTAAAGCGCGGTATAATACACAACAGTGACATAAACGGTTAATTAACTAAAGGGTCACGACCATTATTGTTTAATATTATTAAATGGTTACGATTATAACGATTACCTATTGAAGTTTCAGTCGCTTTGATGTTATTATATTCAATATAATGTTGGTAATTAGTTGAATTAATTGATATTTTAATCGTAGGTACGTCATGTTTAATTGAAGCCTTTGATCTTCTTCTTATCGTGTGGGTAAGCCCTGGTGTCAGAGTTTATTCAAACCACCTTACGGCCTCTGACGTGGTTTTTATGTAACGACTACTACCACCAGAGATAGTAGCCGGGACCAACAGCTTAACGTGCCATCCGAAGCACGGAATCATCTTTCTTTTCAGACAATCAGGTGACTCAGCCTGCAATGTCCTAACCAACTGGGGAAAAACGCACAAAGTGACATTTCACTAGGTGCCCCCTGTGGGAATCGAACCCACGACCTCCGTGTCAAGAGCCCAAGGATAGGATTCCGTACCCAAAGGGTCCCTATTACTAAGCCTACGCTGTTTATAGGTACTCTTCTGAACTGTAATAGGTATATAGCTAGTTGAATTTTTCACTGAATATGTATCATTGTATTGGGTTTGATGAGAAATAAAACAAATAAAAATTAAAAAAATTAAGGGGGGTTTACCCAAACAAGCAATTAGTTTTTATAAACGTTCTTTTCGCTCTATCGTAAAAATGTTAATACATATAAGCGTCAAACTTGGTTTGATTATTCTGCAAACTGTACACTAGAGTAGGGGTCGCCAAACATATAGAGATTAGTTTCTAGATTGTTTCTGAAAAATTTCATTGACTTTAATTGGATAGTATTGAAAATATCACCATACTTCTTTTGTATGGAGAGCGCAAACGAAATAACTGCCTACATACCTACTTACCTAAAATAAATTACAAAGGTGGACAGAACGTTGCGTTGGACCAATTAGTAGCCGCATCTCATGCATTCTGTAATTAATTGTCGATGCCTTCCATAAGTTATGCATTTTAAACCAGAACGCGGTTAATTAGTATGTTATTAAATACAATTGGTAGAACGGTAATGAATTCGTTACTGGTGAAATTAACATTTTATTAATATGCATGCTTTTCTTTAAAATAAGCAGGGTAAGGGCCTGTTTCACCACTTCTGGGTAAGTTCTTGTTAGCTTATCCGACAGATAGTTTGACATATTTTGTATGAAGTTATGTCAAAATATCTGTCGGATAAGCTAACTAGAACTTATTCAGAAGTGGTGAAACAGGCCCTAAGTATTATAATTTATATACAGGGTTTTGGTAATACTTAAAGGAGTAATTATTAAAAAAATCGCACTGACATAAATCCACCGCGCAAAAATGCGACGCGCGCCCGCCCAGGTGTAGTATGCGAGCATCATCATCATCATCAGCCTATACAGGGTGTTAGGGTAAACAGTTGCTTTGCTTTAAGTGGTGATTGTACCCATGATACTGAATAACTTCCCAAAGAAACCTAAAGGAATTTAAAAAAAAAAATGTGGACTTTCCATACTAAATGAAATCCCCTGATCGAACGTTTCTATGAAAAGTCGAAAAAAAAATTGCGAATTTCCTATAGGTTTCTTAGGAAAAGTTGTTCACTGTCTTGGTTACAAAAATTCCTTAAAGTAACGCAACAGTTAACCCTAACACCCTGCATACACAGGCAGGCCTAACCCTCATGGAGGTAAGTCCACCACGCGAGCCCAACACGGACTGTATAGACTTCAGATACGGAACTAAGTATGCGATATAGTTCATATAAATTGTATAGAAGTGATGTGGACAGATTTTTGCGCTGCGATTCGACCCGATGCGACCCGCCCAGTATACAAGGTGTAACAAAAATACAAATAAACATTTAAGGGGGTGGTAGGGGGTGGTTTAGACCATCGAACTGAACAACTTTCACTATGGGACCAATATCGAAATCGCGAAAAAAAAAATGATATTCCATACTCTACAAATCGACTAGAGCTAAAATATGTATGGGATATCAGATTTTTTTTTCACGATTTCCATATTGGTCCCATAGAGAAAGTTGTTCAGTTTGACGGTCTAAACAACCCCCTTAAGAGTTTTAAATATTTATTTTTACTTATGTAACACCTTGTATACGCTTAGGTACCTTAATAGTTACGTGTCACGTTTACGTTAGTAGGAAGATAAGATAGTTTAGGATGACTCGAAATTACCGATACATTCTATTTCAACCGACAAAGACCAATTTCCAACGTAATTTGATGAACAATTATATTAATAATCCGACAACAATTGTATCCGAGATTGGATCTGATTGAAACACAACCTGAACTGAATTGGGGACAAAATTTGATTTGAGAAATAAACTAGTTTATTCAATAACTTAGTTTTGCAATATTATTTCGATAACAAATGCCTATTGTTTTGTACCTACTGATGATTACTACTACAAAGAGATCGTTATCTCACAGAAAGATGTTTATCAGAGTAAAGGCCTCCGCACATTGCAGCGATATTATCGAGCGATTTTATCGAGCGATATTATCGACAGCGATATTGCGACACTTTACACATTGCAGCGATTCGCGTCACGCATGCGCCCCATCACTGAATGTAGTCTAAAGAGATTGCGTCAGGTCGCGATAATATCGCGGCAGTGTGTAGGATCGCGCGCGTCCCCGTACAAAATGTACTGGAAACAATTATCGCAAAATCACAGCGATATTATCGCTCGATAATATCGCGGCAGTGTGTAGGATCGCGCGCGTCCCCATACAAAATGTACTGGAAACAATTATCGCAAAATCGCAGCGATATTATCGCTCGATAAAATCGGTGCAATGTGCGGAAGCCTTAAAGATAGCTATAGATTATGAGCGCTGTCGAACGAACGAGATAAAGGCGTGATATAGGCGTAGGTATCACGAGCAACATGCTACGCCTTCTGGTTGTAATTTCGATGCTTTCGTAGCTTCGACTGTCTATCTTGACATGAATCTTACCTATCAAAGAATTTAGATTATATTATGTACTAGCGACCCACGTGTGCAATGCACATATAAACCTTCCTCTTGAATCAGTCTATCTATTAAAAAAACCGCATCAAAATCCGTTGCGTAGTTTTAAAGATCTAAGCATACATAGGGACAAACAGACAGCGGGAAGCGACTTTGCTATAAACTTAAAAAAAAATATAAACGAGTTATTTCAAACATAGAAGAGTCAAGACCTGTGAAGGCACCCGAAGGCACTCACACACTCGGTCAAGGGAGTGGACGTAATGCAATATAATAACGTGACTCAGCGAGTGGACTGTACCAGAGCTATTAGAGTGGACTCTTTGATGTCACAAGACTACTATACAGGCCACATTCTTACTGGGAAGCGGAAGCGATCTTGGGAATTTCTGTAAGAAACGTTTTGTAAAAAAGCATGGTGTGGGTACTGAAATTGAAGTGTTTCGCAGACTGACTTAATCGCTATTTCAATGATGCAATCACACCGAAAGTTAAATAGTCAAACACCAAAAGGTCGAGAACGAATTATGAATCTTCTTCTTCTTATCGAGTGGGCTGCAAAGCCCTGGTGTCAGAGTTTATTCAAACCGCCTTACGCCTTTTGCGGAATTATGAATGATCAAAATGTTTATAAAATAATTGGTTAAAGTATTACGTAGATAACACAATTTGTCGGTATGGCGTTTCACTAAATAGTTTAAATAGTCCAATCATTTTAGGGTTTGACTTTAACAATAATTCATCTATCGCTGAAACTTTTCAGTGATCACACTTTAAAGTAAGGTCAGGTGGGGTAAGACAAACACCGGGGTAAGGCAAACACACTATAACATAACTAGTAAAATACTGACTCAAACTCTATGGTTTGATCAAAAATCAGACTCATATTAAATTAAACAAATTGTTTATTTTATAACTGTCCCCATAACACTCCTATATGTAAAATATTTACGGAGCTAGTGTTTGTCTTACCCCGAGTTATGGGGTATAAAATAAAGTATGTTTGTCTTACCCCACCTGACTTATACAGATTACGGTTGACAAATAATCTAGGTTACATTTTTTCCGGTCCTAGATTATGTGTCAACTGTAATCAGAGGGCCTACCATGAGTTTTCCCTGTACTTTACTACTATAGTTACGTCGCCAATTCGTATGACAGAAATTAGTTCTCAACGTAACCACTGGGAGCGCTGTACGAAATTCAGTACAAAATTGGTGACGTAACTACAGTAGTAAAGTACGGTGAAAACTCATGGTAGACCTACTGTATACTTTACTTTATCACACTGCAAAGTTTCAGCGATAGATGAATTATTGTTAGGGTGTCTATACAAGGAAACTCTAAAATGATGTGTGTCGATGTGAGTCGGGCTACTCGCGCACTGGGGGTTCCGTACCTTACACAACATAATATTAACTTAGCCCACCCACTCACACTTGGCCGGTTTTCATTAAGGATTTTTTGTTATTCTGTAGAGTTTGCACTATAATCACACCAAGTTTGACGCTTGTATGTAATACCGTTTTTACGATAGAGCGAGAAGAAAAAACGTTGATAAAAACTAGTTTCTTGTGACATTTTAAATATTTGTTAGCAAATTCGCCATAATAACGCACATCAAGAGGGCAAACCCATCAACAATAAAAAAATTAAAAAATCATTTTGTGAAAATGTCAACCATCTATATATTAACTTTCAAAAGTTACAGCCCTAATAGATAGGTAGGACAGACGAACGGACAAAACGTACCCAACTAGCAAAATACTCTTACAAACAAAAGCTTATAAGATCTATAGTCTTATATAAGGGTTATATGCGTTCTGATTAAGAGTGAAACCCTTATAATGGCATGTTATAAGTCTATTTAGGCTATAAGAGATTTCATACTTGTAACACATTCTTACAGACGTATATAAGAAAACGTAATAAGACATTTATAAGAGTAGTGGTATTATAAGCGCATTTTATAAGCCTTATTGCCCTTGATTCTTTATTAACACTTATACAAGCATTTCGCAAGAGCACTCGATCTTAGAAGTTACTTTACTAAGTATTTAATAAGAATGAATGACTTACTAGGGCATTTCATAAACCTGTTGTAAAACCAGTACTTATAAGTGTGATTCATCTTACCTAAGACATATTAAAGACTAGTAGCACGTTCAAAGAGTCTTAAAAGTGACTGATCTCTATTGACGGTTATTCTAATTATTTCTGCTTGTGTGATTGATGACGATGATGTGATTTCATACTTGTAACACATTCTTACAGACGTATATAAGAAAACGTAATAAGACATTTATAAGAGTAGTGGTATTATAAGCGCATTTTATAAGCCTTATTGCCCTTGATTCTTTATTAACACTTATACAAGGATTTTGCAAGAGTGATTATTAGGGCATTTCATAAACCTGTTGTAAGACCAGTACTTATAAGTGTGATTCATCTTACCTAAGACATATTAAAGACTTGTAGCACGTTCAAAGAGTCTTAAAAGTGCTTTTTCTGCTTGTGTCAGTTGTTTGGCCAAGATGGCGGAAAATAGATGTCCTATTTAGCTTGCTTAAATAACTGTTTTTTATTAAGGATGGATTTACTCAAATGGAAGAGGTTTAAGAGAAGTGGAGCGTTACGAAGAAATATACATATCTGCAATATGGCCGTGTAGCCAAATGATTTGGTTTATTTTGACTTCACAAGTGCGATAAAAGCCTTGAATAAGAGTACTGCTCTTATTTAGTTCTGATAAATCACTTATAAATCATAATTGGTGGTAATGGCCACATTTTGATGTATTTCACAAATAAATAAAATAATTTTTAATATTTAAGACCCGTTTTTGAAAAGGCCCTTCGATAATATTATTATTTAAATTTAAAAATAATCGAGAAAATCTACTTCGCAACCGCAGTCGCATATACTCTAATAAACAATTATGCGAATATAGACACACTACGTTTCA
This sequence comes from Agonopterix heracliana, assembly GCA_963693445.1. NCBI lineage: Eukaryota > Metazoa > Arthropoda > Insecta > Lepidoptera > Depressariidae > Agonopterix > Agonopterix heracliana. Next base: position 5,378,833 of record OY856326.1, read on the forward strand.
TAGGAAAGTGAAATAAATTATAAAATATTACTTACGTTTTTGATGCGTCTTAATAATTATAATCCAAAAAACATTTCAGAACACACGCGACTAGACCTCTTCGGCAAATTGTGATTACACTCTTACTAGGGGATCACAAAGAGGACTACAAGCGATATTACACTTAGAGCAGCACTAGTAAGAGGACTGTAAGGGCAATTGCCCTTAAAGCATGCCATTGTAAGTCACTTGTAAGTTTGTTTGTAATTATAAAAGCATCCTTAAGAGTTTTGTAAGATTGAAAATACACTTCACAAGACCATTATAAGGCAACACAAAGGGTGAATAGACTTATAAAGTGCGCCCAATTCCACACTTATAGCAGGCTGTAAGTGTTATATAAGACTGAAAAAAATATGCTCTTGGGATATTTTTAAGAGTAAATTTTGCCAGTTGGGTAGGCTTAATAATAGAGTCTGTATTCACCCTTTGGGTACGAAACCCTAAAAAACGGTCAATGCATGCGCATGACAATTTTGAAAGCGTGATTTAGAGCTCGTGTTTGAATATGTTTGTCATTTCAAGTGAATGCATAACCACGCCACGCCACAGTCAATGGTATACAATTAGGTATACATTTCATTATATGCCACTATTTACTAAGTGGCTCCGGTCAAAGTTTAGCCGTTTTCTTTGAAAAATTTGATGATTTTTTATTAATTTCGAAAACCGCATTATTCTAAATTGTGTTGTGAACAATATTTTAAATTTTCATTTTCTTCTGATTAAAAATGTAAGAGTAAAATGGTTACACTTGGAAAAAAAGGGGTGACTTTAGATTTCCTTTTCTTCCGTTTTATTCATTAAAATTTATTTCTAGAAAAACCACATCACTTCTCATATCATGTAGATGGTTCAGTTTATTTTGCAAGTTATTCTAGTTTGAGTAGGTAAATAATGCAAAATAATGCGTTATTTTCTTAATTTTCGAGTGAAGTAATTTCAATCGTGTATTCAATTTATGATAATAATGTTTTTTTCGTTTCGATAACTTGTTTTACAAATCTTGTAGAAAAACGAAAAGTAAGAGACCCTTCCCGGGTAAGTCCGGGACTTATAGCTCCTTAAGGATTCTGAAACACTTAATTATGTATGTACTATGTAAAAAGATGAGCAGACCTAAGAAGCTAGACCATAACAATCTCATCCGGCCTCTGATTCCCAATGGAAATTATACAATGTTAAGGAGCGTCCGCATCAAGAGCATTAAGCGAGCAAACGAAAATTCGAACAACGTTGAACCCTCGCCAAGGGCACAGTATAAGAAAGAGTATGGTACTACCAAGAACTACATACAGTACAGACAATCCCCCCCCCCCCCCCGCCCCCCCTTCCCCACCCCCAACAATTTAAACCATACCTTAAAAAAATCGCATGTTAACATACAAAACCATAGAAAAAAATATACCCTACAAAACTGCAAAAGGTTTAGGTACTTTAGTACCTGTATGTGTATGTGACGTATGGAACAATTAACATTTAAAATGTATAATATATTATAGATTGATTTTGTTTTCGTGATTTCGAGGTTGTGTCCATACTGAAAGTTGTTCGACTTGACGAGTAAAATGTCCTTGTTTTGACTGAACATTTAGTAGGTATCCTGGAATGCTATTTTTGAATGGCAATGGCACGCATCCTAATTCACACTCGAATGTGACATACATTCGGTAGAGTTTGGCATTTGAACGTGTGCGGATTAGCACTTGTGAGAATCAAAAATAACCCTAACAGTTCAGACTATCGTTGCAGTGGCGAAACGAATACAAATTGCATCTATTTATTTACCTACAATCCTGATAAAATTGTATTTCACAACAGGATTATGCTAATTTCGTCCTTTCATTATTCATTTTCGCATTACCTTGTTTACACTTATTATTATGGGGCGGGTGTGAATTTGTGATCAAAAGGCGAATGCGAATAAAGGCCTAACACAAACAAGAAGGTAAATCACTTTGATGGGAATGACGGGAAGTGTCTTAGATGTACAATCACCATTTAACGGTACAGTGAACTTGGTAGGGCAATGGGAAGTGGTTAAATTTAGAGGGAAATCGGGTGATTAAATTATGTTTTGATTGTGGAACGAGAACGAATAAGAGAGTAACATTTTTATAAGTTGAGAATGAGGAGATTTCTGACAGCTAGTCAAACTTAGTTCAACATACCGGCGATAGATGGCGTTGATCAGAGAGGGGTCCGAAGACGAAAATTTTAAGGCTAAAAAGTAAACAAAAATGCATGTCACTGAGTCAGACGCATCCGTTGACGAAATATTCATGTTCATATTTTGCTGCTAACTTTAAAAACACAAATTCTTACAATTTTATTTGTATTTACAGGCTCACCCCCCGTCACACTGGACAGAGTTTCGGTACTACTGGTGAAACGTGGATGTTCTGAGGTTTCAGAATATCTCTGACTACCCCCTCGGGGAATATAGTCGTGAGCATATGCACGCTATGCTTATTTGTATTTTATTATCTGCAAGGTCGCTAATCCTTGTCGCGTCAACGCAATCTATCGAGCCATAAGGAATTACTTTTTCTTTTTTAATGGCTTTCGGAAAATCCCTCATTAATTTAATAAATTTTGTTGAATGGACTTCATCCGCGTTTCATACATTTTTGGTCCAAATGTCGGTGTTTCCGCTCTGACTTAAAATTCTTCCTGTATTTACAGAAAGTACTTTGGGGGTAGGTACTTTACACCAAACTGAACAACTTTCGCTATTGGACCAACATTGAAAGGGCGAAAACAAATGCTGCTGTTTCATAGAAAACGTTCGAACCAAATAAGTGGAACAGCATATTTTCATTCCAATTGTAAAATTTGTTCAGTTTGATTGTCTGAAGCACCTCCTAATAGTAGACTTCACACCGAGGGCAGGAAAGTAAGAAACGTCTCATATTCATAGTAATTTTTGACCGAGGCGTGACAACAAACATGTGATCTGAGGCTTTCTTATTTACTGCCCGAGGTTAGTATACTATTTTTCTCCTCTACGGAGGTGGGAAGCGGCAACTTCGTTTAGCGCAGTGGGACGTAAATTGACTCTTTCCGTCCGGAGGGGAGAAAAGTATGTATCGTATTTAAGTGTAATTAATCATCTAGGTATTGTAAAATATTATTGGCACCTTATTTTGTTCACTACTTTCAAGTCAAATATAAATTGTAAGAATAACGGCCTGTTTCACCATTTCTGAATAAGTTCTTGTTAGTTTATTCGACAGATATTTTGACATAATTTCATACAAAATATGTCAAACTATCTGTCGGATAAGCTAACAAGAACATACCCAGAAGTGGTGAAACAGGCCCTAATGGGATTTTCATTCATGTGCTCAGGTGTTTAGATTTAAAGTTACAAAACGACCTAATTTTGTCCCTTAAACCATGATAAGTGGGTCACCAATACAAAAGATACTTTTCAAGAACAAAACTATCTATTTAAACTCCACTATAACCTCACCCCGCCTTGTGTGGGCATTCATGTCCGGTCACTGCCGCACCTAATTTCGCCGATATTTGAGCAGAGCTGTGCTAATAGAAGTGTGGTTTGACCCTTATTTGAATAATTTCCATTAACGGACCATTCAAATTTAGAATCCTGACTTTGAGTGTGGATATAGGATGTGGATTTTGAACGTCAATTTATTTTATGGAAGAGATTAAGGCTGGGTACAGACTATAGAACGAAGGCGAATAAACGGCGTAGTTTTTAATATAAACGCAACGTGAATGGGTCCACTTCTAGAGCTCATAAACTCACGTCAAAAATATCGAAGTTTAAGTAGCTGTGTCAGAAACCGGTCATCATCAATTACAGTAAAGGATTTGGTTTGTTAGTATTTTTTCACATTTCAACCGTGTTCCGACCTGATAAACCTGGACCATAACTATCATCCAACATCGCTGTTGATCCACATTTGCTGACTTAATCTTTATGTCTTCTTTTATACTTATAAATCAGTTCATTGACTGACTGACTGAATAACTGACTGACAGACAATGCACATCCTATACCAATGAAGATAGAAACAGTCAGTGTACTTCTAATCGCAATAAACCGCACGGCGAAAATCGACCCGTGTAAATCCCGCTTAAGACATCAAGGACGTGTGAACACGCAGCGCTGTATGACAAAACCTAAAGATAAACCAAAATAATTTTTTGTGAAAATCGTTCTAAGGACCAACCCCCACATGTTTTTCTTCTCTCGCAGTTCGTCCACTTGTTTACCTTCGCTTAGTAGGTACGCAGCTTAAGATTTAAGGATGGACGGGACATGGTGGGTTGAAAGGTAAATAAGGGAATGGGTTTATGGAATAGAGGTCATTTCGTGTTTTAATAGGGCAAGAGAAATAAGGACACGGTGTTTGATAAAGTTAACAATAAGAACCCTTATATGACTCACCACCTTTATGGCTTTACACGAAGAGTGGGTCCATGCAAAAAAGGTAAATTTTTCGGGTTTTGAGTTAAGTTGTTTCCAAAAATTATGATGTCCATAATTACAACAAACGAAATAAAAATAAACTGATATTTCCACACTTTCGGCTTAGTAGGGTCAACACGTCTTTCATGGGTAGGGCTGCCATCGCCAAAATCGTCGTCGCCGGGCAAAGACGTCAAAAACCCCGGAGATTTCAGTAAAATCTGGAATTTTCCCCGGACGACCACGAAATTTTTTATTTAAGTTAGTAAGTAGTTGTTCGAAGTGAGCTCAAGATTTTGTCTTATTATAACGAGATTTTGCAATACGATTAAATTGATTTAATACAGCATAAAACCAAGCGAGCGAAGCGAGCTCGAGATTTTGCCAAATATTATAGCGCATTTCCAGGTGCCGTCAAAATCGAGGTCTATAATAAAAGCTGGAGCGAGCGAAACGAACTCATGATTTTGCTACACAACAACTCGATTGTTCACTCGTATGCCTATAGGATGACAAACGATTGTATCAATACGCTATACAACCAGGAACGAGCGAAGTGAACTCGAGATTTGCAATACGACTTAATCAAATCAATACAACATAAAACCGGGAGCGAGCGAAGCGAGCTCGAGATTTTTTCATGTTATAATAAGATTTTGCAATACGATTATATCGATTCAATACAGTATAAAACCAGGAGCGAGCGAAGCGAGCTCAAAATTTTTTCAAATATTATAGCGCATTTCTAGGTCATGCCGAAATCGAGGTCGAATAAAAGCTGGAGCGAGCGAAACGAACTCATGATTTTGCTACATCTTAGATCAAAATAAAATCAATGGATAGGCCTATAGCGCGGTAAGTTGGAGCAAACTCCTGGTGCACTTGGTCCATACAAACTAGCGCCATTATCTGTCAAATCTAGGGTACTTGCATACAAATTTGAAGTAAACCTTTCATTTGTTTTGCCTCATTTTTCTGGTTTGAAATGTTCGCATAAGACCTATCCATTCATTTTATTTTGATCTAAGTGCTACATAACAACTTGATTGTTCAGTTTATGCCGAAATCGAGTTGATTTGTGGATAAAACGAACGTTTTATTACCATTATGTGTAAAAATAATCGGGTCTTACCCGGACACAGTAAGTGTCCGGGTTTCCCCCGGACACTTTCGTGACGACCCCGCCCGGACGCCCCTCAAACTAGGACAAATCCGGGGAAACCCGGACGGATGGCAGCCCTATTCATGGGTCACTGTATACGCTGTTATAATAAAATCCCCGAGACCATTTTGAATCTTTCCGAAAACATGTTTAAAATTCAGATCAAAAAAGTCATCTGTAAAAAAGCATTTTATAAAGTGGATGATTATTTAAATTAAATGATCAAAATGCTTTGGTCTGAGTGTCACTAACTAAGTTTATTGTATAGTATCAATTAAATTGAATACACATAGATTTGCAGTTTTGTATGATACTTCTGATTTTTTATCGCTATTTCGTCTTATAGGAAAAGTTGTTCAGGTGATGGTCTGGGATGGATGGTTGAAGGTCTGATCATTCTTTTAAAATTTTGACGGTATGTTTGAAGGACCCTATAGAATCTATAGATCATAGAGAAAACTGGAGGAATTCTTTGTTCACGTCAAGTTCCTAAGAAATCTCAGGTAGGAAATACGAATAGAGATAGAAGATAGAAAAGCTTCTCCGGAAATATACGAACCGTCAAACTCTCCATTGCATAAAACCTGTATTCTACTTATAGTACCTACTTACTCTAAACTCACCCTCCGTGCATTACTTCATACTCCTATAAACAGGCGAAGTTGTAAAAGTTTCTCTTTTACACATTTTGTTCAGATGGAGTGTAAAAGAATAATAAAAATATCTGTCACAAAAGAAATAAATAATTGACGATTCCGTTGGTGTGATGGTAATAACTCCTCGGATCCAGATAAAGAACGAAACCTACAAGTACAGTACTGTACTCGTCAATGTATCGAATAACATTTTTTTAATGATTTTTTGAGCCGGTCTTCAGTTGCAAATTGGGATTATTTATTACGAGTGTTTACCCGCGACTTCGTCCGCACAAATTATATACCAGATTTTAAGTCAGATCATAAGCTAACAAACAAACAAAAATTCATCGAAATCAGTTCAGTAGTTTTTGCGTGATGCCCGAACAAACAAATAAACAAACAAACAAACAAACGAACAAACGAACAAACACACAAACAAACAGACAGACAAAACTTCTAAAAAAGGTTGATTTCGAGTCAGGGATACCTATAAACCATATCGTAATCTTTTTTTTATAAATATCTTCAATGTACAGAACACTTCGGTTACAGTTTTTTAATAGTTTAGATAAACGTAGCATATAGGGGTTTTCTACTATGATGAAGGCTTTTCAGGGGATGATCAGACTACGAGTATAAAACTGAAAAACTTTCTCTATGGGAGCAATATCGAAATCGCGAGAAAAAAACAGCTTACATTTGGGTCGATTAGGTTTACAATTTTGTATAAAGACCCTGTATATATTTTCACGACTTTTATCTCCAAAGAGGTAATCAGAGATATTGTAAATATAGACAGCGTTATTACGACCTTGAACATTTTACTTCCACTGTGCGTCACTTATTACAAATAGGATAAAGGCCTCCGCACATTGCATCGATATTATCGAGCGATTTTATCGAGAGATAAAATCGACAGCGATATCGCGACACCTTACACACAGCAGTGATTCCGCGATTCGCGTCACGCATGCGCCCCACCACTGAATGTAGTCGAAAGAGTTGCGATAATATCGCGGCAGTGTGTGGGATCGAGCGCGTCCCCATACAAAATGTACTGAGAACAATTATCGCATAATCGCAGCGATATTATCGCTCGATAATATCGCGGCAGTGTGTAGGATCGCACGCGTCTCCATACAAAATGTACTGGAAACAATTATCGCAAAATCGCAGCGATATTATCGCTAAAAGAGGTAAGCGTGTGCGATACTGATTGAGTGCAAGCAAGACTGAAAAACGCCACCGTCTACATTTTCTGCCACGCTTCCTACCAAGCGGGGTAAAATTTGTGGGGGGCGGGGAGGGGAGTGTCCGTACTGTACGACTCTTATATTTTTGATGTGATACTTCTTATGGTCGCATGAAAACAGATTCAATTCGCATTCAATATTTCAAAAAAAATCACAAAATATTAATCACTCAAACAAGCAAAATTGATGAAGGTTTTCACTGCCTTATTGCCTCAACGAAGCTAACTCAATTATGATTAATCAAGCAGTTTAATTTTACCACTTCAAAGGTACTAGTTAAGGTAGGTAATTCAAATTAAATATTAATTGTATAAAGTGTTAATTATGCTGGACTGGGTATTAGCTATTAGCTATCTTGCTCGTGAATATTTTGCGGAACAAAGAGGATGCGGCTTAGGCAAGTTGTATTATAGAGTGTAGGTACTAAACGTATGAAATAAAGAACATATTATGAGGCACTGAGAAGATCGCTAGCTAATACTCAGTATTAGCTAGCTGTCTTGCTCGTGAATATTATGTGAAATAGAGATGGTGCGGCTTAGACAAGTTGTATTATAGAGTGTAATTAACGCGCGCCAGTTCAAATAGGTACACAAGAAGTACAATTTAGCTTTAAGACTTATTTTGTAATATAAAATCATAATATTAAGTAGAATTTAATAAAGAACAACGTGTACACTTGGGGGGGAGATATGTGGGGATACCCACATTTGCATTTTACTCGGTGGTGCACCGACAAATAGGGAACCGCCGATATGTATAAAATAGGGACTACTTTCCGAAATAAATTAGTACGCACTGATACTCACATCTTTCACTACCTACTGTCCTAGCCACCGCTACCATCCTCACACGCTCCGCACGAGAGTTCCCCAAAGGAACTAAACGTATAAAATAAAGAACATATGAGGCACTGAGTAAGATTGCTATCTAATACCTAGTATTAGCTAGCTATCTTGCTCGTAAATATTTTGTAGAACAAAGAGCATACAAATGCAGTACCTAGGTACTCTCAAATTTATAAAGTGTGCTGTTTTTTTTTCGATTCAGTCTCCATACTGAAAGTTGTTTTACCACCCCTTTAAAATATTACTAATGTTAGCAGAAAAGTGGTTTCTTGCGGACTCCTCTGCGTGCTCTATGGATCGCCCTCCTGCACTCTGAAGTTGACAAGACATACGTCACTTCCTCCCCGCTCCCCGCGCGACGCGCATACGCAAATCTGTATAATTATTGAGGAAAAGTATATTAAAATGTATCTAAACTATCCAAAGAGTTTCCCTTCTATTACTAAGTAGTGTGTTTTCTTACACCTTGTATTTTGTTATTATAGTATCAAGTGACAATATGATCGTAAATCTGAAATGTTATACGAACGTGTAACAGATTTAGTTTCGTGGTAATTGAATTCAAATCATGTTTAGGGATAAGCTCTAATATAGCGTCGTATATCTTGAAGATGGAATACTGGTGGATTAACCTATTGTCTTAGAATATTAATCAACCATTATGATATCTAAAAGCTGTTTTATTTAGAAGTTATAAACAAAGAAACACAAAACCGTCTTTCAGGTTCGGTACTTCTTTTTCTTTAAAACGTTTTTTTGTGACAGATGTATGTTATAAGAGATAAGTGTAGGTGTACTTTATGCAACAATCAGCAGCAATGCTGATTCAGTGTTTATGGGGTGTAGAGCATCTCAGTGTTGGGGATGGACCAGGTCTGCCTGCATAACGTCAGTCGATTTAGGAGTTACAGACGTTTAAAGGTCAGTAAAAAATTAACGATCAGCTGTGAGGCTGATCGTATGATATTATTGTAGTATGCACTGTAGCTATGTGAATAGTACAAAAACTGACATGAACCTAAAACTAGTAACTAAACTTTTTGAAACCATTTAGACCAGAATTCACAGTTTTTGAAAAATGAACTGTCAGCAATAAAATTGTTAACTGTTAAAATATATAGTTTCAAAGTTAAAGTGGCTCAAAGATTTCCATACAAATCTTAAATAAATCCTTAAACTATGGAAATCTGACAAGACAGACATAGATGTTAATTTCTAGATCGTCTTTAAAAAATTATTGACTTTAATAATTGTATTGAAAATTGTACGAAACTTCGTTTGTATGCTACCATAACACTTAGTTGCGTCGTACAACACACACTAAAATAAATAGTGTGTTCCTTTTTAAGCCGAAACCACAAGACGAACCGTTTTTCCATTTTTTCTTTTACTTCTCGTATTGAGTACTTTTTTTACTACAAACAGCGAAATATAAAAGCAAATAACCTAAACCTGATATTATGCAGAAAAAGCCTAAGTAGGTAACCCTAACGGTCCTTAGCAACTGAGGTATCCGATTTTAGAAGATACACTTTCAGAAAAGTTTTATCCCATTAGAGCGTATTCACGTTTCATACAATAGGCACATTTACGAAGGTGAGAATGTTTAGAATTCGAAATACAACTTGTATACAGAAACCCAAAACCTTTAAACCCGGGATCTTATTGTGAAACTACCAGATACAATCTGTATCAAATAGACATGGTGTTTTTGGAAGTTTTTAGCGATTCTGCTAATATTTATTAAATTAATTTTTGACAAACAAAAATTTTCTAAGTCTTAGGGGGGTATTGACACTCAAGTGTAGATCTCTTCTTGAGTATTGGTATAGAAAAGGATGCAAATACATACAACGTATACATGCATCCCTGTCTATCTTTACTTAAGAAGATATCTCCACTTGAGTGTCGTTTACTGAAATGAAATCTGTTTTCGACTGAAATAAAATTAAAAAAAAAAATTGCTGTCATGGTTATTTAAATAATAACGAGTATAATAAGAGCACCGATTTCAAATAGCACCTATTGGCATTTTTACTTTTGGTTGTAGGTATCTAACCACTACCATCATCGTCGTCAAAAACGTACTTACGTAATACAGGGTGAAATTGATATCATTAGCATCCTTTTAAACTAAGAGTCTACCCATCAAACTGAACAACTTTTACTGAGCAAAACGATCGGAGCAAAAAAATATCCGCTGTTCCATACTAAACTGTAATAAAATACAATGCCTACTCGACTCAAATGTATGCAACAGCAGATTTTTTTTTGTTCCGATCGGTTTTCTCCCATATTAAAAGTTGTTCAGTTTGATGGGTAGACTCTGACTCTTAATTTATAAGGATGCTAATGATATCAATTTCACCCTGTAGGTATATCTCATTAACTCATAATTACTATCTCAAATGATTTGAGAAGTAATTTATCTATCTCAAATCACCAATTATAATTTCAATTAAGCCTTCAGACTTGTCAATAAGCCTGTAAGCCTCGTCTCGTTTAATCTGTTAGAACTGTGATTCTCAACCTATATAATGGAACAGATTCTTCATTTCAAATAAGGACGAAAATATATTCCTATTCCTGTATAGCTTTCTGGCCAATTCTGATTTGCAAATATAATTTATTTGCCAGAAAGATATACTATTCGACATATTGTCTTGGACGTTACTATAGCTGTTCTAAGAATAAGTGAGAGGAAATGTTTCAAATCTTTTCAAATCTTCAAAAAAGTTACCTACGTAGCTTATTGAACACAGCAGAATTTTTTCGACGATTTCTTCATTTCTCCATGGTGAATGTTTTTCAGTTCGATGGTCTAACTAAACCCCTTTAAATATTACCAGTGTGTTTTTTTGCAGCCTGTAGACAGACTGATTCACGAGGAAGGTTTGTATAAAGCCACCCTGGCTTTATAGGCATCGGGTCGCAAGTATATTATAAATCTTCACAACTATTAACTCACACAATCACTGGGCACATTTACTACGGTCTAGATTATTGAACTATACCTATAAACAACTATAAACATTATGTAAAATAGGTTATAAATTACGACCCAGTGGTACTTTGAGAAGCCCAGAGTTAATAAAACTGCGTAGGTCAAGCCTTTGTTTAATTTCCGGTGGGCGATGCGGACGTAATTGTCGAGAAGTTGCGGGTTGTCGTTAAACTTGGGATCTGATTCGGTGACGATTTGGGGCACTGGGTACCAGGGTACGGGTTAAGTACAGTTACCGAAAACTGGGCAAAATATATGAAGTTAAAAATTGTGTTGACATCTAGTTGCATGCTTAATGGTATATTATTCGGAGCGCGCTCCATACAAACGTACTATGGTGATATTTTCAATACTAACCAATTGAAGTCGATGAAATTTTGCAGAAACAATCTAGACACAAATTTCTATGCTTGTATAGAGTCAGATTTTCGTTAAAATGTATAGTTTTCAAGTTACAGTGCCTCAAAGATTTCCATACAAATCTTAAATTAATCCTAGCATTGAAACTGTATATTTTAACGAAAATCTGATTCCATAGAAGCATAGAAATTTGTGTCTAGATTTTTTCTGCAAAATTTCATTGACTTTAATTGGTTAGTATTGAAAATATCACCATAGTACGTTTGTATGCAGCGCGCATTTTCGCTCTCGGAATAATATTCTCTTAAGTACAGTTACCAAAAACTGGGCAAAATATTTGAAGTTAAAAATTGTGTTGACATCTACATAGTTGCATGCATAAGGCAAGGTGAGATCTGAAGTATGCAATTTTAACAATGTAGTCTTTGCGCTACAGATTCTATGAATGATATTGAATAAATAGGCATCCCGCTACGAAATCGGTTTAAGGGGCTATGGCCCCTTAAACGGTCCCGACGAATATTTTCTATGAGAAACGCGATTGCCAAGCGCTCCAAAAAGTGTGTGCGTGATCCGTATTTTCGATTAAAAACAACTAACCAAAGTACTTTTTCTAGATTTTTTTTATGATTGCACTAGTTAAACTAATGGTGAATATGTGAGTATAAATACCAACAATCGGAAACTATTTTAAAGTCTTCTAAAACGAGAAAAATGTTTAAAAATGCATGAAAATAACGTCATCTTTGTGACGATTTTCTATCGAGTGAAGTAATTCCAATCGTGTATTCAGTTGATGATTTCACTAGATGAACTATCCAAAAATACTGAGGTATGACTTTAGTTTCGGTAAATGGTATAAATCTAGTCGTAAAATGAAAAATAAAAGATGCCTCCGAGGTATTTCCACCTACTATTACGTCTTAAGGTAAAGGAGTCTCCTTTTTTTTACCGTTCAATAGCGCCTTCTTCTTCTTCTTCTGCCTCGCCTTGTCCCGTTACACGGGGTCGGCTTTCCCAATCATGCGACGCCATTCAGGCCTTTGGTAGACATCTTGTTGGCGGAGTCCTAACGCTTTCATGTCTCTCTGGACATTCGTCAACCAGGTGGTTTGAGGTCTCCCTCTTCCCCTTTTTTTTGTAGCAATGGAAAGGCACTTTTTAACGACGTGATCGTCTGGTCTTCTCATCACGTGACCGTACCATCTCAGCCTCGCTTCACCTATCTTGTCGGTTATGGGTGCGATCTTAAAGCTCCCTCTTACATATTCGTTGCGCACCTTATCTTTAAGAGTTACTCCACCCGACCACCGTAGCATACGCATCTCCGTTGTGTGGAGTTTCTGTTCATGCATCTTTGTGGTCGGCCAGGTCTCGCTGCCATAGAGTAGTGCTGGTCTCACTGCTGTTTTATAGATTTTTCCCTTTGTTTTTATTGGGATTTTCGTATCACACAGAACTCCGGTCAGCGAGCGCCACTTGTTCCACCCAGATGTTGTCCTATGAGTAATGTCTGCTTCAATTGACCCATTTTCTGAGATAACCGATCCCAGGTATTTGAAGGTTTTTACTCGTGGGAGGGCTATGTCGCCGAGCTTGATAGTTGCGCTGATGGCAGTGTCAGGGTCGAAGTTACAGATCATACACTCAGTCTTAGTTCTACTGATTCGTAAACCATTTGACTCTAGTGACTCTCTCCATTTTTCCAGGTTTTCTTGTGTTTCGATCAGGTTTTCGGAAATCAAGGCCACATCATCCGCATATAAGAGATTCCAAGGTGTCGGTTTTTGAATTTTTGCAGTTAGATAATTCATCACTATATTGAAGAGCAAGGGGCTTAAGGCGCTGCCCTGGTGTACACCTACTTTTATGTCGAAGCTCTCGGACTTCCCCGCTGGACATCGCACGCAAGTTTGTACCTCTGTGTACATGTCTACCATAAGTCTAATGTAGCATTCGGGAACACCGTGTGCTCTTAGAGCTTGCCAAATGATGTTTCTTGGTACCCGGTCAAAGGCCTTTTCTAGGTCTATGAAGACCATAAACAGGTTCTGTTTGTTTTCCCGAGCTTTCTCCATTACTATTCTGATAGCATGAATTGCGTCCGTGGTACTTTTTCCTGGTGTAAAGCCAAATTGATTTTCTGTTAATGTTACGAGGTTCGAAAGGCGTTCGCTCAAGACTCTTTCCCAGACTTTGAGGGTATGTGAAGTCAGTTTAATACCACGAAAATTTCCACAGTCCCGCACGTCTCCTTTATTTTTATAGAAAGGAACTAGTATGCTCTTCCGCCATGCGTCTGGCATTCTTTCAGTTCTGAGGATGTTGTTAAAAAGTTCGCACAGCCACACCTCCCCGTCTTTGAGGGTTTTCCAGATTTCAGCAGGTATTTCATCTGGTCCACTTGCTTTATGATTTTTCATCTTAGAAATGGCTTTTCTGACTTCTGTGATTGTGACTTCGTTTGCAGGTCCTTGTATTCGTGGTTCTTCTGTTTCTGTTTTGCGTGGAAATTCTTCATTTAGGAGGTCGTTATAATATCTATACCATCGTCTACATATGTCTTTGTCATTTGTGAGCAGCACCCCTCTCTCATCCTTTATATATTTTGTAGTATTTATATCTTTGGTGTTGTGATATCTGTGTTTTGCTACCGTTCAATAGCGCCATCGTTACAATATTATAGATTTGTCAATAATGAAAACCCGAAATGAAAAAGTGCTATTCCAAGTTTCTTGAGAAGCCTAAAAGCTATTTAATCTATCTATACATATAATAAAATTATAAACTTGGCGATGATGTACATTGAAGATAAATGCAAAAAAATTAATTGGGGGTGTTTAGGATACGTAATGGAATACATTAAGACCATTTTTAGAATTTTTGTCTGTTTGTCTGTTTGTCTGTTTGTCTGTTTGTTTGTTCGCGCATCACGTAAAATCTACTGAACCGATTTGGATGGGATTTTCACTAAAGTATAGGGCATGGTTTGGTTTAAAATATAGGCGATGTTTCATCGCAATCGGTTCATTCAATCAAAAGTTACGCATAACTTAAAAACTACTTAACCGATTTTAATGGGGGTTTCAGAAAAATATAGGGCTTAGTTTGGATTAACGTGTAGGCTTTATTTCATCGCAATCGGTTAATTCAATCAAAAGTTATGAATATTTAAAGTCAGTGGTCTGAGTGTATGGAGTATAGCGGGTGCCGCAATCAAGCGTAACGCTGAACGGATTTGGATGAAATTGGATATTTTTTTTACCGGTAATGCGTTCCTGTGGGATAATTTTCAATGATTACCATTTCGACATTATGCATTTGGGTATGCAAGTATGGTAAATACTAATTGCTTTTTTCAACGCTTTCTTCAGAAAGCTCAGTAGCGTATTTGGTGAAAGGTCGGACTTTTAAATACGGGTCGATGGTTCGAATCTTGGTGCAGAACTTTTTTTGTTTTTATTTTTTTTCTCATCATAATCATGAAAATATCACATTTCATCAGCAAGAGCATAGGAGAATCTGAAGTTTAGATTATATAGGCTTTATTTCATCGGAATCGGTTTACACAATCAAAAGTTATGAGTAGTTGAGTAATACAAATTACACAAATGTAATTGTACTTATCATACTTTATGTGCCTGCCTATTCTGTGTATGTGTATTTCAAAAGACCGACGGGAAGAGGCCGGACGGCCTATAGCTTTAGTCTCCTAGCAGAAAGGCAAGTGCCTCCTGTGGCACACTACATGCAAGTAAGCACCTTCGCAGCCAGACCTCAGTCGCACGTCACGGACACCTGGAGCAGCCGCTGAACTTGCTCCCACTAAGAAGAGAGTCCGGTACTCAGCCTTGGAGCGTCAAATCTCTTTGTTTCTGTCACCGTCAAGACCACAGGGACATGGGGAGCCGAAGCTAAAAGCGTCATTGCTGAAATTGCGCGTCGACTTTGCGAGAGGAAATATGTTCCCGCCCTGGGTCGTTCCGGCTGGGCTGGTAATGTCTGCCGAAGAACTGACGACCAAAAATTTTGACCATTAACCGGTTAGATGTGGGACGACCTAACGGCCTGGAGTCGGCACAGGGCGAACTGCAGCGCAAAAAGCGATTTTTAATCCGCCTACGCGACGGACACAACACTCAGTATATATTATTGAAAATTTGGATAGTATTGAAAAAATAGAGAAAATATTGGATAGTATTGAAAAATCGCTTTTCGCGCCGCCGTTCGCCCTGTCCCATGGCCATTGGTCAGGCCATAAGGCAGTTAGCGTGGAGTAGTATATACAAAGGAGCAGGCGACCGCGGGGCGACCCACACACACGAGGCGGCGCACCGTCGACGCTGAGCTACGAGCAGCCGGGTTGAGTTGGCGCGACATTGTACACCAGGCGCAGGACAGGGAGAGGTAGCGGCGTCTCACGAGGGCCCTCTGTACCATCGGGGTACCATAGGAGAACAACAACAACACTATATACCATGGTAGTGTGGAGTACTATGTACCGTGGTAGCTCGGAGCGACTGGACGAGGAAGGCCGAGGATAGTATTGTAACGCGCCTTGGGAGAGTCCTATGCTCAGCAGTGAACAATGACAGGTTGATGATAATGATACTTGCATCTGTTTTTATAAAACATGCAGTTACAGTATCCTTTTTTGTGTAGGTACCTACACTACCTAATTACATATAGATACATACAAAAACTCAAGACCATATTTCCCTTCTCAGGGGGTTCAGAAACAATGCAATAACTGAGAATACTGTCTGGTAACTTAAGTGCCTACATAATAGTACCGGAAATACTTTTTTGTTAACAGTTAACATGAAAAAAAAAACATTGGGTTCCAACTCTTCAGTGTTGATGCTGCAGGGGTCCTGACTGTCTAAGCCATGAGACTTGAGGATTTGCGAATTAGATTATTAGGATCAAGCAGAGTCCTCTTCAAGGCTACCTACTCCGTAGGGTATTGTCAACATAAACTAAGAATGAGTTACTGTTTAGGGGTGTGTGTCTGTGCTTTTATTATTATTATTATTTATTTATTTACCAGATACATGAATTGACACGACTTAAATAATACATCACATAAACCAAAAGTGATTTAAAAAAAGTAGAGATTAGTGTTTTTTTTTTTTAGAAATCTATCAAGCAATTTAGATGTCGTTTTGAGAAATGTATGGAGATTGTACTTTATGTTTTAATTAGATGGCAATGATGGCAATATTATGTGATCATTTTTTTCTTTACTTTTTTTTTAAATGTTATTTCTCTTTCTTTGCATTTCTTACTATTTTTTTCTTTCTCTTAATATTATTAAGAACTTCTTTGCGCGTACGAAGTCGCGGGCACAGCTAGTTATAGAATAATTTTATAGGTTTTAAACATTTCACTTTGAACAATATTGAAATAAAATACTTCAAAGTACGTTTAAACCTGTTAAAAACCTATAAAAAGTTTTGTACAAAAATTGTTTTAGCTTTTGTAGTTAGTTGGAGTTTTTAATTTCGGTTTTCTTGATTGTGAAATCTTAAATATTGTGATGAGAGCGCCTCTGAAAGGTAAAACGACTCTTAAGCATGCAGTTGATGTAAATGTGAATATGTTATTTCGAAAAGTATAGTTAAAACCATGCCTGCAAAACAAACTCTCCTATTATTTTTATTTTGCATGTGGTATTGTAATAGGATAAAATAAATTTTAGTTTTATCTTCTTAGGCCCGATTCGACCAAACGCGAATAAATTTTATTCTTAGATTAAGTCGCCGGTTGCTACAGAGTAAACTGATTTTGCGTTTTACCAACCCTAATGTAAACTAAATGTCAATGTCACATAATTAAAAAATTTATAATAAAAAGGAACCTACCAAATTAAAACTGTATAACCTCACATTGCAATAAGTACGGATACAACGACCTCTTTCTTTAGGTGAATTATACATTCGTTCTTTTAGTACGGGGTGTGTAAACACCAAAAATAAAATTGTTCCTTGTATAGTTACTCTTCTATAAATCTAAATTTGGTCGAATTCGGCCTTAGTAAAAAAACGTTTGAAAATAACGCTAAACTCTTATTTTCTGTAATTTAATACTATTTTTATTTTTTTAATACTAGGTAGGATGAAGTATAAAAAGTTATGAAATATTGATGACGTCACTTGTGGGTACCTATCTAGTACAATTTTTCATACAAAGCGCACGTTTTGACATTCGATTAACGCTCAGTTGCAAAAACGCTGATTAGAGGTAATCCTCCATTGAATCCCTTGCTGTCACTTTTTGTCTTGTTGACGTAGTAAAAGCTAGCAAGAGATTTAATTGAGGATTAACTCTAATGAGCGTTCCTGCAACTGAGCGTAAGAGTTGCTAATTTGACTAGTTGTCCGCTCCCCTATTCAGAGCCAGGATCTCGAAACTAAGAAAAACTGAATTAGGTATCAACATTGTTAAGACCGGCCACTAAAAGTATACCTAATTAGAAGCTGAGCGGGTCGACAGGGTTATCCACTAGACCACTATAGTGGTCGGAGGGACGTGGGTTTGTGTATTATGTAAACATGAACAGTAATTGGGTTGACCGTCTCATTTGGTGGGTTAAGAGTTTTGCTCATGTTCCGTAATGAGCCCACTGGTTAGTATACTCTTACTTTACTTATATATTTTCGAAAAATGGAAGAAATTCCGTTTTTTTTTATAGCATAAGCATATGCTCATGACTATATTCATCGAGGGTCAGAGATATTCTGAAAGCTCAAAACGTCCACGTTTCACCAGTAGTACCGGAACTCTGTCCAGTGTGACGGGGGGTGAGCCAGTCGCAACTTATAATGGACAGTGGGTACAATACATGCCTCGAAGTTGAAGCATGCAGGTTTCCTCGCGATGTTTTCCTTCACCAAAAAACCAGTGGTGTTACAAATCGTTCATAAATTCGAAAAAACTCATTGGTACGAGTCGGCCTGGACGGGGATCGAACCATCGCCTCCTGCACGGCAGGCAAGGTTACTCGCCACTGGACCACCACGGCTTTTATCCTATAACCATTAGTTTTTAATTAGTAACGAAACTTTAAGGGTGTATTCAGACCGTGAATATGAACAACTTTCCCTAAGAAACATGGGTCGAAAAACGAGAAAAAATATTGGACCTCTCATACAAAAGTGCGGATTTTCTATGGGAGGTCCAAAAAAATTCTCGTTTTTCGCCCCATGTTCCTTTGGGAAAGTTGTTCATATTCACGGTCTGAATACACCCTTAAAGCTTCGTTACTAATTAAAAACTAGTAGTGTAATAGCTTTAGCAACTTTTCATAAAATGACACTAAATAAATAAAATAAATAAATAACGCTCACAGGCACATAGGTACATTGTAATGATCCCAAACTAAGCACTAAAGGCTTTTATTATGGAAACCATACAACAACGGCACGAACATAATATAACATCCATGACCGAACCGGGATTCGAACCCAGGACCCTGGTTTGGCAGTCCGGCGTGGTAACCATTACACCAACCGGGTCGCAACTCTACAGGGTGTTTCATAAGTAACAATAAATTTTTAAAACTCATAAGGGGGTTGTTTAGACCGTCAAACTGAACAACTTTCTCTATGGGACCAACATCGAAATAGCGAAAAAAATAATTTTAAATCCCATAGGTACATATTTTAGCTTTAGTCGATTTGTAGAGTATAGAACATACATTTTTTTTTCGCGATTTCGATATTGGTCCCATAGTGAAAGTTGTTCAGTTTGATGGTCTACACCACCCCCTTAAATGTTTATTTCTAGTTTTGTAACACCTTGTATAATAAAAAGAAAAGAAATGTATCGTTTAACCAAACCTGCAAAGGCTGAACTCAACAAAATCACCAGTTTGTGTTGTTTTCCACTTAAAACATTTCGAGGTCTGGAATTTCGGCTGTGTCCCTGATACTGCCTAACGATTTCTTTTTCTTGAATAATACCTACTTCGAAAGAAGAAGTACTTAATGAGTACTTAATAGAGGGTAGTTTTTTAAAGAAGCAGGGTATCATAGTTACAAAGTTCTAGCGATGAAAAGTTACTGCACTTTTATAAAAGTTTCCCGCTTCCTGGAGATCAGGTGTTCCCGTTCGCTTTTCCGGTTAATAATGAAACATCTTTCTATTGATTAGCTAAGTTTTCCGAGAAGAAGAAGAAAAAGTAGGTCTCTTGACGGCCTAAGAATACTTCCATACTTCGTCCATTTTACATTTGCTGTAATATATAGGTAATGAAAGATCAATAAGCTTTTTAACAGAACAATAAAATTTTCTATCAATTGAAGACATTACAAATAACAATACAAGGTGTTTCATAAGTAAGAATAAATTTTTGAAACTCTTAAGGGGGTTGTTAAGACCGTCAAACTGAACAACTTTCTCTATGGGACCAACATCGAAATCGCGAATAAAATAATTTCATATCCCATACATATTTTAGCTCTAGTCGATTTGTAGAGTATAGAACATAATTTTTTTTTTCGCGATTTCGGTATTGGTCCCATAGTGAAAGTTGTTCAGTTTGATGGTCTACACCACCCCCTTAAAGGTTTATTTGTATTTTTGTAACACCTTGTATAAAGGGTGTTAGGGAAAAGTATTAAGCTTTAAACCACATACTCTACCCATCAAACAGAATAACTTTTACTATGGGAGCAAACGGATCGGAGCAAAAAAAAATCTGCTGTTATATACAATTCAGTTGAGTAGATATGGGAGTTTAG
This sequence comes from Agonopterix heracliana, assembly GCA_963693445.1. Taxonomy (NCBI): domain Eukaryota; kingdom Metazoa; phylum Arthropoda; class Insecta; order Lepidoptera; family Depressariidae; genus Agonopterix; species Agonopterix heracliana. Next base: position 5,399,322 of record OY856326.1, read on the forward strand.
TGAGATATGGAACAGCAGATTTTTTTAATGCTCTGACAGGTTTGCTCCTATAATAAAAGTTGTATAAAGGTTATTGATAATTTTCCTTACACCCTTTATGCAAGAGCGTCGGTGGTTCGTTGCGGAGAAGTATGAACTCTATGGGAGCGTGTAATTTCTCAGTAGTATGGAGACTTCATCAATAGGGTCCGGGTTCGAATCCGCACGGACGACTTACCTACTATTTTATGTACCTATGAGTTTTTATTTATTTATTTGCATCAGGCAACAGTACAATGTAAAATTATCACGGGCCCATATTATAAATACCTTAACCTAAAATACATAAAAATAAAACTTAACTAACTATCTTAAAACTTAACATTTAACACTCCCTAGGGTTTATTGTCCTCGCTTCCCTAAAGCGCTTCGCATTTTTTTTACCTATGTACGTAATACCCAGTGCTCTCAATCGGCGAAGGAAAACATCGTGAAGAAACTTGCATACGTTGAAGAAGAAATTATTTGTAGTCGACCAATCCGCATTACACTATCGACCGCAATCCCGCAATCAGTGGCTTACAATTTAAAAAAAAATCACTTCTTCAATTTTCAGCTTTTTTGAACACCGTCGGACGAAGCCGCAATGTGCAAACATTCCTTGTACAAAGCACAAAGCAACTTTCTAAATATAAAGTACAAAATTGGCCACAACAAAAGCAAAATTAATCTCCTTTCATCCGATGCACAGCTCATAAACGTCGGATAAAATAAACGTTAAGTTAGGGTTACCATGCGATGGGATTTTTCCGGGGAGTGTTAGGAATATTAAATTAGGCAGTTGACTGGAATTTGCAAAAAATGTTGGCAATATGATTATAAACAAATTAAAGTATAATGGTTAAAGGCAAATACATTTTTCTAATCCCAAACTGAAACTTCAATTTGGGATTAGGCTTTGGGGCTTTTGGGCTTTTCATTATGGGAACCAGACAAGAACGACGCAAACATGTATTGTATTAAATTCTGATTCGAACCCATGACTGCGGCTTCGTGATCTACGGCCTTAGATCAAAATAAAATTAATGGATAGGCCTTACGCGAACATTTCAAACCAGAAAAATGAGGCAAAAAAAATGCCCTAGATTTGACAGATAATGGCGCTAGTTTGTATGGACCAAGTGCACCAGTAGTGTGCTTCAACTTACCGCGCTTTAGGCCTATCCATTATTTTTTTTTATCTAAGGATACGGCTATATCGCGCCTTTTATAAAAAGAAAGAGATCAAAAAAGGAGCAATGGCCCTATATCCCACTCTGTCATGCTTCGCCGGCTGGTGACCCTACATTTAAATTTGTACGAGCTGGCTAAAACCGAAAGCTTCGTTTCGCGAAAAGCGTCAAATTATAAAATCTTCGTCGAACGTTATTTAGCCGGGTTCTGGATGCCGCTCCATATGCAAAGCTAAATTGGTTTTCCCTTTTGACTTTTTACCTCCAATCCTAGCCAATGTGTTTTTTCATTTATCTTTGATACGATAGCAAGGGGCAATTTTCACTTGTGCATGCTTTCTGTGGAACGCTAATACAGTTTTCATACGCTACCGATTTGTGAAAATATTAAATGAGATATTTTTTACTTTTAGTATCAGTTTTATACATAAGGAAAGGTATGTTCAGATGGTTTGATCATATGGAAATACTGGATGAGAGCAGATGGACGAGTGCTTTGCGTGCTGAGATTGGAACTGTTGGAAGTGGATGGCCTAGACGTATGTACATATACGGACCAAATTAGTGACGTGCTTAAAAGGGCCAGGTCAGATCTACCCGAAACCGACGAGCTTCATGCACGCTCGTCGGTCGTCGGACTCCCCATTTGGAGTTCCTATGACTTATAAATAAAGTGTCCCGCTGGCTAGAGGTTTTTTCAAACAAATGCCGTTCTTCCATTCTAACGGAACAAATTTTAATTCTGATTGGATTCGATAGAACGAATTCGGAACTAAATCCCAGACATACTCGCATCCTTCTAGGACATACGTGGACATAGGGTCCCGCTGAGTGTAGCCACACTTACGTACCTACGCTCATACTTCAGTAAACACTGTATAGTAACCATAACTTTTTTAAGCTACATCCATTAAATTAGCTATCAACCAGAATTCTCCATCGAACTTTTAGTTTTACAAAGAAGCATACTTCTTGGGGTGTACTCAAAGAAAAACTTCTCGAATAATACCCAAGTTTACAACGGGATAGTTCCTGCGTTGGTTTTGGAAATTAAATAACAACTTTAAAGGAACGCTGTTAATCTCTATTGCCGCTGAAAAAGGAAGTTTGTTCTCATTACTGAGGTTTGAAAGTTGTTTGTTTTATAATGTTGTTACTAAGAATCTATGTTGAGTAAAGTTGAACGATTGGCTTCATCGAGCAATGAGTCGCTATTCAGGGTGTACAATACGTTCCGTACCTAACGGCACAGCATAACTATATTAGTCTTCACGGTATGGCAACTGATGTTGGCGACATGCGACATGTACCTGCGCTGAACAACGGTGGGGGGCTTGCGGGGAAGCGGGCGGCGCGGATTTTCCCAAGAGCTGTATGAAGATTTTGGGATCGACTGCGCATGACAAAGAACGTACCGGCTCGGCGGCGGGGCGCGGCGTATTAAGGCCAGGTTATCCTAGTGCAAGCGTCTCTTTCTTGCAAGCATAAGTTTGCAATTAGCCATCCCGCTCCAATTGAAAGCAGGATCGCAAAAAAACATGTTTTTCATCAATATCTTTGCTCATGAGTGTTTCTAAGCTCAAAATTCTACAGACTTCACTAGAAATATTTAATGTATTTAGTTAAGTTCAAGAATAAAAAGTTAAATATCAGCAGTTTAATCACAGTATTGAAAAAACATAACAAAAAGGGGTAACTTTGGGATTTTTTTCTATCTATTAAACTTAATCTAATCGTGTAATTGAGCACGGTCGCCTATCAGCAAGATCCTTAAATAAGACATAATTGGTTTTCAGACTTTAAAACACAGTTTAAAACACTTTCGTTCGTGTTCAAAAAACGGCCTCGACCGGATAACAGCGTCTTAAGAGCGGAGCGTTGCCATACTGTAAGAACTAATATAGTAATGTTGTGCTAACGGGGTGCTTCAGACCATGAAACTGAACAAATTTTACTATGAAACCAACATTGAACTCGTGTAAGTCAACTGTTTCATACAATTTCATACATAATCACAAAATAATGCTTTATCTATTTTTAAAATATTAATTTGAGTATGTTTTCAAATTATAGCTGTTTAAATGTATTTTTCCAAGCAACATTTTTTACGTTTCTTTATTTTTTTTCGGAAACCACTTGCACAATATGAAATAGTGAAACTAGAAATGAATTCCTCGTCCTTAATTTATGCGAAAATTATACCAAACTTAGCCTGATGCTGTGTTCTAGCGTTTGAAATTTTTTGAGTTTGCCCGGTTGGAGCGTCCCTTTGATCCAGTTTCAAGCCATAGTCATTATTTCTAATGCCACATGCACGCCGCGCAGCCCGGCAAGCTTAGGCAATTCGCTGTACATCGACAGGTCTGTAAAGTGATTGTTACTATTTTACTTCATAGAAGCCTCAATGTACAGCGAATTGCCTAAGCTTGCCGGGCTGCACGGCGTGCATGTAAACCCAGCATAAAGGTTTACCGATTTTTTTCTTAGACAAGCGTTCTCTTTCCGTGGAGAAGCGGGGGCTCGGGGACTTTACTTGAAAATATTTGAAATGTAAAGCTAAGGCAATTCGCTGTACATCGACTCGTCTGTAATGTGATTGTTACTATTTTACTTTATAGAAGCCTCAATGTACAGAGAATTGCCTAAGCTTGCCGGGCTGCACGGCGTGCATGTGAACCCAGCATAAAGGTTTACCGATTTTTTCTTAGACAAGCGTTCTCTTTCCGTGGAGAAGCGTTCGGGGACTTTGCTTGAAAATATTTGAAATGTAAATACAGGGTCCTTCTTAATATGCTGACACTTTTTTAAGGGGATGATCAGACCATCAAACTGAACAACTTTCTCTATGGCACCAACATCCAAATGGCGAAAAACAAATCAGCTGTTCCATACTTGTACAATTTGATGGTCTGATATGTAGTATATGGACGCTGTAATACATAGTTACTAAAATAAGTTTTTTTTGTTATTTGTTAAAAGATAAATAAATTTTCAGGATCACCCATATTTCCTATGGTTAGTGTTGCAAACTATAGTTTACAATAGCTCTCCCTAAATAATTAAAGGATATTTCCCACTGGTTCTAATTACTTCAAGTAACAATACGAAGTTGTTCCATAAATTGTTATCAAAGGCAATATATATAATTATGTAACTAAGGAAAATTTATGTACTTTAGTAACAGACATGTTCTATATGAACATGTTTGTACAGACTCAATAAAACGTAATCAGTATGTTTATGGTAGTTCCTCGTGAATTGAAATAAACTATGACACTACTTCTACTCACTCCCAACTAGTCCCAACAACGATACCTATTACATTGAACCTCAAACGAGTGCTACGCCGTAGAACCGCCGCCTCTACGAAGAAGGTTCAGCTACGAACCGTTTAGTCGTTTTTATAGGAAATATTTTTCTTTTAAAAACTACTAAGCGGTTCATTGGTTGTGAGACGAAGACTACTAAAGCACCTTTATTTGACTCTGTGTTTACGCATTTATTAGTAGCTTTCAAATACGGGCAATGATTTGCTCTTGGTTAAGGTTCATTTTAAGGAAGTTTTGTCGTAATGTTTGGTAAATTAAAACTTTGAAATTGACGTACAACACAGATGACGTATGCAGGGTAACATTTATATATTCGTTAGCATCCTTTTAAACTAAGAGTATACCCATCAAACTGAACCGATTTTTTTTTGCTCCGATCGGTTTGCTCCCATAGTGAAAGTTGTCCAGTTTGTTGGGGAGACTCTTAGTTTAAAAGGATGCTAATTCGGTATGTCAAGTTTTTTTTGGTCATCATTTTTCTATTTTTTACGGATAGAAGACATAATTTTAAGACACCTATTTCATTCTTATTGCGATTCATCGAGTTTATCAATATAAATTTAATTTTTAAATTATTTTGATCTGTAATCTCCAAGTGCAAAAATGGTGGAGAGAAAATAATTCGAACTCCATGGAGAAAAACTACCTGCTGCTATATTTAAAAAAAAAACCTGCCTCCTCTTTCTAACTCTATGCTGGAAACAGATACGGCAACATCAAATGTCAAATTCTGACATTGTGAATGTATTTTTTTTTCTTAATGGTCGGTTATTATAAGTTAATTTTATGTTTACCAAGGAGTTCACAGGTATGCCAGTGACGTCACTGGACGGACCGAAAAACGACGTTATTTTATTAAAAATATCTGTAATCCTTTCATTTTAAAATCTATGACATAGAAAATATGATTATTGAGACAATTATCTCGAAATTGTTTTCGATTCAGCCCTCCAAAAAAAAACTTGACATACCGAATTATATAAATTTCACCCTGTATAAAACAAGTTACCTACGGTTTGGGACTGCTTTTTGGCGTATGCAAGTTTCACCGAGATGTTTTCTTTCACCGTTTGAGAGCTTAATTTCATAAACTCAAACATTGGGTAAATACTACTTAAATTGTTGACCCAGTAACAGAATTCGAACTCTGTCAAAAGACGGCGGGATCCCCGTCACAAGGAGCGGACACTTAATTATTCAGAAGCGCAGAATGCAATAATATGCAAATTGCACGCTAAGCCCCGACTTGGGACCATCAACAGTTTTATAGAACGTGTCAGTCAATTGAAGAACTGATTTACAGGGATTTTGTTCGTATTTTGTGTTTAAGCTTTCTTAATTGGCAATTTATAAAATAGTTTTAATGATTCGAATTATTAATGACTGACACCAGCGATTTCGACCACACGCATATGTGACTGACCGGTGCAATGCATGTCAAAACATAATGTTGAACATTGACCTCTCCCAAGGTGAGCCATTTGAGTCTATCATCGGCCTTCCTCATCCAGTCGCTCCCTGCTACCTTTTTGAGGTCGTCGATCTAGAAGGCCGCAAGGTGTCCCACACCACGTCTGCCATTTCGTGGTGAACTCTCAAACTCTCGAAATCTGACTCCCCATCGGTCTCCAGTTCTTCGGTAGATATGACCATCCCATTGCTAATTTTCTGAGCTAGGTCAACCACTTTAGTTCTCTGACGTTGATCCTCATTCCTGATGTGATCACTCGGAGAAACACCGAGCATAGCTCTCTCCATAGCTCGCTGCACTTGGAATATGTCTGAATACCGTCCCCGAAAAATATTCTGGAGATAGACTTAGACGTGGTAAGAAACAGAGGCGGTTTACGGTATTTTCATTAAAGGCGAATTCTTCGTTGTTACCTAAACATTTTCAATTATTCCCAGATAAGATAACCCTCATCTGTATGCGCATAGCCAAGTTAGTATACAGCACTGCAGTAGACAGTTTCTTACTAAAGCTTGATAGCAAGCCCAACACAAACTGAAGTAAGTGACATACTAAACAGACAGTTGGCAAGAAGTTTGTGTGTTTGTGATGCGCTTCCGTACTAGTTATACCACTTTGATCAAGGACTTTGTTTCTGTACAGCCGTAGGACTACTGGAAGTAGGTACTGGTGTATAGCGATAAGTTTTAATCCAAATGTTAAAGTCTGTAGTACGCTCTCTACTCACTAAAGGTTCACTTCCGATCCCAGCTACTCCAGTAAAGTTACGGGTCGCTTGTATGGCGAATGTAAATACAGGGTCCAACTTAATATGCTGACACTTTTTTAAGGAGATGATCAGACCGACAAACTGAACAACTTTCTCTATGGGACCAACATAGAAATCGCGAAAAAAAAAAACAGCTGTCCCATACATTTGGCTCGAGTAGGTTTGCAGTTTTGTATGGAGCGACAGATTTTTTTTTCGCGATTTCGATGTTGGTGCCATAGCGAAAGTTGTTCAGTTTGATGGTCTGATCATCCCCTTAAAAAAGTGTCAGCATATTAAGAAGGACCCTGTATTTTATAATAGCAGGTTTTTTTGTTTTATATTTTAGATTATAATTCTTGTTATCGTTTAGATTGAAAATCCTCCTAAAAATTTTCTTAAATAATTAAACATCATAAAAAAAAACATGTAAATCTGGAAAAAAATAGTATATACAATTTTTTTACGTCATTGGTTAAATACATTTATATTCTTTTATATTAGAAGTAAATCCAACGAAAAATCACCACGGAACCTTTGTTTTTAAATAAGTAGAAATTACGAAAAACTCAATTTTAGGACAAAATTTACACAGTGTATGTAAACTCATACCCTAAAACAAACAATGAAAATAAAAAAAGAAAGCTATCTGACACTATAAATAAAAAAAATACATTTTAGTACTAAAAACTAAATATAAGAAATTTAGTAGGATTCGTTTATAAAGTATCTTAATCTTAATATCATTTGTATAAACGATCTAGCAAAAAAAATTGCTTATTATAAATTATTTCCTTTCGACCCGTATTTTTACTGGACTAAGCGGCCGATGCGACTGACGCGTGGTTCTGTCATGTTTTCATAGTAACTATCGGCCGTCGGCCGCGAGCTTACTATGAAAACGTATGGCATATTATGACAGAACCACGCGTCAGTCGCATCGGCCGCTGGGATCGGAAGTGTACCTTAAATCCACTAACTCGGTGACATAGCCGGGGTTCATATTGGCGGCTTTATTTGGAGGAACCCACCGAAACCCGCGCGGGATATAATTTATTCATGTGCCGGTGCCATATTATTCTGTAGGTATTCGTTTTATCTTGACTTATCATCTGAGGCCTCAAGTGAAGGAAAGGTGGCAGTCGCCGTAGGGGAGCGTGTAATTTCTCTATGCAGTCGCCGAACCATTCATCTGCTCTAGGTAACGCTTTATAAACCAAGAATTGAAAAAGTTGTACCTTAGTCGCAATACGAATTCGATCCAAGGAGTTGAAGAGCTAACAAGAACACACACACCCCATTATACACCGCACCACAGACAAATACAAATAGGTTCATTCATTGGTGGATCGAGATAGTGGAGCCTACAGGACAGAGGGTTACAAACATGGTGTCTTTATTTACTACATTGATCCGCGCGATAGGTACTTAGTGTATAGGTAAATAAGGAAACTTGTAATTTGTCCTTTTGTTTGTAAAATTTTACTGTGTTTAATGTAGGTAACACTTTTGGTCTCCCAATAAAGAACTTGAAATGGAAATATCAGAAGTTCAATAATACAGGGTTCTTCCTACTTTTTTAAGGCAAAGATCAGACCGTCAAACTGAACAACTTTCTCTATGGCACCAACATCGAAATAGCGAAAAAAAGAGCTGTTCCATACAAAACTGCAAATCTACTCGAGCCAAATGTAACAGCTGTTTTTTTTTTACGATTTCTATGTTGATCCCATAGAGAAAGTTGTTCAGTTTGATGGTCTGGCCATCCTCTTAAAGAAGGGTCAGCATATTAAGGTGGACCCTATTATCATCATCATCCTCATATCAGCCGATAAACGTCCACTGCTGGACATAGGCCTCCCCATAAATGGGGGGATTTGCCATAATCGCCACGCTTGGCAGGCGGGTTGGCGATCGCAGTTGGATTGAATGTGTGTATTCAGAGGATGCTGCTGCCCATCCTCCGGTAGATCCCTTAGTCGCCTTTTACGACACCCACGGGAGGAAATGGGATGGTGCTACTCTTAGCCGACACCACACCACCACATGGACCCTATTATGTAAAGAAACAATTCCAACTAGTGTTCCTAACTCCATATCTCCAGTAGCTAAACTTGCCAAGTTGTCTTCGTTACTTATCCGTGGATGCAAAATCAAGTAATGCATACTTGCTGGCAAGGACAGGCTGCCGGCTAAGAGACTGCTGTTTGCATATGGCGCAACCTCTAGTAATATACTTTGCTGTGAAAATATTTGTCTATATCTTTGGAAAAATGTTATGCAATGAAATGGAATTCTTTGTTTTCTTTCTTACATATTTGAAGGACGATGTATGTAACTAAGACGACTTACTCGATCTTCACTACTTTTGATAATAATAATTGGAGTCACGTTGCAGGGTTTGCCTCGAACACTTGTCTCTCGCGTGGTGTTCGCGCGGTTCGCGTCTCAGCCTGCCACGAGGCTCCAAAATCCTTCTCAGTTGTTCTTACTGAAAAACAATCCTCGAGATTGGATAGACACTCCCTCAAACTACTTGACACTGGCGAAATCTAACAAGGAAACGCCATTAAATAAAAATAGAATAGAATAGAATAATAATTGTTTAAAAGATAACATTACGCATTTTTCAATTAAATTACCAAACAATGTTTTCCTCATGATCTTGTACTTTTAAAAAGCTTCTTTCTTATGAGTATATTACCGTTGGCGCGCTACATACAAACGTACTATGGAGATATTTTCAATACTAACCAATTAAAGTCAATGAAATTTTGCAGAAACAATGTAGAACCAAAATTCTATGCTTCTATGGAGTCCGATTTTCGTTAAAATGTACAGTTTTAAAGTTACAGTGCCTCAAAGATTTCCATACAAATGTAAAATTAATAAGTAGGTAGGTACTTCGTTCTATAATAACTGTTCCATTAATCTTGAAAACCAATTAAACAGTATTACACTGTAAACAGACTGGATCTCGTGAAAAATTCACGACTTACTCGCAACGACAAATGACTACCGCATTTTGTGTAATGCCTACAAAATAAACAAAAGACTCCGGATAATTAAATTTAAATAAGAGAACGTTTAATAAAGATTATCTTTATGGCCGGAGTGAAAGCATTAGAAATTGAGCATTGAATTCTGGACAGTGAACAAGTATAAGGCCTTTGCATTCGTTTGCGCATTTTCGCCGTTGACTAAAAAAAAACATAACTGGTCTTGTTTGGTCTAGGTACGTTCATCTTTACCAATATTTCCATTCACACTGAAAAGCCAGTGGTGTCATAATAAATCGTACAGTCAGCAGCAAAAAGATGTATCCCTACTCATGCAAAAGATGTATACACTTTAGTACTACGCGTAGTACTAAAGTGGATACATCTTTATACTACGACCATTGACCTCCTATACTAGACCCACAGTGTCATATAAAATCTTAGCAAATTTTTGTGCACATTGAAGCAAAAAACCGCACAAATTAAGTATGCATGCTGCAAGTTGTCACTAATACGTTGTATTTGATTCATAAACATAGTCGTATTTCGCTTGTTAACTGTCAGCTAGTACAAAAAAGAGCTCATCCGAGCTCTTTTGGTTGTGCCATTTTTCGAACGTTGATTGTGAGTCTAGTTTGTATATAAGATGTCTATGACTACGACGTAGTAAAAGTGCATACATCTCTTTGCTGCTGACTGTACATAGTACACACAAAACAAATTGATGCGAGTCGGCATGGACGGGGATCGAACCATCGCCTCCTGCACGGCCGGCATATATTCTCGCCATTAGACCACCACGACTTAAAATGTGATATTATTGGATTTCATTATGTTCGAGATAATAACAAATCCAAGAGTTGATTTGTAAATCTCTCCTGTTTTAAAATTCAGAGATCCATAGTGCCAAACAATTCAAAACCTACATTAGACACGCTAATTCGTTACCCCATGGGGATACTCGGGTATATTTTGAATTCAAACAAGCCATAACAAGCCCAAAGGTTTGGATTTGCCCATATCAAACAAACAACAATGTCGTTAATTACACGTATTGTTTTCGTTCACGGAGAGGCGTGAAGCAGGCTGATTGTATTTTATTTCGATTTAAAAAGGGTTATTGAGTTGATTGAACATTTTTGATTGAATTTTGAATTCGTTTTGAAAATACATACACTAATAAATCGTGGGTTTCGTTAGTTTAGTGACTCGGGTTATACGATAAATAAATAAATAACTTCGACATTGTCACACAAAATATCTAGTCACATTTAAAATTCCAGAATCTAGCCTGGACTTGTATACGATGGAGGTCATGCTCAGGTTTAGTCAAGTTTTGTTCTTGTTTGGTCGTTTTCTGGCAAAGTCGTGCTCTGTTTTTTCTGGTTTGGTAATTTTATGGTATGACCATAACCTGTTTAGTCTTGAAACATTTCAACTGGCTATCTGGCCGGCTAGGTAAGGATTCTCGGATGCGATAAATTTGAGTTGCTTGCGTGGAGCTCCACAAACGATGGCCCATTTCACATCGTGCACTGCGTGCCCTAACACCTGCACGCAGGAGGAGCTCATGACCGCTAACGACGGTGCAATATCGGTTGCCAACTTCTGGCAAGGTACTATTTAGTGACTTTGTTCAAAATTTCAAGTCGACACGATAAGAAGAAGAACTGGTTTCCTATTACGGTTCAAATTTACAGTTAGGACGGTCGGACGCACGGAAATCGTAGGCTTAGTAATATAATAGGGTCCCGTTGGCAGTTTGCTGGTACTCTTTGGATGCGGAACCCTAAAAACAATCCTCTCTTTGACCTATATCGTAGGATAAAAAAACCAATGCAAATCCTGATTCCCAATTGACGGATTGCCAATGAAACTCTGGTCAAAACATAACGGAAACAAGAGTGTGTGTTTGTGATAACGGGAAGTGTACCAATTAAACGCGAAATATAATTTGTCATATCTCCCATGACACCGGCGAGTGATTGTTCATTAACCTCCTCGTATTGACGTCTGTGTTGTTCTGTACCGTCGGCAGAAAAAAATACATTTATTTGTTACAAGGACCAAAGATGTAATAACTTATTTATTTATTTAGGTTTACCAACAGTAGTTACATTAAAATTTTACAAATAACTATGTTAAGGCACTGAGCAAAATGCACTACCAATTATAGGAAACACAGCATGCATAATGTACTTACAATGTACTTTCTTACATTAAACTATGTACTTAAATATTATTTAAAAGTTCACAGAAATAAGGAAAACCAAAGTAAAGTAAAGCTAACTTCCAGCCAACATAATACTGAATAGTTGTAACCAAAAAAAATTAAAATTAAAAAACAAAGATAGAACATAAGAAATGTAAGTAACAAAAGAATGGAAAACAAAACAGATAATTTATCCAACAATACATAAATAAAAGTGAATACTTAGTTAGTTAGTTTGTAGGCATTCGATCTACATGGGATGAGGATGTGGCCATGCCTCATAATAACTTTATTTGAATGATTTCTAGTCTTCGATTCTTATGTCGTACATGTTTAGCATTAAAAAGGCTACAGCTTTCGGGGTGGACTTATTAGACCCCAAAAACCAAAAAGGAGATCACCGCTCAAAACTGAACAACTTTCAGAATGGAGCCATTATTGAGGAAAATAAAAAATCTACTGTTTCATACCGACTCGACCCAAATGTATGGGACAGCAGATTTAAAAAAAAAAACTTTCTTATTGTATAAACCACCACTTTATACAGGGTGTAAGGAAATGTACTAGCATTAACCTTAAAACCACATAGGTACTCTACCCATCAAACTGAACAACTTTTACTATGGGAGCAAATCTATCAGATCAAATAAAAATTAGGTGTTCCATTCGTTTGAATCAATTAGGCATTTAGATTGGAACATCAGATTTTTTTGCATTGACAGGTTTGCTCCCATAGTAAACGTTGTTCAGTTTGATGGGTAGAGTAGGTATGAGGTTTAAAGGCAAATGATACTTTTTCTCACACTCTGTATAATAGGGTGCTTCGATAATGGAAAGACAAATAAATGATTTTTAATTTAATTTAATTTAACCTTGTAATGGGTTTAGGCTAGGCTAATTTTTTTAAGATAGGACACACACACAGCCCTTTAATAAAACTAGAGAAGCAGTTGATAAAGTCACTGATTATCACAAGCGAAGTTATCTAAAGAACGACAATTTCTTAAGACCCTTTCCGTATTACGAGGATCTAAATCGTATTCCAATCTTCAAGAGACGGCAGTAAATCTCAAGTGACCCATCAGAATGCCTTTTTCTCCAGATTAGGGTTACCATATGGTCACAGGCCCGGCACTACTAACAACATTTTGGATTTGACATGATGACGTTCGCACATGCGCACTTGGTGCAAATTGTCTTTGACATTTGTGTAGAGTTGACTTAGCACGCATTGTAGAAACATTATCTACATTTCATTACTTTTTATTATTCGTTCAGTTATTAAAAATAGTATTTGAGCTACAGAATTAATGAAAATGTGAATTTAGCGTTATTTTTCAACGTTTTTATGCACTGAATCCATTTTGTCATGTGGAGAAGATGTAACAAAGATATAAATATGGAGCTAATGTGAGTGGAAGTCGCCGACGATATTTACTTAGGTAAATCAATTTTGTTTGTTCAAAATTCAAAATAAATAAATAAATAAAAGTTTTTTATTTGTCTCAAAACAGCAATACACAAAATTACACAAGAAACATAGCAAAATATTAATTTAAGTTCTGGTTTTCTGGTCTTCTTCAAAATTATGGGAAAAATAATAACTTGTACCTGTAATTAATAATATCATGTATACCTACTTAAATGTGTTATCAAGATAAAAATAAACTAATAAAAACTAAAACTGTCCTATTTCATACCTTTATCTGGTTACCCTACAGTAAAGTCATTCTACTTGGAAAGCAGTAAAACATACTAAACGACGTGATAAATGTCGTAAATCAAATGAACGCGACAATTATCCGACTAAAATTGTTTTATTTCACACAAACTGTTAACGGTAATTGAAATTGCTTTAAGATGTGCGGGGAAATATTTCATTGCAGTACCTATTATTGCAATTTTACATTAGTGCCCTGACCAATGAAAACCAGCTTTTTTATAATTTCTCAACCATACCTATACTGAAGGTTGTACTCTTATGTAATCCGTGCTGAAGGTCAACTCAACAGGACAATTCAATTCAATTCAATTCAATTCAATTCAATTCAATTCAATTCAAAATCATTTATTCAATATAGGAGCCTGAAGCACACATATTAAACGTCAATTCTTTTTTAAGCTGCCACCGCGTCGGAACGTGTTGTCGCTGCAGTAGAGAAGATGTGGCCAGAAACTCTACAGCATAACACGATTAATGACTATTACAATATAAATGCGTATGCTAAGGTTATGTATACAGTTATACATAGTCTATTATAGTAATACATAGACATTAGACAATGATGCAAGAATAACCTTTGCTCCATAACGAACAAATAATCACATTTATTGTCTTCACCAATTCGATACGAAAACTAAGAAAATTGCTGAGTTTTATTAGTTCGATATAACTATATGAAAACTAATCTAAAATGTAGGTACATTAGATGTATTGAAGCAATAAACCAAACAACAACAGTCTTGATTAAAGCGTACAATTGCTCAATCAACAGATTTGACGATATCAACCATTGTTTCTGCGCAGTTATTCACAATTTCATGCACACTAATAAAGCAGTAAAGACAATACTAGACGTATTGGGATAAAAGCCAGACCCACAGGCGCCTGCGCCTTCGTGTGTGTGTAAAGATGCTTTTTCACCAGAGATGTACAAGGTAGCGAGGCGTTGAGCGAGGGAAAAATCGGCCAATGAGAGTGCTTCAATTTCCTAATGACGTGATCGAGCGGTCGCGCTATTGGCGGACTGTTTCCTCGCTCACCGCCTCGCTACCTTACTGAGCGTAAGCAATGTGGCGTTTACGATTTTTTTTCAAACGAGTATTCTAGTATTTCATATGGCTAATAGGCAGTTCTGTCAAACAACATTACGAGTATGCTAGTATTTCATACGGCTAATATTATAGGCGGCATTAAATAGTTTTAAAATGTTTAAACAACCTATATATAGGTTATAGGTAGGTCATATTTTGTAAGTAAGCACCCGAATTTCTTTTTTGTTCATTAAAGTACAAACATCCTGGAATTTATGTTTACAAAAGGAACTAAATTGACTGATTCTTACAGCGTTAGTAAATAATATAGCTCAGAGGTCGAATTAATATCTTTTTTAGTTTTTACGGTAGTCGTTATAGTAGGTACTCTATGGTTTTATCAATGCTCGTCTTTAAAAACTTTAGCAAAGATGAACGCTATCTATTGTACTTGAAAGAAATGTAATAAAAGAAGATTTTTTTTTAAAGACAGGCCCTTTGGCTCCATTGCGTAGGTTGCAGTGTCATTACTGCTTGATAATTATACCGGGTGGTTTCTGCAGAGTTAGTCCTTGATTCTGAGTTGTTGCTGCTAACGGTACAAAGCCAGTGATGACACGAAAACGTATCTATAGTGCGATCTTAATTGAACCGGAGGTCGCTTAGTTGCAACGCCGCCCCGCATGCGATTGTATGCGTTACAGGTTAGGTTATAACGGTGGGTTTGGTACACAATGGATGGTCAATCTAGATAGGTCAGGATGTATGGATATAGGCAGCGAAGTAATAAATTGCGAGCGTAAAAAGATTAATGTTAAAAATATCAGAATAGTATATTGTTTAGACGGGTGCTGGCTGGAAATACGTGCAGCTGGTGTACCCTTAGGGTTGAACTACACCAGACAGCAAAGAACCGTATTATTCCGTCGATCCATCCTTTTTTGTCACTCAGGAACGTCATTTGCTAGAGCATAATGATAGACGGAACGCGATCGCACGCGGCCGTGCTGTCGCGCGCGGTGCGTTCACACACGATGACGCACTGACGGAGCAGCAAACGTCAGTCCGTTTGTGAAGCAATGAGTTGTATGAAACCAAATGTAGAAGCACACACGGTGACGCATTGACGCACCGGGTGTGGTTCTATGGACTGACATCTGCCGCTCCGTCAGTGCGTCGTCGTGTGTGAACGCACTTAAGAAATACTATATAGCTACAAGTAAAAAACTATTCTGATACAGTTTCTTTCACTGGATTCCTGTTATTTTGTACGGACCATGCGAATTCAATAATTACATTTTGTTGAGTGGGATCACACGCGATGACGACGCACTGACGGAGCAGCAGACGTCGATCCGCACCGTGTGTGCTTCTACGTGCGGTTTCATACAACCAAGAACATTATCTAATATTCTATACTCAAGATTTTTGTATACAACTCCTTGCTTCACAAATGACGGACTGACGTCTGCTGCTCCGTCAGTGCGTCATCGTGTGTGACAGCTCTTAGTTATAAATTGTTTTCAAGTTTTGTATTCATTTTCACAAGTCTTTCTCACTCTATGCTATGCACGCATAGCATTTCCTCAGTCCATAAGTTTGCGTTTCACTTGAATATACTGCATCCAATAAATTTACAATATTGCCGGGACTTTGCTGGAATTTTTTAAATTTTTCGTTATTTGTTGTTTAAATTAACGTGGAGTGTGAAAGACAAAAGTGGCACTAGATCAATAAGGGCTTGTGTTGACTGAAAAATGCAGAATTTTATAAGAATCATTTCGAAATTTGTTTTTTACTTTTTTTTGCAACTTGTTCAGCATAGCTATTCATAGTATTTAATGGTATCATCTAGCTAGGTTATGAACTGTAAAATTTATACATTGTACCAAATTCTATAGTTGTTACATCGTGTTTTTTTGGTGTAGGCAATTTTCTCCGAAACAGTTTTACGCAAAAAGTTCAAAATTGCTAAAAGAGAGTATTTGGTGGCCCATTTCTTTTGGGAGTGAAGTGGGAATGTAATTTTTGGCCATATCTGTTATCGAACTCAAACTAGTACGCCATTATCTAAATGCTAATAGATATTAATAATTACTAGTGATTTCCCGCGACTTCGTCCGCACAAATTATATACCTACCAGATTTTAAGTCAGATCATAAAGCTATCAAACAAAAAAAGTTTCATCAAAATCGGTTCAGTAGTTTTTGCGTGATGCGCGAACAAACAAACAAACAAACACACAAACAAACAGACAAACAGACAGACAAAATTTCTAAAAAAGGTTGATTTCGATTCAGGGATACCTAAAAACCATATCGTAATCTTTTTTTTTGTAAATATCTTCAATGTACAGACACACTTCAGTTACAGTTTTATAATAGTTAAGATAAGATAAACTGACCATAAAATCCGACCGGGGTAGAAAGACAATATCTACATGCACGCTGTGATTTTAACACACAAATGTTCTTACATTTCGCTTCGAACATAAACTTTACGCCTTTTAACCCATCCATTTTTCGGTGTTGTCAAAAACTTTACTACATCAACCACCTCTTGAGGTTGTAAAGGATTACTACCTTAGTTTCTGTATCGATTGTTACTCATCATAACATACTTGCATAATTCAAAGAAGCTTGTACAAAAAGTAGTTAAGTAAGTATAGTACTTAATGAGTACAGGATGTAACAAAAAACCAATACTCAAGGGGGTGCTTCAGACCATCAAACTTAACAACTTTAATCTTCTTCTTATCGAGTGGGCTGCAAGCCCTGGTGTCAGAGTTTATTCAAACCGCCTTACGGCCTCTGACTTGGTTTTTATGTAACGACTACTACCACCAGAGATAGTAGCCGGGACCAACCGCTTAACGTGCCATCCGAAGCACGGAATCATCTTTCTTTTCAGACAATCACGTGACTCAGCCTGCAATGTCCTAACCAACTGGGGAAAAACGCACAAAGTGACATTTCACTAGGTGCCCCCCGTGGGAATCGAACCCACGACCTCCGTGTCAAGAGCCCAATGCTCTTAACCATTAGACCACGGAGACAGTTACAACTTTAATTATCGAGCTAACTTCGAAATCGCGAAAAAAATATCAGCTATCAGATACATTTGAGTCGAATCGGTACTGCAGTTTTTGTATGAAACAGCTGTTATTTTATTCGTGATTTCGAAGTTGGCTCCATACTGAAAGTTCTTCAGTTAGATCGTCTGAATCATCCCCTTAAGTATATTATTTGGGTGTTTTGTTACACCCTGTATAATAAGAAGTATCAGTGGAGCGTGTCATTTCTCCGTGGTATTAGTCCTTGCACCGTAGTTAAATAGTTGGTAGGTTGTCCTCAACGACGACCCATGTTAAACAACTGGTAGGTACCTACGGAACACTAATTGTTCGAGTCCTAACTACTCAAAAATTATTATCGGAATTTATGTACGATTTGTTACACCACTGGCTTTTCGGTGAAGGAAAACATCGTGAGGAAACCTGCATGCTTCAATTACTGTACCCACTGTCCATTATAAGTGGCGACGGGCTCACCCTCCGTCACACTGGACAGAGTTTCGGTACTACTGGTGAAACGTGGATGTTCTGAGGATTCAGAGTCGTGAGCATATGCTATGCCTAACTTCTCCCGACTCGCACTTGGCCAGATTTTATTTAATACCTACTAACCAAATAAAGTCAATTTGATTTTTAATCATCATCATCATCATCATCATCAGCCTATCATCGTCCACTGCTGGACATAGGCCTCTCCCAAGGCGCGCCACAAAACTCTGTCCTCGGCCTTCCTCATCCAGTCGCTCCCCGCTACTTTTTTAGGTCGTCTGTCCAGCGGGCAGCAGGGCGTCCCACACTACGCCTACCAGTTCGCGGTCTCCACTCTAGAACTCTGACACCCCATCGGTTGATTTTTAAACACGGTCAGATAAACTATACAGTTTCAATGCTAAGATTAATTTCAGATTTGTATGGAAATCTTAGAGCTTAGAGCCGCTGAACTTTGAAGCCATTTTAACTTAAATCTGACAAACTAAAGGCATAAAACCGAAAGGATAGAGATTCGTTTCTAGATAGATAGATAAATCATTTATTTGCATAAGTAACACACAACATAATAATACAGTTCATAAGTTTACAAAACAACAATACAACGAAACATCAACACTGTTGATGTACAAGAGTATTTTCAACAGAACAAGCATATTGTAATTTATTGTATGCTACAGCAGCAAATAGGTCCTAGCTCAACATAGACCTAGACCGACCTTCCGACCGACTAGACCGTGTTTAAAATGCATTGACTTCCAAAGTATAATCAAAGTTCATTTGTATGGTTCGCGCTTGAGGGCATATCTAGAACGATTTAAGTGTATTTCCTTTTAAGCTCTACCATAGAACCAAAGCGTTATGTTTCAATACAACAATTTCGTTTATTAATTCGATCCCATACTGTCATATCCCGCTGCGACCTAATTCCGTAATGTCCAATATTACCAAACAGAAGCCAAACAATTTTATCGCGTAACTTTATTTTACGACAACCAAATATATCGCTCGCTATAATTTCGCTACAGACTTTTACGGCCGCTTGCTACACCCCTGATAACACTCACTGGTTCCCACAGATTATATAACAAACTAGCTTTTGTCTTTGGTTTTTCTTGCTTGTAATAAAAATGGGAATACCAAGAATAGCATAGCTGGTACTACGCATCTTCTTCGAATTAATCAAAGTGCGAGCAATACGATAGTTTTCTTCGTTTTGCGTATTTTTTATCGGGCACAGGCCCACCACAGATTTCCACCTGTAAACCAGGGCTAACAGCTGCGACCACTCACAACACTAGACAATGAAGTCCAGCGAGCCCGGGGATGACTCTAATCTGTCTTGGAACCCGCTATAAATTTAATCAAAGAAGGAATTACCCTCATATAACTGTCGTCTTTGCGTCCTTGCAGCAGAACTGATGGGCCCTGTAAACACTACAAGTGACAATTGACAATGACAATTCAAAGTACATTGCTGGTTACTAATGAGTTATGACGCTAAACTTGCAGTGCTCCTGTGTCCTTGCGTTATCAGCAATGTACTATATACTACTCTGAATTGTCATTGTTAATTGTCACAGGGCCCTGGCTGGTGAGTCAACGGAACGGATAGATAGACCCTATACAGCAAAGGCACCTAATAAATAGCAATATCATAGCGTAGCGTAATGCTCACGTTGGAATAGAGTAACAGTTGACCTTAAACGAAGACGTTCATCATATATCGATAATAGGAAGACCGGGTACACCCCCTAGGTCCTTTTTCCAGAGAAACAGAGGCGCATACGGGCGTCACGCGTTTCACGTACAGGCTGATTCCATTCGATGCATGAAAAGATACCATTATACGAAGCATGCAATATAAGAGAATACCCCCGCATCCCGCCCGCACAAGGATCCATGTGACCGGACAAAGCCCCTTAGGCTCATTTTCATTGGTCGATAACTCGGTCGATATACACCATGCGGGGACTCCCTGCAGGCGGGCTAACGACTAATGGAAATTAACAAGTCGATGGGTATTCCCCGCATGCTGTATATCGACCAATGAAATTAGTCGGTCTTTTTAAAGAGTGCGGGCATAATTGCGGGTGCGGGTACTATCTCGAAGCAACTACCAACCATGTTCTTTTGCACCCTGCGGTCGTTCTCTATAGACCAGTGAAAACGGTTCCCTGCATGCGTGCCTTATGGCATGCGTTACGGAAATCTCTCGCATCCCGAATGCGGGCTATATCGACCAGTGAAAATAGTTCCCCTAATGCGGGGTCTATGGCATGTGTTACAGAAATCTGACGCACCTCGAATCGCCAGAACGACCAATGAAAATGAGCCCTAGGGTGAAAACCACGGACAACAACCCGCAAACTTAGCGGATAGGTGGAGGATGTATGTTCAAGATCCGTACATTCAGTGATAAAAGACAAACAAACAAACAGATTACGAAGCTTTATATAGTTTGAGGGTAGTGTATAGCGATACATGTGAGTATTGTAGATAGAAAAGACAATTCCAAGATAATTAAGCTGAGGTTTTATTTTTAGCTCTCCATCCTCTTGGAATAAGGCAGTAAAATGCGATACGGATAAATTGGAATCATCTATGTGTGAAGTAAGTCTTTGTCTATCTTAGAACAAAGGACTGATTTCTAGCAGAAACTAATGGTAGTGTTGGAAATAGAGTGACGTTTAATTCGGTTATGTATTTAAGTATCTTCACTAAAGTGGCCACAAAATAATTACCTACGTACAGAAGAAGGATTATTTCACTTTAATCACCTGGCTGATATCACCCGGGTGATCATAGGCGACTGATATGTGTACTATGATCACCTGACGAAATGAATGATCACTGCTTAAAGTCAACTCGATCTTCAGATCTGTTTTTGGTATCCCCAAATCACCTATAAATTTAAGGTGATTAAAGGCGACCTGATTTGAAAAATTTGATGTCCTCAAATCACCTACAAATCCCAGGTGATTAAAAGCAACGCGACTTCACAAATAGTGTCCCCAAATCACCTATAGAGTGGTAGATAAACCTGATGATTTCTGTATGTACTGTATGTAGTGCCAAACTCTCTCTCTTTCGTACAGTCAGCAGCAAAAAGATGGATGCACTTTTACTACGTCGTAGTATAAAGATGTATACACTTTAGTACTACGTGTAGTACTAAAGTGTATACATCTTTTGCATGAGGAGGGATACATCTTTTTGCTGCTGACTGTACACTGTGGGTAGTCTATAGATATTTTGAATTGCTTCATTCATGGAGGTACAGTAAATCCAAATTGAAAGCGACGATCCGTTCGTTGCAGGAAGAAGCCATGCGTTTATTCTAAAAGTGCTTTAGTACACTGGCCGAGAAATAGCAAGATATGCATTGTATTTCGCTGCCAGATTTTGTTCCGCGCCGTAATACAATAACATAACATATCTCTATGAAGAAGACTCATATTTTTTCTAAAAGTCTGTAGCAAACTTCACGCATTATTATCATGATCAATTTCGTTTTTTGGCAGCCGACAACTATCGTTGTCCCAGTTTTGTGTTGTGTTTATTCCGCTACCTTAAATATTGAATCAATGCTATTTTTTGCGATGTATCAGACAAACTGACTGAATTTGGATCACATTTTGTCTGGGAAATGACACACTGCAAGCCGATAATCCAGCTTTCTGATCGACTGTGATAATATTGATAATTCCTGAAACAATAGCTACCACATAATAGCTAACACCCCCATACAGACTGGACTCTCACACCCTTTTTCACTCTCACAAAAACACCCTACCTTACCTATAAAAATGTATGCTTACTTCATGTAAATTATAATATATTAATAATGTATAAATTAGCAGTTTTAGTATGTAGGTAAGCACTGTAAGCGACCGATGGCCACTTACACAAGCATCTTTGTATCTGTATACTTAGATAGCTTAGCGTGGACATTGGTATGCTTAGGCTTAGGATAAATTCCACCTAAATAGCATAAATCTATTATAATAAGTTCCCAATTTGTATTTTCTTGTGTTTTAAGTTTTTATTATGAATAAAAAGATTTATTATTATGTGTCTTACGATCCGTAATCACGGGCAATTAAGTCCCGGACCTTTGGAAGGCGTGCATGGAGCCGAAGCCAACATGTAGAGGCCCGTTCAAAAGACAAGTTAATCTAAATGTAAGGGATACACATGGCGGATACCATCTCCGAGCGCACAACATGATACACACGGGGATGGTCCCCGCCAGGTGCAAAGACTATTGGAGTCCGGCGCTATGGCCGTGATGGAAAAATAAGGTCTTGGGCTATAGAGGTGAAAGTTGGATGGATGGATACTGGGCTATGGGAGGAGACTAACGGACGCCTGCCATGACAACTAGTCTCAAAATTGTAAATAGGGCAGGCGGTGACTCGCCAACTCGTCGAGTGGGCCCCATAAAACGGCCGCACGCACAAAGTGCGACAATGGGGCAACATCCCATTGAGCGGCTAAAGGTTGTCGAGAGGTGCGGCACCGGTTTCACCATCGCGGGGTTTACCCCCGTGAGCGGGTTTCCCCGTTATTACGCCATTACGTGCAATACACTTCCAACCTGGAGCATAGGTTCTGCTCTTGCGATTCCACTCTGGACGGCCAATGAAGGCAAGCCAGAGGTAGGGGGGTGTGTTACTGTCTGTATGTGTGTGTGTGAGCGCATGTCTGTATGGTCCCCCTGGATAGGGGTCCGCGGTGTCGCCAATCACCGTCAGCTCGCCACAAGCTGCCCCCGCGGGGTTATTATTATTATTGTATCTCTTACGGTATTTCACGGGCCGTAGCCCGGACCTTTGGAAGGCTTGCATGGGGACACAGGTCCAACACGTAGAGGCCCCTTTGAGACACTTTTATCTGAATGCAATGGGATGCACCAACCGTGGTCTATCTCTGAATGCATTATGCAAATGCACCAGAAGACATACCACGTTCGGTGCAGAGACTATTGTAGAAAGGACAAAAACTACTCGGGTTATGGGGGTGAACTGGGTGGACTGGGAAATCTGGGTTATTGCGGAGAGACTCGGGACGCCTGCCGTAACAAATATCTCTAAGTTTGTCAAAAATGGCAGACGGTGACTTGCCAACTCATTTGATGGGCCCCCCAAAACGACCGCTCGCAAGGAGCGACAAGGCAGCAACATCTAGTGAGCGGCTAAGGTTGTAGAGAGGTGAGTCTGCGGGCGCCGGTTCCCGGTGCTAAGCGCACCAGTCAGCAGGTCCCGGCGTTATGACATTTTACACTTCCAACCTGGAGCATAGGTTCCGCTCTTGCGACTCCACTCCTGGCCAGCCGATTAAGGCAAGACAGGAGGTGAGGGCCAAATCAATCCGGACCCTCTGGAGAATCGGGTCCGTGGTGTCGCCAATCACCAACAGCTCGCATTATAATTGGTATTACTAGGTATTATAAAACTATAAAAGTTGTGTACATTGACGATATACAAAAAAAAAGTTACGATGTGGTGTCTCCAAAACAAATCAAAGTTTGAGTCTCACGTAAAAAGTACTGAACTGATTTTGATGAAACATTTTGTATTTAAAAGATAATGATTAGACATAAAAACGGATATATGTATTACTTACCTATATTTGATCTCGCTACAATGCCGGGAGCCTAGCCGGAGCGGACGAAGTCGGGGGAAAAATTTCGACTGCGTCAAGGTCACAGCAATGTTTCGACCTTTAAATTGTCTACGCAGACATTCTTTAGCTTTAAAAGACTTGTTACATCATAAAGTCCCAAAACTCCTATAAAACACAAATTCTTCAAGAACCGTAAAACAGCCCGATCTATTAACGTTAACGTCCGAGACAACTATAAAACGGCTAAACAAGTTGACCGCTGGTCGGAATTACACCCTTAATTGCTCTCGTAGGCCGCAGGGATGCCCTAAAATGTTGTAAAATACCCAACACTAAGTGTTATTCAGTTATTTACGAGCCACCCATTCACTAGCGTACTAAGGGAGGGTCCTAGGGCCTCCAATCCAAATCTCGATAAATTTTTAAACCAATCCAAAACAAGGCCCTGGGCACCTCGCATCCCTCGCTCCTAGATTTCGATTATATTGCCTATAGTCCTAGTCCCTTTGTAGATAAATGAAAGATTCTGATTTTAGAACCTGATTTGGACCTGGCCCTCCCTGGGAAAAAATCAATGCTACGTCAAATCCTTGCCCCAGCTCAGCTCTGAAAAATCTTAGGCGTATAGCAGAAGGAGTCGAGGCGGCGTCGAGGCGTGGACGCGTGCCTTGGCGACCTTGACATAAGGTCGATAATTGTAAATCATACCAATCCGAGCGGCGCAATACGCTGGTATAAATTTCTGGGAAAACCGAGTCTCATTTAGTTTAGCCGCCCCGGGCCTCCGACGGACTTACTCCGCCACTGCACCCATTAAGGGGGACTCCCGTTAGTTCGCGGTAAACAAAATCAAGGAATTATTAAAGGTGTCACGCTATCTAGCTTAAGAATACTTGAAGGTAATAGTGGCTACTCTAGATGGAAATGAGAGAAGGTAATGCTTGTCTTTTATTCATGGAAAGCGAAGTATTCTCTTTGGGAAATTATTTCGTGAGAGCGTCTTGAGATGTAATTATGGAAAATGTGGAGTAGTTTAAATTTAAAGCAAAGTTAGACGTTCTCGCTGAGAGCATTTGAAACTAAAGTACTAATATTTGAGTAGTGAGATCAAGCTTGGATTCAACTTAGATGAGACGTGGTATCGTACGAGGTGACTAAGGGATATGGTTTATTATGCAATATTTTTGTGAGCCTAAAAGCGACCACGTATCACTAATTAGACACGCCATTATATCCTGAAATCTTCAAAATGCTAATAAGGAACCTTAGTACAGTTATAGCAAAGTTTATGATCAACCCGAAAGGTCATGAAGTTTGTAACTAAACACCCTAGTAATATTTAAAGGGGTTTTTTAGATCATCATACTCAACAACTTTGACATATTATGAAGCCAAAGCAAAAAAAATATCTGTTGTGGATCGACATTTGAGTCGAGTAGATATTGTTAACCCGCATGCTTCAATTTCGAGGCATGTATTGTTCCCACTGTCCATTATAAGTGGCCCCCCGTCACACTGGACAGTTTCGGTACTCTGGTGAAACGTGGATGTTCTGAGGTTTCAGAATATCTCTGACTACCCCCTCGGGGAATATAGTTGTGAGCATATATGCATGCTTATGCTACCTACTGAAGTTTTGAATGATTCTTTTTTATTTTTTTTGTCTATGTTTGTGTTTCGTTCAATCTTGCAGATATCCTATTATCTTTTACCCAATCCATCCATGTTATAAAACAAATTTTTCGTTTTTCCTCAACGAGTTTAACTTTTATTAGGTACGAACAAGAATTCGCACTCTAATCTTTCGCACCAATGAAAGTTTTATCATCTCCCGTACAGCGCATCTTAAGGCGTATCAGCCGTGGACCACTCTCCTCTCACTCACACTCCATACTAATCGATGAGAAAGAGCGCGTGGCTCCGGTCAGAATTTTGCTGTTTTCTTTGAAAAATTCGATGATTTTTTATTAATTTCGAAAAAGTAAAAAAACCACATCATTCTAAATTGTATTGTGAACAATATAGTAAATTTTCATTTTGTTCTGATTAAAAATGTAAGAGTAAAATGGTTACAACTGGAAAAAAAGGGGTGACTTTAGAGTCCCTTTTCTTCGGTTTTATTCATTAAAATCGATTTCTAGAAAAACCACATCACTTCTCATATCCTGTAGATGGTTCAGTTTAAATTTCAGCTCAAAAAGTGCCATAGTTAATAATAAAATGGTTACAAAATTACCCAAAACCGGCAGGTAGCCCCTTAAGTATATTTGTGAGTACAACAAAAATCCGGCCAAGTGCGAGTTGCGTACCGAGGGTTCCGTACCACAAAAAAATCGTATTTTCTCCGTGATCTTTTTTCACGATAGCGCAAAAATTTAATAGATTGAAAAAAATCTAGTTTCTTGTATCTAAACTGCAATTTTGTATGAAACAGCAGATTTTTAATTTTATGTCGATGTTGGCTCCATAGTTGATCATGATCAGTTTGCTGGTCTAAACCACCACATAAAAATACAGGGTCCTTCTTAATATGCTGACACTTTTTTAAGGGCATGATCAGACCATCAAACTGAACAACTTTCTCTATGGGACCAACATCGAAATCGCGAAAAAAAATCTGCTGTCCCATAATCGATTTGGCTCGAGTAGGTTTGCAGTTTTGTATGGAAGAACATTTTTTTTTTTCGCAATTTCGATATTGGTCCCATAGAGAAAGTTGTTCAGTTTGATGGTCTAATCATCCCCTTAAAAAAGTATCAGCATATTAAGAAGGACCCTGTATTACTAGCGTGTTTTGTTACATCCTGTGCAATTCCAGCACAACGAAAAAAATGTATTTGTTATCCAGCTCCTTTTCTGCTTTAGAAAACGGGAACGCGCATCGGTGGCAAATAGAGAATTGCCATGCAGATGCGTCCCTATGGAGGAATGATAACCATCCGATTCTACGTTTTATTCTCATTCCTTTCACTTATCTGATAATTGTGAAAAATCTTTCACTATGCTAAAAGTGAGCCTTGTTGCAACTCTGCACGCTTAAAAATAAAGTTTTCACCTCACAAGCTCGGAAAGATTCTGTTTATCATTCGAAATCTGAGTGCAAAAGTGCATTTTATCCGCTAGCGTAGAAAGAGTTTTTGAAATATAGATTTCAATACCGCCAATCCACTGAAAATGCTTAATAACTATTTTATGTCACTGGCCAGCACGAAAAAAACAACTTTTTAAAATGTTCTTTTTAGCAATTCACTTTTTTTCCTCGCTGTTGTGAGGTGAAAAGTTGTGTGTTTCGCTCGGCTGCAATTTATTCTGCGTCGCTCGTGGTTCAATCCTAGAGTCCTTCGCTTGCTCAGGTTTCAATACAAGTCCTCGCGCCAAAAAGCAACTTTGCAGCCTAGCATAACAAATAACTATTGTAGTGATATTTCTGACCACCCTGAAAGTGAAAGAGTAAAGGGGGTTTTTGTGGATGGTATAACCAAAGATCCTAGTTATATTTAAAGGGGTGGTTTAGACCATCAAACTGAATAACTTTTAGGTTGGAAACGAGGTCGAAAAAAAAAAAAATCTGCTGTCCATACCTTTGATTCTAGTAAGTATACCACTCTAGGTACTGCAGATTTTTAATTTTTTGCTCGATATTGGCTCCATAGTGAAAGTTGTTCACTTAGAATGTAAGAAAACCATAGACTTAAACTCTAGCGATATACTTGCCCTTGCATAGAAGCAACATGTTCCACTTGAATGAGGTGTACGCACCTGATTGATG
Source organism: Agonopterix heracliana (assembly GCA_963693445.1). NCBI lineage: Eukaryota > Metazoa > Arthropoda > Insecta > Lepidoptera > Depressariidae > Agonopterix > Agonopterix heracliana. The sequence goes on from OY856326.1 coordinate 5,427,006, forward strand.
TTTCCGAGTTCACTTCGTCACTATGGCAATGACAGACCGCAATGTATCATTTTGTGTTGTTTTGTGTGACATGTTCTTTGTTTGAACGAGCTGGTCTATCGCTAGAGTAATATGTCTATGAAGAAAACACACATTTAAATATTACTAGGGTGTTTTCTTACATTCTGTATATCGCAGGAATATCTTCAAAGCAGACATTTTATTATAATATTTAAATGTTTAGCCACTCAAAGTGCGCGTTCGCGCCCCAACATCCTCGTTACTATTGACTACGCTACTATTGACAATCTTACTAGGAATATATGAGGAATATTATAATTTTCCTGTGACAAAATAGTGTACATAATGTTTATAAAAGATACTAACTTGTAAGTATATTGTCCAAAAGAATTAATATAACAGGAGTGTAAATAAACATAGCTGATAGTTGATACAATACAATTTTAATCTTCATTCTGGTAGGTACCAATCTACGAATACTTATTCGTAGGTACCAATCTAATCTATCTCAAATAATAAAATATCTTACAATAAAACAATCTTGGACAGTATCATGATTATCAAAGTATTTAAAAAAAAATACTTAAACAAAAAAAACTTTCTTTTTAAATATGTATGGAGTGTAAAATAACAATGACTAATAATGAAACAAAAGTTTGGCTATTTCCAAATAGAAATAGAAATAGAAATAGTTTATTTGCCAAAATACTTTGTTAAAAGGGTGTTACAAAATTGTTCAGTAGCTGTATTTAGCCTGCTTGCAGGCGTGCAAATTTAGTTTGTCGATGAAAATCTTACTAAGTCTAATATAGTTTACTACCTAATAAGTACCTACCCACCTAAATATCTAATAAGGTTCTGTAATATTATGTATACTTAATATTTTATCCGTATTATATTTATAACCGCGTTTATCCGGTCTGGAAGGGTCTTGTTTGACCTGCAAAGTTTTCGTAACCTAAATATGCTTAGCAAATTAGGTCCAAAAATGTTTACAGCGATGGCATACGTAACAGTGCGTGGGTAAGCCATTTACCGTACAAAATGGGACTCGCTTTTTTTCGTCTTTGGCCTTTAAAGAGTACCTACTGGTAGGTACCTATATAGTTTTATGTTTTTAAAAAACTCTGCTAGAACGCCAGTCGAATAAACTATAGGAATCTATCGTCACCATTATAGCCATGTCGTGCTGTTTTAAATTAAATATTTTCAAATTTAGTATAAGAACTCAAGAAATTTTCTAGATCTAATTTGAAGAAAGCCTATTTTTAGCAATAAAATTCATCATAAGGAGGCCTCCGCACATTGAAGCGATATTATCGAGCGATTTTATCGAGCGATATTATCGACAGCGATATCGCGACACCTTACACACTGCAGCGATTCTGCGCATTCTCGTCACGCATGCGCCTCACCACTGAATGTAGTCGAAAGAGTTGCGATAATATCGCGGCAGTGTGTGGGATCGAGCGCGTCCCCATACAAAATGAACTGAGAACAATTATCGCAAAATCGCAGCGATATTATCGCTCGATAATATCGCGGCAGTGTGTAGGATCGCGCGCGTCCCCATACAAAATGTACTGGAAACAATTATCGCAAAATCGCAGCGATATTATCGCTCGATAAAATCGCTGCAATGAGCGGAGGCCTTTAATCATGACAATTTGTTATTATAATTTGTTTGGATCAAACTTCACTCCAAATATTTAATCAAAGCTTTTCAACTGCCAATTCAAAATTTCAATTTATTACGAAATGTGAAACGGGTCCGAAAAATCCCTAACGATCTCAATTATGTTGAACCTTTTCAATATAAGCTGAAAATGCTCATCTGTTAATGATATTTTAAATGGGGACACTTTTCTACTGAATCAGTAGAATTACAAATGACTACCTTATTTTGCCAGCAGATCTGAGACCTACCGAACCAAAAGGTAGCCTGTTCCCCATTTGCTGCTCTACTTTCGGTAGGTTAGTTGATAGTATAGATCAATAATACCTAACGTTACTAATCAGAATTTTGCTCTTTATAGTAAAGGACAGCTAAGCAAATACTGACAAGCATCTCCATTTATGTGAGTAGAACAAACACGTACTTACGTCTAGCCTTCTCTTTCTACGATTTTGCTACAGTACAATTTCTCTCTTAAAAAAAAATTAAAATCTCAATAATTTGAAAGTTTGTGACCCCTGGTAAAGGGACGGACGTTGTGTTAATCTAAGTACGTGCGTATATCACGATACGCGGTTTCAGTTTTGTCATAATTTACTTTACTCGGAAACCGTAACGTTGAACATTTTCTTAAGTTGAGAGTATTTTGCTGAGTCAGGCTCGAGCGAGCAAAGTGTATTATATACTAAGCCAGTGTTTTATGCACCCATAAACACGAGTTATATGCCGTTCACATGAATTATATGAGGACTTATCGGATTATTTGATTGCGGTACTGGATATGAGTTGAAACAACGGAATTATTAATGTTGGGTAAATTTTTTTGGTTAATAGCGTACTTTAAAATGGTACATTTTCATTTCTATTGGTGGTACTGATCTGATGTCATAATTAAATTAACATACATACCTACATAAACTCACGACCATAGTCCCTGTCGGTGTGGTCAGAAGCCTTGCTACAGCTACCAACTACATTTAGAAGTGTTCAGTTTTAGCACGTGGATGCTCTGAGGTTTCAGAAGATCTCTGACTACCCCCTCGGGGAATATAGTCGTGAGCATATGCTATGCTATGCTATGCTATGCTATGCATGCAGTTTTAGCAAAGCAAATTTTTGGATCATCAACATCATCAGCCTTGATACGTCCCACTGAAGGGCACAAGCCCCTAAGGGAGGGTGTATGGGTATCAGTCCACCACGCGTGCCCCATGCGTATTGTATACTTCAGGCTAATCAGAATGTCTTCTTCAAGCGTATGAAGGTTTCCTCACGATGTTTTTGATTCGCCGTTTGAGAGCAGTCTGTATTACGTGCATAAGTCAGGAAAACTCATTGGTCCATGGCATGTCGTCCGTGTGGATTCGAACCCGGACCCATGATTGAGTGTCCATGCCCCTTCGCAACGTACCACTGACGCTGGACACTGGATCTATATTATAATATGCTCTCCTTTTCAATAAAAACAACTAATATTATAACAGAACTGATTAGAATAATGAACTAAATAATAACTATACAATTTTTATTATTATTACTGTGTTTGTAGATATTCTTACGCTTTTACGACTTAGTTTGTATGCCGCTGACACAAATGCGCTGCCGTAGTTCAATCCAATAAAAAAAAAGTGTCACTATACTTAAGTTCGACCGCTGCTGGCTTCTGAACAGTGAAAACTGCATTAAATCTGTCCAGTAGTTTGCTCGAATACACACAATGAACAAATAGATTCTAAAAATCAGGAAGGTTTTATGATCCTGAGTTTATTTTCGTATGCTGTGGAATTGTAGAGTTTCGGTACCTACTACTAGTGAATATCCCTGAATACCCCCTCGGGGAACATAATCATGAGCATGTACATGCATACATGCTATAGAATATCGCAGGTATACCGCGGCAGTTAATACATCATAACTCACGCTAGAAGCGACCCCTCAGATGAAGATAAAAAACAATAAAGCACATTAAAAGCGAAGATTAAAACGTCGCATATATCATTCAACACGCAATATTGCGTATAAAAATTAAAATATAATGCTCCTACGTGCCTGAGGTATGAATAGATGACCAGTTTGTCAATTAAAGCCTGACCTGAAATAGTTATTTGTTATGCTAGGCTGCAAAGTTGCTTTTTGGCGCGAGTACTTGTATTGAAACCTGAGCGTAGCGAAGGTTTCAAAGGTACGAGACGCAGAATAATTTTGCAGCCGAGCGAAACACACAACTTTTCACCTGACAACAGCGAGGAAAATGTTAGGTGCAAGCATTAACTTTACATCATCATCTGATACATCGCGCTTCATGACGTTGTCCCATTCTATTGCGGCGATATAGTACTCTTGCATTTAATCACTGTCTCACTGCGGTCACGTGTAGCAGTTTAATTGAAAAAAAATTTATCAGCATAAAAAATGTCCTGGTGTGTACTGAGACACTGCGCAAATAATTCAAGAAATGTAAGGAAATGTAAAGGAATAACTTCTCATAGGTAAACAAGATGAATTAATTATTAAAAAGCATTTTAAATATTATTTTAAACGATATTTTTATCCCACATACTGGAAAAATAATTATATGCAAATGCAAATAAGGACAAACCCATACGTAAAAAAGAGAAGACAAGAGATATTGCTTTTCAAAGAGATTATGTTTAGGTATAATCTCTTTTCTTTCCACTCAAATAAATTATAGTGAAAGACAAACCTATTCGCGAAAAAGAGAAGACAATAATATGCACGAATATAAGTATGCAAAGTTTGTCTGTAAGCAACATAATCTTTTTGTCTTTCTCGCACGTATGGTATTTACTATCTTTTTATCTGGACTGGCAGAATAGACAAATATTGAATAGAAAGATTCGAATTTTAAAAACTCTTTCCACGCTAGCGGATGAAATGCACTTTTGCACTCAGATTTCGAACGATAAAAATAATCTTTCCGAGCTTGTGAGGTGAAAAATAAAATATCTCGCTACACACGGTGGCGAGAGATCTTTGGAACGAATTTTTGACCTTAAACGACCTTAGTCGGTTATAGCGCCTCCAAAGCAGGTGAGTTTGGTTAGGCTTTGATAGGCCCGCGTCTTTATTACCTACTTTACTAGTGTTTTCCCGCGTCTTCTTCCGCACAAATTATACAAGGTGTTACAAAAATACAAATAAACCTTTAAGGGGGTGGTGTAGACCATCAAACTGAACAACTTTCAGTATGGGACCAATATCCAAATTGCTAAAAAACAAATTTATGTTCTATACTCTACAAATCGACTAGAGCTAAAATATGTATGGGATATAACATTATTTTTTTCGCGATTTTGATGTTGGTCTCATAGAGAAAGTTGTTCAGTTTGACGGTCTAAACAACACCCTTAAGAGTTCTAAAAATTTATTGTTACTTATGAAACACCCTGTATACCAGATTTTAAGTCAAATCATAAGCTATGAAACAAAAAAAGTTTCATCAAATTCGGTGCAGTAGTTTTTGCGTGATGCGCGAACAAACAAACTAACAAACTTGTCAATACATGGCGCTACGCTAGGCGCTACGTGTCATTTAAATCGCGCTATCGAATGTTATTTGAGTTTATATGAAGTGAACCGCTACTTTTTTATTCCTCACGATTTTCACGGTTTTATAATAATATTTATCAATGATCATATCAAATGTTATCATTTGTACATTTTGATGATGATGGTTGATACATTAGATACGTTGCGGGTAAGTTAAGAAACTCACCTGTTGAACTAAATTTTTTTTTCATGCTATAAATTCAAAATTGTCTAATGAAAAACAATATGAGCGATAATTACCCCCTAAAGTAGGTAATACGCTTTAATAAATTAAGGATTATTTTCGAGATATTCTAAAAATAAAAATAAGGGACGAAGATTCTCGTACATCTCAAATTATCAAAATTAACGAACCCCTTGGATGAAGGATAATTAAAATTATAATTCGTGAAGGCAATATTAGCGAGCTTCATACAAACGAAGTTTGATCCTATTTTTAACTTATCAAACTCGATGTTTTGTAGACATGATCTAAAAACAAATACCTGGGTATCTGGGCCGGTGGTCTGCTGGTTTCCAGATAAAAATACGTACAGTTAGGAATAGATGGCTAATTTTTTAAACCGACCGGACCAAAAAACTGCAATGCCTAGTCGTCTCAAATAATATACAAGGTGTTACAAAAATACAAATAAACCTGTAAGGGGGTGGTTTAGACCATCAAACTCAACAACTTTCACTATGGGACCAATATCGAAATCACGAAAAAAAAATTATGTTCTATACTCTACAAATCGACTCGAGCTAAAATATGTATGGGATATCAGATTTTTTTTTCGTGGTTTCGATGTTGGTCCCATAGAGAAAGTTGATCAGTTTGACGGTCTAAACAACCCTATTAAGAGTTTTAAAAATTTATTCTTACTTATGTAACACCCTGTATAAGCAACTTTATTTTTATTTTACTCCGATCCGTTTGCAAAAAAATTTTAAATCGTTCTAGGTTTGCTTTCATAGTAAAAGTTGTTCAGTTTAATGGGTAGGCTCTTAGTTTAAAAGGATGCTAATGATATAAATTTCACCCTGTATATAGTTATGTTATATCAGCAGTCTCGGTCCCATTGTTGGGCAAAGGCTTCCCTCCGTTCTCTCTATGCGTCTGTTTTGTGCTTAGATAGGAAAGTTCTTATTTTCCTAGGAAGATTACAATTGTACGGCTTTGACAATAATTGGGACGAAGAAAAAAAAAACAACACATCAACACTTTTTTTAAAAACTGTTTGATATCTTAAACACTAAAGTGAAATTAATTTTTGAATATCTTTAAAAATATCCGAAATACAAAGTTTACGATTAGAGCGAGAGGCATTTATAACAAAAGTGACGTCATAACCTCGCATTTGCATACAATCATGACGATGTATTATACAAACACGTGTTTTGCATGAAAGAGATAGAAGATGATAAAAACGTTTTTCAATAGCTTGTAACTTTTTTTTTTTATTCGATTGTAATTTCGTCTGGACATTTTGTTATTAAATTTAGCTTATTTTTGTAATTCGTTAAAAGATATGAATTTACAGGATCAGTCATCATCCTAATTCTGCGACATACCTAATAAGGTGCGTTGGGGTAAGATCGTGAATGGGGTAAGAAGGTATATGTTAAATATCTACCGATTCTGTGATAATTTTTTTAAGACGCCCTTTTTTTACTCCCTTGAGTCCGCATCTGTGATTTCGTCGTTTCGATCGTCTGTTATGGCAGGGCGTAAGATTGGACGCTCAAAACAAAAGTAGACAAAATATAAGATCGGATGTTTTCTTTTGATAAACCTTGTGTTCTTAGCCACACGAGTGATTTTAGAGGGTAGTCCGTCCTTTCCCCATCATTGTCAGATCTTTCCCATGTATTTTTAAATGTATGTCTATACTTTAAACTCCCGTAACAAAGCAGTCGTTAAATCTATGCAAACATGAAAATATTTTTCTGATAGCTTGTTTATTGATTATCAGATTCAACTTTATTTTATTACGCTAGCTGATATAGATTTTGATGAAAAAATCAATTTCCAACCTCTTATGCAAAACTATCCAAACTTACCACAACGCACCTTACAAACTGAGCTAATAGCTAGTACGAGCTCGGATCGAACCCAAGACATCTAAATTGAGAGGCGAGTTCTTTTATCTGAGCGATGACATTCATGTATATTGTGCTCCAATAAAAAAATATTCGATCAGATTTCTTTAACAAGGCCAAGCGACGAAATAAGCCGACACAATATAACAGACTGATAGATTTTCCTTGTATTGTCAGAATAAGATGAGAATGTTCATCGTAGGGAATCTATTGGCACGTGATAAATAAACTTGTCTTTCTAGCGTGGCGAATACGACAGAAGTTTGTCCACGTTAAACGGCGTGATATTTGTATTAGTTTTTCGACTGTTAAATATATAGTTATATAGTTATAACGTACTTAAGGCGTATCAGCCGTGGACCACTCTCCTCTCACTCACACTCCATACTAATCGATGAGAAAGAGCGCGTGGCTCCGGTCAGAATTTTGCTGTTTTCTTTGAAAAATTCGATGATTTTATATTAATTTCGAAAAAAGTAAAAAAACCACATCACTCTAAATTGTATTGTGAACAATATAGTAAATTTTCATTTTGTTCCGATTAAAAATGTAAGAGTAAAATGGTTACAACTGGAAAAAAAGGGGTGACTTTAGAGTCCCTTTTCTTCGGTTTTATTCATTAAAATCGATTTCTAGAAAAACCACATCACTTCTCATATCCTGTAGATGATTCAGTTTAAATTTCAGCTCAAAAAGTATATATGAATAAAATGGTTACAAAATTACCCAAAACCGGCAGGTAGCCCCTTAATGCTAGTACCTTAAATTTTTTAACATATTTAAGTTTCCACCCTGTACATAATGCATAATTATAATGTCGCAACCAAATCGCAAAAAATCGCAACCAAATCGTAGAATGCGCCGCTTGACATAACAGCTAGCCGTTTTGTATTACTGCGGATCAACGTTTAGCTGGAATGTGTTACAACCACGGCTTGGCTGTGACTTGGTTAAAGCTTGGCTACGACTTGGCTGTGGCTACGGTTCATAAAATATTCCCTTTAGAAGTGGTCAGTCACTTTGACAAAGATGGTTGCCACACTTAGGCCTGTTGCAGTCCTCTATCACTCGGGTGTAAAATATGGAATGTTAGGACATTACAAAATGAAGTTCCATAGCTTCCTTCTGAAAAAAAAGCATGAGTTTATGTATGTATAGTAACTTAAACTTTATAATCCACACGAAGGAAGGCAATACATGCGGGGAGTAGGTCGCATCTGTGCGGCGCAGATATTTTTCATCGTTACACCTGAATATCAGATGAGGCTGCTTGCCTGGGTTAGCTATACATGAAGGGTAGATAGCGTATTTCAATTTCAATCTCCTTTATTAATTCTGATCGCGTCTGCCTGTATTATGTCTACGAAATACAGGTGTGCTTTAATTACTCTAAAAAAGTAAATGACCGACTTTTTGAAGCCCCAATATGTACTTTTGTACGTACATGGTGTAACAAAACACACTAGTAATATTTAAAGGGGTGGTTTAGACCATCAAACTGAACGACTGTCACTATGGAGCCAAGTACGAAATCGTGAAAATAAATCAGCGCAGAAAAAGCGAAAAAATAATCTGCTATCCCATACAAAACTGCAAACGTACTCGAGCAAAATGTATGGGACAGCTGTTTTTTTTTCAGATTTCGATGTTGGTCCCGTAGAGAAAGTTGTTCAGTTTGATGGTCTGATCATCCCCTTAAAAAGTGTCAGCATATTAAGTTGGACCCTGTATACTCGTACCTTTTGATTGCGTTGACTTGAAGCTTGAATTTTGTACACAATTGTGACTTTAGTCATCATCATCATCATCTCAGCCGATGGACGTCCACTGCTGGACATAGGCCTCCCCCAAGGATCGCCATAACGACCGGTCCTGCGCCGCCCTCATCCAACGGTTTCCCGCCGCCTTCACCAGGTCGTCGGTCCACCGTGTGGGGGGCCTACCCACTTTAGTATTTGATATTAATTTCAATTTGGTTTTTACGTTCCTGAGAAAAATCGTCTTGACAGACAGGCAAACGAACATAACGACAACGAAGTGATCCTATAAGGGTTTAGTCTTTTAAGATAAAGAACCCTAAAAAGATTGAAAATAAAAGGGTAAAGATGTCAGTGAGATGTACGCATTCGTCTGTGTGGAGGCTTTCGTTACGCTTCGACCTCAATCCGCGGTCCTACGACACCTTTGGGATACCTACGTCTTACAAAATAAAAGAAAACACTCGAAAAACTGATCTCATTTGAGAAAAATCTTTTGCCGGCAAAATTTTCCCTCTTGAACTTTTTACTAAAGCTTCGTAAGACGTAATTAAAAATTCCTGTTTGAGGCATCTTTTTGTGAAAGAAATGTGTTTTTGGACAATTTACAGAATTGTAAGTAGATACGTATTATTTACAAGACGCTTTCGTATTTCAAATTAATTCTATCTGTATGAATCCATTTGTATAATTAATCCGAAAACAAAGAAATGTTAGATACACTCTGAAGCCTTGAAATAATGTTTTGCTTCCAATTGCATGAAATAAGTAAAAGTAATCTAAAATTTTCCTTCCTTTTTTTCTTCTACACAACCTTTGAATTGAAGAACTTTTTAATGAGATAAACTCTATAGCGGTGTACTAATCGCTAGGTAAATGTCCTATGGATAGTGATTAGTAAATTGTTCGGTAGTTCGTGGTTGCTCTACGTATATATTAACAACCATTTCAAATCTATTCTAGCATAAAGGGTATAGTAGCCAATTAACTGAAACCTTCACGCCAATTAGTTAATTACCTACACAGAATGGTAACAAAATTTAATACAACTATTTTGGTTATTTAGTAAAATGACCATTGAACATAACTAAATAGTTAAACAAACCTACGTTTTTGTCAGGCAAATGACAAGTGACAGCCCTGATTTGAAGTAGGAAAATTTTTGGAATTTTTATTAGACCGCACCATGTCGGAACCCTTGTCTGAATCGCTTCCACCTCGGATGACGTTGCACGTAAGGGAGATGTCATATTACAAGAAGAGTTAATAGAACATTATTCCGAGAACGAAAATGCGCGCTGCATACAAACGTACTATGGTGATATTTTCAATACTAAACAATTAAAGTCAATGAAATTTTGCAGAAACAATCTAGAAACAAATTTCTACGCTTCTATAAAGCCAGATTTTCGATAAAATATACAGTTTCAATGCTAGGATTAATTCAAGATTTTTATGGAAATCTTTGAGGCCCTGTAACTTGAAAACTATACATTTTAACGAAAATCTGTCTCCATACAAGCATAGAAATTTGTATCTAGATTGTTTCTGCAAAAGTTCATTGACTTTAATTGGTTAGTATTGAAAATATCACCATAGTACGTTTGTATGGAGCGCGCTCCGAATAATATACCCTTAAGAACCTACGAGTGTGACTGGCTTAAGACCGGCTTTATAAAAGAGAGAAAGACTAAAGGTTAATGGATTGTGTGAAAGAATGGAGTAGGAAGCAATGCAACGGGCATGCAGCGCGCTTTGGTGAACGTAATATGAACACGTGTGTGTCATTTAGGTACGCTATGTTGAACTCGCGCTAGACCCGGCAAAGATAAGTGGTGATACCTTCAATTAGTTGTCTATAAATTGTAAAAGATGCCAAGACAAACCCAAATAGGGGTTTTTGGTAACATTGCAGTTTTATACGGAACAGCAGATTTTTTTCCCGATTTCCACTATTCGTGATTTGGTCCCATAGAGAAAGTTGTACACACTGTATACGTACAGCGCGTCCGAGCGCGCAGCATACAAACGAAGTTTGATCATATTTTAAATTTCAACAAAAATTGTTTTCTATAACGGGTCACTCTTAAATACCTTAAATCCCATGTCACGGTGTCCATCAAAAAATAAAATTTACAAGGAACAAAACTTTTAAACCCACTCTCTACTTTTGTTAACGAAGTTGGTAGTAAATATAGAATTATCTGGAACTATAAGAGGTCAGCAACGGTGAAGCAAGACCCTAGAGAGAGCCACTAACTTTGTTTTATCTCGACTAGCGGAAAATATGAACTTTTCTTTACGAACTTTTAGAACATTCATAACGAATTATACGAGTTTCAGAAAGGGTGTGTAAGTTCGTTTGGACGTTAAATATGGTCGAGAAAGAACGTGTTATGACCGCTGAAGTTGGTCAGTTCATTCCTACATCCAGAATAACTGATAAACTGTTAAAAGTTTGTTAAGGGGGTTGCAGAAGACGTTCACAGGCAACTAGATGGCGCTCGGGAGCATTATTCATGATTTTGTCACATTTTATTTTATATCTTCGTAATTATGTTATAATTTGCAAATGTTATTTGAGAAGCGCAATCTAGATTTTCTAAACTATTTTTCCATATATAAAATATTACTTTTGTTAATACCGTCTACGAATGTTCAACGTCAAAGTTTTGAATGAAATTGGTCGAAATTAAAATGTATATCAAATTCGTATGAACAATAAAATTACTTTAACTTGTAGCTAGATCAGTAAAACATAAACACAAGTGCGCGCTTAATTGAAAATTTTGATTGAAATCATCACAATTACGAGATATAAAATAAAATGTGATAAATTCATGAATAATGCTCCCGAGCGCCATCTAGTTTAGTGTCTTGCCCTCTGCAACCCCCTTAATCCTACTACAAGAACACAACATTTTTTTTAGTGCGAAAATATGTTGAATATTATAAATAGGCATACTTATGGCATTACTTGATTTTCGGTGAAGGAAAGAAACGCGAAGAAACCTGCATGCTTCCATTTCGACTATTGTAACCACTGTCCATTCTATGGGGCGAACGGGCTCACTCCCTGTCACACTGGACAGGGTTCCGGAACTGCTGGTTGAAATGCGGATGTTTTGAGTTCTCAGAAAATCCCTTAGTGAACCCTCGAGGAACATAGTCGTGAGTATGCATAACTAGTGCATAAGGAGTAAAAATTTCTAAAACAATCAAATGTAAGTAATGTTTTTCTGTTACCCATTCCACCTAGATACAAAAAACGGCTTTCAGGTTCTGCGTTCATTCCTTAGCAGCAATCGTCAGATTGATTTGGAAAGTTATCTAGAAATCAAACAGAAAAAAACGAGGACAAATCTAGAATTCATCTACCAAATTACGACTCTTGAAAAGAATGGGCACAATTTTGTAGGTTTTTTATACCTTACTGGGTATTTCTCGACCTTTTTTATTTCTCAAGGCACGAGAACTCTACTACTCGAGTTTTCTCGAGTCGCAGTTTGATTGCCTGAACCACCCCAGAAAATTATGAAAGTGTATATAAAAATTATCACTAGGTGATTTTGTTATTTCTCTACTAAATGTATGGGTATTTAATTTTGCTTTTTCTGATAGTTAATACCTTAACCTCGGTTGACCCCACAGAGACTGTTCCTTATCAGAAAGAGAGTCGAATGAAAAAAAAAGATATAATATTCTTTATTTTTTTTAATTGCAGTTTTTCTCCATGACTGAATTTTTTCCACAATCTGTGAATGCAGAAGTATTTATACTTCAAGTTAGGGTTAGGCTCCTAAGTACGTTTTCTTGAGCTATAATGCTGCTGGTAGCTGCCTTTTGTGCCCCATCTTAACTATGCACCCTGCCTGTATATCGATTCGTGGATGTTCGGAGGTTTCAGAATATCTCTGACTACCCCCTCGGGGAATATAGTCGTGAGCATATGCTTATGCTGTATATCGATTTTATAAAATAAATTATAAGATGTTTTTCAAAAAACCCGACTTCATACTTCATACTACCGACTTCATACTAAAACAACAAAAAAATATACTTAGGTACGAGCGTTTGTAATATTTTTATGTTAGAAATAGAACGATTGGGATTGATACATCAAGAGAAGTTAAAAAACATTTAGAGAATCCAAAAAGTTTTTATTTCCCGTCTACATATTTTTAATACAAGCAAAGAGTTTTCATTACCTCTAAGAAATACAGAACTATATGTACAGCACAGTAGCAGCTATATGTCAGAAAAAAATTACGTTAGGCCAAATACTCCAATTAAAAAAAGCCAAGAATATTATATACTCCATAGGTGGATAGAAGACTCGAATTTCGTCGAGAATGCAAAATAAAGGCTATTTTCTATGCAACAAGAATTATTTTTCTTCAATGTTGTTGTGAGCTGACAACCAAGCCACTGTGAGATAACCGAAACCCTCGTGTGTCCCTTTCTAACATGTTGCCAACTTATTAAACTACCACTTTATAATTTACTGTAAATACAAAAGATGTAAATTAAAAAATATTTTTGTTTTTGAAAATGTATAATTTTAATTATTTTGTGCAAAATATTTATTTTATTAATTGATAATTGTAGTTAGTTTTACACTATGTTTATTCAGTTTATCACAAAACAAATAAGGTAAGGAGGTAATGTATTATTTCAAAACTTTTTATTGGCAACTCTATGGTCTTATTTGTTGTAATAATATTGGAAACTGTCGAAATGGTGAACTTTTGCTGTGTAGTTGGATGCAAAAATGAATACTACCCCGGCTGTGGCTTTTCTTTCTAAAAGTTAGGTATGTTATTGTTTCGTAAAACATTTCTTAACTAGGGTGACCAATTGACCATTCTCTTCCTGCACTCGTAGTATGCTACACGTGATACGGCTGTATCACGTCTTTTGTCTCGTTCGTTCGCACGCAAATAGAAAGAGAGCTAAGGTGTGATAGCGCTGTATCCATAGAGAAATTACACGCTCCCCTTGGTAGAGATGGTGTAACAAAGTTGCACTGTAGCCACCAATTGTGCACTAGTTTGTACTGCGACCATAGAGAAATGACACGCTCCCCTAAGCTTTTTGTCTCCCCTCGCCCGTCCCTCACCCCCTTTGTCGGCGACATAATTTTCTATAGAAACAAGCCGATATGCCATCTCCTCTTACTCCATGGCTGTATCACTGCGGCATGCTAGCTATGCTGGCTTTTAATCCCCTAAGGTGGTGGGGTCAGCCTTTCGCGTATGTGTTAACGCAAAATGAATTATCATTGTCAGACGAGATGTTTCATATTACAATATTAATACCTTTACTAGCTGTGCCCGTGACTTTGTTAGCGTGGTCTTAGGCCGAGATTCAGAGACGATTTGTAAGTCATAGTTCGAACTCCCGTAGGTATGTCAAAATCCATACATTTCTACCCTGCTTAGCTCGAACTAAGACTAAAAAAATCGTCTCTGAATCTCGGCCTTAGATTACATTAATTTACACAGGTTGGAATAGAACAGCATACATATTTAAATTAACATCTGAACTATTTATAAAACTGTACCTAACAGAAGTGTCTTTAGTTCTGTACTTATTGAAGATATTTACTTATACAAGGTGTTTCGTAAGTAACAATAAATTTTTAAAACTCTTAAGGGGGTTGTTTAGACCGTCAAACTGAACAACTTTCTCTATGGGACCAACATCGAAATCGCGAAAAAAAAATCTCATATCCCATACATATTTTAGCTCTAGTCGATTTGTAGAGTGAAAGTTCTTCGGTTTGATGGTCTACACCACCCCCTTTAAGGTTTATTTGTAGTTTTGTAACACCTTGTATAAAAAAGATTACGATATGGTTTTTAGGTATCCCTGGCTCCAAATCAACCTTTTTTAGAATTTTTGTCTGTCTGTTTGTTTGAACAGCATCATGCAAAAACTATAGAACCGATTTTAATGAAGTTTTGTTTTTTGATAGCTTATGATTCGTCTTAAAATCTGGTATACAGGGTGTAAGGAAAAGTATCATTAACACTTTAACTGTCCCAATGATATTTTACGTTACCATCACCACATGTCCAAAAATATTATTATATTTTGAAAGTAATACGAGGTCACGTAATGAATTGCGGTATATACAGTAAGTAGGTATGCGAAATATTTTTGGTAAGATAAATGTCGTCTGCAGACTCCTAGGTAGCTATAAGAAAATAAAAAAAATCATATAATGCACGGACGTCTGAGCTTGGACTACCGACCAATAGTTTGTTTAAAAACATTGAAACACACTCGAGAAATAATGGTAAATTCACGCTAATGGTTCATTTTACGTATCAAGCCAGCTTGTCAGTGCATTATATGTGATGCATGGACAGTAAAAATGTTAACCTTTAAACTACTACTACTCTACCTATCAAACTGAACAACTTCTACTATGGGAGCAAATATGTCAGAACTAAAAATAATATCAGCTATCCCATACGTTTGAATCGAGTATACTGTATTGCAGTTTAATATGGGACAGCAGATTTTTTTTTTCCGACTGGTTTGCTCCCATAGTAAAAGTTGTTCAGTTTTATGGGTAGAGTATGTATGTAGTTTAAAGGTTAATGATACTTTTCCTTACATGTCTGTATAATTTCTGTAAAATATTCCCTGTATAATTCGTGCGGAAGAAGTCGCGGTAAACTCTAATTACTTTTATACGGTGTACGTTTTGACGGCCTGGTAGCTCAGTCGATAGTGAACCTGTCTGCTGTACCGAGGGTCGCGGGTTCGAATCCCGTAAGGGACAAATATTTATATATGATGAATATGAATATTTGTACCCGAGTCATGGATGTTTGTATCTATATAATGTATTCTATATCGTTGACTAGTTATCATAATACAAGTCCAGGCTAGATTCTGGAACTTTAAATGTGAATAGATAATTTGTGGTACAATGTCAAGATATTTATTTATTTATTTATTTATTTATATATATATTTGTTTTTATTCTGAGTTTACCCCCAAAAACATTTTCCAGGATAAAAAGATAATATTAAACCCTCAACAACATGCATGGTAAGAAACAGGCTTGAATAAATGCATATTAGGTATCCCGTCAAATTTGAGAATGAATGGACACCCTAGTTAGAAAGGGACACACGAGTATTTCGGTAATCTCACTTGTCTCGTTGCCAGCACCGTAGTGCGCAATCTACTTAGTATACAAAATCTTTGATAAAAGCAAAATTGAAAATTTTGAATAAACCCGCGACGGATGTAGCGTTGTAATCGAAAAAGGATTACTTAAATAAAATTTATGAAAATCTCTCGACTAAAAAAAAAGGTAAGTAACGAAAGATAATAAACCAAACCCTAGAAAATCCGTCGGGGCTGCCTAATGTTTAATCTTATTTTGATATAATACCTATAAGATATCACTGGCCTATACCTAACGAGGTTTTGTCAAACAAAGTAGGTATCCATCCTAAATTAAAAAATATTATTGCGTACAGAAACATTAAAACGTCATTTATGCGTAAAACGTAAGCAACAACCTGGAATCACATGGCACTTCGCTATTTCGAACGTAAACACTCTCAAGACCATAATTTCTTTTTATGAAGACGTAAAATGTCCCGGCAATGCTCCGGTACCCGGTACCCGGGACCAAACCGCTTGAAAAATGTGTCCCCTAGTTTATCACACGTGGCAATTTAGAGCCACCGAACTAGATTTATGGGGGCCTCTGTTATTGAATATTAGGGAAAACAATGCTTTTCTCGTATTAAGGCCGGTTCTTACCAGTGGAAGTCGTTTGGGAATAGTTGTGTTTTATTTACGTATGCAAATACAATAATACCGTAAAATAGGATAAAAAATCATCGCCAACACCGCAAAGGGGCGAACCTCAAAATGAGTTAATTATACAAAAATTATCCATTTGTCGTGCTCTATGTCGTCATAAAAATTCTAAGCTCTAAGACTAATGAAAAAAAAGAATTGACTGCGTACCTCACAATATTGTCGAAATAAAGGCGTTATCGGGAAAAAAATTGTTATTCTCCTGTAAAATCTTTATATTGGAGCTTAGACAAGTTCAGAGGTTTGTCCCTTTGCGGCGTAGGCGCTGAAATGATAGTAGACTGAAAACACAAAAAGATTGTGAACTGAGCAGTTGACACCTATTACAACCCGGCCTAGACGTAGACAATTATTGTGCATACCAAATTGACAGTGCATTTTATAAAGAGCCCCATAAAATTTAGCCAACCCGAAATAGAAGAGCATTTTGTAAACGACTCTATGCGATTGGAATAGTCAAGAAAGCTGTTATAGGTATATGCCATGATCGATACAGTACGGCCAGGAAAATGATTCCACTTGTCAATCTTCGTTTGCGCAAAGCAGACCCGAGTTCCCGTCAAAACCCGAAGACATTTAAAAATCAAAGGGTGCAAAGTCGGTTAGCAGCGAAAAGGGCGCAAAACAATTAGCAAATAGCGGCAAAGAATTGAATGTGACACATCCTGATAGGTTAATATAATTTCGCACGCTATTAAAATTGGTCAACTGCACAGGTACATTGGTGAGACTTACGAGTATAAACCTGGTACTACTGTAGCAATAATTTGCTTTTGCCTACCCTAATGGGATACAAGCGTGGGATTATGTATGGCATGTACAAAGTACAAAATATACCAAGTACAAAGTACAAATTATACCAAGTACAAAGTACAAATTATACCAAGTACAAAGTACAAATTATACCAAGTACAAAGTACAAATTATACCAAATGTAATTAAACTTGTGAGCGCGCTCGGCAGTCGCGACAAGCCAATCGTGCGTGGTTAGCGGCGGCCGGGGAGAACATGTCCTAGTACAGTACGTGCCAGTACCGATTTACCTGCGCACGCAGTACCGACTTTGCCGGTGCCCCGTCCCCCGCACACCACGCAATCATAGACCCGCCGCGACCCCTGAGCGCGCACATGATCAAAGATCGACAATTTTTAGGTAGGGAACTGAAACCAGCAACCTTACTTTCGCAAACCACTACGTGAAGAATGAAAATTTATTGCGAACGAGTAAAATGATCACTTAGTCTTGTGAATTTTCTAATTAGTTATGTTTGTTACATTTGATAGTTTATATCAATACGATATGCTATAGATCATATTTTCTAATATGTTATGCGAGCTTTACAAAATTTTATCATATTCACCGTTCGAATATTTTGTTTGCTCATATGAATATTCTCGGTGAGGACGCTCCCTTGGATGTTTGTGGTTGCTTTTCTTTTGAAATTCTTTCCCAGGATGACCTTATTTCACTCCATTGCCTATTGACTGTGCCAAAAGCACAGAGGATTATATTGTACAGAGTTACAGCTTCAAACAAGCTCGCAAAAGCGGCGCATCACTACTTGCGCAGTATGATTGTGTGCGCGTTCACCTACGGGGCTCACGAACGAGGCCGAGGGGACACTTTGGCTGTGCTTCGGGTGGTTACGGCGTAACGAGGGTGTGAATTTAATGTGTGAGATATTGTCCATTCTTCCTTTCGGAAAGAGATTGGAGCCACTGACCTCTGTTAATATTTATATGTCTATGGATTATTTTCTGTTTGATCGTCACTGTCATTGTAGCATGTCATGTCATGTGAATTTAATGTGTGAGATATCGTTCATTTTACTCGAGCACGTTTAAAAGTAGTTTAATAATATTAAACGAAATGGTTAATTATTGCACTGTGTGCTTTAATAATACGAGGAGGAACACAAACATCTCCTTCTTCATATACCTACCCCAAAGATCGTGACAGGTAAGTCAATTTTTGAGTCACCCGTGTAAAGCGGCGGATCGGGCGGCAACGTTTTTTTAATTTAAACTCATTTTATTCAACTAAATAACAAATAATAAATAATACAACAAAAAAGAAAAACAATATACCTACATATTATAAAACATTATCCTTCATACTTCAATTAAATTTATTTCCTTTTAGACAGCCCTACAAGAATAGGCTAATGTAATCGAAGCTCCTATGAAGCTGTTGCTCTGTACAATATAATCCTCTGTGCCAAAAGTATACCTAATTCAATCAAAGGTGTGATTCTTCTTATGTTGCTAATGTTAACAACAACCTAATTTAGTATTTGTGTGTATACATCTAGAACGATTTAATCATTCTAGGTATACATACATAGACTTGGTACATAATTTCTAGTGGGGTGATCAGAAACCTAGCTACATCTACCAACTATATTTTAAACCGTGCAGCTATACCGAGTAGCGACCATCAATTACGTATAAGAGATAAGTGTACTTTTTGCAACCATCAGCAGCAAGGCTGATTCAGTGTTTATGGGGTGTAGAGCATCTCTGTGATGGGGATGGACCAGGTCTGCCTGCATAACTTCAGTCGGTTTAATAGTTACAGACGTTTAAAGGTCAGTAAAAAATTTACGGAAACCTGAACGGAAGGCTGATCGTATGACATTATTGTAGTATGCACTGTAGCCATGTGAACAGTCCTAAACTGACATGGTTCATCAGTCGGTTTAGGAGTTACAGCCGTTAAAAGGTCCGACCTTTGAACGGCTGTATCTCCTAAACTGACTAACAGTTCATGTCAGTTATTGTACTGTTTACGTAGCTACAATGCATACTACAATAATATTATACGATCAGCCTTCCAGCTGATCGTTAATTTTTTACTGACCTTTAAACGTTTGTAATTCCTAAACCGACTGAAGTTATGCAGGCAGACCTGGTCCATCCCCATCACAGAGATGCTCTACACCCCATAAACACTGAATCAGCTTTGCTGCTGATGGTTGCAAAAAGTACACTCTTGTCTCTTATACTTGCAGAATCAAATTAATGACGTGTCAAGTTGTGATATAGTTGGCTAGCCTCTCGCCCACAAATACACCGCATTAGAAGAAATCTTATCGCTTAGTCGCCTAGTAAGAAACACACGGCAAGAAATGGCGTGGTCTATTCGAAGACGGAACCACAAGGCATTGACAACCAACCAATTTGCGTAGCCCAGCCACCAAATTCTGCAATATCTAGAAGATATTTCGCGTACAAAAACACTTAATAGTAATTTTGAAGGAAACCTTATTTAAAAAGTGCTACTCGAACTTACGACAAAAGCCTTAAAGCTAGTTATATAATACTTTTACCCGTTTTTTATTTTTATTTTGTATACAACTTAATACAAATTTGAAGAAAGAAAAACGGCTTCTTTATTTTATTTCGATGTGGTTACAAGTGGATAGAACATTAAAAGTATTCTATAACAAAAGCCTTTTGTAGTAAGTACCTAGTAGCTCTCTGTCATTTTAGGTTTTCTATTTTAAGAAATATTTAATATTGTGACGAGGGTGCCACTGAACGGTAAAAGGACACTTAATTTGTAATTCTATTAACAACATGTTGCTCAAATTAACAGATAAAACAATAGTCTCAATAGATATATCTCATGATTAAGAGGTTTCCCTGACCGAACGACCTTGACTCTTTCAGAGCCACCTTACCACTACTAAACTACGTTATTTTAGTAGATAAATACCTATTTTTGAATGGCTTGTCCTTCTAATCCAAGGAAATCACATTCCAAAAACATAAGAATTCGCACCAAATTTAAGGGGCCATAGGTCCGGACGAATATTTTCTATGAGAAACGCGATTGCCGAGCGCTCCGAAAAGTGTGTGCGTGAGCCGTATTTTCGATTAAAAACAACTAACCAAAGTACTTTTTCTAGATTTTATTTATGATTGCACTAGGTAAACTAATGGTGAATATGTGAGTATAAATACCAACAGTCGGAAACTATTTTAAGTTCTTCTAAACCGAGAAAAATGTTTAAAAATGCATGAAAATACGTCATCTTTGTGACGATTTTCTATCGAGTGAAGTAATTCCAATCGTGTATTAAGTTGATGATTGCACTAGATGAACTATCCAAAAATACTGAGGTATGACTTTAGTTTCGGTAAATGGTATAAATCTAGTCGTAAAATGAAAAATAAAAGATGCCTCCGAGGTATTTCCACCTACTATTACGTCTTAACATCTTAAAAAAAATTTGCTTTATAGCAATTTTAGATCTTAATATTGTCTACACAAAGGTGTATGTCTCAAGTAAAATTGACTTTAACTTAAAAAGTGGATGCACATAATACAGATTTTTTCCAATATTTAGGCTTTTCTTTGAACACAGGTTTCATATGTATTTTATAGAAAAATAAGAAATATGATCTATAGCAAATAAAGACGAGATTTTGAAGATCATTGCTACACTTTTAAATAATTTTTATGTCTTTCAAATAACGAGAAGTTAACTTCTAAAAACCAACAAAATATGGCCCGGCCCTGCGTTTACCTATGGGGAGCCTCTTAATGTTTCACAAAAATGTTCACAAGCACATCTGTTTGTAATTATATACCTATCTGTAAATGTCAAAAGACCCTCGTGAAAAGTTTTTCACAGTAATTTGATCCGAAGCCGTGTTACAAAACCCCTGGAAAACAAAGCACAATATTATACCCTCTGGACCCTGTCCGCAGTGCAGTTTATTTTTCGTCCATTCTCCTTTGATTAATTGACCGGAATGTTTTGCAACTGAAAAGCTGTTTGTTTGATTAATTTTGGTATTCGAGTGAATTAAGCTTTATTTGTTTTTGTTGCAGACAGAATGAGATAGGTCAGCGGTTCAAGTTGACTTCGAATTTGAAAGTCACTACAAAACTATTAGAGGCATGAACAATTTATTTTAGTGGAACAATTTTCTAGAGTGTGCTAGACCATTAAGCCTAACAAGTCTTACTGTAATAGCTACAAATTCTGCTGCTCGATAAACTTATCTTATAAGTATACCCCCTTAAATAAATAAATAAATAAAATAAAAATAAAAATTCTTTATTTCAGACATTACATCCATATGTTGTTAGTATCACACTTAAATTACTATGTTAGTACAAACACTTAAGTGTAGACCGATCCAGTGCTTTATAAAGCTACTGTCACAGTATCTACTGGAGACCATGTTCAGGATGCTGTTGGTGCTGGCGCTGGCTTAAAAGTACCACGTTTTTTTTTCAGTATCGAGGTCATCATCATCTCAGCTAATAGACGTCGACTGCTGAACATAGGCCCCAAAGGAATCGAAACAATGACTGGACCTACGCTGCCCTCGTCTAACAGGTTCCTGCCATCTTCAGCAGGTCGTTGGTCCACCTTGTGGGGGCCTACCACCGCTGAGTCTTTCCAAACGCGGTCACCACTCGAAAACTCTTCGGTGTTCTGCGAAAAATTTCCGAATGGTGTTTAATTTTGCAGTGTTGTAAGTAACAGTAATATTACACTGTAACACTGTACATCCGTTTGTACGGTTTGGAACTGTTTTATAACAGTACCAAACCGAAGTAACCGAACGCGTGTTCATTGGTCTCTGTCTCTTTAATAAGTCGCTTTCTCAATTGCATCATTTCCCACGATCATCACTGCATAGCAAATGTTGAACGTGGTGTGGAAATGTCTCCAATCATTTTGGCGGATTCTCTAGAACAGGCATGTCAAACCCAAAGTCACTGGTGGGCCAAATGCATAACGATAGAAGAATCTGTGGGCCGCAAAGAACATAAAGAAATAAAACTTATTGCATCTATCGTAGAACAGGAGGATTAAAACATGACGGTATTTATATTACAAGGTAACAATTTTCAGGACCCTTGTAAAAGACGCTTCATCTATATACTTACTAATATTATAAAGAGGAAAGATTTGATTTCTTGTTTTTTTTTCGTTTGTTTGTTTGTAATGAATAGGCTCCGAAACTAATGGACCGATCTGAATAATTCTTTCACCATTAGAATGCTACATTATCAGTGATTAACATAGGCTATAAAAAACGATCAAGTGTGTGTCGGGAAGATTCTAAGGTGGTACGAAGTTCGCCGCGGTCCTCTAGTACGATATAAAACAAGTGAGCGAGCGAAATCAACTCGAAATTTTTCACATCATGACTCAATGCAGTGATACCTACATAATATGAGTACCTACGTCAAATCTGCACGCTCGCGGGCCGCATCGGGAGCCTATTTTATAAAAATTGTATAGGGCTGCAAGAAAATGCACTGCGGGCCGCATGTCTGGCATGCCTGCTTTAGAATCTAACTACATTAATATACTTAGAGTCACTATTATATCCATCCTGAAATGCTAACGTGTGATGAAGATGTACCTACCTATTCGTCTTCGAGCTTAACCTACCGAACTGGATATCAATAAAATTTGGTAAAGAGGCAGTTTGAAGGCTAAAAGTTTGAGGCCAGTTCACTCTCACTACAATGAACGTGTGTACAATGGAACATCTAGATTTTGCGATATTCTAGTGTTCGGGACAGCGGTTCAATGACCCGATAACAATCCATCTACATAAATATTCCACTACCCGGTCCGCACTTGACGCTCGTTTATTTGCCCAAAGCTACCCTATATTGGACCTTGCTTCCTAGAAATTCTCATAAGCTTGAGAGAGCATATCGATTGGTTTTACATAGCAGAGATTGCATCAAACATTTTAGGTACTACGTCAGAGAACTGCAAAGGATTTCATAGCTCCTAAGCAAGCTGAAGTAACAACGGGCTGGTCATATCTATCTGCCGAAGAACTGATAATCGATGGGGAGTTCGAATTTGAAGACCACAAATTGGAAAGCGTTAGTGTGTGGTGTGCCCTCTAGTCCTATCCAGTTTTTAGTGACACCAAATGTTTCTAGCTTGTCAAAAACTGTTGCAATTTTACACGAAAATTGCTTTTTAAATAACGGTCTATAGAAAATGGTTTATTCCATTTATTTAACAAAGGAAGCTATCCCAGTTATTGTAAAAAAATTAAACAGATAACAATTCAATAACAAAACTCTCGCTTCCCCTTTAGTAATTTATCGAACAAACTTTTATCATCATAATTTGACACAAATTTCAAAAATCAATCCAATCACAAAACCTCCATACGTCTGCGCTTTATAGGTACAAAGGATATTTGCTGACTCAATAGTGCACTATTTACAGACCCAAGTGACTTTGGACACTGGCCAGAGACCACTGCCAGCCACTAAGTGCGGCATTCGAACATTTTACTATGCTTCTTATAAAACTAATCGCTCTGAGAGCTTCTTTGAAATTCAATAAAATCCAGTGATATCCTTAAGCAAAGTGGATTTTGGGGTAACACTATAAAAGCTGGAAAGCCTCATATCTTTAGGTTGAAGAATAAATTTTCTAGCAATGGGAAGATATTGTTTTAACCGACTTCGAAGTAGGAAAGACAGGGATGTGACTTTAAGTCGGCATGTGTGAAGAGCGGGAAGTATAACACGAATGAGGAGAAGACTTAAGAGAAGGTGTTTTTTTATTTTGCATATCTACCTGTCATTAAGTGCTTATTCACAGCAGGAGTCGCCATCTGGGTGGATACGTGATAACACCTACTGACATTAGGGACCTCCCCTCCAAAAGCATAACACGGTTCATAAAGGCCGTGGGCCTAGGAAATGACCTCTAGGTCAAGGGTGACAGCTACAATAGATCTATAAAGGTCGCAGTAGCTATTGGTCACCGACCAAGCCCTTAAACCAAAATAATAATAATACCTGTCATTAGACGGGTACAGCGTCGGTGACACTTTGTGGAGAGGTAGACACTCAATCATGAGGGTCCAGGTTCGAATCCGCAATGAGTTTGTCTATTTTATATCGTAATACCGACTGCTCTCAAACGGTATGCCTGTGCCATATAGTAGTTCGTATACAGGCTGATGATGATGATGACGCATACGATTAAGATGCTAAAAAAAGAAAAAAAATTCTTAGCATTTTTTTGTTTATCGAATGGATTGCGTTGGCCCTATTCTTACAACAAGAAATTATGATTCGAACATTTTTATAAAACATCACATAAAAATGTTATTGAAAACCCATATAACTACCAAACAACACAAGATTTCGTCAGTTTATTATACTCTTTTCCATATTTCTGTTTAGATACACTTTATGCGGGAAGCCCCTGGCAGAATCTATAAAGTTTACGAGATTTGGAGTGGGTCCAGTAGACCCCAATATTGGTTGCCAAGCGACGACGCGGACGCGCCTCCGTCCTTCATAAAACTGCCAAATGAACGCAAAAACTGACAAGTTTAACGAGAGAGAGGGAAGATTATTGGCCGGGCTTGGCTTTCAACGAAACCGATCACAGCGCGTAGCACAAGCAAATAATTCTTATTGGGAGGCTTCAACTTCTAAAGCATTTTTCACTTCAGTTGATGAACAAAATGTTGGAGTTGATGGTGTCTGTTAAATAAGCTTGCTTTTCATAAGGTGAACGCAATGTCGTCGGGCAAAATGTTTCTCTGGTACAAAAGTACCTCATGGTTGTACACAGATACATAGATGTAAAGTAAAGGAATGAAAGAATGTGTGTGTCGGAGAACCAAATAAATAATTTTTCTTTCTTTCTAGAAATTATTATTTCAATCAATCAATCAAATCAGCCCACATCAACCCACTGCTGAGCATAGGCCTCCCTTTTATTGCGCCATTCTTCACGGTCCTGAGCTAATCTGATCCAATGCGAACCCGTCACTCTCACAGCAATGTCATCAGACCAACGTGCTGGTGGTCTGCCTACTGCCCTCCGTCCCTCTCTTGGCCACTACTCTGATATTTCTTTGATCCACCGGCCGTCTTCCCGTCGAAATCATTATTTACCCTAATTTTAATTTCACTTTGCATTCACACACTCGCGTCTATTTCCATTGCGGATCAGCGTTCAGGATAGCATCTTGGGTGGTCTTTACCTTTTCCATATAGATAGGTTTCTACATTTACATTTCGTGAAATTGTAGATACACAATATCCGTTCATTCCCAGTAGTTCTACCGTAGAGCTAATGGGACTTTTATTTCCCACTAGTTCTACTTTTAAATGCACCACCGACAGCACCTGCATTTAAAAAAATCATAATGTTATGATGTTAGGTTTAGGTAGCCATTGTTCACAAAATCTGTGTTACCAGTAGGATTCACCGTTTCACTCAGGGTTGGTTGAGGTTGATGTATATAATAAAACACAGATATAGTCTTCACTAGTGAATGTGGCTAAGCGCACGTCCGCACGGCTCGGTGGTCAGTGAGTGAATACCGAGCGAATGCACGATAGATATTTACCACAGACTGTACCCGCCGATAGATGGCGCTACCAGCGCTTTCCACATTAACTACTTTTTTCAACATACTTGCTCGTAAGTGGCTCTTATTGCACCGCTTTTAGGTACATAATGCAGCTTATAGAACACGCGTGCGAAAATGTTCCCGCACTAGTGCGGTAATGTTACTTTTTTTCTATTCTTTGTTTTTAAATCTCAGCAAAGAGTTTTTTTTATAAACGCTTCATTTCATCAAACAATACATTTTAGTTACAAATTAGCATTAATTTGAGCTATAAATACATTAATATTAAGTTTGCAACGTTTTTCATATAAGGTTGTTTGCAACAAAATATCGTTGGTTGAATGGCGGCTACAGTCATCGCCTCTTTATAAAAAAAAAAGTCCAGCTCCATTTTCAAGTATAATTTTTCTATGGCCATTTTCCTCTAACATTTGTGTAAAATTGTTGTATTTTACGAAATTTTAGTACTTTTTCCTCGCAAGTATGTTGAAAAATGTCGTATGATTCACATTCGCATTCGCACAGTCGCATTGGTCATTACAGCCTCGCTAGAATGTAATCCCGCCTCGGCTGTAATGACCAACTTTGCTCACTTGTATCATAATGTACTATTATTGCTGTACACAACATTACCCTTAGACACCTCATTCGACATCCACGGGAAGAAATGCAGCATATTCTGTTGAAAAGTCTCCAACCTAGCAAATTGGTCACAAATCCGTCTCAACTCGTAAGAAATTTAATATTCACAAAGGAACTAAAGTTAAGTACGTGAAATTCTGCGCGATTAAGCACGTAGATGACATTAACGTGGCGTTAACGTAAAGGGCGACGATTTTATGTACGGCGACATTTGTGGATGAAATGTTTAGATATGATGACGAGAGAATGTTATAACTTTCTAGGTGTGTTTAATTCTAGGTTTTTTGGATTGATATACAGGGTGTAAACTTAAATGCGTGAAAAGATACTTCTTTTAGCTTGTTAGGAGAAACAGATCAAAATTACGAGCTCGCCGATGTGACACAACATGAAGATAGTTTTTAGTGTTCTTTATAGTTCTCATAGTTCATCGAACGTATGTTCGTTCAAGGAACTTAGGTAGGTTCAGGTATTGGTTTTTGGATAACGTCCGTCTCAGCACGCGCATGTGTTGTTATAGAGCGTTCAAACGCGCGCCATGCAGCCTGGCAAGCAGCAGACCAGCAAGTTATTAACAAACAGGCAACCAGAGGCGAGCACCCTATTTACACGTTTATGCTCGGTGAATGTCGCTTTGACCGGATGCGTGTAATCTCACCGATCCCCGCTACCCAAACCGCCGCGTAGCCCCAACAACGTCCCATGCCGAGGTCCGTACCCCTCTGGGTTCCCCTAGGTCTGTTGCTTAGGTTCATTCATTTGGATCGGTAGACCCTTCGTGGTCTCTCCAATAGTCCACAGTAAAAAGCAGTAGCTGCTCCCTGAGTAACGCTGTATAGTCAATTCCAAAAAAAAAAAAAAGCGTTTGAAGTGTGAACGCACTATGCGAGTTGTAAACACTTGTAAACACTTGGATGTGCGATACACATTATCGCAGTAGATCTCTATGTTAATTTGATACTCTAATCTAAAATAAAAATTAAATGCAATTTCTAAGCATCACTTGATAACATCAACAACGGCTGGACCGACTTGGTTTTTTTTTTATGTTCCTAATAGTCTAAATAAGAGTTTTAGACAGGACAACAGCTTCTGTCGAGTCAGCTGGTAAATAAATAAATTGCACTTCCAAAAACCTTGTTGCCTTTAGGTAAACATGTCGGTTACTGTTATTGGTAAATGTTTTGTATAAAAACAACGAAAATTGTTTTCCAATAGAATTTCTCGTCGACATAGTCCCACGTTGTTGTCGATAAAAAGTACTTTTACTGAATTGAAATTTATTTTGAAAGATAGCAGATATTATTTTTAATTGTTAACAATTTTGCATAATGTAAATACTGTAACTAAGATACAGTGTTTATTCTGAACTCTAAAATATGATAAGTCTACCAGACCCTTTATTAAACTCGGACAAGCCAGAGTTGCAAAACTAACTTATTACTTAACTTATCTTGGAACAAGCAATCGATTGAACGAAGTTCTAGAGCTAAAACAGCCAATATAACAGCAGAAGCTGAGACAAACATTAAATAATCCTTAGAGTAGTTGTTGAGGAGACTTTAGTCAAGCCAAGTTAGTGCCGAATGGCCAGATAAAATAGTTAAGGAATAACCAAATAACGGTTTGTATGGTGATTTTAGAATATAAAACTGAACATATCTCTTGCTAAAGGAACTCTTAAACACTCATTACTATTGTTATAATATTATTATTAACTTCGTATTTATACAGTGTGTACATTTATACGGTGTCCCAGAAGCGGTGGTCTAAAATAGACGAGGAAGTAGTGGAGATCATTTCCAACAATTTTGCTCCCATACACATAGGTCCAGTAATGAACGGTTCAAAAGCTACACTGAATTTTCAACTTTTTGAGAAAAAGTCGACACTACAAATCTAATTTAAAAAAATCTTTTTAACATTTTTATTTTTAATTCATGATTTTAAAGGTGTACCCTTGTAACGAGACCATTTCCAATAAAATCACCAGCGTGGATGATAAGCAGGAGACGATTTTGTGGCAGACTATTGTTTTCATGAACACGGCAGTACTGTATATACTTAACGAAGTTAAAAGGATAACTATCACCGCTAATTAGGCTTTACAAGTTAACGAGTAATAGTCAACCAACTTGCAAAATGTACTTTACCGTAGTATAAAACAAAAAGCCCCCTTCTAAGTCCGTATATTGAGACGGGCAAATACCGAACCCTAGGCTGCACGTGGCCCTACATGCACTTGGTCGGTTTTTTTTTGTGTTGATTGTTGATCTAGTTCTGTTATATATATAAGATACCTAACAATAATATATGTATTATATGTCGTTGTCTAGTGACTAATGTTGATTTGATACTAGATTGATTAACTGCCTCCGTGGTCTAATGGTTAGAGCATTGGGCTCTTGACACGGAGGTCGTGGGTTCGATTCCCACGGGGGGCACCTAGTGAAATGTCACTTTGTGCGTTTTTCCCCAGTTGGTTAGGACATTGCAGGCTGAGTCACCTGATTATCTGAAAAGAAAGATGATTCCGTGCTTCGGATGGCACGTTAAGCTGTTGGTCCCGGCTACTATCACTGGTGGTAGTAGTCGTTACATAAAAACCACGTCAGAGGCCGTAAGGCGGTTTGAATAAACTCTGACACCAGGGCTTTGCAGCCCACTCGATAAGAAGACTAGATTGATTGGGACTAGAATATTAACATCACCTTTATCCTAATAATCAACACCTATCCAAGATATACATTGACTTACCAACTACTGGACGTAGGGTCCGCGCTCAAAAGTGTCCGAACCAAAAGAGCACTAAAACGTAAAAAGAGAACCAGTTACGCGACAGTCTTCGTTTGATCGGCCGACTAAGCACACGTGCGGGTGCGCGGCGCACGCTGTGCCCCGAGTAATTTAAGCATTTTCAATGTTTTTTGTTGGTTTATATTACTTAGGTTTGTGTAGTTAAGTCTCGGACACTTTTTTCGAGAATATTGTACTATTATGGACTCGTCCATTGTATTCTACGTCTGATAAATTGTTAAAACAAATAAAAAGTAAGTAATTTATAAGTGGGGGACAAATTGACGTTCTTATTATAAAATAGAATAGAATTTTCTTTATGTCTTAAAAAAAAAATAAAGAAAAAAAAATTATACTGTATTACACAGTAGTGTCATAAAAGAACAGGTCAATGGAAAACGGGCAGTTCATGAATTCAATTGTTAATAAATTGAATCTGTTTCAGTACCTGGCAACCATCTTTGTTGCTAGCAAGAAGGCTGCATAGTTGACAGCCTTTGTCCTATTGTTGTCACTATCTGTAACTCACAGAGTCCATCTAGATCTCATGCATCAAATTCTGACTTCAAATGGGGTAGCTTTTGACGGGGCAGTGTAATTTACATCGCCGCAAAGCCTACACCCGAGTGCTGGGGGACCCGTATGTGGTTACATGAACTTAGAACTTAGATAGAACTGTTATAGGATGCTAGGGTAGTTTGTAGTTAGTATACTATTATACAGGGTCCATCTTAAGGGGCTACCTGCCGGTTTTGGGTAACTTTGTAACCATTTTATTCATTAACTATGGCACTTTTTAAGCTGAAAAATAAACTGAACCATCTACAGGATATGAAAAGTGATGTGGTTTTTCTAGAAATCGATTTTAATGAATAAATCCGAAGAAAAGGGACTCTAAAGTCATCCCTTTTTTTCCAGTTGTAACCATTTTACTCTTACATTTTGAATCGGAAGAAAATGAAAATTTACAATATTGTTCACAATACAATTTAGAATGATGAGGTTTTCTTACTTTTTAGAAATTAATAAAAAATAATCTAATTTTTCAAAGGAAACAGCTAAATTCTGACTGGAGCCACGCGCTCGTTCGCATCGATTAGTATGGAGAGTCGTGGTCTCGGGATGATACCTACGCCTTAATAAAATTCAGGAAAGAAAATCATACTTATTTAGGTAGAGTTAAAAAAAAGTGAACACCTTGAGTGGCCTTAATGTGCTGACGAAATGCTGAAGAATTCTGCTATCCCATACAAAACTGCAATCCCACTCAGCTCATAATCCCAGCAGATTTTTCGTCATTTCAATGTTGGTCCTATACATGGTGTAAGCGACAGCCTAGCAAATACTGAAACGGTGAATTTAGACCATCAAACTGAACAACTGAACACTATGGAGCCGCCCTCATGAAACGTGAAAATAAAATCACCTGTTTCATACATTTGAGTCGAGTAGGTACAGCTGCTTTTTATGGAGCAACATTTTTTTTCGTGCTTCCTGAGAGTGGCTCCATAGTGAAAGTTGTTCAGTTTTATGGTCTGAATTCACCGTTTCAGTATTTGCTAGGCTCTCGCTGACACCCTGTATATGTTGGTGCAGTATATGAAGTGGAAATGGCAATGGATATTAAGAAGGATTGAAAGTCCAAGCTTCATTTTTATAGCAATTAAAAAATGTTGATGGAAAAATTACAAAAACCGACGATTCGAACTATGGACTTCATTTAATCGAACTGTACCAGAAATACCTATGTTCTATTACAGTATACACATCTATTAACTTATTTAACAACAAACTTGCTTGATTACAAACTAAGAATAGACCATGAGCTTGTGATTATAGAGCACAAAATTAAATATTAACGCGCTTTGTTATACAATACCAGTATACCAGCCAATGTGTGAATAATATAAGTGGGTACATCCGATTGTGGGAAAACTTCCTCGTAGGCTTACCTGGAACAAAATAATACATTGTTAACATAATGGATTCAAAGTAGGGTCGGATCTCTGTTAGTATACAATATAGTTATACATAATACTAAAATCTAAGCAGATGTCATAATTAGCAGGGTTTTAGTTTTTTTTTTTTTTTTTTTTTTTATTATTGATGGGTTTGCTCTTGACCCCAATCTAGTCCTCAGGACAAAGATGGGGCCGAAGATGTAGCGAGCTTACCCAGAAGTGCACTGGCACTCCTGCACACTGACGGAACGCAGCAAGCTGCTTGGCGCCAGACTCCGGCAGGAGGGTGGTCGCGAGCCAGGCGGCTCCTTGCGGAGCCTACCACACCGCGTGGGGGATCGTTCAGCCGCCACCACAAACTTGGTAGCTTGTGATGCCGTTGCCCGGGGTGGACCGCTAGGAGGTAGATCCCCAATCACCTCAAAAAGGGTTTTAGTTGATCTGAAATGTATTTATAAAAGCGCTAAAAAGGCTGGATTGTTTTTAATACAATGTAGGTACATTCTACAGAGTGTTAGGGTAAATAGGTATGATTGTACCCATAAAAAAATTACACGCTCCCCAATGATTGTACCCATGATACTGAATAACTTTTTCTAAGAACATACATAGTACATACATATTCTCACGCCTGTTTCCCACTGGGGTAGGCAGAGACAACGGAACGCCATCTGCTACGACCCTGACAAACCTCTCTAGCTTCCTCCTCATTCATAAAGTCCCTTCATGCATGCTCGTTTCCTAAGAAACTTAAAATAAATTAAAAATCATTTGTAACTACTAAGGAAGAGTACCTAAATGCAATCAGTTGATCGTATTTTTGTAAGAATCGTCGAATTTTGCGAGTTTTCCTCTGTTCCTTTTGTCCCAATTTACTTTTATTTTTACCCGACTGCGACAGAAGGAGGGTTATGTTCGAGCGTATGTATGTATGTATGTAAGTATGTATTTATGTATGTATGTATGTATGTATGTTTGTATGTCTATTTCTTTGGCACGCCCTACAGCCTAAACGGCTTGATGGATTTTAACGTAGGGTAATTCTAGGATAGATGCCGCAGTGGGATAGACGCCCTGAATTTTAAAACTCTAGTTTCGCGACCTTGGGTGCCGGTCATTCTACTACTAAACAAGAGACCCTCCCGCCCCCGCGTAGGGTGCCGCACGACACGACGCTGAGTGGTTGTGCGCACGAGTGAGTTTCGTTAGAAGTTTTGGCGCGAAGGTAATATTTACAATTATTATTTTACGGTGTTGTTGTGGTGTTTATACTTTTTCCCTGATAAATGAAAAACATTTTTTTGGTGTTTCCCTATTTAAGAGTAGTGTATGCATACCAGCAAAGAAGATTGTTTTTAATTTCATGATTTTGTTTATTTGTTATTGCAATAGGCATCTATCCCCTACGAAAAGTATACTTGCCCCAATTTTTTTAAGGTATAGATGCCTCTAGGGGCGTCTATCCTCTAGCTTGAGGCTTATCCTTAATTATTCAGATATTGTTTTAGATGGTGTGATGGGCATGCAAATAGGTATTGCAATGATTGTTATGTACCTGCTTAGGTAGCAAATTATTTATAATTTTAAGATTTAACATATTAAATGACAGTAGAGTATAGATGCCCCATCAAAGAGTAAATTTAGTTCTCTTTTTGATGGGGCATCTATACTCTACTGTCATTTAATATGTTAAATCTTCTTTGAGAAAAATAAAAAATATCAGTTTTATTTGGATTCATCCATTCATCGTAAATAAATAATGTTCTTGGATAAAGTGGTTTTTTTCTTGATAGGGCACATATCCCCTAGGCTGTTTTTACTGGTGAGGCAACTATCCGCTATGGGGCATATATACTTCAAATTTTAGAGGTCAGGGAAAATTAACAAAGCATAAAAAGTATAAACAATTATGAATTTTTTTTCGAATAAAATAGTAGACGAAGGACCAATGTATCTGTATCCTACCATCTTATTTGGTTCCTGTCATTGAACTGAGAAATATAACGATATTTCAAAAAGTGCGGCATCTATCCTAGAATTACCCTATGAGGTGTCCTAAATTCGTAAAAATCGTGAGAGTGTCATAGGGTACATTATTTTAATATGGCGTCTGCGAATTAAAAAAGAGAGGGTGGGTAATCTATTTTTTCGTAAAAAAAATATGGGTATCAAATGAAAGCTGGTGAAGAGCAGATTCCAAATATATATATATTATAGTACTTTTGTGCAACCATTTTGCCACAAGACTAAAAAGTATGAAATAAACTATATTATTAAGAAAAACAAAAAACCCGACTGCATAAAAACTATTAACTGAAAAGATAAAAACAAGCTCCTTTAATCAACTTAATAACTTTGTTTGAGACAATTTGAATGTTATTAGGTACTTATTAGGTAGGTATTGCAGGCGGGGACAAAGCAATAATAAAAAATAGGTAGATATGTTTTGTAATTTTTCTTTGTCCCCGTTTGCGATACCTACCTAATAAGTACCTAATAACATTCAAATTGTATTAATTTGCTCAAACAAAGTTATTAAGCTGATTAAAGGAGCTTGTTTTTATCTTTTCAGTTAATAGTTTTGATGCAGTCGGGTTTTTTGTTTTTTCTATGCAACAAAGCGGGTCGCGCGCATGTAGAGATATCATACTAGAAGTGCACTGTCTGCCCACTGACCGATTCCCCTCCGACGGTCGCCACTCAGCCACTGCTTTCGTTAATTAAATAATTGTTTAAACAAACTTAATTCAAAGCCAAAGTTTTAAGTGAAATTAATGCGCAGTACTAACTCAAATTAACAATTAAGCCAATTTAATTTGGTTACTGATCATCGAATAAGTACCTATTCCAAGAGGCAAGACAAACAGCCTTGTAAACAACAACTTAGCCATTTGCCGAAGATTTACTGAAGTGCCTACTTTGATAAACACTTTCTGAGTCAGTCGACAGCAGTTATTTATAGTCTTTTTTTAGTCTTTGGCTGACTTAATATGTGTTTTGTATAAATATATTCTGTGAGCTACTTATGGACGTTGACCCTATTGTTTTTGTACGTTATTTTCTCTAGTCACACACACTCTTTGACCTTTTAAAAAGAACATTAACGCTACACAGATATTACTAGTCGGCAAAATAAAAACGTATTTGCACGCCGCTACAACATACAGCAACAAAAACAATAATATGAACATACAAGAGTTTCACTGTGACTTCGTCGTTCGTCCGCACAAATTATATGCCAGATTTTAATCATACGAAAAAGTTTCATCAAAATCGGTTAAGTAGTTTTTGCGTGATGCTCGAACAAACAAACAAACAGACAAACAGGCGGACTAAAATTCTAAAAAAGGTTGATTTGGAGTCAGAAATATTGTTCTTGTAAAAATATCTTCAATGTAAAGTCCGTTAAGTTTATGGTACAGACAGACACACTTCTGTAAGGTACAGTTTTATAATAGTTTAGAACGGTACAAATAGCGGTCTTATCAATATACTAGTGTTTTCCCGCGACCTAGTCCGCACAAATTATATACCAGATTTTAAGTCAGATCATAAGCTATGAAACAAAAAAAGTTTCATCTAAATCGGTTCAGTAGTTTTTGCGTGATGCGCGAACAAACAAACAAACACACTATTTTGTCAATAGATGGCGCTGCACGTCATTTAAATCGCGCTATGGAGTGTCATTTGAATTTATATGAAGTGAACCGCTACTTTTTTGTTCCTTATGGTTTTACGGTTTTATAATAGTTAAGAATAAGAATCAATATAAGAGACAGTGTTGCCAGACCTACGGATTTATCCGTAGATCTACGGATTTTTGGCCTAGCCTACGGATCTACGGATTTCAATGGCAAATCTACGGATTTTTAGAAATCTTCAGAATTCCTCCCTAAAGTGTCAATTTGCTGCATAAAATGATACCCAGCTTCAAATAAATCGAATTCATGTTTACTTTTTTTGTGTATTTGACAGTATTTCGTAAAATATTGCTTTCCCTACTCTTTTCCATCTCCTTCCTTCTACTTTCTGTCACTATACATACAAGACAGAAATATTTGCATTGTGGCATGTATGACAAAAAGATGACACTGATTGATTTTCACGTGGTTTGGGCATTGTTCTCGCTCAAACTTGTCTAAGTTTCCATTTTCTTCGCCAAATTTTTTGGGTCAGTGCACTTCAAAACAGTCAGATAAAGCATTAAAAAAAAGTCTGTAGATCTACGGATTTTTCAAGAGGTCATCTACGGATTTCTACGGATTTTCCAACCTTGACCTACGGATTTCTAAAAATTGGATCTGGCAACACTGATAAGAGAACTAATGGAATGGATATATCTTCGCTGCTGAAGCTGAAGTCAATGGGTGGTCATATCTGCTGGAGAACTTACAACCGATGGAGAATTCGAGTTTTAAAATGAAGACCGCGAATTGGCAGGCATAGTGTGGAATGCCTTCCAGCCTGCTGCATTGGTAGCATGCCACTGTGATACAGCGCTATCACACCTTCGCTCTCTTTCAATTTGCGCGCGAACGAACGAGATAAAAGACGTGATACAGCCGTATCACGTGTCGCATGCTACCAGTGCTGGACCGACAATTTGATAAATGTAGCGTGGAACGACTTGACGAAGGCCAAGGATAGAGTTTCGTGGCGCACCTTGGGAGAGACAAATATTAAGCAGTGAACGATGATAAGATAAGATAATTTTATATTTTATTCAATAATTTATTTTATGTTTGAAGATGATGAAATGCGCTTGCTTCTATGACGCCCGTCTCACATCATAAGTAAGCGGTGCAGTTGTCGCTAGGCTATCTTTTTGCATATTGAGCGTTTCAGGACTTTTCAGGAGTTTTGCATATCTGGTGTTGATGCCACTATATAACATTGCATAAAAACCCTTATTCTAAGGTGGGTGTCGTCACTCATAGGAAGAATAGTGGTTCGTCTACGGCTAAATACGGGATTTTAATATCTTCGAGCTTCAAGTGGGACGTAGCCGTTTGCGGTCATGTCACTATAAGTAATATTTTTCGTTCTTATACGTGCTCTGAGCACCGCTTGCCTCAACGAAACTTTTGACAAAAAATAGAAAAAGTGCTGGCACTGCAACTGGACTGGAGATGTCATCTTAAAAATACGTTTGCCCAATGAAATGTTGACTTACATTTTATTTTGTGTTATACATACGAGTAGCTGGGTTTACAATAACAGTTATACTATTATGTAATTCTTTTTCTTCTTTCGTGTAAGCAACATGCATAGGTACAATTTTATAACTTATCGATAAACGCGACAGCCTGCTGTAGTTGTGGATTTCATGCTACCTCGGCCCCCACAAAAAGTGGCAGAAAAGTTTGTTAGTAGAATTACACGCGTAACTTGTCCAATTATAAATTGTCTAAGGCTTTTTCTAACGCGCCAAGAGACATATAACTTCAAAAATTGTATAAGTACAAAGGTCCGAATCATATAGTCGATTTAACGAGTTGCCACTTTTCTAACCAGCTTATTTTGGTTATGTATAACACGATGGATTCACCTTGTGCGTACATCTAGGCAAGTGTTAAACGTAATCTTTTTTTCTTCTCCCTATTATAAACCCATGGACATGCAAAGGGAAGCTTTTAGTAATAGAATCAAAAAAGCTAAATGATAACACTCTTGTCTGCTTATTTAATAAAACTCGGAAGAAAACGCAATTTTCATAATTTCTGTCGAAGGCGCCACTTTGTCGACGAGACGCCGGCGTGAAGCGGAAGATCGCACCCAATCTATTGAGTGGCATTGGGATACCCGCGTATATAAACTAATATATTATAACGAATACAAGATGCGGTGATCCGACATCTACAACATTTTGGACTTTCCAACTGTACGAGCTGAAAACAATAGCGATAGTACGTCTCAAGTCCGTCAATAGATACGTCTAAAATCGGTTTCCCTTTGAAGGAATCTCTTTGAAATCAATATAGGTATGTCTTGTACAATACTCTTTTTTCTTCTGTTACATAGACTTAAATAACCATTCTTCTTATCGAGTGGGCTGCAAAGCCCTGGTGTCAGAGTTTATTCAAACCGCCTTACGGCCTCTGACGTGGTTTTTATGTAACGACTATACTACCACCAGAGATAGTAGCCGGGACCAACAGCTTAACGTGTCATCCGAAGCACGGAATCATCTTTCTTTTCAGACAATCAGGTGACTCAGCCTGCAATGTCCTAACCAACTGGGGAAAAACGCACAAAGTGACATTTCACTAGGTGCCCCCCGTGGGAATCGAACCCACGACCTCCGTGTCAAGAGCCCAATGCTCTTGACCATTAGACCACGGAGGCAGTTATTAGACCACGGAGGCAGTTTTTATGTAATTAAATTAATGTTTCATTATTCAAATGTATGGGACGGCTGTTTTTTTCGCGATTTCATTTCAACTGATTTCAAAATTTTCTCGTCGAAATCGACTAATTTATACACTTTTAATATTCGTATCTGGCTTTTACTGTACTATAAGGATACAAAAAAATTATTAAATCTCCAATATGTGCTTCGGTACTTCTAAAAGCTTTTGTGTCCTCTCCCTTCATAATTCTATTTATTAGGTTCAAAGCTCTTTATTTTTCATAGTTACCCCTAGTCCGCCTAAAATGAGTTTGAATTGTTCAAGGCAGAACAAAGGATCAGTGAGAGTAATGAAAAGGACATTGTAGCCCTGACACAGGACCGCGGGAATGTCCATTATAGCGGCCTACTTTATAAACTAAGTAATGACTAGCATTAGTTTCAGTTGAAGAGTAGGTAGGAACCTACATCTAACCAACGAGAGAAGAAAATAAGTATTTCTCCCACAGACTTATTTCTCCCCTCCGGACGGAAAGCGTCAATTTACGTCCCGCTGCGCTAAACGACGTTGTCGCTCCTCCGTCGAGGAGAAAAATAGTATACTAACCTCGGACAGTAAATAAGAAAGCCTCAGATCACATGTTTGTTGTTGACCTCGGCATTACATGAGATCTGAGACCTTTCTTACTTTCCTGTCCTCGGTGTGTAATCTACTATAATTGAAAATGCTCATGATTATGTTCCCCGAGGGGGTAGTCAAAGATATTCTGAAAATTCAGAACATCCACGTAACAAAACAAAAATAAACAACAACAAAATATAACAAAATTAAAACTAGTTCATTTATTATCTAAATATTATAGCAAATAGCGATATAGCTTCGCGAGGGTACACAAAGTTTCCTCGTCAATCAGTCTCTCTATTGTGATAACTGTATCAAAATCAGACATGACGACATAAAAACGTGGCGGGCGGGGATGGAGGATGTTAAGTTAAAATCGTGAAAATGAATGAGTCACGTTGCAGGTTCTGACACGAGCATTTGTTTGGCGTGTGTTTGCGCGGTTTGCGTTTTTGCCTGCCACGAGGCTCCGCAATCTGCTAACTCTTCTTTTTCTTGATCAAAAACCTTGAGAATAGGGAACAAATTACTTGACACTTGGCGGAAAAGTGCTAACACACAAGCAAAAGTCAATAATTATAAATTTAAAAAAAACAGTGATAATGATGACTGATGATTTTCTTCTCCTTTCGTGTCAACATGAGTGTGCTCATGTATAGTGATGATGATAAGATTATTCACTTTTTGCAGAAAGTAGCCAAACTCTGTCCAGCGTATCAGATAGTGGGCCCTTGGGCACAACCGTCTTCGTCTTGGTTCAACATAAATTCATTTAAATACATCCTATTTAAATCATTAATTTTTTCGTTAAAACGAGAAGGTGAAAAACCTATTGCGTAACGTCTAATAGTTATTTATTTTCATCATATTTAGTAAACTCATTAAAAGTCACTCTAGAATACTCAACATACAACAATATTTGACTGAGAATTTGAGTCGGTAGCGTTTTGTTTGTAGAACGTTTTGCTAATAGGCCGTTTTGCTTTTAGGTCGATTTGATAATAGGTCGTTTTGCTTTTAGGTCGATATGATAATAGTTCGTTTTGCTTTTAGGACGTTGTGATGCGTAGGACATTTTACTTATAGGCCATTCCGATACGAACCCGAGATTATGTTGTCATTTAATATAACAAGTTGAACAATGAGTCAATTATTTCGTTTCTACGCCATATTATGCCCAAGCCTATGACTCACTGGGGCACGCAAAGACAATAGATCGCAACATGCTACAATTCACACATCTCATCTCTCGCCTCTTCGACATCAAAAAGTCTCTTCATACACGCTCGTCGGTACCGAATACATTTCACTTGACCCCTCTTTGATTTGATGAGAGTAGTGCGTCTATGGCGACCCCTTTCAACTTTTCCATTCACAAATTTGATTCGTCAAACTATTGTCCACATGGACAGAATTTCGTACTCGAGGTATTGAATACAGTTCTGTTTAAAACACCAATGGAAAACCCTCAAAAACCCACAAAGCCAAAGCTCTAAGGATTACCGACTGCTTACCTAATCTGTCCGGTTTATTTCCCTCAAAGACCATCAAATGAATGGATTGACAGAAAGAGAAACGCAAATTCAAGTCTTCATTGAAAATAATGAGGTGTCCTGAGTCGACCGAGGATTTGGAGCATTAAATTGGGAGATGGGATAACGGTCTAAGTGCCGGTATTTTACAGATTCAGACGGCACTCCTTTTGACAAATGTTTGAGCAGTCAGTGAGATAAATAGCTATTAAAAAAAACATAATGAAACTTGAACTAAAATTATGATTTATGTGATACAACTTCACATTACAAATCGCGTTTATTATTTTCGTGTCAATGTTTCTACGGTGATTTTTCTTTATTTTTATGGCTAGGTATTCAGCGAGCCTGATGGCATCAGGTGTAGCTGTATTGGTCCTCTCTCGTGTAGGTTTTCGGGCACAAGAAACATTCTACTAGGTATCCTATCAAGTAGGTGTTCATGTGCTTTCAGTTCAGTTACGTTGTCTGAGAAGTTTTGTTCTCCGAAAGTTTGAGCAAGACAACTACATTTTGAACTGGGTGAGATGTGACAGATTAAATTTTTTATTTATCCGTATCCATCAGCTTCTGAGAATGCATTATTAAATAAATGATAGACAAATTCGCAACATTGGCATTTAAGCTTTTTTTTATCAGCTTACTTCATCCCACTGCTTGGCAAATTTTCACAAATATTATCCGCTAAAAAGATTAACATACTCTTTCAAATATAAGTTAAATGCATCGCCATTTACGCCGAAGACAAAAAAAAAACCTTTTTTTCTTAAAATTCCCTCATTAACGCTAAGCCATCTCTCATTTAAGTGCTCTAAAAACGGGAAATTTGTCGTCGCCGAAACCAGCGTCCTTGCCTCTTATTAATGGTAGAGAAACGTCTCCGGATCGTTCCGGATAATAAAAGAACATTGTAAATGGACGCTTTTAGGGTTGCTTCAAATTGAGCCATTATAGAAACAAGTGAACTAAATTACATGTAAGATAGCTGGTAAGACGGCTGGTAGTTGATATTCTGCCTTGTGATCTAGATAGGAATGACCTGCTGGAAGCCGTTGCGCGAAAAGAAGCTGCCAGAGTTAAAACGGTACTAGCCGTAGCGCGAAGTAGGCGTAGCGAGAAGTAGGCGTAGCACGAAATAGGCTTAGCACGAAGTAGGCGTAGCGCGAAGAAGCCGTAGCGCGAAATAAGTTATTTCAATTCTGAGCTCCCGTTTTCCAGAAAAAAATTTGTTTGTAGATAGTTCATAGACTCGTCTAAAAATGTTGAAATTTATATATACCTAGCAAAAGTGAGTGGGTGGTGAGTGTCAAAAGGGTAAACCCTAAACGTACGTGTGCGGACCAAATTGCCAGCGTATTAAGGCCCAGACCAAATGTACCCGGAACCGACGAGGGTGTATGAAACGACTTATGACTGTAGAAAAGGCAAAATATGTGTATCAGCATCGTAGCAGATGGCGATAAATTGTCTCTGCCTACCCCAGTAGGTCACAGGCATGATGTGTTGTATGCATATATTATGTAAACATGTTATAATTTCGAATTTACCTGATAACGCTCTCTTCATTTCGCTACAAAACGCTATTCTACCGAGTAGCATACAATTATTATCTACTTCGTCATTCTCATTCATAAAATTCTTTTCAAATCTACTTCGGCTCCTGATAGAGCAGCTGTGACAATCGTTCCTCTAATCGGTCAATTTATAACAGCTCTACTGCAGGGTGACTGGTAGAAAAAATCATTTATAAAATGAATATCGGATCAAATTAAAGATTGAAAAATTTGTCTCGGGCGGGTCTTGAACCCACGCTCTTCCAAACCGGGGAAACGTGCTAACCAATATCAGAATATCAGATGTGAAGGAAATATAATGAAACTGTTATGGCTTAATTCCACGTAAGCTATGAACACTCACGCAAAAATTAAATATTCCATCACAAAAAACGGCATCAAAATCGGCTCTTACAAGTAATGCAACCGAAAATCGCTCTGAATTCTCGATTTGTGATGTCTGAATCAACTGTTTTTCTATTTTGTATTTATCATCAGCCTGTCATCGTCCACTGGTGAACATACGCATGATCATATTTAATGCTTACAGTTAAAACTTAATCAACGTGACAATGGGTCAAAAACTTGACAATTAAGTGTCCATGAACTGATCTGTGTGGAAAGAAAC
Source organism: Agonopterix heracliana (assembly GCA_963693445.1). Lineage (NCBI taxonomy): Eukaryota > Metazoa > Arthropoda > Insecta > Lepidoptera > Depressariidae > Agonopterix > Agonopterix heracliana. Next base: position 5,469,405 of record OY856326.1, read on the forward strand.
TACACAACTTCACACAGATTAGTTCATGGACAGTCGATTGTTAAGTTTTGGGTAATTTTTAGATAATAATATTTATCCATTTAAGAACGTCAAAACCGCTGAAATTTTTTTTTATTTCTTTAATAAAACGATGCTACGTATAATACGTACGTACATACGTAGCATCGTTTTGTATGGAGCGCTTTAGCAGTAGGGCCCCTAGACAAAGTATCTTTCGGTTAGAGTTAACGACAGTAGACAACATTCTCCCAAGGCGCGCCACAAAACTGTATCCTCGGTGTTCGTCATTCAGTCGCTCCTCGCTAACTTTCTTAGAAGGTCAGTCCAACAGGCCGCAGGGTCTACCATACTACGCCTGCCAGTTCGTGGTCTCCACTCTAGAACTCTGAGTCCACATTAGCAGTCAGTTCTTCGGCAAATATGACCAGTCCATTGTCCCTCTTTTCACAGCTATGTCAACCACTTTAATTCTGTGATAGCATAGGGGTTGAACATGGCCGCACGCGATCGCCTTTTTCCATCGCTCCATCCTTTTCTGTCACTCAGGAACGTCATTTGCTAGAGCATGTAAGATAGACGGAACGCGATCGCCTGCCGCGTGCGACTGCACGCGATCGCGTTCCGTCTGTCTTATATGCTCTCGCAAATGACGTTCCTGAGTGACAGAAAAGGATGGAGCGACGAAAAAGGGCGATCGCGTGCGGCTATGTGTAGTTCAACCCTAAATCTCTTCATAGCTAACCGAGCGTATTATGTTTATAGAGGGTGTTAGGTGATTTTACCCATGATACTGAACAACTTTCCCTTAGAAACCTATAGGAAATTCGCAAAAATAATTTTGGACTAGAATACGATGATCGAACGTTTGTATAAAAAGTATTTTTTTTTTGCGAATTTCCTTTAGGTTTTTTGGGAAAGTTCTTTAGTATTATGGTATTTAGTTCAATCACCCCTTAATGTAATGCCATTAAAAACTTGTTCAGCAACGGTTTCATTCATCGTCATTAGGCCACGTAATATTTTGCAAGGCACGCCAAAAAATGATCTAAAGAATAAGCTTTACTTATCCAGTCACTGCCGGCTGTCTTGCGTACTTCGCTCCGTCATCGCCTTCGCTTTCCATTTTCCCAAATGCTAACTAATTTGGGAAAACGGAATCCACTTCAGAACTGGTTTATACTAATGATTTTTTATTTCATTTATTTATTTGCAACAAATACAGATTCTACAGGTACTTTGTTTTCAGCACGATAATTTTGTATGTTATTTACCTCTTCAAAAAGGCACATATATTTCAATTATTATGTTTCAATATTTATTTGTAAAAATAATTTTCTGATGTTGTTACTTAATTCGGTATGTCAAGTTTTTTTTTGTCTTCATTTTATATTTTTTACGGATAGAAGACATAATTTTAAGACACCTATTTCATTTTTATTGTGATTAATCGAGTTTATCGATATAAATTTAATTTTTAAATTATTTTGATCTGTAATCTCTAAGTGCAAAAATGGTGGAGAAAAAATAATTCGAACTCCATGGAGTAAAACTACCTACTGCTATATTTAAAAAAATTAAAACCTGCCTCCTCTTTCTAACTCTATGCTGAAAACAGATACGGCAACATCAAATGTCAAATTCTGTCATTGTGAAAGTATTTATTTTTTTCTTAATGGCCAGTTACCTTAAGTTCATTTTATGTTTACCAAGGAGTTTGCAGGGGCAGCGAGTGACGTCACTCGTGGACCGAAAAACGACGTTATTTTATTAAAAATATCTGTAATCCTTTCATTTTAAAATCTCTGACATCGAAAATATGATTATTGAGACAATTATCTCGAAATGGTTTTCGATTTAGACCTCCGACCTCCTTGACATACCGAATTGAATGAATCTTAAAATTTTAACCTAGAGTACCTAAGGATAATGAATTTAATTTGTATTGTACCTACTATATTTAAATGTGATAAATGTTGTTCTGTGTTCCACATAGGGTTGCCAGATGGTCGGGATTCGTCGGGATTGTCCCGACATTTCGTATGATGTCCAGAGTCCCGAAAAAATACAAAATGTCCCGAAAAACGGGCCACCCCAGAATCCCTCTCTTTGCTCACTTCAGGATTTAAATCTTAATACACTGGTTTCAATATATTACAGTAAAATGTCGATCTCGCTTCGCTCGCTCCTGGCTACGATTGAGTCATAAGGACCTAGACACAATGCGGTAAAATTTCAAGCTTACTTAGCTTCGCACGCTTCAGATTTAAGTGTAATCTCGAGCTCGCTTCGCTCGCTCTAGGTTTTGGATCCTATAAGTGTTCATAGTGAAGCGAAATCTCGAGCTTGCTTTGCACGTTCCGGATTTTCAGTCGTACAAAACTCGAACTCGCTTCGCTCGCTCCAGGTTTTAGATTTTACTGCAACGACCTAACCTGGGCCTGGCCTCCCCTGGGAAAAAATCAATGCTACGCTTATACAAATAGCTCTGAGTAAGAGTAATTTATATTTCGTAATATTTACTTGTCCCGACCATAATCCCAAAATCCCGACTTTTTGATATTTTGCCCAGACATTCTAGTCTTCCCATCTGGTAACCCTAGTTCCACAGCATGCTGTAACGTGCCCACAATGGGTATCATATGCAGATTTTATTTTATAATACCTTTTATACCTACACCATATGATGATCCGCATGAATAAATGAATTATGAATTAGATTTTGGGCTCTCTAAAAGGCAATGACTTCTTTTAGAGGATAAAATAAAAAGGCGAATGCTTTACGTTTCATCAAAGAACCGAACACATTTAAATTGTCACCTCAAGCCTCTTTAAATGACTTAACCATTCATTCATCTGCTCACCATGTAATTGAGCTAAAAAATGAACATCCATAATTTCATTCGGCGATTTGTATCCGCCTGTCACTGGTTCGGACGTAATGAGAGAATGTGAAGTGAATGAGAACTTTTTAGTATGGGCTGGGTAAAGCTAACCGATTTTTTCGGGTCGAAAAGGGTTAGCTGTAGGGTTGACAAATGCCCATATTTGTCTGGATTCTTTTGATGTCGATTGCGCACTTAAAATGAACCACTTTTCTAAGTATATTATTACTTCTTTTTTAAAATAACGGATGCTTATGTTTTGCACTTCAATTCTGCCAATGATTAATCGTAAAATATGGTTTTATTTATGTACAAAAACTAAGAATTAGGATCTAACAAAAAAGGTGGAGCTACGGGGCCAGCCAAACCGCGCACGAATACGAATCCACTATTACCTACTGTTCTTTTTTCCCCTACCAGGAGTGCGGATTTTTGAATCTCATTCGGTGAGCTCAGCAGTTGAAAATGTCAAAATTACTATGGAGATACGCATCTTTCTACTGATTATTTGACTTTCAAAAATCGCTCTCCTTGAGTATGATTTTTTAAAGGCTCAATTCCCTTATTTTAAACGTCTTTTTTTTACCCGAAAACTGTCAAATTAGTGTCAAAATCAACGGAAATATTTCGTTATGTACCTAACAAAAATTCTTTAACAGAATTAGGCCCTTGTTTACCAGATTCAAATTCATCATAAGTAGAAAAAGACTTAATAAACATATAAACAAAAGAACCTTCAGATTTTAATTATGTGTACATTTTTAATACATTACAATCAAAACAATACACAACGATAGCATTTCTAATAAATATACTTATCCGTACTTTTGTAAAGATATATAATACCTGACTGTTTTTATCCCGAATTTTCTATATAGCAATGTCACCTTATTTGGGTCGTGCCGTCACTTACACACGCGCCTTCGGTGTCGAATGTCCTCTCATTTCCAGAAATGGCTGAGGCCCAAGGTTAAATGTCACGTCGTATTTTTGTCTGTTGGTGTGTTTAAGTTAAAGCATTTTCATCTGCGTAGGTAGCTTGTCAAAAACTCGGATTTCGTCATAAACAAGTCTAGTCTAGTTTTGGATTATTAAAATTCCTTACCGCGAGGAAATCATAATCTATCGCTAACCCCGGAATTGAATCAAATGTGAATTATTCCAAAAAATCCCCTTGACTATTCCAATCCAAATGCCATCATTTTTAGGGATAAAAAACTGGATTCGAATTCAATTCGAACTCGTCCAGAAATCCCCCTTATTCAAACTGCCTGCCTGTTTTTGATTAAGGCACTAACAACTACAAATTTCCGCTAAATTAAATGAATAACATAAAAAAATCTCGCAGTCCCGGAATTTCCAGGGATCGGGATACCTGCCCGTTTTCCGAGGTTAATTCTGAATATTATAAACATAATTATAACAAAAATTGTCAACTTAGTGTGGACGTACAACATTAATTGGGGGCGTTTAGATTACGTAATGGAATGTATTGAGACCATTTTTAGAATTTTTGTCCGTTTGTGCACGCATTACTTAAAATTTCTCAAACGATTTGAATGGGCTTATCATAAAGGTTTAGTTTAGATAAACATTTAGGCTTCATCGCATCTGAATCGGTTTATTGAATCAATAGTTATGAACTTATGAGCCTATTGTAAGTTAGTGTTCTGCGCGTACGAAGCATTAGCAAAATATTTTAAAATATTTATTACTTAACAACATACTGAAAACGATTCAAGTAAAGATTTTTAGAACTCTGACCATTCTTTTTTTGAACCCCATTTACCTAATATTTTGCTCATTTCTAGAAATTATTGAGGTCCAGGGTCAAGGGCAAAGCTTCCTTTTGTCTGAGGGCGTGTATAAATTAGCAGTTTCATCCAGGCGGCTTGTTAAAACGTCTCGTTTTAGCGTTATCTTTATTTTACCTCAAAAATAAGTTACAAAAAAATGTATCCTACTCCTGCGTTAATTGCGGTTTTTCTTCCACTCAATGAGCGATTTTTACGAAAAAAAACATTTTTTAGGTATTTGACGTTGTCGCAATGCTGTAGATTTTTTCTCTATTTTTAAGACCCCGCTATACGGACTTTTCAATTTAATTAATAACGTTTCATATTTTAGGGGAATAACATTCACTATGGGACAAACATTGAAATTAAGGAATACTGTTCCATATTGAAAATTGCTGACTCCACATTGGAAATTGTTCAGCTTGATAGTCTGCAGCCTTGAAAATTCTCTGACAGCCGGCAAGTCTGCATTGATCTCGCGTGCCACTCCCTCACACCATTATTCGTGAGCACCTTTCCTGGTGTGGCATCCTACAGGCTATAATTCAACTCAACTTATTACAAAGGCATTGCCCTTCTCTCACGAATAAGCGTGTTTGATGTCGGTACCCATCATCATCTGCTTATAAACATCCCACTGCCTGCATGTATAGCTGTTAATCCCATAAAGGTATTATACCTTACAGGAATGGAGGAACTGACATGAGTTGTCAAATGAAACCGTTTTTGGATGTCTTCAGGAGACTATTCGCAGGCAAAAATTCGAATACTGTCTATAATTCTGAGTCTAACGTGAAATAGTGGATAAATTTATGAAGTAGTGTCAGTATATTTCACAAAATTATCTACGATTTCACTTTAGATTCGCAATTATTCACGGAAACAACACATTAAAATTTCTTCAGCGTATGTAGGTTTACTCACGATATTTTTCTTCACCGTTTTACCCAGCTCTACCCATCAAACTGAAAAACTTTTACAGGCTAATTAAAACTTAATTAGGCTTAAAAACTTTTATAGAGTGTGTGGTTTAAAAGTTAATGATACTTTTCCTTACACCCTGTATAGGTTTCTTAGGGAAAGTTGTTCAGTATCATGGGTAAAACCACCCTTTAAATTAATGCAACTGTTTACCGTGACACCCTGTGTATATGAGTGAGAAAAACTGACTGATACATGGCATGTCGTCCCGTGCGGATTCGAATCCGAACCCTCATGATAAAATTCCCATACCTCACCGTAACGCGCTACCGTCGCTCTACCCACATGCCAGTATGAAATAAAATTATTACCCAATTATTTTTATTCAGCAGGCTGGATGTAAAAACTCATTACAGTCATATTATTACAAAATAATAGTACAAAGAATTTATAATAATGATGAGTGTGCCCATCCATCGTAACGAGAGTTGTGTTGGTTTTCCTCTTTAATAATGTTTTTCATTACGAGTAATATGTCGTCTCGAGACATCAAGCTGCGTATGAAGAAAGTTTATATTAATAAAAACGGGCAAGTGCTAGTCGGTCTTGAAGTAACGAGGGTTCCGTATCAAAGTAAATGTAAGAGCGTTAACTGACATTTTGGTCATTAACTCATCTTCACTTCCTACGTTCTTTTGATTATTTATTAGTTTGACCAGTTGCAAAAAAAAATTAGAACTATTTGAGACAAAATGTAGCTTCTAACGATTATTCGAAGCGCGCTCCATACAAACGTACTATGGTGATATTTTCAATACTGACCAATTAAAGTCAATGAAATTTTGCAGAAACAATCTAGAAACAAATTTCTATGCTTGTATGGAGTCAGATTTTCGTTAAAATGTATAGTTTTCAAGTTACAGTGCCTCAAAGATTTCCATACAAATCTTAAATTAATCCTAGCATTGAAACTGTATATTTTAACGAAAATCTGACTCTATAGAAGCATAGAGATTTGTTTCTAAATTGTTTCTGCAAAATTTCATTGACTTTAATTGGTTAGTATTGAAAATATCACCATAGTACGTTTGCATGCAGCGCGCATTTTCGCTCTCGGAATAATATTATTCTCTTAAGACGAAGACGAATATAAAAATATCGAAAAGCTAACATTTATGATCACCTAAATCGACATATTTTCTTGATTAGGTAACAAAACAGATTAACATCGATATCTTCCAAACAAAGATACAACAATGTTTAGTCCTCACAATTAAAATATTGGTAAAAAAGAAAATGTTATGTCCCTACTTTATTTTCTATAGACACTAAGAATAATCTCGTCAGTTCTCTGCAATTTCGTCCATCTGTTAGTTTGAGTCTAACAACAGACAGAGAACTGGCGGTTCTATTGTAACCGTAGAAAGAGAAGGAACTAGAAGGAAGCACGTGTCTTGTCATATCACTCAGTAAGAGATGCATATAGCAAATTCGCCCTAGTTAAAAAAGGAGATCGCTACTTATTGCTGTCCTTATCGACGTAACCACTTTTTTGTTCTACGACGGCTGTCTGACTCCAGAGTTAGACATCTATTTTCATACAAATTATATAGGATTTTATGACTATCGCTGTTTCATACGCGGTTACACTGATGTTCCGTCTACCAGCGTAAGCGAAAAATACCTCGCCTTTGATTGTAACCCTTTGGATGAGAACCATAAAAACTCCCTATTAAGAAAAAAAAGTTTCCTCCCGAGACAAAGACAATGAGAACGATGCAGCCATCATTACATCCATGAACGAATATAGAAACGTGTAGATACATATTATACAGTTCACTCACAAAGACCCAAAGAATAACTCCTCTGCCTATTAACGTAAGAAAGAAAATGCCTTGATTTGTGGTACTCCGTGGCATTCCACGACTGAATGGATACCACTGACAAAAGAGCAAGTCTGCGATATACGTTTTTTATGCATCAGTATACAAACTGTATAGTTGTAGAATATCCCGCGGCTTTTACACAAGATAATAAATGCTATGTTAGATATAACATGCTAGTATGTTATGTTCTCTTCTTACGAACATTATTCTGAAGTCTCTTTCGCTTTAGGTTAGTATTATATTCTTTGCTTTAGGTAAATATTATGTTGTTGAAGATGTACTCGTATATTGTAATATAGGTAATATCTTCTGTTATTACGTTGCCTTTTTAACCGACTTCAACAAAAGGAGGAGGTTCTCAATTCGACCCGTATGTTTTTTTTTTTTTTTTTTTAGTTTGTTTTTGTTTCTTGTTACTAGATGATTACCACTACTACTGTTTATTGTTACTAGGGATCTGTTAGGTTAGTTAATTTATATTTTGACGTCTCATCAAACAAGAAATAACATTGATTCCAGATTGTATTGTTTCAAACAGAAAGTATTGAAAATCACAGAATTTTATAAAAGTTTTGCTATTAGTATCAATTATGTGTACAGGAGATCCTTAGGTATACACGGTGTAAAATTAAATGCATTACTTACCTTCACACCATCAGACTGACGCATTTAATTTTTGTGTTTCCGCTGAAGCGAGCGGAAAGAAAATGTCTAAAATCAATATTATGTTATCGCTTGATTATAATAAGAGGAAAATAGATCAACCCCTATTGATAGATATTTTAAATCTCCACTTGGATAAAAACGCACCCTTATATAGAAGTTGTCAGCCTATGTCGCCTATAATTTGGAACACTATCGCCCATTCCATCAGTCATATTCAGTCAGTTTTACGACTTGCGTAGAACGATAAGAAATTGATTTTATTCTATTCCTTTATCAGGGGTACTTACATAACAGTGCGTGGAAGGAAAAATTGGTAGAGACAGACCTAGGAGGACGTACCCAGGACCAGGTCAGGGACATCATTAAAAAATTTCAGGTTAAAAGTGAATCGAAAGGAATATATGACAAGTTGTATGGGACAGCTGATTTTTTTTCGCGTTTCCTGAGGTAGGCTCCATAGTGAAAGTTGTTCAGTTTGATGGTCTGAGTGCTTCCCTTACACCCTGTATAGATCTAGATAGAGTAACAAGGAAGTGTGTCAGAACCGCCAATGTGGAGATCCATAGCCTCTGCCTACCCCTCTGGGAAAAAGGCGTGAGTTTATGTATGTATGTACATAACAGGCTCACTTCACGGGCAGCTGAACCGCTATAAATTGTCTAAATTATAGCTCAAGATACTAAAACACTATTATTGTAGACGTTTCGCTGTACGGGTCGGTATATTACCTACAATGTCAAGTGCAAACTACAGCTTAGACTGCAATTAGTTTAAACCGGTTTAAAGCAACTCGACTCCAGTCTGAAGTCAAGTAGTAGACCAATGATCCTGTACTTTGCGACTCCTTTACCGTCTAGGAGTTGGATTTCGTTTTTGCGAGTTTAAAACAGAGCAGGTTGTATGTTGGACTATAAACCTTGCAAAAGTTTGTACAATTTTATGTGTAATTACTTCGAGGCCACGAAAACCTAAAATTTTGCTTGCTTTTGCGCACAAGTGGATTTCACGGCTGCGCAGGGTGTGCGCCAGCTCCAATGGCATTCTGAGAGAGACGGCCAATGCGGATTGGTGGACTTCACATACGCATCAGAATTTCTTCTTCCGTATACACGTTTCCTCGCGATGTTTTCCTTCGCCGTTTGGAAGCAGTCTGTATGAAATACTTGTATAAATTAGAAAAAAATATTGAGACATCGCATGCCGTCCATGTGGATTCGAACTCGGACCCCCAGGATTACCCAGAAAATGCCTATTCATAATTACTTTGAAGACACCGAGATTGTATGTATGTATCCGGTAACAAAGAAGCAGGACCATTTATTCCACTCCATTCCAGTACGAATCAAACTATACTTGTCCTACTGCTTGATCTGGAATAAAGTATTTTATTCCGATGGCAGATTATCGATTAGGTACCTATATACTTATCGGTTTTATGTTCAGTCTGTAGAAATTTAATAAAATTCTATACGAATACAAAGTACGTGCCTACGAATGCCCGCGAGCCTTTGAAGTCTGCTTTGTTGTATTGCCTTTTTTCTCATTCAGTGAATTGGAAATCATGATTTATCTTTAAATTTTGAATGGGCAGTTTATATCAAAAGGGCATTACGGCTTACTAATAAGTAAATTCCGGAGTCACGTTGCAGGGTTTGCCCCGAACACTTGTCTCTCGCGTGGTGTTCGCGCGGTTCACGTTTCAGCCTGTCACGAGGCTCCAAAATCCTTCTCAGTTGTTCTTACTCAAAAACAATCCTTGAGATTGGATAGACACTCCCTCAAATCACTTGACATTGGTGGAAATGCGGTGCTAATGCTAACGCACAAGCAAGAAGTCCATTAATAATAAATAAAAAAAATTTAAATTCCGAAAAGGGCAGCGAAGTTAGACCCCACACTAGGTGGACTGACGAGGTCTTTACCAGGTGGTAAATGCGGCGGGAGCTCGTTGGATGAGGGCAGCGCAGGACCGGTCGTTGTGGGAGGCCTTCGGGGAAACATATGTCCAGCAGTGGACGTCCATCGGCTGAGATTATGATGATGATGACTATTAAGTAATTTGGTTGGACGCAACCGGTTTAAGTGTACCCTATATCTTATTAAAGCGTCGCTGGTGATCCAACAAAGAGGGATAAAAAATTAACTCTTTAGCTTGTATTCTTAGATATTCCGTGATTTAGCATCCATCGAACAGGTAAGGAAAAATCCTTGTGTGGAAAAAAATCCACCAATGGGAGCGCTTCATTTATCATTCACGTAATCGAGCTAGCCAGCAGTTATTCATGGATGTACCCTGATACTACTGGATGGAATGGAGAAGACAAGATTCTTCCTAACACAAAAATTTAGTTTTTTTTTATTGTAGATCGGTTTGCTCTTGACCTCTATCTAGTCCTCAGGACAAAGATGGGGTCGAAGATGAAGCGAGCTTACCCAGAAATGCACTGGCACTCCTGCACACCGAAGGAACGCAGCAAGCTGCTTGGCGTCAGACTCCGGCAGGAGGGTGGTCGCGAGCCAGGCGGCTCCTTGCGGAGCCTACCACACCGCTGTGGGGGATCGTTCAGCCGCCACCACAAACTTGGAAGCTTGTATGCCGTTAGCCGGGGTGGACCGCTAGGAGGTAGATCCCCAATCACCCCAAACCATGGTACCTAAGGATTAAAATTTGACGAATACTTACCAGTTTTCAGTAATGAGAAAAATCGCTTTAACTTTGAATATTTACGAGGAATGTACCAAAATCCCTGATGTCTAAAAGTTGTGTCAGTAAACTCTTAACTAATCCAATAAAGATGTAAAAGAACCGAAAAGTAAGTCCACAAATTGTATTCCCAAAATAATTTGCGTTCTACTTTTAGTAATGTTCGTGTGTACAGAAAAAAAAGGGAATAGATTTATCGGATGAAAGTTGTAGAAAGGGGTGAAACTTTATTCGAAGCGCGTATCTTTTCACTCGGGTAACCAATGCGTACGGGGTAGTAAGTGTTTTTGACACTCGAAAAATTCACGCGGAAAAATGTAAAGAACAGATTAATAGTAGATTACACACCGAGGACAAGAAAGTAAGAAAGGTCTCAGATCTCATGTCGCTTCGCCATGCTTCGCCTCGGTCCACAAACATGTGATCTGAGGCTTTCTTATTTACTGTCCGAGGTTAGTATACTATTTTTCTCCTCGACAGAGGTGGAAAGCGACAACTTCGTTTAGCGCAGCGGGACGACAATTGACGCTTTCCGTCCGGAGGGGAGAAAAACATCTTACTTTCTTGGTTATTTTATTTTATTATTTTAACCTGTTTTGTCCCACAGCTGGGCAATGGTCTCCCCTAAACTCTTCCACGTCTCTCTTTAGGTGATATACATCCCGCCACTCATTGCAGTAGACATCTCATTTCGCCACCTTTTTTGGGGTGTGAACAAAATAAAATTATAAATCGTCTTCGCTGAACTTTAAAATGCAAAATCGAATGCAATAGAAAGCAACTTTAAAACGAATTGAAATTTAACACAAATTCGTGTAAAGCTCAGGTACAAAGAATGCAAATGAAACAATTTCTCGTTAGCGATAGTTTTCGTTTCAAACTCAAAGTCCCGCGATCGAGCTATATTCACTTTTACTGCACTGGTATAAGAGTTAAGTTAAGTGACTTCTTGTGTGCAGGATTTGAACCTCGAGGGTCCCCAGCGGAAATTGAAGGCAATGCTTGAAAATTGGAAACTGACGCTACCAGTACTTTAATTTACACTATGGCCTCCGCGAATGGCTTAAATTTCACAGCGCATGAATTCACAATTCCATTCTTTTTATGATTCCGTGAATTCCGTTTTTTAACTTTCGGGTAAAAAAACAAATCCTTAGACTTCTCACTCTGGTTCTCTATGTGTGTGCGTGTTGTAACTATAAGTATATCAGTGATTGCTAAATATCAAACTCAAACTAGGCACAGGTTTCCTCGTACATCACCAAAGGGAAGAAACGATGTCGTCTATTCAAAGCTAGAATTACACATAAATGTTTAAACAGGATCCAACTTTAAATGCTGAGTTTTTTTAAGATGGCTGGACCATCGAACTCAATAACTTTCTCTATGGGTCCAACATCGAAATCATAAAAAAAATCTGGTGCCACATTTGAGTCGAGAAAGATTGCAGGTTAGATTTAGAGAATTTTTTTCAGTTTGATGGTCTGATCAATACCCTTAACAAACCGTTAGCACATTGAAGAACCCCATAGATCCGATGAAAAAAATTTAAAAACTCTCACCCGTATTCTTAGTTGTTTCCTTGATCGTCAAGAAAACAAGGGTGTAAATCATAAAATATTTAGGTACTTTACTGTACCTACGGAACTATCTGCATCCCAGATCCACTTACAAAGAGCGAGTCCCAGAACCCGACTCCCGATGAAGCGAAATATTTTGACGGATGTAGCTATAGAGGTGGAATTCTAGGTCCATATTGGACGGTCAAAAACAAAAGCATTTGATGAAACACGCAGCTAGAGAACCCGTTACCCTTTGACTGGAATCCCATTTCTACTTCTTTTATTAACTACAGCTACGTGTAATTTAAGAGTGGAGTCAATAATCGGGGTAGAACTGGGCCTCTGGTGTTTTTAAGTATCTTCAAGTTATGGTTTTTAAAGGGGATGATCAGACCATCAAATCGGACAACTTTCTCTCATCACCATCTTGCTAGCTGCTGTCCCGCTGCGTAGGGGGTCTGCTTTCATAGTCTGTTTCTTCCACTTCACTCTATCCTGAACATCATCGATAGAGAGCTCTCAGTTGTCCATTTCCTTCTTTACAACATCAGACCATCTGAGTTTTGGCCTGCCTACGCTACGTTGACCTGGTAGGGTGAAATCCATTGCTTTGTTGCCTATAGGGTCCTTCATTATGCTAACACTTTTTTAAGGGGATGATCAGACCATCAAACTGAACAACACTCTTTATGGGACCAACATCAAAATCGCGAAAAAAAAATCTGCTGTCACATTTGCCTCAAGTTGGCTTGCAGTTTAGTATGGAACGGCAGATTTATTTTTCGCGATTTCGATGTTGGTTCCATAGAGAAAGTTGTTCTGTTTGATGGTCTGATCATCCCCTTAAAAAAGTGTCAGCATATTGAGTTGGACCTTGTATACTCATGTGGTCGACTTTTCACATGATCAAACCATCTAGTCGATGTTCCTGAATTTTATTGGACAACTTTCTCTATCGGTTTAATATCAGAAACACGAAAAAAACAAACTGTCCCATGCATTTCGGTCAAGTAGGTTTGCAGATTTAATTTGCGCGAATTCCGTTCTGAATTAAGGAGGGATCAAATCCTGTACAAAATCTTAATCCTGTGTGTGGCAGGCGGAAAGTTGTAGTGATAAACTCCTAGGGGAGCGTGTAATTTCTCTATAGATAAAGTTTAGTTAGACCTAGACTAGAGGCACAAGAGGGCAAATAGTTATGTGTCTAAACAACCTGATTATGATAGGTATACAAACGTAAATCACCTACTCGGTTGGGTAACGATTCGGAAAAGAATAACATTCATTCATTTTTTAGCGATAAGACCGCCTTATTTGTACCATCATAATTTTTTTACATGTGTGCTTTGGTGTGAATAAAAGTATATTTGCAGTTTCCTGCAATTTTTAGGGTATCACCGCTAAGTAGGCTTAAACGTTAACGAATAATAGTCGACAAACTATAAAATGTACTTTTAAGACTTAATATAAAACAAAAAGCCCCCTTCTAAGTCCGTATATTGTGACGGGCAACTACGGAACCCTACCCTGCGCGTAGCCCGACACGCCCTTGGCCGGTTTTTTTACCCGACTTCGACAGAAGGAGGGTTATGTTTTTCGATCATATGTATGTATGTATGTAAGTATGTATGTATGTATGTATGTATGTATGTATGTATGTATGTATGTTTGTATGTCTATTTTTTGGCACGCCCTACAGCCTAAACGGCTTGATGGATTTTAACGTATGAGGTGTAGTTAGATTCGGAAAAATTTTGAGAGTGACATAGGGTACCTACATTATTTTAATATGGCGTCTGCAAATTAAAAAAGAGAGGGGGAAGAATCATTTTTTTTTTCGTAAAAAAATACAATATGGGTATCAAATGAAAGCTGGTGAAGATCAGATACCAAATATATATATATATATATATATTATAGTACTTTTATGCTACCATTTTGATACTAGACTAAAAAGTATGAAATAAACTAAATTATTAAGAAAAACAAAAATACCGACTGCATAAAAAACTATTAACTGAAAAGATAAAAACAAGCTCCTTTAATCAGCTACAACTTTGTTTGAGCAAATTAATATAATTTGAATGTTATTAGGTACTTATTAGGTAGGTATTGCAGGCGGGGACAAAGCAATAACCAACAAATTGGAAGATATGTTTTGTAATTTTTCTTTATCCCCGTTTGCGATACCTACCTAATAAGTACCTAATAACATTCAAACTGTATTAATTTGCTCAAACATATTTATTATAGCTGTAAAGGAGCTTGTTTTTATCTTTTCACTTAATAGTTTTTTTTAGTTGTTTCAATTTGCTTAATGTTGCTAATGAATGAATGAAGAAATGAATAATAAAAACTGTTGAAAATGTTTCCTATAAAGAAAGTACCTACCTACTTACACATAGTAATATCAATACTATTGATCAAAAACAATATCATAAATGAAAAATAATATTATGTTGCCTGAGAACTTGTTTTCAAAAGTAACTTTATCAAATTATGAAAGATCAAAGACTTAGGTACTTTTGAAAGCAATTTCTATTGTTTTATTTGTTATAATGAAAACACAAAAGAAGATATTATAATTTAGCCTCAAAATACACTTTTACATTTATGTACCTATTACATCGATATAATGACGTATTATAAAAAAATGCGCAACAGTACTTAGTTATTACAACTTTTATTATATAAAGAAACAATGAATAACATCAAAAATAACAATTTGTAGATCTTCTCAACAAAAAGTAATAGTGCGAGCCAAAATTACTGGAATACTTTACTAATTATTTACTACACCTAGATAAAATGTAGTAAACTAGCAACTTTCCACGCAAATAGGCAGATTCTAAAATTAGAATCTGCTTATTAGATAAATAGAGATAGATCTCTAAATAGTAGATTCTACGAAATGTTAAGTACATTATTTTTTAAATTTTCGATTAAATTCAAAGCATTTTTTAAAGTTTGTTTTCATTTGTAATCATAACATATTTGTGCATAGCTATACGAGGCTTCCATTAAGAGGGTAACGAGTCTCCAGTGCTGCCCTCAATTGTATTTTATTATTTCTAAAAAAATTAAACAACATTTCTAAAAAAAAACATGAATGTCACATCGTAGTCATTGTTGTTTTTCAATTTATCGAAACATTACGGATTGTTGTAACTACAAAGATTAAAAAACAAATCTGTAATGACTTGATTCATTGAAAATCAGCAATTGTTAGAATAGCATAGCATATGCGCTCACGACTATATTCCCCGAGGGGGTAGTCAGAGATATTCTGAAACCTCAGAACATCCACGTTTCACCAGTAGTACCGAAACTCTGTCCAGTGTGACGGGGAATTGTTAGAAATTTTGTATAAATTCCGTCAGCGGGGTAATTACGTCATATGGATAGATATAACTTTTTTTTCTGTACAGTCAAGAGCACACCAACCTTGACAATCGAAGTGCGATAAGAACAGTACGAAGTCCAAGGTGTCTAGATTGACGTGCTCTTGACTGTACGCTCTTAGTCATTCAAAATAATATAGTCATGTGACGTTATTATCCCGCAAGCTGAATTGCCCCGTTCGACTTATACGATTGAGGGCAGCACCTGAGGCTCGATGCCCCCTTAATAAAAAAGATATAACACCTCATATATCATATAGGTACTATTCAATTTATGAACTCGGCGTGCGCGGCCCCATTTCCAGCCACATTCTTTTCAGGGCTCGCCTCCAAGTATTTTAATTAGTGAAGAATCTTCTTGCATATCATAGTAAGCCCCCTTTCATGGTTCCGCATAATTTTATGAAAATACGACGCCCTAAAGTTTACTGCACGGTCTAAACACCGTCGGGTAATAACCATGTTTTTCGTATTTCATAGGTACGATGGAAAATTTAATTGACTGTAGAAAGAACATATTCAAGCTCTAAATAAAATGAATTTACCTACTAATTGGTTAAAGAGGTTTGGACACTGGTTCAAATGAAATAGATCTTAGGACTACAGAATACGAAATAGTTTACCAGAGAATTTAACGTATTAAAATCATCAAATACAGAACTACAATTACTCGTACTTCATATACAATACTGGGTGTAACAAAACACTCTATAATATTTAAAGGGGTGGTTTAAACCATAAAACAGAACAACTTTTACTACGGAGCCAACGAAATAAAATCTGCTTTTTGTATTATGAAATAACAGTTTTTTTTTCTTCGCGATTTCAAAGCTGGCTGCACAGTAAAAGTTGTTCAGTTTCATGGTCTAAATCACCCCTATAAATATTACCTACTTAGGGTGTTTTGTTACACCATGTATACGCATACTCGTATCGACTACTGATAGCGCAGATAACTTCTTTTAAGGACCAAAGTAAACTACCTACATCATATTTCCTAAAAATCGGTTTACCTATAGCACAAGGACGATCAAAACGACCATAATATCCTATAAAATTGTCATGTTACCCTATTGGGCGTGCCGTATAGCCATAAGCAATAGTGGTTAAAATAGTAAGTTAGCAAGCTTGAAGTGGCAATAAGCTGGTCACATCTGCACGTGGAGAGGCAGAGTGCTAGAGAGGAGACCATTAACTAGCAGGCGTAGTGTGGGACGCCCGGCAGTGCTGGACCGACGACCTGAGAAAAAAGCAGGGAGCGACTGCATGAGGAACGCCGAGGTTAGAGTTTTGTGGTGCGTTTTGGAGAGGCCAATGTTCAGCAGTGGACGATGACGGGCTGATTATGATGATGACGATGAAGCTTAAGTACTTCTATTCTATACATGCTTAGGGATCTTTGACCCTTTCAGCTAATTAGGATCAAAATTCTACAAGTTTATTACATCAAACCCTGATAAACTATCTTGAAAACGGATAACATTTACACAATTCCTTGGGGGCAAAATTAGAACAAGGGCAAGAAAATCTGATATTTTCGGGAAAGTGGATCTTTTTGGTCTACCTACCCAATACAAAAAAGATAGTATATTTCTTTGTGATCTCATTAATACGGTTAATAATTGTAGTACTATTTCATTTCAATTCCTGTCATGGCTATACAATACCTAGATGTACATCTATCTAAAACAGGTCAATTAATTACGGCCATTTATCTAAAGCCTAATCAACGACATAGATTGGATATTGCCAATTAGATGCCATTCCACGTAGATATTTCCAGTAGGCAGCTATAATACGAGCTTTTGTGTCGTACAGCCATGGTGGTCCAGTGGCGAGTAATCTTGCCTACCGTGCAGGAGGCGATGGTTCGATACCCGTCCACACAGACTCGTACCAATGAGTTTTTCGGAATTTACGTACGATTTGTAATACCACTGGCTTTTCGGTGAAGGAAAACATCGTGAGGAAACCTGCATGCTTTAATTTCGAGGCATGTATTGTACCTACTGTCCATTACAAATGGCGACGGGCTCACTCCCCGTCACACACTGGACAGAGTTTCGGACTTCTAGTGAAACGTGGATGTTCTGAGGTTTTAAAATATCTCCGAACTTAACTTAACTTAACTTAACCCCCTCGGGGAATATATAAGCATATGCTATACATGCTATGCAGTCGTATCGAATACATCAAAACAACTGATTACGTTTATGAGTAACATAATAAATGTAGGTAGTCTATATATTCTATACATTATTTTCATTGCATAGTAACAAACTTGTATTGTGCGATGGTAAAAATAATATTCGTAAATATTTTACGGTGAGCTGTACTATTTATATGTAGAAAACACATAATAGTTTCTATATCAGTAATTCGAATATAATATGTTACAGTATTGCTCGTCTAGAATTGAAACTAAGTAATAATTATGTTACATCGAGTTCTTAGAAGAACAGAATAATAATTGGACAGTAAATTGTAGTCTCTAGTTTCTTATTTCAAGAAAACAGTAATAATCATAATCTACCCACTAGAAAATTGGTGTATGTATTTCAATATTAAAGAAAACCAAACGCGTCTATATAAAATCATAATTGTCATTATATCCACATTTCAGTAGTAGTAATAAAACTCTTTTAAGTGACCACCACTGCCCGGTTTTTCCGTAAAATTGGGTAACTTTGTAACTACTTTATACATTAACTAGGTATCGCACTTTTTAAGCACAAAACAAAACAGAACAATCTACAGGACACGAGAAGTGATTTGGTTTTTTCTAAATCTATTTTAATTAATAAAACTGAAGAAAAAGGAATCTAAAGTCACCCCTTTTTTTTTCCCTATTTTACTCTTACATTGATGATCAGAAGAAAATGAAAACTTACAATATACTTTACTTATTTTTTGAAAATTCATAAAAAATCATCTCATTTTTTAAAGAAAACGGTTAAATTCTGACCGGCCGCACGCGCTCGTTCACATCGATTAGTATGCAGAGTCGTTCTCCGGCGGATGCGCCTTAAGTTTGTCGGGTAGGTAGTATGAGCCCCTCGGCCCTGTTCATTACAGTTTTTTCCAATCCAATATCAAAATCGCGAAAAAAAAATCTTATGTCCCATACATTTGGCTCGAGTAGGTTTGCAGTTTTGTATGACACAGCAGTATTTCGATTTAGATTTTGGTGTCATAGAGAAACTTGTTCAATTTGATGGTCTGATCAACCTCTTAAAAAGTGTCAGTATTTTAAGAAGGACCCTAAAACTTTTTTGTGAATATCTTCGACAAGTCGTGTATTGTGTCCACCCACAGTCCATGAAAAAAGGGCCGAGGGGCTCTATACTACCCGTCAAACTTAAGGCGTATCATTCCCTGGACCACGACTGTCCATACTAATCGATGCGAACGAGCGCGTGGCTCCGGTCAGAATTTAGCTGTTTTCTTTAAAAAATTAGATGATTTTTTATTGATTTCAAAAAAGTAAGATAACCCCATCATTCTAAATTGTGTTGTGCACAATATTGTAAATTTTCATTTTTTTTTTTTTCGATTAAAAAAGTAAGAGTAAAATGGTTACGTATCTGGAAAAAAGGGGTGACTTTAGTGTCCCTTTTCTTCGGTTATTTTCATTAAAATCGATATCTAGAAAAACCACATCACTTCACTCATATCGTGTTGATAGTTTAGTTTATTTTTCAGCTCAAAATGTGCCATAGTTAATGAATAAAATTGTTACAAAGTTACGCAAACCCAGGAGGTAACCCCTTAAAGAGTTTCAGCACTGCTACTGAAATGTGGATAATATAATGACAATAACATTTCTGAAATATCACATGGAATTGTAGTCGTAAAAATAGGGTATGCTATGCTAAAAATTGTTATGCTTTTTATTTGCGTATTTACGCACAACTTTATTCTATACCTATGTTCAGTGTAGAGAAATTCTACAACCTGGGTATTTATCCTTACAAATATTTAATTTGCCTATACATCAATCATAATACGGTTACACTAACAACTAATACGCTCAACGACGCATGCAAAAGGACGTACCTATACGCAAAAAAACCAATACGCAAAACGACAGTATACAACGATCAATACGCATAATGACCAATACTCATGACGACCAATATTATACGCATAACTTTTTATCAAACAAGTTCTATCAAATATTAAAAAGATAAAAGTAAGAAACGAAGAAAGAAAACCGCACCTTGACGAGAAAGACTGACCTAAAATTGCACCCCGCTTCCTTGAACGAAACTCGAAATTAAAAATTCTCTTGCTAAGCCAAGTGAAAAGCGCCTTAACCTATAACCTCAGCCTTTTGGCTCGAGCCGAGCTAACAAGCAGGCTGCATGTTGCATTAAAAGAAAATCTCGGTATTAATTAAAATTCCGAAGAAGTCCTCATTCTATGTCGTACTCCATTTCTGCCACAATGCCGCCTTTAAATATCTGAATCTGTGGCATGAAAGAGCATTTACGCGCGACTTTGAAAGTCGTGACATTGACGTCTACATTCATAAGTCATGCCACCTCAAGATCAAAGAGGCGATTGAAGTTTGAAATTCGCAGAATATTCTACTTGGTGGAACTTCGTAAATGGTGTGTTATTTTGTATTCATGTTAGGTACGTTATTCAATATTTCATATAGAAATAGGGAACATTTATCACAAAAATATTTGTCTATTATTACCATTATTAGCCTACTTACCTATTCTTCTGGACATGGATATCTTTTTTTTTAATGTTATGATATACCTATTATTACAATAACGAAAATATTTAAAAATGTTAAAATAATCCACATGCACGACGACAAATTTAATAACAAAACGACCGTTTAAGCTTTCTTATGGTCAGAAATATTGGTACAAACTAATTTCCCTTTTAAACAGGCAATTATAACGAGGTGCAATTTTAAACCAACTTTCAGGATGAATGAAAAATTTCCTGATGCAAAATAAGTATCTGATGAGACGTCGAGCTGCCAAAAAAAGTCTTCTCAATAATAAAATCTTTCTAGTTTCTTTTCAATGAGTTTCTTCATGAATTTAAACTGGCTAAATATCAGTCTGGTTACAATAATTATCCCAAGAGCTCCCGATCCAGCTTCTATTTTTTTTAGCTTACTTTGACATAGATACAATAATTGAAGTCGTGATAAAATGTCAAATAAAAACGAGGCTTCTGTTCGGAGGCCTACAGGCCGTTTTCCACGCCGGAATTTGCATTCATCGCGTCGCAAAGTTTTCGCAATGTGTGCCCTAGATTCTGTCTACGTTTCTAGAATCCACCTAATATTTTATTTGCAAACTAAACTTTTGAAGATGAATTTGAGAAATGTATCTCATCATTTTTATGTTAAAAAGTTTTTACAATGTTATTCACAAAATATTTTTCGAATTTTATTACCTATCATAGTCATGGTGCGTTGGGGTAAGTAAGTTCGGATAGTTTTTAGCTGCATTCATAAGAAGTTGGCAAGTTATTTTTTCCTCTAAATCCATATCGGCTAGCGTAATAAAATAAAGTAGAATCTGATAATCAATAAACAAACTATCAGAAAAATATTTTCATGTTTGCATAGATTTAACGACTGCTGTGTTACGGGAGTTTAAAGTACAGACATACATTTAAAAACACATGGGAAAGATTGGACGATGTTGGGGAAAGAACGGACTACCCTCTAAAATCACTGATGTGGCTCTTAGCCACAAGGTTTATAAAAAGAAAACATCCGATCTTATACTTCGTAATTTTGTTTTGAGCGTCAAATCTTATGCCCAGCCATAACAGACGATTGACACGACGAAATCACCGATGCGGACTGTAGGGGAGTAGAAAAAAGACGTCTCGCGCTATGTTGCGGGTATAAAAAATTAATCACAGAATCGGTAGATATTTAACATATTATTCGTTCTTACCCCATTTACGATCTTACCCCAACGCACCTTATGTATAGTTTTTTAGCTGTTTCACGCATCAAAGCAATACAGTATTTTTATGAAAGTTATTTGTTCATACATGCACACGCACAAACCCACGACTCTATGCCCCGGCGGTGATCAGAAACTTTCCTATAACCACCAACTATAAAATTGAAAAGTTCTAAGTATTATTCTCATTTTTGACAACATCGAAATCGTCCAAATCCATGAATTAAAAATAATGCTACATACACCAACTCACGACCGTAATACCTTTAGGGGTGGTCAACCAACTTTCTAATTAAGAAATACAATGAGCAATACTGATGTTATTTTTTACCTCAAAAATAATGTAATCCTCTAAGCACGATCCAAAAGCTCCCAAGGAAGCCACTGAGTGTGATTTCAAAATGAATACTTTGACAAAGTCGAATAAATTTCATTTATTCATTAACAGTAGGTGCTTAACCAACCGCTGGAATTATTTCAAGCCGCGAAAATGTTCAAGCCGCCCGCCACCATTTCTACAAAATTAGATTCCTACCCGAGTAGTGCGATCAAATCATCTTGATGTTTGATTGTCGGAAAAGGAGATTTCCTGGCGTGTGACGTAATCACGTAAGTGACGTCACGTATGAATTTGCGAAAGCACGTCGCGTCGTCTTGGCAACATGTAGTAAACGTACGAATCTACATATATTATTATGTTCGTGATTTATCGTAGAATTTAAGTTTAGACAGGATTTAGGATGTTAAATTTATTTTAGTAAACTTTTGCAACTACCTATTTAACTATTTAACGAAACGGCATACCGACATATTAGTTATCGTCATATTAATATATCAACAAACTAATCTGTTAACATTTTGATCATTAATTAATAATTATATTATGTACCTACATACGTTCTCGACCTATATAACTTCCGGTGTTATGAGCTTAGTAGATGCGAGAAGGCATTTCTTGAAGAAAAGAAACATTTGGGAAATAAAACTCTGATTTATTTTTACTATCTCTGAATGTAAATTACGCAGATAGGTCGATGAACGCAACAGATTAGGAAAGTAAAGTCAAGCTTATCAAAGAAGATAATAAACTATTAAGAAGAATATCTTCCAGGATACATGTGAAAGACAGTTTAGAAATGGCAGAGGCCATAGCATGACATGGCCATAACATGCGGGTGATAAGACTAGACTAGCTTTTTATATCTCGTTCGTTCGTGCGCAAATACGCTTCACGCGCGATAGCGATCAAGCTGCCATACTACGGCCGCAGGCTGAGTATGCAAATTTTCAATCTTTTTACTTAAGCAATTGATTATTAATTTGAAACAAACGCACGTAAAATGTGAAAATCATTTTTCTGTGGATCACTGCCAACTGTTATTAAACAACTGAAACAGTTTAAAGGGCAGTCATTAATCTTACTATGTTTTAACAATTCAACCCGAAAATCGGTTGCACAGAATTAATTACTTGGCGAAGTTGAAATATCGTACCTACCACTTATTGAAAATTGCCTAATTTTAGAATCTAATTTTGTAACCTTCTCGTTCATGTATTTAGTATTATTTTAGGTAGTCCGACAAGATTGTTCAGTCCATCGCCTGTCCGAATACGATTTAATCTGTCACAGGCTTCATATCTTCTAAAATTATGAACCGAACTGAACATAATTTGGTAAAGTGATACCATTTATGTAAGATATCAATTACAAAAAAATTACAACACAAACCACATACATTTCCAAATTTTGTCACAAACTTATCACGTATCAAGACCACTAATTCTCTCTTTAGACGACATAATATTTAAGTAGGTATCAAAGACAAGAAAAGACGAAAAGGATTTTATGATTAATCCGTACCTTCTATTATCGCCGACTTGACTAAATACCCATTCAACGTAAAAAGTCTCCATGTCAGAACTCTTTACCGAAAGTCATAAAGTCTAAAATGACTTGATTAAGAAGACTTGTCAACCGCAAACTTAACTAATGTCTTTGTCTTCCCGACGCACCTTGAATATCAGCTTTTTTGGCGCCAAATGGTGCGTTCTTGTGTTTACGAGCAGGAAAAAGTACCCTTTTCTCTGAGGGCGTTTTTACGGGAAATTACTTTTTATTTTTGGGATTTCCAGTATATCTGCTTTAAGGTCAGAAAAAGGGATTTCTTAGAGCTGATTCTTTAAACAAAGATAAGAATACATTTTTTTAGAATATAATTTAGGTAGACCCCTACCTAATAGGTATTCTGACGGTTTTAAGGAGATGATCAGACCAGCATCAAATCTTTTTCTATTGGACCAACATCGAAATCACGCAAAAAACCGCTTTTCCATACAAAACTGCAAACCTACTCCCCAAAAAGTATTACGGCCGATTTTTGTTCGCGATTCAATTGGTCCTATAAAGAAATATGTTTTTATTTTGATGGTCATTGACCTTAAAAAACGTCAGCATACTAAAATAGGACCTTGTATAATTATCTACAAATGCACGTATTAATATGGTTCTCCGTTCTTCTGAATAAACTAGTGGTTTTTTTACACAGTTACTTGCATTGACAATAATTTGTTATGTCGTTATGCTCAAACGTTAGCCTCAATACAAAAAATGCTTAATGAAAGCAAAAGAGGTGTTGCATCATACTGACAGCAGCTGGCTATGTTCTCTGCCTATCACAGTCGTAAACAGTCGTTGTTTATATGTTTGTAACCTAAATAACGGCGAGAGAAATTTTGCCAAATATATTCAATTTCGTAATAAATCTTTTTTAAGAAAAAGCTAGTATTTCGGCAAACTTTTTGTTGTTTTGCCGTTTTGCGTCGAGTCATCAATCTGCGGGAATCGTTGACAAGAAATTGCCTTCAAAATGTCAATGCGGAAAAACGTAAAATACGAGGGAATTCCTTCCCAAACCGAATTACTTGACACTATATTGATCGATGTCTTTTTTTTGCAATTTGTGAAATTTGTCGAGTAATAAATACAATTAGGTATTTTCGAAGCAATTTATTCTAGCTATTAATATGATTTGAAGAGAAAATAGGTTTAACTTATTAATACAGTTATATTGGCTTTTACGCAAAAGTATCAAAATTGGTCATAACAAAATACAGTACCTACCTATCAATTAGAGGTAAATATAATATTTTAGGTACTACCAAAGTTTCCTCGAGGTAGGTTTTGGCAACTCCTCAACGCAACAAAAATTATAAAAATGTAGAGAAACGCTACTATCTTAGTTTACGTATAAAACCACGTCAGATGCCGTAAGGCGGTTTGAATCACACCTGTGGTTTGAATCTTAGATCAAAATTAAATTAATGGGTAGGCCTTACGTCTGACACCAGGACTTGCCCACACGATAAGAAGAAGAATTATATTATTTCAAAGAGCGATTTATTTAGTGAGATTTTGAACCTAGAGATAATTTTAACATGTTTTATTTTCTAACGGAACGTTGCGTTCCCTTCGTTGATAAAGTGCCAGCTATTTTACATAAATCTACGTTTTCACGCGCATTTTAGAGACAGCGTGAAACCACACTAAGCTGTTAGATAATTATTTGTCATAATAATCGACCTCGACACTTACAACGAAGGCCGATGACCGCTTTAAACCCGGTCAGAATTCAATGGTTTATAAATATATTTCGACAAATGTCATTAATCCATTACGACAAGATTTATACGCGCTTTCCACTTGACGTAGCGCCCAGTTCACATTAGGGATGTTGGGGCAAGCCCTACAGGATATCCGAAAATAAATGCCATTTAAATCCGAAATAAAGTTTAAAAGTAACGTCAAAATATCTTTTACTGAATTTAAAGCCAGAACAGAATTCTCTAAATGCACTTTTTGGCGTAACATTTTATTTTTATCTATCACAGTTTTAGAGCGCGTGAGCTTCGAGCTCAATTTGAAAATTTTACCAAACTGCAAACCTAATAAATTCAAAAGAACAGTTGTTTTATTTTTTATCGATTTCGACGTTAGTCCAATAGAAAATGTTGTTTAGTTTGATGGTCTGATCATACCCAAAAATTAATATTGTAGTTTTCAATAAATTTAAAGATTATGACTATTTTCTATACACGAGGAAAAAGGAACATAAAACAAAATATTACGAAATGGAATGTGGGTCAATGATTACGTAAAAATGGTTCTGGGAATTTGCAAACGTTTGCAGTGCTAACGTGGTCTATGCCTAATGTTACGCTATCCTGAATATCCGTACCCGTATATAATTTATATCCGAAATCATTTTATTTCCTTATCAATAACCGAAACAGGGTAATTTGAATTTCCATATTCGAAACCGATATCTCATTTATTACTTCCCTAGTTTGCACTATCGCAAAATAGCATTATTCGGAATTATTGGGCGTCAATGTTATCGGAACTAACTGGCCGATGTTTTATTACTTTTCACTGTTGGGCTTTTGGTCTAAAATGAAGCTTTGAAACTAAATGGTTTGCAAAATAGCTTTTTCATTTGCAACAAGTGAAATTGTATTCGAATTTTAAACTGAAATACATTGTTGTGTTTGAAAATATGAGACCTATCACACAGTGTGTTTTGTAAGCGTAAGCGATATCGCTTTGCAAGCAAGTGGCAAGATTGACCGAGCGATATAGTCGTGACATCGCCGCGATTCCGCCGATTGTTCTCAGAAATATCGCTGCGATAACGTGGTGGCCATGATATCTCAACGATATCGTTCACTAAATGCCTACGCTCAAAAATACCAAGTCCTAATTTTACGTAGCTCAACAAAATTAATTTTAATTTACTAGTTAAATAATATGAGACAAAACTTGATGTTGTTTCATGGAGACTTGGAGGTAGACGTTGTTAGACAAAATTTGTGACACGTTCATAGCATTTCGAAGCTTATCTGTTAGAATCTATGATCCAACGATGGAACGTCTTTGTATGGGTGCCCATTTTGTAGTAGCATTTCATCTAGAGGACCACCGTGTTTCTGAAGGTAGGAATGTCATGGATACAGAAACAAGATTACAATAGTAGGATTATGTCTTAGCTGGATGGAATCAGTAGGTACCTACCTAATAGTATCGTAGGAAGCGGCGTAATGGGAATGATTCGAAAAATTGACCTTCCATACAAACACGCGGATCAGTCGATCCATGGGAGGTGCACAAAAATTTCTCAAGTTTTTCTCAAAGAATAGTATTTAGCTAAACTAAAATTGGAATAAATACTGTCAAGGTGGCTCAAATACTCTGAAACCAAGTTGACCACTTCTTGCAATCTACCCACGCTGACACACTTGTCAGCTGGACCACTGTCCAGCTGTTCAATCTCACCCTTATTCTTGAAAGCACTTTGCCTGGCAGTGGGACATAAAAGGGCTGATAGTGGAAAGTATTTAAGTATTTCAAGGATTGCATTGTCATCAAAAAGTTATAACAATCAGCCTAAAGCTGAATGAATGTGAGTTTTCTTATCAACCGAAGCGATAAGTATATCAGAGCCAGACTTACGGCTTTGTGATCTTAAAAACCTTCTGGATTGAAGGGCACATTTCAAATGGATGACATTATCTTTCTCAAATAGTCGGATTGGTTTTTACAAATGTTTTTTCTCGATCGACGATCTTCGTTTTTGGATTCGAGGGTAGCCCTAAATTCGAATGCACATTTATTTTTGCTCGGTTTACTTCGTTACAATAAAA
The DNA here is from genome assembly GCA_963693445.1 of Agonopterix heracliana. Lineage (NCBI taxonomy): Eukaryota > Metazoa > Arthropoda > Insecta > Lepidoptera > Depressariidae > Agonopterix > Agonopterix heracliana. Next base: position 5,496,868 of record OY856326.1, read on the forward strand.
TTCTTTTCAGTCTTATGGTCGGGTTCCAGTACATAATATGTACTTCTGATATTGATATTGATATTATCTTCATTATTACATTGTCGAAATCTTTCATCTGATAAGAGAAATCAGCTACTTCTTATTTTATTATTAGAAATTTAAAAATAGTTTTATTAGAATTTAAAATTTATCTGAAACGAGACTGGTACTCAGCCAGAAAATTGTTGTTTTTAGATACACTTAAATGTTTAATTCTAGATTCGATATTAAATTACGAATGATGTAGATTTTAATGTTCGTCTTCCTACGTGTTAGCGCGAGCTATATTTCTTTTATTAACAGTTTAATCGAATGATAAACCAATATGGTACCAATTATTACATACAGGGCGAGACATCAATCTACGCAAAACCAATATAAGCTGGCCGCGCGGCTTTATACATTACTCTACCTACGCGCGGCCAGCTTATTTTGGTTTTGCGTAGCTTGATGTGACGCCATGTGTATCTACTAACATACTATCATATCGTACTTTGACACAAAAGATACGATCTCGTCCGTACGGTCTTGTTTACCTAACTCAGTCAAGCTATATCAATTAAATTGCCTACTGCCTGGTAGGTATTACAATTAAAAATCTTGAATATAGGCAGGTTAGACCTGAGTGCAGCTGATATTTTTTTCACGAATTCGATGGAGAAATTTGTTCAATTTGAAGTTTTGATCATCCCTTTGAAAAAACAGTCAGCATATTAAAAAGGAATCGTATAGTACTCACGGCGACACAAAGCTATACAAAACCAACATAAGCTGGCTGCCCGTAGGTTGAATAAGTATAACCGAAACGCGGCCAGCCTGTTTTTTTCCCGACTGCACCAGAAGGAGGGTTATGTTTTTCGAGCGTAAGTATTTTGTATAGGTTGATGTGTGTAGAACGTGTCTAAAGATAAAAACAAACTAAAACGACATTTACAGCACAAGTGCATTCAAATCCACGAACGCATTTAGAACTGCACGTGGAAGACATATTATATATTGCTGCTATAATTACTACAAGTAGGTACGGCTAAAGTCTAATGAAACGCATTAAACAGCCGTTCATGTACTATTCTGGGCTTTCTTGTTTATCTTTAATTAAACATGCACACAGATATATTGACTCATGTTTAAATTGTCCAGTTAGATCAATATGTCCACTTTGGACATGGGTGGGTAGAGTATTGGACTCTTTTTCTTTTCATGTCAAATGGTTTTCCAGTGATGTTTTTATATTTTACTGTATTCATCAAGCCTGGTAGGTGTAGCTGTATTTAAATCGTACAGGAGTCCGGGAACAAGGAACATTCTAGCAGATGACCCATCGACTGGATAGGTTCGCCGCAATCACACTGTGATAAACCATAGGATCCCTATAACCCCGATTACACAAATTAAGACCAGGAGTGCGATATATGAACATCACACGTTCAAATCAGCAGTAGACAATGTCAAAATGACTATAGAGATTATGCATCTTTCTGCTGCTGATTTCAACTTGTGAATTTCAAAAATTGCACTCCTGAGTGCGAGGCTGAGTTAAGGATTTCCACTCTTACCATTGCTGCAATATTGGACGAGTTGCAAGTAATGTTTGTCCACCATAATTGGAGAGATACTGAGATAGATGAAGGATTGGTAGAACTGAGAGAAGAGATGAGATGACGAGCTTCCACTCTTGTGAGACGAGGGGTGAGCAGGCGAGCGAGATGTGCAATGTAGATAGAGAAAAATTTGTAAACTATGGTTTTCTCAGTAATGAGCCTTCAATTTATTCTTCATCATCATCATCGCAGCCGATAGACGTCCACTGCTGGACATAGGTCTTCCACAAGGATCACCACAACGACCAGTCTTGCGCTACCCTCATTCAACGGATTCCCGCTGCCTTCACCAGGTTGTCGGTCCACCTTGCTTCGTTAGGTATATTGCTTTATTAAATCTCCTTTGGCAGACAAAAAACTTTTATAGTGCGTTCACACACGATGACGCATTGACGGAGCGGCAGACGTCAGTCCATAGAACCACACACGGTGCGGCAATGCGTCACCGTGTGTACTTCTACTTGCGGTTTCATACAACTCCGTGCTTCACAAATGGCGGACTGACGTCTGCCGCGCCGTCAATGCGTCATCGTGTGTGAACGCACTAAGTGTTACCAGCATAATCCCTTTTCTTTTCTCATCCTCAATGTATCACCTCAAGTGGTTTGAGAATACGGTAGTTAGCATCCTCGAAAATTTCGCTACACGAACGGCATAAACAAAAAAAAAGTTGCCCAATAAATTATTTTTTCGTGGATATATTTCAGTTTTATTGCGCCAACTTTAGTCTAACGATGTTTTCGGAAGATTCACCATATCGGACCGTTTCTTTTACATCCTTTGCCGTAAAGCTTTTTATCCTATCTGAAAAAAAACCGGCCAAGAGCGTGTCTTTCTCGCCCATGATACGGTTCCGTTGACATTGCATAGAAATGGTTTTTATTTCTTTTTCTGTCACTGAGCGTTTTTCTTTTTTTTTTTAAATGCCGTTTTCTTATAACTCAATAGATGGCAGTAGTGTCTGTACGACAAACTGTCAAGCAAAAACTTCCTCTGCAATGTCACCTATAGACTAAAAAACGTAGAGATTTCATTCTCTTTGGTTCGGATTTGGAAGACGTCATCAAAAAAAAATTGAAATTATTTTCGATTTCTTTCTTAGCCAAAAATACAGTCCTTTTTCGTTGTTTTTCAGAAAAGCAGTTTGAAGTAAACTATTCTATTCTATTTTTATTTATTGGCGTTTCCTTGTTAGATTTCGCCAGTGTCAAGTAGTTTGAGGGAGTGTCTATCCAATCTCGAGGATTGTTTTTGAGTAAGAACAACTGAGAAGGATTTTGGAGCCTCGTGGCAGGCTGAGACGCGAACCGCGCGAACACCACGCGAGAGACAAGTGTTCAAGGCAAACCCTGCAACGTGACTCTCTGAAGTAAACTAACAAACACGACAAAGTAAATGCTACGATACGAGTTTGATTAACAATGACATTTGACAGCTCAAGTTTTCTTATTGCCAGTTCAATTTCAGATTTTGCCTTATGATCAAAGAGTTTTTATATTTATTTTAGTCAAATTGTAGTCTTGTATCACCTTAAAGAGTAAATTAGCATAAGAAATATAGTTAAATATAATAAAAAAAATATGTTCCAAAAGATTTTTGTTTTTTTTTCACTTCACTTTTACCCTCATTTCGGGGAAAGATAATTTTTCAGTGTTTGACATAGATTCGTATAGACCGTAGCGTCATCTATCGATCTACTATGAAACGAAAAAAAAAACGCTCCTTGTCGTGCCGCACCACCTGTTTTAAAGTAGTTACTTGCTAAGAGACACTTTCTTCAATATTTTCAGTTTTTTAATCGCATGAGGTAGGTATTTCAAAAGTTAGAGGGCAGTGCGCTTTTTTAAATTCGAGCGCCTACATCTCGAGATCCAAGTATTATAATGCAGAACGAGGCTTTAATTTTATTTAATAATACTTATCCAACATCACCTCATTCGATGGGGCGGCAGGTAATACCTATTTTTACAACCACTTTTCGTCGTAGGTACCTATGGGAAGAAGAAGGTTTTATTTCTGTTTTCGGGTTAAAATTATCTGTCTTCGTGCCGAATATGGTTTTTATAGGTGCATAACAACGATAAGTATAAGGGTCCCTTGTTTGACTAAGGAATCCTAAAAAAGTACCTATCTAACATTAAAAATTGTAGTATGTCTGGAAACTTTTCGTCGTTAGTATTGTCTGCACAGAATAAACTGGTTTTAGTTGTTTGACTTTGAAAATTCGACAAAAAAACCTTTTTTTCGTATTTAATTTAAACTCTGAACTACTACTACTATGTACTAGGTACTACCACGTACTACTCTATTGTAAATAATTTATATAAGGTCTTATAAAATTGGCGAAAACTATTTTAAAGGGATGATCAGACCATAAAACTTTCTCTATGGGACCAAAATAGTTTCAGCTAATTTAGTTAGACCTTATACAATACGGGGTTTAGGGCATTCTACTTTAGGAACTACTTGAGGCATTAGGTACTTTAATTACTAAACCACTTTCCCTAAAAACCTAATAAGAAATGAGCAAAAAACATCTTGGACTTTCCATACTAAATGCAAGCAGCTGATCGGACGTTTGTATGAAAAGTAGACATTTTTATTTGCGTAAATCCATTTGTTGCCAACCACGGGTTAGCAATTAACTCCGGATAAAATGGCTCTTTCAGTTGTTTTTCTATACAAAAAATCATGGGTTACCAACTTAACCTGGAGTTTATTGCTATGGATTAGCAAGTGTTGGCACATTGGTGTTGGCTTATTGCCATGAAATCCAATGACACGTACCATACCTGTCCTGTGATCAACCGGCTACCTATTGCGGTTTAAAAGAAGTTAGGATGGACGAACAGACAGACGGACAGCGTAGACTTAGTCATGGGGTCCATGATCTATGGTCAAATCCTTTAAGCGTTAATAATGAGGGATTAAAATGAGGGATATTCAGAAAGCCATTAAAAAAGAAAAATTAGTTCCTAATGGATAGATGGCGTTGACGAGACAGGGGCGAGCGACATTGCAGATAATAAAATACAAATAAAATAGTAAGAATTTGTGTTTTTACGTAGGCAGCAAAATATGAGCATTTATGTCGTCAACGGATGCGTCTGATTCAGTGACATGCATTTTTGTTTACTTTTTAGCCTAAAATTTTCGTCTTCGGAACCCTCTTTGGTTAACGCCATCTATCGCCGGTATGATGAACTACGTTTGAGTAGCTGTCAGAAAACTCCTCATTACGAAAACGCTGTAGATTTCATATAGGTAGTACACTTATAAAGTAAACATTTTTAATTAAGAAAACATTCTTTAATTTTGCTATTCTATAGACATGAAATATTACGACGTTAATTTCATATCTTTTTCAGAAAAAATCAGAGGGAGAATTGAATTTATCTAAGGCTTCTTATAATCATTATTATGAATGTTTAATTTATTTTTATGAATTTTTATTAAAATCGTGTATTAAACAAACTAAGCCGAAAATAGGGGCCGACGTTTTTTTGTGTTTATGCTATTGAATTTTAGAAAAGTTAATTACTTAATGATTTAAACCTTACCCCATTATCCGTTAGCGTTATGAACTTTGTTTCTTCCTCTGATATTTTCAACTTTATTCTTTGTTTAATATGAACTAATCGGGCTTGCACCAACAAGTATTTAGTGATACTTAGTTCTGTCTTTCACACTGCTCATACAAATGGCAGTGACTAAATCATATTTGTGAAGCATGTAACGTAATACAATCTCGTTTGTTCTACAAGGGACCTACACTCACACAGATGGACTAGCTCTAGGCTTAGGTCCGACAACCCGTCACCTTATGTACCGCGTGACAGCACGCACACAAAAGAAATGGGTGCTTCACTCATGATTAGATGACATTCCGTCTGGTTCTTCTTTTAAGTCTGTGATTTAAACATGTACTTTTTGATGCAAGCCAACCTAAATGTACCTGAGTGAAAGTGCTAATTGAAATAATATTGTTTTTTTTTCACACCAGCATAGGTAGCATGACACACCGTGATAAAGCGCTATCACACCTTCGCTCTCTTTCTATTTGCGCGCGAACGAACGAGACAAAAGACGTGATACAGCTATATCACGTATAGCATGCTACGAGTGCTGGACGATTTTTGAAAGTCAAATCAGCAGTAGAAAGATACATAATCTCCATGGTAATTTTTACATTTTCTACTGGTGATTTGAACTTGTGACTTTCAAAAATCGCACTCCAGGCGACGATTCGGCCGCCCTGGTCAATGTCCCAATTGGCCCATAAGGAAATAGCCGCCGCTTATTGCAAATTCCATGTAGGAACATATAAATTTTCACATTAGACTCAGGTTATCTATACAAACAACGAACGACAAATGCGCGGGAAATGGGACGACATGAATCATTCCGTGTACCTACAAAATTTACATAATGGTAATTTACACGAGTCAACATACGGCGATGTTGGATTGGGGGAAATTAATTCAAACCGCGATACACCTAGCGACACTGTTGACATAGGTGCGGGTACCTACTATACATAAATATTATCTATATATCTAGATATCTCTGTATTAATTTGACGTTTGATATCTTGATTCAAGCCGCTGCCTGAGGCGCTGCGCTCATGGTACAGACAGATTATTAAAGTTATAACAGATACATCACTTCCTTAGAAAACGATAAAATCTTACGTTTTAATTCGATACTTATGTCAAGTTTTTTTTGGTAGGGCTAAATCGAAAACCATTTCGAGATAATTGTCTCACTAACAATATTTTCTATGTCAGACATTTTGAAATGAAAGGATTATTATTTATTTATTATTAATAAAATATCGTCGTTTTTCGGTCCAACGAGTGACGTCACTCGATGGACCTGCAAACTCCTTGGTAAACTAAAAATCAACTTCAAATAACTGGCCATTAAGAAAAAAAAAACAATATAATTGTCAGAATTTGACATTTGAACAAAGAGAGGAACAGTGCGAGATTGGTAAATATGAATTCAATAATTTACTTTATGCCTACTATAATAGAGTCTTTGATTGTTCAACTGCATAATTGTATCTACTTGGAAACAATGTTAGCAATGCAATGCATGGCTGCCAAGGTCAGGCAGTCTCTTCGAGTTCAACAAGTGTTATATAGCTACTTCTAAATCTAGATAGCTAGGGTACTGGACCTTGACGGTAAAAAGTGGTCTTTAAAACAATAAGTTCTCTGGCGTACCATCGTCGTCCTATCGAAAGCTATATATTTTATTAACTTATACAGTGTCTAACTTGAAATGTTGATGTTTTTTAAGAGGACGATCAGACTATCAAACTTAATAACTTTCTCCATGGGACCAACATCGATATCGCGAAAAAAATAAAATTTTTGGACCTCCCATACAAAAGTGCGGATCGGCCGACCGATTTTCTATGGGGCACAGGCCTATACCAAGTACGTATCCAGACTTTTGTTTCAGGGGAGGGACATTAGAATTTCGGGGGGGGGATTCATAGTAAAACAGTGAAAAAGTAAGTGCTGTAATCACTTTTCCATACAAATATTCGGATTTCGGGGGGGGGATAAATCCCACCTATCCCTTCCCCTGGATACGTGTATGTATGCTATTTGTATTTGACAAATAAACTTGGTCGTATTTTGGTATGAACACTGTCAGTTATACGGCAATATAGCCCGAAAAATGGAGTTATACACAAGATGTAATCCGTGACAAGATGCATCTATCTATACCAATGTAAATAATGTTCCCTAATATTAAAAATTCCATCGTTTAATGTAGGTACTTACTTTCTTACTCTTAATTTTTAATAAAACACTTAAATGTATGCTCCATTAGATCCAGGTTCCCTAGTAAAACATGCTGCTTCTTTTCTGTTTTTTATATCTAAAAACATCTCGGTAAAACCACTAACTTTAAATGCCACGAATTCACGAGACTTTTCGTGAAAAAATGTTACCGCATTAAGAATGTAAGTTTGTAGGTAGCATGTTTTTAGGCTAAACATTACTGCAATAGACAAAAAGGTACCCTAGAAAAAAGGCAAAAGACAATGCAGAACAAAAATTATAATTTATGGGGACTTGCTGTTTGGGGACTTGGCGATACACAAATGTCAAATCGTCCAACAGGTTTAATCGTCTATAAGTGTTAAAATGTACAATATACAAAACGGTATTCAATGTGGGATTAATTTTGTTTTAGTGAGCACACCATAATTGCCTTCGGACAATCTCTGATTACGTTTGATAGACTGTTTGTCTGGAATATTTGATAGAAAACAGAATTGAATAAATATTTTAAAATTAGCCTAAAAAAAAAAAAAAAAAAAACAGAATCACAAAATAGCAACATTTGTAGATGTGGCACTCTAAACACTGACAAGGAAACGAGTTTTATAAAACTGACAATATCTCGAAAACTAAGACACATATTTTGATATCCTGGTTAGATATGATCTAACCTTCGATCAAAATAAAATGAATGGATAGGCCTAAAGCGCGGTAAGTTGAAGCAAACTACTGGTGCACTTGGTACATACAAACTAGCGCCATTATCTGTCAAATCTAGGGCACTTTCATACAAGTGACAAGTAAAAATTTCATTTGTTTTGCCTCATTTTTCTGGTTTGAAATGTTCGCTTAAGGCCTATCCATTCATTTTATTTTGATCGAAGGATCTAACGTATCTGCGTCCGCCGGGTTGACGTCGGTTTACGGGACAACCTGTATAAGTGATAAAAATAAAAAATCGCATTATGTGTATCTAAGACCTAAGTCAATGTTAATGCCAAAATACTAGAAGAAAATGTAAGCATTGAAATATTATGTAGGTACAGTGTAACATTTTACACATCACTGCCTACCACCGCACCTGTTAATATCATGAGTATTAATGTTTACGTACAGAAAAAAAAATACCGAACAATATAGGCAATAATTGTTTTCAAAACGTTTTTATTCTTGCAAATTTTTCGCATCTCACCGTTTTATAATATGACTGCTGTCTCCACAAAAATGGCCACCCTCGTAGCTAGTCAGCAATCGCTACAGCACTGCAAATAGATAACATTTTGCCCAGTATTTACCAAAACCATAAACAATGACAAAGTATACACGTGGAGTCATAAAAAATATGAACGCATGTTCAAACTGTGGCCCGTTTATAGGCTTCGTTAGGCAATAAAATGTATAAGCACGGAGGCTGCATTTATTTTGCTTGGCCAGCATTTACATAACCAGCAACAATTCGGCCAATGGGCCCGGCAATTTAGCTGTATACTTTTTTTGACATCAAAAAGTACGGGGTCCAACCACCTGCCTGACGGTCGGAGATCGAAGAATATGTAGCAAAAACATTGAGCAAAAAACGTTAATTGTACGATGATTGTACGCCACCAAATACATTTTCATGTAAAATTTTGCCAAGACGAGACCATAATATGGCTCGCACTGTCAAAAAGTTCAGGTCTCATGTAAAGCCAAGCTTCTCTTCACAAACTCTCTACACCTCATTCAAAATATGTAGCTTGGCCATTTCGCTACATTCACATGGGCATAAGGTGAAACATTTATTCACTGTTCATTACTTTTATATAATACAAACAATAGTTTTTGTAGTAACGTAACTGCGCTTCGTTTGGCTCGTCTTCAGATTGATCCTTGAGAAAATAAGCTCACTCTTTATACCTGTGTATTACCTTTACACCTCTTTATACCTACTGATGATAGCGACGATTATGCGCAATATTTAGATTACAACAGAGGTAGGAATAGAGGAACATACAGCTGAGAGAGCGAGATGTACCTAGCGGCACCACTGTATAATAGAAAGAGATACGTGACGCGAATCAATAGAACCCGTTTTTTAGTCACTAATCAATTTTTACAATTCGGTTTTCGTGAATAATTGGGAATCTAAAGTGAAATCGTAGATAATTTTGTGAAATATACTGACACTACTTCATTAATTTATCCACGATTTTACGTTAGACTCAGAATTATAGACAGTATTAGAATTTTTGCCTGCGAATAGTCTCCAAAAAACATCCAAAAACTGCTTCATTTGACAACTCATGTCACTGACTCTATTCCTGTAAGGTATAATAACTTTATGGATTACAACGACTGTCTAGTTCAGGAGTCAGTACCGTAGGATTTATTAGATTACACTCAGTTGCAGAAACGCTCATTAAAGTTAATCCTCCATTAAATCTCTTGCCAACTTTTACTACGTGAATAAGACAAAAAGTGACATCAAGAGATGTAATTGAGGATTAATTTTTATGAGCGTTTCTGCAACTGAGTGTAAGTCTGGCGTTCAGCCTTCTTAGACTTAGAGATACTAGCTGGAGGGTTACCACATGGTAAATTCACCTTTACAGTAGGGTGTAACGTTGATGCGCTCATTGCACTAGAAAATAAGCACTATTATAGTTAAATAACAAAGTTGGAAGCAACAACAATTGTTAGTCATTCATCACAATAACTATCAGCATGGCTGACGTCTGAATGAAGTGCCCATTAGCAAATCAATACCTTTCCGAGAAAATTACTGTTATTGTATTTTATACGGAAACAAAATAATGAAGCTTGCGCAACTAATCAGAGTTCAACTCTTGGGAAAAAAGGAATTGAAACCAAATGGAAAAAACAAAACGTGTAGGTTTAGCGTATCTACTAAAAAGAGATACGTAATTATAGAATTAATCTCTATTTAGTAGTTCTCTTATTATGTTTTCTTATGTGTTCCTTATGTTGTTCAATAATTATATAGACAAAGTTTGTACCTTTATCTGTAATCGTGTTCTAAAAATGTCTCTAAGGATTTCGATAACATTTTTATTATTAGAATAGGAGTTTATGGGTAGAAAAAATTTATCTAGAATCTAGATAGGTCTTGTCTCTTCAGCGAAATTAAGGTAAAGTATTCCGAAATAAATCACATCAAAGCCGCCGCCGCCGCGGCCGGTTGTGATAAGGCCGCCTTTTGTACCCTTCTTGTTCGTGTATATTGTTGATACTTTTGTGTATTTTTGGTGTGCAAATAAAGAATATTTATCTTATCAAAAATGTCCAACCCAAAAATCCGGGGTTTGCGAACCCTTCATCCGCAACTACTTAGTAAGTTTAATTGTATCCCTAAATAATTGTATACATGTACCCTTAGATCAAAATAAAATGAATAAGTAGATAGGCGATTACGCGAACATTTCAAACCAGAAAAATGAGGCAAAACAAATGAAAGGTTTACTTCAAATTTGTATGCAAGTACCTTCGATCAACAATATACAACTAGATAACGGGTCGCATACAAAATCAAAGAGAAATTCTGTCCTCGTGAATATACAACATTTTTTGTTAACGAACCGAGAAAACAGTCCGAATACATTATAATTTCGACCTCAAAGCAACCATAATTCCTAGTAATTTAAAAAAGGAACACTGCGGCATTGCGAGACGTGCTTACGTTGGCTTTGTTCGAAGGTAACTAATTCAAAATAAGACCTCACTCCAATAGTGAGGCGCTATTTGCCGGGACATGTTTTGAGCGCTGACAGATAACGCGTCAGATATTGTTGATCGAAGGCAAGTACCCTTGATTTGACAGATAATGGCGCTAGTTTGTATGGACCAACTGCACCAGTAGTTAGCTTCAACTTACCGCGCTTTAGGCCTATCCATTAATTTTATTTTGATCGAAGCATGTACCATATTTAAATTAGAAGCAGAACCTTCACAAAGTCAGTTCAGTTCGTTCTTGTCTAGTTTATTTATAGTTCTAGAACTAGTAAATAAACTTTGTATTGTCTTAGATTGTATTTACACGTGCAAAGAAAGGTAATTGTTAATATTTGCACTGACTAGCAACGAGTTAGTGTATCCTTGTAAAAATATAGTTTCAACTATATAGATAGGCACTGGTTATAATATAACAGGTACCTAGGTATTAATTACCACGTTTTCTTGATTTCCACAACGCTACTTTTAGCAGTCAATTTAAGAGCCTACCGAGCCTATTGTGTTGCCCCCAATCGTATTATCGAAACATTACGGATTGTTATGTTTTATGCTTGTAGCTATTATCGTTAAAACCGACTTTTGGCGGTTTTAAAACTGTAACACGAGGGTTGAGGAAGGAGCGAGGCGAGGGGGGTATGCCACTCAAAAAAAGATTAACTAGCATAGCACACATTCTTGAGATCGGGATAGAGCGTTACACGTAGGATATTATGTTGTTATTAAATTATGTATGTTTAAGTCAATATATGGAAGATAAAGAGTGTTAACTGACTTTTAATTAATATCACCTCCGAGCAACTTTTATAGTCACTTTTGGCGGTTTTATAGATAATAACTACAATCGTTATAAAAACAAATCCGCAGTGACCCGATAAATTGGAAATCAGACATGCCTACAATGTGACATTCTTGTTTTTTGGAAATATTATTTAATTGTTAAGAAATAAAAAAAATACGATTGGGGGCAGCACAATAGGCTCGGTGCAGCCTTACTACTTCGATAAATTGAAAACCAAAAACCGGCCAAGTGCGTGGGGGACGATGACGACGACACTTGACTCTAACAAAAATTTGCAGCTTATTTCGCTAACGGATCTCTTAATCGAAAGATGGTATTCCTGATCCTGACCCACAATATTTTTATCCAACACTATCGGATCCTCGAGAAAAAAAAATGTCATCCCCACTTCACGTGTAGAGGAGGTACAATTCATTTTAGTACTTATTAGTGTTTTCCCGCGACTTCATCCGCACAAATTATACACCAGATTTTAAGTCAGATCATAAGCTATCAAACAAAAAAAGTTTCATCAAAATCAGTTCAGTCGTTTTTGCGTGATGCGCGAACAAACAAACAAACAAACAAACAAACAAACAAACACACAAACAAACAGACAAACAGACAGACAAAATTTCTAAAAAAGGTTGATTTCGAGTAAGGGATACCTAAAAACCATATCGTAATCTTTTTTTGGTAAATATCTTCAATGTACAGACACACTTCAGTTACAGTTTTATAATAGTTTAGATTAGATTTTGGAAATAATATATATCAATATAAAAAAAATATACGATTGAGGGCAACGCTATAGGCTCGTGTAACAATATTGAAATGTAGGTAACACGCGTGTGTGCACATTTTATTCTGCAATTTTTGTGTCGTGTTCGTTTTATAAATTCAACCTAGGTATATAAGCACTCGCGAAGTCACGAGCATTATATACTACACGTTTTAGTATCCTTACGTTACAGAGGATTTCTGAATATCTCAGACTAACCCTTCGGGGAACATAGTCGTGAGCATGTGCTTATATACCTACTTACCGACGGTTTAGAACGCTCGAAGTTCAAATCTACCCATCCAGCCCTGTCTTGATGCCACTTAATGCCACTTTATTATTGTGTTAAGTATACTGAAAGATTTAACGTGTCAGTATACAATCTTAAGAAACCCTTCAAAGTCATAAGCGTCTTCATCCGCATTGTTGAGACAGCAGAAAAACAATGGCAGTAGATTGGCCGAGAGTCGTCGTGAGAAAAATGTACCCATTGTCACTATAAATACTTGTCTTCGATAAGAAATCCCCATTCAAAACCCTTATTTATGACGAGACAGAGTTGGAAATTGGTTGAATCCGGTGACTATGTGCATGGTGTGGACCGCCGAGGCATACTTGGCTTGCGTCCAAACGGTAAAATATCACAGCTGTTTTCCAACTGCAACACTGTGACAGGTTGTCGCCCTTAGTCTAGATTCAGACTAGATCTAGCCAAGGTCTTATCGTCCGCTGACCCAATGTTTACTTTAATTTGTATGTAACTGCCAACTACGCAGGTTTATTGGTAGATGATGCTTCAGGTGGTTATTCAGAGTAGTCAATTTCATACAAAACTTTGACGTAGAACACTCGTAGACGGTATTAATAAAAGTAATATTTTATACATGGAAAAATAGCTTAGAAAATCTAGATTGCGCGTCTCAAATAACATTTACAATTTTATTTATAATATAATAACGAAGATATAAAGCTATGAAATTATTCATACAAATATACATAAATAGACATACGTCAAAGTTTTGTATGGACTGAAACCACCTTAATTAAAATGTTTTCAAAATAAAGTATGATCGAAACTAAATCCGAAATCGCGAAAAAAATATCAGTTGTTTCATAAAAAAAAAACTAACAACAGCACCGACTCGACTTAAATGGATGGGACATCTGTTATTTCTTTTTTTTTGTTCGACCTTGTCTCCATAATGAAAGTTGTTCAGTTTGATGGTCTAAACCACCCCTTTAAATATTACTAGGGTGTTTTGTTACACCCTGTATATTATATTTATCACAAACATATTTCACTAGTAGTACCCAAACTCAGTCCAGGCCCAGCGTGGCAGCACATGAATAAATATCCCTACAGAACAAAAGCTTCATAGAAACGGTCGCTGTCGTTGCACTCACACACACTACGCGTACAGACAAACAAGTGCACACACTCAGCCTAGCCCTATGCGTATGTGCGTACGCATGTACTTCTAAGTTAAGTACTAAGTATCTATAGAACGCTACCACAGGTAAAAAGGTGTCAGCCGCTATCTTAAGACTATAATTTATTAAGATATAATAGGGATAATAATAATATTAAGATTATTAAGATAGGGTAAGGTTAGCATTGTAACACACGTAAAACCAGTTTTAATAAATCTGTTGGTCGCATTGAGTTTCAATTACCTTTTTTTACCAGTCATGACGCAATTAGGTAGGGTTTGAACAGCAGTGGTTTAAGGGGCTACCTCCTGGTTTTGGGTAACTTTTTAACCATTTTTTTCAATAACTTTGGCACTTTTTTAGCTGAAAATAAACCGAACTATCTACACGATATTATGAAGTGATGTGGTTTTTCTATGAAAAGGGACCCTTTTTTTCAGTTTTAACCATTCTACTCTTACGTTTTTAATCGGAAGACCATTTAGATTTTAGAGTGATGTGGTTTTCTTACTTTTTTCAAAATTAATAAAACATCGTCTAATTTTTCAAAGAAAACAGCTAAATTCTGACAGGAGCCACGCGCTCGATCGCATCGATTAGTATGGAGAGTCGTGGTCCAGGGATGATACGCCTTAGTACATATTGCTTAATACATATACGTACGAAAACCGTCGTACAAGTATTTAAAAGCGCAAAACTGGAACATACCTGAAAAAAGAAATAAGGATTTATTACTGCTCTGTCACTTTATATGTTTTGGTAATTTGAAATGAAGATAACGCAGTTCGTTGTTGCTCATACACTCAATTTATATTAACTAGTTTTCTAAATGCGTTCACAAAAGATGACGCGTTGACGGCTGACGGAGCGGCAGACGTCATTGTCAGTCCGTCATTTGTGAAGCAAGGAGTTGTAAGAAACCGCACTAGAAACGTACTAACGTGCGGTTTCATACAACATTGCTTTACAAATGACGGACTGACGTCTGCGGTGCCGTTCCGTCAATGCGTCATCGTGTGTGATCCCGCTCATGAAGAAGAAGAAGAAGAAGAAGCTGTTAGTTTAAATTTAATTTTTCCAAATTCCAGATTTTTTACGTTTTGTTTATCAATTACCATGTAATTGGGCTGTCAGATTAAAACTTTGCTGTTATAGCTGTTTGATAACCAATAACAATATCTACTTTAAGTTACTAGGTTCTCAAATTGCTAAATGTGATCATTGCTGCAACTACATTCTTAGACAGAAAGTTGGATGTGGCTACACTCAGCGGGACCCTCCACGTATGTCCTAGAACGATGCGAGTATGTCTGGGATTTAGTTCCGAATTTGTTCTATCGAATCCAATCGGAATTAAAATTTGTTCCGTTAAATTGGAAGAACGGCAATGGTTTGAAAAAACCTCCAGCCAGCGGGACACTTTTTATTTAAAAGTTATAGAAACTCCAAATGGGTGCGAAGATTTAGTTCTACTTTCCTTTATTACGTTTTAAGTGAAAACGGTGTTGTAGCGTATATAATTTCAAAAATAACCGGATCCGAAAAAACCTCCACTCAGCGGGACCCTTCTATAGGTACTATGGTACTTAGCCCAGTCTTAGGAGGTTTTTTCTGACCCTGTTATTTTTGAAATTATAAACGCTAGAACACTGTTTTCACTTAAAACGTAATAAAGGAAGGTAGAACTAAATCTTGACCTCCATTTGGAGTTCATGTGACTTATATAAATAAAAAGTGTCCCGCTGGCTGGAGGTTTTTTTCAAACCAATGCCGTTCTTTCATTTTAAAGGAACAAATTTTAATTCTGATTGGATTCGATAGAACAAATTTGGACCTAAATCTCAGACATACTCGCATCGTTCTATGACACACGTGGACATAGGGTCCCGCTGAGTGTAGCCACACGAAAGTTGGTTTGGTACCCAGCTGATGTTTCTGACCACCCCAAAAGGGATTACGGTCGTGAGTTTATGTATGGTATGTCCCTACATGATAATGTTGCACAGATAAAATAACAATAAAACCGGCCAAGAGTGTGTCGGACACGCCCAGTATTCACGTATGTGTATTTTAAGTTGATGCAAAACGTAGAATTAAACCTTGACAAAGAAAACATTAACCGTGAACAGTGAAGTGAAGTCACATTGACACGTGTAGGAGTAAGGACCTTGCAAACTACTGGACGATGCAATCTTCAAGAAAAACTCAGTTGTGGATGTTTGTACTTTATTATTATAGATATGATTAGATAGGTATTCTGTTCCAAAGTCACGCCAAATAGAGTTTGGTCTCTGTAAACGTGTCATCCATCATCATCATCTCAGCCGATGGACGTCCACTGCTGGACATAGGCCTCCCCCAAGAATCGCCATAACGACCGGTCCTGCGCTGTAAATGTGTGTGGATACGTTTTTGAATATGTTATTTTTTTAGTCAGGGAAATTTCTAGTGTGTTCGTATTATGAATCTAATCAACTTTCCCTAAGGAAGGACGTTTGTTGAAAAACGAGGTACTTTTGGTAGTTACTTTACCTTTCATACAAAAGTGCGGATCAGCCGAACGGTCTGTGTGAGGTCCAAAAATTTCTCGTTTTTCAACCGATGTTCATTAAGGAAAGTTTTTAGATTCATTATCTGATTACATCCTAAAAATTTTGTTAGTAAAAAACAATAAGAGTGTATTGTTTATTTAATTATGCGTCACTATCATGCTGTCGGATAGCCTTAAGGTCAGCGCACACCTATCGGAGAACTGTTCGAGCTGTTTTCATTAATCCATTGGTAATGAACTCAGTGACTTTTGCCATTGATTTCAAAATTGCGAACAAGTCACAGGGACAGGGATCTCTTGCAAGCTATAATCAACTCTATTTCAATTACCATTGAGTTCATTATCATTATCAATTGATGATGAAAACTGTTCTAACAGTTCTCCGCTAGATGTGCGCTGACCCTTTATCTTAGTCAACATCAAGTTTGCCTACCTTGACTCAGATACCACGTACGTAGCCTGTTTAAAAGACGACAGAAAAGCGACGATTCGATTAAAATTTACGTGGTAGCGGCATAATTCAAGCGTACTACTAGAACAACACAGTGTTGATTTGTGTTGTATAAGTTGTTCACGAAGACCTGTTTATCTACGCGTCATACCTGCATAGATAAACATTAATGTGTGCCAACTGCAAGTTCTATTCTAAACAAATGCATCCGAGAATTACTAACTAAATGTATCATAACATTTTAATAGTTGTTTGATTTTATTAAGAGCTAACAACAAATTAACTGAAGGTTCATAAATTAGATCGGTTCTACAACAGTACTTTTATGATCCATAAAATCGTCTGTTAGTTAAATTTATTATCTGTAAATATTGTGTGGTAGTTATAATCAATTAGTGCAATGTAATGTTGCAGTCAAAATAGTACACGAGAGACTGAGATTGTATACAGGGTGTTAGGGACAGTCCTTCGCAAAATGAAACGGTGAACTCATACCATCAAACTGAACAACTTTCACTATGGAGCCTACCTCAGGAAATGCGAAAAAAAATCAGCTGTCCAATACATTTGAGTCGGGAAGGTACAGCAGTTTTGTATGGGACAGCTGATTTTTTTTCGCGTTTCCTGAGATAGGTCCCATAGTGAAAGTTGTTCAGTTTGATGGTCTGAGTTCACCGTTTCAGTTTTAGGAGGGCTGTCCCACACCTTGTATATTTTTTTGGAAATGCGCATTGTTCATGAGCTTTGTCATTGAATAAAAATAAATGTTCCTTCAGATTTTATTAAACAATAATTGAAAAAGAATCATCTAATCAGTGAGTCAAATCGCAACCAATTTTCATAATCATGGATTATCATGGTCCCACCCCTACTCTAAAGGGACCAAACACACAATTCCGCGCCATTCCAAAATACAATTAAGGCCCGCTACGGTTGGAAATTAATAATTTATTAACAGTTAATTTGTTTGCATATGCACGAGTATTTTGCGTTTGTTTGCGATTCATGTGTAAATGTTACAGGGTTTCCGACACTTCCCGCGTTTTGAACGTGACATTTTGATATTGAATTGTTCCAGGCGCTCTCAAACTGTGGTCATTTGCGGTACGGATATTCTATCTCACGAAAGCCAATAACAAAAATAGTCTATATGATAAATGTTTGGGAGCAAAAACGGACATAAAAATGTCAAACTATGGGATCTGGAGTATCATAGGATCCACTGCGCCTAATTGTGGATCACAGTGAACTTCAGCGTGCTATTCAATCCACTGGTGGATCGAGATACCTACAGGACAGAGGGGTATTTTATGTCCGTTTTTGATACCAAACAACTCATATTATATCAAAAAGAAGCGCGCGCAAAGTGAAGACTCGAAAAACACCCAAAGGCTATTCTTTCAATAATAGTCCGCGTCAAAAAATGCTACGATTACGAGCGAGACGGCTAGTTTTCACCACACTTTGCATCAATAGGTAAAGTTATATTACAATCTTGTGTAAAATATTATTGGCTATAGCTGAATTATATTATATCCTATGCCTCATTCGCTTTCTTAAGATACAATATCTGCACAAGTGCTACTGGATTTAAATAATTATGCAAAGAGTCAGCGCAGATCAAGCTGTCCGTGACTAGGTAACTTTTTATCTACAATAATCACGCCATGGTCTCACGCATGGCTATAATAATCAAAATATAAGAATAAAAATACCCAATAACTGATTATACAATTTTAATAGGTATGTAGGTAGGTATTAGACTTAATGGTACATAAACAGTATTCATTATTTAGGTTGCAAAGAGTAGGTACCTACGCCTTATTTTCTTATAGGAGACGTTTGTATACCTTCCAGACATCATGAAGAGATCGAGTTTCATACTATTATTGTTGTCAAAGTTAAAAATCCATGGCAGCGTGAACCGATGTCTAAAAAATTTAAAAATTAAGTATTATAGTAATGTAGGTACATGGAAAACTACAAATTGAAGGTATGTACACGAACAACTGCTATTAAATATTAAAATTTGATTAATAAAAATTAGCTTGTTTCATTAGTAGAAGTTACAGATTACACCTTTGCAGATAGATAGTTCATTAAAATCATCATTTGCGGTGCAAAACAAAGCAAAAATCATTGCGAATTTGAACAGTGGTACGTTTGTACTCTAGTTTGAGAACATCTCCGGTACTAAAAATCATATTGAACGTGATTTTTCGGATGATCGCGCCGCGGTCCAATCGCACATCAAGATAAAAGCCGTTGTAGAGTTTTATATTATATTACATATAACATTCAATACCTACCGGCTTTGTGTATTGATGAACAGCGTACGGGTTCAATTAAAACTTGTTTCATATTTTCACATTTCCCGCTTTGATGTTACCTACTGAAAAGTTATTAACCTTTTTTGAAAGATTGCTTTAATTTTGCAGACAAATACGATTGTTATATTTTACAGGAATAACACATTTTTTCAATCGCCAAGACGAGCCACACAAGCACAACAATCAGCAATGGACAACATTACTAAACTTAGTACTAAAATTGGAAAACAATTTCTCTAGTTATTTGAAAAATGCTGAAATATGTATAAAATTTACAGATTTTATATGTTTAAAAAAATACTGAAAATTACAAGTCAGGCCGAATGGGGTGCATTTCCTTAATTTAACTAAGGCTGGATTCAACCAAACTTAGATTTATAGAAGAGTACAAGGAACAATTTTAGTCTTAGCGTTTATTCCGAAATTAACTTCACTTGCCTTCTACCACACTAAACCCATACTAAAAGAACGAATGTATAATCCACCTAAAGAAAGAGGTCGTTGTATCCGTACTTTGTAGGATTATGGCGATAAATAACAACGATTAATAAGTAATTTATGAATTTATTTTATCGAACAAAAGGGGAACACAATGTTTGGCTAGCGGAAGAACCATAGAGAGCGAGCCATAGACAGACAACCTGTGTCAGATGTCACTTTGACATTCAAGCGTTTCGTTAGTGCTTTCTTATTGCGTTTAGTTTACATTCTAACACTACCTCTTAAACTAATGCAATCTAAAGTTAAACAAAATGTAACATCTTATACAATAATATTTTATGAAATACTGTTACACAAAACTAGCATAAGCATATGCTCACGACCACATTCCCCGAGGGGAATCCCATCCATTACACAAAACTATTACTAGTTAAACCTAATTGAGAAACAAAGCTGACAGTTTTATCTTTTGTAAGAGGTTTAGTCAATACATCGGCCACCATTTCAGTGGTAGATAAGTAAAACAAATCAATAAACCCTTTGTTTACAATTTCTCGTATAAAATGATGTCGTATATCAATGTGTTTAGTCCTGGAGTGATACATAGGATTAAAGCAAATTTTTTGTGCTGATTGACTATCATTATACATATTTATTTTATAATAAACACCTAGACATTCATACAAGAATGTTCGAATAAATAAAGCCTCCTTACAGGTATCAGAGAGAGCCATATATTCAGCCTCAGTGCTCGAAAGAGCTACCGTTTTCTGCTTCCTACTTTCCCAAGCCACTGTGGACTTGCCAACTTTGAAGACAAACCCAGTAAATGATCGTCGGTCCAATTCACTGCCAGCCCAATCTGCATGGACAAATGCTGTCACACTCATTCCACCTTTTTCATATGTAAGACAATGATTTACAGTACCTTTTAGATAACGAAGTACTCGCTTAGCTGCCTTCCAGTGTGTCTCTGTGTAGCACTCGTTGAACTGGCTGAGGACGCTCACAGCATGTGATATATCAGGTCTAGTACAAACAGCAGCGTACATTAAACATCCAATCAGTTCCCGATATTGTAAATTATCTGCTTTACATTCACCTTTCACCAACTTCAACCCACATTCCATTGGAGTTGCAACGGGCTTGCATTCTGACATATTGAACCGTTCTAAGACATCTCGAATATAATTAGACTGGTCCAATGTAAACTTCCCATCCTTTCGGCATAATCTCATTCCCAGAATGTGATGTGCTGGCCCCAGATCCTTCATGTTGAATTGAGTCATGAGTTGTTGTTTTATTTTTTGTCTTTCAACATCACTATTTGAAAATAACATAATGTCATCTACGTACAGTGCTATAAAGGTCATTTTTCCATTCAAGTTCTTCATGAAGACACATGGTTCTGAAGATAACCTTTTGAAATTAAGTTTTTCTATTAAAACAGTATTAATTTTGTCATACCAACTTCTTGAAGCCTGCTTGAGTCCATATATTGCTTTATTTAAATGATAGACTTTTCTTGGATTCTCTTCATCTTTGAAACCTTCTGGCTGTTCCATGTAGATGGTCTCCTTGAGGTCTCCATTTAAGAACGCTGTCTTGACATCAAGATGATCTATTTCCATATTATTTTCAGCAGCCAAAGCTAGTAAGATCCTGATGGTTGAATACCTCACTACCGGTGAGAATGTTTCAAAATAATTTATACCATACTTTTGTGTAAAACCTTTGGCGACTAGTCTTGCCTTATATCTCAGTATTTGTCCATCCAAACCTTTCTTCCTTTTAAACACCCACTTGCTTTTTACAGCAGTTTGTCCTTCTGGCAAATTTGTTAAGGCCCAAGAATTATTCTCTATGAAAGATTGGTACTCATCATTCATAGCATCCTTCCATTTTTCGGATTCCGTACCTTTGAGAGCTTCTTTCACAGTTGTAGGCTCTTTTTCAGCTTCATACCCATGAAGCTGCAGAGCCAAGTTCACAGTTTCACTGTACTCAAGCGAGTCATATGTTTCTTCATTTGGATCTGGAAGGTAAGTTTCATCACGCGAATCATCTGTTTCATAGTTGCTTGTTTCAGAGCCACTCATCTCAGAGCTCAAATTAATTATCGACGGTCTGCCACCAATATGTCCCCCCTGGTTATTTGATTCATCAGACCCAGCATTACTTGGTAATTCATTATCATCATTTGAATCTATACCAGGTTGATGAGAGGATGCAGGTTGATGAGTGCCAGTCGAGATATTCAACGAATTTATTATAACTTTAGGCACAGTAGTGGGTTCTTTACTTGAATTATAAAATTCATCTTCCAAAAACGTTACATTCCTTGCCTTAATACATTCTTTGAAGTTTTTCGGTTCTAATAATCTATAGCCCTTGCTCTCATCACAATAGCCTACAAAAACACACTTTTTACCTTTTGGGTCAAATTTCTTTTTATTTTCTATGTGGACATAAGCTAAACAACCAAATGTTTTAAGGTGACTTAAGTTTACCTTTTTATTGGACCACATTTCTTCAGGAGTACCTCCCTTTACTGCCTTAGTTGGAGCTCGGTTCTTCAGATATACCGATGTATTCACCGCCTCTGCCCAGAACCTTTGATCTAATCCAGCAGTGAATAGCATACATCTTGCTTTCTCCACTATGGTACGGTTGGCTCTCTCTGCGACACCATTCTGCTGAGGCGAGTGGGGCACGGTGGTCTGATGACGAATACCATTAGTCTTTAAGTATTCCTGAAAAGATTTATTGATATATTCACCATCATTGTCGCTACGCAATATTTTGATCTTTAATTCTAATTGTTTTTCCACCAGTGCCTTGAAATCTCTGAACTTTTCGAAAACTTCATCTTTACTTTTAAGAAAATAAATAAATGTCTTTCGGGAAAAATCATCTATAAAGGTCAGAAAGTATTTAGCTCCATTAAATGAATTCTCAGGCATCGGCCCACATAAATCTGTGTGGATCAAACCTAAAAGTTCCTTTGCCCGACTCATGGACTTCTTAGGAAAAGGCAACTTTGTCTGTTTTCCTAGTATACATGGCTCACATGATTTGAAAGTTGTATTGTCAAAATCAACACCAATGGACATACCTTTTAGCTGCTGCATACTGCGTGTGTTGAGATGCCCGAGCCTTCTATGCCATAGTCCTTGCGTCTGTCTGGCCACCGGCCGTGACGCAGCCCCAGCTACCTCGTTCACACATTCTGGAATCTCACTTGACAAGTCCACACTGTTGGGAGACTGATTAGTGTTTTCCACTGTCTCAGACTGAATATATGGCCCCTGTTGTGAAGCTAGTAAAGCTTTTCCTGAAGTATTCAATACATAGACACCATCTTGATATCTAGCAGTAGCTACGATCTCACCGTTATCACAGATTTTACATAAATCTCTTTTGAATACCACTGTGAAACCTTTCTTTGTCATCGCACTGACAGAAAGTAGATTTGTCGATAGTTTAGGTACATATACTACATTACTTACAGTCTTTAACTTATTCTGTAATGAAACTTTCACGTTTCCACTACCTGCAGTCCATAATTTTTCACCATTAGCAACACTGATAGAAACAGGTGTGTCCTCAACAAAATCATGTAGAATCTCCTTATTGTTACACATATGTGAGCTTGCACCAGAGTCTACGCACCATATTTCACCGTTTGTACTGACGGATAATGCAAACGCAGCCGTTACCCACAAAGCTTTATCAGACTTTTCCTTAGTGTCACCATTTTTCATCGGACAATTCTTGATGCTGTGCCCCTGCTTCTTACACCTGAAACAGCGGAACACCTTCTGCCTTGCTACTAGAGCGGAACCAGCGTCAAGGTTCTTCTCCTCTCTACGCTGGCATTCCTGAATTAATTTTGATCTCACTAACTCTGATGTGAGTTTCAAATTTGAATTTTCAATGGCCATGATGAGTGGATCATAGTCAGCAGGAAGGCCACTCAACATGATGACCGCCAAAAAATCGTCATCTAAAGGATCATCAATATCTCGTAGTTGCTGCGAGATATCGGTGACCTTCGACAAATACGCCTGCATGCTAGGGTGAGCATCTAATTTCAATGCAAACAAAGAGCGCAGGAGCCCCAGGCGTCTGCACAAGCCCTTGTCTTCGTACACTTTCTGAAGATTCTCCCAAGCTCCATGAGCTGTTTTTGCATTTCTAATGTGACTCAGCACACTCGGCTCCACTAGAAGGCAAATCCGCGCTAGCGCCTTCTGCTGGGTCTTGTCTGTTTCGTCTTTTAATTTTTCCACTGCGTCCCATAGATCATCTTGAATGAGTATCATTTTTACTAAAAATTTCCATACTGGATAGTTTTCGAATCCTTTTAGTTTCTCTATAGCGGTGGACGTTGCCGTCGTGCCGGTAACTGAAGTGGCCATGAGGGAAAAGTAAAACTGGGGATATACTGTGATAATCTATCTGAATCGCAAAAATTAAATTTGTTTCGGTCGCAGGAATGCGCCCTGGGCCCATAACCTGTAGGATTATGGCGATAAATAACAACGATTAATAAGTAATTTATGAATTTATTTTATCGAACAAAAGGGGAACACAATGTTTGGCTAGCGGAAGAACCATAGAGAGCGAGCCATAGACAGACAACCTGTGTCAGATGTCACTTTGACATTCAAGCGTTTCGTTAGTGCTTTCTTATTGCGTTTAGTTTACATTCTAACATACTTATTGCAATTTGTATCTATACAGTTTTAATTTGTTAGGTTTCTCTTTATTAAATTTTTTTTAGTTTCGTGACATTGACATTTCCTTAGTCTCGGTATAAGTTTAACACCGTCTGAAGGCTTCCGCACATTGCAACGATATTATCGAGCGATTTTATCGAGCGATATTATCGAAAGCAATATCGCGACACCTTACACACTGCAGCGATTCCGCGATTCGCGTCACGCATGCGCCCTTCACTGAATGTAGTAGAAAGAGATTGCGTCAGGTTGCGATAATATCGCGGCAGTGTGTGGGATCGAGCGCGTCCCCATACAAAATGTACTGAGAACAATTATCGCAAAATCGCAGCGATAATATCGCTGCAATGAGCGGAGGCCTAAAATTGGTCGTGTAACATTTTATTCATAGATTAGGGTTGGTTAAACGCAAAATCAGTTTACTCTATAGTAACCGGCGACTTAATCTAAGAATAAAATTTACTCGCGTTTGGTCGTATCGGGCCTAAGTATTATATCTTTGACATTTTCTTTACATTTCTCATCATTTCTCAGAAATTTTATAAATCGTCTTTTCAGCCAATGTAACAACAACAATGACCATCATTCCTAGAATATTAGAAAAATTCTAAGTATCAAAAAAATACAAATTATGAATACAAATTAAGTATTTCATTATTTTTAACCGTAGGTATTTTTAATTTAGTCAATAAATATAACATACTAAAATAAAAAACCGACAAAATGCGTTTCGGACTCACATAGGGTTCCGTAGTCATCAGGTATATGAAAATCTTATCCTGACGTAGCTTAGTATACATAGCATTAAATAGCGTGGTTTTAATTTTGTTCAGCGTTCGACTGCCAAGAAAATCAATTTGTAATATAGGTATCTGTTACAGGTTTTTATGTGATTTTTCCAACACTTTATGCTGCAACGTTCTACCGACAACGTACGGTACCAAGTGATATTTTGTAGTAAAGTGTCAGATTTTTAACTCCAGTACTTTAAAAGGTTTTTCTTTATTTTTTCTCGATGTTAGCTCCATAGTGAAAGTTATTCTGTTTAATGGTTTAAACAACCCCTTAAATATACTAGGGTCTTTTGTTATACCCTGTAAATACAGTGTATTTGTATATCCTATACAATATCACTGCAAGACAAACTCAATACAAAAAAAAGGTCATGGATAATTTTTTCACACCCTCATCGCTGGAATTTCATAACGCCAGCAAAACATGTGTTAAATGTTTTTGCTCAAAAAACTTTTTATGTTTCCAACGCCTTTCGTCTAGCATTATTAATGTAACAGAATAAATGCATGTCAGCGGCTTTTCCGATTTCGTGTTGTATCTTTGAAAAGTATTTAAGCATTATAAAGGAGGGTTTTTAGTGGCGGTATCACTCGACAAAAAAAAAGGTTTTTTTAAATCAAGAAAACCTAAAATAAAAACGTGAAACCAATTTACTGCAAAAGCTTATGAATAATTTTTAGACGACACTTTTATTGGTTTTGGGATCAAAATAGTGAGATTACCCACTACTTTGTCCCACTGCCGGTAAAGTTTGTTCTTCGTAGTACACATACATACGATCGAAAAACATAACCCTCCTTCTGTCGCAGTCGGGTAAAAAAATTAACTTTAGATTTAAAATATCAAAAACCTTATTTAAAATCCCCAGTTACGTGACTTACCAACAAGGCACATCCAAAATTGTTTGATAGAAACATAATTGAATGGCATTGAATAGAATGGCATTTGAAATATTATTCTAGGTAGGTAAGTACTATTGAAGACACGGATGCTGTAAGAAATTATTTTTAGAAAAACAAGTTAGAGCTAATCCACGCGGACATAATCGCCTTCAAATGTCTGTCACATAAGACTGATATCGACCCACATAAAGATGTTTTAAAAACTGTTGCCATTGTTCAATAAAGTAAGGTCTCTGTTGTCTAATGGTTAAGAGCATTGGGCTCTTAACACGGAGGTCGTGGGTTCGATTCCCATATTTCACTTTGTGCGTTTTTTCTCAATTTGGTTAGGACATTGCAGGCTGAATCACCTGCTTGTCTGAAAAGAAAGATGATTCCGTGCTTCAGATGGGGATGGCCCCTATCACTGGTGCTAGTATAGTCCATAAAAACCACGACAGAGGCCGTAAGGCGGTCTGAAAAAACTCTGACACCAGGGCTTGCTGCCCACACGATACGAAGTAGAATAAAGTAAGGTATGTAAATAATCTAAGAAAATCTCAACAACGCTATTTGAAAATCAATGATTAAAACTTTAACTTCCACATAGTAAACCGCTGGACTTCCGCGTTTGAATTTTCCGATCGCGCCTGCAGCTCTCAGCCTTATTTGCATAAAGTTTTCATTAAAAAAAAACTAGGTACTTTGCTTCAATAGGAAAAAGTTAGTTGGACGAAGTTCGTGCAATCGGTGACTGCAGAATGAAAACTCGCGCCTTAATTGTATGACTCTTTAAAAAAAAAACAAAGCTATTGCAGAAAAACGTGTTCGAAATTCAAAAATTTGCTGGCTGGTAAAACGATAAGGGTCGTTAAGCTGTGTTCGAATTTATTTATTTTTCTTTTCCAATTTATGCGAAACAAATTGTGGATGAAAATATTTCAGAGTAGGCTACCTATTTTGTTTGATAGTCTCTACAACGACACTCTACGACAAACTCTAAGGTAAATCAATATAGTAGATTACACACCGAGGACAGGAAAGTAAGAAATGACTATAGCCGAGGTCAATAAACATGTGTTCTGAGGCTTTGTTATTTACTGTCCGAGGTTAGTATACTATTTTTCTCCTCGACGGAGGTGGAAAGCGTCAACTTCGTTCAGCGCAGCGGGACGAAAATTGACGCTTTCCGTCCGGAGGGGAGAAAAATAACAAAACCGGTCGAGTGTACTCTAGGAAATCTACGGATTTTTGTATAGAGTAGGTTGCATTAATTGCACTTTGGGGGATTCTTTAGGAATATAGTGGATACATACTGGAAAACATAAATTATCAATAATCCCCAATTTTTTACTGTGTGTTATAGAATAATTAAGACATTTACAAAACATTAAATGGTATGAACAAAAAATGGAAAACTGGTGATTTTGTACAGGCCGGCTTCGCTCAATACGTTTTACTTATAACAATAATAATCCCCGGTTAATATCGTAAATTTGAGAAGATATTTAATATTTTGTAAGTCTTAAAAATTCTAACCTCAAAACAAAATTATTTACTGTTTGTTTGTACATTTTAAATATGCCTTGTGATGAATAACTGTCTCTTTTGTTTGCTGGTATGCTGGAAGAAATATCTTTTGAAATAAGCTTGCCCTTTGTACATTTATAGGTATTTCTCAGGTTCCTGAGCCTGAATAACCACGAAATCTGGAAAAAAGTGTTATAAACTAATACAGATATACGTACAAACACAATTTACTAGAGTATCTTTAATGCAATCTCAAACCGTATTTCTATTACAAGAAAATGGAAAAAAACTCTAATCACCCAGCCACGAAAATCGGCTCAAAAAATATTAATAATCCATTGTTAAACACACAAATAGCTAGAAAAAGAAAAACAACCCTTTGTTCAGACCATTTACCGCTTCATTACTGTTAATTAACCCCGTGTCTTGATCTCGACCTGTCCAAATGCGTTTTCCTCAGCTATAGGGATGTTAAGAATATAAAATTCCGGATATCAGTTTTTTTTTTATTTATTATAATTTTTGCTTTATTGTAGACTAGTTGTTGTCGGCGACTTCGTCTGCGTGGACATGTGATTTTAAACTGTATAAGGACTGTCATTTTTTACGCTTAACCACCTAATAGCGCTGTAAACCTTACCGACATAAATCATTATCCTGTTGAATAAACTCATTATTGTTTTTTTAGCTACAAATAATTTATGATCGTGAAAAATACGGAACATTTTAAGCTTAACTAAGTACTCTCGTTCGATTAAAACCATGGCAAAGTACAGAAATAAGGTACGAAACAATTTCATGGCCAGTAGTTTTTACGGATATCCAATAATTTCGGTAACGGTTTACATAACAACACTTACCTATTTATTTTGATGTTAACACACAATCGAAAAGGAACCCTATTTCAGGAGGACAGAGCACACATTAAAATGTAAATTGGAATGTCAAACCAACTCTGTGAGTAGGGTTACCACAGATAGTAAGTAAGAAACGCAAACATTAGGATAATTTTCTTAGGGCCTGTTTCAGCACTTCTGAGTAAGTTCTTGTTAGCGTATCCGGCAGATATTTTGACATAATTTCATATCTGTCGGATAAGCTAACAAGAACTTACTCAGAAGTGGTGAAACAGGCCCTTAATCTCTTATTTATGTTGTACCCATTGATATACAAGATACGTTACGTTCTTGCATTACGTTCTCCAATAATGGATCTGATACTACACAGATACATTTACTCACACAAGCTAAGACTAATGTTACACATCAACAATGAAAGAGACGGAATGACGCAAACAGTTGGCGCGCGAGCGAGACGAGACGTATCGCCCGCCGTTCGTACTATTTCTTACGAAATTCGAAATTCGAACACATTCGGCTCGCTTGGTAGGGTGGATGCCCCGAATACCAGCCAGCCCTGCCCCTAATGCCAGTCCATTCTTGCTCGATAAGGTTTCTAATATTTTTATATACCAATGTTGTCATTTAAAAAATACTTTATGTTAGAATAATATAATTAGAGTTGTGAGCATATGCTTAGGCTTATGCTATACTTAATTAGAGTGTTTACGAGATGGAAATTTTGAGTAATTCCTGTATAATGATGTCATTAAATTAAATTTACTTATTAAATTGTTTTCTTTTGTTTTATAGTGACGTATGTTCTTTTTAATCAAATAATAATTGCATAATTCTCAAAGTTTAGCTATCATACATAATAATTAAAATACTTTATGCAAACAAGAAATCACAAAAATATTTAGCCGATTATTTAGTTGTATTTATAAGCTGCAACACAAAAACTCAAAAGGCATGACCCTCTGGTACAAGAAAAGCTGGCATTCGGGATTCGGGACAGTAGTGGCATTAGAACAAAAGGGTATTTACCTCTTTATATTTAAAAAAAAATTTGGATTATAATTATATGATAAACTTCGGTATGGATTACATTTCCTACATACCTACCTAAAAAGTCTATCGATCCAACCAATCACTTATTCATATTGAGTTATAGTTAGAGCAGTACGATTTTCTGAAGTTGAAATTTGTACTAAAGGGCTGTGGAACGGAATTTGTATATATTTTTTGCATACTGTACAAAGAGTGGACATATAACGAAGTAGTCAAATCCAGAAATGGCCCTCCTTAGAACTGGTCTTACCAAGAAGTGGTCGAATCCAGAAGTAGAAGGCATTTTAAGAAATGGACACCGAACGCCTGGACGGTATTCGTAACATCCACCCTAAAAGAACACGCGGGCGGAGCGATAACTCGTGGCCGTGTAGCTTAACTTGTCGCACACTTACAAATCGCATATCTCTGTCCCGTTCTGCAAAATGGCGATTAAATAAAACGAATTGAGACATTTTCAAGATACATTTTAAGTTTTCATGTACTTACGAGTGAAAAGTAATGCCTTGTGATTAGTTTTTTCTGTTTTAATGATTTGTGCAACGATTTAATGCACACGAAGGCATTGTGGTACCTTTATTCCAGCGAAAAATAAAAAGAGATTTCACTACCGCACGCGTGTCATCCAAATGCCGCTCGGATTGTGACTGAGTCGAGTAGGTCACGGGGGACTCACTTTATGCGGTCCATGCGCTAGAGGCTAGTACCATATCTTCCCTTTTAATTAAATCAATGGTTGTACCACTAACTAATTTAGGAATATTTCGAAGGTTTGAATCCTTTGACGGTTTGGACGGGTTTGGTTGTTACGTAAAATAATAGGCAATTATAAAAAGAAACATGAAATCTTAAAAATGAGAATTGACACAAAAATATCATACCAACATACAATACAGGAAACATTGGAAAAAAAGCGAAAATTGGTATCAATAGTACCTATCAATGCCGTAGGTAAGTACTTAAATATTTGTAGTTCCTAATAAACCGTTTCATTCTCTTATACCTACCTACAGGCACGGACTTGAAAAAAAGACGGACGTAATGTGACACTAAAAAGATGTGAAGCATGCAAGGATTTTCTGTTGTTCTACAAGGGACTTACACTCACACAGCACCAGCTCTAGGCACAGGTCCGACTACCGCCGCCACCATTATGTACCGCGCGACAGTGCGTCAGCATGTGTGGCTACACTCAGCTGGACCCTGTGTCCACGTATGTCCTAGAACGATGCGAGTATGTCTAGGATTTAGTTCCGAATTTGTTCTATCGAATCCAATCAGAATTAAAATTTGTTCCGTTAAAATGGAAGAACGGCATTGGTTTGAAAAAACCTCCAGCCAGCGGGACACTTTTTATTTATACCTAAGTCAAATATAAATGGGTGCTTCCCTCGTGATTAGACGAGATTACGTCCGCCTTTTTTTCAGGTCCGTGCCCTACAGGAAAATAAAATAAATATAGGAATAGAAATCTCAATTCTCAATGACATGAATAAAAATGATTGGCAACGGTCATATTGTTTGCCATCCAATTAAATACTAATAAAAATCAATTGAGTGTCGCCAACTTCTTTGATCGATATCGCATCGTAATAATAAGAAGTGATACTTAAATAAAATTCTACATGGCAATGTTTGCTCGAAAAGCTCACAATGAGCGTTTTTCTTTTTGTTTTCTAGGGGATCGATAGATGGCGCTACTGTCTGTGCGAAGAAACGTCAACATTTCAAGAAGTGTTTCTTTAAAATTAGTAAAGAGTAAAAAGATGATCAAGAAGATGCCAACGCATCTTTTAATTACATATTTCATTATTTACTAATAATTTTAATCGAAAATTCTAAACTTTTACGCCTTACATGGCTGAATGGGCTCGATCCCTTGGCATTAAAAAAAAAAGGCAGGCACAGACTTGACCAGGTTTTGACAGAATCTCGCTTACGGCTCTATGGGGCGATAAACATGTCATCTGTCGAGTTTTTTGGGAACTAAATTTTAAAAAAGAAAAGAAAAACGCTCATTATTTATTAATGTAAAACGACATGATAAGAGAACGTCCATGATGCGTTGTGGAGAGGTATGGAAACTCTATTTTGAGGTTTGAGTTCGAATCCGCACGGAAGACATGCCATACCAATGAGTTTTACCAACTTATGTACCTACGTAATACCGACTGCTCTCAAGCGGTGAAGGAAAGCATCGTGAGGAAACCTGTACACGCCGGAGAAGAAATTCCAAGGCGTATGTGAAGTCTACCAACACGCATTTGGCACGAGTGATGGACTAACGGCCATACCCTCCCTGAGGGTAGGCCTGTGCCAAAGTGAATACAATAATTAGTGAGGGCGCTCTCGGGACGCGACAGGCATATCGTGCGGGGGGAGCGGTCCCAGTACCGATTCACCTGCGCGCTGTACCTCGACGGCCGGTGCCTCACCCCTCCGTACACCGCGCGATCCCCCCCCCCCCCCCCCGCACTCAGCGCAAGCATAGACCCGCCGCGACCACTAAGCGCGCCCACTTTATTGTATTTACGCTATGCCTGTGCCCTGCAGTGGGACGTAAGAGGATGGTGATAATGATAATTACATATGACCATTAGGTTGCTCTCATCCGCCAAATCCGCCCCAACAAATCGATAAATGACAATCCTAACCAATTTGCCGGTTACAAAAAATGCCCAGGCGGATCACGTTTGCCCAATTCTACGATCGGAACATGATATATTATTCAAGTTTTGCAGATATTTTAACACATATTTCAAAGGAATAATTGAATATAATATACCTACGACACCAACATTTTGGCGCGCAATCTCACCTCACACGAGCGGTGAGTGTCACCGGATCTATTACGAGGTACCATAATAGATCCGGTGATTCCTTTATTATGACAACAATGTTGTTCACGACTTGGCAGCTTGTAATGAAAATGTAGATCGTTTTCATTTGTTATATCGTTATATTTCATTAATGGTGTGCTCAAAATTATATTGGACAGAGTTTCGGCACTACCTACCTAACTAGTGAAACGTGGGTGTTCTGAGGTTTCAAAATACTTCTGATACCCCCTCGGAGAATATTATATAGTCGTGAGCATAAAATATGCTTATGAAAACATGTATTTATTATCTGAGGTATTCTTCATAATTATAGTATTTTTGAATATACAGGGCCCTTCTTAATATGACTACGGTTTTTTAAGGAGATGATGATCAGACCTGATGGTCTGATCCTCTCAGAAAGTAGTTCAGTTTGATAACTGAACAGGACCAATATCGAAATCGCGAAAAATAAACAACCTCAATGTATGGGACAGCTGAAACTTTTTTGCCGATTTCGATGTGGGTCCTCTAGAGAAAGATGTTCAGTTCGATGGTCTGATTATCCCATGAAAAAACCGTCAGCATATTAAGAAGGGCCCTATATCCGTTTCATCTCCTGTAGTGTCCAGGAAATGAGCTCATCGCCACATTGAGTCTACAGACACTAGAGTGCAATTTTTGAAAGTCCCACGTCCAAATCAGCCGTTTAAAATGTCAAAATTACCTACTATGGATATTATGCGTCATTCGATTATGATTTTGAACGTGTATCTTTCTAAAATCGCCCCACTTGACACAATATATAGGTGCAAGCCTCAAAATTGTATAGAACAAAACAAGACGATATATAGGTAGGTTCCTACATGTCAACAAAATTACGCCACGGTTTATTTATTTAATTAAACCTTATCATTTTTATGATTCAATCAGATAATTAACTTCACAAATAATTCTCGATATCACCAACCCTATATTAAAGGAAACACCGTGGGGAAACTCACATATTTGCAGATATCTCAATGGCATGGCGTGAGCGGAATATAGCGCAGATATGGTAATGACGCGGTCCTCCGCAAACCGACTGAATCAGTTGGCTGTCGGCACTTGCATTAGAGCCCACCGCCACCGTAATGATTGTACATTGCTTAACAACTTGCATCTATTATTTGTTGAGAACTCTATCGTAGTGCGCTTCGTGCTGACGAAGTTTGATCCTATTTTTATGAGATGAATATTCATCAAACTCAAGACACTTTTATTGCGGAGAGGTAAGGACTCTCAATCATGAGGTCCGGGTTCGAATCCGAACGGGCAACATGCCACGTACCAATGAGTTTTTCTAACTTATGTACGTATTACCGACTGCTCTCAAACGGTGAAGGAAAACATCGTGAGGAAACCTGCATATGCGGAAGAAGAAATTCTGATGCATATGTGAAGTCTACCAATCCGCATTGGGCACGCGTGGTGGACTAACGCCCAAACACCCTCCTAGAGGGTAGGCCTGTGCCCTGCAGTGGGACATATATAGGCTGATGATGATCATCATATTAGAGTACTGGACATAGGGCTCCCCCAAGGACATAAATGATCTAACCTAATTAGGCCTGTGATAAGACAATTTCCCGTAAGATTTAACAGTCATTATTTATATCTATAGATTTTTAAAACTCCCGTCTTCCTTCTTCTATAAGCACACAAAAATAAATGATTTATTTAGAAGACAAAGTTGCAATTATTCTTTCTATCTATGGACTTTTTTTACTGAAAGCTAATTTATCTTGTACTTATTGTCGTCATCGGCATCTAATGTTACTGAACATGACTGTGGTACCCAGGAAGCTGGAAATAGCTTTGTACCTACGTGAATAACAAAGAGATTATATTATCTAAATTAAAGAGGTCCTTATCCTTAATAAGGTTCAGGGGTTCAGGAAGGTTCAGGAGTACAATCCTCTAAGCGTCACAACGCTGTTAAAAACATCGATGAGCTCACAAATGCAGGGTTATTCCATTTTGAACACGCGATCCGTTGCTGGTGGAAACAGATCACGCGCCAAAGTTGCATTCAGATCACGAGATCAGTTTTGTCTAAAATAAAATGCATGGTTTTGTGTAATATGCTTCAGATCGTCGATGTTTTTACGAGTATAAGTACACTATGACATAAAATACCGAATTGACAGCTCGCCGATGATGTTTCAAAGACGAAGTTACCCTTGTGACGAGTTTGCGCTTAGGGAATTGCATTGCTGAAATGTTCATCATCTTTCGTTACCGATCAGAAATTAAATGATCCGCATGAGAACCAGGGTAATTGACAAAACCCGAAGAATTGTTAAACTAAAATGGCAGTGGGCTGGGTACATTGCTCGTAGAACAGATGGCCGATGGCACCGGGCGGCGACGAACTCTTCCGCGACCGCGTACCGGAAAGCGCAGCGTCGTGCAGAAGGTGGACCGACGACCTGGTGAAGATAGCGGGCACCCGCTGGATGAAGGCATCGCAGGACCGCTCTTTGAGGCGATCCTTGGGGAGGCCTATGTCCAGCATACGGCCGAGATAAAGGTTCAGAAGTGTTAAACTTTCGTTGCCGACCGTACTAACTAGCATTACCTCCTGAACCCGATGTATATGGCTATAATACAGCTCAGCTGCGCTTTAAATGTTCAATGCATAATTTATCCAGCAGCCGCAAACCTTTGGTCCGAAATAATCTCGGAGGGTTGTTACGGGAATTTACATTGCATACGTTAGTAGAGTAATTATGTAAGATGAACCTTATTGGTATGGTAATAATGGTCACGCGTGTTAACTGTGTTTACTGATTCAACGCGTAGATAGAGCTTAATTTTTGGATCAATGTACATTTCAGTCCAGTTATTATTCTATAGTAAATTATCAGCGGTACTTTATAAATAATCTCAGCCAATAGACGTTCACTGCTGGGCATACGCCTTTCCCAATGATCGCCACAACGACCGTTCCTGTGCTGCCTTCATCCAAAGGGTTCTTTCTGAAAATCTTTGGGATCCTATAACTATAAACATGTTCGGTTAATCGGTTATATATTTTATAAATGATTTCAATTTGTTAAAATATATTGTATTTCTACGAATTCCAACAATTCTCACCACTACCGAAAACTCAATCCAAAAACACGGACATACCTTCTGTTACAAACTATACACCCAACTACACCCAAAAGTGAGGTAATGTGTCAATTTAATAGCCTAAGTTATATCATTAGCACGTTATAACCCTTTAACGACATTTAGCATCAGTTCTACTAGCTGAATAACGGGTTGACATTGTTAATAGGCATTTATGCATCATTTGTATCAACAGTATTAATATAATTTACGAATGTACTAATAAGCATTAATCGTAATAATTACCTTCATTTATGCTGTAACAGGGGTAAAGCTGGAGTTATTATTCCGCCAATCAAACTGAACCGAATAACTTTAAATTGGTTCGGAATTAACGCTGTAATCGATAAAATACTTCAATTAGGATTTTGAGGACCTGGAGGGGCCCAACTGGGCTGAGATGCGATGGCAGAAAAGGATATGGCAGATGAGTGGCGCGTTTTGCTGTCGGGGACCAAGACCAACTTTAGGTCCCTGAGCCAGCGCATATAAGTAAATTGTATACATATAACTAGTCTTTGGGCTGGACCCCGCAACGGGGGGGAATTCGCAGTTATGCACATGGCGAAGGTGTCTAAGTTGTAAATTTTGCTAAAAGAAAGGGCAGTGATGGGTGAGAAAGAGACCGAGGACCCCTGACATTAGGGGGTAGAGGCACAAGAGCCCAATGCTCTTAAGAGGATAGGCGGGCTGAAATGCTAATTTGGAGAATAGGTCACTTTTCCAACTGTATACCTATTTATCAGATCCGCCCCACCCATACACCCCGCCGACTAGAGTGAGAAAGAGACAACTGCAGCTCGGACCGATTTTATATACAAAAATCGACGAAATCAGCATTTCGTACTCCCTGTTTTCTCCTCCAAAACTAAACCGATTTTAATAATTCTTTCAAAAATAATATGAAAAAGACTTTGGCTATGTCCGTACGTTTTGCTTTTTTTGTTTATATTCGTCAAATTTGTTTACTGGATGTCTGAAAACGGGCGGTAAAATGGGTCATTTTCGAAGGTCCCTAGTTCTTACAGTAATTAATTAATGCAAAAAGCAAAACATAGGGGACATGGCAGAGGTGACATAGATTGTATGGTAAAAAAATATTTGCTCTAGTGTCCAGGGAGAAAACAGGGAATACGTTTGTATGGAGAAAACTGTACTCGTCTATCCTCTTAACCATTAGACCACCAGATGGTTTTCTTGTTGCTATAATGCTTCTGGTACCCCATCTCAACTTTCCACCCTGTATATGCCAGCATTTGCTTGTCATGTTTTTTGGGACGATTGGAATTACATATTTTAGGTAAACCGCCCAGATAGAGGTGGTTTATGTGATACTAAAATAAAGAACACCACTATAATAAGTGGGCCTATTCAAACCCCGCCCACGTACGGGTTTCGTTCACAAAAGGCTCAGCCTGTAAATATTGAATGAAATAGCCGAATCTAATGTCCGTTCCGCATAGGAAGTCTTCTGATAGAGCTTCTATGGCCACGCAATAAATATGAAAATTCCGTGATTCCTGGACCTTGGGATTTGGAAGTATAATACTAGGGATGGGCAAAATCGAACGATAAATTTGAATTTATTGTTAGGTACTCGAAATTCACTGCGACTTACCTACTACGCATAGCGAGCGGAATAAAAGAAAAAAAAATGTTTTTAATAAAGTGTATAATTCTCGTCTCATTTTGTTCTTTGTATCGTTTTGCAGTCCAAATAAATAGGTAGGTATCTTGAACATGGTCACAAAGTTAGTCCTGTTTAAAGAACCAGAATCTAGCCCAGACTTGTATTATAATAACTAGACATCGATATACAGGGTCCAACTTAATGTGTTGGAGATGATCAGACCATCAAACTGAACAACTTTCTCTTTGGGACCAACATCGAAAACGCGAAAAAAAAATCAGCTGTCCCAGCTCGAGTAGGTTTGCAGTTTTGTATGGAGCGGCTGATTTTTTTTCGCGATTTCGATGTTGGTGCCATAGAGAAAGTGGTTCAGTTTGATGGTCTGATCATCCCCTTACAAAATCGTCAGCATATTAAGAAGAACCCTATAGAATACATTTATGGATACAAACATTCATATTCATCATACAAACATTTGCCCCTTCCGGGATTCGAACCCGTGATACTCGGATCAGCAGGCGGGTTCACAATCAACTAAGCTAATAAATGTTTGTCAACATTATTATATTACCTATCGACTATCGAAAAGGTTTTTTTAATTACCTGACAACAAACGTATCGTTACTCGTGTATTAAAGAATTTGTTTGTCTGAGAAAATATTAATTACTGTTAAAATAAATCTTAGAAATACCTACCTTGCAAGTTCGCGGTAAATATCGACCTATTTATTTATATTTAAGGGTATATTATCGTTGGCGCGCTCCATACAAACGTACTATGGTGATATTTTCAATACTAACCAATCAAAGACAGTGAAATTTTGCAGAAACAATCTAGAAACAAAACAAAAATCTGACTCCATACAAGCATATAGATTTGTTTCTAGATTGTTTTTACAAAATTTCATTTACTTCAATTGGTTAGTGTTGAAAATATCACCATAGTACGTGTGTATGCAGCGCGCATTTTCGCTCTCGGAATAAACTTCTCTTAAGGCTAGGTTATCCGAGTGCAAGCGTCTCTTTCTTGCAAGCATAAGTTTACAATTAGCCATCCCGCTCCAATTGAAAGCAGGATCGCAAAAAAACGTGTTTTTCGTCAATATCTTTGCTCATGGTAGTTTCTAAGCTAAAAATTCTTCTGAGTTCACTAGAAATATTTAATGTATTTAGTTAAGTACAAGCATAGACAAATTACTCTAGCGATAGACAAGCTCGTTCAAACAAACAACATGTCACACAAAACAACACAAAATGACACATTGCGGTCTGTCATTGCCATAGTGACGAAGTGAACTCGGGAACATCAATCAGGTGCGTACACCTCATTCAAGTGGAACATGTTTGCTTCTATGCAAGGGCAAGTCTATCGCTAGAGTAATTTGTCTATGAGTACAAGAATAAAAAGTTAAATATCAGCAGTTTAATCATATTATTGAAAAAACATAACAAAAAGGGGTAACTTTGGGATGTTTTTCTATCTAGTAAACTTAATCTAATCGTGTAATTGAGAACAGTCGCCCATCCGCCCGATCCTTAAATAAGACATAATTTAAGACTTTAAAACACAGTTTAAAATACTTTCGTTCGTGTTCAAAAAACGGCATCGACGGGATAACAGCGTCTTAAGACAGAAATGCGGAATCCCGCGGCCTCCAGGGCTCCATACAGACATGAACTACTGCCTATTTTACATTACATCCGCGGAATTAACAACTTACGTGTTCCGCGGAGCTGATTTTAAATTCAGCTTAGTTCTGTAATGAGATTCTAATTTCTCTTTGACATTAAGCAGAGCACTTAAGGCATGTTTTTCCTTGACATTAGATGCCACTTTTAGAGTAATTTAATTGCATTTTAGATCTCGGAATTTAAACTAAGTGTAAGTGTAAAATAAGATGAGACTATTTTCTTTATCAGAACGATTATTTAGGAAACTAAAGGAAAACATGATTTAGGAAAGTATTACCTATCCTCTAAGTTTGTTCACAGCACACCAAAAGTGATTTTTCAACAAAATGTATGGAGCCTGAAAATTCTATCAATATTAATTCACCTATTATTCACAGTTTCAGTCTACTTACAGGTACAAAAATAATCGAAATTATTAGGTACATTGCCACTTTTTGATATGGCATCAGTGAAACATATTTTTGACAAACGCCGCCTATATTACGTAGAATAACGCATATGAAAGTTTTTTATACCGTCTTTTATCGACAAACATTTTTTTCGTATTTTTCTCTATTTTTCTAGATACCCTGCAAAGCGTGGCCCGGATTGAAACAATTCATTTAAACAACCAAACATTGTAACACATTTAAATAGTCAAACTTCTAACTACGATATTCAATTAAGGATCCGAATATCAAGAAGTCATTTTAAAGTTCTCAAACAGAAACGTCTGCAATAACAACTTTATTCAATGGAAATAGTTTCTAATATCCAACGAATCTATGCAAACAATTTTAGAACTAATCTGCAAATAAGGTTCGTGAACCTAGCTACAACCCTCTATCCAAAATCAAGAAGTCATCTCAAATAACTTTTAATTCCTGAATCGTAAGTATGAGAATGGCTTGATTCCAGGAACCTTGTACGCAGAACAAACTATACTACCATTAAACTCTATTTGATTACATTAATAGAATTCCCTAGCACGTAACGCAAAATTAAAGCAATTATGAACTCTATTTTAAACAAATATTCGGTTCAAATTTAGAAACGTTATTAGTATGGCTCTATTAAAATCCTGTGGCATTGTTATCACTGTATTCTCGTATGTTATGTTATTCTGTATGACTTTTGAGATAAGCCAGTCTGTTTTTCGACTACAAATCGGGTGAAATTCGCGCTGTGATTGTTTTGAATTTTGGTTTGCAATCTAAAACGTAATCATCGCAAATAAGGTTTATCGTGTAGGTATGTGTTTGTGATAATGGTTTTGATCGCATTCGGTAAATGGAGTTCCTAAATAAAGCAAAAGAAGGCTCTTCAATTTGCTGACGGTTTTATATGACGATAATCAGACCATAAAACTGAATAATAATAATAATAATTTATCCATAATAAAAACTTAAAAACACAAGAAAATACAAATTGGGAACTTATTATTATAGATTTATGCTACTTAGGTGGAATTTATCCTAAGCCTAAGCATACCAATGACCAAGCTAAGCTATCTAAGTATACAAATACAAAGATGCTTGTGTTAGTGGCCATCGGTCGCTTACAGTGTTTACATACTAAAACTGCTAATTTATACATTATTAATATACTTAATACAAATTTATATGAAGTAAGCATACATTTTTATAGGTAAGGTAGGGTGTTTTTGTGAGAGTGATAAAGGGTGTGAGAGTCCAGTTTGTGTGGGGATGAGTTTTTGTGTATGTGTGAGTGCGCGAACAGGCATTTGGGCGTGTGTGGCACTTTCATTTTAATATCATAAATAAATTTTCTGTCTCCTCATAGTTTTGGGTTAAAAGCCACTCAGTAATTTTCTGTTTGCATTGGTACTTGCATAGGTGGACAAGATTATGTTTTTTATTTAAGATGTTGTAAAGTCTAGGACCTTGAAAATCGAAAAACCTATTTAAGAAGAAGGTTCTGCTGGTAACAGTAGGACAAACGTTATAATGTCGTCTGTTAGTACTGTCTATGGATGGGTAGGGTACTAGAGAATGTTGTCTAATTATCGTGTGCAGTACATACAGTTGTCTGACAGTAAGGACACTAGTTATCTCATATAGTTTTTTGGTAGGGAACATATAGGGTTTAGAGAGGCAGACTTTCAATATCAGTCTTTGGGCACGTTCAACAGCCAGAATAACTTTATCTATGGGACTAACATAAAAAATCTGCTATTTACATTCGGGTCGAATAGGTTTGCAATTTTGTATGGAAGAGACATAGAGAAACCATTCAAGTTCGATGGTCCGATCATCCCCTCAAAAAAGCATCAGCATAATTATTAAGAATGATTATGTATAATGTAGGTCCTATATTAAAAGAGATCAAATTAATACATGGCCGTGAGCAATGGGTGATGGCGAAATAAAAAGGTGGTCTTTTCCCAGCAGTGGATTGATGACTTGGGCTGATTTGTTTGATTTTATTTAATCCGCACAAATTATATACCAGATTTTAAGTCAGATCATAAGCTATCAAACAATAAAAGTTTCATCAAAATCGGTTCAGTAGTTTTTGCGTTATGCGCGAACAAACAAACACACAAACAAACAAACAAACAAACACACAAACAGACAAACAGACAGACAAAATTCCTATAAAAAGGTTGATTTCGAGTCAGGGATACCTAAAAACCACATCGTAATTTTTTTTGTAAATATCTTCAATGTACAGACGCACTTCAGTTATCTACAGTTTTATAATAGTTTAGATAATAAGCTCTATCTTTGTCTACTATGTGCTGCACAAGTTAACAAGTACAGTCAGCAGCAAAAAGATGAATACACTTTTACTACGTCGTAGTAGGTACTAAAGTGTGTACATCTTTATACTACGACGTAGTAAAAGTTTATTCATCTTTTTGCTGCTGACTGTACTTGTTAACTTGTGCAGCACATAGTAGACAAAGATAGAGCTTATTATCTAAACTATTATAAAACTGTGACTTTTTGACTGTACCTACCTATAATGCTAGAAGTCGCTCACAAAAAACTAGCAATGGGTACCTATTTAACTTAAAAGGCACTACGAAATCCTTGATAAAGAAATTAATGCAAAATGTACAAAATGCATTATGCAAATAACGTATGAAACAATATACATTCGAATTAAATTACGTTCCATTACTGCGAAAATATGCAGTGAAATTTAACAGATCGAAAAATTATTCATTCCATGCAATGATAATGTATCTAATTTATCATTCATCACACTTCAGATTTAATTAATTAATAATATTAAGCAGCAACTTATCTACTATCACTTAATATACCAACATTGTGAATTAATTAATTGAAAAAACTAGACTTTGAGATGAGCAGAGTTGAGTGGAAAAAACAAACAGTTTAAAACTGAAACAAATACAAAAACAAAATAAATAACCAGTACGGCGAACATGCCACGCATGCACGAAAAAGCGACAAAGCGAGAAAACCACCATGCGCGTTACGTTTAATTTTAGACAGAGGCACATTCGATTTTTCTCGTTTTGTTGGGGGTAGCATGCATGCTAGGTCCATTATTAGTATGATCCATCTCACTTTACAAGAGATTTGTCTTCGATTTCTAATTCTTCTTCTTATCGTGTGGGCAGCAAGCCCTGGTGTCAGAGTTTATTTAAACCCCCTTACGACCTCCGTTTCAAGAGCCCAATGCTCACGGTAGTATCTAGATTTCTAATAAAAACTCGTTTTAAAATCTCCTGTAAAATGTCCGAATAGGCATGTTTGCATTCAGTGAGGTGTGCGCGATATTAAAATCATAGTGCACTCAAATATTCGATTGAGTTCACTTTTGGTTTTTCCATTTACGGGCGCATTGATTGTGTATCTTGTTTTTCTAGCGATTGAAAGGTATTTATATGCATAA
Source organism: Agonopterix heracliana (assembly GCA_963693445.1). Classification (NCBI taxonomy): domain Eukaryota; kingdom Metazoa; phylum Arthropoda; class Insecta; order Lepidoptera; family Depressariidae; genus Agonopterix; species Agonopterix heracliana. Next base: position 5,539,805 of record OY856326.1, read on the forward strand.
GTAGCCTCTAGAATCCCACTGCAGGGCAAAGGCCTCCTTTCACGTATAAGGGTGAGAGGGAGTGGGCCATACTCCACCACGCGGGCCCAGTACGTGTTGGTGGAGGCAAGTTAGTGGTCAACTTGCCGTCTATTGATAATAATTACAACGCCATCTGACGGAACTATCCGAGACCAACTGCTTAACGTGCCTTCCGAAGCACGGAAACGCTCGAGATGAAATACCACTAAACGGCCACCCATCCAAAGACTGACCGGACCTGACGTTGCTTAACTTCGGTGATCGTTTCCAATACCGAAGCTCCACTAAGCCAACGAGCGCTTCATAAAATCTGTTAGGTATATGCATTATGAAAAAAAAAAACTAAAAACACCCTTCAAGAATCAAAACCATAATAGTAGGTATCTACCGACACAATTTTATGGATAGAAATCAAGCTTTATTTATTTAACTTAAAGCACACACTTATGCGTATTGCTAATAAACCAAAATACAATACTCAGACAATAGAGTGTTCTTTGGGCCCCTCGATTCAGAATTAAGTGCCCCGTGTTAGGTAAGATCGTAAATCAGGTCGCCAGAGACCCGATGTATAATTCCAGAGTGAAAATGGACCAGGCTCGAGAATACGTATGCCTACAAGACTCATAAATTAGAACTGTAATACAAATTCGCTATTTTGCTTTGTTATAATAATTAGTAAGTATGTGTGGGGACTTGCCATAGATGTCAACACCCACAAGTTATAGCAAAGAAGCTAACAGATGGCGATACCGTCGCGCTCAGAAATATGCTCCATACAAAGACAACGTTCACCGTAAATACGTAACTCGTAACCTGCTACAAATAAGGTTCACAATCGAATGCGAGACATAAATCGCGCAAGAGAAATAATCACAGAGATTCAATATATATACAAGGTCCAACTAAGAACTGTTGGACCACGGCCGGTCCCCAGGCTTCACACTAAGCCTGGTGGAAGATCTTCCCTTTTCAATGGAGGAACATTCCCAAGTAGCACCTCCATATTATATGCTTTGATTCCAGTAATAGTGAACAAAAGTAAGTCTGAGGATAACAAATTCAGCAGCAAATGTTAAAATGAAATTGAATTTAGAATCAAACCGGTCAAGTGCGAGTCGGGCTATTCGCGAACCCAGGGTACCATACCACACAACATATTAGTTTACGAAAAAATATCTCCGGGAGCTTTAGCGCGTGACCGATTTTTATTATTTGTCGTTATACTGTAGAGTTTGCTCTATCATCACATCAAGTTTGACGCTTGTACGTATTACCATTTTTACGATAGAGCGAGAAGAAAAAACGTTGATAAAAACTAGTTTCATGAGGAACCCCTTAAATTATTTACTTTTTGAAATTTTGTATTATTTTTTACAAAATCTATCATAATAAATATAATAACGCACATTCTGTGAAAATTTCAACTGTCTAGCTATTACGGTTCAAAATTTACAGCCCTAAATAGGTAGGACAGACGGACGGCCGGACGGACATCGTTGGCTTATGAATTGGGTTCCGTTTTCACCTTTTGGGTACGGAACTCTAAAAATTAGTAAGCTTTGATTCCAGTAACAGTACTGAACAAAAGAAAGGACTGAGGATACAAATTGAAAACCAAATTGAAATAAGAAAAATGATGTGACTGTAGTTTGAGTAACAGGTCAAGGTTATCAGCAATGTGACAACTCGCGTTTCGAAGTTCATACTGAACAACAGTAGGAGCAAGGCTCGTGCCATCGTCGGAGCCTTCACCGGGCACTACGCCACAGGCACGATGATGCATAAGATGAAACTCACTCTGGACTCTAGCTGCCGAGCGTGCGGAGAGGAGGAGGAGACCATGGACCACATCCTCTGTGACTGCGATGTCTTGGCGGCAAAGCGCATGTGCCTCCTCGGAGATGGATATCCAAAACCAGGAGATCTTAGATTTCTTCCCCTTAATGGTATTGCCTCCTTCATTGACCATGTATTTGAAGGGTGAAGAAAGCAAAAGTATAGGGGCTAACACAAAAGATCCCATTGGGTCGAAGTGTTGCTGGCTTGCCAGCCCCCGCAGCAAGATAAGATAAGATAAGAACAGGTCAATAAAAGAAAATCAAAAAGAAAATCCTCCTAGGTACACACGGCGACAGTTCAACCTACCCATAGTTGAACTCTACGTTCATGGACATAAGGTCCTATGGGTAGGTTGATCTGTCGCTTTGCTTACCTCCTACTATTAAAACGTGAATGTGAAATGTGAGAGAGACGACGAGAGGCGATGATTGGATGTTTGTGAGTTTTGTATCTCAATCGTGCATCGGCGAATTTGGATGAAAGGCACACATACAGGGTGTAACAAAAAACCCTAGTAGTACTTAAGGGGGTGCTTCAGACCACTGAACAATTTTCACTATGGAGCCAACATCGACATTTTGGGGAGAATTAGGAGAATAATTGCGGGGACGAGGTAGCATTAAATCCACCAATTTGGATTTTATTCCATTACCATTACCTACTGATTGTTAAGGCTGCACCGAGCCTATTGTGCTGCCCCCAATCGTATGTTTTTTATTTCTTAACAATTAAACAATATTTTCAAAAAACAAGAATGTCTCATTGTAGTCATTACTGATTTTCGATTTATCGGGTCACTGCGGATTTGTTTTTATAATGTTTGTAGTTATTATCTTTAAAACCGCCAAAAGTGGCCACTTTTGGCGGTTTTAACGATAATAGCTACAAGCATAAAACATAATAATCCATAATGTTTCGATAAATTGAAAGCCAATCAGGACTACAATGTGACATTCTTGTTTTTTGGAAATTTTGTTTAATTGTATAGAAATAAACAAGATACGATTGGGGGCAGCACAATAGGCTCGGTAGGCTCTTAACAAAAATATTCTCGTCTCGTTTAGTGATAAGGTACAAAATTGTATATAAATGCACATGATTAATTGATCTTGTAACGTAGCAGAGGGAAAATGATAATGCAAGCCTAGTCCCTAATTATATTGTCTAAAGGATTATCGCATAGGATACTTTTTTATCAATGCAGACTAAATCGCAGGCAAAAGCTAGCAATATTTCAGATTTTATGTAACGAAAACAATTTCTAATATCATGCCTTACGCACGGACTTGAAAGAAATACGGACCGAATATTGCACTAAAAATATGTGAAGCATGCAAGGTAATACAATCTCGTTTGTTCTGCAAGGGACCTGCACTCACACAGATGTACTACCTCTAGGCGCAGGTGCTAGAACCCGTCATCTTATGTACCGCGTGACAGCACGCACAAAAGAAATGGGTGCTTCACTCATGATTAGACGAGATTACGTCTGGTTCTTCTTTTAAGTCTGTGGCCTTACGTATAAGTTTTGAAGAACAGTTTTGAATTGAAATTCAGATAATCTAAGAATAACAATAGAAATTTATTAGTCATACTGTACCTATTTTGCCGTTGCTTAGAATAACATACCGTGCGTCATAGGTATATTGTAGGACCTAGCAAATAATACTTTGAATCTGTGTTATTGAGTCTAGTCTTAGAGTATACATACTACTAGATACTCTAAGAGACTAGTTTTCATTATCTCTAGATGTAGTCTTAAGGGTATATTATTCGGAGCGCGCTCCATACAAACGTACTATGGTGATATTTTCAATACTAACCAATTAAAGTCAATGACATTTTGCAGAAACAATCTAGAAACAAATTTCTATGCTTGTATGGAGTCAGATTTTCGTTAAAAGGTATAGTTTTCAAGTTACAGTGCCTCAAAGATTTCCATACAAATCTTAAATTAATCCTAGCATTGAAACTGTATATTTTAACGAAAATCTGACTCCATAGAAGCATAGAAATTTGTTTCTAGATTGTTTCTGCAAAATTTTATTGACTTTAATTGGTTAGTATTGAAAATATCACCATAGTACGTTTGTATGCAGCGCGCATTTTCGCTCTCGGAATTAAATTCTCTTAATAATAAGTTACCACGCCTACGTAGTACACGCACAAGTGTCAAGTGTATATGTGCTGACCGCTATTTTTTGTGATTAATAAATTATTTCCATAAATAAATGAAAAAAAAAATTCACCATCAAATGTCAATTAATGTTCCCGTGAACAGAATCACATCGCTGAACAAAAAAACACACCTTCTCAACTCAGAAATACAATGCAGCTGGATTAATAAACAAACCATAACTAATGCTAATACCGTATATAATACAAGAAAATATTTGCTACAAACTTATTTTCCGCGAGAAACTACTCGAAACGATTTCCAACTAAGTTAAGCCTTCGCTCGAATTAAATTCCTATGTAGCACTATTACTCCAATCATTTTAGGGTTTGACCCTTACAATAATTCATCTATCGCTGAAACTTTGCAGTGTGATGAAGTAAAGTATACAGATTACGGTTGACAAATAATCTAGGTTTAATTTTTTCCGGTCCTAGATTATTTGTCAACCGTAGTCTGTATACTTTACTTTATCACACTGCAAAGTTTCAGCTATAGAGGAATTATTGTTGGGGTGTCCATACAAGGAAACTCTAAAATGACTGGACTATATGTCATAGTAATACGAGTCTGGTCCAGTTAAGGGGCTACCTGCCGGTTTTGGGTAATTTTGTAACCATTTTATTCATTAACTATGGCACTTTTTGAGCTGAAATTTAAACTGAACCATCTACAGGATATGAGAAGTGATGTGGTTTTTCTAGAAATCGATTTAAATGAATAAAACCGAAGAAAAGGGACTCTAAAGTCACCCCTTTTTTTCCAGTTGTAACCATTTTACTCTTACATTTTTAATCGGAACAAAATGAAAATTTACTATATTGTTCACAATACAATTTAGAATGATGTAGTTTTTTTACTTTTTCGAAATTAATAAAAAATCATCGAATTTTTCAAAGAAAACAGCAAAATTCTGACCGGAGCCACGCGCTCTTTCTCATCGATTAGTATGGAGTGTGAGTGAGAGGAGAGTGGTCCACGGCTGATACGCCTTAAGGCGGCAACTGGTGCAATTGCTTGCATTAGAACCACTCAGATCTTAAATTGATTTTCTTTAATCTAATTGTACTTAGTTAAATTCTAGCTCTTAAGACGCTGTTATCCCGTCGAGGCCGTTTTTTGAACACGAACGAAAGTGTTTTAAACTGTGTTTTAAAGTCTGAAATTAAATTATGTCTTATTTAAGGATCGGGCGGATGGGCGACTGTTCTCAATTACACGATTAGATTAAGTTTACTAGATAGAAAAACATCCCAAAGTTACCCCTTTATGTTATGTTTTTTCAATACTATGATTAAACTGCTGATATTTAACTTTTTATTCTTGTACTTAACTAAATACATTAAATATTTCTAGTGAACTCAGAAGAATTTTTAGCTTAGAAACTCCCATGAGCAAAGATATTGACGAAAAACACGTTTTTTGCGATCCTGCTTTCAATTGGAGCGGGATGGCTAATTGTAAACTTATGCTTGCAAGAAAGAGACGCTTGCACTGGGATAACCTAGCCTTAATAGTTTCTTCATGTTTGCACGTATGTGTGCCTCACCCCAATTTCTCTCACATTTTTGTTGACATGAAGTCAGAAAAAAAGGTTGACACACAGAACTAAATGGGAGTCAAAAAAATCGTTTATGAGATCGTTAGAAAGGTTTTATACAATGTAACAGAAGTTCCGGCTAACTACAAGTAATTTTAATGCTTCACGTTTTTTAGCGTTATTTGCGTTAAAAGTTAAAATCAGGGGAGAACAGCGCAATTTTAATAATAATAGGTGCAATGGCTTCGGAACCTTATCATAGGCGTGTCCGATACGATCTTGGTTTTATTCTTCTTTTATCTTTATTTAGTTTTTAATTAGTAGGTACGACATTCAACTGTATCATTTAAAGGAGATGCGGCCCCGGCCATAGAAAAAATTCCAAAGGTTGTATACAGCTGTATATTATTTTATAATGTAGGTAATATTACATTTATCATCTATGGACCCTTAAATAATTTTTATGATGCTTATTTTGGTAAAAAAACACATTTAAATATCTGAATTATGGAAACACCGGTCACCGGTAATTTCAAGTGAAATTGTCAGATCTTTTTTTTTTATTGCCTTGGTATTGCCGCTTTATCATTTTTATTTTTGAAGTATACAATATTTGGCATTTATCGCCGCATGTACTTTACAAAATGACTTCCTGATCATTAATTACCAAAACATGGCGTCATATTCTCCTCTAAAATTACTTCGCAGCAATTTGCCATACGCGTGCCAACTTAAATAACAGGTTACACGTTTCAATTAAACTTGAAAGTCTGCGGTATCATTGTTGCTTTTATGTAACTTACACCGGAGTGCTGTCACCACATTACTTTGATAGTGCGTAAGTTTGTAAAGTGGTGCTTTTATGTTCCCATTAGGATCACCCTTCTTTGTTTTCGAGTTGGAGATGGTCGGTTGAGATAATATCTTATTTACAGTTGGAGGCTTGAATGACGTTAAGGTGTCCAATACGGCAATTTTAATATGATATCTGGGACAGGGAAGAGAGGAATCTAGTCGTCGTGTCGTATCAAGAACTAAAGACACTAGCGGAAAGAGAATATTCCACCGATTAGAGCGTAGCTCTTAAATGCGTTCATTCCCAATAGTTCTACTGAACAGTTCTACTGTAGAACTAATGGGACTTTTATTTCCCACTAGTTCTACTTTTAAATGCACCACCGAATAGTGGAACTAGTGGGAACATTACTTCTCAATAGTTCTACTACATTTCATATTAGACAAAAATAATCTAAATGTCAAAAAAATGGGATGATGATGATGATCTGGGACAGCGCTTGCTGTTTATAAATGGAACAATTAGTTGTCTACTGACTGACTAATGCAATACATAAAAGATGAAGAGAGAAGAGAAGAAGAAAACTAAAACTAAGGTAGATAGCAAACCGTAATAAAACCTTAACGGCGACAGATCAACCTACCCATCGTTTAACTCTATGTCCATGAACATAGAGTTCAATTATGGGTAGGTTGATCTGTCGCCGTTTGTATCTAAATCTATTCGATACGGTACAAAATCTGGAGCTTGAATCAGGAGTCGGGGCAGAATGTCACATTTGCAAAATTCACAATCCCAAAAAGTCACATTCCCAGAACAAACTCCACGTTCACTTTCGCAAAAATAAAGGCGAAGTTAACATGGCTACTATAAAATAATAACTAGGTAAAGAATACCAGGTATATTTGTGTGTGTCCATAAATTCCGAAGAACTTAGTGGTACAGGCCGGTAATCGAACCGCTCGCTGCGCTTCACATTGATTCACAACTTTCGCAAGCTCTTTTCCATATAGGTTATCAGACACAGATCTTATATATAGCGATCAATAAAATATGGGACCATTTTCTCGCAAATAAATAAGTTTTTTCCTGGGCCATTTCACGTATCCGGTAGGTCTACGGATGATGAATTACCGCTACATCCGGTTCCTCCTTATCTCATCTGATTTACTTTTATACTGACTTTTAAAACTTTTTTCTTTTATTTCCTACCTGTACTCTTCTACACAACGACAAAGAAAATATAACCACGACTAGATTTTTTCTATGGCGCAAAGTTTCTTTTTTCAAAGTTCCTATTTCATGTCTGTCTTTAAAGTCTGGAACTAAAGTCAATCTGCATTCACAATTTCATTGCGATTGTTTGAACAGCGAGCCGAGAAAATAAAACACACTTTTATGACAATAAGTTATACAGGGTGTAAGGGAATTGCTTCCGAAAACTCAAAGGGGTGAAAGTACCCATCAATATGAACAACTTTTACTACGGGACCAACTATGAGATCTCAAGAAAAATCAGCTATCTCATCTAACATTAAATTCGAGTTCGAGTGTCCCATCGCCAGTCATTGGTCCACACTTATGACTAAATATAATAGGTAATTAAACAAATTAATTAATTAAGTATTATTTTTCATGTTAAATTGTAAATTCAAAATTATTTTTATTATTATTTATTTTTCTTTTGAATTGTTATTTCCATTGAAATCCTGACATTTAATGTAATTTACTAACATAGGGTGTAGATGACAAAAATTATGGAACTTGTTTTCCGATCGATGTAAATTGAAAGAAGATGTTGTGACAAGAATAGAGAAGGGTATGCTTCGTTGGTTTGGTCATGTGGAAAGGATGAGTGATAGCAGATGTACGAAAGAGATATATGGAGCTAAAATGAGTGGATGTGTCGGCAGAGGGCGCCCTCGTAGGACGTATTCTGATCAAATCAGTTGCGTCCTACAAAAAGGGGAGGTGCGGAGTACTCGAAACCGACGGGCATGTATGAAGAGATGTATGGATGTGAATGAGGCAAAAGATGTATGTAAGGATCGTAGTAGATGGCGCGCTCTGGTCTCTGCCTACCCCAATGGGAAAGAGGCGTGACGTTATAGATAGATAGATAGATAGATAGATTGTTTTCCGAAATAAATGTATTGTATTGTATTGTAAATTCCTACCGCGCAAAATGTATGGAGGAGCATTTTTTTTGAGATCTCCTAGTTGGTCCCTTAGAAAAATTTGTTCACCCCTTTGAGTTTTTGGAAGCAAGTCCCCATCAAAGGTTCTAAAGCATTTTACATAGAAAGGTACTTACTATCGTTCGTGGATATTTTGTTTATATACCTATTGGTCCCAAGACCAAATATTGAATTAGGAATTATTAACCCTTACAGTCTGTCAATATTTTAAGGGTTAACTAAGCAGTCCTTAACAAATAAAGTACCTTAGCCATTACAACGAAATTCACGGTGTCAAATTACCTAACTAATGAAACACTAATATTTGGACGCTTTACCCATCTCGGGGTAATTACCCGTTTATTTTACCGCACTGAGTTTATGACGTAATGTTTATGTTTGAAATTATGGGAAATTCGATTTACCAGAATAATGTAGGTATTTGAAAGTTTTGTGCTTTTTACATAAGGCCCAAAGGCGAGGATTTAAAAGCAGACCAATAATTACCTACAAGCTTTTAAAATGTTAAGATGTTTTTAGAGGAGAGTAACTAACAAATTTTACAAAAAAAGAGTAACGGCATGTTTTCATTTTACTATTGCGTTACATGTTTAATACTGCATTGAACCACAAGGTTAAAAGACCCCATCATCACAGCCAATATACGTCCCTAGGGATCTAGTGTCTGTTATTCCACCACGCGTGCCCAATGCGGATTGGTAGAGTTCAATGCCATGCACCCTCCCTGTAGCCTGTGCCCTGCAGTGGGACGTTTTTAGACTGATGATGATGATGCACTATGATCACACAAAATTTGACGCTTCTATGTATTAGTACCGTATTTCCAATAGAGCAAAACCTTTAACATTTAGTTTTTTTTATTATCTGTCATCGAATCGAATACACTCATACAAATATTCTGTGAAAATTTCAACTGGCTACCTATTACGGTTCAGATGATACAGCACTCTGAAAGACGGACGGACGGACGGACGGACGGGCGGACAGCGTAGGCTTATGAATAGGGTCCCGTTTTCACCCTTTGGGTACGGAACCCTTATAAAGATTTTGACCACTAACTTTCCTCAATTCGCACTGAACCAGCTTGTTGGACTTTGACTGACTCACACCGTACTTTTTCTAAAACGAAAGTAATTTTCCTTTGTGACTTTGGTACTTTTCAATCTCTAAAAATACCTATAATTGATCTAACCGTCAATCGGTAGGGCCAGACATATAGTCACAACTCAGTTGGGTCAAAAGTGAACCAAAATCCAATAATGTTTTGATCGAATTTTATAATGTACCTACCGATTTGCTTATAATGTTGATTATAAGACTTTTCGAGGTCCGGTTACATCTATTGACATTGAAAGGGGACGCGGGTAGATATTAGCTTCGGATTTGATGCGAAAAATCCTTTAAGCTAGTCCTTTACAAAAAAGCTTTATTATCAACTTTATGATATACATTTATATACAGGATGTTACAAAATAAACATTTAAAACTTTATAGGAGGTTTTTGAGACCATCAAGCTGAACAACTTTTACTATGGCACTAACTGGGAAATCGCGAAAAAAAAAAATCTGCTGTCCCATACATTTAGCTCGAGTTTTTAGTTTAGTATGGAACATCGCAAATACATTGCATCGTGGCTATTATGACTAATCCCCTCATTTTGGGGGAGGCCTATATCCAGCAGTGGACGTCTATCGGCAGATAGGATGATGATGATGAGGGAACATCTGTTTTTTTTTTCGCGATTTCGATATTGGTCCCATAGTAAAAGTTTCTCAGTTTGATGGCCTTAACCACCCCCTTAACTGTTTATTAGTATTTTTGTAACACCTTGCCTGGGTCTTACATAACGTAATTCAATCTTAATTTTACTCTCTATAATGTATTTTAAAGTCGAAATAAACGTGTCGGAAGATCTTCCCTTTTGATTGAAGAGGTTGCACAATTTGCCACTTCAATTTGCAATAGTGGATGAGTCTGCAATAGCCCACAGGAATATAGTGGTAAGCCTATAAGTATGTACAATGTACACAAAAGCATACGCCCTGAGATCTAAGAGCATTCTATTGTTAAACCACCAACATTTATTTGCCCACTTTAAAACGTTTACCCCACACGACAGGCCGAACGGGGCGGCGCGAATTGCGATTTTAGAATACACTGACCGTTGTGTTTCTACTATCACGCAAGCACACAGCGGGGCGTAGGCAGTGTATTCTAAAACCGCAATTCGCGCCGCAGTTCGCCATGTCCCGTGGCCAGGCGGTAACTGAGTTGACTCAGACAACTGAAGTAGGTCTTGGTCTCCGACAACAAAAAACGCCGTTCATCTCTTTTCTGTACCGTCACAGTCCAATTGAGCACCTCCAGCTTCTTGATGACCTGGTCTATTCAGTACGGCGAGCCCCTGTTGGTCGGACAAAGATGCGCTCTCTTCACTGCACTATCTTCCACAATCGTTTTGTATATCCATGTCAGCGAAGTCGCATTAATTTATTAAAGTCGAAACTTTAGGTCTTCTAGAAGACTGCGCTGGCTTGCATACATCAAATGGATCGGAGAAAATTGGCCTGTGAAGAGAGTGTATCTGGTGGACTGATCAACTATCGTCCGGTGGACTGACCCAGGTATTACTAAATAGCCCAAGTCACCGAGGAGATAAAGATGCTCAATTTCACCAGGTGGGCAGACCCAGGTATCACTTTATAGACCCGGTCGCTAAAGATCTGGTACTGAAATGGTACATAAAAGAGATGAATGGTGTGTTTTGTTCTAGTTTGTAATTGCTGGGTCTTCGAAGAAGGCCAATTTTGGTTTCAGTTTTAGAACTCCAGAATCTGTCAACCCTAAATTAATTATCTCATTTCGCATGTCACCCGTTTTCCATATCAAACCCTAAACCATGACGCGTAAATTGTAACGTTTGAATTTACATTTCACCCAGATATTTATTATTAGGTTGTATATCCAGTGAGAGTACTTCGGTGACGTCACGCAAGCGTAACCGAGTGGCGCGAGTGCCAACGAAAGATAATTGGATTTGAGAATTTGTGAATATTTGGTTTGTGAAAGCATCTGACTCGATGTATTCAGATTCATCTGTGCGTTTGTCGTAAGAGGCACTTTGTTGAGTTTGCGATAAGATTAAACTTGGTAGTAAGAAGAAATTAAGGCATTACTCGCTGAATCATACGTCTTTACGCCTCAAATCTTTTTGGAGATGGTACACTGACGTTTAATTACTTTTCTTCATGATTAAATTTTGCTAAAATTGATAATTGAAGAACGGAGAGTACTTTCTGATATTCTATAGGCCTACGTACAGGTAGATTCGATTCCAAAAGGATTGCATTAAAAGCTAAACAAAAAATAACCTTGTTCAGTTTCAGCGTCCTGCGTCTAACAGCGACATCGAATCAGAAATGAAGAGATACGCAGAAGAACCATAGTAGCCGAAATAGCCCAAAGAATTGTTAAACTAAAGTGGCAATAGGCTGCTCGCAGAATTGATGGCCGATGGGGCCGAAGAGTTATCGAGTGGCGACCTCGTAGTGGAAGGCGCAGCGTGGGTAAACCCCTGCCCCTCACGAGGTGGACCGACGACCTGGTGAAGGCGGCGGGAACCCTTTGGATAAGGGCAACGTAGGACCGTTCGTTATGGCGATCCTTGGGAAATGCCTATGTCCAGCTGTGGAGGTCTATCGACTATGATGATGATGATATGATTATGATTATGATTAACTGCCTCTGGGAAAAATTAGTGTAACAGACGGACGAACGTACACCAAATGATTACATACTTGATCCGTTTTGCCATTTTTCTTACGGAACACTAAAAACGATAACTGTCCTTTCTCAGCGCGGCTGTTCACACGAGTGCAGTACTGTCCTGCCCTCACTGCCCTGCCCTCGTGTGAAAAGGGCATGAACCCCGCCCGCGGAACGGTCGCGCACGTAACTTGTCGACTATAGAGAGGATTTCGGTAAGTTCCATCGCCACTCGCTACTCTACGCTACTCCTTACGACTGCCTTTTTACTGCGTAAGAGCATATTGAGTCGAAAAAACTATATAAATTTAAGACTGTGCCCACAGGTTAATTATTATAGAGTCTAATAAATCAGTGATCATGCTGGCGTTACCCAGAACTTAGCCCAGTACTACATTATCAACATGCCTTGTAATGTTATACAATACAGTCATGTGGTGATAAACAATGATAAAGCATACAATCAATATTCCAGCAACACTGCTCGTATTCTGAATAAAACTTTATAACTGCGCCAGCGCAAGCGACCTTGCAATGATGCAGGTCATTCACATGATGCACAAATACGCAGATACACTGTACGAGTGGGAGATACAATTGCATAAAGACTATTATACGTTTTAAACGTTCGTGTTATTCTCACAGACTTACGCGGCTGTATACAGCATTTGAAGATCCTCTGTGGAATCCCTCAAAAGTTCTGACGCACCAAGTAACGCGAGCCGCTTTTTGCTCCTCACAGAGCGAATGAGGGATCTATCGGAAAAACAACTTTTTTACACAACAGACTTAAAAGAAGAACCAGACGGAATGTCATCTAATCGTGAGTGAAGCACCCATTTCTTTCGTGTGTGTGCTATCACGCGGTACATAAGGTGACGGGTTGTCGGACCTGCGCCTAGAGCTAGTACATCTGTGTGAGTGTAGGTCCCTTGTAGAACAAACGAGATTGTATTACCTTGCATGCTTCACATCTGACGGAATGTCATCTAATCATGAGTGAAGCACTCATTTCTTTTGTGTGTGTGCTGTCACGCGGTACATAAGGTGACGGGTTGTCGGACCTGCGACTAGAGCTAGGGCATCTGTGTGAGTGTAGGTCCCTTGTAGAACAAACGAGATTGTATTACCTTGCATGCTTCACATCTTTGTAGTGCAATACTCGGTCCGTATTTCTTTCAGGTCCGTTTTTTACACCTAATTGTTCATGCAAGATTATTTGTATTTGACTCATGCCAATGTCTAAGGTTACCTACCTGAATTTCGCGATATGTCACATGTCGATCTTCCTCAATCAGCTTACGCACGGCATCAACATTGTCTTGTGTGATTGCAGTTTTTGGGCCACCATTAGTAGTAGCCCGTCGCCACTTATGATGGACAGTGCTGGGTACAATATATGCCTCGAAATTGAAGCACGCAGGTTTCCTCACGATGACGATCATGATACACTTATTTATTAAAATCCAAAATTCTACTTATTTTTGCAAGGCGTGCAGGTACCTACTCTATCTTGGTTAACATCTCTCACCTCTTAAAATAATCATCACCTTTATCACCAGAAAGATACCTAAGTATATCGTCGGTCGGAATCATTATCGGTACAAATCAAAATTTTTCAGTTTTTGGTTCCTCCAGTAAGTGATTCGGAAAGAGCTTTCGATTTTCTATCATTCTACATACTTTGTCCAAAACACATAGATTTTGGAGATGTTCCAGTAATGACTCCGACCGACGATATTGAAATATATTTTTTAGAATGTAACATCTACGTATAATCTACATGCCTTTTACACAATACGACAACAAGAACTTGTTTCTAGAACTACGAGTATTGTACACAAGTTGTGTGTAGGGTGTAGGTTATGTGTAGTTACATTATTATCGTTGTATAAGGCCTTATTGAGTAAACAGTAACATTGTTTTACTTCCAACTTTCTTCAATGTTCCTTGGTTCTGTGTAGGCGTTTGAAATTACTTTGAAGGTTCTCTCACTACACAATAACTTCTCATGAGCTACATAATAGAAACCTTTGTACTTGTAATATATAGGGTCCTTCTTAATATGCTGACACTTTTTTAAGGTGATGATCAGACCGTCAAACTGAACAATTTTCTCTATGGGACCAACATCCAAATCACGAAAAAAAAAAATTCTGTTCCATACAAGACTGCAAACCTGCTCGAGCCAAATGTATAGGACAGATGATTTTTTTTCCGCGATTTCAATGTTGGTCCCATATAGAAAGTTGTTCAGTTTGATGGTCTGATCATCCCCTTAAAAAAGTGTCAGCATATTAAGTTGGACCCTGTACAGTGTGTATATAAATGCGTACCAACTTTAGGGGGTTCTTCAGACCATCAATCTGGACAGCTTTTACTACAGTACTAACTTAGCAAGTAGCAGCAATCGAAAATCCATAGAAGAAAACTCACATATGACCAGGCTGTATGGGCTCGTTCCCCTTGCCTTTCCGTAAGGAAAAATAAAAAAAAAACAGTCGAAAATCGTGAAAAAATACAAAATGACAGTGCGGTAAAAACCGCCTCCGGACCGCGACGCGATATTTTCTTTGGCGACGCGCCCGCCACCGCTCTGTGTGACACCTCGCATTGACTACAATAGAATACAGCGGCCGCCGCCGCTTTCGCGACGCCCCCGGCACGCCACCGCGCCGCCTCCGGCCCGCGTCGCCGCCGCCTGGTTGTCATAGCGTTCTGACCGGTACCGCGCCGCGCCGCGCCGCTACCGGCCCAGATTTCTGTGTGGCAGGGTCCATATAAACTCGTACATTATAAAAAATCCCGCTTCCGGAGGCGGCTGTGTGTGAATTGAGCTTAAAAATGGCATTGAATCTAATTGGTTGGTGGTTGCCGTTGGTATCCAAAATTATATGTATAATTAAACTTTGTTTATGCTCGAGAGCATTGTCTTTTGGTGAAGTTTCGTTTCATCTTCCGAAGTGCGTTCACACACGATGACGCATTGACGCAGCGGCAGACGTCAGTCCGTCATTAGTGAAGCAAGGAGTTGTATGAAACCGCACGTAGAAGCACACGCGGTGACGCATTGACACACCGGGTGTGGTTCTATGGACTGACATCTGCCGCTCCGTCAGTGCCCCAAGCAGCAAATCATAGCTGTATAGCTGTATATCAGTCACGGAAACGTTTCCAAGGTGCTGATTAGTGTTCGTGATTGGTCCTATATGTATGTTAGAAACGTTTCTACAACGCGGAAAGGGATGAAATTTTAAACCACTTGTATCACAATAAAGTGACATAGGTATCATAAGCGACACTGATATACAGCAGTTTAATGATATATCAGTGATTGTGAATGTTTTATATCACAACGAATGAATGAATGAGTTAATGTTTTATAATTTTAGACTCGGTCTACGTCGTGTTGGAAATGGAATGATAAATTAAATTCGAAACTATAAGGAGTTCATTTTGTTATTCAATAAATATTCATTGTGTTGTGCAATTTGTGATTGCAGTGTATCGTCATAAATAGTTAAATTTTACTTGGGCTTGAAATTTTATTGATATATTACTAGTACATTCTCACTGTTTTTTTAATGCCCCCGTTGGAATTTCAGTATTTAAATAAATAAAAAATATTATATTATGAACGACAAAATTAAGACACAAATATACAACTAGTTAGTGTTCCGGTTGCTGATATAGAACCGATATATCTACCATCGCGGCCATGATAAATTGTAGGGTTTTTATTTGTCGGATGATAAAATAGCTGTTAAAAAAACGTATATGGAACTCAATGTTTGTATATAGGTGTATTTGCAACACATTTATACAGCGTTTTTGTACTAAATAAACGATAAAGATGCCAATATGTAACTGATGATATATAAGTCTTGCATAACGCGTATTTACAACTTTTTAGAGTTAATGAAGTTCAAATTAGATGTTATTTAGCGCTGGTGTTAACGAAAGCCTATATAAAGCATATTTGATGTATACCAGCTGCTGTAATGGCCTACATCTTTATCACTGAACAGCTGCAATAGTATCCTTTATAACATAAGTGCTATATTAGTGATTTGAGAGCCAAATTAGTACACTTTTGCTTTTTAGGAGTACAATGAAAAGCTGATATAAAGCACATTTGCTCTAGTGTAGCTGTTGTAAGTACCGATTTACAGCGTTGTTAATTGCGTTGTATAAAGAGGCTGAGTAAACGTTTCTGTAACAGGTTAATGCAATTATTCAGTCATATATCACTATACAGCTAAAAAGCGCTACTTAGCACATATATATCACCAGCAGTCGCAACCGTTACTTCTATATCACTTAAATAACACTAATTTGTGTTATAAGACTTTCTTTTATCACTATTTTGATAGTTGGCGTCATCGTGTGTGAACGCACTAAGTAAGAAATGTACCCGCCTATTAGTGTTCTGTTTAGCAGAATAACTAACACTCTATAACGCCGGGGCTACACTAACGGGAAATGACGTTAATTATCGAGATAATTGTCCCTTCATTTATTTTGTAAATAAAGGTCAATCATCGCGATAATTAACGGCATTTTCCGTTAGTGTGGCCCTGGCATATGTAATTATTGTTATGCATATAGTTCCAAAATTACAAACTTGCTTTATTTGTTACTTACCTCAAATCTATGATCCTATCCTTCTGTATTTGCACTTCCGATCGAGATGCGATGTGTATCAAACTAATCTGTACTTTATGTAACACTGTAACGATTCATGTACGTTCGTCGTAGGAACTCGGAACGGAGTGCAGAAAAGGCCTTCGGCGTTGGATTCCAAGAAATGTATTCGCATATAGGATAATATCATAACTCGAAGCTTGAAATCTATAATAAGAAGAAGGATTTGCGCTCGCTCATCTTATCTTATTTCTTAATTTCTTAACTATTATAAAACCGTTAAATCATGGGGAATGAAAAAGTAGCGGTTCACTTCATATAAACTCAAATAACACTCGATAGCGCGATTTAAATGACGTGCATTGCCATCTATTGACTAAATTGTTAGTTTGTTTCTTTGTCCGCGCATCACGCAAAAACTACTGAACCGATTTTGATGAAACTTTTTTTGTTTAATAGCTTATGATCTGACTTAAAATCTGTGGTATATTATTTGTGCGGACGAAGTCGCGGGAAAACACTAGTAAGTATTTTATAAAGATGCAATTTAAATACAATTTCTATTCGCGGTAAAGGAGCCGAAGGAGGCGAAAGAAACGAATTCCGATTCGCCGCGGACAAGTGTGTGAGCTGGCTGTCATAGAATTTCTTATAAATACCTAATTCTAAAATTATATTCTTTCGCCTCCTTTGGCTCGTTCGCCGCGGATAAATATGCGTCCTCCTTAAGGGGCTACCTGCCGGTTTTGGGTAATTTTGTAACCATTTTATTTATTAACTATGGCACTTTTTGAGCTGAAATTAAACTGAACCATCTACAGGATATGAGAAGTGATGTGGTTTTTCTAGAAATCAATTTTAATGAATAATACCGAAGAAAAGGGACTCTAAAGTCACCCCTTTTTTTCCAGTTGTAACCATTTTACTCTTACATTTTTAATCGGAACAAAATGAAAATTTACTATATTGTTCACAATACAATTTAAAATGATGTGGTTTTTTTACTTTTTCGAAATTAATAAAAAATCATCGAATTTTTCAAAGAAAACAGCAAAATTCTGACCGGAGCCACGCGCTCTTTCTCATCGATTAGTATGGAGTGTGAGTGAGAGGAGAGTGGTCCACGGCTGATACGCCTTAATCCGAAAAAGGCGTCAACTTCTATTTCAGGTATAGGTTTGAATCCAATAATAAGTCACGTTTACCTAAATTTTGTTGGCTATGGACATCAATTGATTGACTAGCTAGTGCACCAAAATATCCAAAGTACTAAACGGACAAGTTTCCCAAATGGTCTAGTCTCAAAATTTTCAGTGTCCTTAAATTACTAGTGATCCAACCGGACTACCGTGACGATTGTTTGATGTACCAAAAGGATACTCGTAAGTACCCAAATCCAAAATTGATAACTAAACATATTACTTTGAAACATGAGGTATTAACGATCACACACAGAAAAAAGAAATTGAGGTTGACATGACTGTGAACTACATAAACTAAATTAAAAACTGGTCAAAGTTCTCAATTTTAGGGCTGCGTCCCTGCGATGCCGCCAATCGAGTTGGTAGTACACCATGAGAGAGAGTTTTAACATAATTGAAGGTGTGCTATGGAAACTCAATTTTGAGGTCCAGTTAGCTTTATGGAACAGGTAATATTTTCTGTTGTAGATATGCTAATAAATAGCTTGAAGAATCGCGCTTGAATAAACCTGTATTTTCAAACCAACAATAATTGTTATCGCTGCGATCATTAAACAGACCATTGGAGCATCATTGGAGCACTGAATGCACATAATCATAGTTCACTGAAGCTGCGTTCACACCTGTACAATTTACCCGATCATTCAAATCGTAGCCTTAAAATACACTCGACAACAATAAAAACGGGTCACCAACATACCTGAATATCTCGGAAAGTAAGAATGATAGCTTATTCACTTAAAAAGTATTTCATTAGACTATTAAATACTTCTTAAATTAATTGATAACATTTTTAGTTTTCATAAATAGGTACAAATGCGTCAATTCTATCGCAGACCAAATATTTAAAATTACCATTTTTGTCACAGATATACTTAACATTTCCCCATATTTTAGTGTATGTGAGTTATAAAATTACCACATTAATAATAATGTTGAATACTAAAAATATCATTTTCAAAAAATCATTTAGGTACTTAGGTTTTAGCCTTTTTTATGGGCATTACTTTATAGCAACCAGAAATTTTATTAATTTAAGAAAATTAATTAAATTGTCTATAAAACACTTTTTATTTAAATAAGCTACCCATTCTTAGTTTCCCAGATATTAAGGTTTATGTTGTTGGTGACCCGTTTTTATTGTTGTCGAGTGTATAGGTACATAACTCATCATGTCGTCATACAGGGCCGATATATTTGGTCCTCACATTGCATATTTTACCGGCCACACTAGCGTTTACGACACGCAATAAAAGTGGTACGGGTAGGTATAACGATATAAGTGTAAACACAGCTTTAAAAGATACCCCTAAAATATTCAGAGAAATCTTTAAAATAAAGATACGTTTCGGAAACTGTATTGACACAAAATTCTCACACACTTCACTGTGTTTAGCTGACAAGTAGGCTTGAAATTTATTTAGAAGGAACGCTAAAACGTTAGAAACGGGATTGATTTGCCTCTCAATTTACGTAGGTACCTATCCAATTGAATTAAATTGGGTTTCGATTTACATAGTATCTTCTGTCAGGTCCATCGCCTGCCAATAACATTTGGAGACTTAAAACTTTCATGCAATAACAACATTTTATACAACAACACAATTTTATACAACAATTACTTACCTATTAACTCTTACCAGAAGAAATCCACATGTTTTAGTGACCGATTAACCAGTCAACAATGGTCGTATCTATGCTGACTGCCCTGGGTGCGCCAGACCAACGCGAGATTCGTCACAACAACCCTAAAATGTTTTATATGTAGATGCGTTGCCGGCTCTACAAAAATGACAACAACAAAAAAGCAAGGTAATTGCCCGGTTTTCACATAGTCACGCGCCGTCTAGTGTACGGGCTACACGTCACTATATCACGCCATTTTAAATTGCAGTGATGTTAGCGTATGATGCGTCTATTTGTAAAACTTCATTGTAACAACCACACTTATTAACACAAACTTAGGTAACTATTAATAATGCACGTCACGTGACACCCTCTTAACTCAAACAACAACAAAAGAAGACGTTATTACCAAAGCAACAAACTTGCTTTCCGAATACCCTCAAACTTCCCTCATTAGCTGGACGAAATCGAGAAACAAATACATATATTGGAGATACATCGTTACCACAAAGTTCACTTGTGGACTATCGGGTAAAGTTTGATCAAATAACCTTCGAGGAAAAGATTAAAAGGGTCTTCGCAGGGATGGACTAAGGAACGCGACACATAATCTGGGCCTTAAATTCACTTCCATAATGCATGTCATCCTCATGATCGCTCCAGTATAATTCCAAAAAGTTAATAATTTCTAATAATCTCTACGTCCTACAATTGTCTAAAGTTCTATAACTCAATAAGGGTAACCTATCTTACTTTCGAAATTTCACTGACCGAATTTCAGTTGTTCGAAAACTGTTTATAGAATTTTCTAGTGACAGATATTTTGTTACACATGCATTTGTTACTCCTTATACAGACTTGACAGAAGTATCATTTTCCAGAAAATTTAAAATCAGAATTTCATCATCATTTTTTTTCTTTTGACAACGGTCTTCTGGGTTCGAAGTTTTAAAATGTAGAAGCAACTTCTTCCAAAGTATGACTAGGGCACTGACACAACACAGTAAAGTTTTCTGTAATAATTACCTAGTATCATGTATCTAACATGAAACCAGGATTATAGCACCAACCAACATGCTTGCTAGCATGCTGCTTGCTTGCTTGCTTGCTAGCTGCATGCTTGCTTGCTTGTTGCTTGCTTGTATGCATGTTAGGGGGGCAGGCGCGGGGGGAAGCCCCCTGCCTGAGAAAAACAAACCGGTGGTTTTAAAAATGTAGGTTAGGTTAGGTTAGAACATGTAAAACACTTAGCGGAGCGAGCGAAGCGAGTAGAGCATCAAAATGCTTGCTGCATGCTTGCTTGCTTGCTGCATGCATGCTGCATGCTTGCTGCATGTTTGTTTGCATGTTGCTTGCTTGCTTGTATGCATGTTGGGGGGTGCAGGGGGGCTGCGCCCCCCGCTAGGGGGGTGCGGGGGGCGTAAGCCCCCTGCCTGAGAAAAACAACCTGGTGGTTTTAAAATTATAGGTTAGGTTAGGTTAGAACATGTAAAACACTTAGCGGAGCGAGCGAAGCGAGCGGAGCATCAAAATGCTTGCTGCATGCTTGCTTGCTTGCCGCATGTTTGCTTGCTTGCTGCATGCTAGCTTGCTTGCTTGCTTGCTTGTTTGCTTATATGTATGTTGAAGGTGCGGGAGGTGGACGCCCCCTGCATGAAAAAAACCATCTGGTGTTTTTAAAATTCTAGGATAGGTTAGGTTAAATATTTCTGCGGAAATGTGACTGTACGGAAAAACAAATATTCGAAAAAGTAAATTATCTGACTTACATTACTTCGGAAAACTGTGTTACAGAATTTTGATCCATTGGTTAAAAGAAAAAAAGGACAATAAAAAATCTGGCTTTTTAAAATATGGCGAATAATATTTCGGGGAAACAAAAAAAAAGGGAAACAATAAAAAGTATAACGATTTCGGAGAACTAAAATTCGGAAAACTATTTTTCGAAAGTACGATAGGTAACCCTCAATAAGCCTTAACTAAGCACACAAATAATTTTCGTCAACCCTTTTTTTAGTTACAAATGTAAAATTCTTACGTCATAATGCTAAAAAAAATACCTAAGTAATCTTATGTACGTTTTTTTTAATCTTCTTGGCAGTAATCAATAAATATGTTTTTTTTTCGATAGACATTCGCATCTATGTACATAGGTATATTGATAAAATTTGAATTCAACAGAAAATGTTACACTTATACCTATAACCACCTACAGTATTATTTTACCGCGCTGTGTAACTTCTATAATCGCGTAACATTCAAAATGATTGTTATATGTAAGAATCCGTTCTTAAATTTATTTAGAAAATAGGGCCCTTTAATAAAATTGAGGCCCCTAGTACTTAAGACCAGCCCGCCAAATTGAATGGGACCACACGGTTCTTGACTGTGGCGAGAGAAAATAAGAAAATAAAACGGGAAATCTCTGTTTATCCGAGCAGATAACATTGTTTTTATCTCCGCCTAACACACTTTCCATTTGCTATTTATTAGATTTTCCACTAAGGTGAGATATCTAGAATTAGGCTACTATCTTACTTGCTTTGCTATCAATTTCTTTTCTCGGGAACGAATGTAGTAAAAGTCTTTCCTGTCTTTTGAATGAGTATGCTGAATGCAGTTAAACCTTTTTTTTCTGAAGACTCCAAACGAATTGGGTCAGTAGTTTTTTACGTGCAGCCTGCAAAAACCAACACAAACAGACAACCATGCGCTTAATCCCATCGTATAGTATCCTTCATCCCATAGGCATATCCCGCAATAAATTTTTCTGCAAATATCTTTTTCTCAAACATGCTTGGAAATTTGAGCATTATTTTGACAACCTTCTTCGAGATAAATTTAAATTGCTGTACTATGCGAGCAGCGGCAGGTAAAAGTTGTATGAAAATCCATATCTGTCGTGGTTTAGCGGCCAAATAAATTACATAGTAAACTCATATCTGTCGTGTTATTTAAAAATGGAACGATCTTTTACTCCGAAACATGGCAACCAAGGAGGTAACTTATCAAAGGTTTTATTTAAATTTCGAAGTAGTTTGCAAATAGAAAGCTTTATAATGAAAAAAAAACCGAATGGACACTTTAACCACAAATTAATAATAAGTTACTAGCTTCACCGCAGGGAAAATTATTGTTGTTCGCCATTGATTTTTAAAGTTGATCAAGCCTCTTTTGCTGGCCACTGCAGTAATGTACTATAAATATCAATTGGTCTTCGCTGCAGTCACCAATAACTTATCTAAGACATTTAAGGCTGGGTTATCCCAGTGCAAGCGTCTCTTTCTTGCAAGCATAAGTTTACAATTAGCCATCCCGCTCCAATTGAATGCAGGATCGCAAAAAAACGTGTTTTTCATCAATATCTTTGCTCATGGGTGTTTCTAAGCTCAAAATTCAACGGAGTTCACTAGAAATATTTAATGTATTTAGTTAAGTACAAGAATAAAAAGTTAAATATCAGCAGTTTAATCATAGTATTGAAAAAACATAACAAAAAGGGGTAACTTTGGGATTTTTTTCTATCTATTAAACTTAATCTAATCGTGTAATTGAGAACGGTCGCCTATCAGCCAGATCCTTAAATAAGACATAATTGGTTTTCAGACTTTAAAACACAGTTTAAAACACTTTCATTCGTGTTCAAAAAACGGCCTCGACGGGATAACAGCGTCTTAATATTAACCGAAAAATATTTAATCTTTTTCTAGAAAAACATTTAAGTAAATTAGGTACCTAAACTTTAGCACTAAGACCTGAAATAAAAATGAAGGAAGGAAAGAAGCAAAATCGACAATCTATTCAAATTCTTGAAACTGGGGCATCTTTTATACGTGATTTGACGGAAAAGTGTTCAGCAAACTTTTATAGAAGGATAAACTGTGAGCACAGTATAAGAATGGGTAAGTAAAAACGCTCGCGACCTGACGACAAAAGAATCGAAGATACTAAGGGCCTGTTTCACCACTTACGAGTAAGTTCTTGTTAGCTTATCCGACAGATAATTTGACATATTTTGTATGAAAGATATGTCAAAACATCTGTCCGATAAGCTAACAAGAACTGACTAAGAAGTGGTGAAACAGGTCCTTAGTATTTATAATTAATATGGGAGTTGACTACATAAAATATATTTTAGTTTTATCTGCTCAGTAAATAAACCGTTTGAAAATACTATTTTTAATAACTGAATTAACTATAAAAAGTATTAAAACTACGACGAAAAACAATGTCGTCACTATTCAATTTTTAGTACAATATTTCATAAAAAGTACGCGTTTTGACGTTTGATAAAGAGTTGTTAATTTGACTGGTTGAAAACTCGTGGATTATTCTTTTTTCAAATCATCATCATCAGCCTATATTCGTCCCACTGCAGGGCACTGGCCTACCTTCAGGGAGGGAGTATGGGCGGCAGTCCACCACGTGTGTCCAATGCGGATTGCTAGACTTCACGTACACATCAGAATTTCTTGCAGGTTTTGTCGCGATTTCCATAACCGTTTGAGAGCAGTCGGCGTTCATAAGTTAGAAAACTTAATTGAAGATGGAATGGATGGAAAAATGAGAATGGATTAAATCGTACGTACGGATTCGAACCCCAACTCCCATGAATGAGTGTCCAATTGTCCATTACCTCTCCGCATCATTGGCGCCCCACTGAATGACGCGACGCTCACCTACCTATTTGAGAGCGTTACCAATAGTTACCTATTATGAATTATTCGTGTGATTATATCTTAGCAACCAGGAAATTTTTACCGTGACATTATGCTTATAGAAATCATTGGGCAGGAAAGTGCGGAACCGTGGACCACTAGCGACATTTGTTTTTCTATGTTTCGCAAGGATTTACTATGGTTTAAATTACCGTATAGTGCTTGCTCTCTCTACTGTCCCAATTCTAGAGGGATTCCTACAGACCTTAAAAACAAAACGAAAATTTAACGGAAAAGTTATTCTCAACAAAAGCTCTTAATTATTACGAAAACGCGGAAACGAGTTAAAATTAAAAATAGCACTAGGCTGAGAAAAGCGGCAAACCTGTCTCGAAACAGGGAAAAACGTTTAAGCAACATAATTTGAAAAAAGTAAAACACTTTTTAAGGAAAAAAAGGCTTTCAGCGTCAAAAGCTCCACCAAGCAACACGTTTTTTTTTCTGAATTTTACATCTAGCGAACTACGAACTCTGCACTTATTTGCAGAAAACAAGGAGTCGTAAAAAACAATGGATATTTCATGTTCTGAACACTTTTGGTCCTGTACATTAATCAAACAGTATCGATACCGAACCCATTGGTATAACATGATAAGAACGTCACACCAATAAATATCTATCATCTCAATTAGGACACTTAATGCTACGACCGAATATTAGAGTTAATAATATATGTCTAAGTACTTCACTATGTTAATTTATGCGTACTTCAACCTATCTAAATAGTGAAAATACGACGGTAATGAAACACGGCAGATTTATCATGGTATACTTAGCTCATATAATAAAAAACACCCTTTATACATTATGAGCATTACAGAAGCACTTGAACGCGGTGCACTTTAAGACCCCCAAAAGCTTTTACCACGGGCTGTTCCCTTCCCTTAGTAGTCTTACCGAGTAGTTTTACTAGTTGAACTACTGGGAATTTTCTTCCCAATAGACTTACTAGTAAGACCACTGGGAACTTTGTACTTTGTAGTAGACTTACCGGTAAAACAAAACTCCCAATAGCGTTCGCGTTCTTTGGCCGAACGGTATCGCTTGCAGATGCACCTCTTTAATGTATTGCTACTGGTTGCATAATATATTGAGCTTTAGAACAGCTTTACAATTTTCCCTTTTACTCAAAGAAGCTTTATGTTGTCTTCACATAGTCTTGTTAACCACTAGCTTTTATGCATTTTGAACAATTGTTAACACCGTGTTGTAATTATACCGCATACGCAACAAGAGATGAAAACTAAATAACAATTAATTTCTCTGCAGAATTTCCAACGTAATATTGCGAATGTAGGTACTTTATTACAAAGACAGAACACACACAGGCAGGCAGTAGATATATAGTGTGGAACATAGATATAACACGGACCTGAAAATAAGACGGACTTAATGTGACACTAAAAAGATGTGAAGCATGCAAGGTCCAACATTTTCGTTTGTTCTACAAGGGACCTACACTCACAGATGCACTAGCTCTAGGTGCAGGTCCTACATCCGTCACCATTATGTACCGCGTGACAGCACGCACACAAAAGAAATGGGCGTTTCACTCGTGATAAGACGAGATTACGTCCGTCTTTTTTTCAGGTCCGTGAGATATAAGTAGTATACTCGTACCTAGGGGTAGATGGATAATATAAAAGCAAGAAACAAAACGCTACTTGACATATCAAATGTCTATCTGAGTAAGAGAGATGTCAATGAATAGTATACCTACAGGCGCGTCCAAATTTGTATAAAGTGACAGCGAAGTGTCCTGGCTGTGTCACTACGCC
This sequence comes from Agonopterix heracliana, assembly GCA_963693445.1. Taxonomy (NCBI): domain Eukaryota; kingdom Metazoa; phylum Arthropoda; class Insecta; order Lepidoptera; family Depressariidae; genus Agonopterix; species Agonopterix heracliana. The sequence continues at coordinate 5,566,112 of OY856326.1, forward strand.
AGAGAACTCTTACTTGTACTCATAGAGATAAGCATATGCATATATGCTTACGACTATATTCCCCGAGGGGCTAGTCAGAGACATTCTGAAACCTCAGAACATCCACGTTTCACCAGTAGTACCGAAATTCTGTCCAGTGTGACGGGGTGTGAGCCCGTCGCCACTTATAATAGACAGTGGGTACAATACATGCCTCGAAATTGAAGCATGCAGGTTTCCTCACTATGTTTTCCTTCACCGAAAAGCCAGTGGTGTTACAAATCGTAGTTAAATTCCGAGAAAACTCATTGGTACGAGTCGGCCTGGACGGGGATCGAACCATCACCTCCTGCACGGCAGGATAGGTTACTCGCCACTGGTCCACCACGGCTTTTTAGAGATAGGAAGTACTAATGCTTCTTGAAGCGCTCGTTGGCGTAGTGGAGCTTCGGTATTGGAAACGATCACCGAAGTTAAGCAACGTCAGGTCCGGTCAGTCTTTGGATGGGTGACCGTTTAGTGGTATTTCATCTCGAGCGTTTCCATGCTTCGGAAGACACGTTAAGCAGTTGGTCTCGGATAGTTCCGTCAGATGGCGTTGTAACTATTCGTTAAGCCAGGTTAGAGGCCTATTGGCGGCTTGAAAATTCTCTGACAGCAAGGTGACCACTAACTTGCCTCCACCAACACGCACTAGGCCCGCGTGGTGGAGTATGGCCCACTCCCTCTCTCCCTTATTCGTTTGAGGAGGCCTTTGCCCTGCAGTGGGATTCTACAGGCTATTAACTTAATGCTTCTTCTACAAAACAAAGGGAAAAATTTCTTTGTGGCTTAAGGTTTGTTAAGTCCACGTTGGTCACACAGGACGTTTCTATTTATAAAGAAGAAAGTTATTTGAAAAACTTTCTCGACCTATGACTTAGCCCACAGACTTCTTATACGGACTAAGCCATGACTTAGCGAAGAAAATGTCTTTCTTTTACAAAACTATGTGACGTTTATTTTATATCTTTAGCTTATCGACGGTTAAGAATCAATACCTACCGTCTCGTCTATCTAACAAAATTAAAAATTTTACAGGAAGTGATGGAGAGGGCTATGCTCGGAGTTTCCCTGCGAGATCGGATCAGAAATGAAGAAATCCGCAGAAGAACCAGAGTAGCTGACATAGCCCAAAGAATTGCTAAACTAAGTGGGCAGTGGGCGAGGCACATTGCTCGCAGAACCGATGGCCGATGGGGCCGAAAGGTTCTCGAGTGCCGGCCGCGTACCGGAAAGCGCAGCGTGGGAGGCCCCCCACACGGTGGACCGACGACCTGGTGAAGGCGGCGGGAAACCGTTGGATGAGGGCAGCGCAGGACCGGTCGTTATGGCGATCCTTGGGGGAGGCCTATGTCCAGCAGTGGAAGTCCATCGGCTGAGATGATGATGATGACAGGAAGTGATAAAAAGTTTCATAATTTGCTCTAAAAATTGTCTCAATTAGTAGGTATCCGCTTAGTATCCTAAACGCCCCATTTTTTTTTAAAGTAAATATCTTCAATTAAATGTACATCTACACCATGTTTACAATTTTATTGTAAAACCTTTCCCTTCTCAAAGATTTTAATATTGTATTTTATCCAAGATTCGAGTTCACGGTTGAACAATTTTTAGTTGATAGCCTGAGGGTACAATATACGATAAGTCCAGGCTACAGGCTTTTTGAAAGGCACTGAACCTAGTGAACTGTAAGTAGGTAATAATAATTTTAAGAACTTCTTAAGAAAATATAACATTCGGAACGAATTTCAACCACGTTGAAATTGCTCTTAAAAAATTATTCATCGTCTGGATAAACGTTGACTTATTTTATTTTAATAATAGGTATTCTAATGAATTTTGAATATTCTAATGACGTTGAATGTTCAAGGCCGATTTCGAATGAAACAACCGATTGATTGCAAAAGTCAGGTTTGCCTCCAGTGCTGCCCTCAATCGTATTTTTTATTTGAAAACCTTTTACCTTGGGACCAACTTTGAAATAGCAAAAAAAACTGCTGTTTCATACATTTTGGTCGAGTAGAGCTATCGACATTTTCTATGGAATAGCAGATTTTTTTTTCCGTATAAAATTTAAAAGTTGGTCCCTGAGTGCATTCACACACGATGACGCATTGACGGAGCAGCAAACGTCGGTCCGTCATTTGTGAAGCAAGGAGTTGTATGAAACCGCACGTAGAAGCACACACGGTGACGCATTGACGCACCGGGTGTGGACTGACATCTGCCGCGCCGTCAGTGCGTCATCGTGTGCGAACGCACTTAGTAAAAGTTGTTCAGTTGGATGGTTTGAAGCACCTCCTAAAATATGAAACGCTTTTATCTAAAGGGGGTAAATCTACTTTTGTTTTAAAAATCGTATTATCTGTATATAGGGTCCAACTTAATATGCTGACACTTTTTTAAGAGGATGATCAGACCGTCAAACTGAACAACTTTCTCTATGGGACAACTATCGAAATCGCGAAAAAAAAATCATCTCTTCCATACAAAACTGCAAACCTACTCGAGCCAAATGTATGGAGCGGCTGATTTTTTTTTCGCGATTTCGATGTTGGTCCCATAGAGAAAGTTGTTCAGTTTGATGGTCTGAACATCCCCTTAAAAAGTGTCAGCATATTAAGAATGACCCTATATATCCGAAATAAACACGGACCAAGTCACGGGCAAAATTTAATCAACTATAAAGTAATTCAATCACGATTTCCGAGCCATAACTATTATAAAATAAGTAAACTTTAGTCCTAAACATATTTAACGTTTAACCTACGCATAATTAAATGTACTGTTGATATTGCTGCCGACATTTACTTAGGTTAAAAATACATAGTCCTACCGTTCTAACCCTCAGGCTGTATAATTACACCCGTTCCTTCAAAGACCCACGAATCAAGACATTTTCTCGCTTAAGACCAAAGCATAAGAGTTACGTTGCGTAAGAAGATTTCTTATGTGGAATGAAACGTCACGTTACAGCCTTGATTCAAAGTCTCCGAAGGAAATGACGCGAAAAACGATTTACTCGCTTTCTGATCTTTTACTTACGCACCGAGACTTGCCTGGTAGGGTTACCAGATGGAAAATTTAAAAGTCCTGACAATAAGCCTGATTCCCATAAAAGTCCTGAGATTTCGTCGCAAAAAGAAAAGTCATTCGTTTTTTGCACTTAAACTTCTATGGTTTTAGAATAGACATTGCAAAAATAATAAGCATGGGGTGCACTTAAAAGTCCTGACAATAAGCCTGATTCCCATAAAAGTCCTGAGATTTCGTCGCAAAAAGAAAAGTCATTCGTTTTTTGCACTGTCACCCCATTACTGACATATACAATAGCGAGAGTACTCTAGCGAGAGTACTCTAGCGAGAGTACTCTAGCGAGAGTACTCTAGTACTTATTATTTTTGCAATGTCTATTCTAAAACTATAGAATGAAAAATTTGAATTAAGTAACTACCTATCTAATTTTCATTCTATGGTTTTAAGAATAGAATTTTAAACCATTAGGTTTGAAAATATTGATGTTAATTAGGTACCTACATTGATTATGATTATACTATCCAAAGAAGATTATGTTTTTGTTTATGTGTTGTATACCTACTGTTTATTGAAAAATTGAAAAATACAAAGATTTCCAAAACACGGCCTCAATCTACGAATAAGAGAATAAATATGGAAGAGTAACTCCAAACAAAATCGAAATCATTTTTGAACCCATGAAAAATGACATTTTGTATGAGTTTTGGCGGCGAGTTACAATTTTTAAAGAACAAATTTAGAACGCGTTACAATTTTTTTGGTGCCACTTTTTGAGCTTCATTTATACTTCTAAACATTCTCTTATTCGTAGGCCTCAATCTTGTCAGGGGCCTGAACACCCAGAAATCTCAGGACAAATCATGAGATATGGTAACCCTATCTATGCCTGGGAACATTATTACGTAAATAATCTTACGTAATAATATTTTAAAGGACGTTAATATATTAAGCTTCCGTACTGGAATCGGATAAGACTGTATTAAAGAACTTAACATCCTTGTTTCGTCTTAACTCTTGTCTCTATATTAGATTGAAAGGTATCACAAAATCGACGAATATTTATTCATCACCTTCTCAGCCGATAGTCGTCCACTGCCGGACAAGGCCTGCCCCAAGGATCACCACAAAGACTGGACCTGCGTTGCCTTCATCCAACGGGTTCCCGCTGCCTTCACCAGGGCGTCGGTCCACGTGGTGGGGCTGCGGTTCTGCCATCCGATACGCAGTCGCCACTCGAAATCTCTTCTGCTCCATTGGTCAGCTGTTCTACGAGCAATGTACCCCGCCTATTGCCAATTTAGTTTAGCATTTCTTCGGGCTATGCTGGCTACCCTGGTTCTTCTCTGAATCTCTTTATTTTTGATTCGACCTCACCGGGAAACTCCGAGCGTATAGCCCTCTTTGCCGTTTGGATGACTTTTTATTAGGCATTTAGTCGGAGCGTTTTACGTCTGTTAGTTAAATAATACTGGTAATTATATTTTTTTCAAAATAAACTTAAAAAAATCTGAACCTAAAACTATCATAATCTTGATTATTATGCAGGTTGATAAAATTATAGTTACTTCGTAAGTTGAGGTTCTTGTGGGAAGATACTTATGGATACGGCGCTTGGTACGTTTTCTCATTGGATAGATAAAGTTATATTTATTTTATTAATACTTTTTATATATTTGAAATTTTTTACCAACTTTTATTTCATTACTAGTGTTTAAGAAATTATTAAATTAAATTAGTACCTAAATATTCAAAATAGAATTAAACTTCGTTTGTATGGAGAGCACTTACGATATATCCTAGAAAGTTAATTGATGTTCATTTCAAATATCTTTTGTGGGAACTTAATAATTTCTTTCTAAACGGATATACTTATCAATATTCCTCCAATCCGTGGAAGACACAAATGTTATCACGAAAATTGAAAAAGTTTTTAAATTTGGGGCTGTATTTTGCCTCCAAATTCGTCTTTTGTGTAGATCCGACATAATTATCGACTGCCAGCGAATAAAAACGTGTATGAAAAGAAAAATATTATTATCTGAATTTGTTATGATAAATTTCGTTGATTAAAAATATTTTGTTGTTGTTAAGTATTTTCGGTTATAATACCAATCATTGCCGCACTGATTGCCAAGCTGCGCACAGGTTAGAAGTATGTTTTTTGAATAATAACTTTCCAAGTAAATCTAGATGGTTTCAACTAAATCTCGACAAGTTTCATCCCTAAGAAAATCCATTTTCACACCAAACAAAGTTATTTTCTTACCAGTAGACTGAAAATATGCATTCTGCCTGGCTGTCAAGCTGGTTTTTTGGTGTGAAAAAAGATTTTCTCAGGGATGAAACCTCTCTACCTACGACCAACATTGACGTAACTTGTAAATGAACTTTTTCATATAACTATGAATGAACTTATTCATAATAAATGTTACGTAAAATTTGGTCGTCGAAATTATGATAAAACTTTAGATTATTAATTATTATATGGCTTTCACAAACTATCTTGAAAGCAGTCGAGCACAGCAGACAACACGGCTAGGCTTGGGGTTAATACAGACTTGGCTTTTCCTTTCGTAGGAGAAAGACAATAATATAATATAACTTATATTTCTTGTTCTTGTTCCATAACAATAAGTAAGTTGGCGACCGCAAAAGAGAAAAATTCATAGTAGAGCTAATAATAGTTTTTTCTCCGATTACCTAAACGCTTATTTAGAGGAACAACATTTTTTCTCTTTTCTATTAATCTTAGAGCTTCGCCTTTTTTGTGATGACATAGAGCTCGACAAATGAAGCATTTTTGTATTCTAACTCATTTTTAACCGTTTGAGTTCGCCCTTTGTGGCGTCGGGGACGATTTGTATTACAAAACAAGTTATTTTTGTCTGCTAATAAACTTCTACAAAGTATATTAATTACAAACGGCTCGTATGTAATTGATCTAAAGATAACAACATCGATAACAATGAATCACGTCGCGAGTAAATAAAACGTAAATAAAACAGACAACGCAATTATAGCATGTCACATTATAAAGTCCCCTGACCTACGAAAAAAGAGCAAATATTCCTAGAATAACAGAACCTAGGAAAAGCTATAATTGCATTTCGCATTTTTAAGATCATCCTGCACAGGAAACTCATACATAAACTGTTCATGTCGACGTCATAAATATGATAATCGTTTGATTCCGGGACTTCTTGCTTTGATCCAACTGGACTCGATAAAACAACTCCATCTTATTGTGTACAATTCAAAGCGTGTGCAGTGTGAAGCAATATTTCACTTGTAGTACAAAGCAAGTATTGTATGAGTGCCAAGAGAGAGAGCTCTAGTAGCCGACATTCTGTGCTCTCTGATCCACATTTGAAGTAACCTGAATCAAACTATTTTCGTATTTATGCCGTAGAAAATAAAAGTCTTCTCTGGGGACTTTAAATGTTGAAATGGACGGTAATTGATTGCCACATTGACTTCCAAGGTTCAACGCTGAACAATATTGTTCTGCAATACAATTGTCTTGCAACTTGACAATTCTTTGAACTACACCTGTATTACAGAGAACGATTTTTATAAGACTGTTGAGCGCGTTCCTGGAATTTATTTCAGGATTTGATACGGCATTTTCTCGAATGCAATTTTTTTTTCTAAGTATTGTTATCGTCCTGATGTCTAAAAAATATATTTTTTTATAGGATACAATATACGTGTTGGTCTTATTACACAAACGTTTAACTTATTACGGAAAACATTACGTTTTCCTCCGAAAATTCCTTCCGTGTACTACTATATCGCTTTACTAAAGACGACGTTTGTCGTGTTCATATTATTATTAATAATTTATTATTAATTATTGATTAAAAGAAACATGGGAAGGCCAAACATATTGTGAGTTGAAAACCTAAAAGACTGGCATCGTCGGCATCGAAGAACTCTTTTGGCTGATGAGTAAAATTCATAGATATGCTTATGCCAATAATGGAGATATCCAAAGAAGTAGAAGACGAGAAAAATGTCTTATTGACCGATAGAAAAACGATTTGCGTAAAGATACACAGGGCAGGGAAGATTGGTGTAGCTAGCTATTCATATAGGTGCAGACGCCAAGGCACGCCAAGGACTTATTTGGGTCGATGAGCCGGCAAAGTTAATAGCAACATATTGTTATGAGCTATGACCTACTCGTGTAGGTTAATCATGACTTTAATGTCTTAGTAACTTTCAGAAAAACTACAATTTTAGACAACATAATGTGTTTAGTGCATCAAGATCCACCATACGGTCTAGACGCAATACAAGTTCAGATTTAACTTCGCAAATAACAGAACAAAACAAGCCAAACCAGAAATATAATGAGGTAGGTCAGTAAACATACGATTAGAAACCATATAATAGTGCAAATAAAGTGCATTTCAACACGCAGTATGATGCATATCTGATGATTCTATAATGTTTTGATCGTGCTGGCTTGGTGTATCAAGCGCCTTGAGTTTTTTGCTTGGTTGTGTTCACTATAAGTTATTGTGTTCGGGGAATGTGTATTGGTTGTTGTGGGAATGCGCAGAGTTTGATTTTCTTTCTTAGTCCGATAGGTAATAAAACAAATGTTGTTTTTCTGGCATAATCGTTGTCTTAGATCAACTCTGCTCCCTGGGGGAGCCGTGTTGCTATACGTAATAGAGCTATTATATGTTTTCTAGCATAGACAAATTACTCTAGCGATAGACACGCTCGTTCAAACAAACAACATGTCACACAAAACAGCACAAAATGACACATTGCGGTCTGTCATTGCCATAGTGACGAAGTGAACTTGGGAACATCAATCAGGTGCGTACACCTCATTCAAGTGGAACATGTTGCTTCTATGCAAGGGCAAGTCTATCGCTAGAGTAATTTGTCTATGTTTTCTAGTGTAGAATTTAACAGATCGAATGAATGGGTCAAAACAAGATCAAAACAAATGTGAAAAATGTTACTTCCATTTATGGCATTGGACAAAACTGGAGCACTATTTATATTTTCATAAATTTTTTTGCGCATATTTCATACTTTACGGTTTGAATAGAAAGAAAACTCCTCTATTCTATTTGATTTTGATTATATTAACGCTGATCCTTGACACATTTCTGAGTCAAAGCCGGCCTGTGACATTAGGCAAAAAAATTATTTGTTTTCATTTTCTAGGTTTAGGTGCTCATTTGAACTTGTTATCACGAGCAACTAACAAATCAAAATATACCCGTATCAGACACAATTCTGACATTTGCGTGTTAAAATTTAATTAACATTACAATTTAAAATAGAAAAAAAATTAAATTATATTGTAACTTTACATCCGCATCTGCGAATGTAATCGACAAAAATAAATTCCGTAACTATAATGCTTAATAGAGATAAATCGAAGGATATAACATATTATTGCACTGACCCTAAATAATTGTGCAATAAAGGAGGATAATGATGACACGACATCTCCGATCACACTGATAATGTGTGTTCTTAATTAGAATTTGGATCAAGCTCGTATCCACGGGAATAATTGTGATTTCCAATGAAAACAACGACTCTGATTTCGTTGGTGTCTTTCGTTTGAAAATTATAATTTTATTATCAATTTAAAAAAAATCCACGACACAAAATTTTAGGAAGAAAAATATTATGACCCTTTTAGAGTTACAAAATTAATTTACCTTTTTTTTTATTTACTTAATTTAATTAATTTAGCTTAAAATCCATAACCTAGGACCTATCTATAGGGGTCACGGGCGAATACGGTCGCGACCGGTAGAAAAAATATAGCTATTTTTTTTCTTTTTTTTTAGCTATTTTTGGTTGATATATGTTTATTTTATCTTAAGTTTTTCATTGTGGGGTCTTCAAATTGTACATTTCATTAGTTTCATTTGAAATACATCAACGAAACCGACGTATCGCATTGATATCCTCGTAGGTACCTACCTAAAGAGAAACAGAAAACCGGTCCACTCGTAACGGAATTGTGTCATGCATGACATGATACAAAAACATACAAATATGCAGGTTGAGTGGCGAATTTCATCCTTTTTCTCATGTTATTTTAACTAACTATTTAATAAATATTGATGGTATGAACTGAAACAATTATCTTCAAAACCGATGGCCCATTTTGAAATAAAACTTACAAAATATGTAGTACTAAGCAAACTCACAAAACAAACAAATTTGTAAAAAACGGGAATAACAGCATTTTCCCTAAAACAACAAAATTATCCTCTCTGCATAATTCCCCAAGACAAGAGATATCCAAGTGCTTACCTAATGAAGCAATTTACTTAGCATAAAATGTATTTATTCATGTTTTATGAACTCGTAGCATTCTGTCCCACCTCAATCTAATTTCTTATTGAGTAAGTACCTATTACGGAAACAATAATTAGAAGAATCATTTTGACGTAACTAATGAATCGATCAATTCCTAGTTCATTCATCAGTTAAACCGAAGTGTGTTTTTTTAATGACCTATTTCGACGTAACTGGTGAATGAACTATGAATTTAAAATTCATTAGTTACGTCAAAACAAAAACATAAAATTATAATTAACACATTATCGAGTACCTACTACATAACGTGTAATATAGTGTATATAATACATTGAAAACACAACCTTAATAGTTACCTGAGCAATTAAATTTAATTAGTAAATTAGAGATCTTATGTTCTGTTATTTGAAATGCAAATTTAGAAGTTTGAGCTGCTATGTATTTAACACCCTTGTCATGTTTTATTACCTCTAACCTCTAAGTTTACCTTAAATTGTCCAACATATCTTCTTATTGTACTTGTCCTTATAATTAAAGAAAAGCTCTTAGAAATTCTAACTAAAATTTCTTTTTATAGGCGACCCGATTCCGAAGGAAATGTCAAGCTTTACAACTTCAGAAATTTGACGAAAAGATGTAACGCCATTTCATCCACTTGATAACACAAAATTTGTAATAAAATAATTTATTGCGTACGTACCGTAGGTACTTTACGACAAATTTTAAACATTATAAAATAATCTCAATTTATAGCTTCAAGTTCGTAACTTTGAGGCCACAAAGACCCGCATTAGGCCAAATTTTACAAACTTTTATCTCCCCTAAATGTTATAAAAAAAACTTACATTTTAGCGCAGATGTGTTGTAAATCTGGCGGTTAAACTGTAAACACTAGAGAAATACACTCACAGAACACTTGAAATTATATGCGGCACTTAACATCGTAATGTCATTTCCACTCGCGAACGCGACGACGACCGACACAGATCACACGTCCGACTACAACGGCAGATGCCGGGGCACTGAAGCTGTAGCACATAGCACGCTGGATTTTCCTCCCCCACCCTTACGCAGGCTTTTCCGCCACTTTTCGCACTCGCGGCTCGACGCACCGACACTTGAGGCGAAAATTATCGCCCTTTCAGCCGATTCCCGCATAATTGTCATTTGTTTCGTGGATTGCAAGTGGATAAACGCACCGGTTAGTACTTTATCAGTGAGTAAATAATCGGAAAAACTGTAAGTGGTCGTTTCTGGAATCCACGAGACAATAATATGAAACATAATGTAGAATCAGCGTTGTTTTGAAGCCGGAAAATCTGATGTTCCATACTAAACTACAAATCTACTCGAGCTAAATGTATGGGACAGGAGATTTTATTATTGCTCCGAAACGTTTGCTCCCTTAGTAAAAGTTGTTCAGTTTGATGGGTAGACTCTTAGTTTTAAAGCATGCTAATGATATCGATTTCACCCTGTAGTATACGTACCACTGCAGGGCACAGGCCTATCCCCCACAGAGGGTTTTGCGTTAGTCCACCACACGCGCCCAATAATGTTGAATGGTGGGCTACACATTACATACGGATCAGAATTTTTTCTTCAGCGTTATGCAGGTTTCCACACGATATTTTCCTTCACCGTTTGAGAGCAGACGGAATTACGTACATAGTTACAACACACTACTAAAAGGTTTCAACTGAAAATCAACACCCTGCTTTTTGCTGCTGTAGCATACAATTAATTACCATGTTTGTTCTGTTGATGTTTCGTTGTATTGTTGTTTTGTAAACTTATGAATTGTATTATTATGTGTGTGTTACTTATCCAAATAAATTATCTATCTATCTATTGTTAGCGGAAAAGAGGTTTTTGGCAGACCCCCCTCTGCGTGCTCTGTGGATTGCCCCTTGGTCTGCTGTCAATCTGACAGTCGGCGCACTTCCGCCTCGGCTCCGTGGGACGCGCGTACGCAATTCTGAACCGCTCCAATGTTTTATATAATTATCGAGGAAAAGTCCATTAAATGTATTCACCAGTGTCCAGAGAGTTTCAGTCTAATACTATCTATCTAACTTAGAAAAACTCATTGGTCCATGGCATGTCATCCGTGTGGATTCTAACCCGGACCCTCGTGATTGAATGTCCATACCTCTCCGTAACGCCACCGTCCATAGAGGTATTATACCAGGAATAGAGGAACATACAGCTGAGAGAGCGAGATGTACCTAGCGGCACCACTGTATAATAGAAAGAGATACGTGACGCTAGGCAATAGGACCGTTTTTTTAGTCTCCAATAAATTTTTACAATTCGGTTTCCGTGAATAATTGCGAATCTAAAGTGAAATCGTTGATAACTTTATGAAATATACTGACACTACTTCATTAATTTATCCACAACTTCACGTTAGACTCAGAATTATAGAGAATATTCGAATTTTTGCCTGCGAATAGTCTCCAAAAAACATCCAAAAAAGGTTCCATTTGACAACTCATGTTTGTTGCTCTATTCCTGGTATAATACCTCTATGTCACCGACGCTCTTGGTTTTATGTATTTAAACTATCTATCTAAAGTCAAATGCAAGACTGTAGACGAAAATGACGGATTCGTATCTATCTAGACAGGGCTACAAGATTTGGGTATCAAATTATTTCAATGCATATTATTATGCAAGTAAATTATGTTTGGAATATTATAATATTATGCTAGACAAATATTGTTGTTACTATCTATGGATTTTCGACTCCTGTGTAGGTCTCAGGAATATTATAGAAAAGCAAAACGTTTCGAGTTAAAATATTTATATTTCCCATTCACAATTTTGAACTTTTAACATTTAACTTTCAAATTCGTTTTGTTTTTTATCTGAACAATGAAGTAGTTTTTATTTTACTTTAATGTTTTGTCTGTTATTTAAAATATTCTCGTCTATCGACAGTTTCTGGCGGGATACGTTTTTTTTTGTTTTCTTGAAATATACTGAAGCTATTCTCATTAATAATTCTTCTTTATGTGGCAAATGAAATGTCCTTAAAACTATAGATTCTTAAACTTTGTGGTCCATGCTAACAACAAAACAATCAAAGTCGTCCTTAGACGAAAAAAGGTTAGGAACCACTGTTTTATACGATCTACTGATTGTTTGGGGAAAGGTCTCCAATTAGGTAATGTATGTACAAGGAATAGTGGAAATATTTAACTAGACGAATTGCTTCTTGGACCAATCTCATACTTTGATAAATTACTATTCGGATGACTCGCTTTTAACCTCAAACTTAAGACCGATACCCACCAAAGCGGAGATGAGTGAAGAGAGGAGATGTGTCGTAAATAACCAAACATTATCATCGTCAACCGATATACATTCCACGACAGGGCACAGGCCTACCCTCAAGATATGATCGTTACTCCACCATATACCCTCCCTATACGTTTTTGACATCCCCCTGTTATGCCAATATCGTAAGGTCAAAAGGTTTTGTGGGAAGCATCAGTTAATAAATAACCGACATCTCATAACGCGGCAGTCTGTCACAGAACGTTTAACATTGTTTCTACAAACATTCTCTCTGATCTATACGAGCTATTCCTTTGAACGATTACATCGTTAACCGACATTTAATGTGCATTGGTATATTTGGAGCAAGCACTGGGTTTGGTTGGCAGGTTTTCGGCTTTTCGATTTGTTGGTCTATTCGATGCATAGGAATTTAAAGTGTTTCATACAATTGACGCTAGAAGGCGAAAATCCATAAAAAGTAATTATTACACTAAACTAAAAGCCATAATAAGAATATCAATTATGACGTAACTTATGAATGGATATTTGTAGTTCATTCATTGGTTACGTCAAATTTGGTCGACTGCAATAACAATATCTGCAATCCTTTCATTTTAAAATCTCCAATATAGAAAATAGTGAGACAATTATTTCGAAATGGTTTTCGATTCAGCCCTCCAAAACAGTACAGTATTGCTCTGTTTTTGCTGCGGACAATTGGAGCGACTACGATGGGTCTACCGAGCTAGTGAATGAACTTAAGCAACCGACCTAGGGGCACCCAACCCTGAATGGGTACGGACCTCGGCATAGGGCTTTGCTACGGCGACGCGGCTGATTGGGTAGCGGAGATCGGTGAGATAAGAAATTTCTATCATAGGGTTGTAGTTTATCCATCCATTTAACGGATGGATAAAGCTCAGCCCCGTCACATTCCTGTCATTTACAATTAAATGAACAATTTACCGGGGTTGGTAATTATCATATTTCTTCAAGTCAAACATCGTATTCTAACAACGAACGAACTTAATCTTGAACTTTCAGAAATATAAACTCTGCTCAAACAGACGTCTGAAGATGCCATTTACTTTAGCTAAAATAATATTCCATCAAAATTAATAACAGTGAAATCTTAACTTTCTGATACCATATTAAATGGAAATGTTTTTCTTCGCTCTGGTTTATTTTTCTTCGCTCTTTCACTTCTAAATTGTGATATCGATTAATTCAGTCCCATTCTTGCTTCCGTCGGTTTAAAGACGCCTGTCGATTTTATCTAACGCCTTTGTTAAATCCATTAATCTGAAGAGGGAATACTGATGGTAAAGGCTTAGATAAAGTATACGGGGTGTAACAAAACAAACACCCTAGTGATATAAGTAATCACACTAGTAGTTCACTTCCTTAAGAGGAAGTGTTTCAGACAATCAAATTGAACAACTTTCACTATGGAGCCAACATCGGGAATAAAAAATCTGCTGTCCCATACATTTGAGTTCTACCACAGACCACCAACATCGAAATCGCGAAAAAAACAGCTGTCCCATACATTTTGGCTCGAGTAGGTTTGCAGTTTTGTATGAAGAGGCTAATTTATTTTTCGCGATTTCGATGTTGGTCCCATAGAGAAAGTTGTTCAGTTTGATGGTCTGATCATCCCCATAAAAATGTGTCAGCATATTAAGAAGGATCCTATATACGTACTATAGTTTTGTATGAAACTGTTGTTTTTTTTTCGTGTGAAAGTTGTTCAGTTTGATGGTCTGAAGCACGGAAGCACTTATGGAAATTTTCTATAAATCCTTATAACGGTTCCTTAACTCGAATTCAAAATAATATCACATGGATAGCTTTCTGACGTCATTTTTGACTCTACCACCGCGTCGGAAGGTATTCCGTTGTAGAGAATATGCGGCCAGAAACTCTACAGTCTTCAGTACAAATATCTTTAGAAAAAACAAAATAATAGGTATAAAGTACAATTAGGTACAAACACAATATTGAATTTATTAATAAATAAATAATAAATAACGCTCACAGGCACATACATTGTAATGATCCCAAACTAGCACTAAAGGCTTTTATTATGGAAACCATACAACAACGGCACGAACATATAACATCCATGACCGAACCGGGATTCGAACCCAGGACCCTGGTTTGGCAGTCCGGCGTGGTAACCATTACACCAACCGGGTCGTCATATTGGGTAATTACATGGGTGAAAGTGTTTCAGTATTGTAAGTAAAATCACCCCTAAGAGTATATTATCTACTTAGCCTACTACTTACCCTGCACTTTTACATCTATAGCAAAAAAAAGATCGTTCGATCGTAAACACTAAATATTGAATCCGACACGTATACGAATTGACCCCTTAAAATGCGCGAAACATATTGAAACCCCAAAGGGAGTTATTCTGTCCGTGAGTGTACTTAACTGTGTATAACAGAATTTTATCACCGGTACGTTTTCGCTTTGCCCCTGAATGCGTGTGAAATATGATAGGTGGGGCAAGCATACCAAGAATGGGTAGATTCCTTTATTCGGGGGAAAATTTAAATCTAAAGGGTAAGGTAAAGGGTAAATCGGAGCTTTGGAATGAATGAAACAATGACGGACTGACGTTTGCTGCTCCGTCAGTGCGTCATCGTGTGGGAACGCACTAAGTTGTAAATGGAAGCAACGGAAAATGTGAAATGGGTGTGAATGGGAAATGTAACATGTAGGAGAAACCTAGGGTCTTATTGTGTATCTAAATACCCGATGCAATTGGTACCTACCATACCAACTGACGACATGGTGTTTTTTGGCAGTTCTTAGCGATGCTACTTCTCAACATTTAGTTGATTAATTTCAGACAATGGATATAATGATCACAGAAACTAATAGATACTTAAAAATTGCGTAGTCATAATCCGTTATCTATCTTGTTTACGGTATACAATACATATAGAGGGTCCTTCTTAATAATATTCAGACACTTTTTTTAAGGAGATGATCAGACTATTAAACTGATCAACTTTCTTTATAGCATCAACATCGAAATCACAAAAAAAATCTGCTTTTCCATACAAAACTATACTTGTAAAAAAGAGACGCTTGCACTCGGATAAACAAGAATAACCTTGAACTATTAAAAATACACATCAATCATAGGCATGTAAGAGCGGGCGAGGAGGTAGCGAGATCGCAATGTTATAGAAACTAATTTTTCAAATTTTAACTAATTGGCGGAAATTTGCCTTGATCCCGGAAAAAAATATAAAAATGCACATGCAATAAAAAGGTTTGCTAGTCCTGAACCAGAGCCATAGTGTTGGACGGTGCGTCTTGTCACGAATTTGAAGTGATCTAGTTTCACGTCACGTAGGGATGTCCTGAGCCCAGATAATCTTCGTAATTACGGGACTACTCCGACAAATATATCTACATTGTATGAATAATAATCTGATACGAATTAGCGAACATTGTTTTTGATCCAAATAGTGAAGCAGGATGTTTTTAATTAACCGTGAACATCGTTGGTACTACATCCAAGAGGTCTGCAATGTAATGCAGTCAAGTTTTTGTTTAGAGGGCATTGAAAACCATTTCGATGTTGGTCCCACAGAGAAAGTTGTTCAGTTTGATGGTCTGATCATCCACTTAAAAAGTGTCAGCATATTAAGAAGGACCCTATAGATATACAGGGTCCAACTTAATATACTTACTGACACTTCTGAACTACTACTTTCTCTATGGACCAACATCGAAATCGTGAAAAAAAAACGGCTGTTCCATACAAAACTGCAAACCTACTCGAGCCAAATGTATGGAACAGCAGATTTTTTTTCGCGATTTCGATGTTGGTCCCATAGAGAAAGTTGTTGAGTTTGATGGTCTGATCATCCCTTTAAAAAAGTGTCAGCATATTGAGAAGAACCCTGTCTGTAAATGGAATAATTGTTCAGAAAATCTAGATGCCGCGTCACTAATAATATTTGCAATTCATCGTATAATTACGAAGATATTTAGTATTTACTTACAAAAAAATTCAATAATATGTTCGTCTAAATTAAATTGTGTTTGCCTAATTTAAGCCTAATTCTTAGTTTTATCACACTCAAAATCAATGTAGGTACGAGGTTTGATAGCCAAGGTACGAGATTTTTCTTTGCTTTGTACTAGGAAAACTTTTCTAGGTTTGGCAACCCTGGTTCGTTTGTTTGTTAGGCCTCTGCACATTGCAGCGATAATATCGCTGCGATTTTGCGATAATTGTTTCCAGTACATTTTGTATGGGGACGCGCGATCTTATCGAGTGATAATATCGCTGCGATTTTTTTCCGATGCAATCTCTTTAGACCACATTTAGTGGTGGGGCGCATGCATGACATATCGCTGCGATTTTGCGATATTTATTTCCAGTACATTTTGTATGGGGTCGCGCTCGATCCTACACACTGCCGATGCCGCGATATTATCGCGACCTGACGCAATCTCTTTAGACTACGTTCAGTGGTGAGGAGCATGCGTGACGCGAATCGCGGAATCGCTGCAGTGTGTAAGGTGTCGCGAAGTCGCTGCCGAGAATATCGCGGCAATGTGCGGATGCCTTAAAAACAGCTGAAACAATTTTGTATAGGTACTTATAGTAGGTACCTATAGGAGAAACTTTTTTTGAAATGTTTGTACGTGGATGTACGTGGACGTATTAGGGTACGTGGTACGTGCGCGAGTCCGACTCGCACTTGGCCGGTTTTTTGTAAACATCTTTTATTTACAGACACAACAGTTTTATAAAAGTAGGTAAGTATAGATGACACACCATATTAAACGAGAACAGACTGCAAATACTCGAAACATGCAATGGTCGATAGCAAACATACCGTGTGCAAATAGTATCGCCACATCACCACATGGTCTTACCTACCTACCATAACAATTATACTCTGTTTATGCTAATTATAATCATAAAAATAGATTAACTGTGAGTCATTGAAATATACGAGTAATATGGGTACATTGTGATAAACTAGAACAAAGGACATTGGAGTATCTGAGAAATAAATAGAGAAAAACTTGTTCAATAAGTACAAAAAAACGATCAATGCCTCTCACCTGCCTAAGTGACGTCATATCTACGTCATCATCATCATCAGCCTATCATCGTCCACTGCTGAACATAGGCCTCTCCCAAGGCGCGCCACAAAACTCTGTCCTCGGCCTTCCTCATCCAGTCGCTCCCCGTCTATACTCTTTTAGGTCGACTTTTTCCTATTCCTATTTTGCTTTCTGGCCAATTGTGATTACCAAAAGTAATTTATTTATCAGAAAGATATACTATCCGACGTATCTTGGACGTTATTAAAGCTATTTTAAGAATAAATGAGAAGTGTTTCAAAACTATGTTTCTGTAATTCAAAATAGCCTTAAAATTTCGTTGCTATTTGGAACGTAGTTTAGGTGTACGAGATGATCCTTGAGGTAAGATGATCGGTAACCTATCTTACTTTCGAAATTTTACTGACCGAACACGGACTTGAAAGAAATACGGACCGGACTAAAAAGATGTCAAGCATGCAAGGTAATACAATCTCGTTTCGTTTGTTCTACAAGGGACCTACACTCACACAGATGCACTAGCTCTAGGCGCAGGGACCAACCCGTCCCCTATTTTTGATACTTTGTAAAACGTCATTGATCGTGTTTAATTTGCAATATAATTAAACTTCGTTTGTATGGACTCCATTGGAGCGCGGTCTGCCTCCGTGATCTAATGGTTAAGAGCATTGGGCTCTTGACACGGAGGTCGTGGGTTCGATTCCCACGGGGAACCTAGTAAAATTTCACTTTGTGCGTTTTTCCCCAGTTGGTTAGGACATTGCAGGCTGAGTCACCTGATTGTCTGAAAAGAAAGATGATTCCGTGCTTCGGCTGGCACGTTAAGCTGTTGGTCCCGGCGGTCTCTGGTGGTAGTAGTCGTTACATAAAAAAAACCACGTCAGAGGCCGTAAGGCGGTTTGAATAAACTCTGACACCAGGGCTTGCAACCCACTCGATAATAATAAATATATTGGAGCGCGCTAGAGGGCATATCCTCCAGGCGGGCGTGTGAGGAACTGTATTTTATCAGTACAGGAAATTTATTTGAGATTAGACTGAAAGAGATGTTAGGTATTATTTATAAATAAATAAAATTATATAAGTCAAGGCTATATTCGGGTAAGTACATTAAATGGACTAGATAATTTGTGACAACGTCCAAGATATTTAATTATTTATATCTAGGGTCCTTCTTAATATGCTGACACTTTTTTAAGGGGGTGAACCTTGAACAGACCGTCAAACTAACAACTTTCTCTATGGCACCAACATTGAAATCGCGAAAAAAATCTGTAGTTCCGTATAAAACTGCAAACCTACTTGCAACTTGAGCCAAATATACGGAACAGTTGTTTTTTTTTCGTGTTTTCAATGTTGGTCCCACAGAGAAAGTTGTTCAGATTTATGGTCTGATCTCCTTAAAAAGTGTCAGCATATTAAGAAGGACATGTGCGTATGGATTGAGGAGCCTCATTTGCTATTGAAAAAAGGATCCTATCTATGCCCATTTTGTACGAAATTTTTGATTTTATAGGCCCAATCCTGGAATTTGTAGCAAAAGTATATCGAAGTTACATGAACATAAAGGTGGCTCCTCACATCAGATGCATCTGGTTCACAAATTCCAGGATTGGGCCTACCAAATCAACAAATTTCCTACAAAATGGACATAGAATCCTTTTTTCAATAGCAAATGTGGCTCCTCAATATAATATTTATTTCAGAGTCATGGATGTTATGTATTCTATACAGGGTCCTGTATAGAATACATCATGGGGTCATGACTCTAAAATAAATATCCATTATTCACTAAACAAATAATTGGGATTCGAACCCGCGACCCTCTGATCAGCAGGCAGGTTAAATTGAGCTATCGGGCCGCCGGAGTTGCTCGTCTGCTCTGTAACATAATGTGACTGCAGTATTGGAAGCTTGTAAACATTTTTAATAGATCAAACATTGACTTTATGGATATTTCTGCGCGTCATTATCTCATTCTATCTGTGAGATTATCTTCTGACAGTATCTGGGCGCACGGTAGTGCCCCCGCCAAGTCGAGCAAAAAAGCGGCAGTACCATCCTTTTCTCGAAGCAGTACAGGCCATTTTCGACCCCTATAGCTTATTTGTGGAACTTTGTTTCGCTTTGTGGTAGGTTTTCTTTTACTTTTGGAGTAAACCTATAAGAACAAAAAAAAAATCTGCCGTCTCATAATTTGAGTCGAGTATGGCGCTGCAGATTTTTTTGCGCTGACTGGTTTGCTGCCAGTGTAAAAAGTGATCTGATGAGTTTGATGGGTAGAGTAGATATGTAGTGATATTTTTCCTTACACCCTGTATTTAGACTTTCCTTTGAACACAGGTTTCATATGTAGGTATTTTATCGAAAAATGAGAAATATACTATACCAAATAAAGCCCAGATGTTGAAGTTATTTGTTATATTTTTCATTAATTTGTCGGTCTTGTATGTCTTTCAAATAACGAGAAGATAGCTTCTAAAAACCAGCAAAATATGGCCCGGTCCTGCGTTTACGTAGTGGGAATGTCTTACGTCTTAATTGATCAAACATTGACTTCATGGATATTTCTGCGCGTCATTATCTCATCTTAGACTCCAAATGATCTACGCGTCCGTACTTTAGTATTCTACAGAGAAGCATAATAACTGCCCGTGTGCTTAAAATAAAACAGAGAAATAAAGTTATTAAAATTAATACGTTCCGATAACAGTATTGCAGATAGCATTATTGAGAACAGACGCGTAATTCTGTGAATTTAATTATTAGCGCAATGAAGGTCGTGTTTCTGATATTGTGTTTAGTGGCGACGAGTTTTTCGTATAGGTCGCGTAAACATGGTGGTAAGTAGACTGTTAAAAGAAGTTTATTCCGAATGCGTAAATGCGCGCTGCATACAAACGAAGTCTGGCAATATTTTCAATACTCACCAATTAAACTCAATGAAAATTTTCAGAAACAATCTACCTAGAAACTAATCTCTATGTTCGCATGAAATCATATTTTCGTTAAAATACACTGTTGTTTTATTTTAGTGCTAGGATTAATTTAAGATTTGTATGGAAATCTTTGAGGCAATGTAAATTTAAAACTATACATTTTAACGAAAATATGACTTCATACAAACATAAAGATTAGTTTCTAGATTGTTTCTGAAAAATTTCATTGACTTTAATTGGTTAGTATTGAAAATATAAGCAGACTTCGTTTGTATGGAGCCCGCCAACGGTAATATACGCTTAAGAGGATGGTGCAGCTAGCAGTTGTTCAAACAAAAAGCGAAAATGGTTTATAGCCCAGTCATTTTACGGAGTTTTGTTAGGAGGAGTAGAGAGTAATTATAAATTGTACCTACTTTTAAACTGTTACAGGCTAAGATGTTTTTATATGGTTACACGTAGGTACCATTTAGTGACAAAAAGACTACCAGAAAATATATTTTGAAAATAATCACTACGCAACATAGAAATCAAAATTACCTCCCAGAAGGCTATAAACTTATTAATTTTAGTACCAATGCACTCTTTTAAATTAGATTCAACAATATAATTGACTTTTGAGCAATAAATAGCCATCGAAATAAAAAAAAGATGATTCATTAGAATACGTATACAAATGTATTTTTCAAAGTTTTCTAAGCAGACAAATATATTTAAACGTGAAAAAAATAAACCTATGGCATAAGAATAGTTAGGAATAGTTAGTAATAGTATAGAATGGATTCTCCCTAGTGCGTGCGTGCCTCAAACTTCAGGCTTTGTGCCCCCTTCCCCCTCCACCCGCAACGTACCGCTATTGCCCACGGGCACTGTTACATAAAACATTTATTGTACATTTACGGTATCTATATCGCAGACGCAAGCCCTGACTGACTATTTGGTTAAACCAATATGACATTGAAGTAGCCTTGAACGCGTCTGTCATGCGAGTTTCGTTTCTATTGTGTACTTATTATCTTTCTATTCTTATGCCTATGGTCTTGGCAATAAAAAATAAACCTCCTCTAATAATCCGCCTCTACCGTAATTATTCATAATTACTTATGTTGTTGTTCAATAAAGAATCTAAGAATCCTCTTGCAGGTTGCACACTTACCTCCAGGCCTCCTAACCCTCAATCTGGATGCTGCGGAATTGACAACAGTGGCTACAACTTGATCCTTGGTAACATTTAATGTAAAACACATTTTTTATTGATCACCGTTACAATAGGTGTTCAAACGTTACGATAGACCTAGATGCGACTTTGAATGAACTAAGGAATTAGCACAGGTCCATCACTCATTCCCCGATTGGACTCATTCACTGGTCGTCGACAGACGTTGAAAAATAAAATAATCTGTGTTAATTAAAATACCTATGTGAATTAAACATTTTTATTTTATCAAATAAATAACATACTTTTGTTAACTTTAGAATTTAGTTATAAAGTACATAAATCCAGGAAGTGGTAGTTGCAGCAATGTTTTTCAGTATCCCGAAAGGGGTTACGATCGTGAGTTTATGTATGTACCTAAGTATGTATGTTTAAATACTTAAATATCCAGGTTATTACCGTGAAAAAAGTATGGAACCCCCTGCCATTTTTTTTTGGTCTAAACATAGTTGTGTTACACGAAATTTTATATTTTTTTGGCACGCAAGTGTGTTGAAAGACGTCCTATCCTATGAAACGCGTGAGCGTTGGTTATTTCAGTCTCTGCTCATTTACAGCACTCTCCTGCGGCTTGTACTGCTGCTGCAATCCAGTCTCGACTGTAATGACTAACTTAGCTCACTCTTATCATATTTTAGGTACTATTAAATACCTACCTTATTTCAGGTGGTGAAAAAACGACAATCAGGGAGCATCCATGGTTGGCTCTAATAGAGTATACGAGTAGAAGGAGGAAGCGCAATGAATTCAGATATGAAACTAGCTGCGGGGGTGCACTGATCAGTGGCAAATATGTCCTGACGGCCGCTCACTGTGTTACGGGGGCTATACTGATGGAAATCAGACCGTAAGTACACCACTTCGGCTGCTTTTCCACCAGAGATGTGCGAGGAAGCTAAGCTCATTCCTCTCACACAACTCGTGCCTCCATTTCTGGCTTGTTTTGTAGGTACCTATGTAGAAAGACTTCGCAACTTTTAGCAATTTTTCCTGTTATTTCCGTTGTAAAAAGATAGACTTTTTGGTCGCAACGTCGCAAGAGATTAATACTCGTAGTGCTACCGTGCTACCTTCGGCCAAAATAACCACTTTCGGTGTGACATTCGGTTTTCACCTTGTAAATAATAGGGTCACTTTCCAGGACAAGCGTCCGTTTAGGCGAATATGATACGAGCAACAACATCCACCAGCGCGACTGCGTCACCACTTATACAGGGACGGAATGTGCGAGCCTACCCTTCCGAGTTGCCATAGACCACATTACTCCTCACAAAGAGTACGACGAGGAACGTGACATCGATGACATCGCTCTAATCAAGTTGGCTAAATTGGTACACATTACAGGTAAGCTGAAAATTGATTCCCAAACATCTTAAGAGCCATATCACACAACGGATTTTTGAGCGTAGAGATTGACGGAACCTTAGAGCGTAAAAGCGTAAAATAACACATAACGAAGTGTGGTTCCACCATCAGAAATTTCACTGCGATTACGCGGCGATATCGCGGCGATAAGTGCGTTCATAGACGATGACGCATTGACGCAGCGGCAGACATCAGTCCGTCATTTGTGAAGCAAGAAGTTGTATAAAACCGCACGTAGAAGCACACGATGACGATGACGCACTGACGGAGGGACAGATGTCAATTCATAGAACCTCAACCGGTGCGTCACGACACCGCGTGTGCTTCTACGTGCGGTTTTACACAACTTCTTGCTTTACAAATGACGGAATGATGTCTGCCGCTGCGTCAATGCGTCATCGTCTATGAACGCACTTATCGTCGCGATATCGCCGCGTAATCGCAGCGAAATTTCTGATGGTGGAACCACACTTCGTTATGTGTTATTTGTTATGCGAAGTATGGAGGGCTCATCTATATTTGCTTTAATCGCACACACGCACTTGTGGATGGCATATTTGTTGGTAAAATATTTGGGCGAATACAGCGTAGCCGCATAACAAATAACACATGACGAAGTGTAGTTCCACCATAAGGCGTATCGCTCATACATTAGCTACATCAACGCGCGTTCAAGGCTTCAAGAAACGCGACTGGAAAGTTATACGTGGGTGGAAAAATCGGTAAGCAAAGTTTGTGGAAAATGTGAATGTAATTTCTATTACAACGAAAAAAAAATATGAGTAACTTATCAGTATAGCTTCACCTACCACCTCCATCCCCAATTTATTGCAGAATTCATCCGACCCATATGTCTACCAACATCAGATGTGACCCATCACCCTCCACGCAACCTCAAGCTCCAGGCAGCCGGTTGGGGACTCATGTATCAGAAGCGTTTCAGAACCTGGACCAAGGAGTTCACTAGCAATGTGAAGCGAGTTGTTGATCTCCCATATAGAACCAAGAAAGTGAGTAACATTGGTACACCCCATGGCTTTAGGTCTGCCTAAACAGTATAGGTAATATAGGTACCTACACTACAAGATGTTACAAAATTAAAAATAAACATTTTAATCTTTTAAGGGAATTGTTTAGACCATCAAAGTGAACAACTTTCACTATGGGACCAACATCGAAATCGCTAAAATAAAGTTTAGTATGGAAAATCTTTTTTTTTTTGCGGTTTCGTTATTGGTCCCATAGTGAAAGTTGTTCAGTTTGAGTTTAAGTTTTGATCCAAAAATGATCTTTCATTTCAGCAATGAATGAAAGCGCTAGCGTGCTCTAAATGCTCTAAGTGCTCTAAAATGTATCCATACATTTTAAGAATCTTGTTTTGGTAGTAAGTAGGATGAATGTGCCCGTGAGGTGGTTTGAGATCGAGTTTAGTAAATTTTGAATTTTAAAAACCAATGAGGTGTTTCATATTTTGAAAAATATGACCTATGTTGAAACCATGACAATTCGATTCTGATCTCGATTCTAAACAAATTGCTTTCTAGTTTTGCGTTTTGCATGCTATGACTCAAAAACAAATGCAACAATTTTTCAGGAATGTGGTCGAGAATGGAGCGAATACATAGGGAGAAGGAAATTATGCGCTGGCGGCGAAAAAGGAAAAGGTACATGCTTGGGAGATTCCGGTGGACCCCTCATGTACAACAATAGAGGAGTCTTCGAAGTGGTGGGCATCGTCAGTTACGGTGCCGCAGGAGAATGTGGCATGAGGACCGTTCCCGATGTCTTCACGAAGGTCATCGCGTACAAAGACTGGATTTTTCAAAACATTCGATAAATAATGAAAGACATTTCCTATACCTATTTATACTTCATTCCAAATAAGGACGACAACACATTTTAACTTTTAAACAAATGTTATGTCAAGATTAACCCAATTGTTTATGTAGGTAATGTGCCTGGCATATACGGGCTTGACGGATTAAGTAAGTCTAAATAAAACTTCGGCTGATTGTGGCCGAAGCTGAATGTGTGGCTAAAGGTGCATCTTTGGCCGAAGTCGTAGTTTCGACAGTGTCAGACCGAAACTTCGGCTTCGGGCACTAGTCACTAAGAGTCAAATCAATTGTATTATGTTACCGCATTTATACCTGATAATAAAATTAATGTAAGTAATACCAGTAGGTATATTTTGAGTTCTCGAGTCAACCTGTTGTCAACATAAAATACAGTATCCATTAAAAAAATCTGTACTCTAGACTCAAATAGTATTATTGTGATAGGATCCATGTTCAAATCCTATACTAAACCCATAAGTCATCATGACGTACCTAAGCGTGTTAAGTTAATAACTTATCTAAGGGCCTGTTTCACCACTTCTGAGTAAGTTCTTGTTAGCTTATCCGACAGATATTTTGACATAATTTCATTCAAAATATCTCAAAATATCTGTCGGATAAGCTAACAAGAACTTACTCAGAAGTGGTGAAACAGGCCCTAAGTATACGAATGTATAACGATTTCATAGGTGCCTGTATTTCTTTGTCAAATGTATAGATGCGATTAAAATAATTAAAACCTTGTTGTTTTTCTTTTCTCGTCTCTAATGGGGTATCGGACCATCAAATCAAACCAAACAACTTTCACTGTGAAAGTAATTTTCACAGCTAATAGAGAAATAGGGAAAGAAATTTGTTGTTCAAGACCCATTTGGGTTTATTCATTTTCTACGGAACTTAAATAGTAGGTACCGGGGGGTGTAGCCGGGGGACTTTATAATTACCAAAAATTAAAACCGACTTCAAAACTAAAAAGGTAAAAATAATAATATTGCAGTCGTTGACTTTTGCATTCGAATCTATAAGAACATGAATTTGTCTTATCGGACTCGGTGTCAAGACGGTACGATTCGCAACTGGGCTTGCAGTAATTTTTTGGCTTGGCTTGGCTTGACACCGACTCCAATAAAACTAATTAATGTTCTTATAGATTCGAATGCAAAAGTCAACGACTGCAATATTATTATTTTTACCTTTTTAGTTTTGAAGTCGGTTTTAATTTTTTGTTAAAAATTTTTTATTTCAAACTTTTCAGTGTTGAAATCTAGGTGAAATACATTAGTTCGACTAAGCAGTTATAAGTACTTCAATGCAAAGGATACGGTGTACGCTCTACACCTCACTCGATTTAAAAAAATCCAACCCATGTTTAGTACAACATTTCTGTTTTTGGGTTACTGTTATCTGTCTTTATGCCATATTTCGATTCAATAGATGCGAAAATGAGCGAATTATTCAAGCGGGGCATACCGACAGACAGACAGAATGGACGAAAGTATAAGGGTTCTTTGTTTGACTAAGGAGCCCTTAAAACGACGAACATTTCCGACCGCCATGATCAATTAAATCTATGTGTTTCGGTACCTATATCCATGAAGTTTAAACCATAAAGTTATTATACGTTTAAACACAATAAAATGACCAAGAAGTTTTAAATATATAGGCATATAAAGATTCTTGGTTATGACAGTAAAAAAAAACATAGTTTGACAGTCCCCATCAAAACATTGCTGGAGTGCGATTTTTGAACATCACACGTTCGAATTAGCAGTAGAAAGACGAAATATGCATAATCTCCATAGTAATTTTGACATTTTCTACCGCTGACTTGAACGTGTGATGTTTAAAAATCGCACTCCTGAAGAGAATCGACAAACAAAAACGTCATCTGTGTCACGGGCCTGAAAAAAAGATGGACGTAATATCCTTTTATTATATAAGAGAAGAACCCATGTATTATATAGTGTTTGCGTCGTAGAAAGAGAAGGTAAGTACTAGAAAGAAGCACGTGTCGTGTCATACTCACTCAGTAAGAGATGCACATAGCAAATTCGCTCTAGTTAAAAATTCGCTCTAGTTAAAAAAGAAGATCGCTACTTATTGCCGTCCTTATCGACGTAACCACTTTTTTGTTTGACGACGGCTGTCTGACTCCGGAGGCAGACATCTAGATACATACAAATTGTATAGGATTTTATGACTATCGCTATCTCATACGCGTTTACACTTCACATCTTTCTAGTGTAACATTACGTCCGTATTTTTTTCAAGTCCGTGATCTGTGTACATATTTGTTATTTTGTAGATTTCAACAAGCGCTGAATCAATTTCGTGGGACCACCTCGGAATTATGACCTACCAAACAAAATAAGAATCATCAAAATCAATTCACAATAGGCGGTGCAATCGCGTAACAAACATACAAAAAAAAAAAAAAAAAAACATACGGGTCGAATTGAGAACCTCCTCCTTTTGTTGAAGTCGGTTAAAAAAGGTTACCGATTGACGTTTAGAAATTATTGTAAGGTACTAAATGACTAATAAGAAAACCTGTGTATTATAGATCACAACCCGCCGTAGAATTAGGTTATGATCCATAGGCCAAGTATTTCGCTTACGCTGATAGACGGAACATCAGTGTAACCGCGTATGAGACAGCGATAATTTCATCCAGTAATACCATAGGAAATCAAACTCCCATAAAAATGGGTAAATGAACTATGATATTTTATGTACACACAGCGTGTGTGTACACAAGTGCGATTTTGAATCTCATTCGGTGAGCTCAGCAGTTGAAGATGTCAAAATTACTTTGGAGATATGCATCTTTCTACTGCTGATTTGACTTTCAAAAATCATAAATCATACATAGCGATTTTTGAAAGTAAAATCCACAGTATAAAGATGCACATCTCCATAGTTATTTTGACATTTACAACTGCTGAATTCACCGAAAGAGATTCCCGCGCCGCTCGTAGGGTGAATACTTACAGTCATTTGAGTCTAGTACGATTTCACTACATGTGCGCACCGCGCCTTCGGCTGCTTAAAAATAACCAGGGCCTCTAGAAAAAGTACTTTCGATTAGCATTAACAACAGTAGAAAAAATAATAAACGTATGGACTTGACGTATGGTGGAGAAAGAAAACGTCAAAATGTTTCGATCGCCGATGTCAAATCCATACATTCTGTCATTTCTACTAGCGTCTACGCCGATAGAAATGTTACCTTGTAGCCCCTGTAGTGCGATTTTTGAAAGACACCCGTAACTCGCTGTAAACAGCAGTAGAAAATGTTAAAATTACTATGGAGATTATGCGTCTTTCTACTGCTGATTTGAACGTGTGACTTTCAAAATTCGCACTGCTGTTCTCGCGCTTTTCAGAGCGTCGCGCTAGCTGCGACAAGTACTTAGTATGGAAAAAATAGAGTCGGCACGCTAGTAGAAAAATCATACTAGACGGGCTGGTACCCATTGAACATAATCCGCCTCCGTGGAACTGCCTCCGTGGTCTAATGGTTAAGAGCATTGGGCTCTTGACACGGAGGTCGTGGGTTCGATTCCCACGGGGGGCACCTAGTGAAATGTCACTTTGTGCGTTTTTCCCCAGTTGGTTAGGACATTGCAGGCTGAGTCACCTGATTGTCTGAAAAGAAAGATGATTCCGTGCTTCGGATGGCACGTTAAACTGTTGGTCCCGGCTACTGTCTCTGGTGGTAGTAGTCGTTACATAAAAACCACGTCAGAGGCCGTAAGGCGGTTTGAATAAACTCTGACACCAGGGCTTGCACTTGCAGGCCACTCGATAAGAAGTAGAAGAACATAATAATAGCACATTATGCAATATGCAATTATCAATTTATTGTTACCTGTTGTGTCATTATAATAACGAGAATACATTTTAATAAAGTTATTTATTTGGATCAAATCATAAATTATGTTGTTAACTTATAGAACATTATCATATTTAATGTAAGATATGATACACACCTTTTCTGGTAAGCTATATAGAGGCTCATATTCTGTACTATAATTGTAAAACCTTGCTAAAACCTACAGTTAAATGTCAAAATCCATACATTTAGCTCGAACTTAAGCATCAATTACATTGAACAATTTGCAGGGAGCCAACATTTAGTGTAGGGTAGGTAACCTAGTTTAAGGTGTACCTACAGAATCAAATGAGATCAAAACCCGAACCTGATTTTTAGTAGGCTTAGGTAGGTAAACTGGTTTTCGCTTCTTGTATGAAAACAATCATCTCGAAAACATTACTAGAACTAAAAAAAGAAAGCAATGCTACCTAACATTATTTAATAAAGAATCTAACCAGCTTTACGGACATTGCCCAATTAGGACAATGCCTTAGGGCCTGTTTCACAACTTCTGGGTAACTTCTCGTTAGCTTATACGACAGATAGTTTGACATATTTTGTATGAAATAATGTCAAAATATCTGTCGGATAAGCTAGCAAGAACTTATTCAGAAGTGGTGAAACAGGTCCTTAGTCTTCCAGTTTACAAATAATAAATGACCTATACTCTTTCCTACCTAAACTAGATATACCTACTTTGACTATTATAATTATCTACTTGTGTACTATCTACCTACATACACCTACATATTGAATTTACCTTTATATACCGTGTTGGAGTGTCACTGTATTCCATTTCTCTTATACGTATATTTTCAATAAACAGATGTTCTTCAAATACGCGAATTTATAGTAGGTGACCAATTGAGTCTGCCAGTTGCGAAGACCCATATATTTTTAAAATATTCGTCGCTTGGAAAACTGAAGAAAAAATACATCACTTAAAAACGCAAAACAGCTACAACTCCGTACCCTACCTATACGAAAAAATTGGTAAAGTAGTTTTTACGTGATGCTCGAACAAACAAACAAACACACAAACAATCAAACGAATAGACAAACAGACATAAAAAAAACCTCACTAACTATTCTTTATGATCCAACCTTAGACGATTTATATAGGGACCGCCTCGCCTTAGTATTTGCCCTCTACCAAAGTGCCAGATCAAACAATCTTACGCATTTACATACAATTTTATACCTTATCTATAACTAAACAGCCTTTAATTGCGGA
The DNA here is from genome assembly GCA_963693445.1 of Agonopterix heracliana. Taxonomy (NCBI): domain Eukaryota; kingdom Metazoa; phylum Arthropoda; class Insecta; order Lepidoptera; family Depressariidae; genus Agonopterix; species Agonopterix heracliana. The sequence continues at coordinate 5,596,332 of OY856326.1, forward strand.
ACAATAATTTCGAAACTATCGCGTTTGGGGTTCACACAACACAGTTTTTCATGAATTTTAACATTCAAAATTAAAATCTAAAGTAATGGAATAAAGTCCAAAGTTGCTGCCTCAAACATACATACCTCATGCTACCAAAAAGTGGCAGATAAGATTGTTAGTAGAATAAATAAATACTCTAAGGGCCTGTTTCACCACTTCTGAATAAGTTCTTGTTAGCTTATCCGACAGATATTTTGACATTATTTCATACAAAATATGTCAAACTATCTGTCGGATAAGCTAACAAGAACTTACCCAGAAGTGGTGAAACAGGCCCTAAGGATTCAACTCACGTCGACGACATCTATCATGGTATGTTTTACAGGTTAACCTAACTAAAGCTGCTGGCACGTTCACAGACACATACAAATGAGTTTGATGAGACATTCAGCGTGCAGTGAGACAAAGGCATTGCGTAAATGTGTGGCACGCGCCAGCTTTAGTTAACCGACCTCTATTTTTAATGCTGTTTTTTGTTGGAGCTTCTAACCCTGAGGCAATGACAGTTATCCATGGTATGGTATGCTTAACTACGTTTAACTAGCGGTTACAAAATACCTCATGAAACCTCTTCCGGCTTACCCTTGGCACAGCCCTTGGTGTACCTTATTTTCAAGGTGGAAACAGGGTAATTTTAATATGACATCTGACCACCCTTATTGAGATTACAAATCACAAAATTTAGTTTTAACTTTTAAATTATTGTCTTTAACACTTGCCCGATGAATGAAACTATTAAAATGCGTTTTATTATTAATGTTTCCTGCAATAAAACGTGAATTAATGTTAACATACCCGTGGAATGAAATATTTTCTTTGCAACGTTCATGCAGTGCGGCTCTTGCATACTAAAACGCTGCACGCTACCATGTTGTGAACTTAAAGTCACCCACTCGCAACAAATTACAATGAATTAAATTATTACGAAATAACTATTCATCGAAATATAGAGCAACCTACAACGTCCCTGAGAGCAACAAACATTTTTATGAAATTTTTGTTGTCTGACTCCGATGTCAGACCATAGAGGCTAGAGCAAAAATATGGCTACGTCAATAAGGACAGCAATAAGGTAGCGATCTCCTTTTTTAACTAGAGTGAATTTGTATTATGCATCCCTCAATGAGTAAATGAGACAAAACACGTTCTTCGTTCTATTACTTGCTCTTTCTACGTTATGATCTGTAAGACTTCGGTTTTTATATTATCATTTAGTAGCTTACAACAATTTCTAAACGGCAATCGGTAATCTTTTTGGTAATTAAAAATTCCCCCGGCTACAGTAGGTACTAATTCAGCAGTGCAATTTTTGAAAGTTGAATTCAGTAGTAGTACCTAAATGACTGAAATATTACCTACTTATGAAGTTTGTTTATTCATTCGATCATGATTTCTTCAGAACCTATAAAACAACGAATTCTTTTTTCGCAATTTCAATGTATATATTTAAAACATCGTGTTAACTAAATATGAATACTTACGTGAAAATTCATCTCAGCAATAATCTGTCAGTTTTTATACCCGTCGTAGTACCTACCTAATAAGGATAAGCGACCTTGTGAACGTCCAGGTGGCTTCAATACCCAGGTCACGTACCCCCGTGACTGGCCGGGAGACGAACCAATGTCTAACATTATTACCAACTTACCTTCTGTATTACTAGATACAATTTTACACGCATCTCACATACACATCAAGCAGGTACGAAGCCAGTTCTAATAATGGCCGTTTAATTGAAATCAACCAATCGCGAACGTGATAGATGACGTGATGTTGAATCTCAACTATACTAGCAACTATACGACCATTATTATTATTGAGTGAATGGGGCCTTAACAGACTTGCGCCTGTGCCACTTCGACCATCGCTGATCTTTTGTGAATGCCCTTTCTACAGTTCCCTATTAATCCCTACAGCAGTTAGAAATCGCAGCAGGTTTTTAACAGGGAGGTTTTGTATCTCATCTGGAGTCAGTACCTGTCTGCCAAGATGAATGCTTCGTTTGTGCATTAGTGGACCACAATCGCAGAGAATGTGCAGGGGAGTTTCCATCTCCTCCCGGCAGAACCTGCAGCAGGTGGAGTCACTTAGTTTCAAGGTGTGCATGTGTTTGTTAAGTTTGCAGTGACCTGTCAGTGACCTCACTATTGCACATAGATTGTCTTTTTTAAGAGCTAGTAGGCTGTTCGTATGTTTTATACGACCATGTGATTGGTCAAATAATAATCTTTTCAATTCTAAAGCCGGCACTACATTCTCGCCAAGAACAGACGAGAAAGGCTGAGAACAAGAGTATGTATGCCCTTTATTGTTCTCGCGGCGTCGTGAGCCGAAGTTATTTTCCTTTGAAATGCATGCCGAGTTCTCGCCGAGAAGTTCTTGCGAGAGTGCCTGCTTAAGGTCTTGTAGCAAACTATGGTTTGAACCAATCGGAGCCTGGATTGGTGAACTTTTGCGCGTAGCCGACAAAGAAAATACCTGGCTACATGCCTGGCGCCAACCCAACTGAAACCGAATTTTGAATTGCGGGTAAAATCTTCTACAGGGACGCTCTGCTAGAAAATTACAAAACTTTCAGGTTTCTTTTCATGTAACAAATAGTACACTAACTTAATATAAGATAAGGTTGTCTGCGCAATATACGACATGAATATCGAATTTATTCCTAACTACCAACAAATATCTATTCAACTATCATACACTTAGCTCATAGATAGACATAGCAAAAAAAAATCAGCTGTCCCATACAAAACTGCTGTACCGACTCGCCTAAAATGTATTGGACAGCCGATTTTTTTTTTCGCGATTTCGTAGTTGGCTCCATAGTGACAGTTGTTCAGTTTCATGGGCTGAAGAGAAGTTTATTCAGAGAGTGTAAATGCGCGCTGCATACAAACGTAGTCTGGTGATATTTTCAATACTTTCCAATGAAAAAAGTCAATGAAATTTTTCAGAAACAATCTAGAAACTAATCTCTATGTTCGTATGGAGTCCGATTTTCGTAAAAATCCTAGCATTAATTTAAGATTTGTATGGAAATAATAAATAAATATCTTGGACAGTGTCACACAAATTATCTAGTCACATTTAAAGTTCCAGAATCTAGCCTGGACTTGTATTATGATAACTAGACAACGATATATAATACATTATAGATACAAATATCCATGACTCGGGTACAAATATTCATATTCGTCATACAAATATTTGTCCCTTACGGGATTCGAACCCGCGACCCCCGGAACAGCAGGCAGGTTCACTACAGACTGTGCTGTCGGGCCGTCAATCTTTGAGGCACTGTAACTTTAAAACTATATACATTTTAACGAAAATCTGACTTCATACGAACATAGAAATTAGTTTCTAGATTGTTTCTGAAAAATTTCATTGACTTTAATTGGTTAGTATTGAAAATATCACCAGACTACGTTTGTATGGAGCGCGCCAACGGTAATATACCCTTAAAGTGTTTTGTTACACCGCCTGTACATACAGATACCTACTAATAGATGACGAAATAAATGGAATGCAGCATCAGCAACACATCAGCAACGATTCGCCTCGTCAGCGACTATTATTTTTTAATTCGCTCATTAGTCAGCACCTTCAAAACTAACTATGCAGCGGAACAATATCACCCTAAATCGCTCCATGTAGCCCTAAATCGCAAGTCATTCGCCTAACTAATTGTAAGAACATTTTTGCCGCCATAATTTTTTCCGATCACGCTCTAACAATTTTCTTGTGAGGCTAAAGAATTACCAGACAATCGTACCCACCCTTCCCGCTATAGAAAAAACCGGTCAAGTGCGAGTCCGACTCTTTCCCGGAGGGTTCCGTACCACCGTACAATATTACCACAGAATTGTGTTTGCTTAGTGCGAGCCCGACACACACTTGGCCGATGTTTGTTACTTGTTGGTAAACTTTAGAGTATGCAATAATCACACCAAGTTTAACGCTTACCGTATTTTACTGTTTTTACAATAAAACAAAAAAACTTTTTTTTTTTTTTCAAAAACACGTTTCTTTTATGGGGATGAGGATGCCCCTTAATGTTTTACTTTTATTTAAATGGTTATTTGTCAGCAAATCCGTAATAACTATTACGATTCAGAAAATACAGCCGTTTATAGGTAGAATAGACAGACAAACAGACAGACAAACGGAATGACGGATATAGGCTTCGTAATAGGTTCCCATTGGCACCCTTTGGGTACAAAAGGGTGCGATATTTGAATGTCACCGTTGAGTTTGAACGGTTTTTAAATCTCATACAAAAGCCTTCTCATACGAGTGGGTAGTGGCACTCAGTGTATGAGAATTTGGTCACCGGTAAGATTAAAAAAATGCGAACTTTGGGAAATCCGTGAATATCGGCCATTATACTCAGCCGGTGACTTTAAAAAATCTCACTCCAAGAGCGCGATTTTTGAAACTCATTCGGTGTGCTCAGCAGTTAGGCTGATTTGGCTTTAAAAAATCGCACTCCTGAAATATGATTTTTGAAAGTCAAATCAGCAAAGATGCGTATCTCCATAGTAATTCAGACATTTTCAACTGCTGAGCTCACCGAATGAGATTCAAAAATCGCACTCCTAGTGGCTTTCAAAATTACTATGGAGATAAGCATCTTTCTACTGCTGATTTGACTTTCAAAAATCATTCTTCAGGAGTGCGATTTTTTAAAGCCAAATCAGCAGTAGAAAGATGCGTATCTCCGTAGTAATTTTGACATTTTCAACTGCTGAGCTCACCGAATGAGATTCAAAAATCGCACTCCTGAACCCTAAAAAGGAGAAATTCGAAGAGATCAAACACCCTCATTTTATTTGATTATACAAGGTGTTTCATAAGTAAGAATAAATTTTTAAAACTCTTAAGGGGGTTGTTTAGACCGTCAAACTGAACAACTTTCTCAATGGGACCAACATCAAAATCGAGACAAAAAAAAAATGATATCCCATACATATTTTAGCTCTAGTCGATTTGTAGAGTATGGACCATAATTTTTTTTTCGCGATTTCGATGTTGGTCCCATAGTGAAAGTTGTTCAGTTGGATGGTCTACACCACCCCCTTAAAGGTTTATTTGTATTTTTGTAACACCTTGTATAATAAATACTATTTTTAAATTTCAATGGTGAAGATATAAAACGAAATGACTATTACATTTTTTTGTATAAGTAATAAGTACCTATTCTAGTAAAAGCAACCAATCATAAAACACCAAAGGGAGGGGAGCGAGATATTTAATTTCACCAATCACTTAAAACTCCATAAAAATGCCCTCTTCCACTGCGAATTATATTTTTAATTTATAAAAGAGCAAGTCATTCATTGTTGTTAAGTAAGTGCAAACGATTTTCTAAACTTTTTAAATTAGTTTTTAATATTTATATAATTTGAAATATTGTTGTTTTAAACCTTAGAAAAAGTGTATGTCTAGAATGAGCCTCACTGTTTTACCGTATAAAACAAAAGGGGCCAAGTTTCATAGGTTGGTGTGAGTGAGGCGCCATACTAATTATGTATGTGTGCGTGTATATATGTATAGGGTTTAGGAACCAGTACTGGTTCCAATCTTTTTCGACGCTTTCGTATCTTTGACTGTCAATCTTGACATACAACTTTATCTAAGTTTTAAACGTTGTTTGTTGTTTTAAAATACTTATTTCTCGTACCTTCCTACTTCCGTATAAAATTAATCTCTAAAGATTACCTAGGTAGGTACAAAAGAGAAAAAAATTATAAAGCCCTGTCAGTCCAATTATATTTAATTCCAAATAAGGACGAAAAGCTTTTCCGATTCCTATTTAGCTTTCTGGCTAATTCTGATTAGCAAATATAATTTATTAATCAGAAAAATATACTTACCTACCTATATACCTACCTACTACTATATTCGACAGAAATCTTGAAAAGCTGTTTCAAATCGCCGTTTAAAATGTTGTTAAAATAATAATAAAAACAAGAAACTCGTTTTTATCAACATATATTTTCTTTTCGCTCTATCGTAAAAACGTATAATACCACAGAGTGCTTCTAATAATGCGTAGGTCACAAGTAGTCACAAGCGTCAAACTTGGTGAGATTATAATAAAAAAAAAAAAAAAAAAAAAAAAATAAAAAAAAAAAAATAATGCAAATTCTACAGAATAACAACAAATAATTAATACTGGCCAAGTGTGAGTCGGTCTCGCGCTAAAGGTCACCTAAAAAAACTATATATTTTGTGGTGGTACAGAACCCTCCTTGCGCGAGTAGCCCGACTCGCACTTAGCCGGTTTTTTTCAAAATGTTGTAAGTAGGTATAAAATTGTTTAAAAATAAAAAAACGGCCGCAATGGAGGCTCGGTACTAGTCGGTACCCCTTTAAATAAAAACATTAAATTATTATTAAGGTCTGGTGGGGTAAGACAAACATACCTACTTTATTTTATATTGAATATAACGCCATAACTCGGGGTAAGACAAACACTTATACAAGGTGTTTCATAAGTAACAATAAATTTTTAAAACTCTTAAGGGGGTTGTTTAGACCGTCAAACTGAACAACTTTCACTATAGGACCAACATCGAAATCGCGAAAAAAATTTTTTTATATCCCATACATATTTTAGCTCTAGTCGATTTGTAGAGTATATAGAACATAAATTTTTTTTTTGCGATTTCGATATTGTTCCCATAGTGAAAGTTGTTCAGTTTGATGGTCTACACCACCCCCTTAAAGGTTTATTTGTATTTTTGTAACACCTTGTATAAGTGTTTGTCTTTCTATATACTAGCTCTGTAAATACCCTACATAAAGATAGGAGTGTTATGGGGACAGTTATGAAACAAACAATTTGTTTAATTCAATATACATAAGCATAGCATATGCTCACGACTATATTCCCCGAGGGGGTAGTCAGACATATTCTGAAACCTCAGAACATCCACGTTTCACCAATAGTACCGAAACTCTGTCTGCTGTGTGACGGGGGGTGAGCCCGTCGCCACTTATAATGGACAGTGGGTACAATACACGCCTCGAAATTGAAGCATGCAGGTTTCCTCACGATGTTTTCCTTCACCGAAAAGCCAGTGGTGTAACAAATCGTACATAAATTCCGAAAAACTCATTGGTACGAGTCGGCTTGGACGGGGATCGAACCATCGCCTCCTGCACGGCAGGCAAGGTTACTCGCCACTGGACCACCACTGCTTTTTAATTCAATATGAGTCTGATTTAGTTAATTCTTCCTGTTTTTGATCAAACCATAGAGTCTGCGAGTTAGTAAATTACTTTACTAGAGTTATGTTAGTGTGTTTGCCTTACCCCGGTGTTTGCCTTACCCCACCTGACCTTATACTTAGGTACTCTAATTATTACAAGCTTTAATTTAATATAGCAAAATGTTCTAAAATGAATTTCTTTTTATCTGATGGGTTCCGACCTTTTTTCGACACACACATTACAGGTTTTTGTAAAGCATAACATCACGAATTTCTTTAATTTAATATTAAGAATTTTGTCTTCAGTTTCAGAGTAATTTATATTTTCTTACTCCTTATTTTTCCTTTGAACTAAATTGAATTTGTGTTTTCTTTCTACAAATTGTGACCGGAGAGAAATCTCGGTTTTCTTGTTCTGCTTTATTTTTAAAAGTAAGATAAGGCATGTAAGAGCTCACAGCAAAAGTTTAGTAACTAATGAATGGAGAAATGGGCATATTTCAACATGGGTAGTTTCGGTACGGGTCAAGTCAAAGGGGTCAAGCTAGTGGTCACCTATTTGACAAATTCTAAAGGGGCTGGGTCCAGAAAAGTTTGGGAACCTCCGCATCTAAACTATTAACTATATAGGATCATTTTTAATTAGTTGGCGAAACTGAACCAGGGCACTTATTAATGATAACAGATTGCATTATCAATGTTTATAATTAGTACCTATTGATGATTAACAAAATTATTATTTTCGTAATTATCGTACGCAGTGCGGGCCAACATTGACCTCGGAATCATATGATCGAGCGGGGGGGTCATTAACACGCAATTGTACAGTCAGCAGCAAAAAGATGTATGCACTTTAACTACGTCGTAGTATAAAGAAGTATGTGTGTTTTTTTGTCGCTATTTCGATGTTGGTCCCATAGAGAAAGTTGTTCAGTTTGATGGTCTGATCATCCCCTTAAAAAAGTGTCAGCATATTAAGTTGGACCCTGTATATAAAACTGTAACAGAAGTATGTCTGTACATTGAAGATATTTACAAGAAAAAGATTACGATATGGGTTCTTAGGGTCAGCGCACACCTAGCGGAGAATTGTTCGAGCCGTTTTTATTACCTGATCAATTTTATAATAAATTCAATTACAATTGAAATAGATTTGAAAACAGCGTGCAATAAGATATCCCAGATTCCAAATCAAACATTTTTAGAATTTTCGGTCTGTCTGTTTGTTCCTTTGTTTGTTAGAGTATCATGCAAACACTACGGAACCGATTTTTATGAAACTTTTCTTGTTTTTTATAGCATATGAAGGGTCCAGTTGCAGAAGTCCCTTAGTCCAAAAAATGCGTTTTAGAATAGAGAGAGTAAAAGTCTTTAAAAAGGACTAGAAAGGACATCCGGCGATAAATGCCAAATATTTTATACTTCAAAAAGAACAATTAAAAAGCGGCAATACCAAGGCAATAAAAAAATATCAGACAATGTCAATTGAAATTACCGGTGACCGGTGTTTCCACAATTTAGATATTTTAATGTGTTTTTTTTACCAAAATAAGCAACAGAAAATTTTTTTAAGGGTCCATACATGATCAATGTAATATTACATAGGTACATTATAAAATAATATACAGCTGTATACAAACGTTGTAATTTTTTCTATGGCCGGGGCCGCATCTCCTTTTCCATATGAGAAAAGGGTTAAACAAATGTTTGAGATCAGGAGTGCGATTTTTGAATCTCATTCGGTGAGCTCAGCAGTTGTAAATGTCAAAATTACTGTGGAGATACGCATCTTTCTACTGCTGATTTGGCTTTCAAAAATCGCACTCCTGAAGTATGATTTTTGAAAGTCAAATCAGCAGTAGAAAGATGCGTATCTCCATAGTAATTTTGAGATTTGCTACTGCTGAGTTCGACGTATGACATTCAAAAATCGCACTTCAGGCAACAACTTAATAATCACTTAATTTCTCACGTGTGATATCAGATCAAAAAGTCCCTAAGTGGACTTAGGGTCTTTTGCAACTGTGACCTTCATTATGGTTTGATTTCAAATCAGGTATAAAATTTGTGCGGACAAAGTCGCAAGTAAGTAAGTTATAGCCTATAGAATCCCACTGCAGGGCAAAGGCCTCCTCTCACGAATAAGGGTGAGAGGGAGTGGGCCATACTCCACCACGCGGGCCCAGTGCGTGTTGGTGGAGGCAAGGTAGGGGTCAACTTGCTGTCAGAGAATTTTCAAGCCGCCTCAATAGGCCTCTGACCTGCCCCTCTAGCATGCCACCGCCGAGAAAACGACAAAAATCGAGTCGTGCCTCCATCTTTATTATTTTACGTACGCCAAAAAGAGCGCGGATGACGTTTTTCTCGTTTAAACGCTTTGTCGTGGGTGGCATGCTAGCCGTGCTGGCTTAACGAATAGTTACAACGCCATTTGACGGAACTATCCGAGACCAACTGTTTAACGTGCCTTCTGAAGCACGGAAACTAAACGCTCGAGATGAAATACCACCTAACGGTCACCCATCCAAAGACTAACCGGACCGGACGTTGCTTAACTTCGTTGATCGTTGCCAATACCGAAGCTCCACTACGCCAACGAGCGCTTCGCGAGGTCGCCAAGTCGCGAGTAAACTCTTGGAATACTTACTAATAAAACTTTAGGGACACACCACAGACTAAAAAGAAAACCAGACGGAATGTCATCTAATCATGAGTGAAGCACCCATTTCTTTTGTGTGCGCACAGACCAGTGTGTGTGCGTTTCTCACGCGGTACATAAGGTGACGGGTTGTCGGACCTACGCCTAGAGCTAGTGCATCTGTGTGAGTGTAGGTCCCTTGTAGAACAAACGAGATTGTATTACCTTGCATAACGTCCCTGCCTTGCATGCTTCACATCTTTTTAGTGCAATACTCGGTCCGTATTTCTTTCAGGTCCGTGGGACACACGTGTAATAAAAAGAGAACTAATTAAAAGTTATTTACCAAAGTCCATTAGTCTACGACAGTTACGCATCTATTTAGAACCAGCACGAACTATGTAAGTTAATACTAATTACCTACCTATGCTGTGCTAAAACTGTATGTAGGGGCGACCTATCGGTCACTTCACTCCTGGCACATGAATAAATATCCATACACAACGTAAGCTTCATACAAGCGGCCGCTGTCGGTGTACAGTCAGCATCAAAAGTATCTAGGCATGTTAAGTGTTCATAAATATCTGGACAACTTTACGATAGCAAACCTTATTTCAACACACAAAGAAATCAAATTAATTTATCTGTCATGTTATTATTTGTTAAGTTAAAAACAAATGGTAATCTAGTAGGAAATAGGGTTTATTTTCGTGTAATTGTTCGGATGTTTTTGAACACCGGAGATGCTTAGATACTTTTGATGCTGACTGTACATAGCGCGCGTTAGGGTGCATTCATATCTAGCGAATCCGCGGCGTAAGCGATGCACGCGCGTTACACACGCGCGGCCCACATGTAGTTACTGCAATTGTTTGGTGCGCCTATTTAGCGTAACTCGCATAATTAGCTCCTTTATTAACCCTCAGTTGTTAAGAGGTTTCCCTGACCGAACTACCTTGACTCTTTCAGAGCCGCCTCACCTCTACTAAACTACGTCATATTAGTAGGTATTACCTATTTTTGACTGGCTTGTCCTTCATTATGTCATTATGGTGTCTTCTAAACCAAGGAAATCACATTCTAAAATCATAAGAATTCGCCCCAAATTTACCAATTATCTAATTAACGCATTAAATATGGGTTTTAAAAAAAAATACTTTATAGCAATTTTAGATCTTAACATTGTCTACACAAAGGTGTGTGTTTCAAGTAAAAGTGACTTCAACATAAAAAGTAGAGCACATAATACAGATTTTTTCAATAATTAGGCTTTCCTTTGAACACAGGTTTCATATGTATTTTAAAGAAAAATAAGAAATATAATCTATAGCAAATAAAGCCGAGATGTTGAACATCATTGCTACAGTTTTCAATAATTGTATGTCTTTCAATTAACGAGAAGATAGCTTCTAAAAACCAGCAAATATGGCCCGGCCCTTCGTTTACCTATGGGGTGCCTCTTAAGTTGCATGCAGTCAGCGCTAGCGAAGTTTACGCGGATGCGTAGATTCCATGCGTGCGGTGCGCAAACAAATCGCACTATATAATTACGTAATGCACGCGTGCTACTCGCGTTCCTTTCGCAAACAGGCGCATTTGCCAGATGTGGACGCACCCTCAAAGGACGTACGAACAGCTGCACACACTCAGCCGGGGCACGGTTTCGTACGCTTATGTGAGTGCGCCGACAGCGGTCGCTTGTAGTTTTCGTTCTGTAGGGGTATTTATGCATGTGCTCCTGCCCCAGTTAGGGCTTTCGTAACTAAATAAGCTGTCGATGTAAGTATCTAGTTAAAATGCACTTGCCAATGGTACTACCTAGTGAAGTTATGGCAAAGGCTATAGAGAAATGATATTACACTATTGAAATTTGTCACACCCAACTGCAAACTGTTGCTGTCTACACTAGAGTGGCACTCTCAAGACCACCTCAGCACTCACAGAAGATAGACCTACGAGAAACATCGTGGCGTATCTAAACTTTGTCCTACTTAAGTACTTATTGGGTAAACAAAAGTCTTTCGACTGGAGTATACTTAATACCCTTTCCGGAGCATCTGTTTATTCAGGATTTGTTCTAAACAATGCGAATATAATTTCGGAGTGCGTTAAATTCGGTAGATAGCTGGTATAGGTGTCACTTTTCGATAGGACTGACTTTAAGTTGTAAACGAAGAACGGTACATAAATTATCATTTCTATACACGTCATATATCTAAGTAATTATAATTCGATTCGGGGCCATAGAATAGATGATGATGATGATGATGATGATGAATAGATAATACGTATCTCACCAGAAAAACAGCTTCATACATGCTCGCTGCGGCCAGTACCCCTACTATATACGCATTGTATTTCTTCTATGTAGTACAAATATGTCCCCATTATTGCCATAAGTTACGTTATTTCCATAAGCATTTACTTTTTTAAAGTTATTTCTTAAGACTTTCCTATAAAAGGATTAGATATTCTCCGTATTCTTCAAGTCAACATCCTTCTTCATCCTTCTTCGAAGTCCATCAAACTTAAAAGGATACGTACAAGTCTTGCTTGCTGCCTTGCTGTCCTACATAGCGCAGGGATTCAAAGACAGCCTCATATCATGTCCTCGCCATCAATAGACCTCACTTGACCCAGTAAACCTGGACATTCACATCATTTTTCTCGTTTAGACCCAAGACCCGACTCAAAGGTTTGCATTATAAAAATTTCATGAAATGACTCCAGCAGAGGTGGAAGCGACATCTTTTTAAAATCGCCGCAATGTTGTCACTGAAGCTTTTAAGTTTGAAAGGTTGGATGTTTTGCTAGGTTTTCGAGTGAATTTGTTTTTTAGAATGCTGCACATAAAGTACAAAGTCTAGTGGAATTTTTTAGAGGCCGGAAGTTATATCGTACGAGTCGTGGGAGTAGTAGGGTTGGTGCAAAGGCTGGTGGTAAGTAAAATAAATCTTATTTTGCAGAGAATTTGTCCTGGAATGGTATCCTAATCCTAACGCACTAGTTAGTGTAGGTGTAGGTATACCTAAGTATATTTGTGCGGCCGATTTTCACTGTTTGAAAGTCATTATAAATATTCGACATGCTTTACTTTTTCCCTTGCGAAAGATGCGGGCAGCGTCATGGATGACGTCATCGTCACCGATATTAGAGGAAGAAGTCGCGGGCAAAAGTAAGTTTACCCTCAATCCTACTTATACTATGCTACTAACAAATATCTTACATAATAAGTGTATTATAAAATGTGAAATTATTTAACTACTTACAACCTGGACGAGGACACCCCGCTTTTATTTGTCATCCTTGTCCTTCCAGCGATCGCTCATACTACAGAATATATGTATCTCTCGCTCTCTCTTTATTTGAAGGTATCAAGTTAACTCGTCCGTGCTGTACTTATGTTTGTGACTTAGTCAAGCATGAACGGCTGAAAGGATTTGGATATACAGGGTGAAATTGATATCATTAGCATCCTTTTAAACTAAGAGTCTACCCATCAAACTGAACACCTTTTACTATGGGAGCAAACCAATCGGAGCAAAAAGAAAATCTGCTCTCCCATACATTTGAGTTGTTTAGGCAGCGGCGGCGGGTGCAGTTTAGTATGGGACAGCAGATTTTTTTTTTGCTCCGATTGGTTTGCTCCCATAGTAAAAGTTGTTCAGTTTGATGGGTAGACTCTTAGTTTAAAAGGATGCTAATGATACCAATTTCACCCTGTATAATATGTGCATGATTTATGTAGAAATACTACTACTACAACATAATCTAAAACTGGCTATTTAATTTGATAATCAAAGACAAGGGCCATGACTGAGTGGGGCGGCTACTTTGAATAAACCCATTCTCCTTCAGCCAAGAAAGTTTGTCTCAGATTCAGGTCGCCACGTTACAATTCTGACATCCCTAATGATGACGGATCGGTGAGAAGAAGCAGCGGACATTCGACGCTTAAGCGCCGTCATGCAATCATTCCCGAGATAATTATGGATGGCTACAGTCAGGGCAGTCTTCACCCGAGGGTGTATGGGGTGCGTGGTACCCGGGCGCAGGGACCTAGGGGCGCAAGCCGATCTCCTGTACTTGTACACTTGTTTTGAAAATAACATAACAAGTGCAAGCTAATTTAGATTATCTAAATTATACATCCTTCATGCCACGAATTATGACCCAAGATAAATTGACTTTGTTCACAAGTATGAGTATCGAATCGAAAGTCGATTTTAAAACAGACTTTATTTATTTATAAAATAATTGACTTTCAGCTTGTGCTCTAGCACTGCATTTCCGCCAGTGTCAAGTACCTAAATTGTGTATCTATCTCAATCTCAAGGATTCTGTTTGCTGAACACTTTGATTAATTATGTGTCAAGATAGAGCCTCACGCTTCTAACGCACTAATACAAACGGGCCAACTTTCTTATGTTAGTGTGCGTGAAGCATCATACAACTTATATCTGTGTGCGTGCATAGTGATAGGGTTTATCGGCCTTGACTGGCCGCAACTTTTTTCAACGCGTTCGTACCTAGCTTCGACTTTCTATCTTGACATATTACTTATCAAAGCCAGAAAAATACAGCTGAAAAGAGATTACAGAGCCTCGTGGCAAGTAAAAACGCGTACACCACGCGAAAGACAACTGCTCGCGGCAAAAATATCGTGACTCCAAAACAGACGTATTGGCAAGGGGGCGCTGTATGATTTTCGAACCACGGCCCCCAATATGGTTAAGACGGCCCTGGTTACAGTCTTTCCAACTCACGACGACACGTAAATCAAACAAATTTTACTCTAACAGCTCTGGCAGAAGATTCCTGTCAAGGGACTTGTTTATCTTTAGGAACGACGTGAAACGTATAAGTTTGAAATTTTAATTATAACGCCCCTTCATTCCGAGCGAGAATGCTTTCAACCGTTTCAACAGAAATTTATTATGCACTTTTTAATAAATCGCACTTTTTTGCGTTGGAAAAACAAACACTTAGGTGTAGTAGAATAACCGTTGCAGGAAAGGTTGTAGGTAGTAAAAGTTGTTCAGTTTGATGGACCAAACTTTGGGCTCTAACCACGGACCTGAAAAAAAGACGGACGTAATGTGACACTAAAAAGGTGTGAAGCATGCAAGGTCCTACATTTTCGTTTGTTCTACAAGGGACCTAAACTCACACAGATGCACTAGCTCTAGGCGCAGGTCCGACACCCGTCACCATTATGTACCGCGTGACAGCACGCACACAAAAGAAATGGGTGCTTCACTCGTGATTAGACGAGATTACGTCCGTTCCGTCTTTTTTTCAGGTCCGTGGCTCTAACTAAACCACCCCTGTAACCATTACTTGGCTGCTTACTTGGGTGTTTTGTCACACCTTGTATAGTGACATTATTATCTTGAAGAGCGATAAAGTTTTTATTCAAAGCTTGACACAAAAATAATGAACGTCAATCTAGTCCATCATACTCAAACATCATTATTTTCATCGAAAGCCATTCGTTAGGGATTCGGTCAAACATTTGTATAAACAATATAGATTGCAGAGTATTTGGGGAACAGGGAATATATACTTATTATGTACCTACACATGTACAGAACCTTCGAGTCCTTCGACATAACAACAGGGCCGGACTGGGACCTGATACTGGCCCTGGATTTAAAAATCGCACTCCTGGCTCCATCTTCAAATCAGTTAGATGGCACCAAATTATTGTATTGTCATCCGAAAATGGCATAGGTATGCTTGCATTGTAAAGTTTCAAATCGATACGACGAAGATACCTAAGTTAAAATGTTGGTTAAAATCGACTTCCTAGATTTTCTTACATACCTTTGTTACCTACATAGGAAGCTAATACTTAATATGAGCACGTTAAAAACAAAAATCTCTGACTATCCCCTCCGGGAATATAGTCGTGACCATATACTTATACTTAAGTACTTAAGGCGTATCAGCCGTGGACCACTCTCCTCTCACTCACACTCCATACTAATCGATGAGAAAGAGCGCGTGGCTCAGGTCAGAATTTTGCTGTTTTCTTTGAAAAATTCGATGATTTTTTATTAATTTCGAAAAAGTAAAAAAACCACATCATTCTAAATTGTATTGTGAACAATATAGTAAATTTTCATTTTCGGTTTTATTCGGTTTTATTCATTAAAATCGATTTCTAGAAAAACCACATCACTTCTCAATCTTCTCATATCCTGTAGATGGTTCAGTTTAAATTTCAACTCATAAAGTGCCATAGTTAATGAATAAAATGGTTACAAAATTACCCAAAACCGGCAGGTAGCCCCTTAAAAAGAAATATCTTTCATGTCGATTATTGTAGATACCCATCTTGATGTTAATACGGATTCGCTCGATAGGCCGAAAAGTCGATAAAGCCAATTCGGGCCTGCATAACAATTTGTTCGATGAATGAAAACGTAATAATGATGTTGTGTCAATACATCAATAATGTTCTATCGGAATTGTTTGTCATCAGGGCCGGATTAAGCCATGCCGAGGCCCCTAGGCAATGCAAGGCCCGGGGCCCCTATCTCCATGGGCGAAGCAACGATTTTCTCCTATGGTCGCAGTAAAATAACCACCAGCCAAACAACACATTAAAAACACTAAAATGTGGAGCGATTGAAGTGAGCTCGAGCTTTTAATATTATAAAGTCGTTGCGCAATGCGATCTAAATCCTGGACTGAGCAAAGCGATCTCGAATTTTTCATCATTGCAACAACCGTCTCAAACCAAGAGCGAGCAAAGCGAGCTCGAGGTTTTACTAGAATATTATAAAGTCACGTTTCGTAATGCGATAAAAATTCTGGAACGAGCGAAGCGAGCACGTGATTTTACTGCAATCAACTGAAATACAGTTGTCTCTTACTTTCATATTTCCTTTGTCTGGTGTGGGCCTAAATATTTGAGTTTTCGCTTATTTTTCTCCCGAGCCGCGGGATCTACTGATGAGATCATTGCATCACCATCTAAAACCAAGAGTCAGCGAAGCGAGCTCAAGATTTTTAACTGCAATATTATAAAATCGTTGCGCAATGTGATCTGAACCTTTGAGCAAGCGAAGCAAGCTCGAGGTTTTAATACCATATTAGAAAGACGTTGCGTAATGCAATCTTAATCCTGGAACGAGAGAAGCAACTAAAATACAGTTGTCTCTTATTTTTCGTAATTCTTTTTAAGTCTGGGGTGGGCCTAAATCTTTGAGTTTTCACTTATTTTTCTCCCGAGCCGCGGGGCCCCTTGGCAGCTGTGGGCCCATAGGCTGCAGCCTACTTTGTCTCTATGGTTAATCCGGCACTGTTTGTCATGCTCACGTGGATTGTAATGGTGACACTTCACATGGCGTAACGTCTCGTCTGTCGGTTTTCGACGCACATAAAAGAAGTGAAATAGGCAAATATGCAACCAACACATCCCTGAGATCCACGTTTTTTATTTTATTGCCTGTTTTCACGTGGAATTGCGTATTAGTCATGCGCGTATTGCGTATTTGCCAAATACGCCGTGTGAAGTGCCACCATTATAGGTACTTTGTTATATCAAGGAAGATGAAACTCAATGGAAGGATTTTCAATCCGCATGTACCTCACGATGTCAAAACATGATACAGAATGTGTAAGTAGGTAGGTAAAGCCTGACCAAAAATATAAAAAACCTTGCTTGGGTTCGCTGCAATCGACTATTTGCAGCGCCTCCAAACAAGGTTCAAGTAATTCTACAATAATTAGTTCCAATGGTTATCCGCAACATGGCGAGGTTTTTTATTTTTCTGGTCAGGCGTTATAGGGTCATTTTTAATTAGTTGGCGAAACTGAACTATTCGGAGCGCGCTCCATACAAACGGACTATGGTGATATTTTCAATACTAACCAATTTAAGTCAATGAAATTTTGCAGAAACAATCCAGAAACGAATCTCTATGCTTGTACGGAGTCAGATTTTCGTTTAAATGTTTAGTTTTCAAGTTACAGTGCCTCAAAGATTTCCATACAAATCTTAAATTAATCCTAGCATTGAAACAGTATATTTTAACGAAAATCTGACTCCATACAAGCATAGAGATTTGTTTCTAGATTGTTTCTGCAAAATTTAATTGACTTTAATTAGTTAGTATTGAAAATATCACCATAGTACGTTTGTATGCAGCGCGCATTTTCGCTCTCGGAATAAAATTTTCTTAATGATAACAAATTGCATTATTAATGTTTATAATTGGTATTGATGATTGACAAAATTATTATTATCGTGGTAAGGTAGTGCGTAGAGTATACGGGCGCGGGCGGAATTTGACCACAGAATCATAAGATCGAGCGGGAGGATTTGTTGTCCGTCTGTTTGTTTGATTGAGTATCACGCAAAAACTCCAAAACCGATTTCGATGAAACTTATTATGTTTAAAAGATATGATTAGACTTCTTTAAGTTATCATATTTTTTTTTATCTCGTTTCGATGACGGGAGCCGGTGTGAAACTAGTAGTGTACCTAGTACCTACATAGCATAAAATAAAAATTCTGTAGGTCTAGGTACGTAGGTATAGGTACCTAAGTAGGTAGCTACTTAGACGTTACAAAATGTTTAATTTGAAACTTAAAACCGTATTATGTATCTGATGGGTTCTGACAATCATCAGATCTTGTTGATGCAAAGAGTTTCTCCATGTATATTGATAGATTTTCTCGCGACCTTTGTATTTAGAGATCTTAGAACAACATTATTTTAAAAATAAAATTTATACTCGATTAGTTACCTAATCGCCAAAGAAATTAAATTAGTTTCTATGATGACTAGGTACCCGTAAATATATAAAGTACCTGCAAATACAAATTTGGGTACCGAATTCGGTATGGATTTAATCACAACCTATTCGGAATCTCGTTCTTGACCATAATAATATTATGTGGGCAGTTTTTGACTATTAATTAAATCCCTGAATAGGTGGTCCCTCAAAATATATTTCATCCACACGGTATTTTTCGGAACTATCCGATTGTGTAGTTGTGTAGTGAGAGTGACACTAGTTGAGACTTCAACTTCAGTTTTTGTGGGTTTTGGTGAAGTGGTGGAAATTAGTCCACATGTAAAATTGTAATGCACAGTTAACATTTAAACATTTTTTGGACCTCCCATACGGTTCGGATCGGCCGATCGATTTTCTATGGGAGGTCCAAAAATTTTTTCGTTTTCCAACCCATCATGTTCCTCAGGGAAAGTTGTTCAGATTCACGGTCTGAATCATAGAGAAATTACACGCTCCTCTTGGTAGAGATGGTGTATCAAAGTTAGCACTGAAACCACCAACTGGGCATGACGTCATCTAGTTTGTACAGCGATTGTTGTATACCATAGAGAAATTACACGCTCCCCTAATACTTTTTGTCTCCCCTCACCCGTCCCTCACCCCCTTTGTCGGCGACATAATTTTCTATAGAAACAAGCCGATATGCCATCTCCTCTTACTCCATGGTCTGAATACACCCCTAAGGTTTCGTTACTAATTAAAAACTAGTGGTAGTTAAATACTACAGGGTGAAATTGAAATGAGTCTACAAATTTTCAGCGGTGGTTCAGACCATCAAACTGAACAACTTTTACTATGGGTGCAACCGATCGGATCAAAAAAAATAATCAGGTGTTCCATACTAAAGTGCAATACCTACTCGACAAAAATATATGAGACAGCAGAATTTTTTTGCTCTGACAGGTTGCTCCCATAGTAAAAGTTGTTCAGTTTGATGGGTAGAGTATGTGGTTTAAAGGTTAATCATACTTTTCCACTCTGTAGAATGATCGAAAAAAAATTACAAAAATAATCTATGAATAATTTAAACTTTTAATAATGTACACATAGTAACAAATCAGATACGAACTAGTTGTCCCACTTCTTAGAAACATCGATGTATTCACCATCGGGAGAGTCGTATCCCTTTATGGGGGGCGTGGCGACCGGCCCCGCGATCGAGTAGGGAATAATCTCCAAATCAGGCTGAGAACAAATGAAATAAATTTTAGGAACATTTAAGTTTCACCAGGCCTGGCTTACTACATACTTTAGTGTAAAAAGTACTGATACTACAGAATTACTATTACTAATACTACCGTGAAACACAGGAACATGGTTCGAAAAACGATAAAAAATTTTTGACCTCCCATACAAAAGGGCGGATTGGGCGATCGATTTTTAATAGGAAAAAAAATTCAAAAAAGATTCTCGTTTTTCGACCCATGTTTCTTAGAAAAAGTTGTTCAGATTCACAATCTGAATACAACCTTAAAGTTTCGTTACAAATTAAAAACTAGTGTTGTATACAGAACGGCCACTCCCTGCCCCTTTCTGACTTCAGATACCGCACCTCACCCTTCACTCTCCGAGGCCACTTTAGGGAAGCAGAGCATATAAATACAGAGTCGAACTTAATATGCTGACACTTTTTTAAGGGAATCATCAGACCGTCAAACTGAACAACTTTCTCTATGGGAATAACATCGATATCGCGAAAAGAAATCAGCTGTCCCATACAAAACGGTAAACCGACTCGAGCCAAATGCTTGTGACAGTTGATTTTTTTTCGCGATTTCAATGTTGGTCCCACAGAGAACGTTCTTCAGTTTTACGGTCTGATCATCCCCCTAAAAAAGTGTCAGCATATTAAGAAGGACCCTGTATAATACAGCAGGGGCGCGCGTGCGAGCAGGAAGGCGCTTGAGCCGACGATAGTAGGTACTGATACAGACGAGTAGGTCTACCATGAGTTTTCACCGTACTTTACTATTGTAGTTGCGTCACCAATTTTGTATTGAATTTCGAACAGCGCTCCTAGTGGTTACGTTGAGAACTAATTTCTGCCATACGAATAGGCGACGTAACTACAGTAGTAAAGTACAGGGAAAACTCATGGTAGGCCTTCAGTACACATACGGAGAGTATCTGCCCCTCTTTGACTTCACGACACTGCACCTCACCCCGCACAACCCGCACTTTCTGGGTACACGTTAGAGCAACCAAGCAAGAAGCGTATACATGACGGGCGTACGAGCGGGACGGTGCCTGTGCCGTTACGCCATCTTGTGTCTATAGCAGTACTAGTCAAGCATCGTGAGAATAAGTGAGTCGATAAATATCAAACGCCGGTATGTCCCACCTCTGGGACGTCCCATTAAACTCAATAAATATATTTATTATGTTTGTAGGGACCTATTTGAGTAGATGTGTCTCTTCAAACTCAACAAAAATTAATTTTTATTGAGTTTGAAGGGACGTATCTGCTCTGATAGGTATGTTCAAACTCAATAACAAATATTTTTATTGAGTTTAATGGGACTTCCCAGGGGTGAGACATACCGGCGTTTGATATTTATCGACTCAAGTTTAAATCAGTCATTTCAATCTTTAATAAACTTCAATTGATGACTAAAAAGTCAGGATTTTTTTAAATATCCTTATCCTATCTTTTTATCAGGACTTTTCAAATTTTCCAAATGGTAACACTAGTGTCAGTGAAATAAGCTACGGCTTGCAATAACCCTCACCCATAATAAAAAAATACTTACCATAATAGCTTCATTGTATAAGTCCTCAGACTCCTCGTAAAGCTTATCGAGGGCCCGTCTCTGAGCAGCCATTATCCTGTCGATCTGGGCTACTTGGGCCATGTACTCTTCACGCTTGTATCTAGTCCAGTCCTTCTGGAGTAACGCTCGGGCTTCTAATTGCTCTGCGGTTAACTGTGGTGGAGGTCTCCTTCTTTTTCTATAAATAATCAACAGACATTCATATACAGGGTGTAAAATATAATGTGTTCCATATTAAACAGGGTGTCAGACCATCACAATGAACAGCTTTCACTATGGGTCTGACAAAAAACATTTCGCTGTTTCATACATTTGGGTTAAGTCACCATTGACGTTTTCCATGGAACAGCAGATTTCTTTTCTCCATTTCGATGTTGGTTCCATAGTGAAAAATGAAAAATACAGCACAGCAGACAAGTACAAAAAAGGGTGAGTATATCTCTGAGGAAATTATGTTTAGCAATGGATGGTCACAGACTGATGATGATGATGATGAAACATCAGATGTATTCAGAGTTTAGTATGCACATCTAAATTATTTGTAGAATAAAATTGGGTAATCTAATCCAAACTATTATAAAACTGTAACAGAAGTGTGTCTGTACATTGAAGATATTTACAAAAAAAAAATATGATATGGTTTTTAGGTATCCCTGACCCCAAATCAACCTTTTTTAGAAATTTTGTTTGTTTGTTTGTTTGTTCGCGCATCACGCAAAAACTACTGAACCGATTTTGATGAAACTTTTTTTTTTTATAGCTTATGATCTGACTTAAAATCTGGTATATAATTTGTGCGGACGAAGTCGCGGGTAAACACTAGTAAAGTTGTAGAATAAAATTGGGTAATCTAATCCAAACTATTATAAAACTGTAACAGAAGTGGGTCTGTAGGTACATTGAAGATATTTACAAGAAACAGATAGTGATATGGTTTTTAGGTATCTCAGTACAACATTAACTCTATGTAACAAAATTAGCCGAAACTATTTTAGGGGGATGATCAGACCATAAAACAACTTTCTCTATGGGACCAATATCGAAATCGAGGAAAAAAGCTGTTTTTTTTCGCGATTTCGATAATGGTGTCTTATAGGTTGTTCCATTTGGTGGACTGATCATATTTTCAGCTGATTTTGTTAGACCTTATACACCCATAAACCTTAGCCATGAGGTTTTCCCACCTGAACTTCAACAACACTCCATTTGTTCTGTTTTAATCTGTTATTTGTTTTGTTTAAAACCCAATGACCTTCTATACACATGGGCATACAATAACAATACTCAAACATGGCCCATGTTTTTAATTTCACCATATTATGTTTCAACTGTTCTTGTCCATACATTGTCACTGACACTCCAGCCCTTTCAAATGTCCTCGGTCACTAAGCAGTATGGAAACCAATTACGTAATCAAAGCCATGTAATATATGTTGATTATAATTCACAGATTTTCTTAAGACGCAACGTCCTTGTGTATAAAAGGTCATTGGTAATAATTATTGAACCGTGTATTAAAAATAATTCCATACCCCATGTTATCCAATAGATGTAAAGGAACTTCCAATTCATCTATAGGTTTCAACTGCCGAGCGTTCTTCTCCAGCCTTCGGATCTGCTTCTCCAGTTTCTTACGTCTACGTTCCTCTCTTGCTTTCACAATAGCCGGGTCTACCTTCTTCTTTTTCTTCATTGGTTCTGCCCTGAAAAAGTTTGTTTCTGATGATTATAACATAGAATACACAAATGGATGGAAGTCTCCACAAAATGTCAGTGACGGCACACCTTGGACACTCACTGCCAGTTGCATGAATGCTCATTAAAGTAAATCCTCCATTAAATTTCTTGATGTCACTTTTTGTCTTGTTGACATAGTAAAAGCAAGCAAGAGATTTAATGGAGGATTAACTTTAATGAACGTACGTGCAACTGACCGTTAGGGTTGAGCTTCATGTGGCAAAACAGAATTACATTTTTTCACCCTCTATCCTTACTGCCTCCTTGGTCTAATTAAGAGCATTGGGCTCTTGACATGGAGGTTGTGATTTGATTCCCACGGGGGACACCCAATGATATGTCACTTTGTGCGTTTTCCCCAGTTGGAATTTGATCTTTACTCATAAGTGGCAGTGGCTAGGCTATGTATTAAGGAGGCCTGACGATCACCCATCCAAGTCAGGCTTAGAATGGCACCCACCAGGCAAGCGAAAGAGGGGACGTTCTAAAATAGCCTGGCGCCGCTCTGTGGAAGTAGAGGCTAAAAGCCTCAACATGACCTGGAAGGATATCTACAACAACCGGTGGAGAACTATTATCCGAGCCCTATGCCTTACGTAGGGGTAACAGGTAGAGAAGAAAAAGAATTGCCAACTTTCCGTCATGCTTCCTGCCGGAGGTGTGGTTAAAATTACAATCAATGCAGTTCTGATTCCAGACTGAACAAAACTGTAACTGTTGGTAAAGCAAGACTTAACTTAAAACAGCAAGTGGCAAGTTGTCTCTGCCTACCCCAGTGGGAGACAGGCGTGAGAATATGTATGTATGTATACATATTTAAAACAGTAAAAAACTTACCATAACTGATCTGTAATCTTAAACTGCAAGGCTGAAGTGCTACAGATATTTCTTTTGTTTACTGGTATTTTGGCTGCTGGACATATTGCTAATCTGGAAAGGACAAAAATTTCAAAACCCGCAAGCAATTTCGAGGTTATGTTTATGTAAATGAATTTCAAATTTGTTACCTCGAAAATTGTCTTAAAATTGACAAATTAAACATATTTATTTTCCACCTTTAGTAATGGTTGACTTATTCGAATAATTTCACGAAAAAACAGTAACAAGGAAATAGGAAATCACTACAAAGTTTGACAGTTACTTGACACTGACAGTGACATGACAGGGCTGCGTTCAAAACCTTTGGGTGCAGTTGTTCTTCTCGCTCGCTCTTATGGGTAGAACGCTTTTCACCGAGCCTCGGAACGGCGTTAGGGCGAAAAGTTGCACTCGGAGTGCACTCTGGGCGCACTCTGGGCGTAGGTTCTGAACGCACCCCAGCAGATATTAGATACGATTGGCTTCCCGCCATTAAATTTGTTCGGTCAAAGTTGTATTTGATATTCGTGAAAAATTGGTTTTAGTGATATTTGTGACATAATTTCGTGCGGATTGTGTGCCAAAAAGTTGCGTAAATCGACCAACATAACAGGAATCTCAAATACATACGAAGAAAGAACAAAAGTTTTGGTGCAAGTTAAATCGTACTGGTGATTTTGGCGGCAACGCGCGTGCTTACAAAATCGACCAAAATTTCATCCTCATCGTTCATCTATCATCCCATCGTCATCAGGAGATTTTTGCACAGGAATTGTGAAGAAACAGACGGGCTTTGTTTCTTAATTTTCTAAATTCGTTTTTCCTGGCTATTATTGTGTTAATGTGGTGGAATTAGTTTGATAATGTGCCATTAATGGAGAGCAATATAGTAAGAGTGAGAAATAAAGAAGGCGCTCCCGTTTGATTCGGATTGAATCTCGCGTGAAACTCCCCTGACCATTGGAATGTGTGTACCACCCTCGCATTTCAAGAGCTAGGTATTAAGGTTAGGTTAGGTTTAAGTACAAAGAAAAAAAGACACTAATGACCAGGCAGTAAGGGCTAGTTCCCATAGCCTATCCGAAAGGATAAACTTAAAAAAAAAAAAAAGATATTAGATACCTATTATGTTTTCAGTAAAGCAAACATAGGATCAATAAGTAAAGCACAGAATAATCCCAACACATCTTATTTTTAAAATACTGATGTTTTTTGTTTGTGAAACATTGACCATAAGAGGTCAATGTTGTGAAATTAGAGTTTCTTGGAGTAATTTGACATGGGTACTATCCTTAAATGGAACGTAAAACAACGTTTCTTTTTACGCATTAGTCATTACTATATAGGTCATTACCACAGACTTCCTATAGAGTAGGTCAAAGGGTTTAGATTATAGCAGGCAGTTTGTTATAACCAAGGGTGCGTTCAGAACCTACGCCCAGAGTGCACTCCGAGTGCAACTTTTCGCACTAACACCGTTCAGAGCCTCGGTGAAAAAACGCACTTGCAACTCGGTTGTCACAACTCAACCGTTCAGAACCTCTGGCGGGTTGCAACTTTTAACCATCAAATTAGATGGTTAAAAAACACTCTGACGTTTGATTATCTGTGGTTACTTGACTTTTCGTTCGTTTTGCTTAAAAGTTAGGTTTTTTCAAAGTGTTTTTATTCACTTTTTGATTTGCTAGCATGGAAGATGAGTTTTTATTGTATTTGGAAACGATAGAAGCCCTAGAAGTCCATATTACTGTCAATGTCAAAATTTGAGGTTATAAAACAACCGGGGTCGTTCCGTACCTTATTGCGAGTTAAAAAACAACTGTTCGTTCAGTACCTTCGGTTGAAAAACATCCAAACAACTGCACCCAAAGGTTCTGAACGCAGCCCAAGTATTACCACAGTATAACTTACAGTCCTTACTTACATACAGTACCTACGGCAACGGATGTACCTGCGCAGATCAACGGAGGGGGCCTAGCGGGGAAGCAGGCAGCGCGGATCATCCTGAGATCAGTAGTGTAAAGATGTCGGGAATCTGACTGCGTATGACAAGGCGGCGTCGCCCGCCATCAAGAGCGTTGCCATACTGTAAGCCTAATAGTAATACTGTGGCAAAGAAAACATACGCTAACGCAAAACTGTGGTATTACTATTATGCTGTGATATAACGCTATCACGCCTTCGCTCTCTTTCTATTTGCGCGCGAATCTCCATAATCGTTCTAGGTCTAGCGAAAAAATTTTCGTCTATGTTCTAGGTATAGATTATTATAAGTTATGGATCGACTATAGGTAATCTCTATGCCAGCTCCATGCGTGTGACTTTAAAAAATCGCACTCCAATACAATATTAAAATGTACCTACTTACCCAAAATACAAGTTTTGTAGGGAATGATCTATCGTTCCAGTATATCTTTCTAGTCTTCTGTATACATCCACCTAATCGACCATACTTATTCATAATACAAATACCTAAGTATACAGGGTGTAAGGAAAAGTATAATTAATATATTAGTATAGTATTAATTATTAGTATAATTATTCCCACATACTCATCAAACTGAACAACTTTTACTATGGGAGCATACCAGATTTTTGCTCTGAAACGTTTGCTCCCATAGTAAAAGTTGTTCAGTTTGATGGGTAGAGTCTTAGTTTAAAATGATGCTAACTAATGCCTTCAAATTCACCCTGTAT
The DNA here is from genome assembly GCA_963693445.1 of Agonopterix heracliana. NCBI lineage: Eukaryota > Metazoa > Arthropoda > Insecta > Lepidoptera > Depressariidae > Agonopterix > Agonopterix heracliana. Next base: position 5,623,104 of record OY856326.1, read on the forward strand.
AAAAACTCCATACACAAGACGCAAGGAAATATTGAAACATGTTAATTCCGAAATATTTCTTCTCTGTCACATTCTCATTAGTGAAACAAAACTGAAAATTAGTATTCAAAACGAAGACGAATGGCATGCCATCAAGTTAATTGGCAATAACAGTCAGCCGCTTACCACAATGTATAGAACATAGGCTGTGCTCAAATGAGGAAACCGTATCTTTTTCTTAGTTTGGGTCCCGTAGCAAAGAAAACAGGTAAGTATACCTATCCATTAGGCTAGTGACTTCGGTGGCGCGTTGCGGAGAGCTATGGAAACTCAATCTTGAGGTACGGGTTCGACTCCGCACGGACCACATTGCCATGTACACACGGCGACAGATCAACCTACCCATAGTTGAACTCTATGTTCATGGACATAAGGTCCAACTATGGGTAGGTTGATCTGTCGCCGTGCGTACCAATGAGTTTTTCTAACTTATGTAGGTACGTAATACCGACTGCTGTCGTCGTGAGGAAACCTGCATACGCTGAAGAAGAAATTCAGATGCGTACGTGAAGTCTACCAATCCGCATTGGGCACGCGTGGTAGGCCTGTGCCCTGCAGTGGGACGTGTATAGGCTGTGATGATTAGGCTAGTATTCAGTTATTTTAGTTGTTTCACGACAATTCTATCGAAGTTCTAAGACGTAGACGTAGGTAAACAAAGCCATATCCAGTCATCAATGGCATATTATGTCATTCTAAATTTTTCCATCCCAGTATTTCGCCACACGGATAGCATTACCGACTGTGTATAAGCTCCATAAGTCCATAAACTCAAACTTTATTGTTTTCACTGTGTTTTCACAAATGAAAAATGTGTGGGAACTAAGATTTTTTTTAGTAAAGAGTGCAACCTATAATGTCAAATGCATTTATGAAAGCATGATCTAACCCAATCTAAACCTAAACTTAGGTATAGTTAGGTACTAAGTAGGAGGTACTAGTACTACGTAGGTAACTCATTTCTCTGATTCTCCTTTTGAATTATTTACTTAGTAGGTATTTATTTATTATAAGTAGTAGGTCATACATTTTAATGCTTGAAAATTAAATGCACTTTAATACTGTATTATTTTATAAGTATAGATACCCTACACTACCAAAAAGGAGAATAATGATCGTTCTTCATCCCAACAATTGATGTTTATGTATGAAAGTTAAGATTAAAATTGCTCTGGCGAATACCTACTTTTTAAACACAAATGTTACGAAACCGGCATCTATAATGTATCAGAAAATCTCCCATACTTAAGAAATACCAAAGATAATCACACGTCCATCAACAGTAAACCCCTAACATTGTCATCGAGGGAACCATAAAAATGTAAATCGCCTCATTATAAATAAACAAAACTTTACCTGGGCCATGCGTAATGCTATGCTCAATATCGTCTCATTCTTTACCAAGAAACCACACTATTGACATGTGCCTTCTAAACTATTCTTATATCGTGAATTTATATCTCAATAAGTGCGATAGTGATCGTGACAAAAAAATCGTTAACAATGGAGTTTAACGTCACGGGATTGGAATCGAACGTAACCGTGAACGAAATTACAAAGTTTTTCCACATAAACATTTCTAATCTAACAAATCAAAGTGAGCAGACTCAACATTTGTTCGATTTGTACGAAGCGTACCGTACTAAGGAAAAAGAGCAGCTTATGGTGTACACATTAGTGGCGTACATAATTGGTACACTCATCATTTTGAGCAACTTGACTGTTGTGATATCCAGCGGCCTCATTTTAAAGAAAGGTTGGTACTGATTATTTCTTTTTTTTTCGTCTTGAATAATAGGTACCTAATGATATATTCAATTCCATGTCCAATACACTATTCCAGCAGTAGCGACAATATCACATATCGTGGACACAATAACAAAGCGCGCTAAACAAGGTGGCTCAGCAAAAATTTTTTTTTTTGATTCATTTGATCAACGGACCAATCCGATATCAGGATTTAATTTTAACATCTTACTTTCAATGTCATTATCAATTTTATGCTAAAAACCGGTATTCCAGAAAACATACTGATTGGGTCAATGACTGAAACCGGTTTTAAATGAATGAGGTTTTCAATGACCGAGTAACAAGGCGGCTCAGCAAAAGATTTTTTTTCTTTTATACATTTGATCAACGGACCAATCCGATATCAGGATTTAATTTTAACATCTTAATTTCATTTTCCAAGTCATTATAAATTTTATGCTAAAAACCGGTAGGTATTCCAAAAAACATACCTACTGATTGGGTCAATGACTGAAACCGGATTTGGAAAATTTACCGGTTTCCAAACCCAGATCTCAAGGGTCCAAAGTTCTTCGTGAAGCAGTGCATTGAAGGCGGAATTGTCTATCACTGTTATGGAATAGATTATCTTAAAAAATGTCCTCTATCACGTAGGCTTTACTGTCCGTACTGTTTGTTTGTAGTCTGGGTCCAAGGTTACGCAGCAGACTCTATGATAAATAGCTAGAGAAATCACGAACATCGAATATGCCGTTAAATTATTCTGTTAATGCATGTTAATTGAATACTCAAATGAATGACGAGTTGTGATGGTGACATTTTAAAATGTTAGTCATTTAGTGATGTGTTGTAAATTATTTTACGTAGCTTATAGCACTATTAAGTACCTACACCATTATTTTCAATTAGTAGAAAAAAATTAAGGTTGTACCTATTCAGATAATGAAACCACAGAGTACTATAATTACATGAAACTATAAAATTTTCTCTGAGGAAAATCGAAATACGAAAAAGATATTGGACGTCCAGACAATTTTTTTCGTTTTTCGACCAATATTCCGCAGGGAAAATTATTTAGGTCCGTATCTGATCTATAAACAAAACTCAACTCTGATAGGATCGGGGGTATTAGAGAACGACACTACAAGTCGGTAAAGATAGACAAGGATGCAGGTATACGTTGTATGTATTTGCTACCTTTTCTATCTATACTCAAGAAGAGATCTCCACTTGAGTGTCGTTCTGTAATGCCCCCCTTAGTATCATTCACTTTGCAGAAACGCCATTAAAGTATAATTAATCCATCATTAAATCTCTTGCTAGCTTTTACTACGTCAACCGTCAACAAGACAAAAAGTGACAGCAAGAGATTTAATGGAGGATTAACTTTCTGCAACTGAGTGGTTGTCTAAAAAAATCAAGAAAAAATTAGGATGGTTAGCTATCCTATCCAATCAATATAACGAGATACCTAAACAGTGCGGAAGAAGAAAAAGAAGATAAAAAGAGAGTTTAGAGTCTTATAGGTATGTATTTCACACAGGCTATTTTTAGCGTAGGTAGGTGACAAACCATGAAGCAATGAAAACCAACCTCCGCGTTCCCCGCTATACTACAGATCTCTTTTTTGTGGCTAAAGGTACTTAAAATTACCGCGCGATAAGGCTATATCACGCATTTTATCTCGTTCGTTCGAGCGCAATAGAAAGAGACCTAAAGTGTGATAGCCTGTGATAGCACTACCTATATCGCGCTGCCGTGCTACGGCTGCTGAGGCAAGCTCAGGCTTATTTACGTCTGTATGGAGTATAGTAATGCTAATTCACATTGGTCAGCGTACAAACGCCTGGTACCTAGTTCCTAACTGCGAATGCCAATGCGCCTACCAAGCGTTGTAACTAAGTACAGCAAATCTTTATTAAGTATGTGTCAAGCAGTCGTTTGATAATCGACTTGACGACAGTATTAACAAACCTAATATTTTCTTCATAAGGGCAACAACCGAAGAGCACGTACTTGCTCCTCGGCAACGTGTCCCTCGCTGACACCATCATCGGGTTCTCCATCATCTTCGGAGCCATTGTTGATAACACTATGAACTCCAACCCGCTGTGCATCTTTCAAATTGGTTAGTATTTTGCCATTGACATTATTTATTTCTTTATTCGTAGATTGACATAGAAAATAATGGACGAAATAAAGAACGCCGGGTCTAGTAAAACATTCTCGAAAAAAGTGTCCGAGACTAACCTGCACAAACCTAAGTACGTGTATACTTAGTAATATAAACATTGAAAATGCTGAAATTCTTTACGAAAAGTCGCTTAATTGGTTCTCTTTATACTTACGTTATGGTGCTCTTTTGGTTCGGACACATTTGAGCGCGGACCCTATCTAGTAGTTAATAGGTAAGACACAAAAAAATGCCTTGTCATCATTGTCATCTACTCAGTCAAAGTGACTTGTAATAAGTCAACTCTTTTTTTTAACTTGAAAATTATCATAATGATATCAAATAATATACCAGTGTGACCATTTTTAAATTGATGATCATGCTAGGCTCTTGGTCAAAAACTGCTAAATCCTGCTAAACATTTTTATAAAAATGCTAAAATCATGCTAAAAGTTAAATCATATTTTAATGCAAATAAAGTAATAAATATGGCGATCCTTGGGGGAGGCCTATGTCCAGCAGTGGACGTCCATCGGCTGAGATGATGATGATGATGATGAAAGTAATAAATTGAGTTGATAAATTATATTTGTTTATTTATTATTTCGTAAATCAATCAAAGATACCATACTTAACCAATGAAAAATGGGTCCAGAAGTGTGATTTTTGAACATTATACGAGCGATTCGGCAGTAGAAAGATGCATAATCTCCATAGTAATTTTGGCACTTTCTACTGCCGCCGATTCGCTCGTATGATGTTCAAAAATCACACTTCAGTTCTGCGGTGACCGTGGATTCAATCAGGGAATTCATCTAGAACGATACTAAAGAGTTGTCAGTATAAAAACATTTATTACAAATGGTAGGTACCTAAATATTGGTATGCGTGTCTCGAGTAAATAACCCAGTTTACTGGGTAAATGCTGAATCATGCTAAATTCTTGCTAAGGTTTTAGGCGATCCTGCTAAAAACTGCTAAATTTTTCAATCCTGCGCCAATATCTGCTAAGCCCTAATTTAGGGGCCCAATCCTGCTAAAATCGCAGGATCCTGCTAAAAATGGTCACACTGTAATATACCTTCAAAACTAAGCCTTGATGATGACGTCAGTTGAATGATCCATGCAGTCTTAGATAAATAATTGCTCTTCGCTCGCAGCGAAGAACAGCTAATATGATAAGGTTAAGGTTGTTGTGGGGTCTACTTAGGTCATTGAGGTACTATGTTAACTAGAGAAGCTACCGAGAAGTAATGTTTTGTAACACGCGTTAGGGTGCACGCGCTCTAACCCACTTAGCCTGTGCCAGGCGCTCGTCGCAGCGTGACGCTCCCAGCACGCGCCCCACACTGCTGATCATGGTGCACAGATTTTGTTCGCGTTGTCTGCTCTATACATAATTACTCAATGACTTAGGTGATGCATTAACACTATAGAACCTAACGCTGCTATAGGATCTAAGAAGGGTTCCTCCCTCTTAGTGCTAGACCGACGAGATCACGAGAGCGAGACCATACCATATAAATAGATATTATCTAGGAAGCTGGGAAAGGTATCGATACTATCTCCCCCAGCCATACCTTTCCCAGCTTCCTCAGCGAGACCGAGAGGTAGCGACCGAATGAGGAAGGCAGCGGGGATATTTTTATTGAATAGCCGTGGTGGTCCTTTGGCGAGTAACCTTGCCTGCCGTGTAGGAGGCGATGGTTCGATCCCCGTCCATGCCGAATCGTACCAATGAGTTTTTCGGAATTTATGTACGATTTTTTCGGTGATGGAAAACATCGTGAGAAAACCTGCAAGCTTCAATTTCGAGGCATGTATTGTAACCCACTGTCCATTATAAGCGGCGACGGGCTCACCCCAAGTCACACTGGACAGTTTCGGTACCACTGGTGAAACGTGGATATTCTGAGGTTTTCAGAATACCTCTGACTACCCCTTCGGGGAATATAGTCGTGAGCGTATTCTATGATATTTTTCGGTTTAATTTTTAATCTTTTTTTTCCTAACTACCTACCTTGGCTTCCGGTAGCGTAGCGAGGGGGTGGGACTAGAGGTGCAATTATGCCCCGGGCGGCAAATTCGGGAAAAATATTAAATAATTGAGCTCTGTTTATAACCAATCCGTAGAGCAGAGAAAAGTCGATCACTCTTCGGTCGCTCTATGTTTCTGTTTTAATCACTGTACCTAAACATAATCCTAGAGTTCTGAGTTCTGACCACAGCTAAGACGTAGTGCTAGATCCATATAGCTTTTACTTAGATTGCTTTGCACATGTTTTGTACGTAAAAAGCTCTGGCTCCAACCGATTCGTATTGAGGAGAAATGTCGGGCTCCCTTCGCTCGCTCTCGTTGCGGTAGCCATTACTTTCAGTTTGGGTTTTCATTGAGAAATCTTTAACATTGTGATGAAGGTCCTACTGGACTTTAAAAGGACTCTAATGAGCGTTATTGTTTCATCGATTCTTGTTTATTCATGGCAACAGGCATGCTGGTATGCCCAGCCATGGTGTCTATCTTCAGCGTTGGGATGATAGCCGTCGATCGCTACATCTACATCCTGCACGGGATGTATTATCAACGCTGGTTCACCACCACCAAAGTTAGGATCATCATACTTTGTATTTGGCTCATTGGTAAGACAACTTAAATCTTATTTTTGACTTGGAACACAATTTCTCTAGAAACAAATTATTTTTAAAAGTCAGATGAAGCAAAACATCTTCCCACTTTTACGGGATCACACCTCGTTCTATCTGTGATGAAGACGTAATCGATTTTGAAGTTCATAAATAACACACTTGAAACTATTTATTTACGCGGATTCTAGAGATTTTGTTTCGTACGCTTTTATTGACGGAGATACACATTTAGGTATACTTAATCTGATTCGAGCAAATTAATATCACAGGAATCAATTTAACTACTTAGTTACCTACTCAATTCCTATCTAAAATTCATACCACGACCTATTATCTTAAATGTATATTTCCCTCCGCTCGTCGGGTACAGTAAGTACTACTCGTAGTGAAATATATACATACTTACTTTATTCATCACTTACATATAAATGTCAATATTTGTCAGCTTATTGTTATTTGTTACCTACAAAGAAAACCACAATATCCACCTCATCATATTCTATCGATCGATGGCATAGTTGCAGGAAGCTGGCAAAAGTTATTGTCTAACAGTTATCATTGAATTCGACCTGCCCATAGAAATTCTTTATAAACTCCAACGATATCAATGTACTAAAAGTCTACGTCTATGATAAACTCATTGGAATTGCCATCGCAGTGAAGACATAATGCCAATTAGCTTTATATTAGATGTTATTGTCTATTTAAACATTGTTTCTAACCAGTAGAACGATTAGATTGTGTTTAACCATTGTGTGTAACTCATATTTCTTTCAGGTGCTACCCTCGGTTTCATGCCTGCCACTGGACTGGTCAACAGAGAGACCAAACACTGCATTAGATGTGACTACGTGATCCTTTTTCCTGGCTCACTAATTTTACTAAACTCTATTTTCAGTACGATCCCAATATTAGTCGTTGTCGGACTCTATTCAATCATTTTAGTAAAAGCTTTAAGAAATGTTAACAAAATCAAAGCAGCTGACAAATATGATAAAATCCAAATAAATGAAACACCTAAGTTAAGAATTAATCGTGCCAATGCTAACGCAAAAACCATGACCACTGTTTACAATATCAAATCTCCTAAACATGATGTTACTAAACTGAAAAGAAGTGCTTCTTACTGTGTTAATCTTAATAACATTGATAAATCAAATGGACGACCAAAGTCTAAAAGTATTGATGATCTCACAAATGGGAATCACAAAACTACAAACTATTACAACAACGATATTACAAGAACGCAATACGATTCAAAATACAGTATTTGCACTGTTGAAACGAGTTGTTCCGATAGTTACAGCCTTTCAAAAAATAATTTAGACCGATATTACAAGAAAGACAAACGTAAAAAGCCAAATAAATGGAGGGCAATCACAGTAGTAATGCTTACATCTGGGACTTTCGTGTGTACATGGCTACCATTCTTTGTTATTGTTATATTCTATGCTCTATGTGAAGAGAAATTAACGAACCCTCAATGTGTTCACTACAGAAAATTGCAGTCTGGTCCAATGGCAATCCTTGCCTTCTTCAACAGTATTTTGAACCCTTTAATTTACGCATGGTGGCACAAAGGATTTCAGAGAACAGTTATTATTTATTTACGTAAATATTGTTGCAGTAAAATTAAACAATTTAGCTCTAGTGACTCGTAATATTATCAATTGATGGTTACGAATAAAAATATCTCGTGTCTTAACTTTGCAAACTTATTAGGTTTAATTATCTGCTAATCCGTAAATGTCTGAAAAAGAATTCGTTCTAAGCCATGACAGGTGAACTCTCTAATTAGGTATAAACTGTTTGAAAATAATATGAGTTTAAATACTAAATACGTAATGTTAGCGTTTAATTTATCATTATTTATAGATAGATATATGTTATGTTGTTAGTGATTAATATAATACATTGATTACCTAATTGTGTTAAAATTGTGACAATGTTTCGCTTTATACCAGTGTTACATTAACAAAAAATACTTACCGATTTTCTGATCTGACCTTTCATTGATTGTTTCGAATGCTATTTATTTTTCAGGTATATTTATAGCAAGTTTACCAGCCATGGGTTGGACAGGGAAAACGTTTACCGACTACAGATGTTGGTACATTGCCCTCTTCCCCGCTTCCCTCCTCATCATTGTCTCGACAATCGTCTTGTCAGTTATTGTAATGGTCTGCGTCCTATACATTCTAATTCTACACAGTGCCGTCAAAACCGTAGACAAAATCAGAGAATACAGAGAAACCAACAGCATTGCTTACGTAAACAAAGCTTACAAAGCCGAATTTAACAATATCAATGAAGTCTCCAAAACTAAAGTAGTTATAACAGTTGAAACGACGAGAGAACAACAACAGCCCGGCACTTCTACTTCCATAGAAATGCATGAACTGAGCAAGACTAATATTGAAGAGAAGAAGTTCGGTGATAGATACACACGAAAAGTGTCAAAGATTTCTACTTACTACGGTCAGGCGAAAGCTTTAAATTCACACCCGAGTAAGCTAAAAGCTGTTAAAACTGTTCTTATAGTAATCCTGTGTTTTGTAGGCACATGGGCTCCTTATTATATAACAATAATAATATATGTAAAATGTGATATAATGAAGCGTGGATATGCTTGCGTTCCTTTGGAGATGTTGACCCTTGGACCTTTGTTTTTGTTAGGAGCATGCAATAGTTTATGCGATCCTGTGATCTATGCTTGGAGACACTCGGGATTCAAAAGAACTCTGAGAAGAATGTATTGGAGATATGTTTTGACGAAGACTTGAGTGTTAGAAGTTAAATATGTCTTTATTATAAGTAGAAAGGAAAATTAATTGCAAATAAATAGTAGGTAATTTAAAATTGATTTTTATTTTACCTGTAACATTCCTACCAAGTTATCATCGATTATTGTAATTCATGGTTCTACCTAATTGACAACGTTCTAGAAATAATCAGTTACTAGATAAATATTAAGGATTGGCTAATTTAGATAGTTCATCAATAAAAGTATCATAAAATATAATAATATGATAAAATAACGCATATATACTTACAAATGAAGTATACAAAATACCTACAGAGGTACACCTACTAATAGAAATAGATGGAAAATTATCTACAACTACCTAGGTCCTAGTTGTAGAGACTTTTCCATGAGATATTCCTCACTTCAATTATAGCCTCTTCAACATCCTTTCTACAGGTTGAAATTGATATCATTAGCATCATTTTAAACTAAGAGTACCCACCCATCAAACTGAACAACTTTTACTATGGGAGCAAACCAACCGGAACAAAAAAATCATCTGTCCCATACTAACGCCGCCGCTGGCTGCCTACACGACTCAAATGTATGAGACAGCTGTTTTTTTTTGCTCCGATTGATTTGCTCCCATAGTAAAAGTTGTTCAGTTTGATGGGTAAGATTACGATATGGTTATTTAAGTGTCAGACTCCAAAGCAACCAATTTTAGATTTTTGGTCCGTCTATTTGTTTGTTTATTCGAGCAACACGCAAAAACTACTGAACAGATTTTGTTGAAACTTTTTTTGTTTGAAAGCTTTTTACTTAAAATCTGGTAACTAACTAGGTATATTATTTGTGCGGACGAAGTCGCGGTTAAACTCTAATTAAGTATAAGATAAAACATTTGCCACTCACCTACTTACAAACGCTATCACACCACACAAACAACTAGATTAAACAATAAAGATTATCTAAAGAAAAGAATTAAGTAACAATTACAATCTATTAACATAATATAGACAGAACAGTAGCTAATCTGACATCGATTGTGCTGGGTGTGAAAATGGGTCGGTGGTACTTGTGTCTGCTTCTCCTGGCCGCCGTGGCCCATGGTCACCATGACAAATATGAGGGGTAAGTACCTAAACAAATGATTTCGCATAGCAGAACTTTTTTAAAATCTAGGAGAATCTGATTTTGTAAAAAACACGTCACTAAGTGAAAATAGTCCTTAGTTCTATCACAGCGTTCTATAAGGTCCAACAAAATTAGCTGAAACTACTTGAAAGAGGATGATCAAACTTTTTTCCGTTTTTTTTCCATTTCGACGTTGGTCTCATAAAGAAATTTTTTATAGTTTCAGACTTTTTTTTCAATCTTATAAAAAAAAATCACACTTTAAAACCCTGTGAAAATTTCCCAGGTTCTAGGGCTTATTGCATACGAGTACAAACTTAATGTACATTATGCCTTATATTATATACAGTCTTCTTCCAGTCACCAGCTTTATCGTGTCGCTGGTCCATCCGAAGAGATCGCGTCTCTAGAAGCCAAGCTAGATATTCTATCAGCCACACCGCCGGCCAGGTCAACGTCAGGTCAACTTGAAGCTCTGGTTAGGCTGTCACCTCATGAAAAACAGCAGTGGCTTCCGCACTTCGATGCTAAGAACATGCCTTACAGGATTGTTGCTACTAATCTTGCAGAGTAAGTGGAATCAATTCATAACCTGCCTCGATTATCATTGCAGGCACAGGCCTATACTCTCAAAGAGGGCATGTGCTCAATTGGTGATCTTCACATACGCATCAGAATTACTTCTTCAATGATTGCTGGTTTTACCTGTATAAGTTAGGACTTATTTCAGGATTCGAACCCGGGACCTCTTGATTTGATTCCAGACCTCTCCGCAACGTGTTCCGACTACCTGAAGGTACAGGTGCCTTAGTAGCTCATCTATGTCACTGACTATGACTGAATATGACTGATATGCTAAGCAAAGTAGTAAAAAAACAAATGACTATCCCACACCTACTTACTTTCAGCATTCTTCGTGATGAGGAATCTAAGATTAAAAGCAGGAAGATGGCTGCGAGAAGCAGTAACCAAACTATAACCTGGGACACCTACTATGGATACCAAGAGGTAACTAATAACGGCGAATTTTATTTGAAATTGGGTATAACTATATAGGTACCAAGTAGAGAATGACGATAGACGATGTTCCGTTCATAAATTGATATGCTGTAAAAAAAAGCATCAAAGCGAGTTCGATATTATTGTTACCTACTACCTACTTATATAATTTTTAGATTATTAGATATTGTACAGTACGCCGACCCCGCAATTTCTGATTCCCACCACGTAAGCACACTTGGATTTTATTAACTATGGATGGGCGGAGAGAGCGAACTATACAAAATTTCAAATTTTAACAAGTATCTTTAACTCCTAAAAGCCTAAAGTTGTGAAGCTCATACTTAATCTGCAGTAGTACCTTAAATGTTTTATCATCCAGATAAACAACTACATCGACGAATTAGGAGCCCAATACCCTGACCTAGTGACCGTCATCAACGCAGCCCTCAGTTACGAAGGCCGTCAGATCAAATACGTCAGGATCTCCACGTCTCGGTTCGAGGACCTTCGGAAACCCGTCATTGTGATCGACTCGGCCATACATGCCAGAGAATGGGTCACACCACCTGTCGCCTTGTATATTATTAAGCAGCTGGTGGTTGACATCATTGAGAAGGATTTGACTGAGAAGATAGACTGGGTCATCTTTCCTCTGCTAAATCCGGATGGATATGAATACTCTATTAATGAGGTAAGGACATTTGTAATTTGTATTCTAAATGCGTAAGTTAGAGTCAACAATTTGTTTGTTTACTCTAATGGTTAGTTGTTATCGTAAATTGGGTAAAAGGATGTCAAACTGATTCTGCATAATTTGATAGGGAAAACGTGGGTAGATGCTTGAGATTAGTTTAAGTGTGTTGAGAACTTACGTTGTTGACATAGCTGAGAAAATTAGCTGAAGTGGCAATGGGCTGGTCATATCTGCCAAAGAACTGACAACTGAGTTCTAGAGTGGAGACCACGAACAAGCAGGCCTAGTGGGACGCCCTGCATCTCGCTAGATCGAAGACATAAAAAAGGTAGCGTGGAGCGACTGAATGAGGCCGATAATCCAATTTTGTGGCGTGCCTTAGGAGAGGTCTATGTTCAGCAGTGGACGATGATAGACTGATGATTAAGTGAGCAGTTGTGGTCGTTGATGGTTTTAGGATCAAGGAAGAGGTGTCTCGTGATGATAGAATAACTATATAGCTTTTCGCTCACTTAAACGTTGCATAAGAATCCTTATCCCTTAGTCGTATGACACCCACAGGAAGAAATTGGTTGGGTCATGAATCATGATTATCCGATTAAAAATATTTGTATTTCCAACTTAACAAATTATTAAAGGTCTTAATTTCAATGCGGTATAAACGTAAACTATCGGAACGGAAAATATATTAGCGAAATGTATGGAACAGTTGATATATTTTTTTGTTATCTCATTGTTGGTCCCATACTGAAAGTTGCCCAATTTAGTGCTCTGGAGCAGCCTAAAGTAATAATAGCACATTTAAATTTACTATAATATCTAAATACTTTTAGGACCGCATGTGGCGTAAGACTAGATCCATGAACCACCCTGGCTCCTTCGACTGCCCAGGAGTTGACGGTAACCGTAACTACGATCACTACTGGGGCACCAGCGAGGACAGTGCCAACCCTTGCTCAATCATCTTCGAAGGCCCTTCAGCATTCTCCGAGTCGGAGACCAGGGTTGTCCGGGATGTTGTACTGCAGAACTTGAACAGGGCAGCTATGTATATATCGCTGCATAGCTTTGGGAATATGTTCCTTTACGCTTGGGGAAACAATGGTGAGTTTTGGTAAACAATTGGTTGAGAGAACTTCTATAATAACTTTTTTGCTTTAAGGTGGAACAAGGACGGATTCATCTGAAAATACTATGTTTTACATGATTCTTAATTAAGTATTAGGAGAAAGAGTTCGTTCAGTCAGTCTATTAGCAACAAAAATCTATTTTCCAGAGAAAAGGCATAGTTAAAACGATTAATTGAACGAATAACTCATATTCTATAATCCTTAAAATTAATTAATTGTTTAGCCCGTTAGCATAGAAAGAAACTCGACGCTTTTATATACCCATTTTCTCCAGGAACGCTGCCGTCCAACGGCCTAATTCTACACCTGGCTGGTGTCAGAATGGCAGAGGCAATAGATGCAGTAGCCTTAGAGAAAGCAGATCGCTACGTCGTTGGCAACGCAGCCAATGTCTTGTACTACACCACAGGAACATCTCGAGACTGGACTCGGGCTGTTGGTATACCCCTGACGTATACTCTGGAACTACCTGGCTATGATTATGGGTTCCTGGTACCTCCGGAGTACATTGAGCAGATTGTGGTAGAAACTTGGGAGGGTATCGCTGAGGGCGCTCGATATGTTATCTCTTTGTATTATTAAAAGTTTTAAAAGTTTTTTTTTAATTAAATCAGCTAAAACACTTTTTGTCTTATTATTTTCTCATTGACTAAGAATGTTCTTGGTTGTTCTCCCTTGTATACTCCATGTACTTACCTATGCCAGCTTCCTGTTTTCCCTCCACGTTACTTCCGCTTGAACCTCCGTGGAAAACCAAAGAGTTCGTATTATTTATTTATTACTATAAGTTAAGTATACAATCTACATGCTTGGTTCAAGAAAGCCGTAGAAAGAGAAGGAACTAGAAGGAAGCACGTGTCTTGTCATATGTCACTCAGTAAGAGATGCACATAGGAAATTCGCTCTAGTTAAAAAAGGAGATCACTACTTATTGCTGTCCTTATCGGCGAAGCCACTTTTTTGTTCTAACTCCGAAGTCAGACATCTATTTTCATACAAATTGTATAGGATTTTAAGACTATCGCTGTCTCATACGCGGTTACACTAAATGTTCCGTCTATCAGCATAAGCGAAAAATACTTCGCCTATGAAGAAAGCTGACTGGAAGTGCTCAAAGAAATGTGAAAAGAAGAAAAAAACAAGTTTTCTTTTTTCTGATATAGTGGCTACATGTCATATTTTTTGTGCTCAATAAACCAGTATTTGTGTTTTGCATTAAAATCTTTTTAGTATAATTAAATCATAATATCTTTAATTAAGCCTGACAAGGAATATAAAAAAACCTGGTTTGGGGGCGCTGCAATCGACTATAACCTTTAATGTCAGTGTTCCAAGTACAAAAATTAGTTCCGATGATTATCCGCAACATGGCGAGGTTTTTTATATTTCTAGTCGGGCTTTACTTTAATTAGTCTTAGTATGAAAGGTCGAATGAAGATCCGCCACGCCGATACGCCTTAGACAAAATTGTCTAAGGTATACGCATACATCGATCGTAGGCAGGAAGCTGGCATAGTGCGTTCACACACGGTGACGCATTGACGCAGCGGCAGACGTCAGTCTGTCATTTGTGAAGCAAGGAGTTGTATATGAAACCGCACGTAGAAGCACACACGGTGACGCATTGACGCACCGGGTGTGGTTCTATGAACTGACATCTGCCGCTCCGTCAGTGCGTCATCGTGTGTGAACGCACATAGGTATTGTCATCATCATCATCATCTCAGCCGATGGACATCCACTGCTGGACATAGGCCTCCATAGGTATTTTATCGTAGTTATATCAACGCAGCAGCCAATATCGTGTTCTTTTTCAAGATTTGATCTATAGAACTACCACGGTTAGATAATATGGTTATGACTATGTTTTAGTCACTACAAAACTATCGTTATGAGCTCAACCGGAGTCATCATCATCATCATTTTCAGCCTGTATCTTCCCACTGCAGGGCATAAGCCTCCACCATATTTTGCCATTTTTCCGGTCCTGTGCCAGTCGCATACAGGACTTGCCGATACTTTTGCAGATGTCGTCAACCCACCTGGAGTGCGATTTTTGAATCTCATTCGGTGAGCTCAGCAGTTGTAAATGTCAAAATTACTATGGAGACACGCATCTTTCTACTGATGATTTGACTTTCAAAAATCATACTTCAGGAGTGCGTTTTTTGAAAGACAAATCCGCAGTAGAAAGATGCGTAGGTCCATAGTAATTTTGACATTTTCAACTGCTGAGCTCAGCGAATGAGATTCAAAAATCGCACTCTTGAACGACCCACTTCACATTTGCCTTTTTGCTCATTGCTCATTGAAAAGGAATTTCGTACCTATTCATTGAAAAATAATTCCGGAGTCATTTAACGTACGTAATATAAGAGATCAATGTCCAGAGTACATTGACACAGTACATAACTTTGAGCAGACTAAAGACGCTCTCGCTAAATACAATACCTACCTACTTATCCTTGCACCTACACTGCATTCAAAATAAGGACGACGAGATTTTCCCCATCCTACTTAGGTATTTAGCTTTCTGGCCAATTCTGATAAGCAAATATAATTTAGTTATCAGAAAGATGTACTATCTGACATATATCTTGGACGTTACTAAAGCTGTTCTAAGAATAAGTGAGATAAGTGTTTCAAATCTCTGTTTCTGTAATTAACAATTCACAATTGACGGAGCAATCGCGTAACAAACATACAAAAAAAAAAAAAAAAAAAAAACATACGGGTCGAATTGAGAACCTCCTCCTTTTGTTGAAGTCGGTTAAAAATGGCCATAAATTATCGTTGCTATTTGGAATGGAGTATGGGTATATTATTAAAAACTTGACCTTTTTTGTCCTGTAACTTTTTTTGTATTGCTTAATTTCATTTCGCCTGTATTCAAATATTGACCCGGAAAAATAAAAAATTTACGATATTTTTTTATTTATATAATCTGCATGGTTGTTACACAATAACTGGCTGTAAGAGCTTGAAAAAATGCGACAGTAGGCCATAAACAAAAAAAGGAAAAAAGAGTTTTTTTTCTTTTCTGATTTAATGGCGACATGTCATATTTTTTGGTGATCTACAAGCCAGTAAGTAATTGTAACAAAAAATAAATGGCATTAAAATCTTTTTGGATAAATCAATACGATCAATAAACCAAACTGGTTTTAAAATTTATTAGGTAGAGTTCTTAGTTTCTTGACGCACTCCGACACTGGACGCATATAAAACGAAACGTTTGCCTTATAATATAAGTAATTTACCTTACTTAGGTTACCTATAACTACTATAGAATATTTATTTATTTAAGTACAAGCACGGACCTGAAAGAAATACGGACCGAGTATTGCACTAAAAAGATGTGAAGCATGCAAGGTAATACAATCTCGTTTGTTCTACAAGGGACCTACACTCACACAGATGCACTAGCTCTAGGCGCAGGTCCGACAACCCGTCACACGCACACACACACACACGTCACGCACACAAAAGAAATGGGTGCTTCACTCATGATTAGATGACGTTACGACTTACGTCTGGTTCTTCTTTTTAGTCTGTGAGTACAAGTAGGTCCCTAAACATAATTATATTATTCAAGGATTTATTTAAACCCTACAATAATTTAACTAAGTATAGGAATTATAAACAACTAAATATAGATACACTCTACATCGGTTTCAGTTACTTATTTCTAGAAATTTTATAACAATAGGTCTTCAGCAGAACCATAAGCATAACCAGTATCATAAGATATGTACCTACCCTACCTATAGGTACCTAGCTAAGCCAGCTGTAGCAAACCTTACTGCTGTACGTGTGTCATTACATTATACATATACAGTGAGGCTCATTCTAGACATATTCTTTTTCTAAGTAGGTAATATACAAGGTGTTACAAAACTACAAATAAACCTTTAAGGGGGTGGTGTAGACCATCAAACTGAACAACTTTCACTATGGGACCAATATCGAACTTTTAGTACCGATCGATGCATTCGATGGGGGCTTAAAAACGCGCGGGCGTTTAATTTTTTGTATAGCCAAGTATATACCCACGACTATATTTGTATTCCACGAGGGGGTTGTCACAGATATTGTGAAAACTCAGAACATCCATGTCCATCCACGAATATCCTCGTTTAATGTTAAGAATCTTTTTAATTCGTCCCGGTGCCGTGGTGTGATTACATTTTATTTTGACAAGGAACGCGGCTCTATAAAGGTTCGTTATCCCTGAACCTAATTAAACTATCGACAATAGCCAATGAGTACAATCATAAGGAAAAGATTATACGTACTGAATTAAGTGAGTACCTACTAAACGATTGTCTGTACCTATATAATAAAGTTCTCAACAAAGAGTAATATAAATATATTAGAAGTTCTCAAGTAGGTACATACCTATGGACGCGAGAGAGTGCATATTACCAATGTTTTTGGCGCACACATTTGTGCACTTTAAAATTATACTGCGTACCTAACTGCTTTTCTAATCAAAATAAAAAACAAAGCTTGTTATAAGGACTCTAGGGACAGGTGCCTCCCCTGCCCCTCCTGCCTGCCCTGGAGCACCTCACCTGATTTAATAAACGTCGGTTTACGCTGGCTTGCACCAAAAAATATTTATTGAGGCTTGAACATAATACTTATTGTGATAGCTTTAATGTCTCTACAGCCTTAAGGGGGTTGCAGAGGGAGTTGCACTACACTAGATGGCGCTCGGGAGCATTATTCCTGATTTTATCACATTTTATTTTATATCTCGCATAATTGTGATGATTTCAATCAAAATTTTCAATTATGCGTACTTATATTATCAATTATACTTGTGTTTATGTTTTACTGATCTAGATTTTAATTTTAATCAATTTCATACAAAACTTTGACGTATAACATTCGTAGACGGTATTAACAAAAGTAATATTTTATATATGGAAAAATAGTTAAGAAAATCAAGATTACGCATCTCAAATAACATTTGCAATTTATAACATAATTACGAAGATATAAAATAAAATGTGATAAAATCAGGAATGATGCTCCCGAGCGCCATCTAGTGTAGTGCAACTCCCTCTGCAACCCCCTTAATAGGCATACCTACATACATAAGTAAGTCATCATCATCATGATCAGCCCGGTAAACCCCACTGCTGGGTATAGGCCTCTTCATTTTCACGCCAACCAGAACGGTCCCATGCTAGTCTCATCCACTGTTTGTCGGCTACTCTACATTTGTCATCCGACCACCTGGCTGCTGGTTGGCCCACGGACCGTTCCCCCTCCCACGGCCAACACTCTGCCACTGCCCTCGTCCATCTGCCATCATTCCACCTGGCCAAGTGTCCTGCCTACCTCCATTTCAGAGGAAATCCGCTTGCATAAGTCAATGTTGGTACCAATTTCTACACATAGCACACAAACACATAAGTTTTGAAAATCGTTTTTTTGGAAATGGCCACCAGATCAGAAATACGATTAATTATAACTACTTATATATATTTTTTAATGATGAGCTATAGGTTCTACACAAAGCGGCTCAATTGCTTCAGCCTCAGGCTCAGCGGCTTCATTCCGGCTCAATTGCAGTAAACATTTTTGTTCGAGACTGTAGGTACTGTAATTGTACAAGTTACCAGTCATTGTTAAACATGCCACCCAGTTAGCACCCTACATAACACATAACCACTAGTATCCTTACAAAACGCTACATTTTTCCAGGACTACCAAAACATTTCGCTGAAAATAATTATGGTTTCGAATCAGTTAATTTTAATTGTTATTAGTTTTACATTTGTGCACTTAGAACTCAACGCAGACAAAGGAAAATTTGTTAGAACGATACAAGCGGTTGGTTTTCCTTATTACAAGATTTTAATGTCTTTAGGATCATGCAAAGGTGGGTAAAGAAAGGTATTCGCCGCTGTTTAGTTTTCCTGTTTTCCTTGTTAAGAGGATATAATTCGTACGGCAGCAGCGCTCCATACAAAACGAAGTTCCGCCCTAGAAACCAATGTCTGGTTTCTTGGTTTCTAGAACGTGTTTAGACTATGTCTGCGTCTGTACCTTGTCTGTTTTTCATTAAAACCTTAGACAATTTAGGTTAAAATAAAACATTTTTATAGTTTCAACGCTAGGGTCAATTGAAAATTTTGTATGATAAAGTTTGAGCCACGTAATTGAGTCACGATAACTTTGAAACTATACCCGATGTTTTGACGTGATAAAACGTACCCCGGCTGCACACACGAAAAAGTGTCACCTTCCGCGTGACGTCAGAGCTAGCAGTTCTCATCAATGTTTCTTTATGACGTTATCACGTAAAACTATCGTCCGTAAACCGACTTTACAGAAACCCATTTTTTATTACCGTTCCTAAATTTTAAGGTGTGGTTCCTGATGCTGCAAGGGTACCTAACTACTGCCCAATTAAACAATGCGGTTTGAGGATCTGCTGAATTTAAATAAGTATTTTGGATTTCAAGCAAAGACTTTATCATTTAACTCCGGGTTCTAAGGCCGAGATTCAGAGACGATTCTTAAGTCATAGTTCGAACAGTCAAAATCCATACATTTCGACCCTACTTAGCTCGAGCTAAGACGGAAAAAATCGTCTCTGAATCTCAGCCTAACTCTTCAGTCTTGGTGTTGCAGAGGTACATAACTAGTAAGACTTTGGGATCTGCTTATAATAAATAATAAAAAAGCAAGTAAAATCTACAAAATAATTGAGATCCCATCAAAAACATTTCATAAATAGTAGCCAAGACTCACAACCCTTTTAGGTACTCTTAAAAAGGTATGAGATCCAATTTTAAGCCAAGTCTAACGTTTTCATCTCGGTCAAAAAAAGATAAAAGGCTTGGCCTCCATCATAAGAATAATTAATCACTTCTAGGAGTCTTAGCTACTTTTTTACATGAGATGTTTTTGGTGGGATACATTTTTACGGAAAGCTGACAAGGTACCAAAACAGATATTGTTTTATTTTACTCCTAGAAGAAACTTAGTTTAGTATGGAGCACTATACGAATTATTATCCTCTTGTTCGCTTATTTTTATTTGGTCTTAAAAAAAAAACACACATGTTCATGTACAAACTTATTACTTCCTCGCAGATCAAGTTGTTTTCGATGAACAGAGAGCTTGGGGCACTGTGCGAATGAACAGGATTTTTGATATTAGATACAGAAGTCATAATGGTAAGTAAAATCAGTAACTATGTACTGTGGGTATTTATTTATAGGGTTTGGGGCATTGACAGACTTGGACCTGGAGTGCGATTTTTGAATCTCATTCGGTGAGCTCAGCAGTTGATAAAGTCAAAATTACTACGGAGATACGCATCTTTTTACTGTTGATTTGACTTTCAAAAATCATACTTCAGGAGTGCTATTTTTGAAAGTCAAAAAAGCAGTAGAAAGATGTGTAACTCCAGAGTAATTTTGACATTTTCAACAGCTGAGCTCACCGAATGAGATTCAAAAATCGCACTCCTGTGCCTGTTTACAGGGGAATCTTCGAATGATACCCGACTCCTTAAGAGGATAGGTAGCCTCTCGTAACTTTTCCGACTGTAGGTATATATTATGATTAATTGATCAATATCATCGGACAAATTTACATATAATTATGTAGTGAATTTGTCCGATCCGCCTCTCCCATACATTCCGCTGACTAGAGTGCGAAAGAGGCAACTGCAGCTTGGATTGATTTTATTTATACATAAAAATGCACGTATCAGCATTTCGTATTCCCCTTGTTTCCTCCTCCATAACATTCCTCCATATGGCGCATGACTTTTTTTTATCGTGCGTATTAATATGTACCTATAATATAAGTAATAGGTCAATGCCTGTAGGTGGCAGGTATGTACGTCCCACTGCAGGGGTGCATGGGCGTTAGTCCACCACGCGTGCCCAATGCGGATTGGTAGACTTCACGTACGCATCAGAATTCTTCAGCGTATGCAGGTTTATCACGATGTTTCACCGTTTGAGAGCAATCGGTATTACGTACCTACATAAGTTAGAAAAACTCATTGGTACAATGTGGTCCGCGCGGATTCGAACCCGGACCTCAAGATTGAGTTTCCATAGCTCTCCGCAACGCGCCACCGCACCGACGCTCTCTACTAGGTAGGTAATACTTAACTTAGGTATTTTTTTTATTTTAATTTTTTGTTTTTTTTTCAGTGGATTTCAAAGTTTCGCGTGTGGAAATCATAATTTTTATCAACGATACCGACTGCTTCGCTTACTCAGAAAAGGGAATCGGGAGGGACACTTTTACTGCTACCCTATTCGTTCCCACAAAGGTCTCTGTAATCCTCTATCGCCTGACCATATACTCTTGCAGTCGAGGACTGAAGGTACCTCAATACGTGGATGAATATTCTCGTCACGAAGAGAAAGAGATATGCAGAAGTGGCGACAAGGAAGGATTTGAAATAGGTCCTGATCGTGGTCCCGATCATATGATTTTCAATTAAAATTAATGATAGTCTGTATACATAGTCGTGGCATGAATGTTTGAGAAACTAATCATTTTAGTATGGTGGTGTTGCCAGGTTATCCTTGATTTTGACTTTCTTGCGTGGAGACAGCGCCCTCATTTTTGCCAAGACTTTATAGACAGACTGTACCTACCTACCTACTTATTTTTAAATAAACAGAAAATGCCTAAGGTTCGGTCCTTGTGTCTTGTCTAATCTTTATTTATACGTAATACGAATGTAAAAGAAGTGTGTCAGTACATTGAAGATATTTAAAAAAGTAGGTATTAAGATATGGTTCCCCCCCACGGTGTTATTCCCAACTCCGTGGACGTGGGTGTCCCTGACTCCCTGACTCCAACCAAATCACCAATATGATGATGTGAATTTCATTTTCAAAAATCCCACAAAAGTTTTAAGAACCAATCAGAGCAATCTGTCAACCAAAAGCGCCACCTAACGAGATAAGAACGTTATACAATTTAGTAATAGACAAAGTAAATTGATTCTTATTGCATTGTTATAAGAGCTAATATTAAGAAAATTGAATGTTACCAACGTTCCGATTTTAGTATTTTCACACAGACTAGTAAGCAGGTCTGTGTATTTTTGCAACGCTGCTGTGTTAAATGTTTTTCAATGCAGGCAGTTTTTTAAATAGTTTTTAACTTGGTTCTTTTAAACAACCTTATTCTGAATCATAGGCGACGTATTTTTCGCTTACGCTCCAATCCGCCATACTTTTATATATTTCAAAATGATTACAAAGGAAGGACGTGAAACGGTGAAACCGTGAAACGAAACGTCATGTTTATTTACGTTCGCAAGTCAATCACACGCAAAATCGCAATAGTCATTACGCACAAAAGCAAAAATTCTAGTGTGATGGTCTTTATAAAGTTCTGAAGATGTTGTGGTATCTGCCATGGTCCGAGAGTATAAAGAAGAGAGCCTGCAGATACCTGCTACAGCGATATCTGGGCAACTTCCTCGAAGAAAAGCTTACTTTAGATCAGCTGAGTGTCGATCTTTACAATGGAACTGGTACCGTATTGGATGTTAGCCTTGACTGCGAGGTAAATACTTGTGATTTTTTACTCTTATCTTCTAGATAGAAAACATGTTTCACATCAACAGCTTAGGGTGCAGTTGCAATATGCCATCTTTAACACACCCCTTGCCAAATACGATGTGCGCAATAAAAAAATAACAGCACGTGCTTCGTTTTTATCTAAACAAAGGAAACCTTGAATTTAGAAAAAATATTTACTTTTATTAAATTTGTAAACATATAAAATGTTACTTATTAAATTAATTTATTTGAGAATTTTGCATGTTTTTCAAATATCAGGCAGGTATGCTAAATATAGAAATAGCAGGTTGAATATAAACTCATGATTTAACAATCTTCAGGGTAAATTAACTGTCTTATGCTCAGTTGCAGAAACGCTCTTAAAGTTAATCCTCCATTAAATCTCTTGCTGTCACTTTTTGTCTTATTGACGTAGTAAAAGCTGGCAACGTAGAAAGAGAATCAACTAGAAAAGGCATTAATATAATAATAGTCACGAAAACGAGACAGCCTTATACGCTAATTACACAGAGTGAATGCGACAAAATCCATGTCGTTTGTCCCTTTCTGCGTATGCGATATTTTTGTTTGCCACAGTTGAAATTGCATACAAAATCGTGCAACTATGGCAAACAAAGACACGATTTCTCATACATTTTTGTCATATCTCTGTCCCTTTCGAGTATACGCTGTCAGGAAATCTATAGAATACTCAACCTACGGCTGGCAAGAGATTTTATAGAGGATTAACTTTAATGAGCATTTCTGCAACATATAGTGGGCCAAATAAGTCTGTACTATGTCAAAATTACATCCATACTGAAGTCCATGTATGGTTGATATAAATTTAGTAACAAATGCGCGTTACATCCTCGGCTTCATCTTCACTTTCCATCAGGTAAGCTGAAGCCAAGCGCAAGCCCATTTTTAATAAAAAAAAAAAAAAAAAAAAAAGGGTCCAAACACAACTAAGTGACGATGTGTATAGTCTTATCACAAGGGTTTTTCCGCTCTATAAGTAGCTTCACAGCGAAATGTACTGTGATCACAAGAGCCAGACTGCTCTGTAGGTAGCTGTGCAGTGAGATGCGAGGCAGAGAAGCCCGCTCTGCTCTGCCATTCCGTCATAGACTTTTGTGGCGGCTACCCGGTTTATTTTCATCGGACTGTGTACAGTCAGCAGCAAAGAGATGTATGCACTTTTACTACGTCGTAGCATAAAGATGTATCCACTTTAGTACTAAAGTGTATACGTCTTTTGCATGAGGAGGCATACATCTTTTTGCTGCTGACTGTACTTCAAATATACATACGATAAAATATTCAGATCGTTGTACTGCCCTTTTTTGTGGTACGACAATACTATATCCTGTCCATAGTTGTTATGAGTGCAAAGACTGAATAACATGATAGTAGAATCATCAAATCTATACGCATAAACTAACAACCATAATCCCTTTAAGACCTCATAGGTCCGCAATTCGGTATGTCAAGTTTTTTTTTGTCTTCATTTTTATATTTTTTACGGACAGAAGACATAATTTTAAGATACCTATTTCATTCTTATTGCGATTCATCGAATTTATCAATATAAATTTAATTTTTAAATTATTTTGATCTGTAATCTCTAAGTGCAAAAATGGTGGAGAGAAAATAATTCGAACTCCATGGAGAAAAACTACATACAGCTGTATTTAAAAAAATTAAAACCTGCCTCCTCTTTCTAACTCTATGCTGGAAAAAGATACGGCAACATCAAATGTCAAATTTTGACATTGTGAAAGCATTTTTTTTTCTTAATGGCCGGTTATTTTAAGTTGATTTTATGTTTACCAAGGAGTTCAGAGGTATGCCAGTGACGTCACTGCACGGACCGAAAAACGACGTTATTTTATTAAAAATATCTGTAATCCTTTCATTTAAAAATCTCTGACATAGAAAATATGATTATTGAGACAATTATCTCGAAATGGTTTTCAATTCAGCCCTCAAAAAAAAAACTTGACATACCGAATTAGCAGCCGGCATGCTCAAGAACCTGCCTAGTGGGTCGTTTTATGTTGTGTAAATTTTTGTATATTGAAATCGATAATTTTACGAGCAATAAAAGTGTAAAGAGTACTGTACTTAACTAAAACCCTATCAAATTCGCCAGGCCCTCAATGACTTGGGTGACAGTCAGAACTGGCCGCTGGAGATAGTAGACGGCCACATGAGAGAGATCACCGTCACCATACCGTGGTCTACCTTACTCAAAGATGACTCTATCGTAGAGGTCAATGGGCTGTCCCTCACTGTGCAGCCTAAAGTACGCGCTGAGCCAGGTAAGAAAGGATTATTTTTACCCAATGACATTCTATACATAAGACTCACCACGTCATACAATAACATTACCAAAAAATGGCACATGTATGTCTCTAATGTCACCATTGTATGCATCAGTTATGTTCGACTGTCATACATTGCCGCTGACATTCCAGTCCTTTCAAATGTATTAGGTCACTAAACAGTAATGTAAAACAATTAGGCATAACTTAGTGGTCCTGCGCCCGCGGCATGATACATCGATAAACGTTTTATCGCGCCTGCTAACTCGTTCGTTCGCGCGCAAAAAGAAAGGGAGCTAGGGCGCGATAGCGCTTTATCGCGCGATCATGCCGCGGGCGCTGTTAATAGCGCACTGAAGTGAAGTCCTG
This sequence comes from Agonopterix heracliana, assembly GCA_963693445.1. Taxonomy (NCBI): domain Eukaryota; kingdom Metazoa; phylum Arthropoda; class Insecta; order Lepidoptera; family Depressariidae; genus Agonopterix; species Agonopterix heracliana. Next base: position 5,648,676 of record OY856326.1, read on the forward strand.
TGTATAGAATGTCATTGTTTTTACCACATAATAAATAATACAGGGTGTAAAAATGTGTTACATACTTAAGGTGGTGGTTCAGACCATCAAACTAAACAAATTTCACTATGGAACCAACAATGAAATCGTAAAAAAAAATCTGCAATATACACTTGAGTAGCCATCAACGTTTTCTATGGAACAGCAGATCGTTTTTTTGCAATTTCAATGTTGGTCCCATAGCTAAAGTTGTTCAGTTTGATGGTCTGATCATCACCTTAAAAACCGTCAGCATACATTAAGAACCCTACATACATAGCATAGCATAGCATGCTAGATGCTAATGATATCAATTTCACCCTGTATACATTACTACACCCCCGGCACCCCATAGAACAGTCATACGATGCTTGACCAGTATGCCGTCGGCATATACGCTGGCTGTCCTGCTCTTACGTTCGTGCCTACTGTATGTGCTTCTACAGCTTCTTGGATCATTGTTTATAGGTGAATCATAAAATTAGATGCTATTATGTTTCTAGAGTTTACTACAAAGAGCTTGTTGGTAAGTTTGTATAGATCCAGCTGTTGAGTGATGAATAATCGCAAGGCAATGGCTTCATTCTATCATCTTTATTCTTACCGACAAACTGAATGTAATGAATATAAAATGTTAAAGGATATAATTACGTACTAACATTATTATTAAGAAATGAGCGTGGTGTTGCCAAGACAAAACGAAATGGTTTAATTGCATGAATTCGTTATTATAAGCAAAGTTTAAATTTAATGCCCATACACACCCTCTCTGAGGGTTGGCTTGTGCCCTGCAGTAGGACGTATATAGATAGGCTAATGGTGATGAAGATGAAAAATATTAATTTGTTAACTAGCCTCATCGATGCTGGAGTCCATGTGGTCTTCGATGTCATCGTCCATGCAGCTGGCAGAAGAGTGTCTCCGGGAGGAGGATGGCCCTGAGGAATCTCATCCAGTGGAGGGCATTGAGATGTTCGCACATGCTATAGATTCTAGTAAGTGAACCATTATCTTTTTTTTCATTTTTATTTGAATCAAGAATATTGATACTGGGTGATTTTTTAAACACTTTCTAAATTGTCATCCGTCAACTGACTTTTACTTCGGAAGCGAACATGAAATAATCGCTTTGCTCCGACTGTAAAAGTTGTTCAGTTTGATGGTCTGACCACTCCTGAAAATTTGAAAAGTGATTGAAAAATCACCATAGAAGATTTTAAAGTTGATTTTAACTTGTGTATGCGAAAAATTCTCTAATGAGTTAAACTACTGCAAAGATTGAGAGAATCTTGCGATAATTTTGTACGAATTATTAATAATAACATAGAAAAAACTTACCATCCAGACCATCTTGTGTAAAAGGTACTTTAATGTCATTGAACGTAACGCCATGTGAATCTCAAAAACAACGCCGTAAAACATAATAAGCACCGACATTAAGGACCTTTCCATAGTTAATGTCACGTACCTATTCATACATAAATTCACAACCATAACCATTATGTTGGCTTATTGCAAGAAATCACTAAGTGATATTATTACATTCTGAGAAAAACAGTCAATTCAATTCAAAATAATTTATTCAAGATAGGAGCCTGAAGCAAACTTATTAAACGTCAATTCTTTTTTAAGCTACCACCGCGTCGGAACGTGTGGTAGCTTAAAAAAGAATGACTCAATCAAATCAATTCAATTCAATATAGGAGCCTGAAGCACACTTATTAAACGTCATTTCTTTTTTAAGCTACCACACTTTCCGACGCGGTGGTAGCCTAAAAAAGAATTGACGTTTAATAAGTGTGCTTCAGGCTCCTATATTGAATTGAATTGATTTGATTGAGTCAATATAATGATAACTGTAATATGTTACATTAATAATACCATGTTTATAAGTCTAACGCTACCTGTGCAGTTGACTGTTTTAAAACGGTTGCGCACCAAAAACTATCTGCCTTTATTGGTGATTGATTTCGCGCCTGACCCATGAAAGACTTCGGTCAATTGACTGCGCGGCAATCAATTTCCCTCTTTAACAGCGTAGCCATTAGGTTTATAATACTATCAAATAGTTTAGAATTAAGTCGGGAGATGCTGCACGAGCAAAGATTGACGAGCGGGATTATTTTCCTGGTCGTACAGTACTTAGTGATTTCTTGCAGTAAGCCGACGGTAATCCCTTTTTAAACAACTTTGAGAAACGGAGAATGTTCTCAATTTGTCTGTTTTTTTTAAATGTCAATCATGGATGGTCATATATCACGAATGTCCTTGTTGTTTCAGTTTTAAGCAGAGTTAAAGTGAAATTTGTTAACACTAAAATAAGGATTGAGCATGTCCCTAAAAATGGTGATCGAGGCATCGCATTAGAGATTCACATTCAAAAGTAAGTAACAACAATTTAGTTAGTAATGTTTTCCTTTTATTGCGTTTACTCTTATACTTTAGAGCTATAAAAATAAGGTTCTAAATCGTTTAAGTACTTCTGCTACCTTAAAATGGTATTGTAATAGATATTTCCCTGTTGCTTCACTTGACCTTTATTTGACAAATGTTTAGAATAATCTGATCACATTGATCGATGACCTTGGTGATACCCCATCATATTCCAGTCATGACATGGTCATTAACTAGGGACATTGTTAGGCGACAAAAGAACTAAAATGTTTTCTTAAATTTTATAAGTAATGTAAATTTATGATAATGATACGATGGAATATGTATTCGATAGCAAACACTAGCTAATTATAATGCATGTAGTGAACTCTTAATGTTATACTGTATTACTTTGCCATACCAAAACTTTTATACCTGAATAAAAATCATATAATTAAAAATCCCATTCACCGGTCATAAACTGTCCCGAGTCAAACATTTTAATCATCAGTTTATACATGGTGTAAATATAAATGCGTTACAGTATTACCAGGTTTATAAGTCTTACCGATGTACCTGCGCAGTTGACAAATTTTAATAGCGCAAGAAATTATATTGACCAACCAGGATCACCTTCAATCCCTTGCTGACTTTACACCCTTTGAATACTAAACGACTTCGCGTTTTGATGGGGACTCTGGTCTGCTCTGCGTAAACGAAGATTGGCGAGCGGAATTATTTTCCTGGTTGTACTGTACATATTTAAAGGGTTGCTCAAGACATGAAACTGAACAACTTTTTCTTTGGAGCCAACATCAAAATCTCTTTTGAAAGTTGTTCAATTTGATGGTCTGAAGCCCCATTTAATATAAAAGCTGATGGGTTTCAGAAATCTGTAATAATAATAATATGCTCACGACTATTAACATTTTTAGCATTGACTACTTCGACGAAGCCGGCGTAGAACCGACAGCCGACGTAACGGAACCAGAAAAAACAAAAACCTACATAGTAGCCACTTACACTAACAAAAAAATTAAATTCCACGGAGTAACGCTATACACCGACGAGTACCCGTCCAAACTCCGCACCATGGCCCGGAGCTTAATCATGGAGAAGTCTGTATCCTCACAACCAGAAAAAGAATCAAGCCAAATTGACCCTTCGGAAATAAACTACCAGAGTGCAATATCGGATGTGTTTTATGAAACTAGAAGTGTTCTATCGACTATAGAACAGGAATCGGTCAAAGAAGTTGTTGATGAAAAACCTCCATCTGAATTTATTAGGGAACCAACGCCTGATGAGAAAACTAATCAGCCTGATCCCATACTGTTCGCAAAGTTGACTGGCCAGCAGGAGTTGGCATTAAAAGTAAAACATACTGAGGAAGTCGAAGGGCCAAAAGTGGAGGTTAAAATGTTGTTGGGGTCCTTTGTGTTCTTCATATCGCCGAGACAGTTGCATACGTTGATTGAGCTTGTTAATGCTTTGAATCAGCCACATTTGGAGGATACTAGGTAAGATGTATTTGTGTATCTAACAATCAGTTGTAAAATTTATCCACATCCGATGCGTAACTTGAATTTTCTCATCACCTTTTGTAAAATCCTCGTTTTATCAAATACTTTTTACTATAATATGTGTCATCATCATCAACAACCCGATAAATCTCACTGCTGGGTATAGGCCTCTTGATTTCTGTAGTAAGTACATCAAAATGGGTTTTACCCGCGGCAATGCAATAGAATGGCGGTAATGGAATATATCCCACTGGTACATAAACGTTTTCCTCGCTGTACATACATTCTTTCATTGCGTATTCATAAGAAATTTAATATATCAGAACAAGATAATAAGAAAGCAGATCCCAATTCAGGGCAAACGTTTCATTTTTCTTCATTTGTCGATTATTAATGCAGGCTATATTTCTAGCAATATACCACTTCGTCCAAGCGGCGTGAACATGCAGTGCAAGCCGATGAAGCGCGCCGACTTCGAGCTGATCGAGGCTCAGTTGCTCGGTACCCTGGAGAGAGGCAGCACCAAACACACCGGCATGTACGGCTGGTCTGGACCCAGTTTTGGTTAGACCCATTTTTATAAGGCAATTGTGAATGAGATTGTTAAAAGAGCAGCCGTACGTAGGGTTAGGTTAAGTTCAGATCAGTTAGGATCAGAGAAATCTAACCCTCTTGCGCTTATAAAGATTAAGATAGAGGGGTCAGGTTTCCCTGATGCTGACTATACGCTGATCCAATCAGGTAAATGCATCCGGAATGGAGCAACTTTAACATATTTTTAAAGTGACAGATGTATGTCTTAATCTTGGTATATGGCAATCAATAGTAGCTGCCTTCCCCACTGGAACATAATACGTGAATATATGTATTGTGTACATACATGTATGTGTGTTATCAAGATTGTGTGAGACGTGAAAGAACTTGCCGCATTGGATTTCAGACATTACATACTTGGTACTATACTAGTGACAGCTTAAAATTAAAACATCATGATTATAAAATTTAATAAAGTCTTACGTCGTCTTACGACATTAAAATTAAAGCCTGACCAGGAATATAAAAAACCTGGATTGGGGGCGCTGCAATCGACTGTCACCTTTAATGTTAGAGTTCCAAGTACAAAAATTAGTTCCAATGATTTTCCGCAACATGGCGAGGTTTTTTATTTTCCTGGTCAGGCTTTACATGATAATATTATAAAATAAATAAATAAATATCTTGGACAGTGTCACACAAATTATCTAGTCACATTTAAAGTTCCAGAATCTAGCCAATACCAGCCATGCCAGTCTTTCTTATATTCCCATAAAATAAGTGAGCCTCTCAAAATTATATGATTAATACAATACGTGGTGGAATATGACCCACTCCCTCATGTCCTTATTATGAGAGGAGGCCCTACAGTTAAATACCACAATGCATTATTATCATATCATGCTCTGAATCAACAGAAGACAGCGACGCAGAAAACGAGACGTTCCACCCGATGACGTCACACAACCAAATGGCAGAGAGCTTCTCGTCTTCGGTGAGCTCCATGAGCGCCAGCGTCACGTCCAGCGTCAACTTGCCGAGCGCTCAGCCTCGCATCAAGCGCAACAGAAAGGGTAGGCTTTGTTACAATAGCCACAAGAGTTAGTTCTAAAGATCAAATTATTTGCAAATCTTAAGGCTGGTTTATATTGAGACAATGACAGGCGACAGTTTCGCTGGTATGGTTGTATCACCTTTACACTAAACTTGTTCGCGATAATCCAGCGTTGGCAGACAACGCTGGACATAATACAGTACCCGTCTATTTATTCTGCAATTGAGGAACCTACTCGCCTAAACTTCGTCTAAACTCATCAAACGGTGTAGTGTAGCTTTCGCATCAGAAAACACAAAAAGAAAGTGTCGCCAGTCACTGGCTCAATGGAAACTATCTTTATGCATTCATTTTGATACCCAAACGTTAAAAACTCTACTTAAAATATTTGTATATTTCTTCAGTTCCCCACATCGATGGTGACCCTACGGCGGAAGTATCACATATCAGCTTCAGAATAGCTTCACTCTCTTGTGTTCTACTACATAAGGTAAAGTTTCCAATGAATTTTACTATTAAATTTCAACAAAAGATTCGACCAGTAGAAATCATGTTTCGACCTCTCTCAGCCATTATTTCAGTGCTCGCCCCTTACACATGTCATCTTTTACCAAATCGATCCATCATGTCTCTAGCCTTTATACATTCGACAAGTTCATTAATTTAATTGATGAATTTGTAATCAATATTATTTTAATAAGCGTCTGAATCTAAAACTTATTCCCAAAGAGTAAAAGTTACATTACTTTGCAATTTTTCACCGTAGGATATCCTAACTACAACGCCAATGGGAGCCGACTGCATATCGCCGCTCAGCGCAAACAGAATGCAGGAAGCTTCACAAGAGTTCTTCGACCATCTAATGCCGTTCTGCATCAGCGAGGGAGGAAAGAAAGAATTCTGTTCTGCCAACGAGGCTATCGATAATGCTACAAGGAGGAATCATTTGAGGTAAACATGCAATACAAGTATCATATGTGGTAAATAAGCCTATAAACTTGTTAGTTAATCATAGACTTAAACTCTAGCGATAGACTTGCCCTTATATAGAAGCAACATGTTCCACTTGAATGAGGTGTCCGCACCTGATTGATGTTCCCGAGTTCACTCCGTCACTATGGCAATGACAGACCGCAATGTGTCATTTTGTGCGACATGTTGTTTGTTTGAACGAGCTTGTCTATCGCTAGAGTAATATGTCTATGTAGTTAATAGATATGTAGATAACTCCTTTATTTCACTGGAAAAATACAAAACAAGCAGTGCCTGAACAGGGAGATGGATAACAGGGCCTATTTAAACATGTTTTACAACAACTGCCTAAAACAGATTTTGTCAAATCATTTGTTGATTCAAAGGATACAAATTGTTTTTGACGCATCATTATCAAAATGTCCTAATTTACAGACTAATAACATCGGAAATGACGCTCGACGGCAGTGAGAAGGTCACATCGCGCGGAAGTCAAACGCTCTGCGAAGCTTCCATCAAACATGCGCTGGTTCGGGAGTGTTTATACACGAGTACCGAGGACAGCAGGCCGCAGAGCTTCGATTTAATACGGTTCGAAGCTAATGGTATGTTCAACTTTATTACTACTCAATTAGAAATTATTTTTGAATGTCAAGACCACATTAGAGACCCGAGACTAGCGTCTTTCGAGCGTCGTCGTCGTGCCAGCGTACGCGCTGCGTCGACGCGGCGCCAGCGCTGGCACGACGTCGACGCTCGAAAGACGCTAGTGTGGGGGGTCTTTAACACAGCAAACATAGTTTAATTTTGTAGGCATTGTGAAGTCTGGAAATTTACATCATCCACTACAGTATTTCAGAAGCCGGTGCCAACGAAAGGAGCTACCCATTTTTTAATTTGGTAGTTTCTTGAGTGTTAGTTTAGTTGTTCCGCAAATAGAAACTCATCGTGAGGAAATCTCCATGCTGCAATTTCGGGGCATGTATTGTACCCACTGTACATTACAAGTGGCGACTGTCTCACTCAGCGTCACACTGGACAGAGTTTCGGTACTACTAGTCAAACGTGAATGTTCAGAGTTTTCAGCATATCTCGACTACCCCCTCGGGGAATATAGTCGTGAGCATATGCATGCATGGACCGTTAATAAAGTATTTCTGTCAACAGTTTTGTATATTTTACAGATGATGAAGAGAGTAGAAGAGGTAGTTCGCGGGCCAATGTAAGAGTTAACTTCAAACAGACGTCGAAATACATGCGGATATCGGGAGAGAAGAAATTAGTCTATCCCACTACGGATATATGGTAAGTATCAAGAGTACCTAACTTTATGATATCGTTCGTTTGCTAGAATATTGTATGAGCTATCTCACATAGCTTACAATATGATTACGAATTTTGAGTGTGATTATACGGACGTATTCTTTAGTCAAACACCCACCCCTTCTTGGTTGATATCCCACGTATCCGCACTAAGCGCCTTTCTGATTCTTTGATAATGCGCACAGCCAAGGAGTGGAATGCCCTGCCTGCGTCAGTATTTCCGAGCACTTACAACCCGAATTACTTCAAAGTAAGAGTGAATAGGCTTCTTCTGGGTAAGCTCGCTACATCTTCGACCCCATCTTTGTCCTCAGGACAGGATTGAGGTCAAGAGCAAACCCATTTTTAAATAAAAAAAAAAAAAAAAAAAAAAAAAAAAAAATAAGTGGTCTTATAGCCATTAATGCCTGTCACATTATGTCTGCACCTCGCTGGAATGCAATGCCCCTCGCTTCCTCCTTCGCGGCAGTACAGACTGAAACAAAAATTTGTATTATAACCAGTATAACCCAAAATCAATCAAATAGAGAAACTGTATATTTGGAAAATTTATTATTGCTATTAAGAGCCTACCGAGCCTATTGTGCTGCCCTCAATCGTATTTTTTTTGTTTCTTAACAATGAAACAATATTTCCAAAAAACAAGAATGAGACATTGTAGTCCTGGTTGGTACTAAACTGAAAGTTTATCGAAACATTACGGAATATTATGTTTTATCCTTGTAGCTATTATCTTTAAAACCGCCAAAAGTGGCCACTTTATTTTTAAAAACAAATCAGCAGTGTCCTGATAAATTCAAAATAAGCAAGGACTACAATGTGACATTCTTGTTTTTTGGAAATATTGTTTAATTGTTAAGAAATAAAAAAAATACGATTGGGGGCAGCACAATAGGCTCGGTGCAGCCTTAACAAAATGTTACAGGCACAACTCGTTAAATGTTGGTAAGTTGGGATTATAAGGTTTTCCATGATGTCCACACGTTATATTTGTGATGTTCACAGTATAAAATGCATGCCGTTCTACGTGGACGTCGAACTGACGGTGATAGACAGAATGTCGGCGACGTTCTTCGGCGGACCCCCCTCCCCGTCCGCGTCGCCCCCCGCGCCCCTCGCCCCTCAGAACCAACTCAACATCACTGTGCAGTGCGCTGATCTTAACGCTATACTTAGGTAAGTTTATTTGGCCCACTGGTGTTTTTAATTCAACTGGCTACATATCGTGCCTTTTCTTTTGTTATACTTACAGGCTTTTAGGGTAAACAGTGGCATTACATTACATTTGTACACATGATACTGAACTTTTTTCCCAAAGGAGCAAAGGGAAATTTAAAAAAAAAAAGTTTCCTTTTATAATATCATTCGATCAGCTTCTTCTTCTTATCGGTTGCAAGCCCTGGTGTCAGAGTTTATTCAAACCGCCTTACGGCCTCGATTCGATCAGCTGATTGATTGCATTTAGTATGGAAAGTCCAATTTTTTTTTCTAAGTTTCTTTTGGTTTATTAGCGGAAGTTGTTCAATATCATGGTTACAATCATCCCTTAAAGTAATGCAACTGTTTACTCTAACACCATGTTAACGAAATAAAACATGTAATTTTCTCCCCTCCGGTCGGAAAGCGTCAACTTTCGTCCCGCTGCGCTAAACGAAGTTGGCGCTTTCCGCCTCTGTGGAGAAAAATAGTGTACACACCTTGGGCAAGGCTGCGTTCAGAACCTTTGGGTGCGGTTGTTTGGATGTTTTTCAACCGAAGGTACTGAACGAACAGTTGTTTTTTAACTCGCAATAAGGTACGGAACGATCACGGTTGTTTTATAACCTCAAATTTTGACATTGACAGTAATATGGGCTTCTAGGGCTTCTATCGTTTCCAAATACAATAAAAACTCATCTTCCATGCTAGCGAATCAAAAAGTGAATAAAAACAATTTGAAAAAACCTAACTTTTATTCAAAACGAGCGAAAAGTCAAGTAACCACAGATAATCTAAACGTCAGAGTGTTTTTTAACCATCTAATTTGATGGTTAAAAGTTGCAACCCGTCAAATGTTCTGAACGGTTGAGTTGTGACAACCGAGTTGCAAGTGCGTTTTTTCACCGAGGCTCTGAACGGTGTTAGTGCGAAAAGTTGCACTCGGAGTGCACTCTGGGCGTAGGTTCTGAACGCACCCCAGTAAATGAGATATCACACGTAATTGTTGGGCGAGGCGAAGCTGACCTTTCTTACTTTCCTGCCCTATGTGTGTAATCTACTATTTCTAACTTCCTCTGTCCCAGGTTCCCGATAGCGGATCTGCGGCCGGGCGTCAACCGCGAGACGAGACGAGTGCGCCCCGACTACCTCGTGCTACAGTTTCAGCACGCAACCGTCAGCTCGCAGCAAGCGCTCAGCGCGAGACCCTTACCCACAGTCGTCACTCTCAAGGCTACCACTTTGGATCTATTCTATCATGTAAGTTGCATTTTGAACCTTACGGTATTCGCAAATAAACACACAATCTTGGAATTTCTCTGTCATCTAGCTGGCCACTTAACTCTAAAAAAAACTTTACGAAAATACCACTATGTTAGTCCGACTACAGGACCAGCATATTTAGCATGCCGCAGTGATACAGCGCTATCACACCTTCGCTCTCTTTCTATTTGCGTGCGAACGAACGAGATAAAAGACGTGATACAGCCGTATCACGTGCTGCATGCTACCAGTGCTAAACTCGAAACAAATATCCTACTGTAGCGAGGTGTGAGACAGGGAGACGTAACTTCTCCGAAACTGTTCAGTGCTGCTTTGGAAGATGTTTTCAAGATTCTGTTCTGGAAAAGGCTTGGATTAAATGGCGAATACATCCTTGACCTTTACCTTTGTTGTTTCAGGAGAACGAAGAGTTGCCAGCTACACACATAGCGAGAAGCACGATGGCTGATGTTATGGAAGGAGATGTTTTAAAAGGACACGCTACTGGTTCTTTGCCAACGTAAGTTTTCGTCAAAACAACATGAAAAATCCAAACGTCCTTCTAGCGAGTCGATGGAATGTCATTATTCATGGAGTTTCACTTGCTCTAGTGAAGAGATTTTACAATCAGCATAGAATTGATGGCTATTGATTGTCCAGGATGCGCCGGGCGTGTCGGGTTTTTAGTGCATCACTCAAGGAGGCCAACAATGGTATAGCGGACCTAGGCCAAAAACAGTTCTTTCAGCAGTTAAGATGGAGGGGTGACATGAAGGGTGCGTCCACATCTGGCGAACGCGCGGCAAATGCGCAGCTCACGCGCCGCTCGCGAGCTGCATTCGCCAAAAGTGGACACACCCTAACGGAAGTGATGACCCGAGTTTGCATTTCATAAGGAGGATTGGAGAAGAATATGGGATGAGAGGCCATTGCCCAGCAAGCTAAATAAAAAACGTTTTTTTTCTACAGGGTGTAATTGAAATCAGGTAACAAATTTTTAGGGGTGGTTCAGACCATCAAACTGAACAGTTTTTACTATGGAAGCAACCCTGAAATGGAAAAAAAAATCTGCTTATGCAATCACGTTGATTCCCAATAACCTCTTACAATTATTAGCCTTAACCTTTTCACCCACAGGATCTCAATAACGTTCCAACCGCGCAAGCCTAAAGGACCATTCGACTCGCTAGACCAGGAGCCCTGCTTCGAGCCGGCCACGAACCCGATGACCACCTCCATGTACATAATGAACAATCTGCAGAGCACCCAGCCGAGCCCCTTCAGCGGCAAGAAGACCGCACATCAGAGCTTCACACAGCACGAGAACAGCCCGCAAGGTAATGTTCATCAAACTACATATCGACCTGGAGAATAATTAACCCCTTCAATCTTCGTTTGCGCAGAGCTCTCGACAAAACCCAAACCCAAAGTCATTTAGTAATCAAAGTGTGCAAAGTCGGATAGCAGCGAAAAGGGCGCAAAAATAATTAGCCAATCATGGCAAAGGATTGAAGGTGGTACATCCTGATTGGTCAATATAATCTCGCGCGCTATTACAATTTGTCAACTGCGCAGGTACATCGGTGAGACTTATAAACCTGGAGTGCGATTTTTGGATCTCATTTGGTGAGCTCAGCAGTTGAAAATGTAAAAATTACTATGGAGAAACGAATCTTTCTACTGCTGATTTGACTTAAAAAAATCGCACTCCTGAAGTATGATTTTTGAGAGTCAAATCAGCAGTAGAAAGATACGTATCTCCATAGTAATTTTGACATTTTCAACTGCTGAGCTCACCGAATGAGATTAAAAAATCGCACTCCTGGTACTACAGTACAGTCAGCATCAAAAGGTATCTAGGCATGTTAAGTGTTCATAAATATCTGGACAACTTTACGATAGCAAACCTTATTTCAACTCACAAAGAAATCAAATTAATTTATCTGTCATGTTATTATTTGTTAACTTAAAAACAAATGGTATCTAGTAGGAAATAGGGTTTATTTTCGTGTAATTGTTCAGATGTTTTTGAACACCGGAGATGCTTAGATACTTTTGATGCTGACTGTACATAGCTATAAGACGCGTCATTTATGCCTATCGTCATCTTACGATTTTATTGACTTACAAAACAATCATGTTGGTGGTTGGTGGCATGGTGCCGACGCACCTTTAATAAACAGAGATTTGCAAAATCTGCAAATCTTCACTTCGGCTTCGGCAATAATAAAACTATAAACTATCTTAAAAGCCCTCCGCATCACGGAATGCACCCGGCCATAAAACAAAAATAAATAAATAAAGAAAACATTTAGTTCTTCTGACGATTCGTCCGTTTCGCCGCAGTTAAGTATGAGGTGTCATCGAATTTTCGTTCACCGCGGATTCCTCACCTCCCCAAACACAACTCACTGCTGGTGTTTTTTTATTGAAATCAAACTTCTTACTATTCAACCACTTATACATAGTTCTCTAACGTAACACACGTAATCCATTATTGAACCCTTAGATCAAAATAAAATGAATGGATAGGCCTTACGCGAACATTTCAAACCAGAAAAATGAGGCAAAACATATGAAAGGTTCACTTCAAATTTGTATGCAAGTGCCCTAGATTTGACAGATAATGGCGCTAGTTTGTATGGACCAAGTGCATCAGTAGTTTGCTTTAACTTACCGCGCTTTAGGCCTATCCATTAATTTTATTTTGATCTATGATTGAACCTTGGAAAGTCATAAAATACGTTCATACTTGGAAAAAAATTAAAAACATAATTTTAATTTACAATGGTTTTGGCTTGTACTCGTATCAACTGATGGTCAAATTATTTTATTTTAATGTTGCATGATGAGGAAAGTTTACGATCCAAGTAGTTTTCTTGGGAGAAGCCTTCAGCAGTGATTAAGATGATAATTTCGTTTTTATAAACAGCTGGTCAAGATGAGGAGCTGATAGTACCGGGCACCGAGGAGGAGATGGCCGAGTTCACGAGCAGCGCCGTAGAACGTTCCGCGATACATCTCGACTTGACGCTGCCCGTGCTTAGCTTGCAACTTGAGTGAGTAACTTATTGTTTAATAATGACATGTTACGACCTACGTGCATTAACTGCCGGGCACAGGAGGAGATGGCCGAGTTCACGAGCAGCGCCGTGGAACGTTCAGCGATACATCTCGACTTGACGCTGCCCGTGCTTAGCTTGCAACTTGAGTGAGTAACTTATTGTTTAATAATGACATGTTACGACCTACGTGCATTAACTGCCGGGCACGGGAGGAGATGGTCGAGTTCACGAGCAGCGCCGTGGAACGTTCCGCGATACATCTCGACTTGACGCTGCCCGTGCTTAGCTTGCAACTTGAGTGAGTTACTTATTGTTTAATAATGACATGTTACGACCTACGTGCATTAACTGCCGGGCACAGGAGGAGATGGCCGAGTTCACGAGCAGCGCCGTGGAACGTTCCGCGATACATCTCGACTTGACGCTGCCCGTGCTTAGCTTGCAACTTGAGTGAGTAACTTATTGTTTAATAATGACATGTTACGTCTTACGTGCATTAACTGCCGGGCACCGAGTAGATGGCCGAGTTCACAAGCAGCGCCGTAGAACGTTCCGCGATACATCTCGACTTGACGCTGCCCGTGCTTAGTAACATAACACAACACAAATATTATTAATTTGCACAAAAAAAACATAGGAAACAAAAATAAAAGCATAGCATGCTCACGACTGCATTCCCCGCCGTTTCACCAGTAGTACCGGAACTCTGTCCAATAAAATACTTACTAAAAAATGTTTTTAGCGCGAAAATTTATGTAAATTACAAATCACATGCAAAAGTCAAATCAGGCCTTCTAAACTAAAGACAACCAAGGAAACAAGGTGACGGACCCAACAATATTTCCCAATAAACAAGCAATATAAAAAGAAGAAAATAAGCTCAGAAAATTAGCAAGCTGAAGTGGCAATGTCTGGTCATTTCTTCCGAAGAGAGTTCTAGAGTGGAAACCACAAACTGGCAGGCGTAGTGTGGGATGCCCTGCTGCCCGCTGGACAGACGTTCAAAAAAGGTACCGGGGGCGACTGGATGAGGAAGGTCGAGGACAGTCTTGTGGTGCGCCTTGGGAGAGGCTTATGTTCAGCAGTGAACGATGATAGGCTGATGATGATAATGATAAAAAGAAGAAAAGATAATAGAGTGGTTAATTGTATGTTTGCAGATCAAAACAGCTGTACGAGATAATCTACAACCGCATCAACTCCGACCTGCTGCTGTGGGAGCCCATAATCATCGACCCCTACGAGATCAGCCCGCTCATGTGCGGGACTATCTACCCTGCCTTTGGCTTGTGCAAGGGCAGCGGCTATGGTGAGTTGAAACTTGAAATCGTAACATGCAGCATTATTATCTTCTTCTTATCGTGTGGGCAAGCCCTGGTGTCGAGAGTTTTATCAGACAGCCTTACGGCCTCTTACGTGGTTTTGTGTAACGACTACTACCACCAGAGATACTAGCTTGCTTAATCGCGTCTTAAGGAAGTTGGTACCATTGGTGGATTTCTTTATTTATTCTACATTCGTGACCCCTTCTGTTTGAGATTTTAACTCCGTGCCCACGCTCCATTCTGTTGCGATGCGCCCATGCAAAAACGGTCCCATATATTATGCGGTCTGGGCACCGCTATAAGTCCACAAAACGCGCATTTACCATTACCATAATTATTTTATTTCTCTCTCTTTAGTGGCGCCATCTATACATCTGCTTTAATTCTCCAGATTCAGATTCGGATACTTCATCGTCGGAAGAGGAGAACCTGTACTATTCAACTTATGACAATAAATTGAAGAAAGGCCTCGGGTGCGCTAAGCCACTCCCTGAGAAGAAGGACGAGCACAACTTCTGTCTCACACTCAAGATTGGCAAGGGGTTGTTGACTATTTACGCGCCTGTTAGGGTAAGTGTCTTTATTTTCACAGTGAATCTGATTCTATTGCTATGGTTATAAAGCTCTGATTAGAATGGCGTGTAAATCGCGCGAGCTGCGGTAAGCAATTCGCATGGTAGTTTAAACTCTTAAACAAGTGCAATTTCTCGGTAAGCAGTTTTACGAAATGTGTATTTGAAAATAATGATGCTTATAAGAGCAGAAATAATGAAAAAATTTTTACAGAATCCTACTTCAAAAATACCATAAACATAGGAAAGAAAGTCTCTTTTTTCGTAACATTTCACACTCGACTATTCTCGACACCTAACTCTCAGGCTCTCTCAGGGCGTCATTCAGATCAACGTCCCTCTACTTTAAAGCATAGAATATGCTCACGACTATATTTCTCGAGGTGGTAGTCAGAGATATTCTGAAACCTCAGAACATCCACGTTTCACCTCCTCTTCTTTAAAAAAAACGAAATAAAAGTGGAAACAATGACTTTTCAATTGGAACGCGTCCATTCTAGTTCTATATCCCAATCGGCGCAAGCGAATCGTCTCCCACTTCCCGCGCGTTACGGATGGGCGCTGACCTTCAATGCGCAGAAATCAAATAAGATAGTAGACCCACTATTTGGCAGGAGGAAGCCTTCGCGCAAGCGCCAATTGGCCGATGAGTCGCCTTTTACGTCATGCGCGAAAATTCCTACCACTTTCCCCGAGCGCTCATTATACGTTCCGCGACCTATACATAATTTATTATAATAGAATCACAAAAATTTTATAATTATTCTACAGGACAGCAATAAACGTGTAGTACCAGGTCAAATGGGTGAGCTAGTGCTCGAAGCGCATAAGTTGTCTATGTGCCAGCTCAGCGGTCTCAACGGACGACCTAAAACTGCGCAGTTGTGCCTGCGCGCCGGCAAAACTACCTTGTACCATGACTGTAAGTTTATTTTCTTTTCACTTTTATTATTCGACTTACGAATAGCGAATCAATTGTCAGTCTATCATGGGTTCACGGCTGAACATAAGCCTATCCCGAGACATACTACAAAACTATCTTCAGTCATCCTCATCCAAGTAGCACCTCCATACCTGGATAAATTGCTGTACCAATTATATTAAAATCAGAGGCGAGGAAAAAACCAATAAATAACTTGCCTCTACCAACCTGCAATGGACTAGCAAGTGGGCTATATTCGCTTATACCCCACTCCCTCACTCCTTCTTTATTGAACCAGCCTTCGCCCTGCAGTGGGGACTTACTCATAATTGCATGTTGCAGCTCTAATAACAATACCGTCCGAGAAGCCAAGCCTGCGTCTCTACGGCACTACCCTCCCCATCCACTTGAAGACCACCATCTACCCGTCGGGCAAGGGAGTCGCTATCAAGGAACGTCTGCAGACGAAGGACATGTTCTCGCTCGCTTTGAGGGTGGAGCCTGACTCGGATACGCCCGCTTTGAAGGTAAGACTGTACAGACGTATTGAGATCGTTTTAATCTGGTAGCGCAGTCTTCTTGGTCGCAGTTATGAACGCCTCAGGCGTGCAAGGGAGGAAGCTATACGTCTAATATACGAGGGTCATTCAATAAATACTTAGCCTACAAAAAGTAAACGAAAATTTTGGAATAGTGGCAATTTATTTTTCAACATAGTCTCCTTTTAGTTCGATACACTTAGCCCAGCGATGCTCCAACTTTTTTAACCCGTCCAAAAAATAGTTTTTGTCAAACTCTGCAAAATAGGCCTCCGTGGCGGCGATGACCTCCTCATTTGATCCATATCTATTCCCGGCGAGTGATATTTTCAGATTAGGAAACAGAAAGAAGTCACAAGGGGCCAAATCTGGAGAATACGGTGGATGGGGCAGCAATTCGTAGCGTAATTCGACCAATTTGGCCATGGCAACGGCAGACGTGTGAACCGGTGCGTTGTCGTGGTGAAACAGCACTTTTTTCTTCGCCAGATGGGGTCGTTTTTTCTTTAATTCGGCGTCGAATCGGCCCAATAAATTGGCATAGTAAAGCCCTGTAATTGTTTTACCCTTCTCGAGGTAATCGATGTAGATCACACCTTGCGAATCCCAGAAAACGGTGGCCATAACTTTTCCGGCCGATTTTACAGTTTTCGCCTTCTTTGGAGCACGTTCCCCGGTCTGGATCCATTGTTTTGATTGCTCCTTGGTCTCTGGTGTGTACCAGTGGATCCAGGTTTCATCGACGGTCACAAAACGACGCAAAAACTCAGCTGGATTCCGCTTAAACAGCGCCAAACACGTCTCCGATGTGGTCTCACGGTTGCGCTTGTTTTCCGGTGTGAGTAAACGCGGCACCCATCGCGCCGACAGCTTTCTCATGCTGAGTTCCTCGTGAAGAATATGATGCACTGTTCCTTCTGAAATGGCTACAGTCTCAGCTAGCTCCCGTACCTTCAATCGGCGATCTGCCAACAAACTACAGCGCCCTCTGGCGATGAGGCTAGGTACTTATTGAATGCACCTCGTAGTTCGATTTAAAAGATTTAGTGGTTTTTGGTCAATCGTTGGCGCATTCTACTCTGCTCTTCAGCTCATTATAGTTGCTGGGCGTAATTTTCGTTTATTTCTCATTTAGAAACATAAAGTATCACAAAGCTGAATTTAGTACTTTGAACATTACAGACTACGATGACAGACAGCCTCATCCGTTTAGAAGTAGAGTTTAATTTGTATTGTTCTCGCTACGCCTATTCCGTCTTCTTGTAATGTGTCTAAAGCCTGTTCCTTGTTCCTAAAGTCCCTTTTAAAAAAAGTTATTTCTCACTTCTTCAACAAACAGACGATCTGCATAGCGCTGGGCATAGAGCAAGCGACGCTACGGCACCGAGGAGACAAGGGCATAGCGTGGCTCACGCAGCTGATGGACGTGCTCGACGTGCTCGACTACCCCGTGCCCGGCTATACGCCCTCCACTGTGCTGTCCGAGCTACACGTCCACGTGCTGGACGCAGCCGTCGACTACAGGCATGTATAGAGGCGACAAGGGCATCGCGTGGCTCACGCAGCTGATGGACGTGCTCGACGTGCTCGACTACCCCGTGCCCGGCTATACGCCCTCCACGGTGCTGTCCGAGCTACACGTCCACGTGCTGGACGC
Organism: Agonopterix heracliana; assembly: GCA_963693445.1. NCBI lineage: Eukaryota > Metazoa > Arthropoda > Insecta > Lepidoptera > Depressariidae > Agonopterix > Agonopterix heracliana. The sequence continues at coordinate 5,667,013 of OY856326.1, forward strand.
AGCCGTCGACTACAGGCATGTATAGAGGCGACAAGGGCATCGCGTGGCTCACGCAGCTGATGGACGTGCTCGACGTGCTCGACTACCCCGTGCCCGGCTATACGCCCTCCACGGTGCTGTCCGAGCTACACGTCCACGTGCTGGACGCAGCCGTCGACTACAGGCATGTATAGAGGCGACAAGGGCATCGCGTGGCTCACGCAGCTGATGGACGTGCTCGACGTGCTCGACTACCCCGTGCCCGGCTATACGCCCTCCACGGTGCTGTCCGAGCTACACGTCCACGTGCTGGACGCAGCCGTCGACTACAGGTATGTATAGAGGCGACAAGGGCATCGCGTGGCTCACGCAGCTGATGGACGTGCTCGACTATACGCCCTCTACGGTATTGTCCGAGCTACAAGTCCACTTTCGCCCCCAAAACCACTGCATAAGAAACCTTACGTGCATCGTATGACGTTTCATAATTGCGTTTCACTAATTAATTTCATCTCTTTCCAGGCCACTGTACCTCCCAATACGTTCAGTAATAACCCTCGGAAACTTCACGGTGTCAAGCAACCTCATCGCGGCTACGAACACGTCTTGCCTCCGGTTCCTAGCTCAAGAATGCACCTTATTCCTATCGTATTTGAACATAAATAAGCCTAACGCGCCGGTGCCGCAGGATGATGATAAACTACCCGATGTCAATAAGGACTACGTTTGCGTGATCGATGTGGGGTTGTTTGAGCTTTCGCTGAGAATGGAGGATAAGGCTACTTGTGTGAGTATCTTATATAATAGTTAACATAACCTTTCCACGGGTCAGCAATGGATCAGATTCATACAGGACTGTGCTGTATCGAATCATCATCGTCATATTATTCACGTTAGCTCTCGGCGTAAAGGTAGACATCAACATAATTATCAGCCTGACATCGTTCGCTGCTGAGCAATTTTAAAATGTACTAGTCCGGGTCCACATGGTCGTACCATAAGTAATAAGTCATTGGCAGGAAGTAAAGACAGAATGAATTCTTTAAATTCAGTAACGGATTGGTTTCCAAGAAGGTGTATCCAAGAGTCATCATCATCAGCCTAGGTAAGTCCCACTGCAGGGCACACGTCTGTCTTCAGGGATGGTGTATGAGCGTTAGTCCACGCGTGCCCAATGCGGATTGGTAGGCGCATACGCTTCGGAATTTCATCTTCACCTTATGCAAGTTTCCTTACGATGTTTTCCTTCGCCGTTATCCAGGAAGCCTCTTGCGGAATACAAGATCTTCTACAAGAGGACTTCTCACCTGTTCGAGGCGGAATATTAATTTCCTAACACGTTACATAATAACATGAATGCGTTACCGTAACAGTTAAGACATCGCATGCTGTTTTCAGACAAACGAGCAACCGCAAGTGGACCTAAGTGCGTCAAACAACATGGTGACCCTGTACACGTGCTGGGACTCGGCGTCGGCTCTCTGCCGGCTGGTCACGTACGTGGCCTCAGACGGCGACTCCCAACCCCCCTTCGACCCCTCCTCCAGGCACACCAGCATCTGTTCCGACCAGCCGCTCGAACCTTTAGTGGGTGAGTAGTAATAGTAACCCTCTACAGCCCACATCCTCCCACTGCAAGGTTTAAGTCTCTTCCCCTCTATGCAATCTCGGCCTTACGCCAATCCAGTGGGGCTAGCTTAACTGGCAGCGTGACATAAAGAAATCTCGCCTCACAGAGCGAGAAAAGAAGCACGAGATAATATCTTAGTTGCGCGCATCATGCCAAGCCTTCTCGTCTTGCCGGTGCTCCTATTGATGCCATTAACCCACCTGACCTATACTCCATTCCAAATAGCAACGAAATTATAAGGCCATTTTGAATGATTACAGAAACAGAGATTTGAAACACTTCAGTCTCATGTATTCTTAAAACAGCTAAAGTAACGTCCAAAATACGTCAGATAGTATAACTTTCTGAGAAATAAAGTATATTTGCTAATCAGAATTGACCAGAAAGCTAAATAGGAATCGTGAAATCTCTTCTTCCTTATTTGGAATGAAGTATAGCAGTCTTACCACCTCTTTTGACTAAACTCGGCCACTACTATGTTAGGGTTTTAGTACAAATGACAATGAGGTATAATTATTTATTCAATAACAAAAATCTTTTTTATTTTTTTCAGGTCTAGAAGACCGACCAGTAGAAGAAATACGGGAGCTGTCACCTAGTGAGATACAGCAGGTCAATGATCTCATGGCGGAAGCTTTGAAAGAAAGCCCCAACAACACACGTTAGTATTAAACACTATCTTTAAAATTATGTGATAAAATTACAATATCAATAGTAAACCTAATGTCGGTTTACCGAGAATACCATATTCTATATCCATAGATAGACAAATCAGTCTAAAATGAAAAATAATCGTTTTAGGTTCTGACAACAATCATGCTAGGTTGAGAAAACAGTCGTTCTAGGTTCAGAAAACAATCGTGCTAGGTTGAGAAAATAATCATGCTAGGTTGAGAAAATAATCATGCTAGGTTGAGAAAACAATTATGCTAGGTTGAGAAAACAATTGCGCTAGGTTGAGAAAACAATCGTGCTAGGTAGAGAAAATAATATTGCGCTAGGTTGAGAAAACAATTAAGCTTGGTTGAGAAAACAATTATGCTAGGTTGAGAAAACAATCACGCTTGGCCGATAAAACAATCTTGGTAAGTTGAGAAAACAATCACGCTAGGTCGAGAAAACAATCACTCTAGGTTGAGAAAACAATCGGACTAGGTTGAGAAAATAATCGCCCTAGGTAGAAAAAATAATCAGGCTAGGTTGAAAAAACATTCATTGTACCACTCACATATTCTGTTTTCTTCCAGTTGACGAAGACGAACTAAACAGCTCAACAGAGAAAGAAGGCGTCGAAATATTCTTCTTCCCAGACGAGTCCAACATGAAACAGAAGCCTACACCGGAACCTTTGGACCCTGAAAGTGATAAGCCTCTCGAATACGAGGAGTTCCACATAGGAGTGCCCGATGACGCACAGGATTCGAAGCCTAACGCCCAAGTCACTAAGGAACTTGGCGATCCTACGTCTACGCCTAAAGCTACGCCGCGTAAACCTAGTCGGAAGAAGGTAAGGTTCAATTTTGAATTATAGTTCTAGATTCTAATTACCAAATAATGGGAAATGGGCAAGAGAATGATGAGTTCTAGATGATTATACTCAAGGAAGGGTAACATTGATCTGGTTCCTGAAGAACATATTTTATTGAGACGTTATTAAATTTGAAAATTTGCTTGAGCAAGCGGCTTTACCTACATAATTTTCGTTTCATATAAAAACTACCTCCTGCCAAATTTTATTGAGATCTGTCTTTTCTTGAAACTCGTTACTATTGTTTGGTGAGAAAAGTGTGACGAAATCCCTTCTCAGCTCATGTTTACCTGACACTCGTTTTAGGTCAAATCAAAGATGTAAATTTTTGAAAAGACAGGTATTTTTTCGTGATCCTTGTCGTTATTATTTTTCAATTTTGTTCAAAACACAGCTGCAATCTAAAATGTAGTTAGAACACTTATAACCAATGAATTTTCAGACGAAATCAAGCGGCGATGGAAGTAACACCGACGACGAATACTGCATAGTGGAAACACAGCAATACTCACAGGACAATGATCTCGATGAGCCGGTCGTGAACTGGATAGGACCCGGTCCTGTATACATGTTCGACAACCACTTTACCGTGCCGGCGGCAAGGACTGACGTGCTGAAAGCGCCCAAGAGCTTCCCTCTGCCTATGCTTAGGTATGTTTTATATTTATGGCTGAATAGACCAATAGATACTAGATGAGCACGTCGTGAACTGGATAGGACCCGGTCCTGTGTACATGTTCGACAACCACTTCACCGTGCCGGCGGCAAGGACTGACGTGCTGAAAGCCCCCAAGAGCTTCCCTCTCCCTATGCTTAGGTATGTTTTATATTTATAGCTGAATAGACCAATAGGTACTAGATGAGCCGGTCGTGAACTGGATAGGACCTGGTCCTGTGTACATGTTCGACAACCATTTCACCGTGCCGGCGGCCAGGACTGACGTGCTGAAAGCGCCCAAGAGCTTCCCTCTTAGGTATGTTTTATATTTATAGCTGAATATAACTATAGATACTTGATGAGCACGTTGTGAACTGGATAGGACTCTTGGTGGCCACCTTGAACCTCAAGACCCACAGAAAAGAGAACCAATAGAAATAGCATGAGGACTATTCAGTTCGAGTACTAGTGTGACCAATTAAATTCAACCTTCATAACTCTGGAAGACTGAATCTTCATTAAACGTTTTCCTGAACGATATGAAGGAACAGATGCGTGGAGCAACCCATATCAGTGGCTTGAAGGCACATACATGCTATTTATATTAAGACGAAATTATCTAAGCTGAAGTTAATCATTGTAACGGGTTCTTACCGCGTTTTTATTTATTTTGGAGTTCCCGATATTTCGGCAGTGTTACAACTGCCATGATCACGGGATGACTGTAGAACTGCAGATAGATTTTTAAGAGCAGACAAATCTGTCTACCCTCATTCTTCTTCGTTTGCTCCGATCACTATCGGAACTCACTCGAAAGTCATCGTCACTTTTCTCGGTTAATATCTGGAAGTCCAAATAAATAAAAACGCGGTAAGAACCCTTTACAATGATTAACTTTACGCATAAGCATAAGCAACAGCAGCAGCAGTTAAAAAAAAAATCTTTTTTAATCCTTAACCCAACTCTAGAAGACTAATCTTGTCCAATCTCCTCTCAGATACACGCTATGCGAGATGAGTGTCACGTGGAACATGTTCGGAGGGAACGACTTCCGCCCGGCCGGCGACACGGCCTCCGCTAAGAAGACTGTCACCATTGATGTTGACCCGCGCAAGCAAGGCTCACCCACTGCCGTCAAGTAAGCATACTCGTAACTTGTGTTGTGAATGGTCACCGCAGAGGATCCTGTTTCAACAGAAATTTTATTACTTAGAAAATGTATTGGAAAAAATATATTGGTATTTCTGTCATTTCTAGTACTGTAACCTCAGTTGGTCCCGTAGTCTTATGGTATCAGAAATATGATCGATTGACGTCAAAAAAACAAAACATAGAAACGCCATTTTTCTTGCTTATCGTCTAATTTTTTTTGTTTCACTAATTTTATCTGCAATCGGCCAACGATGGCCATAATCAGATTGTTTCTCTGTTGCTTGTGAGTTTTTTCTATAGGCGACACTTCATCAAGTCTCAAGCCCATTTTTTCATTATCTTAATTCAAGATCCAGTATTTGCCACCTCTTCAGCCGTGTCCCTTGATTATGATTGCACAGATTTCTGGCCAATCTATTAGTGTGTCTCTTTAGCCTTGTTTTGTATCTTGTACAAAACTTTTTGACCTCCTTGGTTGTTGGGATTTCCAGGTATTCGTGTATTTCGTTGTTCCTCGTGAACCAGGTTGCACCAGATATAGATCTCAGTGTTTTATTTTGGAATCTCTGCAGTATCTCTAGGTTCGAGTTGCTGGCAGAAGAGTTGGATGCCATATGTCCAGATAGGTTTGATAATGCTTTTGTATACAAGCAACTTGTTGTTAAGTGAGAGGGTAGATTGTCGTCCCATCAACCAATTCAGTCGCTTGACTTATAGGTCTGCGTCTCATTATTGAACAATATTTTTATGCAGGTTAAAATATTTTCTGACGTCATGCTAAAAGCATTTAAGGGGATGATCAGACCATATAAAAAAACGGTTCTCTACCGAAACAAAATCTACTATTCCAAAAACTGCTGCTCTGCCCAAATGTATGTGACGGATCATCTCTCACCTTAACAAACCGTCAGTATCACTCAGTTGCAGAACCGCTAATTAAAGTTAATCCTCCATTAAATCTCTTGCTGTCACTTTTTGTCTTGTGGACGTAGTAAAAGCTAGCAAGATATTTAAGTCCTCGTATGCCGAAGGACGGATCCGTCCGACGAAACAATTGATTTCTATTGTGTCTGTCATTTGCGGCATACGAGGGGTTAATGGAGGATTAACTTTAATGAGCGTTCCTGCAACTGAGTGTTAGTTAAGCAGGACCCTGTATTCAACAGACGTAACAAGGAGTACGAGCCATACGAGTCGTCCCGCGCGCTCACGGCCGCCTACAGACAGGGGGTGACCTGGGCGGCCGGCGCGGACCGCGTGCGGCCCAACGTGCGGCCCACGAGGAGGGAGGTGCGCACGCGCGGCGGCCCGCACAGAGACCACCACACTTGTGTGAAGCTGTGCCTCACTAAGGTTCGTCTAATGCGTAGCTACAATAGTGTATACTGTCTTAATCAATCCAATTCAAATTCAATTCAAAATCATTTATTTAATATAGGAGCCTGAAGCACACTTATTAAACGTCAATTCTTTTTAACGACCCGGTTGGTGTAATGGTTACCACGCCGGACTGCCAAACCAGGGTCCTGGGTTCGAATCCCGGTTCGGTCATGGATGTTATATATTCGTGCCGTTGTTGTATGGTTTCCATAATAAAAGCCTTTAGTGCTAGTTTGGGATCATTACAATGTATGTGCCTGTGAGCGTTATTTAAATTTAAATTTAAGCTACCACCGCGTACGAACGTGTTGTCGCTGTAGAGAACATGCAGCCAGAAACTCTCGAAAAAGAAGAATTACGTATCTGCAACAGTGGATACATGTACTATTGTAATTTACAGTGGGTCTACCATGAGTTTTCACCGTTCTTTACTACTGTAGTTACGTTACCAATTTTGTATTGACTTTCGTACAGCGCTCCTAGTGGTTACGTTGAGAAGTAATTTCTGTCATACGAATTGGCGACGTAACTACAGTAGAAAAATACAGGGAAAACTCATGGTAGGCCCTCCGATCTAAATGTACCAATACAGGAACTCGCATTATTTGTGTGGTGTTAATAAAACTTATTATTATTTTAACTAGCGTTCTTCATCAATTAAACACTTAACTGCTGATTTCCTGTTTTATACATTACGGTCTCAGGCTAAAAAGCAAGCAAGGCTTTAAAAAATCCTCTATAAAAATCCAGTTTGAGATCGCAATTCAAGTTTCCGTTATTGAACAGACTGATAATGCATGCCAGACGTTATAAAATTTTCTGATAAGACTACTTTTAAAGACGTTTGTTTTTCTCTTGGTATAAATTCTGTAAAGGAAACGAGGAAGGAAGGAGGATTCTGTACATCGTGAGGAAACCTGCATGCTTCAATTTCGAGGCGTGTATTGTACCCACTGTCCATTATAAGTGGCGACGGGCTCACCCCCCGTCACACTGGACAGAGTTTCGGTACTAATGGTGAAATGTGGATGTTCTGAGATTTCAGAATATCTCTGACTACCCCCTCGGGGAATTAGTCGTGAGCATATGCTATGCTATGCTATAAATTCTGTAATCATAGTTTCTTTTTGGCTTGCAGCTAAAATTCCAACACGACACCTACCCCCCGGGCGGTATCCATGCGTCAAGACAAACCCTCGCCATCAGCAAGATAGAAGTGCTCGACCGTCTAGTGTGCAGCGATATCAACAAGCTGCTCAGTCAGTACAAGCTGAAGGACGAGCCGGAGAGGAAGAACGCACACATGGTAAGATTTCTAAGGTCTATTTAGAGGGCCGTAGCCGTGTAGCGTCCGGCTTAGAATAGCACTAAACCAGGCGGGTGTCGTAATACGCGACTAATGAACTTCTCGGTGGAAATACTCGGCAAGAACTTTCAAAGGAAAATTACTACGGCTCAGGATGCCGCGAGAACTATGAAGGGCATCCACACTCGGCCCTTCTCGTCTGTTTTCGGCGTGAATGTAGTGCCTGCATAAAGTCTTTATATCTGATGCCCACTCTGCGTACCTGTTGGTTAAAGTCACAGCATCTGACCCCTTCTCTGATCATAGCTGTCTTCCGTTCGATCAGGTTCACGGGGGAAAGGACGATGTGTTTAGTGCATACTGATGCAAGTATAACCCGCGAGACTACGTTTGTAGCTGAAGTTGGAATCTGCTGAACGTTACGTTTACAGGTTTGAGTGAATATTACATTGCGGCGATTGAGTCGCAAATTGGCTTAAACACTTAGTAATACGAACAGACGCATCGTCAACCTATGAAATTGATACTTTTTATCGTCAATTTACAACGTCGAGTGTCGCATGATATCTATAGGTAAAAATGTTTACGTATTCCTATGAATTATGATATTAATATGGACTCTTTTGTACAGTTAATAGTGAAAGCGGTGCACCTACGGCCCCTCGCGTCGCTCTGTGCGCAGGAGTGTTGTCTCAAGATAGCGCTGTTGCCGCTCCGCTTCAACCTCGACCAGGACACGCTCGCCTTCCTTGTCGGATTCTTCTCTAAACTCGGCACTGACGAAACTAATGGTAAGTGCATTTTTCTTAAACTTTGTTTTTTTTTTCAGTATTAGAAGAACTACCCTATTTCCCTTGGTTTTGCAGTGTTTATGCACCGCACCCTGTTTTCGCAATCAGCGGTCTCTCTTTCTCTGTCTATCTTAGAGTTTACCACACACGCTGCCCATGCACAATCTGTGGGCTAGCGCATCACTATGTGATCATTTTGTGCTCTACTTAGACGTTTTTTCTCTAAGTTGTGTTGTGTTTTAACTCATTGTGATGTTGCTGAAAATCAAAATGTCTTAAATTAAAATCAATCCACAGACGAAGACACAAAAAGCCTCAGCGGCCTCTCGACGGACTCTAGCGGGTCACGACAAACTACCCCAACGCATCGCCCGCCGGTCATGAGCATCGGAAGTCACCTGCGCGACCCTCCGCCCACGCCGACGTCACTCGGCGACGCAGACGCGTTGTCACTCAACGACGCCGGTGAGTGTGTGACGTCACGACCAACTCATAAAAATCGGTTCAGTAATTTTTGCGTGATGCGCGAACAAACAAACAAACAGACAACATTTAAAAAAAAGGTTGATTTCGAGTCAGGGATACATAAAAACCATATCGTAATCTTTTTTTTTGTAAATATCTTCAATGTACGCACGGCGACAGATCAACCTACCCATAGTTAAGTTGGACCTTATGTCTATGTACATAGAGTTCAACTATGGGTAGGTTGATCTGTCGCCGTGTGTACAGACACACTTTAGTTAAAGTTTTATAATAGTTCAGATTAATTTCCTCTTATTCTACCTTGATCATCATATACTACCAGGGTCCTGATATTTTATCCTCTTGCAGTAATGCGTGACGACGAGCCGCTCATGGAGACGTACGAGGCGGAGCGCCTGGTCTCCGAGAACCTCATCCAGCTGGAGGAGGACTTCCAGAGGCTCGGCCTGAACCAGGAGAAGCCGGCCGTGAAGCCAGCCGATATGGAGCCCGTCGACGATTCACCTATTTATTTCAGGTATCTTGGAAACTACTAAATTCACTTGTCTTTGAATAAACCAAGCATCAATATAGTAGATTGTTAACCAAGGGAGGAAAGTCACCCATTTCACACGAGATGTTTTGGCGCCCCGAACGCAGGAAGGGGTTATTAGTAGAGTTATTAAGTTTATTCAATAGGATCACATTTGCCCTGCGAATGTAATAGAGAATGGACTATAAATCTTCTCGGTTAGAATTAGAAGGTACTCTAATAACAAATTGACCAAGAATTAGTTATTAGCTATAGCCTGTAGGGTCCCACTTCAGGGCAAAAGCCCCTCACGAATAACTGTGAGAAGGATTGACATCACGGCTACGCGGCGCCAATTTGCGGACTGGTGAGAAAAGTAAATAAAAATTTGAAAAAATATAGCATATTTTTTTCCGTTATCAAGTTTAGTGTATGTGCGCTTACGCACTGCATCCGGTCCGAAAACGATATATGGACACTTCATCTAAGACAAAATAATGCTTAGGGCCGTACTAGGTACTTGAAAAACCTCCAACCACTTCGTTCTGGCATCGACAACCACAAGGAATAGTTTATTAAAAATGGGACCCAGGAAATCAACATGGATCCGTGACCAGGGGCGGCCTGGCCACGGCCACGGGTTGACCGCATGCCGGTGAGGCGCGTCCGCCTCCACTGCGCACACCGCACACTCGCGACACATCGTCTCCACCGCCTCGTCCACGCCAGGCCACCACACATAACTGCGAGCGATTGCTTTGGTTTTCACTATGCCCATATGCGGCTCGTGGAGCACCTCCAAAACCTTCCTCCTACAAGCATCAGGAATAACCACCCGATGTCCCCACATTATGCACCCCAACTCTTCATACAATTCATTGCGTCGGTTAAAAAACGGTTGCAGAGATTTAATCTCATTATCAAGCGGCCAACCATCCCTAATGTATAATAAAACTCGTCCCAAAATGGGATCTTTCATAGTTTGTTTTTTGACTTCTTGATAATCTATTAGCAAATCATCCTGTGCAAAATGCAAGTACGTCTGCTCGGGCACCTTTACCTGCGATGTAGGAGCGCCTGGTACCGGTAAACGTGATAAGGCGTCTGCGCCATTCAGTTTCGTGTTTATGTACTCAATATCATATGAATACGCCGACAGTATAACAGCCCAGCGCTGCAGGCGGCTCGCTGCCATCGCCGGTATGCCGAGTTTCGGACCAAAACTGCTCACTAGAGGTTTGTGATCCGTGCGCAATGTGAAACGTCTGCCATACAGATACTGATGCAGTTTCCGTAAACAGAACACAATCGCCAGTGCCTCCCGATCAATCTGAGAATAATGCCTCTCCGCCTCACTAAGTGCGCGCGATACATATACCACAGGCCGCTCCCGACCTCCCGCGCCCGTCTGTGTGAGCACCCCACCGATGCCGCGCGCGCTCGCATCGCATGTCAGTGTCAGAGGCTTGTTCTGATCGTAGTGCGTTAACACTTCCGTACTCGTTAGCACTGATTTCACCTTTTTAAAAGCCGCCTCGCAACCTTGGTCCCACTTCCAAGTCACCTTTTTTTTTAGTAAATCATAAAGCGGAGTTAGAATAGTACTCAGACCCTTCACAAATTTTGCGTAAAAGTTGACTAGACCTATAAAAGATCGCAGCTCTGATACGTCTTTGGGCCGTGGGATTTTTGAAATGGCTTCGATTTTATCAGGATCGGCCTTGACCCCTCCCTTGGAAATGATAAAGCCTAAATACTTTACTTCCTCCATCATAAAGGAACATTTGCATCTCTTTAGTTTCATTCCGTTAGCCTGCACGCGATTGAAAACTTTTTCTAATGTGGCTAAATGCTCCTTCTTATCCAAAGACCCAATAATTATGTCGTCCAAAAAGACTTCCACATTCGGAATATCATTAAATAAATTGGACATGATCCTCTGGAAAATTCCCGGGCTCGATGCCAGACCGAACACTAGCCTGTTGTACTTAAACAACCCCCTATGGGTATTAATGACCGTCAAACCATTCGAATCATCTAGTTCAATTTGATTATAAGCCTGCGTTAAATCAATTTTCGAAAATATTTTTGCACCATTCAGGTTTACCAAAATGTCGTCAATCCGCGGCAGAGGAAACCTATCGACCAGTAAGACGGGATTCAAAGTAACCTTATAATCTGCACAGAGCCTCAGCCCTCCGTCCGCCTTACGCACCGGTACCAGCGGGGTAGCCCAGTCCGAGGACTCCACCGGCTCGATGACTCCGTCTCGTAGCATGTTGTCGAGCTCCTGGTCCACGCGCTCGCGCAGCGCGTACGGCAGCGGCCGTGCGCGACAGAATACGGGCGCCGCACCCTCCCGCACCCGTAGCGTCGCCTTGCCCCCCGTGAACCGACCCAGCCCGCTCGAGAACAATTCTTTATATCTGTCCAACAAAACATCCAACTCATTATCAACTGCCTTATTACTAGAGCAATTCATGTCCAAGCTATTTACAAATGTTGGAATCCTTATCTTTAATTCCGATAACCACTGTCGTCCGAGCAGTGATGTCGTTCCCCCGTCGATAACATACAGTTCCAGCTTTTTAACCATATCCCCGTATCTCACTACCGGTCTTATAACACCCACCGGTTTAACCCGGCTACCGTCATAGAATTTCAAAACCAAATCGGTATCCTCAAGCCGTCTATTCTTACAAAACTTATCGTAAGTTCCCTTGCTGATGCAAGATACCGCTGACCCAGTATCCACCTCCATCTTTATCTTACTACTATCAATATTTAATGATAAGCTTACCGGCTTATAGCCATTAAAACAAAGGTGGTTTATCTCCTCCGATTCCAGTTCGCTTACATCGGAGCGCGAGTCGTCCGCACTCTCCGACTCCGGCGCCTCCGCATGATGTACAGGCCGGCCGTGGCCACTGCGCCCGGCTCCGCCGCCACTACCTCGTTGCTTAGGGCACACCCGGCGTAGATGCCCAATTTTGACCACACTTGCTACAAGTGAATCTCTTGTAACGGCACGCATCGCGTCCGTGATCCCGGCGTCCACACCCGCTGCAGCACTGCGCACCCTCGCGGTGCTGCTCCGAGCCGCCCCGCTGCAGGCCGCGCCGGGCCGTCTCCGCTCGTGCTGACACCGCATGCACCGCGCCTGGCTCGCCGCCCGCGCTGGCGCCGGCACCGTCCGGCTGCTCCACCGCGGCCGCGTCCCGCTCAGCCGCCTCTAGCGCACATGCGATTTTAATCGCACTCGCGTACTTAAGCTCCTCCTCGGCGAATAAACGCTGCCTGATGACGTCACTCTGTAACCCACAGACCATCTGATCGCGTAAATTGTCTTCTAACACCGAACCAAACTCACAATGCTTAGCGAGCTTCTTGAGTTCCGTCAAATACTGTGATATTGTCTCGCCAGTTAGTTGACGCCTCTGCCGAAACTGGTACCTCTCCGCCATGAACGAAGGCTTAGGCTGAAGATGTTCCCGCCGTATATTTACAACCTCCGCATACGTCTTCTCCGAGGGTTTGATGGGGCTGGTCAGATTACTCAATAGTTCGTAAGCGCTGTCACCCATACCGGCAATTAACATCGGCAAACGCATTTGATCCGTAACGGCATTTACTTTAAAAAGCATTTCTAACCGCTCAACGTATAGCGTCCAGTCCCCCGATTTCACATCGAACTCACCCATCTTCCCGACCGACATCTCCAGATAGCAATAATTTCCGTTATATTTCCATTATTTCTTTATTATTTTTATCCTCGTTCGCTATTTATTAAATAAAATACGACCGTCACCTTAGACGTTTATTGAAGGCTAATCATAAACAACAATGTCAACTACGAACTCAAAGAAGATCCAAACACTACATGACTGTCAAAATCCATACTTTTTTCCACGATCCGCCGAAGTCTCCCCAAAAATATTTTTTAATATAAATTGAATCGCGGGTGAATTTAGTTTAATTGAAACAATTTCGTCTATATTCCTCGCAGGCGAGTAGTGTTCTCCCCTGAGGTGCCGATCCGACTGGACTACGTGGGCAAGCGCGTGGACCTCTCAGCGGGACCTGTGGCCGGCCTGCTCATGGGTCTAGGTCAACTCAACTGTTCAGAATTGACCCTCAAACGGCTTGATTATAGGCAAGTAGAATCTGTTTCCTTACAGAAGAGTAGTGTTCTCCCCCGAGGTGCCGATCCGACTGGACTACGTGGGCAAACGCGTGGACCTCTCAGCGGGACCTGTGGCCGGCCTGCTCATGGGTCTAGGTCAACTCAACTGTTCAGAATTGACCCTCAAACGGCTTGATTATAGGCAAGTAGTATCTGGTTCCTTACAGAAGAGTAGTGTTCTCCCCCGAGGTGCCGATCCGACTGGACTACGTGGGCAAGCGCGTGGACCTCTCAGCGGGACCTGTGGCCGGCCTGCTCATGGGTCTAGGTCAACTCAACTGTTCAGAATTGACCCTAAAACGGCTTGATTATAGGCAAGTAGTATCTGGTTCCTTACAGAAGAGTAGTGTTCTCCCCTGAGGTGCCGATCCGACTGGACTACGTGGGCAAACGCGTGGACCTCTCAGCGGGACCTGTGGCCGGCCTGCTCATGGGTCTAGGCCAGCTCAACTGTTCAGAATTGACCCTCAAACGGCTTGATTATAGGCAAGTAGTATCTGGTTCCTCGCAGAAGAGTAGTGTTCTCCCCCGAGGTGCCGATTCGACTGGACTACTAGGGCAAGCGCGTGGACCTCTCAGCGGGACCAGTGGCCGGCCTGCTCATGGGTCTAGGTCAACTCAACTGTTCAGAATTGACCCTCAAGCGACTTGATTATAGGCAAGTAGTATCTGGTTCCTTACAGAAGAGTAGTGTTTTCCCCCGAGGTGCCTACTTGGGTCTGTCTTGACTGTCTACGTGGTCTAGGTCAACTCAACTGTTTAGAATTGACCTTCAAACGGCTTGATTATAGTTGGGTATCTTCTTTTACAATTTATGTAATCCTAATACATTAAAAAATATATATGAATTCAAACATCGACCTAGAACTATGGACACAGGGTCTAGTACAAAATTTTCGATAAAAGTGTCCCGAACTAACCTTATAAATATGTAGGTATGCATAGTAACTAAACAAACTGAAAACATTGCAATTGAAATCGTATGAAGCTAGTCACAAGGGTTAATTTTGCTTGCACCTATACTTGACATCATATGCAGCTTCGAATGGAGGTGAAAATGTACATCAAACATGACAGACGTAACGGCGGACGCGATGACAGATAATCAAATAATAAAATAAAAGTTAAATATTATGTTCGTAAACAAAATGATACTTCTAAATGCTCCTAAATGTTAAAATAATAGTTTGCTTACTGAAAATAGGATACACCATCACATTTTTTCACTTTTCTTTGGTAGTTTTTATATGTTTTTACAACACAGTACGCCATCATGAACTCGCGCGTGCTCGGACGATCAAACAAAGACTGGCAAGAGATGTCAGTCTCTTTTTGAATTTTCAACTTCTTTTGGTTCGGACACTTTTGAGCGTGGACCCATCTTCCATAGTGTTCTAATTCAATGAATTCAAATTAAAATAATTTATTTATAAATGAATTATTGTTATTTCCTCAGGCTGGGTCTACTAGGGCTGGAGAAGCTGGTACAATGGGCACTACACGAATGGCTATCTGACATCAAGCGTCACCAACTGCCAGGACTGCTAAGCGGCATCGGACCTATGCATTCACTGCTTCAACTCAGTAAGTTGACTGTTAAGATGCAAGTCAAAGACAATGAAGTTCTAAACATATTTTATGTGGGGAACATTGTTTTAGTATTATAAATAGTTTAGCTGAATAAGCAATTTCGTCTCAGTGTGACGGAGCGACTGGAGCATTCGCCAGTCGTTCCCATACCACCGTACCGCTAGGTCAAATAATGTAACTCTGAATAAGTGCACTTAAATAAATATGTAAATCAAGAACTCTTTTCCATCATCCCACTGCAACAACATCAGTCACCCCTACATTTTACTTACGGAATTATCTTTCTTGTTTATTTTTTTTTATTATTTACTTATTTAAAATTTTTCAAAAATACAAAGGGTACAAATTACTTTAAATTTCGCCAAACTGCAGAACAGTTTGTTGGCGAACAACATTACACTCAACTTAATACAATGAGTCTGTAATCTTACCTGTACCTATACATAAATAAAAGTTAATGTACAAGATAATGTACACTGACCTGCAATACCAAGCACTACACATTCAATATTTACATTTTTCTAAACGATAGAAAATTAGAGATTTTTTAAATAAAATCACTGACGGTCATTAGGGGAGTTTGGGGAACTCTCGTGCGGAGCGTGTGAGGATGGTAGTGGTGGCTAGGGCAGGAGCAGCGAAACCAGTTGAGTCTCAGTTCGTACTAGTTTATTGTGCAAAAACAACCTATCTATATACAACTCGGCGGTTCCCTATTCGCCGGTGGACCGCCGAGGTAAATGTCAATGTGGGTACCCCCACATATCTCCCTCACAAGTGCTAACGTTACTTAATAGCTAATATATTATAAAATGCTTCTATGTACAAAAAAAAAAACTTAATACTAAAGTGGGTCGCGCACTTTGAATTTGCGCGCGTCTGCGCTCGTCTGTCTCCGTTTGGGCTCGTGAACCCGATGTGCTGTGACGTCGCGCCCATCTACTGCGCCTGCGCAATGCCCACATCACCGTTCGGCGGTACTCGGCGCGTCTCGGCAATCCTCGTGCCGTGCCATGCTCGACGCGGCCGTGCTCCGCCTGCCGCCTCATTATCTCGTCGACCGCCGTCCGCTGCACTCGCCTGCCTCTTCGAACACTGCACTTGTGTTCTGCTGCCGAAGAATCTAATATGACCGTTGACCATTTGCACGCAATGGGAAAACGATGTCTCACAAAATCGTTCTTTTCAGAGCGGACTTCAATGTTTCGAACGATATACAACCCGTAGGAATCAACGTTATCTGCACGCGATGCGTTGGTTCTGAACAAAAACCGTCTTTTTCAAGGCGACTTTCTCCTGTTTCGAATGACGATACTGACAAATAAATCTGTTGTTGTGTTATTTTATTTTGTGTTTGCTCGAAGTGTTATTTCGTGTCAGTGTTTATCGGCTCCTTATTTTTCAGGTTGTGTTGAAGTTTTTTAGTGCGCTATTGTGTCAGTGGTCGTTTTCATGGTGTTCGCTGTTCTCTGCTGACTGTAGTTTGCCTTTTCTATATGCTATTCCCCGTTTTTTTTGTGTAGGTACGGTGCTAGCCAGGCTTTCTTGAATTGTTCGTTGCCCGTTTGCTCGTTGCCCTTCTTGCTCGCTGCTGGATTCTGGGGTTGATAGGATTTGTATGGGAAAGGAATGTCGTGGGTAAGGCTATGTTACATTGATTTTTTTGTAACTCGTTTTTTTGTTGGACATTGCTCTTTTTGTCTCTTTTTTTTGTGTTTTGCTGTATTTTTTTTGTTAACATTTTTTTTTTTTTTTTTTTTTGGTAGGTAAGTACTTTTTTTTTGTATCTTTTTTGTTAGTGGTACCTTCTGTTTTTTTTTTTTGTGTGATAAATATATACTTATAATATTGATATTTGATGTTGCTCAGATGTTGTGCGAAGTGTCTGGCTGCCCTAGCCACCGCCGACGCCCTCTGCGAAACGCACTGTTGGTTTTGATGTTCTCCCTGACCGTGTGATGTACGGGTTTTTACTCGAGGTCTCTGCGGTTGTAGGCTCTGGCCCGTTCGAGCTGTGATTTCCTTCCCCTGGGACTGCGTTGATCAAATACGCTGGCTTTAATCTGTCCAAAGATATTACTGTGGTTCTTTGTGGAAGTTGTATCTTGAAATGTTTGTTTTTTCGTTCTAGTACTTCGTACGGGCCCTCGTAAGGCGGGGTGAGGGACGGGCGGAGGGTGTCGTTGCGTACAAAGACGTGTGAGCACGATCTTAAATCTTTGCTGACGAACGTTTGTCGCGGGGACCTGTTTCTTTCTTTTGGTGTCAGTGCGGCCATTGTTTGCATTAGGTTGCGTACATAGTCCGGCGTTGTGACGTCGGTTTTAGTCTCTATGAAGAAATCACCGGGGACTCGTAGTTGTGAGCCGTAGGTTAGTAGACAAGGACTCTGGCCGTTATCTGTTCGTATTGCCGTGCGTATGCCCAGTAAAACTGTTGGTAGCTCGTCGGTCCATTTCGTAACGTTCCCTCTTGCCATCAGTGCTGACTTAAAGGTGCGGTGAAATCGCTCTACTTGCCCGTTTGCTTGAGGGTGGTACGGTGTGGTTCGTATCCGTTCGATACCAAACTTTTTTAGTAGGCAGTTGAAAAGGTTTGATTCGAACTGTCTTCCTTGATCAGTTGTGAGTCTGAGTGGGCAACCGAAGCGGCATATCCAATTCTCGTAAAATACTTTTGCTACTGTCTCTGCCGTGATGTTATGGACGGGAATTGCCTCAGGCCACTTCGTGAACCTGTCGATCATTGTGACTATATAACGGCAGTCGTCTGAAGGAGCCAAAGCGCCGACGATGTCAATGTGCACGTGGTCCATACGTTTTGCTGTAGGGAATTCTGCTAATGGTGTGATTGTGTGCCGATTTACTTTGGCTTTTTGGCACGCGACGCACGCTCTAGTCCACTCGCCTACGTCACGGTTCATGCCTGGCCAGAAATATTTCGCCGTAACTTGTTTGCGTGTCGCTCTTGTCCCGGAGTGGCATAAATCATGTTGTGCTTTGAAAGCTTCAAAACGATAGGCTGCCGGCAAGTACGGTCTAAGTGCGTTTGTTGTTTCGCATGTTATGGTTTTCGTTGCGCCTGGCATTTTTATGCGGGCGAATTTTAGATTGGACCTTTTGTGTAGGTTACTCAATGTACTGTCTTTGTTTTGATCGTTTGCCAACTGGTTGAAATCTATTATGGTTGGACAATCGATTGCCTCTATTCTTGATAGCCAATCCGCCACTGCGTTCTCCTCTCCTTTTAGGTATTTGATACTTGAACAGAATTGGCTGATGAAACCGAGGTGCCTATCTCTGCGCGGTGTGTCGCTGCTGCTGGGAGCTTTTGCTAGCGCGTATGTTAACGGTTTATGGTCTGTGTAGACTGTCACGTCGTTGCCTTCTATGAGTCTTCTGAAATGCTTCACTGCTGCGTATATTGCTAAGAGCTCGCGATCGTATACACTGTAGCGGCGTTGTGTGTCCGACATTGATTTGGAGAAAAATGCTAACGGCTTCCATTTTCCGTTGACCCTTTGCTGTAGTACGGCTCCCAGGCCGTAATCGGAAGCGTCGGACATGATGCACAGCGGTGCGCCGTGGACTGGATGGGTCAGGGTTGTTGCTTTCAGGATGCTTTGTCGGCAACGTTCAAAAGCTCTCTCTGCCTCGGGCGTCCACTCAATGGGTGTCCTATCGTTCTTCCTTGTGTTGTGTAAATATTTATTTAATTCGTGCTGATTCTGGGCCTGCCTTGGTAAACAATCTCGGTAGAAATTAATCATTCCCAGGAACCTCCTAAGCTCTATGATATTTGCTGGTTTTTTAAATTCTGAAATCGCCTCCATGCGTTTTTCAGGCGGTGCGATGCCCTTTTCAGACACCTTGTAACCCAAAAAATCGATCTCTGTTTTTCCGAATTCGCATTTCTCGACATTTAGGGCTATTCCGCTACTATTAAGGCGGTCTAACACCTGATGTAGTATGTTCTTGTGTGTCTCATCGTCCTCAGAAAACACAAGGATGTCGTCGACGTACGGGAAACAGCCCTCTATGCCTCTTAGTGTTTCGTGCATGAATCTCTGAAAGGTCTGTCCGGCATTACGTAGTCCGAATGGCATGCATCGGAACTCGAACAGTCCGAATGGTGTGATGATTGCTGTCTTCTCTGGGTCTGCCATCGGTATCCAGTAGTACGCGCTTTTTAAATCCAGTTTTGAGAATAGCTGCTTGCCGCTTAATTGGTACGTAAAATCTTGGATGCGCGGAATCGGATATCTATCCGGTATTGTGACTGCGTTTAACCGGCGGTAGTCACCACATATGCGTAAACTACCGTCCTTCTTGGTTACTACGTGCAACGGGCTCGCCCATGGGCTGTTGGATGGCTGACATATGCCCATTTCCATCATTTTCTCGAATTCTTCTTTTGCTGCTTTATACTTCCATGGGGGTAAAGGTCGTGCCTTCGCATACAAAGGTCTCCCTGTCGTCTCTATATAATGACGTACGTTATGCTTTGGAGGATCTTTCAGTGATAGTGGTCGTATAGCGTTTGGGTATTGCTTCAATATATCGTGATATGCGTGGCTGCTATTTATCATGTGTACTGCTCCTTGCGTCGACGCTATTCTGATTGCGCTGACAGATAAATCCGTGATTCCGTCGATCAGTCTCTTGCGGCTCACATCGACGAGTAAATTGTAGTGACTAAGGAAATCTGCTCCTAGAATCGACGTTTTTACCTCGGCCACGATGAAACTCCATCTGAAACGGCGCCTTAAATTCAGGTCCATTATTAATGATCTTTCGCCGTACGTTTTTATTGGGGAGTTGTTTGCGGCGAACAAATGAAACGACGCGGGCGTTGCCCCTCTTTGCTTAAACTTCATTGATAGTACTGATATTTCGGCGCCCGTGTCGATGAGGAAACGCTCCCCGCTGTCACGGTCAACGACACATAAGCGGTTGCTAGGGTTGGGAACATCGATGCCCGCCAAAATCGATGCGTCCTCTAGTTTTCCGTCGGTGGCGTTTTTTTCCATGAGCAAGGCGCCACGCACTCCCATGCTCTCTCTCCAAACCTTCTATGGAAATGGCACACTTGCGATCTCTCTCTCTCGGCCGGTGATTTGAACCAAGTACGCCCGCGCTGCGGCCCGCGACTGCGAGCCTGACTTCGACTCTGGTAACTGCGTGGGCGATACCCGCTCCTGTCGTCGTATCGCGTGTCGCGAATCCCTGCTATCTCTAAGCTTAGCCTATCCAGCTTGTCGGCCAATGCGTCCAGTCGGGAATCGCCCTGTTGCGACTGCGTTACAGGTGGGGAAACTGCCGTAGCGGCTGCGATGCTGGCGCTCGGCGCGTAGAGCATCATCGTGTCGGCCATTACCGCTAATGTATCTAAATCGCCCGCGCTGACCGACAACACCGGTCGCACATGGGCGGGCATCTGCTTTAACCACTCTATCTTCAAACCTTCCTCTGTTATTAACCCGCTGCTTAGCTCTCGCATCTGCCTAAGAAACTGAGTCGGCTTTAGGTCGCCTAGACCTAATCCGTTAATTAATTTCTGATAATTCTGAATGTCCGTGTCCTCGTAGGACGCGATCAAGCGGTTTTTGATTGTGGAATACTTGTTGCTATCGGGTGGCTTCCTTATTATGTCGGAAACGTGTCGAAGGTCCTGTGCCTGTAGTTGCTGTAGCACCCATCTGTACTTGTTATCGTCTGAGGTCTTTAACGGCTCTACTACTGCTTCGAATTGTATGAACCACAGGCTGGGGTATTCACGCCAGAATGGTATAAGGCGTGACTGTATAGAGACTGCTGCCAAATTTAAACTTGATGCCGCGCCGCTGCTGGTCGACGTGTCGCCGGAGGGTCCCTCCATTTTTCTAATTTTTCGGGGTCACCAGTTTGGGGAACTCTCGTGCGGAGCGTGTGAGGATGGTAGTGGTGGCTAGGGCAGGAGCAGCGAAACCAGTTGAGTCTCAGTTCGTACTAGTTTATTGTGCAAAAACAACCTATCTATATACAACTCGGCGGTTCCCTATTCGCCGGTGGACCGCCGAGGTAAATGTCAATGTGGGTACCCCCACAGGGAGGTTCCACATTCAACTAAACATGCGCGCGTGATTTGTGGATGCAAACGTAAAACCGCAAGTTGCTTCGTGATATAGAAGTAACGTATCTAATCCTAACAACTTTGTGATCCAGTAACAGGCATCCGGGACCTAGTATGGCTGCCGGTGGAACAGTGGCGCCGGGACGGTCGTCTAGTCCACGGGCTGCGTCGCGGCGCCGCCTCCTTCACCGCGCGCACCGCCGTCGCGGCGCTGGACATCACCACCCGCATACTGCAGCTCATACAGGTGCGTCAGTACAGTACAGTACAGTAGTAGCGTCCTAGTGTACTGCCAGTGGAACAGTGGCGCCGGGACGGGCGTCTAGTCCACGGGCTGCGTCGCGGCGCCGCCTCCTTCACCGCGCGCACCGCCGTCGCGGCGCTGGACATCACCACCCGCATACTGCAGCTCATACAGGTGCGTCAGTACAGTACAGTAGTAGCGACCTAGTGTACTGCCAGTGGGACATTTTCGTATGATATTAGATGCATACTGCTGAATGAAAACCGTGTGGTTCCCGGAAAAGAATCTAACGCACGAAACTTTAAACTGAATACTCGTGTTTTAAAAATTATCTATATGATATTAAAATAATATTAACTCCTTTTTTTTTAACAGGCAACAGCAGAGACAGCGTTCGACATGTTAACCCCCGGACCGACGCTGCAGCTACAGGACGCGTACCAGCGTCGAGAGCGACGCCGGCGCCGGCGCCACGACCCCGCCAGGCACCCCGCCGACATCCGCGAGGGCGTCGCCAGCGCGTACAACACCGTCAGAGAGGTACAGTGGACATGTTGACCCCCGGACAGACGCTACAACTGTAGGACGCATAATAGCCCGCCAGATGCTTTAATTTCGTTCCTAGCAAGGATAACTCTTTTTAGGTTTTACTAAATAATGTCGTATCAATGAGCTAGCCTTCTAATCTTTATTCTTTTTTTGTCTCATATTACGACATTCACGAGAAGAATATGTGGTGACAAGTCGGAATGACAGTCCTGTTAATGTAGATGTTTCTCCTGCAGGGTTTCGCGGAGACAGCGGCGACGATGGCCCTAGCGGCGCGCTGCGAGAGCGGCGTGGGCATGCTGCGGCACCTGCCGGGCGCCGCCGTGGCGCCGCTCGCCCTCGCCGCCGCCGGCGCCGCCGACGTGCTGGGCGGCGTGCGCGCCCACCTCGCGCCCGACCACTGCCGCGACTCCGCCGACAAGTGGCGCCTCACCGACACATAACGGTACGTCACACTGACGCGCTCGCCCTCGCGCCGACGTGCTGGGCGGCGTGCGCGCCCACCTCGCGCCCGACCACTGCCGCGACTCCGCCGACAAGTGGCGCCTCACCGACACATAACGGTACGTCACACTGACGCGCTCGCCCTCGCGCCGACGTGCTGGGCGGCGTGCGCGCCCACCTCGCGCCCGACCACTGCCGCGACTCCGCCGACAAGTGGCGCCTCACCGACACATAACGGTACGTCACACTGACGCGCTCGCCCTCGCGCCGACGTGCTGGGCGGCGTGCGCGCCCACCTCGCGCCCGACCACTGCCGCGACTCCGCCGACAAGTGGCGCCTCACCGACACATAACGGTACGTCACACTGACGCGCTCGCCCTCGCGCCGACGTGCTGGGCGGCGTGCGCGCCCACCTCGCGCCCGACCACTGCCGCGACTCCGCCGACAAGTGGCGCCTCACCGACACATAACGGTACGTCACACTGACTGACCTATGTGGGCCTTGGCGGCAGCCGGTGTAATCATATGCAACAGTCAAGTCACCGCGACAAAGTCGACAATATTGTCGACAGGTCGATGAATTGCTCACCCCTTCTTAGATCTGTGGTTATAACATCTTCCAAACTTTCTTATGTAACAAAGTAAATATCTAAAGTTTATAATTTTTGTTTCAGGAACTAGCGGCCGAACTATAAACATAATCAGATGCTATTTTTCTACGTAAAGATCTCTCTTACAATCATATTGTGGTGAAGGTTCATTTAATTTCACAAACCAATAAGCTATAAGACGCCGTAGTACACCTACGGTCTCCTAGCATAAGCAGTACAACTGTGTCCAAAGCGCCCAATACCCTAGTTGGTATGTTCTTGTCCTTAGTGTAGCGACAAATCTGCCGAATTTACGCGGCTGAAAATACGTCGGTCATGATTTCTAGTACTAATACGTGTCCTACGCCACACCAGGCCAAAATAATGTCGTGTAAATTTTAGTTATGGTTCCTAACACGCGTAAATACGGCAGAAGTCTTTAGAAATTGCTGTTCTCCCCTCCATACCATATCTCTACCTTTTTGAAGATTTAGTTTTCGTACAGCAGCCAATGAAAGCGGCGTCTTTAGCTTCTTGGTCTGTGTTTAGTTTAAACAGATATTGCTCAGCTTAGTTTAAATCCATTTTATTTCCATATACAATAGCCATTTAGAGGTTTCTGGCGCTATTTCTTTTTAAAATTATATAAACCTTGGGTGTGTACCATAGAATGCAATATCCTTGGCGAAAATAGATTAGTATGACCATGTAGTACGTGGTTATTATGTGATGTAGGTATATTTTGTAATCAAAAGTTACTCGTAATGTATAAACAAATTGTATATTCAAAATTTTTAGATAATAATCGTTATACTTAGATGAAACAAAAAGAAGAAGACGCTACACTAATTTGTTAAATACTAAAATCAGCGGACTATCTTTAGTTTACAGTCGTTCTTTTAGTTCGGCACAAAGCATGATTGTCTCTTAGTCTAACGTCACACTTGTGGAGCGTTCCGCGGCGGAACGTTCGGTCGACACGCGCGCAACGCTTTTCAAGTACCCTATGACACACTAGCCGACTGAACATTACGCGGCGTAACCTTTCGCCGCGTAACGCGACGCCAAGTGTGTCATACCAACCGAATACTACGACCGATAGTTCAGCTGCGGAGGTTCCGCCGCGGAACGCTCCGCAAGTGTGACGTTATACTTACGCAATGCTTCGTATTCCCCTTTTTGTTTTTATCTATTAGTGGAAACTCTTATTTTAAATGCTACTGCGCAGAGCGCTACGCGGGGATTTTTTTTACCAATCACATGCAATATTGAACTTTACAGTCGTTAAAATAAAGCAGAGAAAAGGAAATTAATTTAATTCCTATTAGTTTATAAAAAACTTAAAAATACTCTGTTGCTCCTCCACTTGCTGTGTTCTGAAAGGGTGTAACAAAACATGCTAGTAATATTTAATGGGGTCGTCGTATAGACTGAACGAATGATCAAAATGGAACAATGTTTTTTAAATCTTGCTCTGCTCAAATAAATGTGTGGATAGTGTGGAACGACAGATTTTTTTTTCTATTTTGGCTCCGTAGTGAAAGATTGATGGTCTAAGACCCCTTTAAATATTACTAGCATTTTTTATTACACCCTGTAGTAGGTATAACTATTGCTTATTTCGATGCTTGACTTGCACCGCGCCATTCTTTAAACTACATGTTTAGTGAAGTTTAATTTCCTTTTTAAAAACTGTTTGATATCTTAAACACTAAAGTGAAATTTATTTTTGGAAAATTTTAAAAATAACCGTAATATAAGCGTTTAAAATTTACGGCTAGAGCGAGAGGCAGATATAAAAGAAGTGACGTCATAACCTCGTATTTTAATACAAATAATAACGAAGTGTCACACAAACATCTGTTTTGCATGAAAGATGTAGAAGACGACAAAAAACGTATTTCAATCGCTCAGATCTTGACATAGTTGCAAGATTTTCTAAGCATTTTCAACTAATTCAAACAAAAAGATCGCATACGCAGAACAATAAAGTACTCGCTCACTCTTTTTAATTAGCGTATAGGTCCGTCTCGTTTTCGCAATTATTATTATAGTCAGTTATACAAGGTCTTCTTATCGTGTCGACTTCAAATTTTGAACAAAGTCGCTAAATAGTGCCTTGCCAGAAGTGGGCAACCGATACTGCACCGTCGCTAGCGGTCATGAGCTCCTCCTGCGTACAGGTGTTAAGGCACGCAGGGCACGATGTGAGATGGGCCATCGTTTGTGGAGCTCCACACAAGCAACTCACATTTTGCGCATCCGAGAATCCCCACCTGAACATGTTGTCCTTACTGCGACCGACCTGGGTTCGAAGTCGGTTTAACGACTTCCAGGTCGCCCAAGGCAAGTCATGTCCAGGCGGGAGGCTCTCAGACGGCGGCACAAATGGAGTTGGGAGGGACACTTTTTGTCGCCAAAGGGTACACCTCGCTTGCGCTGGGCCAGTATTCAGTGGGTCGACACACTTCATAAAGCTGCGTCGGCTTGGCAACCTTTGCAGCGCAGGAATGAAGCCGTGCATGGGATGTCGTGTGTCGTCCATCATTTTGGCTCTCTCTGAGGAACCTGCCACAGCTCTGCGGACATCTGGGGGCGCTATGCCAGCCAGTGGATAGAGCAACTGTACCGGAGTCGGTTTCAAGCAACCAGTTATAATCCGGCACGTTTCACAAGGTGTTACATATAGAAAGAATAAATTTTTAAAACTCTTAAGGGGGTTGTTTAGACCGTCAAACTGAACAACTTTCTCTATGGAACCAACATCGAAATCGCGAAAAATAAAATCTGATATCCCATACATATTTTAGCTCGAATCGATTTGTAGAGTATAGAACATAATTTTTTTTTTCGCGATTTCGATATTGGTCCCATAGTGAAAGTTGTTGAGTTTGATGGTCTAAACCACCCCCTTAAATGTTTATTTGTATTTTTGTAACACCTTGTTTGTATATTATACTATTTTTCTATGTGTCTAAAGTCATGTCAGAGGCCGTAAGGTGGTTTGAATAAAATCTGACACCAGGGCTTGCTTGACTATAAGAAGAAGATTTGTCGAAATATGGCGCGGTGCAAGTCGACCTAAGATTATATTCATCTACCTTTTGTATAATAATTATTGTATAACTTAATTATAATAAATGGAGTGCGATTTTTGAAAGTCAAACATTCAAAATCATGATCGAATGATGCATAATCTCCATCTCCAATTTAGACTTTATCGCACTCCTACACTCGTAGCATGTTACACGCGATACGGCTGTATCACGTCTTTTATCTCGTTCGTTCGCGCGCAAATAGAAAGAGAGGGAAGGTGTGATAGCGCTTTATCACGGTGTCATACTACCTATGCTGGTCAAATTAAGACGTTACAAAAATTCTGCTTGGGAACATTGAACTAGCTATTATCATATTATGTAAAGCCTGACCAGAAATATAAAAAAACCTCGCCATGTTGCGGAAAATCATTGGAACTAATTTTTGTACTTGGAACTCTGTCATTAAAGGTTAAAGTCGATTGCAGCGCCCCCAAACCAGGTTTTTTATATTCCTGGTCAGGCTTTATTCCTACTACGTACTAGAAGCGACACGACAAACAAACGTGTCGCCGTCGTGCTTGTAGGAGCGCGGGCGGGTGAAAGCGATAGCGATATACTAATTGAATTGTAGTGCCATCTCTAGTACGTAGTGGATAATAGCTCAATTGGGAATATAATAAAGGCTCATTTTGATTGGTCCATAATGCCCGCATGTGGGGAACCGTTTTCATTTTTCGATATGGCCCGCATGCGGTATACCGAGAACCTTCATCTCACGTTTGTCAGTACCTTTGAGAGAGTGGCCTCAGTAAAACCATCAGCCAATTTTGCTCCTGCGCAGCGAAGAAGCAACGTCTAAGAAACACTCCGCAATCCCCGCAGGCGGTATAACGACTGTATTATCGACTTATGGACTTTTATTAGTCGTTACCCCGCTAGTGGGGAGATTCCGCATGGTGTATATCGACCAGTGAAAATGACCCTTAATAGCAGCTGGGGAAGGTCCAAACTAAGCCGGCGGTACTAGCAATTTTAAATATTACGTTGTTGTTTCATTTTGTTCATTTTTATTGGTGTATGAGCTCGTATTGTAGTGAATTTTACGATTTAAAAATACAATTTTTAACAGTAAACTTTTTCTAGTTATAATACTCTACTAATGATAGCTTTCGAAGCGAGAATTGTAGGTATCTCACTTTTGTAACCTAAAGTGATAAAAGTAGTTTATAGTATTTTGTATTCAAAACGATGGAAACAAGTCACAAGAAATAAACAAAATATGTTAAAGAAGTGGAACTAACATGAACTGTAATGAAGTAGTGAAAGTTACATTCAGCGCAACTTATTTAAAAGAAACGTTTAATTTTGTGTGTATTTCGTAGGAAGATTGTAAAAAATTAATTAATAAAATTCACAATTAGGGTTGAGACACATTGACCGACGACGAACGACGGCGGGCCCATACAAAATACCGCGATTAGTATGGGAACGCGTTCGGCGCCGTTCGCCGCGTCGACGGTGGAGGATGCGGACGTTGTCCCATACTAAACGTGTTTGTATGGACCCGCCGCCTTCGTTCGCCGTCGATCAAAGTGTTTTAACACTAAATTTACAACCTGTATATTCGCATAGTTTTTTTACAATTTTTCTCAGACATACATTTGTAGACTAAAAAAATGATTTTCATTAAAACTATTGGTGCTTATTATTATAGCAGTTTAGCATTTTAGAGCATTTAGTGGCTTAGGTTTATGAATATTGGTGTAAATATTTTTAGTAATTGTTGGAATGATCAATGGGTGCCATGACAGGAATGTGAAAATAATATTAATTGATTTTTTTTCTTTTATATGTATACCTAACGTGTTATTTTATTTGTGTTATTTTTTAGTACTTAGCTAGATAGCAAAACGATGAGGGTAGTTTTATTTTATTCAGAGTGTAGATTTTTACTAATCAGTAAGATCTTATTCCCATAAGTACCTATATTTCTGTTTGTAATACAATACGATAATGAACAATTCTTTGATATTTAAATCAACCATCAGAAATAAATAATTAAAACCAAATTTTGTTTTTTAATTAACTATTATTAAAACATCTTACTATATCTACAAAATACAGTAATATCTAAGAGTCTTGTTCTTTTTCTTCTTCTGGGTGCCTATCATTTAGGAAACTCTTCACTTCTCCACGTTCAACCATCAGATTCAATCTAATCTTGTCATGATTCCTGTACTTTTCGTATTTCTTCAAATAGATCTGGTAATGAGGCATTGTTTCATAGAAACGTGGGAACTTTTTCTTCTTTAGAATAACTCTGTCGTTCATAACGTATTGGGTGAAGTCTAAGGTCTCGTCTTGGGGAATTTCCTCCTTGGACCTCACTTCGCTTGGGCTGGCTACCACTTTAGGATAATACTTGTTTTCTGCTCTGTATTCTACAAGATGGAGCTTCTTCTCTTCAGCTAGCTGCTGGTGAGTTCTCTGTTGATAAAAAGGCAATTTACATTTTTAGTTCTTAGAAAATTAGTTTTCTTGTTGAAGGTGATGGATTCTAAGAAGCAAGAAAGTTATGTAGTATTGCAACATAATTAGTAATAATATGCTAACCTAGCGCCACGCCGCATGCGCCTGCAGTCAAGTTCATTACATAACATCTCGACAGATTAGCGCATTCGTCAGAGTGGCAATCAACTCATACGCGTACCTATACTCTAACACGCAGACCCAATGCAACTAGCAGTCAATCTGCCATCTCAAAAAGCCATTGAATGGGTCTGATGAATACCCCTATCTGACGACAGCATCCGGGACAACTACTAAACACAACAAAGATTTGAAATTATACCTGTTGAAGCAATCCAATGAAGAAAGCCTTGACAATGTGTTGTAGATTGTTGGATCCTTCAAGCTTAGCTCTCATGTCTTTGATGCCTATGGCCTGGCAGATTTCCTTTATAGCCCGATGGCATTTCAATCCATAACCCTCATTCTTCATCTGTACAAATATCTTTGTCTTTCCGAACGCTGTGTGGAAGTCGTGGAAAACTAAAAAAGAAACATTATATCAGTTGAAGACCAAGCAACAGAACAAGACGTTAGTTTATTTAATTACAACTGTTTACCCCGACTTTGTCTGCATTGACTTGTGTAAATCTAGACATATTATACCTATGTGCCTAATTCCATCTAAATCATCTCAGCCGTTGTTTCTTTATTGAGTCACAAACATCCTAACATTCACATTTATAAAATAAAGAAGAGCGGAACGGAATTATTTCTTTAATCTTCATTCGTGTAGACAAGGACAAACATTTCCCAATTTCCGATAATATAATATGCCTTATGTTTATAAATTTAAAGTGTGAAATCTAGAACGATTTCTAGTGTGAAATTGATTGCCGTGCGGTTAACAGGTACATCTGTGCAGTACCTACCTGTGTGCCCATTGAAAATTTCGAAATGCATCAATTTCTGTCCCGCCCTATTCCTGGCCTTCCTCAACGCGGCGGGAGCCTCCTTGGCTTTCCCGAAGCCGAATCCTGCAAGACCCTTGCCATTGCCTGTCACTACCTGAAATCACAAAAGAATTTTATTTTGCTAAAGATGGAATTATTCAACTTTTGTTTATTCATACCTGCGTACCTACTGTATAATCTGTGCTGTGATGATAAAAAATAGGAGTAGGTCCTAGGATATTTTATTTCATATTTTAACATTTGTACAATCAGCAAAAAAGATGAATACAGCATAGTGGACAAGCTTACCATAGCCTGGTAATTTCTTGTACGTCCGAGACTTCCCTTCATGATTAGCAAAGATCTCAGTTGCAGGACTTTTGTATCGAACCCTTCGAACTTATCTGCAAAAAACATATTCTATATTTCAGAGCAATCTTGCTTGAATTGAACATACAGGAATGACATAGCTAATAATTTAGAGTGACACTAAAATTCAAATGTAATTTTGTAGGCAACTCAAAACCCTATTATTCTAGGGTTCCAATTCAAATTAATATTGGAAAATTTTATTTGGGTCATTTTCAATTTTTATTTGATAATAATGTTTTAGACAGAGTGTGTGTCAATTCTGATTCGTAATCTTCGATCTGCAATTTTATGTCATCAGGTAGTCATCATTTACATTCTTTATTCATTGATCAATGACTTACAATAGCTCCAAGCCCTCCTGATGTAATGTATATTATTTTATTTACTATTATTCAGGGTGTTACAAAACACCCTAGTAATACTGATGAGGGTGCTTCGCTATGGAGGCAAACTCCAAAATGGTGAAAAAAAAATCAGCTGTCCCATACATCTGAGTCGAGTCTGTAGTGCAGTTTTGATTTTATTTTCGCGATTTCGAAGTCTATTCTTTATTACCTTCTCCAATTGCATCTGGGGGCCCAATACTGCGACCCGGCATACGGAAACCAGACCAGCCCCTCTCTATAGGACTGAGTTTCAGTCTTCTGAACTTGGTCATTGAATCTCTGAGCTTTATTAATTTTTCCATCCTGAAAAAAAAAATCAACAAATTAATCATCTATACTAATATTATAAAGAGGAAAGATTTGATTTTTTGTTTGTTTGTAATGAATAGGCTCCGAAACTACGGGACCGATCTGAATAATTCTTTCACCATTAGAATGCTACATTATCAGTGATTAACATAGGCTATAAAAAACGACCAAGTGTGTGTCGGGAGGATTCTAAGGCGGTACGAAGACTTACTTTCACAGGAATAGATGTTTAAAACATTTGTTTAGGACACTCTTTATTACTTTTGATGATGGTGTGAAATGTATGATGTATTGTTTTCTCTAGGAAAAAATGAAATTAAATATATGAATCCATGAATCGACACATCATCAAAGCATTTACTGCTAGTAAATCTAAAATGGGAGGGGTGACAAATGTTTTAAAAAAATAGTTGATTTGATAGTAATTATAGTAAAGTTTTTGAGCACCCAAGACATGATTATGTGCATAAGTTTATCTGTTTCATAACAATAAAGATAAATGTACCTCTCAGGATCATCTGGCAAGCGTTGTTGCTTCAACAGCTCTCTGCCCCTGATGACGGGAGCAGATAACCCCGGCCACAGCATATTTATCCGCCCGACACCGATCATCTGCCCACGGTTCAGATCCCGGATCCTGATGCGACCGGCGCCTCTGCCACGTCCCTTCTTGGCACCGGGGTTACTTACTGACGTCACGGATTTCCATAGCTTTTCAGCTGGCACTGTTTAATAAAATATCAACATTGATTTGGTTTGTTTACAGAATAAAGGTTGTCAGACTGTAGCAGGCTGTATGGAAACTCAATCTTGAGGTAGTTCAAATCCTCGCAGACAACATGCCATGTACCAATGAGTATTTCTAGCTTATGTCGTTGTGAGGAAACCTGCATATTCAGAAGAAATTCTGATGTATATGTGAAGTCTACCAATCCACATTAGGCATGCATGGTGGACTAACACCTATACATCCTCCTTGAGGGTAGGCCTGTATCCTGCAGTGGGACGTTTATAGGCTGATGATGAGACGGTAGCTATACTACTTCTAATCTGAAAATTGTGGCTCCATAGTAGTGAAAATGTCTAGACATTGTCAACATCATGTCATTGTCATGCGGTTCATAACATAGATATTTTATTGATCTTAAGGATTGTTTTTGTACAAAACACACGCTTGAACCATCACAAAATGGTGGATCTTCATGGCAGGCCGGAAAGCCGGCAACAGGCACGCAACCGCCCAGTAACAGACCTGCAATGCTACTCCAATGATAGCTACAAGTATAATTCAGTATTGTGAAGTTGAGGTTATACCTTTTCTAATGCATGCTAAATGACATAAGTTGGTCTCATTCCTGTGCAAACAGACCCCTTTCACAGTAATGGGATGTTTCATAATTAAAGGTCGGACTTTGCCGGTCATTCCAGGGCCACATTCTAAAATACTTTCTTTTTCTTTAAAAACACCTACATACCAGAAACTTTTCTACAACTCCAACCATTATGGATGGTAGAGAATTTAAGTTTTTCAGGATAGTAAGAATTGTCAAGTGGCTATAGGTACCCGGCATTTCGCCCTCTAAAACACTGCTTAAGAAACCCTATATCACCTAAAGAAATTCCCCTATCAGAAATCTTAGATCAAAGTAAAATTAATGGATAGGCCCAAAGCGGGTTAAGTTGAAGCACACTACTGGTGCACTTGGTCCATACAAACTGGCACACTTGGTCTGTTATCTCGGTATATATTTGAAGTATACCTGTCATTTTTTTTTGCCTTATTTTTTTGGTTTGAAATGTTCGCGTAAGGCCTATCCCTTTGATAAAGTATATGTCAAGATTGACAGTCGAAGATACGAAAGCGTCGAAAAAAATTGGAACCAGTTCTGGTTCCTAAGCCCTATACATATACACGCACACATACATAATTTGTAGGGCGCCTCACGCACACCAACCTATGAAACTTAGCCCCTTTTGTTTTATACGGGATATTAGTGAGGCTCATTCTAGACATATACTTTTTCTAAGGCCTATCCATTAATTTTACTTTGATCGAAGTCAGAAATGGGGTAGTACATTCCAAGCCAGAACGACCAAAAAGATCTTGAGAATACACTGTGACCAAATATTTTTATACAGGTTTTTGCTGTAAAATGAAGATAATAACTCACACTTATTGAAGAAATTTACACGAGCAACAGACGAAGTGCTGAAGTTTGTTTTGAGGTTAGAGGCTACATTTTGCTCCAATAGTGGAGTTTGGGCGGCTATCAAGTTAAGAGGTTTTAGTAGGCTCTTTAAGCATAGTAATTTTGAAGACATTGCTTTGAGTTTCAAACAAAGCAATCACTCTGTTTCTTTACAAATATAATCAAAATAATTGCACCATATCCGCACAGACTGAGCCACAGACAAATCGTTTTTTATTTCAGCTGTCAGTCACAGCTGTTTTAAATGTTACCCTACGTAAAAATAAAATCTGCCACCTTCGTTGATGATGATGATGCTACTCCTAGCCGATTTCGACTATGGCGACGGGCACATCCCTTCGTTGTTGGCGCTCGTGCGTCCTACCTAATATGCAAAGCTAATTTGGCTTATTTTTCTCGAGAATGTACGTGCGCAATGAGAGCGCCGCTGGTGGTCGGGCCTTCAATTCATCAAGCTTGGAGTAGCGGCATGAACGTGTAACTGCCGCCGTTATCATATATGCAATAATTTCATTGAACGCAGCGATAAAATTTGACAGTTGTTTTACGTGGCCGACTGCTCATTCGTGCAGCTTTTTGTTTCTCTACAATTTTAAACACAATTCATACGGTAATTTATTACCGGGTGATATAATTCCTGTTGTTAATTCTTGACTGTAATATATGAGCAGTTCCACGCCACCATGGGTCTCTGCAAGTGCCCTAAAAGAAGAGTTACAAATCAGTTTTGTTTCGAGCACAGAGTGAATGTTTGTGAATATTGTATGGTGACGAACCACCCAAAGGTAATTTAGAACATACTTTAGTTCATTCCAGATGTTATTCTTGTCTGTTTCAAGATAAAATAAAGTGAATAAATTAAACTTTCCAGTGCATCATACAGTCCTACCTACAGTGGTTACAGGATAGCGATTACAATCCCATTTGTGAGATTTGTACTAAAGGCCTGAGCGACGGAGAATGTATTCGGCTTACTTGTTATCGTGAGTATAAATGTCAATGTATGATAAGAAACCAAACAAATTTTTAAACAAATAAATATCTTGGACATTGTCACACAAATTATCTAGTTACATTTAACCCATTCGCAGCCACTAACGGCACTAGCCGACACATATTATTTGGGGTTTAAGAGCCATTGACGGCTATAGCCGACCCCAACTCTATAAAAAATACATGTTTACAATAAATCACGGTGGCTTCTGTGACATTTTGTTGTTGTTTCTATTGTGGCTACGAATAGGGTTAAAATTCCAGAATCTAGCCTGGACATGTATTATGATGAATAGACAATGATATAGAATATGTAGATTCAAACCTCCATGACTCCGGTACAAATATTCATAACCACTCAAGCGTCACGCGGCACCTCTTGCGCGATACGGTTCTCGTTCGTGAACGCCTCAAGCCGTTTTATTTTTTTCAATATAATTTATTTGAGGCCCCATCTACAAGGTTTTTGGTCCCCATCAACGCGCAAAACCCTACTTTTTTCCTGGGACAGTTGGGACCATCAACGCTTGAGTGGATATTCATCATACAAATATTTGTCCCTTCTGGGATTTGAACCTGTGACCGCGGCACTGCAGGCAGGTTCACTGACAGGCCGACTGAGCTATCGGGCCGTCGATTGCTTTTTGATGCTCATCATCATTATTATCTTAACACTTTAACTGCGGACGACCTACATGGTAGGTCAGCGACCTATGGGCCGCAGTGCTCATGACTCACACCTTGAGTCAGAATCGTATACCATTCCACAATGTTAGCACTGCGCGAATGTCATTGTTTTGAGCTTAGCAGCGAAAGTGTTAAGTGTCACACCCTTATACAAGGTGTTACAAAAATACAAATAAACCTTTAAGGGGTTGGTATAGACCATCAAACTGAACAACTTTCACTATGGGACCAACATAGAAATCGCGAAAAAAAAATTGGATGTTCTATACTCTACAAATCGACTATACTCCGTTCAGGAATTCGAGCGACAAAATGTAAACAAAGAAACGTCACTGTCAAAGTGACATCACATGATCAGAAACCTTTGGTACATTTTTTAAGAATACAGTTATGTCGGCACGGCATTTAATAAATTGTGTTGACATTAAAAATTTATCGTCTATCTATAAATAATAAAAACAATCGTGACAATTTGAATGAAATTTTTAAATTATGTTATGTAGGCCGCTACTCTGTCTGTGTGGGCTTTTTGTGCTATGCGTAGCATCCGCGCATAGCGTATGGACTTAGACGACGGTATTAAACAATCAAGAGATGCGTTTACAAAATAAAAAACATTTTCTTTAAGAACTTTGTTAAAACGAACCAAAGGTCTCAAATATCTGATTGTTGCCAGACCACGAAATGAAATATTTACAGTCACGCTTTCTTTTAATCTAAAATAAATTATAACTTGCGTATTTTTTAATTATATTCCATACAAAATTAACATATCATTTGTCGTAATCCTTGGCGAGTAGAATAGATAATTTACTGTTATTCATTCCGGAGATAAGTTTTCTTCCATCTCGAGATGGTATTTTCTACACTGGTATCACCGTTGTTTACATTTTGTCGCTCTAATTCCTGAATAGAGTATAGAGCTAAAATATGTATGGGATATTAATATTTTTTTTTTGCGATTTCGATGTTGGTCCCATAGAGAAAGTTGTTCAGTTTGACGGTCTAAACAACCCCCTTAAGAGTTTCAAATATTTATTGTTACTTATGAAACACCCTGTATAGGTAGATTCTTATCTTCCAGTTTATTCCTAAATTTTTCTCGCTTGTTAGATTAGAATTAAGCTATTTTATTGGTTGATTTTATAAATCTCCATTCTGTTCACCTTTGGTGTAATTTTATAGTTACTGGATACCTTCCTCTCCTCTTAGCAAAAATTTGATAAATCCCACATATCTCTATGATCTCATGTTAATGACTCCAAACCAAAGTCATTAAATCTCATTTTAATCTTAGTAGCAATAAGATTATAATGAAATACTCGTCCCTTCCATGTCAATATAACCAGTTCTGACAATTTTAATTTTAATTGCAGATGTGTTCCACTGGTCATGCGCAGAGGCTCGGTATCGCGCCCTACCGCGCACGACGGCACCGGCCGGCTACCAGTGCCCTTCTTGCACAACACCCGTATTCCCTCCACCTAACTTGGTATCGCCTGTTGCTGATGAACTGAGGGCTAAACTGGCTGGAGTCAACTGGGCTAGGGCTGGCCTTGGTCTGCCTTTGGTTAGTAAAACTAATAGAACAACATCTAAGAATTTGAAAAGAAAACCAGTTTTTGTACTCTTTTTAACAAATATATTTAAATCTTTTTGTGGTTGTGGCATAAATGCAGGCTACTAGCATAGATAATAGTGGCAAGATTACTTTTAGCATATTCATAATGGAATGCTGTGTTTAGTCATAGCATTATTATAAAACTGTGTGGCGGTCCGTGGTCTCTGCCTACCCCCATGGGACGATGGCGTGAGCTTATGTTTGTATGTATGTTATTATAATATAGTGGTAACTCAGTGGTCACGGCCGGTCTGTGCTCGCCGCGGTGTGCGGGGGACGGGGTACGCACTGTGACACGCCCCCTCCGAACACGCACTGTGACACGCCCCCTCCGAACCCCGCTCACTGTGCACAATTGGCCTATCGCAACCACAGAGCGCTACTAGTTTAATTACACTACTACTTAAATATTATACCGTAGTAATCTTATACAACAACCAAGGAAGGAAATAGAGACAAATAGCACCAATATAATGAAAAATTAAATTGTTTGTCTTTTGTGTAATATTTTTCAAAAAATTTGCATTTTGATCTTAATAATATGTTATGCATCGGGATTTCTTCTTCAGCGTATGCAGGTTTCCCCTCTATGTTGTCCTGAAGCCTTACTTAAACAATAATAATTGCAGCTTTCAGAAGACCAAGACATGAAAGGTGCAGTGGGTAGACGAAGCCAGTCCCCGATAGATCACTCGCAGTACTACACAAACACCGACAGCCAGAGGGGCACCCCCGTCGGCGCCAGCGACGACGAGTCCACGAGCCGGTCCGCCAACGGAACACCACATTCCATCGTACAAATACCCGATGACCCTGTTAATATTTACGATAATACCTCCATTAAGAGGAGCGACAGTTTTCAAGGTAAGAAAAACTTGCTATCAGATACACTGATATGATAGTTCTGATCCAGTGAAAAAAAACATAGGAGCAAAAATAATTCGCTAAGGGCTCGGCCACATCTCCACGGCGCCGCGCTGGACCTAATTTTGTCTCATCGAGGGTGAAGGTCGTTCGTTTAGTCCTAAAATCTAAATTCAAACAGAACACGATCGCACCGAAACTTTTCATGACATGGCGCCGCGCCATACATTTTCACGACGTAACCGCACCGTTTCACGGCCAGGAATGATGTGGCCGGACTAAGACAAATAAAAAATATTTTTAACGAAAATAGAGACTAGCTAGGGCCTGTTTCACCACTTCTTAGTAAGTTCTTGTTACCTTATTTGACGCATGGTTTGACATATTTTGTATGAAAGATATGTTAAACGGTCTGTCAGATAAGCTAACAAGATCTTACTAAGTGGTAAAATGGTTATAGATTTCGTGATGAGTCTATCCAATGAGCACATATCAATTCAAGTGCTTATTTTCAGGTGGTCAAGCTCCAAGAAAAGGATTCAAACCAATCGACCATGCAAAGCCCTCGTCAAACTTTGATCATGATGAAAATAAATACAAACAAAAATCTACTTTCGCTTGGATCAGCAGATGGTGGAAGTAAGTTGTTTAATGAGCATTTATCCATCAATCATTAATCATCTACTTTATCAATTGCTCTATCACTCTAAAATCGTGGCGTAATCTAGTGATAGATTAGTAGGCACACACGCCGACACATCAAGCTACGCAAAACAAACATAAGCTGGCTGGCCGCGCGAGGTTATACATTACTCTACCTACGCGCGGCCAGCTTATTTTGGTTTTGCGTAGCTATACAGGGTCCAACTTAATATGCTGACACTTTTTTAAGGCGATGATCAGACCATTAAACTGAACAACTTTCTCTATGGGACCAACATCGAAATCGAGAAAAAAAAATCTGCTGTCCCATATAAAACTGCAAATCGACTCAAGCCAAATGTATGGGACAACTGATTTTTTTTCGCATTTTCGATGTTGGTCACATAGAGAAAGTTGTTCAATTTGATGGTCTGATCATCACCTTAAAAAAGTGTCAGCATTAAAAGAAGGACCCTATATGTGTCGCGGTATGAACCTTTTTTTTTTTTTTTTTTTTTTTTGTTCATGGACATAAGGTCCAATTATGGGTAGGTTGATCTGTCGCCCTGCGTACACAAAGATGCAGCAAAAATTTAACTTTTTATTCTTACTTTCGAAATTTCTGTAATGTAAAAGAATTCTTCTCATTGCCAGGCAACCGAATCTGTTTACTTTTTCGAGCCAATTACTTATTGTATTC
Organism: Agonopterix heracliana; assembly: GCA_963693445.1. Taxonomy (NCBI): domain Eukaryota; kingdom Metazoa; phylum Arthropoda; class Insecta; order Lepidoptera; family Depressariidae; genus Agonopterix; species Agonopterix heracliana. Next base: position 5,705,429 of record OY856326.1, read on the forward strand.
TTCTTTACCAGAAACACACTGCCATCTTCTCGAGTGCGAAGAGCAGGAGGCATTTACAGACGATACTGGGTCCTATTGTTCGTACTCATCACAGTTGTTGTGGTCCTGGTACTTCTCAGCCAGCGGGATGTGCAAGACGACAACCCCTTCGGCATCCACAACGAAGACCAAAGGATACTCCAGAAAAATTAGTAACTTATATTTATTATTCCTTTATTTATATAAAATCAAGCAATTTTAAGTGATATGTGTTAGGTTATCATATAAATATGAAATTATAAATATTTCTTTAAAATTACAGATATTGTTTTTATTAATAACAACTAAATTGAGCCCATAAAACAATTTAATACACTGAATAATACTTTGGTATAAAACATACAAAAGGGTTAATATTAAAGATTAAGTAATAAATTTTTGGTATGTAAATAGACTGGTAAATAATACTACAAATTACAATACTTTTGTGCACGTATTCACTTCCTTATCCAAGAACATCACAGAGAAAATGTCATTGTAGAAATCTGGGTAATATTCACAGGCACGTCGGCAGTCAGGCATCCAGTTCATTTCTAACAGCTTCGGCTGCACTATAGTCTCATTCTTTTGTTGATTCCAACTCAACATCAAATCCGCAGCGTACAAAGCTCTTGATTGTGGACTCTTAGCGATCCCACATGGAGCTTCTCTTGAAGTAGCAGCAACAAATAATTCTGCAAACATTTTAAATATAGACGACTCCACTTCAGCCCAGCTGTGGTCCGGATATTGCTTAGCCCACGCTTGTTTGAAGTCTTCACACAGCATCCTGTATAACGGAGCTGAATCTGTATAGTTCATCACAGTGAAATGTTGCTCGTAATCCTCAAAATTATTTAAAGCAAACGGTTTGTTGGAGAATCTTAGAAAGAAGTTGTTGTAAATGTAAACTTCTGTTGGATTCACAGATTTTAATAGCACAACGTAACGGATGTCGAATTTTACGAGACCGATATCAACTCTGTCAAATAATACAGGATTTTCAATGTATTTCTGAGCAATTTTTGGTCCGGTCAAAGGTAAACGACAGAGGAAATCTAAATTATCCGTTATGTACATATCTAAACCTCTTGCGAGATTGTAAGGCTTGCAAATCCAATGGTTGTCGAGGCCAGTTTTTTTTCTTTGCATGTAATAAGAGACCAATTTTGTGAGTTCAGTCTTCATGTTAAATGTGGTTGGGAGCCAAGCAGGACTTGTCTCCAACTCGTTTATGTTTGTATTTTTCTCTGAGCATCTTCTTGCAATTATAGCCAAAAGATCTTTAATGGTGACAACATATTCAAAAGGGAATTGATTGACAAACTTATTTGGTGTATCCCTACTTAATTCCATGAAAGTTTTAAAGTGATTTATCAACCATAAAACATCAGCATCATTCTCATTGTCCACTATTTCAAATTCGTCTGCAGTCAAGTACTCATTTATGTAAGGATATTCTGAGAAAACCTTCAGTTTTCCAGTTGGTTTTTCTCTATATTGCAGTAATTCTAAGTTTGGTAATGTTTCGACAATATGGCCTTCTAAGAAGTAATTAGTATCAGGTTCTTGTTGGGTGAAGTCTTCATGGAAATGTTCATAGTGTTTCCACGGTATAAGCATAGCTTCTCTCTGAAGGGGATCAGAATAATTCCCCTCAACGAAATTCCTAGTGATCGAATCACCTTCTTCAACGTTTTCAATAGGAAAGAGCAATGTGTAAGTCATTTGGTCAGGCACATGAATAAAAGGCACGGCTCTGAAGTTAGCGCTGTCCGAGTGTGTGATCCCGGAGCCTAGCTCGTCTAAAACATACCACACCGGCACTCTATCCTCTATTGAAAATTCACTCCCACTTATAGCATAAGTGTGTGCATACTTCCAGACGTTTTGAGAAACTTTCTCGATCCTCTCTTCAATTGTCTCTTCGGACACCTGCATAAGGTTACACAGTCGTTCTAAAAGCCCTGGCACATTTCTGAGGTTATTTTTAATACTATTTGCCTTGAAAGTCCACGCGTGATCTACCAGGTAAATGTGACTAGGATCGGAGCGGTCGATGTCGCGGATCGCAATGACGGTCCAGAGAGGATCGTAGGGCATTCTTTCGGTATCTTCATAGTCAATTTGCACTAGTTGGAACGACAAACCTGAGTCGAAAATTTGGTCGCGAAGTTTCTTGCATAGTGTCGGCCAAAAGTGTTCTGGGACGCCAGATAATATTAGCTGCGGTTTGTGCACTGCTAGGAAACTATTCAAACTGGATATTCCATCCATTATATCCGCAGAAAGTTACCAACTGTTATCAGAAGAGGTTATCGGTCAGCTGTCCCCGTTTTTTTTTTATTTATTTACTGGCCTGGCCTGGCAGCTGTCCACCGATTGCCGTCCAGTGTGACCAGATTTAAATTGAAGATCCTGCTAGCGGGATGGCTAAAAACTGCTAAATCATAAACCCTGCTAAACCATTTCTACAAAATGCTAAAGTTTTGCTGTTCTGGAAATAAAGATTAAACTGTCTTTATAGTCGTTCCAATGATTTTCCGCTAAATGGCGAGATTTTTATTCTTCTGCACTAGTAGCATGCAACACGTGATACGGCTGTATATCTCGTTCGTTCGCACGCAAATAGAAAGAGAGCGAAGATGTGAGAGCGCTGTATCACTGCGGCAGGCATGCTACCCAAAAATGCTACCTATGATTAGGCTTTACATATTACAACTAATAACTAATATATACATTTAATCTATGAGTACTACGCCTATCGCGCGCGGGGCGGACCTCATTATAATATTCTATAGCGATCTTGAAAATAACATTCGGATTTTGGTGGTCTGTCAGTTGCAGAAACGCTCATTAAAGTTCTACATTAGCTCCATTTTGCTGTCACTTATGTCTTGTTTACATGACCTCTTATCGTAGAAAGAGAAAAAAATACTTCGCCTATGCCTCTTAAGTATTTCTGGTCAATGCTTGTTTACGTTAAAGATTTAATGGCGGATTAACTTTAATGAGCGTTTCTGCAACTGAGTGTAAGTAACTTAAAACAAAAGGGCAAATTTTTAAATCATTGTATATTTCACCATTATAGATTTTTAAACTAACAATCTTTCCCTGGAACATCGACAGTTCTTATAATCTAAAGTTATTATATTAATAATAAATCACATCACATGTAATATCTTCATTATAATACAAGGAACATTTTTTATCACTGCGGATAACTTCAGCATGTATTCTACTTATCAAACTGAACAACTTTCACTATGGAACTTCTCTTCTTATCGAGTGAGCTGCAAGCCAGAAGAAGACTATGGAACTAACTTGGAAATCGCGAAAAAAAATCATCGGTCCCATACAGAACTACATAACCTAATGTATGGGACAATTGTTTTTTTTTGCGATATCGATGTTGGCTCCATAGTAAAGTAAAAGTTGTTCAGTTTGATGAGCAGAATACATGCTTAAGTTATTCGCAGTGATATAAAATTAACCTATAGTAACTATTATGTTGTAGAAAGAAAAAATCTAGTCTTTTACAAAAATCGGTTTAACGCCAATACCTATAGTAAATTAGGTATTACATTTAGGTCAAATAAAAATAATAGGACAAGGTTTTGTCACACTACAACAACACATTTTTTAATAGTTTGCATTACAGTGTAATTTTTGGATCACCAGTAAATTTCAAACTCGCCTGCGGCTCATGCCGCTACGTCTGTAATGACCAACTTTGCTCACTTGTATCAAACGTATCTTCGCAAAACGTCCCTTTCTCAAAATGCCCCTTTTTCAAGATGCCCTTAGACATAAATATTTGATGACATTATGACTGGTATTGTTTAAAATTACGATTTTTGAGAAAGCATCAGAGACCTTTCTTATTTTCCTGCCCTCGGTGTGTAATCTACTATTTTTTTACATTAGTGTAGCGACGCGACACACCTACGGAATGTAAGGGTTGAACTACACATGGCCGCACGCGATAGCACTTTTCCGTCGCTCCATCCTTTTCTGTCACTCAGGAACGTCATTTGCTAGAGCATATAAGATAGACGGTACGCGATCGCCTGCGGCGTGCGATCGCATGGAACGCGATGGACGCAAAAAGGATGGAGCGACGGAAAAGTGCGATCGCGGCCATGTGTAGTTCAACCCTAAAGCGCCGAACGTTCGGTTGAGTACGCGTCTACTAGTAATTCAGAGTTCGGCTTCCGAGCCGAGCATTTGCTGAGTTGGGATCTTTTTGTCACTGCGGCGCACAAACAATCTCTTTTGTTATTATTCTGTTTTTAATATTTTACAAAAATGTATCTCTGTGGTCATGTAAAAGATTGGATGTGAGTCGGAGATCCAAATAAATAATTTTTCACCTCACAAGCTCGGAAAGATTCTGTTTATCACTCGAAATCTGAGTGCAAAAGCGTATTTTATCCGCTAGCGTGGAAAGAGTTTTTGAAATTCGAATCTGTCTATTCAATATACCTATTCCTATACCGCCAATCCATCAATCAATTTCATGTCACTGGCCAGCACGAAATAAAAACTTTTTAAAAATGATCTTTTTAGCAATTCACTTTTTTCCCTCGCTTTTGTGAGGTGAAAACTTGTGTGTTGCGCTCGGCAGCAAAGTTATTGTGCGTCTCGTACCTTTGAAACCTTCGATGCGCTCAGGATTCTACATTTGAACCCATTCGCTTCGCTCGTGGTTCAATCTTAGAATCCTTCGCTTGCTCAGGTTTCAATACAAGTACTCGCGCCAAAAAACAACTTTGCAGCCTAGCATAACAAATAACTATTTCTTTCTTTTCTTACTAGGAAAAATGGCGCATACAGGTGTATCACCGGTATAGGAAAAAGCGTTGCGCGCGTATTCAACCGAACGTTCGGTGTCGTACGTTCTGCAGGTGTGTCGCTACACTTTTTAGTAATATAATAAACCCGGTCACACACAACAAACTAAGGGTAAAGTAATAATAAAGTACGGGTATAGGGCCAGAGCGCCGATAATATATCGACGCGCACAGATTATGTGACCGGGTAGCAATATCACCTTTTCACAATTTCAATGTTTACTTGCTCCCATAGTTAAAGTTGGTATAATTTTAAACTGCTCAACTACAATGTGGCCAGCGATCAAAAAATTACACTGTAGTTCATTATTTTTTTCATCTCACATCCGCCGCCTCCGCCTTTTTCATGGCGAGAAACTATATCTATTCACATAACAAGGGTAGTCAAACACTTAAAAAAGAGTCCCACAGTCGTAAATACATATACCTATACAGTCATCGAATAGTCGCCACTTATATAACAACTATAATATCATAACTATAACACTATTCACATTACTATATGCTATTTCGATAGGAAAGTCTTAAGGCTGCACCGAGTCTATTGTGCTACCCCAATCGTATTTTTTTTATTTCTTAACAATTAAACAACAAAATTTACAAAAAACAAGAATGTTACATTGTAGTTATTGCTGATTTTCAATTTATCGGTTCACTGCGGATTTGTAGTTATTATCGTTAAAACACAAACACAAAACATAATAATCCGTAATGTTTCAATAAATTGAAAGTCAATCAGGACTACAATGTGACATTCTTGTTTTTTGGAAATATTGTTTAATTGTGTAGAAATAAAAACAAAATACGATTGAGGGCAGCACAATAGGCTCGGTAGGCTCTTAAAGAAAACGAAAAAAAAAAACAGAAAATTCTTGTTAGTGTTCATAAAAGTCAGCACCGAGAATTCATAGCTACTTTACGGTTCAATGGCGCGTAGTTTATACAAACTTTTGGTTTGAAGCGTGGTTACAGAATAGATACTACTATTATCCACACTTAAGTGGGCGCCCACCAAGCACGTATCCAGGGGGGGGGGATAGGTGGGATTTATCCCCCCCCGAAATCCGAATATTTGTATGGAAAAGTGGTTACAGCTATACATTTTTTGTCGTTTTTCAATGAAAATCCCCCCCCGAACCCAAAGTCTGGATACGTGCTTGGCGCCCACGCATTAAGGGGTCCAGTTGCCGGCATTTTAACCCAGCTTTTAATATTACTAGTGTTTACCCGAAACTTCGTCCGCACAAATTATATACCTACCAGATTTTAAGCCAGATCATAAGCTATCAAACAAAAAAAAGTTCATAAGTTTTTGCGTCATCCGCGAACAAACAAACAGACAAAATTACTGAAAAAGGTTGATTTCGAGTCCGGGATACCTAAAACCTATATCGTAATCTTTTTTTTGTAAATATCTTCAATGTACAGACACACTTCAGTTACAGTTTTATAATAGTTTAGATTCCATGCCGTATGATCATGCGACTGATCTAGATAGATACATATTCGGTTCGGTTTTAACTGAAAACCCGACAACTGGACCCTTTTTGCGAGGACCCCCCGTATAATTATACATACAGGCCACTCCAAGTCCGGGTGTTTCACCGGGGCGTTTGAACGCCCCTTCATCGTCCTCACAGAACATTTTCATCTTCGAAATAGCCAGTCATCTTCCGCCCAGTAGAAATATCCCTTCAGACTACTGACACCCCGCCTTACCCCGCACTTTCTGTGGACACTTTAGGGGAGCCGAGAAAGCACATATAGCAGGCGCGCGCGTGCGAGCGGGACGGCACGTGTCACGATTCTGTAGCAGAACTGTGTATGCGTGAGATCATTGTTTAGAGGGGATCATGCCAGGGGACATAGATATATTTTATTTTTACGATTAGAACTAATCCAAGGTTTAAACTTTTTGTATATACATCTCAAGACTTACCTATTTCACGAGCAATAGAATATAAGAGCGTTTAGTGCGATGTGCGATAGCACAGCGGTTTAGAGCATCCTCCCGGGGCAGATCGCGGGTTCAAATCCCGCCACCAACATAAATATTATCCAATCTTTTCAATATAATAACTATTCAGTTCAATTAGAATCAGAGTCCATGTGATCTCTGTAATTGCGACGCGCCTTTTTAACCCTCTGCCTAAATTTCACCGCCTGGAAGTCTTGATCATCGGATACGTCATCAGCCGGGCGTTGGGTCCTTGTACTGCTGCCAGCTACGGTTCCCACACCGCTGTCTGGGGTGCCCATCGTATCGGGGGCCGGCCATAAACTGCTTTCGGTGCTACAACTGCTTTCAAGTTCGCTCTCATTCGTCTCGTTCATGAGTCTTGCGACTGTTCTGTTGTGTGTGACTTTAGGTGATAGCCTATCGGAGGTTGTTGCTCTTTCGGTAGGTTCTTTGGGGGGTGGAGATTCGCTGGAATCTGAGCGATGTAGACTTGTCCTGCCGTTGCGTCGGACTCTCCTAAGATTCATTCTTAGTCTGTGGTCTGGTGGTGAGTAGGGTTCTGATTCTGCGGGTTCTACGCGGAGGGAGTCTCCGAGGGAGTCCCGGGAGCCGTTGATCGGTGTGGGCACGATGCTGACTAAGTTTGTGGGGACTTGGCCGTTCTGGTTGGCGGGTGAGATCGGTCGGCTGCCCACTGACTGGTCGTCGTCCGAGTCTACTTCTGCTATCCTCAATAGTGCTGTGTTTTGTCCTCTGTAACCTGTGACAAAAAGGTGATAATTCAAATTGAAGATTGAAACATTTGTCTCGGACAGGACTGGAACCCGCAATCTGTCAAACCAGGGCTTTCATAATCATCAGCCTATACAGGGTGTATGGAAAAGTATCATTAACCTTTAAACCACATATTCTATCCATCAAACAGAACAACTTATACTATGGGAGAAACCAGTCAGCGCAAAAATAAATCAGCTCTTACATACATTTAAGTTGTGTACGTATTGCAGTTTAGTATGGAACAGCTGTTTTTTTTTGCGCTGAAAGGTTTCTTCCCATTGTAAAAGTTGTTCAGTTTGATGGGTAGAGTTTGTGGTTTAAAGGTCAATGACACTTTCCTTACACCATACGTCCCAATGCAGAGCACAGGCATACTCTCAAGGAGGGTGTACGGGCGTTATTCCACCACGCGTGACCAATGCCATTATTGGTAGTCTTCACATAACGCATCGGAATTTCTTCTTCAGCAAATGCAGGTTTCCTCACAATACTTTCCATCACAGTTTTAGAGCAGTCGGTATTACGTACATAAGTTAGAAAAACTCATTGGTTGGTAGATGGCATGTCATCCGTGTGGATTCGAACCCCGACCTCAAGATCGAGTTTCAATACCTCCGATACCTCCGCAACGCGCCACTAATGCTCTTCTATAGTCTTCTTGTCTATAGTAGATTCTTATAAACAGGTGAAGCAATATTTTTAAATATCTTGCTTTATTATTTCCTTACCTGTGCTAGTGCTGGGTAGAGCTAAATTGTCATCGAAGTTTTCTGTGTTATTAAAATTATTATTATCACTACTGTCTTGAGCCATAGCTGTGCCTGCAACATACATAAATTAAATCAATTAACCTAGCCCGCCGACCAAATGACTAAAAATAGTAACATTATTGAGAATATACTCGTGCCGCCGTTAGGAACGCAAAGTTTGGATTAATTATAAATCATTATCATTTAACCTCTCGTTATATGCGTAACTGTGTTGGATGTATTGTCGATACAATAAAACAATAAGTACTATTTATTTTATTTTAATATTAATAAAGACAAAATAAAACTTATCTAAATCAAAACCAACCAATCAATCAATCCACGGGTGCAGGTGTATTTGTGTACTATGTAAATTTAAGATGATAAAAACGTTTCCTTTGTGCAAGTAAGGGCGGTTGACAATTTTAATAATGAAATTAATTATAATAGTTGCAATAGCATAGTTGCATCAACTATTTGTATTTTCTAATTTTCATCGAGTGTAAATATGTATGTACCCACAGCAGTAGGGCTCGCATGCCACCCTCGAGAAAACGATAAAAATCGAGATGTGCCTCCATCCTTATTATTTTATGTATGCCAGAAAGAGCGCGCATGACGTTTTTCTCGTTTAAACGCTTTGTCGTGGGTGGCATGCTAGCCGTGCAGGTAGAAGTCGGCAAGCGTTTCTCGAAAAAAGAAACCTGTGTTGCGCATCCTTGTTAAAATAATGATTTATATTAATATGACCCAAACTTTGCGTTTGTAACGGCACGGATATCATGTTAGTAGGACCTGGTACTCACCATTATTTCTTAAATTCATAACTTTCCTATAACTAGTGACTTTAGTTTTCCTCTTCGACGTCCTCGTGAGGTTCATCCGTCTGCGGAGCGGTCTGATTATCTGCAAATACGTATTTGACAAGATCTTTAAACAGACAATTCAAATCAATCCTTCACATATTTAGAGCGTTTTGAAATACGGACAGAACTTTAAAGATACTCATTATTATTATCATCGTGTAGGGTAATATATGTCAGAGACAGTCATTAATACGGGCGGTCAAACGAAGCACGTAGGGCACTAAAGTTGCGGGAAGCGTGCGCTTCGTGCACTTTCACATTCACTTTCATTTTTATTTTATCATCATATTTTGGTTGCAGCTATGGAGTTTCTTGCTGTTTCTTCTCCATAGTTATTTTATTTGCGAAACAGTGCTAAATGTAGAGTCAGTGAGAGGAATAAAAGACAAGGAATCATACGGGGTTCTCACCTTTTATTTGAATTCTTTATCACTTACACAGCTTTCAGCCGATTAATTTATATCAGAATTTCTATTATTTGGGACTACAGTCTGTGGTAATCATAATACTGACCCTGCCCGAAGTCCTGAACAAGCAATGCGCGGGTTCATCGGAGTCAGTCCTCTCGCTGGAAGGTGCGGACACTCTAGAGCGGCGGCCGGGCGCTCCGAGCGGCAGGCAGGTGCGCGGCGCGGGTCTGCGCGGCCCGCGCGCGCGCCGCACCGGTGTGCGCTTGCCTTTAGCGCTGGTGCCCGTCACGCATTTACCGCTTGACTTGCTGAGCGATGTGCGAGATTGTTTGCTTCGTCTGTAAACAAATTTATACTTAGATGTAGATTACAGCAACTTTAATCGAACGAAAAAGCCTTGGATGTTGAGCGCGAGTCTGGTATGACTGTTAAGTAGTATGCCATTCACCATCCTTCAATTTTTACAGAATACAATTCTTAAACCATTCTTGGGCTTTGTCCTTTAGTCTTTGGTCTTAATCTACAGAAAGCAATATTGCATGTATACACAAAAGTAGGCTCGGATACACAAAAGCGGAGCAAAACTGTGTCAAATCAACCAATCAAATCGCAAAATTATCCTCGCGTCAGAATCAAGCTATTTTATTAGTTCATTTTACACATCTCTGTTCTACTCCGCATTGGTGGATTCCAGGCGACATAGTTTCATAGAAAGAGTCATAGATAGACGACGATATTTTCAAATAAAAATATATAAATTATTTACCTGAGTGATCCCCTTTTCTGTGAGCGTAAACTATTTTTCGAGTACCGTGAGGCGACCAATCGCGCAAGCCTATTGGGACACCTTTGACTCCTGTTCCCATTTGGGTTAGCTGCACAAAAGGAACACATTGCATCGTTCATTATTAAATCGAATCTACCTCATAAGCCTAGATAATTATGTCTACAGGGTGGATTTTTGAGACGGGGCAGTAAGGGCAGGTACCTTAACCGTTGTAGCTACAGCGAAACGTTCCTAGGAGACTATCCTTAACTTTTTGAAAAATTTCGAACTGCATTCACAGATTTCGAAAAAAATGTACAGTCAGCAAGAAAATTGACAATTTACACAAAAACTTTTTTTGATGCCAATCGATCCTGTTTCTTATAAGGATCAATAGACTCTATGGGACCAACCGAGGTTTGAGTACTAGAAATGTCAGAAATCGCAAAAAACGTTTCCCATACATTTGGTAGGAAATGAGACTCCAAATTTACTTTTATACATAACAAAACTTTTTATTAAGGACAGATTTGCCGCTAAGAAGACTTTGATAATAAAAACATACTGAAACCGTATTAGAAAGAAATGTATTTTTAAAATCATACAATTTACAACACGTTTTGAAGATTTTCTAATATTATTAATATTTTGATCCTTTTTGTTTATTTTCGAACAAACTTCTTTTTAGCGGCCAGTCTATCCATAATAAAAAAGTTTTGTTATGTATAAAAGTAAATTTGGAGTCTCATTTCCTACCAAATGTATGGGAAACGTTTTTTGCGATTTCTGACATTTCTAGTACTCAAACCTCGGTTGGTCCCATAGAGTCTATTGATCCTTATAAGAAACAGGATCGATTGACATCAAAAAAAGTTTTTGTGTAAATTGTCAATTTTCTTGCTGACTGTACATTTTTTTCAAAATCTGTGAATGCAGTTCGAAATTTTTCAAAAAGTTAAGGATAGTCTCCTAAGAACGTTTCGCTGTAGCTACAACGGTTAAGGTACTTGCCCTTACTGCCCCGTCTCAAAAATCCACCCTGTATAGAAGATTTATGTGTATAATCTATATTAATAAACAAGACTTAGAGCTTATATCGGTGTCTTGGGCGCAAATAGTTGTGATGAACGGAATATCAAAACATTGAAAAATCGAAATCGCAAAAGAAAAATCAACTGTTCGATACAAAACAGGAAACTGATAAATTCAATTCGCGAATTTTTAAATTTGTTTTATTTATTTAGCTGTTTGGCCCATGTTGTTCAGTTCTATAATCTGATCATCCCATTAATATTGTATCAATTAATTTTTTTGGATCTTATTTTGTCCCTCGTTCTTTCTCTAACGGTAAATACTTGATACCCAGCATTATATTCCAAAAGGTCACATAGTCTGACCTATGAAGGAAGCATGTCTGACTCTGATCATCAGAACGACAATAATAATCCTGGGGAAATAGATTATTAAAAGAAAGTTAAAGTGGGGCTTTCGGGTAGTGTCCCTTGTATCAGGTATATAGGGTAATTTTTATTAGTTCGCGAAACTGAACCAGAGCACTTGTTAATGATAACAGATTGCATTATCAATGTTTATAATTGGCATTGATGATTAACAAAATTATCATTTTCGTACGTATCGTACGCAGTGCGCGGCCGGCGGGCGAACATTGACCTCAGAATCATATGATCGAGCGGGGGTCATTAACATGCAATTGTACTTAGTAACAGATACCAAATGCGCGTTTCTTAAGTTTCGCTAACTAATTAAATTTAACCTTATACATACCTCTCTTGGGAGGTAGCGGTAAGAAGTCAACGACAATCTGGTCACTGTCCGAGGACTCTGAATCGTTGCCGTGCTCGGAGCCCCCAGAGCTGGACCCGTCTAAGGAGTCGGTCTCCTCGGCGAGGCACTCCAGCTCACGCTGCACCAGCGAGTCGAAGAACGCCATCATGCGGGGGTCTTCGCTCGTCGACTGCTCGGCGTAGTTGTGAGATATGTACTGGGGAGAGGGGAAAGATATAGAATAGAAGCATCATTAATAAAAAACCAAATACAAAAAGGTAAATTCAAAAGTGAACTCAAACGAATATTTGAGGACACTTTTGTAGTATTGCCATCGAATAACGTGTGTGTGCAGAAGTTTCAACCATACTATAAGTTGTTAAATTGACAAACACGTTAGAAATAAAATGCGAGCGTAATTGAACCGTGCGCGCATCGCGCGGAAGGTAAACATTACACTGACCCGGTGTATGCAATCTCCATGCGAGTTGGCCCGAAATGAATTAATTTTCCTTATCGACCGGGTCATACTGCGGGCGTTCGGAAATATTTAAACTGCAACGCGGATTGACTGCTGCATTTTCACCCCCTCCCTCACCACTCCACTACCACAGGAAACAACTCAGATAAGTGCTAGAACTGTAGTTTAATGTTCCATACCTGTCCACTATGGTGTACGAGAGACACGTAGTCCTCGTGGCTGTATATTTCGCGCGGGTTGTCCGACCCCTGCGCCTCCTCCAGCAACGCCCCTCGCATCTGAGGGTACTCCAGTGCTGACCACACCTGGACACGTCCATTAAATTTAAAAAATAAAAGGAACAATCTTACCCATATTTGTAAAATTTTTCCTTAGTTCAAATTATATATGCAAAATGGCAGCAGTCAGCTGCATTATTTTAATTGAAAACCCAACCAAATATAACTGTCTACATTGGGACATTTTCTGCAATATTTTATAAGGTGATGCTAACGTTGATAGGGAAAACTGTAAGGCCAGTAAGCCTCGTATGCCACCCCCGAGAAAACGATAAAAATCTTACATACATACATACATATTCTCACGCCTGTCTCCCACTGGGGTAGGCAGAAACAACGGAACGCCACTTGCTACGATCCTGCCTGACAAACCTCCCTAGCTTCCTCCACATTCATTAGTCCTTTCATGCATGCTCGTCGGTTTCGGGTAGATCTGACCTGGCCCTTCTTAAGCACGTCGCCAATTTTGGTCCGAATATGTACGTCTAGGCCGTCCCCTTCCAACATTTCCACTTACGCTTGCCTTATAGGTTGCACTCGTCAATCTGCACTCATCCATTCTTTCCATATGACCAAACCATCTCAACATACCTTTCTCTATCTTATTGTTATTATTATTAAAAATCTTCATCTTTGTTATTTTATGTATGTCAAAAAAAGAGCGCGTATGACTTTTTCTCGTTTTGTCGTGGGTGGCATGCTAGTCGTGCTGCATACACCAATAAGATAAATATTTCTGTGCACTATGACTTTCCTGTACAGTTTGATGCTGAATTTCTTATTATAATAGCAATGACTTGCCATCGACTCGATAGAAGAAGATGCAATGTTTTCCTGACAGTCTAGCATTGCATGGCAGCGCGACATATCACTAACGCGCTTTAGCTTTTTTTTTGTTTATCGGAGCTAGATAAAAGGCGCGCGCATTATGATGTGTTAAGAGATCATTGTCCAAGCATTATTAAAAATGTCTTCAAATGTTAATAAGATAACGTAGCTAAATTAGCCAACACATTAGTAATGAATTACCTTGATAATTTTCTCGACGCCGGAGGACGCGATGAGGCAGTGGTGTGGGTTGTACCGCACCTGGTTCACGATCGATCTGTGACCGTACAGCACAATGTGCGGGGGCTCCAACACTACATCTGCAAGTTCATTGTTCAACATTCTTTCAATCCGTCATCCAGTGTGTATGTATTTTGGTTTATTTTATTTTACATAGTGCACAAAAAGTTGATCAATTCAAAGTACCAAAATGGTTTTCATATAATAACCATCACACTCAGTTGCAGAAAAGCGTATTAAAGTTAATCCTCCATTAAATCACTTGCTAGCTTTTACTACAGCTAGCTTACAAAAAGTGACAGCAAGAGATTTAATGGAGGATTAACTTTAATGAGCGTTTCTGCACCTCCACCACCTTTAATATGACCCTCAGTCATATTAAAATTTATGAATAAACAAATTGCTCCCGAAAATTATGGAATCAAGAAAATCATGAATAGAACTCTTTCGATCTGACAGCTAAGTTTTTAAGATTGTAACGCCATCTTTCTAATGAAATCGCCTCTTTGAAAACTTGGAGCCGATTTGTTGGTAAGCGTGAATTCGGGACATTTAGTTCTCGTTCAATTAACTTCTGCAATGTACAAACTTACCCAACCCATTATTAGCCTCTTTCCCGTACGGTATCTTCCACATATACAGATTGAAGTCATCCGACCCTGACAGCACATACTGATCGCCTTCTCCGGCGAAGCAGCAGCTCTTCATAGTGCAGGAGTTGTAGTAATCCTGATGGTAGAACTCAACGACGGGCTCCGCCGATTGCACGGCATATAGGACGGGGGCCAGGCGGCGGCGAAGGGCTAGCACGTGGGTGCCGGCCGAGTTGAAACGAACGCTCATGCTGTTCTGACAGGAACCGCTGTTGCCGACGTAGCGGATTACTGGACTGTGGAGAAAAGTTCACATAACTTCACGACCTTGAAATGTCTATCCGGCTGGATAAACATTTTGCTACAAGTACAAGCATGCAGTTTTAGCAACATATTGAAGTTTGTGGATGGAATGACGTGACTTCGTTGAAATGTAGCTAGCGAAAAGCCAGGCACAGAATAGGTAATACATCTATCTTAACTATTATAAAACTGTAACTGAAGTGTGTCTGTACATTGAAGATATTTACAAAAAAAAGATTCAAAATAAACCTTTTTTAGAAATTTTGTCTGTCTGTTTGTCTGTTTGTTTGTGTGTTTGTTTGTTTGTTTATTTGTTTGTTTGTTTGTTCGCGCATCACACAAAAACTACTGAACCGATTTTGATGAAACTTTTTTTGTTTGATAGCGTATGATCTGACTTAAAATCTGGTATATAATTTGTGCGGACGAAGTCGCGGGAAAACACTAGTACTATTATAAAACTGTAAAAGTTTGTCGACCGTTTGTTTGTCTTACGACCATTTGCCGCTTTCTGACTTCAGATACCACACCGCACCCCTCGCATTCTGGATACACTGTAGTTAGAGGAACGAGCAAGAAGCACATGTAACAGGCCCGCCCGCAAAGAAGTAACGACGCGTGTGCCAACGTTATTGTTTCTATAGGGTTATTATTAATTAGGTGGCGAAACTGAAGCGGGACACTTGCTAATGATTACAGATTGCATTATCAATGTTTATAATTGGTATTGATGATTAACAAAATTATTATTATCGTACGTAAGGTACGGGCAGTGCGTACAGAACACGGGCGCGGGCGGACATTAACCTCAGAACCCTATGATTGAGCGGGAGGTCATTACCACGCAATTGTACTCAGTAAAATATACCGAATGCGTATCTTAAGTTTCGCCAGCTAATTAAATTTTTTTTTAACCTTTTATAGCCTTACTAGTCAAGTATCATGAGACCGTTCTATGGAGTGCCATTGTGTGCTTTTGTCCCAAAAAACACTGCATAAGAAACCTTATCCCTTAGGGGAACCATATGCCCAAGAAGAATAGTTTTTTTTTTTTTTTTTTTTTTTTTTATTTAAAAATGGGTTTGCTCTTGACCTCAATCCTGTCCTGAGGACAAAGATGGGGTCGAAGATGTAGCGAGCTTACCCAGAAGAAGCCTATTCACTCTTACTTTGAAGTAATTCGGGTTGTAAGTGCTCGGAAATACTGACGCAGGCAGGGCATTCCACTCCTTGGCTGTGCGCATTATAAAAGAATCAGAAAGGCGCTTAGTGCGGATACGTGGGATATCAACCAAGAAGGGGTGGTATCCCGCGGTGCGTCTGGAAGTCCGAAAGTAAGTAAGTAAGAAAGTAAGTAAGTAAGTAGTTTATTTGAGTAAACATAAATACAAAGTCTACGAAACAAATGAAAAATAAACCAGTTCCACTAAAACCATTGTCGACCATTCCACTAATTCAAAAAAGCTAAGGATAAAATTAGTGAGCTTATACTATACTCACTGCTTAGGTGATCTCAGATCCCACAGGGCCACACCATCGCGCGCGTTCGCAGACACAAGCATTCCCACTTGGTGAGGATGAAACATTACACCGTGGAAAGCCTTACGACTCCGCGATATCACCAGCGACTCTGTTGAAAAGAACACCGAGTTCACTGTCTAATATTTCTGCTGTTAATTCTGATTATACAGCAGTTACAAATAAAATAATGTATGTAGATATGTAATAACATTTTTGATGAGTCTTATTTTAGACTCATTATAGGAATAATGGATACGCTTTTAATGCGGGTGCTTTTACTCTTTTTTTTACATCGTGGGAAACCTGCATGCTTCAATTTCGAGGCATGTATTATACCCACTGTCCATTATAAGAAGCGATGGGCTCGATGGCCCGTCATACTGGACAGAGTTTCGGTACTACTTGTGAAACGTGGATGTTCTGAGGTTACAGAATATCTCTGACTACCCCCTCGGATAATATAGTCGTGAGCATATGCTTATGCTTTTAGTGCGTTACTAACTAACTGTTTACTATTATAATTATGATACTTATGCCTAGGCTCTATTGTACACTAGACTAAGTTAATTATTAATGACAATAAAGATATTTTACATACATACATACTAGACCGGTGGCCAGCTACAGTCAACTATACCTTATAAAATTAACGAACTCACGCATTATGCACCTAAAGTAGACTAAAAATAAGTCATAAAAAACTTGGTTTGCCAGGGCGCAGCTTGGCACGTTTTCCGGTGTGATGAAAAACGTGGACCCCAAAAACACCCCATTTTACCTCATCGAATTAAAGGATGGAACTTGTCTGTTGGTCTAGAGGCCGATTAGTAAAGCCTAAAAAACCTGGTCTGCCGCCGCCTATCCTGGCACGTTCATGGGTCCGACTGAATTTAGGGTGCCCCTCGGAGGGTGGATTTTACCTCATCGAATTAATGAATGAAATCAATGCCAATTTATAGTCCTTTTAACTATGTTTACATATGCCTTGGTTTGCCTAGGCTCAGCCTGGCAGGTTTCCGGGTCCGACTGATTTTACTTTCAAAAAATTGTCTAGCCAAACTATAAAAACCGGGATAAATCTACAGAATCTGCAGAAAAAATTACTGAAATTCGCTTGTATAAATTAACCAAGATATATGTACTCATACAAATATCCCTGAAGGTGGAATTTTAATAGAAAAGGTCCACGGCCCGCGGAAACTAAAAGAGATAGGTATGTGGTCCAGAAGGAAAAAAATTCAAAAACCCTAGGCAATTTGACGTCCCGATGAAAAAATCCAAGATGGTCGTCTTATATTTTCAAAGTCCTCATAACTTTGTAACCATTGACGGTCGGCACGCTATGTGTATACAAATCAAATTAGTAGCAAAGCCCTGCTTACGATGTTTACCTTTCGGTTCTATCAGAAGGCATATTTTAGTGTCGAAAAAAATGGTGGCGCTGAATTGTTAATCTATGTAACAAATAAATTGATAGATAGATAGATAACTCATTTATTATTTCACCTGAACAATACAGGAAAAAACAGTGACTGACAAAGGTAGAAAATTACCTACCTACACGATAAATTAAAATGCCTAATTAAGATATTCGGACATCGTAGGTATTTTTTTTACTAAGGGCTCATTCCTGATGTTTTACACTGGAATTCTGCCAATATCATGATGTGGAAGTATCGAAATCTCAATCTCCAGGATTGTTTTATTAACAAAAACATATTTTAGGACACCAAATAGCAGAACTGCGTGGCAAGTCCAGAGACACCAACCGAGACGACCGCCCGTCAATAGACTCGCCAAGCGACTAAGCTAGTTTAAATAGTAAAAAACGAGTAAAACACTTAGTTCAACATGTCTCGATATAATATGGCGTTGACATGACATTATGGCTTCGAAACCGGTGATTAGGCCAAAATAGTAAAAATACGTGTCCATCAAGCTAGCGTACACATGACGGGAATCAAGATTAATCATTTAGTGCCATTAAATAATAGTGCCCCTTTAGTTTGCGAAATATATACATATTTTTCCCTGTTAGTGCTTTTGTGTTTATTACTCTCTGTTTGTACAGTGTACAAATTAAATTAGTAGCGAAGCCCGGCTTACAATGTTTACCTTTCGGGTCTATCAGAAGGCATATTTTAGTGTCGAAAAAAATGGTGGCCTAGAATCGTTAATCTATGTAACAAATAAATTGATAGATAGATACATAACTCATTTATTTCACTTGAAAAATACAGGAAAAACAGTGTCTGACAAAGGTAGACAATGACCTACTTACACGATAAATTAAAATACTTTTTTTTTTTTTTTTTTTTTATATTTAAAAATGGGTTTGCTCTTGACCTCAATCCTGTCCTGAGGACAAAGATGGGGTCGAAGATGTAGCGAGCTTACCCAGAAGAAGCCTATTCACTCTTACTTTGAAGTAATTCGGGTTGTAAGTGCTCGGAAATACTGACGCAGGCAGGGCATTCCACTCCTTGGCTGTGCGCATTATAAAAGAATTAGAAAGGCGCTTAGTGCGGATACGTGGGATATCAACCAAGAAGGGGTGGTATCCCGCGGTGCGTCTGGAAGTCCGAAAGTAGAAAGGGGAAGGTGGGATGAGCTCATGCAGCTCTTGTGCACACTCACCGAAGTACAATCTGTAGAAGACCGACAAGCAGGCTACTCTGCGGCGGTGGGCTAGGCTATGAAGCTTGGTTTCTACCAGCTTACTGTCGCCAATGAGCCTCCTGGCTCTACGTTCAACTGAGTCGAGAGCGTCTAGTTGATACTTAGCTGAGCCATCCCACATGTGGCAGCAATACTCCATACACGATCGGACCTGAGCTTTATACAACATTAAGAGCTGTTCAGGAGTGAAGTATCGCTTTACCTTGTTTAAGATGCCCAGCTTTTTGGCTGCAGATTGAGCCTTAGACTCGATGTCAGCGCCGAAGTTGAGTTTCGTAGTCAACCTCATGCCCAGAAGCTCAAGACTGTCGGAAACAGGGACAGATGTACCCCGGAAAGTAGGACTTAATTAAGATATTCGGACATCGTAGGTATTTTTTTTTAAGGGCTCATACCTGATGTTTTACACTGCAATTCTGCCAATATCATGATGACTGGAAGTATCGAAATCTCAATCTCCAGGATTGTTTAATTAACAAAAACATACCTTTGTCAGTCACTGTTTTTTCCTGTATTGTTCAGGTGAAATAATAAATGAGTTATCTATCTATCTATCAATTTATTTGTTACATAGATTAACAATTCAGCGCCACCATTTTTTTCGACACTAAAATATGCCTTCTGATAGAACCGAAAGGTAAACATCGTAAGCAGGGCTTTGCTACTAATTTGATTTGTATACACATAGCGTGCCGACCGTCAATGGTTACAAAGTTATGAGGACTTTGAAAATATAAGACGACCATCTTGGATTTTTTCATCGGGACGTCAAATTGCCTAGGGTTTTTGAATTTTTTTCCTTCTGGACCACATACCTATCTCTTTTAGTTTCCGCGGGCCGTTGACCTTTTCTATTAAAATTCCACCTTCAGGGATATTTGTATGAGTAACATATATCTTGGTTAATTTATACAAGCGAATTTCAGTAAAATTTTCCGCAGATTCTGTAGATTTATACCGGTTTTTAAAGTTTGGCTAAACAATTTTTTGAAAGTAAAATCAGTCGGACCCGGAAACCTGCCAGGCTGAGCCTAGGCAAACCAAGGCATATGTAAACATAGTTAGTAGGACTATAAAGTGGCGTTGATTTCATGCATTAATTCGATGAGGTAAAATCCACCCTCCGAGGGGCACCCTAAATTCAGTCGGACCCATGAACGTGCCAGGATAGGAGGCGGCAGACCAGGTTTTTTAGGCTTTACTAATCGGCCTCTAGACCAACAGACAAGCTCCATCCTTTAATTCGATGAGGTAAAATGGGGTGTTTTTGGGGTCCACGTTTTTCATCACACCGGAAAACGTGCCAAGCTGCGCCCTGGCAAACCAAATTTTTTATGACTTA
Source organism: Agonopterix heracliana (assembly GCA_963693445.1). Taxonomy (NCBI): domain Eukaryota; kingdom Metazoa; phylum Arthropoda; class Insecta; order Lepidoptera; family Depressariidae; genus Agonopterix; species Agonopterix heracliana. Next base: position 5,725,878 of record OY856326.1, read on the forward strand.
TTTTTAGTCTACTTTAGGTGCATAATGAGTGAGTTCGTTAATTGTATAAGGTATAGTTGACTGTAGCTGGCCACCGGTCTATACCCCCTCGGAGAATATAGCCGTGAGCATATGCATATGCTTTTAATGCGTCCGGCGGCAATTAAACACTGACCGTGCACAGAGTGGCGTGTATCGAACAACAGCAGTCGACCGTCGTTGCCGGCGGTGGCGACCACGCGGTCGTTGTACGGGTCGATGCTGAGGCTGCATACCGCTCGCTGGTGCTGAAGTACTTCTAGAGGGCATTTGCTCTCAAGGTCGTGTACTATTACCTGTGTAGCATAGTTCAATTTTCAATACAATTTTGTTATTCCTGAATTGACGTTGTAGTAGTACACACGGCGACAGGTCAGGTTATCCTGTTTTGACTTTGAACTATTCGAAGTTGAACCCTGCGAATCGTGCGAGGGTGCGATATGTTGTTGTTGTTTCGTCTCACGGCACGCTGCGCTTGCGCCAGCAGCTGCGTCTATGCAGGCTCTCTACCGCACTATTTTGTGTTTTGTATGTAGTGTAGTTATGGGTATATAGGGTGCGTAACATAAACACCACCATAACCAATAGTTAATAGACACATACAAAACATGAATAAATTAACAAAGGACATTGTGGGATGGAGCTAAAGAAAGGGAACAATGAAGAGAGGGACCATGTTGCAGATGGGATGATGATATTAAGGGGATAGCAGAAGAATGAAATGAAATGATGAAAGTGAGAGATAGACAAGTATGGAAGTATATAGAAGAGGCCATGTCAAGTTGGAGAGGTTGTATATGAAGAAGATGTGTGATATTAAATGTTTTATAACAATAAAGGCTATAATAATAATAATATTATTATGTTAACATACAATATCATCATTTCCGCCTGAGTAAATCTTCTGATTATCATTAGTGATGCCCAAACAGAAGATGTTGGACTGATGGACCGCTTTCATCGGCTCCGGCTTGCCATGGTTCAGGAGGGCTTGTCCAAACTGCCATAGCATTACTCTCCTGTCGTCTCCACCTGGTAGACACAAGGTTTACATCATAGGTCTAATATAAGAACTAGGTGCACCATCTTATATAAAATCTTAGCACATAACACTCTGTGAAGTGCGGTCTATCTTTTACAGGCACGGACTGGCCATAAGGGCATACTGGGCATGACCGCTCTGGTGGGCCGGTCTGTCAACCTTTTGGCCATTTGAGCAGCCCATAAATTGAAATCAAGATACATCTAAGATAAAAGATATAACTTTTTAAACAAAGGTACTTAAAACATTCCCGGTATCCCCCACGGTCTCGGCCCCAGTGGGGGACAGCGGGAAAAAAATGCTCGCTGTCCCCCAGACTCCACCACTGGGGGCCATCGGGAAAATATGTTATCATTGTCCCCCACTAAAATAAAATCAATGGATTTTTAATGAAAACACTGTAAATAGTTTTGTTATCAACTGTATTATGTTTTTGCAATAAAATAGTGTGCTTTATACATCAATAATTAACTTATAATCTTAGAAAAAGTAAATGTCTAGAATGAGCCTCACACTTGTTCCGTATAAAACAAAAGGGGCTAACTTTCTTAGGTTGGTGTGCGTGAGGCGCCATACTAATTATGTATGTGTGCGTGTATATGTATAGGGTTTTGGAACCAGTACTGGTTCCTATTTTTTTCGACGCTTTCGTAGCTTTGACTGTCTATCTTGATAATCTAAGCTTATAATGTTATAAATGTTGAATACAACACTTACTAATTATTTATATGTTTTCAAGAAAGATTCTGAATATGTATTTAGGTACTTTTCTAAAACCAGCGTTGTAATCAATAATTAACTGTACTTTTTCTTTTTAAACAATCACACAGATCAATATTAATAAAAATTAACATTTTCTAAAGTTATTACGTTACGATTTGTGAAGTAAAAATATCAAAATATTTGTTTTATATATATATTTTTGTTGTAGATACCTACAACAAATATACTAATCAATTTTCGTATTCATTTAACGTAAATGAATGAAATAAAAACAAATATTTTGATATTTTTACTTCACAAATCGTAACGTAATAACTTTAGAAAATGTTCATTTTTATTAATATTGGTCTGTGTGATTGTTTAAAAAGAAAAAGTATAGTTAATTATTGATTACAACGCTGGTTTTAGAAAAGTACCTAAATACATATTCAGAATCTTTCTTGAAAACATATAAATAATTAGTAAGTGTTGTATTCAAAATTTATAACATTATAAGTTAATTATTGATGTATAAAGCACACTATTTTATTGCAAAAACATAATACAGTTGATAACAAAACTATTTACAGTGTTTTCATTAAAAATCCATTGATTTTATTTTAGTGGGGGACAATGATAACATATTTTCCCGATGGCCCCCAGTGGTGGAGGCTGGGGGACAGCGAGCATTTTTTTCCCGCTGTCCCCCACTGGGGCCGAGACCGTGGGGGATACCGGGAATAACCCCTTAAAACAACCAAGTCCACTTTTTTAAAATGTGGACAGCGAACAGAAATCAAGTTTATTCAAACTCAAACTCAAAATGTTTTATTCAAAATAATATCACATGAATAGCTTTCTGACATTATTTTTGACTCTACCACTGCGTCGGAAGGTGTTCCGCTGTAGAGAAGATGTGGCCAGAAACTATTATAAATTTTAGATAACTACTATATTTTTGCATTAAGCTCCACAATCGAGTTATAATGTAACAAAATCTCAAGCTTTCTTTGCTTGCTCCTGGTTTCAGATCTTATTCCTGCGATATACTTCGACCTCACCAGATTGGGAGAGCCGACTGTCTCTATATAATGGGCCAGTATCAGGTCCCAGACCGGCCCTGATCTTATACAATTTCATAGAAACCATTGTCATACCGCACCGATAGAAATGTTTTTAGGAGCTTGTTCACCTTTGTGTTTAAGGAATTCAACATTTTTTGAGCATCCTGTATCTAGTTTTTTATTCTTGGTCAAAGGGTTACATTATCACACCCTTTGTAATTGTCTATTATGTTGTTTTCATGTTTATTTCCGTGTACAATAAAGTGTTAAAATAAATTATAATAAAACAATTATTTATGCAACATGCAAACCCAACACAATTTTTATTAAATTTTTACCATATTCTGATAATGGGTGTTAATGATTAGTTCCATATCCCATATCTTTTTAAGGTTGCCAATGGGACCCTATTACTGAGCCTATGATGTCTGTCCGTCCATCCAACATAAAACAATAACATAACACAAATATATTTTTATTGTGTTTTATAGTTTGAATTTGAATTTGAAATAGAAATAGATTTATTGTCACAGCACAAAAAGTTTACAACATAATTACATCTAAATATAAATATTAAATGAAAAACATTTATAAGCACTATGACAAAAGGATTAGGCTTCAGCGTTTGCTGGTAGTGTGATAAAACACACTGACCAGCGCTGTTTTTCAGCATAACCCCTTCTTCACGTACCGGCAAAATAGTGTCGACACTGTCGCATTAAAAAACACATTACAAAATGGTTGCACACAATACCTTAGCCGCTGATAAACTAGTTCGATAACTTGTCATTTAATTTTCGCTTTGATTAAACATGTGTAATGGACCATGAATGGAGATGCCGAGCATATGCTAAGTAACTTATATTTATCATTACCTAATTCGTTTCCTTCTCCTAGCTTCTTTTACATATTTCACATTAATATTTGTTTTCTGATTTTCTAATAACATTGATTTAAAAATTCTTTTTATGCAGTATTTACTTTTTGAGTTACGGATAGGAGGCGGTATATTGTTCCATATTTTAGATGCGGCATACTTAAAACTCCCCTTAAACCCGTGAGATTTGTGTCTTGGTATGACCATAGCATTTTGCACAGTAGATCGTGTATTCTTATCGTGCAAGCTCTTATAAAAAATCAGCTTCTCGGAGAGGTACCCCGGTGTTTGTCCCTTTACCACTCGATGCGTAAGGCACGCCAGATGAAGGTCCCTGCGCGATTGCATATTTAACATATTATTATCATTTATGATAGGTGAGATATGTGACCGTTTTGGTATGCCGAAACAAGTGCCCCTAAGGCTATACTCAAACTCCAACAAACCGCGATGACAATCTGACCATATTGTGTGGTGAGGGTTCCGTTCCACTCGCGGTTTTCGAATAAGAAATAGTTTAAAAATAGTTTTAGCAAACTTTTATATTCCTTTATCTTGCTAAGTGCTTGCAAAACTGAATAAATCAATACTTGTATGAATTTTACACTAGCGATGCAAGTTGTTTGTAATAGAATATTGTAGAGGGTAAGCTTATTAAATAATTTATGTTAGTTTATAAACAGTGCACTTAGTGCATGGATTGATTTGTTATCAACTTATCAAAGATAGAGGCGACATTATCTACGCATCGCGACAGGCAATATGTGATAGTATACCGCGTCAAATAGAGAACATCCTCTTAAAATTCAAAGAGAATCATCGAACGGTAAGGAATAGTGTGCCATGAATAATAAAATATTATAATTACCTGATACAAGTAATTCGCCATTGTTGGAGAATTCGATGGCGTTCACACATCCGAAATGGCACACCAAATCCCGGCGAAATAAGTTCTTGGCAGCATTCAGGCGGTTGTTAAACAGCTGTGATTTTAGGTCTGGTAGAATCCCACACTCTCTCTTTTGCAGATATGGTAAAGGACTCGCAATATTCGCCATTTTCAGAACAAAACCACCATTTTCTGACACGAAAACTTCTCATCCGATCAGCTGTATTTTATTTTTAAAAACAACTCACGTTTCTTTACACTTATTAGCCAAATCATTGCTATCCCTTCTTCTGGCCCATATTGAACATATAAAAGAACAAAATGGTTTATAGCCTTTTCACGGCTTTCTCATAATTGCATTTATTTATTTTTATTCCTGAATAATTCTTCTTCCTTGAATGGAAAATTTAATTAAAACAAATATAATTCGTAGGTTTTCGTAACAATTTTCTTCGTGAAAAGGAATAGAACCATTTGAATCCAAAATGATTATTCATTACGGCAACATTATTTTCTATACAAAATGTTATCCAGCTTAGATATGATTGGCCATTTAAGTTTTAGCAAATTTTCTATTGGTTTATTGAATATTGGTGTATCCATTTAAAAAAAAATTATAACCTAATAAATGATGTCAACCAACTGTCAATGTCAACAGTGTCATAAACACGTGTGGTGTGGAATTTATTGTTATTTTTGCGTTTATTGAAGATTTCTTTTATAATAACTGCATTCTAAGTATTATGGTAGTTTTCGAAGAAATGAGTAAACCATCCTTAAAAGTATCAGGTAAATTATTCTTTTGCGCCATACATAATACCAATTCTATAAACTATCAAAGTTTTCCACTCATCATTTTGTCTCAATGCAATTTATGCAACATTTCAGTGTCGGACTCAGACTCTTCAAGCGATGTAGAGTCAGAAGAGTCAGCAGTAGAGTCAGAAGAGTCAGCCGTAGAGTCAGAAAATGAAGTAGAAATGGAAGAAGACGGCGCGGACGCAGATGCCGAAAGTGTATCCTCCAGTGACGAAAACGACTCCGTTGATGGCCTGGTAACAAACGAGGGATGGGCAGACTCCGTAGCAAAGATCCTTGGCTCCAGCAAACCAAAGAACAAGAAAACTTTGGTTTTATCTCGGGCTAAAAAGCATTCAGAAATAGTTAAGAAAGTAGTAGAAGAGAAGCCAGCCTTTGAGGTTATAGGGGAGACAAAGGATGTGAAACCCGATGTTAAAAGTGAAGAGGCTCCGTCAGAACCAGCTGCTAAAAAAAAGGTAATTTGTTTGATCTTTATATTCCATTTGATGATGCATTTAGTTAACGGTCTTGTTTTGAATTCTTATAGAGTGACAATCGGTGAATGGCATCTAGTAGGGAGTAAATGCCTAAAGCTTAAGAACAAGCGCACTGGAAGAGGCACGCTCAGACAAAGGTCTAGAGGAGCCAGGTTATGAACAGCAGAAACTTGCTGTTTTTATACATATCACATTTGTTACTTATATTTCTATTTCTTGTCTCATAATAAGAAACTCTGAATAGTGAATGCCGTCCCTCTAGATAGGTTCTTGAGCACATCGGCCACACTAATGTGGACCTATGAGGTAGGTAATTAGGCAGCCAATGTTTTATCCACGCACCTACACAAAAATCTTAATAATGTTAAAACATTCACTTTCCCCTCTTTGCACTCAGTGCCTACTTTAAATTCTATCATTCTATCGCCATATAGCAAATAAACATAAATGTAGCTTACCCACCCAGCTTGCCAGCTTACCAGCAGCTATTATAAAGTTGGCAAAACATTTCCAATTTCAGAAACAAGAAAAACCTTCAATAAGAGTAAAACCTAACATTTTAGAAAAGGACAGAGAAAGATTACTAGCGAAAATAGCAACAAAAGGTGTCGTACAATTGTTCAACGCCGTCAGAAATCAACAGAAAACTTTAGAGAAAGAAATGGGTAGGAATGACTTATCAGAATCTAAGAAAGAGAAGATTTTGAAGAAGTTTGATAAGAGAACGTTCTTAGACACATTGATGGGGCAGAGCAAGTCTATAGTTGTTGATGAAGCAAAGAACTTGAAGAATGAAGTTAAGGCGGAAGAACCTAAATGGAGTGCACTAAGGTACATATTTCTAGTTCTTTTAAATAAGATGTGAAGAGTTTCGGTATCCATTCTAGAGCCTTCCTTCCCTCCATCCCTTGCTGTTTAAATGTGAATTGATAGTGGTGAACTTGCTGTCTAGAGAATTAACAAGCCACCTAAATAGCCCCCACCAGACTTATAGAATAGGTACACCAAGCTATCTATCGGGACTAACAGCTTTTTGTTTTCCAAAGCATGAAGTCCCCAATAGATTTTTTAATTTTTAACCTATTAGCTACTTGCTAGAAGGTATGATATAGAAGGTATGAAAACTAATTATAATCTGGATACTGGAAGATGTTTATCATCTTTTAGTGGAATATGTTAAGTTAAATTCTCGAGATTCACTGATGAAGGGACTGAGGTTAAACAAATTGATGTTGGTAGGTGCTTTTCACAAAGTTTAGTTTTTATTTAAGTAACTACAACATATAATACAACTTATCACTAAAAATAAACATGGCTTTCAGTGAAAGCCTTTCATAAAGTTTTAGCTAGTCCTAGTTCAGATGAAGCTAAAAAGTTGTTTATCATTGAGACTTCATCAGTGAATCACTGAGGTGAAAGAAAACGCATTGATTATTTTCTCGGGACTGATATGTACACACGGCGACACATCATGCTACGCACCCTATATACCCATAACTACACTACGTACAAAACACAAAATAGTGCGGTAGAGAGCCTGCATAGACCCGGCTGCAACGCCGGCGCGGGCGCAGCTTGCCGTGAGACGAAACAACAACAACATACCGCACTCTCTCGCACGATTTGCAGCGTTCAACTTCTAATAGTTCAAAGTCAAAACAGGGTAACCTGATCTGTCGCCGTGTATACATGGTGTGTAAAAGTACCTAAACAATAAAAACACCTAGTAGCTACTAATTAGTAGGGAGTTGTATGATATGCAATAAAAATAATTGTTGTATTTTCAGGGACGATTTCATGATGGGAGCGAAAATGAAAGATTGGGACAAGGAATCAGTGGATGAATGATAAACTATTTGTTAAGGTATTATTTTAATAAATTAGTGTAAATAAGTGGTATTCTTTATAAAATTTACAAGGAATGTTTTTATGACATTATTTAGTTTCCAAATTCAACTAAACCTAAGATTATCAAACCTGAAATATGTGGAATAGATGCAGAAAAAAAGCTGTCATAATTTCACTAAGAAATAACTGAAACATAAAATTAGACTATAGGCTATATTTAAATGAATGGTTGGTTGTATGTCAGCTTAAAAAAATAGACTGAAGTGCGTGTCACATTATAATATGTACTAGCAAGCCTGACTTACTCTGGATATCATTGCTTCGGTTATTTCTTAGCAAAATTATGTCCACCTTTTCTTCTGCATCCATGTCAATTCCATTAACCTTCTTGTTTCGTACGAAACATATCCTGTAGGCCTAGCATGCCATGCCCGATAAAACGATAAAAATCGAGATGTGCCTCCATCTTTGTTACTTATAGTCTTTATGTAAGCCAAAAAAGCGCGCATGACGTTTTTCTCGTTTTGTCGTGTGTGGCATGCCAGCCAACATATTTCATTACTAAATCAATATTTACACAATACTAGAGTAGACTATTTAATATTCATGGAGTAGGCGTCGTTCCCTACAGAATGCTGGGTGATCTGTTTGGGCAGAGTGGAGTATATCTTGACGGGTAGGTTCCATACCATGGTCTCTATGGATACGTTTAGAGGAGCCTTCCACTCCGGGTCCTCGGGGTTCGGTGTTACTTTCTCATTTGTCGTCACGAATTCGAAGTGGAGTCGCCATCTTAGTGACACTGGAAAAAGGGTTTTTGATTAATTTAGAAGTTTAGTAATTTTTTTCGCAAGAAGTTAGCCCTGCTAAAGATGTGTTTTATTGACTATCAGAGCTGTTTAGAAGCAAAGTTTTAATGATAGATATACAGGGTGTCAACTTGAATGCGTTACTTACTAAAGCGTGCTACCGACCATCAAACTGACCAATTTTCACTATGGAGCAAAACTGGACATAGTGAAAATAAAAATCTGATTTTTCATACATTTAAGCTACGAATAATTATTCGTAGCATTTAAGTCAAGTAGCCATTAACGTTTTCTATGAAACATTTTTTTTTCGCGAAAGATATTCAATAATTTTATAATCTCATCACCACCCCCGCCTACGTATGTAACGCATTTGAGTTTACACCATGTATTTTATTATTTATTTATTACAGCCTTTATTGTTGAAGAGTTTTACATTTCATTACGTATTATTTCTACATAAAAATTTCTGACTCGACTACCTCTTCAACTTTTCTTCCGACATAGGCCTCTTCCAGAGACTTCCACATCTGTCTATCTCTCGTTTTCCGCATCTATTCTCCTTGGATAGCAGGAAGAGAATGGATGGATGCGAAAAACAGCATCCATATTGTGTAAAAAAAAACAACACACCTAACCTACAAATGTTATTTTATTTCAAGTACACATAAGCACATACCTTCATCGACCTCAAAAGCTGGTGTGATATGCAATGGTATCGGCAGAATAAGTTGTGAATGTGTGAGTCCGAGCGTCACCTCGTGGTATCTGGCTACGGTCATGGATCTACTGCTCGTCTCCTTATTGTTATTCTTTGAAGGAGACTTTGATTTTATTACTTCTTCGGGTTGTAAAGATACCGACACCTGAGTGATAGAAAAAACATATTTAGTAATATAATTATGTCGCAAGAAAACCATCAAACAACTTAATATCTATAGACATTGTTTGAAAATTCGTTCAATTTTAATGAGCCATAATTTGCATGAGTCTATGGAGGTGCTACTTGGGAATGTTCCTCCATTGAAAAGGGAAGATCTTCCACCAGGCTTAGTGTGAAGCCTGGGGACCGGCCGTGGTCCAACAGTTCTTAGTTGGACCTTGTATATACAGGGTGTTCGGCAGATGGTTGAACATACGAAAATTGGGGGTAGGTGGGGTCATGTGTTACCTAATCAGCCCCAAAGATTTGACCTAGGCCCTAATTTTTTTTTATGTGAATGATTTTTTGCATTTTTGGAAATTCGTCACTTGCACACATTTAAACTCCTATAACTTTTTTTTTATGGACAGATCTGGATAACTATTTTTTTATTAGAATCTTAATGATTGGTAGATCCTGTTAAAATTGATACTTGTTGCAGGTTACTGCTAGAAACAAAGTTATGGGCCCTCAAACTTAAAAAAAGTGTTCAGAAATATATTTCAAAGAACAATATGTAACCCATTATAGATATGTATAGTCCATACATATCTAAATTGGGTTACATATTGTTCTTTTTGTGCCCATTCTTAGCAAAGTAAAGAGATAATCATTTTTTTTTTTTTTTATTTTATTCTTTTTTAGGGACTTTTATACGCATGTATATATCAGTCCCATCGTACCCTGAACTTTTTTACATCAACCAATGAGAAAATAAATCACTTCATTGATTCACTGATGAAGTCACAAAGGTGAACAACTTTTTAGCTTCATCGGAACTAGGGCTAGCTAACACATTGTGGAAAGCACCTACATCAAGTTTGTTCAACCTCAGTTCCTTCATCAGTGAATCCCGCGCTAGCTTGAACTTGACACACTCCACCAAAAGATGATACACATCCTCTACCGCATTACACTCCTCGCAATTTGGGGAATCAGCCTTTCTCATGAGGAATGCGAACTTTCTCAGTGGCATGTGTCCAGCTCGAAGCCTGTGAGCGACTACTATCAACTTTCTTCCCATTTTAACATTAGTAAACCATGGTATGAGAGGTGGCAGATTCTGGATAGACTTGTACCATATTCCTTTATCTTTGCATATTTCATTAAAAGATTCCGTCCACATCTCATAGCATTTTTTTTTACATTTAGGTAATATCTCAGAGTGATTCGGCAGAAAGTCTACAGCCCTTCCGTCACTTACAGCTCGCTTTGCCAGTAAATCAGCTTTCTCATTTCCCAGTAGCCCAATATGAGATGGGACCCATTGCAATACTGGATTAAATCCACGTGTGATCAGATCATCCATTTCGGAGAGCACCTTGTGACCTGCTGCTGAACTAATCTTCCCAGAGGCGCATCCCGCAATATGTTGAATTGCACTCTTGCTATCTGTGCAGATAACAATATTTTTCGCATTTATTTTGTTTTTAACATATAGTAATGCTTCCAATATTGCAATGAGCTTAACTTAAACATATTGTCAGTGTATGAAATATTCATTGGGTCGTAAAATGCTGCTCCTAGACCATTTGAACACCGCGATCCGTCTGTGTACAAAATATATGAGCCGTCGTATTTCACCTTTAATTCTCTAATAATTTCAAATTTTATGGAATTGAGGTCAAGATCTTTCTTGGAACAATTAACAGAGTTCAAGTTATGATTCAATCTATTCTCTAACCGTAAATTACCCATCCATGTTCTTAATGTGAACATTTGTAACTCGATGCCACTTGTTCATTCATAACTTCATTAAAATATGTTAAAGCAAGAAGAGGTTTTCTCTTATTCACCCAATACAGATTAGAACAAAGAGTGCCAAGTTCTTCCAGCAGTTGGTTTGTTATGTTACTTGACCATGACCTAGTTTTTAAACAGAATTTAAATGCCAAAAATTTCCTTCTAACACTCAATGGAACCACACAGAGCTCATTCTCCATCACGTGAATGGGTGTGCTTCTAATGAATCCACCCGTGACTCTTAATGCTTGATTTTGAACTTTGTCCATCTTATATAAAACAGATTTAGCTGCATTGTCATAGAGATAACATCCGTAGTCTATTCTGCTTCGTATCAGGGCAATATACATCCTGCGGAGGTGTTTGGGATGTACTCCCCAGCCAGAGCCACCTAAGACTTTTAGTAAATTTATTAGTCTTTGAGTCTTTTCCACTGTCTCATTAATATGCTTGCTCCATCGCAGGGATCTATCTAACCAGACACCTAAATATTTATAGCACTGTACTTGCTCTAGAAGACAATTGTTGACTCTTAATTGCAAGGTTCTTTTGTTATGGCCTCTGCTAAAAATACAGCATTGTGATTTTGTTTCCGATAGAGCCAAGCCTAATTCATCCAAAATGCTGACAATATTAATTAATGCTTCCTGGATTTGGTCTCTGCTTTCCTTCACATTTATATTAGTAGAATACAGCACAAAGTCATCTGCATATTGGCACATAAAAACATTATTAATTTGTTTACATATTTTCCATGTAGCCAAGTTAAATAAAAGAGGTGAAAGGGGATCCCCTTGCGCCAACCCTCTGCTAGTGCTTCTAACTAACAACCTGTCAGGCTCCGTATCCTCTACAACTTTAAGATGTCTTTCACTAAGAAAGTTCCAGAGATACTGACACACTTTTTTCCCTACATCAAGCCGATCTAGTACCCTGACCATTTCATCAATTAGAATGTTATTATAGGCATTATCAATGTCTAAGAAACATGCTACTGTGGAAAACTGTTTCGAAAACCCAATCTGAATATGTGTTACTACTCTGGCCAAGCAGTCCTGGCTTGATTGACCCCTTCTAAAACCCATGGTAGAGGTTGATAATATTTTGTTTTTTTCTACATACCATTCAATCCTTTTGGCTAGCATGGAATGAAATAACTTGCAAAGACAGGACATTAACGATATAGGCCTTAATTTGTCATTATTACCAGCTTTAGGTATAGGTACAACCAATATATTACGCCATTGTATTGGAATCTCACCCGTTGAAAATATACGGTTATACAACTCGAGTAGATACAGTTTCCCCTCATAAGGCATATAATAAATCATGGAATACGTGACCCCATCGTCGCCCGGAGCTGAATCCTTCTTTTTCATAGAGATGCACATCTCTCTCATTAATAACTCAGATTCTAAAATGTTATTTGCTGAACTAAGCTCAGGCGCCGAAGGAGTCACATAATCCGGTGTCAGACTGCATAAAAGATCGGATTTCTTATCTAAAGGAATGTAAGATTTCCTTGTCCTGTAACCTTTAACCCAACGCATTTTCCTCCACATGTCGGAAGCTGATGTATCCCCATTTACAGTGCTGCAATAGTTTTGCCAGTCTGTATTTCTTGCTTTTTTAATGGTGTCCCGAGCATTAACGGTTTGTTTTTTCAGTATCTCTAAATTTTGAGGAGTAGGATTCCTTCTGAAATTTCTCAAAGCCAACCTTCGCTGAGCCACCACTTTCGAAATAGCTGGACTCCAATATGATTTCGGACAGAACTGGTTGGACGGCTTGGTACATATTTTGTATGTTGGAATAGTTTTATCTTTAGCTTCATTGATAATACAGAGAAGATTGTCATACATCGCTTGAGTGCCATCAACTTGCTGAGTCTCTGACAATCTATGTTTAATATGATTTGCATAGTTTTCCCAGTCGGCCAATTTGAAATGGAGTTTTTTTTTAAATGTAATAGATTCTTTATAATTTACATTAATTTTAATAACAAAATGATCACTATCATTAGCATTCCTAAAAAGTTACTTAATGTAGAACTTACAGTAAAACTTGAATAAATATGTATGCTGTATTATCATACCTGCATGCACGTGACCGTGCCAACAGAGAAGTCAAATGTGCCTACGATGTCCTCTCCCAACTTGTACGCAGACTTGAATAAACAGAAGCGCCCAACTTTGCCTCGTGTGTTTGTTATCATGTATGAGTTCGGACTTCTTCTTGCCGTGAGATTCTGGAAACAAAATGATAGTCTAAACTAAAATAAAAACAAAATTTGTAGTTACTATGCTGCCAGCTCATATGTTTGAAAAATTTTTTTTCTTAGACTATCTAGGACCTAGATTAAACTCTAGGTCAAGGCACCACCCAACAAACTGGTATAGGCTCTCTGCCCTACATGATAGTGGGGAGGCCACTCACCAGTTGAGCTGCTTGTTTGAAATTATATCTGAATTATATTATATCGGAATCTTAGATTTGCATTCCAGACACATTCCAGCATAACATGTTTTTTTTTTTTTTACGTAGCCTCTTCAATGTCCCACTGCTGGGCAAAGGCCTCCCCTTTTACTCTCCAATCCTCTCTGTTGTGTGCAACTTCTGGCCAACTCTCCAAGAAGGCATCCATGTTATCTCTCCACCTTTTTCTCGGTCTACCTCGACGCCGGTGACCATCCTGGGGAACCCAGTCTGTGGTGATTTTGGCCCATCTTTCCCATCTTTTAACATGAATTAATAATTTAAAAATTATAATTGTAAGAACTGAAGTATTTTCTGTTTGAAAAATGGTAAGGTATCCTAAAACATTATTATACCTGTAAGACTTGTAGAGCCATAGTCAATGGTGTTTCAACTTTTCTCTCCTCTGAGAATGGGTTTGTTGGTTGCAATTCCTCTGTTGTCTCATTCCCACACAGCGCAGCCAGGTCTTGCATGTTCATGATCGGACTGATCGGCAGTACCCTGAATGGTATTCGTACCATTTTGATATGAGAACCTACTTTTTGGGTAGCGATTGTGATTTTGTAAGAGTACTTCACAGATGTGCCTCTGTAGGAGGGCGGGGCTTCTATTGGTAGAGATTCTCGGTACCAAACTGTTTGGGATAAAATATAACATTTATTATTTCACATGCTTCGGATAAAAAATTACATTTGTAGTGTTTTTTACTTATAAGTGAATAACAGATGGATGACTCCATGTGATTGTACATTAAACATTATGACTATTACAGCCTCAGCTACAAGCTCAAATTTATAAACAAGAATAGACTAGCCAATCATGTTAAAGAGCTAAAGTGACTTATCATACAGGATCTAGAAATTGCACTTATTGCAGCATAGCTAGCATGCCACCCACGAAAAGTGGCAAAACGAGAAAAATGCCATGTGCACTCTTTTTGTCATACGCAAAATAATAAAGGAGACACATCTCGAGTTTTATCGTTTTCCTGGGGGTGGCAAGCAAGGCCTAAAGATCGAAAAAAAAAATGTGGACTGTGAAAGGCTATAGCAAAGATAACAATAGAAGTTCTATTGTGTTTCATTCACCATTCACACAAATGTTAAATATTATTGGTTACAAATTACAATACATGTTATAATCTATAGAAAATTGTTAACCATAATACTAACAAGTTTTAGTCTCTCCAAGAGGTATAGTGAGGTCACAAAACAGGATTTTTGGTTTTGTATGAAATATAACATCTCCAATATCGCATGAAGTCACTTCCAAAGATGTTGTTTTCTCAACTGTAGGTGTTTTGTCACCGGCATTCCCTGACGTTGAGTAGAAACAGTGTATCTGTGCTGACGACCATGCTAGATTCTCCAAGATATCACTGAAAAGTTAATTTATGAGTTTGAATCTAGTTTTGATATAATTGAAACCATAGTTTACTTATTAAACGCTTGTATGCAGCGCTCGTGTAACATAGAATTTACCCAGTCTGCCGCGCATCTCTCGACTGAGTGCTGTTCCTTATGTTTGAATGGTTTTGCCTGTCAACTGATGCGGAGCGGAGAAACGGAGAATTATTAACCAATAAGCATAAGCATATGCTCACGACTATATTCTCCGAGGGGGTAGTCAGAGATATTCTGAAATCTCAGAACATCCACATTTCACCAGTAGTACCGAAACTCTGTCCAGTGTGACGGGGGGTGAGCCTGTTGCCACTTATAATGGACAGTGGGCAAGTGGTGGTGAACAATACATGCCTCGAAATTGAAGCATGCAGGTTTCCAACCAATAAGCATGAATAAAATTGCAGAGATTTTATGCAATCCTATATTGGTTAATATTTCTCAGTTTCTCCGCTTCGCAGCCTCACTCCGCATCAGTGGATAGGCACCCTAATGCAGATAATGAGGTTGTTCAATGGTTAGAACTTGTTCATTCTAAAACATACAATTGCAATAGAAAATAAGCTCTAGAAACCCAATAAAACAAATGAAATAGATCAAATTCGTTTGCAAGTGAGGGTAGATCTTTGCTCGGGTACAGAGGGTACAAAATTTATCGCAGAGATCTAAGCTCTGATCCAACTAATTAAACGATAACGATATGAATCAAACGACCGGCTAAAACCCAAGTTTTCAAAAGCTATGGTCTTCCCCGAGCTCTAAAACTCCTGTATCTCGCGCTATGATGTGTCAGTCCGTTTTTCTGTGAGCATCCGCATTGTCCCGCCATCGTGGTCTGGGTCTGCCCGGGTCGCGAGTTCCGTCCGTTTTATCACTAGAATTATGGTTATAATGAATATATTAGGTACCTGTGACTCTGGGAGTCTCTATGTTCAGGTTGTGTTGTGTGGCAGAATGTTATACAGCATTCTAAAGCCTCTCCAGCCAAGTAAACAGTGCCAGTCGTTAGTGTCGCTGTGAGTTCGATCATTTTACTGTTGAGACTACTTTTGTACTACTTCCCAAAGAGCACGTACGTACTACTTCGCAAGGAGTACTATTATAGTAAATTATGGTAGTAAAATCCACAAGAATTTCTTTTATTTATTGAAATTCACATCCAAAACAAGTAAAATTCCACATCTTCGAGGTTTGACATTGACATTTGATGAATGACATACATATTAACGTCTGGAAATGTGCATTTATGTGAAGTGATTTGCTCTTGCTATTTTACTTTTATGTTGTTTTGTTGCCTTTGCACCAATTTGCATGGACTCACATAGGTTTCTTTGCGTTATTTATACCCAGTATATCGAATTATCCAAGAATTATTGTCTGCAAAGGGACTTATCAAAACTCCAGTTTTATTTCCGAACGAAAGAACGTTCCGGTTAGTTAAGATTTGTTTTTTTTTTTTTAGGTTTTTGGCCTGGCTGCATAGACCTAGTCAGAGTTCAGTGCTGCCACGTTGGGTTTTTTCCCCTAAATTCAGGGGATTTTTTCATGTTTTGGAGAATGATTGATAGAAAGACATTTTTGGGAATGAAGAAGAAGAAGAAGAAGAAGAAGAATGCTGAAGAATGGTTACAGTAGTACCAGATTTATAAGTAGAGAATTTAACCGATGTATATGGTATCAGTTTAAAATAGCAATGTGCATGACCTCGCTCGCAAATGTGACGTCACTAAATCAAATCACACGAACTTCACTCGAGTCATTCAATTAAAAAAAGTCTATGTTCCTTTACAACCGACTGATATAATCCAACGGCCCTTCAAGGTCATGCACATTGTTATTTTAAACGGATAGTAAATAAAACTAGATACCGTAAAACGGGGTGAATAGGGATCGGGGTGTGAATAGGGACAAAAACGGGAACGAAGTTTGAAGCCACAATAACGAAAATTTAAAAACGTCACATTGCTGGTAATTATTTTCATGTGTAGCAGAATATTAGATCTTTTTACTGGCAACACCAAACCGCAGTTAAGTTAGCTACAAATGTCAAAATTTTTCTTTCAAATGAGGTTACCTAAACCGGTGGTTATTTTGTTCTTCAAAACTTCGGTTTTTTTATGAAAAATTGAAGTGTTTTTAAAGTAAAGAGTGGTTTAATCCAACAATCAGTTATTAGCGGAGCTACACAAGAGCTGGTAAGTCTAGATATTATGTACTTTTGGTTTAAAATCAAATTATTTAAAGCTCTGTGATCTTTTGATTTAGGTAAGAGGTTATTAGAAACGGCTGAGGGGTGAATAGAGACGTGTCAGGTCTGAATAGGAACGAGTTACCTGGTTAATAGGGACGAATGAGAGTTGAATTGGAACGGTAAAGTTTATATTGGGACAGGGTTGTCACTTGTCATTTGTTATTTTCTAAGTTATTTATTGTAATTTGTAGTTTCCCTTAGTTGTTTTCTTTTTATTTATTTATGCAGCGTGTAACAGAACACCCTAGTAATATTTAAAGGAGTGTTCTAGACCATAAAACTGAACATCTACTTATTTAGATAAGTTTTTGACAACCCTACAGGTTTTTCCCCATTCACCCCTGTTCTGTCCCAGTTCACCCCGCTTCAAGCATGAATAGGGACAGCATATATTTTGGTCAAAATCATTGGGAATTTGAATGGTTTTCGTTTTTTTTTTGCGTTTTGGGAGAGTATAAATAGCCGGAAGGATTTTGAATGAGTGACCAAGGTTATAGTCGCCCTACAACATTGATTAATTTCAATGTGAAGTTCGATTTTGTCCCTATTCACCCCGTTTTACGGTAGTAGATATGTTTCGGTCTAGGGGAAAATCTAAATTTAAGGGTGGCAGCACTGAGTTGTGCTGGAAAACTTTGTGCTGAATACTGCAGAAAATGAATGAAACGTAATTTAACGAACGGTGGTTTTCAAAAAAGTGACGAATTGAAATTCCAACTCGCTGCGAAAAGTCACAAATGAAATCGTGAAATAAACAAAATGTTGATATCCGATGGAATAAATCACGGTAAATTACAATCTATAATCGTCGGAGAATTGAAAAAAGCTGGATTGAAGCACCGTTTGAAGAAAATTATATCGAAAAATGTGAAAGTAAGTACCCACCCCTTAACAAACAAAAACCGGGTTTTATCAATGAAACTAATGCTATTATTTGAAAAAGCAGTGGTGCTCCAGTAGCGAATAACCTTGCCTGCCGTGCAGGAGGCGATGGTTCGATCTCCGTCCAGGCAGACTCGTACCAAATAGTTTTTCAGAATTTATGTATGATTTGTACACCACTGGTGAAGGAAAACATCGTGAGAACTTACATGCTTCAATTTCGAGGCATGTATTGTACCCACTGTCCATTACAAGTGGCGACGGGCTCACCCCCCGTTATACTGGACAGAGTTACGATACTACTATTAAAATGTGCATGTTCTGAGGTTTCATAATATCTCGGTCTACCCCCTTGGGGAATATAGTTGTGAGCATAGATTTAGCATATGCAACGTTAGATCGGCTACGGATTATCAAAGGCGCGACCAAAAAAACCTGAGGTTATTGAAAAAAAAGTGTGATTTGTCCGTTGACAACTGACGCTAGGGCAATACAGGCTCATAGAGTGTTCGTGAAATGGTCTCGTCTATCTATTTCGATCTAACATATGTTAATGCTATGCCCTTTCTCTTTCGCATTTCCGATCTAACATAGTTAACACTTTCGCTGCTAAGCTCAAAATCATGATCCTCGCGCAGTGCTAAAACTGACGCCTCTAGTAGGTCGTAGACAGGTAAGTCACAGCTGAAGTGCAATATAACTGACTCGTTACATGGGTTCTTTAGCAGTGCAGCCCATTTGTCGCTGACCTACGCCGTAGGTCAGCAGCGAAAGTGTGAAGCTAAATCTATGGTTGTGAGCATATGCTTATGCTTATTATTTGATGCAGGATCACAAGACCTTGTTCGGTGCTCCGTTGATAAAGGCTCCGTCATGCAGTGTTATATGTTGCGGGAGCACTTTGAGTGTACCGATGGTTGTCAGCGAAATGTCTTCGGTATTGAGGACCAACGCGCACATTGAGGGTTTATTCCGTAAAGCTGGCTCACAAACCCGCCAAAAAGACATCAAGGTCGGTACCAGAACTTGTACAATTTGAGACGTAAAGGAACGAAAACCGGTCAAGTGTGAGTCGGTCTCTCGCAAGGAGGATTTCCCTACCATTATACAATATTTAAAAAAAAATTTGTTATCTTCGGCATCCTTAGCGCAAGCCCGATGCACACTTTACCGGTTTTTATTATTTTTGGTTTTACTTTAGACTACTTCGCTAGGTGAATACAATAACGGCACAATTAAAAAAAGTGATTTCGAGAAAATTGCGTTTAAAGTTTTCTGGATGTACTACGCGCGAACAGATTTAAGTGAAACTAGTGCCATCTATCGGGAAACCCTGTGAAGTAGCAAGTTAAGTCATTATTGCATAAATAAAACATTTGTTGCAGAGCATGAATCCGCATCTAACTCGAATTTGCCAAATTTTGACTTGTGCCGTTATTGTATTCACCCAGCGACTTATAGTCTATAATAACACCAAGTTGGACGCTTTATGTATCATAATTTATTAATTTGTAATAATATGTTTCTTGTAAAAAGAAGACCACCTGAGTATATAACAAAGCAATGGATTTCACCCTACGGGGACAACGTAGCGTAGGCAGGCCAAAACTCAGATGGTCAGATCAGATGTTGTAAAGAAGGAAATGGACAACTGCGAGCTCTCCATTGACGATGTTCAGGATAGAGCGAAGTGGAAGAAACAAACTAGGAAAGCAGACCCCGCTACTCAGCGGGACAGTAGCTAGGAAGATGATGTTGATGATGTTTCTTGTAACAATTACTTTTTGTTTTTTTTTATTGTTATTATTATTTATTTATCAGGCAGGCAGTTGATGCAACTGATAATGCCTGTATCCTGTTGGTCGCAGCAACTATTTCTTATCAGTTTTTGGAAATATGTAGGTCGAGACGGTTCTTAAACTCTTTTATGATTTGTTAGCAAATCTTCTATAATAACGCATATTGTGTGAAAATTTTAATGTTCTAACAATTTTAGTTCAAAAGACACATCCCTTTATAGGTATGACAGACCACAACAGACCTATAAATAAAGTGGTAATACATATTATAGCCTTTATTCGTTCGTAATAATTATAAAATAATAATTGTGCTTTGCTCGTTTTAAGTCTGTTTGCCAATCGGCAAATGCCTCCATTCTTGTCCATCGCCTGCCACGATGTCCCATATCTTTCCGTCAACCTGACCTATAAAATGAAGTTCTACAAACAAATTTCAGCGGTTGCTAGATGCCGGTGGGTGCGTATCCGACGGCCACCATCCCATAGACGTGGCGAGTGTACTTAAGCTCTACCTGAGATGTCTGCCGGAGCCCCTGATCAGTGCCGAGGTGCAGGACCTGTTGCTACGATGTCGGATAACAGCGGGGGAGAGCGCCCTCAAACCTATCCTGCATACTCTACTATTGCTGCCGGTTTTACATGTCCATTTGCTGCATTATATTATGGAGGTATGTCTTAATAGGAGAGCTGTCAATTTCATACAAAACATTGTCGTATAACACTCGTAGACGGTGTTAATAAAAGTAATGTTTTATACATGGAAAAATAGCTTAGAAAATCTAGTTTGCGCATATCAAATAATATTTACAATTTGTAACGTAATTACGAAGATATAAGGGTTTGAAATTTTAATAATTTCAAAGCGTGATATCTTCGTAATAATATTATAAATTGTAAATATTATTTGATATGCGCAAACTAGATTTTCTAAGCAATTTTTCCATATATAAAACATTACTTTTATTAACACCGTCTACGAGTGTTATACGACAACGTTTTGTATGGACGGAAACCACCTTAAGGTAATTCTGATCCAATATTATCGTATTTGCATATTATCTTTATAAAATATGGACAGTAAAAGGTTGTAACGTACAAACTATAGCTTATCTTACCAACAAATCATAATAATACATGTTGTAAATCTGGTTGGTAGTTTTAAGGAAAATACTAAATGAACAGATTAAATATGTTTATTCTACCACATTTTGGAGTTCAATCATTATTTGTAAGTATTTATGTAAAAAAGAATGTTTTCTTGAATCAGATTATACATTTATTTTGTGTTTTATCAGATTAAAAGTGAGGCAGTGCTCATGAATTGTAGAAATATGTGTAGCATGACAAATTTAAACAAGTTCATGTCAATGTTTCTCTGTAAAAATTATTATTTTTGGTAGCCCTATATAGCCCTATTATTTCTGAACAAAATTATTCATTCTCTCTAGGTTCTTGTTCACTATGACCAATTGTAAATCCTATGAAGTAAAACAACTTCACAAACAACTTTCAGCTACTGAACTTCATAGCGTCGCGACACAAAGACAACCTCATGGACACGTCAAACCTGGCCATAGTGATGGCTCCAAGCATCATGCCGCTACCGGCTGCTGCGTCAGCACAACGACTGGAACACCACGTGGCTCTTGTTAAGGTGAATATTGTTTATCTCTAATAATAATTCGTAAAAAGGCCAATTCTGAAAATGACTAATTCATGAAATAGCTTACTGCTGCTGGCTGGACTGAAGAATATTAAATTACCTACATGACTTGTTTATCAGCAATGTGTTTCTTTGAATTATGTTTACTATTGATAACAATGTAAATACATTACACTTTGTTGTTAGTGTTTATGTAGGTATGACTAATGATTAATGAATGACAGATTTTATAGTGGCAAGATTTGATAGGACATGTTCATGCTTATGGCATAGTATATGACCTATGTCCAGTACAGAGACTCTTCCGCCTACCAATTTTGACCCACCCCCCCAGGGTGGTGGACGAAAACACATAAATATCCCTACAGAGCGAAAGCTTCATACAAGCGGCCGCTGTCGGAGCACTCACACGTAGAGTGTTAGAGGATGTACGAACAGGTGCACACACTCAGCTGGGGTATGTATGTACATCCTCTAAGGCACGCTATGTGTGAGTGCACCGACAGCGGCCACTTGTATGCAGCTTTCGGTCTGTATGGATATACTAACCTCTTCTTGACAGTGCTAACCTTCTTGACAGTGTCTGAGTTGTATTTGTAGTCTATGTGTGCTTATCCAGATTTAATATTTTAACACCATGCCTCTTGTGTTTTAATTAATAAATATTGTTTTGCAGATATTCATCGAAAACTCGAAACATATAGGGTTGCTCACGGAAGATCTCATGACAAAGTTGGACGACGATTCCGATGTTTATCAAGCAAGAGCGAAGAAGAGGCGAAGCGGGTCTTTCAATCGTAAGTATAACGACGGCAGTTATAAAATTGTCAGTTAATCAAATAGAAATGAGTCAGTTCCAATATGTAGTACTCAAGTAGTAAAGATACATAGGCAGTTAAGTGTCGATATAGCCGTATACGTGTGCATAACTACCAACGGTCTTGTCTTGTCTCAGTTGTAACAAGTCTCACTTTAGTCACTTTTAGCATAGGTATTTATATAGTAATATTTCGGGTTTTTAAGTAATTTCACTAATATGAAAATATTACAAACGCAAGGTGCCCCATTTAAAAAAACGATTGTACTTTAGACCACACGACTGAAGTAAAACTTCTTAAGCTCCATTCGCCTCGCCCGATCACACTTTTCGTAACGCTCTGGTCACGCATTCACCAGTCAAGCGTCCGTAAAGAAGTTTTACTTCAAACAGAATCTGGCACTTGTATCGAAGCCTTTGCACGAAATTTTGCATTAGTATCAACAGTTTTGTAGGGTCCATTCTGTGACAATTTTGGCACATCTGCAATATCCGCCCTAGAAACTAATTATCTTATTAAACTTTTAAAAGCAGTAGAATCCGCGTACCAGGTGTGATTTCAAGTGGATATAAATTCTATGCTATGTATTTCTAAGGTATGCTGAGTGGTTTACGCAAGATGGTATCCGGCAACGTGAACACACCGGCGACTGTCCGGGAAAACGGTAAAACTCCCGTCCTCAACAAATCTGCATCAAAGCGCAAGTTCGACAGCTACGAGGGACTTTCTGCGAAAACTAAGTGAGTTGACCTTTACTGTTCATTTGACGCAGAAATGGCATGACTCCACGTAACATTATATTTTACTATTTGTCTAATTTTACAGGAAAGATATAAGAAAAAACTTACCACAGAAAGAGTTGTCTTTCACACCAATGAAAATGTAAGTAAAATTTCTTCTATATTATCATCGACCTAGAACTAATTATAAATTTTTTTGTATTGCCCATATATTGTAAATAGTAAACTTTGTAATGCAATTTCATCTTAAAACGCTTATTAGTAACTTTTGAGAGACAGTATTTTTGTACGTTCGAAGCCAGGACCCAGGACCTAAATTCATCATCATCAGCCTATATACGTCCCACGGCAGAGCACAGGCCTACCCTCAGGGAGGGTGTATGGGCCTTAGTCTAGAACGCGTGCCTAAGCGGATTGGTAGACTTCACATACGCGTCGGACTTTCTTCATATGCAGGTTTCCTTAGGATGTTTTCTTCACCGTTTGAGAGCATTCCGTAGGTCGTTTGTAGTAAGTTGTAAATCAGCAATTTTAAATTTGCTTTCAGGGGTCTGGAACGAAAAAGATTACGGCTTAGCCTAATGGATGCAAGAAGCACACCAATCATCAATTCAGATTTCAACTCGCACAAAAACTCAGAAACCAGTATTAGCAGTGAAGACTTGCTCACTTCTTCTGAACATTTGTTCAGTAATCACGACACTATAGACCTCTCTCCCGACATGAAGCAAACAGACAAAGATTACGTGAGAATCTCCAAACAGGAATATGAAGAGATCAAAAGCAGAGTGTCTGCCATCGAGAACAGACTGTCCAGAGAATTCACTGATGTCATACCGAGAGTACAACCTCTACAACAAGTACAGAATGTCTACGAGCAAACATTAGAGGAAGTGGCAATGTTAAACTACCCTAAATCCACCGACAATTTAGCGCGGCGTCTGAGCAAAGAACTGAAGATAAGGCCCGAGGAACAAGCGAAGATAATCAGGTCACCGAGCGCTAGGAAAATCGGCTCGATACGACGCCGATCCAAAGAAAATATAACTAAAATAGTTAGGCATAAGTCTTGGAATGTATCGTCACAGTCACAAGCAAGCAACGCCGACAGGTTCTATCCGTACGTGGGCCTGTCTCGGCGGGAACGAACTAATGCACCGAAACCAAAAATAGTTGTGACTAAAATGCATAGTCCCGAATGGGATAGTACAATGTCAGAAAATTCCCTCAACAATGTTTCCGGTACTAGTCAAAAGTATCAGCTACGGAAACGAAGCAGTCTTGCGCCAGATTATAATAATCTGGATAAAACAATAGGCAAACCACAACGGAGATCTCTGAATGTTACCGTTAACAACAGTTGGGATAACACTGCTTCTGAAAACTCTATGAATAACACCTTAAATTCGACTAATAAGTCGAATAATTCAATTACGAGACAGTATCAAAACTACAAGAGTAAACGTAGTGAACAGAGTCCTTCGCAGTCTCAGCCCAAATGGCGAAGCGCTGCTGCCTTCTTCATGGACAAGACTGGAGAAGTAGACAACTCGAGTTTATCTGGACGGCCGTCAGTAAACAAGTTGCGTAAACAAAACGCTGGTGCCGTTTTAGCAAAAGCCAAATTATTCGAGTCCAGTTCCGATAAATCTTCAGAGAGAAACGAGAAGTCTGCACACACGGGATTCGCAAGAAGACCTAGAGTTAGTCAAAATACGGTCAAACAACAGAAGAACATCGCTTATGTAAAACCCAAAGTTGACACGACTGAAGATGTACCTAGAGTTACTGTAAGAACGAACATTGCGCCGACCGTACCTTCAAGGTCTTTCAAGCCGAATATTATTAACAAAGAGAAAGACGTTGATACGTGGCGTGCAAATCGGAAGCTTACGCCACCAGCGAAGAAGGTTGTTTCACCGCAAAATAATATGTCGAAGACACCGCACCAAACGCCAGTATTAAAGAAGCCTCTATGCAATCCTAGAGGTTTGCGTACCCCAGGTCCTGCTATTGATCTCAGAAAGGGAACCACTCCTATGAAAGCAGTTCATGTTTCACCTAGGCGGCGGTCTCCGAGGCAGAAACAACTGCGTGCCTATCAAGTTAATTAGTGAGATTTGATTTTAACCAGTGACTATAAACTAAAATCAATTCACAAGTAGTTCAATTAGTTGATTAGTATTATTATTATTATGTTTATATGAGAATGTGATTAAACGAATCAGTGGCCATGTGTAAATAGAAATTTAATTTTTTATCTTTTTGATTGTGTTAATAAATACAAAGTAAAATGAAAACATTAGTTTATTTTTAGACAAAGGTCGTGTGTTGATTGTATTTAATTGTTTATTATTGAACGAAGATTTCTTTGGTTGAACCTCATCTAGCACTGGCAGCACGGAACCGCATTTTTCCGTAGCGTCGCCCTTTCACGGTCGGCGTCACAGAATAAAGAGTTGTTACATACTTGGCCTATGGTCACCTATGGTTGTTACCATAGAGAAATTACCTTTTTGTCTCCCCTCGCCCGTCCCTCACCCCCTTTGTCGGCGACATAATTTTCTATAGAAACAAGCCGATATGCCATCTCTTACTCCATGGTTGTTACCTACTGAGCAAGTAATCACTACCCGTCTACCCGGTGGGTTGACCGTTGTTTCGACATTTTCTTACTTGGTTTGATAAATTCAATATTATTTGTTCAATAATTACTGCTATATTTTAGTTGCTTATCATGGATAGATCTTGGTTTTTCGTTACATTGAACCATGGATCTAAATCATAAAGGATAGCACTCCTCCCTTAGAGCATACAGACTCCTCCTTCCAATTCCAATTTTGGTTTTATGGCTGCACCGTTATTTACGGTGATTCTGCCAATGTCAGTGTTCCTTACAAGCATTGATACAAGAAAATTTGACGTTCGTCTCCGTCGTCGATATTTCCAATTTTACGTGCGTCCCTTTCTATTCCAATGACGTCACAATTATATGAACGACAATTGAGTGACGTCATGCCTAGACATACATTAGAAAGGGACAAAGTTAACGTCACTAAAAACCACTACGGAGAAGAACTATCATTACCGACCATCAAGGAGTATTATCATGTTTTCCCTCTTGTTAGGCAGTCTGCTCCACTATAGAGGATTCCAAACTGCTTGCATTGAACCTACCTATTGCAGAAGTTGCTCCAATGGTAGATCCGTAGAAAGAGAAGGCACTAGAAGGAAGCACGTGTCTTGTCATATCACTCAGTAAGAGATGCACATAGAAAATTCGCTCTAGTTAAAAAAGGAGACCGCTACTTATTGCTGTCCTTTTCGACGTATCCACTTTTTTGTACTTCGGCCATCTGACCCCAAAATGTCACTTCATATAAATTGTATGGGACAACCACCTGACTCCGAGATGTCACTTCATATAATTCGCTATCTCATACCCGGTTACACTGATATTCGGTCTACTAGCGTAAGCGAAAAAATTTTCGTCTATGGGTAGATCATACCAAGTTGACCGAGTAGTTCACGTTGACTATTAGCAAAGAGTACAATTATACTATTAGGTTTGAACTTAGAAAAAGTATATGTCTAGAATGAGCCTCACACTTGTTCCGTTTAAAATAAAAGGGGCTAACTTTCTTAGGTTGGTGTGCGTGAGGTGTCATAAAATTTTTCTTTGTTTGCGTGTATAGTGATACCAGGTGTTGAAAGATTCCGATTAAAATAGGGATAAATGTAACAATATAGTACCGATTACCGATTGTATTTCATAAACTTAAACACTATGTACGAGGTCATTTTGTAACATTTTATAGCCGTGTTTCGGTAATATCCATAGAGTAACTTTAACTTTTCTACGAAGTTGTGACTCTATTGGTGTAGTAGGTACTCAAAGAGGATAAAAATCTATCTGCACTTGGAGTCTATGGTATCATTATGTTCATAAAAAGTGCTTTCTATGACTGTTATGTCAAAATATATGAAAAGCTATCATTTTGGTGTGACAGTAGGTTCAGAAGTTTAGGTTCAGGTTTATGTTTGGAAGTTAATGGTAGTTGTTGGTAGTTTTTGGTTTTGGTTGGTAGTTTTTGGTTGTATAAGTAGTTTTAGTACTTTTGGCACTATTTAGTAATTTTTTATTATTAAATTTTAATTAATTTTAATTAAAAACCAAAATTACCAACAACTATGAAAAACACCCAAAAACTACCAACTAAACAACTACCAAACCTACCATAAAGTACGGATTAGTACTGTCATACCAAAATGATAGCTTTTCATACATTTAATCATACCAGTGATAGATAACACTTACTGTCACACCAAAATGATAGCTTTTCATATATTTTGACATAATAGTCATAGATAACACTTTTAATGCTATATATAAAACATAATGACACCATAGACTCCAAGTATGGATACATTTTTATCCATTTTGAGTACCTACAACACCAATAGTGTCAAAGAAGGATGTCCACATACATAGACGAAAAATTTTTCGCTTACGCTAGTAGACCGAATATCAGTGTAACCGGGTATGAGATAGCGAATTATATGAAGTGACATCTCGGAGTCAGATGGCCGAAGTACAAAAAAGTGGCTACGTCGATAAGGACAGCAATAAGTAGCGGTCTCCTTTTTTAACTAGAGCGAATTTGCTATGTGCATCTCTTACTGAGTGATATGACAAGACACGTGCTTCCTTATAGTGCCTTCTCTTTCTACGGATGTCCACTTTATACCTGTCAAATTATTTGACAACTATAAACATGTATAATAAAATGATATTTTTCAAAAAATCCCTTATGTTTATTTATTTTAGAACTATCAGCTGTTTTTTTTTCGCGATAATAAGCATATGCTCACGACTTTATTCCCCGAGGGTGTCGGATTCCCGCCAAAAACTCAGCCATAGACATATGTCTATGTCGCTATATCGCTAGCGACATAGACATATGTCTATGGCTGAGTTTTTGGCGGGAATCCGACACCCTCGGGGAATAAAGTCGTGAGCATATGCTTATTATCGCGAAAAAAAAACAGCTGTACCATACATTTAGCTCGAGTGGATTTATAGTAGAGTAGAGTATGGAATATCCGTTTTTTTTTCGTGATTTCTAATTTGGTCCCATAGTGAAAGTTGTTCAGTTTTATGGTCTTAAAGACTAACCACTCCCTTTATTTAAATCGTTCTAGCTTTATTTGTATTTTAGTAACACCTTGTATATCTGACAAACCACAAGGGATCTAGACCGTGTCTCAATTTCATTTACTATTGATTAGTATATTGTTAGTATGGAAAATAGGATCTTCGTGTAGCGGCATACTTGCGGAACGTTCCGCGGCTGAACTATCGCTAGTAGTATTCGGTTGGCATGACACACCATGGCGTTTATTTATCACTTTATTGTACACATAACATTACAGAAAAAACAATTAAATTAGACATGTAAGCACGGCGACAGATCAACCTACCCATAGTTGGAACTTATGTCCATGAACATAGAGTTCAACTATGGGTAAGTTGATCTGTCGCCGCGCCGCGCCGTGTGGTACAAAGAGCGTTTAGTTGAGTGAGCCGCGTTACGCGACGGAAAGTTACGTCGCGTTTAAGCGTTGTGTGTGTTATGTGATTTGAGTAAATAAAAATAGGGAATGTAATTAGTTAAATAAAATTCCATTTATAATATTATATGATGTATATCACGGCTTTTACAGTGGTATTCTCATGTATAAACAAAATATCCTGTTTTGAATTAAATAAATTAAGAACATACTGACAATTTCAATTCAATAAATAACAATAATTTTCACATTCGGGAAAAGCATCGGCGCTAAAGTAATTTAGATTGAATATAATAAATTCACAATTCTGTCCGTGTGGGGTTCAACTAAAATATTTTCACTTACACATTTAGCGATGATCACAGATTGAGGATTATAAAAAAGCAGATTTAGAACATACCGTGCTATGGAGAGACGATTTAACAATTCGAAACTTGCAATAGTGATTACTGAGTAATTTAGATTTTCATTATAGCTTAACGGCTAACTTATCACTAGCAGCACGCTGGCCGCTCACGCGCGGCACTTCCCAGTTTCCTAACATTGCTTCTCGATCGATATCAATACCAAATTTAAATTAACAATATAATAAAATATCAATTGTACCTAAGATCTTTTCCATTTAAATACGCACATTCGTTCTTAATTTGCATTTTAATATACACTAACGGGCCGCGCCCGGCTAATGATATCTCCGAACTATCTACTGGCTTGCAGCTCGCGTCTGCACACAAGCGGCGCGAGGCGGCCGCCATGCAGCATGCAGCGGCCCCCTGAGCATAACGTACCTAATTCATAATTAAACATACATGTTGTGATCAATAATAAAAATATAATGATACAAATTACATTAATTACTACATTTCGATTATTGTGTGACATAAATATTTACAAAGCGCAACAGGAGCGCCAAAATAGTTAGGCGAGGCAGACTCCTAGACGAGAGATTAGAAATAGCGCCGCGTCCACTGCACTCCCGGCCTCGAGGCGTCGGCGACGGGGCCCGCGGGCTTCTACCCAGTACCCAGACCCACTGCCACTAACCGACCGGCACAAGTATCTTTATTAACTAAAACGTCTGAACAATAACTCCTATTGTCAGGAGAGCTAAGGAATAAATGCTCCAAAATAAAATCAAATCGTGTCGTCAAATAGTTAAAAATGATATCATATATTACAAAAAGCCATCCTGACCGTCAACAGTCGCTAGATCGAGAAACTAAACTACGTAACTAAATTATGTTTAGCATTTGATTTATTGACGAAAAATAAAAATCTTCCCCATGATTATGAAACTATAGTAGCATACTATAATATAAATACTACTACCAGTACATCTTACAAAACGAATAACATTATTCTAAATATCAATGTGATTTTTCGAGATTATGGTACGATTATAATTTGGGAATGCATGATACTACTCGACATAATTATTAAGTACCGATGATTGAAACAAATCTCTACACATACACACAGCAGAATGCCCGAGATAGGATCGTTTCCGTCAACTATAGAGTACAAAGATGAAAAATACATAATTATCGTCTACACGAATGAGAATAGTACGCGCCAAACAAACGGTACAGCATTACAAATCAGCGACTTCGAGATGAGAATATACAATGAAGTTTTAGGTAATAAAAATAATTGCTAACTAGATTATAGTAATAGACAACAAGTGTAAAATCACACGTAGTATGATTGGAGAGATAGAACATAATCTGTATAATATAATAATCGTTGCAGTCCGGCGAATAATACCTAAAGTAATAAATAATAATGTTCATAGAAGTGTCCGACGAATACTGATATCCGACGCGTGGCGGAGCCTGAAGCGCGGTGGGCGGTATCGGACCGTCCGTGGCCAGCCGGAGACCCTTCGCCGCTACGGGAACGTATGAACGACATACAACGTTGAATCTACTTAATTATACACATAATACCTAGCGTGTTCTCGGGGAGATAAATGACTTGGAGAACACCCCTGGGGGAGTGACGCAGACGGGGAAGGGTCTCGGGTATGGCGTCGGGACAGTCGCTATGGCGGGAGGACGCGGCGCGGTGGCGGCGGGGGCAGCTCAGTTGACCATGAGCGTGTGGGACTCCATGGGCGCGGCCGAGTCGTACAGCGTGTCCGTGTCCTGCGTGGGCTCGCCCTGCAGCTGGCACTGGTTGGACAGCGTCCCCGCGCCACAGTCGCAGAAGAATCTGCAATGATTGTAAGGAACGAATGATTGAAGTAAACTTTTTACACCAGACCACAGATTACTTCGTAACAGATACATCATTTCCTTAGAAAACGATAAGTTTTTAAAGCTTTAATTATCGACTGCAAGACGGTACGGTGAAAATGTATCTAATGGCGCTTGACTCAGCGTTGTTACTACTTAGTACAGCGCGCGACGTATGCCACGTTACTCTGGAGCGAGTGGCAGAATTCATACAAGCGATGCGCCAAAGTGTAGG
Organism: Agonopterix heracliana; assembly: GCA_963693445.1. NCBI lineage: Eukaryota > Metazoa > Arthropoda > Insecta > Lepidoptera > Depressariidae > Agonopterix > Agonopterix heracliana. The sequence goes on from OY856326.1 coordinate 5,757,164, forward strand.
TACTTATCACGATTCCAACGTCCGAGAGAAGGAGGCCTGACTAGACACATATCCAGTTTAAAAAAGACATAAACATGATAGCGATACAAATAAGGTCTGATCGCTTAAAACAGATTTCTTCATTATAGATGTGATGACTCAGTGAAAGTGTATGAAATGTAAATGAGATGAATGAAATGGATGAGGCGAGATATGTAAGAATCGTATCGTGTGAAGGGCCCTAGGGCCCTATTCTTTGTTTACTCCCGCAAACCAATAATAACGAGCGTACTCGTATCTGTGTGTATGTACAACTCAACAAGATTATACGAGCATTGTTGCATCTCTCCACTTTATACAGCAGTCTTTTACAAGACGAGTTAAAATTGTGATTGATAAAATAGTAACAGTAATTACCTGTCATGGCGAATGAATTCTACGTCGTGTCCAGAATGGCACGTTTTGATGCAATTGACACAGATTGCATTGCGGTCTGTCGTGTTACATGTCTGGCACCTGTAAATTAAAAAAAAACTATGTTTTAAAAAAAATCGAGACCACAAAAAGAGAAACAATAGTAGCTTGCGGACAGAACTAGTGTGAACGAAAAACAAATCACATTAAAATTATTCCTGATGTTCATAACACAAGTGTTACGTTATGCCTGAATCTTCATAAGATTTTCATAGTGACCTATGACCTTTTTCTGAACGAATTCAAGAAACTGATAAGTGTAGCTACGCATACCTATCAGCTAGCGAGCTCCACCTACACGTGACATCTATTAAAGGCGAAGCCGAGTTCTCAATTCCGTGTTCACGTCATTCACATTCTACAGACCTATACAATAATATTTAGAATATCAACATTTCGCTAGCAGAACCCAAACTCTGTCCACTGTAACAGGTAGTGAGTGTGTCTATTCTATTCTATTTTTATTTAATAGCGTTTCCTTGTTAGATTTCGCCAGTGTCAAGTAGTTTGAGGGAGTGTCTATCCAATCTCGAGGATTGTTTTTGAGTAAGAACTACTGAGAAGGATTTTGGAGCCTCGTGGCAGGCTGAGACGCGAACCGCGCGAACACCACGCGAGAGACAAGTGTTCGAGGCAAACCCTGCAACATGACTCTATTGAGTGTGTCAGTCGCTTCTTTTAATGGACAGTTGACAGTTCCATCCTAGCAGTGTGTACTGTATTGAAGAATTAAGTTTCCACACGATTTTTTCTTTAGCCAAAAAGCCAGTGGAGTTAAGGTGTTATTAGTCAATTACCTATAGAAATCGTGCATAGGAAAAGAAGTGTAAGAAGATATCTTGTAGAGGCACTGCCCGCCGCCGACAGCCTTCTCCACCGCGTCCTGGTTGCTGAAGATCTTGTTGCCTCGCACGAGGGGTGACACGCCAGACGCCAGGCAGAGACCTGATACAAACATTTAAATTGTTATTAATATAGATTCATCAACATCAACAGCCTATACAAGGTGTAAAAAATCGCCCTAGTAATATTTAAAGCGGTGGTTTAGACCCATCAAACTGAACAACTTTTACCACGGATTATATTATAAGAGTACAACAGTGACTCACTATCTAAGAACGCTCGCTCCAAGCACGACTGACACGCACACATTGACTCTCTGTACGTGAATGTCACGCAGACATGGACTCTGGTGCAAGGGATGTCAGTAGTGCGTTCCGAATAGTTCCTATTCCGAACGAACGGCCTCGACGTCGGCCCATGCGCGTTGGTACATTTTTATACCTAAAGGGCGGAGTGAGCCAGACCTGCTTTTACTATGAAAACATTGTCCCACATTGATATTTTTTATTGTTTTCTCGATTCTGGCTCCATAGCTAAACTTGTTCAGTTTCATGATCCAAAACAACCCCTATAAGTATTAGTATTACTGTATAGAATAGAGAGAGATTAAACAAATTAAAAGCTAATCTTCAACGGGTTTGCAGTGGTTTTACACTTCTACTCGTATTTGCTTCAACAGTAAATCAAAAGTTGGCAAAGTGCCCAACATTGACAACATACCAACTGTTTATGATAAAATATTTATTGCATGTAAGATGATACTTATCTAAGAATAAACATGATAGACTAAAATTACGACACTCCTCTAATAGTCGATTTCACACCGAGGACAGGAAAGTAAGAAAGGTCTCAGATCTCAACAAACATGTGATCTGAGGCTTTCTTATTTACTGTCCGAAGTTAGTATACTATTTTTCTCCACGACTGAGGTGCAAAGCGACAACTTCGTTTAGCAAAGTGGGCGACAATTGACGCTTTCCGTCCGGAGGGGAGAAATAGTACTTTTCCATATTGTTAGTAAAGCGGGATTTACACGGGTATATTTTCGCAGTGCGGCTACGTGCGATTTGTTCATCGATTGGTTAATTTGTCATAAACTTGAAACATAACACGCTTACGCAGCAATGTACATCCACTTTAGTGTTGTGTGGTGTGCGGCTTGCAATAACACCAACCTAGACTGGTGTCGTAAGAAAAGATTAATTCCGTTAGGCATTACATTACGATATGCCCAGCCATATCATGATGTGGCCAAGTTTTTAGTAGTTAAGAATATCGGCAAATAGGTTGATCTCGTCAATTCGCCAGACTTTCTGTAAGGCACATTGTGGGACAGATGGCTAAGCTCAAAAAATGCTTGTGTGATGGTTCTAACGAGCTTGACTCATTTCGGGACGTTCTGTCTGGCACGTCGCTTGATGCTCCAAATTGTAGGTTCTTATCTCGGTACGTACAGCACGGCAGGCCTGACCAAACTCCACCAAAGCGGGATGTATGAGAGTTATTTATTTATTACAATAGAGAAACTAGCTAGGATGTGTCAGGGTCGATGGCGATCAATCGTCTCCGTCTACCCCAATGAGACACAGGCGTGAGTATATGTATGAGAAACTCACCCCCAAATCTGTTGTTGAATATCTGGTTGTGTTCAAGCGTGGCGGTCGCATTGTTGGTGATCTCCACGCCGGCGGCGAGGCCGTCGAAGATCCGGTTGCGCCGCAGCACGGGGTGGCTCTGTGTCGAGATCAGCACACCGGCTTGTGCGTTGCGGAATATGTCGTTCTCTTCTAACACACCCTGTGGACAAATTTTACTTTTAGATTTGTTGTTCTGGAGATATTGTATGTAGGATAATACTATCCGTGTTCTGATCTGATCATATAATAAACTCGAAACAGAATCTGTTTAATCTAAACTATTATAAAACTGTAACTGAAATGTGTCTGTACATTGAAGATATTTACAATAAAGAGATTACGATATGGTTTTTAATTATCCCTGACTCGAAATCAACCTTTTTTTAGAAATTTTGTCCGTCTGTTTGTTTGTGTGTTTGTTTATTTGTTTGTTTGTTTGTTTGTTCGCGCATCACGTAAAAACTACTGAACCGATTTTGATGAAACTTTTTTTGTTTGATAGCTTATGATCTAACTTAAAACTCTGGTATATAATTTGTGCGGACGAAGTCGCGGGTAAACACTAGTCAAATATAATTTTAACTGTTTCTAGATAACATAATATACAGGGGGCCTAACATGCAAACCTCGAAAAAACGACAAAAGTCCGTCTGTTAATCTGCGTATGCGAAAGCGAGCGCGTATGACGGTTTTCTCGTTTTGTAGTGCGTGACATCCTTATCCTACAGGAAGAGATCTCTTCAGAAACAAACTAATTCTTTCTCTACTCTGTTTCATTCATCAATAAGTAAATAAATAAATAAATCAATAAGTATAAGTGTTAAAATAAAATAGTAAGCATGTCAAACTCACCTTTCCGCCATTAAAAATACAAATACCCCCATCGCGCCCATCAAAAATCTTATTCCTTTTGAGCGTAGGGTTGGAATCAGTCTTTATCCACACTCCGGCCATGGCGTTATCGAATATCTCGTTCTGTTCGAGGAGGCCTAGGCCGCCGTTGTAAACTAACACGCCTCCGTTCTGCCCGCCCCAGATCTTGTTGCCGCGTATAACGGGGTTGCTGCCGGTTCTGATCTGGACGCCGGAGTAGAGGTGATTGAATATATCGTTGTCTTCTAGCTTGCCGTGACCGTTATCGTAGAAGTATACGCCGACCTGTTGGAGAAGAGATAGGTCAGTTGGAAATACAGTGCGCTGGTATATTTCATGGTATCAGATGCTTTATACAGAGGGTGAAGAGGGGTTTTATAAAAGTGTTGCTTTTGGCGCGTAATGCAAAATTTTTATAAAATGTCACATGCGGAAGCTGTGGCCATATGCGTTCACACCGTTAGAGCTTAGAGCGGCGTTTGTGCGCTCTTAGGAAGCTGACGATACCGATTTTCGCAATGTGCGTACGCATTCCGTACTGCAGCACCTTTCCGAAATGGATGAAATAGACGAACCCAAAAAAATAAAGTTAATAGCAAAAATGTGGTCTTTCGGCGCTACATTTAATGCGATAAATCTTTTTAGTTCTTTGTAGTTATCATTCTTTCTCATCTTTAAAATTTTATGAATCTTGATTGGAGTCAAAGAACTCTTCAGAACTAAGCAACCTTGAAGAAAACCTATACTTATTTAAAAATAAGTTTGGATCTAAAACTATGTGTCGCGTTTGACATTATTTGTTAATATTCCCTATGTTCTATTTATTATTTGAAGTCTTCTAATCGTGACGTGATGTAGGCCTGGGACATATATAGCCGATGATGTAAAAATTTAAACAAACCTGCTTTCCCGAGTGAATGCGATTGCGACGCAACACGGGCGTGGAGCCGGTAGTGATCCAGACGCCAGCTAGGGTGTTGGCGTAGACCTCGTTCTCCTCTATCAGGCCCTGGCCCTTCTCGTGCACGTAGATGCCGCCGTGCTGGCCGTGGTGGATCTTATTGTGCCTCACTATAGGGTCGCTATTTGTGCGGATCTGTTGATAAATAACGAATGTTCGTATAAAAGTGACATAACATACATATGCTCACGCCTATGTCACACTACTGGGGTAAGCAGAGATAACAGATCGCCACATGCTACGATTCTGACACACATCTCTCGCCTCCTCAACATCCACAAATCTCTTCATACAAGCTCGTCGTTTCCGGGTACATTTTATTTGGCCCTTCTTCAGTACGCATCCAATTTGGTCAGCGAACGTGCGCTTGGGCGACCCCTTTCAACCATTCCATTCACACTTGCCTTGTAAATTTCATACGTCAACCTACTTTCGCTCATTCTTTCCACATGGCCAAATAACCTCAACATGCCTTTTTCAATCCTTGTCACTATATAGTCTTTGAGTCTTTCAGACCACGTCTTTCTCTTATCACACTATTCCGTAACCGGTCCATCAAAGTCACATAATTTTGACATAATATGTTGTTCTTTACGCTTTTGAGCCGGCCAACACCTGGCGAAGCGTAGCGCAAAGCATTTTTCATTGCCAAACCAATGTCGACATTGCTCGCGTTGAAATAACATCGAAAATAAATTAACACAACTTTCACCTTAAATAGCTTCGATAGTCTCGGGACTAGTAGTTGTGTTAACTGATTTTCGATGTTATTTCAACGCGGGCAAACTCCATAATTGTTTAGCAGTTGAAAATGTTTTGCGCTGCCTTCGTTAGGTGTGCTCATGCCCTGTACCCGGACTCTCAATTTTCTGTATATTGCGACCGTTTTGGTCCGTACTTCATTGTAATAGAGTAGACATTGGAATTGGAACGAAAACTTTCACACAATTCGGTATGTCAAGTTTGTTTTTGTCTTCATTTTTATATTTTTTACGGACAGAAGACATAATTTAAAGATACCTATTTCATTCTTATTACGATTCATCGAGTTTATCAATATAAATTTAATTTTTAAATTATTCTCTAAGTGCAAAAATGGTGGAGAGAAAATAATTCGAACTCCATGGAGAAAAACTACATACAGCTGTATTTAAAAAAATTTAAACTTGCCTCCTCTTTCTAACTCTATGCTGGAAAAAGATACGGCAACATCAAATGTCAAATTCTGACATTGTGAAAGTATTTTTTTTTTCTTAATGGCCGGTTATTTTAAGTTGATTTTATGTTTACCAAGGAGTTCAGAGGTATGCCAGTGACGTCACTGCACGGACCGAAAAACGATGTTATTTTATTAAAAATATCTATAATCCTTTCATTTTAAAATCTCTGACATAGAAAATATGATTATTGAGACAATTATCTCGAAATGGTTTTCAATTCAGCCCTCCAAAAAAAAACTTGACATACCGAATTGTGAACTTCGAATGTCCTGGTAGAGGCCCTGGCTCTTTAGGGGTAATAATTTGAAACATTATACCAATCTTATGTTCTTCCTTCAGCCTTCCTTTCCCTATTCTATTCTAGAATACCTAGTCTATCTTTTATCTAGTTTTCATATCACATTACATTAACATATTACAGTTAAGTCACAAAAGTGTTTATTTTTAATACTTATCGTTATCTAATCAACATAACAAAAGTCTAGACTAGATAAACTGAGCTATTATCAAAATAAATAAACAAAACCAACAATAAATAAACATTTAGCATCTCACCTGTATCCCAGCCAAAGCATTGCCGTAAATGTTATTGTGCTCGATCAGACCGCGGCCCTCGCCGAAAATGTAGACTCCGCCCTGATGTCCGTTATAAATTTCATTGCGCCGAATCGTCGGGTTACTATTGGACGTGATCCACACCCCAGCGAAGTTGTTGGAGTGTATTTTGTTATCTATAAACTGGCCGAGGCCGGACTCGTGGACGTATATGCCTCCGGTCTGGCCGTGGTGGATCTCGCAGTGGACTACGGTGGGGTTTGCGCCGGCTTTCACTTCGAAACCGGCGATTCTGTTGTTGTGAATGTCGTTTGCTTCAAAATAGCCCTGTAAGTTATGTTTATTGTTAACATTTTGGGAGGGTTATGTTCGCTAAGATGAACGAGTGTTTTCAAAAGTATTTGGTACACTTAAATACGTAGTTACGTAGGTAAGTTAAAAGCTTAGCCCCACATTAAAATTATAGTAAGGCTGGCGGCTATTCACAAGAGATGTGCAAAGTAGCGAGGTGTTGAAAGGGAAAATCCACCAATAGCCAGCTTCAAGTTCCTTGTGACGCGATCGAGGGAGCGAGATTTATTTCCACGCTCACAGCATCGCTACCTCGCACAGCTTTGGTGGAACACCAGCCTTGCGCCTGTTCATTGACGCGGAGAGAGGCGGCGGAGCGGAGAAACGGAGTTTTATTAATCAATAAGATTGCATGAAATCTTGGAGCTGAGATTTTACGTCCAGACAGGCACCCTTAGATGGAAATTTTCCCAAAAACGTTAACACAACGACAACTAGCTATGGTGGATCCATTTTTTGGAGTCACGGTCGGTATTCGTTTTATATCAAGTCTGCATGAGAGTTTTATCATTTCATCAAAGAAACCTACTGCTGGGCACAGCCCTACCCCACTGCGCCCTACCCAATAATTTCCACAAACGATAGATTTTGTTCCATCTGCTCTTGCGACCTTCACAAGATCGTCAGTCCAACTACAAGGTAAAGTAACATTTCAACTACTTACCAAACCATTTTCAAACGTAAAAATGCCGACATCCCTTCCGTGGTGTATGTGGTTGCGGCGCATGATAGGGTTGGCGAAGTTCTTGACCCATATGCCTGCGAGTGCGTTGCGCGATATCTCGTTGTCCTGGTAGGCGCCCTGCGCGTAGTCGGTCACGTAGAGGCCGACGTTCTCGCAGTCGCTGATGTCGCAGCGCTTGATCACCGGGTTCGCGCCCGCTCCGCTCACGCATACCGCCGCGCCCACTGATGGGGGAGGTTTGATTAGATGTGGATACTATGTGACGCTGAGAAAGGACTATTGAGGTAGGTAGGTAGCCGTCCTGTTTTCTCAGGACATGTACTGCTTTTTGGGGTGTATTGGTCGAGTCTTTAAGTAACATCCTGGGTTTTTAAAGCGTTCTGGTAAAGTTCCGTTTTAAAATTCACGCGGGGCTATCTTCTTTTATTCTACATACAATCAATCAAACTATCAAATATACTTGCTCACGACCGTAATCCCTTTCGGGGAGTCCTATTATGTAGAAAATCAATCAGGTACGCAGGATTTTATGAAGTGCAAAAGTGTTCGCTCTAAACACAGATGCACTGTCTCATTTTTACCCTAGTGTCTGATGGAACGGAAGACTGGTACAGAGGCGGGGTCAGATGCAGTGGCTATAACCGGCAGCCATACGGACTGGGCATCAAAGTTCCATCATTAACTTACCGACGCTAGCACTCCTAATGATGCAGTGGTCGACGGTGGGCGAGCAGTTGTCGGAGACCTCCAGACAGTAGTGCTTATGGTGCTGCATGGTGCTAGTCGCGTCGGGCGAGAACTTGAGCGTCATGTGGCCGGCGTACGCGCGGTTAGCTCCCTCCGCGAACGTTAGCGTAGACTCGGCTTCACGTTCCAGGACAACGGACTCCGCTACGTTGCCTGCGGCACAACCTGCAATAAGCCGAGATGGATCGATAAGTTTATGGATTCATATTGTTTTGCAGGGAGGAATAATTCGGAAATAAAAAAAAAAAGAGAACTAAGGTTTTTGTACACAAAATAAACCAAAAGAATAGTTTAAATGGTACCATAATAACTCTGTCCAATGTCCAACAAATCGCTGCTGAAAGGAACAAGTCATTTATATCGATTGAATAATAAATATAATCAAACATACATATTTACGCACATAATAGGACGTTTAACGATAGATTTCTTGTTACCATCCAGATATTGCTTTACTGTGAAGGTTGAAATATGCAACCAATACGATTAAAAAATCTATCATGAGCTAAACAAACACTGGTTCATCACAAAACCTCCAGATTTGTAAAACCTACAAGTTTGGAACTTTGATGTTTAAAAGCTGAGAAAATGGCGGTAGAAGATAGTATAAGAATGTCAAAGCGATGCACAGGTATTCATCTAGTTAATGATAAAATCCTATTGATAGTTTCATACATATCCTCTTCACTCTGATCGCAAAACCCATGAGCATATAAGGACGCCGACAGAGAACGCGGCGTAAATAAGACGGAGTGAACCCACCAATGAGCTGGACATCAGTGTCGATGGCGAGGCACTCCTCCTGGTAGAGGCCGGCGTGCACGAACACGAGCGCGGGCGCGGCGCGGCGGCACGTGCAGGCGCCGGCGCCGCACGCGCAGGCCGCGCCCGCGCCGGCGCCCGCGCACGCGCCCGTCGGCGTCGCGCCGCCCGCCGCCGTCGCTACCGGCGAGGAAGGTGTCTGAGGCACGCTGCTGCCGCCGCCCCGCTCCTCCACGTACTCGAGAGCCGCCTGTAATGTTGTCTCCCCTTTATTTTTGATCTTCTCCCTTTTTATTTAGCTGAGCTTCATTCCTAGATTGATTTCTGAGTAGTTTAGTTTCAGTTTTAGTTTCAGTTGGTTTTTGTTATTATTCTTGTATAGAAAATTTCTTCCTTCTTGTTTTGTATTGGTGTGTACACTTAATACTACACTGATATTTTAGCATCTATAGGTATTATTTTACGATATACAGGGTCCAATTTGATATGCTGCTGGCTGTTTTTTAAGTGGCTGATGACCAATATCAAAATCGCGAAAAAATAACCATCTGCTCCATACAAAACTGCAATCCTACTTGACCCAACATGTATGGGACAGCTGCTTGCAGCTATTGTTACCATCTACCATCAAACTGATGGTCTGAACATCCCCTTAAAAATCGTCAGCATATTAAGAAGGACCCTCTATACTTAAGTACATACTTAAGAACACCGATATTGTTTTTTTATGAATGGCTGGATCTGTTGGTTGTTGACCATTATCGTTTATCAAAAAATATGAATGAATGTTTACATGTATTCAAACATCTTCCAACTTTGTTTAGGACAAAAAATGTAAGTGAGATCCGCCTTGGCTTCGTCATCCAATGCCATCAGATGGAAAATAAAACTGAACACAATTGATATAAAAATTATAAAAGAAAGCATGCAAACATACCCTAATAGTATTGAAGTGTTTGATACGTGAGTCCTTCTTGGGGCGGTAGTTGGGCCGCACGTGGATGCCGTAGTAGAGCTGGCGGAAGCTCTCCTTCCAAGGGTTGTCGGCGTCACACTCATCCACCGGTACGAAGTCGAACTGGCACGGCGCGGGGTGCATCAACGGCATATCGTATTCGAACACCGATTGGTATAGGCTTTTCCTATTCAAGTTTAAAAAAATTTAGTAAGTTATAGCTATTGAACTATGTATTGTACATTCTAGAAGTATGAATTGGCAGTATTAGAAACATTTATGTTAATTTCGATTGAACGCAAATTAGCCCTGTTTTAAGTCTAGATAATTTAAAATGACCATACACAGGAAGAAATGGAGCGATGCAAATGATAGCAATGACCTTCACGCAAAATAGGCGCTTCAGTCGTCGAGTTGCGGAAAATGAGCCCGCTCAACCAATAGCAATGACCTTTGATTTATTGTGTTTGGTGAGAATAAATAATGAATAAATAAATGTCTCCAGCATCGCTTTCTTGTTTGTTGGTGCACCTAATTCATTGCTGAGGAGTTAACAAAAGAACATTCTTTCATGATGTCACGATGCAGAAACAGAGCTTACTTGTACCGTGTGGACACTACCTCCTGTTCCGTCTTGCTTTCAAGTATAACCGGAGTAGTCAGACCATTAAGATGGGATGACTTCTAAAGTGTCAGGAAATTGTTGCAAGTATTTACCAGTGCTATTGTAGTATTGGGAACAACTTTAGCTTATTGTAAGAGATCTTACCATAGCTCAGTGTCATTGGCGATGGTGTTGAATCTCTTGCAGACCTGCGCGACGCGGCAGAGGTCGCGCTCGGTGAGGTGCGACAGGATGCAGAGCAGCACCTCGTCGGGCAGCTCGTACTGCAAGTACTGTGACACATTGCACACGTCCACACCCTGCGACAGCGACCTGCGTACAAACAATACATTGTTAAATCAAACTCGTACTTGATCATCGTCTGATTCATTTTTGTCTAAAACCATTAAATAAAGACTGCCAAAGCAAGAGCACGTTATTTATTAAAACATATTTAATAAAAAGCAAGACATTGCTGTGATGTGGAAAAAACAGAACAGTCAACCTCTGACGTCTGTCGAGAAAAAGTAATAAGTACTCTAAATTTTAATATTGAACAAAAACATATACTTTTTAAAAGATTATTTTTTCTTCTAGACAAGAAATACATTTGTACCTTACTTTTGATAAACGATGTAGAAATAAACATGCAACATTAGAATGGCCATAAAGTAATGGGCTGATAAATGACACAGGCAAATGTTCTGGCCTTTCAGCAATAAGACAACACAAATCCCAAAGTTCATACTGAACAACAGCAAAGCTCGTGCCATATCGTCGTTGCCCTTTCCGGGCACTACGCCACAGGAAAGATGATGCACAAGATAATGCTCAGCCTAGACCCCAACGTGCGGAGAGGAGGATGAAACCGTGGCACCTATCCTGTGTGACTGAGTTGTCTTGGCGGCTAAACGCATGTGCCTCCTTGGCGATGGATATCCAAAACAAGGAAATTACAGATTTCTTCCCCTATCATTTGCCATGTTTTTGAATGGTGAAGAAAATAAATGGCAAGGGGCCAATACAAAACATCCCATTGGGTCGAAGTGTTGCTGGCTTGCCAGTCCCCATAATAAGAGAAGATAATCATAAACATTATCATAAGCTGCCAATATGTTCCACTATGAGGCACAGGTCTCCTTTTGATCAGAGAGAGTCTCGGAGAGTATACTTCGCAATGTGGACCATTTGCAGTCAGAATGTTTGTAAATGAATGGGTCTATGGGATGGCTTGACGAATTACAACCGTTTCATTAGAAATAAAGAGGAGCAAAGGATTAAACACCAATAAAGTCACCCTGTCAATAAAGAACTGTGTGATAAGGGATTGGTGTAAGTTGAAGGATGATATAGTAACAAGGATTGAAAGGGGTATGCTTAGATGGTTCGGTCACGTAGAGAGAATGAATGAAAGAAGACTAACGAATGAAATTTATCAAGCAACGGTGAGCGGAAGTGTTGGGAGAGGCCGTCCGAGGAAAACATACCATGATCAAATCAATGATCTTTTCCGAAAAGGACAAAAGCGTAGCACCCTCAATCGACGGAAGTGCATGAAGAGATGTATGAATGTGAATGAGGCTCAAGAGGTGTGTCAGAGTAATAGCGTGTGGCGGTTCGTGGTCTCTGCCTACCACCATGGGACAATGGCGTGAGCTTATATATGGATGTATGTATGTAAAGTCACCCATACAAAGGCGTGCAATGGATGACGCTGTAAGGTAGAAAATAGTTTCGAGCGCTAAAACTCCAAAGATACGAACGCCTCTGTTAACTACGAATACAAGTCAAAGAATATTTCCGATTCTATTTGAAATGCGTTAGAAAGGATTTCAAACAAAACATTATGAAGCAAAGGAATTTAGCCGTTATTGCGTCTATTTCCGACATTAGTAAATACTTTTTCTAACCTTTTAGTAGTTTGTATTTGTAATTCCTGTGTACTGCATTTATGGAAAGTGAAAGTAACCTCAAACATCAACTTGTGTAATCAGGAAATACCTACATTAACATACACCTAGCAAGTGCATTAGAAACATTTTGTTTCATGAGATAATAAAGTGGATTTTGATTTGATTTCAAAAATGGCATGATCAGTCTTTGTTGCATTTTAGGCGAAACCTCATATTAATATTCTTAAAACGTGTTTTATTTAATCACCAAATAATGTACTGGTTTTTCTGTTATGTTATGTGTAGCTTCTAATTATGATTAGATCTGGTTGATCATTTAATACCATAAAATCGAAAATAAATACCTATTATGAAGAGATGGAATATCTTGATGAAGCTACTTGGGCAAATTGAAACCAGCTCTTAAGCCTGCACCACATTCTCACCAAGAACGAGAGTGTGGATGCGCTTCATTGTTCTCGCGGTGTTGTGGGCCGTAGTGATTTTCTTTCACGAGAGTGGAGTGCTTGCTTTTAATATATATATTTTTTTTATTTATAATTAATGGACTTCTTGCTTGTGCATTAGCACCGCATTTCCGCCAATGTCAAGTGTTTTGAGGGAGTATCTATCCAATCTCGAGGATTGTTTTTGAGTAAGAACAACTGAGAAGGATTATGGAGCCTCGTGGCAGGCTGAAACGCGAACCGCGCGAACACCACGCGAGAGACAAGTGTTCGCGGCAAACCCTGCAACGTGACTCCGCTTTTAATATTAATAGGAGTTGAGGACCTTGATAGACGCGCCTGTGCCACTGCGAACATCACTGGTCTTTTGTAAACGCCCTTTGTATAGATCGCTACTGATCCCCACTGCACTCAAGTACTGAAGTCTCTAACTTGCTGGTGGTCTGCCTACTGACCTCCGTCCCTCTCATGGCCACCACTCTGATATTGCCTTGGTCCACCAGCCGTTATCCCATCTAGCCAAGTGTCCTGCCCATCTCCACTTCAACCGCTTACCCACTTCTTCGACCTTGGTTCATCGTCGAATCTCGAAGTTAGGTACTCGGTCCACTAGTGATATGCTTAGCATGGAACGCTCTCACTATTGTACAAGTTTTGTCTTTATAAGAGCAAGGAGGCTATTCTCAAGTTTGATTACCTTTGATAAGTGCCTTGGAGCGCTTTCTTTACGATTAAAACTAGAATGATGTGTTACTAACGTGCGAGGCCGCTTCCTAGCGGGCAGAGAGCATGTTCCCGACGCCTCGGGCTCGTAGTAAGACTGCGGCGACTTGCGACGCAGGTCGTAGGGGCTGTGGTGGCCGGCGGTGGTGGCGGGCGCGGCGGCGGGTACGGGGGGCGAGCCGCCGCCGCCGCCGCTGCCACTCGGCCCGGCGCACGCCGCTGTCGCCGCCATTGCGCTACCAGTCACGTTGTTTGGGCAAGGAACCGATTCACATGGTTCAGCTAGAAATTGATATCCCAATTTAGAATAGATGAAGATAAATAAACAATTTATTTGCTAAGTGTGACAGCATATCTATCCGCGGTGAAGGAGGCGAACGAAATGAATTTCCTTTTAATTCTTTTGGCGATTCGTCCGATTCGCCGCGGATAAGTGTGCGAGGAGTCATAGAATTTCATACAACCAATTCTAAAATTCGTTTCTTTCGCCTCCTTCGGCTCGTCCACCTTAAGTAACACACGTAATATTACAGTTTACAAACAAGTTCACAAAGAATCTACAAAGAATACATTGCAACAGAACAGCGTGTAATTTATTATAATACAGCAGCAAATAGACCCGGCTTAACATAAGCTTTCAGACACAAAAAGTTTCATAAAAATATGTCCAGTAGTTTTCGCGTGATGCGCGAACAAACAAACATTTACAGTTTTAAATAGAACTAGATTTTGTCCGCGACTTCATCCGCCGCGGCCCCCGGTATCTTAGCTAGATAAAACATATACCATTTTTTAAGGATAATTATAAGCTTTTAGACACAACGTTTTATCAAAATTGGTCCAGTAATCCTTGCGTGATGCTCGAAGAAACACCGACTTTTACAGTTTTGTCAAAGTGTAGATGGATACCCTGTATTGTAAACTTGAAAAAGAAAGTGATGTGGAGCAAATAAACAAACTGTGGCTATGTTTTGATTGACGTTTTCGTAGTTATCTTTACAAAACCAATTCAGTGTTTAGATAAATGTACAAATAAAGTGCCTGACATGAATTTAAATTGTGGCAGTGCTGTGATTGACATTTTAATTAATCTTATCATTACTATCAGATATTTTCTCTTATCAGCCTGAGTAGAACAGTTATTTGATAAATTTCTAACTTTATTAGAAATAATGACTGATACATTTGTGTAAAAAGATATAATTCCAGTTTGTAGAAATACAAAGTACTTTAAACTTTGATTTGTTGCCAAATGACATGACCTATTTTAGAGTTGATCTAGATCTAGGACAGTCTTTAGATTATGCGCCTTCTAAAAAATAAAAGTAACTTTCTTAGTTGTTATTTATGGTGTCCCACTTTAGTATTGTATTTATAAGTTGAATTATGAAAACATGAATAGTTAGACAAGGTTAGTATCTACAAACAACGGCATACAACACCTATGTAATTAAGCTAACAGTGTCTCATTATATGATATAAAGACATATCACATGTACAGTGGCATTCATTAATATGTACACAATACAAAATATTCCTGTTATTTAACAATGAAAAGCAAAGTTTTGTATATTAAATTATTGACTTTTAAAAAGATTTACATAAGCATATGCTCACGACTATATTCCCCGAGAGGGTAGTCAGAGATATTCTGAAACCTCAGAACATCAACGTTTCACCAGTAGTACCGAAACTCTATCCAGTGTGACAGGGGGTGAGCCCGTCGCCACTTATAATGGACAGTGGGTACAATAACTACATGCCTCGAAATTGAAGCAGGAAGGAAAGATTTACAAAGAGAACCAAAACATTATTTTTAATTTGGCCGAATAATTACAAATTTCTTACTTCGGATTTTGCTTAAAAATTTAAATAGAAAAGTTCTACATGTTTTATTATTGATAAATCTTTAATATTGTGAAAAGGGTGGTACTTAACTGTAAAAGGACTCTTAAAAACGTTAATCTTAATCACAATCACGCTTTATCATTATTGACCATAGTGTGAAATGCACAATGAATAAATGAAATGTAGGTATATCCCCGAGTCATGGATGTATTGTATATGAATAAACATGATATTGTAGAACATTTTCAATAAAAGCATTATAAAACAAAGTTAGCTGGACAAAAATATACATCAGGAAGTAAATTCTTAACCCAATGACCTCAATATTTATGTTTTGTTTTTCTTATCACCACATTAGTTTAAATTATGAAAACAATGTATGTAGGTACTTATTTTCAGATCTGGATGGTACATTTAGTTTTTGTTTCAGTAAAATCAAATACTTAACCCAGTAAATAAATGATAAAAAATAAATTAAGATGAAGAATTAAGATTAAGAAATAAAAATAGTTTGTGTATTGTCTTATTGGAATACATTCCGATACGACTAACTGACTAACAACTGTACTTTAGCTGCCATTCAGTACTACTGGTGTAACATGGATGTTCTGAGGTTTCAGAATATCTCTGACTACCCCCTCGGGGAATATTGTCGTGAGCATATGCTATGCTATAATTTTTTTTTAAATTTTATTTATTTATTTCCCTTTTGGAGAACTTACAGTCAAATAAGATAAATTGATAGTCACATACTGATAACAAGTTCCCACATATAAATACCTACCTCCTACCAGTTAAATTTTTTTTAATGCTTACAATAAATTCATAAAAGTACCTACTTTCTTAACATAATTGAATAAAAATGTAATTGGTCAGGAAAAGTATCATTAACCTTTTAACCACATACTCTACCCATCAAACTGAAAAACATTTTTATGGGAGCAGCCCTCTATCAGTGCAAAAATAAAGTTAGCTGTCCCATACTAAACTGCAATACCTACTCGAAGCAAACATATGGAACAGAAGTTTTTTTTTGTTCCGATTGTTTTGCTTCCATAGTAAAAATGGTTCAATTTGATGGGTAGAGTATGTGGTTTAAAGGTTAATAATACTTTTCCTTATGCCCTGTATAAGTAAGGACGAAATAATTGTAATTTAAGGGTTGAATCTCATCTGGCAGCACGGCATCACATTTTTTGACGCCCCATCCTTTTCTGTTGCTCATTAACATCATTTGCTAGAGTGAGATAGGTAGCTGGAATGCAACCTCACGAGGCAGCACTGGCATTGATGCGAATTTTCTCGCTCTAGCCAATGACGTTTGAGCGACAGAAAATGATCTATAGAGCTTGAAAAAATTTGATTCCGTGCTGCCAGATGAAGCTCAACCCTTAGAGTCTGTTTCATAACATGTGAAAATCACTCGGGGTGCCAATATGAAAGAGAAAAAGCATACAAAGATATGTATGCTAGAATTGCTAGAGTGGGATGGATAAACTCCCTGAGTAACTCATGTTTTGAAGCAGATCCCTAAATTTGAGTTGCTTGTTACGAAATGTAGTGTTTAAAGTGTTTGAAGTTGTAAGGTTATAAATATTTGGTGACTTCAAGGTTTGTTCTCTGGAAAAAACAATCTTGAGCCACCATACAATTGGAGCGTTGTTGTAGGCTAAGGAAATTTAAACAACACGCAACCACCAAACAACAGAATGACTATCTTAACACTGTAACTGTTGACAACCTATGTCGTAGGTCAGCAACAAATAGGACGCAGTGCGCACAACTCAAATGTTGAGTCAGAATTGTATTGAATTCCAGTGTTAAGCACTGCATGGGTATCATGGGTTTTGAGCTTAGCAGCGAAAGTGTTAACTACACACTTGAAACTAATTAACGGTGCACCGCAAGCCTCCAGCGCTGCCCTTAGTCGTATTTTTTTACAATTATACAACATTTCCAAAAAACAAGAATGTCATGTTGTTGTCATTGCCGATTTTCAGTTTATCGCGTCATTACGGATTTGTTTTTATAATGTTTGCCGTTACTATCTTTAAAACCACCAAAAGTGTATCAAACATACCTAGTCATCCATGTTTTGATGAATCGAAAAAAAATAATGACTACAATGTGACATTCTTGTTTTTTGGAAATCTTAACTATTATAAAACTGACAGAAGTGTCTGTACATTGAAGATATCTACACGGAAAAGATCATGATATGGTTTTTAGGTGTCCCTGACTCCAAATCAAAAATTTTTTTATTTTTTGTCTGGCTCTTTGTTTTCGAGGCGTGTATTGTACCCACTGTCCATTATAAGTGGCGACGGGCTCACCCCCCGTCACACTGAACACAGTTTCGGTACTACTGGTGAAACGTGGATGTTCTGAGGTTTCAGAATATCTCTGACTACCCCCTCGGGGAATATAGTCGTGAGCATATGCTATGCTATGCTCTTTGTTTTTAATTTCGGGCATTACTGAAAAGACAACCAATTTTGTTAAACTTTTTTTGTCCGAAAGCTTATGTAAATCTGGTACATAATTTGTGCGGACGAAGAAAAGCTTGTGGTTTATAATTCTTTAGAGAAATAAAAAATAAGATTAACTACATACTTGAAACCAATAAGCATGCATACAAATAATGACCTACAATAAGCCATGGGGGTCCAGTGGCGAGTAACCTTGCCTGCCATGCAGGAGGCGATGGTTCGATCCCCGTACAGGCTGACTCGTATCAATAAGTTTTTCGGAATTTATGTACGATTTGTAAACCACTGGCTTTTCAGTGAAGGAAAACATCGTGAGGAAACCTGCATGCTTCAATTTTGAGGCATGTATTGTACCCACTGTCCATTATAAGTGGCGACGGGCTCACCTCCTGTCACACTAGACAAGAGTATCGGTACTACTGGTGAAACATGGATGTTCTGAGGTTTCAGAATTGACTACCCCCTTGGGGAATATAGTCGTGAGCATATATTCCCCATACAAATAATGACAGTCAAAAAACAAATTTTAGATACAACATTGATTTTTGTTACTGTAGGTAGTAATGAAAAGTCTTTTCCATTTGCTTTAAGGGTCGGCACTACCCTAATCGGGCCAAACACGGTTCGGCGTTCCGACTTTTAAGGATAGTAAATAGCTATATTTCGAAACAAAATTAATACCATCGCTTCTTTAAAAGATGAAGTACAAGATGAACAAAAAAAAATTCAGTAAAATTGTGTAGTTACATCAGAAAGTATTCGAGAATTTCATGTAAAACTCTAGAATAGCACTGCCGCGTTCCGAGTCCTGTGATTTAGTGAAACAAAATAAAACAACAAAATATATTTCTAATCAATGGCAAAACATCAAAGAACACTGTAAACAAATCAGTTTTTCGATACGACTTCTAGTTTTTTTGCAATTTGTTACCAAAAATCACATATTTTTTTGGACTTTTTCTTCATACAAATTACTATGGGCCGTCAATCGTTCGAAATCATTGCGAATAGGCCGGTGACCGGCAACACCCAACCCTGTCTTAGAAGATTAATGAACAAATACATTTTTAGCTAAAGTAGGCAAAGTAGCATAAGCATATGCTCACGACTATATTCCCCGAGGGGGTAGTCAGAGATATTCTGAAACCTCAGAACATCCACGTTTCACCAGAAGTACCGAAACTCTGTCCAGTGTGACGGGGCAAAGGCAAAGTAACTTATGAAAAACCGGGCAAGTGGGTGTCGGGCCACATGCAGTGTAGGGTTCCGTAGTTGTCCGGCACGATACCTATGTGGACTTAGAAGTACATTTTATAAATCAATATTTATTTA
Source organism: Agonopterix heracliana (assembly GCA_963693445.1). Lineage (NCBI taxonomy): Eukaryota > Metazoa > Arthropoda > Insecta > Lepidoptera > Depressariidae > Agonopterix > Agonopterix heracliana. Next base: position 5,776,561 of record OY856326.1, read on the forward strand.
TTCATTACTGGGTACATTGGAAATAATCCACAACACGTTTCGTCACAAGCATGCCACACTAAAAATAGTAATTTTATAAATTGGTCGACTATTACTCGTTAATTTTTGTAACAGAATGTAAGTTTATTACTATTGTTACTAGCAAACTAAGGATTGATAATCTGAAATCATCCTCATCATCGTCAGATATGTTTCAAATAAGAATGGAATAAGAGTGAATTTTGTACCGTAGTAGGTATCTCAAACGATTGACTTCGAAAATCATTTGCACGACAGAATTTTGCGCGAAAAGACATGGCGCGACACAAGACAACACAAAAGAATTTCACAAAAGTTACTTTCCGGGCACTGTTTGGTAGTTTTTGGTTAATTTGGTAATTTATGGTAGTTTTTGAGTCTTTCGGTAGATTTTGGTAAATTTTCGTACCAAAACGTTATTTTGGTAGATTTTCGTACTTTTCGGTAGGTAGTTTTTGGTTATTTTGGTAGTTTCTGGTTTTGTTTGGTAGATTTTCGTACTTTTTGGTCGATTATTGTTATTTTGGTAATTTTTCATACTTTTTGGTAGTTTATGGTTAATTTGGTACTTTTTGGTTCATCTCATTTCATTTAATTTATTTACCTTAAATTGTAGGTAGGTACATAAGTTACAGATGGTAAGTACAGAGTACATATTAGTCACACTACAATATAATTTATAAACATTAAGAAAAAAACAGATTTAAACAATATGTGCCAGACAATAACTTGACTACCACCTTTCACTACTACAGTGAAATTAGTTAAATGTTACAAAATCAGTTCAATGTGATTAGTTAAAAATTATAATAACCTATTGAGGTACAAATAATCGGACTGCAACACATTTTTTTCTACTCAGATTGATGCCTGTTTGTTTACTAATACTGAAGAAACTAATTAATGTCATAGGGACACTGTTCGATTAATAATTCTTTAACCTTCAGATATTTCTTGTCGGCTTTAATGTCCTCTGGTATTTTATTATACACAAGAACAGTATTCGACTTTATTTTGTAGTCCTTTGCATCGATGCTAGTCGGTAATTTGGTACCAGTAGCCAGTAGCTCATTTTTGCGAGTTAAATTTAATCTCTTGCTACGGAATACTACGGGGTATAGTCTCACGATTTTGCACAGATCGAGGATATACAGTGAGTAATTTAAAGTCGGTAAACAAGGATCGGCATGACACCCTTACCGACTGAATCCGCTTACGATTCGAATGCACCTCTTTTGCAAAACAAATATTTTATTGATGTCAACAGACACCACCCCTAGCCAAGCCGTCAAGAACTCTTTTGTTTTTATGGTAGTTTTTGGTAATTTTCATTCTTCTATCAAATATTACCAAAAAGTATAAAAATCTACCAAAATAACCAAAAACTACGAAAATCTACCAAAATAACCAAAAACTAAAAAAAAACTGAACTACCAAAAACTACCAAAACCTACCAAAAGAACCAAAAACTACGAAAAGAACCTAAAGAACTATTGACATTGTACTATTTTTTTTTAATCTTTAACTTCTTGTTAATATCGCTGTGCCCTTTCAGGGTTCATGTACCCACTTAAGCTACTAAGTAACACCTATAATGTTCTTGTGTCGCACAATGTCCTTCAGCGTGACCAAAATTACTGCTGAAATCTACCAAAATCTACCAGTCCTGTTTCAAATTCTACTTAAATTCTACCAAATAATATGTATGTCAATGTTGTTACAGATGGTTAAAATTTAATATAAAACACGTTTTTGAACAAAATAAAAATATATAAATATAATATCAATTTTATCTAAACGCTCATCATTACACATGTTATTTTTGCACTTTTGTATAATTTTTATTGGTTTTCATCACTTTGTAACATGGATGCTTCAATTTTCAAATAAATATTAAATTAGTTCGTCGCTATGCAAGTTTAAAATTAGTACAGTTTTCTGTGTCTCATAAGCAGAGTCCGAAATGTTGGTAGCACTTTTAATATGTCAAAGGGATTGCACGTTTACCGACTTCCGATTGTGTCGATATATGGGTAATTTTTTATCACTGCGGATAACTCCAGCATGTATTCTTCTCATCAAACTGAACAACTTTCACTATGGAGCCAATTTCAAAAGAGCGAAAAAAAAACTGCTGTCCTATACAAAACTGCAGTAGGTACACACGGCGTCTTCTCAGGCTACCCTGTTTGGACTTTGAACTATTCATTTAATTCATTTATTCAGAAGAAGTATATGAAGAAGAAGTGGCCTATTAGAAGTTCAACGCTGCGAATCGTGCGAGAGGGTGCGGTATGTTGTTGTTGTTTCGTCTCACGGCACGCTGCGCCCGCGCCGGCAGCCGCGTCTATGCAGGCTCTCTACCGCACTTTTTTTTATGTTTTATACGTAGCGTGGTTATGGGTATATAGGATGCGTAACCTGATGTGTCGCCGTGTGAACATATTATTCGACTCAAATGTATGGGACAGCTGATTTATTTTCGCTATTTTGAAGTTCGATACATGCTGAAGTTATCCGTAGTGATATAAAATATACCCGTATATCGACATTATTGGAAGTCGATAAACATGCAATCCCTTTGACATATTAAAAGTGCTAGGTACCAAAATTCCAACTCTGCTCAGAAGCCCTCTTTTGTAAAAAAAAAACAACATTAGGCGATATGATTAATATTTGCTGTACTAGAAGTGAGTTCGGTGGCGCGTTGCGGAGAGGTATGGACTCTCAATCAAGAGGTCCGAGTTCGAATCCGCACGGACAACATGCCACGTACCAATTAGTTTTTCTAACTTATGTACGTATTACCGACTGCTCTCAAATGGTGAACGAAAACATCGTGAGGAAACCTGCATATGCAGACGAAGAAATTCTGATGCATATGTGAAGTCTACCAATCCGCATTGGGCACGCGTGGTGGACTAACGCCCAAACACCCTCCTAGAAGGTAGGCCTGTGCCTGGACGTAAATAGGCTGATGATTATGATGATGATGTACTTACTAGAAGTTCCGGAAAACTTGCAAACCCTGCAATCGTTTTCTCAGCCATTTGTATTGCCAGCTTAAATTTTATTAGCCTGAATCCTTGCATTTTTAAATAAATTAAAATTTTCGAATACCCAATTTCTACTAAAATCTACTAAACAATTTTGCCCTAAATCTACCAATAAGAAGAAATCTACTAAAAGTGGTCACACTGATGTCCTTGTGCGCAAATGTTTTTGAAGGCAATCTTTCCAGTTACTGCAAAATTAACTTTTATTCCGTTCTTAAAATATTATATCTGACGATGATTATGATGATAAAAGATTACAAACCCTTAGTTTGCTAATACCAATAATATTAAACTTATAATAATTTCATTATTCTGTTATTAAGTTTTAATTTGTTCTGTTACAATAATTTTAAGTTTTTTTAAGCCTTAGTAATATCATGGTGTCCCATCCCATACAAATGAAATTTTAGTTTAAAAATTGCATTATATGGCGTTATGGTATCGATTTGTAATTATTGTTTACGTAAACGTGTAAATTGTTACTAAAAGTACATGATCAGAATACAAAAAAATCTCATGAGCCTCAGAAAATCAAGCAATTTACGAAGACTGTCACATGTTTTTCTTTGCCCGAAGACTGCCCGAGTTACGGCAGTCGGGTTTCATTGTTTGACGTTGGGCATCTGTACTGTATAGTACTATATAATCTGTGGTAATACTGTGATCTAATTAGTTGGGACCCATCCTATCCTACCACCAGGGGTGATCTTTGATCAGTCACATCATAAGTCCATCACGGTACTGTACTGTTGCTGTAAATGTCAATTTCGACCTACGGCTCTCAAATCCAGATGCTGCAGGAGTATTGCCACGCACAACCAAACATTCATCATTAATTTAATGTGGTAAAATCTGCCTTCCGGTTTATAGGTACCCTAAATTCGATCGGACCTAAGAACCTGCCAGGATAGGGTCGGCCAACCAGACCAACAGACTAGTTAGGTCCTTTAATTCAACGAGGTAAAATGTTCACCAGGTAGGGTTCCCTTTTTCCTTCCCACCAGTAAACGTGCCAGCCAAGCTGCACCGCGCGCTGCAGTCGACCAAGTTTTTTGCAAGAAATTAATTACCAAAAGCTATCAAATTGATTTGTTCATTAATCTTATAACATAGGGTTGAGTGTTGTCGGCCACCGGTCTATTTCTTTTGACAGATATGTCAAACGGGCCGTAGGTAGTGCCGGCCCTTAAAAGCAGTGTCCATGATACATGCTGTCATGTACTACCAATATTTATAGGTACTGAGCTATACAAATTAAATGCTGTGTGCTGTTTTCAATTCAAGTAAAAGAAACGGGGTTTCGTAACAAATAAACGGCACAAATACGATTCGGTCATGTATCGGAACAGCTGTTCCTTCACGCCGTGTAAAATAAGTTTTCATCCTGCAAATCAATACCCATATTGCGCAAAATGTCACTGAAATGCGCTCTTCAATATCACAGTTGAACTTGGAATGTAATGAAATCATGAGGAATTTTGATCTCGATCAACATAAGAGGCACAATGACCAACCAAGTAAAAATTTTAGTATAATTCCCGTAAGAACATTTCACAATAGCAATGCATCAAAAATTTGACATGGCTACATGATTTGCACATGAATATGTTGTGTAAGTCAGCGCAAATTTGTTCATATGCAATTCAAACGATGCACATTTATGGAAATGTCGATAACGAGCCATCGTAAAGATTGGGGCGACATTGCCGACCCGGATTACTTACTCGATTGTGTCCTAGAAGGTAATGGTATTCGATGTCCGCCTTTTCTTCGCGATCTACGAACGTAAGAACGCGAAGAGGAAAACGAGGCACTAGGCATTATTTCTATTATCACTTATTTTCACTAGAATCCAGGCCTAAACAAAGGAGACACCCGCACCAACACCGTCGGCCATTTTCTGTTTAGATTAGATTGGAGAAATGAAACGGGAAATAAGGACTACAGCACATTAGTAAGGGGTGGATCAAAGTGTCAATGTTCTCAAGATAAAACACTAATCACTGAAGCTAAAATGGTATTTGTTAACTCATAAAAATCATTATTCCAATAATTTATGACAAAAATTACAACAGCTAGGGAGCAATGGGCGACTCTCAGCAAATATGGCGGATTTGATCAACATGGCCGCCGCTGAAAGTAGCGACATCTACAAAAGTTGCAGACTTTTTCTTTTTTTTATCATCGCGTTCAACATTTCAAATTTAATATCAACGGTTTTCAAAGTTGTTATAACCAAGAAGTTTGGAAATAACAAAATTAACTACAAAAAAATCATTCGAAACTTGGAAGCACATTGTAGAAGTGCTCTCTGTGTGCTATTTGATATTTAGCTATAAATAAACAAAAGAGAGTGAAACCTACAAAATAAATCGATTTACGTCCCTGATTTCTACAGCCGGGTCCGCTGCGCCGTGTTTGCTAGTAACACGATAACATTGTTCGCTAACCGATTCCCCAACGTAGATGGGCAACTGATTGTGTGCTTCCTGCCAAAATCAAATCGTCCGGCAGCAAAATTGTTCGTCTAAAGGCTGTTCACACGATCGCAAATCCGGTCTCAGCCTAAAAAATGTTTGCGATTTGGCCTTGGCAGAAAGCAGCGATCAGTTGCCCATCTAATGGGCACTTTAGCAAACACGAAAACACGGCGTAGTGGACCTGGCTTTAGCAAACACGAAAACACGACACTGCAGACCCAGCTTTAGCTTTATACCTTGACATCTGTCACGTACGTACATTTTTAGGTAAGTCTCTGTCGCTCTTATTTCTTACGCATCGCTCCGTCCTGCACTCGTAGCATGCTACACGTGATACGGCTGTTTCACGTCTTTTATCTCATTCGTTCGCGCGCAAATAGAAAGAGGGTGAAGGTGTGATAGCGCTTTATCACGGTGTCATACTGCCTATGCTGCCGTCACAGGTACCAAGCTAAAGGAAGTCGACTATAAATGCGGCTGTACACTATCGCGCGAGTTATGCCCCTTCCACACGAGGGCAGGACAGTACTAATAGGCAGGCAGCTTACTTCCTCCACCACCTTTTTCTCTCGACTGCCTTGCAACTGGCTGGTCCCGTGTGAACGCGAGGGGAAGGCAGTTTCTCTGATACTGTGCAGAACAGCAGAGGGCAGGGAGTTTTCTTTTAAACAAGGCTAAAATATTTGGTAAGGACGTAGATTGAGTATTTACTTAAATTCGCTGAGCGCGTATATTGAAAAGAGATGGAGATATGACAAAAATGTATGAGAAATCGTGCCATGTACTTTGTGATCGTGCCTTTGTTTGACTTAGTTGCAAGATTTTGTATGCAATTTAATAATATTTACAATTGAATATCGCATACGCAGAAAGGGACAAACAACCGATTTTTCTCTTGCTCATTCTGTGTAATTAGCGGAGAAGCCTGTCTCGTTTTCGCGACTATTATTATTTTAATGCCCTTTCTATGTGTATGTGTAAGTGAGAATAAAGACAGCGTTTAAACTACGAGAAGAAACAAACTTGGGCCGAGATTCAGAGACGATTATTAAGTCATAGTTCAAACTCCCGTATGTCAAAATCCATACATTTCTACCCTACTTAGCTCGAACTAAGACTAAAAAAATCGTCTCTGAATCTCGGCCTCAAACATTGGCATCAAGGGCCCATTCACTGCAGGACCCCATGCAGAACTGAGACCACATTCACGATCCGATATTAGCATCGGACTGCACGAATGGGCCCCTATAGGTTAGAGAAAAAATGAAAAACTACTGGAGACTACTGCTGTAAGGGCTAGATTCCTTTACCTTTCCGAAAGGACTAAACAACAACAACTGTCAGTACTGTCATGGCCGTCAAGCCCGTCCATTGACATTTCACATATTTGACCGATTGCCTGATTTGTCTGATTGTGATGTGAAATGAAGAGTCCTTCTGCATATTCGTGTTTTTTCTTACGTATTTCCCAATAAAGCTGTATAAAATGGATCTAAAAGAATTTATAGATCAAAACACCTGTGTTTTCTCAATACTAGCTTGTATTTTTCTGACTTTCTCTTATGTAGCAAGCTTGTACGTTTGGAGGTCTACATTAAGCAGGTAATAAATTATTTATAGACCTTGTATTTTAGAATTAGACAGCCGAAACAATAGCCGTGGTTGTCCAGTGGAGAGTAGCCTTGCCTGCCATGCAGGAGGCGATAGTTCGATCCCCGTCCAGGCTCATACCAATGAGTTTTTCGGAATCTATGTCCGACTTGTAACACCACTGGCTTTTCGGTGAAGAAACACATCGTGTGGAAACCTGCATGCTTCAATTTCGAGGCGTGTATTGTACCCATGTCCTGTCCAAATCATTATAAATGGTGATGGGCTCACTCCCCGTCACGCTGCCACTGGACAGAGTTTCGGTACTAGAGAATCTTTCTGAGTTTTCAGAATATCTCTGACTAATCCCTCGGGGAATATAGTCGTGAGCATATGCTTATGCATTATAAATAAATAAATAAACATATCTTGGACATTGTCAAACAAATTATCTAGTCACATTTGAAGTACCAGAATCTAGCCTGTACTTGTATTATAAATAAATAAATAAAATAAATAAATAATGCTCACAGGCTCCCAAACTAGCACTAAAGGCTTTTATTATGGAAACCATACAACAACGGCACAAACATATATAACATCCATGACCGAACCGGGATTCGAACCCAGGACCCTGGTTTGGCAGTCCGGCGTGGTAACCATTACACCAACCGGGTCATCAATTATGATGACTAGACAATGATATAGATAGAATACATATTATATAGATGCAAACATCCATGACTCGGGTACAAATATTCATATTCATCATACAAATATTTGTCCCTTATGGGGTTCACTACCGACTGTGCAATCAGGCTGTCAAATTACATTACAGTACTTCAAGGAAAATAATGGGCATCAACTAACTTCGTGTTCCCAAAGATGACCGACCGAAACTAGGCAGTATTGTATAATGATATAGAGCTGCTTTTACGATTATTTCCGATGCAAATTATTTTCCTTGAAGTACTGTACCATTACATATATTTTATTTCAATGAGGAGTTTTCTGACAGCTAAGCGAGAGGGGTCCGAAGGCGAAAAATGTAGGCTAAAAAGTAAACAAAGTTATCCAGAGGGTATTCTTTCTTCTACCTGTCCGGTAGATGAACAAGAATATACGGGTATGCGACCCCGGATTCCTCGAGCTACTATTGTTGCATTTATTTTCCTTTCCGTGACAATAGTATCCCCCCCCCCCCCCCCCTCCTTTTTATCCTTCTGTATAATGATCCTTTCCCACCTTTTCCCATGCCAATTCAAGGTTGCCGTGCCAATGAATGCGTGGCTAGGGGCGAGCCTAGTCGCAAGCGTGCCTTCTGTCCTGGGTTTGGGTGCCACCCAGGCGTACAATAGCCTTACCCTGGCAAGCGGGGCTCTGCCAGGATGGACGTGTGTTATTTCCCTAGCTACTCGTGGGACATAAATGAGAGTTAATTTAAATAATCTCGTAGGCGGCGATGAAGTTCGCCACTCGTCACGCCATGTGTCACGAAGGGGCGAAAAGCGGGCAACGGAAAGCCGTTTCGCTACGTTGAATGTTCGTGGAGGAATGATAGAAAAGATGGATGAAGTTTGTGAGTTAATGAATATGAGACGAATAGACGTACTGTGTGTAAATGAGACGAAAAGGAAAGGAATCGGTACCTCCACACATGGCTCATATACAGCTCTGTGGTCGGGTGTCCCCGAAACAAGCAGAGGATGCAAAGGAGTAGGGATCATCCTTTCCGAACGAATGGCAGATTGTATGAACGAATATGAATGTGTGAGCCCAAGGCTCCTATGGGTTAGGCTAAAAGTGGGTTTAACAAAGCTTATCATCATAGGAGTGTATGCCCCAGACAACAATACCACACTTAAGGGGATAAAGGAGCGTGAGGAGTTTTGGGAGAGTGTCAGAGAGGTGTTGCTAAAGTGCAGTGATAACGAGAAAGTAGTGATGTTAGGGGATTTTAATAGTTGGGTTGGAATAAAACGGGATGGATATGAGCGTGTTTTAGGTATGTTTGGTGACGAAAGAGTGAATGAGAATGGTATAGATCTTATGGACATATGTGTCGAAAACAATTTGTGTGTGACAAATACATGGTTTTCCCATAAGAAAATTCACACATATACGTGGGAAAGACAGGAAAGTCGAAGTGTGATTGATTTTGTGATTGTGGATGGGAGACTAAAGGACAAAGTTGTTGATACGAGGGTATATCGTGGGCCTAACGTGGGGACAGACCACTACTTGGTCATTAGCCGTGTAGTTGGTCTTTTCAAGCGGTGGCGTCATCGTACGCAAGTAACTACAACTGCGTTAGAAAGAATAAAAGTAGAAAGGTTCCAGGATACAGACGTGAAAGATGAGTACAAACGGAGACTAAAAGAGAAGTTTGAACACATAGATGAAGACTCGGAGCTGAACGTGGAGAGCATGTGGGATATTCTGAAGAATGGGATGGTTGAAGTGGCTAAAGATGTATGTGGTGTGACCAAAAGGAAAAATGGAAAGATATTGACAGCTAATTGGTGGGATGAAGATGTAAAAAAGGTAGTGAATGCAAAGAAGAAGGCATGGCTAGACTATCTAGCAATTAAATCTAACAAAAGAATGCATGGAAATGTGATATCAGAAGAAGATGTAATAAATGTAAAAATGAAGTATAACGCTGCAAAAAAGACAGTAAAAGAATGCGTAGAGAGAAAAAAAGATGATATGAAAGAGAAATCGGATAGAAGGCTGTCAGATAATTTCCGACGTAATATTAAACTGTTCTGGAAACAGATTAAATTAGCTCGGGGAAAATCGGAAATATCAAAGATCGACAGAATTAGGGATGATGATGGATGTATGGTTAACGAAGAAAGTAAAGTATTAAAATTATGGAAGACATATTTTGAAAGTTTGTTTGAAAATGGGGAAATGGTAACACGCGCTGTACAAGCAGATGGGTTGGTTAGCAATAGTCAAAGTGAATGTGATGATGTAATAAGTATGGACGAGATTATGAAAGCAATGAAAAGTATGAAAGTTGGTAAGGCTGCAGGATATGATAGGGTGTCGGTTGAAATGCTGAGGAGCGGAGGGGGAGTCGTAGCAAGCATATTGTTCCTGCTGTTTAATAAGTGCCTGAGATGTGGACGAGTACCAGATGACTGGTGCAAAGCGGTCATCGTTCCACTGTACAAGGGCAAAGGGTCAAAGCAGGAATGTAAAAACTACCGAGGTATCAGCCTCCTCAGTGTTGTTGGCAAATTATATGCAAAAGTTTTGATAAAAAGAGTGTTGTGTAAAACGGAGGAAAGAATCTGGGACGTGCAAGCAGGATTCCGACAGGGAATGGGGTGTACGGACCAAGTCTTCTCTCTACGGGGCATAGCCGAAAAGTTTTTGGCTAAAAACCAGAAAGTTTTCTGCGCTTTTGTAGATTTAGAGAAGGCTTATGATCGAGTGATGAGGAACGAATTATGGTCTACGTTGACCATGTATGGGGTGGACAGCTACTTGGTGCAGGCACTAAAATCTTTGTATGAGGGTTCTAGTGCCTGCATTAGGATAAACGGGGCATACACAGACTGGTTCGACATCTCCATGGGTGTCAGACAAGGATGTGTAGCATCACCGTGGTTGTTCAACTTATTCATGGACAGCTGTTTGAGTAAACTGAAAGAAAGAGAGTGTGGTTTAAGGATGAATGGGTTGCTCGTCAAATGTTTGTTATATGCTGATGATCAAGTTTTACTTGCATCATCGGCAGACGACTTACAGGAGATGGTAACATGCATGAATGTGTCATTTATGAAGAAAGGAATGAAAGTGAATGTAAATAAGACGAAAGTTATGGTTCTCGAACGGGATGAAATAGTGACTGAATGTAAAATTATGATAGGAGATGAGAAAGTGGAGCAGGTAGAAGAATTTGTATATTTGGGAAGTATGTTTATCAGAGATGGTACGTGTGATGGAGACATAGAGAGGAGAGTGAAAGCGGGAAATAGGATTAATGGAGCGATGCACACATTCATGAAAAGTCATAATGTGTCCAAAAAGGCACGTTTGGCAGTTCACGACGGTGTGCTGGCACCAACTTTGATGTATGGCAGCGAATGTTGGGTATGGCAGAAGAGGAATGAATCAAGGATAAATGCTGTCGAAATGCGTTCTTTGCGCAGTATGTGTGGTTTGACTTTGAATGATAGAATACGAAACAGTGTAATTAGAGAAAAATGTGGACTGAAAGAGGATATAGTGACAAGGATTGAAAAGGGAATGCTGAGATGGTTTGGTCATGTGGAAAGGATGAGTGATAGTAGACTGACGTATCAAATATATAAAGCAAGTGTGAATGGAAAAGTCGAAAGGGGTCGCCCTAGACGTACGTATGCAGACCAAATTGGCAGCATACTTAAGAAGGGCCAGATCAAATGTACCCAAAACCGACGAGCGTGTATGAAACGACTTATGACTGTGGAAGAGGCAAAAGAGGTATGTCAGGATCGTAGCCGATGGCGATCAATTGTCTCTGCCTACCCCAATGGGACACAGGCGTGAGTATATGTATGTATGTATGTAAAAAGTAAACAAAAATACATGTCACTGAGTCAGACGCATCCGTTGATGAAATATATGCACATATTTTGCTGCTTACTTAAAATCACAAATTCTTACTATTTAATTTGTATTTTATTATCTGCAAGGTCGCTCGCCCCTGTCTCGTCAACGCCATCTATCAAGCCATTAGGAACTACTTTTTCTTTATTAATGGAATTCTGAAAATCCCTCATTGCATTAACATTACATACAGGGTCCTTCTTAATATGCTGACACTTTTTTAAGGGGATGTTCAGACCATCAAACTGAACAACTTTCTCTATGGGACCAACATCGAAATCGCGAAAAAAAAATCAGCTGTCCCATACATTTGGCTCGAGAAGGTTTGCAGTTTTGTATGGAGGAGGATTTTTTTTTCGCGATCTCGATGTTGGTCCCATAGAGAAAGTTGTTCAGTTTGACGGTCTGATCATCCTCTTAAAAAAGTGTCAGCATATTAAGTTGTACCCTATATATTTTGTTTCAGGGATCATCCCTCTACGATAAAAAGGAGATTCTTCAGTGTGACATGCATGATGGTGCTAGCGCCGTTCTTTGCTCAATTCTTCTTGACGGAGAAGTCTCTCCGTAGAGGGGACGTGTATGAGCAGCTGGGCCTTCGTTTCACAGGATTGATCCAGGCCTCTATTTACCCTCTGATCTTAACGGCTATTTTATTTTTGGGGCCACTGACTATGCAGTTTTTGTCTGGATTATGGAGATTATATTCAGGTAATTAATTACACATTTTCTGAACTGTTATATTGTCCATTCACGGCTCATAGCCTGGCTTTAAGATAACTATACATATACTTTTAAATCTAATTAGTTCGTGAAACTTGAGAAACGCATTTGGTATCTGTTACTAAGTACAATTGCGTGGTAATGACCCGCCGCTCAATCATATGAATTTAAGGCCAATGTCCGCCCGCGCCCGCGTACTGCACGCACTGCACGTACCTTACGCACGATAATAATAATGTTAAGAGTTTTGCTGCGAGCGGTTGTTTCATTCGCGTGGTGTTCGCGTTTGGGCTCCGCCTCTCAACTGTGTTTTTGCTCAAAAAACAATCCTTGAAACATAACATACAAGACATGAGACAAGACAATTTTCCTTTTCCAAGCCTTTGTTCTCCGACTTAAACAACCTTTTCCTTGCTCTAAAATTAATAATTTTTAAACCTCTGTTGGACCCACATGCTTGTTTTTATATTCAGTGGTTCACAGGCAAGTTAATATGTTGTGTGGTGGTGTGGTATGGAACCCTTGGTGCTCGAGTAGCCAGCCTCACACTTGACCGTTTTTTTTTTAAATGAGTATGTTATTAATAAACAAATCTCAATGGTATTGCCTCCTTCATTGACCATTTGTATTTGAAGGGTGAGGAAAGCAAAAAGTATTGGGGGTAACACAAAAGATCCCACTGGGTCGAAGTGTTGCTGGCCTGCCAGCTCCCACAACAAGATAAGAAGATAAGATAATAAACAAAATAAAACATTTCTAGTATGTTGCCCTTCAGAGCCAGTGTTCTGGATGTCGAACTGGCAGGACTGGGTATGGGTGAGGAACCACTTCATGGCGCCGCTGAGTGAGGAGTGGGTGTTCAGAGCTTGCATGATGCCGCTGCTGCTGCAGTGTCTGGCCCCCATCAATGCTGTCTTTGTTGGACCTCTTCTATTTGGGATAGGTGATTTATTTACACTTTATAGTACATATGGGACCTTAATATGCTGACGGCTTCTTAAGGGAATGATCAGATTGTCAAACTGAACAACCTTCTCTACGGACCATGAAAAGTAGTCTCGTGTGAACCCCAAACGTTTTAAGTTAGAAATTATTGTTTCACAATTATAGGCTGTCTCGTTTAGTGATAGATAAGGTATAAATTTGAATGTAAATGCACATGATCAAATGTTCTTATACCGTGACAGAGGGGAAATGCTACCACAAGGCTAGTCCTTATAATAAATAGTCAGACTTAAACTGCAAATCTACTTGAGCTAAATGGGACAGCTAATTTTGGTTTTCCATTTTTATGTTGGTCCCATAGAGAAAGTTGTTCAGTTTGATGGTCTGATCACCATCCTCTTAAAACCGTAAAACCTCAAAAACCGTCAGCATATTAAGAAGAACCCAGTATACCGGATGACTGGGTGTATGTATGTGAGTGAGTGTAGTTTACTATACACCACTAATTTTTAATTAGTAACGAAACTTGAAGGGTGTATTCAGACCGTGAATCCGAACAACTTTCCCTTAGGAACATGGGTCGAAAAACGATAAAAATGTTGGTCCTCCCATACAAAAGTGCCCACCCTTAAAGGTTAAATACTAATTAAAAATTAGTGGTGTACTAAACTTTTCTTTGATTGAGGTTTTAATTATGATTTCTTTTTCAGCCCATTTCCATCACATGTTTGAACAGATGAAGGCAGGGTTTGAATTCAAAACAGCACTTATGATCTCAAGTGAGTATAATTGGTAGGCCAATGGCCTGATAGCCTAGCTAGTTGTTAGTGAACCAGCCTATAAATTCCTAGAGGGGCAAATATTATTCATTGCTATAGATGAGTATGAATATTTGTACCCCAGCCATGGATATCTGGATGATAGAAGTATGGTGTAATTATGTCCTTGCTTAATGACTACTGAAAGGTGAAAGAAAATATCGTGATGAAATATGCATACGCTGAAGAAGAAATTCTGATGCACATTTGTCAGATACACATGCCGAGTTATTAACTTCCGGAAATAGCTTTTAAGTCTGTAATATAGCAATCAATTTTTTCGTCTCCTGTAAAATATGATTTGTGTCAGATAGGAAGGAGAATTTAGTTTTTATCATTGATTTTTAAACTTCTCAGTGTTAGTAAAATGATGGTCACCCTTCTGGCAACTATCGTTTGTGCATTAGCCAACTATTACAACATGGATTTATAGTTTTGTCTCATAATGAAAAACAAATCAAAGTTGACGTTTACACATTTTTTATCATGACTAATCAATGATAAATGCTTAGATCAAAATAAAATTAATGGATAGGCCTTACGCGAACATTTCAAACTAGAAAAATGAGGCAAAACCAATGAAAGGTTTACTTCAATTTTGTATGCAAGTGCCCTAGATTTGACAGATAATGGCGCTAGTTTGTATGTACCAAGTGCACCAGTAGTGTGCTTACCCAATATACATACTAATTTATGAGTGTGCTTCAACTTACCGCGCTTTAGGCCTATACATTAATTTTATTTTGATCTAAGGATAAATGTAGATAATCATGACCTTTGTCCATACCAAAGAAAATGGGTTTGAATCTCGGTTATGTCCTGAATGTTTTGTAGGACCATCGACCTAAAATGTATCGGAGTGACTGGATAAGGAAGGCCGAGGATACAGTTTTGTTGCGCGCTTTGAGAGGCCTATGTTCAGCAGTGGACGATGATAGGCTAATGATGATGTTGTGAAATTTCACTGTGACACTCGTATAATTCATTTTGTAATCCTTTTGTTTCAGCATTCCAGTTTACGTACACTAGTCTATTTGGTGCTTATTCAGCATACTTATTTGTCAGGACAGGTAAATATAAATCAATTGTTTTTTAAATTTTACTTTGTTTTGTGTACTTTCGATCAAAGTAAAATTAATGGATAGGCCCAAAGCGCGTTAAGTAGAAGCACACTACTGGTGCACTGGATCCATACAAACTGACACACTTGTCTGTCATCTCAGTGCATATTTGAAGGAAACCTGTCATTTGTTTTGTCTTATTTTTCTGGTTTGAAATGTTCGCGTAAGGCCTATCCATTAATTTTACTTTGATCGAAGGCCATAACTATTAGAATCAGCCTCTATTCATCCCCAGTACTGGGGCACAGTATCAGAAAGAGTAAATACCTACATACAGTACGGACACCCCCTATTTCGACTTCACCCCATTTGTATGGCAAATGGACGACAATAAGCAGTGTCGTATTCCTATCTCACTCGCACTCACTCAGGATACATGTGCCACCCTCTTGTCAATGCGAACCCGTTTTTATTATGAAACTGTCCTGGGTGTAACGTTCTACCTTCCATGTTAAGAGCTATATAGTCCACTACGCGTGCCCAATATATTCTTCATTCTTGGATGCAGAGGTTTCCTCACAATGTTTTCTTTCACCATAGAGCCAGAAATCGTACACAAATTCTTGAAACCTGTGCGAAATACTAATACAAATCTTTTTTCAGGTCATTTCGCTGCTCCTCTAGTCGCACATATGTTCTGCAACCACATGGGCTTTCCCAATTTCGGCGAAGTCTCTGAATACCCTCCCTTGCAACGAGTACTCATTATATTCAATTTCCTCCTCGGATTTACTCTATGGTGTTACCTTTTAACTTCTATGACGAGTCCAGAAATATATGACAACAGATTGCATTGGGACACTTGAACAAGAGAGATGAATCAATAATATGTTGTAAATGTTTTTATTTTGTGACTTGATTTATTTCTTTTTGACTAATTTAAGTAGTCTAATTAACGTCTAAGTATGGAGTGATTCAAAGTTGACATTATTAATGAAGCAGGTACTTATTTTTAATGCGAGTTGTATAAAATAATAAGAAAATTGTCAGCAAGTATTAAGAGCTAGCATAAAATGGTACTAAGAGTGTGAGTTGATTCAACGGAAAACATTACTGTAACCGGCTTTTGACAGCACATCGGGAAAGAGATATTTGGTGAAATAATCCGGTGTAGTATACAGGGTGTTTCATGAGTAACAATACATTTTTGAAACTCATAAGGGGGTTGTTTAGACCGTCAAACTGAACAACTTTCTCTGTGGGACCAACATCGAAATCGCGAAAAAAAAAAATTTAATCCCATACATATTTTAGCTCTAGTAGATTTCTAGAGTATAGAACATAATTTTTTTTTTTCGTGATTTTGGTATTGGTCCCATAGTGAAAGTTGTTCAGTTTGATGGTCTACACCACCCCCTTAAATGTTTATTTGTAGTTTTGTAACACCTTGTATAAGGTCTAACAAAATCAGCTGAAACAATTTTAAGGGGATGATCAGACCATCAAACTGAACAACTTTCTCCATGGGACCAATATCGAAATCGCGAAAAAATAATCTGCAGTCCCATACATTTAGGTCGAGTAGGTTTGTATGGAACAGCCTACGAACAAATACTTATTATTTGTTCGTAGGGAACAGCTGATTTTTTTTTCGCAATTTCGATATTGGTCCTATGGAGAAATTTGTTCAGTTTGATGGTCTGATCATCCCTTTAAAATAGTTTCAGCTGATTTTGTTAGACCTTATATAACCATAAGAGTTGCTGAAGCTAAGCAGATAAACTGAAGTGTCAGTGGGCGCGGCACATTGCTCGCAAACAAATAGCCGATGTGGCCGAAGAGTTGTAGAGTATCGACCGCGTACCGGAAGGCGCAGCGTGATTACCGTGTGGACCGACGACCTGGCGAAGGTGGCGGAAATTCGTTGGATGAGGGCAACACAGGACTGGTTCTTGTGGCGATCCTTGGGAGAGGCCTATGTCCAGCAGTGGATGTCTATCGGCGGAGATGATGATATTGTCATCTTTGTCTATCGCTGACGCAGAATATGCAGCTACTCGCTTTCCCCTCGTACGATAGAGACGCTCTACAAAACCGAAGATTTAATCTTGATCGAGCATCTCTTTTATAAATAGCCGGGTACTGTACATTTATGTATTAAAACAATATGTACAAAGATTCTTGATTCTAAATAACTAGATGTCCATTTTCATATTTATGACATTCTTTTTTGGGCCAGGATTGCGATATTTGAATCTCATTCGGTGAGCTCAGCAATTGAAAATGTCAAATTAACTGTGGAGATATGTATCTTTCTACTGCTGATTTGACTTTCAAAAATCATACTCCATGAGTGCGATTTTTAAAGTCAAATCAGCAGTAGAAAGATGCGTATCTCCATAGTAATTTTGTCATTTTCAACTGCTGAGCTCACCGAATGAGATTCAAAAATCGCACTCCAGTTCTAAAGAATGTCTCGAATTATTGCCTCACTTCAATATAATTATATCTAGTCACTTTGTTATGGGACGTAATCAGATGGGGTGATTACAGTAGTTTTCTATTACTAATAATAAAAAACGTAGACGCACAGAACGAACGTCTAGGTGTTAGAAGTAATTTTGTGTTTTATAATTTGTTAAATTATTACAATAAGGATCATTAATGTTGTTTTTAAATGCTTAAAGTATTGTAAATGATTATTTGTGGCTTGTACATTTTTTAAAGTATGTTCCCCGCAAATTTTGAATGGGAGCCTCTATTTGTTAATTTCTTATACAGGGTGAAACAGAAAGTCTGGTCACATACATTAGAGTAGAGTAGGTATTACAGTTTTGTATGAAACAACAGATTTCTTTTGGCGTTTTCAGCTTTGCGATTGTCAAGTTGTTCAGTTTGACGGTCTAAACCACCTCTATAATCTTCACTGTAGATGTTTGTATATTGATAAATTGTCATGGGCACCAGCACATTACAAGTTAAGTCACCAGAACTTTAAGCACTTTACTATAACAAAGGCTTTCGTAACTTCATATTCGCCCAGCATTATCTTCATTTATATTTAGTAATCCTAAATCTGAATAAATAAAAATAATATACTTACAAAATTTACGGGGTTCTTATTTGACGAAAACATTTATTTTTGTGCCATATTTTGCGAGAGTTTATTTTGTTATTTAATAAGTGTAACTTATTTGTATGATATTAACCTGTAAGGGTGCGTCCACATCTGGCGAACGCGCTGCGAATGCGCCGTTCGAGCGGCTTGCGAGCTGCAAATTCGCCAGATGCGGACGCACCCTTTAGAGAAGTTTATTCCGAGTGTAAATGCGCGCTGCATACAAACGTAGTCTGGTGATATTTTCAATACTATCCAATTAAAATCAATGACATTTTTCTGAAACAATCTAGAAACTAATCTCTATGTTCGTCATGAAGTCAGATTTTCGTTGAAATATACAGTTTTAATGCTAGGATTAATTTAGAATTATATGGAAATCTTTGAGACACTGTAACTTTAAAACTATGCATTTTATCGAAAATCTGACTTCATGCAAACATAGAGATTAGTTCCTAGATTCTTTCTGAAAAATGTTATTGACTTTAATTGGTTAGTATTGAAAATATAACCAGACTACGTTTGTATGGAGCGCGCCAACGGTATTGTTTAAATTAGGTTGGGATGTTGAGAGATGTCTCAGACCATCATTCAGACAGGGTTTGCATGCATGTGTATTTGCAACGTATTGCCTCACTAGTCAATCGTGTTTGTTTTTTTTATTAAAGAAACATATCAATTTGGCGAGCTTGATATTATTTTAGGATAAAATATTTAGCGGACTAGGCTACCATTTTTTATTGAGAACCATGTCTGTTACCATTTTTTTCTGCTGGTTGTATAATTCCAATTTTTGGATGAGTTTTTCAACAAATGCTTAAATACAATTTGTTGGTAAAGAGTTATAGGAGAATGTATTATCATTGTAAAACTTTTAAAATTTCCAACAAGGGTCATACTTTTTTTTCAAATAAACTATTTACGAGATAATTATGGTTGTCGTTGACAATATTTACTATACGTAAGATACGTAATTACAATAATAACTTCTAATATTGTAATTCAATCTACTTACCTATTTAAGAAAAACTTTCTTATTTTTTGTTTTTATTAGGCGACTTAATAAAAAAGAAACAGTTTAATATGTAAATAATTTATTGTATTATGTACATAATGTTGATTTCAAGCATTCATTCAATACATTCAAGTTGTTACATATATATAAATAAGACCGTCAACACTAAAATGTAAATGTATGCAACACACATGGTCTTTGTAATATAATATGTCTACGAACATATCAATTTAATCAAGTATTTTGCCAATGAACATTTTTGCCACGATGTATAACGCTATTAGATTGGTCTCCTAATCTGCATCGACACGAAATATAAGCAGTTCTAATTAAGCATTATCCTCGGAGATGGATATCCAAAACCAGGAGATCTTAGATTTCTTCCCCTTAATAGTATTGCCTCCTTCATTGACCATGTATTTGAAGGGTGAAGAAAGCAAAAGTATAGGGGCTAACACAAAAGATCCCATTGGGTCGAAGTGTTGCTGGCTTGCCAGCCCCCGCAGCAAGATAAGATAAGATAATTAAGCAGACATATCTTATTTCTTTTGGTGTATTAAGGCGAAATGGACCGAGCCGAGCCGAAGATATACTCGTACGTATGAAGTCTTTCGTAATAGTTCATCCATCATCAAAAATATTAAAACATTACCTGCCCTGTTTTCGTGTCTTTAAAATGTTACCTTGAACTTGATTGTCCAAAAAGTTAACACTGTTATGTTTACAAAACTCATAATGGCAAAAATGTTTAGCGGGATTCTTTTTAAACATATTTTATTCAAAGACCTAATAATAACCTGCGCCTGCGGCATGATCGCGCGATAAAGCGCTATCGCGCCCTAGCTCCCTTTCTTTTTGCGCGTGAACGAACGAGTTAGCAGGCGCGATAAAACGTTTATCGATGTACCATGCCGCGGACGCTGGTGAGATATAAATGTTAAATATGTTCACATCAAGATTAAAATAACAACTATATCTATTAAATAAATTACATTTGCTAAACGTTGATTCAGTCACGTATATCTATCTACATTTTTAAACATTAACATAAATCTATCGATATTAATAAAAATATTATTTTCAAAAATAAAGACTTTATTTTGAGATTTTTTTCTCATGATTGAGCTCCGTAAATGAAATCAGTCTTTGCATGCCATGCGTTTCAAAACAGGGCATAATATAATCAGTGGCGGGCCCAGAAAACTTAACACAATAAGATGAATCCAATGATATTATACCAAAACAAAAAGAACAGAAAGAGACAGTGAAGACTCGAAAATGACCCAATTAGGACGTCTTTCAATAGTCCGCGTCAAGCAATGCTACGAGCGAGACTGCTGTGGCGCGGCACAATTTTACGCGCTATTTTCTATGAAGGTAATATATTTTGTGTAAAATATCATTGGATGAATCGAATGCAAAGCTTTTGCCTCCTATATAAGCCTTAAACCATGCTCGCTGTTTTTGAGTACCTACATTTTATGTCCAAGACGGCTACGCAAACTAAACAACAAATATTTAAATTAAAAAAAATATTGCGACTGCTTATCTAATACTTATAAAATTTATACATAGAATGGACCACCATTAAATATATGCCTCCTTCCCTTGAATAAATATAAAGCTCCACTTGAAGTCTTTAACCGACCGCTCGACCGTTATCTGCCATACCAAATACACCTAAAAATCCCCCTCAGGCATTTTTGTCGTCCCGCAAACAAAAAGCCGTACCCGCCACTGTTTATAAAGTTGTGATCAAGTGCTTACATAACAAAATCATAATTTAGATATTAGTGCAGGAGGAGAGTCGATAAGCAATTACTAGGCACACGTTTCAAGCGTTTATATCAGATCGCTGATATGATACGTAAGATATTTATTAGTGTAGCTCCGAAAGGCGCTCACTTGATTTTGGTCCGCTAACGATAAAAAGAACGCACATACTCTTATAATATCGACTAAGAACCGTCTTACCTTGTAATGAATCGTTAAAATTTGAACATTAAATGTAAGACCGGGACAAGATGAGTGCCAAGGTAACATACTTTTGAATTTCAAAATACTCCACCTGTATGGGTTGAACTACATCACATAGCACCGCATCGCATTTTTTAGAGCATTTAAGATAGACGGAACGCGATCGCACGCTGCCGTGCTATCTTACATCTATCTTATATGCTCTAGCAAATGTCGTTCCCGAGTGACAGAAAAGGATGGAGCGACAAAAAATGCGATGCGGTGCTACGTGATGTAGTTCAACCCTAATGCTTCTGGTAATGTTTATTTTTGCTACAAATTCTCCCTAATGTAGGCTACCCCTGATCACTAACAGACACATGAATTATAGCGAATATTGATCATTACGAGTAATAAAAGAGTATTAAATAAGTATTCATGAACGTTGTTCGAAACAGCTACCGCCCGACTAAAGGCCCGGAAATCCACCAAACTAGAGCTTTTTAAACCACTGGAATTGCAAAATTTTCCTCGCTTGTCAAAATCAAGCTATTTTATTATTGGTTGATTTTACATATCTCCGCTCCGCTTTGGTAGATTCCGGGCCTATAGCTTGATTATTTTAAAGTGGCAGACCAGTGATCCCAAAATTAGGTAAAAAGAAATCATTGATTGTAATAATGTCCATCATGGGATAAGATAGGCTACATCAGCCATCTATGAGCACACCAAAACGATGCTTCAATAACCTACATACATACATACATATTCTCACGCCTGTCTCCCACTGGGGTAGGCAGAAACAACGGAACGCCACTTGCTACGATCCTGACAAACCTCCCTAGCTTCCTCCACATTCATTAGTCCTTTCATGCATGCTCGTCGGTTTCGGGTAGATCTGACCTGGCCCTTTTTAAGCACGTCGCCAATTTGGTCCGAATATGTACGTCTAGGCCGTCCCCTTCTAACATTTCCACTTACGCTTGCCTTATAGGTTGCACTCGTTAATCTGCACTCATCCATTCTTTCCATATGACCAAACCATCTCAACATACCTTTCTCTATCTTTGTCACTACATCCTCTTTCAGACCACAACGTTCTCTGATTAAACTATTTTTCAATTTGTCCATTACAGTTACACCACACATACTTCTCAATGAGCGCATTTCCACAGCGTTAATCCTACTTTCGTGCGTCTTCTGCCATACCCAAGATTCACTTCCATACATCAATGTTGGGACTAACACTCCGTTATGAACTGCCATCCGTGCCTTTTTGGACACGTGTTGACTTTTCACAAAAGAATGCAGAGCTCCATTTACCCTATTTCCTGCTTTCACTCTTCTCTCAATATCACCCTCACACTTACCGTCTCTGGTAAACATGCATCCCAAGTACACAAACTCATTCACCTGTTCCAATTTTTCATCACCTATCTTAATACTGCATACAGTACGTTCGTCATCATCATTCCTCTCTAGCACCATAACTTTTGTTTTACTTACATTCACTTTCATTCCTTTCTTTTTAAAAGACTCATTCATGCATGTCACCATCGCTTGCAAGTCATTCGCCGACGATGCAAGTAGAACTTGATCGTCGGCGTACAACAGACATTTGACCAGCAACTCATTCATTCTTAATCCACATTCACTCTCTTTCAGCTCTACTAAACAACTGTCCATGAATAAATTCAATAACCTGCCTCTTTAAAAGTCGCCAGTTAAGCGTTGACAATGATAGAGTAGTGCCACAGCAGCGCACTGCACAGCGCTGGGCTTCATGACGCCTGTATCGGCCTGTTGGGAGACTGGGGCACTACCACGGGCACCGGGGTGGCGTCCAGGTGAAACAAGCCTAGAAGGTGACCTTCAGTTATGCGTTGACAATGATAGAGTAGAGCGGCCTGTTGGGAGACTGGGGCACTACCACGGGCACCGGGGTGGCGTCCAGGTGAAACAAGCCTAGTAGGTGACCTTCAGTTATGCGTTGACAATGATAGAGTAGAGCCACAGCAGCGCACTGCACAGCGCCGGGCTCCATGGCGCCTGTATCGGCCTGTTGGGAGACTGGGGCACTACCACGGGCACCGGGGTGGCGTCCAGGTGAAACAAGCCTAGTAGGTGACCTTCAGTTATGCGTTGACAATGATAGAGTAGAGCCACAGCAGCGCACTGCACAGCGCCGGGCTCCATGGCGCCTGTATCGGCCTGTTGGGAGACTGGGGCACTACCACGGGCACCGGGGTGGCGTCCAGGTGAAACAAGCCTAGTAGGTGACCTTCAGTTATGCGTTGACAATGATAGAGTAGAGCCACAGCAGCGCACTGCACAGCGCCGGGCTCCATGGCGCCTGTATCGGCCTGTTGGGAGACTGGGGCACTACCACGGACACCGGGGTGGCGTCCAGGTGAAACAAGACTAGTAGGTGACCTTCAGTTAAGCGTTGACAATGATAGAGTAGAGCCACAGCAGCGCACTGCACAGCGCCGGGCTTCATGGTGCCTGTATCGGCCTGTTGGGAGACTGGGGCACTACCACGGGCACCGGGGTGGCGTCCAGGTGAAACAAGCCTAGTAGGTGACCTTCAGTTAAGCGTTGACAATGATAGAGTAGAGCCACAGCAGCGCACTGCACAGCGCCGGGCTTCATGGTGCCTGTATCGGCCTGTTGGGGGACTGGGGCACTACCACGGGCACCGGGGTGGCCTCCAGGTGAAACAAGCCTAGTAGGTGACCTTCAGTTAAGCGTTGACAATGATAGAGTAGAGCCACAGCAGCGCACTGCACAGCGCCGGGCTTCATGGCGCCTGTATCGGCCTGTTGGGAGACTGGGGCACTACCACGGACACCGGGGTGGCGTCCAGGTGAAACAAGCCTAGTAGGTGACCTTCAGTTAAGCGTTGACAATGATAGAGTAGAGCCACAGCAGCGCACTGCACAGCGCCGGGCTTCATGGCGCCTGTATCGGCCTGTTGGGAGACTGGGGCACTACCACGGCCACCGGGGTGGCGTCCAGGTGAAACAAGCCTAGTAGGTGACCTTCAGTTAAGCGTTGACAATGATAGAGTAGAGCCACAGCAGCGCACTGCACAGCGCCGGGCTTCATGGCGCCTGTATCGGCCTGTTGGGAGACTGGGGCACTACCACGGACACCGGGGTGGCGTCCAGGTGAAACAAGCCTAGTAGGTGACCTTCAGTTAAGCGTTGACAATGATAGAGTAGAGCCACAGCAGCGCACTGCACAGCGCCGGGCTTCATGGCGCCTGTATCGGCCTGTTGGGAGACTGGGGCACTACCACGGGCACCGGGGTGGCGTCCAGGTGAAACAAGCCTAGTAGGTGACCTTCAGTTAAGCGTTGACAATGATAGAGTAGTGCCACAGCAGCGCACTGCACAGCGCTGGGCTTCATGACGCCTGTATCGGCCTGTTGGGAGACTGGGGCACTACCACAGGCACCGGGGTGGCGTCCAGGTGAAACAAGCCTAGTAGGTGACCTTCAGTTAAGCGTTGACAATGATAGAGTAGAGCCACAGCAGCGCACTGCACAGCGACGGGCTTCATGGCGCCTGTATCGGCCTGTTGGGAGACTGGGGCACTACCACGGGCACCGGGGTGGCGTCCAGGTGAAACAAGCCTAGTAGGTGACCTTCAGTTAAGCGTTGACAATGATAGAGTAGAGCCACAGCAGCGCACTGCACAGCGCCGGGCTTCATGGCGCCTGTATCGGCCTGTTGGGAGACTGGGGCACTACCACGGGCACCGGGGTGGCGTCCAGGTCGCACGCGGTCAGCAGCCGCACCAGTTCGTCAGGAGAAGGACCACCGTCAGCTACTGGAGATTCTTCGCCTTCCCCTGGAATGATTTAGTAATTTAATATGGATGTTTAGTTTCTTTCTAGCTAGACAGACTGCTGAAGAAGGTAGGGAGGTCAGATTTATCTGTGAGTTACGTAAAAATTGATTTAGGCCATTTTTATCGCTTACAGCGTTCTTTCTGAAAAGGGCTCGAAGAATAACTTAGTATAAACTCACCGCTGCCGTTACCAACGGGTTGTGGAGGTTTAGCGGCTTTGTCTATGGGGGCAGTGAGGTCCCACATCTGCGTGGCCCCGGAGCGGTGGCCACAGAGCAACAAGCGTCGCGGCCGCATCGCCCCCTCGCACTCGGCCACGGTGAAACACGACACAGACGAACCGTCTACTGATCTTATTGTGCACACTCTGTGAAAAAAAGACCAAGTTATTTATCTTAATTGAGAATTTTCTTCTTTCGCTTCAGCATGAGCTATACATGACAATTACTCATGTTGTAGTGGAAATATTAGCCAGTCAGCAAATTTCGTATCGAGGCTGCCAAGGGTGCTCTAGACGAACTCTCAATTCAGAATTTGTATTTTTGTGGAACTGGCTGTAGGAAAAACCTTATATGGTCTAACAAAATTAGGTGAAACTATTTAAACCCATTCGTAGCCACAATAGAAACAACAACAAAATGTCACAGAAGCCACCGTGATTTATTGTAAACATGTATTTTTTATAGAGTTGGTGTCGGCTATAGCCGTCAATGGCTCTTAAACCCCAAATAATATGTGTCGGCCAAAAATTTTGTAGTCGGCTTGTGCCGTTAGTGACTGCGAATGGGGCATGATCAGACCATCAAACTGAACAACATTCTCTATGGGACCAATATCGAAATCGCGAAAAAAAATCTGCGGTCCCATACATTTAGGTCGAGGAGGGTTGTGTGGAACAGTAAAGTCCCATAGAGAAAGTTGTTCAGTTTGATGGTCTGATCATCCCCTTAAAATAGTTTCAGCTAATTTTGTTAGACCTTATATATTCGTTATTTTTTTAATCTATTCGAATGATTACCTCTTTCCATTAGACGCTAGTCGCACGTACATTGTGTCGGTGTCTGGTACAACTTTCTGTATAAATATTTGTTCCTCATCTTGTTCCCCGTAAGGTCCTGGAACGTCAAGCAACATAATAAACAACTAATATTCTGACCAATCAATAATAAACGAAAATATTTTCAGTCTATCGGTACGGCATGGTGAGACCATGCAAAATTGTTGCCGAATCCTTTTGTATGAAGTATATATTCGATCCGTAGAAAGAGAAGGTACTAGAAGGAAGTACGTGTCTTGTCATATTCACTCAGTAACAGATGCACATAGCAAATTCGCTCTAGTTAAAAAAGGAGATCGCTACTTATTGCTGTCCTTATCGACGTAACCATCTTTTTTGTTCTACGACGGCTATCTGACTCCGGAGTCCGACATCTATTCATACAAATTGTATAGGATTTTATGACTATCGCTGTCATACGCGGTTATACTGATGTTACGTCTACCAGCGTAAGCGAAAAAAATAATCTTAGTCTATGATTCGATCTTTTGGGTAAGTTTGTCTATGGTGTAATATAATTTTCCGAAGAACCTATAAACATTGCCACATCATATTAACTTACCGCAGTCATTATGAGCCTGTGCAGTGGGCGCTTCCAACGCGAGGACCTTGAAGGCTGCTTTGGGAGTGGGGCCCGGCTGGGTGGAGATCATCCCTCTGAACCGGGTCACCCGCCACGACCTCACGTGGTTGTATTCACTGCATACTGATATTAGGTAGTTTTCTGACAGCGATACCTGGTGGGGAAGTGAATATGCCATACAATATTTAGTAAGTTATAGCTTGTAGGATTACAGCGCCCTTTGCCCTGCAGTGGGATTGACATAAACCCTTGCAGGCTTTGGCATACACCCCGTCAATGAAGAAACGATAAATATCGGGTCCTTCTTAATAATACTCACGATTGAACATGAACAACTTTCTAAATGGGACCAATGACGCAATCGCGAAAAAAATCAGCCGTTCGATATAAAATTGGAATCCTATTCGAACAAAATGTGTGGGACAGTTGATTTTTTTTCGCGATTTCGATGTTTGGTCCCATAGAGGAAGCTGTTCAGTTTCATTGTCTAATCATTCTTTTAAAAAACCATCAGAATATTAAGGACCCAATATATCGTAACCGCCATTATACTATCTCGCCCACACATTATCTCTATACTAGCAAGGTGCTAAGCTGTGGTGGTCCAGTGGCGAGTTACCTTGCCTGCCGTGCAGGAGGCGATGGTTTGATCCCCGTCCAAGCCGACTCGTACCAATGAGTTTTTCGGAATTTATGTACGATTTGTTACACCACTGGCTTTTCGGTGAAGGAAAACATCGTGAAGACACCTGCATGCATCAATTTCGAGGCGTGTATTGTACCCACTGTCCATTATAAGTGGCGACGGGCTCACCCCCCGTCACACTGGACAGAGTTTCGGTACTACTGGTGAAACGTGGATGTTCTGAGGTTTCAGAATATCTCTGACTACCCCCTAGGGAAATATAGTCGTGAGCATAATGCTAGCAAGGTGTCTTATACTATACGTGATGGTCTGATCATCCCCTTTAAAAACCGCCAGCTCAATTAAGAAGGACCCTTTATGTCTATTATCATCCTCCTGAACCGGGTCTCTGCTATGAGAATGTGACAGTACCTTGGTGACGGGACTCTGATGGACGGTGAAGGTCTGGAACAGCTGCGGCCCGTGGCCCACCGTCTCCGGGTGTTGGACTATCACCCGCACGGAGCCGTATCTAGTCCCGTACGCTATCATCCTCCTGAACCGGGTCTCTGCTATGAGAATGTGACAGTACCTTGGTGACGGGACTCTGATGGACGGTGAAGGTCTGGAACAGCTGCGGCCCGTGGCCCACCGTCTCCGGGTGTTGGACTATCACCCGCACGGAGCCGTATCTAGTCCCGTACGCTATCATCCTCCTGAACCGGGTCTCTGCTATGAGAATGTGACAGTACCTTGGTGACGGGACTCTGATGGACGGTGAAGGTCTGGAACAGCTGCGGCCCGTGGCCCACCGTCTCCGGGTGTTGGACTATCACCCGCACGGAGCCGTATCTAGTCCCGTACGCTATCATCCTCCTGAACCGGGTCTCTGCTATGAGAATGTGACAGTACCTTGGTGACGGGACTCTGATGGACGGTGAAGGTCTGGAACAGCTGCGGCCCGTGGCCCACCGTCTCCGGGTGTTGGACTATCACCCGCACGGAGCCGTATCTAGTCCCGTACGCTATCATCCTCCTGAACCGGGTCTCTGCTATGAGAATGTGACAGTACCTTGGTGACGGGACTCTGATGGACGGTGAAGGTCTGGAACAGCTGCGGCCCGTGGCCCACCGTCTCCGGGTGTTGGACTATCACCCGCACGGAGCCGTATCTAGTCCCGTACGCTATCTCTATCCAGTTGCCGCATAGATCTGTGAACAATTTTAATTTTACTTTGAATTAAAAATTAAAAAATTGTTATATTCTCAAATACCGGAAACATTTACAACACATTGGAAGTTGTATTTTATCAATGCAGTAGGGTGACTACTCTGCCACGCCCAGCAAAGCGACAAAACGCGCCCATAGCATGCGTTAAGTAAAAAAGACAGTGAAGTATTAGGTGAAATGATGCTCCAATTGATGGTAGTATAAAGAGGTTTATTCAATACGTTCATCGATATTTATAATGAGTAGGTATCGCTGATCCAAGTAATATGCGTTTATGTAGCGGTAAACCAAAGTGTTACTGCTAAACACTAAAACTAGCCTTTTGCTACGTTACCATATTACAACAGAGGCACATCTCGATGTTTCTTGTTCTGTCGGGGGTGGCATGCTAGGCCAGTGGGCCTTTAGGGTTCTCTGACTACCCCCTCGGGGAATATAGTTGAGAGCATATGCATGCTTTACAAGAAAGAAATATTATAAATTACTTACTAGTTTTAGGTGTGAGATATACAGATATAGCAGTGATCGGCTCTTGATTGGGGTCCTTATAAAGTTGTGTAACAAGCAGATCGTTGTCCTTCATGCGCAGTGGAAACTTTTGCATATCTAAATATAAAAAACAAAAAACACATTTAATTAACATCAGCAGAGAAACAGATAGATTTTAAACGTAAACGGTCACTGAAATGCAACATTAGGTCCAGTCAGTGATTAGGTGGGTAACTGCACGTTAAGTAGTTGGTCCCGGATAAATCCGTTAGAACCGGTAGCCTATCGCGGCGGCTTGAAAACATTCTGATAATGAGTTGACTTGTTTCCACTAGCAGGTCGTATTAGGGCTGATCATGATGCTTACATTTTCTAGCTGTGCGTAAAAGTGTCACAAATTACGTTTTAAAGACATCCATGCAACGAGAAAACCAAGCGCACGCATACATAGATGCGTACTGTGGCGATCTCGGATCGTAGTGTTAGCTCACCGATATAGTTGATGGCGCCGGTAGCGGTGCCGAGCAGCAGGAAGGAGCCAGCGGTGTCGTAGGTGGTTAGGTGGGCGACGTCCTGCGTCTGCCAGTGCTGGGTGCTGGTGTGCCACACGCCTGCCTTGCTCCGGCTGCCGGCTCCACTCAGCGCTACCAGCTGCGGGCCCACGAACAGTAGGTGCTCTACACGTACACCGAGATTAAATGTACCTGAAAACAATAAACAATAAAAATAAACTAATATCTTGAAGATTGCATAGCATAGCATAGCTCACGACTATATTCCCCGAGGGGGTAGTCAGAGATATTCTGAAACCTCAGAAGATGCACGTTTCACCAGTAGTACCGAAACTGTCCAGTGTGACGGGAAGTGAGCCAGTCGCCACTTATAATGGACAGTGGGTACAATACATGCCTCGAAATTGAAGCATGCAGGTTTCATCACGATGTTTTCCTTCACCGAAAAGCCAGTGGTCCACATTGACGATAAGCTGTGTTGGACAAAACAAATCGAATCAGTAACCAGCCGCATGCGCAAATTGTTATTCATTTTCAAGCGATTAAGATCCGCAGCAAATGATAGTATAATTGAGATGTTATATATCGCCCTATGCCAATCGGTGTTAAACTATAGTATTGTAGGCTGGGGCTCAGCAGGTAGTACTCATCTCTTAAAACTGGAACGTGCTCAGCGAGCCGTACTAAAGGTTGCATATCAAAAACCGTATCGCTAGTACTGAGGTTCTGTACCGTGACCTCCAACTACTTACTGTGAGGCAGCTATTCCTACTAGCTACTGTGCTAAGATTCCACAAAAATGCTCTCAATACCCTGTCTGCTACACGCTCGACTCGATGCCTAAAATGGCGAAGTCCTATCTGTAGAACATCGTTTGGGCAAACGTCGAACGAAAAACTCATTGGTAGCTAGCGGCTAGCTATGCCCAGCATGACGTCACTCCCATCAGCGATGTTGCCTCTTAAAGCAAGTCGTAGCTTTTACAAAGACTGCAAAAACTCACCAACTAACGTCCTCCTGACGGGTTCACTGTGAGTGGAGAATGCCCACAGCCTCACTAGCGGCCCGCTAGCTATGCCCAGCATGACGTCACCCCCTGCAGCGCTGTTGCCGCTCGAGGCAGCGCCGCCGCCCGTCTTAGCGTTTAAAGCTATTCTCTCTATTACAGAGTCTTGTACTGGAGATTGGAATACCACGTACCAGCCGCATGAGTCCGTTAATCTGAAATGTGGAGTGTAATTATCAGTGATCGGAATGTCGGGGCATTTTTTGAGCATACAAGTATGGATACGCCTGAATTTCCCGGAAATATCCGGATTTAATAAATTTGGATAAAATTTCACGGGGTTTACTGGGATTACCTATTTAGATGTCAAGAGACGTTTTTTTTAAATCAAGAGTATTAGCAGCGCATACTAGAGGCCGCGCCTTTGAAACACGCCGCCTGGTACTTTTGACATGTACCGCGCTTAGGTAAATATGTTGACCGTTATTAAACAATGATATTAAGTAACTAGATTAGTAGTTAGGGCACCAAAGCGTTGCCACTTCGAAGATGTCTGCAGGCTTCTTTGACTTCAGTTCAGGCGTTTATCTATAGTGAGCGGACATATCCGTGACGTATAAATTAAGCTACCAAAATGGGGAAATGCGCCGTAAAAATTTGTAAATCACAGTCGGAAAAGAATAATAAAGGAAGTGGTGTTACTTTTCACAAGTAAGTTTACTATATTTTGTCAAAATAAAATTAAAAAACTAAATAAATTTTTCACGCATTGTTTTTGCCATCAGTGTTGCAAGTAAATACGATTTTGATTTACAAACTTTTACGGCGCATTTCCCCATTTTGGTAGCTTAATTTATACGTCACGGATATGTCCGCTCACTATAGATAAACGCCTGAACTGAAGTCAAAGAAGCCTGCAGACATCTTCGAAGTGGTTTGGTGCCCTAACTACTAATCTAGTTACTTAATATCATTGTTTAACAACGGTCAACATATTTACCTAAGCGCGGTACATGTCAAAAGTACCAGGCGGCGTGTTTCAAAGTCGCGGCCTCTAGTATGCGCTGCTAATACTCTTGATTTAAAAAAACGTCTCTTGACATCTAAATAGGTAATCCCAATAAATCCCGTTAAATTTTTATCCATATTTATTAAATCCGGATACTTCCGGGAAATTCAGGCGTATCCAAACTTGTATGCTCAAAAAATGCCCCGACATTCCGATCACTGGTAATTATGTATGGAGTAGATTATTATTATGTCTCTGTAAAAGGTAGGCCTTCCAAAGCTCGGGCCGTAGCACAGACCTTTGGAAAGCTTGCATGGGGACACAGGTCCAACACGTAGAGGCCCGTTTGAGACACTTTTATCTAAATGCGATGGGATGCACCAATCGTGGTATATCTCTGAATGCATTGTGTAAATGCACCTACAGACATACCCATTAGGTTCAGAGACTATTGTAGAAATTTTATTATTATCATGGAACACTTATGCCAAGCCACACAATGTGGTGCGGTGCCGCAGCGGCGTTCATACAGAAACCGGACAAGTGCGAGTAGGATACAACTGCAAATGTAAGTATGTAATCGCAAAAAATAATTGTTATGTGATATAGCTACATATTAACGATTTTCAGATTGTTGACTTGTGCTGTTTAGACATTGCTTCTTGCCAAATGACATGATTCTAACGCAACCATACATCTATCCATGAAATGACAGCGCAGCCGCATCATCCGCGCCGATGTTTTCTAACAAATTCCACGAGTGGCGCCGATTAGTGTGGGTAGCGGGTGGCGGACCTTGAGTCATATTAGTGCTTCTATCTCGAGATATTTGCACTCAAAGTTAAAAACAGAGCCTTTAGTTTAGTAAAGGTACCTTGTTGGTAGTTGAAGCATAATTTCTGACAAAACGGAAAACGGGAAATGTAAATTAATAATTTTCCGTTTTCTCTTACTAAGCTTACCTATAACCAGTGACGAAATGCGTGTAGGCAACAACAACCCAATTATGGTGAGCCTTTATTATTTGAACCTTCATACTGTCCGTCCAGGCATTTACTGTAAAAGAATAAAATTATTAAAACATTACAATGGTTCTGGTTTTTTTTTTAATAGAGAAAACGATGGGCTAAAAATCTAAATGTGTGAACATTATTTATTGGGAAATGACAAAGAAGATGCCAGTAATCAAAGAATCGGAACTATGATAGTAGATGATAGCAGATAGGTAAAAATTCCTACGCCAATGGGATTATGTGAGTCAGGTGTGAGTATAAGAGAATAAATAAAGACGTACTTTCAGGTGGACGAAGGCCTTTGTGACAATCTGCGTTTCCAAGCGAAGCTGCTCTTGAATGCCCTCTCCCGCATCGACTGGTAGAGAAAACGTAATGGTTAGAAGTGATGGCGTGATGACGTAATGTTTTAGTGCGCAAAGCTGTCTCAGGCATAGCTGCCACTAGCTTGCTTATACATACTCTAACGGTGGCAAAAATATTATTATGTCATAATTATTTTAAAATCCATTCAAGCATGATTGTTGGTCTTCTTTGTTTGATATTGTACTTTCGCGTGGCGCATTGAGTAGACAGGGTGAAATTGATATCTTTAGCCTCCTTTTAAACTAAGAGTCTACCCATCAAACTGAAAAAAACAACTTTCACTATGGGACCAAACCAATCAAATAACCATAAAAAAATCTGCTGTTCCATACTAAACTGCAGTGTCTTCATGACTCAAAGCAGATATTTTTTGGCTCCGATCTGTTTGCTCCCTTAGTTAAACTTGTTCAGTTAGATGGGTAGACTCTTAGTTTAAAAGGATGCAAATGATATAAACTTCATCCTGTATGATTCAACAGATTTACACCAACTCTTCAATCTTATATTGAAAGCGATCCCTATTTCGTAGCAGAGCAAGCAATAATTTATCTTATCTATGAAAGATTAAGTTCTTTTTCTTGAACAAACCTCAATTGGTCCTGGGAAGGTATCCGGCCCACAGTGCGTAGGTCGAGCGAAGAGTTCCTAGAGTGAGTCCTATTGGCTGCCACCTCACTGTTGGAAGCCGTCGAGTTCTTACGAGAACAACTGCTGCCATTTCTACCGTTGCTGCTATTTGGAAGTTGTGTGTTCACTGTAACATAACTTTATTTACTGAGTATCATCAGCTAAAGTGCCATTAAGTAGACTTAACACTTGTCGCGAGCACCAGGTCAAAATAAACCTTCATTCGATTTGTGTGTGCACCTCTATCGCTAGTTGTGTGGAACCGGCCTTCAGGACCTGTTTATTTTGTGCTTTCGGCAAGTGCCGCGTGTCGTGGTGTTCTGAAGTCCATCTTAGAGTAATTCCACCAGGCATTGACATGCCATCAACTCGACAGAAGAAGAAGAAGAAGAAGAACAACAATATAATGAATCATTGCATTCATGTTTGTACAGTATTGCTTAGTAGGTACTGACTTAATTGATTAACTTATTAAAGTAAATATAACTATTTTCAAGCAAGTCAAAGTCAATAAAAAGGAAGTTCGTTTATGCATGTACGTACACATACATAAACTCACGACCATAATCCCTTTCAGGGTGGTCAGAAGCGTTGTTACAATTACAAACAAATCTACAAACAACATTTTTGAGTGTGGAGTTGTAACAAGGCTCAAGAATGTACGTAAGTTGGTTAAAATCTGTCCTACCCTAAAAACAAAATCATTGCTATGCCCTTGACATTTACCAAAGCAGAGTTTGTCACAAGTTAATGACATCATCATGATTTTTAAATAGATTTGAAATATCCACACATAATTATTTATTTAAATAGAGATAAACATTTAAGCTTTGTTTGATAAGCAATATTTTAACAGACTGATAAATGTTATCTAAAAGAAATGTTTTTATTTTGATATCAATTAAAATGCTCTACCAACTGGCTTTGTTCAAACTGCCTGTGATTTATTCAACACCATAGACAGAGTTTATAATAGTCTTACACTAATTGAAGCTTAAACAATGCTCTTTTTAAACCCCGACGCAAAAAGAGGGGGTGTTATAAGGTTGACGCCTATGTCGGTCTGCCTGTCGGTCTGTCTGTCTGTGGCATCGTAGCTCCCAAACGGGTGGACCGATTTCGATGCGGTTTTTTTTAAATAGAAAGCTATATTTTTTCGAGTCTTCTTAGCTTGATTTCATGATAATCGGTTCAGTAGTTTTCATGTAACTTTAAAAATTATGAAATAACATTAAATTACAAATTTACAAAACCCCAACGCCAAAAACAAACATTTAAAAAGTAAAAAATAATTCGGTCATCTATTATTTTTGATGTAAGCAAATGTATGTTTTACTTCTTAACTCTCTTTAAGATAGCTTAGGTCAATTAGATATATGTACATAAAGTACATAAGTAGAAAAACGCATATGGTATTTGTGTGTGCTGATTGCCTGATTCTGACCTGGATCCTGACTGAGTGTCCATAACTCGCCGCACTGTTACACCAATTCCGCTGGCTGACAATATACTAAAATCATTGCAAATAACTTACATGGTGGTGGTAAATATCCATAAAAGAGTACATCGCCGCACGAAGAGTGATTCATTTCATCGCACAAAGCCAGTCTTCTGCTCAAAGGTAAAATCCCAAAGTAATCACACTCGTGTCTTAGAGCCCTTATGTTCACATTGTTAAGGTCTATATCTCTGGTTCTGAGGAAGTTAAGGATAAGTCCAAATAAGTTTGGGTCTCTGTCTATAAATATGGCTCCATTCTCGTCTCTGACTGTTGGTATTCTGCCACTCAGTAGGGCTGTGAAGAATGTGTCGGGAACCCATGTTAATGTGTGCCAGGATGTGGCAAATCTGAAATGATGACAATAGTGTTATAATATAATACATAATAAAGCATAAGCAGCATAAGCATAAGCATATGCTATGCCCGTCGCCACTTATAATGGACAGTGGTTATACATGCCTCGAAATTGAAGCATGCAGGTTTCCTCACGATGTTTTCCTTCACCGAAAAGCTAGTGGTGTTACAAATCGTGCATAAATTCCGATAAACTCATTGGTACGATGGACGGGGATCGAACCATCGCCTCCTGTACGGCAGGCAAGGTTACTCGCCACTGGACCACCACAACTTACATAACAAAGGTACATAAGGTTTTAATCTCTTTATTATTGGATCTATCTATCTTTACATATAAGACAGTTCTGTGACTGACTGACAATCTTCAGCCTAAACCGCTGAAGATAGAAACACAATTTTTTTTACGGAGGATGCAGGCGTGCACTAAGAAAGGATGTTTCAAAATTCTAATTTCATGCAGGTGAAGTTACAGGCAAAAGCTAGTTCTTCATATGTATATACTGGGCAGTTGATTAATTCCACAAATGGACGTACTCACAGACATGACACAGTGACATGAATCAGTGCACAATTTTTTTACATATCTACTATTCGCAATCACGGATAGTGGATAAATAATAATAAAAAAAAATGTTTTAATCTGTAGACAATACATGACGGTCAGAAACCTTAGTCCAACTAATAAGATAGGGCTTTTAGCATTTTTTAATGCTTCTTCGAACTCTCAAGACAAGTGAAGTAAAATTGAACCCCATGTATACAACGAACACAATAGGGAAACGGGAAGACCGTTTAAAAGAAGGGAAGATGAGACACAAGCTTACAGTTTGTTCTAACTGGAGAGATGTCAGAGATAGGAAACAAGGGGAACATGTTAGACAAGGCATTTGCTAAAAGGCACACTGAGATGAGAGACACCTGTAGCTACAAAATTTTATTACAATACATTAACTCTTATCATGTGGGCAATCCCTGGTGTCAGAGTTTATTCAAACCGCCAGCAGGGTGAATGGCTTGTTGAATGATTGGTTTCAGGATGACAAATTGTATAGTTGTGAATGATTGCATGCCTTTTGAAAGAACAAACCTTGTGTGACATGAGAAGAGACGGACAAAATGAGACTGTATTTAGATTTGTGACTATTTGGTACCGGGGCCGGTTTATTACAAGATTATATGGTTTAGGGTTGAGACACATCTACCAACGGCGACCGACGGCTGGACCATACAAAAATGGCATTTAGCATGGGAAGCCGTCCACTGTCGACGACGGTGGACGGCTTCCCAATTACTTGCTGTCATTATGAACATATTCATGCCGTGATTCATAACTGTGAATCTGCAGTTCACAGAGGTACATTTTAAGATTTATAATGAGTTGAATGTCTGCTTCATCCGAACAGTATGATTCATCTGTTATTAAGGTTATTGTAATTGACAAATTGATCGTGACCGATGAGTAGGGTGGCAATTGAAAAATGGGGCTCAGTCAATGCAAGTCAAAGTTGCTTTTCTTGTCGTTAAGATTTAAAGTTTCACACGAAGTATCAAATAGCATGACGTGCCGGTGGGTAAGTAACACAAGCAACATGTAGAATTAGCACAGTAAATAAATAACGACCCATATAAATACGAACAAAAAGTCGAACTTTCTAATTCTTACTTACCTAGTGCCACCTATGTTTAAGTTCACAATTTCTTGGTAATTTGACATTTGCAATTAATAGGTAAAATTATAAAAAAACTGGAAGTAAGAACGGTTGCACTGCAACGTGTAATTTTATAGAATTTATTTTATTTATTCTATTCTATTCTTAATTAATGGCGTTTCCTTGTTAGATTTCGCCAGTGTCAAGTGTTGAGGATATACTCATTAGATATTGTACGGTACAATAGGATATGGCGATCTCAAAGCCCCGTTTTTAAACAAAAACACACTAGAAACCGCCATAAAACGGCGGAGCCACGTGGCTGTCAAAATCGCAAGCCGACGAGACGTCCTCTTGCCACCCCCTCAGCCACGCCACTCCTATTTTATTTATAAAATCATCGCAACTCGACAGACACAGAACCGAAGTAAACGGAGCAAAACGTCAACACAACAGCTGACAGCTGTCAAACTTTATAAACGTGTTGCCATTTAGAAAAAAAAATCTGGCCATTCACTCTCTTGCATGTCGGTCACGATGAGGATAGGGGAACAAATTATGGATCTTTTCTACAAGTATTTAACGAAATTCTGAAATCTTTTTGTTTTTACATATCAAGCTCATAAAACAGTAAACTCGCATGACTTCTTTCGAGTCTTTCGACGGTGAAAATCACATTAACGTCCCCATTACACTTTACACGTTGGTCTAGCGCACTACGATCGACCGACGGCGACGAACCGATGGTTTTGACCATACCATTGATTGGTGCGTACTGCGCTGGGCCCTCAGAATAAAGAAATTATACTTCCCTTGGAAAGTGTTGTATCTTGTTCCATTATGTACAATCGATAATTTTAAATTTTACTTTACAACACTAACAAACATTTTTGGCACTGGCAACTTTTCAAAGAGAGACGTGTCTGTCCGTCACTCATTCAGAAAAGTCAATTTTTGTAAAATCGAATTGTTGGAACTGATGTATGAAAATACAATTATTCTGAACATTTAGAATAGTAGCTGGTACTATCGGTCATCGAAATGACGGAAACCGTCGCAGTGAAGCCGGTGCCGGTCCGGAACAAAGGGCTATTTAACAACACAGCCGGCTTCAGCACGCTTATCACGGTGACCGTATTGTCACTGGCCTGGTTGGCCGGTTTTGCATCCCGGCTTTTCGCTGTGATACGTTTCGAGAGCATCATTCACGAGTTCGATCCATGGTAAGCTCTTTACGGTCTAATTGGAATCTTATCGTCTGTCGATAAGAGTCAATATCGTATATTCGTGTTTCAGGTTCAACTACCGTTCCACAGCCTATATGGTGCAGCATGGGTTCTACAATTTTCTGAACTGGTTTGACGAGCGCGCGTGGTACCCACTGGGTCGTATCGTTGGGGGTACAGTGTACCCCGGCCTTATGATCACATCGGGCACCATACACTGGATATTACATGCCATGAATATTCCTATTCATATTAGAGATATATGCGTGTTCTTAGCTCCAGTATTCAGGTATTTAATAATTCTATTCTATTGTTGAAATATTTAAACAAAATTGTCTATGGCACATTGCAAAGAGGGATGGACACTCGGTCATAAGAGTCTGGGTTCAAATTAGCATGAATGTACTAATGAGTTATTCTAACTTATGTATGTACCTACCTACCTAAAACCGACTACTCTCAAATGGTAAAGGAAAATGTTGTGAGGAAACTTGCTTATGCTTGCATACACTGAAGACGAGATTCTGATGCATGTGTGAAGTCTACCAATCCGCATTGGGCATCCATGGTGGACTAATGCCCGTACACTCTACTTGAGAGTAGGCCTGTGCCCTGCAGTGGGCTTTATATAGGGTGTCCATTTGAATTTGTTACATATTAAAGAGACCATCAAACTAAACAACTCACTATGGAGCCAACATTGAAAATATGAATAAACATCAGCTTTTCCATAAATTTTAGTTGATGTTTTCTATGGTACAACGAAAATTGATTTCCTGATTTCAGTATTTGTTCCATAGTGAAAATTGTTCAATTTGGTAGTTCGAAGCCGCCCCTTGAATATGTAACGTATTAAGTTTACAATATTGTGCTATTTTGCTGAACGTCCAAAAAAAAAAAGAAACGACAGATTGCATAATGTAAAGGAGATAAAAAAAAAAAAAAAAGTTTACAAAGTATTCTTACACACACTGTATAGGCAAAATACAGGGTGTAAATTTGAATGTGTTTAAGCCAAATCTGGATGCAATTTAAGGCTGTGATGACATATGCATGAAGAACAATGTATTTTCTATTGTCTGGAATTACCGCATACAAAGTGTTAATGATCAATAATATTTTTTGTAGTGGTCTGACGGCCATAGCCACATACCTATTGACATCGGAGCTGTGGTCCAGAGGAGCCGGGCTCTTCGCGGCGTGTTTCATAGCTATCATTCCCGGCTACAGCAGTCGGTCTGTGGCAGGGAGCTATGATAATGAAGGCATCGCTATCTTTGCGTTACAATTCACATATTACCTATGGCTAAAGAGTGTGAAGAGTGGGTCAGTTTTCTGGTCCGTTTGTACTGCTCTGTCGTACTTTTACATGGTGAGTTTGTATAATTTTTTTTTCATCTTCACTTTGATATTTTATTTTCCATGTAGTCTTTTCAAAGAAAAACTTCAGTTAATTACATTAACTAGTCCAACCCCAGTGGAACATCTGTGCCTGATAACCAGGGAACGGAATCTCATGGCAAAAAATTGAAATGTAATAGAGATGGGTCATTGTTTTTATCATGTTTTCAGGATGTCAATACTTTTTTAGTTTTGATGTTCATTTTTTAATTTTCACTATTTATGATGAGATGCCACACTAAGGGCCTGTTTCACCACTTCTGAGTAAGTTCTTGTTAGCTTATCCGATAGATAGTTTGACATATTTTGTATGAAATTATGTCAAAATATCTGTCGGATAAGCTAACAAGAACTTATTCAGAAGTGGTGAAACAGGCAGACAGTGGTGAGTTTCGGTACTACTGGTGAAACGTGGATGTTCTGAGGTTTCAGAATATCTCTGACTACCCCCTAGGGGAATATAGTCGTGAGCATATGCTATGCTATGCTATGCTATGCTATGCTATGAAACAGGCCCTAAATAAAACAAATATCTTTTTCTTATCTATCAATAAATTCTGATAACTATCGCGACTTGGGAAGTTTACCCTATAACCCCTATTATGATAATTGATATCTCTCACTTTTACTATCTTTAGATTTCCGTACTGTATTGCAATGAAACATAAACTATGTCATGTCTAACTAAAAACAATAGATAGAATATAGATAGCTTGAATACTCGATAAAAAACAATGACCAATCTTGAGGACATTTCAGTTCTAGATTCTGGTATGGTACTTTAAATGTGACTAGATAATTTGTGTGAAAATGTCCAAGTTAATTGTTTTGCCATTAGATTCCGTTCCCTGCTGATAACAATTGTTTGTCTATTGTGTCTGATATACAGGTTGTAAGAAAAAGTATACAATGGATTGTATTCGGTTTGCACTATATGTGGTTTAAAGGTTAATGATACTTTTTCTTACACCCTGTATTTATAAGGGCTTGATGGAGAATAAAGAAATCAAAACTATTTTATGAAATAAATGAATAATAATCATGACATAAATAGGCTATTTGACAACTAGCTAAATCAGCAACTCTTTATTGGACATCAAAATGTGTGCTTTGTATGGACAATAATAATGCGTACCTAATAAAATAAATAAATACAGACTTCTGTCGTCATTTACATTTCCATACTTTTAAAGCTTATCCTGTTATTAAAAGTAGTATTTAAGCTAAAGAATTGCTGAAAATATGAGTTTTGCGCTATGAGGCAAGCATGTTCTTTTTCCGATAAGAAAATAATTTTATATATTAAGGGCCTGTTTCACCACTTCTGGGTAAGTTCTTGTTAGCTTATCCGACGGATAGTTTGACATATTTTGTATGAAATTATGTCAAAATATCTGTCGGATAAGCTAACAAGAACTTATTCAGAAGTGGTGAAACAGGCCCTTAATGTGGTTAAATATCCTGTTATGCTACGAATTTGCTTTATTCGTAACTATTATGTGCATTTTGTTTGTTCTGATATTCATAGGCAAGTACTACTATTATTAATAACAAATCTGCCGAAGAATAAATTTTAAAACTTTTTAGTTTGATCAGGCTTCCAAAAGCACTTACTGATTTTTAGAGATCGGATATTTGCATGCATATTTATCTAAAGTTCATGTTTAGCTATGCAATTATGGAAGCAGCTTCTTAAAATATTTTTTTTAAATAAAATATCCCAGGATGCAGGGAAATCTGGGAATACATAACTAATCGAATGCATAGTATAGAAACGACTTTAAAAAAATTATTTAACTTAAATATAAAACAAAAATTTCGGTACAGAAATGTGTTCCACAATAGACAACATCTCAAGTTTATGTAAATAAATATACATATGATTATCCAATCTCTACTGATTACTATTAAATAATTATAATAGTATTGTATCACTATTAAATAATTTTACTACTTTCGAGAGGAGAGACCAGGTCTTCCAAAGGAATAGACTCCTGTCTCCCTTTACATGTCAGAATTTGTTATAATTATGGGAGATCTTATCTATTATGGTTACTCAATACGTCCAAGATCTACTCAGACCTAGGCAGTAGTTTCTGAAAATCATCCATCCATGTATATTTTAATAACTGCCTCCGTGGTCTAATGGTTAAGAGCATTGGGATCTTGACACGGAGGTTGTGGGTTCGATTCCCACGGGGGGCACCTAGTGAAATGTCACTTTGTGCGTTTTTCCCCAGTTGGTTAGGACATTGCAGGCTGAGTCACCTGATTGTCTGAAAAAAAAGATGATTCCGTGCTTCGGATGGCACGTTAAGCTGTTGGTCCCGGCTACTATCTCTGGTGGTAGTAGTCGTTACATAAAAACCACGTCAGAGGCCGTAAGGCGGTTTGAATAAACTCTGACACCAGGGCTTGCAAGCTTGCAACCTACTCGATAAGAAGAAGATCCATCCGTGTAAAAAAATACATTCAATTCAGAATATTTCCCTCACAAATAAAACATTGTCCAGGTATCAGCATGGGGAGGCTATGTGTTCATCATAAACCTGATCCCGCTGCACGTATTTGTGCTACTCATCATGGGACGGTTCTCGCAGCGACTGTTCGTCAGTTACACCGTCTTCTATATCATCGGCCTGCTGTGCTCCATGCAGATTCCGTTTGTTGGATTCCAGCCGATCCGGACTAGTGAACATATGGCCGCTTCTGGTGAGTTCATTTGTTCTGTTGACTATCATGCCTTGAGTATTCTAATTCTATGGCACTCCTTCTTTTAAAAAAGTAGCATTTTGTTGTTGCAAAATATATTGTATTGTATGTAGATGTATGGTATATTGTTGTCTAGTCATAATTGTACAAATCTGGACTAGATTCTGGTATGTTAAATGAGACAAGATAATCTGGGTAACAATGTCCAATATATTTATATATTGGTATAGGTTCTTAAACGAATAGAGTTAATATAATTTTAAAATAAATTTAATAACAAAAGTTACGTTTATCAATAAATTTATCAGCAACACATTTTTCCTTACACTTTTAATTACATACGGTTCTATTTAATGCTTAATTGTGTTGTTTAAAAATACGACAAAAGTACTTGTAAAACATGAAAACTCTATGAGTTTAATTGGTCACTGATAAGAACGAATTACCTAGGACGTGCCTAGGACCATGGCCGCTACTGACCCTCGTTAATTATTGCATCCAACATACCTTACAAAAGTACACATATCAAATGTTACTATGCATTGTAGTGTGTGATAAAGATCTATAGAAAATGTTTCCGTAGGTAATGTAACGCAATAAAAACGCAACAAACATCTGGAATTGCATGTTACATTGCTCCATTGTGTTGAATGATTTAAAAATATTTACATTCAAATAATACTTACTAGAAAAATATTGTCAACAGTTTTTACATGTCTACATTGCGCAAAGACATTATTCTTATTTTAACACACCCACACACACAAAAAACAAAGTGTTATGAAAAATATAAAGTAACCAATACCATGGGGTCCCATCCCATACA
This sequence comes from Agonopterix heracliana, assembly GCA_963693445.1. Taxonomy (NCBI): domain Eukaryota; kingdom Metazoa; phylum Arthropoda; class Insecta; order Lepidoptera; family Depressariidae; genus Agonopterix; species Agonopterix heracliana. Next base: position 5,819,991 of record OY856326.1, read on the forward strand.
AATGAAATTTTTGTTAAAAAAATGGCAATATATGGCGTTATGGTATCGAATCGTAATAAATGTTTACGTAAAAGTGTAAATTGTTACTAAAAATACATGATCTGACTACAAAAAAATCTCATGAGCCTCGGAAAATCAAGCAATTTACTTTGCCCGAAGACTGCCCGCGTTACGGCAGTCGCGTTCCATTGTTTGACGTTGGGCATCTGTACTGTATAGTATTATATAATCTGTGCCAATACACACGAATCGAAAAAAAATGCCTGCTTGATAAATCAGACAAAATACAATCATAATATCTGAATTTTTTATTTTAATATGGGCTAAGATAAGATAAGCTTAAATCCACTTGATGTTCATATTTTTTTCTATCAGGCTACATTAATTGGGCCATGTATTACTGAAAGCATCATCATTAGCCTATAGACTTGTCACTGCAGGGCACAGGCCTACCCTCAGGCAGACTGTATGTCCACCACGCGTGCCCAATGCAGATTGGTGGACTTCACATACACATCAGAACGTCTTCTTAAATTTTCGATTCCTCACGATGTTTTTTCCTCCTTCACCGTTTGAGAGCAGTCGGTAGGACATAAGTTAGAAAAACTCGTTGGTAAATGGCATGCTGGGTTGTCGTCCGTGCGCATTCGAACCCGGACCATTACCTCTTCGCACCGCGCCTTCGACGCTCCTTACTGAAATAACTAGGGTTTCAAAGGTTTCATAATCTGTTTCGATCATCAACAAAATTATAAGTATCTTTTGTTTTTATTGTTCCACTTCCAGTATATATAGGAAGAAAACCCTTTTGGCGGTATTTTTCCAATGTCTAAAGACAATCCTTTGTCATGCATGTCAGTAGACATATAATAATTTTACATGTCTACTTCATAAATGTTTCTTGTTTTAAAAGCAAACAAATTCGTCTCACGCTGCTATTGTTTCGCTACGAACACAGACCTAATTATGGTGCATTTTCTAAATGCCTGTTTAACATGATAAGTGGAACTAATAAGGTACCTACCTATTTAACATAGAAGTATGTAAAGTATAGTAAAGTTTTAAACAGCTGTTGTAATAATAAGGATTTTTATTAATTTATGTTTTGAAATGGATAAGAACATTCAACTATTGTCTTTTTGGCAAATTTCAGCTACATTTGCGTTGTCTATTTCCTACCAGTACAACAAAGCCAGTTTTTTTTCGAATATGACGAATACAGCATAGCTCAGGAAGCGGTTACTGCTTATTGAATATGGGGGGACCATACCAGTGACGGTGATAGGGCAACCGAACCAGTGATACAACGAGATAATTGTCATGCGCGCTCGCTTTCGCTTAACAAAGACAGGCACATCACATTTTTGTCGTTTTCTCGGCGGTGCCTTGGTAGGCCCTCTAGTTAATTTATGAATCTAATATCTATTTTCGTGTGTGTACGTATAAGTGGCAAAGGGCGGGGCATATTGCTCGCAGAACTGACGGCCGATGGGCCAGAATAGTTCTCGAGTGGCGACCGCGTACCGGAAACCGCAGCGAGGGTAGGCCCCCCACAACTTGGACCGTCGACCTGGTGAAGGCGGCGGGAACCCGTCGGATGAGGGCAGCGCAGGACCGGTCGTTGTGGCGATCCTTTGGGGAGGCATATGTCCAGCAGTGGGCTTCCATCGGCTGAGATGATGATTATGATATCTACCTATGGGTCATATTTCATCCTAATCCGTTCACCTGTTTATGGGTGATTGAGCTTTCACATTTATAATATTATTAGTTAGGCGTATGGATGTAAGTGTTATGTCAATTGCCTGATGTAGGTTCCTATTTAAAAGCTACACTCTTGTCGGTGGAGTATTCGCCAATCTCAAAGCAGAGAAAGAACGGAAAAGAGAGTGACTGGATTGACGAATACTTCATTGACAATAAATAAACAATTTATCATAATTAATTGTTATAGGTGTGTTCGCACTGCTGATGGCCATCGGTGCTCTGAAGTACCTCCACAGCCTGAACCCCAAGGGACAGTGGAAGCAGCTGCTCATCCTCGGAGGCCTGCTGGCTGCCGGAGCCGTCTTCCTCGCGGTCGTGCTGCTGACGTATATGGGCGTCATTGCGCCTTGGAGCGGACGGTTAGTTTATACAATTATCTAGCTTTGAAGGGTAGGACGTCGTAAGCTTAAAAAGCCGCTCCGTCCCAATGCGGCCCGCCGCCCTAATTTATGTGCTTATCTTCATAGTAGCCAACGAATCAATTAACTTATTTTCAAAAGTTATGATTTTAATTTTGCCTGGTTATACACCAAGATAGTTAAAATATCTTTTAGTGGGTCACTAATGTTTTTCAATCATTCAATTTAACACAAAATAAAATAGAATTACTAAAAACGAATTAGGCGATTTACAAACATACATTGTAAATGTATAAATTTGTAAACCTGTGTTTTAACAATAAAACGTGTTTAATTTGTGAAACAGCTTATTCTTAATGTAAACTTGGATGTTTAGTTATGGTTAACTCGGAAAATAGGTCGTCTATTACATAGTATTATAACGCGGTTAAAAGCCTTTACAATGTTTCACTTTATTTCATTTAAGTACTTACAGTAGGTATTTATTTTTTGAGAAATTCTTGTGTTTTTATTGATGAGTGCATGAGTACCCCGGGACGGGGGACTGAATACGGGCATTTCCATTTGTATATTTATTAGATTTAGTTGCTCTCTAATAAAAACGGCAAAAATCTCTACTATTATAAAACTAAAGATGAAGATATAAAAAAAGTTACGATATGTTTTTTAGGTGTTCCAGGCTCTAATCTACCAACTTTTTTGATTTGTTGTCTCTCTGTTTGTTTGTTCGCTATTCTACTACTTTTTGTGTTTACCTCGGTACGATGTCGGGAAACCGTGAGGACGAAGTTGCAGAAATACTCTAGTTTATTATAAACCGCCCGCGATTTCGTCAGCAATGGCTCGTCATCGTAGCGAGATTTTTTATACACAAAAAGTTTCATCAAAATCGGTCAAGTATTTTTTGCATGATGCAACAAACGAACAAACAAAAATCTGTGATTTGGAGTCGGGGACTCCTAAACATCGTATCGTAACCTTTTTGTAAATATCTTCAATGTAGACACTTCTTTACAGTTTTATAATATTGTAGATATGTAACGTAACGCAATCTTTCAGGTTCTACTCCCTATGGGACACAGGATACGCCAAGATCCACATTCCGATCATAGCGTCAGTCTCCGAGCATCAGCCTACGACCTGGTCCTCTTTCTTCTTCGACCTTCACGTCCTCGTCTGCACCTTCCCCGTGGGCCTCTGGTACTGCATCAAGAATGTCAACGATGAAAGAGTTTTTGGTAAGTTTTAAAGAAGCAGAAACCAAAGAGAATGTATGACAAGATGTATTAATCTAGAAGAAGCAGAAGGGTGTACAACTGGGTGGGTCTACAACTGCCAAAAGTGAAGGTCTATAGCACAGTTTATGTATCTATATGGTTCTATATATGCTGATGGTTTTTTAAAGATCAGACCTAAAACTAAACAAATTTCTCTATGGGACCAACATCGAAACGGAGAAAGTTTTTAACTTGGTTGGTCTGATCATCCCCCTAAAAAACTAAGTATAATATAGTTAATATTATTAAGAAGACCCTATACACAGTTGTGAATCATGCGTTGCGTGCGGGGGAAGCGGGTACTGGTCAGTGTCATTTTATCCCATTACCATTCTACAATTACGTAAATCATAGGCAAACTCGTACAATACCAAACCATTGTGCGCCTTATTGGCGCCTTGTTGACATGGCGTGGTGATTTGCGTGTGACTTAGGAACCTCCCCACAACACCTTTTATACACTTTGTTCTTAGTCTCTATTTACCCTTCCGCAATATTGGCGTGAGTTTATGTAAATATTTTTCTCCTAATTTTAATGTCCAGCTATAAAACAGTCGCCAAGTATAAACCAGAACTAAAAACTAGAACTGTATCAAATTGCATGAAATTACTAAGCTGCATGTTATTGCCTTGACGTTTTCATTTCATAGCAATCATTGTGAATCAAAGAAAAATTATGCATTATTTACGTAGAAATTAGCTCTTACACTTACAGTAACTGTTTCTTTGAATAAAGTACTGCAATATGTAACCTGATTACACAGTGATGGGATGGGACTGAGGTCCAAAAAATAGTTTTCTTTAGAGTGCTAAGAGTTTTAAATCTGCATAACATAAATTCCAGAGCATAATCTAACGGCAGATCATTTGTCCAAATTGATTGGATTATTGTGCTGTAGAAGTGAATGCAACCTTAACCTAATCTTATCTCACTGATCCCAACTTTTCCCACTTGCCATCTACGTCGCTTAGCCATGCCTTGGAAAATCTGTTAAAAAAATATAGTAGCACCAATTAGAATTAACATAGATTCAGTAGTTTTCACGTGTTGCTCGATAAACAGACAGACAATTGTTACCTTCGGGGGCAGTCGGTAAAAATAAAATAAATAAAAAACGTTTGGGTTGACAGATGTTTCTCCAGGAGCGCGATTTTTGAAACTCATTCGCTGAGCTCAGCAATTGAAAATGTCAAAATTACTATGGAGATTATGGTTCTGCCTACTGCTGATTTGATTTTCAAAAATCGCACTCCTGAAGTATGATTTTTGAAAGTCAAATCTGCAGTAGAAAGATGCATATCTCCATAATAATTTTGACATTTTCAACTGCTGAGCTCACCGAATCAGTTTCAAAAATCACACTCCTGGTATTCCGAATATTTCATCAATAATAATTATTTTTAATACGCTCACACACATTCCTTTTACAGTTTTAACATGTAAGTATCGATTGTTTACAGTGGCGCTATACGCTTTAAGCGCGGTGTACTTCGCCGGTGTGATGGTGCGACTCATGCTGACCCTGACCCCGGTCGTGTGCGTGCTAGCCGGGATAGCCTTCTCTATCCTCCTGGACCTGGTGCTGAGGGAGGACGAGATTCCGGTGCCGCAGGTCGAAAGCGAAGAGTCGAAGAGCCTTTATGATAAGGTAGGCTATTAGAATGTATTTAGGAACGGGTTAGCCGTACGACACAAGCGATTTTTGAGCGTATAGGCGTTGACGGAACTATATCGTCGCAATATCGCCGCGATATTTCCGAGAACAATAAGGTCGTGGCGGAATTGCGGCGATGTCGCGGCTTTAACGCTCGATATACGCAAATTTTTGCACCCGTATTTTTGGACTGTTTTAGTAGTTTATTCCAAGGCCTCTTTGTACAGAAACACGCTTAACAGTTGGCGCGATAACGCTATATCGCGCTGCCATGCTGCCATGCTGCCGGAGCTTCGGACAAACCGGTTTTAGTCTTCGAAATATTGATATCAAGAGATACCTGCATACTTGCGTACTTTATTCGAAATTGTTACCTAATTGGCTTGTCTCATTACCATTTCCCATGGTTACAAATCATTTGTAATGACTCATTACAAATGATTTGTAACCATGGGAAGTTGTGAGTTATTCCCAATACAAGCAGTATCATGGTCGAAGGGGTGGATCTTAATTTAGATTATGCGAAAAAAAAAATGATGTAATCAAACATTTGCATATATAGGGTCCAACTTAATATGCTGACACTTTTTTAAGGGGATGATCAGACCGTCAAACTGAACAACTTTCTCTATGGCACCAACATCGAAATCGCGAAAACAAAAACAGCTGTCCCATGCATTTGGCTCGAGTAGGTTTGCAGTTATGTATGGGACAGCAGATTTTTATTTCGCGGTTTCGATGTTGGTCCCATAGAGAAAGTTGTTCAGTTTGATGGTCTGATCGTCCCCTTAAAAAAGTGTCAGCATATTAAGAAGGACCCTGTAAATTTATAATCTACTTAATAAACTGTACTGTTACTACCAGGCGGGTAAAGTAAAGAAGCGGGCGCACTCTCCGCCGCCCCAGCCCGCCGACAACGGTCTCGGCATGAACGTGCGCTCGGGCACGCTCATAGCCTTCATGATCCTGCTGATGCTGTTCTCGGTGCACTGCACCTGGGCCACTTCCAACGCCTACTCCAGCCCTAGCATCGTGCTCGCCAGCTATAGAAGCGATGGGTACGTTGGTTTTTATTTAGTTGGTTTAAAGAATGATTGTGAGTTTAAAGAAGCTTTGAACTCTGCGTGCTACTATTGAATTTGAAATGTCATGATTCGGTAATATTTTTTTTTATTTGTTTTTTAGGGATACGTAGTCAAAATTGATGCTGTAGTGAAGTGCAGTGTAGGAAAAAACCTGTAACACAAATATTAACATTTATTTTCAAGTCTAACTAGATAGGGTTTACCCTTAGATATAAAATTAATTTTACATAGAACTTATGAGAATTTGTTATAAATCCAATTATAATTTATTAAAAGGGTAATTTTAAATTGTTAACGTGTTTGCAGGTCGCGCAAAATCCTGGACGATTTCAGAGAGGCATACGGTTGGCTATCACAGAACACAGCGGAAGATGCCACCGTCATGTCCTGGTGGGATTACGGCTATCAGGTAATTTCAACAATTTTGTTCTTTTAAGAAAGTATAACATGACACCCATAACAATTATCCTTTCATGTTAGCATGAGCTAAAAGGAACACAATGCGATGCTGTATGTGTAATGTACGACACATTCATTTCTTGGGGTGGGACCTCATGATCCCGCATATGCGTTTTTTGCGGAATCCATGTAATGGGCACATCGCGAACGTATCGTATCGATACTTTGAAAATCACAAATAGGACATGAATGTTTTATCCCTTTTTGAGTCCCTGAGACATCAGCTTCTTTTCTATGCAAAATATTAAAAACGGTCAAACAGTTTGGCGAGAACTACTGACAGAGATTATCCAAACCAATTCCCAAAACCACAAATGGAATAAATAATGCTCAAAAATATAGTCTATTGCTCAAAGCAGCTATGCTCCATTTCTTAATGATTCACACTTACTTAGAAAACAATAGTATCTACATTATGATACAAGTGAGCAAAGTTGGTCATTACATCCGAGGCGGGGATTGCATCCGAGTCGCCAGGCGAGTGATGCTAGTTAGCAGAGGCTGTAATGACCAATGCTCACGCGTTTCATACGACATTTTTCAACATACTTGCGAGGAAAAAGATATAAAATTTCGTAAAAAACAACAATTTTAGACCAATATTTGTGGAAAATGGCGCGGGGCGAGGCTTTTTTTTTTTATTGGGAAGCGATGGCTTTAGCAACATTCAACCAACGACATTTTGTTGCAAACAATCTAATATTAAAAGTTTAAGTTTAAGTTTAAAAAGTCATTTATTGCCTCAATTTTTCTTACAGTCTAAGTACACAAAAAAGTATTATTAAGTAAAAACGTTATAAACTTAATATTTATATATTTATAACACAAATTAATGTTAATTTGCTAACTGAAATAAATTGTTTGATGAAATGAAGCTTTTATGTACTTATCATATTTTAACTAAAACTGAATAATTTATTCTGAATAGTTTTTTTCGTAAAAAAACTCTTTGCTGAGATTTAAAAACAAACAATAGAAAAAAAGTAACATTACCGCACTAGTGTGGGAATATAATCTTTTTTGCACGCGTGTTCTATAAGCTGCATTGTGTACCTAAAAGCGGTGCAATAAGAGCCACTTTACGAGCAAGTATGTTGAAAAAGACATTATTACATCTTCTCTTTACTTACTTTACAGATAGCGGGAATGGGAAACCGTACGACACTAGTAGACAACAACACCTGGAACAATTCTCACATAGCGCTCGTTGGTAAGGCGATGGCGAGCAACGAAAGCGCCGCGTACGAGATAGTGACAGCCCTGGACGTGGACTACGTGCTGGTCATATTCGGGGGGGCTATAGGCTACTCGGGCGACGACATCAACAAGTTCATATGGATGGTCAGGATCGCGGAAGGGGAACACCCTAAGGATATACATGTGAGTGTCTTGAGATAGTCACATCCCTTGATAGCTCGAATTGACAAGGTTATTACAGTAGTACCAGGTTTATAAGACTTACCGATGTACAGTCAGCAGCAAAAAGATGTATGCCTCCTCATGCAAAAGATGTATACACTTTAGTACTACGCGTAGCACTAAAGTGTATACATCTTTATACTACGACGTAGTAAAAGTGCATCCATCTTTTTGCTGCTGACTGTACCTGCGCAGTTGACAAAAGACATTGCCCACGTGACGAATTGTATTCGTTTCAAATCGTTGCGTAACTAACAAATGAGTATAAGCAAAGAACAAATACAAAATAAATATGATAGCTAAAATTATACACAAAACAGGAAAAAATTATATTCCTAAATTTTAACCACTATTTTAGCTATTTTAGTGTACAGATAATTTCCATTTCATTGGGTAGTATGAACTCCCCAAATGGAAATGGAAATTATCCCTTTCTGCAGTGGGATTTCTAATAACATTCAAATTTGCCAGTTTTGTATGCGAAACGCGATTGGGCAATGCCTTTTTATAACGCGCGAAATTATACAGACCAATCAGAATGTGCCACCATTAATCCATTGCTGCGATTGGCAAATTTTTTTCGCGCCCTTTTCGCTACTATCCGACTTTGAACCCTTTGATTACTAAATCACTTCGGGTTTTGACGGTGACTCGGGTCTGCTCTGTGCAAACGAAGATTGACGAGCGGAACTATTTTCCTGGTCGTACTGTGCTACGTTTCTTTCTAAGTTTCTTTCTTACTGATTTCATCCTCAAGATGTATTGGATCAATATAGCTTCTGCCAATTGCCACATATCTTCAAGCGCGTGGAACTATAATGTGAGAGCGAGACAGCGCATGCTAAGCGTGGTTCTAGCACATGAATAGATGTCTCTGCAAGGCCGCACAGGTAGCAAGCTTCATACAAGCGGGTCTCGCACTTCCGCTAGACATAATATAAGTCTTTGCGCTAGACCGCTAGACCCGTACCCGCATTAGCCATTTTGATCTTACATGCAAAGTAACCAAGACAGAGGCTCGTCTCGATTTTTGTCGTTTTCATTTTGGTTTTTTCGCTACCCGCGAGAAAATGACAAAAATGTAATAATCTGAATCGAATGCTAATAAGTGTCTTTTGTTTACAGGAAGCGGATTATTTCACGGAGCGAGGAGAATATCGAATAGACTCAGAGGGTTCGAAGACTATGTTAAATTGTCTAATGTACAAACTATCGTATTATAGGTGAGTCACAATAATTATCACATCATTAATGATTTACTAAACCACTGTGAGAGACTGGTGCCCGAACTAGGTATACTATTCTGACGGATCACCGCATATGAATTGCTCAGTCTGGTCTAGGTCTATAAGCTCATGATCTAAAGATAGACTTAAAGACAACCTCCCACTAGTTTGACATTCTGTGCTACGTAGCCGGCAAAAATAAAAACATTTTTGCCGGTTTACATGTAAATTTTTGACGCTAAAACGTTTTTTTTATTATTATGAATTCTATCTCTTTGATATGAAGTTAGAAGACCAGAGGAAGTACAGACAGATTATTGTCAAGAAAAAATGTACCTTTTCTTCGTAGTTCAGTGTCTGAACAAATAAGAGAACTAGGGACCAGAGACCAGAGAATTGTCTCGCTCACACAGTTTACCTCCATTGTAGTTAGAAATAGATGAAAGGAATTATCTGGTTTGTCTTCCTTCTATGAAGGAATAGTATAAGTAAACACAATAGGTTGGAGTGTTTTACTAAACCACTGTGAGAGACTGTTGCCCGAACTAGGACTATTTGAAGGATCGCCGCATATGAGTTGCTCACTCTGCTCTGGTCTATATCTATAAGTTCATGATAGAATGTTTGGTGACGTAAAGACAACCGTCCCACTTGCTCGCTGTCACGTACATGTCTTCAATGCTAATCATTTCATCTTTCGTGTGTTTGTCGTTTAGATATGACAGTGGAGGAAGTCCGGCCGGGTACGATAGAACGCGCAGTGCATTGCCCGGCAACCGAGGCTTTAAGCTAACTTACTTCGAAGAGGCCTACACTACAGAGCAGTGGCTTGTTAGGATATATAGGTGAGTTGTATACGTCTTATATGATAAAAGTGAGCCTTGCCTCGACTGTACACAAGATAGTTGCTAGTTGTTGTAAAGTTTTTGACTAGGTACCTAGAAAGGGGATTATGGTGGTTAGTAATGTAAAGTATGGTCATGTATGTTACGGAGATAAATTTACCAACCGTTTATACCAATGAGTTTTTGTAACTTGTGTAATACCGACTGCTTTCAAACCGCAATATAAGGAAAACATCGCGAGGAAAACTGCATACGCTGAAGAAGAAATTCTGATGCGAATGTGAAGTCTACCAATTTGCATTAGGCAGGCGTGGTGGATTGACGCCCATACATCCTCACATGCCTACGCATGTGCCCTGCAGTGGGACTTATCTTAAACGATTATGTGGTTAACCACTAGCAATAATAGGCGGAGAGACCGGGCGCCGGAAACCGTATGTCATCGAGTACCATCATGAAACTTCTGTGATGAAAAGACAAAAAGTTACTCAAAACGATTGCTTCGCCATCCGATTAGTGCATCCAACACGAGAGCTCAAAACGAAGTTGTCGCCGTGGTCAAAATTCATCAGGAGTACATCAATTTTACATCCCGATTCAAAACAAACATTTGCAGTTTTGGTGTGAATTGTGCCTAATACGTCTTTTTTGTAAGGAGCAGTTACCTCACCATGCGGCCTATCTGCATCAGCTATTGATGCTTATAACGCTCTGCTTTAACTGCTGATCAGACATAGTTGTGACACGTTTTTCTTTTTGCAGGGTTAAAAAACCAGATGAATTCAATCGTCCTCGCTTACCGCTCTCAAAGAGGACTATTCCTACAAGCAATTCTATTTCCAAAAAGGTAAGTCGTTTGTCTATTTCTGTTATTGGTTTAGTCCTAATATGGCTACGGCTACTAGGGCAAGAACACACTTCAATTAAGAGAAGCCTTTTGCTGTTTTTTTTAAACAGATTTATAATATAATGATCGACATTCAAGTTTGAAAAGATTTGAGCTACCGATATATCATAACATATCGACAGTGTTACAATGCCCATGGTCCCGGGTTTTGTTGAAAGGCTGATAGATTTTAACAGCGGACATATTTGTCTACCTTCACTCTTCGTACTTCGGAAGGTTGTTTCCGGATAGTGCCGTCAGATGGCGATGTCTATGCATTAAGATAAATAAAAAGCCATAAAGCAGTAAAAAACAATCTGACAGCAAAAGTGCCCATTCACTAGCTTCCACCACACAAGCTCTCAGACTTATTTGTGAGAAGAGCAAGTTATTTTATAAATAACTGCTTTGTAAAACTTCTACGCCATCCGGCGGAACACAAAGTACTCAAAAACTATTGTGTAACATTTTTGTCACCTGTGATTCACAAATAAAAAAAATGAGGATGCATCAGCTCTACATAGTAGCATTCTACGGACTAGTACTTACTTATTTCTTCTTTGCTTTGATACTTGGTATATCTTTTTTACACCCATTCACGTTACTATAGTCGGACAACTCGTGCACGTCCGAAGTGATAAATCCGAGGCAAAGACGTTGGGGTAGGCGAGGTACTCTAGATCTAGATGTTAGCGGGGGGTTGGGTAGTGTAGCGGGGAAAGGAAGCGCGCGCCGCTCAAACGCACTCGATAGCGCTACCTTGCCTCCCACAACGTCTGTGCCCCGTGGGAGTGTCGCGCACTAACTTGTAGTTAATTTATAGCTGCTGTATACTTTAAAAACATGTAGATATTATTGTGGGTTGGGTTTTAACTAACATTAATGTAATACGTAGGTTTAGAAACAGGGAAGTAATGTATTAGTTTGTTTGATGTCTTTCTGGTTTGGGTATTTGAAACTTTGACTACTTATATGAGGACTGGTAACGCGTGTAATTCCACTAACAAATATTTCTGCCACTTTTTGCGGGGGGCGAGGTAACATGCAATCCGCAAATTTGGATTTTATTCCCCATAACTTTAGATTCTAATTTTGAATGTTAAAAATTAATAAAAATTGTCTCATGTGAACCCCAAACGTTCTAAGTTAGAAATTATTGTTTCGCAATTATAGGCTGTCTCGTTAAGTGATAAGGTATAAAATTGAATGTAAATGCACATGATCAATTGATCTTATACCGTGGCAGAGGGGAAATGCTACCGCAAGGCGAGTCCTTATAATAAATAGTCAAAGATTTGAAAGATATACAGAAAACGGTTGTGTACCTATATCATTATTTAGCCACAGATTGTTAAATAATTGCGTTTAGTTGATTTATATAATGCTATGATACGACGGCTACGGACGAGTGACGTCTGTCCTGACCATCAGTGTTATTGTTAGAGTTCTCTAAATTGTAGCAGTGTTTTAACTGCATGGCAGTTATTGCAGTTATAACACGGTATGACTGATTCTTAGCAGCTACCTTACTGTATGTTTTATGCACTTTGACTTGACACTGTGTCTCTTTCAATAAGCACTTCGTCGCCAATTATAATGTTTATTTCATTACAGTTTCACTAAGAAAACATTCCTATTGCAGATTGCATTAGGAGCCGGATCAACGGTACAGTAATATGTAAATCCTGTTTGATCGTAGACATTTTTATGTTAGCGTTGTCTTTGTCACATTGTGTAAGTGTTAGTAGTGTTTAGTTCCATGTTGTTTTCGTTTCATCGTCGTTTAACTCTGTGGTTTTAGTAGCATGTCATTTGGATAGAGATAGCCTGACCAGATTTAAAAAACCATTACGAAATAAGAGTTCAGTAGGCCTACCATGAGTTTTCACCGTTTACGTCACCAATTTTGTAGTGAATTTCGAAGCTCCAGTGTTTACGTTGAGAACTAATTTCTGCCATACGAATTGGCGACGTAACTACAGTAGTAAAGTATAGTGAAAACTCATGGTAGGCCCTCATGAGTGATATTTTAAATGTTACACGTCTTATGTCATATTCGAAAGTGTCAGAAACAGTGTGGAGTTCATGCATTAATCGATCATGATTTTAAAAGTATGCGATTCAAAAATAGCACTCCTGATCGAAAACTCAAAATAATTAATAAAAAGCTTACTATTAAGGCATACAATGCTATTTAACAAGTGTTTTGTTTAATAGAGTCAAATCTTTCGTAGTTTATTCGTGTAATTTAATTTAGGTATTGTATCCGATAACAGAAAAATAAAGTTAGATGGTATGTCATAAATTAGAGGGCTTTCGGAAATTTTGTTTAAACTTGGTGTTATAATTAAATTGAAGAAATTAAAGCTTTAACGGAGTAGGTACCTGCGGTAGTCGACTGATCAGGGAGGGTGTAAAATATGACTTCGCACTATATAAGGTTATTTCACTATATAAGGTTATTAGATTATTTCCAATTAGTTGGCGAAACTGTACCAGAGCACTTGTTAATGATAATAAATTGCATTATCAATGTTTATAATTGGTATTGATGATTAACAAAATTGTTATTATCGTACGTAAGGCTGCGTGGGGCGCGGGCGGACATTGATCTGTAGGTCATATGACCGGGCGGCGGGTCATTATCACGCAACTGATACCAAATGCGTTCGTTAAGTTTCGCCAACTAATTATATTTAACCTTATAGAGTGATATACGTCATATTTCACACCCTCCCGCACCGCTTCACTGCCGCAGGCGACTACTCAGTTAAACGATAAACATGTAGTTATCATAATTTTATTTTCGTTACCTTTCACAACACGGCGAGGTTTGAATCCCGGTCGGGCTATAATTACCCAGTAGTAACTACCAAACATAAACACCTTTTATATAACATAGTATTCGAACCATTGCTTTAGACTCAACGGAACAGCGTTTTATACTTATTTGATGATTCTAAATTGCACATAACCCGACTTTTAATACGATAAAAAATGTTTTGGAAATAAATCGACTTGATTATGCAGTTTGTTTTATGTCTTTGTAACAGCATGGCATGATACTGTAAGGGCATATGATTAACCATCCCTACAGATCGGAAGCTTCATACAAGCGGCCGCTGTAGCTGTACTCACACAAGTGCGCGCGCGCGACTCGTTGCGATTTATACGAACAGGTGCAGGTGTGTGCAGTTGACTGAGTGTTTGAAGCTTCCGATCTGTAGAAGATCATGTGGAAATGGTCATGCCCATATTTATTGATACGATTGACGCGATACAAGACTGTTAGCGCAGCCACACACAACTGGGACATAGCATCGCATCGCAAATATCTGCCAGCGCTCGATGACTTATTACGATGACTTATGTATGATTATTGCACGCAGCGCATCGCAGATATTTGCGATGCGATGCGACGTCGCAGTTACGTGTGGGAGCCCTTAAACCCTTTTTGGTGGCATGGCGAGACTATAGGTCAAGAGTCTTGCTGCCTTGTGTGGATGGCCTTTTAGCTTGTAATTTCATTAGTTGCTCATAAATAATTTAAGTTTAACAAGTTATTGACTTTTAAAGGAAGCGAGTGATTTTTAAATTGGAATTAAGTACTTGAGATAACACAACCATTTGAATACTAGTGAATTCTCGTCGATTTCTCATCGACGCTAACGCAGCGCACTCGTATTGCTATCTTGGATTGAATGAGCCGCAGCTTTGAAATCGGTTCGAGCAACGCGCTCTCACCTCGATCAGAAATTGTCGAAAAATTGTGCCATACGTTTTTTTTTAAATTAAAATGCTAGATATAATGTGCTAGAGATAGTAAAATCATCTCTGCTATCTTTTGCATTAAAGCATTGCATATGAAAACATGTTTCAAATATGTTCAGCATTATTGTATAAACCCTAGTAAAAACAGTTTTGACAATAATAATCCCTTCAGCCTTTCTCGAGTTTTACTAAGCCCCACTTGCGTCAACCTAGGTAAGCAATTAACTTTGGGCTATTTTATAGCTCTCTGTTGTTTTTCTCTACAAAAAATCATGGGTTACCAACTTAACCTGAAGTTTATTGCTAACACAGGCTGGTGAAAGTGGGGCTTACAGTAATAAAAAATAATACAAGAAGCTCTTCATTTCTCTATCCTTTTCTATACGAGCTTGAGGCCAAAAAAAGATTCCAATATTTAAAAATACAATTAAATTTATAAAAATTGTTGACCAAAAGACAACAAAATTAAAACTAACATTTTCATCCGCAGACATCGAAAAGAAGAAAAGGCATTTTGAAAAACAAACCGACTGTGGTGAAAGGTAAGAAGGCGACGCGACTGGAGTGACGGTCTCACTCGCACCCGCGTCACTCGCGCTTCCAGCGTTCAAGATAATATTCCCATATCAGTGGTAAACTTGTTTCGATTTACATTTCATAGCTCTGGATTAGCTCGACCAATGTGTGCGGTTGGTATGTTTCAAATTAAACCTTATGTCTCTAATAATAGTGAACCGCTCTATGCATTGGTCAAGGTATAATCTGAGCCTGATATAATAAGTTCGTATGATCTTTAAGGTTGCATTTAGTTTAATTGTATCTGTTATTCTGTCGCGTGAATGTTTGCCTTAAATATCTTAAGTTTTCATGTATCCATTCTTGTCTCCGTAAACGTCGGTTATCCACATGGAAATTGAAGATGGATACCAATCCTCCTTACAAGCATGGAAACAAGAAAATTCGTCATGGCGGTCGGTAATATTCAACCTTCTTTCGTACGTCGATGTTTCCAACGGTAGGTTTGTCCCTTTCAATCAGAACAAAAATTAAATTAAAAAATCTATTTTTTATTTTCGTCGTTGGATTAGAAACTTACGAAACGACTCTCGTACGAAAGAAGGTTGAACATTACCGACCGCCAAGGAGTATTTTCATGTTTCACCGCTTGTAAGGCAGTCTGTACTCCAGTTCTATACCACCTTCCTGGATAACCATTAATGCATGTTTCCTGATTCGATGTGTTGTTGAGGAAGTTAAGATCTATAGATAGTATGAATTATTGATTCTGTTCTGCAAGATTAGGTTCCTAATACATTCGTGTTGAGAGTAGCTTCTTATCTAATACAGGGTCTCTCTTAACCCGTAAAGTCCCGCGGTCGCGATATCAATTGTTATCTTAAGCCGGGACGTGAGCGGTTAAATGCTGATGGTTATTAAAGGGATTATCAGAACATCGAAACTGAACAACTTTCGGTATGGGACTTAATATCGATATCGCGAAAAGAAATCAGCTGTTCCATACATTTGCATCGAGTAGGTGCGTAGTTTTGTATGGAATAGCTTTTTTCGCGATTAAAGTCAGTTTTAGCTTCGTAGTGAGGTGACCTGCTTAAAACATCGATTAAAGTGAAAGAATCGATACGAATTTCAAACAAATGTGAATTGAATTATATGTGAATATCGCGGTTTGTTGGAACTACGTTTTAAATCGATTGTTTTTTTGGTAACATCCCTAGTGTTAAAAAGAAAAAGGGGTCACTGACGCAACATTATAGTAAGAACGTTCGGTTCTTTAGAACAGAAATTGTTTATTATGTTTAGAATGGTTTATTAGTGAAAGTAAATAGTAAAATTACCTTCTTTGGTAATTATTACAATAAATAAAGTAATCGTGATTTTAAAAAGTAAAGCAATTGTGCAGTTCTAACTTCGAAAAAATCCAAATTATTCTATGCCCGCCGTTGCAAGGTCACGTTTGATGAAGTATCAATAGATGTCAAATGTGATCTATTAACTTGGCCCGACTTTAAGATGTTTGTCCCATAGTGATAGTTGTTTTGTTTGGTCTGATCATAATATACTAAAGCAGATCCAAAGGCACAAAACTATATAACTTTTCATATTCTTTAGACTAGTATTTATTTATTAGATCGAGCATCTTTACCACTGATGCAATAAACTGATAAAGAATGACTGACACCAATTCTGTATGTATTTAGTCCATTAGATAAAAGTTTCTTAACATTTGTAGACCAATTAGTTGAATTTGTTTCTTTTTTGCACTATGTGCTACGTATCGTGGGTTTTAGACATGTCTCTTACCGGCCATGCTATGCTATCTAGTGCTGAAAATGCGTTGTGCGGTGAAATATTGTCTGAATGTGTGTTTGAGTAAGTGAAAACCTATCGCTGAATAATTTTGTTTAAAATGGTTACGCTGTAAAATGATTAATTTGTCATCAATACTCAATATTGCACGGGTAAACTCTGTTTTACCCGTGTTGCTCGGTGCTCGGTGTTTCTCTGAGGGACCACATCAGAAATGAAGTGATTCGTCACAGAACTAAAGTGGCTGACATAGCTCAGAAAATTAGCAAGCTGAAGTGGCAGTGGGCTGAGGGCCTACCATGAGTTTTCCCTGTACTTTACTACTGCAGTTACGTCGCCAATTCGTATGACAGAAATTAGTTCTCATCGTAACCACTAGGAGCGCTATACGAAATTCAATACAAAATTGGTGACGTAACTACAGTAGTAAAGTACGGTGAAAACTCATGGTAGACCTACTGGTCATATCTGTCGAAGAACTGACAACCGATGGGGTGTCAGAGTTCTAGAGTGGAGACCGCGAACTGGTAGGCGTAGTGTGGGACGCCCTGCTGCCCGCTGGACAGACGACCTAAAAAAAGTAGCGGGGAGCGACTGGATGAGGAAGGCCGAGGACAGAGTTTTGTGGCGCGCCTTGGGAGAGGCCTATGTCCAGCAGTGGACGATGATAGGCTGATGATGATGATGAAACTCTGTTTTTATTTATTGTCAATCGTATACCGCGATTAAGTCCGCAACGGACTTTTAACGCTTTGAAATAGACCGCAAGGAATGTGAAGTTTAAGATTTTTTTTTGATAAAAAGTACGGTCCGCAATAACCGTCATCTTCTGCACTAGGCCTTATGTTAAAACTTTGACTTTACTCTTATGTGAAATGTATTTAAATAAATCAGATGGCCTACCATGAGATTTCCCTGTACGTTACTACTGTAGTTATGTCGCCAATTCGTATGACAGAAATTCGTTGTCAACGTAACCACTAGGAGCGCTGTACGAAATTCAATACAAAATTGGTGACGTAACTTAACTACAGTAGTAAAGTACATTGAAAACTCATGGTAGATCTACGGTAACTATGATAGCATTAGCATCGCTCTGTTTGTTTTGAAATGTCTTTACGTACAAGTAGTGTTACGACGTTTGTTGAAAATATTTTTCATAAAGATAATATTTGTAATTGCTACGTCCATTTGTATAATAAATAGTTAAAATATTTAGCATTATTTATGATCGTAATTTCCCTAATTTCTTAATTTTTACATTAGTTGTTAATAGTACGAATGTCGAGTTTATTTACCTCACTTGCAGTACTTATATCACAATTTACTTCATTTTTCAAATTACGTATTATTTTCCTTCTATTTAGGATAAATAAGATAAGTCATCAGTAATGCAATAATATCGTTTGTCTCTATTGTTAAATAAATGTATTTATAAATTACCAAAGTTTGAATACATAATTGATAGGTGTCATCTAGTTTATATTCTGGATTCATCTCGGTTCTTAGCTACTTCGCGAAAGCGTTTTCATTTATCTCAAATAATTTAATAATAAAAAATTAAGTCACTTGGTCTTGTGGATATAAAATGTTATGAATATTTTGTTTTATTGTTGCACAGCACTATTTTGTTTTTTTGTGTAAACAGAGTTTTATCAATCTGTGCGTGAGATGTCATTGTGTCTACAATGTTCTTAATAAACAGATGGAGACGTTATATTCTTTCATTCCGCTGCCTCCCAAACCTACATAATATTCACGCCTCTACAAGGTGTTACAAAATACAAATAAACATTTAAGGGGGTGGTTTAGACCATCATACTGAACAACTTTCACTATGGGACCAATATCGAAATCGCGAAAAAAAAATTGATGTTCCATACTCTACAAATGGACTAGAGCTAAAATATGCATGGGATATCAGATTTTTTTTTCGCGATTTCGATATTGGTCCCATAGAGAAAGTTGTTCAGTTTGACGGTCTAAACAACCCCCTTAAGAGTTTTAAAAATTTATTTTTACTTATGAAACACCCTGTAAGTATAGTTATATGTGCGATGAGTAAGGATAGGATGTAGGGATAAAATAAAAACAAATTGACAAAACCTTCACCATATATTTATTAATAAAGACAATCTAAAAGATCACGTAATAGTCATTGTCTTAAAAAATTAGTTACCCTAATAAATTTATCAATATATATAATAGAGTTTTTTATTTAATTACTTATTGTTTCAAGGATATGCGAAGTTGTGAAGAGTCGCCCAGCGGGAAGGGGACCGGACTCGAGCGTAGTCGTTGTTCTTACGAATCATCACATTGAATATAACAATGAATCTATTTATACTTAATACACTTACTTCTTTCAATGATTACCTATTTCAATGTTTTAATCTAAATGCTTAGTAAACTTTAATGAGCTAACGTATCTACGCGAAGAATTGTGCTAATCTAAAAAGGAGACTACAATTTTTTTTTCATAGTACTTCAAAGACTTTTGTAATTTACAGAACGTTCAAAATCACAACACAGAGTGTAATATCAATTCTCGTGCAGTTGGCACGTCAGTTTACGGGCTACGTCTATGTTACAAGTAATACGTATAAGTACGTAGGTACATCGAAGTGAAGGGTGGCGTGCGGCGTACCGCGTGCCTTACACTCTTTATTCGATACAAAATTAGAAGAATATATATCCATTTAGACTTACAAAATATTAATACTATATAGTAACATTTCACATTTTATGTTGACACAAATACAGAAGTACTTACACAATGTGCCGCATTCGGGACTGGGAAATAAAACAAGTTGGGTTTGTTACCTAAGCGAAATGAATGCAGGGGGTTGCGTTGTATCCTTTAGATGTCATAAAAGGTGTTACATATTTGTATGTAGATAGATAACTATTATCTTTTATTTTTCTTAAATGTTAGATATTTCATTCAATTGACTTGTAGATTATTGTTTTAGGTGACTATCTATGATGTTCTTTTTTATATTACGGTTAAATAAATTAACAGGCTTTTAATATTATTTTGTACCGATATTATAAACCAGTTTAATGTCTTTATAGTTGACAGCCTGTCTAATTTTAATTTTATTTAAGTACTAAATTAGAAAACTGTTAGTAAAGATGAAATTAATATCAATCCACGTGAATATCAACTCTGGCGTGGCAGAGGAGATAGTGGAGTGAAATAAATGCAATTTCCAGTGCTTCTTGTTAACTTTTCTCATTCAATAAAAACAAATAAAAAAAACAAAAACAGTATAAAAATAAAATTGTAAGGCACTTCTATATTTAAGTTTGAAGTAAGATTGTTTAATCGTCGATCTTAATTTTTATACTAACTTAGCATTTTTGTGTGCATATCTATTCCAATAGAGCGGTTATTTCCTAGTGAAATCTAACATGGCGCGCAACAAACGCATCTAACATCGATTTCTTGCTACTTTACATTTGGTTAAATTAATAAGGGCATTATATAAAGCTATACCCTGACTAGTATGACGACTTGGCACATGGAATGGGTTAGTGACTGATTTTATTATTAATTCAACAAAATAGGGATCTAACAATTCGAAATCAACTCGATATAGAATGAGTACCTTTCAGTCTTAAAAGCTAAGAGTATTGTTAAAAATTATCTCTGGAGGGACTTTTCTTCAATAAATCGTAATTTTTATGTTGTAGATCTATCTCCGGTACCATTTGAAAAAATATTCAGTATTTACACAATAGTATGTATGATTTTCGACTTTCTTTAAGAAAATAACTCTTGTATGTTCTGAATGTCGATAATTAAATAGACCAAATAGATATTTCTATGTTTAAGAGATACTTAATCGTAATAACATTTCGCTGTACTATTTCAAATCAACTTCATTTTCGTAGAAATTTGAAGCGTTTAACTGATTAAAGTTTAAGAGTGGGGTTTTAGTTAAGCCACGTCTTAATCTAAACAATAATTTATCTACTCTTCGCTAAGTGCTCACTTCTATCAATATTCCAATAGTTTCTATTTACTATGGCATAGTACTTAACTCGGTTACAATAAATTATTTTATATTTTTTGGCATCATTTTGGCAACTCGAGTGAGGAAAGTATAGAACTAAGTTTTTCATTAGATTTTTCTACATTGTTAAGATAGAACACAACCAAATAATCACACAAGTTAGTGTTGTATAGCATTGCAATTTTGTTTCAACATCTTACATTAATCTAGAGCTGTACCATGACTAAATGAAAATATCCATTTCGTATTTTGGCAGAAGTCAATTCAGGTACTCATATGGAAGGAAAACGAACGTATATCCAATTTACAACCAGATGAATTATAATTAAGTACATCACT
Organism: Agonopterix heracliana; assembly: GCA_963693445.1. Taxonomy (NCBI): domain Eukaryota; kingdom Metazoa; phylum Arthropoda; class Insecta; order Lepidoptera; family Depressariidae; genus Agonopterix; species Agonopterix heracliana. Next base: position 5,841,426 of record OY856326.1, read on the forward strand.
ATTGTTATAATAACGTTTTTGAACAATCTTTCTATTTTATAAGTTAAAAATCTTTGGTTCAAACTACATTCGTAAATTATGATTCATAACATAATACTGCGAGCGTCATACGCTATTTATTACAATGTTTATGTTAATATAAGAGGGATTTGTTAATAACGATTAAATAATTCAAGAGTATTTAAAGTATTAACATGTCTTTTGTAAGGAATACTGCCCCAAAATTAAATGAAGAATTACTTCGGAAGACAAAGGTGAATCGATCGATAACTTCACAACCACAAAATGTTTGAGACGAGAACCATTAACCTTAGGAGCAGTCAATTAAATATAGAGTTCCGAATACATGCGTTTCTTAGCTAGGTACTTGCATTAATACATTTTGAGCAATTAATTTGCCCGTTTTGCATTTGTACATTACTTCGAAATTATGGAGATTACATCGAAACAATCAAATAGATCATACATATATCACAACACGTAGGTACACGTAGGTAGATACAATAGTTACATTTATAGAAAATAATTTACACTCAAAATTAACTACTATTATTACAAGACAAGTATAAAATGATAGCAATACTCAGAACGATTAACAAGGAACTAGATAATAATATTATCAACGTAAAATATAGAACATTTGAGCATTTCATTAATAGTTGTTTAAAAAATATTATCCCTCCATTTTTTATTGTATATTTCTAGGAATTAATTGAAATCAAGTTAAGTAAATCAGCAGTTTATTGAATGACATGGAGACCCTTATGGTTATATCTAGGGAGTACGCACTTCATACAAGAGAAACAGGTCCAGTAACATGCCGCGTACGACAAAACGATAAAACCGTGAAGCGCGCTCGCTTTCGCATACGCAAAGTAACAAAGGCACATCTCGATTTTTGACATTTTTTCGGCGGTGGCATGCTAGGCCCACTGTAGGGTAATTTGTACAGTTAGCAGCAATAAGTTGTATACACTTTTGTTCTACGTCGTAGTACTAAAGTGTACCTATATTACTTATTGCTGCTGACTGTACCTACCTATCCCGTCAAGCCCTTATATACCAGATTCAATACATAAACAAAATTGTTATCGGGCAAAACCTGAAAACGATTTGTAAGAATCAATAAATATACTTAAGTAAACGTAACTAATTTACGTAACTTTTTGAAATTAGCAAATATTTTTTTCGGCTCTTCAATTTCCATTATTATATCACATGTTTTTCAGTTATTGATTCTGCAGAAAACGTTTTCAGGTTTTCGATATTTGCAATTTGTTAACACGTACAACTAATGATATCCTCAAACGGATGTCATTCGAACACCATGTTTCCATCTGTTTTTTTGTATGATGTGTGTATGTAAAAATAACCCTAAACTGCGATATAAAAATGTACCTAGTATTAAAAAATTTCTGTAATGATAAGGTTTTCACTGTTAACTGTTAATAATGAACTTGATTTCAAAAAATTCGCAGACGCATGTAAAGTCGCCGTTTTTCAATATTTGTCTAAATTGTGTAACACGGATATGTGACTAGTACGTGTAGGTACGGATGCTGAATAGAATTCCGTATTTTTCGTATCTAAGTGTAGGGAAGGGACACACCTGCGGAACGTCCCGCGCCGAACGTTCCGTCGGACATGCGCGTAACGCTTTTCCCTATAACGGCGACATACCAGTACGCGCCATTACGCGCCATTTTTCCTAGTAGACGTGTGTTGGACGGAACGTTCGGCGCGGAACGTTCCTTAGGTGTGTCCCTGCACTAAAACGTAACGCCTTAATAAAAGTACGATTTTAAAAATTTATCTAATACAACTAGAAATAAATAAAAGACAACTAGATAACAAATGAGCAAACAAGCAAATGTAATAGAGAGCTGGGCTCCGCAATCAAAATGATACGATTCAATAGAAACGAGGTAGTGTAGTTACTACACGATTTATGTATCACACATAATTGTAATGGAGAAGTTTCTTGATGGATCAACTTACTGTTATGGACAACATTTCATTTTAGAGTATTATATAATCTGTGATTTTAGTAAAGGTACCAAAATTCGAAAACCATTTAGAGATTATGTCATACAAAGCTTATATAAGTATGTAACTATATGAAATTTCTCTATTATTTCGATTTTTCTAATTTCCAGAGTTATTTAAAAAATTTATAGGTAATGGGATGTATTTCCTTTGCCTGATTCTTAATCTACTCTTCGTTTGAAATTTCTTTACATGTCACTGAAGTTTCTTTAGCAACTTTCATTATAATCTCCAGCCAAGCCTTGGCTGGACATTATGATAATACCTTGGCTGCCAAGGTAACAATGGCCGAGGCATAGGATTTCAGAAAAAAAAAATTACTTAATTTAAAAAAAACAATGAATAAAAACAAAATCGAAATAATACGAACTTATCGCTTATTTTTAACTAAGTAAGTAAGTATATCTTTAATTTACTCAACAAAAATAGTTAGGTGATTAAAAATGAAATGTTATCCATTTTAAACTTTGATGGAGAAAGGAATAAAGATGCCAAAGAAGGACAATTTAAAGTCAATCAAAAGGGCGAAAAGGCTAGCCATATTAACGAATAATTTTGTGTTCTTCAATTCGTAGGTAATTTTGGAAAAGTTAAACCGAACTTGATTTAAATGGCAGTAGCTAGCTAAAGTTTAAATAAGTTTGTATTTTATCTGAATATATTAATTTCTTCATTTGTAAAGGAGGAAACTTCTCCATCATAATACTTACCTATTATTAAAGATCAATATGCCGAATACAGGTCGCCCATCGATCTAATCCGTAGCGTCAACAATGAACTACTGTTTTATTTACAACATCACACTTGCAAAGTCACATTAAGAAGTCTGTCATATAAAACTTTACGAAGAACTATCTACGTATCAATCGTTATACAAAATATCTTTATGCGCTCTCTTCAAAGCTTAGCACTATGAAAGTTCCGAAACAATTTATAGGTAATCATTCCGTTTACCCAATGCTAACTCTTCTCTAGCTACTAGTCACTACGTCGCTCTTTCTAGATCACTTTTAATTAAATATAAATCTATTTTGTAATTAATAGTAAATGCTTAATCGATTCAGCATTTCGTCCGAGTCCGAGCAAGTCACTCATGTGTATAGTTGTGGGTGGGGTGTGGTGGTAGTGAACGCGGGCGCGGGTGGCGTGGCGGACAGCGGACAGCGGAGGCGGGACTGCGCGGTGCGCGGTCAGCACGTGGTACTGATTAGTCGAGAGGGATACGACACGAGTGTGGCGCACGGGCGCAATGAGTGAGGCAAGGAGTCGGTTACTGTGCAGGCGTTTTGCTTTGTTTTTCAGCTGTCGCGTGGGATCTATCATCAGATCTCTCGACCTTTTCATAAGGCTTTTCGAGTTTAGGCCTTTTTGGCTCGGCGTCGAGTGGCCGGTGCGACTTCATGTGTGCGCTACGACTTTTTACTTTGTTAAATACTCTGAAACATAACAGGGTACACTATTAGAAACGGCAACAAAAGAAAATAAGAAGTAAGCGGAAAAACGAAAATTAAAGTGTTAACAAAAAACCCTTAAGCAGATTTGCAATAAGCAAAAGCGTTTAGCATTAGTGTTGTAGAAAACTTATATACATACAACATTAATACACAAAACATTTTTTTAAATATTAACCCTACGATAAGTGCAATAAATAAATATAGATATACCATTAATTTCCTATTCTGATGGACATAAATTCACTGTCTTAATATTTATTTTAATAAAAATACGTTTATAGCAATATTTACAATGATCGATGTTTAAATAATTTCAATACATTCATCATAGCATGATCCTGTGCCTATTGATTTCAAACTGCTCTAAAGTTCTGGCCTTCGAGTTTTTTAACTCTAGGGAAGACTTAGAATAGTTTGATAACTTCGCTTATGGACTCACACTACGATAAATGTATTACGTACAATGTAATAAACATTTATTTAAAGATGAATTTATGTAAACATTAACTTGACATGCAATCAACATCAATAACACTGATCCTTCGACACTGGCTCAGAAAATGACACGACTTGAACACTTTGTGAAAAAGGTGACTTCATTTAATTAAACAGTATAATCCGCATTTAATGAACCAGTACCCGTTATATTAACTTAACTTAACATTTTTCCCTCATCGAGTTAGTCGACTACTAAGCTGTAAATATTTAAATTCCTATGTTTAGTGCTGCATGCACAAAAGGCAATTTAGGTGAAACTCAATTCAGCAAATTAAACGCTTGACGAAACATGAATTAGAGTTAAAAACGTTTGTTAATCGAGTGTGAATGTATGTGTGTCGAACTGTTCCACGTAAATTGCGTTTGCGCGTATTCGCTGTCGATGACGACATTGGAAGCGGTATGCGGGCGTGCTCCGGGTCGCGGCACTTACTTCCCGCAGATCTTGCAAGGGAACTCCTCTCCTTCGTACGAAGTCGGGGACGATGTACACGAAGTGGGACCCTGCGATGAAACCTGGCCTACTGAACCCTGGATTTGGACAAGTCGCGTACATTAAGATTGGACTAAAACCCCCCTTTACTCGTCACTTAGCCTGAAGACATAGTGAAGTCCATTATGGGTGGTGCTTACTTGTGATGATACCTGCTGCTCCATATGCCAGCTACGTAAGTATAGGGTTTTGTAGTCTTTGGTCACTTTCTTCCAGAAGTAGTAGAATTGTATGCACTGCTTCGAGTCTTTTGTTCTTATCTGGAGAAAGATAATTAAATGGTTAAGTACCTGGTTAAAGATCACATAGTTGAAAAATTAAAAGCTCAACATGACGTGACAATTGGCATTTGAAATGTAAATGTTATAAACATGAGTTATTCTTACCAGTTGCGCAATCCTGTAAAAGTCTTTATCGTAATGGCAGAGACCAGCCAAGAAGGCTTCGACCTCTTCAGGTGTCCAACGTGACTCGTGCTGCGACGGTGCCGCAGGCCGCGACATGAGGCGCAAGGTAGCGGCTCGGATGTCTCCTCCGCATTCCCCAAGCGTCTGAAGCGCGAACTCTCTTGTGTGACCACCGACAGGCATGGCTGCGCACATTGCCAGCTCCATAAACATGCGCACTAGTGGAGAAAGAAATTCAGTTTTAGTCTAGTTTTGTGTTAACTAATGAAAATATTATAAACAGTAATTTAGAGTGCGTAGAATTTGAATCATACCTTCATTGTCATCTAGAGCGTCATTAATACCAGGGTCCCAGAGAAGCTGTTCTGGTGCTCGATGTAGGTCTATGCGGTCGTTACAGAGTTCCGGTATATCAGCTTGGTGGTCCCTTCCGATGTTGATCTGTGGTAGACGAGGCTCTTCCAGTTGCGATAGCACCTCAGCGTCCGTTGTTGGTAGACCTGGAATATGTTCTTATTTATAAATGTGTCTCTCAAAACAACTAAAATAATCATAACAAATGCAAATAATACAAACCTGCTATTAGTTCCATAAATAATCCTGTGCCGTCCCGATCTGGAGGCAATAAAGGTTGTGGCGTAAAATGAGTGATGGTGCGGCGCATTCGCGATCGGAATGGCCCAGCCGGTGATGCTCGCCGCTTGCGTCGCTGTGGCGATGCTGGTACACTGCTAGGACTTAGAAACACCGCAGGCACTGTGTCCCGACCTTCGACACAAACCTGCACAACCGTGAACATATAGATTAAAATAAATGTTATGAGATATACATCAACATAATGTTTATTATTTAAATTGTTCTTACTTGAAGAGATGTATCGTGTTGCCATTGGCTCATGGATGCGACCGAAGTAGAAGCCATCATACGATGACGTCTCATTGGACGCTGGTGCGAGAAATCTCTTGGACTACTCGATAAGAGTGGATCTTCAGAGTTCAGCATGATGCGACGAGGCGCCGGCGACGGTTCTAAGGCGTAGGCATCTAGGGACCTGCATTCTTCTGGCAATACCTCTTCTAGAGCTTCTTCGACCTGCCGAATTGAAAGGAACTGATTATAATAATCATTACTTATCTAGTCTAATATTTTATATAAGATAGAAAGAAGATAATTATGTAGCTCTGTGATACAAGACTATGATTTTATTAACATACACTTTTTTATATTTACCTCTTCTTGACTTGACATCGTCGCCGTGAAGAACGCAGCTGAAAGTGGCGAAGATGCACGAGGTACGGTATGTGCTGGAGAATGAGCATCATGAGAAGCAGGCGGTGTCGGATAGGCCAATCCAGGTGAAGGTTCAGGCTGTGTTGAATAATGACCACCAGGTGATGTGGCATTGAATGCAAGTCCTGGAGAGTCCCCGGTACTATAGGATAGACCAGGCGAATTTGCTGTATAGCCAATTCCTGGAGACGGCACAGGTGATCCACCGTGACAAGCTCCAAAATCAGCTAGAGATTCTGGCAATGGTGAATTTAGAACTGCGGCAAGTCGTCTACTGGACGGGAAGGTTACGGGTGATCTTTCTCGAATAGATGCGGCAACTGTTGCATAGTCTTCTAACGATGCAAGTTCTTCTAGCTGTTCAGAAGTTGTTGTGAATTGGAAAGTATCCTCGTTTAGAGCTGGAGAGAAGTATCCGTCATCCGAATTGAATGAAACTCCGAAAATTTCCGGCCGGAACGTGAATTCTTGTTGAGGCGATGATTGTCCTGGGTCTGATGCAGACCGTTTCACAACCTGTTTATACAAAATTTGTTATTAAAGTAACTTTCATTTGTTCCAAGGAAAGTGAAAACAAATAATTCAAACAATTGCGACCTTTGAGTTGCCTTTCTTCAGTAGTTCTATAAGGGTGGAGTCCCTGTGAGCAGCAGTGACGTTTGCAGAGATATTGGAGGCCACACTGACGACGGGTGGTGCTCGCGGTGACACGAACTGAGCTGACGTAGAAGCGGGTGATGCTGGAGAGGCCACAGAGGTTCGGATGGATGATAGTGGTGGTGGTGCTGGCGCTACAAATCCAGTGCGAGAAGCTACTGTATCTGTACTCGTTCCTGTAGTTTATAAAACAGTTAATTTAATAGATTGTAAAGTTACGATTCCATTGGATAGGTACTTGTTCTTTGTCTTTTTTCTCTTTTACTTACCTGTAGATGGGGTAGAAGTTGCAGTAGCGCCGCGGCGACTGATAATCTTCTCTTCGATTAATGCTCGAACAGATACCGATGCAGTTTGCAGAGGAGGTCCAGTGGATTCCTTTTTATCCAGCTTTTTGCTATCCGAATCCTACAAGAACATACAAGATTTTTTTAAATATCTTTATACGCAGTACACTACGTTAAAAATAATAATGAAATTGCGTCACTCATTAGTTCATTACCTTCTTGAAGTAGCCGCCATGTAACCGCATATGACCATTGAGTGCGGGTATGTTCTTAAACTTGCGATGGCACAGGTTGCACTCGACCGGCTTGACCTCGCTGGGACGACCCGCGCCCGCCGCTCCGCTCGACGCTCCGCCTGTCGACCCGCTGCCACTCCCACCACTCCCACATTTTTGACTCCCCTGCTGTGCCTGTGAAAATTTTCGATGACTTTACAAAAGTTCAAAAGACTTTCAGACCTATTACGTACTTCGTAATTTCAAGGTATAAACTTTCGATCTTCGGTAGCTCGTTAATATTCCAAGTTAATTAATGGATTTTGATGGACTTTGCGTAATCTCCGTTGGTTTTAAAGGAAAATTAGTAATTATAGGTCAATCCGCTATGCCGTTAGTAGAAAATTCTGTGTAAATTTCGGATAGCGCTGCGTCTGAAAGTTTTAGAAGTAAAAAGTTGGTAGGTGGGGTAGGTAATATTTATTTGTGGAATTTTGAGCACAAAGCGGAGCGGGCGGCGCAGTGCAGTTATTCATTCACGTAGAATTTTAATTAGTTGCGGATTTCCGTCGCACCGCGGTAATGTCCGCCGAGCGGGCTCGTACATCACTGGATAATTCTAATTACGTTATACTGTTTACGTTATTTTAAATACCTCCTACCTAGTCACTCGACCGAACAAAAATTTCTAACAAATCCCTTTCAATAGTTTCATAAACCAGTAACAAACTAATATAAGGGTGTAAGTAAAAGTATCATTAACCTTTAAACCACATACTGTAAGTAGGTAGGTATTATAAGTATTTGTACCTACCTAAAATATTTGAAAGCGTAAACAGGTAAACTTGAACAATAGCGATAGAATAACAGATGAATAAAGTCGATAGGTAAATGGAATTCGAAACTAAGCGAAAGTTCTCCAGCGATTGTCGCAGTCTTCGCGAACAATAACGTTGAACGATGCCCCCGGTACAGTTTAAACAGGTGAAACGTCGACGGCTGAACGACTTTCTGTTATATTCCCTTAAATGTCGTTAGGGCCTACAGAAGTTATGCATTAATGGCCTCTTAAGGGTCTCTTGTCGTATCAGTATCGCGATAGTTGCCTTAGAATTTGTATGAATTTAAATGCCTATTGTTGTCTTCTATTTGGTAAACCAAATTAAGTTAATATTTGACAAAGAGATTTGTAACATTTGGGATAAAACGTGTGAAGTCCTTTGGTAGGTATTAGGTAAGTAATCCTAGTTGAACTGAACGCACAAGGCACAAGCTCTTCAGACTATGACAAAATACTGAGTACTTAGGGTCAATTCACACCAGAAGAGCATCGGCGCACAGCTGATATCTTATCACTAGTGAATAAAGGTTACATTTATTTGCACGTCACCGGCACGTCGGCTGCTGGCGACGACGCCAAGCTGCCCGTATCGCTCCAAATAAGTGTTATTTAATAGTGATACCTAAGATGCTGCTGCGCGCCGATGCTCTTCGATAACCTTATATTAAGAATGTTTAATATGTGTGACACCTGAGGAGGTTTTCAAAGCTTCGCGGCCTGCGGTGGCAGTCAAGGCGCGCAAGCGCTACTGCATTCATAACATAAGCTCACAAATAAAATTTCATGAAATACTGAATATTCCTATTTAACGTGAAACTAGCCTAAAAATCCATCTTAAAATAATGTGACCTAAATATTTAAAGTTAGAGAGGACAAACTCCAACATGGACAAGTGCGTAGCTGTATAAAAGTGGATGAGGTGGGAGAATAAGTATACTTCATTCCAAATAGCAACGGAAATTTAAACTCTGAGATCTGAAACACTTACTCTCACTTATTCTTAGAACAGCTTTAGTAACGTCTAAGATATGTCGGATAGTACATCCTTCTGATAAATATTTGCTTATCAGAGTTGGCCAGAAAGCTAAATAGGAATAGGTAGGTACATGGACAATACCTTTTCCAGTTTCCTGGATAATACTAATTATCAGAAAACTAGAATGATCAAACGTCAACCGCAGCAACCGCAAACCGCGTTTGCAAGATCCGACCTTAAATACGTTTAAATTAACAATGCCTAAGTCTTTAGCTTTACTAATTAAACGCCAAGTTGAACTGCGAGTTCGGAGTAAGTTTAGGACAGATAATTGCCTCGCTTGCTCGCGCTGCTGGCGAGAAAAATATTTCATCTCTAAAAAACATTTCAAATACTTTCAGAAAGAACTTTTTCTTCAATCTTTACGTTACGTCTTTGAAAGAAATTGTCGGTGTGTAGCCGGTATCGTCGCTCTCTTTACGGGGGGCGTTAGGACCGAAAGTTTACGTAATTTTCAGGACAAACTTTATTGAAGTAGGTTTAGGTATGACTATAGCATAAAGTTACTAATAAGAGTGACTGATAGCTTAGAGAGCGAGATGTTCCTAGCGGCACGGTATAATAAAAAGAGATACGTGACGCGAGGCAATAGAACCGTTTTTGGGGATCTTATCGCAGGGTAAAAATTCGGTTTCCGTGAATAATTGCGATTTTCATTAATTAATCTACGATTTCAGGTAAGACTCAGAATTATAGACAGTGCTCGAATTTTTGCCTGCCGTTAGTCTCCTGAAATCATCCAAAAACGGTTTAATTTGACAACTCATGTTAGTTTCCTCCTGTAAAGTATAATAACTTTATGGACTATAGTGACTGCTTTGAAACCCGTATTTTTAAAGCAGTGTTACCAATTTGAGTTGGTAAAGGTAGAGTCATGTGGGTCAAGTGTACGCAGCGGGTATGTGTACGCACGCTAAATATCTCGACAACCGTTTTTAATTAAGAGACGGCGTCCCCTCATTTAAGTCCCCCTACGACGTCCATCGAAGCGCTAATTCGCACTACATAGTAAAGACTGGTGCAGATATGTAGTAGGTGTAACATGAGGATCATAAAATCACAAAACACTACGTAGGTTTAGGCCATGCTGAAGGGTATACCCTAGTGAATTTCAACCTTCAAACTAAGTATTTACGTTTAAAAATTCGAAATATACCTCTACTGTAGTTTTCCATATAAATCTATACTCAATACTTTATTGCGTTTCAAAATGGTAGATATACAGCAATTGGTGTAATCTTAAAATAGTGCAACATTGTGAACCCTGTTAAGTAGGGCACAGCAATTTTAAAAGAGAGGAGACTTGTTTGAATAGAAAAGTTATTCGAGATATTCTTTATAGTATTTTATTACTAGGTATACAATGAATTATAATTATGAGAATGGTGTCCTGACGTGCTCTCTTACTCTCTTTGCTCGCGTACTTTCTCCAAAAAAATCGGCTATCAAGGTGTTTCATAAGTAAGAATAAATTTTTCAAACTCTTAAGGGGGTTGTTTAGACCGTCAAACTGAACAACTTTCTCTATGGGACCAACATCGAAATCACGAAAAAAAATATTTGATATCTTTTAGCTCTAGTCGATTTGTAGAGTATGGAACATCATTTTTTTTTTCGCGATTTCGATGTTGGTCCCATGGTGAAAGTTGTTCAGTTTGATGGTCTACACCACCCCCTTAAAGGTTTATTTGTATTTTTGTAACACCTTGTATAAGCCACTTTAGGGCGCACGAGCGCCAACAACGAAGGGATCAGAGGCAGTCGCCGTAGCCGAAATCTGCTAGGAGTAGCATCATCATCATCATACCCTGAATCGATAATCTGATTGTTAAACCCTGTTGTTAACATTCTCGATTTCATTAACGGATCGCTGTGTACGAACCACGTACGAACGAAATACCATTGTTATATTCAGTTTACCACGTTGTGAAAGTTGTGGGCGCCAACACACTGAAATATTTGCGTTTTAATTATATTTAACAATTTTGAGTTTTGTACAGTAATTCTCGTTTCCATATTTTGCATGCTTTATAAAATTAAGTACTTACTTTATTTTAATTTAGTATTAATGGACTCTTGCTTGTGTGTTAGCACTTAGCACTGCATTTCCGCCAGTGTCAAGTAGTCTAGCAAGTAGTTTATGGGAGTTTCCAAATCCCATTCTCAGGGATTGTTTTTAGCCAAGAACAAGAAGAGATTGACAATTGCGGAGCCTCGTGGCAGGCAAAAACGCGACTTGCGAAAACCACGCGAGACAAATGCGCGGGTCAGAACCTGCAACGTGACTCCCATATAATTACTTTCCGTCCGTATTAATGATCCTTCTTAAATAAGTTTTTGTTAAAAAAAAATGGAGTCAAGAGATTTAACACTTCAAAAACGTAAAACTCCCGCAAAATAATATCCACATTAAAATCCGGATTCCGTTAAGGGAACGCACAACCCTCTATTACAAATTTCACACCTGAAATATGAACTGGTTGAACATTGTCCGAGATAACCGTTTTTTGTCACTTGACAAATATGCGTTACTGAGGACATATGTTAAACTGGGTCGGGGGCGTAATTTATTTGATTTGGTTTTTTTTTCGTGTGGCGCAGCCCTAACGGGCGCCATTAGGGCAGCTCGTTAGGTTAATGCGCGGTAGGTGCTAGCAGGATAGCAGATGTTAGTTGGAGCCGAGGAGCGGGCGAGACCGCGAGCGTTTTTGCCATACATCATCCTTGTACCGCAGTTAACTCCACTCTGTTCTGGTTTTTTGGTGGGAACGGTCGTCTTGTTATAATGTTGCACAGAAGGTTCTCATGACAAATGGTTAGCGTGTAGTGCGCTTGTAAGCTACCGCTATCATTCTCGCGCTCTGCTACTGAGCAGATGGTGTTTCAAGCTTTTATTGTTGAGTACCAAAAGCTTAGAAACTACCGCGATAACTACAACACTTCTGTAGTAAAAGCTACATAAACTACTGTAATGCCTTTTACGGTAGTCAGAAATATTGCTACAACTATCAACTTTTTGTTTAAGAATCTAGTTGCAGCAATGCTAATATTTAGCCATTTATGTTTCAGTTTAGAATGTCGTGTCAAGTGGCCAATTGGTGAGAGGTGGCTAGACTTTCACCCACATAGATACTTGATAAGAAATCTTCAATCCCTTAGTTCCCTCGTACGAAACCGAAGCATTGGGGTGGTCCATTCTAAGACGAGACACGGCTTAAGGCGTATCTGCCCTGGACCACGACTCTCCATACTAATCGATTCGAACGAGCGCGTGGCTCCGGTCAGAATTTAGCTGGAGCGACGGAAAACGGCGATCGCGTGCGGCCATGTGTAGTTCAACCCTAACATTGCATTCCGAAATCACTATCTCCACTCCATAAACTAACAAAATAACATACCTTAGGTTTATTAACAGCAGTCGTATGAAAAAGTTCAGTTATCCAATTGTCCATATCGATTTTAAAAACATCACATTCTACGAAAACACTCTCGAAACATTACCAACACGGTCAAACTAACGATAAAAAGTTCCAATATACTTCGCAGCGTGAGTAGCTGGTGTTGATCTCACGATATTCGAACATAGAATGATACTGGACAATAGATGGGAAAGATATCAAGATGACCCCTCGATGAGATGGCTGACCTCGCGAATTGCAAGATGAAATGACCGACGAACAACAAAAGCGATGGACTTGTTATAGCAACTAATTTGCATAGGCCTGTTCGAAACGAATCTGCTATTTCTATTGAATAGATAATTTCACACAGTATGCTAATTAAGTGGATAGTGGAGACTGATTCGCAGTTATTCCCACAAGAATAATTTAATTTAGTTTTTATTTTATTTATTGTACAATAAATTGAAGAACAAGTTTACAAATTAATTAATGTAAACCTGAAACTCGTTTGTATACTAGGTGACTTTGTAAACACTTGCCTAGTTTTCAGGGGAGGTTGATGTTTTAAGAGAATTTTATTCCGAGAGCGAAAATGCGCGCTGCATACAAACGTACTATTGTGATATTTTCAATACTAACCAATTAAAATCAATGAAATTTTGCAGAAGCAATCTGGAAACAAATCTCTATGCTTGCATGGAGTCAGATTTTAGTTAAAATATACAGTTTCAATGCTAGGATTAATTTAAGTTTTGTATGGAAATCTTCGAGGCACTGCAACTTTAAAACTTTACATTTTAACGAAAATCTGACTCCATACAAGCATAGAAATTTGTTTCTCGATTGTTTCTGCAAAATTTCATTGACTTTAATTGGTTAGTATTGAAAATATCACCATAGTACGTTTGTATGGAGCGCGCTCCGAATTATATCCTCTTAATGTTTAGACCTATAAACTTATAAACGCACTGGGTTAGTAGAACCCACCTCAGAAATTGGAAAGTGGTTAAAAATCAGCTTAGTAGTATAATGGATAGCTGAAGAACCTAAGATATTGAGCTTTCTAAAACTGAAATTACGACTTCAACTCTTCGCACCAACTCGAAAGCAAAAACACGACGATTTCTTTATGAATTTGTTAATTACGAAAGTTATTTTATGCCTACCTATAATGTTCAGTTATCGATTACCTATGGAAAAGGTGTTTTTAGGTTTGGCGTTTACTTGGTAACATCTTGTACCTACCTATAATTTTAAGGTGAAACATAGTTTTTATAAAGCGCGACCAAAGTGTTAAAGCAAAAATTAACCTTTTGTGCCGTAATTTCATATACAAAGTTTTTTATGATGAAACATTCGAAGAAGAAAAAAGAAGCCACTGCTACTGCATCTGTCTCCGAAACCCCTACATATCTATTCTTCTCCACTCTTTGTTTGAAATTGACAATTAAAACTACTCGAGCTCGAAAGAAATGGTTAAAGTCACACATTTTACTCAATCTGTGGCACTTTAAAACATCTTTTGCATTAATTAAAGCCATCTGCAGCGCTTCCGAGTGTTTTTTAAATTATAGAATGGTATTTAACAATGGTTCCTTTTACGTTAATGCTTTTTATTTAAAACTGATTTTTAAAAACGGAAGTGACCATGACTTCTAAACATTAAAGGACTTTTATTGTTCAAATCGTGTGAATATTTATACACGTTACAAAACTAAGAAAGTGGGGTCAGGTGATGTTTGATATTAGAGGGGCGAGGGGAGGTGAAACGCCACGTGGCTCAGTGCAGAGGTCGGGGGTCACCGCGTTAGAAAGGTCAAGTCTTTTTACTTCAGTAATGGGGTGTTACAAATGCACGTTTTAATTAAGATATTGCCCCTTTATCTAGTCCATTACGTTTTACTTTGTTTCGTTCTCACGGGATTAATTTTTAATGTTTTATTTCAGACGTTTATGAAATGAAACTGTAGGTAAACGCTGAAATGAAAAACAACAAGCTGAACGAGGTCGCTAATAAAAGAAAAAAAAAATAGAATACTACCCGAAGACAAAGAAAAACTTTTTATGACGTAGGTAATTTAATAGTTTTCAGTTCTATTCATGTCAGTGATTCTACGATAGTGTTTTATTGTCCAGGTACTTGGCAAGTTTAGGTTAATTAGAACCCCTTTGATACAAACGTTGTATATTTGTTAGGTACCTACTTGTCGTTTCACAGAACATGGTTTATCAGAGTGTTCATCAAGAAATAGAGCTGAAATGATGTTCTTTAAAATGTAGGGATTGAAATTGAAACGTACATAAGCATAAACGAAGCAATGTTAAAGACACAACTTACAACAGACCTAATAATTTATAATATTTTTAATCAATTAATAAAGTAACAGCAATCCAGAACATCCAAACGGCAAAAATATCTAGCAGCAGGTATACCTATATTGTACCTAACAACTATTTATTTTAGAAAATAGCAGATTATACTACTAGAAAATATGTTGTTATAAATAGAATTCTGGTAGATTTAACTATCTTATCTTGTTGTGGGGGCTGGCAGGCCAGCAACACTTCGACCCAGTGGGATCTAACTAAAATCTATACTTGTAAAACAACCTAGTAACACTGCTAAAATAAATAGTTATCACATTACTACCAGATATTTTCCCCCGTGTAACCTAATCCATCACACCTATTTTAAGTAGATATTGCGCACTTAGAAGATTTAGGGGTAGTCACGTATACTCGCACGGTGGCGGTAGACACACGCCGTCTCAATTATGCATCGGGCCGTTTATCGGCGCAGAGCGGCTCGGCGGCACCTGCGTCGTTGTCACCCTACATTATTAATGGACGAAGTGCTGGTACTTTTACATTAGACTTTTTAAACGTAAGTTTAGATATACGGAATTGTCTACATTGTCTAGGTACGATTTTTGTATCACCATAAAATCATTACCAAAAAATCTGCTGCCCCATACTAACCCGCCCGCACCCGCCGCCGCTGCCTACACGACTCAAAAATGTATGGGACAGCAGATTTTTGTTGTTGTTTCGATTGGTTTGCTCCCATAGTAAAAGTTGTTCAGTTTGATGGGTAGACTCTTAGTTTAAAAGGATGCTAATGATATTTATTTCACCCTGTATTCCTCGAGGGGGTAGTCAGAGATATTCTGAAACCTCAGGACATCGACGTTTCACCAGTAGTACTGAAACTCTGTCCAGTGTGACGGGGGGTTAGCCCGTCGCCACTTATAATGGACAGTGGGATGAAAAGTAAAAAAAAATTTACGAGCTTGTCTATCGCTAGAGTATATGTCAGTGGATCAGACAATCAAACTGAACAACTTTTACTATGGGAGCAAACCTAAAATCGCAGTACGTTCCTCGAATGGAATATACATTACTGTTACTTCTCATCGCATTCATGAAAACTTAACATAACTGTAGAAAAAAAAGTTTGCATATGTGTAAAGGCCCTTAGAATATGAAAAGGTGTAGTGTGAAAACCCGAAACGTGTTAGAACAATGACTTGCCCTCGCATAACTTCGTAATATGATCCTTTTCTCGAATATGCAAAAAGCTGAGTGTTTTCGTGCAAATTTGTTTCAGGCACGTGTCGGAATTACTACATGACCCTGTTTTCGGCACTGAAAAAATCGAATATAAATTATGGCTGTATAAAAATTTTCAGAAATTCTGCGGCCGTGAACTAGATAAAAGGCCTTATCTCGTGCATCATGCTACGGCCTCTGCAAGATAAGAAAAATGTATACAGGGTCCGAAAATATGCCAACGGTATTTTAAGGGGATGATCAGACCATCAAACTGAACAACTTTCTCTATGGCACCAACATCAAAATCGCGAAAAAAAAAATCTGCCGTTCCAAACAAAACTGCAAACCTACTTAGCCAACAGCTGTTTTTTTTCCCGTTTTCGATGTTGGTCCCATAGAGAAAGTTGTTCAGTTCGATGGTCTGATCATCCTCTTAAAATACCGTCAGCATTTTAAGAATCCTACATAGGCTACCTATAGGTACCTACATATTATTTAGTAGGAGTATAGGTACCTAGTAAATAGTAAATAATATAGCCTATAAACATTTTTCTGTACTTTTCCCAGCCTCGGAGCTTTATTTGTGTTACCATCTGTTACTTCGACATTAATGTTAATAACATTTCGTGCTATCACGAAAATTGAATACCACCGAATTCATCACATCTTCGACATTTGAAGATTACGTCTCGAAAAGTTTGACTTATTTCCTTGTTGCGTGAGGAAAAAATATGTAACATCAAGGTAGCATCCATGAAATATTCACAGCTTCGCTGACAGTTGAAAAGAATCGAATTTAGAAGAGTGCGCACGTGGCTGCTGGGGCACGGAGCACAAAGAGGCGGGAAATTTGATGCAGACAGGACAGTAACAAATTCTGTTCCGAGGCGACGTTCCTTCGGGCTGGGGTACGAAAATCCCCTGGTTATATGAAAGAGGGGAGGTTTTTTGTTAGTTAGGTTTCTACTTTAAGACTAGGCGCGCACGAGCAACTTTGTCTCCGTAACTAATTTGTCTCTCATAGGTTTTGTATAAAAAGTCTCCCTTGAAGTGAGAGGAGAGACAAAAGTTGCTCGTGCCAATCTTCCATCCGTCGATGCGGCCACTTGTCAAAGAAAATATCCAACACTGCACTAGTACCAATACAGGGTGTAACAAAACACCCTTGTTATACTTCACACCGTCAAACTGAACAACTTTCTCTATTGCACCAACATCGAAAACGCGAAAAGAACAGATGTTCCATACAAAACTGTAAACCTACTTGAGCAAAATGTAAATCATACTATAATTTGTGTGGCCATGTCCAAGATATTCTAATATCTAGTCACATTTAAATTACCAGAATCAAGCCTGGACGTGTACCGACGATTTATCATGAAACTAATAAGTACCTACTACGTATAATATATACAGAGTCGGAGTCACGTTGCAGGGTTTGCCTCGAACACTTTTCTCTCGCGTGGTGTTCTCGTGGTTCGCGTCCAAAATCCTTCTCAGTTGTTCTTACTCAAAAACAATCCTCGAGATTGGATAGACACTCCCTCAAACTACTTGACACTGGCGAAATCTAACAAGGAAACGCCATTAAATAAAAATAGAATAGAATATAGAGTCCAGGGTTGCAATTTTTGAATGTCACCGGTGAGTTTGAACGGTTTTTAAATCTCATCCAAAAGCCTTCTCATACCCATGAGTTCAATACGAGTGGGAAGGGGCTAACTTTGGGAAATCGGTGAATATCGGCCATTTTCTGAGTGCGATTATTGAAAGTCACCGGCTGAGGCTTCAAAAATCGCACTCCAGGGTAAAATTATCTAGTCACATTTAATAATTAAGTTATCTAAAACCTCCAGCGATTTCGAATACGAGTATTTTTCAAAGTATACACCCATCCCTAAAGGGTGTAAAGTTGAGAACGTCCAGGGGTAGCAAATGCAATTTGCGGCCGCGAAGCAGAAATTGCAGTCGCGGTGGACGCTCACCGGCCCAATCTACACTTATTGAACTCCGTAACAGCCTGTAACGTGTATTGCATGCCGAATATTGCCTGCAAGATATGGGGAGCTTTTTGTATTCAATATTCTTTTGTAACAAGTATTGGACTTTGCAATTTTTGATGATAGTTTCAGTACCTACCATTAAATAGAATAGCTGATTATATTTCGTGATATACGTGTTAGGGACGTACCTAGTTAAAGTTCAGTTTGATGGTCTTTTAACTGACTTCTGTAAACTCTATTCTATGAGGCTTATCATTAGATGGGACTAGATTTTACCCATCTGATCACACTCACTAAAATTATGTTTGGATTGTTTAGATGTTTGTCACTTAATCACGCAATAAATGACTAAACGGATTTGGATGAAATTTGGGACGCAGATAGAATAAGGTTTATCCAGATGGAGTCGCGGACAACAGCTAGTATCTAATAAATATTGTCTATTTTCCCGCAATTTTATTTGCATTTACTATAAAAATTCATGTGTTAATCCACAACATATTCAATCTGTGTGTCAAATTTCTTCGAAATCCGTTCAGTTCTTTATGCGTCATTGAGTCACAGCCAAACACACACATCAATTATTATTAAACAAAATCGGCGTCGAGGCAGACCTAGAAGCAGATGGCGGGAGACGAAATCGATGGCTTCCTGAAAAACTGGCCTAACGAAGAGCAAAACCGGGACGTATGGAGAGAACGGAGAGAGGCCTTTGTCCAATAATGGGACAGCGACGGCTGATATAATAATACTAATAAGGATTTTTGACAAAAAACTATTAGGCACCCATAGTCCCAGACAATAATTCATTATTAAAAACGTTCACATGATAATCGGACAGGGATGGGAATTTAATAAATGTTTGTTGAAATTTTCCGTTTTGTTCGTCGAATTGTGACATTCCGGTGCATTTACAGGCATTAATGAAGTTTGCAATGCAGTGGAATTACGCGCAAGTGGTTTTAATTTTAGATTGGCTCTTTACGAGTGAGTGGACTCTCTATATTAATTGCGTTTACGCGACCACACCATATTTGTTTGTTTGTGTGTTGGCAAACACTGAATATGCTTTGCGTACTTCCAGTGCTTGTTATAGGTACCTAATACTATCGAATACTTTACTTTTTTGTAAAGATTACAATACCGATTTGTTACCGAGACGTCATGAAAGATTATTTATTACGTATTAGAACACAACGAGCAATTCAGCACAAAGACTAACTAACTACAGTTACAATATGATTGCTTATAGGTATGAATTGTATCTATATTTACAATCCAAACCTTTTATTAGACAATGGGCCAGGTCATTAGTACTCGAAACCGACGAGTTTGCATGAACAGACTAGGTAATGAATGTGGAGGAAGTCAAAGAAGTCTGTCAGGATCGTAGCAGGTGGCGTTTCGTTGTCTCTGCCTACCCCAATGGAAAACGGCGTGAGAATATGTAAGTACTTAATATTTAAGTATTAGACGAAAAAAAGGAAAGTCAAATAAATATCAAAAGCGGAAAAAAAAACAGATGAACTGACTGGATACGACGTTAAAGTCTTTTGGATCAAAATTGTGTTATAAATTTCAGTCAATACAGTAGAGTAAATAAGTAAAGTAAAATGTAGCGAACAGTGCGTCAAAAGTCACGTAAGGTAAGTAAATAAAAATCAACCCTTATTTCTCTAACGCTAACCCGGATTTTACCCCAAATATATTATATAGGGTCCTTCTCTGACACTATTTTAAGGGGATCATTAGACCGTCGCGTCAAACTGAAACAAATTCTTTATAGCACTAAAATCAAAATCGCGAAAAAAATCTGCTGTTCCATACAAAACTGCAAACCTACTTGAGCCATATGTGACAGCACTTCGATGTTTGTCCCTTAGCGAAAGTTGTTCAGTTTGATGGTCTGATCATCCCCTTAAAAAGTGTCAGCATATTAAGAAGGACCATGTACCTAACCTAATCGATTCCATAAGTTACCTACATTGCCATATGCTGAGAGAATTGACAGGGGATTATATCCAACAATATACAGGGTGTTTCATAGTAACAATAAAAATTTTAAACTCTTAAGACAGTTGTTTAGACCGTCAAACTGAACAACTTTCTCTATGGGACCACCATCGAAGTCGCGAAAAAAATAATTTTATATCCCATACATATTATTTTAGCTCTAGTCGATTTGTAGAGTATAGAACATAAAAATTTTTTTTCGCGATTTCGATATGGGTCCCATAGAGAAAGTTGTTCAGTTTGATGGTCTACACAACCCCCTTAAAGGTTTATTTGTATTTTTGTAACACTTTGTATAATAAAAAGTACCTAGCAATATTTAATTAAGTAAGTAAGTATAATTGAAAGTGGGTAATTACGTACTTTTAATTATAAACATGTTATTTCATTTATTTTCCAGTCTGTTACTGCGAATAAAATCAATATGCAATCCAATTAAATACAACAGTGATTTCAATAAACACAAATAACATTATATTATAATTATTACACAAATTAAGTGATTCGAACGATACTATTAAGAGGGTGCCAAGCCTCTAGTGCTGCCCTCAATAGTATTTTTATATTTCTAACCAAATTTACATTTCCATAAAACAAATAAGTAACATTGTAGTCAAATTCGTTCTAAAAAAAACTTATATTTATTTTCAATTTATCGAAACATTACGAATGAATTTGTTTTTTGTTTGTAGCCTTCGATCAAAGTAAAATTAATGGATTAGGCCTTACGCCGGACAGGTATACTTCAAATATGTACCGAGATGACAGATAAGTGTGCCAGTTTGTATGGACCAAGTGCACCAGTAGTGTGATTTAACTTAACTCGCTTTGAGCCTATCCATTAATTTTACTTTGATGGAAGTTTGTAGCTACAAACATTATAAAAACAAAATGTAACTAAATGATTCGATTGAAAATCAGCAACGACTACAATGTGACATTTTTGGAAAATAAAATGTTTTTTATTTGTTAAGAAATTTAAAAAAATACGATTGACGGCATCACCGGAGGCTCGGTGCCCCCTTAAATAAAATAATGTACAGGTAATGTAACTATTAACATCCTAACATTTCAAACTGCCGTAAATAAATGTTATGTAATTTCAACGTTAATAATGTTCGAAGCAAATACACCAAATCCAATAATGAAGTGGCACAAAGGCATACCGTTGTCAATACGCTGAATGAACAAAACCTGTGTTCGTAGCTTGTAATTATCAAGCCCGTGTTTGTGTCGGGTTTATTGCTTCCTGCAGGTGACGTCACGCTCCGATCAAAGTGAGTGCTTTTAATAAAGCCAGCCTGACACCCCCTCTATTATATGTTGATCTCTCTGTCATAACGTTTAGAACTAGTACTGGAGCTCTCTTGTAAATGGACACCGAAGCTATACAACCGATGTTCGACCAGTAATATTAATATTGCATCGCTAATTCGCCTATGCTTTGCTCGACTGTTAATGCGTTCGGTATTAAGTGGAGGAAATTGGATTTGATTTGATTTCGACTGGTATTGCTCGTTTGTTCCATAATTCTTTTTTTGTTTTGGGATTGATTTGATTATACAGAGTGTAACAAAACATCCTATCCTAGGACGACGACCCGGTGTGTGTAATGGTTACCACGCCGGACTGCCAAACCAGGGTCCTGGGTTCGAATCCCGGTTCGGTCATGGATGTTATATGTTCGTGCCGTTGTTGTATGGTTTCCATAATAAAAGCCTTTAGTGCTTAGTTTGGGATCATTACAATGTATGTGCCTGTGAGCGTTATTTTTTTTTTTTAGGAATATTTTAAGGGGAGGCTATAGACCATCAAACTGAACAATTTTCAGTATTGATAGCCAACATCGAGAAAAAAAATCAGCTGTGTCTCATACAAAATTGCAGTCTCTATAAGTCTCAACTCGAATGTATGGAACAGCAGATATTTTTGATGACGAGTAGCAACGATATTAGTAGATTACACACCGAGGGCAGGAAAGTAAGAAAAGTCTCAGGTCTCATGTAATTGTTGACCAAGGGGAAGCTGAGGTCAACAAACATTGAGTTCTGAGGCTTTCTTATTTACTGTCCGAGGTTAGTTTGTCCCCGACGGAGGTGGAAAGCGACA
Source organism: Agonopterix heracliana (assembly GCA_963693445.1). NCBI lineage: Eukaryota > Metazoa > Arthropoda > Insecta > Lepidoptera > Depressariidae > Agonopterix > Agonopterix heracliana. The sequence goes on from OY856326.1 coordinate 5,863,728, forward strand.
ACTTTGTTAAGCGCAGAGGGACGAAAATTGACGCTTTCCATCCGGAGGGGAGAAAAATACATAACATGTACAGGTTGTAACAAAATACTATGACAATATTTAAAGGGGTGTTTAGTGGAGAGCTATTTTCGACTTTGTCTCCATATTGATTGTTGTTCAGTTTGATGGTCTTAATAACCACTTCTTTTAAACATTACTAGGGTTTTTTGTTATACCTTCTATAAAAAAAGCTTTATTGAAGTATGTCGCTGATATCTATAGTTGTCCTAGAAAGCAGTCTTTGGTTCGTTTCTCATAAATCAGGTCACGCGGGCAGGTCATATCGTGCTACTTAGTTTAATTTAGCGCATATTAGCAGCTGATGTCCATGATGTAAAAATTAATGATAATTTGTTGTCATAATTCTCTACATCTTCTCTACAGCGACAACAAGTTCCGACGCGGTGGTAGCTTAAAAAAGAATTCACGTTTAATAAGTGTGCTTCAGGCTCCTATATTGAATAAAGGATTTTGAATTGAATTGAATTGATAGAATTGATGAAAAACTTGAGTGTAGAAATCAAAACTGACAAGTTTAGATAAATGTTGTTCTTTGTGTTCGACTTAAAAGTTAATACTGAGTTGATACTGAGTGAACTGAGTCTGAACACAGCGGTAAAATTGAGCAATTTTACGCCATTTTCAAAGGCGCCTAGTTCTTACAGTCCTAGACTCCTAGGTCTTCTTATTTATAAAAAAAAAGCATAGAGACATATGGCAACGGTAACATAGATTGTGTGATAAAAAAATGATTGCACTAGTGTCATTATCCAGCAAGGAAACAGGGGAATAAGTTGAGCCAAACGGAAGCCGCATTTCCTCTTAATCTAAAACACATTTCAAAGCATTTCTGTATACAATTTAGTTTCAAATGTTTGACCATTGAGCTGCGCACTGTCTACTTCTTATAAATGCGTGCGCATTTTTTGAATGCAGTATACCCTCTAGGCACCCTCTTTATTTAATGATATACGTATAGTTGTACTGCACACGTTAGGGCGCGAACGGACAGGTGTAGTGGTGAGCTCCCACGTTGCGGGATCACGTTTCGCGAGTTAACTCTCTACTATGTTGTTTGAATCATTTGCGATACCATAACATAAATAAAATAATATCATAATATGCCTGAAATCCACACCAGCATGTTCCCAGTTTGGTTTTTTAGTAGAAAAGTTCCTAAAAATGGCGAGGGGATTTTTGCCAGCATACTCGTACCAGTGAAATCAATAAGTAATTTCATGGGAATAAGTAAAGGTTGTTGTTTTTAGAAGTTTGTATTAGAATTGTCTGGAATAATAAAATTCGTAACATGCTTTTCTCAAGAGATTTTTATAGTATTAGGAATCATGATTCGTCGATATATTGGATATTTATCACTTACCTTTCGAAGGTTAGGTATAGAACAGTTACACTATTATTTTTTAATTACTATACAAATTTAAGGGTTTATTCAGATATAACGAATTTCCACAACTTTTCTTTGATCTTCTTTAAGTACAAAATTAAGGATCAGCCGATCGATTTTTTATGGGAGGTCCTAAATTTTTTTCTCGTTTTTCGACCCATGTTTCTTAGGGAAAGTTGTTTAATTTTATCACGTGAATACCCTTCTCATTTTTCTAGTAATTAAATAAAATCTATGAGTCATATTGAAATCGAATAGTTACCAAACTCATCAAAATAAATAAAACTCAATTTGATCACCCCCGTGATTTGCTACACTGTACCAAAATATTGAAATAAATATTTTAATTGTCATGATTTATTTCTGCCGCCGACACGCAAGCTTTTAGATATCATGGTACAGGGGCACTCCGCGGCCGCAGCTGAATTATTAAACCCTACAAAGGCAGATGAATGGGCGATTTAATCCAGTGGACGTTTCGCACTGGTCCGATCCGCGATGTATCGGTATTAACATAAGAACGGTGCCCTTATTCCCACGGCCTCACCTTTGTGAGGGATTGGTTCGCAAGGTTAGGCTCATTTGCATTTTGGACAAATTATTTGATGTTTTAAAATTAAGGTAACAAAATAAATAGACTTAAACTGGACTGCTACACCTGCACAATTGGTAATTGTAGTATCGTTTCTGATTACCCACAAAATATTACGGTCGCAAGTACTTGTACAAAAAACTGAACATCTTTCTCTATTATGGGACCAACACATCTAAAACGGGGAAAAAAAAATTGTCAGTAGACTTGGGTACCTCCGTAGTATCGTAAAAATTTATTAATATTTAAAAACTGTATTAGAAGTTAATAAGAAGATGAGTAAGTGACGGCTTGTTTACGATACAAAAAAACTGGTAGTATTTGTGTACGATTAATAATTTATTCTTATGCTAATAACTTAATAATATCATGTAATATCATGTTTAGCGTGGGATCTCTTTACATTAGAAACTCTTTTGTCTCTATTTTATTATAAATATAACATCTCAGATAAATTAACAGGAATGGATTGGAAATGATCTCTCATTTCTACGCAAAAAAGTCTGTCAATTTTGCGGGGGTGAGGGGGGAGTTTTATATACTGGCGCGGGACGCGCGTCAACTATTTTTATATGACGGGTATGCTCACTGAGCATGCGTCTTTGGCAGAGGGGTACGCGCGTAATATCGGATCCATTCCTGTTAATTTATCTGAGTATAACATGAGACAGGCAGTGTGGAGGGGAAAAAAATTGGCAATTGCCATAAAATCTGAAAGAAGAAAACGGATTTTCTTTTTAATCGAAGCATATGGCGGCAATGTAATTTTCGTTTTGTTATAAAGTCGCCAGTGTTGAACTATTTGCTTGCAGTAAAATCATTTTTGAGTATCAAAAACTTGAAATACAGAGAAGAATAAACGCCTTCGGTACAGTACAACCAAAATATGATTCTGTAATAAATATAATGTTTTTGATTTTGAAAGTGATTCTTATACTACAGAAAAAAATCGAAACTCGTAACAGGGGTAGAAGTTAACCATGAATATTAGTTTTGATCAAGTGCACTTGAAACCCCGTAATAATTCAACCCTTAACAAGTGGGGGGTTGGTAATAATAGTCAATTATGTCTGTGCTCCCGTCAAACTTTCATTGCTCAAGTTGTGCTGATAATTTATTGCAACCGAATAGTTCTCTAGTTTCGTTAGTTCTAATTATTGTTATTAGTATTAAACTTTGTGCTTCTCACGCAGGGGTAATTTCTACTAAAGCGGACTTGGCCAAACAATAGTGGTAGTTATAATAATCGAATACTTTAACACTCAGAAACTTTAAGTTGCAGAAACGCTCATTAAAGTATACTCCATTTCAATGGCAAGAGATTTATCTCTTGCTAGCTTTTACTACTTCAACAAGATAAAAGTGACAGCAAGATATAATTAACCATGTTATTTGAAAATTTCAGATTTTTTTTTAATTTTTTTTTCTACGGCGTGTTGTGATCTGTAAGAATTAGGTTTTTATATTAGTCATTTAACTCATTTAGTACCTTAGAACAATTTCTAAACGGCAATCAGTGATCTTTTTGGTAATTAAAAAGTCACCCGGCTACAGTACTATAAGGCCCGTCACCTCAGATAAATTAACAGGAATGGATTGGAAATGATCTCTCATTTCTACGCAAAAAAGTCTGTCAATTTTGCGGGGGTGAGGGGGGAGGTTTATATACTGGCGCGGGACGCGCGTCAACTATTTTTATATGACGGGTATGCTCACTGAGCATGCGTCTTTGGCAGAGGGGTACGCGCGTAATATCGCATCCATTCCTGTTAATTTATCTGAGCCCGTCACAGACACGCGCTATAATATGTTGCTGTACTCTTCTTACGCACGCAAAATTATATAAGTACGTCTCTTTTCTGCGTGCGAATGAGAGGAAGCGATTAGCAACTTGCGTGCGTTAGAAGAGTACAGCAACATAATTATAGCGGCCGTGTGTTGCACTCTAGTTGCACAGTCAAGCTTCTTAAAGCGCGCGCAACGGCGCTAGACTCGCGAAAAAAGTTGTAATCCATTGTTTTATGGTTCAAAATGGCGTGTTTACGAGACTAGCGGCGGTCTCCGGCGCGGCGTCTCGCTTGTATGAAGCTTCCGATCTGTTCGGATATTTAATCATGTGGCTGTATCACCCAATCCAATACAATCATCGAAAATACAAAATTAACGCGTGTGTTGAAATATTTGCGTTCTAGTTTTCTTCGCTGGTTTACGGTAATCTTTCTATCTCCAATAAAATACATTGTATCTATAAAACTTGAGCAATTATTGCAACACAACATGGCTAGAGTTAATATCCCGATAAACACGTTTTATTACTGGCAGTCTTGTCTTGACGTGCGGACAAACTATAGTTTGCGGGCGCGGTCTTGGTGCGGTCGCATGCAGTTTAACCAATACAAAATTTGTGTTTCTCTTTATTCTATATTTTTACTATTTACAAGTCAACGTTTACAATAAATATAAAGAGTATTGAAATAGAAAGGCAGAAGTACCCAATCATAATTTTTACAATATCACGAAATGAAACGTACAAAGTTTTTCTTAAATTGTGTTTCGTACGTTTTGGTCATGTAGATATCGGAATGTTCTATTGAGCAACTAAATTTTTCCGCGTTTTTGATGTTGGTCTTTAATTGTGATAAATTACGTTGTTTAGTGTCATCTTATGTACCATCCCGAACAAAATTAGGCAACAAAATAAAAAAAATGGTTAGTATGAATATATTTTGGCTCAAATATTTATTATAATGTTTGTTATAGCACCATATCGATATGAGTGACTCAGTAATCTTTAACTCAAAATCGTCAACGACAATGCGGTCAGATCGTGACTGCAAGCCGCGTTGGTTTGACCGTTTAAACCTATACCCCTGGCACAGGTCTGACATTTGCGTAACAACGTGTCCTCGGCCGTACATTACAATCTTGCTACCGTCGTAAACCAGTTGTAGTTTAGTCAGGTTCACGTACTGTAATTATGTGTACTATGCAGTGTGCGTCATTCCAGCAGCACCAACACATTTTTAAGGGCTTGAAGATTAGTGGTCCTTCGAGCTATCTTAAATTTTCATAAAAGTGGTGGTGTGTCAATACAAGGTGATCTTCAAATATAATTAGTTTCGTCTTAACATCGCCGGCTATAAAGATGATATGTTTGTTGTGATCTACATTCTAAAAATATTTTTTGCATGAAATTACTCTGAAACTGGTGGCTTAAACACAAAATGACTGATGATATTTTGTGATCATGATCACTTATACCGATTTATAAAGGTTTCAAGGTGCGACAGCGAATCAAAAAAAATCTAGTTGGCGGCCGGCCATAGGCCATCTTTTGTACTCAACCCTCATCTACAAACCCCTTTAACTTTAACTAAACATTTTTAATTATGGTTATTGTTCAATTGCCCTAAAAACATTTTGTTTTCTAAAAAAATACTTAAATTCTGTTTAGTCTGGATCGTTTTTTAAATACAAATTTTTAACATCATGCAAGGCTGACAATAATTGTCAGGATGCTCCATTATAAATTACTAAGACCTATGTACGATTTCCTTACTGTCTACTACAATGTAGCAATAAAGCAAAGCAATAAAATATTTGAATTTAAATTTGAATTTGTCACTACAACTACACCTTAAATGATTTGCAGTCCAATCATAAATCAATAGTGGTCCATCGGGTAACACGTACACTATTGTGTACCTATTGAGACAACTACATTAACATTGTGATCAACAACAATACTGAACTCGGACTCTAATAGGTAGACTCCATGTAATTTTATTAAGCACTAAATGCTACGGTGCTACAGCGGCTACGAAATTGCGTAGCAGTTTATATAGTTGCTACGTGGCGTAGCACTTTGTTGCAAGTTTGGTGTGGTCGTGCCAAATCTTGGACATTGTTTTGTTTTAAAAGAAATTCACTTGCATTGGAATTGAATATCAATTGGAAATGGGTTTGGCTCGTGAGAGAGAAATAAAGATGTGTAACTATAGAAGTTATTCTAACACGAATTATAACTAGTGTTATTTGAAAAGATTTTTCTTAAAGCATTTAGTCGTATGGGTGAACGGCAGTTAGAACTATTCCTAGGAAGGGGTTATACTAGAGGTGATTTGCAATAAACTTTTAACTAGGAGTCGAAAATGTCATCGTTAAGTATACGTCTTAACGATTTTTTTTGAAATTTTGAACCTTCCATATCAAAGTACGGATTAGCCGATTGATTATCTACTGGAGGTCCAAAAAATATATCTTTTTTGACCCATGGTCCTTAAAGAAAGTTGTTTAGTGTTTTATCTGAATACACCCACAACATTTTTTGGTAGGTATATAAAAAATAGTGGTGTATACCTACAGAAAGATATGGATAAGTTTAGATCAAAATATTTAATTATTTAAACAGATTTCTACGGATTTACAAAGTAGTTAACTTGAGCTCTAGAGAATTTTAGAAACGTTCTTCAGCCGAAGTTACAATCATAAGTTCAGTAGGTACTAGAATACTAGACTAAGAAGTATCTTCAAAAGCAATCTAGACATGTATTTTATTATTCGGCTGAAATTACAATAATTATGAAAGTATGTACAGAAATACTTACGGAACCGCAGGCTTTAGGCTTGCTGCTGGTTGCTTTGCTCTTGGGGCGAGCGGGCGGGGTGTGGGGCGCGGGAGGGGTGCACGGGGGGCTGCTGTCGCCCCCCGCCCCGCTGCCGCCGCTTGCGTGCGTGCTAGCCTTCTCGGTGCTTGAGTTGCTTGACTGTTAACAAAGAATATTAATTATGACGATGATTCATTGACGTAGAATACCATGGACGCTGTCTCTAGTACAAAATTCTCGCAAAAAGTGTCCGTGACTAAGTAACCTACACAAACCTAAGTACGTGCATAGTTATATAATCATTGAAAATACTGAAATTCTTTTTGATTTTGCTTGCGTAGTTTTTACCCCATCGCGGCAAGGCGTGCGCCGCGCGCGCTCACGTGTACGTCGTCGACCGTTTAAACAAAGACTGTCGCGTAATTAGGTCTCTTTATACGTTTTAAGTCTCTTTTAGTTTGGGAAATTTTGAGCGCGGACCCTTCGTCCAGAAAGAGGTCAATGCGATGATTCTTCTGTTTTCCCATCGATAATGTTAAAAAGACTTGGCGCCTTCACAGATACACACAAATGCGTTTTTCCTATCACTGCGTCCGTGCTTGTTAGAGATAGATAAACTTTTCATTATGCGTGCAGTGAGACAAAGGGATTGCGTACATGTGTGGCACGCGCCAGCTATAGTTAACCGACCTGAGGGTCTACCATGAGTTTTCACCGTACTTTACTACTGTAGCTACGTCACCAATTTTGTATTGAATTTCGAACAGCGCTCCTAGTGGTTACGTTGAGAACTAATTTCTGTCATACGAATTGGCGACGTAACTACAGTAGTAAAATACAGTGAAAACTCATGGTAGACCCTCTGTATGATTAGATTTCAATTGAAATCAAATATTATGAATAATTAGAAGATTTGGGTGCCTACAGTTTTTGAGAGTTACGCGGTTATTATTTAATCTAGAAATAAACATACACTGCCGAACACTGCCAAAATATCTGGAAATCAAATTTACCAAAACGCGGTAAGAACCCGTTACAATATTTAATTCTAGATTTGGGTGACTGTCCACTGAAGCGGAGCGAGGCTGCGGAGCGGAGAAACGAAGAAATATAAACGATTCCAAAACCGCAGTTACATCCCATAATAAATAATTTCTTTCTTTATTTATTTTAAAATCTTTATTAACAGAAAAATAAACAAATAAAGATAGTTGTAGGTAAATAAAAATAGTAAGAACAACAAAGTGCTCAACATCAATAGTCAATAGTTTCTCACCACCTCGAAAGGAATTATGGTCGTGAGTTTATGTCGTCGTATCCTAAGAATAAAGGCGCAACTGCAAACTGACAACTTTTCAGGAGGAAGTTTTTTGTATTTTATTTCAATACTAACAGATATTTTTGAGATGTTAGCTTTTAAAACAATGTTAAACTACTCTGGGATTCTAACGAAACTGTAACTAAGACTATTATTTCATGATTTCTAGTAAATTTGTCCCTTATGTCCTTATTCGCTGGAGTAAAATGTGTTCTCTTAGACATAAGTAACGTTATGCCTTTCTTCTCCGGAATATGCCAGGTCGTAAGAGCATTAGGGGCTATTTATCGTTTTCATCTGAAAAATATGTTAATGAATCTTTATTTTTTGCGTACACTAACTAGCGTGACTACAAAAATCAACAAAAAACATAAAAAAGAACAATCATTTTGGTTTCCCAATGACAAAATAAGAATTATATGAAATCCACTCAATCAACAAAAAAACAACAATCAACAAATATATTATGAGGTAGGTACATAAATTGTTAGCGAGTTTTTTATTTAAAAAAAAACAACAAAATCCCTTTGTCGGAACTGAATTATCTATACATAATAGTATCGGTCAAGTATGTACAATTTCTAAAGATCTTTCGGCGAACCGTGCTGTCTATATAAAAATGTATCGGTTAAGAAATTTTTAGTTCTACCGATAATAGATGATCAATGATTTCTATTTAAAATTATATCGGTCAAGGGTAATTCTGAATATGATTATGGACCGAACCGATTATACCTTTGGTACCGGGGACTTTTTTCGCATACGAGTATCTAAAATCCAAAAAAAATGCATTCGAATTTGTTAGTAAAGCTAAAAGAAAAATATGCAGCACACACAATTCCTAATGGTAAAAAGCCCCAACCACCACAAAGGCTTCTCAAAAAAATCATTAACAAAGCTATAAAATATGTGTTATCTTGTATTTTACATTATTTTCAATTGTAAAATGTTAGTTAAACTAGTAATTTCATACATACAAGCTGCATAATGTGCAAAAAACATACAAAATAAAATTAGTACGTAGAATAAGGCCACAAAAGCGATTAGGGCTGAAAACTCTTCATACTAATTATTTTACCACTTTATTAGACAATTCCGTGGAATAAAACCACTGATGCAATAGCGCCTTTTTTCTACGGAGTTCCTAAAATTACATTGAAAACGATGAATACATTTCTTAACATCAAGCGAGCTCAAAATAAATCACTATACAACCTAATACCCTTAAAATGTTTCGGTTATCATTTAGGTATCGCGAAGTAGGGGAAAGGTGTACGAGATGATCCCTTGAGGTAAGATGATCCCTCTCAATTGCAGCGAAACTATAAACCCTATCTGGTTGTTTTGTTTGGTAAAACGTAGCCCCCGATACCCCCTCGCATCAGTGAATTCGTCATGGCGATGAGACAGACGAGTAAATTTTTATGGAAAAAAACATAAATTTTGTGACTTTGATCTAAGGTAGGGTTGATTTTAAGCTTAGGTAACTTTTGATCTAGGCAGTCAATTACAAAGATTGTTGTGTAAGTGGCTTTATATAATGCCCCTATTTAGTATTTTGAATGGTATGGCAACAACAGAAAGCATAAAAATTATGTTATCGAACAAAGACTAAAAAAGTTGAAGTTGGGGCAAGATGATCCTGTTCTCGGGTGTATGAGATTAAGTACGGTATTTTAGAAGATTATATAATCTTGCTAAAATTATACACTATAATAATGGTTATTATAATAATGGTTGTTATTACTTATTTTGTGAGTATTAAGAAGGCTGGCTCAGCTTGAGACTAGTTCTTTGAGATAAAATTTAATTCCACGAAAACATATAATTTTCCTTAAAAAGGGGCATGATCATCTTGCCCATACCCTAGGGATCATCTTGGACACCGGGGTGTCCAAGATGATCCTTTCGTAGGGTTTTAGAAAAATTTAAATATAATAATGAAAGATCACTAAATTCAACATTTTGAGTATGACAACAGGTAGACAGATAAACTTGCTATCATTAATCGCTTAAACGTCAGAATTAAACCGAATATTTTTTAAACTACGAGCATTTTCCCTTAAGGGGATCATCTTGTACACCTTTCCCCTAATTATTGTTACAAAACAACAGCGACGACAACGCAAACGCGCGGGAAACCAGCCAGAGAGTGAATGCGCGGAGAAATGGCGGAGTGGCACGTGCGTCCGCCCCGCCCCCCGCACGTCGTCATGCTCCCGGGAAGAAAAAAGTCACTAGCACTGTTGTGGCCATTTTCGTCGGATAATTCCAGAGATAGCAATAGTGGCTTTTTTTAAACCTTGATTTTCTTGTTGATAAATTTGATTTTTAGGTGATTTATTGAATGAAGTTGATATAAAAAGGGTAGCTGATTTTAAATAAGCAATAAAAATAAAAAGGCACAACGGCAAGAGTGCCTTTATTCGTAGGATACGACGATGTATGTATCAAAGTATTATCAGAAACCTTGCCATTTTAAGGGTGGTTCATACAAAGATCGAGGAAAAATGCATTTTCGAAACACATAACTGAAAAAGACAGTGTTTAGGTGTTATTACTAGTATATCAACAGGATTGTAAACTTCCGGTGATGCCGTCCGTGTGGCAGAATACTGGGCTGGAAAAATTTGAAATGACATGCCATCGACTCGATAGAAGAAGACTGACTGACAGACATGGCACAGCCTTAACCGCTGAAGATAGAAACATGGAATAAAGGTTCTACGGACCTAAGAATGTACTAATAAAGAAAGCATCCTTCAATATTATCATTCCACGCGGACGAAGTTGCGGGCAACAGGTAGTAACTATCCTAATTCCATAGGACGTAAAGTACCTACCTAATCTTGTCCATTATGACATTGTTTTTTGTTTACTACACACAGTAACAATATGCGACAAGTGCGCATGTGCGAACGTCATCATGTCAAATCCAAAATTTTGTTAGAAGTGCCGGACCTGTGTGTCTGTGTAAAAAACAAACAACACAACACACAATTGACAACACGCACAAAATAACACTGTTGTTATTAATTTTGTTGTTAATAAAAAATACAATCCTAAAAAGCGTACTTTTGAAGGAAACAGAACAGACCACCTAATTAATCAAGCAAAAAGAACAAGCCGTTTTCGGTTTCGACATTCGCTAAGCTACCACAAAGCATTCGCTAATACGGATTGAAAACAAAATAAAACTCCGTTCGCTTGTTAAACTCACAGAGAAAACATCTAGCGTTGATTCCAATGAACAATGTTTGTGGCGGATTGGGCAAAATGAGTTGCGGAAAAAGCAGGGCCGCAGTCAGTGTGGTCCCTTCATCTTAGCCCCAAGGCAAAGCCAGCAACGCTTCGATTCAATGGGATATTTTTTATTGATTTATTTTCTTCACCCCACAAAAACATGGTAAATGAGGGAAGGAAATGCCTTTCAGGGGAAGAAACTTGTAATCGGGTTTTGGATATTCATCTTCAAGGAAGTAAATACGTTTAACCGGTTTTCTCCTCCCTTTATTTTACCAACTATGCACGAATGAAAGTATTTGTACCTACTCTAAGAAAAATTTTGTTTTTGCAATATCATCAAAAATGATATACTTACCATTATTATGGAATTTTAATTTATATAAATATGTGAAAAAACTTAAAATTCAATAGAAATACTTCATAGGAATTGAACATGGTTATGATGAGGGCATTTTAAGATTTGACAGACGTTTAAGTCCTAATATTATACATTCCAATGATTTTATAATATTTATCATACGATGTTCCTATCTCCGGTCTCCTATTCCTAATTGCGAATTCGCGATTCATTGCTATATTCAGGCATTCGAGGCCTCAAATCTTGCAACGCTCGATGCGTCCCTGTCATCGACTCAACACAAAACACGACCGCTATTCATTCCTAACTTTTTTCACAAACCTTAATGGTGGCGCGAAATTAAAAGGCACACAACGAGGATTTGGGCTAATTGGTTAATTAATAAGGGCGGACGGCTGTGAATTTTACACACTCCGGCCAGCTGGAAATATGCCAAATGTCCGAGAGTATAAAAAGCGGGTTCTATGTGGACCTAACCCTAAAATATAGGACCAGATGCGAGGCGATATTTAATAACAATGTAGTTAAAACGATATTTTACTAAATTACCTTTTATGAAGAAAGGATGGCGCACTCAAATTAAGGTTTCATTAGTAATGAAGAGGGATAAGTAATTACAAATTTGTGCGCTAAAATTATTTAAAAGCTTCTCAAAGAGGGTAAAAGCAGATATCGAAAGCAAAGATAGTGTATAGTGTTTACCTTTGCCCGACGTTGGCTTGAGCCGGTGGTGGTCACTAGTTGACTGATGTGGCGCAGTGTCAGCGAAGAGGGCCTGGATTCGGCTCTGTTTGTCTCTTGCTAATATTGCCAGAAATACAAAAATCTATCATTTCGATTCAACTCTTAAAACTTGACTATTAAAGTAACTTTTGAAATTATGCACATTTTGATTAATATTGGACGCAGAGTAATTAATTAAAGGAGGTCAAAGGAAAAATGTTAGGTTTAAAAAACGTCTGTTTTATGAAGAGTTCTAATTAAAATAGTACATTTGTTCATTAAAATAATAGCTTTTCGCTTTGTGCCAACAAATTTACTAATTTAGTAAATAATTCCTAAAATGGAGAAAATTATTTGTGACGTCTCCTTACCATTTGCGATTCGAGTCGCATTAAAATTTTCACGTAATTTTGATTCACACAATACCTGATTACCAGATTCTACTATACTGTATTATAGGTAGGTATTTATAATAATGGAAATTCAATTGATAAGATGGCAGTGTTGCTTAGTTATCGATAGTTGACTTTGAAAAATGTTAACAATTTCGATAGTACTACGATATTATATATATCGATGTATCGATACTATCGATAGCACTGTCAATATTGTTACTATTTTTCAAGGTCACGATAGTCAATCGATATTTTCACTTTTGCTGGGAAACATTAATGACATGTACAGTTAGTAGGAAAAGTTGTAACTGACATTAATGGTGGGAAATAGATATTATAATAAGTTTACGTAAAATGATAGTCTATTACTAAAATAAACACCGCAGCAGTGAACATTTTAGAAATTGATATCAAAGCTAAAATTTACTTTTGATACCGTATCGATTGTAGTAAGTTATAGCCTGTAGAATCCCACTGCAGGGCAAAGGCCTCCTCTCACGAATAATGGTGAGAGGGAGTGGGCCATACTCCACCACGCGGGCCCAGTGCGTTAGTGGTCAACTTGCTGTCAGAGAATTTTCTGACCTGGCTTAACGAATAGTTACAAAAGCCATCTGGCGGAACTATCCGAGACCAACTGCTTGACGTGCCTTCTGAAGCACGGAAACGCTCGAGATGAAATACCACTAAACGGTCACCCATCCAAAGACTGACCGGACCTGACGTTGCTTAACTTCGGTTATCGTTTCCAATACCGAAGCTCCACTAACGCCAACGAGCGCTTCAGTGGCATATATCCAATGGATATAGTGGCATATTATATCCAAATACAATTATTATTCGCAACGAAATCATTCGACCGCCCTGTAACAAGCTATAATGGACCCGACAGTTTCGGGTCGGACGTGCGTAGACACCATAATATTGCAAACTACGTAAGGGTATTTATGGGAAAAGGGTGAAATCGAAAAGAAGGGGAAACCGACACAGTTTTTGTTCTTACTAGGTATTGATTCATATTTTTGTGTTCCGTAAGAAGGTAAGAAAAATTAGTTAGTTAGATATAGTTAGACAGCTTCGACGTTGAATAAAATCGTTTAAAAAGGGTTAGGTATTTATGTGCAAATCAGTATAGTCTAAAATAATGTTATTTCAAAGAACCGTTTTTGAACGACTGCAAATTTGTCAATTCTACATCAATATAGTTAGCAAAAATTTTAATTTTATTACATGGATCCAAGAAGGACCCAAAAATTCTTAATTCGCAACTGATTACGAATCCTAGCTACGAAAACGACCGAAGGGCCAGTGGTCGGCATTTTAACTCACCTTTTTTATTTTATTCCCTACTAGTGTTTTCCCACGACTTCGTCCGCACAAATTATATACCAGATTTTAAGTCAGATCATAAGCTATCAAACAAAAAAAGTTTCATCAAAATCGGTTCAGTAGTTTTTGCGTGATGCGCGAACAAACAAACAATTTTGTCAAAAGATGGCACTGCACGTCATTTAAATCGCGCTATCGAGAGTTATTTGAGTTTATATGAAGTGAACCGCTACTTTCTTATTCCTCATGATTTTACGGCTTTATAATAGTTATATTCCATGATCATGTAACTGATGTAAATGTCGAGTCTAACCTTAACTCAAAATCCGACCACTGGACCCTTTAGCGTGGACGCCCACATATTTGTACTTTACTAGATTTGTTGTTATAATTCGATTTTAGTATTTCTTCCAGAATTAGATTTAAAACCGCAAATCTAGAAAAGTCCGCTAAAATAAGTAGTTGTCACAAATACTGCTAGTTATTTTTCTGCATGTACATAAACTCACAACCAAAATCTATATCTGGATTGTCAAAACATTTAATTTGCTACTTTTTATCTATTAATGTTCGCCCTGCGTACAGTAGGCCTACCATGAGGTTTTACTTTAGTAAACTACTTACACTTTTTCATTGAATTTCGTTCAGCGCTCCTAGTGGTTACGTTGAGAACTAATTCTGTCACATACAATTGGCACCGCAACTACAGTAGTAACGTACAGGGAAAACTCATGGTAGGCCTACAGGTCTCAAGATAAGGCAGTGTACTCACGTCAGAATGAGGGTTGGTTCGCGCTGGAGAGATGGGCGAGGTGACTCGGTGCGAATTGTGGTCTCGGTCTGCGAGGCTGGTCACCACGATGCCACTACTGCTGTTGCTTGAATCTGTAAAACAAAATCATAATTACCATCAGCCTGTCATCGTTCACTGCTGAACCTGCTGATGTAAAAGGTGCCAAGACAAACCCAAATGAGGTTTTTTGGTATCATATTAAAATTCATTTTAGACAATGTAAACTGTTCGTAAATAAAATAAATAATAACCATAGGCCTGCGCGCCACAAAACTCCTTCATTAAAAAAATTTGGTAAGTACAGTTTTTTTGTCACGTCTGATTCTTTTTAGAAAATATTAATTTTAATACATATTTAAATTCGAAAAAGGTGGTGTAGATCTCAGAATGTCAATAAAAATATCTAAATCAAGTGCTCTTTAAATAAAAAAAAAATGAAGAGATTTCATTTCATAGTGAAGAGGTATAATATCTCTTATCTGATCATAATTATGATGAATGTATTAATACATTATATTTCATTGTCTTTATACACACGTTACTTACAACTCCTATGAATAAATCAAAAAAAGCTTTTTGGATTTATTCATTTTATATGGTAAAAAAACAAACGCTGCCAATATTATTTACAGTTCTGCTTGTCTGCAAAACTCTTTGATCATAATTTTGATTGAAATCCTTGTGCCTGCAACCCCTGCATGTATGAAAGAGTTTTGTTTGGAATAGCGGGTAAAAGTTTAAACCACCTGAGGCCAACGTTGTGACAAAAGCTTAATTACGAAACTATTTTGTTTAGTGCAGCTGACTTGGTTTTGGAAAAATGGGACACAAGTCATGTTTGCTGATTTCATTTACTTACTGTCTTTAATATATAGGTAATAATTGTTTAAGATAATATTGATTGATTATTTGTTATGAAAATTTAAATAATATATTAATATACAATACTATCAACAGATAACATAATATCAAGCTTCTTTTTTTCATAAAGCAAATAAAATAAAAAAAATTAAAAAATTAAGATTTTTTTTAAATTTGCACAAATGAAAATAAGTACATACAATTAGTATAAAAGAATATCATAACTTTTAAAACAGATAAGAGCAGTTTTTTTTTCCGAAAGCAAATATAATAAAAAAAATAAAATGATAAGGACTTATTTATATTTGCACAAATGAAAATAAGTACAGACAATACACAAAGTAGACAGTAGTTTGTATATTGCGAGCAACATTGGTCCCACTCTAGGCAAGCCTGGCAACAACGTAATGGACCGGCGGTTTTAACAATGTTCTGTTCATGCTAGTAATCGTCAAGTGACGCCATAAATATAAATAAGATGTTTATATTACACTAGCTGATTACCGCGGCAAACTTCGTACCGCCTTAGAATCCTTAGAATTTAGCCTATGTTCAGTTATGTACTTATACTGTAGTATTCTAATGGTGAAATAATTATTCAGATCGGTCCAGAAGTTTCGGAGTCTATTCATTACAAACAAACATTAAAATCTTTCCTCTTTATAATATTAGTATAGATATTCTTGTAGGGATCACACTTTTCTGTCAATTACAATATAATTTTTTCTTCTACAACATCAGTAATTGTCAGTAGTGTTCACGATAAAAATACTCGCTACGCTACTTTCAAAGCAGATTTTGTTTCTTTCTAATGAAAATGAATATGAATTACTTACTTCCTCATACGAGTATGATCAGCTAATTTAGGGGCTCCTTTGC
This sequence comes from Agonopterix heracliana, assembly GCA_963693445.1. NCBI lineage: Eukaryota > Metazoa > Arthropoda > Insecta > Lepidoptera > Depressariidae > Agonopterix > Agonopterix heracliana. The sequence continues at coordinate 5,880,273 of OY856326.1, forward strand.
GCCAGAATCGACAAGGGATTTGACTGAACTTGTATTTCATTGTCTGTTTGTGTATCTTTATTATTATAAAATGAATGGAGTTGCTCTGTGGCTCTGCTATTGGGTGGTCGTGTCGGTTGCCCCATCCCCGGTCCACAGTGGAACTCCAGTGGTGGCTCAGGATATTGTTCTTTTATAAGAACAACCCTTGAAGTCACCAAAATATCAATATAACCGTACAACGTCAAGCACTTTTGCTATAAAAACTCGACATTGGCAAAATCATCACATACCCAAGATGGCAGCCATTTTTTAAAATATAGAATAGAATAAAATGAATTAAGTAGATCTTTATTAAGGGGCCATACGTCCCGACGAATATTTTCTATGAGAAACGCGATTGCCTAGCGCTCCGAAAAGTGTGTGCGTGAGCCGTATTTTCGATTAAAAACAACTAACCAAAGTACTTTTTCTAGATTTTATTTATGATTGCACTAGTTAAACTAATGGTGAATATGTGAGTATAAATACCAACAATCGGAAACTATTTTAAGTTCTTCTAAACCGAGAAAAATGTTTAAAAATGCATGTAAATACGTCATCTTTGTGACGATTTTCTATCGAGTGAAGTAATTCCAATCGTGTATTCAGTTGATGATTGCACTAGATGAACTATCCAAAAATACTGAGGTATGACTTTAGTTTCGGTAAATGGTATAAACCTAGTCGTAAAATGAAAAATAAAAGATGCCTCCGAGGTATTTCCACCTACTATTACGTCTTAAGATACTTTATGTCAGTTACTAATAAGAGTGATTGTGCTTAAAAATGTATAGTCTCATTTACAAAATTAAGAACTGGAGTGCGATTTTTGAATCTCATTCGGTGAGCTCAGCAGTTGAAAATGTCAAAATAACTATGGAGATATGCATCTTTCTACTGCTGAGTTGACTTTCAAAAATCATACTAAAGGTGAGCGATTTTTGAGAGTCAAATCCGCAGTAGAAAGATACGTATCTCCATAGTAATTTGGACATTTTCAACTGCTGAAGTCACCGAATGAGATTAAAAAATCGCACTCCAGGACATTAATTTAGTCATACTTAGTTCCGTACCAAATACAATCTTTGTTCTAATCTAGCTCATTTTAAGCAGTAACTAGTACTGGGTAGTCATTAGCATTCTCCCTTGAAGTGGATACCTACTGGAACAGTACACGCAATTATTACAGATTACTGCGCCTTGATTGTTCGCTTTGTAAACGCAATATTGGAATGTCGACGTTGTAATTGCGTATTGGATTAGTTACTGCATCCGAATCATATTCTATATTAATCAATATAACATAGCACGACGACTTGAATAGGCTTTAACATAATATATTGTTAATAACGTGACTCGAATAGTATTTATACTGTATGAAGCGTAAAATGTTACGTTATTTAATAGTTATTTGTTATGATAGGCTGCAAAGTTGCTTTTTGGCGCGAGTACTTGTATTGAAAGTGATTCAAATAATAGACCCTGAGCTTAGCGAAGGTTTCAAAGGTACGAAACGCATAATAAACTTTGCAGCCGAGCGAAACACACAACTTTTCACCTCACAACAGCGAGGAAAAAAAGTGAATATAAAGTATAAAAAGTTTTTTTTTTGTGCTGGCCAGTGACATGAAATAGTTATTAAACATTTTCAGTGGATTGGCGGTATAGAAAAATATGGAATAGACAGATTCGAATTTCAAAAACTCTTTCCACGCTATCGGATAAAATGCACTTTTGCACACCGATTTTGAATGATAAACAGAATCTTTCCGAGCTTGTGAGGTGAAATGGTTATTTATTATTTCTAAGGCCGGATTCGACCAAACTTTGATTTATAGAAGAGTAACTATACAAGGAACAGTTTTACTCTTAGCGTTTGTTCCGAAATAACTTCATTCATACTAGCATAGCATAGCATAGCATATGCTCACGACTATATTCCCCGAGGGGGTAGTCAGAGATATTCTGACATACTAAAAGAACGAATGTATAATCCACCTAAAGAAAGAGGTCATTGTATCCGTACTTTCTGCAATGTATCTATTCAGTTTTAATTAGTCAGGTTTCTTTTTATTAAATTTTTTTTATTTGCGTGACATTGGCATTTCCTTAGTCTCATAGATTAGGGTTGGTAAAACGCAAAACCAGTTTACTCTAGAGTAATCAGCGACTTAATCTAAGAATGAAATTTACTCGCGATTGGTCGAATCGGGCCTTAGTAGTAAAAGTGTAAATCGCGTTGGTGTTTTTAATATGCCATATTCTAAGTTCACAAATACAGATGTATAGGTAGATGAAAAATTCATTTTTGAATGGCATCTCGGTTTGTGCACCTAAGCCATTCCAAGAAAAACACCTGGATGGTAGCTCTTCGTGGAATTTGACATTTTAAATTTTCCCATTCCAATTTGAGTACCGATTCTGATTAGGTATTCAAATTGAGGTGATATTTGAAATAGTGAAAATGTAATTCAAACTTCGTGGAAAATTCCAGTAAAATTATGTAAAATACTAGCACATTTTTGACCTAAAACCCAGTGTACTCAGATATTTAGTTGACTGCACTTTTGGTTAGGTTTTTGGGGCGTTTCTGTGTATGTACCTATCTAGCAGCTATCTAGTGTTTGATAAGAAAACGAAGGATACAAGAATGAAGTAGAATTCTAAGAGCGTAATTTCCCCGCAATTTTTAGCCTCATCCACCTCTAGATTGGGGATGGCGTGTGTTTTAATTACGATTGTATGTCCTACTTAGTAATGTACGCACGGCGACAGATCAACCTACCCATATTTGGACCTTATGTCCATGAACATAGAGTTCAACTATGGGTAGGTTGATCTGTCGCCGTGTGTACAGACCTGAGAGAAGTAGATGGCGCATGGCGGGATGAAATCGTTGGCTTCTTGAAGAACTGGCCTACCGAAGCGCAAAATACTGACGCGTGGAGAGAACGAAGGGAGACGTTTGTCCAACAGTACGATAAATTAATGTACTTACTGGTCTCAGGAGGTGGTTGATGATGGTTCTCCGTGTGTCTCCGCAGAGAGCGAGCGTCACAGTAAGATTTGCCGCATCCATCCGCTTTGCACTCGTAAGGCTTCTTATTTCTATGTGTCAGCATATGGCCGTTGCTGGGGAAAAAAACGTATTTTGTAAAAATGTCACGTAACTTAAACACTGAAAAAACAGTGTAAACGAAATATCTGTAATCATTGTACTCTGTGTGATTTTTAAACACTTTCCAAATTTTCAGGGGCGGTTCAGACTATCGCATCAAACTGAACAACTTTTTATATGGAAACAAAACTGAAATTGCAAAAAAAATAAGCTGTTCAACACAATGCCTACATGGCTCAAATGTTTCATAAATATTATCTGATTTTCTTTTGCGATTTCGTGTTTGCAAGTTTTTCAGTTTGATGGACCCGAAAATTTAGCAAGTGTTTAAAAAATCATCTAGTAGTATATTATGTATATTTATAAACATAATTGCATACCGCTAAGGTAGGTTTAGAAATAAGAACATATTGAATTTCCAGCCTTGCGCCCTCAAAAACACTGCAAAAGAAACCTTAAGCCTAGGTCGCTCACTAGCAGTGAAGGCAGAGTTGAAGAATTTTTAGAACTGAATGCATAACCTATTTCATTTCAAGGTTTTCTAAGTAATCTAAGCAGTTAGGTAACATAATATTAAAGACTCGTATTAGGGAAAAATTTTAAATTAGAGTGGCTGGAAAATGCAGACTATATTTTTTTAGTTTTTTAGCTTAGTGTACCAAATAAAAACATCGAATCACTGAGGTTTTTTCCAAGAATATTAAAACGAGAAACCAGTAGATGGCAATATTAAAAGAAGAAAAAAAACTGTCACGTTGTGTGTTGCCAGTGGATAAATTGTCCACTACCGAAAATAAGCAATTTCCACAAACGAAAAAAAATTATTGCTTATTTTCGGTAGTCGACAATTTATCCATTAATTGGTTATAATAAACATTCACTGTACAAAAAGTATGAATACAAAGTATCAGTAGATAGTCAAAAACACAGTAAGTACACTTTCCATGTTTCCATTTGAAAGATATCAAGATAGATCCTTCCAGTGTCTTTAAGAATTTTTTTTTGTGTGATAAGTACTCGTATTTTTTGGGTTATTTTAGGAACAAAGAGAGTAGCTGCTCAAATGGCGAATATGAGTAACGTATTCGATAATGTCGATACACCAAAGCAATCTACAATACCAAACCTACATAACCTAAGTTTGAAACTACATCTACAAATACCAAATTGGGTCACCAAGTTAACATGAGCATCATAGCCGAGTCAATATAGATCACGCCATTATGGACAAGATGTCCTCATTTATATGCATGTGGGGTGTAAGCTGCGGCTATTAAAGGGACACCTTGTACATGTGTCGCCGTAGATTAAATACCATCGCAGACCGGTCACTTTAATCGTCCTTTGTAAATGGCTCTAGTTTAATACCCATATGTTTCATAGGATCGTTTGTAAGCCGATTAGATTTAATATTGATTGTTAGTGAGAGATTCGTTTTGGGTTTAAAGAGCTTTGAAAATAGAAAATTAAGTACCTATTCTGTAAGTAAGAAGATAGTTTATTCATTTTTATATTGTTCAAACTTTTAAAGATGTTTTTTAAAGTATAAATAAATGAGAGAGATAGCAGGTAAGTATTCATATTTTAGTCTGCCTATTCCAATGAAAAGTAGGTTGATAGTACATTAAAATATAATTCATTTACATTTAAAGTGAGTTATATTTCATAGAATTACCTGAAACGAACAGAAATATATAAGAGACGAGAGATATGTGTCAGAATCGTAACATGTAGCGATCTATTATCTCTGCCTACTCCATTCGGACATAGGCGTGAGCATATGTATGTACGTATTTGTATGTATTACAATATTACATAGATGTTGTATTTTTTTTAAATAAGTTTCCATATACATTCCAGCTGTAGCAATAGCATGCAAAAATTATGTAAATACTTACAGATGATCTTGTCTTTTGAATGCCTTTGCGCATGTAATGCAAACGTATTTCCTTTCATCGCTGTGCGTCAGTTTGTGCTTAGCCAATGCCGATGCGTTGCCGAAGATCTTGTTGCATACCTGGAACAAAATATTATATGTTAGTCTATGATTTTTGAACGCTGTAATAGTATTATAACTTTTATTGTGCATGTGTTTGTAAATGTTAAATTAAATTTTCGGAAACTTAAGTCGTTACTATCGCATAAGCGAATTCGAAGCGTATACGATAATAATAAAATATAATAATAAATAATAAAAATCTTTATTTGCAGGTAACGTTACATCATACATTATGTTCTTAACTTAATTAAGATAAGTTAGAAATTTGGCTTTGTATATAAATCTTTGCTGCTAATGCTTAAAAAGTACCTACGTACGATGTCGACGATGTATTCGTGCGTTGGAAAATCGATGCGAACCCACGACGACCATATTACAACCGTTTTCCTAATATACGAGATGAAGAAAAAAAAAGACGCCGCGTCACCTACACGTATATGTAAATAGCAGGGCCTAAAAAGCATGTACTTATGTGGAACAATTCTCAAAGATGCGTGTTTTTACTGAAAACAGTCAAAGACACAAATGTGTTACTTGTTAGGGCTGGCAATGTTCTAATGTTCGACGATTAAAAACTCGTTCTTTCTTAGTAATAACTAAAATGCAGACGATTTCCTGATTTTCATCTTTTCTGTACCACTTTCGTTACTTTTTATTATTACTTAGAAGTTTACAGGGTGTTAGGGTAATCAGTTGCATTACTTTAAGGGGTGATTGTACCCATACTACTATACAACATTCCCTAAAAAAACCTAAAGGAAATTCGAAAATAAATGGTAATATGGATGGAATGTGGAAATACGTTTGTATGAAAATTTGAAAAAAAGAATTTGCGAATTTCCTATAAGTTGTTCAGTATCATGGGTACAATCAGCCCTTAAAGTACTGTTTACCGTAATACCCTGTATAGGTACTTAACGTAACACGAAAGCAAATTTTAAAAAAATCGTTCAGTCGTTCAAAATACATTAATATCGTGATTAATTATAAAAAGCAGTCAAAACCCAAAGGGTACTTGTAACGCGAGGGGTCTGGACCGAGACCAGGACCCCGGGCGACGGTCCCGTCCCCTAATCCCGTTTGTTTCTCATTTAATTAGGGACCTTGGAGTCCTTTTATCCTATTTTTGTGTAGCATGTCCGAGACGAGTGGTTTTATCGATGAGATTTGAAGGGGCTTGATTTAATTGTTATACAGGATGTACGAGTAAACATAATTGCGTTACATAGGTAAGGTACTTAGGGGGTGTTCCAGATCATCAAACTGAACAACTCTTTGGATCATCATTAAAATAGCGTAAATAAAATCAAACATTCCATATACATTAAACACACATACATACATTAACATTTTTTCATTTCCATTACATATAATAAAGCCTAGATTATGTAGGTCGATTAGATGTTGAAATGTTCTATGGAATAACCAAAGGTTTTCGCTATTTTAATATTGCTCAAAGTTGTTCAGTTTGATATGATGGTCTGAATGCATTTAAGTTTACGCGCGCTTGTATAGAGAAATTCTGCATTCGGTGATTTTGAATAATTTAGGTTATTCGAGAATGAATTACGAACTTGACAAACTCATAACTCTTACCAAAAAAGCTTAAATTTCTCAACCTTAACATACATGGAAACTAATTGCTTTTGTCACTACATATATACTATACTATATTGTTAGTCTATGCGTAGGTATTATCCAACCAATTTATATACTGTAGTAAAACCATTGCGTGTTGATAAATCTAATGGCGTGATCTTTCTTTTGCGTATTCTTTTGTTCAGTTTTAGCAATTTTCGACGAAGATTATCGATTACTCGATTTTCGGCTCAGAGCAGAGGTTGTAATACCTTACTATTAATAATACGGTTTGTGAAATAAGTGTGTTACGATGCTGGTCTAACTTACAAGGTGGTCTAATTTAATAATCTAGGTACTTATGTAAGTACATCTAACTTATCAAAATATACCATGAGTTTTCACTGTACGTTACTACTGTAGTTGCGGCGCCAATTTTGTATGACAGAATTAGTTCTCATCGTAACCACGGGGAGTGCTGTACGAAATTCAATAAAAAAACTGTAGTTTTCTACAGTAGTTTTACTGTAGTTTACTACAGTGTAAACTCATAGTGCCTACTGGTTTATTCATTTTATTCGAGTTAAACTGTGTGTGTTGCCACAGGGTGCAAGAGATAGAAGCAACATTATGTTGACTGGTGCGTAACGAGACGCCATGCGTAAACCTAAATCACGCTAACGAAGTTTTCAGCAACGAGAAGATTGATTCGGATCATGCAACTGAACAATTTTCAATGTAGAACCAACATTGAAATGGCAAAAAAACAATATGCTGTTTCATGCATTTCGGCCGAACAGCAGTTGACGTTTTCTATGGAACAGCTGTTTTCTTTCTTCTCAATTTTGATTTCGGTCCCAAGTGAAAAGTGTGAAAGTTGTTCAGTTTGATGGTCTGAAACCCTTTAATTTGTAACGCATTTAATTGAACACCCCGTATACAAGTTTTGAATAACAATCTTTGGCCCCAAGCATTCCACATAACCTGGGGGAAAATCGTTCGTTTTCTATGTAGGAGCATTACTCCTCATTTCTCCAAATTAACTGATCTCAAATCAAAAATCATTAACTCTATTACCCTCTGCATACATTTTGACAACATAACTAATAACTATAACTGGTTTTATTAAAAATTTCGAACTTGATATACAGGGTCCTTCTTAATATACTGACACTTTTTTTAGGGGATGTTCAGACCATCAAACTGAACAACTTTCTCTATGGAACCAACATCGAAATCGCGAAAAAAAAATCAGCTGTCCATACATTTGACTCGAGTAAGTTTGCAGTTTTGTATGGAAGAGCAAATTTCATGACTCGATGTTGGTCCCATAGAGAAAGTTGTTCAGTTTAATGGTCTATTTCGATGTTGGTCCCATAGAGAAAGTTGTTCAGTTTGATGGTCTGAACATCCCCTTAAAAAAGTGTCAGCATATTTAGTTGGACCCTATATATCGAAGTACTGCGATACATATTCGATACGATGACAGTAAAATCGTACTGAAGCTGCAACTAAAAACTAGAAGCATAAATACGACCAATTAACCATTCATTTTATGCTCTTTCCCCCATTAATTCTCTAGCTACATAGATAGGAAACAATAACTCTCGTTCCAAACGCATTTCAGTATGAATGTTATTTTGTGTTATCCCTATAGAAAGCACGCAGAAAGGCCTCGTATTTTCTCATACAATAGAATAGGAACCACGAATATATCCATCTCTTATGGGACATAGAATGACACTTACTAAAGGACTGAGCATTTTAACATAACCCTTTTTATGTAAAGCTACCTTCAAGATTTCTTTGTGTATCTGAACTGAAATTCGACATTGTCATTGTAAATTCGCTCGGTATGTCAAGTATTTTTTGGATTTATTTATATTTTACGGATAATAGACATAATTTTAAGAATCAGATTTCATTTTTCTGGCGATTAATCGAGTTTGTCATATACCTACATTATATGTTTAATTATTTTGATCTCTGGAGTGCGATTTTTGAATCTAATTCGCTGAGCTCAGTAGTTGAAAATGTCAAAATTACTATGGAGGTCATCTTTCTACTGCTGATTTTACTTTCAAAACTCATAATTCAGGAGTGCGATTTTTGAAAGTCAAATCAGCAGTAGAATTTTGACAGTTTCAACTGCTGAGCTCAGCGAATGAGATTTTAAAATCGCACTCGTGATCTCTAAACGCATGCTAAATGCATGGTCGCGGGGAAATCTTTCAAACTCCAGGGAGAAAATCTTTGCTTAGATTTAAAAAAGAAATCACCGGTCTTCTCTTTCTTACTCTATGCTGGAAACAGAAACAGCAAACATCAAATGTCAAAATTTGACATTGTAAATAATTTCTTTTCTTATTGGCCAGTTATTTTAAGTTTACTATGTAGCTTAAAGCCGACGAGTGACGTCACACGTTTTGGTGAAAAATTACATTAGTTTATAAACAATATTTCAAGTGCTCCTTTCATTTTAAAATCTAACAAATTGTTATTTATCTCAAAATGGTTTTCGATTCTGCTCTCCAAAAAAACCTGCCATGCCAAATTTTATGCTTATTAAGCTTTTGAAGCGCACGTCAAAGTCAAATTTTTTTTATTCAAAATAATATCACATAGATAACTTTTTGACGTCATTTTTGATTCTACCACCGCTTCGGAAGGTGTTCCGTTGGAGAGAAGATGCGGCCAGAAACTCTACACGTTAGGCATTTAGTGGATTGAAAATTCTATGACAGTAAGTTGACCCGTTGTCTCCAGTCGGTCAACGCAACAAAGTCAGTCATCTCATCTCTCACATTCGTTAGTGAAAGAAAAAGTTTGCCGTGCTGTGTGGGATCTGCAAGTACTTATTTCCGTCTGCAATTTCACGCAGAATCACTTACCTACTGACTTCAGTTTTTGTAATCCACTATCGCTTCGTAAGGTGTTATATAGCTTCGGTGACAAAACAGCGAGCTACGAAACTCCACAATAGGCCTTTTATCTTAATTAACCTGATACCGGCAGCTGCTATCTTTTACTGCTAACGTGCTAACTCCCTCAAAACAAGCGATTTTGATATTTATAGCGTTCTCATAAGAGTTTCGAAAGAAGAGTTCCTAAAACGGGAGTCATGAAACTGTGTCCTGTAAAATTCCCTTTCTCCATGCCAAGATCCGTATAAAAATACGTAATGGTTTCCTTGTTGTACGACCGTTAAGATATCGTCTGGGCGGATCGATGTTTATGTGATAGAATATGTTTTTATTGGGGAATAAACTTAGAGTGATAGGCCCGATAGTTACAACTATCTATGTTTGCTTTAATACGAATAGGATTTGGGAGATTGCTGTTTTATTCGCTTTATAAGTTCGGGTTTCTGTTTTACTAGTTGTAAGATGCTATTGGTTTTGAAATGAAATATCTCTTACATCTTAAACGTTTTGGTTTTTGTTTTATTAACCTCAATACAAGGTACCTAGTTTTCTATTCAATTCAAAAAAGAAATGTAAGATAAATAGGTACCTATTTAACTACTTTCTTTTGATTGGGTAAAATGTATTGTTTTGACGTGTGTTAGAAATTGTTGCTAAAATTGTAATTCAAAATCATATTGTAACATAAATATGAACGAACGATTAACTAACGAACAAATGAACGAACGATATACATACATACATATTCTCACTCCTGTCTCACACTAGGGTAGGCAGACACAACGGAACGCCACCTGATACGATCCTCACAAACCTCTCTAGCTTCCTCCACATTCATTAGTCCTCTCACGTGAACGATATAATATTATTATTATTACTTCAGTATATTTTACCACCATTTATAACAGAGTAAACAATAAAGAGCTAATAGCATAAACATATGCTCACGACTATATTCCCCGAGGGGGTAGTCAGAGATATTCTGAAACCTCAGAACATCCACGTATCACCAGTAGTACCGAAACTCTGTCCAGTGTGACGGGGGGTGAGCCCGTCGCCACTTATAATGGACAGTGGATACAATACACGCCTCGAAATTGAAGCATGCAGGTTTTCTCACTATGTTTTCCTTCACCGAAAAGCCAGTGGTGTTACAAATCGTACATAAATTCCGAAAAACTCATTGGTACGAGTCGGTTTGGACGGGGATCGAACCATCGCCTCCTGCACGGCAGGCAAGGTTACTCGCCACTGGACCACCACGGCTTTTTCTAAAGAGCTAATATAACTATAAATTAGCTATCAGTTACCTACACCCAATGCCGATACAGCAAAGAATTACTTCAGCCACAAAAAATAAATTCTCACAGGTGCAATTCATTTCAATATTATGATAAAGTATAAAATATACGGTAGAACTTTATATGTGTCACCACGGCCTCGATTTTTGCCTGTATTTTACAATATGGGTCACGGCTTACCAACTAGGTCAGCTACTATCATGATAAGTATGATTTAAGCTCTTAAAACTGTGATTTTACACATAACTATTCAAATAGTTAGTATTAAAATACTGGGTGTAAGTAACAGCCTGGAAAATACTGAAACGGTGAATTCAGACCATCAAACTGAACAACTTCTATAATGATCGACTCTAATGTATGAAACAGGTGATTTTTTTAACGTTTCCTGAGGGTGGCTCCATAGTGAAAGTTGTTCAGTTTGATAGTGTGAATTCACGGCTTCAGTATTTGCCAGGCTGTCACCTACACCACAGATTATATAATACACAGCTTACACCCTGAATAATAATTACGTAGGTCATCCCAAATTGATGAATACTAAATTACTAATAAACCTTATTTTGAGAAAACTTCATAAAGTTTTACTCTCCTTCTTATCGTGTGGGCGACTCTTACTGACGACCGTGTATAAACTCTTAGGTACGTGAGTTGGAAGTAGATAATATGAGCGAACTAAGGGATATATGGTCCTTTGGGGATGACCAGACCATCAAAATGAACAACTTTCTTTGTGGGACCAAAACCGAAATCGCTAAGAAAAATATGCTGTCCCATTAATTACTTATTTTACTTATTTTATATAATGTCATATTACGGATCAAAAGGTTCTTCTTTTCGGTTTATAATCAGTTCTTTTAAAGCTAGGACGGACGGACGAACGGACGGACGGCATAGGCTAAGGAATAGGGCCCCATCGGCACCCTTTAGGTATGGGGCTCCCCACCCAGAAACAACAACCCAGAAATTACTGCGACATTTATAATTTCCTTTCGAAGAGTTTCAGCACGACGCCTCGCCAATAGTAAACACGATCACCTTGAGCTGACACCTTCGGCTCCACTAAGCCCTGGGGGCGGGTACCGCACACGCGTCACATTTTTTCGATGATTTAATCTTTAGAATTCTCGTCCCGAGGCTGTGCGTGAGTTGCCTGACTAAAGAAGATATTGATTCACTCTGATATGGCTATTGCCTATTGTATCACCATGACCACCTACAATCGAAACTATTATAAAACTGTAACTGAAGTGTGTCTGTACATTGAAGATATTTACAAAAAAAAAAGATTACGATATGGATTTGAGGTACCCCTGACTCAAAATCAACCTTTTTTATAAATTTTGTCTGTCTGTTTCTTTGTTTCTTTGTTTGTTCGTGCATCACGCAAAAACTACTGAACCGGTTTTGATGTAACTTTTTTTGTTTGATAGCTTATGATCTGACTTAAAATCTGGTAGGTAGGTATATAATTTGTGCGGACGAAGTCGTGGGTAAATACTAGTTACCTATGTTATATTCTTTGAAAGATACCTACCAATTTGTTTTACCTACCAATTTTTAAAACCTATACACCCTGTATAGGGTGTAAGCTGAAATGCGTTACATACTTTATGAGGTGCTTTTCATCGAATTAAACAACTTTTACTAAGGGACCAATATTGAATTAGCGTAAAAAACAAATTTAATTTTTCATGGCCACTGATTTTGTTGAGTTTGATGGTTTTTAGCACCTTTTTATGTATGTAACGAATTTAAATTTACATCCTGTATATTTCCTCTATTTCATTCCATAAGATAAAATCTATTCGCGTATTTCGATGTAAAAATGAGGTGTAAATCTTTTAAATTGTTGTTGTTGATAAATGTACAACGAATCCGGCAATTTCAAGATAAATAGAATCACTTATACAAAACATAATTTGGCAATGGTTCCCTCTTCCCAGTTATTTGAGGTTTTTTTGCCGATCGCGCCGGATTTGCTTTTCCGTGAATGGAATTGAAAATGGGGTCGGCTTTTGTTTACAGATTCTGTTCCAATCAGCTAAAGTCTAGATGAAAAAGTTAGACCGTGATGTGACCCAAATCTGTCGCTTTCATGATTGTTTTGTCAAAATTTTTACTAAACTTTGATCATTTTACTGACGATGTAGGTACTTATCTTGCATATGGCAAAGAGTGTGTAGCTTATGTAGTACAGTCAACAGCAAAAGACAATGAACTGTAGTGAACTTCAAAATTAAATTAAACTTTAAAAGACCGTTAAATGAACTTCATCCAAAAATAAAAAATACTAGCACGATTAGACATCATTTACTTTTGATGTTGACTGTAGGTACCATACTCTTTCGCATATACTGTGGTTATGGTGAAGTTTCACAAGAGTTTCACTAATAATAATAAAAAAATGCCTTTGATACTTTCATAATCATTACTGTGTGTGCTCCTGACAGATTTTGGCCACTGCAACTGCTTCAAATCCGTTGTTGGCATTGATGAGCTCTCATGTGGCTAAAATAGTCTAGCATAATCTTCTTAGAGAAGAACCTCGCTTATAGCGTGCATGTGAAGTACATCGTTCTCTATTATACTAGATCACTGGTTACGGGTTTTCAATTCATCACGTTTGGCATCTAATTAATTAAGCTGTGATCACCTGCTCGCTTCTAAATCATTACTTTTCATATGGAGAGTGACTTTAATGAGATTCCCACGAATGGATTAAAAAAGGTTGTTATTACATCATTCGATAATGCGAAGGCTGTAGAGGACATAATGCGGGTATAGGCATTGACAAGGACATTTTTCACTTTCATCTTTTATACAAAACCCAATACCTCTAAAGGGTTGTTTGTTACACGTGAAAGAGAAAGTATAGGTAATATTTCAGATAGCGTTGGTTGGGCCCGCATGATACAATGTCCCCATATATTTAGGGACCGAAAACAACGGCGTCTGAAGCATTGTTTACGAACATCAGAGTATTTTTGATAAGCTTATCATTTCAATTGTTTATTATTAAATTGTTTATTTTAAATGAAATGTAAAGCCGTAAGCTGTGCTGTGGTGGTCCAGTGGCGAGTAACCTTGCCTGCCGTGCAGGAGGCGATGGTTCGATCCCCGTCTAAGCCGACTCGTACCAATGAGTTTTTTGAAATTGATGTACGATTTGTTACACCACTGGCTTTTCGGTGAAGGAAAACATCGTGAGGAAACCTGCATGCTTCAATTTCGAGGCGTGTATTGTACCCACTGTCTATTATAAGTGGCGACGGGCTCACCCCCCGTCAGACTGGACAGAGTTTCGGTACTACCTATTGGTGAAACATGGATGTTCTGAGGTTTCAGAATATCTCTGACTTCGGGGAATATAGTCGTGAGCATATGCTTATGCTTATGCTTCAATGAAATGTTAATCGCAACTAAATAACAACGATTTTTCTGTTTTATTGGCCGTTAATTTTTACGCACGATATTTTAGGAGGGCGATGGTTTATTTCCTATCTTAATAATAATGTTTCCCTCCGAATTTTCCTTATATATTATATGGGGAAAAGATTTGAAAACAGTTCTACGCAAATAAAACCTCTGGTAGCTATTTCCAATAGATAGAATAAAACCACGCACAAAGCTTTCTAAATATTGCCCAAACCTTTAATTTTAGTCTGTATACAAGGTGTTTCATAAGTAACAATAAATTTTTGAAACTCATAAGGGGGTTGTTTAGACCGTCAAACAGAACAACTTTCTCTATGAGACCAACATCGAAATCGCGAAAAAAATAATTTTAAATCCCATACATATTTTAGCTCTAGTCGATTTGTAGAGTATAGAACATAAATATTTTTTTTCGCGATTTCGGTATTGGTCCCATAGTGAAAGTTGTTCAGTTTGATGATCTACACCACCCCCTTAAATGTTTATTTGTAGTTTTGTAACACTTTGTAGATCTATTATTACATTCCAAAATGCGCAATCCACATTTGAAAGCCTACAACAGCCTCGACACAACCTAATTAATGAACTAAAGTGACCAAATTATATCGATTTGTATGCAGAGACAGCGCGTGCTCGAGATACATGAATAACGAATTGATAATCGGACCCACTGAACTCGGTTCGAGATATTCTGCGTACGTACAAATTACCCACTAAATTGGTTTCGTCTTGTGGCTTGTTTTTGAAGCTGATGTAGATTTTCACCGTACGTTTTATTTGATTTTTCAGACTTTTTTTAATCTTAGGCCTAGGCAACTAAAGAGGGTTTTGAAAAAGAAAGTCAATCACTAGCTATCGTGATGATGTCAATCTTATTCCTTTTTCTCCCCTCCGGACGAAAAGCGTCAATTCTCGTCCCGTTGCGCTATAAACGAAGTTGTCGCTTTCCACCTCAGAAAAATAGTATACTAACCTCGGGCAGTAAATAAGAAAGCCTCAGGTCACATGTATGTTGACCTCGGCTTCGCCTCGGTCAAAAATTACATGACATCTGAGACCTTTCTTACTTTCCTGTCCTCGGTGTGTAATCTACTATATACATTTAAGAAATAAAACAAAATCAGACAGATCGCTGCAGGCACACCACAATACACCAAAAAACGCAAATAATCGATGTTGATGACCAAACAGCCGAATTAAAATGAGATTGGGTCGATAATGTCTGTCGATTGCACCCGGATAGATGGACCTAAGTTCTAATACGGGATCCCGAGGAATGTTCGGGTCGGCCTCGGCAGAGATGGAGAGACGACCTGGATACCTTCAATGATTGGGGGATGGAGCTGGCTCAAGCCAGGGATGCATGAAGGAAAAAGGGGGAGCCCTTTGCACAACACTAAGAAGAGATAGGCTAGAAAAAATAATGTACCTTTAGCAAGTTCAGAATTTCCTATTTCTTTAAAGAACAAGTAATTTAGCTTAAATTAAAACTTTCAAAACATTAACCGCGTTGGTCCTAGTAGTTACAATGTTCTAGTTACATTATGGAACAAGGTACTTAATGGTTTTTTTCTCCCATTAGTCACTACCCAGAAATCATTCACAAAAATAAATACAAAAGAATAGAGACGAACGGAGATTTATACCAGTAAGTACCTATGTTGTGGATGTTATTTTATATTGTTCTATTCTATTGTTATCTTATTTGCCATAATATTGGTCTAGACCGTGTTATATTTCAACGACTAATATAATCTGTGAGGCACAATTCCTAAAACATTATTCTATTTCGCACGTCTCAAAACTACTTTTTTTTCTTCTTTATAACAAAACATAAACACATGAACGCACGACTATTTTTATTTTTCGTTTATTGAAGTAATCAACAATAACAAATAAACAAAAAATCCCTTTCTGGGTAGTCAGAAGCTTTTCGATGCAGCAAGGATCTCTTTTAGCACATTGAAGGTTATTTTCAGGATGGAATGGCGTATCAAGAGTGGTGACAGAGGGCTAGCCTTTCACCAACAGCTAAACACTGCACTTAGTCGCCTTAAACGACACACACGGGAAGAAATGGTGAGGTCCATTCTAAGCCGGAACCGAAAAGGAACATTATCATTACCTTTGAACCACATACTCTACCCATCAAACTGAATAACTTTTACAATAGCAGAAAACCTGTCAGCGCAAAAACAATCTGCTTTTCTTTCCATAATAAACTGCAGCGCCTATTTGACTCAAATGTACGAGACAGCAATTTTTTTGTTTGTTTTGACAGTTTTACTCCCATAGTAAAAGTTGTTTAGTTTGATGGGTAGAGTATGTGGTTAAAAGCCTTAATGCTATTTTTCCGTTTACTTTTCCTTCCCCTGCATAAGAAATAATTTAACTGAAAAAGGGCGCGGCGTCAATAAAAGTTCAAAGATAAATAAAATATTACAAACGCTACAGTTATAACCATAAAGAAACGAAACAGTTACGCTCCTAACCTCCTCATTTTAACGAGGACTTTGACCAAAAGGTTTTATTGGCATTGCGAGTAGCAGTAACAGGCCGTATTAATTAGTAGTCAGGTTATTGGCTTCCTCCGGTGTACCACAATTGATGGTGCAATTATTGTACTGTCATCGTGATATATAACTATGTTTGTGTAAGTTTACCTGAGGTTGTACTGATTGAGGGGTGTTCGTTTACCTCCTAATTGTAATTAGATTAATTAAATTGTGTTTAGTATTGTCTTAGCAGCAGTTCGGAATATTGTGGTTTAATTGTATATTTCATACGTTTCAATTTTTATGCTTTTCGGGTCAAATAGAAAGATTGCAGTGGTTCTTTACAGTAATTTGTAGGTGGAAATACTTGAATATGCTATGCATTCTAAATATGGAAAATAGTGTGAAGTGTATTTTTAAAAATTACACTTCATTGCCAGTAAAAATTTGTAATAAACTCTGATAGACCTACAATATATGTTTTTTTATTAAATTTTGATAGAGTCAAAACATAATGGTGACCCGGTTAACCATTACAGGTTACCACGCCGCAATGCCAAACCAGAGGTCCTGGGTTCGAATCCCTGTTTGGTCGTGAATATTACATCTTCGTGTCGTTGTTGTAGTTTCCATAAAATAAAAAGTCTAGTAACATACGTTTGGGATCATTACAATGTACGTGCCTGTGAGCATTATTTATTTATATCGCAAATAAAAAACAAACACAAAATAGTTGTTCCGAAGCACACCCACACATCATTATACGAGTAATAGAACCATCATAGCACTATTTATAGACGGATGAAGGCTTTCAAAGTTAAACATTGAACATATCAAATATCCAGTGGCAGTAGTGACAAAAAAATTTTGATTTTGCGTACCCACGCCTACAGCAATTTGATGAATAGGATTAATACGACCCAAAGCTTAATAGCTTTCCTAAACCGGTCAAAGGTCGAATATCCAGAACCGCATTCTGGACCGGAATTTCGAAAGCTTCGGAAATTTTACAACAATTTAATTAGTCATTGTATTTTTGTTCTGAGTTTTCCAGACCATTGATGGGCCGTTTCCCTCACCTTTATTCGAGGAGAGGGTCCCTAAATTCCTAAAAGTCCTAACCCTAAATGTATCAAATCGGAATATTTCAGACCGACATTCAGAGATTTTAATGTTTTAGTTTGTAGTATGTAAAATCTATACATTTTAGACCCTACTTAGTCTGAGCTTACGCTCAAAAGACGTGTCTGAATCTCGGCCTGAGAATGGTAACCTACTTAATCTACACTTTCTACACTGAGTAGGTATAGCAGCATTAGTCTAGCCGAGCTAATCTAGAACTCGTTACACTTGTAATCTATTATCTAAGGTAGGCCTCGGTATCGATCGCGGTATCCCGGTGCCGATCTTACACTCAGTTGCAGAAACGCTCATTAAAGTTAATCCTCCATTAAATCTCTTGCTTGCTTTTACTACGTCAACAAGCCG
Organism: Agonopterix heracliana; assembly: GCA_963693445.1. NCBI lineage: Eukaryota > Metazoa > Arthropoda > Insecta > Lepidoptera > Depressariidae > Agonopterix > Agonopterix heracliana. The sequence continues at coordinate 5,898,635 of OY856326.1, forward strand.
CTAATTCCTGTATACTCGTACAAAAAAGTGAGAACTCATGAGCATTTGATATAGGTTTATGGAGGTGCTACTTGGGAATGTTCCTCCATTGAAAAGGGAAGATCTTCCACCAGGCTTAGTGTGAAGCCTGGGGACCGGCCGTGGTCCAACAGTTCTTAGTTGGACATTGTATATATATCGAATCTCTGTGATTATTTCTCTTGCGCGATTTATGTCTCGCATTCGATTGTGAACCTTATTTGTTATGAGTTATGGTTATGAGTTACGTATTTACGGTGAACGTTGTCTTTGTATGGAGCATATTTCTGAGCGCGACGGTATCGCCATCTGTTACCTTCTTTGCTATAACTTGTGGGTGTTGACATCCATGGCAAGTCCCCACAGGTTCATTAATAAAGGCCTTATTGCGTATATATCTATAACAGTTAGCTATTCAACCCAGTGAAAGATAATTAACCAGATACAGTTGTAACAACATGACCTTTAGTTAGTGCCCGTTCGTAACGATACCTACTCTAGACCTGACTATGTCGAGTATCGCGTATAAGCCTACCTGTACATCCAACCTATGCGAGGAAAAAGTGAGGTTTGCATAATGCGCGCGATACGGCTATATCGCGCCTTTAATCTCGTTCGTTGGCGCGCAAATATAAAGAGAGGTAAGGCTCCATGCAGCCGGTGCAGGACGTGAGCGAAAAAGCAATCCTAACTATCTATCAATACAGTTATGCCCCTTTCGCTGAAAGGAAGGAAGAGACTAGGGCGCGTCGTTTGCTATAAGATCCTTACATACCTCTTTCGCCCCATTCACATTCCTAAATCTCTCTATACAGGCCCGTAGGTTCCGAATACTAGAAACAAAACGCTTCATCCTAACCTAAGCCTTCACCCACAGAACATTATAAGAGGGGTTAGAAGTGCAAAGTAGGCGTGGAACGTGTCACCACAGGTTATGCAATGATTTGCATAACACCATAAGGCGCGCGGCGTGGTGCGAGCGAGAGGGAATGAGTATAATTGTAGCAGTGTGAGCGGGAAGACGAGTGGCGACAGCCGTCTTCGAAGCAAAAGCGCTACTTTGATTTTTTCCGAAGCGCTCGTTGGCGTAGTGGAGCTTCGGTATTGGAAACGATCACCGAAGTTAAGCAACGTCAGGTCCGGTCAGTCTTTGGATGGGTGACCGTTTAGTGGTATTTCGTCTAGAGCGTTTCCGTGCTTCAGAAGGCACGTCAAGCAGTTGGTCTCGGATAGTTCCGTTAGATGGCGTTGTAACTATTCGTTAAGCCAGGTCAGAGGCCTATTGAGGCGGCTTGAAAATTCTCTGACAGCAAGTTGACCACTACCTTGCCTCCACCAACCACTGGGCCCACGTGGTGGAGTATGGCCCACTACCTCTCACCCTTATTCGTGAGAGGAGGCCTTTGCCCTGCAGTGGGATTCTATAGTCTATAATTTACTTTTAGTTTCTTCTCTCATGTTTGTTGGACAGGCAGCCTAACACTTGTGATCTGGCATTATCTAAGCTAGGCCTCTGTATCGATCGCCGCATCTCGGTGCGGCTCACGTTTCCATAGTTCCGACCGACAGCCGACCCCTCTAATTGGATGACGTCCGATCGGCTCCTATCTGCATGAATCGTCGTCTCAGCCAATTAAGAGGTATTGATATCACATCGGTTTTTGTTACATTTCTCTTTCAATACGGATGGCGGCGCGAGTTGAGTAATTAAGTTAGGATTTTGTGAGAGTTGTTTTCGTTTGGTTGATTTTGAATTATATTATCGCATAACTTTGAAAGGTCAGTTGGATATAAAACTGAGCTGGAAAGATAAGGACGACCTGTGCAAGATTGGCCAAGATGAAGACCTGCCGATATGAAGCCAGTGGAATAGATCTCGTTGGTTTCACGCGCGGCCCAGTCACCTGGGTGCAAGCACGTATCCAGACTTGTAAGTGCTTTAATCACTTTTCCATACAAATATTCGGAAATCCCACCTATACATATATAGGGGGGGGGGGGGGGGGTATACCCCTGGATACGGGCCTGCCTGGGTGGGCCGTGTTTGATAAACGTGACAATTTGTAATTTACAAGTACAATTCAGAGTATATTGTTGGAGGGCAGGCAGTTTCCGTACCATATCTTGTACCATAAAGTATGAGTGTGTCAAAAACCCTTTGACTATTTAGGTATTATAAGGACTAGCCATGCGTATAACACGGTATAAGAACAATAAACATTAAATTTTATACCTTATCACTAAACGAGACAGCCTATAATTGCGAAACAATAAATTCGAACTTAGAACGTTTGGGTTTCACACGAGACTAACTTTTCATGATTTTTAACATTCAAAATTAGAATCTAAAGTTATGGGGAATAAAATCCAAAGTTGCGGATTTCATGTCACCATGCCAAAGTGGCAGAAATGTTTGTTAGTAGAATTACACACGTAACTGGTCCACATATAAGTAGTCAAAGCAAAAACCTAATCTAGAAAGGTTCTAAAGTATACACATCTTAATACTAATGACGGGTATTTTATTACCTGTCGATCGTGTTTTGAAAACATAAAACCACCCCAACTATTTATCTCCACAAAGAATAGCCTTGTTTCTGGTCAGCTAACAATAATCGTACGAATTCGTGTGTCGAAACTTTCTTTTATGTTTCCATCCGAAAAGCTCTGACAAGGCGGTCCATTGTTGTTTTCGCAGAGATTGGAATCCTGTTTTTGTCGGCGGGTCACCGCTACGAATACTTGGTTATTTGTATACTGACAAACTTTATCGGATTTGAGATGTGAACGTAAGTATGCCGTCAAATGTTTCTGATGTTTTGCAAATAGAAAAGTCTCTTGCTTTTCAGTACCATTTTAGTTTTCTAATTGGGTCTCCAAAATGTACATAAACAGTTCTTTAGACTACATCTAACTCAACATTCGTTTGCTCAAGCTTTGAAAAGTGTCTTGCTTTTCGGTAAAATTGTGGACTTTTAATTAGGTCTCCAAAATGTACATAAACAGTTATTTAGACTACGCGAACTTAAAATTCATCTGCTCTGTAGTAAATGTAACAGAAGTTAGTTCGCTTTATTTCTACATTGATCCTTACTTGATGTTATTCATTGGAATAACAAGAAACATCATACAAGGTTACATAACAAAAAAAAAGAATCGATTATGCAAGCAAGCAAGCAATTAACTGAATAGCATTTCTTCATTTTCAAAAAGAAAAATACATGAGGGATTATGGTTTACGAGTCTTTAATTTATTAAAACATCGGTATAATCTCGTGGTGTACAAACAGGGTTATAAACATCGGTATAAACTTTGGTGAAACATTTCAAACATTTAAAATAAGTAAAGTACACTTATGAAAATATTCCACGACCTAAATACCTTAAAATGAAAGGTGTCATTACTTGATTTTAAAACATGATGCAAGCGAAAAAAACGTGAATTAATAGCTCCTCGCAGAAGTGTACAACCTCGGGTCGCTGTTATTTGCCAGCAGCCCCAGTTTTTGTACCCCCGCCTTTGTGAGCCGGCGGCAGGCGGTCCGCCATTTGTCATCCCTGCTGAGGCTTTTGTCTTTTCGTTTTCCAGATATTTATCTTTACAGCAATAGAAAGGAGTTCATTATTTTAGGAATGTTATTGTTGTAATTTCGAGTCAGACGCCTTTCTGTTAGAGTTTGTAGAGTCGTTAATTTCTAGTAGTTTTGTCGTGTTCAAGGCGAATGTAATTTTCTTTTGAAGTGTTTAAGTTGAAGTCACCTTTCTTACGAAATGTTTAGCGAAGCGCTCATTAGCATAAACTTGCTGAAAATGTTATATTTTTTAACAAGCATTTTTGAAGTCTAGAGCTCAAGAGTATGGTCGTCCTAATCCAACGATGGACAGTATGTTTTGGAACAGACACAACCTGTACCGGTGTGTAAATAAATAGGTAATTCAATTAGTTCTTTTTTTTTATTTGTCTTGAGTCGTAATAGGAGGATTTTAATTGGCAAAAACCCAATCTCCCATCAAATAAAACTCTCATTAACGACATAAAAATGAAACCAGACAACTCAGGTTTTATGAAAAAGGGGAACGATACAAAAAGATATCATTTTTATTACCTGGACGTTCAATTTTCTTTGTTTAACTAACCGTCGCACATTTCCTTCGTAGCGTAATAAAACTGACCTTTTTCTCTTTTACGGTCACACGGACAATAGGAAAAATATAATGTGAATTTGTCAAGAAAATCCAACACCTCGTGGATTGGATCAAGTTTACCTTTTTTAAGGAAAACAAGGGAGTCTCGGGTGTGGGTTGGGATTACAGGAGGCCTGTGGTCGGGATCTGGCTGGCGGGTGCGTGCGCGCGGCGCCTCTCGCGGGATCTACACGATCTGTGTAAGGCTTTGCAATAAAACGCTTCGAAAAAAGTTTACTTACAATGTCCTTTTATCCCCTTTTTTCGAGCGAATTTATTTACATTCATCACGCGTAGGAGAGAGGTGGGCGTATACAAATAGGTTAAAGTAAACATTAGTGACGTTGATTTTAGTCTGTGGTTAATTAATTACATGACATTTGATGGTCCAATAGCCTAATTGGTATTAAACCAGATTTGCGAAAATGAGGGCATCGAGTTCGAGCTTCGCATATATTGGTGTGATAAATACAAATAGATATTTGTTCCCGATATTTAGTCAATTTAAGTGGGAAGTAATTAAGAAAGGGACTTTTTAACTATAACCGGCACCATTTAGTGACAAAAAGACTATCTGAAAGTACGTTTATAAAAATTACTCCGTGTTTTAAAGCCTTAAAATGAGGAATAAAATTTTACAGTCTGTTTTTAAACAGCGAGATAAATGCTAAATTTTTTAATTTGGGGCTGTTTATGCTGACATAATTTTTTTTGTAATCTGGTATAATATTTCTAGTGTCAAATTGGCTCTTAAATAATATAAAAAAAAAATCAAAATGAATCCTGGGTCAAACCGTAAAATGACTGGGCTATGTAGAGAAGATGTAGGCAGAAACTCTACAAAAAACATAATATCTTTAATATACATCAAGCACAGTCAGCGTCAGAGAAGCCCCATGCGCTTAATAAAGATTTAGATAAAGGGTTCAAAGGGTCAAGTTTCTCGAAGCCCACCGTACAAGATTTTTACCTACACTAACAGGTATCACGTACCTAGTACGAATAATAGTAACAGTTACCCATCTCTTCGTCTCCCTCAAACAGGTGATTTTATCATCCACAAGCGTGCATAGACAATGTGACGAAGGTTGTGGCGTGTTTCCCTTTCTTTACCTTCAATCACTCTCATGGCGATTACGTCTGAAGGGGTTTAAACGTATGTCGTATTAACAGGTTTTACGTCTTTTTAGATTAAAAAGAACAGGTGGTCTCCAGCTACCCCCTGGAAAAGAGGCGTGCATGACGTTATATTCTGCACTATAGAAATTACATTTGAATTGTGGTATGATGAATGATGTTTCAAGACTGTCAAGTTGTGGCAGGTGGTGGTGGTAAGCCTTTCAGCATATATCAAGACTTTCTTTTCGCTTAACCACCCTTTCGTCCACAAAAAAAACCGTCTAGTCTCATTAGTTCGGTAAGTCGTTTGGTACCGAACCTTTCAGATTTTTTTGTTTGAGCAGTTCGGAATCGAACTTTTAAGACTTTTTTGTCTACCGAATTACTGAGACATTTTTTTCCTTCGTAGTTCGGGGTCAAACTACAGAGACTATTTTTGTGTCAGTATTTCGGACCCGAACTGCTAACGAACTAAAACTTTTAAGTTTCAGTAGTCCGGGTTCGAACTTTTGATAGTATATTTTGGTTCAATAGTTCGAGTCACAGTTTGGTCGGTCGGTAGAAACCATATCGCTTAGTTGCCTCGTACAACGACCACGGAAAGACATTGTAGTTCATTCCAGATTTATTAAAATTGTTATTCTTGTGTTATTTTGTTTTAAAATTTCTGTAGTATTTTCTATAGCGTACCTATATGGTATATTTGAGCTAGTAATCGAGTTAACTTGACAAGGTTATAATAAATATAGGGAACAAGATATCACCTAAATGACCATAAAAAGGGGATAATGGTATCGTTACTCATGATTAAGCGCGCGTGGGTCGAAAGTCCTAAACTATGCGGTTAAAACTATGCTATGTTTAGGTAAAAACTGATATTCTGGGATCCCTTGCGTCCGGGACAATTTGTTGTAAAAAATTATTGTCCTAGCTGTAAAACGAAATAAATATAGGTAGAATAAGCACCATCAAACTGAACAAATTTCATTTTGGGAGTAAACCTGAAATCACAAAAAAAAGAGCTGGTAATGTCTACTATACTCTGAAATCGAATCCAAATTTTCGAGATCAAAAATTTCAAACACAAAAGAGGCTCTTTTGTTTGAAATTTTTCATCTCGGATGCCATTTCAGAGTATAGACTCAAATGTATGAGACAGCCGATATGGGTGATATTTTTTTCGACGCGTTGCAGCGAGACAGCGCGCTGCATAAAAATGAAGTTTGATTACTTATAATATTTTCAATATCACAGGCACTGGTTTCTGTGCCTGTGGTAATGGTGTTTAAAAAAAAAAATCAGAATCAGAATCCGACAAATCCGAGCGCTTGGATTTCATGTCAAGGTCGCCAAGGCGCGCCCGCGCCTCGACACCGTCTCCTTTCATGTGCTTATGCTTTACGCCAAAGACTTCTTCCAGCCCATGTTTGCATGAAAGAAATAGCTTTTAGTGATAAGACCCTTATGTTCACATTATTCTGTTTGTTCTTGGCGTGCAAATAAACAGTACCATTCATGTTATGTTATGGATAATATAACAACTTTAGTCCCAACAACAGATTTCAACAATTAATTGGACTACGATTCGGGTCAGAGCAACATGGCCACATAGTGACCACAGATTACCTGAAGATTGGCTCCCGGCCAAGCGTGTGTCGACTCTCGACATTAGCTCTTTCACTCACATCAACCGTGTAGCGGTTACATACGATTTTAGTTCAGTGCCGGTTCAGTTTGAACTTTGATAAAGTTAGATTAGTTTATTGCTTTTATGTGTGAATGGGGATGATGACTGATCCTGGAAATTCATATCTTATAACAAATTAAAAAAATGACTTTTAGTAACAAAATGTTAAAACGAAATTACAATCGAATAGAAAACAAAAAAGTTATATGCGATTGAAATACGTTTTTATCGTCTTCTATGACACTTCGTTATTCTTTGTATTAAAATACGAGGTTATTCAATTCAATTCAATTCAATTCAATACATTTATTTCGGGAAACAAGTTCCATAAATTTTTTATTAGTAAGTACATAAAAGTCATCTTACACCCACCACCCATGACGCCACTTCTGTTATATCTGCCTCTCGCTCTAACCGTAAATTTTAATCACTTTTATTATGGTTATTTTTAAAGATATTAAAAATGAATTTCACTTAAATGTTTAAGATATCAAACTGTTTTTAAATAAAAAAGAAATAAAAGATAATTTTTCATTATTATTTTCTTTTTTTAACTTATGATTTAGAGTGTTTACGCCATAGACATATTACTCTAGCGATAGACAAGCTCGTTCAAACAAACAACATGTCACACAAAACAACACAAAATGACACATTGCGGTCTGTCATTGCCATAGTGACGAAGTGAACTCGGGAACATCAATCAGGTGCGTACACCTCATTCAAGTGGAACATGTTGCTTCTATGGAAGGGAAAGTCTGTCGCTAGAGTTTAAGTCTATGGTTTACGCCAATGATTTTGATTTATGGTGTAAACAGGTTGTAAAAGAAGCCTACTAAGGAGCGGTTTAGTAAGACCATCAAACTGACCCACTTTTATTACGGAACTAACTTCGAAATCATGGAAAACAATCTGCTGTTTCATTAGTCATATTCATTACATTACATTTCACTCAGGTAGGTATCGCAGTTTTGTATGGAACAGCTGCTTTATTTTCGAAGTTGGCTCAGTTTAATGGTCTTAGAATTCCTTTAAACATTACTAAGTACTACATCTGTTACACTCAGTACATAATAATATCATTTTATTTTAACCATTTATACAGAAATACATTTAGATACAAATAAGGTATACATATTATGTAAATACAGAAATACATTGTATAGAACAAGACGGTCGGACGGTCTAAATGTATTTCGGTATTAAGTGGTATATAATTTTAACTAAATCGTGCAGGTAAATAAACCCAGAAATTTAAAAAGATGTTCTAGTAAGTACTTGAACATTTAAACTTCGCTACGTAAATCGCTACGTGCTACACACTATACTACGAGTGCTACGCCGTAGCAGTAACACCTTAAAGTTAGAATTTCTATCGGTAAAACTTGGCTAAGCAAGAAATATGTAATGTAATATAGGCCGGGGTTTATCGCTTGCTGGCAGGCACCCAGCGCCGGCACTGAGGCTCAGTTCTGGCTTTACTTGGACCACTGTGGACCAATGGTGTGCGTCTACATAGCGGGGTCACTTTTGATTTTTTATTTGTAGGTATATATCGTCAGTGAATGATTTTTTTAATTAATTAATTACATGAGCTGATAATTCAATGATAATGTTTCAATCTTTTATACATAATTATCAGTGGTATTTAACATAACATAAATATTTTTTAATTGCACGCAAAAATACACAAAAAACAACAATTTATACAAGGTTTAACAAAACGCCCTCGTAATATTTAAAATACATGTTTAGATTTGACCATCAAACTAAACAGTTTGCGATATGGAGCCCACATAGGAGAAAATTTTAATAAGTTAGAATTTCTAAAACATAAAAAGTTAGATTATCAGTCGAACATAACATAACACAATGATGCATATTATTTTTGCTTATGGTACTACGAGTGTCATGCACACAGTTCGACCAACTTAATGCCCCGAGGTGCATGTATGACCGTGTGTATGTAGGTATGTCAGAAACCTTCGCTTGTATAATGTTAGGACTTAGGAATACATACAAGTCCGGTGTCTACTATAGTATATTATACAGGGTGTAAATTTAAAAGCGTTACAAAATGAAACGGTGCTTCAGACCATTAAATTGATCAACTTTCACTGTGGGACCAACAATGAAATCGAGAGCAAAAATGTGATGTTCCATAAAGAACGCCAATGGCTACTCGACCGAAATGTATGAAATTTGAACGATTAAACTGAACAACTATGGTCTAGCTTAAGTTTAAACCCTTCTTTATTTGGCTGTTTCATCCCACTGCTAGGCAAAGGCTAGCCCAATTGTCCAATTGGTTTCCGCTCAATTTTTTTTACCCCCTTTAATAATATATTTTAACCACACAAGTGGCGAGCCGTAGTCTCTGCCTACCCCTGTGGGATAGTGGCGTGAGTATATACAAGGTGTTTCATAAGTAAAAATAAATATTTAAAACTCTTAAGGGGGTTGTTCAGACCGTCAAACTGAACAACTTTTCTATGGGACCAACATCGAAATCGCGAAAAAAAAAACTGATATCCTATACATATTTTAGCTCTAGTCGATTTGTAGAGTATGGAACATTTTTTTTTTCGCGTTTTAGATATTGGTCCCATAGTGAAAGTTGTTCAGTTTGATGGTCTAAACCTCCCCCTTAAATGTTTATTTGTATTTTTGTAACACCTTGTATATTTATGTAAGTTAATTATCTCCATTATTAATAGATCGATCCTTAAATGTTTGTCGAAAGATTTATATTTCACCCTGTATATTTAAGCTGATAGGTTTAACAACTCTTGCCGGAGTGTAGTTTAGAATTTCAGCCATAAAGTTGTCTAAACATGTCTCGAAACTTATTCATTTTAATACTAAAGTAAATTAAATTTACCGCTTTAATTACACTCCATCTACAATAGAGGATTTAATAACTAATCTAATCTAATCTAATCTAAACTATTATAAAACTGTAACTGAAGTGTGTCTGTACATTGAAGATATTTACAAAAGAAAGATTACGATATGGTTTTTAGGTATCCCTGACTCGAAATCTACCTTTTTTAGAAATTTTGTCTGTCTGTTTGTCTGTTTGTTTGTGTGTTTGTTTGTTTGTTCGCGCATCACGCAAAAACTACTGAACCGATTTTGATGAAACTTTTTTTGTTTCATAGCTTGTGATCTGACTCAAAATCTGGTATATAATTTGTGCGGACGAAGTCGCGGGTAAACACTAGTAACAAATAAAATGTTTGAATTTTTTGAAAGAAAATATTGTTACACATTTATCGGTGTTACACGTTTTTAGGTTGTATGGAAGAAATCGCTTTTTAGGGATAAGACCTCCTTATTTGTACCATTATAAATTTTTTGTTGCTTTTTCTATGCTGTATTTGTGTTTTGGTGTAAATAAAAGTATATTTCATTCATTCTTTCATTCATTTATTAACTTATTTTGCAGCTTTTGTTTGGTGTAAAGTAAAAAAAACTGGTTATTTATGTCCCATAATAAAATTTGATTAGTTAGATGGTCTGAACTAACTCTTAAAGTTTGGTAACACATTTTAGTTTACATCCTGCTGTATACCTATTATAAAGAAATAAAATAATAGACCAGCGCTGCGGCCATGAATTCGGATGTGTGAAATAAAAAAATAGCATTCTAAGACTATGTACAGTCAGCAGCAAAAAGATTTATGCCTCCTCATGCAAAAGATGTATTCACTTTAGTACTACGCGTAGTACTAAAGTGGATACATCTTTATACTACGACGTAGTAAAAGTGCATACATTATTTTTGCTGCTGACTGTATATAGGGTCCAACTTAATATGCTGACACTTTTTTAAGGGGATGATCAGACCATCAAACTGAGCAACTTTCTCTATGGGACCAACATCGAAATCCCAAAAAAAATATCAGCTGTCCCATACATTTGGCTCTCGTAGGTTTGCAGTTTTGTATGGAAGAGTAGATTTTTTTTTGGGATTTCGATGTTGGTCCCATAGAGAAAGTTGCTCAGTTTGATGGTCTGATCATCCCCTTAAAAAAGTGTCAGCATATTAAGAAGGACCCTGTATGTAGAAAAATAAATAATACCTTTCTTATAATCATATTGTGCTAAAATTAATTAGTACTAGTAGACAACGGCGAACTTCGTACCGCTTTAGCATCTTCCCGACACACACTTGGCTGTTTTTTTAAGCCTATGTTAATCACGGATAATGTAGCATTCTAATGGTGAAAGTATTATTCAGATCGGTCCAGTAGCAAAGAAAATATATACTAACGTAAACCAGTAGTTTCGGAGCCTATTCGATACAAACAAGCAAATCTCATTGTAATCAAACTCATTGTCTGAATACACCCTTAATAGTTATTTGTTATGCTAGGCTGCAAAGTTGTTTTTTGCCGCGAGTACTTATATTGAAACCTGAGCAAGCGAAGGATTCTAGGATTGAACCACGAGCGAAGCGAGTGGTTCAAATATAGAATCCGGAGCGTAGCGAAGGTTTCAAAGGTACGAGACGCGGAATAATTTTGCAGCCGAGCGAAACACACAACTTTTCACCTCACTACAGCGAGGAAAATGTTAGGTGCAAGCACTGAGTTTAGATGTATAGAGCGAACATCGCGCTTCATGACGTTGTCCCATTCTATTGCGGCTATATTACTATTGCATTTAGTCACTGTCTCACTGCGGTCACGTGTAGCAGTTTGATTGAAAACCTACGAACAAATGATAAGTTGTTCGTAGCACTGCGCAAATAATTCAGGAAATGTAAGGAAATGTAAAGGAATAACTTCTCATAGGTAAACAAGATGAATTAATTATTAAAATGCATTTTAAATAAGTATTATTTTAAATGATGTTTTTATCTCACACTGGAAAAATAATTATATGCAAATGCAAATAAGGACAAATCTATACGTAAAAAAGAGAAGACAAGAGATATTGCTACTCAAAGGGATTATATTTAGTTATAATCTCTTTGTTGACACTCAAATAAATTATAGTGAAGGACAAACTTATACGCGAAAAAGAGAAGACAATAATATGCACGAATATATGCATAGTTCGTTATGTTAGCAACATAATCTTTTTGTCTTTCTCGCACGTATGGTTTTACTATCTTTTTATCTGGACTCGAATGGATTCGAATTTTAAAAACTCTTTCCACGCTAGCGGATAAAATGCACTTTTGCACTCAGATTATTATATAATTATTATTTATTATATATATATATATTGCAAAAGCGTATTTTATCCGCTAGCGTGGAAAGAGTTTTTGAAATTCGAATCTGTCTATTGAATATACCTATTCCTATACCGCCAATCCATCAATCAATTTCATGTCACTGGCCAGCACGAAATAAAAACTTTTTAAAAATGTTCTTTTTAGCAATTCACTTTTTTTCCTCGCTTTTGTGAGGTGAAAAGTTGTGTGTTGCGCTCGGCAGCAAAGTTATTGTGCGTCTCGTACCTTTGAAACCTTCGATGCGCTCAGGATTCTACATTTGAACCCACTCGCTTCGCTCGTGGTTCAATCTTAGAATCCTTCGCTTGCTCAGGTTTCAATACAAGTACTCGCGCCAAAAAACAACTTTGCAGCCTAGCATAACAAATAACTATTATATACTTTAACCGAAACCTAAAATATGGTAGTCTTATCATGAAATAAACAAAAAACAACATTTTTTACTGCTGATATGAATGAAATGCGGTTACATGGTATCACTGCTGCATTTACAAATTTTGCAGTTACGATGTGTCACCATCTGAATAGATAATAATAGATAATAGTGTACTATTATTATCTAGGGCGACGATTTGACGGCCCGATATGCCGGTAGTGACGCTGCCTATTGTGCCAAGAGTTTTAATCTTAACTATTAACTATTAATTAACTATTAACTATTAACTATTACTAACTATTTATTATAAAACCGTAAAACCATAAGGAACAAAAAACGAGCGCTTCACTTCATATAAATTCAAATGACACTCGATAGCGTGATTTAAATGACGTGCAGCGCCATCTATTGACAAAATAGTGTGTTTGTTTGTTTGTTCGCGCATCACGCAAAAACTACTGAACCGATTTAGATGAAACTTTTTTTGTTTGATAGCTTATGATCTGACTTAAAATCTGGTATATAATTTGTGCGGACGAAGTCGCGGGAAAACACTAGTCATTTATTAAAATCACACTTAAAAATCTATTAGATCACTAGACATAAAATAAATATCATATTTAATTTATGTAAAATGTTTTCGTAAAGTTACACTCGGGGACATTGAAAGGAACTCTTCCTGAATTATTATTCGCGTTGGTCCCTCGCACAAAGAGTTTCAAGTACATCGTAAACAATAAAGTTATAAGAAGTTAAATAGCATTAGGCATTCGCAACGCGTTTTGGGCTTTCTGCTCTCAAGTCACGGATCGTTAAATGAAATAAGAATCCGTCATAATTTGCTCAAATGAAACTGGAGATATTGAACAACTAAACGTTGTTAAGGTTACGTGTGGTTCTCAAACTATGCCGTACCAATTTAGTGTATGATTGGATTGGGTACGAGTTGATGATAATTTAATTTAATTTAATTTATCTTTATTGGTTATCAATGATGACAGTGAAAATCATGTTTTTTTAAGGGAAACTTTCCCTTTTCCTATAATTAACGATTATAGGAAGCGCAGTTTAACTTGTAGAAAATACACTTTTCTTTTTCTTTTCTGAGGCTCTACAACACTTGATTGGTCCTCCACAACTGAATACAGTCGATCTTGATCCCTGATTTTCCTTCTCCAGGTCCAACTTACCCATGGCCCTCAGATCCTTCTCAACACTGTCAATCTATATATTTTACGGCCTCCCGGGCGACCTCTTCTACTGCCTGGAGCAGTAGAAGAGGTTCTTCATTATTTTAGGCGCTCTGTTCTCCATTATTTCTACGTGTCCCACGTGCCCATTAAACACATTACGATTAAATGACCTTAAAAAAGATACTTTATATAAAACTGGCATGGAGAGCTATGGTGGCACAAATGACCCACGATGATTACGACCCTAAGCCATTAGGTTACGACTCAGAAGAAGAAGATAAAAATTACCTACATTATTAAACTCAATGTACTCATAATGAAACCCGATATATAATTTAAACAGCTTCTTGAACTTTAGAGCGTATTTTCTTACTTGTTTATCAAAGGAACGATCCATCTTTGGTAAGCGTACCACAGTTTGACAGCCATTCGTTTAGAGTGATGTTTCCAAGAGTAACATTTCGGTATAATTTTAATGAGTTTCCAGTTTAGCGAATGCAGATAATGAGATCAGTCGTGAATTTGTGTAGAGCTGCGATATTCGATGTTACTGGTATTGATTTACTGTTACCGAGCTAACATCCCCATGTTACTTGATCCCACATTAGTGATTTAAGGTTAAGTTTAAACGTGGATCTATTCTATTTATACACTAACGACCAAAATAGCTTTTGGAGAGGTCTGAAAGGGTTTTGAAAACTTTTAGCATAGCCCTAATGTTTTTTTTCAAAATCGTCATCTTGTTATATTCGTGTTATATTGTGATATATATAAATACTATATGTGGCTAATATTTCGTTCATAAAAATACTTCAAAAGAAACCTTCCTGCTTAGTCATCAAGGAAACAGGAAAATAATATCATCTGTAATATCAAATAAAAAATCCGCATTGAAATACTTTTAATACATTCTGTAGCGACAAAAATAACCAAACAAACTTTGTATACTTAGTTATTTTTACAAAGAAAGAAAAATCCCTTATTCCTCATTTTAGACTTCAAAATACAAAAAGATAGACGTGGGAAAAGGAATTACCCGATTATTCTAGAACTACAAAACAAGGTGGGAAATATGTTGAAACTGTGTAATAAAATTTCTGGCAATTAAAAAGCCAGACTAGTTCGCAGCGTAAACTTTTTAATTCCGCTGAGCGCTGACCAGAACAATGCTGTAACTATGTCATATAATCTAACGAATATATGAGTTAACAAACTACATTTGCCAGAAAACTGAACAACATGGGGAGCTACTTTTATTATCTTAACCTCTAGGTATCGAATTCGACAAATATTTCAGGGGATGATCAGATCATCAAACTGAACAACTTTCTCTATGGGACATCATCGAAATCGCGAACAAAAAAATCTGCAGGAAGGTTTCTTTTGAAGTATTTTTACAGACGAAATATTAGCCACATATAGTATTTTTCTATAATATCACATAAGATGTTGTTCATCTATATTTTTCAAATCAAAGATCCATTGTACGACGGGATTTTGAAAAAATACATCAGGGTCGAATTTTGTACGGGACAGGAGATTTTTTTTCGTTCCGCTGCGCTAAACGAAGTTACCGCTTTCCACCACCGTCGAGAAGAAAAATAGTATACTAACCTCGAGTAGTAAATAAATAAACCTCAGATCACAAATGTTTGTTGGCGATTACATGAGATCTGAGAGCTTTCTTACTTTTCTGTCCTCGGTGTGTAATCTACTATACTTTTCTATTTTTATTACAATAAAATTGTAAAAGAGTTGTCTGTATACAGGGTGTAGCGTTCAAGGTGTAAAAGAAGAGAAACATTTGTTACTTTTCAGCATATATTGGTACACCTTTTTTTCTTTTTTTCTAAATGTATATCGAACAAGAACTGCCTTTTAGAGTGGCACGTCACGTCCCTACTCTAATGAGCTGCTAAATACAACTTTATTCGAATACCGAAAATATCTATAAAGCCGAAGCTTCTTAATTGCTTGATTAATTATTAGCGGGGAGTGAGATGGGGTTAAAATGAGACGAGGGTCGGTTCGAAGATCGACGACGAACGACATCAATAAGCTTTAATTGGCAACGACCATCTAGCTATTAGCTCTGCCCCAATTAGCAATATCAGTTCAAATCTCATCCGAGGCGCTTTGGAACAACTTTTCCGTTGTCACATTCATTTTGGGGAAGAATTACGCAGTTTGGCATGTTATGTAAATTCCTTTTTGGAATTCTGAAGAATGATAGCATTGTATCAGGATGTAATCCCTTTATAATGTTTAAACGAGAATTCTAAAATTTACATAACATGGTATTATTAGACAATCTTTTCGTGATTGTTTCTCGTTGTTTTTACCCGACTGCGCGGCGCAAAGGAGGGTAATGTGTTTTTATTCGGTAATTTAAATTTACCAAAAAAAATTATTTCTCCCCTCCGTACAGAAAGCGTAAATTTTTGTCCCACTGCGCTAAACGAAGTTGCCGCTTTCTACCTCCGTCGAGGAGAAAAATATTCTTCTTCGCTTCGCTTCACCTCGGTCAACAATTACATGAGATCTGAGACCTTTTTTACTTTCTTGCCCTCGGTGTGTAATCTACTATAAATCTAAATAACAGAATAGACATGTAAAAAAGGTTTACTCTGAACATACTGTAAGAAGAGTTTTCTTAACAGAAGCACCTCAAAATAAAAATAAACCAGAAACCATACTGGAACTTTCTGTGTTTAGCAATCCCAATTGTTATTAGAAAATTCGCGTTTTGATGTGAGTATTGCGACAACTTCAAAACAGAAAGTATGTGGTTGTAGCAATGATTCTGACCACCCCGAAAGGGATTACGGTTGTGAGTAAACAGGGTTTAGGTTAAACAGTTACATTACATTGTAATAGCTTTAGAACTGTGATTGTATCTGTTAACTTTGTTAGTAATCCTAAATCTGAATAAATAAATAAATAAATAAATAAATTACTTTAAGGGTTTAAGGGGTTATTGTACCCATGATACTGAACAACTTTCCGTAAGAAACCAATAGGAAATTCGTTTTTTTTTGAGTTTTCATCCAAAAAAATCAATGTTTTTATTAGGAAAAGTTTATCAGTATAAGGGTACAACCACTCCTTAAAATAATAGAACTGTTTATCCTAACACCCTGTTTTGTATGTATGTATTATTTGAAAATGTAAAAGAGAACAGTTTAAATCTCAAAACACAGATAAGTAAGTCAAGTCAAGGAATCTTTGCTAAATGGATTGTCAACTTTTATAACATCACTTGTAATATTGACTCGCTGTCGTCGACTAACTAAAATTATAATAGAAATTTAAATTCTAGTACCCTAGTTAAAGCCAGTGCTTACACAGCGAAACAATTGAAAACCCCAAAAACCGTAATAATTGATTCCAAAATTCAGCAACGTTACTTCATTCACGATAATAAATTGCAAAGGGTTAGGGTAAGAAACGATGAGTAGGTATTCGCGAGGGGAGACCGGGGAAGGGCGGGGAAGTCTCTCCCCCTATCCCGTCTTTGTTGATATTCCTCTGACCTACAAACACAGTTTCCGAATCCGTCTGTGTTCGATGTTTAATGGTTACCGTTTGTTATGGATTGATGATGGGATATTGAATTAGCATTTGGTTTTTGGATAGGTTTGGTCAACATTGCAAGAGGTATATTATCATTAGCAATTTAACTAAAAGTGTAAAGAAAAGTGTTTGTCTATACTGTAATAAAAAAACCTAACAATATTTAAATGGGTGTTCTAGGCCATAAAACTGAAACCTTTCACTAAACCACGAAATCGAGAAAAAAAACTGTTCTGTACATTTGAGTAGAGTTGAAACAGCAGATTCTTTTATTTTTTCTCGATAAAGCTCCATAGTGAAAGTTGTTTAGTTTGATGATCTAAATAACCCCTTTAAATATTACTATAGTGTTATTAGTCCAATCATTTTAGGGTTTGACCCTAACAATAATTCATCTATCGCTGAAACTTTGCAGTGTGATAAAGTACCTAAAGTATACAGATTACGGTTGACAAATAATCTAGGTTTTTCTCCGGTCCTAGACTATTTGTCAACCGTAATCTGTATTCTTTACTTTATCACACTGCAAAGTTTCAGCGATAGATGAATTATAGTTAGTCCATACAAGGAATCTTTAAAGTGACTGGACTATTTGTTACACCTTTGTACTTTATAGTCAGCCGAAAGGTTAAAAATAGGTTTAAATCTGTCAATGGCAAGAAATGTATTATAACATAATTTGCAACAAAACGTTGCAAAAATACGAAATTTTGTATAAATGATTTGTGTCATGGCTAAGGCTACACAGCACGCTGATCGCGTGATACCCAATTCTCCCCTTTGTCAGATTTCTTTGTGATTAAACACGCCCGTTCTCCTCTACGTTGTTCGCAAAAAAGAAAAGATATATTTTTTCTGTATGCAATAACAAATTTATGTTCGGGGCGAATTCACAGAAAAAAGATATACAGTAAAGCAACTTCATGCAAGCGCTCGAATCAACGCACGAACACAGACGAGCGCTCAGGTACACGGCCCGCTAAGGTACTTCAGCATGTCTAGTACTTAGACAATATAACTAGGGAGCAGCCTTGAGGTAGCATTTCTCTTCTGCCACGTTACAAGATCAATTAATCATGAGCATTTACAAACAATTTTATACCTTATCACTAAACGAGACAGCCTATAATTGTGGAGCAATAACTTCAAAGTAGCCGTGTTCAGGGTTCACACGAGACTATTTTTTAACAGTCAAAATTAGAATGTAAAGTAATGTAATCAAATTCAAAGTTGCGAATTTCATGCTACATCGCCCCCCGCAAAAACTGTCAGAAAAGTTTGTTAGTAGAATTACATGCGTAACTCGTCCATAGTTATGTTGTCTAAGGTCTAGCATGATTTCGTGCGCGCGACTCAGGTTTATTCCATACGCGCATGTAAAGAAATCGTACTGGACTCTTGCGCCCCGAAGTACCTTAGGGTCACGTGTACATGGCGCTCATCTATGTGTGTGTTGATTCGTGCGCTTGCATGAAGTTGCTGTACTGTATATCTCTTTTCTGTGGCGAAGTACTCAAGATCTCGAGCGGTCGCGTGTCTCGATGGAAAAAAGATCGGAAATGAAACACTCTGAGCCTTTTAGTGTTTCTTATTACCTTTATCCATAGTTTTTACGACTCCCCGTATCTCTATCATGTGATATTACACTTTTATTGCAAGGATGTGTAAGTCTGAAGATGTAGTAACAATCTCAAAATGCTACAATTTTCCTTGAAACAATCTTGAAACCTGATTTTACTAGAAACGCAGCACATTAGAACATGAAATTGCACTTAATGTACCTACCTAACAGTTGCAAATAAAATTTTCAGGGATTCTGTCTACATATACAAGGTGTAAATTTAGTGCATATAAGAACGAAAGGAGGTACTTCAGACCAACAAACTGAACAACTTTCTATACGGAACCAAAATACAAATCGCCACAAAACTACCTGTTTCATAAAAAAAACTCCTCGAATGTATGGGACAGCAGATTTTTTTTACGATCTTTTCTCCATAGTGAATGTTATTCAATTTGATGGTCTAAAGTCTAAACCATCCCTTTAAATATTACTAGGGTGTTTCACTACACCCTGTATCACTGTATGTATGATCCTTCTTTATAATTATGTTGACGGTTTTTAAGAGGATGATCAGAACCGAACCTCTTTTTATAAGGGACCAATGTAGAGATGGCGAACAAGACATCTGCCATTCCATACAAAACTGCAAACTTATTCGCCACAAATGTATGTAACTGATATTTTTCGCGTTATAGAGAAAGTTGCACGGTTTGGTCTGATCACACCATGAAAAAACCATCAACAATTAGAACATATTAAGAAAGCCCTGTACAGGGTGTTAGAGTAGACGTTGCACTACTTTAAGGGGTGATTGTACCCTTATACTGCACATCTTTACTCAGGAAACCTGTAGGAAAATCGCAAACAATAAATTATAATTTCCATACTAAATGCAATCTGCTGATCGATTGTTTGTATAAAAAGGCGATTTTTTTTTTAATTTTCTTAGGGTAATTTGTTCAGTATCATGGGTACAATCACTCCTTAAAGTAGTGAAACTGTGTACCCTAACACCCTGTATAATATTACTATTTCAATTATTATTGCGCACAAATGAGAAAACACTATTTCGTATTATTAAAATCCGATTAAACACGAGTGTTTTCTGGAAAAGCTATTTTAAAGATTGCATTTTTAATAAACGAAGTTTCAATTAAAGATTTTGTTTGTATTGATTTTCTCTTTGTAAATAAATACGAGTTGGAAATTAATAACTCTTGTAGGTTTCATTTAGGTAGGTACTCTAGCGTTCATTCGATGAGAGCAAACGAATATTATTTAATTGAGAGGAGAAATACAATTTTAATACTTAAACATTTTTATTTAATAGTTACATGTTAATATAATAATGAACATCGAATGCACTTCAAAAGAAAGGATGTATCAATTTGACAATTAGTGATATCGCTGTTTACGCTATTTCAAAGTTGACCCCATAGTAAACGTTGTTCAGTTTGTTAGTCTAACGTCACACTTGCGGAGCGTTCTGCGGCGGAACCTTCAGCGGCTGAACTATCTGTACTAATCTGAAGTTTCGGCGCGTAACGTTACGTCGGCTTAGTGTGTCATAGGGTACTTGAAAAGCATTGCGCGCGTGTCGACCGAACGTTCCGCCACGCAAAAGTGTGACGTTAGACTTAGGCCGAGATTCAGAGACGATTTGTAAGTCATAGTTCGAACTCCCGTATGTCAAAATCCATACATTTCGACCCTACTTAGCTCGAGCTAAGACTGAAAAAATCGTCTCTGAATCTCGGCCTCAGTCTGAAGCATTCTGTTTAAATATCACGCATTTAATTTCACACCCTGTATTGTTGCTCCGAAAAACCAGTACGGTACGATCGATTTGCGGGATTAACAAGCGTATGTATAAAGTGTAAAGTGTAGTTGTGTGATTAGTTTTGGACCAAGGCCTTGTAAGTGCCAATTAGAACAGTTTGCGAAGGACTCTGTCGGTACATATTTACCCGGCTAATAGATAGCCTACGTGTGAACGACCGTGATCGTCGAAATATCCACTAAATAAAAGACTTTTCACCTCACAAGCTCGGAAAGATTCTGTTTATAATTCGAAATCTGAGTGCAAAAGTGAATTTTATCCGCTAGCGTGCAAAGAGTTTTTGAAATTCGAATCTGTCTATTCAATATTTTTATATACCGCCAATCCACAGAAAATGCTTAATAACTATTTCATTACACTGGCCTGCAAGAAAATAAAAACTTTTTGAAATGTTCTTTTTAGCAATTCACTTTTTTTCCTCGCTGTTGTGAGGTGAAAAATTGTGTGTTTCGCTCGGCTGCAAAGTTATTCTGCGTCTCGTACCTTTGAAACCTTCGCTAAGCGCTCAGGATTCTATTATTTGAACCACTCGCTTCGCTCGTGGTTCAATCCTAGTATCCTTCGCTTGCTCAGGTTTCAATAAAAGTACTCGCGCCAAAAAGCAACTTTGCAGCCTAGCATAACAAATAACTATTTTTGAGATGCTGCAGATAATAAAAACCGGCCTAGAGTGTGACGCAATAACTCCCACATTTTTGAACCTATTGAAAATTCGATTCAAAAATGAGAGAGCAATTTAGGCGGGGCATACATACAGACAGAATGGAAGAACGTATACGGTGATTATAAGCTCTGTACCTTAACTGAAAGATGTAATTGCTGCAATCAGGTATGATCGTTTAGATACGAGTTGGCGTTTTTACTTTATTTTTTAATTCACAAAGGTTTCCTCTTTGACCACGGAACCCTAAAAACCAGCCAAGTGCGAGTCAGTACAAATATCACTGATAATATTGAGCACTTCACCGGTAGCACTTTTACTAGGTATTCTGCACCGATAGTATTGAGTTCCTATATGAGTTTTTGTGTGCAAAGTCGGCTTCAAACACATTTTTCGTCCACGCTATGATCTACTTACTCCATATTAAACGAAAATATTTACAAGGTGTTACAAAACTACAAATATACATGTAGACCATCAAACTGAACAACTTTCACTATGGGACCAATATCGAAATCGCGAAAAAAAATAATTATGTTCTATACTCTACAAATCGACTAGAGCTAAAATATGTATGGGATATAAAATTTTTTTTTTTCGCGATTTCGATGTTGGTCCCATAGAGAAAGTTGTTCAGTTTGACGGTCTAAACAACCCCCTTATGAGTTTTAAAAATTTATTGTTACTTATGAAACAGCCTGTATAAAACATGGCCCCGTCTCGTACACATTGCAACCACTAGTAATTTTATGTCAGTGTGAGTCCTCCTTTGTACGGTACGTAAGAAGACAAATAGAGGCAATCGCAACGGTCCATCGGTTGTTATGAAGCGGAAACTAACCGGAACACCAACACTGCCAGTCTGTGACGTCACGCTATTGTGTGCTCTCTGCCGTGCCTATAAATAAGTAATCATATATTCGTGTATTGTATGTCTTAATTTAATTTCAGCCTGCCGTCGAGTCTAGGAGAGGGGGAACGACGCTCGCTCTGGGTACTACTTGATGTAAAGGTTGTCCATCGCCATCCAACGCAGAAACGCGACAAGACAGCGTCAATGGGCACCTTTCTTTGCATCCGGTATAACCCGGTATGGTCACCCGGGATGGTTTTTTGACTGAGTGTAAATTATTAAGCTAGGTTTGTTATAGTTACTTAGTTATATTTTATAGTTATTTATCGTTACCTATGTAATTTATTGCGTCAATGAATTTGAACCCTTTTATTATTCATACGACTGTCGACATCGACGCGACGAATGATTCGATTTCAGTCAATCAATCAATCAATCAATCAATTATACTCACAAAAAAAAACGGTTTGATCTCGATTTCTAAATTTAATTAGTGTAAAATTTAATCGTAATAGTCAAACAATTGGGAGATATGCCGGTTGTAACAAAAAGGTTTAGTCATATTTAAAGTGGTAGTTTATAGTTATACATTCCTAACTGAACACTTTACAATGGTAGCATGAAGTTGCTCTTCCAGACGGAAGGCCCAAAAGAAAATTAAACTGACGAAACTGGTCTGGGATGCATGATGATGAAAACATTTGCTAAAACGTGTTTTGGAATTGTTATTCAAAAGGTACATTAAGATTGAAGATTTTTTCTGTTTATTTGAGCACGTTTCATTAAAAATAGTTAAACTAACCAAGATGAGGTTTTTTAGTAAGAGGAGTAGGTATGAGCTTAAGTTTTGTTTTCATCGCGATTGACTAGCTTAACCAAAATTTTGAGATGTTCAAAGTAATAGTCAAGTCCAAATAATGTAGGTATATAATATATGAGCTTGAAGCCCATAATGTGTTAGAGTGTTCAAGAAGGTAGGTAATGTGTTTTAGTGGTCTACGCGTACGAAGTCGCACGCGCAACCACTTGTAAGTTTTAGCCAAAAAATAAACAAGTAGCATGGTAATCACAACTATGTAACATGTAAATCTCAACATACTTGACACTGCTGCGGCCCCTGTCGGTTAGGCGACGCTGGTTTAGGGCGAACTTTCTTCGCAGCGAGCGGTGGTCTCGAGTCCAGCCCCGTCACCGCCACCGACACCGTCGTGATACCGCTCACCACGCCACTCGACGTTGACGATGTTGTACAATCTGTAAAGAAAAGTATTGATCAATAAGTGAGAACAAGTTATCGTTGTAGAGAGTAAGGTACCGATGTCAATAAGTTCACAGAAATTTATTTTTTTACCGAACATACCTATTGTTAAAAGCAAAAGTTTTGATCGATAGTCACTAAAATTCGGTTAGAATAAAATAAAAGTTCGTTTAAATTAACAAAGCATTTGGTTAAATTTAACAAAACATTTGGTTAAATTCTGTAATCTTTTTTTTCAGTGTGGACGCACAAAAAATAATTTTATGCTAATGTTTGGAAGTAATCCCAATAACACCGATTTCCACCACTGTAAAAAAACTAAAAACTAAAAAAATTTAGATATATTATTGCGTAATAAATTGGTTTTTTAATTAAATTGATCAGACTATAAATTTTAAAGATGCATACCTACTTAATTAAGTAAATAAAGAGGCTTATACCAGCAGTAGGATTTACCGGGCTGATG
The DNA here is from genome assembly GCA_963693445.1 of Agonopterix heracliana. Lineage (NCBI taxonomy): Eukaryota > Metazoa > Arthropoda > Insecta > Lepidoptera > Depressariidae > Agonopterix > Agonopterix heracliana. The sequence continues at coordinate 5,922,673 of OY856326.1, forward strand.
ATGTTTATGAATTAAGGAATGAACCGTCATGAACCACACCTGTCGGTTTACCATCATTAAAAAATTTACTGATTTCTAGAAACTCTCGGACGTTTAAATGAAAAACAGAATTTTATCGATAAACTCGCACGCATTGTAACCGTTGCCTCATTAATTACTTTTAAATTATTTCTCTTACATTTCTACTCTACTGAAACTATATACTGAAAATGGAACAATCAATAAATCGCTACATAATAATAATATGTCTGCTCCAAATTATGCAATATGTAAATAATGATTTACGTACGCACGCTTCCATAAATACTGAAATTGAAAATGTTCGATTCGTAAGTGATTTTGCAACTGAGTTATTAGACCACATTAATTGCCTAATTAATTTAATGTTACCAATTCTGATAAATATTCTATGCTCACACTATAAAATTCTTTTACAATTAAAACTTATTGCGAATTATAAGCGTATATAGCGGACACAAGATGTATTTGAAAAGTATTAGGTTATCTAAGAGTTTACATGGGTACAGGGTGTTTCTTTATAATGCTGACAGGGGACAGTGAGACAATCAAATAGAACAAAACTCACATCGAAATCGCGGAAAAAATTCAACTGATGAACTGAACGTTTATCGATTTTATCTGAATTCCGAAAAATAATGAGGTAAGTATCTATTCAAATAATTCAAAAGATGTTTAAAATCGGTGCATTTCGAATTCGGAATACCTCTTAAGAGGATATAATTCGGAGCGCGCTCCATACAAACGTACTATGGTGATATTTTCAATGCTAACCAATTAAAGTCAATGAAATTTTGCAGAAACAATCTAGAAACAAATCTCTATGCTTGTATGGAGTCAGATTTTCGTTAAAATATACAGTTTCAATGCTAGGTGTGGCGAAATGCTCGTACCCAGAGCCAGGGAAAGTGAAATTGATTTTGTTTATGGTTTAAAAAGTTTATGTTCTACTCTATGCTTCCCGTGTACTTCTAATGGCGATTAAAAACCACTGCACGTCTTTCAATATCTCGTTTGATTTTTCTCCATCCGGACATCATAGAACCTGAAAATATACCGATCATCGGCTCCTGCGCAACAACTGGCGACCTTCAATGAAAGCGATGGACGGAAAAACAAAAGAAAGGTCAGTTACGAGAAGATTTTTTACGAAGGGTATAAATGTTTTAGAAGGCACGTTAAATAAAGCAACAATTGCCCCATTCTCGGTCGAGGAATATCAGATTAAGGCCGAGGTGAGGAGATGTGAAGAAATAACCCTCAGCTTTTGAACGAAATTGATGCTGAAATCAAAAACTTAATTTTACAAGATCCCAAATTTGAGGAATCCATCTTGGAAAAGGAAGAACTAGAGTGCGAAAATTACAGAAGCCGGTGGTTGCTTATACAATGCCGTACAGAAACCGTCTTACAATCTTTGAAAAACAAGGCCACTGAACCCTCATGGTCGTTGAAACTGCCGAAAATTGAACTTCGAAAATTCGATGGCAATGTGAAAAATTGGTTGCCATTTTGGGGACAATTCAAAAACATAGACGGGGACAAGGGCATCTCTACAGAAGATAAATATTACTACTTGATCCAATGCATGTCAGCACAAGATGTGAAGTCTCTGGTAGAAAGTTATCAACCAAGCAACTACCAAGAATGCATTACTCACTTGAAAGAAAGGTATGCTAGAGATGAACTTTTAATCCAAGTGTATGTTCGAGAATTACTGAACATCATCACAAGTAAAGAAACCATATCAATAGTAAACCTGTACGACAGATTAAATTCACAGTTGAGAGCACTTGAGGCACTTGGTGTTACAAAGGATAAATATGCAGCTTTCATTTTGCCGATGGTGGAGTCATCGTTACCCGGAGACATATTGAAGACATATGAGCGAATGGCATCACACTCGGACAACATGGAGTTTCTCATCACCGGTGTCTGGAACAACCCTTCTTCAAACTGTTGCAGTAAAAATTGTGCAAGGAAACAAGAGCATGATAGTGAGAGCCTTGCTCGACAGTGGATCTCAACGCTCCTACATAAGGGAAGATATAGTGAATCATCTCAAAATTCCAGCAGTGAAAACAGAAAAACTTACTCATTATTTGTTTGGAGGAGTGGAGATTACTTCAAAAGACCATGACAGTTACAGTGTTCAGTTAAAAAGTATGGACAATAAATTTGAAATCGATATCATGGCCTTAAGCCAAAGTTGTATTTGTAAAAATGTTCCAAAAGCACAAAACAGTGATCAATTGATGGGGTTATTAAAACAGCATCACATTTCTTTAACTGAAAGGGAACAAACTGATACAGAGATAGGGCTATTAATTGGTGCAGACTTTTCAGGTTATTTATTAACAGGCACAATCATTCAACTGGAAAATGGACTGGTTGCAATCGAAACTCGACTTGGCTGGACTCTGCAAGGAATACAGGTTGGTATTAATGTGAATAATTTATCTACAACCACATTGTTCCTTTCTAATCAAAATGATTTAACAGGGTACTGGTCTCTGGAGTCGCTAGGCATCCATGATCCAACAGATGTCAAGAACAAGGCCGAACAAGAGGCAGAGACGCTGGCTGCATTTGAAGACACCGTCCGAATTAATGAAAAGGGGCGTTATGAAGTTCAGCTGCCATATAAGGTAGGTCGACAAGATGACATCTTAAACAATTTTCATTTGGCTAAACTAAGACTAGAGTCTACTACAAAAAAGTTACTGTCATCCAACACCTTTGATACTTATCATGAATCATGATATAATAATAAATTGGTGTGAGTCAGGCATCATTGAAGTAGTAGAAGAGCCAGAGTTAAACAAAAATAAGTCACATTATTTACCCCACAGACCTGTTATTAAAAATTCCAGTTTAACTACTAAGGTCAGGCCTGTATTTGACGCATCTGCGCGTGATAGAAATGGCAAATCATTAAACTCTTGCCTAGACAAGGGAATGAATTTTATTGAAAAAATTCCAAAATTAATATCAGGATTTAGAAAAGGGACAATCGGTGTTACGGCGGACATCAGTCGGGCTTTTTTACAAATTGCTATTAGGCCGACAGACAGGGATCATTTGAGATTCTTATGGTGGAAAGACGGTGACAGATCAGACATTGTAACATACAGACACTGCAGAGTAGTGTTTGGGTTAACCTCGAGTCCGTTCCTATTGGCGGCCTGCATACATCATCACCTGCAACTAGAGGCTTTAGGTGAGTACACTCGTACAGCTGAGCTGCTGGATAAGTCGTTCTACGTGGACAACTGTTTAGTGAGTTTGGACTCCGAACATGAAGTTCAACAGTTCATGTCTGAGGCTAAGACAATCATGAACAATGCCAAGTTTGAGCTGAGGCAGTGGGTAATAGCTCCGAATGGTATTAATGAGACCAATCAAGAAGAGGTTTCAGTCTTAGGTATGCTCTGGAACACTAGGTCTGACAGCCTGTACTGCAACATAAAGAGCTTGCCCGGCCCAGATCTACTGGAAAAGGTAACAAAAAGAATCCTACTTTCACTCACTCAACAGGTATTTGATCCTGTAGGGTACACGGGACCTGCTTTGCTGCCACCTAAGCTGATTCTTCAAGAGACATGGCGCAGAGAATTAACCTGGGACCAAGAACTGCCCACTGACTTACTCACACGGTTTAAAGAATGGTATAATTATATCACTTACCTTAATGATTGTAAGATTCCACGTCGGCTCACAGAAGATTTCCTAGGAAGTTGTAAGTTAAGTCTGCACATGTTTTGCGATGCGAGCAAAGACGGTTACGGGGCCTGTGTTTTACTCAGAGCTGAGAGCAGCAACAAGGTAACAGTTCAAATGATAGCAGCCAAATCTAAAGTGACACCACCAAAGAAAATGACAATCCCGAGACTGGAATTGATGGCCGCACTTATTGGTTCACGATTATTTGCAAATGCAAGGAATGATTTGCAGCTTCCTCAATGCCCAGAGTACTTTTGGACAGATTCCTTGGTGGCTCTATGCTGGATCAAACGTGAACTAGAATGGAACAATTTCATTGGCAATAGGGTACGGGAAATAAGAGAACACACAAAAATTTGTAATTGGTTTCACATTCCAGGTGAATACAACTGGGCTGACATCGCCTCCAGAGGCTGCACGGCGAAAGCGCTGCTCGACTGCCGATGGTGGGAGGGTCCCGAGTGGTTGCGGCACGGTCCTGAGCAATGGCCAAAGTCAGAAGCACAGGGTGACGTAAGCAAAGCGGACCTGGAGCTCAAAAAGACCGTATGTACAAACCTGTGTTCTAATGATAGTATCATAGACAAACTGAGTCAACATTTCTCTAAATACAGTAAAATAGTGAGAGCCCTGGCATGGATTTTCAGATTTATACACAACTCACGCTATAGAGACAATTTAATAAAGGGAGAGTTGTCATATCATGAGTATGCCAAGGCTGAGAAAATTATAATAAAAATGACACAAGAAGGTAATAAAGACGACTTGACAAGTAAAAGTAAGAATTTGACTAAGTACATAGATAAAGACTCCATCATAAGAGTAAAAACTAAACTATTACTGTCGGAAATGCCTGAGAGTATAAAAACCCCCTACCTCCTTTTAGCATCAAGTGAGGTAGTAATAAAGCTGGTACAGCAAAGATATATCCAACTGCAACACGCAGGAGCCAATCATTTGATTGCTGATACTAGATCAAGATTCTGGATCATTGGCATACGCCGTCTAGTGAAAAGTATAATCAATAAATGTGCAATTTGTAACAGATACAGATCCAAACCCGTGCAAGCTCCTACTGCGCCGCTACCTGTAGAACGTATGGAGAGTAGCGCTGTCTTCAGTACCACGGGAGTGGACCTGGCGGGGCCTCTAATACTTCGAGGAGGTGACAAATGCTGGATTGTGCTGTTTACTTGCGCAGTATATCGCGCTGTCCATCTTGAGGTAACGAGATCACTGTCGACCGAGGCATTCATGATGAGTCTACGGAGATTTATCGCTAGACGTGGTCGTGCCACTCTCATCATGTCAGATTGTGGTACTAATTTTCAAGGTATGAAAAACTTACTTACTTCTTTGAACTGGGACGAAATACAAAAACAGTCCACTATCCGCAAAATAGAGTGGAAAATGAATGTACCTACCGCTTGCTGGTGGGGTGGTTTTTGGGAGAGACTTATTCGCATCATGAAGGATCTGCTGAAACGCATACTAGGTAAATCAACGGTGACGTTTGAAGAGCTAGAAACAATTTTGTGTGACTGCGAAGCCACTATGAATGGGCGACCCCTCACATATATAAACGACGACAAAGCTCAGAGTTTAGAACCTTTAACACCAGCACATTTTATCCAACCTGTACCAAACAGTGAAGTGGCAGATTTAGACAACATAGATAGTAGCAGCTTGAATAATCGTATGAAGTATCTGCAAGAACTCCGAGAGCAGTTCAGAACGAGATTCAGGTCAGAATATTTAACTTTATTAGTACAGAAAGGAAAGGAAAAAAGGGACGATCTAAAGGTAGGTGATATAGTACTTATTGATACAGATGAGAAGAGGATAAGATGGCCGTTAGGACTAGTTGAAGAAATTTACAGCGGCAAAGACGGAGAAAACCGCTCAGCACGCGTTAAAACACACACTGGCTTCAAGTTGCGTCCTTTTCAACGACTCTACAAATTAGAGGTAACTTCAAACACTTTACCCTCTATTAGACAATCACAATCTGTGCCAGATTGTTCACCAAGCATCAGCTCATCGGGACAGGGTGTCGTAGACCCAAATCCCGATCCTTCAACTACTAATGAACCACCACCAATGAGAACTCGTTGTGGTCGCGAAGTGCGGATGCCAAGTAAGTATAAATTATACACTACTTGAAGGTTTGCACCATACTTGATACTTTTTACGAACCAATACATTATTTTTTACTATATATTCTAATATCATTATTACTATGTGATGCTGGGTGTTAGGTAGATAATAATAACACACAAAATTTGATAAAAATTTTGTTCATGACAAATGTTTGTTTCCTTAGATACTTAGGTAATAAGATAATATTTCCTAAATTGTTATATTATAAGTTTGGAACTGGACTGTAGAATTAATATAGGTACAAGGTAAATTTGTTTAGTAAATGGATGGATAAAATAGCAGTTAAGAAATAAAAAGCAGTCGAGAGCTGTATTAAGGTTTAATGATAATAAGTCCTATCTTGTACTGTACAGGAATAGTTTATCTACTTTAGTTTGTCTTAGTTTATCTAATAGTTTTTATTGATCTCTTGTTTCAAATCAGTAAGAATCTCTGATCTCTGTGGTATTGTACTGCACAAGAATAGTTTATCTTAGTTTATCTAATAGTTTTTATTAAGCTTTTGTTTCAAATCGATAAGAATCTCTGATCTCTGTGGTATGGTACTGTACAGGGTGCGATAATAATTTAACTGTTCATTGATTCAATGTGGACATGTTTGTTCTATTATTATGTTTGAACTTTCTCGGGGTTCGGAGGATGTGGCGAAATGCTCGTACCCAGAGCCAGGGAAAGTGAAATTGATTTTGTTTATGGTTTAAAAAGTTTATGTTCTACTCTATGCTTCCCGTGTACTTCTAATGGCGATTAAAAACCACTGCACGTCTTTCAATATCTCGTTCAAGGAATATACTACTCTCTACCGAGAGAAGAAGTGTAACGTAGTACCAAAAAGATTTGAAATACACTGATTCTCCGATACTACTAGAGCGTCACTCTCCACACGGAATTATAAGGAACTAACAGTGGCAGGATATGCGAAAATGGACCTTATGTAACGTCTTGTCAATAAGGGTCAATTCACACCAAAAGAGCAGTGAAGATCATTTGCTAGCAGCGGAAATCTTATCACTAGTGAATAAAGGTTACATTTATTTGCACGTCCGCGGCCGCGCGGCCCGTAAATTTGACCTTTATTTACTAGTGATAAGATTGTTTTCCACTGCTAGCAAATGCTCTTCACTGCTCTTCTGGTGGGAATCAACCCTAAGGTTGATCGATACCATGCTGTCCGCCAATACTTCAAAATTTTCAACTGCAATAAAACATATTTTTACGGAAGTTTCAAGACTAATTCTAAAAACACAGAATTACAAGCGAAAAGAACGAAACGATCAACCTTAATTTAAAGTTTAACGATGGATTAAAGATGTTGTTTGGTACCTAACTATTACCATCGTATATTGAAGTGAAAGCCTGCTTTGAATTTCAATTAAGGCTGAGATTCAGAGACGATTTTTTAGTCTTAGTTCGAGCTAAGTAGGGTAGAAATGTATGGATTTTGACATACAGGAGTTCGAACTACAAATCGTCTCTGAATCTCGTCCTAAGAGTAATCTGAAGATAAGTATTTTGTTATGTACCTACTTAAATTAATAATCTAAAAATAAAAATAATACTAAGTACATCAAAATCTAATCAAAATCAGTTTATTAAAACTCAAACTTAAAGATAGTTTACTCCCTAAAGATATTTCTTAACTTATTAAGTAGGTATTTAACAGCTGTTGTTCATGTTATACACACAGCCTATCTGCAGCGTTCATTGTGCGACTTCAGCCTTCTTGAGATGGTGGAGGTGACTAGGAGCCAATTAACTTCCTTTCAGAGACAAATTTTGTCATATCACAAAATAGCTCTGCATTCAAAGCGTCGAATAATTGGTCAAATCTATTGAACAGTGCTGTAGCATGCGCATCGGCAGTACGTTCATCTAAAATTAAAATGTTAGGTCATGTTAAAAGGTTAAAAATCCACAATATTAGGTCGATATCCCACTGAAAATTAAATGAGGGATTTTTCAAGCCATTAAATAAAACCGGTCAAGTGCGAGTCGGGCTACTCGCACACCGAGGGTTCCGTACCACACCACCACATTTATAACATAATACAAATTTACAAAAAAGTTTTGTTTTCTGCGGGACCTTTAGCGCGAGACTGACTCACATAAAATGTCCGGTTTTTAGGATTCCGTAGTCAAACAACTCGGGCGAGTCTTACAGTAGGTAAGGCTACATGTAGGTATACAAACAAATTCAAGTCAATGCTGGTAACCGTTGAGGATATCCCTCGTGCGGACATATTCCTGGCTTCAGCACCAGATCTATCTTGGTTAAAATCGTTGTTATGTCCGTTCTCCACGAAGTTGCATGCCAAAGAAAATTCTTTACCGCGGTCGCTTGCCTGTGAACAGGTACACAAGCACATTCATCCTTTGACATGACGTGTCGAAAAACCGACACTCCTTCGGATTGAAGCATTCACCAAGCCAAGCACCGAGCGCACTGTTCACATGCCGGCGCTCGTGTATGCGCCCGTGAATTTCGCTTCGCTTTGAACGCGAAACATTCACCGAGCCAAGCACCGAGACCACTGTTCACATGTCGGTGCACGTGCACGAGCTCGTTGAATGTCGCTTTGAACGCCAGCATGTGAACCCGGCATTATACTTTCGTCCATTCTGCCTGTCTGTCTGTCTGTGTGTCTGTATGCCCCCCCTCAATACCTAATAGACCGGTGGCCAGCTATAGTCAACTATACCTTATAAAATTAACGAACTAACTCATTATGCACCTATAGAGACTAAAAATAAGTCATAAAAAACTTGGTCTGCCAGGGCGCAGCTTGGCACGTTTTCCGGTGTGATAAAAAACATGGACCCCAAAAACACCCCATTTTACCTCATCGAATTAAAGGATGGAACTTGTCTGTTGGTCTAGAGGCCGATTATTAAAGCCTAAAAAACCTGGTCTGCCGCCGCCTATCCTGGCAGGTTCATGGGTCCGACTGAATTTAGGGTGCCCCTCGGAGGGTGGATTTTACCTCATCGAATTAATGAATGAAATCAATGCCAATTTATAGTCCTATTTATATTTTATTTATTGCCATCACACAAGTACATACATTGTTACATACAAAACATGCACTCATATGATACCCTGTCACTATGTACTAAATTACATTAAGTACATTATATTACATTTCATTCCATTACATTATACATAGTACATAACATTCAATTACAAAACAATACAATACAAAATATTACTACTTACAGCATTTAACATTGGCGATTTTGGAGATAGTGATAGAGGTGATTTGAATTTAATATTTATTGTGTTACTTTATATTATATAGGAAGGTAACTATGTTTAAATATGCCTTGGTTTGCCTAGGCTCAGCCTGGCAGGTTTCCGGGTCCGACTGATTTTACTTTCAAAAAATTGTTTAGCCAAACATTAAAAACCGGTATAAATCTACAGAATCTGCGGAAAATTGTACTGAAATTCGCTTGTTCAAATTAGCAAAGATATATGTACTCATACAAATATCCCTGAAGGTGGAATTTTAATAGAAAAGGTCAACGGCCCGCGGAAACTAAAAGAGATAGGTATGTGGTCCCGAAGGAAAAAATGACAAAAACCCTGGGCAATTTGACGTCCCAATGAAAAAATCCAAAATGGGAGATCCAAGATGGTCGTCTTACATTTTCAAAGTCATCATAACTTTGTAACCATTGACGGCGCGCTGTGTGTGTACAAATCAAATTAGTAGCAAAGCCCGGCTTACGATGTTTACCTTTAGGTTCTATCAGAAGGCATATTTTAGTAACGTCGAAAAAAATTGTGGCGCAGAATTGTTAATCTATGTAACAAATAAATTGATAGATAGATAGATATCTCATTTATTATTTCACCTGAACAATACAGGAAAAAACAGTGAATGACAAAGGTAAACAATTACCTACCTACACGATAAATTAAAATGCCTAATTAGGATATTCGGACATCGTAGGTATTTTTTTTATAAAGGGCACATTCCTGATGTTTTACATTGCAATTCTGCCAATATCATGATGACTGGAAGTATCGAAATCTCAATCTCCAGGATTGTTTTATTAACAAAAACATATTTGAGGACACCAAATAGCGGAACTGCGTGGCAAGTCCAGAGACACCAACCGAGACGACCGCCCGTCAACAGACTCGCCAAGCGACTAAGCTAGTTTCTATCTATCTATAACGTCACGCCTCTTTCCCAAAGGGGTAGGCAGAGACGAGAGCGCGCCATCTACTACGATCCTTACAAATCTCTTTTGCTTCATTCACATCCATACATCTCTTCATACATGCCCGTCGGTTTCGAGTACTCCGCACCTCTCCTTTTTGTAGGACGCAACTGATTTGATCAGAATACGTCCTACGAGGGCGCCCTCTACCGACACTTCCACTCACTTTAGCTCCATATATCTCTTTCGTACATCTGCTATGACTCATCCTCTCCACATGACCAAACCAACGAAGCATACCCTTCTCTATTCTTGTCAAAACATCTTCTTTCAATTTACATCGATCTCTAATCACACAATTTCTCACTCTATCTCTCAGCGTAACTCCACATATACTTCGCAAGGAACGCATTTCAACAGCATTAATTTTACTTTCATGCTTTTTCTGCCACACCCAACACTCACTGCCATACATAAGTGTAGGCACCAACACACCACTGTGTATAGCAAGTCGCGCCTTTTTGGACACCAATTGGCTAGCCACAATGGTATGCAAAGCACCGTTCACTTTATTTCCCGCTGTTACTCGCCTATGCACATCACCCTCACATTTCCCGTCTCTAGTAAACATACATCCTAAATACACAAACTCATTCACTTTAAAGCTAGTTTAAATAGTAAAAAACGAGTAAAACACTTAGTTCGACATGTCTCGATATAATATGCCGTTGACATGACATGGCTTCTATTCGAAACCGGTGATTAGGCTAAAATAGTTAAAATAGAGTTAATAGAGAGTAATAAACACAAAAGCACTAACAGGGAAAAATATGGATAAATATTTCGCAAACTACAGAGGCACTATTATTTAATGGCAAAATGATTAATCTTGATTCCCGTCATGTGTCGTACCCAACATCGTAAGCCGGGCTTTGCTACTAATTTGATTTGTACACACACAGCGCGCCGACCGTCAATGGTTACAAAGTTATGAGGACTTTGAAAATGTAAGACGACCATCAAGGATTTCCTATTTTGGATTTTTTCATCGGGACGTCAAATTGCCCAGGGTCTTTGACATTTTTTCCTTCGGGACCACATACCTATCTCTTTTAGTTTCCGCGGGCCGTTGACCTTTTCTATTAAAATTCCACCTTCAGGGATATTTGTATGAGTACATTATATCTTTGTTAATTTATATAAGCGAATTTCAGTACAATTTTCCGCAGATTCTGTAGATTTATACCGGTTTTTAAAGTTTGGCTAAACAATTTTTTGAAAGTAAAATCAGTCGGACCCGGAAACCTGCCAGGCTGAGCCTAGGCTAACTAAGGCATATTTAAACATAGTTAATAGGACTATAAATTGGCATTGATTTCATTCATTAATTCGATGAGGTAAAATCCACCCTCCGAGGGGCACCCTAAATTCAGTCGGACCCATGAACCTGCCAGGATAGGCGGCGGCAGACCAGGTTTTTTAGGCTTTACTAATCGGCTTCTAGACCAACAGACAAGTTCCATCCTTTAATTCGATGAGGTAAAATGGGGTGTTTTTGGGGTCCACGTTTTTCATCACACCGGAAAACGTGCCAAGCTGCGCCCTGGCAGACCAAGTTTTTTATGACTTATTTTTAGTCTACTTTAGGTGCATAATGAGTTAGTTCGTTAATTTTATAAGGTATAGTTGACTGTAGCTGGCCACCGGTCTATAACTCGCTCATTTTTGCACCGATTGAATCGAAATTTGGCATGAAGACAGATAACAGTAACCCAAAAACAGAAATGTATGTAGTAGTTATGAACAAAATATTTTTTTTCGACCGGGACGGGGTCTCTCTCAAACAACAAATTAAAAATAGTTTTTTTTTTAAATCAAGTGAGGTGTTGTTGGATAGGTCTTGTTCAATGTCCAATGGAACAAAACTACCATAGAAACTAAATCGATATAGGTAATGCTTCTGTCTCGAGATATCTGCGCCCAAAAACAAAAATAGGGCGTACCCCCTGAAATAGTTATAAAAATTATAGCAGAGCTGTCAATTTCATACAAAACGTTGTCGTAGAACACTCGTAGACGGTGTTAATAAAAGTAAGGTTTTATACATGGAAAAATAGCTTAGAAATTATATACTTAAATACATCCTACCACAATCGACATCAACCTTCCAACCCGTGCAGCTCTGTTTCGGTTCGAGAGGAGGCTGTGAGGCCGCCTTGCATGCGACCCGCAACCTCCTCCTGAACAACGGAGCCGAGGTGCTGTTGAAGGTTGATGTTAAGAATGCATTCAACTCCGTAGACCGAGGCACCCCAAGTAACACATCAAAGCAGTATAACGGCCGACTTGCAGCATTTATGTATCGTTTACGCATTTTGAGTCAGTTCTATAGTAGCATTACAAACGTACATACGGCTACTGTAATGCTTATTTGGGCACAAATTATACGGCTTTAGATCCTAAATAGGTTCACAAATAGTTGTTTAATTGCATTACAGGCGCATTATATTAGCATTATTGTGGTCAACGATGTTGCCAATCGCATTAAAGAAGCATTATTACGGTCAATGAAGGTGCCAATCGCATTACAGAAGCAATATACAAGCAATGTTATTGATAATGAAGATGTTAATTGCATTACAAAAGCATTAGACTAGCATTAGAATGTACCAAAAGAATGATTGGAGCTGTTTAAGTGTTCACAGTTAGAACTTAAATAAACCCTACATTATTGCAAAAACATCTCTAATACCACGGTACAAAATGTTATAATTCAATTAACGTTGTAATTTAACTAAGTACTTTGTCTCGCAATATAATATGGACGAAGACGGTCAAAACTGAGTGAATGACACCATATTTATATTATAATACTTTTTTGACTCATTTTGTTACTTCATACCTTCAAATATTACTGCGCAATGTAGTTTACTGTAAATGTCTATATGAGTTTCATTGAAAATTTTCACGCGCCTTCGATATTTTGAGGTTTTGATATAAATTGTTACATAAAGATATGTGTGAAATAACCAAAACAATTGTGTATTCCTAGTATAGAACGAATTTTGTATAATTAACATAATAGTATTGGTTGGGCAGTATTAAATTCAGTTATATCATTATTATTATAGGTCTATGGCTTTTATAAATAGGTCCGAATGATAATATTTTTTGGTTATAAAATATTTACAAAATGGTGTTGGTCTATAGCAGGTCGGTGTGCCTTTAAAAAGGCTAATTAATGCCGCCAGCAGTATAAATACTCACACGTGAGCAATTATTAAGCCAGAGGCCATAGAGAAGGCCTTTGATAACTACTGTAGTGCCATTGTCTATAAAGTAGTTCTATAGGGGTTCACCGGTATACCAGTAGACTTGGTATAGACTGAAATAGTGCCATTACTTGAACGCAATTTTAGAGATTCTTGGGCAAAACAATAAAACCCATTTCAGAATTTTCATACTACTTGAATCCGTTTACCAAGAGTTGATAAATAGGCTTTCTTGACGCATTATCTTGGATTATCGGGATTTTCTTCGAGCTAATTTAAAAAGGAAAACTTTATTACAAAATAGCTCGATAGATGGTTTAATGGCCGACAAATGGTTTTAGGAATATAGTAAAATGAATGCATATACAGCTTTACGCATTATAATAACTCACGTGTATTTGATAAAAGAGCTGTTAGCTGTACAACAGAACTCAGTTGACCTTTAAAAATGCAAGCATTACATTGATTCACGTTTATGCTGTTAAGCAGCACTAGGCTTTTACTTACCACTTAAAAGTGCTATTAAACAACAAAGGGCACTGAAAACAGCTCAACGCTGTATAACGGATTTACGGTGCATTATAACGGCACAAGTTTATGCTATTAAGCAGCATTAGGCATATTCTTGCTACTTAAAAATGCTATTGTAGACCCTAGAGCACTAAAAACAGCTGTTAGCTGTACAGCGGATTTACGTGGCATTATAATGGTTCATGTTTGTGCTATTAAACAGCATCAAGCAATTGTTTACTACTTTAAAATGCTATTGTAGATCCAAATGCACTAAAAACAGCTGATGGTTGTACAGCTGCGTTGTGGTTTGCTGCACTAAAACTAAAGGCTTCACAAAAGCAAATTGATATGCCAGTACCCAACCGTTCTACAGTGTAAAGCATCATAATGGTTTTGAAATGCCAATATAAAGCATCAAGATGCTTGGTGAACTTATATAAGTGTTCATACGGACCTTAGGTTCTACATAAGTTTACTATTCGTTTGTTATAATGCTTCCCGTGTTTCTTGGGACGCTACTCAGAGAAATTCAAACCAATGTCCCACAGATTTACCCCTACCTTTGGCAATGCTACAGCACCCCTTCTACCCTGATACACAAACAACACCTTTTATATTCCGCTGTCGGCTGCCAACAGGGGGACCCCCTCGGACCTGCAATTTTTAGTCTCGCCATCCATCCGATTATATCCAAACTAAATTCAAAATTTAATGTCTGGTACCTCGATGACGGAACCATTGGAGGCGATGTGTCATCAGTGCTGACCGATTTAGAGACCTTGATCACAGAGTTCGCCTCCATTGGCCTCGTGCTAAATTTTTCTAAATGCGAAATTTTTATTCCCCACTCAATTGACCCAACGAAAAAATCCGAAATCATATCTAAATTCAACGTTTTGGCCCCCAATATAAGCACGGTCGATGAACATTGTCTTAGACTTTTGGGAGCCCCTATCTTTGATCCTATCAATGATATCTTCTTTGATAGCGCTGTTCCAACCTTTTTAACGGACCAAATTTTCTAAATTCAACCATTCATCGAACCGTCTCCACCAATTTAACTCACACATGGCACTATTTATCATCCGTTTTTGCCTTTTCGTACCAAAATTTACATACATCCTCAGGTGCTCTCCTATCTGGCAACACAATGACGTACTTACTAATTTCTTTAGACAAAATGATTCAAACTTGCCTCACCGAAATTCTAAATTGCGATATCAAAGAGAGAGCCTGGACCCAGGCGTCACTTCCGATCCGCCTAGGCGGCCTGGGCGTCCGCAAAATTTCAAGTGTTTCTCTACCAGCGTTTTTGTCATCGGCCTACAGCACGCTCAGCCTCTTCGGGAGAGTCATAAACCTCGAATTAGTCTGGCCATACAAAGAGGCAACGCTGCCAGCCTCCTGGGCACCTTGCCGTCAAGCGGCGGTAATTTAGAGGCTATTTTTGATTTGTAGTATAACTGTGGTATAAGTTTTGTTTCTCTTTTTCTTTTTTCCTTTTTTCTTATTCTTTAGATTAAGGCTTATGTATATTTTTACCTTGTTTGCTGTAAATAAATAAAATGTTATAAGCTCAAAAAAAAAAAACTTAGAAAATCTAGTTTGCGCGTATCAAATAATATTTACAATTTGTAATATAATTACGAAGATATAAGGGTTTGAAATTTTGTATGAATAATTTCAAAGCGTGATATCTTCGTAATAATACCTACTATAAATTGTAAATATTATTTGATTCGTGCAAACTAGATTTTCTAAGCTATTTTTCCATATATCACTTGTACTCTATTGAAAAACTTTGCGTTGCACGAAAATAAATCGCGCTACAGTTAGGTTGCAAATAAAGTAAAAGAATCGAAACTACAACTATTTTCTTCTTTTTCTTATGCAATGGCTACGGAACCCTATCATGGGCGAGTCCGACACGCTCTTGGCCGGTTTTATTATTTGTTGTTATTCTGTAGACTTTGTTCTATAATCATTAATCACACCAAGTTTGACGCTTGTATGAATTACCGTTTTTACGATAGAGCGAGAAAAAAAAGTTTGTTAGAACCTAGTCTCTTGTATGAGGAGTGAGGACCCCCCTTAATTTTTAACTATTTGACATTTGTTAGCAAATGCGCCTTAATAACGCACATTCTGTGAAAATTTCATCTGTCTAGCTAACTACTACGCTCTACGGTTCAAAAGTTACTGCCCTCAATAGTTAGGACAGACAGACGGACGGACGGACGGACGGACGGACTGACGGACGAACGGATGGACGGACGGACAACGTAGGCTTAGTAATAGGGTCCCGTTTTCACCATTTGGGTACGGAACCCTAAAAAGAAAGCCCGTATAAATAAGAATCATTTAAAAATTAATAAATAAAATCATGTCATGAATATATCTCTTAGACTATATTCAGTGAATTTCAGTGGTTACGCGAATCGCAAAATCGCACCTGTACGTAAGGACACGTGTCACAAAGTCGCTCGCGATATTCGCACCAGTGTCGTCGTCGTCGTCCCCCCCCCCCCCCCCCCCCCCTCCATACTGCCTAAATTGCGGGATCCGGGGGATGTGGGAGTATTAGGGTGGGGGAACATTACCTCTGGTGACCCTTGACCTTGACCTTAAACATGAAATGGTTGCTTTTGTTTACAGGTTTCAATTGTCACCACGCGTGACCTCTGGTGATCTTCAAGGTCATTGACAATTAAATAAATTCCTAAAATTATTAAAAAACATAATAAATTAAAAATCTCGATAACGGTGCATCCTAGCGAAAAAATTGCTAATTTTTCGAACCCCTGGGGTACCCATAAACCTACCCTTCCGCATGCAAAAACTAAAAAAAAAATCATTTTGAAAAATTTTACAAGTCCAGTCCCCATACAAATTTCACCCGAAAATTCGTCTAAGTTGATGGCTCATACAATTTCGATCCAAATTTTTCTAAGTCCCAGCTCCATATAAAATTAGCGTAAAATTTTTCTAAGTGTGGGACCCTCTTTACGACACCCTAACCCTGGTGGGATGAAGTAGGTCTTCAGTGACCTCATATGATAGACCCTAAAACCAGTTCGTGCCGGGAATAATCAGTAATTTACGCTTTTCTTGACAATATTTTTGGAGAGTTCGTGAGTGTTTAGTATAGGTATGTACGATGCAATCTTTTCTAGGTATAGAAATGAACAAGTAAAGCAAAAGTTGACGAATAGGTTCTGAAAATATTTATGAACATAATTATTGGAAATATACCTACCGTTCAACCGTAGTTTTTCCTGCCCTGGGAAATCTAAAAGATAGGTATTTGTATGAGGTCATCTTGGATCGGTGTTGATCTGCATTTAGAAATTTTTTTGTAGGAGTCTGTAGACATTTTGTTGATAAGTAGGATTACGCTTTCTTAAATATTTCTTATTTTCACGTAGAGGGTAAGTATTTTAAGTTTCTAAACATTATTAAAATACAAAATTTTGAAAGTAAAAAACGGTTTTCCTTTGTTACAAGAGGTGACAAGTGACATGCGTGTTGCTAGAGCAATTTATAAAATGTCCAACGTTAAATACTTGTTTGTTAGCAAAACTAGACAAATACAACTTTTAATAGCAATATGATCAATTTAAAAACATTGAAATATCGCGAGGGCTACTTTTTAAATTAAAGAGTGTGCTTTGAAATTTATGTTCAACATTTTAGTCTCCCCACAAATGTTGTTATTTCATTGCTGTGACATCACCACAAATTGCATAACCCACACATAAACCTTTTCTGCATGTGTGCACCGGCAAAAGTGAATGTATACAGGACGGAACCCGTTGATCTCGTTTGATTTTTCTCCATCCGGACATCATAGAACCTGAAAATATACCGATCATCGGCTCCTGCGCAACACTAGGATTAATTTAAGATTTGTATGGAAATCTTTGAGGCACTGTAACTTTAAAACTGTGCATTTTAACGACAATCTGACTCCATACAAGCATAGAAGTTTGTTTTTAGATTGTTTCTGCGAAATGTAATTGACTTTAATTGGATAGTATTAAAAATATCACCATAGTACGTTTGTATGGAGCGCGCTCCGACGCCAGTTTATTTGTGCAAAATTCACGGAATCCTCACGGTGTATTCAGTTCGATATGTGATATGCAGCGATTGGTATTACAAATACAAAAAAAACAAGCACCTTTGTTGTTTTGTTTGCGCCCGGGTATTTTGTTTTGGACCGAATAGTCCCGGGGTCGGTTTGTAGGATTAATTAGGCGGCATTGGCGAGGCGGTGATCATGGCAACGAATTCCAATTCGTTTAGCCACCGTCGCTTTATGCACGCATCACTAATTTTACATTTTCATTTGGAATCTGTTGCTGTATTTTGTAGTTTATCAACAGGCTCGTTGGGCTTGATAAAGGGATGAGTAGGTATTCGTACGTGACGGTAAAATAGGCATTGGTCAAAGTAAATGTCAAAGCAAGCAGTATGGTCTAAATAGCTTTGACGCAGGTGGTCAGGTAGCAAATGAAAACCTAGCCAATATCACTGTTCTGGTGTCCGTTCATGCATTGAAAGTACTCTCCAGTTTCATGAACTGCGTTTCCCTTACTTTGAGTGAGTTTCACTATACGATAAATAAAGTGTAAACAAAAACGATTCAAATTATGCTTGATCCCATAATATTAAATTTTAATTGTAACAACCCGGTGGTGATTACGAAAATCGTTGGATGGAAAGGCAAAGATATAACTATTATAGACCTAGTCGCTGATACAGGGTGTAAAAAATACTGTAGTAATATTTAAAAGGCCACCTCTTTTGCCTATCAAACTGAGCAAATATCACTATGAAGTCGAAATCGCGACAGAACAAAATCTGCTGTTTTATACACATACCGACTCGATTCAAAGGTTTGGAGTTTATTTGGGGCAATGCATTGCCCCAATAGTGAAAGTTGTTACGTGAGTGGTGTTGTTCATTAAAAAAGATGATTACTAGGGTGCTTTTTTACTCTGTACATTCTTCGAATTCTGACTGTTTTAAACACCTATCTATTACAATATACATCCCGTACGTACGTTGTATCACTTTTATATAGGTACCTACATGAACCATTTCATTTGATCTGTGATCAAAATTTTTTATTGCTTTTTCTACTAACAGGCAATTCAATCGATTTTTTTTTCAAAAATATTCTGTCTATTAGGTAACAGAACAGAATTAGACTCTGAATTTTTATTTATTTCATCATGTCTATTTTACGTATAAAAACTATAATTCCTATGTGGCTATTTCGATTAGATGGTTTGTTTGATTTGTTTGCATACTATATTATTTTCAAGATAATTCATAAGATGTTGACATTTTCTGCATCTGATTTTGAATCACCTTTTACTCCTGTAACGTCACATATCTCGCAGGCCGGTTTGATTACACCGTTCGATTGCAAGACTGAATGGAGGTGCATTTCGGATCACTGCTCGAGATTACATTGCCAAAGACAATGCGGCTCGCTGCACGAACATAGTCATATCCTAACTTTAATCATTGTAAGCGCCCACTCAAATGTTACAATGAAGAGATTGGAGTCATGGGTACTTAGGTACCTATACATATACTTGAATGGATATGTGAAGCTAGCGTTTGTCTCGTTATCTGGTTTAGAATTAAATATAGCATCAGTGTCACTTGAGTGAAAAGTAGGATAGTGAACTTCTGTAGGATATACCTATAAGTATTTTAAACATGGTGTTAAAAGATCTTCAGCTTTATAATCATTGAAAATATTTAAGCTATACAGGGTGAAATCAATATCATTAGCATTCTTTTAAACTAAGAGTCTACCCATCAAACTGAACAACATTTACTATTGGAGCAAACCAATCAAGCAAAAAAAAAAAAATCTGCTGTCACATTTGAGTCGTGTCACGTGTCGGCCGCGGCGGCGCGGGTGCAGTTTAATATGGGACAGCAGATTTTTTTTTTTTGCTCCGATTGGTTTGCTCCCATAGTAAAAGTTGTTCAGTTTGATAGGTAGACTCTTAGTTTAAAAGGATGCTAATGATATCGATTTCACCCTGTATAGGGTCCAACTTAATATGCTTTAGTTTTTAAGAGGATGATCAATAGACCATCAAACTGAACAACTTTCTCTATGGGACCTACATCGAAATCGCGAAAAAAAAAATCTGCTGTCCCATACATTTGGCTCGAGTAGGTTTGCAGTTTTGTATGGAAGAGCTGATACTTTTTCGCGATTTCGATATTGGTGTCATAGTGAAAGTTGTTCAGTTGACGGTCTGATCATCCCCTTAAAAAAGTGTTAGCATATTAAGAAGGACCCTATATATTTTATGATTATAAAGCTTATGCACTTCACGAGTCACAGCACGCAGAACGAGTCAGAGAATATTCAGAATTCGAATATTTATAATATTCACATTTCACTAGCTGGCCCATACTTACTCTGCCCAGTAGTGTAAAAAGATTTCTATAAATTACCACTTGGTCTATTATATAGGGTCCGTCTTAATTATGCTGAAGGCTTTAAGGTGATGATCAGATCAGCATACTGTACTGACCAACTTTCTCTATGGGACCAATGTGGAAATCGCGAAAAAAATACCAGCTTTCCTTTGGGTCGAGCAGGATTGCATTTTTGTATGGCACAGATTTTTCCCCCAATTTTGATGTTGGTCTCATAGAGAACGTTGTTCAGTTTGATGGTATGATCATCCTCTTAAAAAAACAGTCAGCATATTAAATTAGAGACAGTAGATTTTGTACAAACGATTGTGTTTTAGAAAATGTTAGATTTTGACAAGTAGGTATAACAATAGTATTATAAACAATGCAATATTACATTGCTAATTGTTTATTAAATTGCTTGTAGATTCTGAAACCACAGAGCAGGGAACACTCCGAAGAAGCCACTTATGCTGTCATGGAATCGTCTGAAGCGGTTTCCACGCGCCCTCGATTAATCTTTTCAGAAATCTTATTACAAAACGCGTATCCGAGCTCTTCTACGTGCCTACTACAAAAGGAATCCACATCCGAATCAAACAAGCCATAACTCTGTCGAATATTGATCGGTATAGATTCAGAGGCTTTTGGCTTTGATGGTACGTTCTTTGTCACTCGACGTGGCCCATTACTTTGTTTATGTTTGCGGCCCGCGCATCCGTCTCGGCTGACCGATGCCGACTAATGGAACCCAAGAAAAATGACGCCCGATCTCTTTCACGACGGTACCCTAAAAGTAACAAAGTGCCGCTTTTGCAGAGCTGCCGTGATGAATAGGTGATGCCATCGATGGGAAGTTGTGTGTATTTATTGTATGTCTAGTTTTTTTTGGGTTTTATTAATTTTTGATGAAGCTAGAAGCTTGGTTTAGATTTCTTTAAGATGGAGGTTTTTAGGTTTCCGTACACAAAGGGTGAAAACGGGTCCGTCCGTCCGTCCATCCTACCTATTTAGGGCTGTAACTTTTGAACCGTAGTAGCTAGATAGTTGAATTTTTTACAGAATATGCGTCATTACGGCGGATTTCATTTCATCAAATCATAAAATTGTCAAAATAATAAAAATTATGGGTTTTTTCCTGACTTTGCACTCTTTGATTATTAAATAACTTTGGGTTTTGTCGGGGACTCGTGTCCGCTCTGCGCAAACAAAGATTGACGAGTGGACTTATTTTCCTGGTCGTACTGTTCTAGTGAAACGTGGATGTTGTGAGGTTTCAGAATATCACTGACTACTGTGGAATATGATCGTGAGCATAATGCTAATGCAGTAATAATTGTCCATTTCTATTATTATAGCTTGCTTTGATTATATTACCAACACAAACTCCAAGTGTCTAGAACTTTATCTTAAAATGCCGTAACTTACTTTAAAGTGGAGTTCCTTTCAAACACACCACCATCTTGGTGTACTTTGCACTTTAGTTCTGACAGCTTTCGGGTACGCTATAGGGGAAGTGTACCCTATTTCAACATGTTACGCCGCTAGTTAAAATATTTTGTAAAGAATATTCAATCAATCCCAAAATAAATAACATGGCTGTAACATAATGAATATTATTTGATAGGCAATCAATACTAGCAGAGCAATTTGTTACAAGATTGTGCACCACTTCGTCCGCACCGTAATCGTAGCGAAAATAAAATATAATAAAGTTTTTATGTGTAATCAATCGTAAGCTTTCAAACACAAAGAGTTTCATCAAAATCGGTCTATTAGATTTTGCGTGATGCTTATCAAACCAACAAATCCAAAAGTCAGTGATATCTTGCAATTTTTGAATCGTGAGATTCAAAATCGTGTTCGAATGATGCGTAATTTTGATATTTTCTACTGCTGATATAAAGGTGTGACTTTAAAAAATCGCACTCCGTAAATATCTTATGTACAGTCAATGTGTATGTGTGTGTGCTGTTGGTCCCGGCTACTATCGCTGGTGGTAGTAGTCGTTACATAAAAACCACGTCAGAGGCCGTAAGGCGGTTTGAATAAACTCTGACACCAGGGCTTTGCAGCCCACTCGATAAGAAGAATGTGTAAATATATCACCAATGTACAGACACGCTTTTGTTACAGTTTTATAACAGTTGGGTACAATATTGGTACGATTCTCTAGCTAATAAGTACCCGAGCACCAGCCTTTCCCTAGACGCGTTATTAAACTTTATTGTATCACCACCTAATGGCATTATTATGGAAATTACTTAAGTCTAGGCCTTAGTTACGGTCTAGGTACGTTCCTAAAGTCCCCGGATATAACTATTATGCCTTCGTGATAAGAATGATTATGCCTTGTTTCGCTGGAGACTGTGTGGAACGAACGATATTCATTAATTCTTATTTAGGACGCATTTGTGTGATTACGATACGAGCTTGGTGTTAATCGAAAATGCCGGCTTTGGGACAATCATAGCGAGGAGAGGAAATCATGTTTATACATACATAATATAGAAATATATAAAAAGCTGTAAACTTGGTGTGTCCGTACATTCGGCCAAAAAGGTGGTTTACTGGCACAGAGAGGCTTAGTGGTCTGTGTTTACTGGCGAGTAAGCATGCCTAAAATGAAGGAAGCGATAGCGAACCATCGCGATGTTTCGATCACCGTCCAGGACGACTCGTACTAATGAGTTTTTAGGAATTTATTATACTTTATTCTTCATTATATTTATTTTTATTTATTCTTTTTAGTGTTCCGTACCAAAATTGGCAAAACGGAACACTTATGGAATCACCTCGGTGACGATGTAAATAAAATGGTTACAAAGTTACCCAAAACCAGGAGGTAGCCCCTTAGAAGAATATTGCTTGCATATTATGCATAATATTTAAAAGCAGGTAGGTATTCAATTTTATTTAAAAACCAACAATTTTGTCAGTGCTTCGTAACTGTCTGGACCGAATGTTTGAAGCGGTCTGAATGCTAAAAGCGGTTCGTCAAGTTAGTTTCCTTTTCACTTATTTTATGAGGCTGTTAAAGTTGGATGGGATAATGAGAACTCCCTCGAGCGTCCGCTCGGACTTGGGATGGCTTGCCCCTGAAGGTACTTTTACTGATAAAATAAAATACAGGTAATTTTGCTTCGATTCAGCTTTTTATTTCCAGAGTTTCGAAGGGATAAATTGTTCCAGTTCACATGATAAAGTACCTAATGATGTTTGTTGCTTACCACCCACACGGTAGGATTTTAAACATAATATTAATCTTATAGAGGCGCCAAAGTTTGTCTTAAACGACGAGCTCTCTTAGGTATATTGTAACACGCTTCCACTAGGTAAACGTAGAGCCGGGCCATATTTTGTTAGTTTTTAGAAGATATCTTCTCGTTATTTGAAAGACATACAAATTAATTAAAAATATAGCAATGATCTTCAACATCTCGGCTTTATTTGTCATATTTCATATTTCCTGTTTTTTCATAAAACACATAATTATGAAATCTGTGTTTAAAGGAAAGCCTACATATTTGAATTAGTACTGTATTTATAAGTTGAATTATAAGATGTCTATGAAGTCTTATAATTGCGACTCACACCATCCTGTAGGTAGGTAGACAATACAAGGTGTTACAAAACTACAAATAAACATTTAAGGGGGTGGTTTAGACCATCAAACTCAACAACTTTCACTATGAGACCAATATCGAAATCGCGAAAAAAAAAATTATGTTCTATACTCTACAAATCGACTAGAGCTAAAATATGTATGGGATGTCAGATTTTGTTTTTCGCGATTTCGATGTTGGTCCCATAGAGAAAGTTGTTCTATTTGACGGTCTAAACAACCCCCTTAAGAGTTTTAAAAATGTATTCTTACTTATGTAACACCCTGTATAAAGATCAAAAATGTCTATTAAAAATAAAAAATAAAATTAGAGGCAAACATTTGGGTAGAGTAGGATTGCGGTTTTGTATGGAACAGCTGATTTTTTTCCCACGATCTCGATGTTGGTCCCGCAGAGTAAGTTGTGCAGTTTAAAGGTTTGATCATCCCTTGAAAGAACCGCCAGCACATCAATTTTAATGTCTATTTAATTTTCTACATTCTCATATTTTACTAAATCTAAGCAAAGGTAATCTTATCAAATTAAAGATTGAAAAATTTGTCTCGGGCGGGACTTGAACCCACGCTCTTCCAAACCGGGGAAACGTGCTAACCAATTACACCACCGAGAACGAAATTTTCAATCTGTTGCGTCTTAATTTTCAACGAAATTTTCAACGAAATTTTCAATCTGTTGCGTATTTAGTGACGGAAATACTCTATCCGTTTGAATTTTTATTTTGCAAACTAATAGAAAAAAAGAACAAAATTTCTCCCCGAAACGAGGCGTTTACGATTCGTCGTAAAATCGTCTCTTCCCCAAAAACGACAGACAAAGGAGTGAATAAACGTCGAGATTGGAAAATTATTCATATTCGTGACCCGGCCTGTGGTCCTGGCCGCGGGCGACGCGCTCTGTATTGGTGAGCTGAGATATACTAACATGCTGTGTTATTCTGAGATATCTCATTATAGGACTTACAGATTATTTACTCTGAAGAATTGAGAGACGATATAGAGGTACTATATTTAGGTTAAGATAGTAGGAATACTTGTAAAAGGTTAATTGAAATATAGGTTTTTGACATAAACAGTCCTATTACAATACTTAATTGAGAACTAGATATTTAACGAAAAGTGAAAAATCGATGAGATTGAAAAGTATTAAAAACTATTTTGAAATCTTGTTACTTTCTGTTAACTCGTCATACTACGATTTACGCGAAAAGAAAACTGTTGTTAACTTATTGTTACTCGGACCAAATGAAAGAAACAGTAGACTTCTTTTTCGCGATTTCGATATTGCATATTTGCATCCATAGTAAAATCTGTTTAGTTTGATGGTCCTGGTGATTCAAATTATCAAATACGTTACCTACCTTTAATTCAATAGAATGTCACTGGTTGAATACTTGTATTTTTTTCTAAGTGTGTTAAATATTTCGGTGTTAAAAAATTCGGTCAATAAAATTTTGATGGAACGTCACATAGCGGAAAAAAACGAGTGTGCACGACACACGACACGTCACGACTGAAGTAAAACTTCCGTTCACCTCACCCGATCACACTTTTCGTAACGTCACGCACACACCAGCTTACTCCCCAAGTCAAGCGTTCGTAAAGAAGTTTTACTTAAAAAATAACAGTTATTTAGATGAAACGTGTTCAGTGAAGCAAGTATTATAGATAACGTAAGTAACCCAAAATAGTGTAGACATGTAGATAAATCTTTAAATCATATAAGCGTTGGACATTAGATAAAACATACATATCAGTCCAATGTAACTACAACAACAAACTTATTTCAATCATGAGAATATAAACACAAATGTAATTACTTACATACATTCCCATTTATGTGAAATATTAATTACAATCATAACTTGCGCGACGTAGCATAAAGTAACCGAGGTATCACGAAACAGTTTCGAAAACTCAGTTAGCGGAATGGGAGATTTTAATCACATTAACAGTCGTACAGAGAGTTCAAGCCTTTCACGACTTGCAGGATTGGAGCTCGAGTCATGAGTGTGACATCTGAGAGACTTTATCCAGTTAGGCAGATTTACTAAGTATTTCTTTACATTTAATAATTAATCTAATCTTTGTGATAGATGTTTTGATACAGGGCCTAAGTATAAACCCTTATCATCGTCCTGTAATTCTCTACTATTGAATAATAATGTTAGGATCGTAGATACGATGTCTGAAGGTAAGGTTACAGTAATGTTTTTAAAAAGGTGATTCGTAATATAAGTTTGAGTAAATTAACTCTAGCGGTATCGAGTTCATCAATACAAATTGACTGGTGCCTAAATATGTTGCATCAAAGTTTAAGCTACCTACCTAAAGATTTAATTACTAGTTTCATTTCAATTCAAGCTTCTACTCTCACAGACTTAAAAGAAGAACCAGACGGAATGTCATCTAATCATGAGTGAAGCACCCATTTCTTTTGTGTGCGTGCTGTCACGCGGTACATAAGGTGACTGGTTGTCGGACCTGCGCCTAGAGCTAGTGCATCTGTGTGAGTGTAGGTCGCTTGTAGAACAAACGAGATTGTATTACCTTGCATGCTTCACATCTTTTTAGTGCAATATTCAGTCCATATTTATTTTCAAGTCCGTGTTACGACCATAACAAATTGTGCTTCTGATGCGAGCATTTTAATATTCTCATTCAGGCTTTAATGGCGACTTCAGGGATTTTGGAGGGAACAACCTAAAAATCTATGACCTCGTGTTACCACGTTAAATACTTATTTTATTTAATACCTCTTGTACACCAAAGCACATAGGTATTTACAATATACAGGGTGCACGTTTAATACATGCATCTGTGTGAGTGTAGGTTCCTTTGTTGAACAAACGAGATTGTATCACCTTGCATGCTTCACATCTTTTTAGTGCAATACTCGGTCCGTATTTCTTTCAGGTCCGTGTCTACTCTTAGTAAAAAATTCTAGATTGTCACATTAATTACAAATCATAGCTTGTAAGTTTGAATACTGAATTTACATTTATAACTGAAAACGACTTCTTTTAAAGTTCCTGTCAAGTCAGGAAATTCCATGTCGTCTGCCAACCCTACTTTAAGTAAAAATGTAATTACATTTTTTTCAATAAACACCCTTGACGAAAATCAAAGTGAATTCTTAGAAATGCCAACAATAAATTCAATGACAAATTATAAAATGAAGAGAAAATTTCCACTTCAAAGAATTTTATCATTCTATTGTCTATTGAACTTTTTTACGAGGTATTTTTGGAGTTTTCATGTGTAATAAGAGACGGCTTTTAGAACGCCTCGGGTTCTAGGAAGTTCTTTTTATTGGGTACAGGGGTAAACTTTTGTTGACAACCGCCGAGTTTATCGGTATAAACGGGACAATTTTCCTTAAGAATTATTGAAGATTTCGTGGTACATTACGCGGAGAGCACGTTTTTGAGCTTGGTGAATACTGGAAGACGCAGCAATGTACGGATTTAGTAGGAAAAATCTCAACGTTTAGATGAGATCATGAGATTTGCGGTGAAATGTCTCAGGCAAGTTTTACTTTTGTGTCAAGGGATGGAGATTGGGTAAAATTCTGTAGGTACTTACAGGTCTTCTCAGAACAGACAATGAAAATATGTACCTACAGGTACTATAGTATTTTGAAGATACACTTCATTATTATCTCAGAGTAGGTACTAATTGCCAGTGTCCCGAGGTATTTTTTTTACTTTATTTTAGCATTTGCCTGCGTTTCGTGGTGACCTCATTAAATACTGATACCAAAGTTAATATTTTGACTTCTAAACAAAATTTTAATACGTAGAAAAAAACTGCTTTTACAATTTCCAATTAAAAGGCAATGTAAAGTTTAACAGGCTACATGAGTTTACCCTCTGTTTTAGTTCTTATGTGTATAGGCATTCGATTTTAATTAGGTTGGCATGTAAACAGATGCTGACCTACTTTATAATCTTGAGCTAACATGAGACAAGCGTTGACTCCTAATTATGTTATGTACATGTACTCGTATACTATTAGTATTATTACCAAGTTCATTTCAATGTAACCTTTATACAAAAACTGGTACCTCATCAGTATTTCTAAGTTTAGCAAATGAAAATACATTACTTGTACCAAATATTGTTGCATTATATATATTTTTTTTATTATATTATTTTCTTTCTATTTTTAATATTGTTCTATACAGGGTCCTTCTTAATATGCTGAAAGTTTTTTAAGGGGACGATCAGACCATCAATCTGAACAACTTTCTCTATACGACCAACATCCAAATCGTGAAAATCATGTGAATCGTTTAGGTGCAAAGAAACAAGAGTTTTTTTGCGATTTCGTTGTTGGTCCCATGCAGAATGTTGTTCAGTTTGATGGCCTGATCATCCCTTTGAAAAACCGTCAGCATAAGCTGGACGAATTGGGACTATCATCAGACTAAATCATAATTAAGATGGAACCTGTTTAATAGATATAATAGGTAGGTACTTGAACAGTTTTCAGGTTAACATATTGGTCAAAGATTGATCTTTGACCTTGACCTTGACATTTTGTCTGACCTTGATTATTATCTTTCACCAAACAACAGTAGGTACAGTCGCACCAAAAAAAAAAACAAGATTTCCATTCAAATAACACATCGTTCCTCAGTTTGGAAGCAGACATGGGGGATATGTAAATTAATATCACATGAATGTGTCTCGCTTGTCACAATGATTACATTGTTAAGTGGGAGCGGGATGGATGTAATAAAACAAATGGGTGAAGCGTGCGATCCATCAATTCGGCGTCTCATACGTATGTATTGCACAAAACAAGGCAATATTCTACAATTTGTTGATATTATGTTATCTGGCAAGAGGGCTTAATAATGACATCAAACAGTTAGGCCTCTCATGTTAGGTATCTATATTACACAACTTTTTGACTGTATTTATCAACATTATTTCGTAAACTGTTTTCGTGAGAGTTTGTATGTATAATTAATGTTAAGCAATTCCTCTGTAAAAAAGCTTACTATAAACTCGATAATTATAATTAATAACCAAAATGTCCGGTCTTGACTTGACAATGTTATGCTATATAATTTTAAAACGTACTATGTACGTGTAAAGTAGAGTACGCAGTGGAAGAGTCAAAAAAATTACGCCAGAAAGCGTTGAACAAATTTAAGTATGTGAATAATATTGATTAAATTTTTTTGAATGGGTTGAGATTGAGTTGGACATAATAAAGATAATCTCACTTATTAGTTTGTGGATAATCTGCATAAATTGTGTTAAAATTGTCACATTTGAAACGACAGAAACTCGTAATTTCTATAGTACATAATGTAGAAATGAGTCTTTAATTCCAACTCTACGAAGAATTTGCACACTTCCAAAGGAAAAATCCGTGAGGAAAATTCGTTAAAAATTTACCAGGTCTTACAACAAAATCAACCCACGCATGTCTTTTGAATACAATGCGAACAGAATTGTAAAGAAAACCTTGCTCTTTTACGTAAGTAGGTTTATTTTAGGACAAAAATGTTTATCTAAATAAATATTCTGTTTAAATGCTTTATCTGGATCTAATACAAAAAAAAATTCTTCTAATCTTCTAAGCTAGGTCGATGGGGTAAGTAAATAAGGTGTAATTTGGCTGGACTTACGACCCACAGACTTAAAAGAAGAACCAGACGTAATCTCGTCTAATCATGAGTGAAGCACCCATTTCTTTTATGTGTGTGCTGTCACGCGGTACATAAGGTGACGGGTTGTAGGACCTGCGCCTAGAGCTAGTGCATCTGTGTGAGTGTAGGTCCCTTGTAGAACCAACGAGATTGTATTACCTTGCATGCTTCACATCTTTTTAGTGCAATATTCAGTCCGTATTTATTTTCAAGTCCGTGTTACGACCATAACAAATTGTGCTTCTGATGCGAGCATTTTAATATTCTCATTTAGGCTTTAATGTAAAAATAAACATAAACAAAAATAAACATAAACATAAATATTTATTATTTATTATTATTATTAATGGCGACTTCAGGGATTTTGGAGGGAACAACCTAAAAATCTATGACCTCGTGTTACCACGTTAAATAATTATTTTTAATACCTCTGGTACACCAAAGCACATAGGTATTTACAATATACAGGGTGCACGTTTAATACAAAATTGCAGTCTCTAATATAAATTTTTTGTCCGTTTCTCCACACTGCAAGTGGTTCAGTTCGACGGTCTAAACCACCCCTTTAAATATTACTGAGACCAGATGAAAAAGTCAACTTTGATTGGTCTTATGGCTTTGTATGGCAACTTTAGATTGTCTTACTATTACGTATGGGTATTGAACTAAGGTGAAGAACATGACAGTATAGAAAAAAAACGGTAACCTCGAAATTTTAAAATTTCGAACAATTTTTTTTAATTATTTTTTCTACGGGGGTCTCTAAGACTAAGGTTTTTATATTAGTAATTTAGTACCTTACAACAATTTCTAAACGGCAATCGGTAAACTTTTTGGTAATTAAAAAGTCCCCCGGCTACAGTACTATTAAGAGAATATTATTCCGAGAGCGAAAATGCGCGCTGCATACAAACGTACTATGGTGATATTTTCAATACTAACAAATAAAGTCAATGAAATTTTGCAGAAACAATCTAGACACAAATCTCTATGCTTCTATAGAGTCAGATTTTCGTTCAAATATACAGTTTCAATGCTAGGATTAATTTAAGATTTGTATGGAAATCTTTGAGGCACTATAACTTGAAAATTTTAACGAAATGAGAAAAATTTTAACGAAACGACTTGAGAATTTTAACGAAAATCTGACTCCATACAAGCATAGAAATTTGTTTCTAGACTGATTCTGCAAAATTTCATTGACTTTAATTGGTTAGTATTGAAAATATACCCTTAAATTAACGCCCTGTATACGTACCTAATCCGTAACTCGCGACAGATCTCTTGTCGTGTTACAGTGAGTCGGCTTGCCACCGAAACACGATAAATTTGCGAGCACGCGTGCCAAGCTTGATAAATAACGTAGCGGACCAGCCCCTTTGTGGCATTGTGGCCGTGGCTGCGGCAGTGGCACTGACATGCAGTTTCATGTTAATTAAATTTTAGTTTTCTCGTTCATTTTTATATTTTATAACACATTTGCTCGTAAATGGTCTCTTATTTGACCAATTTCACTAACGTAATGTATCTCATTACGACCTAGTGCGGTAATGTAAAGTAAAACGGACGGTTGCGTCTAAAACGAACGGTACTTTTTTAAATCTTGGCAAAGAGTTTTTATGTCAGAAAAGTGGTCAACATTTTATGAATAAAATTAACTTTGGGAGATAAAATATAATAAAGTGTAGCGGAGCTACGAGAGCTGACTAAGCAACAATGCCGAACACATCGATCGAGTCGATGTAAACAGAGATCTATCTAGGTCAGCGCATGCGACCTATAGCACGTCACACAGAAGACGGCCAATCACAATATGGATCTGTCCAACGCATCACAGCTCATTAATTACGAATAACAACCAATCATATGGCGAGTCCTGAATCGCACTATCGAAGTTATCAAGAGACTTTGCATATATACAACATCCAACTAAGAACTGTTGGACCGCGGTCCCGGGCATTCCAACTAGCCCGTGGAAGATCTTCCCTTTTCCTCCAAACTGGTGACCACCGACAATTGAGCAATCAACCTTCTGGTACGTAGCAGTCACTGAAGATGGCAGCAACATGGAGCAGCAACGAGGTCCTGAACTAGCCTACAAAGCATAAAGGTCCCGCATCTCCGCAGCAGAGGTTATCGGCCAGCGCAACGGTACAGCAACCACGGGGTCACACCGTCACACGCCGAACACATGCCTTCATGAAAAAATTGCCATACCTGGACTGAATGCGTACCAAGCAAGCTGAAGACAAGTTTCGACACTCCGTCTGGAGGGGGAGTACTGTAGCGGAGCTACGAGAGCTGACTAAGCAACAATGCCGAACACATCGATCGAGTCGATGTAAACAGAGATCTATCTAGGTCAGCGCATGCGACCTATAGCACGTCACACAGAAGACGGCCAATCACAATATGGATCTGTCCAACGCATCACAGCTCATTAATTACGAATAACAACCAATCATATGGCGAGTCCTGAATCGCACTATCGAAGTTATCAAGAGACTTTGCATATATACAACATCCAACTAAGAACTGTTGGACCGCGGTCCCGGGCATTCCAACTAGCCCGTGGAAGATCTTCCCTTTTCCTCCAAAAAGTAAACATTTAATTCTTTAATTTAATTAATTTTGACAATAAATTACACCCATTTATGTGAAACCAAAACAAACAATATTAATTTACTTTATTAGTAATACTGGATGTTTTTGTGCCTTTGCCTTTTTTCTTTTTTCCTAAAATAAGAAAAAAGAAAGCGCTAATGCGCGCGCATCGCTAATTTGTGAAGTTCTCTTATTAGTTTGTGTTTGTTTTGTGAACAAGTAAAAATTATTCCGCACGCTTTTTAATCGCTATTTTTTGTTCCTCGCCTACGGCTCGGTCTAGCAATAACGCCTCGGCTGTAATTATCAACTTACCGAACTTGTATCATAATGTACTATTTCCGTGTGGTACACGGAGAATTTGCGGATATGACAAGTTATACATTAGTTCAGTTGGCCTACCATGAGTTTACACTGTAGAATACTACAGTAGTTTTACTGTAGTTTACTACTTTATTACAGTTTTTGAGTTTTTGAGAGTTACGCGGTTATTACCTTATAACTATTATAAAACCGTAAAACAATGAGGAATAAAAAGTAGCGGTTCACTTCATAAAAACTCAAATAACAGTCGATAGCGCGATTTAAAATGACGTGCAGCGCCATCTATTGACAAGTTTGTTAGTTTGTTTGTTTGTTCGCGCGTCACGCAAAAACTACTGAACCGATTTTGATGAAACTTTTTTTGTTTGATAGCTTATGATCTGACTTAAAATCTGGTATATAATTTGTGCGGACGAAGTTGCGGGAAAACACTAGTTTAATCTAAAATTAAACAAACGAACCAATCGAAGAAGAGTGAGGGTAGACAGATTTGTCTGCTCTTAACAGTCTACCTGCAGTTCCTCAGTCATCCCGTGATCATGGCAGTTGTAACACTGCCGAAATATCGGGAACTCAAATATACCAAAACGCGGTAAGAACCCGTTGAAATGTTACTACTTTATTGTATTGAATTTCGTACAGCGCTCCTAGTGGTTACGTTGAGAACTAATTCTGTCATACAAAATTGGCGCCGCAACTACAGTAGAAAACTCATGGTAGGCCTATAGTTCAGTTAAAACAAGATAAGAAAAATATGCCTAAAACTTATAGACTACAGTCATGTTAACACAATAGGTATATTTATATAAATTTATTTATGTATATTTAAGACCAAAACAGGGACCAAGTTTAGACCATCAAACTCAACAACTTTCACTATGGGACCAATATCGAAATCGCGTAAAAAAATTTTTTATCTATACTCTACAAATCGACTAGAGCTAAAATATGTATGGGATATAAAATTATTTTTTTCGCGATTTCGATGTTGGTCCCATAGAGAAAGTTGTTCAGTTTGACGGTCTTAACAACCCCCTTAAGAGTTTAAAAAATTTATTGTTACTTATGAAACACCCTGTATAGGTACTTCTAAGCTTCACATTTTGCTATCTACCTAGCCGGTTTATATTAAAAGTAAACAAACCCTCTTAAAAACACGACGATAACAATTATAAACTTCAAGTACTGAAGTTAAAGGTACAATAGGTAATATAATGAAAGTTCGAAAGTCTGTAACCAAGTACCTCTGAGGTGAACTTGCTGAAAGAGAAATCATAACACAATAACTTTTTACTTTACCGTATGTAAACACAAGAGAAAGAATACGAGTATATCGTAGAAAAATTACAATGTAACTAGGCTTACAATACATACAATAAAGAAATATAGAAAACAATATTGGCATAAGTATTCGTCTATTGGAAATTCAATTTGCCACGCTCTATTTACTTTTGAAGGGGACAAAAGTTATCGACAAACAATGGTATCGATATGGCAACGAATCCAGGGTTTTGTTACCGAGTTTTCAGGCTATTAAGTTGAATAAGATTTAACGGAAGAGCATTTATTATTAACTCAAGTGCATTACAACATAAAAAAGCTTGTGTTATTAATATACAAGGTCCAACTTAATATGCTCACAGTTTATTAAGAGGATGATCAGACCATAAAACTGAGCATTTTTCTCTATGGGACCAACATCGAAATCGCGAAAAAAATAATTTCATATCCCATACATATTTTAGCTCTAGTCGATTTGTAGAGTATAGAACATAAATTTTTTTTTCCCGGTTTCGATATTGGTCCCATAGTGAAAGTTGTTCAGTTTGATGGTCTACACCACCCCCTTAAAGGTTTATTTGTAGTTTTGTAACACCTTGTAGAACAGCTGATTTGTTTTTCGCGATTTCGATGTTGGTGCCATAGAGAAAGTTGTTCAGTTTGACGGTCTGATCATCCCGTTACAATAGTGTCAGCATATTAAGAAGGACCCTAAATGGTAATTGTCATTCAAAATTACTAGGATCTTTTGTTACACCATGTTACAACATTATTAGTATCAGTTACGTCACTAAGTAAAGAACTACTTAGATCATTACAAATTTACATGTCAACTTAGAAACATTTCTTATTTTTCATCACGATCTCTCCCATCCAATGCATCTGTGCAGTAAAATTAATGGTCACACCAACCACTTGGCATTCTGAAACTTTGGCGTTAAACTTAGTAAAGTTGTCCAAGATGTCGCTAATCCGAGTTTTTTAAACCTTCGAGTTTTCAGGCGTATCGTCGTCGTATCGTAAGCGTTAAACAATTCACTGCTTGTATGAAAATGTTTGGTTGAATTTACGGACGAATCAATTCAATCTAAAAGTTATAATAGTTGACATGATAGTAATGCCGTTTTCTCTTACTGGATGTTTAAAGCTTTATAATTTTGTAAAATTGATTATGACGTTGTTATTAGTTTCTCTTGTAATGTGTAAAAATAATAATGAGGTACATTCGGAACATGGAAAAACAAGAATTGGGAAAATAAGAATGTGGAGAATAAGAAATTGGACAATTAAGAATTAAGGAAATTAAAGGAATGCAAATTAAAGGGATACCAAGCTTATAGTGCTCCTCGATATTATTTTTTATTTATATACAATTACTAGAGTTTACCAGTGACTTTATCCGCATAAATTATACACCAGATTTTAAGTCAAAACATAAGCTTTCAAAGAAAACGGTGTCTTCAATATCGGGTCAGTAGTTTTAGCGTCATGCTCGAACAAACAAACAGACTGACAAAAAATCTAAAAATGGTTGATATTGAGTCAGAGAAACTTAAAAATCTTTTTCTTGAAAATATCTTAAATGTACAGACACGCTTCTGATACAGTTTTATAATAGTTTAGATTATTTTCAAGGCTGTAATTTCAGTATGCTGAGAACATAACAAAACGTGCTACAGGTCTATGACGAAGGTTATACTCTAGAGAACCTTGAAGGAGGATAGTTTTGTAACTGTATCTGACATAGATATATACCTTACTTAAGACAAGATTCATTAGACTATAACCACTATATAAGAACAAGTATCTAGTTCCTATCACATACTTACCTTACCAAAGCTATATTATTACTTAAAATTTGTAAATGAGATCCATAGTTAAATGAGATCATTCAGATTCTGAATTTTCAGCAATTAAGCATATGCTCACGACTATATTCCCCGAGGGGGTAGTCAGAGATATTCTGAAACCTCAGAACATCCACGTTTCACCAGTAGTACCGAAACTCTGTCCAGTGTGACGGGGGATGAGCCGGTCGCCATCCTTAATGGACAGTGGGTACAATACATGCCTTGAAATTGAAGCATGTAGGTTTCCTCACGATGTTTTCCATCAACGAAAAGCCAGTGGTGTTACAAATCGTACATAAATTCCGAAAAAATAATTGGTACGAGTCAGCCTGGGGATCGAACCATCGCCTCCTGCACGGCAGGCAAGGTTACTCGCCACTGCACCACCACGGCACTAACTCAAAACCACATACAAACACACTTTTTTATTTACAATATTATTCAGAATACGTTGACCTTAGTTTTTTATTTACATTGAACAATATTAATATTTTTCTGAATTTGATTTTGTACTTACTACTTATATCTAAAATCTTGGATTATTTTATCATAAGTTGATTTAAAATAAAAAACGCTATCCATTAAATAAAAAATTCTAAGTCAATTCTAAAAGAGCATCATCAGCCTAGAAAATTAAATGAATTATAATCAGCTTTTTACTTTAAACTTTAGGAGTAGTAACTTTCACGTCGCTAGTAATGAATAATGAAATAAGTTTTAAAGCTAGCACGGACCACGGTACGGTCTCATGGTTGCTAGCAGACAAAGGAAGCTGCCGCGATCCATCACAGCGCTGTCAACAATTAAACCTGCATTTATTATAATGTACGAGTGTACACACACCCGCACACGCTCTCACACAAATATACATAAACTTAAGTATACACATAAACTCTCCTGCATAGGTAGCATATGGCACCGTGATATAGCGCTATCACATCTTCGCTCTCTTTCTATTTGCACGTGAACGAACGAGATAAAAGGTGTGATACAGCCGTATCACGTGTAGCATGCTACCAGTGCAGGACGTTTAATTTAGAACGTGCGTTTCTTCTGAGTTTCAAATTGTTCGATTAGATTTTTGTTAGTAATTTTATTTTATACTAGTGTTTTCCCGCGACTTCGTCCGCACAAATTATATACCAGATTTTAAGTCGGATCATAAGCTATCAAACAAAAAAAGTTTCATCAAAGTCCGTTCAGTAGTTTTTGCGTGATGCGCGAACAAACAAACAAACTAACAATTTTGTCAATAGATGGCGCTGCACGTTTTTAAATCGAGCTATCGAATGTTATTTGAATTTATATGAAGAGAACCGCTACTTTTTTATTCCACATGATTTTACGGTTTTATAATAGTTAAGATGTTGTCGTAGAATGTTGGGTAATGTTAACATCACTGTCAATAATATGTTTTCTTCAGTACCTACGAGTGGTTTGAGATGTCAAGAAAAACACAATAATCACTCAAGAATTCCAATGTAACTAATTTCACGTTTTGTTTTCGATTTTAAACTGTTTAATTTTAATTTCAATGTTTATTTTTGATTTCAAGACTTTTCAAACGACGCGACGACAGTGTAATGTAATGCTCTTAAAATGTCTGCGATTTCATTTGTTTGCGTACCACGTCTTCTTTTGTCTATTTCACTTTGTAAAAATAAAATAAACATCATGTGATAGTTGGTGTTATATCACCTTTTAGAACAAATTGTCTAAAGCTATCTCTAATCGCTCCACGCATACCTTCCAAAGGTACTCTCATGTCCCGTGATAAGGAAATTACAAACAAAAAATAATACAAAAATCTGCTAACAAGAAACACCTGAAAATCAAATAACAAATGAATGCAAACAAAATACAGCACAAAAGATACCCGGTGCAAACAAATGAAACTCACTTATGTGCAGTGCACATACGTCTGAACCGGATCCCGGATCCCGGATCCGAAGCATCACAAACAAAGTGCTCGAGCAAACTGCATTAGCAAATGAGAAGTCTCGAGACGGCTCGTTACGTCAACAATGCTTCGACGATGCGTGAGCCGATGGGAACGCTCTCACCAGGACTACAAAACAGCAGTATTTGACTAGTATAGACGTAGAGTTTTCGCTGTGAGGTTTACATAAATAGGTATTTGTTCCCTCCGGACGGAAAGCGACAATTTTCGTCCCGCTGCGAGGAGAAAAGTAGTATACTAACCTCGGGCCGTAAATAAGAAAGCCTTAGATCACATGTTTGTTTCTAAATGCCCTAGGTTGCACCTGACTTCTAATATAGAGTTACCTGTACACGCAAGTGTAACGAATCCTTTATTTGCTTATAATTCGAATGCTGACAAATGCTGGTGAGATTTGGCCTTAAACTGATGCAGTCTGTGAGAATTTGAAGGCCTGTAATAATAGGCTGTATTGAATATACAAAGGTAGAATTTAGGTCGGATAGGTTATATTATATCCTCTGGAATCTACTTGACAATCTAAGAACCTTTATATCGTGAATATCATATAAAATACCTATGAGAACATATGTCGTACCTACCTATGAAAATAGATTTGCAAGAATTGCAGAATATTTTTCTCGAAAGAAATAAACATAATAATATTCCAGGTGGTAATATAAGGAATTTAATAAAATGGAACTGGTTTCCAGCTTAGAGTAGACCCCTCGATTCTTTCCTAGGTTTTCCTACAAGGTGATTAAGGAATAGCGTTTGTTTTGAACCATTTTTGGAAGCGAAACATTCAGTCAAGAAGCTGAATATTGTGTGTAAAACTTATGACGGCAACTTATGTAATAGAATACGGCATTAAACTGATGTTTGTTCGTTTGTACTTAAAGCTCGTAATATTTTACAGCAGTATTTAAAGCACTGGAAACCCTATTCCCAATAGAAAAACAAACCAAATGTTTAACGCAAATATAAAGCCACGAGACGGTCAGCAAATAGTACTGTATGTATTTATAATTTATCTGAAAAGTCAAATAAGCTGCAAAAGGGAGTTCGGAAAAGAACATTTTTTTATCTATACAGGGTGTAAGGAAAAGTATCACATCAAACCGAACAACTTTTACTATGGGAGCAAACATGTCAGAACAAAAAAAAAATCAGCTGTCCCATACTAAACTGCAATACCTACTCGATTCAAATGTATGAGGCAGCTGATATTTTTTTGTTCTGACAGGTTTGCTGCCATAGTAAAAGTTGTTCAGTTTGATGGGTAGAGTAGGTGGTTTAAAGGTTAATGATACGTTTCCTTACACCCTGTATAATAATAATAATATTATTATTACCATCATAATCATCAAATTTAAGAGCTCCGCTCTTCAGAAAAGCTTCTTCTTGCTGCGGTGCCATCTCCTATCGGAGGTTGGTTATCATTGGGGCTGAAGTGGAGTTCATATTTAACTATTTAGACAGGTTCTGGATGGCTCCAGAACCTGTCTAAATAGTCCTTCCTGTAGTTCCTTCCTTCCTTACCTGGCGGTAGGAAGTAATTCTTCTACAAGGCCCGGTGTCCTTAAAATGTACCCCAGCAGAATATTCTGGAGATTTTGGTATTTTTCACTTCTCATAATATGACCGAGGTACTGTAGTTTCCAAGATTTTATGGTTTTTAGGATTTCTACTCTCTTATTCATCATCTGTAGGACCACCTCGTTTCTAATCCTGTTTATCCATTATATCTTCAACATCCTGCTGTAGGTATAACCAGATGTCAAAGACTCAATAAAATCGGTCAAGTGTGAGTCGGGCTACTCGCGCATCGAGGGTTCCGTACCACACTACCACAGAACACAACATATTAACTTGGAAAAAAACTTTTTCCCCCGGGACCTTAAGCGTTAGTTTTCTCTATAATCACACCAAGTTTGACCCTTGTATGTATTACAGTTAACTATAGACCGAGAAGAAAACACGTCGATCAAAACTAGTTTCTTGTTGAGAACCCCTTTTTATTTTTCGAGATTTTTATTATTTGTCAACAAAGCCGCCGTAATAATCTATTCTGTAAACATTTCAACTATCTAGCTATTACGGTTCAAAAGTTACAGCCCTAAATAGGTAGGACGGACGGACGGACAGACAACGTAGGCTTAGTAATAGGGTCCCGTTTTCACCCTTTGGGTACGGAACCCTAAAAAACCAATTTCGAGGCGTTTACTGTCCACTAACTCCAGTAAAAATGGCGACGGGCTCACCACCTTTCAAGCTTGACGGAGTACCTACTGCTTGTGAAATGTGATAATTTTGCATGCACGCTTGCATATGCATGCATATGCTCATGACTATATTCCCCGAAGGGGTAGTCAGATATATTCTGAAACCGCAGAATATCCACATTTCACTAGCAGTACCGAAACTCTGTTCGGGGAAATAATTCCCGACGACTATAAAGTCGTCGTGAGCATATGCTTTGCTGTGGCTCTACTATGTTGGGCTATGTTATGCTTCTAGTTGTGTAACAGGGTTTGTTAATTAGACTGGTGCTTCAGACCAGCAATCTGAGCAACTTTAACTTCGGGAAAAACCTTCGATCAAGGTAAAATTAATGGATAGGCCCAAAGCGCGTTAAGTTGAAGCACACTACTGGTGCACTTGGTCCATACAAACTGGCACACTTGTCTGTCATCTCGGTACATATTTCAAGTATACCTGTCATTTGTTTTGCTTCATTTTTCTGGTTTGAAATTTGCGCGTAAGGCATCCATTAATTTTACTTTGATCGAAGGGAAAAAAATAGAAATCGCGAAGAAATAATCTACTATTACCTACTTTTCGAAATAGTATAAAAATTAACAATCGAGAGAGTCTAAACTGCAATACATATAATACATTAGGGTCGAGAAGCCGTTATCATTGTTCGTGGAACAACTAATTTTCGCGTTTTCAATATTGGGCGGCATAGTGAAAGTTGTTCAGTTTGATGGTCTAAAGTCCTATGTTTTAACGCATTAGCATAGCATATGCTCACGACTATATTCCCCGAGGGGGTAGTCAGAGATATTCTGAAACCTCAGAACATCCACGTTTCACCAGTAGTACCGAAGTCAGTACAGTGTGACGGGGGGTGAGTCCGTCGCCTCTTATAATGGACAGTGGGTACAACACATGCCTCGAAATTGAAGCATGCAGGTTTCCTCACGATGTTTTCCTTCACCGAAAAGCCAGTGGTGTTACAAATCGTACATAAATTCCGAAAAACTCAATGGTACGAGTCGGCCTGGACGGGGAACGAACCATCGCCTCCTGCACGGCAGGTAAGCTTTACGCATTAAAATCCTAAAAATGACCCATCCTAACCTTTTTAATCTGTTTTTTTTCTTTTATTTTGCATTACTTTTTTATATTACGTCTAGGATTCAAGATAAAGATTTCAATAGCGGTTGGATCTAAAAAGAAAATGTCTACACAAAATCTCGTCAAGACGACAATGTTCTCCCAAACAAATAGTCTCGATCTCGTATCCAAATAATATAAATGGAGGGGAGAGATCCATTAGAGGCAGGTAATGGATTGTCGTAATGCCTAATGTACGCTTGCACCGTCAATCATGAGGCTTAATTTATGTCAAAGAAAATAACGACGTTGGTTTAGCTGACATATTTATGTTCGGTTTATGATTTTGATACAATAGAAAATTTTACGACTAATGCACATGATATTTTTATTTGAATTTAAGAGCATATTGCGCGTTATGATATGGCAATGACGTCTAATAGAGTTGTCTTTGAAACCAATAAATAGCTACTGTATACACGATGTTACAAAAATACAAACAAACATTCAGACCATCAAACTGAACAACTTTCACTATGGGATTGGTTGGTTGGTTGGTTTGGTGG
This sequence comes from Agonopterix heracliana, assembly GCA_963693445.1. Lineage (NCBI taxonomy): Eukaryota > Metazoa > Arthropoda > Insecta > Lepidoptera > Depressariidae > Agonopterix > Agonopterix heracliana. Next base: position 5,964,172 of record OY856326.1, read on the forward strand.
TGGTGGTTGGTTGGTGGTGGTTTGGTGGTTGGTTTTTTTTTCGATTTTTGTTCCATACTAAACAACAAATTTACTTGAGCTACTGTATAGTATTATCTAATCTGTGCTTGAGCTAAATGAAAGGGACAGCTGATTATTTTTTTCGCGATTTTGATGTTGGTCTAATAGTGAAAGTTGTTCAGTTTGATGGTCTAAATATTATAAAAGATAAAGTTTTAAATGTTTGTTTTTACTTTTTGTAACACCCAGTATAAGACACATAATTATAGGGTTTTTCATAATTTGCTGACGGTTTTTTAAGGAGATGATCAAATCATTAAAGATCATACCCTTAAAAAACTGTCAGCTTATTTATTATGGACCCTATATTATGTGTGCCTAGAGAAAGTAGTTCAGTTTGTTGGTCTGATCATCCTCTTAAAAAAAGAAAGCATATTAAGTTGGAAGTTGGACTCTGTATTATATGGTGGCTGGCTACCACCCTTGACTTACCTTGTTATTTAATTGGAATAACTTGTTTTATTTGGTCAACTTCTTTCAACTTAACAAATTTTTAAGTCAAAACAAAAACTTTAAAATTTTTATTTAAAACCTGCTGGGCCAGTATGGCGGCGTGATCAAGCGCTATCGCGTCTTCACTCTCTTTCTATTTTGCGCGCGAACGAATAAGATAATAGGCGAGATTATGACGTGCGTATATCACGCTGCCAATGCCACACTACGACGGCAGAAAGCTGTCTGTAAAAAATCGATAATTATTATGAGCAAAATTTACCTGCATGAAACGAATCCATCTATAATTGTTAGTTCAAGTATCACTTTATCAGTTATACAATCCTTTTTTATTTGGAATGCGGATTTATTTTATTTATACATTCGCTCTTTGGTCTAAGTTTATTTTTTTGGTGTTCTTTGTAGTTTTAAGTTAAGGGTTAAAGTGTTTAGGGAGTCAAAACTTATTTTGGTACCTAAACAATATATTTGTTGTATTTTCTTACTTTATGTGGTAGTTTTTATTTGTTTTATCTTTCTTTAATTAATTGAAGCAATTGGAATTTCTGATTTTCAATCACGTGTAGAATTTTAACATTAAATTAAATTTTAATTAGCTACAGTCAAGTTGGATTAAAAACGAACAACCATAAAAACCTTAGATAAAACCAAAAAGGGGAAGATACGGCATTTTGTAAACATTACTTAAATTTAAGGAAAAAACCACCAATTAGAAATATTTTAAGCATAAACCGCAATGTGAACATCTGAATGTGTATAAAAATAGATAGATATTCTTAGATAATATATTTAGGCTATTTACACATAATATTACAGTTCACAACAAGTTTACAAAAGAAGGATACATCGTAACACCAATAGAACAACATGTATTTTATTGTAGGTATGCTACAGCAGTAAATAGGTCAACACAGGCCTTTCCCGAAAGCAGGGTGGTTTTCTGGTGAAACCATTTTAGTAGTAGTCAGACGCAGCAATCAATGAGTGTTATTATTTGGTTGTAAGGGCTTGGTCAGTGACCAATAGCTACTGCGACCTTTATAGTTCTATTGTAGCTGTCACCTTTGACCTAGAGGTCATTTCCTTACTTTTTTTAAGTAGAGATTGCGGCCAAAATATTACGATATAGGGGCTAAATTGATTAGGACTTTAAATTAGATAAGACCCGCCTGGTCCAAATTAGATCAAAAAGTAAAGTTTCTGGCTTATGTATAACTGGTACAACGGATTTCTTTTTAAACGACTCTAAAAAAGGAGAAAGGTCTATAGTTTGATTAATTCTTTAGCTCTTTTGGTTTCATCTAAGGGCGGAACCCTTCGTTCAGAAGCCCATCACTCGGAGCTCAAACGTGAAAAGTAATTTAATATCACAAACAATAACAAAATTGGGTTGAAGTTAAATTACCTCGTTGTAGGGATTAGATGATCTATTGTTTGCGTTCAAGTAGAAAGTTTTGGGTTTTATTCTAACCTAAACAAATATAGATATTATACAGGGCTACTTCGGAGACGGTGCGCATTTTTCTTACATGCAATCAGAGGGCCTACCTACCATGAGTTTTCCCTGTATTTTACTACTGTAGCTACGTCGCCAATTCGTATGACAGAAATTATTTCTCAACGTAACCACTAGGTACGAAATTCAATACAAAATTGGTGACATAACTACAGTAGTAAAGAACGGTGAAAACTCATGGTAGACCCCAGTATCGTTAATATAACACATAATAGGAAAAAAATCTATCTTTTTTTTTTTTGTATTCTTCTTCGGATTTCTATGAATCTCGGCCGGGATTTAACAATCGGATTTCTTTCTTTATAATCAGACGATCCAAAGCGCCATGGATGTTAACCCCAACCCTCATAACTATAGTAAGACCCCAATCCGTGTTCAGGATTTTTTTCTGTTATCTTTGGAACTCTTTTGTCACTACTATTTTAATATTTTTGTATGAGACATGATAAAATAAAAAAATACGTGTCCTTTTATTTTCAATGACCTTCATATACGTAAAATTTGCGCACTGTCTCCGAAGTAACCCTGTATACTCATACTCAAGCTCAAGCAAGAATTGAATAACTATTTCTTACAAAAAAACTACGAACTAGTCAACTTTACCAACTTAAACTACGAAAGCAGACATCGAGAAAAAAGGTCTTTTTTTGTCTTTGATTAACAATATTATGGATGATCGAAGGTTGTTGTAGACTCGAGTCAAATGTGAAGGGGACAGCAGATTATTTATGTTCAGTTTAATGGTCTTAACTACCCCGCTTTAATACTATTAGGGTGTTTTGTAACACCTTTTACATCACCTCAATATTTTTTGTAGGTATCCAAACAATCCAAATTAAGGGTATATTACCGTAGGCGCGCTCCATAAAAACGTAGTCTGGTTATATTTTCAATACTAACCAATTAAATACAATGACATTTTTCAGAAACAATCTAGAATCTAATCTCTATGTTCGTATGATGTCAGATTTTCCTTTAAATGTATACTTTTAAAGATACCAGTGCCTCAAAGATTTCCATACAAATCTTAAATTTAATCCTACAATTAAAACTGTATATTTTAACGATAATCTGACTTCATACGAACATAGAGATTAGTTTCTAGATCGTTTCTGAAAAATTTCATTGTCTTTAATTGAATAGTATTGAAAATATCACCAGACTACGTTTGTATGCAGCGTGGAATAAACTTCTCTTAAGGTGGTTGGAGAGCTGTCAATTTCATAAAAAACGTTGTCGTATAACACTCGTAGACGGTGTTAATAAAAGTAATGTTTTATATATGGAAAAATAGCTTAGAAAATCTAGTTTGCGCATATCAAATAATATTTACAATTTGTAATATAATTACGAAGATATAAGGGTTTGAAATTTTGTATGAATAATTTCAAAGCGTGATATCTTTGTAATAATATTATAAATTGTAAATATTATTTGATATGCGCAAACTAGATTTTCTAAGCTATTTTTCCATATATAAAACATTACTTTTATTAACACCGTCTACGAGTGTTATACGACAACGTTTTGTATGGACGGAAACCACCTTAAAGCCATGGAGTAAGCATTAGTAGTCAATTGTTTTGAAGAATTCGATACGATCCGATAGACGATTTCTCTGTGATTAGATTAAAGCCCTATTAGTTGTCAATTGTTATGAAGAATTCGATCCGATAGACGCCGATACGCAAGCAAACTCGTATTCGAGTTACAATTCCTTTGTACGGAGATGAATACAAAAGCCAGATATAAAAGCTTACTATTTCCATTTACCTCCATCTCTTTGTTCTACAACAGAAAATGAGACCATTACGAGAATATTCACATCTCCGCAGAATTCAATTTTAGAACATTTCCGCGAGACAGTGCTATTTGTAAGCGCTATGAAAGTTTTGAATCCTCGGTATCATGTATGTTTCATTTCTGGACATAAATTTTGCGAACGTGGTACAGGTGACTAATGTGAGGGGGCAGGGGGGCGGGGAGGGGTTGCACTTGAGAATGTTAACAATATATGCCACTGTGTCTTATGTTTCAAAGTAGACTTTTACTTGACGACGCGGGGCACGTATTCACAGGGTGTTGATGGCAACAGTCGCACATGCTACTTTATTGTGTAGGGAGTGTTTGTTCTGTAGTGTTTTTGTTTAGGACAGAGAGTCAGGTATAAAGAGCCTTTTACATTGTTTCGCTGAGTTTATCCAAAACTTCTGATTGCAAAATCAAACTTTTTTCCCGTTCTGCTATTCTTATCAGAAAATTCAGCAAAACCTAATAAAGCAATTTTACTATTCCCATCACCGATTTTTTTTAAATGTCTTATCATTATCAGCCTCCAGTCAATTTGGGACTAGGGCATTTCAGATTTCAGTCATTCTGGGCCGTTTTTAAGTAAAATCATAATTAAGCTTTCAAACTACAAATGTTTCATCAAATTCGTCCAGTATGATAAATTTGCGTGATGCTCGAACAAACGGTCGACTTTTAAAGTTTTAATAGTGTAGAAATATACAGTACTAGTGTTTACCCGCGACTTCGTCCGCACAAATTATATACCTACCAGATTTTAAGTCAGATCATAAGTTATCAAACAAAAAAAGTTTCATCAAAATCGGTTCAGTAGTTTTGCGTGATGCGTGAACAAACAAACAAACACACAAACAAGCAGACAGACAACATTTCTAAAAAAGGTTGATTTCGAGTCAGGTATACCTAAAAACCATAATCGTAATCTTTTTGTGTAAATATCTTCAATGTACATACACACTTCAGTCACAGTTTTATAATAGTTTAGATATGGGCAGAGCTATTATTACCACAGTTTCAAATAACATGACCCGTGAAGATTCAAATAACACAACACGTGAAAATTATTGAGCAAATTCTTTTAGTTACATCTACCCCTTAATGCAGTCCTGGTAGCCTAGCAAACGTGCCAGAAAGCACGTAGATAAACATCCTGTGCCACGACCCGCATTATTCAATGTGGCGTGCTCCTGACACTGACGTCTGATACAGTTATACTCGTAGGTAGGTAGGTAAGTAAGCCCGAGGTGTTTACCGAATTCAACCAAAGTTTACCGTATTTGACCGAATTTACTGTTAGTGGAAGACTGAAAGTAGCGCAGGTGGGTTTGAAGAAATGATTTGTGTGCCTACACTGTAGGCCCTATAGTGAATATTTGTTGCTTATGTTCGATGCCTTTGCATGTAGCACCAGGACAAATTAAAGTCAATGCGTTTTTGTTTGTTGTTTGGAAGCTGTCTTTGACATGTTTGGTGAGCATTGCCTAAGCTAAACAGTTTTATTTTAAGAAATTTTAGTTATTATAGTTTGTTACTGTCCATTATAAGTGGCGACGGGCTCACCCCCCGTCACACTGAACAGAGTTTCGATACTACTGGTGAAACGTGGATGTTCTGAGGTTTCAGAATATCTCTGACAACCTCCTCGGGGAATATAGTCGTGAGCATAATGTTATGCTATGTTCATTGACTTACACTCTAGCGATAGACAGGCCCTTTCATAGAAACAACATGTTCCACTTGAATGCGGTGGGCTCACCGCATTGATGTTCCCGAGTTCACTTTGTCACTATGGCAATGACAGACCACAATGTGTCATTTTGTGTTGTTTTGTGTGACATGTTGTTTGTTTGAACGATCTTGTCTATCGCTAGAGTATATGTCAGTGGCTATTTTACTATTCTGTGAATAAAACTATAATCTTTGAATTCGAATTAATACTCAGATTCAGACATTGAAAATTCGCACACTCAAAGTTTTTTTAAAGTTGTTTACCTATTGTACCTACTTATTGGCAGTAAACAGAGGAGAGAATAATCAAAACTCACAAGTGCGTAAAATCATGATAAAATATAATGTACGAATAAGTTTTAGCTAAGTATATTCTTCCTAAATATCAAAACCAAAGTTAAAACTCTAAAAGGAATGACAAATCCAGGGATAAAACATTTTCTTAAATCTCATTTCATTACCGTACTAAAGCACTCCAGCTTTTAGTTCCGTAGATATTTGCTAATGGAAGGCAAATGTCCAAATGTTGCAGCTATACAAAGGCGTAGGTCCGATTCGCCTACAGCCGGCAGCCCGCGTGTGCAAACCTCCTCAAAATAAACTCGCTTTGAAACTGTAGATGCGGATGACAAATAGCGTTAGGCCGTTCTTCCACCACCAGCGATGAGAGATCGCAATTTGGCTTTCTAGGGACGCGGGAAAGTATTGGTGTTTGCTGCTGATTCATTCTAGTTTATCATGGTGATGAGAACGATTGGTAATGACATATAAATACTAGTTATTTACAAATGAAGCCTTGGTAATGGAATAATGAAACAATGAAATAATTAAATGTAATAATGAAACGGATGCTACGATATTATTATCTACTGTTATACAAACTGTATCAGCTTTTTTGTTTTCTTGAAACAAGTAAATGTATGTGTATCATTATCAGGAAGGTGACATAGGATGGTCAATGCTTGTTATCGTCCTAAGTATATTAATAGATACGTAAATAAAGAGATATTTTGTTTATTTTGGAAGATATGAAGCTATAATTACAGTACAACAAAACAAAAATAAATCCCTTTGATGCCTCGTGTCATGGAACTGTACAAAGTTACAAAGGTTAGGTTACGTAGGCTAGGTTTAGTTAGGTACTAAATTACTGACTAGCTAGCTAATAAGCGACATTATTTTTCTTTCGTGTCAGTTGTTCTACAATGATATTTCTATATTTTAATGGACATTATAATAAGCAACAAATAACGGAGAGCTATGGAAACTCAATCTTGAGGTCCGGGTTTGAATCTGTCATGTATCAATGAGTTTTTCTAACTTATGTTCGTAATACCGACTGAGCAGTCGGTATTACGAACATAAGTTAGAAAAACTCATTTTCACCTTCACCGTTTGAGCTCTCAAACGATGAAGGAAAACATCGTGAGGAAACCTGCATATGCTGAAGAAGAAATTCCGATGCGTATGTGAAGTCTACCAATACGCATTGGGCACGTGGTGGCCTGTGCCCTGCAGTGGGACGTATATTGGCTGTAATAATGATGATAACGATTGGACATTTATTTGGTCCAAGAGTCCATAATCTATTCCTAGGACAAGTTAAGTTTCTTTTCATTCACTTCCATCGTCTAATGTTTTGTATCGCTGGACCGCCTATCGACAAAACTATTATACATTCATTTCTTGTCTCGCTTTACACCTAGCTACTTGCAGTGGAACAAGTGCCTTACAAACAGGGTCGCCAGTCGCCCCTTGTAAACAAACGGAGAGTCAGTGACATGCGCCTGGACATTAGTTAGTCTATGAACTACCCGGCTGTTTGCGAATCCTTATCCGAAGAGTTAAATAATGTCAAATGTGATTAAGTAGGTACTTATTTACACGGATATTTGTACATTTAAAAAAAAATCCTAAAATGAAAACTATAATTTTACTATTCGACAAAGAGAGGATGTCGTGTCGACTACGACATCCTTTTATACAATTTTTTTTTATTATTTTTTTATTTAGGATTGTGGACAACTATCTAGACTCATTTGCCTACATTAAAGTTAAAAATACGAGTAAAGAAGTATTTACTGACTCTGATACGATATATATGGTAGGAGGATTAAAGGAGAGGCCGTTGCCCAGCAGTGGGATGAAGTAGGATAATAAAAAAATTAAAAAAATGTTCTGGTTCATAGGTTCACACAACGATCTCTGTAAAATATGTTTTGCTTACAAGATCTTAGTAGAAGAAAGAAAGAATGAAAAATAATTTGAATCTCTAAAAAATATATTATGTATCTTTTACATAACAGAGATAAAAGTAATGTAACTCCTTCGATATTTATAATATCTTTGTGTCTACCCGTTTCCATAAACGTTTACCCTACCTATATATTTCACGGTTTCGTCAGCCATAAAACCGTGAAGTTTCACCCTTATCGTCTAAAGGCCCAAACGGCAAACTCCGCAAGTGTCATTGCTCGAAACACATCAATCTCCGAAGTTCTTAAGGGTCTCTAGAATGGGTGATACGGTTTAAGGCGCAGCCTATAGCTGATGAGGCCGGCAGTAAATTTTTATTGTTTCTTCTGTAGTTCTATCGAACATTTTAACACAAAAACTGTTTTTTTAGAACGTGTTTAAATAGAAAGAGGAGAAGCGCAGGCTTACATAATAAAGTTTGGTCAATGTTTTGAATTTAGATAAATGATTTTATACGACAATTTGAGCAGAGCTTTCTATGTCCGACAAAAAAGTAAAAGTTGATTTAATTCGTATTCGAACTAGCAGAATGTACCTATGTAGCTGAGACTTTTATTTTGATGAGTAGATAACGATATATAGATGGATAAAAACCTATAAAAATATACAGGGTGTAAGTGACAGCCTAGCAAATACTGAAACGGTGAACTCAGACCATCAAACTGAACAACTATCTCTAAAAGCTTTTTTCAGGAAACGCGAAAAAAAAATCAGCTGTCCCATACATTTGAGTCGGGTAGGTACAGCAGTTTTGTTTGGGACAACTGACTTTTTTTCGCGTTTCCTGAGGAAAGCTTTTAGTGATAGTTGTTCAGTTTGGTGGTCTGACTTCACCGTTTCAGTATTTGCTAGGCTAACACTTACACCCTTTATAACAATAAAATAAAAAATTAAATAAGATATAAAAATAAAATAAAATAAAATAAAATTCAAAGATCTGAACATCCATGACTTAGGTAAAAATCGTACGCCATACAAATACAAGACTTGGGCATGATCCGCATTCCGCACCCACAACCACCACTACCACCACCACCACCATTACCACCGCGACCACCACTATTAGAGCAAGAGCCCGTGACCCGGAACCTGAAAGTTTCTCTGTGTATGTCCCTAATACAGGTAAAAACGATCACCGACTATGAAGTTTTGATCGCGGTGACTTTGGCAGGTAGCAGGTTAAAATTGTCTGGCCAGGAGTTGTAAGTATCAAAACTGTCGGGATACTGAGAAAACATCTTCTAATAGTTACCCAAGTAACATGTTTCCTCAGTAGCCGGACAGTGTTGATACGTCCAACCAACCCGCTGATAACTACCAAAGCCGCCATGACTTAAATTTCATAGTTGCCCATCATTCCCACCTGTGTTGGGAGCATGCGCTGAGAAACTTTAAGCTTTTATAAAAATAACGAAGGTCTGATCTTCACGGGACTATAATAAGTATGCAGGCAGTTTTATTACGTAGGCGCCTGCGGTAGTGGAGCGGTACGGGAGGGCATGATGTAACAGCACTTTGGCGCGCTTTCTTTAAGAGTGACAGTCGACAGACGTCTTAATTATTTTACACCCTCCCGCACCGCTCCGCTACCTCAGGAACTAGAACGATTCTAGCTCAGGAACCATCAGGTAAACGCTATACGTGTACAGGGCTGTCAGCCTGTCGACATAACTCACTAGAGAGAAATCAATTAAAATTTACCGTCGAGTATCTGCTCGGGATCGGTCCTTAACGTACATAAGCCGCATTCATCAATCTGTGCCGCATAATTAATGTGATTCATTAGATATACACAAATTTCGCGTTAGCATTAATAAAAGAAAGTTTACAATTAGAGAGAGCTTTCGTAATAGTACCTAATAGATGTAGAGAAAATCTTATCAATGTTAGAAAGAACGTGACATCAGGTTACAGAATAGTAATTCACGAAAATACTTCAATACATTTATTTCATGACCGACTTCGACCCAGGAGTGCGATTTTTGAATCTCATTCGCTGAGCTCAGCAGTTGAAAATGTCAAAATTACTATGGACCTACGCATCTTTCTACTGCGGATTTGTCTTTCAAAAATCGCACTCCTAGAAAGATGCATATCTCCATAGTAATTTTGGCATTTTCAACTGCTGAGCTCACCGAACGAGATTCAAAAATCGCTCTCCAGGGGCGGTTTTCAATGAAGGACCTTAGTAGTACTAGTAGTGGCCCTGTTTAGAATGGTTAGATTTGAGTTTAGGGTAAGTGTTGTTTGTTCTAGTGCTTTTACTATTTTATTCCTTTCGATCAATCAAATCAGGCCACATCGTCCCGCACTGCTGGACATAGGCCTCCTTTATATTGCGCCACTCCTCACGGTCCTGTGCCAATCTGATTCCTGATTCCTTTAACAAACATTATTTATTTCACGAAAAAAGCGAAATCAATAACAAAATAAAAGGAGGATACTCCCACGGGCTGTTGGAATGCAAGGACCGCAGTCTAACTGTTATTAGTTGGTTCAAAATTTGCAAACTCTCTTATAATTCGATACCGTATTGTGTTCTAGACGTCAATCGTCATGTTATAGGCGTGCAGCAGGAGGCTGGCTTATAGGTGTTGATATCCATGGCGTGCAGTGATTATTATTACTGAAGTCTGAGTCGTATGCACTGACATGATCTGCTGTTTACATCGAGGAAGCGTGCCTGCGTTATTGCTTAGACATTTAGACAGCTCTCTCTGAGCCGCCCCTAAAAACGTAAAACAAGTACAGTAAAATAGAATCAATCAATCGAATCAGCCCACATTAACCAACTGATGGGCACAGGTTTATTTTTTGCGCCACTGGTACGGTTCTGTGCTAAATATAATAGTTACGTGAACAATAAAGACTATCATAGTATTATAAAGAGGAAATATTAGTTTTTTTGTTTGTTTGTTTGTATTGAATAAGCTCCGAAACTACTAGTTCGATCTGAATAATTCTTTCACCGTTAGAATGCTACATTATCCTTGATGAACATAAGTCAAAAAAAGAGCCAAGTGTGTGTCGGGAAGATTCTGAGGCGGTACGAAGTTCGCCGCGTTCATCTAGTCCTATTATAAATGAAAGCAAAATATTAACGTACCTATTTGTTTTCTAATGAAATACATATAACGTAAACTGGTAGTCAATTCAAACAAATTTGCCTCAAAAGAACATTTACCTATACGTAAACGTACACATAACTTACATCTTTTACAAGGACTTCCTTTTGCTTTACATTTTACCAACCAAATAAGTCAAAGCGTATATTTGGACAAGTACACTTAACGGTATTCTGGTCTTTTGAGATGTATGTTGCGTACTTAATAACGTTTCCGGAGCTTCTGTCTACATCCTTTGACGTAATTTGCATTTACTCATGTGTTATAGAGTGGTTAATATAACTACAAACACAAATAAAGGTTATAACATATCGTGTACATTGGTATCTTTAACATTTCTATAACAATTTAACTGAACTTTTACCTTTGCCTTCTCTATCTATGCTCTAGAAATTCGCCACTTATTGTCAAACTCTTTCTTATCTATCATTGTCATACAGGGTCCTTCTTAATATGTTGACACTTTTTTAAGGGGATAATCAGACCGTCAAACTAAACAACTTTCTCTATAAGACCAACATCGCGAAAAAAATAAGCTGTCCCATACATTTGGCTAGAGTAGGTTTGCAGGTTTGTATGGGACAGCAGATTTTTTTTAGCGAGATCTATGTTGGTCCCATAGAGACGTTGTTCAGTTTGACGGTCTGATCATCGCCTTAAAAAAGGGTCGGTATATTAAGCACAGACTTAAAAGAAGAACCAGACGTAATCTCATCTAATCATGAGTGAAGCACCCATTTCTTTTTTGTGCGTGCTGTCACGCGGTACATAAGGTGACGGGTTGTAGCACCTGCGCCTAGAGCTAGTGCATCTGTGTGAGTGTAGGTCCCTTGTAGAACAAACGAGATTGTATTACCTTGCATGCTTCACATCTTTTTAGTGCCATATTCGGTCCGTATTTCTTTCAAGTCCGTGATATTAAGAAGGACCCTGTATATTATCACACATTACTAAGTTCAAAGCATACATAACGAGTGAATAATAAATTAGATACTTATCTTGTTGATGAGAAGAGAACCGTGTCCTGCAGAGGGTATTTAAACGTATGTAGTCTGATAACAATGATGAAGTACTTACCATTGTCGTGGTCTGGTAGAGGAAGGCTGTCGGACGCGTCGGAAGCCAGCGCCAGGTCCGGAGACGCTGATCCTAGTAAAGCTGATAGTCCATCGTGCTCACCATCTGTCAAAGACAAGAAAAGTAGGTAAAACAAACGTAAACACTACTACATTATGATGTATAAATAACATTAAATGTTAGATCGATAACTCGTTCTATTCTATATTTAAAAAAATGGCTGCCATCTTGGGTATGTGATGACTTTGCCAATGTCTAGTTTTTGTAGCAAGAGTGCTTGACGTTGTACGGTAACTTATGTATTTTGGTGACTTCAAGGATTGTTTTTCGAAAAGAACACTATCTTGAGCCACCACTGGAGCTTCGTTGTAGGCCGGGGAGGGGGCAACCAACAATCGACTCGCGATGCGACTACCCTATAGCAGACCTACAACGCGACTCCCCGATAACTCGTTAATTTCCTCAAACAGATAAGTTCTGGGTTTATTAGTTTTAAAAGCAAAATACAGACTAAAAAGGAAAATAAACCTAAAACTAACAGATCCTAAAAGAGGTTAGGTCCCCTGGGTCTTCTCTTTGGGGTATGGGAGGAGTTCATTCAACTTTACATTATTTTGCCCAGTTGGGACCTAAAAGTTCTAGATATTAATGTCGTTACGTCTATCAATCCACTTTTCCCATTTATCAAAACCAAATTTTCAATGAAATAATGAGTTATTTAGTTATTTCTGGACTTTTATGGTTTTTTTAATTTTAAAAAAACCAAAGGTATCTGAGGATTTTGGATGAATAAAAGTATTGACAATGGTTTTTTCACGATGTTTTCTTTCAACGAAGTGCCAGTCCACTTTTACAAATCTAACATAAGTGTATGTTGCTTATTAAGCATCGTATCCACTAGGCAACAATTGACGTGCAACAAGTGACGCTCAACATGTTCGGCAACGTTGCAAAACCACGCACTACTTTTACAAAAAGATGAAACTTTGAAAGAAGAAACGTCGCGCGTTGTTTTACAACGATGCCGAACATGTTGAGCGTCACTTGTTGCGTGTCAATTGTTGCCTAGTGGATACGAGGCTTTAAACACTACTCAGCACCTGTTTTTATTTATTTTCTTTATTTTTAAACACGCCATGGTGGTCCAGTGGCGAGTAACCTTGCCTGCCGTGCAGGAGGCGACGGTTCGATCCCCGTCCAAGCCGACTCGTACCAATGGCTTTTCGGTGAAGGAAAACATCGTGAGGAAACCTGCATGCTTTAATTTCGAGGCATGTATTGTACCCACCTGTCCATTACAAGTGGCGACGGGCTCACCCGCCGTCACACTGGACAGAGTTTCGGTACTACTGGTGAAACGTGGATGTTCTGAGATTTCAAAATATCTCTGACCGAGGACCCCGAGGGGGTCTCGGGGAATATAGTCGTGAGCATATGCTTATGCTTCTTTATTTTACCTATACAAAAGGTCTGAGATTACCTTAACAGCAAGCTTGTACGTTTCAATCTTCACAAACACCATACTGTAACGTAGTATACCTACCTATTATTCTGAGCGTCACATGAAACGTTATATGTCAAAGTGAATGGAGTACACTATCAGGTTACAGTGTATGGAGATGTCGTCGAGAGAGTAAATCCACAACCTACATGTATAAACAATGCGTGGAAACACATTGATCGACAGGGGCTGTGTCACTCTACACCAGTACACATCAGTCTTTGATGTAATATAAGGGGGTGCTTAGTTACTAAGCAGTTACTTAGTATTAATGCTGCAACTGTTGCATTGCGTGTCTTGAACATTGACGAACGTTTACGCGATTTTTGAGCGTAGGCATTGACGGAACCATAACGTCGCCGTCGCGACATCGCCGGAATTTTTCTAAGAACAGTGTCGCGGCGATAAAGCTCAGTAAAAATCCCGGTGAAATCGCAGTAATGCAGTTGAGACATCGGTCGTTGCGGTGTAGTTGCAACATCGCCTACGCTCAAAATAGTGTTATATATAGCTCTTAAACGTAATCTAAAATGATGTATGATTATCGTATTTCTTGAGGGAAAACTAGGAATCTCACAAGTTGGAGATATGTCGGAAGTCAATCACTATAACAACAGACTGCAGGATTAATCTTAAAACTATGCTGTAAACAGAGGTACTCATACTAAACTTATGAAACAAAATAGCTTAATTGCTTCCTTACTGCGAGCTTCGGTCTAGAAATACCAAAGAGCTCTTAAAACTTGGCCTGTTTCGAAGCCCTATAAATTATTTATGGAATTTGAAGAATTCCCTTGTTGGAAGGTCTTATTTTGTAAGATTTGAGTAGATCTCAGTGTGAACTTTGACTGCCTATTAACAGGGATTTGTTAATTGAATGGTTAATTTAGATTTCATTCTCGAAATTGGGATCAGATTCTTGAAACGTTCGTTCACGTCACGATTACCGATTTTATCGGAGGATTTACTTTACTTGCTGTAATACCAATTTTATGAGTGAATTAGATATAATTAAAGCAAAGTAATTAAAAGACGATCTGTTTTGAGCAATTAGGCAGAAAAAATTCTCATACAGAACGACGTAACGAAATTCAAACTTGTATTTTCCAGTCGGAAACTAAACTCAATAGTTGACTATGCGGCCGCGACATTTCGAAGGAAGGAATGGTCAATATTAATTACTGCGCTCGCCGTTTCGACCGGCACCAATTAATTCAAGCTTAATTAAATGACACTAAGTAAATAGCGAGCGCAAATTGGGAGCAGACTATTGTGGTTGAGCTGTGTGAGTACTCGCTCAAGTTTTCGGCTGTAAGTCAAGCCGAGTACGATATTACTTCATTTGCAACTTTATGGGAGCGTATTTCCCCTCGGCGGCGGTCGGTGAACGGGCTCTCTCCCGGTTATTTTATGAAAAAACTCTCAGGCAGTTTTCTTAAAATTATTATCTCGAGCCACCCCGGTCCTTTGTTCCAGATATAGTGGAGAAAAAATAGGTCGTAAACGACTGGCCCTTGTTATGTTTCTGTCAAATAAAACGCTGACGATATTATTTAATTAGCGATGTCTTCTTCTTACTTTATGTTCTGGAAAGAAAGTAATTTTTTGTGAGGGACGAAGCGACGCGACGTCCTTTGAAAACGGGTGACTTGTGTATCATTTTAATTACGTTAACGTTGTTTGGTTCCAACGACACTGTGCTCTATATGTAGGTACTGTCTGTCGGTTGCTCCTTGGAGGCATTCGTTAGAGAGCATGCGATATTGAGCACAGAACGATACGAAATACGAAATTGAGAAAAGAATGCACAGAATAATCATTTTTGAAATATTGCTGCACGGCTAGCATGCCACCCACGACAAAGCGTTTAAACGAGAAAAATGTCATGCGCGCTCTTTTTGGCATACGTAAAATAATAAAGATGGAGGCACATCTCGATTATTATCGCTTTCTCGGGGGTGGGTGGTATGCGAGGCCTACTGCACGGCTAGCATGCCACCCACGACAAAGCGTTTAAACGAGAAAAAACTCATGCGCGCTCTTTTTGGCAAACGTAAAATAATAAAGATGGAGGCACATCTCGATTATTATCGCTTTCTCGGGGGTGGCATGCGAGGCCTACTGGTCAATCATGTTTTTCTCGTGTCGGTGGCACGATGCGGAGAGGTTTGAACACTCAATCATGAGGAGCTGGTTTCGAATCAACACCGACGACATGCCATGTACCAGTGAGTTTGTTTCACTTAATGTACGTAGTACCGACTGATCTCAGACGGTGATGGGAAACATCGTGAAGAAACCTGCATACGCTGAAGAAATTCTGATGCGTAGGTGAAGTCTACCAATCCGCATTGGGCACGCGTGGTGGAATATTTCCTTCATTATTTGCTCAAATAATCAATTGCTCGATTGCTATGCCAAGAAGAGTATTATTTGTACATAAAATCTATCTTTTATACAGTAGAAGGTGCGATGCCGTCGTAAAATTGCAAATATAACTGCTCGTGTTGCGGCCGAATGCAGGAAATTGTTGCAAGATAGTTTGGCAGTGAAATAAACAAAATAGTTTGCTACGTGTAGGAAAGCTTTGGTGTACATATAACGCGTGTCTGCCTAGTAAACTGAGGGTAGTAGACTTATTTGTACATTTGCACCGTGGTGGTCTAGTAGTAAATAGCCTTGCCTCACCTACCATGCCATGCCAGGGGGATTTGAAATCCGTAAACTGATATGAGATTTTCATTAGAAGATAGTTCGAATGTAATGATTACATAGTGACAGTTAAATCCAGAATTTATGTCTAAAGTTATGGGGGGGAGTCACGTTGCAGGGTTTACCCCGAACACTTGTCTCTCGCGTGGTGTTCGCGCGGTTCGCGTTTCAGCCTGCCACGAGGCTCCAAAATCCTTCTCAGTTGTTCTTACTCAAAAACAATCCTTGAGATTATCCAAATTTCGGAATCTTAAAATGTGTGCATGTCTCATCCTCTTTGAAGTTTTATCGAAGTTGCTAAATCCATTGATGTAACTGAGTGTCGAGCTTCTGTTCCTTTGCTAAATCTCCCACAAATTGATTCTGATTTCAATTCAAACTCTAGCTTTTTAATTCTAAAGTTTAATAAAGCTCTTACTAGAATTAAAAATGAATTTTCCGCACCAATTTCAGTAAAGTTACGAATTTTCAAAGAATACTCTGACTCTGACTGAAGTTGCACTGGAACGAATGAGATCAACTGAGACAACTGCTTAAAAGATTTTCTGTTGAGTATCGATTTTATTTTATATGGGTAGTAAATTACAAGGAAATGTAAGTTCTTTAGATTGTAACATACAAATACTAAGATTTAACGTGGTGGGAAGAAATATTTTTGGTAGCTAATTTATCTTATAATTTTAGAAACAATATTGTTACTTTTGAATCCTAAAATAATGAAAAAATTTCATACAAAATATGTCAAACTATCTGTCGGATAAGCTAACAAGCACTTACCCAGAAGTGGTGAAACAGGTCCTAAGTGTTGCATAATCAAAACGTTTTCACGTTGACATGACTATAATAATATTTGATTACCTAAAAGGAAAACTTAATTTTTTTTTGGTTCTTCTTCTCCTTAGGTTGCTTGGGGAAATTTGTACATGAGTAGGTACAATCACCCTAACTATCTACACTTACATCATGTATTATGGTTATGTTTCCAAAATTAATTTTTTTGATTATAATTCACAAAACCATGATTAAAGCACAGCTAAGTATTATTTTTGTTGCTATTGTCTCAATAAAATAAAAAAACGTTTGAAAGAGAGTTATTGAATTGATCTAATCAAACTTAATTTAACTACTGATAACATTCATCTTGTTAAAACTCTAAAGTAAACTCACTAAAAAGTCTTTCAAATAAATCCAAGAGATCTCGAATAAAGTTTAGAGCGAGCACTGCTAAACTAAATGACTCTCCAACTTTTGAAATTCTTAATCCTGAGAGACTTAATTAATCGACAAATAGAGTGGCAAAATATCAACTTTGCCATGTTTAATATAACTATCTTTTTAAAGCACATAAATCTATAGAGATGCGAATTTGTACAAATAGGACAGAATGCCAATTTTATTGAAGAAGCCAACTAAGTCCGATTCGGCTTTACATCCTCCATCCGTAGGACTATCTCCTGCCTATCTTCTTTACATTGCCTGCGTGGTTTAATAGTTAAGAGACTGGGCTCTTGACATGGAGGTTGTGAGTTCAATTACCACGACACATAGTGATATATCACTTTGTGCGTTTTCCCCCAGTTGGTTAGGAGATTGCAGGCTGAATCACCTGATTGTCTGAAAAGAAAGATGATTTCGTGCTTCGGATGGCACGTTAAGCCGTTGGTCCCGGCTACTATCTCTTGTGGTAGAAGTCGTTACATTAAACCCACGTCAGAGGCCGAAAGGCGGTCAGAAAAAACTCTGACACCAGCAGGCCTACCATGAGTTTTCCCTGTACGTTACTACTGTAGTTGCGGCGCCAATTTTGTGTAACAGAATTAGTTCTCAACGTAACCACTAGAGGCACTGTCCGTAATTCAATACAAAAACTGTAGTTTACTACAGTAGTTTTACTGTAGTTTACTACAGTGTAAACTCGTGGTAGGCCTGCTGGTGTCAGAGTTTTTTCTGACCGCCTTACGGCCTCTGACGTGGGTTTTATGTAACGACTTCTACCACAAGAGATAGTAGCCGGGACCGGGGCCTACTGGGCTTGCCCACACGATAAGAAGATCTGACAATAAAACAATTCCGTGACTGAATGACTGATTGAAGTTAGTCATCATGACAGACAACTCACAGTCTAAACCACAGAACAAAAATTCTTGACAGGTTTGAGGGTTGCACGAAAACATTTTTGAATGTACAATTTTGTATGGATGTTCTGATTTTTCAGAATATCTCTGACATCCCCTCGGGGTATAAAGTCGTGACCATTTGCTATGCATGCCAAAATTTTGTAATATATAATTTTGTTTTCCTTCTTTGTATCCGATATTCACGCGGACAGAATCGTGGGCAAAATCTAGTCACCTTACAAATCTCAAACACCAAATTTTTCGTAAAATAAAAGGAGAGTGAGGCGCCGTCAGAGGCAAAATATTATTTTAACGAGTGTAAATTCAGAGGCGATTAGGGCCCTCACTGAGAAAGGGTCTTCAGCATTACACAGTTAAAGTTCCAAATTACACTGTCGCATAAATAAATTTTGTGACCCCTCTTTCCTTTGTTTCATTCGGTTTAATACCAGTGCTGCCAGACATGCGATAATTATCCTAGATTCACGACATTTTTGAGTGTCTATTGCTATAAAAATAAAAGTTGATAATCCATACTATAGTTTTTAAATAACTACGTATTAAATTAGGTACCTACTATTAAAATAGTATTTATTTTGTGGTGTTAGCATCGATCAAATACAATACAAAATAGTAATATTTGGTGGTGTCAGGTACAGTTGGTTGCATTATGTAAAGTAAGTAGTGATTCTTGAATCATCAATTCCATGCATCATCACTCCATCAGTTTTCTTTTCAGGCTCTTATAGATTTATTTACCGCGAAAATGCGATAAAAATACGGTAATTTCGCATTTCATCTAGTATATCTTTTTATTTATAGTTCTGGCAACACCGTTTAATACTGTGAATACACTTTCAAGCGATTGTCCCGTTAGTTATTTGCGGGACATGTCCCGGAACATCGTCATTAACTGAAAGGTCGACGAGTACGATTCTAAAGTGACATTAGCTGTAGTGCCTATTCTCCTCGAGGTAATTTGACATTAACAAAGTGTCAGTAAGGTGACTTCTGTTTGTTCCGTGAAAATGTTCTGACGTCTAATTTCCGCTGGGATTTGATCAATTTAGCGTTAAACTCTGTTGATCGGGACGTGTCCGCAGCACCGAAGAGTAAAAAAAAACATAAATTGTAACACAAAAATCTATCAGTGTCTACATCGCTCGATTTCGATGCGGGACAATCCCCAGTGTATACCCAGTCTACCGTCCCTGCCCTAAATTCTTTTACAAGACAATTATGACATTTGATAGCGTCCTCTTTTCAAGTTCTAATAAGACTTTAATGTAAGAGGGAAGGGAAGGTAAGAACTGGTAAGTGGGTGCGATTAGAAGGGATAATTATTTAGATACTAACGCAGACGCATTTTGATTTAATTGAGCACCCAATTTAGCGAACTCTTTTTAACTTTTCAAAGTTGTCTCAAAGCTGCAAAATTAATGACAAAAAAAAAAAAAAATGATGAAGATTAATGAGTGATGGGACGGCTAAAATTACGGTTATATGACGGTTTTATTATTATATGGTCTTATATAAATGATTGGTATTCGCTGCGCCAGAACAAGCTTTTATCATATGGCTTATTATTATATTTTGGTTTATTATAATATTAAATGGTTATTTAAGTGTTGACGAAGCCTGCGTTGCGAAATCAATTATTTTTGGTATACTGGGTTTTAAATTGAATAAATTATTTACATTTAGTTATAAACTGTCTGCCTATTAGTGATAGCAAAATATACTATGAAGGAAGGTATATTTCTGTTTCTTAGTACTTTAACTTCATGTAAAGCCTATCAAACAAATTTTTAAGCTACAATTTGATAGAAGATCAATCATTATAAGTTATAACTTCACACTATCATTGCCATATTACACATGAACCCAACAAGAATAACCGAATACTTATTTCAACAGATATAAATAAAGGGATCAAGCCGAAACGTCAGGGATGAGGTGCTATTCGTGGTGAGATACGCAAACTGTCATATGTCGGAGGTGTGACGGGCTTCAAGAAACGTGGCGTGATGCCGAGCGCCGTCGCCGCAGGCTAGTCAGCGGCAGTGGAGAGACATGCGGGATATTTGAATGGGGTTAACAAGGCTGTACTCAGAGGTAGAGTATGTTATGTCACCAGTTAACAATTTTATAAATCTTATTATTATTTTCGAAATCGGGCTTAGTTTCAGGCATCAGTCTCCCACAATCTTTTTGTACCTACTAATGTAACATGTACCTCATAAATTGTATAACTTTATTGATTGTGGTGAAAAATAAATAATAAATATGTTTTTATATGAGGAGCAGTTATGAAAAACTTGGTCATATTTAAGATTGAGACTAAACATTGAGCATTATTTTTATTTTGTTGTGAAACATCTATTGGTGCTAAAACCGACTCGTATGACGTCATCGTGATGGAAATGCATCTCACGGCGGCGGATATTCGAAATTTTCAAAATAAGCGTGCGAAATCGGGAGTTTTCTGTATTGATAGCCGCGATTGGTTTTGAAAAAAGCGCTCAAAGTCAGGAGATAAGAATACTTTATTTAGAGACCGTCTCAAAGAAAACATTAAATATTACTAGCGAATTTTGTTACACCCTGTGCATATCTGTATCGTTATACAGATAGATGTTATTGTTATAAAACAAAGTATAATATCTTTCTAAGTTAAACCGAAGGCTTTCATAATAACGAAACATTTATTATTCACGAATACATATTAGACTTAAATAGTTATTCCCTAGTCCTACCTCTTTGTCAAAACCCACTAACATCTGGCTCCAATATATTGTAACCTTTATTAACAAAGTTATATGAGGGTCCATGTTTAGTCGTAAAATTTAATAGAAACAGCCTCTCGCGAATTTATGCGGGCTCGATTATGATGTACATTCGCTAATCTTATTGAGCATTATGAAATATCCCGAGGCAACACACACATGGTATGCAGTATGTAAATATGGATGTTATTATTTCATTTCACCTAACATGGTGTTTATGATAGAATCTGAACAGAAACAAATTGTTGTCTATGAGGTATCTACAGGGTGAAATCGATATTATTAGCATCCTTTTATAAACTAAGAGTCTACCCATCAAACTGAACAACTTTTACTATGGGAGCAAACCAATCGGAGCAAAAAAAAATCTGCTGTCCCATACATTTGAGTCGTGTAGGCAGCAGCGGCAGGATGCAGTTTAGTATGGGACAGTGGATTTTATTTGTTCCGATTTGTTTGCTCCCATAGTAAAAGTTGTTCAGTTTGATGGGTAGACTCTTCGTTTAAAAGGATGCTAATGATATCAACTTCACTCTGCAGAGTTTGCATTATAATGACACCAAACTTGAAGCCTGTATACATACATACATACATATACTCACGCCTGTGTCCCATTGGGGTAGGCAGAGACAATTGATCGCCATTGGCTACGATCCTGACATACCTCTTTTGCTTCTTCCACAGACATAAGTCGTTTCATACACGCTCGTCGGTTTCGGGTACATTTGATCTGGCCCTTTTTAAGTATGCTGCCAATTTGGTCTGCATACGTACGTCTAGGGCGACCCCTTTCGACTTTTCCATTCACACTTGCTTTATATATTTCATACGTCATTCTACTATCACTCATCCTTTCCACATGACCAAACCATCTGAGCATTCCCTTTTCAATCCTTGTCACTACATCCTCTTTCAGTCCACATTTTTTTTGTAGCCTGTATGTTTTACGGTTTTTACGACAAAGAGAAAAACGTTGACAAAACTCCTTAAGTTATTACTTATTGTTCTTTGAGTATTTGTCATTAAAACAAATACAATGACTCATATTATTCTGTGAAAATGTCAACCAGCTACCTTTTACGGTTCAGAAAATATAGCCCTCTGAAGCAAGGATGGACTGACAGATATCGTATAGGCTTATGAATAGGGTCCCGTTTTTCCCTTTGGGTACGGAACCCTAAAAAGGATTAAGTAAATAGCGCCACCACGTTTTTTTATGTAGTCTGCTCTGTCCCACTTCTTCTGTTCCTCCTCCTTTCTACCAACTCCGTAATTGATTAAGTTAAAATCCCAAATTGTTTTTACAGCTATGGATTGGATGGATTAAGGAAATGTTTTGGTGAAAAGAAATTAACATACATACATACATAAGCTCACGCCATTGTCCCATGGGGGTAGGCAGAGACCACGGACCGCCACACGCTACGACTCTGACACACCTCTTTAGCCTCATTCAACATTCATACATCTCTTCATGCTCTTCCGTCGATTGAGGGTGCTACGCACTTGTCCTTTTCGGAAAAGATCATTGATTTGATCATGGTATGTTTTCCTCGGACGGCCTCTCCCAACATTTCCGCTCACCTTTGCTTGCTAAATTTCATTCGTTAGTCTTCTTTCAATCAAAAGAAATTAATATTTTGCTAAAACGATACCTTTTCCTGCCGCTCTTCCGGGAATATCCTTAATAAGTAATATTCCCCCATTATTTCATCCTAATGTCAGCAACAATACTCAGTGGACACATAATGAATGTGACCGAATAACCGAGAACCCGAGGGTCAAACAGGACTGATGTAACTGCATACAATGGGAAAATTACAGATCTTTGAGCTTTATACAGGGTATAAACTGAAAAAATGCGTTACAAGCATGTAACGGGGGTGCTTCAGACCTTTCACTACGGGACTGAATGACTTGAATGACCAAAATGTCTGGTCTTGACAATGTTACACTATGTAATACAATATTTGTACTTTGTATATTTTGTTTTGTTTAAAAGAAGTGTGTTGTAGAGTTTCTGCCCGCATCATCTCTACAACTGGAACACCTTAAGAAGCGGTGGTAGAACCAAAAATGACGTCAGAAAGTTATGAATAATTTTTTTTTATTTGATTTTGAGAATTAAATGGCGAAAAAATACAGCTGTTTTGTACATTTGGGTTGAGTACCGATTGACATTTGTTTGACCGATTCATTTCCAAGGATTTATTCATGAAGTTATCAGTATTTAAAAGTCTGCGCGTACGCTACTAATGCATAATGCAGCACATTTTCTTAATTCTTAATTTACAGTCACAATTATTTTTCCATTTATTTATTTGTACCTACTTTCAACAGACAGCCCTAGCACTATAGATATTAAATAAACCTTTAGAAATGAAATTTACAAGTAAGTAATGGGATAATGTTTGCGAACAGAACCCTCCCTCCATTTCAGAGAAAAAACAATTCTCAAAAGTGACAATTCATCTTTCAGAGTGCTTGTTTACAGCGCACTTATCAAATAAAATTTGCAAAACTACCACTTATTCATATTGTAGATTGTTTACTATGGTCGGATTTTTATTGTTTCCTGCTTGCGAACAAACGATGTTTTTAAGAAAAATATATTTGTGGAGAATACTTTAGATAGCACCAGCAAAGGAAGCGGCACTCTCTCACTCACCCCACATTTGTAGAACCTACTTTGTTTAGTCTTATTTGCATTTTAATTGACGGCTGACGCTCATGCGCTCGCAAGTCAGTCAACCGTGCATTTATTTTAACACTAAGCTTGATCTTTCGCATCATGGCTAACATGTCGCTTCTTCCTCTTTCTGCCTTTATCTAAGGCACAAGACCTTGTTTTGGAAACAGGAAAAGATGGATGTTTTCTCATAAATTAGAAATATAATACCAGTTCAAATAAATATTGGAAGCTTCCTTCCGAGAGTTGAGTATTGATCGGAATAACGTCTGCGAGAGAAATTCGTAATAAATTCGGTATTAATACACATCACAGACATTTCTTTTTGAGTCATAATTTGATACAAACATAATAATATTTTTCGAAATGAGATGTGTGTTTCACAGTTGATATTAACGTAAAGGTAATGAAAAGATGTCGTAAAAAGGTCGTAATCTAATCTCCGGTGGATTACTAGCTAACTATATGTTTTGCTCCAATAAAAAATAAAATAATCTCAAATTAAATAAACTTACCTACCGATTTTACCAGACACCCGAAGAGAATCGAAGATCTCATTGTACGTGCGCTATTTTTGAAGTCTCATATTATAATTCGTATAATACAAGAAAATACCAAACAATTCAAAATTTGTTGAGTTGATGATAATGAGTTTGGTGAGTTGATGATGATGCATTATTCGTATACCTAAGATTGCAATGCAATGTGTGCAATCAAAAAATACCACTCTTTTAGTTGTATGTATTACACATTTTCGCCTCGTTTGTTTTAAAATTGTAGAAGTTTTAACTGTTTATACAAATTATGGGAGTTAATGTGAGCAAAGGGATAACGAACTTGTTTACTATTATGTTAATTAAATACTCTCCAAGGGATCGGCTAATGGAATTTCGGTGAATTCGGTGCGGGTGTACCTACCTACCTACACTGAAATATCAGACGTGTCTGTTAGGTATTTATACCTATAGTTACAAGTTGTAATACTGTTGTAATACATATTAATTATAAAGAGGTCTGAGAAACATTTTACTTCTACCTATAGGTATACATAAAATTAATATAGGTTTCAACAGCTCCTATTTGAAGTTTACTGTGTCAGCGAGGCGATATTTGGCATTATTGTTGGCATATGTAAAGTTTGACAAAAAAAAATAGGACCTTATTTAGGAAAATTATGAACCTTAACATAGACTAGAAGTCCTGAGGGATCTACTAAAAACCCAAATCATTATTTTAGTACTTTTATCTTTAATTATTTCCTCGGTTTCAAATTCAATAACAACTTCGTAATTGAAATGCACAACAGTTGGATCTTTCCAATTTGTGTGCTCAATAATAGAAGAGAAAATGTTCATCTTTCGCTTAAGGAGATATAATTCAATTAAGGACCTTCGGAGCTCGTTTGCATGAGTTTGCATTTTTAAACAAAATCGAGACGGGTTTTGAGAGAATTTTGACAAGTTGTCCTGCAGTGAAATCCCCTCGGGGGCTAATGAAAAAGGCAATGAACTGGGGGTCGTTCGTAACTACTGGTAGATAATTCGTTATTGTACCACTTTTTGTACAAACGTAGTACTCATTTAGGCAGGCAAGCGCCCGCGGCATTGCGTCTCGATAAACGTTTTATCGCGCCTGCTAACTCGTTCGTTCGCGCGCAAAAAGAGCTAAGGCGCGAAATCGCTTTATCGCGCCGCCATGCCGCGGGCGCAGATGAGATATAAACCATCCCGATCAAACACCTATACAGTGATTTCTGGCCGCTTATTTGCTACCGTCTTCTGTACTGGTAAGAGATTAATTGTTTTTGAAATATGATTCAGAAGTGTTATAATATTAAAACATTCTTTGCCGATGGTACTAAGAGTCGTCTATAAACGATTTTTGACAGATTTTTATGAAAAAACCGGTTAATAAAAATCTTAATTATCAAGTTTCGATCATTTCAGTTCAACTGAACTGTTGAAGTTATGATGCTGTAACAGGTTGGGACGAACGGACCTGGAAGCTTTTAAGGGTTCCTTGTTAGACTACGGAACCATAAAAACCACGTAGAGGGTTGCTGTCGCTTCCACCATGGCGCCGCCCCGCCGTCCATTAGTAAGAATCCTAATAAAAAATAAATTTTGTTTTCCCCAAACTAAGGAAAATCAACTTTTCCGCAATTTTAGGCATTGTTCGTGCTACACAACAAGAATTTGAGCTGTTACAAATGATGACGCTTTGACGAAGCGGCAGACGTCAGCCCGTCATTTGTGACGCAAGGAGTTGTGTGAAACTGCACGTAGAAGCACTCACGGTGACGGATTGACGCACCGTGTGTGCTTCTACGTGCGGTTTCATACAACTCTTTGTTTCACAAATGACGGACTGACGTCTGCCGCTCCGTCAATGCGGCATCGTGTGTGATCCCATTTTCCCTCATTACGTTAATTCATATAAAACGTCTACGGCTTAGAGCACATTATTTCAACCTCAAATTACGTCTTTTATTACCTACAACCAAAGTTTGAATTCCGGCCAAGTGCGTGTCGGACCACACATTGTTAATTCCGTAGAAATTTATGCCCGTCGGCGTCGGATAATTTTGCGGAACTGGGCGATCTAATGATCCCTTAGGGTTGAACTACACCAGGCAGCACAGCATCGCATTTTTCCGTCGCTCCATCCTTTTCTGCCACTCAGGTATGTCATTTGTGGACAGCGGCGTGCTGTTCCGTGCTGTTCCGTTCCGTCTATTTTATATGCTTTAGCAAATGACGTTCCTGAGTGACAGAAAATGATGGAGCGACGGAAAAATGCGATGCTGTGCTACGTGGTGTGGTTCAACCCTTATCGGACTACAGATCTACAAAAATTAACCACAATAGTGAAAATAAAATAATGAGAACAAGAACGGAAGCAGATGAAGTATTTTCATTGAACAAAGCGGATTAAGTATTGTTAGGATGAGTTCTCTTGGTATAACCTTTGTGAATTTATTTTTTATATTCATTATCTCTGGAGGCATCGACTTTGAGTGAACAAAAGAAGTTTTTGTTTCTAAATGGCTGCCGGGCTATAAATTTTTGCTTAATTGCGAGCTTTTATAATTTATAAAATTAATAGATAATGTAGGACGATTTGAGTAAATACTTGTTCGTATCATTAAAATTGTTTGGTCACAGGGTGACATGTTTTTTTTTTGACATTGTCACACACACCAGAAACTAGCCTGGACTTCTATTACGATGACTAGACAACGATATAGAATACATTATAGATCTATAATGTATTCTATATCGTTGTCTAGTCATCGTAATAGAAGTCCAGGCTAGTTTGTATCTATACAAACATCCATGACTCGGGTACAAATATTCATATTCATCATACAAATACTTGTCCCTTACGGAATTCGAACCCGCGACCCTCGGCGTAGCAGGCAGGTTCACTACAGACTGTGCTATCGGGCCCCAAACTTCTATCAAAGTACAATGAATGGATGGGGACAAAGCTTTTAGTTAAAGCATACTACAAAGTATACGCCGATTTCTGTCATTTCGTTACGAATTTGAAATAAGTTACCAATAGGTGACGTTTCGTTAAAATAAAAGCAATATTAACTAGCTATAGTATTAACTAAGTTTTAACTTATTTTTCTCGTTTGAATCGTTCCATTAGTTTTACTTTGATAGATGGCTAGAAAATTAGCAATATTTCTTCTTTCTCGTGTGAAGGTGGTCACACTTTGTCTCTCCAATACTTGGCCACCTCTATTCCTCGAGGGGAAATCTATTTTATTTCTAGGGGCTTCTCCAACAAAACACTATACTTACCTAATTGCCACCACCAATAACCCTATGCCCTGTAGAAAGACAAACGTAACAATGATGATAATCATCGCAATGCTTCATCATATCCAGGTCAAAGAAGCCATGAAAAAAACCTAGTTCCATTATAAAACTGGCACAAAATTTCCATAAAGCCATTTTTCATTTAGATTGAGTAGTAATCAAAACAATCGCGAGATCTAAATGGCTGCGATAGTAAAATGGCAGCGCAATGTCCAGCGAGCGATGCTCGAAGCCAGTTTCGAATGCAAAATTCTATATTTGAAATTCAAAATAGACGTTGCAGCTCTTGGATACGGAACTCGCAGAATACCTCCCATGATTCTTTAGTCAAATAAAATAAGTTGAACGTCGCTGCGACATCTGAATACCAATTCTGTTTGACTAGTTAAGTCATATCTGTGTCTGATTAACATTTTGTGATCTTATCCTTTTGGGAATGTAGCTGAAGGGTAAACGTGTGCTATATCTATACATACGAATGGTTGTATTTCCTTACAAATTAGGGTTAAGTCAGGGTCACAATGAATTCGTTTGATAATTAACAGAATCCCCTAGACTAGCCGGCTACTTATTCAATAGAAAAGTATAATACCGTAAGCTGTGGCATATTTCTTAATGCAAGTCAGCGAATAGTTCGAGCTCATGACAGGGATAGCGAGCTCGTCGAGCATATTGGCCGCGTCAAGCTTGCCTGGCTTACAACAAACATACCGATCTCAGCAGCAGCGTGCAGCAAGTCAGCGAGCGGCTCGTGGTAGGCTATAGCGAGCCGCTCGTCAAGCAGCCTGGCCGCGTCGAGCTCGCCTGGCTTACAACAAACTTACCGATCTCGGCAGCAGCATGCAGCAAGTCAGCGAGCAGCTCGGGCTCGTGGCAGGCTATAGCGAGCCGCTCGTCGTGCAGCCTGGCCGCGTCGAGCTCGCCTGGCGCCGCTTCCCTCAGCTGAAGTGCTACTGAACCCTCGCCGCCGACCGCAGCGCTGTACATAAGCACGGCGCGCGGCGAGAACCGGGGCAAGGGCAGACGTGATGTTTGCACCTGGGGACAAAGAGGTTGGGATTGTAGTTGCTTGAATCAATCAATCAAATATACTGAGAAATTACTGGATAGTATAATGTCCATGTGTCAGATCAAAAGGTGGGATGTTTACTGGCTGATTTAAATTGATTCCTCTGATGACTTCTTTGATGTTTTTGGTGTGCAGACCTAAATTGATTATTTTTATACTTATTATGGTAAAATTTAGGACTGAATTTCTAGAAACATCAGCATCATTTCCTTGATGTTTTTCAACGACAATACAGATTTACAAATCGTACATAAGTCATTAAAACTCATTGTTATGAATCAGATTTACCTAGATTCTAGGATCGGCAGTCAGCACTTTTTATCCTTATCGAAATGAAAAAATAAGCACACAGTAAAAATCGCAGTCATCTATCATTATTATTCATTATGCGCAAATGTATCTTTTGGTTCAAGGCGCATTAATATACCTTAATAGGTATATATTAATGGTGTGTTGTATGGTATTTATGGTTAATTAATGGTAATCCTAAAGATATCGACTCATGACCGTATTCAATTTCAGGTTGCACAGTGTGGTGTATGGGACACAGGTATGTATGTATCTTTTCCAATGCAATAAGTATATTATCCGTTTGTCCGTGTGGTGTTGGCTAAGAGTATCACCATCCCATTTCCTCCCGTTTTTTTTTCTTAGCCTGTTTCATCCCACTGCTGGGCAAAGGCCTCCCCCCTTATCCTCCACGCATCCCTGTCCTGAGCCAGTTCCACCCACTTTTCGTCGAAGGCATCCAGGTCGTCTCTCCATCTCTTTCGGGGTCGACCCTGACGGCGATGTCCATTCTCCGGGATCCAAGGTGTTAAGACTTTGGCCCATCTTTCCGTATGCAATCGACAGATATGGCCGGCCCAATCCCATTTCAACTTGGCGGTTTTCTCACCGACATCGGCTATTTCCTCCCGTGGGTGTGGTAAAAGGCGACTAAGGGATGTACCGGAGGATGGGCAGCAGCGTTCTTTGAGTACACACATTCAATCCAACTGCGATCGCCAACCCGCCTGCCAAGCGTGGCGATTATGGCAAATCCCCCCATTTTTGGGGAGGCCTATGTCCAGCCAGTGGACGTTCATCGGCTGATATGATGATGATGAAGTATATCCAGACAGCAATGCTATTTGTTTGTTAGATCAATACCTAACAATGTTATCAATTTACGATATAATCTAACAAACAAATACAATTCTACCGTGAACTGGCTACGATGCAATTTTCAATAACAATTGTTTACAATATACAGAACCTAGTAACAGAGATTCCGCTTAGAGCGTTTATAGATAATTCTGGGTAATACTAATATCATTACCCTCCTTCTGACGTAGTCGGGTAATAAACATTCCTTTTCAACAAAAAATAAATTGATGCAACGTTCAATAGCACGGACCCTAAATTCAATTACCGGTCAATTATTTTGGCACAGAATCGATCGCAGAGCGAGCTCTATCAAAACTGTATCATTCATAATATAAAAGACATAAAGGGTAGGCTATTACAGCCTGTCACTTGCAGGCACGCTTGTATAGTGATGGGTGCCGACATATTCGGCAAATAGGTACGAGTTTACCTACATCAGGTAGTTTGCTATTAAATTGGTACTGCCTCCGTGAAAATTTCAAGAATTGTTGTTATTAACATACATAAAACATACTGTACATACATAAACACAAACTGATGTTAGTAATAACTCTTATGGGTGGCCAGAAAGATAGCTACAATGAGCAAAACAAAATCAAATCGTGAAAAAGAATCTACTATCCCGTACTGGTCGAGTAAGATTGTAGTTTTCTATGGAACAGGTGATTTTTATTAGCTATTTCTACGTTGTTGGTCCCATAGGAAAACTTGTTTAATTTAATGGTCAGGGGTGCGATTTTTGAATTTCACCGATGAGTTTAAACGGTTTTTGAATCACACAAAAGCCACTTCAATACAATACGAGTGGGAATGGGCAATCTTACTCATGGGTATAAGAATTTAGTCACCGGTAAGATTCAAAAATGCGAACTTCGGGATATTATCGGTGTATATCGGCCATTTTACTCAGCCGGTGATATTAATAAATGCACTCCTGATCATCTCTTTAAAAACCGTCAGCATGTTAAGAATACAGTACACATGTATGTATCAATCGAGAGTCGCGTGGCTAAGGGGTTCCCGAGTGGACGTGTTCGGCTTGCGGTTTAATTGGCCACGTGGCTCCGCCGTTTTATGGCGGTTTCGAATGTGTGTTTTTGTTTAAAAACGGGGCTTTGAGATCGCCATATCCTAGTACCGTACAATATCTAATATATATATCTTCAACACTAGACACTGGCGAAATCTAACAAGGAAACGCCATTAAATAAAAATAGAATAAAATAGTATGTACCAATCTTTGGTATGTACAGCTAACAACCTCAGCCAAAGTCTGATTACATAGCCTCCCTTCATACATCACTTACTCAACTCGCGAGTAACTATTTGCTCGTAATTATCTCCCCGGTATTGTCGGAGACAACGACGTAGATTATAATGCGATTAAACGCCGCCACCGCTCGCTGATGGAATATCGCTAAGTAACACTAACGATGCTGATGTGGTTTTTGGTATAATGTTGTATTGATCAAAGAGCTATCAAAAGCAGATAGAGGAAGGATGGGTATAGATGTTTGATGACGTTTAACTTAATCGGTATGTGTAGCTGTGTGTGAAAGTTTGTAACATAATAATTATTTAGTGTGTGTAGTTGTATTATTATCTTGCCAGTGAAGGTGGTGAAAACAATAGAATTGAAACCGCCTAAAAAAAACTAACAATTTAAAAAATAATATTGCAGCCGATGACTTCTTCGTTCGCATAATAAGAACATCACTCAGAAAAAAATATTGTCGGGCATAACAAAGTAGCATAAACGCCACACAACCTACAAAGGTGAGTTGCTAACATAAAAAAGCGTTTTTATTGTCTTAGTTCTATTGTGAATCGAATCACATACAATGTTTAACTTTGTAAAATTACAACATTTAAATTGTTAAAGATGGAATACCAACATTGTTGTTAGAACTGTAAAAACATTGTCCTTTTAGCAATAAATTATTCTGTTTGTTGACAATAGGTTTGCCCTATCGACAAATAACTTTTTGCCATTCCAATAATCTTGCGTTGTCTGTACAGCAAGTTGCTTTGTTATTACGGCTAAATTACTTTGATTTTCTAACAACGTTGCCGTCTGGGGCGAGTGGCAGAAATCAAGCAAGCACATAGCTTACGATGCAACAAAGTGAAGGTACGCTTATCTCGGTACCTACACGCCCGAGTGACGGAGGCCTAGCAAGACCTAAACAGAGCACTTACCTAGCACAAGTGAAGGAAAAGGTTGATGTCGTGGAAATCAAGACACTAATAGAAATGAGATTGGACTGGCGAATACTCCAATGTCAAGTTAAGGCTTCCGCACATTGCAGCGATAATATCGAGCGATATTATCGAGCGATATTATCGACAGCGATATCGCGACACCTTAGACACTGAAGCGATTCAGAGATTCACGTCACGCATGCGTACACTACTGAATGTAGTAGAAAGAGATTGCGTCAGGTTGCGATAATATCGCGGCAGTGTGTGGGATCGAGCGCGTCCCCATACAAAATGTACTGAGAACAATTATCGCAAAATCGCAGCGATATTATCGCTTGATAATATCGCGGCAGTGTGTAGGATCGAGCGCGTCCCCATACAAAATGTACTGAGAACAATTATCGTTAAATCGCAGCGATAATATCGCTGCAATGAGCGGAGGCCTTTATGATGATGATGTGAAGGTGGCTTGTAAATCTTTTGATTATCTTCACTATGAAAAATGTGCAAGCGTATTGCCTGCATAGTGGTGGAACTATTCGCACCAACATCCCACCGAAAGTATAACTTATGGTCATGTTACATATACCTCTAGTGTCGCAGATTATAATGCTATTAGCACCGCGTTCGTTAAGCTTTAATGACATAATGTACCTCGGCCGCCTTTTGTGCAATAATAATATCGATGTCACAATGGAATATTTTGAAAGCAGTATGAACGCGGATGAAGCAAAAACCAAAGAGGCGAACAGTCTCTATATTGACTTAGGGCAAGGATGATTCTTGCTGAGGTAAATAGGTAGCTAACGGTTTTTTACACAAGAATTTGTAAGCAATAAAGTGGGGAAACTTTCTTGTACTGACTTAGCTTGGTGACTGTGATAGTGACTAAGGGCTTAAAGGGTGCTTCTTACTGAGGTAGATTAGTAGGTTTTTTACACAATATCTTTGTAAGCAATAAAGATCACTTTGTAAGGGAATCAAAAAATTTCGTAATTTTAATTGCAGAAATAGTGATTCGTTCGTTAGATGGTTCGTTTAATAAGAAGAACCCTGTTTATACCTATAAATTAGTATGTGAATAAATGATGAAGACACGTTTGAGCTTAACACGTAAGACACCGTTGAAACTTAGATCAAAATAATTTGAATGGATAGGCCACGCGAACATTTCAAACCAGAAAAATGAGGCAAAACAAATGAAAGGTTTACTTCAAATTTGTATGCAAGTGCCCTAAATTTGACAGATAATGGCGCTAGTTTGTATGTACAAAGTGCACCAGTAGTGTGCTTCAACTTACCGCGCTTTAGGCCTATCCATTAATTTTATTTTGATCGAAGCGTTTAAACATGAGGATGAGATCTCGTGAAACAAATATTAGAGGCAATTATATAGAAGCTGTAATTATTGTACTTATTAGTAAGATCTGATACATTCACCACCGATACAGGTGTGCGGTTTTGCATTCGAAATTATGTTCGAAGCTAGTATATTTTATTTGTAGCTTGGGCTTTTCATACTTAGAGAAAGAAATAAATCATACAAAAAGCACGCCTTCATTTTCGATACTAAAACAGTGGCAAAGTTCTAGTAATTAATAAATAGTGCGAGAAATTATGAATAAATATTTTATCTATTCTTCCTATACCTAATTTGATGTACACTCTTAAATCCGGCGTCTCCCTTTGTTTGGCACCCAGATATAAAGTTTGAGTCCTTTTATATTACCGCCAAAATTTTGCTCTTAATCATCCAACTGTGCCGAAATGTTTTAAATGTGAGTACCTACATTCACAAACACTATTCAATGTTTTGTAATTGGTATCATTCAGAGTATGTACATATTATTTAGCTAGAGCTGCACGGTCGAAACAGCTTTGATAAAGTTTAATTGCGGTGGGACTGCGTGGGATTTCAATTTCAATACAATTTCTATGGAACCGTAGTTTTGATGATTGAAGCATAGGGTGAATAAAAAGGAATTTTATATGTATTTACACATACGCAACTCGCAATGGTGTTCTGGTATTGGCTGGTCCAAAAATTGACTACAAGAACCTGTAACTTTTAGGCTGACTGCAGTAGGTATTAGTAGAGAACTGTAATAGGGGCATTTACAAAGGACCAGGACGCTAATTTAAAATATCGAAGTTCAATCCTAATCCAATTACAGTTCTAATCACATTGTAATTCAACTGTGCTGAATTGCGAATTGCGCTAAACTTGACTTATTTACTATGTGACTAGCTTCGATCAAAATAAAATGAATGGATAGGCCTTAAGCGAACATTTCAAACCAGAAAAATGAGGCAAAACAAATGAAATTTTTACTTGTCACTTGTATGAAAGTGCCCTAGATTTGACAGATAATGGCGCTAGTTTGTATGTACCAAGTGCACCAGTAGTTTGCTTCAACTCACCGCGCTTTAGGCCTATCCATTCATTTTATTTTGATCGAAGGTGACTAGACCAGTACAGTTTTCTCCATACAAACGTATTCCCCTGTATTCTCCCTGGATAATAACACTAGAGCAAATATTTTTTTTAAATACAATCTTTGTCACCTCTGCCATGTTCCTATGTTTTTCTTTTTTGCATTAATTAATCACTGTAAGAACTAGTGACCTTCGAAAATTACCAATTTTACCGCCCGTTTTCAGACATCCAGTAAACAAATTTGACGAATACAAACAAAAAAAGCAAAACGTACGGACATAGCCAAAGTCTTTTTCATATTATTTTTGAAATAATTATTAAAATCGGTTTAGTTTTGGAGGAGAAAACAGGGGAATACGAAATGCAGATTTCGTCGATTTTTTGTATACAAAATCGGTCCGAGCTACAGTTGTCTCTTACGCTTTCTAGTCAGCGGGGTGTATGGGTGGGGCGGATCTGATAAATACGTATACAGTCGGAAAAGTGACCTATTCTCCAAATTAGGATTTCAGCCCGCCTATTCTCTTAACGTCTGAGCGATCTGTCAAAACGGCAATAACTGCTGTTAAATGATTAGAGCGATAACGAATGTGTCAAAAGTTGTGGTTCGCACGTGGTCCAATCACGGTTTAGTTGAGATTTGTTTAGCGCGATTGCTCTCCAGCGATGGTTGAAGTGACACAGGAAATAATAATACACTTTTAGGCTCATACACGTACATAAACTCACGACGTAATCCCTTTCGGGGTGTTCAGAAATATTGCTACAACTACCAACTAGTTGTAGCAATTTAAGTTTCATGATGGAAAGAAATGTCAAGGAACTTTTACTCAATTCTCATTAATATGACAGTGCCTGACAGCGGCAGGATGGGCAGCGACTGGTGGTTTGGCAGTCAATTGTATGGTAGCTAGACGGCAAAAATATTGAGTATCGATCGGCATCCTCGGGTGGTTTTGAGCGGCCGGGCGCCGATGCTCAATTTTCTTGAGCTCCTCATACGATACTATATAGGTTATTTTAACAATGTAAATAAAGTTTAAAATGTTGCGCTGCTGAAACTGCGCTCCCAACCGCTTTCACTTTGGTGTGAATTGAGTTGTAGTTATGGCAAGGATCAATTTTAGTACTTTTAAGTGCTAATAGTGTAAAAGTAAGAGTTAAATTAACATTCCTAATTGGTCTGAGTTTCTAGCTATTCGATCGAATAGTGAATATCAGGACAAGCCTGTACCGATTTCCTTTAAACTTAGTTAAGCAATCAAAAAAACGATGTCACGATGTAACAGAGAAAACTACACAAAGTGACTTACACCCGTATTCTTAGTTGTTTCCTTGAGGCTTCCTCACTCGAGTCGAGGAAGTTTTTCACATTTTTGTCATACAAATTACTTCAAAGATGTCCTCCACTCGAGTGAGGAAATGTCAAGAAAACAACTAAGAATTTAGGGTTTAAGACTTGAACATTTAACCCCTTTTATTATTTTTCATAATATTATGAACGTACGATGCTCTCATGACGAAGAAAAACATCGTGTAATAAAACCTGCATATAAACTGAAGAAGAAATTCGCATTGGGCACGGGTTTTCTTGAGGGCAGGCCTGTGCCCTGCATTGGGACGTATATAGGCTGATGATGATGCATCGAAATGTTTGCAATAGTAATCATCCATACATGGGCCAGAACCCACAGATATGATTTTAATACATTTTTCATTGCCAAACTGTTTGAAAATTTATGTGCGAATCGAGTGCATATAATTTAGAGCAGCCTGTATAATTCAATCGTTATGCAGTAGTTTGGCAAGTACTTATGGCTTTGGCAAGCGGGCAGCGTTGATTGAGTATATACATAACTATGATGCAGTATGGATATACATAGCTTGTCCAATTTACTGACCAAATGGCTCGTGTGGAATCGTTTTTGCTTGATTTTCATGCTGCTATTAATTTTTAGGGTTCCGTACCCAAAGGGTGAAAACGGGACCCTATTACTTGCCTACGTTGTCCGTCCGTCCGTCCGTCCGTCTGTCCGTCCTACCTATTTAGGGCTGTAACTTTTGAACCGTAATAGCTAGATAGTAGAAAATTTCACAGAATATGCATCATTACGGCGGAATTAGTAACAAATAATAAAAATGACAAAAAGTTAAAAATTAAGGTGGGTTCTCAACAAGAAACTAGTTTTTATCGACGTTTTTTCTTCTCGCTCTATTGTAAAAACGGTAGTACATACAAGCGTCAAACTTGGTGTGATTATAGAGCGAACTCTACTCTAAAGTATTACAAAAAATAATAAAAACCGGGCAAGTGTGAGTCGGTATTGCGCTAAGGGTCCCGGAGAAAAAAGTTTTTTGTAACTTAATATGTTGTGTTGTGTGGTGTTGTGGTACGGAACCCTCCGTGCGCGAGTAGCCCGACTCACACTTGACTGGTTTTATTTTTTTTACCATTAGACTGGCATTGGCGCTCGAACTTCGGTATCGGACCAAAGTTAAGCAACGTCAGTTCCGGTCAGTCTTTGGATGGGTGACCATTTAGTGTCGTATTTTTGTATTCAACAGTACTTTACTAAATTAAGAGCTGGAGAGCGATTTTTGAATCTCATTCGGTGAGCTCAGCAGTTGAAAATGTCGAAATTACTATGGAGATATGCATCTTTCTACTGCTGATTTGACTTTCAAAAATCATACTTCAGGAGTGCAATTTTTTAAAGACAAATCAGCTATAGAAAGATGCATATTATCTCCATACTAACTTTGACATTTTCAACTGCTGAGCTCAGCGAATGAGATTCAAAAATCGCACTTCTGATCTGAACAAAGGGAAAAAAATTCCCGTTGGTCAGACTAGTCAACCGTCAGACCAGACCAACGGTAAACACTCTGGTATTTCATCTCGAGCGTCTCGTGCTTCGGAAGGTACATTAACCTATTGGTCCCGGATATTTCCGTCTTATGGCGGTGTAAATATTCGTTAAGCCAGGTCAGAAGCTTATTGGCGGCTTGAAAATTCTCTGGCAGCAAGTTGACCACTAACTTGCCTCCACCAACACGCACTGGGTCCGGTGGAGTATGGCCCACTCTCTCTCACTATTATTCGTGATAGGAGGCCTTTACCCTGCAGTGGGATCGTACAGGCTATAACTTCCTTTTTTTACCATAAGACTGATCATAGATCGAGAGACAAGTCCGTTCGGATTTGAACCCGGACCTCTAGATTTAGTTTCCATACCTCTCTTTAACGCGCCACCGACGCTCTCGCTTTGTAAGTTAACATTCGCATCGCATCATAGCATATCCTCACGACTATATTCCCCGAGGGGGTAGTCAGAGATATTCTGAAACCTCAGAACATCCACGTTTCACCAGTAGTACCGAAACTCTGTCCTGTGTGACGGAGGTTGAGCCCGTCGCCACTTGTAATGGACAGTGGGTACAATACATGCCTCGAAATTGAAGCATGCAGGTTTCCTCACGATGTTTACCGTCACCGAAAAGCCAGTGG
The DNA here is from genome assembly GCA_963693445.1 of Agonopterix heracliana. Classification (NCBI taxonomy): domain Eukaryota; kingdom Metazoa; phylum Arthropoda; class Insecta; order Lepidoptera; family Depressariidae; genus Agonopterix; species Agonopterix heracliana. The sequence goes on from OY856326.1 coordinate 6,002,196, forward strand.
TGTTATAAATCGTACATAAATTCCGAAAAACTCATTGGTACGACTCGGCCTGGACGGGGATCGAACCATCGCCTCCTGCACGGCAGGCAAGGTTTCTCGCCACTGGACCACCAAGGCTTTTTATTAACATTCGCAATAGTTGAAATATCATATGGGTTTATCATTCGTTTACTTACTGTTTCTTGACTGTTTATAGTTAAAGGCTCACTCGGAATGTTCTCAGTGAGGACGCTCCTTGAGAGTTTATGTCATGTATGTGTAGGTATGTAGGTATAATTTTTACCACGCCGCTGCGCGAGTGGCAATCTGTTATTTTATGACTCTTAAGGGCGCTGCATTTTCGTTTTATTTTAAAAGATTGGTTATGTGATATTTGAATTCTCAACATAGGTATTTATTTAAACACTACCTACCTCTTCAGTTTTATGAGTATGATTCGTTGATTATAACGCATGGAAAACATATAATGATGATTATTTAAGAAACTTGCGTAGGTATCTATAAGTTAACAGAGTCCAACCCCATAATTATATTTGATTCCATTCAAAAATAATATCACATCATCTTTGACGAGTTTTTTGACCCTGTTTCGAAAGTGTTCTGTTGTGAAGAAGTAGCGGCCAGAAAACAGAAACCCTCATCAGAAAAAAACACATCTCAAAACAAAATACTTATTCAAAGTACCTACACATTACATACATTAAGTGCGTTCACACACGATGACGCACTGACGGAGCAGCAAACGTCAGTCCGTCATTTGTGAAGCAAGGAGTTGTATGAAACCGCACGTAGAAGCACACACGGTGTGGTTCTATGGACTGACATCAGTGCGCCATCATCGTGTGTGAACGCACTAATTCACGACCGTAATTCCTTTCAGGTGGTCAGAAACATAGCTACGACTTTCTGTTTGAAATGTCGTTTTATACAGGGTAATTTTATATCACGTAGTCTACTCATCAAACTGAACAACTTTGACTCATCATCATCATATCAGCCGATAAACGTCCACTGCTGGACACAGGCCTCCCCAGAAATGGGGGGATTTGCCATAATCGCCACGCTTGGCAGGCGGGTTGGCGATCGCAGTTGGATTGAATGTGTGTACTCAGAAGATGCTGCTGCCCATCCTCCGTTAGATCCCTTAGTCGCCTTTTACGACACCCACGGGAGGAAATGGAACAACTTTGACTATGGAGCCAAAATCGAAATCGCAAAAAAAAGCTGTCTCATACATTTGAGTCGAGTACTGCAGATTCGTATGGGACAGCAAATTTTTGTTTCGCGATTGTTCAGTTTGATGAGTAGAATACATGCTGATGTTATTCGCAGTGATATAAAATTTACCCTGTATAGCAAAGCTCACAAGTTAAGTTTCAAGATGGAACGACGTGTCAAGTGATGAGATAGAGGTATGGCTGCATAAGAAACCTATAATCCCTTAGTCGCCGTCACAAGGTACAGAATACAGAATAAATACAACATTGAATTACAAAACGTAACCTTTAGATTTATATAATGTTACTTCAGTTCAGACACCTATGATAAAATAATTAAGTAGATATTAATTTTAAAATCTTATAGTCTTGACAATAAAAAAAACATTTGAAGGTGTAAATCTGTAGAGTAAAGTGTAGTGATAATCACAGGCTTCCCGTGGCGAGCTCCCACGGGAGGCGAAACTATGGCTGGTAATGCCGGGTTGATTACGCAACGATCATCCCTTGTTGACCGGGATTATTTACCTACCTATACCTGCCCCTGTACGTGGGGACACTACTTGCGTACGTAATGTCTATTTATTTCCTATTTATAAAACGCTCGAGACAATTTTGAATCTTTCCGAAAAAAAGTTTAAAATTAAGATCTAAAAATTCCTCTGCAAAAAATCCTATTACTTACAATAAACTGGATGATAATTTCAATGAACAAAATGCATGGGTCTAAAGTGTCAATATAGTTCCAATACTGAATCATCATCATCAGCCTATCATCGTCCACTGCTGAACATAGGCCTCTCCCAAGGCGCGCCACAAAACTCTGTCCTCGGCCTTCCTCATTCAGTCGCTCCCCGCTACTTTTTTTAGGTCGTCTGTCCAGCGAGCAGCAGGGCGTCCCACACTAAGCCGACCAGTTCGCGGTCTCCACTCTAGAATACTGAATAGTATTGATTATTTAACAAAATAGATTCTATGTATAACTGTATCTATAACTAATATAGTACCTAATAGTTTTTAATACGTGCTATGTTGTAGAGTTTTTGGCCGCATCTTCTCTACAGCGGCAACACGTTCCGAAGCAGTGGCGGTAGTTCCTATTCAATTCAATACATTTATTTCGGAAAACAAGTTCCATAAATTTTTTATTAGTAAGTACATAAATGTCATCTTACACCCTATGTTAGTAAGTTACATTAAATGTCAGGATTTCAATGGAAATAACAATTCAAAAGAAAAATAATAATAATAAAATAATTTTGAATTTACAATTTAACATGAAAAATAATACTTAATTAATTAATTTGTTTATCTACCTATTATATTTAGTCATAAGTGTGGACGAATGACTGGCGATGGGACACTCGAACTTGCCTCCTATCACCTTCAGGATGACGTTGGAGCTGCCGCGGACTCTACTCATCAGTGATGCAACTTTCTTACGCACTATAGCGTGGAAGCCGTCTGTGCGCGCCTCGGCAAACATGACTGATGCACTGCAGAAACGCGGCCGCCCCAACAACATTCTGAAAGCGTTATTGTACTGGACCCGTAGAGCGCTGTAGGCCTTCTGCGTATATCTCACCCACAGGCTGCTCGTGTAGAAAGATTGACAGTACACTTTAAAGAGGGTGATCTTAACTTGTTCTGTACAACGAGCAAACCTATATTTAACAAATTATTTTGATATGACTTGACTATGAATCGTAATTTATAATAATTAGCAGATGCAATTTAGTAGTAAACAGAATATTGCTACAACTGCCTAGAGTACCGTTCAAAGCGAGTTGCAGTTTAACTACATCCAAAACTAACTTAACTTAACATTATTTATCTATATTATACTCTAGCGATAGACAAGCTCGTTCAAACAAACAACATGTCACACAAAACAACACAAAATGACAAATTGCGATCTGTCATTGCTATGGTGACGAAGAGAACTCGGGAACATCAATGCGGTGCGCCCACCGCATTCAAGTGGAACATGTTGCTTCTATGAAATTAATTCTAGAACTAATAAAGTAAAACAATTAGTCTGAAAAGCACTACACTTCTCTGCCTAAATAACCCTAAAGTGGTACTACAGTTGCTAAATGTCAGGAATTATTTAGGCTTCCAATGATATCACCACTATTGTTGCCCATCTTCCCGTCCCCAGAGCACAGTCGACTGCTGATTAAGCCGCAATTATCGTCCGTTGTCCCGTAAATAAACAGAGATGTCCGCATTGCACCGAATAGGACATTTGTCCCGATTTCGGACTGCAAAATGCTAGTTTAGGCTTTAAACAGATAACGATTCAGGCCAGATGAGCGTTATTTTAAGGGTATGTCATGTGTATTTTAATTATAAACGAAATTAACCTTAATTTCCCTTTATTATAAAAACCCAGAAATCTGTTCAAAGAAAATAATTACGCCCCTCATTTCGTGAATCAGGTCAAGCACGCACACTAATCTCTCTCGTGTTATCCCAGATACGCACATTCATGCGATGATTATAGAAGACTCAGCTCATTTGTTCATATAACGTGAAGGCATGATATTAGAGAATCGCGTGGGTGATTAAGCCCGTGTATTGTGTGAAAATTGCTCGCTACTCTGTCTGTGGCAACAATGCGTGCGTTTACCCTACCTGATATGACGTTTTTGTTCATCCCTACGATTCGATATCTGTTTTGGTGTTTGCAGACTATTGATAATTATGTTAGTTATGTTTGTTGGATTAGTCGTTCATTTATCATTTAGTGAATGAAATAATTCGGGAAAATTAAAGCAATGTTACGATTTTTCCCGCGAGTTTCTTTTACAGTATTTTGGGTGTATGTAAAAAATGAAAGGTCAGTCACTATCACTTTGGAAAATGTCATTTGGTTATGAAATTCAATATTTTTAACTAAAAGCCTCAACGGTAGGTAAGTATATATAGTATCAAAGTGTCTGAACACCCAGAAAAGAATTTCGATCGTGAAATTATGTATGTAAATAAAATATCTCAAGCTATTCCTAAATAAGGTTTTCAAGACTTTCGAATCATGTTTAAAAGAAGACAACCTTGACAAAGAAAGCTGTGACCAATTTGCACACGTAATGAACATAAAAAATTCTTTGTTTCTTTTTTAAGGCATTAACGATAATTCGCTTTTATGTTCAAGTCAGCCGATCAACGAGGCGAGAAAAAAGAACTTTTGAAATTCGTTCGAGGGCATAAAAAATACACGTATATATTTTTTATGGGCAGTAAACGGGGACCGGGAAATTGTTAGCGTTTCTGTCCGTGACAAGGTTTATCCTCACGCTATGTGGTAGACGGGCTCAATAGTTGCATGACGAATACTACTGTATAGTTTTTTTGGCCAAAAAATTACTCGTTACATTCATTTCTGCTACGCAAGGTTTTTGTGTGAAACGCTCGCGTAATTGACTGTTGGAAATTTGTGAAGAGTCAACGGTTATATGGCTTCTCGTAAGGATCTCAATACTTTGTTTCTATTTTTAGAATATGATAAAGTGAACGTAAGAATACCGTAAAGTTTTGTCCTATTCGGTAAATACTTAGCTTTAAAGTTAGACCTTTGGCAATGCTGAAATTTTGCGAAAGCTGTTATATAGCTGTAGGGCTCGCATGCCACCCCCGAGAAAACGATAAAAATCGAGATGTGCCTCCATCCTTATTATTTTACGTATGCCAGAAAGAGCGCGCACGACGTTTTTCTCGTTTAAACGCTTTGTCGTGGCTGGCATGCTAGCTGTGCTGGTGAGCTTTATCAAGGGAGCGTCCGGTGGTGCGTTGCTGATATGGATACTCAAGCATGAGGGTCTGGGTTCGAATCCGCATGGATGACATGACAGCACCAACGAGGTTTTCAAACTTATACAGGGTAAATTTTATATCACTGCGGATAACTTCAGCATGTATTCTACTCATCAAACTGAACAACTTTCACTATGGAGCCAACATCGAAATCGCGAAAAAAAAATCAGCTGTCCCATACAAAACTGCAGTACCTATTCGACTCAAATGTATGGGACACTAAGATGGGACAGCTGATTTTTTTTTCCGTGATTTCGAAGTTGGCTCCATAGTGAAAGTTGTTCAGTTTGATGAGTAGAATACATGCTGAAGTTATCTGCAGTGATATAAAATTTACCCTGTATATACGTAAAACCGACCTCTCTCAAACGGTGAAGGAAAGCTTCGTGAGGAAACCTGCTTATGAAGAAGAAATTCTGATGCGTATGTTCACATGAAAATGAGCATGCTGATTATTACAATCAAATATTTAAACTGGAAGCCAAAATACAAATCAAACTACATTAATTTATGAAATACAAAACAACAAAAGAGACGAAGCATCAAATTCGGCTACTACAGTACTACAGAATATGAAACGATAAAAGCCTATTAAAATATTAGTATTATTTTTTTTTAAACAATTTACTAAAGTGTATTTAATGCAATCTCAAACGCTAAAATTCCCCGACTAAAAATGGATTGAATCGAAAATTCACAATATTATATTTCTACTCTAAAACCTGCTGTGAAAAAGCAGAACTGTATATCAGAATAATAGGGGCTTACTATATCGATTTTGTATTACCCTCGGCACAAAGTACCGCCATCTGAATTATTTGCAGAGTTCATTAGTATCGATGTTACTGGAAATTTTATTCTGCCGCGAATTATTTCAATATTCAACGTTGTAAGGGTGCGTTCATTCATTAAAACAACATTGTGATATTTTGTTCCGTTAATCGAGTATACAAGGTGTTACAAAGTACAAATAAACATTTATGAGGGTTGTTTAGACTATCAAACTGAACAGCTTTCACTATGGGACCAATATCAAAACCGCGAAAAAAATGTTTGATGTTCCATACTCTACAAATCTACTAGAGCTAAAATATGTATGGGATATCAGTTTTCTTTGTGATGTCGATGTTGGTCCTATAGTGAAAGTTGTTCAGTTTGATGGTCTAAACAATCTCCTTAAGAGTTTTAAATATTTATTTTGACTTATGTAACATCCGTATAAATGCTTCAAAACGAAGGTGTTCAATCAGTGCGTCCTGCCAGTTATGACTTATGGTGAGGAAACGTGGACCTTGATGATAGGACTAATTCATCAATTCAAAGTCGCTCAGCGAAGCGAGCTATAGAGAGAGCTACGCTCTTTGTTTCTCAGAGAGATCTCATTAGGAATGAGGCGATACGACAGAGAACTAAAATTAGCGGCCCGACAGCACAGTCTGTAGTGAACCTGCCTGCTGTGCCGGGGGTCGCGGGTTCGAATCCCGTAAGGGACAAATATTTGTATGACGAATATGAATATTTGTACCCGAGTCATGGATGTTTGTATCTATATATGTATTCTATATCGTTGTCTAGTTATCATAATACAAGTCCAGGCTAGATTCTGGAACTTTAAATGTGACTAGATAATTTGTGTGACACTGTCCAAGATATTTATTTATTTATTAGCTGACATAGCTCAGAAAATTACCAAGCTATAGTGTCAATGGGCTGGACATATTTGCCGTAGAACTGATAACCGATGGGGAGTGACAATTCTAGAGTGGAGACCACGAACTGGTAGGCGTGGGAGTCCCTGGGGCCCGCTGGACCGAGGGCCTAAAAGATACCTAGTGGGGTGCGACTACGTTCGCACCTTTACGAAAAAGTTTGTATAGAAACAGCCTGCTAGATAATGAACTCATACCGCGGAATGATTCTGTCGGATTGTTTTAATGTTTACATTGTTGTTTCAACTATTTGTTTAACATTTACCTATAGGTGAGCGTTATCGGAAAACCTATCGGAAAATTAATTTGTTTTCATATTTTCTGTAAATGAACGTTCGCTTCAGTTGCACGTGGATGCTAATTGGTATGACAGCTTTTGTTTCTGTATAATTTTGAAGTACATAAATTATATCGTTTTCCATTTGCATGTAGATGTCTACATTATAGTAACTACATAGTAGAATAATAATATGTTAACAGTTTCATTATCGTTTACCGAACAGTTCGGGGATATTTTGTTTTGTTATAAATTTAAAAAAAAACTCGCTATATATGAAAATGTTCCACTCAATGTGATTTGTCCCAATTATAATTATGTCGAAAGGTACGGTAGAGATATAGTACTTTTTTAATTTATAATTAATGGACTTCTTGCTTGTGCGTTAGCCCCGCCTTTCCGCCAATATCAAGTGGGTTTGAGGTAGTATCTATCCAATATCCAATCACGAGGATTTTTTTGTAGTAAGAACAACTGAGAAGGATTGTGGAGCCTCGTGGCAGGCTGAAACGCAAACCGCGCGAACACCACGCGAGAGAAAAGTGTTCGGGGCAAACCCTGCAACGTGACTCGATATAGTACTTATAATAATTTGAATGACTGTATTTTTAACATCGGTGGTTCTAAAAAAAGTTAGTTAGTTATAGCCTGTATGATTTATAATTAGCAGTTACACATGAAATAGGTGTTGAGAATTAAAGATTTAGAGATTTGCTGATAATGGAACGGGCCCGCGTGGTCGAGTATGAACAACTTCCTCTCACCATTATTCATTAAATTATCAGCAAATTTCTAAATCTTTAATTCTCAATACCTATTTCATATGTAAAGCCTGACCAGGAAAATAAAAAACCTCGCCATGTTGCGGAAAATCATTGGAACTAATTTTTGTACTTGGAACTTTTAACATTAAAGGTGACAGTCGATTGCAGCGCCCCCAATCCAGGTTTTTATATTCCTGGTCAGGCTATAACTGCTTATTATAAATCAGGAAGTGTCTGTCTTTCTAGTCTGTCTTTCTGGTTTACATTTTTAAGCACATATAGAATAGAATATACATATCTACTAGGTACATTAATGCAACATTCGCAATGAAAGGCAGAATGCTAGCCTGTGCATTAAGCTAATTATGAATCCTCGATATTATTTATAGAAGCCTTAAGCAAAAACTAGTCTACTATAAATCCATTACTTCGTAAATTAATTGCAGTCTACTAGCAAGGTACAAAATGTACAATACATGCAAGTTACAAGCGATGTAAGCAAACTTCCGCCATCGAAGGCTTTGCGTACACCGATTAATTGGGGCTTACCATATTGATTTTGTATTACAATAAGCCGTTATAGAACTTATTCATAGATATTAGAGTGCACATGCTGTTTATTTATTCAAATAGCTTTGTACGTTGAGAGGATTACGATTTCGTATTAGTTTAAGGATCTTTAGGTGGTTTTGGTGTTGGAACCGGATTTGATAGATTTTGTATCTGATGATGGCAGGTGTAGGGAAGTCGGGAACCGAGTGGTGGTCGAAATCGGGAAAGAGGGGAGTGGGTTGCGATGCATTAAGGGCTAATGACATCGTGAAAAGCTCCCCAAGGACTTGTATGCGATTGCAGAGGACACGACCGGGAAGGATGGCATAATTAGCAGGAAGCATATACCTTTCATAGGGTGACACTTGTTGATGGTGAGGAGTGTCTTGTGATGAGCAATTCACAATAATCTATACAATTATAATAAAATTCTAAACTTGGCGATGATGTACATTGAAGATATTTGCAAAAAAAATAATTGGGGGTGTTTAGGATACGTAATGGAATACATTAAGACCATTTTTAGAATTTTTGTCTGTTTGTCTGTTTGTCTGTTTGTCAGTTTGTCTGTTTGTCTGTTTGTTTGTTCGAGCATCACTTAAAAACTACTGAACCGATTTGGATGGGGTTTTCACTAAAGTTTAGGGCATGGCTTAGATTAAAATATAGGCTATGTTTCATCGCAATCGGTTTATTCAATCAAAAGTTATGAGTAATTAAAGAAAAAGTCGTGAGCCCCACTGAATTTAATTCACGCATAACTTAAAAACTACTGAGCCGATTTAGATGGCGTTTTCACAAAAATATAGGGCTTAGTTTGGATTAACGCGTAGGCTTTATTTCATTGTAATCGGTTAATTCAATCAGAAGTTATGATTATTTAAAGTCAGTGGTCTGCGCGTTTATGCATTTGCGAAGATTCAGTATGGTAAATACTAATTGCTTTTTTCAACGCTTTCTTCAGAAAGCTCAGTAGCGTAATTGGTATATGGTCAGACTTTCAAACACGGGTTGATGGTTTCGAATCTTGGTGCAGAACATTTTGTTTTTATTTTTTTAATGATAATATCACATTTTCATCAGCAAGTGCATACATAGGAGAATCTGATTTATGGATGAAGTTTGGATTAACATTAGGCTTTATTTCATCGGAATCGGTTTACACAATCAAAAGTTATAAATATTTAAAAATTTTCTTACAGAGGTTGAGTAAATGAAAGTTAGTACTCCAACTGCTCCAAGTGTACAAATTACACAAATCTAATTGTACTTATCATACTTTATGTGCCTATTCTGTGTATGTGTATTTCAAAAGACCGACGGCCTACGGCCTAGCTTTGGTGTCCTGGCAGAAAAGTAAGTGCCTCCTGTGGCACACTACATGCGTAAGCACCTTCCCCGCCAGACCTCAGTCGCACGTCGCGTACACCTGGAGCAGCTGCAGAACTTACTGCCACAAAAAAGAGAGTTCGGTACTCAGCTTTGAAGCGTCAATATCTCTTAGTTCCTGTCACCGTCAAGACCACAGGGGCATGGGGAGCCGAAGCTAATAGCTTCATTGCTGAAATTGCGCGTCGACTTTGGGAGAGGAAATGTGACCCTCTTTGGGTCGTTCCGGGCTAGGGTTGCCACTGCCAAATCGCCGTTGCCGGACAAATACGTCAAAAACCCCGGACATTTCAGTCAAATCTGAAATTATCCCCGGACAACCACGATAAATTGTATTTTGACAGTAAAATTCAGCTTTGGTCGTTATTGCACAATCTAAAATCTTCTTTTAAATTTACATCGATACGAATAGGTTGTTGAAATACGAGCTGAAACCTGACTGGAGCGAGTGTAACATGGTCTAAAAAAATTGAGCAAGCGAAGCGAGCTCGAGATTTTGCAAATACGACTAACTTGATTAAAAAACTAGGAGCGAGCACGAGATTTTCATAACATATCGAGATTTTGCAATACGACTCAATCGATTCGATATGTACGAATAAAACTAGGAGTGAGCGAAGCGAGCTTGAGATTTTGCCAAATATTATAGCGCATTTCCAGGTCATGCCAAAATCGAGGCCTTCTATGTATGAAATAAGAGCTGATGCGAGTGAAACGAACTCACGATTTTGCTACATAACAACTCGATTGTTATGCTTATGCCGAAATCGAGTTTATTTTTGTTGATGAATCAAACTTTTGTGACGACCCCGCCTGGACGCCCCCGGACGCCCGTCAAACTAGGACAAATCCGGGGAAACCCGGACGGATGGCAGCCCTATTTCGGGCTGGTCATAATGTCTTCCGAAGAACTGACGCCCAATAATTTAGACCACTAACTGGTTAGGTGTGGGACGCCATCCATCTATACATATAATAAAATTCTAAACTTGGCGATGATGTACATTGAAGATATTTGCAATAAAAATAATTGGGGGTGTTTAGGATACGTAATGGAATACATTAAGACCATTTTTAGAATTTTTGTCTGTTTGTCTGTTTGTATGAAATTTTACAGAAAGAATCTAGAAACAAATTTCTATGCTTCTATAGAGTCAGATTTTCGTTAAAATATACAGTTTCAATGTTAGGATTAATTTAAGATTTGTATGGAAATCTTTGAGGCACTGTAACTTGAAAAATAACATTTTAACGAAAATCTGACTCCATACAAGCATAGAAATTTGTTTCTAGATTGTTTCTGCAAAATTTCATTGACTTAAATTGGTTAGAATTGAAAATATCACCATAGTACGTTTGTATGGAGCGCGCTCCGAATAATATACCCTTAATAATCTACAGATTTCTAATAGTTGTTAATTTGTTGGGTTAAGGAGAAACATTGCTTTTTCGGGTTCCTATTACTCAGTCCTGATGCTGCAGGTGTACTGCCTGCATGTTCTGATTTAAAATTAGTATTTGTAAGTACTTATCAAACAATTTAGATGTAGTTTTGAGAAATGTATGGAGATTCTACTTTATGTTTTAATTTGATGGCAATGATGGCAATATAATGCGATATTTTTTTTCTTTATTTCTTTCGTTACTTTTTTTCAAAATGTCTATTTATTACTCTTTCTTTGCATTTCTTATTCTTTTTTTCTTTCTCTTAATATTATTAAGAACTTCTCTGCGCGTACGAAGTCGCGGGCACAGCTATAAATAATATAATTAAGTACAGAAAATGTCTGCACCTTCCTTTTTACAAATTAGCAGAAGAATTTATTTGAAAACACAAACTTATTTTTCTGATGATCCCTTTGTTATAAGCTGACTTAAAAAATCAGCGAATTAAGACATTTAAATATATTATGTTTGTAATTGTAAAAGCGGAAAACAAACAAGAGTGGCGAATACTCCACCGACAAGAGCGTAGCTCTTAAATAAGATGATGATGATGTTTGTAATTATGATTTTGTATTCAGATGCTCTTCCAACGCGTTGGTAGAGTCACAAAAAAATGATTTAGAAAGTTGTCAACTCAGTTGCAGAAACGTTCATTAAAGTTAATCCTCAATTAAATCTCTTGCTGCCACTTTTTGTTTTGTTGACGCAGTAAAAGAGAGAGATAGAGAGCAAGAGATTTAATGGAGGATTAACTTTAATGAGCGTTTCTGCAACAAACAATTAGTATGGCTTGACTTGTCAAGTAGTGAAAGGCTAGCTTCTCGCCCTCTAAACACTGCATTAGAAAACCCTTATCCCTCATAAACACGGCGATATATCTCGCTATGCAAAACCAATATAAGTTGGCCGCGCGTAGGGTGAATAACGTATAAGGTCGCGCGGCCAGCTTATTTTGGTTATGCGTAGCTTGATGTGTCGCCGTGTGTACGACACCCACAGGAAGAAATGGGGTGGTTCATTCTGAGTGGCTCCACATGGCTCATCATGGAACGGAGAACGTGTATGCGTTTAGTAATACAATGAAATACCAAATACCCACTGTGATATTACAATATCAATAGCAATCAATTTTGTTCCGTTGTTCAACTTCGTGGTTTGAAAGGCACAAAATGTTTGGTGGAACATGTGTAGGGGATTTATTTATTTATTTACCGATCTGCGTACGGATCACTCGAAATAGTGGGTACAAATAAAACTTGTAACGATAGAATACGTCTGGAATAAATACGATTCTCTTTGTTGTTCGTCAATTATTATTTCGTTCTTATTGAAGTACTTTGTGGTATTAACGTTGCTTGACAAAGAACGGAAAATTTTAAAGGTTTTACTATATCTTCGTAGATACTTCTTCTTATTATAGTCCTAGAGCCCACAACGGATTTGGGCCTAAACGTATAGGACAGCTGGATTCATTCTAGCTCGAAGGAACACTCCAAAGTACATCATTTAGCCTCGGTCTTACGACTCAAACAGGTCACTGAAATTTTTACAGCGTTCGGACAATCGCGAAAAAATGGGGTCTGGGCCTAAACATATAGGAATCAAACTGAATGCATTTTAAGAATAGGACTACTTAGGACAAGGACCTCTGCATATTTACTTTTTCTCAAATCAGTCACCGTTCAAAATCTGACCGGGGTTGAAAATCGAAAAAATTGGGCCTTGGGCCTAAACATAATAGGAATTGTCACTTGTATAAACGATCTAGCAAAACAATTGCTTATTACAAATTATTTCCCTTCGAATCTTATTTTTACTGGACTACAGATGATCTCGTAGAATAGATGGATTTAGAAACGGTCCTAGTTTTATACAATCCTGAAGTTTCAAACTTTTTTGGGACACGAGGCGAGGGCGTAGGTGTACACAAATCACATTCAGATTAATTGGCACTACATGTGTGGGTGTCTGTAAATTAATTTTCCACTTCGTGGGTAGATCAATGTTGTGGCGTTTTTTCACAGGTCGATGAAGTATGAGAAAAACACGCTGTAACCGTTAATGTAATGTTAATAATATATATTTCTCCCCTCCGGACGGAAAGCGTCAATTTTTCGCCTCCGTGTCGAGGAGAAAAGTAGTACACCTACTAACCTCGGACAATAAATAAGAAAGCCTGAGATCACAACAATTACATGAGATCTGAGACCTTTCTTACTTTCCTGCCCTCGGTGTGTAATCTACTATATATATGAAATAAATAGTAAGTGCAACGTAATATAAGTATTCCGATATCATAAATTATAACAATATACCCTTTGATTTATTATAATATGTCAAGATAGAGCCTCACGCTTCTAACGTACTAAAATAAACGGGCCAACTTTCTTATGTTGGTGTGCGTGAGGCGTTATACAACATATCTCTGTGTGCGTACATAGTGATAGGGTTTATCACCTTAGACTCGGGTGATATTTATTTCAACGTGTTCGTAGCTTTGTCTAAGGGTATACAAGGTGTTACAAAACTACAAATAAACATTTAAGGGGGTGGTGTAGACCATCAAACTGAACAACTTTCACTATGGGACCAATATCGAAATCGCGAAAAAAAAAATTTATGTTCTATACTCTACAAATCGACTAGAGCTAAAAAATGTATGGGATTTAAAATTATTTTTTTCGCGATTTCGATGTTGGTCCCATAGAGAAAGTTGTTCAGTTTGACGGTCTAAACAACCCCCTTATGAGTTTTAAAAATTTATTGTTACTTATGAAACACCTTGTATATTACTTAGCGAAGCATAATACCAACAAACAATACACAAATATAACTTACATCAAGCAACAAACAGTCAATCTATTTCTTTAAAACAGACACAAAGTCACGTACCCCTTGATTTTACTACAAGCTCGCTTCGAGCGTACGATTTTGGTACCTAACCTAAACGTTTCGGAAGCTTCAATATATCTGGACCGGACTCCAGCAAAACACTGCCCGAACGGATTGTAACATTCCAATTATACAAAATTAATTTCATTTGCTGTCTTCAACAGAATTTTTTTTACGAGTTTTCAAAGCGACACCAACGCTCTAAAGCGCTTTATTGCGGCACCGCTTGGACACGGGTAATGGTCTAAATTTATTGGGTTAAATGGCCCGTACGAACGGAAATTTAAGTTAAATCGTTCGCTTGTCTAATTTTTGTGGATTTGATGCTTCATTTCACTAGATGAGCTTTTAAAGTCCAAGTCTTGGAAGGTTTTAATTTGATAACGCTGCGTTAGTTTAATGTTTCGGAAATTTCTGTGAGTGAAATTTCTGGATGGCCATTTCTAATGGATATAATCGACTAACATTTTCATTACAAGTCCATGCTTCGAAACAAGATGTGGGGACTTGCCATAGATGTCAACACCCACAAGTTATAGCAAAGAAGCTAACAGATGGCGATACCGTCGCTCTCGGAAATATATTCCATACATAGACAACGTTCACCGTAAATACGTAACTCGTAACCTACTACAAATAAGGTTAACAATCGAATGCGAGACATAAATCGCGCAAGAGAAATAATCACAGAGATTCGATAACCAATGTGGTCCAACTAAGAACTGTTGGACCACGGCCGGTCCCCAGGCTTCACACTAAGCCTGGTGGAAGATCTTCTCTTTTCAATGGAGGATCATTCTCAAGTAGTACCTCCATACAAGAAAATATAAAACCTACTATTGTTCTCTCCCATAGACATTTCCAAACATACAGCCAATGTTGAAATGAAGATAAACGAAACATCTCACGAAGCTTGCGATTAAGATTAGTGACTCCATTTGTGTATAGGCACAGACGTATTCAAAAATTCCGACTGGCATTAGGTAAGAAAAAATATAACGAGCACACGTTAAATCACAGTAAATTTGAGTCTGGAACACAATAACTCAGGGAACCCCGCCATAACTGTCGCGAACATTGTTCAGATGATTCACGCATTCGGTAATATCGTGTTGTTCTGAGAGAGCTTTCTGCTTGTTACATTCTTACGATGCTCCTCCGAATTCTCGTAGTAACAATTCGTAGATTTGTTTTTATTTTTGTCTGGCTGCTTTATTGTTATTGCCGATGGTATTAGAAGAAAATGTTTATCAACGAATCCTTGGCAATGTTTAGCGGTGGTCGTTTTGAAAGTAATCGTCTAAAAAACACAGAACTTCACAAAAATCAGATAGATTAACGTTGATTTAATATGTTATACAGATCCGTCTTAACATGCTGACGGTGTTTTCAGAGGATGGTCAGACCATCAAATTAAACAACTTTCTGTATGGGACTAACATCGAAATCATTGTTCAGTTTCATGGTCTGATCATCCCCTAAAAAAACTGTCAGCAAATTAAGAAGGACCCTGTATATAAATAATAAAAGCCTGCATGCTTCGATTTCGAGGCATATTGTACCCACTGTCCATTATAAGTGGCGACGGGCTCAACCCCCTTCACACTGGACAGAGTTTCGGTACTACTGGTGAAACGCGGATGTTCTGAGGTTTCAGAATATCTCTGACTATGCTGACATGCTATGCTACGCTAAATCTTCATCATTATCAGCCTGTATACGTCCCACTACAAAGTACAGGTCCTTTTTTTAAAATTATTATTGATGGGTTTAATCTTGACCTCTATCTAGTCCTCAGGACAAAGATGCGGTCAAAGATGTAGCGAGCTTACCCAGAAGTGCACTGGCACTCCTGCACACTGACGGAACGCAGCAAGCTGCTTGGCGCTAGACTCCGGCTGGAGGCGGTCGCGAGCCAGGCGGCTCCTTGCGGAGCCTACCACACCGCTGTGGGGATCGTTCAGCCGCCACCACAAATTTGGTAGCTTGTGATGCCGTTGCCCGGGGTGGACCGCTAGGAGGTAGATCCCCAATCACCCCTACTCACTCTACACTTTTCTACTCTTAAGAGGGTGCATGTGCATGGGTGATAATATAACACGCGTGCCCAATGCGGATTGGTAGACTTTTCTTCTTCAGCGCATGCAGGTTTCCTCGCGAATTCACGATGTTTTCTTTCAAAGTTTGAGAGCAGTAACGATGTAAATATGTTTCTGAAATCTCAAAGTATTCATTGGCATCATTATCATAACTGCTGCGACATCAAACCACATTGGTTTGGCTTAGACATAATTATTGGAATAGCTGAAATTAACAATGACACCAAAGAGCGATTCCTAAACTTATACCAGTATAATCACAGAAAAATTCAATTAATCTTCTCATGTGTTGAGTGTCAAATAGTAACTACTATGTGGCTTCCGAAGCACGGAAGCTCTCCGGGGAACAACGAGTAATGAGCTTCGGCAATATTTAGGTCACTAGTGAGCTACAAGTCAGTCTAGTTTGTTTCACTTCAGTTCGCTTTCACGGTTTCTGTTTTTCTTTGCTAAGAAAGTTTATCTTGAAGCTGCATCTGGAGAAACAGGCGGTAAACTGATATCTTTTTAGTTTTTCACGTCTTTAACATGTGCTATTTAACATCAGTTTTCCTTGGCGTGACTTATATAAGTAACCTCCTTTTCTTTATCTGGGAATGGATTTGGGGAATATTATTTTACTATTGGGCTCTAGCTACATAAATATAGGTGTATGTTATGATGTATACAGGGTTTTTCTTAATATGCTGACCCTCTTTTAAGGGGATGATCAGACCGTCAAACTGAACAACTTTCTCTATGGCACCAAAATTGAAATCGCGATAAAAACAGCTGTTCCATACAAAACTGCAAATCTACTCAAGCCAAATGTATGGGACAGCTGATAATTTGTCGCGATTTCGATTTACCATAGAGAAAGTTGTTGAGTTTGACGGTCTGATCATCGCCTTAAAAAAGTGTCAGCATTATTAAGAAGGCCCCTGTATAATTGGGTATCGTATCGAAGCGATATCAGATAAGTGATTTACTGGCATATCTGATTTAGCATATTAATCAGAAGATAATCAATTAGAGATTCGGAGACAGGCGTAGACGGCTATAAAATCGCCGGTAACTGAAAAAAAATTACAATAAGCTAATCTCATCTCATCTCATCTCACTAATATTATAAATGCGATTTGTGACGATGTTTAGATGTTTGGATGTTTGTGACGCAATCACGCAAAAACGGCTGAACGGATTTGGAAGAAATTTGGCACACAGATAGAATATGTTCTGGATTAACACACAGGATACTTTTTTAAGGTCCACGCAGACGGAGTCGCGGGCAACAGCTAGTATTAATATATTTTGAACAACAATTTTTTGCGGAGTTTTCTTATTATGCACAACACTCATACAAGGAGTAACAAAACAACCTCGTTATATTCAAAGCGATGTAGACCATCAAACTGAACAACTATAACTCTAAACTACCCTTTTAAATATTGCTAGGATATTTTGCTACATCCTGTATAAGGAAAAAGATAATATTTCTAAAATAATATAAATTATACCAGAAAATAAAATAGATTATACTTTGACCTCTATCTCCACAAATTATGTCCCGTTATCTTAGATGGTCATATAGTTCAGTGATGTAAGGTGTCGGAAGGGTGGGCTGTAAATTGGAGCCAGGAATTGAATCAAACGGCTCTCCTGACGTTCCCGGTGATAATGCCGGATTTATGCTTGCATTGTCTCTGTTATCCGGCCATAGCTACCGCGGGAGCTACTGCTTGAATTTTTAATTTGGTTGTGTTTAAACAATTGCTGTTTGGTTTCTTCTTGTAGACATGTTTGCAACAAGTGGCTTTGTTAATAAAGGTATTTTATTTTATGGCGTTTTGTTGACTTTCAGTTTTGATGACTGAATTAGCTTTATTCAACACATCATTTTAACAATTTGTGATCCGAACGAGTTATTTTGCAGGTTAAGTTTGATTTTCCTACACTGTATGCAAATTGGGTTATTCGCAGCTTCTAGAAAGGGAAGTACGAGATTACTTTACTATCGTTATCATATTGAATGTGAGTATTTTCTATATCATGATTTCCGTAATGTTATGTATTTATTTTGTCAGTAAGTAATGGAATGTTTCTATAAAACTTTTTCTAATTGCACTGTTATAAACATTGACTTATAGCTTGGCCGTAAAGTCATGAACGTGGTGACAGGTGGAACTAAAATTTGAGTATGGTGGTGTTGCCAGGTTCTCTGCTGACGTCCACCTCTGCGTTTTGTACGATACGTCGAAAACCATTCCACCAGTTTCTATTCACGTACATTTTATAACAAATATTTAAAAAATTAACAACAACAAATTCATATTTTGTCCGACCAAAACGATGTAAGTACTTATCGAGAAACGAAAACATGTTATTATATGCTATTAACAATGTTGCTGTACGATTTACTCATAATACCAACGGGAAATGCAAACAGAATATTGGAGCAATATTTGGAGCGGAAAATCTTTTCAGATGTCTATGTAGCAACGTTATGTATTAGATAGATGTTTATGTATATAAAGGTCCTTAATTTTTGTGAGGGAGAAGAGATGGGAGTTTCTTAATTAGGGACCCACTTAATGTATTTGGGCTCATTAAATTTGTTCGCTATCTTAATTAGCTACCTTGTTTTAATCGCTAAGTCGACAGAAGTCACGACTTCTTAGGTACATTAAGTATTTAATATACTTATATTTCTTTGTAACAGAGAGCAGTTGATTGGACTGCCTGGGGGATTCTAACTTTAGTCCAATCATTTTAGGGTTTGACCCAAACAATAATTCATCTATCGCTGAAACTTTGCAGTGTGATAAAGTAAAGTATACAGATTACGGTTGACAAATAATCTAGTTTTATTTTTCTCCGGTCCTAGATTATTTGTCAACCGTAATCTGTATACTTTACTTTATCACACTGCAAAGTTTCAGCGATAGATGAATTATTGTTAGGGTGCCCGTACAAGGAAACTCTAAAATGACAGGACTACTTACGCGATGGCAACTTTGTGGAAAACCTTAGCTTAAGAATTTGATATTGTAATTAAGTATAAATTAAGTCGTGTTATGTTGTAGAGTTTCTGGCTGCATCTTCTCTCCACCCACAACACGTTCCGACGCGGTGGCAGTGGTAGTGGTAGCCTACGGTTTCGTACGCTCTATCTTCGTTTAAATACCTGCTATACTATCCGTACGGACCTTTAAGAGGATAGACAAGTAAGGTTTTTTCCATACAAACGTATTCCCCTGTTTTCTCCCTGGATAATGACACTAGAGTAAACATTTTTTTACCATACAATCTATGTTATCTCTGCTATGTCCCTATATTTTGCTTTTTTACATATATTAATTACTGTATGAACTAAGGGTCCTTTGAAAATGACCAATTTTACCGCCCATTTTCAGACATCCAACAAACAAATTTGACGAATATAAACAAAAAAATCAAAACGTACAGACAGAACCAAAGTCTTTCTTATATTATTCTTGAAAGAATTATTAAAATCGGTTTAGTTTTGGAGGAGAAAACAGGGGAATACGAAATGCTGTTTTCGTCGATTTTATGTAGATAAAATCGGTCCTAGCTGCAGTAGTCTCTTTCGCACTCTAGTCGGTGGGGTGTATGGGTGGGGCGGATCGAAAAAATATGTATACGGTTGGAAAAGTAACCTATTCTCCAAATTAGCATTTCAGCCCGCCTATCCTCTTAAAGTAGAATAAAACAGTTCCTAGTAAATACCAGTAATTGCTATAAAGCAGACTCCGTACAAAGCTTTTCGCGCTGTTTCTAAAGTCCAAACGAAAATAAAGAAAGTGTACACACTACTGTAATCCTATAATCTCACGAGTTCCCATTCACCGGCTGATTTATTTTCAAGGAAAACAAACAGCATTTTGTAAAAGCAGTTTCTTGAAAAAACGGACTGGAAATAGAATGAGCATACAAACGAGGAGAGAGCTGTTTAATATTTGGAAATGTATTTAAAAAAAAGGGTTCTGACTTAGTACTTAGCCATGTGGTTTTACTTAGAATGGACTACCCTATTACTTCCTGTGGGTGTCTTAAAAGACGACTAAGGGATAAGGTTTCTTATGCAGTGTTTCTGTGAACGAGAGGCTTTGACACGTTGTACTCGAGTCATGTATGTTTGTATCTACAGGTGTAAGGAAAAGTATCATTAACCTTTTAACAACATACTCTACCCATCAAACTGAACAACTTATACTATCAGAGCAAAACTGATAGCGCAAAATTAAAACTTTTCCATACTAAACTGAAATACCTACTAGACTCAAAAGTAGGTATGGAACAGCACATTTTTTTTGCGCTGACAAGTTTACTTCCATAGCAAAACTTTTTCAGTTTGATAAGTATTATGGAATATGTGGTTTAAAGGTTAATTATACTTTTCCTTACACCCTGTATAATATTTAGTATTTGGTGTAATAAAGACCCTATTAATATTTGATGGGGCGGTTTAGGCATTTAAACTGAGCTTTTAGTATGAAGCCAACGAAATGACTGTTTCATACAAAACTGTAGTGCGTATCGACCATACTACAATTATGCAACGCAGATTTTTTTAAATTTTATTTGATGGCCTACATGCATAGCATAGCTTATGCTCACGACTATATACCGCGAGGGGGTAGTCAGAGATATTTTGAAACTTCAGAACATCCGCGTTTCACTAGTAGCACCGAAACTTTGTCCAGTCGCAGTGTGAAGGGGAGTGAGGTCGTCACCACTTGTAATGGACAGTGGGTACAATACATGCCTCCAAATTGATGCATGCAGGTTTCCTCACGATGTGTTCTTTCACCGAAAAGCAAGTTTTGGTAATATTCAAACATCCCATCTATATCACTAACTAAAATAAACGCTCGTGAATCTACCATTGGTGGAATACATTGTGGAATTCCTATCGGGAAAGAATAGTGCGCCTAAATTTACGGGCCATCCGGGAAAGCGGTAAAGCTTCGTTATACTGAGCTATGTCCCGTTTGGGGCAATATTACTCTTATATTACTTGGTTTTTAGCGGTGAATATCTGTTTTATCTCGATTGTGATGCTAGGTCATGGTTTATTGCAGGGGAGACTGGGGGAAAGTAGTTATAAACAAAAATGTCATAGCATAACTCTTCTATGCACCTTGTATGTAGGTACACCTAATATTAGTATAAACTATGGTCCTTCTTAGGCCCGATTCGACCAAACGCGAGTAAATTTTATTGTTTTTTTAAGTCGCCGGTTACTATAGAGTAAACTGATTTTGCGTTTTACTAACTCTAATCTAAATGAAATGTCAATGTCACATAATTAAAAAAAAATATAATAAAAAGAAACCTACTAAATTAAAACTGTATAACCTCACACTGTAATAAGTACGGATACCACGACCCCTTTCTTTAGGTGAATTATACATTCGTTCTTTTAGTACGGGGTGTGTAAAGACCAAAAGTAAACCAGAATTAAACATTTTAACGGGTTCTTACCGCGTTTTGGTATATTTGAGTTCCCGATATTTCATTTTTATTTATTTAAATGTTTAATTCTAGATTAAATAAATAACCGCGTAACTCTCAAAAACTGTATTACCAAAAGTAAAATTGTTCCTTGTATAGTTATCTTAACTATTATAAAACCGTAAAATCACGAGGAATAAAAAAGTAGCGGTTCACTTCATATAAAGTCAAATAACATATCGATAGCGCGATTTAAAAGCGTGCAGTGCCATCTATTGACAAAATTGTTAGTTTGTTTGTTTGTTCGCGCATCACGCAAAAACTACTGAACCGATTTTGATGAAACTTTTTTTGTTTGATAGCTTGTGATCTGACTTAAAATCTGGTATATAATTTGTGCGGACGAAGTTGCGGGAAAACACTAGTTCTTCTATAAATCTAAGTTTGGTCGAATTCGGCCTTAATATGCTGACGCTTAGGCATACGGTTTTTTAATGATCTAATGATCATCAAATCAAACTTAACTAATTTATCTATGGGACAAAATACATGAACGAGAAAAAAAAACTCCTGTTTTATAAATAACTGCAAACCTACTCGATCCAAATCCCAAATGTCAGCTGATTTCTTTATCGCGATGTCGATGTTGGTCCTATAGAGAATGTTGTTCAGTTTGATGGTCTGATCATCTACGTTGGACACTGTAACATTTATATTTCACCACTTCTTCTTCTTATCGAGTGGGCTGCAAAGCCCTGGTGTCAGAGTTTATTCAAACCGCCTTACGGCCTCTGACGTGGTTTTTATGTAACGACTACTACCACCAGTGATAGTAGCCGGGACCAACAGCTTAACGTGCCATCCGAAGCACGGAATCATCTTTCTTTTCAGACAATCAGGTGACTCAGCCTGCAATGTCCTAACCAAATGGGGAAAAACGCACAAAGAGACATTTCACTAGGTGCCCCCCGTGGGAATCGAACCCACGACCTCCGTGTCAAGAGCCTAATGCTCTAACCTTTAGACCACGGAGGCACCACCACATTTCACCACTGAAAATGGTGAAATAAAAAATAAAAACTGACTTCAAAACAAGACTAAAAAAGTAGAAAATACATATAGCATCTTATTTCGGTGTTAAGCCAAGCCTTCGCCAAGCCCGAAAATTACTCCAATCGACTTGACACCATAATTATCCGAATTTAAAAGACTTTCTTTCTACATTTTAATTTTGTTTTTATGTTAAAAAGGTAAATTTTCTAAACTCCGTTACGTTGAAAAACTTCTTAAAATCTGTAAGATATTTCCTGACCTTGATTTATACTGGAAAGGTTTTGTCAGATCCATTTATCATAACACCCGCGGGACCGAGGTGAATATCGTATCCATCACGTTAAGTGCAAGGTCCATTATAATATCTAATGATTTACTTTTTACTAGAGGTATTACGGATATTACGGATATTTCGGATACAGGTACGGACATCAAGTAGTTCAAGATATTTGGTTTTGAATTATGATGTGGAGATTACGAAGAAAATTCATGTTCTTTAGAAATATAGGAATTTAAAAGAAAATGAAAAATTTTTAGTTGCCAATAATAAAAGAAAGAAGGGAAAAATATACAGAAAAATAAAGTCTATTAGTTATTCTATACACAATATTACATCTGTCTCATACTTTAAAAATTGTCTTTGTTGCGGATCTGCTGGAAGAAATATCTTTAGAGATTAGCTCGTCTTTTGTAAATGTCTGCACCGAACGTGGTATGTCTTCTGGTGCATTTGCACAATGCATTCAGACCCCACGGTTGGTGCATCCCATAACATTTAGATAAAAGTGTCTCAAAGGGGCCTATACCGTTAGAGATAGACTATAAAATTTAAACAAAATTAATTGTTCACCAACAGCACAGTACGTAAACACAACTAAAAGTAGGTATTCGTATTTAGTAATAACAGCAATAACCTTGCTAAAAATCATTCAAGAAGTATTGAATTACCACCTAGAGAACAGATTTTTATAATTCCTTTTTTTTTTAAATAAAAAAATAGAATGGTTTCAATATTTTTACCGAAATATCCGATAGTTTCTCCATAGCGTCTCTACTTATAAAGGAAAGACACTTTAAATGTTCCGGGATGGCAGCAAAGAGAGCAGAATAATGGACCATATTCCTCATTATAAATTGCACGATTAAAACAAAGTATGGCCGGCGGTGATTTAAAATCTCGTCCGCTGTGTGCAGGAGGTTTAATAATGCATGAGTTGACGGGTAAAAATATTCAGCTGCAACGAATGTTTAGTTGCGTCGTG
Source organism: Agonopterix heracliana (assembly GCA_963693445.1). Lineage (NCBI taxonomy): Eukaryota > Metazoa > Arthropoda > Insecta > Lepidoptera > Depressariidae > Agonopterix > Agonopterix heracliana. Next base: position 6,026,126 of record OY856326.1, read on the forward strand.
CTGCATAGTATCTACTCAGCTTTTGTAAAGAAAGTGGTACTTGTCAATGATTAGAATTAATAAAAGATTTGAAAGATGTTCCGTAGTTTTACCAATAAAGGTATTATACCAGGAATAGAGGAACTAACAGCTGAGAGAGCTAGATGTACAGTCAAGAGCACGTCAAGCTAGACACTTGGACTTCGTACTGTACGTATTAAGAAACAATATCGCACTTCGATTGTCAAGGTTGATGTGCTCTTGACTGTACCCAGCGGCACCACTGTATAATAGAAAGAGATACGTGACGCGAGGCAATAGAACCGTTTTCTAGTTTCTTATCAATTATTACAATTCGGTTATAATTGCGAATCTAAAGTGAAATCGTAGATAATTTTGTGAAATATACTGACACTACTTCATTAATTTATCCACGATTTCACGTTAGACTCAGAATTATAGGCAGTATTTGAATTTTTGCCTGCGAATAGTCTCCTGAAAACATCCAAAAACGGTTTCATTTGACAACTCATGTCATTTCCTCTATTCCTGTAAGGTATACTACCTTTATGGTTTTACCTATTTACTACTAAAGCATACTGAATGGTTGTAATGGGACTTTATCCTTATAACACTTATGTAGAGCGACTATTGAATGCTGAAGAAGAAGTGCTGTCTTGGTTCTGAGGTATAAATAGCATTCATGAGACCTAATTACGGTAAAATTATCCAATATTTTTTGTCTTTTTTTTCTATAAGTAATCTAAACTATTAAAAAACTGTATCTGAAGTGTGTCTGTACATTTAAGATATTTATAAAAAAAAGAATACGATATTTTATTGTACAACCTGAAATACTTTTATTTGGATCCATTTTGTTTATCTTTGGCACAGTATAAGAAGGGTATAACTGTGAAGGTTACTTTAGACTGAGTCTTTAGGTACTTCACAATATACCTACTTTCTTTTTATCATTTATTGTTACTTTAGCCTACCTTTTGATAGGTAGCTTTCATTGTTAAGCTTTGCAATTACTTTTTATTTAATTTGCAATTAACATCAGCGGATTCCTGTAATTGGTCTATTCTATGTCAATTTTTTTTGTAACCATTCACTTGTAATTTGACTGTTGGTTTCCCGAATAAAAATTTATTTATTTATTTATATGGTTTTTAGGTACCCCTGACTCGAAATCAACCTTTTCTAGAAATTTTGTCTGTCTGTTTGCCTGTTTGTTTGTGTGTTTGTTTGTTTGTTTGTTTGTTTGTTCGCGCGTCACGCAAAAACTACTGAACTGATTTTGATGAAACTTTTTTTGTTTGATTGCTTATGATCTGACTTAAAATCTGGTATATACTAGTAAACACTAGTTATAATATAAAAATAGCTTTTGGCTAAACTACCCAATTGTTTTAAGTATTTATGTTTTTAAGTATGTATGTTAGTATATTTGATTGATCTCAATTTAGGCGCAAGATTTCGTCTGCGTTGACATTAATAAAGTATTTTATGGAACATAATGTATCTATGTGCCAAGTTTCATTCATATCCGTGCAGCCGTTTAGAACGTAGTTACAAACTTTCAGACATCTCATCTCACTATAATATTAGAAATGAGAAAGTTTGTGACGATCTTTGTATTTTGTGGCTCAATCATGCATAAACGACTGAACAGATTTGAATGAAAAGTGGCACACAGATAGAATATATTCTGAATTAACACACAGCATACATTTTTAAAGTCAACGTGAACGGAGTCGCGGGCTGATGTTATACAAATAATAAAAAAATTTATACTATTACTATTAACCACTGTATTTTTCCTCAATAAACATCTACCTCTTTACAGTTTTATAGTATAGGTAGAAATAAAATTATACAAATTAGTCTACAAATATTATAAAAAAGCTGGTACTAGTTTTATAATATTTGTAGGAAGTAGAATTAGTAGGACTTGTCGTAAAACTTATCAAAATTTCCCAGTAACAGCCTTAATCTTCAGAATGTCAAGGGTTATTATTTAATCTTATAGTAGGGGACAGCTCGGTACGGCTCGCGCTCGGGCGAAGCGACGAACTTGCTTCGTGTAATAGACCGCATTCATTATACTAAATTGCGCGATTAAAGGAGCCATAAGCCGCACCGATTTAAATGCTGCTAAGAGGTGGTTGCAAATATTTTTTTCGTCATAAATCCTGCGATTTTTCAAGTTTGCGCTGTAATATCTTCGCTAATGTGGTAGACACTTAAGGCGAGTGTTAGCTGATACTTTTATATTTCCTTAGTGAGAAAAGTTATACCACAGTCTAGGATCTATATAAGCAGTTGGGAATCTCGGCGGTCGCGACAAGTTAATCGTCCGGAGCACGCGGGGGTGAAGGGGTTACTGGTCAGAGTAATATTTTACCTTATTACCAGCGAGTAGACATCCTGCAGAGAAAAAGCTTCATACAAGCTCCCGACAGCGACGGCGGCGTCTCGCCGATACACACATACATACGAAGCCATTCAGCCGCTCGCTCTCATACGTACGAGAATGAGCGGCAATTCGGTACAAACATCGCTGCGCATTTAGGTTTTATTTTAGACTTTTGCTTGTAGTGCGTTAGCAATGCATTTCCGCCAATGTCAAGTCGTTTGTGGGAGTATCTATCCAAATCTCAGGGTTCGTTTTTGATCAAGAACAACAGGAGATTGTGGATTGCGGAGCCTCGTGGCAATCAAAAACGCAAACCACGCGAACACAACGTGAGACCAGTGCTCGTGTCAGAACTTGCAACGTGACTCCCGCAGGCTACCGGCCGCCGCCGCGAGCTTGTATGAAGTTATTTATCTGTAGGATATTTACTCGATGTCATTACCATTACAAGGAGGTAAGCGCATAATAGAAATACTTTTGACCCGTCACCATCACGCGTGACTTCTTTGTGATTATCAGCTTCCTCTCTATAAGTTTAATTTGTGTACTCTGGGCCCTATTTAATAAACGTGAAAAGTGACAATTGACTAAGACAATTCAGAGTACATTGCTGATAATGTTCAGAGAATGTTACCAACTGCAAGTTTAGCTTCAATAGTAACCAGCAATGTACTCTGAATTGTCATTGTCAAATGTCACGTTTTTTAAATACCTACCTACCTTATGGCACGGACCTGAAAGAAATACGGACCGAGTATTGCACTAAAAGATGTGAAGCATGCAAGGTAATACAATCTCGTTTGTTCTACAAGGGACCTACACTCACACAGATGCCTAGGCGCAGGTCCGACAACCCGTCATCTTATGTACCGCGTGACAGCACGCACACAAAAGAAATGGGTGCTTCACTCATGATTAGATGACGTTACGTCTGGTTCTTCTTTTTAGTCTGTGCCTTATGGTAAGGTATTATAAGCGAGCAAAAGCTAGTATGTATATAAAATGATATTAAAAATACTTGTTTTGATGTGATGTGTAATTATTTACCTACAAAGCTGAACTGAAGATAGTAAATTTCAATATCCTGTGATTTCGGAAGGAGAATGTCAATAACGGGCTTCCTTCATACAAAGTTATTATGTGTGCTACGTTCCCCTCTTTATTCTATCTTTATGTTACCTTATTTATAAATTCTTACGTTAACATAGAAAAGAGAGCAACCATTATTGAAAATAATTATTTAAGACAGGACCGACAAAGAAAGAAGTTTGTATCCTGTGGTGGATTGATACAATGCTCATCTAGTACTACAAAGACGTAACTGTCATTTTACCAATGTGGCGTTGTTACACTCAGGGCGAGTAAATTTTTGTACCGGTGCAACAAAGACAGTGGCGCTGTCTTACGCTCATTTGTTGAACAATAAAAACGGCTTTGTAACACCATACTTATTGAACATTTTGGAACATTCTGGCATCATTAACACATATTTGCATTTGTGACAATTCCGTCTTTGTAATACTAGATGAGCGACGTGATGATGATGATTAATACTTACAAGATCCTTCTAAATATGCTGATGGTTTTTTGATGACCAGACCATCAAACTGAACAGCTTTTTCTATAGGACTAATATCGAAATTCTTCTTGTTATCGTGTGGGCCAGCAAGCCCTGGTGTCAGAGTTTTTTCAAACCGCCTTACGGCCTCTGACGTAGTTTTTATGTAACGACTGCAACCACCAGAGATAGAAGCCAGGAACGGCTTAACGTGCCATCTGTAGCATGGAATAATCTTTCTTTTCAGACAATTGATTCAGCCTGCAATGTTCTAACCAACTGGGGAAAAACGCACTTAGTGACATATCACTAGGTGTCCACCTTGGGAATCGAGCCCACGACCTCCGTGTCAAGAGCCCAATGCTCTTAACCATTAGACCACGGAGGTAGTCCATTAGACCACGGAGGTAGTCCATTAGACCACGGAGGACGAACATTGGTAAAAACTAGTTTCTTGTATGATGATTCCCTTAATTTTAACTTTTTGAAATTTTAATTATTTGTTAGCAAATGCACCTTAATAATGCACATTCTGTGGAAAAATTCATCTGCCTGGCTGTTACTGTTCGAAAGTTACAGCCCTAAATAGGTAGGACAGACAAACAGACAGACGGACGAAGGGACGAACGGACAGCGTAGGCTTATGAATAGGGTCTCGTTTTCACTAATTCCTTGTACGGAACCCTAAAAATGTTGTAAACACTCATGTTACCACTCACTTCCAATCAAAGCTTTGAATGTGGTTTTGGATTAGAAGTGAAAAAACGATTTTTACTATTTCCCGTTTTCAATATTCAATTCATATACTCGCATCACGGTCAAAGCAATCAAACAAATGGAACGTGGAACGAAAACATTTTTATTTAATTGTTTACATCGAAATAAAAAACCTTCGTAGTACAGTAAATTTACAGTAAAGGAAACTGCATTTTGGAACTCATTCGCTTACATAGGTTAATGTGATTTTTTCGCTAGCAGCTTGAAGAAAAGTACAGTCGGCTTCGAAAAAAATGTGTATATAGGCTTCACAACTACCATAGAACATTTTTGGTTAAATTTTTTCTCTAGTGTTCCTACCTATAAAAAAAGACTAATCGGTAGCAGATGAAAATTTGAGCAATACAGTTGTATGAAAGCATTGTCCATGAATCCAAAAGTTTACAAATTCGTACAAGATGCTAATTGTATTTTCGCATACGATACAGTAACGTTACGCTTGAAAAATGTTATACAGGGTGTAAGGGACAGCGCTCCGCAAACTGAAACGATGAACTCAGACCATCAAACTGAACAACTTTCACTATGGAGCCTACCTCAGGAAACGTGAAAAAAAACTGCTCTCCCATACATTTGAGTCTGTTAGAAACAGCTAGTTTGTATGAAACCTCGATTTTTTTTCGCGTTTCCTGATCTAGGCTCCATAGTGAAAGTTGTTCAGTTTGATGGTATATGTTCACCGTTTGAGTTTGCGGGGGGCTGTCCCTTACACCCTGTACAATGAATGGGTAATTTAATGATGTCATAAACTAAGTTACGAGCCGTGTTTGGATTCGAATAATACAAACCCGGGTGTCATAGGAGGCAAATACTTCCTTCAAGAGTCATCTGTGAGCCTCAATCCGTGTGGCTGCCTATTTTAGCCACTACATCTAGCCCTACCTCTGATCGTATCGGCATCTCGTTCCATCAGATATAGGAGGGTATGAGACAGTGAATCAGTGTTTAGCGCGTATACTTATGCACTTCATACATGTCCTGCGTACCAGAATTTCTTTAAAGATTAGCAGCCGCCGTAGTTGAAATCGACTAGGAATCCATAATCAACATCATCACAGCCTATATACGTCCCACTGCATGACACAGGCCTACCCTCAAGGAGGGTGTATGGGCGTTAGTCCACCACGCGTGCCCAATGCGGATTTGTAGACTTCACATACGCATCGGAATTTCTTCTTCAGCGTATGCAGGTTTCCTCACGATGTTTTCCTTCACGGTTATCAATCCATGGTCATAATCAAGTTATTTACAGAGCCGTTAAAGCTAGTTAAACGTGGATGTCCTGAGAGTTCAGAATACCTTTGACTACCACCTTGGGGAACATAGTCGTGAACATGTTCGTGCATACAATGCCGATGGCTAAAAATGTGAATATTTAAATTTAACAAATGTTACTAAAGGTGACTGTACACAAAAGCAACACATATTGTCGAGTTTCGGGAAGATGAATGCCTACATCAGCGTCTATTCCATTTCTTTTATTGCTCTGCGCTATATAAATTACCAGGAACTGTCCACCTACAAAAAAACAACCAACTATCCGATCCGTTCATTCTGTTTAGCTACACGGAAAATGTGTTGATGTGAAAAATTTCTTTATTCCATGTAGAATGTAAAACGTTTCAAGTACCACTTTTGTGATTTTAGAAGAGGAATTAGTAGGTACAGTCACACCCTCGACACTTTATACAAATAGACTCGCACCTACAAGAAGAGGATAGTACACGTAATTTGAGTGAGTTCGAGTGATAGAACCCAAGCTTATTGTCGTCCACCTCCCGTACCACCGGGGGTGAGGTTTCTTGTACTCTTTCTTATACTATGACATAGTACCTATAGCAGAGGTTTTGTACTCTTTCTTACACTATGGCACAGGCACAGTATCTATAGGAAAGGTACTGCATACTAAAGTTCCCGTGGTCTTTCGAGACGAATAAAGAATTAGGTGTCTTATTTTTAGGGACAAAAATCTAGCCACATGTTTATCTATCAAAAAAATATAGTTGGCCTTGTGGTAATCATACAAATTCAAGCCGCAAGGTGCGTTTTTACTGAAACGAGCGGAGTGGAGGTGTGTAAAATATTTCAACCTAAAAATTTTCCTCTTTTGAAAGAAACAGGCTATTTTAATTATTGGTTGATATTAGAAATTCCCGCTTCAGAGAAACACAATTTTAATAGCCTACTGTTCTGGGCCTGCGTATTGGAGTATTGCCCACTCCCTCTTACCCTTATTCGTTACAGGAGTCCCTTGCCCTGCAGGAATCCTACAGGCTATAAACTTTCTCCCTTTATACATATATATATATATATAAAAAAAACTATAGAGCTTTCATCTTAAACTAGATCTATTACTAAACTTATAATTTAAACTATACGGCGACACATGAAGACATAGGCCACGCGTAGGGTGAATAATGTATAACGTCGTGCACCCAGCTTGTTTTGTATAGCTTGATGTGTCGCCTTGCGTACACACTGCATTAAAAATGTTTTATCAAACGTTAACTTTTAACGCTTCTCTATGGAACAGAAAAAAAATCTCCCCGTGTTTGCAACCTTCCTTTGAGAACTGTTTGACTTTTACTGAATGTTGTCATTTTGCGACTCGTTCGTTTGAATTCTAGTCGTTTTTCATTCATAGCTTGCGACTACGACCAGGAAACTAACTTTAATTTATTTTCCATGTTAGAAAGTTAAAAATCTAAAAGACTATTTGGAACTCTCCCAGAAAAGATGAGAAACTACAAAAACAATTCTTTTAACAACATTCAAATTCAAGGATTTCCGAACACCTCTTCCACTGAAATAAAAAGGTTTGAGACTGGTGTTCGAAAGTGTTACGTCACGAATTCTTAGAGCAATTTTTAATATTACCTCTGTGGCTGGATTCCAACGGATTTTTATCAAGAACGACATCTGGAAAGGGTCCAACAAACTTGGAGCATAAAACATGACAGTGTCCTCCGCAGTGAAATGGTAAAATGCGGAACAACAAAGGAATCTGGGTGACACTGCTGACGCGGCACTTCTGACGGGAAAAACGTGGAGGCCGTTGGGGATGCTTTCGTGGCTGCAATAAGCTAATGTTTACGAATTACGAAATCTACTATAAATTTGGAATCATGTTTTTCTATCCTGCCTTGCCATTATATAGTTATTTTAATATCTAGATAGTTTCAACATTTTAAGATTTTTTTGGTCCAATAGATGGCGCTACGTCCATGAAATTTGATGGCATTAAAGAATTTGAGCCACTGATGTAACTCGGCATAATTGGACAAATCACAGTTCCGGTTTGGCAGGTTGCGGGTTTAATTCCCGTCCCAGAAAAATTATGCAATCTGAATGGCACAACTATGTAGGTATACATATAAAATGTTACTTCAAATTATACCTATCTGATATTTTTTGAAGTTTCCAAGAATTGATGAGGCATGTACCTATAGTGGTATCACAAGACTAGTGTCTCGGCTTTGTAATTAATTCTTCAAGAACATGTTTCTTTCATAACATGTTAATGATGCGTAAAATGCTCTGATATATCATAATAGCATAGCATAGCATATGCTCACGACTATATTCCCCGAGGGGATAGTCAGAGATATTCTGAAACCTCAGGACATCCACGTTTCACCAGTAGTACAGTAAGTTTGTCCAGTGTGAAGTACCTCACGATGTTTTCCTTCACCGAAAAACCAGTGGTGTTACAAATCGTACATAAATATCTATATATCAGAATCAGTGACGATAAAAACAAATTAAAGATTGAAAAATTTGTCTCGGGCGGGACTTGAACCCACGCTCTAAGGCGTAACAGATTGAAAATTTCGTTCTCTGGGCAGTGGGCTCGGTGGTGTAATTGGTTAGCACGTTTCCCTGGTTCGGAAGAGCGTGGGTTCAAGTCCCGCCCGAGACAAATTTTTCAATCTTTAATTTGATTCGAAATAGCACAACATGGCTGTAACATGTTTATAATCAATAATACAGTGACGATAAGTTAGCAAACACCCAATTTGTGTCAAAGGGCCGTAGACAGTGTCGATTTTGGGTACGGGATCGTAAATAGTTTAGACTAGCTCGAACCACAAAGTTTGTATTTGGTTATCGTTCCACACGATAACAGCCTTAGTAATTAGATCACAATTCTATTCGATAAAACGATTTAGTCAAAGCAACGCCTCTTCATGTAACCCGCTGTATTCGAATTGACGACTTGAGAATGTCACCCTTCGTACTTAATATTCTACGGTCGTACAGAATATTAAGTAAGCAACAATAATCATTTAATACAATTGTCAAGTCATTGTGAATGTGCTTTATTTCCTTTATATCGGAAAAGCTATTAGGGTTGTGCAATTTCTCGCCGACACCGTACGGGATTTAAAATTAAAAAAAGAATGCATCAGCTGCCATTCTTCCCGTGCCTCACGTAAAAGGGGATGATTTTTATTTTATTATTGCTCTTTTGACGACGGGGCTGCCAGTCAATATTTGAAGTACAATATTATTTTTAATTTCCTCGCCAATGAATGTGCGTGCAAATTACGAATCAGTTTTTTTTTTTTTATAGTAGAAACATCAATCTTTATTTATTGCACTAAATCAAGTGAGACCATAACCATGGATTTCTGTAAGGTTTTCGTGGGGTGTTTAATGGTTTCCGTTTTCGCTTTTTGTATGGAGAGTACCTACACCTAATCGGCTCCAATTTATGAAACAGCTGATTTTTATTCGCGATTTCGAAGTTGGCGCCGTGATCAAAGTTGTTCAGTTTAACGAGTAGAATGCATTAAGTTTCTGTACTGAATAACTATTAGCCATAAAATATATTTGTCAATCAAAAACATACATGTTTTCCGTATCTTATATTATATTAACAACGGAGGTAGATAATTTTATTGACATCTTAAAGTTATTTTAATTATGAAAATTTTTTTGTTTGATTTATTATTGTGTGAGATTTAACTTATCTTGCTATTTGTAAATGTATGTACACCTGAAAAGGTAGGGTTTGGAGGGCCTGATAAAACTATGTGACTAACTGCAAATTGTATTACCCGAATTCTATATACAATAAATCATTTTCATTTTTTCCCCATAAGTACCAAATTCGTATATTATCTGTAGAAGACAGATAAATCGTCTGACAAGTCCCAGGGATACAAGATTATTGTGTATTGACAACTTCCAGGCTTGCCGGATATCGACTCTTGTACCTATTACCTGAATGGGGCCTCCAGTTACCGGCATCCGGAGTTGGTTTAAAAATTTGAACCGATTTCTGAGACGAAGATTAAAGGGAAGTTTTTGATACCATCGCAGATTTCATTGGCTGTAGGTATCGTTTACAACTTAAAAATAAAATAAATATCTTGGACATTGTCATACAAATTATCTAGTCACATTTAAAGTTCCAGAATCTAGCCTGGACTTGTATTATGATGACTAGACAACGATAAAGAATACATAATTATATAGATACAAACATCCATGACTCGGGTACAAATATCCATATGCATCTTACAAATATTTGTCCCTTACAAGATTCGAACCCGCGACCCTCAGTACAGCAGGCAGGTTCACTACAAACTGTGCTGTCGGGCATCAAAACAGTTTTCCGGCATATTGCCGGCAATAGGGCAATTTGTCGGCAACGAAAGTTGTACAGCCCTTTTGGACCTTATTATTAGAAATAAAGTTCAAAATGCGAAACAACGTTCTAATTATATACAATAAAATCAATAATCTTTACATATAATAACGCCTATTATATGTAAAGATTATTGATTTTATTGTATACAAGGTTTTACAAAAATACAAATAAACGGTTTAGACCATCAAACTCAACAACTTTCACTATGGGACCAATATCGAAATCGCGAAAAAAAAATGATGTTCCATACTCTACAAATCGACTAGAGCTAAAATATGTATGGGATATCAAATTTTTTTTCGCGATTTCGATGTTGGTCCCATACAGAAAGTTGTTCAGTTTGACGGTCTAAACAACATAAGAGTTTTAAAAATTTATTTTTACTTATGTAACACCCTGTATACCTACATACATGCACATTGAAGGAATTTGCAAAAAGGTACGTAATGGAATGCATTGACACCTTTATTATAGTTTTTGTCTATTTGTTTTTGCACGCATCACTTAAAACTTACTGAACCGATTTGAATGGTGCTTTTATTATATAACACATACACATACATTATTTTATCGCAATCAGTTCTTTCAATCAAAAGTTATGAGTATTTAAAATACTACTACACGTACACACGTACGAAGTCGCGGTCGTCACTAGTGTAAGTTAATAATAAAACCAAATAACAACAATACAATTCATATTAAAACTAAAAATAAATTAATTCAATGTGAAATAAAAAAATCTTTTGTATTTAAAATCAATGAGAAAAACATTGTATTGTCACGACAGACAATGTTGTTTTTGAAAATTCATTGAATTCCCCTTTGCGATTGAACGTTCTATTATTATGTTAGATATCTTTGGAAAATATGGAAGCTCTACAACAATGGGCATATCTACATAAACAGAGTAATGTGCGTGTGTGTGGGCGTTAATAGAGCTTCGAATAACTTTAATGAAACTAAAAGATATCCGAAAAAATATACGTTCTATTCGTAACCGAATATGAATCAAAGTAGGTACCCATTATGTTAAATATTGCTAAAAAAATAATGAAGAATTTCTTTTAGGGAAATTTTCAGTATAATTAATTTTAATTCTACTAAGAAACCACATTTCAAGGGTGGTGCAATTTCAGCAAGGTGCACTTTTAAACATTGTTTTTGCTATAAAGTAAATACTGATATCGGTTATTACGAGTTCCATGTTCGGTATTATCGAAGACGCTTTATAAAAATTGTCCTATTGAATATTCTGTTGTGAAATATCCGTAACCAAATCCGAAACTGTGTTAGAAATAATCATTTAGGTATTCAATTGATTAGTTCCTTACATTATTTTAGTTCATTTTATAAAAGAGCTCCTAAGAGTTATTTTTTGTAATAGCTGACAATAAACATACCAAATACGACTAAGTTTCTGAATCAAATACAATGTACTAGTGACACCCAAAAGCATGCATAGGTACTTGATTTGTGTTATGTCAAATCGGAAAAAATTTGCTTAGATTTTATATGAGACTTGGAGTCTATAGTATTTATGTAAATGGCATTATGTTTTTTAATTTTTTTTATTTATAATTAATGGACTTCTTGCTTGTACGCACAAGCTAACGCTAGCACCGCATTTCCGCCAATGTCAAGTGTTTTGAGGCAGTATCTATCCAATCTCGAGGATTGTTTTTAAGTAAGAACAACTGAGAAGGATTGAGGAGCCTCGTGGCTGGCTGAAACGCGAACCGCGCGAACACCACGCGAGAGACAAGTGTTCGGGGCAAACCCTGCAACGTGACTCTCATTATGCTTTTATTTACGAACGGTAAACACACAAAAACAGCATATTTTTATCCATATCCGTATCCGAAATCGTATATCCATAACATCCTTGGCATGTGGTATCTACCTTCGCCAATATGATGATAAGCCTGCCCGCCTCACTGCCATGTCACACCAAATCCCTTTCCCAAATACAAAGCCGCTTTTTTTATTTTTGCGATCCGTTTTTTATTTTCAGGCGCCATGACGTTTTTCTTGTTTGTTAGCTTTTATTAGAGTTCGGTTTTTTGGATTTAGTTCTGTTTATTTTGAATGTGTGTTTAGCCTTTAAGGTTTAAGCTTAAACAAGATCAAATGAATACAAAATCTTTTTTTATTGTTCCGAATCAACTATACATGGTGTAAGGGATAGTCCAACGCAGACTAAAACGGTGAACCCAGATCATCAAACTGAACAACTTTCACTATGGAGCCTACATCAGGAAACACGAAAAAAATCTGCTGTTTCATACAAACCTTTTTTTTTTAAGTTTCCTGTCGTAGGCACCATAGTGAAAGTTGTTCAGTTCGATGGTCTAAGTTCATTTTTTTTAGTATAGGATCTAGAATCTTTTTTTTTTAAGCTACCACCGTCGCGTCGGTAAGTGTTGTCGCTAGATGCGGCCAGAAACGCTGCAACATAACATGACTTAATAACTTCCGTTTAGGACAAAACCGACAAAAATCTTGTCCAAATCCATCTAGTGCCTTCACTATCTAAACTTTAATCCGGAGTTGCGGTCAAAATTTGTTAATGTTGCAGTTAACAGTACACTAACATTCAATAATTAAGTATACTGGAGGCATTTCACATCTTACTATTAAAATTTTTATTGAATCAAACGTTGGTTGGCAACAGATTGTAGCCCCTACGTAAAATGTTTCTAGAGTTGTGTTTTATTTATCACTTTCGCTACAGTTCGAACGAAAGCCTCCTATGAACACAAATCTCGTAACCGCCGCTACGACGTAGCACCTCGTAGCACCGTAGCACAGCGGAGTGTGAAACGTTGTAGCAATGCATTGTCCATTCGCAATAGATTTTACAAAAAGACAGGTGTGTTAAACATTTTATCAAGATTGAAAATGATATTGGAAATAGTTTCAGTTTCAATTTAGCGCTGTGTTAAGTGCGTGCAATGTCTGTTATTCCCACGAATTGTTACACAGAATTATTTCACAATGTTTTTGTTGTTGTCAGTAAAGTTGTTTATTAGTAAAATTATTTGCTTTAAAATTACCACGTGTTGGCAAAATTATATTTACTTTGGAATATAGGGGACTATACAGTGTGTTAGGGTACACAATTGTATCACTTTAATGGGTGATTGTACTCATGATACCTACTGAACAACTTTCCTAAAGGAACAAAGGGAAATTCGCAACAAAAAAATGCATATATTCATACAAACGTATGATTAGCTGATTTCATTTAGTACGGAAAATCCAAATGTTTTTTGCTAATTTCATATAAATTTCTTAGGGAAAGTTGTTCAGTATCATGGATACAATCACCCACCCCTTAACCTCTCGTATATTGTCGTTCTAAACACAATCAAATTGTTATTGTCTTTGGTCGGATCCGTGACAAACACAGAGGATGGGTTAAACTAATGCAACTGTTTACAAAACCACCCTGTTGTTCTAAAACGATGTTTATTGTTGAATGAATTAAGTATCTTTTCTTCCCTCCGGACGGAAAGCGTCAATTCTCCTCCCGCTGCGCTAACCGAAGTTGTCGCTTTCCACCTCCGTCGAGAAGAAAAATAGTATACTAAACCTCGGACAGTAAATAAGAAAGCCTCAGATCATTACATTCATTTCTTACTTTCCTGTCCTTGGTGTGTAATCTACTATATTACTGTATATGACTGTTTGCCTATGAAAGAAAAAATGTAGGGCTGTCATAACTCTCTTTCTATGAAAAATTGGTTCGATTTTCGGCCATAATTTGTCACTTAACGCCGTGACAGGACCGAGGCAAAACTTCTCGGGCGGGGAGGATTACAGGAAAACCTTATGAATAATTAAGTGCATAAAGAACTTTCTTCCACGCGTACATTCTTTATAAGTAGGTATTAGGTCAATTTTTTTACGTGACAGTGGAAAAGGGAACATGGAAAATCACTTCAGAATTTTCTTTTAGCTATCTTTAGAAGATAGCAAGTTTTATACTTTGGTTTGTCGAGTTTGGAGACTGACAATGTTGAAAATATTAAAGGTTGGTGACGAGTGACGATTAGTTTTTATAACGATCGAGCGTGTCCTTATCTTGGAAAACAAGTGAAGTAATTTTCTGCGGATGAAACCGTTAGATGGCGTTACTAAGTCAGAGGTCATTTGGATAATATATTGGCAAGATTACAAGACAAACTTTTATCTCCACTAACCGGTGCTGGGCCATAGCACGATGGAGAATGACCCACTCCTCACTAATTACTTTGTTAATGTCTTATTTTAATTCGATCTTTTTTTTTACTATAGATGGGTTTGCTCTTGACCTCTATCTAGTCCTCAGGACAACGATGGGGTCGAAGATGTAGCGAGCTTACCCAGAATGGCACAGGCACTCCTGCACACCGACGGAACACTGGAAGCTGCTTGGCGCCAGACTCCGGCAGGAGGGTGATCGCGAGCCAGGCGGCCCCTTGCGGAGCCTACCACACCGCTGTGGGGATCGTTCAGCCACCACCACAAACTTGGTAACTTGTGGTGCTGTTTCCCGGGGTGGACCGCTAAGAGGTAGATCCCCAACCACTACAAAAGATCTTAAGAGAATCCGAGCTGCCAGTGCTGCCCACAATCGTATTTTTTTAATATCTAAACAATTATACAACTTTTCCAACAAGAATTGTCAGATTTAAATTTTCAATTTATGAAAACACTACGGATGACTATGTTTTGTTTGTAGTTATTATCGTTAAAACAGCCAAAAGTGGCCACTTTCGGTGGTTTTAAAGATACCTAACTACAACTTTTATAAAGGGGTCACGTTGCAGGTTCTGGCAACAGCACTTGTGTCGCACATGAGCACACGAGGCTCCGTAATCTCTTCTTGTTCTTAATCAAAAACAATCCCTGAGATTGGGTTATACATTCCCACAAACTACTTAACACTGGCGGAAATGCAGTGCTAACACACGCAAAAGTCCAGAAATCGAATATAACTTTATGAAAATAAAGTTTTAAGATCGCTCGACAAACGAGCCGTCTACACTAGTGCGATAAATATATTGTAGGTGTTATTAGCATGCGTGACTCAAAACTTGGTCCTGGTCATTTCTGCGCCCCTCCAGGGTCTGCACCATACGCCTGGGCACCACTGAAACCGTCCTAGTTATGACACTTTCATTTAATTCATATTGATCTTAGTACACTTGTAGCAAAGATTATAAATTAAAACGCAAGTAAAGATACTTAAATTCGTAAAGAAGAATTAAGTGCTCGGTTATAAATAATTTAATTAGGTATTCAAGAACGACTGTTTAATAAATCATAAGTAAGCAATTAGAACGCTAAAATGTCTATGAAATACAAAAGTAAACTTTACTGAATTAGCAATTAAGAAAAATAAAAGTTTGACGGTTCGTCAAAACATAATGAATAAATAAGAAGGGCAGGGCTCCCGAAGTTTGGTCCTCGTGCAAAACTTAAGCAAAATATTAAATGTTCCTCTTTGTTTGAACCCTTAACAATCTAAGTTATTAAAATTATTTAAGTATCATTAAATCTGAGTAATGCCCATTCTTAGTCTGAGCTGGAGTTTGGGCACACACTTGAGCTATGGAAGTTAATTATTAAACAGGTTTATTTATTCCAATTTTAATGGGTGGTGGTTTACTCCATCAAACAGACCAACTTGCACTAAGGAGCCAACATAGAGCAAAACTAAAAAAAATGTTTGATACAAAACTGCAGTAAACTTGACTCATAATCAAATGTATGGGATAGCTGTTTCTTAAATTTTTCTTAGACGTTGTCCAGTTTGAGGGTCTGAACCATCCCTTTAAATGTAACTAGGGTGTTTATTCGTTTATTTGGTTAAACAGTTCCAAAGCAAATTAACATAATATCCTAAAACTAAAATATAACTAGAAAATAACAATCTTAAACACAATTAACTAAATTAATATCTATACGTAATCTAAACTAATATGAAATCTAAAATAATATAATAAATTTAATAACATTATAAATTTTACATATTAATAGAATAGGATAGAAAAACTAGGGTTTTTGGTTACACTTCATATAATTATGTAAACTTTGAGAGCATGATACAAGATACTGATTTAGAAGAAAACAAAGCGAATCCATTGTGCTCCTTAGCATGAGCTTTAACAGTAATGAATAAAATATAACATAGTCGTGAGTAGTCGATAGCACCCCTTTGTGGTGTTATATTATATAAATAATAAACAACACCACAAAGGGGTGCTATCCAAACATTGCATACACCTGATGGGGATTTTACCAATTGTGCAGACTGCGGTAGTTGAGGGCATCTTCCATGTCCTAGTGGAGGTATTTGATGTTTTTATTTTTATTTTTTAATTCGTATTTTATAGTACCACTTCTAGATTTTCAAATTTCCAAAAGAACACCCTAAGCGTTACTCAAAGCAAAACCCAAAAGAAAACTTGATTGCTTTACGAAGATTGAAACTCGAAACTTTGTTGAACAAATACCAAAATATAAATATATATTATACCGATAAGATTAAAAAGAAGCCGTACCGTTCCATTTTCAAGATGAAGCCAATAACAGTAAGCTTATAGACTACATAAAGATATTTAATATACGAGAAAAGCATGTTTTAATAATAGTGCAGTCTTTGAGACAAAGCTGAGCGTTTTGTAAGCAAAAGAAACAAAATTATACACAATTTATTCGTCTCATAAAACTTTTTACACTCGGTATTTTGAAACGTTGTTTCCGGAACTTTTTGTGCTGATTGGCGACCAGATTATCAGCTCGGTTACAAAAAACAATACTATACTTGGTTTGTCGTTGCAAGTCAATGATACTAAACCATATCATTGTGAAAGCCATAGATAGCTAGTAAGCTTAGATCAAAATAAAATTAAAAATAAAATTAATGGATAGGCCTTATGGGAACATTTCAAACCAGAAAAATGAGGCAAAACAAATGAAAGGTTTACTTCAAATTTGTATGCAAGTGCCCTAGATTTGACAGATAATGGCGATAGTTTGTATGGACCAAGTGCACCAGTAGTGTGCTTCAACTTACCGCGCTCTAAGCCTATCCATTAATTTTATTTTGATCTAAGCTAGTAAGTAGCTCTTTTTTTGTACTAGTTGACAGTAATCATACCAAATACGACTAAGTTTATGAATCAAAAACCACAAATACGTGCCACCCAACAGCCTGCATCATACTTGATTTGTGTTGGTTATATATGTGTCAGATGTGGACAAAAATTTGCTAAGATTTTGTGTGAGACTTGGAGTCTATAGATAGTATTTATGTCAATATTGTAAGCACACAGAAATGACACGATCCCATGGTTTGCAAGCATGGATATAATGTCATACCTATTTTGCAAGTCACAAAATCAATCGAAATTTGAAATACCGAAATTTTATTATTATTAACGGGCATAGGCCCATCACACATTCCCACCACTGTACAGTACCTACGACCAGGAAAATAAGTTTTGCGCAGAGTAGGCCTGAGTCCCCGTCATAACCCGAAGTCATTTAGTTATCTACTGGTTATCTAAGAGTGCAAAGTGCCCGTCTTTGCACTCTTAGATAACCAGTATATAACTAAATGACTTCAGACTGCAGCGAAAAGGGCGCGAAAGCAAATTAGCCAATAGCGTAAACGGATTGAAGGTGGCACACCTGATTGGTCAATATAATTTCACGAAATTTGTGAACTGCGCAGGTACATCGGTAAGACTTATAAACCTGGTACTACTGTAACTCCTGTGAACCAAGATCAACACCTCCAAATACCGACATGTTTATAAAAACGTTTTTCTCTTATTTTATGTGCACTTTCGAAGCGGATAATGTAAATTGTCGAGTTCATCCAAATCTCAGTAAGGGGTCGGTATCTCATTTCCTTGCATTACCCACTTTCTGTTCAAAACACGCTGTAGTACATTGACTAAAGCACGTTTTACTTTAAAAAGGAGGATGCATCTCTTTGTATTTAATTTTAAAAGTGTGTTAAAATGTTTCTCTACATTTTTTTAAGATCCAAGAAAAGAAACTCTTCTTTGTACTTTTTCTGTTCATATTATTTATGAATGCTGTCTTTTATTCGTAAATTAAGTATAATTATTTAGGATTCTTTTCTAGTAAGTGCGTAAATATTAACCATACATCTGCCCATCAAACTGAACTTTTTTCTACACTGGACCAAGGTCTAAATTGTGAAAAACAAAAATCTGCTGTTCCATACAAAACTGCAATCTTAGTCAAACCAAATGTATTCAATGTGTAAGAGAACATCATTTTTTTTTCGAAATTTAGTTTTTGGTCGTATTGAGAAATTGTTTAGGTTGATGGTCTAATGAATAACCCTCTTTAAAACTGTCAGCAAATTAAGTTTTAGTGGGATCACACTCTCAGATAAATTAACAGGAATGGATTGGAAATGATCTCTCATTTCTACGCAAAAAAGTCTGTCAATTTTGCGGGGGTGAGGGGGGAGGTTTATATACTGGCGCGGGACGCGCGTCAACTATTTTTATATGACGGGTATGCTCACTGAGCATGCGTCTTTGGCAGAGGGGTACGCGCGTAATATCGCATCCATTCCTGTTAATTTATCTGAGGATCACACTCGATGATGCATTGACGGAGTGGCAGACGTCAGTCCATAGAAGCAAACGCGGTGCGTCAATCTGTCACCGTGTGTGCTTTCATATCACATTCACATGCGGTTTCATACAACTCCTTGCTTCACATAGGCGAAGTATTTTTCTCTTACGCTGGTAGACGAAACATCAGTGTAACCGCGTATGAGACAGCGATAGTCATAAAATCCTATACAATTTGTATGAAAATAGATGTCTAACTCCGGAGTCAGACAGCCGTCGTAGAACAAAAAAGTGGTTACGCCGATAAGGACAGCAATAAGTAGCGATCTCCTTTTTTAACTAGAGCGAATTGCTATGTGCATCTTTTACTGACAAGACAAGACAAGTGCTTCCTTCTAGTTCCTTCTCTTTCTACGTTGCTTCACAAATGACGGACTGACGTTTGCTGCTCCGTCAGTGCGTCATCGTGTGTGAACGCACTAAACCTGTTTGGTTTGTTTAAGCTAAGGACTCAAAATACTCAATAGATTTTCTGATATTTATTGTCCAAAAACAAGACTTTGTCAGGGTAACATAACATGGCGATCTATTCTGCAGCCCAGCCAAAAATAGTAATTATAAGACTCAATAACCTGGTCAAAGTGGCAAGCGTATGATGTCATATAACGCCATTTAGAATGGCTATCTCGCTAAATGGCTTGTGAAGTCATCCGTGCTTTGCCTTTGTACAGCCTACGGTACGTATTCGCTTTGATAAGGCTCCGAGGCGAGGCAATAGCAATTGAGTGCAATTAGAGCACGTTCAAATTATTCGCAGACGCAATTATGATTATCACGGAATATGCCTAATATGCAGGGTCCAACTTAATGCTGAGGGTTTTTATAGGATGATCAGACCATCAAATTGAACAACTTGTTGTATGGAACCAACAACGGAATCGCGAAAAAAAATTGACTGTCCTGTCTGAGGATTGCAGCAGCTTTTCGCAATTTCGACGTTGGTCCCATAGAGAAAGTTGTTCAGTTTGATGGTCTGATCATTCCCTTAAAACAAGAGAAGGGAAAGAGGAAGAGAAAGAGAAAGTGAATAAAAATGGCTGGACTTTAAAAAAAGACTCGGTTGGTGCAATGGTTTCCACACACGCCCGACTGCCAAACCAGGGTACCGGGTTCGAATCGCAGTTCGGTCATGGATGTTATACAGGGTTTCCTAAAACTCAAAGTCCAGAAAAAACAAGATTTAGGCAAGTTTATAACCGTTCAGGGAAAAATAAAAATAAAAAACATTTTTGATAGTTTTTGTTTTGGAAAAATCGCCAAATAGCCGGACTTGTATTATGATGACTAGACAAAGATATAATACAATATTATTATACAGGGTACTTCTTAATATGCTGACACTTTTTTAAAGGGATGATCAGACCGTCAAACTGAACAACTTTCTCTATGGCACCAACATCACCAAACACCAGCTGGACCATACAAAACCGCAAACGTACTTGAGCCAAACGTATCGGACAGCTGTTTTTTTTTTTACGATTACGATTTTGGTCCCATAGATAACGTTGATGGCGTTATTATGGCAGATTTGCTAACAAATAATAAAAAATTAAGGGGGTCGGCATACAAGAAACTAGTTTTTATCAACGTTTTTTCTGCTCGCTCTGTCGTAAAAACGGTCATACATACAAGCGTCAAACTTGGTGTGATTATAGAAAAAACTCTACAAAATAACAAAAAACTGCCCAAGTGTGCGCGCTAAAGGTCCCGGAGAAAAAACAAACTGTTTTGCAAGTTAATAGAGGCGGATTGGTGATTTGGCACGGAACCCTCGGTGCGCGAATAGCCCGACTCGCACTTGACCGATTTTTTATTTAAATTCCCATCATTATAAAATCAAAGCCAATTCCTTTAAGCGAACTCAGCTCTACAACACCGTGAACGATATCCACGCTCGCACTGCGTATCATTTCCGCACGAGATGGAAGGTGACAGCTTTATATGTATATATCCCTCACTGTCTTATTAAAACGTCAAACGGACAAGGGCAAACGGTTGCGGGAACCTAGTCGAGACATGAGACATTCTGGAGACAAATGTTTTAAATTCTCGAAATGAATAAAGATGGAAAGCACAGACTTATATGAACGCTGGGTCTAAGACAAAATTCTCGAAAAACCTGCCAAAGACTAACCTAAATATACGAATGTACGTGTTAGTAATATAATTCAAGTAAAAACACTGAAACTGATAACATTTTTATTTATTTTGCTTGCGTAGTTTTTACAAATTCTTACAGCACATCAGAATGGCATCGGCATGCTTTCACGATTTCAATATTAGTCCCATAGATAAAGTTGTTCTGTTTGATAGGCTGATCATCCCTTTAAAAGGAACGCATCTAATATGTTTTTTACCTCACAAGCTCGGAAAGATTATTTTTATCGTTCGAAATCTGAGTGCAAAAGTGCATTTTATCCGCTAGCGTGGAAAGAGTTTTTAAAATTCGAATCTTTCTATTCAATATTTGTCTATACTGCCAGTCCAGATAAAAAGATAGTAAAAACCATACGTGCGAGAAAGACAAAAAGATTATGTTGCTTACTTGACGAACTTTGCATACTTATATTCGTGCATATTATTGTCTTCTCTTTTTCGCGTATAGGTTTGTATTTTATAGTGAAGGACTATAATTTATTTGAGTGGAAAAAAAAGAGATTATACCTAAATATAATCTCTTTGAAAAGCAATATCTCTTGTCTTCTCTTTTTCACGTATGGGTTTGTCCTTATTTGCATTTGCATATAATTATTTTCCTAGTGTGGGATAAAAATATCGTTTAAAATTATATTTAAAATGCTTTTTAATAATTAATTCATCTTGTTTACCTATGAGAAGTTATTCCTTTACATTTCCTTACATTTCTTGAATTTTTTGCGCAGTGTCTCAGTACACACCAGGACATTTTTTATGCTGATAATGTTTTTTCAATCAAACTGCTACACGTGACCGCAGTGAGACAGTGATTAAATACAAGAGTAATATATCGCCGCAATAGAATGGGACAACGTCATGAAGCGCGATGTATCTGATGATGATCTAAAGTTAATGCTTGCACCTAACATTTTCCACGCTGTTGTGAGGTGAAAAGTTGTGTGTTTCGCTCGGCTGCAAAATTATTCTGCGTCTCGTACCTTTGAAACCTTCGCTACGCTCAGGATTCTATATTTCAACCACTCGCTCTGCTCGTGGTTCAATCCTAGAATCCTTCGCTTGCTCAGGTTTCAATACAAGTACTCGCGCCAAAAAACAACTTTGCAGCCTAGCATAACAAATAACTATTATTTAGTGCGTTCACTAAACTGTTCAGTCCGTCATTTGTGAAGCAAGGAGTTGTATGAAACCGCACGTAGAAGCACACACGGTGACGCATTGACGCACCGGGTGTGGTTCTATGGACTGACATCTGCCGCTCCATCAGTGCGTCATCGTGTGTGAACGCACTTATATGAACAAGGTGTCAAAAAAAACAGCAGTTCCATCCTTGACGTTTTTACACTCCGTATTTTTCAACACGTTAAAAGTATAATAATAATTATTTTACGACACACTTTATTAATCAAGGCAACATATTCGTAAAGGCGTGTTAACCATATTGAATATCGAAACCAAAGCGTGGCTTCGACGGCTTTGTTTAATTAAAAATTGGAATACGCTCGTTATTTTAATGAAGGTTCGTATAAAAGATAACATTTTTTTAAAGTAACTACTGTAACAGATATCCTCTTTTGCAGTAAATCACGAAGCCTTAAAATCGGGTTTAATTAATTTTTTCATTAATTATTAAGACGGTTTCAAGTTTAAGAAATTAGATGTCTGCTAAAAAGCTTTTAACTTTCTTTTAATTTATCTAAGAAAGAAGGGATAGTAGACATTATTTAAATAAAACAGTAGGTACTTAGTAAAACTAAACTAAAACCGGCCAAGAGCGTGTCGGACTCGCCCATGATAGGGTTCCAGCCATTGCATAAGTAGAATAAGAAAATAGTAGTAATGTCGATTCTTGACCCTGAAAGTAAATTTGGATCCTAACCATAGCGCGATTGAATTTTCTTCAACGCCATCTAGTTTGTAATAGAAAATAAATTCAAGTTACAGACTGGTTTCTTCAGATACTGGTTGGGCTAAAAAATTTTTTTTTAATTAAACCGAATGAGGTGTCGTTGGATAGGTGTTGTCCAATGGAACAAAACATCAATAGAAACTAAATCGTTATAATGCTTCTGTCTCGAGATATCTGCGCTCAAAGTCAAAAATAGGGCGTACCCGTCCCCCCCTCTCTATCTCGTCATTTTTAGGGTTTTGACTCTACTCTACCACCGCGTCGTCGGAAAGTGTTCTGTTGTTCAGTAATGGCGTTTTCAAAGAATTCAACGAATTATGATTTTTCGATATCTTTTAAATTATGAAAACATTTATATCTAGGGCATCGTCCTAATAGAATGCGAATGCGCGTTCATCGTAGGTTCGCGCGAATTTTACTCGTACGAATGCACGATTAAACATATTGAACTCGAATAGGTATCCCAACTGATAATCGCGCGACTCAAATGTTTGAAATCTATTCGCGCGAACTTAGTTCGTATGAACGCGCGATCAAACATGTTGAATTTGAATAGGTGTCCTAATTGAAATTCGCGCGATATTTGCGCCCTAGTCCACGGTCACTCGCTCGCTCGCGTCGTCAATTCGCGCGATGAAAGGACACCCAGTTTTTGCCATCGTGCGAACACGCGATGGTCGCATCGCTTACTCGCGCGATGATCGCGCATTCGCGTTCTATTGAGACGATGCCTAGCATTCAGCATGTTTTCGTTGGGTACATTGAGTAATTATGTATAGAGCAGACAACGCGAACAAAATCTGTGCACCATGATCAGCAGTGTGGGGCGCGTGCTGGGAGCGTCAGGCTGCGACGAGCGCCTGACACAGGCTAAGTGGGTTAGAGCGCGTGCACCCTAACGCGTGTTACAAAATATTACTTCTCGGTAGCTTCTCTAGTTAACATAGTACCTCAATGGTTGGGTATGGGTTTTTGCTTTCGATCATTTAATTCTTAGTTAAGAATATTCACAAACGAATGCTTCCTGTGAGAAACGGCCTAAAGAAGCCTATTAATGTAACTTCTTGTTTTCTGCTTACAAGTTGAATAGCTTCGGGGTTTTAATGTCAAAAACCTCGTTCCTTTTTACGACATGACCTCTTAATGAATGAACTTGTCTAATAAAATGTGAAGCTTATTAATTTTTTATGTTTTATAATAGCTGTACCCGCGACGCATACAGTACTACCATGTTTACAAGCCTTACGGATGTACCTGCGCAGACTGTTTTTAAAACTGCGCGAACCAATCACGATGCTCTACGGTTGCGCGCCAAAAATGACATGCTTCTATTGGTAGTTTGATTTCGTGCGACCGAGGCGTCGACACTGTTTCACAATTTCACACTTTAGTCAGTAAAGATAAGGTTGATTATCAGGTACGTATTCCAGGGGGGGGGGGGGGGATAGGTGGGATTTATCCCCCCCCCCCACCGAAATCCGAATATTTGTATGAAAAAGTGATAACCATCAGCACATGAAGGTATATCATCCCTGGACCATGACTCTCCATACTAATCGATGCGAACGAGCGCGTGGCTCCGGTCAGAATTAAGCCGTTTTCTTTGAAAATTTTGTATACTAACCAATTAAAGTCAATGACATTTTGCAGAAACAATCTAGAATCAAATCTCTATGCTAGTATGAAGTCAGATTTTCGTTAAAATGTAAAGTTTTGAAGTTATAGTGCCTCAAAGATTTCCATACAAATCTTTAATTTATCCTAGAATTAAAACTGTATATTTTAACGAAAATCTGACTTCATACAAGCATAGAGATTCGTTTCTAGATTGTTTCTGAAAAATTTCACTGTCTTTAATTGGTTAATATTGAAAATATCACCATAGTACGTTTGTATGCAGCGCGCATTTGCGCTCTCGGAATAAACTTCTCTTAAGGTGGTTGCAGTTGTCAATTTCATACAAAACTAAACTTACAAAATTTCAAAGCCGTAATCTTCCTTATATTTTCATATATAAAACATTACTTTTATTAATACCGTCAACGAGTGTTCTACGGCAAAGTTTTGTATGAAATTGACAAGTCTAAAACCACCTTAAGAAAACCCCTGTAGATACCTTAGCTTAGATCAACATCCACTATAAACTTAGTTCCTTAAGACGCCGTTAGAGCGCTGATTAACATTTGCATACAAAGATACATTCATCACCTTGCTGTTCAAATAACCGGATATAACTAGATATTACCATACCGGTGCAGACTTGGCATCAGACTGAAGTCACGAAGTTTGATTTAAGTTTGTATAGTTAAGAAAACTATTTCATTGTTCTCTCTGACTTGATATAATTAGATTATTAAATTTGTCTCTCTAAACAGTAAACATCTCAACAATAGTCGAGGTTACCACCTTTCAAGATTTTAATTCAGTAAGTACGTACGTAATATACGTATTAATTATAGTGCTCTGTGGTAATACGGACTTTTGAAAGAATACATTGTGTGGAAATCTGCATTCACTGAAAAAAAAAATCTGACGCGTATTTGAAATTTACAATCCGCATTTGGCACACGTGGTTATAAGGGGAGCGTATAATTTCTCTATGGGTTACACTAACGAACATACTCCTTCCTTAAAGTCCCTTCAGTGGGATGGATATTTATATAGGTTGATAATTATGATTTTGGTCTGGCGAGGGCGTTCACTGTTGCCAAGTCAGGGCAGGTGAATGACCTTATTGTTCATGTTTAGAAGAAGTTTCAAGTCTTGAAAATTATATCATTCATGCAATTGAAATGGTTGCAAGATGGGGAATGAAGGATTCTGGAGTGAAAACCTATAATCGGAAGATTCTACATTGGACGGTTTGACCAAGTGGACTAATGATCTCGTCAAAATCGCTACTAACATACTTTGTTTGTTGTAGAGATTATTGGAGGTGTCTAAAGTTAACTTTCTTTGGAATTAATATTATGATGGCTGTAGTTTCAGTAGTAGTTTCAGTCAGAGAATTTTACAATTATACCAAGTTTAATAAAATTTTTGATATTAATCAATGAACATTTTGAAACACGATTCATAAACTAATCTATCTGTGGTTTGCCAAATTTTCGTTTAAATGTAACTTTGAAAGCTACAAATCTCTGAAAGATTTCCATCATAAATTATTCCTAGAATTGAAACTATATTTTAACGAAAATCTGACGAACGACAGGCACAGATATTAGTCTCTAGATCGTGTTTAAAAATTTTCATTAACTTTAATTGGTTAGTATTTAAATAAAACAGGATCTAACTTGATTTGTATGCAGCTCGCTCAGGATCTCTGCAAGGAATATAATTCCTCTTAATAATACGCTTGCAAATTCGTCCTCAAACAACTAAGAAGCTGTGAAGCATATTCCTAAGCACTGAACAGATTGAAATGCTGATATCAATCAGTTTCTAACTGTTAAGTTATATTAGTGTACAGTTTCTCTAACGCAGCAACACTACAGTTCTACTAGCTATCAGCTAAGCACGATGCGGTTTGACGTAAAGTGCTAGAGTTATAGTTTCATTCCCAAACGAAGAACCCTCAATCAAGGCAGTTTAGTGCTTACGTAGTGGCTTTAAGAGCCTTGTGAAGGGACTATGGAAGTGTAGAAAGTAGGACAACTCGAATAGGTGTTGGGATTAAATTACCTAGCGAACTGTAAGCCGGGTTGAAGATAATCTTCGGGTCTACGTGTGCTCTTGACAGCTCCAAGAGTTTGGATCGATTCAAGGTTTTATCCAAGTTTGCGTTAATTTATGCGTTTGATCAATTTTAAGGTCGTATTTTATAGGTTTATCTCCTTTTTTTCTAGACTTATAAAGAAATAATGATTTTGGCGTAGGGATGAACTATAGGTAGGTTGTAGATATATATCTATATATTATATATAGATAAGAAGAAGAAGAAGAAGAACCAACCAAATAACCTTTCTTTCTAACTTTCCAGTGTAAAGTGGTTGCTAGTTTCACTTTCACCATATTTAAGGTTTCATGTTTAATAACAATAAAATCATAATACCTACATTCAAAGATATACATATTATCTGTACCTATAATGAACAATTTTTTAATAAATGTGAACTGCCTAACTCAGTTGGCAACGAACAATTTTAATCACTGAAAATGGCAGTGTGAAACATAGCAAGGTATCATAATAACATTCGATCCTAAACTATTTACTTTCTCAAACTTCAAAGAATCTTGGTCCGATATACTGTAGTGACCGAGTGTATCAAGCGGTACACCCACAGAGCAGTAATGCTTCATGGGTACACACAGGGGTAATTATTGCTTCATGGGTACACCCTACGGAAATTACGCGACCGAACGTCGGACTTAAGAGAAGTTTATTCCGAGAGCGCAAATGCGCGCTGCATACAAACGTACTATGGTGATATTTTCAATATTAACCAATTAAAGTGAAAATCCTACAGAGCGACATGGCCTCAGGCCAAGCTCTTCAATAAAGATTAAAAAAAAAAAAAACAATTAAAGTCAATGAAATTTTTCAGAAACATTATAGTAACGAATTTCTATGCTTGTATGAAGTAAGATTTTTGTTAAAATATACAGTTTTAATTCTAGGATTAATTTAAGATTTGTATGGAAATCTTTGAGGCACTGTAACTTTAAAACTATAGTACATTTTAACGAAAATCTTGACTGCCTACAAGCATTTCTTTCTAGATTGTTTCTGCAAAATTTCATTGACTTTAATTGGTTAGTATTGAAAATATCACCATAGTACGTTTGTATGGAGCGCGCCAACAGTATTAATATACCCTTAATACTTTTTTCTTGTAATTCAAAAATACGGTTCTAAAGGACGAAATAACGGTGAGTAGGATGGAGTTGTCCACCTTAAAAACACTCAAATATTTCGAGAGCATAATTGAAAACGTGAAATTTCCAAAATAAGATAAATATTATGAAAGGGCAGTTAGATTGATGGGTAGGTACTATTCAGGGCGTCCACCTCACAACAGCCGTCGAGTGCCAGATAATTGATATTCAGTAAATATTGGCGGATAAAATAAACCGAAAATTGAGTTTTCAAAACCGTCCTAAATTAATTTGGCAACTTTCGCACCGACGTAAAATTTTTATTAAAATACAAATCCCAGGGCTTTACGAATAGACTTTGGTCGTACACATTATACTTTTCAGTCAACAATATAATGTGGTTTTAGTCGAAAAATTAATACGCTCTAGCAATGATATTTTTGAAAGGAAAGTCAAATCATGACAAATTATTTAAAAAGATTTTTCGTATTGTCACTTCGGGGAAAAGGACGAATTCGGGAAATGGACGTTCGGGTCTAAAGTGGACGTTCCGGGAATAGGACGTAACCGACCTTATCCTCCCATTCTTCTATACGCTGGCATAATAATAATAAAATTGTGTTTCCCCTAACTGTGCCTACAGCAAGTACCTACTACCTACACACATAGGTACTACTGTACTACATCTTATCTTATCTTCTTATCTTATTTTAACTATTATAAAACCGTAAAATCATGAAAAACAAAAAAGTTGCGGTTCACTTCATATAAAGTCAAATAACACTCGATAGCGCGATTTAAATGACATGCAGCACCATCTATTGACAAAATTGTTAGTTTTTTTGTTTGTTCGCGCATCACGCAAAAACTACTGAACCGATTTTGATGAAACTTGTTTTGGTTCATTGCTTATGATCTGACTTAAAATCTGGTACTTATATAATTTGTGCCGACGAAGTCGCGGGAAAACACTAGTCAATTTATATATTGAAATCCTATCGTAATGATTGACATTGCTTAAATTACATTTAGAACATGTCGTTTTATAAACGTGCACTCTCTTTGATTACTTAGGTTTCCAGGCGAAAAAGTAAGAACAAACAATTAAGATAATTCGATTTCAGGACATACCCAATATTCGTTATTCTAGATCAGACAGGCATTTTCTAAAACCACTGGTGGTGGTTTGTTTAACTTCATGTCTCTACTCTGCCTCGTGTACAAACAGTATAAGCATATTACTCGGAACAAATCTATTTGCCTTCTTTTTGTAAATCGGTTAAAACAAAAGCTGCAAACATTTATTCAAGTAGCGTCGGTTATTTAAAAAGGAAAGGAAGCTCATCAGATTCGATAATTAAGAAACAGCGGGGCGTACCAGCATCCATCCACCTTTATTTTTCATCCCTTTCATAAATTAAATGAAAATACGCTTTACGTTATATATTGCTTGTTTTCTGATGGATTTCAAGGCTGCATGAAATGAGAAAAAGTTGGGGCTTTGATTTAATCGTGCCGACGTGTGAATGTATATCATCATGAAATCTATACTTCATAAAATTCTAAACTTGTCGTGAATGTACATTGAAGATATTTACCATATTTTTCATGAAGAATCCATACGTTTGTTTGGTGCGATTCAAGACAGCTTTTTTAGAAACTAGAGTGCTTTTTTGACAAAAATAAACCGTTTCATGCATGCTGTCTTCGAGCAAATCAGGTATTAACTGATTTTATAACACATTTGCTCGTAAATGGTCTCTTATTTGACCAATTTCACTAACGTAATGTATCTCATTACGGCCTAGTTCGGTAATGTAAAGTAAAACGGACGGTTGCGTCTAAAACGAACGGTACTTTTTTAAATCTTAGCAAAGAGTTTTTATGTCAGAAAAGTGGTCAACATTTTATGAATAAAATTAACTTTGGGAGATAAAATATAATAAAGTAAATATTTAATTCTTAAATTTAATTAATTTTGACAATAAATTACACCCATTTATGTGAAACCAAAACAAACAATATTAATTTACTTTATTAGTAATACTGGATGTTTTTGTACCTTTGCCTTTTTTCTTTTTTCTTAAAATAAGAAAAAAGAAAGCGCTAATGCGCGCGCATCGCTAATTTGTGAAATGTGAAGTTATCTTATTAGTTTGTGTTTGTTTTGTGAACAAGTAAAAATTATTCTGCACGCTTTTTAATCGCTATTTTTTGTTACGTTTTTTTGTTTTGATTTGAAAATGTCGTTAGTAGTGATGAATTTATTAATTCGACGCCGCCAGAAGTCTCAGAGGCAGCGGAAAAGGTTAGTCTAATTTATTAGTTTATGAATGTCCTAGTTTTATTTATTTCCTTGTTTCCTCGCAAATATGTTATAAAACGTCGTATGACACACGTTCGGTTTGATAATTACAGCCTAGGCTATCTTGTAGACCTCGCCTACGGCTCGGTCTAGCAATAACGCCTCGGCTGTAATTATCAACTTACCGAACTTGTATCATAATGTACTATTAAATAAAATTTCGTTTTAGCGGAAATCGCTCGTCTCCAGTTTCAATAGCAATATCGTTTTGATTTAATAACCATTTTGGAATCTGCATTAAATAAGCAACTTTTGAAACTGCTCAAACTTGGGTGAAAATACCGGAAAAAGTTTAATAGAACAACCCTAGCTACACTAACTTTTTTATGCTATCAGACTCTTAAAAAATATTGTGCAAAAAACTGACTGTAAAACTTCTTGACTGACTGACTTCTTTTGTGGCCATGACGGTCAAAAGAGTGACAAAGGTCCTAAGTTCTAGAACAAAATTAAAAGGCCAAATATCTCGAAAACCGTGGCACTTTTACTGGACATGAAAGTCCATTTTCTGAACAGATTTGAGGTGCTCTATCAGCAGGTACAGGGTTATCCATGACTTACCGGACACCCTGTATACTTACCTTCGGGCTCAACATCAAAATCGCGACAAAAAACTTCTGCTACCTAACGTATGTATGACCCAGCTAGACTGTTAGTAATTGGTTTCAGACAAATCCGAGAATGATAATGGTCGTGAATTTATGCATGTTTTTATAATCATCATCATCATCAGCCTATATACTTCCCACTGCAGGGCACAGGCCTACCCTCTAAGAGGGATTGGTAGACTTCACAAATGCATCAGAATTTCATCTTCTGCATATGCAGGTTTCCTCACGATGTTTTCCTTCACCGTTTGAGAGCAGTCAGTAATACGTACATAAGTTAGAAAAACCCATTGGTACGTGGCATGTTGTCCGTGCGGATACGAACCCGGACCTCTTGATTGAGAGTCCATACCTCTCCGCAACGCGCCACCGAGCTATTATCTCTTTTTTATAGTATAGGACCTTAATTATAATTATCATTATCCCTTCTTTTGAGTTGAAATTTAGAAAAAAAAAACACTCTCAGTAATGGATGTCTAATCGAAAGGGAGAGGCGACACGAAAAAAATTAAGGCCTCCAGGGAAAACGGTTGGGGCCCTGAGTTTTCAACCCCATTTCTCTTTCGGATTTGAATTTCGTAAATACCTTCGTAACAGATTTTTTGAATCCGAAGCTAACCTTTAATTTAAAACATCTATAGGTAGGTGTACCTACTTAATTTGAAATAAGTACGTTTACACACGATGACGCACTGACGGAGCAGCAAAAGTCAGTCCATCATTTGTGAAGCAAGGAGTTGTATGAAACACACACGGTGACGCATTGACGCACCGGGTGTGGTTCTATGGACTGACATCTGCCGCTCCGTCAGTGCGTCATCGTGTGTGAAAGCACTAAGGACGACAAGATTTTCCGATTCCTATATAGCTTTCTGGCCAATTCCGATTTGCAAATATAATTGTCACCTCACAAGCTCGGAAAGAATCTGTTTAACATTGTTGTTTAACACTCAAATGTATGGAACAGTTGTTTTTTTTTTCGCGTTTCCTGATGTAGGCTCCATAGTGAAAGTTGTTCAGTTTGATGGTCTGAGTTCACCGTTTCAGTCTGCCGAGGGTTGTCCCTTACACCCTGTATATAGGTCCTTCTTAATATGCTGACACTTTTTTAAGGGGATGATCAGACCGTCAAACTGAACAACTTTCTCTATGGGTCCAACATCGAAATCACGAAAAAAAAATCTTCTGTTCCATACAAAACGAGCCAAATCTTTAAGGTTCCGTAGTCAAACAAGGAACCTAATAAACTCTCGTCCAGCCTGTTTGTTTAAAAATAAATTCCATTAAATCTAAGATCAACAAATTATTCGGTATTCTAAATAGTATAAACTCGTTCATTCTTTAGGGAGATTTTTTTATAAACGTAGAAAAAATACATCTGAGCCATATTGAACCGGGTTATTATTGCTTGCTATTATTATTTCTAGCGACTGTGAATGACTTTTTACTCTATGAAACCCACGCAGCCTCCGTTTTAATTAAAATTTCTGAACGAATTTATAAACTAGAAAATTTAATTACGAAAGCTTTCGAACTCGCTTTGGTAAGTGTAGGTATAAAAAGAAAATTTGTGCAGTTGCTAATTTTTACTAGGTGCGGAAGTAAATGCGTCAGAAACGGCAATAATTTTCGCATTGGTCCACCCAAATTCCTCGAAAATTAATCTCAAAATAAAAAAAAACAAAAATGATTTTAACAATCCTTTAGCGCTTTCACACACGATGACGCATTGACGAAGCGGCATACGTCAGTCCGTCATTTGTGAAGCAAGGAGTTGTATTAAACCGCACGTGCGTCGATTCGTCACCGTGTATGCTTCTACGTGCGGTTTCATGCAACTCCTCATTTCAAAAATAACGGACTGACGTCTGCCGCTCCGTCAATGCGTCATCGTGTGTTTCCACTTACTTAGCAATACCTGTACATACCTACCTAATGAACCTTAGACTTTGACTATTTATTATAAGGACTCGCCTTGCGGTAGCATTTCCCCTCTGCCACGGTATAAGATCAATTGATCATGTGCATTTACATTAAATTTTATACCATATCACTAAACGAGACAGCCTATAATTGCGAACAATCATTTCAATCTTCGAACGTTTGGGGTTCACACGAGACTACTTTTCATGATTTTTAACATTCAAAAATAGAATCTAAAGTTATGGGGAATAAAATCCAAAGTTGCGGATTGCATGTTACCTCGCCCCACGCAAAAAGTGGCAAAAATGTTTGTTAGTAGAATTACACGCGTTACCAGTCCTCATAATATAAGTAGTCAATGACTATGATCCATATTCCTTGTCCTTCATTCTGGGTGGTCAGAAACTGTTCTTTAATTATCAACTATCATGTGATACCATCTATTACCTAATTGCCTTCTTTATTGGAAGATAATATAAGACCAAATTACTAATACAGATTTAACCTAATAGACAGTTAGCGTGTCAATTGATACTGCGTTTCTAAGCTTCACTTCCTGGTACAGGAACATATTATAATATTCTGAGATCTTCACAATCTGACACGAACTTGCGTGGCGATTGGGTTTGGAGACGGTCTTCTAGTTGTCCACGAGTTTTCGCCATTTTATTATATTAACTGAAATTAGTTTTGTTCATGAAACAATCCTTGATTAATCTCAGAATCGTAATCAATTCTCCCAAAATTTACTGGGCAGTGACAGAAGTACTTGGACAAAGAAAAGCGTCATAAAGTTATGAAGAAAAAACAGGGACGCCGCAGTGGAATACGTGAAACGTCTTGTACCGATTAATGGATTTTATCTTCTAAACTAGGGGACCACGGCGAACTTCGTACCGTCTTGGAATCTTCCCGACACACACTTGGCCGTTTTTTATAGCCTAAGTTAATCACTGATAATGTAGCATTCTAATGATGAATGAATTATTCAGATCGGTCCCGTAGTTCCGGAGCCTATTCATTACAAAAAAACAAACAAAAAATCAAATATTTCCTCTAGATAATCTAACTAAATAATGGTAATAAAATAATGCTGGTAGATGCTGTACTTCGAAAGTATTTAAGCAATTTTGTCATAACATATGGTTCTTGCAAGTGACCCCTTACTGAATGAAATGAAAGATGTTTATGACATCAAAAAGCACGAGAAGAAACGATCTCACTTAACAAGTCACCTTTGTGCAAAGCTACCTTAAATAATGAGCTGGCAAGCTAAAGTTGAAGCAGATAAGCGCTAAATGGCAGTGTTGACTGTTTAAACTTAGCAAATAATGCAACAACTTCATCGGTCGTAATTCATCGAAATGCAATCTCGAGCTCAGCAAGTCTACCTAAGTGCTGGCTTCCGCAGAACTTCGCTTGTTCGTTGAATAAGAACTGTACTATAGTAGAATGTATACAGGAAATGATAAGAATGTCCAGGCAATTATTGCAAACCATTAAATTGATTTAATATTATATAATGTCTGTTAATTTTATACCACAAACAAGTTCATTGTAATTTCTATGTTTCATTGTAGTTTCTACGTTTCTGTTAAATAAAATGGCATCAAAAACATTCATAATGAGTGTATTTCATTGCCTTTTTTAAAACATATTTAATAACTCAACAGATGACATGTTTATCGCTTTATAAAAAGTTAGTTATGTCAAGACTGTGCCTGTCATGGTTTAGCCATTTCAATCTCGATCTCTATCAATCTCTCTCTCAATCTCTAGTATTACAGGACACAGAGATGATGATGAAATAAATTTGGCAAGGTTGATAGTATCAATTTTAATGTTTCAGTCAAATTGGGGACCAAAATGTAGCATTCGGTACTATTGTAAACTCGTTCGTTCGTTGATGTGGTTTGACATGATAGATGGAGCATGATCCTATAAGATAAAGAAACACGTACTCCTTGACAGGAGAGGAGCAGACTTACTAATAATTTTCCATACTTTCCCCTCTACCAAAGTCCCACCCCCGCGACGGCCCCAACCTAGCCCCGATGGGCGTTTTACTGCTATTATCATAGCAACCCTGCCCCCCGCAAAAAATGGCAGAAAAATGTTCTATGAAGAAATAAACAATACTTATTCCTCTCCGGGCGTTGACAGAAAACAGGTTTTTCTCTATGATCCTATACATGGTCTCCTCTTGAATCCAGTGAGTACCTACGCTCTCAGCATCGAAGCCAAATCTCGTTTTGTAAACAAAGTAAGCCGGTTCGGACTTAGCACCAGTGCGGATTTACAGTAGGACAAGTATGTTTCGCGCTAAACTAGGTTTATCTCTTACTTTTTAATTATTAGTTGTTTTAATTGGATAGGTGTGCTGTCAGTGCCCCGTCACTCTGTATCTACGTAGATACGCTAGCGGGCAAGCGTACTACCTTATTTTTTTAGGAAAATATGCTTGTCTCATTTAGGGTAGTTACTAGTAAGAAAAAGCGTGCAAAATTGTTAACCAACTTTCGTTGTAGACTGTTCCTATTAATCGGTAACGCCATAGATCACAGCGAGCGATGTGATAACAAACGAAAACTTATCAAATATACATAATAAGGGTTTATTCTAAATTTGCAAAAAACTAAACTTTAAAAGTTTACCGCATTTGTTATTAGTTGAAATTACATAAGAAGATATTATGTAGTTATAATGATTTCTTCCTAATCTAGCTGCCATGTCACTCAAAATCTAAGTAATACGTACTCGATTTTCTTCAAAGTTACAGATTTGTAGCTGGTACCTCGTTCACATACCTGCAAAAGAAATATAATATATTAATGACGCCGTGATAACTATTATTCTTTGTAAAATACGATATTTCGCAAAAATAAATAATAGTATGTGTTTTTACTACTCTACAGTACACTAATTAGTACAGTTTATAAAAAATATACTTTACAATAGGTATATTGTAAGAAGTACAAACTCAAAGTCTATCAAAACAGAGTATCAAGTCAGAGTCGATATTTGATTGATTTGTTTTAAAATAAGAATAAATTACATTATTATAAAAATAATCGCGTAAATACTAATCCGCGAACTGTTCAAACATAATCTACTGAATATAAAGACTCGTTCACAAATAAACATTTCATATCTGTTTTGCAGTTAAACTTATATCTTGTTTCGTAGGTAGCACAGCAAAATTCACACACGAAGGTCACGTATAAACCTTATGCAACCGAATCCAGTGCAATTCTACCCCAAACTGCAATTACCCATATATCTCCGACAGCCATTATGGTACGAAGCATTTGCCCAAACTTAGATCCAATTCCAGATCTAGAATTCTAGACTAACTCTGTTCCGAGTTACATTCGAAAACTTACGTACCTAGGTACTTCATCGTCGGGGGCATATTCTGAGAGATAACTTATAAACTTAATTTCTATCGATCATTGTTAATGATTTTGATTAGTTATTTCAAGTGTAGTCAAACAGTGATTTTTAAGAAATCTTTACTTTTTTGTCTTAGGATTAGGTAATTTTAATGCAGGTAGGTATCTTATTTTATTACCTAACCTGTGAATTCATAAAATATATTCACATTTAAAATTTAATAAGTTTTTACACAATGTTGTAAACAATTTTTTTTTTAAATTATTGTAATTATATTTCTCTTACATATAGATTACTGTACAGGGTGCGGGTGTGGCAAAACACCATATTTAATTACCCCGTTAATTATTTGGATTGAAGTATAAAATTGTTAAAGTTGTCGGGTTTTGAGTTAAGGTTAGATTCGGTATCTAGATCAGTCAAATAATCATATGGAAGATTAAAAAAAGCTGTGTTAAAATGCGACAACTGCGTAGGTAGCATGGCACCGTGATATAGCGCTATCGCTCCTTCGCTCTCTTTCTATTTGCGCGCGAAAGAACGAGATAAAAGACGTGATACAGTCGTATCACGTGTAGCATGCGTGTGCTGAACCCTTTTTGCTTGGACGCTCACAGACAGATAAGTAACGAAATTGGTAAAATTGAAACATAAGTACATTCATAAACTAACGGTCATAATCCCTTGCGAGAAAGAAATTGAATTTATTTTTCAGGCTTCAAAAACTCACAGAGACGGCCCAACTTATACCTACAACATTATACATTAAATTAGTAGGTTACTAGCAGGTAAGTACGTTTAGTACATATCTGTTATATTTACCTAGTACCTACATTAAAAATAAAAAATGGATTGAATTATAAATCAGCTCAACAATACATGTTTCCAGATACACGCATAAATAAATCAGAGAAATCGAATAGAGATTTAACTCGTCAATGTCACTGTAGGCACAGCTGTAGGCAACTGCGACACCGGCCATCGATCTCATCCAATCTCACCCTCCAGTGAGGTGACATGTTTGATGTTGTTATTATATCACATTCGAATCTGAGCTCAAGGTAGAGAGGCACTAGAGGTCAGTACGGCTTTTGTCTTATATAAAATTTCCAATAGGATGCACTTTAGTACGTGTGACGATGACGTCTAGGTATACCTACTTATAGACAATATCTTCCAATCGTCTTGATACCTACCTATTTTAGAGCCAAAGAAAGTTTCCAACCACAGTGTCCAATAGTTGATTGACTTACAACTTACAAGGTTCGATATAGACCGATAATATTTTTTTGAATATTAAGTGCACATATTAATAACAGATCTTACAATAAAATATGTTTCCATAGTACCTACTACCACAGAGTACTATCACATGAGTATTTAATCATGTGGTACTGTAACTACTACCTACCTTGTTATTTTCAAATCATCACACATCGTCTTTAGCCATTTAATTTGTTAAATTAATTTGTTAAATACAGACGCATTAATTTTGTAATGTCTGAAAAATGCAATGATGCAATGATTTGATATAGTAAGTAAAATCCCACTGTAAATTATTTTAACTCTACCTAGAGTTATTTTTCATTTTGCTTACGTATGCTGAAAATGTAGAATTTCGAAGTTCGCGCTTAAAAGTGTCCGAACCAAAAGAGACCTAAAACGTATAAAGAGACCTAATTACGCGACAGTCTTTGTCTGAACGGTCGACGACGCGCCCGCGAGCGCGCGCGGTGCACGCCACTAATCCGCGATGGGGTAAAATCTACGCAAGCAAAATGAAAAATAATTTCAGCATTTTCGATGATTATATTACTATACACGTACTTAGGTTTGTGAAGGTTAGTCACGGACACTTTTTTCGAGAACATTGTATTAGACCCAGCGTCCATAGTATTTTTTACGTCAATGATTTTCAGGCACAATGTTTATGATTCTCGTAAACTCGATCACTTCTCAGTTGTCATCGATTGATTTATAATACGCCCCCATATTCTTAATTGGAAGACATATTGCTACTAATGTCTTATTCATACTATCTACGTTTATTACAAACACGTGATAGTAGCACTTATCGTTTTCATAGCGGATTTATCTATGATTAATGCATTCCCTTTTAGCTTTGGATATGAAATGTTTCGATTTGATGAAGTTATATACCGTCTTTGCTTTGAGCATGTTTAGAGATATGTACAGAGAAGATATCTGTATTAATCAACGAAGAATATCATGGTGACTTGAAAGCCTGCCTTTCATCTACAGTGGTTTGGCAGAAGGAAATTATTGGGAAGAAACCTGCATACAAGAGCCGATTATAATAAAACTTTTTTTTCACCTCACAAGCTCGGAAAGATTCTGTTTATCATTCGAAATCTGAGTGCAAAAGTGCATTTTATCCGCTAGCGTGGAAAGAGTTTTTTACTAATAATTCGAATCTGTCTATTCAATATTTTTCTATACCGCCAATCCACTGAAAATGGGTAACAACTTTTTTCATGTCACTGGGCAGCACGAAAAAAAAACTTTTTAAAATAGGTTCTTTTTAGCAAATTACTTTTTTTCCTCGCTATTGTGAGGTGAAAAGTTGTGTGTTTTGCTCGGCTGCAAAGCTATTTTGCGTCTCGTACCTTTGAAACCTTCGCTAAGCTCAGGATTCTATTATTTGAATCACTGCGTTTGCGTTTCGCTCGTGGTTCAATCCTAGAATCCTTCGCTTGCTCAGGTTTCAATACAAGTACTCGCGCCAAAAAGCAACTTTGCAGCCTAGCATACCAAATAACTATTGCTTGATGATGATTTGCCTTAAAATCTGATAAGTATATAATTTGTTCGGACGAAGTCGCGGGTAAACTCTAGATAAGTAATAATTCCTTTAAATTTAGAATGGCTAGCAAAAATTGAATGTTCTATTTGAAAGTAACATTGCGTCAATGATTTGTTAAATATTAAATGTCTACCAACATATTTATAGGCGACACGAATGTAAGTTGTATCCATTTAGCAGTTTTCGCATACTAAATGTCATGCTATGATACGTGAACAGATAAAATTGTGAAATATTGTTAGTTGCGGAAATAAACTGATGCTATGTAGGGAGAATGTTTCATATAAAATATACATCGATTTATGAACTGTCTAGAAAGTGAATTGGACATTTTTAATAACGTAGCTTAAAACCGAAATCTCTTCTTTGAAGGAGTAGAGTTAAATGTAATAAATACATTTTCTCCCCGCCGGACGCTAAGCGACAATTGTCGTCCCGCTGCGCTAAACGAAGTTCCCGCTTTCCACCTCCGTTGACGAGAAAAATAGTATACTAACCTCGGGCTTCACCTCGGTCAACAATTACGTGAGATCTGAGACATTTATTACTTTCTTGCCCTCGGTGTGTTATCTACTATTACATAACTGATAGAATATTGCATGTCGTAACTGTCACCTAACTTAATAGTTCGCTCAAAGAATAATCCAAAAGCAGGTGTAGAGTGCGTGAGCTGGATCGTAAGAAATTTCTTCATAAATGTGTTCAGGATGCCTAGAGGGTAAACATACTAAAAGTCCTCGCCTCTAGGGGGGGCGCCGGGTGGGGGGGAGGGGGTTAAAGTTCCCACTTTTGAGTTTTTCGCTAATATCTTTAAAACGGTGCGTCGTAGAGAAAAATTGTCTTCTACGTAATGAAAGCTAATAAAATTTCCTACAACTTTTGTCTTACACTTTTTTTCGAAATTCTAATAAGTTTTCGAATATCACGCTCCGAAATAGTGAAAATTAATGTTTTTTCAGCGTGACAGGCATTACCTGACGTTAAATGATATTTTATTGATAGCATAAGCTGGGAGTACCTCCAAGCGGTGAAGGCGGTAACAGTTTGAGATCGCGTTTTCGACCAAAAGCTGGTAATAGAGCGAAGATGGGTCACCACTTTTCTTTCCATATCTCCGATGCCCACTGTCACAGAAAACGCGATCTTGCTGGCTAAAACTCCCATTCCCGTTATCATTCATGCCTTCGGGCTTATGTTGTCATCGTCTCTCATATAATTTTTACCTGATTGGAAGTAGCCCACCCGGTAACGCAGGGGAGCAGCCACAAGGCCTAAAAGATTATTTTGATCAATACATTACTTATAAACGTTATTAGTTACGAATCGGATTACCGCTATGAGTAATAATAAGTGTCCTGTGTGTGACGAGGATGTCGAAACCTGGCCGAGGGAAAACTAAAACCATCGTGCTATCCACCCAAGAGATGCAGCAACATGGATATGAACATATCCTGTTCTTACATTCATTTACCGGGTGCGATACAACATCTGCAACTTTCAGAAGAAGCAAAGTGGGTTTCTCAAAACTGTACTTGAAGTCAGATGTCATCAAAGAAGCAACAGCGACCTTTTATAACCCCGCCTCCACGCACAGTGAAGTTGATGACGCTGGGAAAATGTGCTTTCTTCAATGGTATGGAGCGCCAACAAGACTGACTTCCCTCAACCAGTATCGCTATCAGTTGTTCATGAGATCATTGGCAAAGATTAAGCCTGACTGAAGTCAGCTGAAGCTCCCTCCCATCAACTGAGAACGCAGCTAAACAGCATTCACAGCGCACCTACCACCAAGTGCAACTGTGGCTTGGGAATGAGCTGCCTCCTCAAGAGTGGGGATGGAAACATGAAGGAGGCAGCCTGGTGCCAATAACAACTAATGATTTGCCCGCACCGGAGGTCCTATTAAAAACAATATTTTGCCGCTGCGCTAAGGGTTGTGGTAGTGGCAAATGTGGATGTCGTAAAGCAATGCTCAAATGTTCTGCGGCATGCCTCCACTGCCAAGGGAAATGTCTTAACGGCGTGTCTCTTGGCGAAGACGATGGTGAAGATGAAGACAATGGTGAAGATTGTGAAGAGTTCCTCCAGAAAGAACCATCCACTGAAGATGAGGGTGCTTTGGAAGAAGGACTCTTGTCAGCGCCTTCACGACCTAAACGGATTAAAAAATAAAATTTAAATTAAAAATGATAAATGTTTCGATGACTGTATGGCTGAACAGATTTGTATGAAATTTGGTATGTAGGTAAATTAGGTCCTGGATTAACATGCCGGCTATTTTTCATCCCGAAATAACACGATTGAAGTAGCAGGCAAGAGGTAACGTTTGATAAGTCGTTTTTTTTTTCGTAAATTTCACTTTTCCACAACGTGTACTTCAAAAATAGTTAGGAATTCTAAAAAGTGTATAAGACAAAAGTTGTAGGAAATTTTATTAACTTTCATTACGTAGAAGACAATTTTTCTCTACGACGCACCGTTTTAAAGATATTAGCGAAAAACTCAAAAGTGGGAACTTTAACCCCCTCCCCCCCACCCGGCGCCCCCCCTAGAGGCGAGGACTTTTAGTATGTTTACCCTCTAGGCATCCTGAACACATTTCTGAAGAAATTTCTTACGATCCAGCTCACGCACTCTACACCTGCTTTGTTAAGTGGACTATAAAGAATCGAACAAACAAAAGAGTAACCAGTGTCAAATTCTTCCACCGCATAATAAGGGCCGTTAAAAAAACTGTAGGAAGAGATTTATCGTTCAAGACAATGCTCGCATTCGTCTCAATTATTAAGACAGGCCATCTGTCAATCCCGTTTCCCGATGGAGTGATTCGTTACCAATTCACCGGCAAGAAAAAGGTTACGCCTTGGATATAATGTGGTTTATAATGCAATATCTATTTAACTAGGTACTGTCTATGACTATGCTAATGCTATACAAGGTGAAAAAAATACCCTACTAATATTTAAAGGTTAAACCTTTTTAAATGTTACTAGGATGTTTTTTTACTCTCTGTAAGTATAATGAGCGTTTTTCTTTTTGTTTTCTTGGGGATCGATAGATGGCGCTACGGTCTGTACGAAGAAACGTCAACATTTAAAAAGGTGTTTCTTTAAAACAATAAAGAGTGAAAAGATGATCAAGAAGATGCCAACGCATCTTTTAATGACATTTTTCATTTTTTACTAATCATTTTAATCGAAAATCCGAAACTTTTACGCCTGACATGGCTGTATGGGCTCGATCCCTTGGCATTCCAAAAAAAAGGCAGGCTCAGTCTTGACAAGATTTTGACAGGATCTCGCGAACGGCTTTATGGGGCGATAAACATGCCATCTGTCAAGTTTTTTAGGAACTTAATTTAAAAAAGAAAAGAAAAACGCTCATTATTGGTAAAAATTAGAAACGGCCATGTTAATTTTGACAACTAACAGAGGTAATGACAATTCTACTATTGCACATTATTGATGCAAGAACTACATAAAATGTATTATTTTGTAAACAGTTACAAGCAATGCTGACTTTTTATTTAACAGAAACACCTTTTTGTTGTTTAATTATTTACTATCTGTGCCTGGCATGCGTTGCAATGCCTGTTTTTTCCCGACACACACTTGGCAGTTTTTTTTTCACACTTTGTGTTCATCACGGATAATGTAGCATTCTAATGGTGAAAGAATTATTCAGATCGGTCCATTAGTTTCGGAGCCTATACAATACAAACAAACAAACAAGAAATCAAATCTTTCCTCTTTATAATATTAGTTATGTAGATGTATCAGATAAGTAGAAGATTCCTGAATTGTAAATGTGACCTTAAAATTGCACGTTGCCATTGTGGCTTTCGATCAAAAGTACTAGTAGAATATTTATCTTGCTTCATGTTTTAGACCTCAATGTACAGTCAACATCAATGTACAATCATTTTGTAAATATGATGAAGAAAGTAACTTTCAAAATTATTTTCTGTTGTATATGGTCTTTCTTAATAATATGCTGACGGTTTTATGAGGGGATGGCCAGGCTGTCAAACTGAACAACTTTCTCTATGGGACCAACATCGAAATGGCAAAAAAAAACAGTTGTCCCATACAAAATTGCAAACTTACTTGACCCAAAGGGGCAACAGACTTTTATTTCGCAATTTCGATTATAGTCCCATAGAGAAAGTTGATCAGTTTGATGGTCTGATCATCCCCTGAAAAAACCGTCAGAATATTAAGAAAGACCGCTGTATTAATTCTAGTGATTTTATTTAAGGTTAATTAATGCTCTTTCATATAGGTAACCACAGAGTGTAAAAATATAGATTCGTTCTAGATTAACTTCATTACGAATTTCGCAAAAGTTCATTGAACTGCTCTTGAAGCTCTTGGCTGTAGGTAGGTACTATATTCTGGCGAATAAGAGTGAAAAAAAATACAGCGAAGAAAAAGTTTTATGATATTATGAAGGGTAGTTTAGTTACCGATTCTGAAGAAGTGTGATTCAGATTTGATGTTGGATTATTCGTTGAGATATTTCAGACACCTCTAAATGGTTTTCTTACATGCGAGTAGGTAAGTGCATACTCTAAATTCACGAACTAAAATTTGCCACACCTCTATAATTAAACTTTGAATATTCATTGTATTTTATGTAACATATAGGTACTTTATATTACAACGTTTTGTCTAGGACTTAAGGAGTCAACGAACTTGTGTTTAATACAAATGTTATTTTAGATACTTACTATATCCGTAAACGTATACTTTGACATCAATATGATCTAAGGGAAACTCATTAAAAACAAACAGTGTTATCTTACGCTCCAAACTTGTTTGTGTAGGCCTTTAGGTAATGATTAATGCATATTTCATATAAACCGATA
Organism: Agonopterix heracliana; assembly: GCA_963693445.1. NCBI lineage: Eukaryota > Metazoa > Arthropoda > Insecta > Lepidoptera > Depressariidae > Agonopterix > Agonopterix heracliana. The sequence goes on from OY856326.1 coordinate 6,070,039, forward strand.
AATAATGTACGACCGTCGGGAGACGAGCAAAAAACTGTTGAGCTCCTCTGACCATAATTCACGAAATTTAATCATGAGAGGGGAACTTGGGGCAAGTTGGTCTGGAGTTCGCCGCGGTTACAACTTGGCCTTCGAGAATGGCGAGGCTGTTTTTTTTACGCTTCCAACGCAGATGTGAGTTTGATGTTTCGGAAAAAAAATATTTTCTTTTTGCTTATGATTATAGTGTCTTATTTTTTTAGGTATTTTCGCGTTGACTTTTAAAGTATTGGTGGGTGAATCTTAAGAGCGTTTGAACGCCCTTTATCTGGCCAAATATTTTCATCTGCTTTATAAAAAAAACGGTCAAGTGTGAGTCGGGCTACTCGCGCACCGAGGGTTCCATACCACACCAACATACAACATTTTAACTACCTAACAAAAAATATTTTATTTCCGCTATCTTTAGTGGGAGACCGACTCACACGTGGCCGATTTTTATTAATTGTTGTTATACTGCTGAAGCGCTCGTTGGCGTAGTGGAGCTTCGGTATTGGAAACGATCACCGAAGTTAAGCAACGTCAGGTCCGGTCAGTCTTTGGATGGGTGACCGTTTAGTGGTATTTCATCTCGAGCGTTTCCGTGCTTCGGAAGGCACGTTAAGCAGTTGGTCTCGGATAGTTACGTCAGATGGCGTTGTAACTATTCGTTAAGCCAAGTCAGAGGCCTATTGGCGGTTTGAAAATTCTCTGACAGCAAGGTGACCACTAACTTGCCTCCACCAACACGCACTGGGCCCGCGTGGTGGAGTATGGCCCGCGTGGTGGAGTATGGCCCACTCCCTCTCACCCTTATTCGTGAGAGGAGGCCTTTGCCCTGCAGTGGGATTCTACAGGCTATAACTTATACTGCTGACGCGTTTTTTTATATTTCTAGGCTTAAATTAGCTCTTAAATGATAATTGTACCGAAAAAAAAATTTTCAGTAGTTCCGGGTCAAACCATAAAATGACTGGGCTACTTGCGCCTGGAAACATTAAGTCAGGTTTCTCTGATGCTGACTATACATCAATACATCAATATGTTAATAAGACGGCAACCTGTTAAAATGTTTATGGTATTTTGATACTAAACAAAATGCGAGATCTTATTCAGAAACCAATATTGTCAACAAAATGTACACACATTGAAGCAGAAAAACATTCACGCTCTCGCTTCTAGCTGCGGAAGGAAATATCATAAGGAAATCCGCACATATACGCAACACAACGGATTTCTTTCTCTCCCTATTTATTTATAGTAATATGCCAATACTGAGCGGGGTCAATGACACGGATATTTTGCCACGAGGAAGATTATTGCTTGTACCTATATAGATGTTAATAAAAGTAATTATGTAGGTACTGAGCTTATATTTATTTGTTTTGTTTATAGCATAACTTGTTGCTAATTAAATATAAAAGAATACGATCGTAAATACAAAAACCTGGTCTATTTTATATCATCTTCATCATCATACTACATCAGGCTGTAAACTTAAATGCGTCACATGCTTTAAGATGATCAAACTAAACAATTTTCACGATGAGAACAATAATAAAATACAGGGTGTAAGGAAAAGTATCATTAACCGTTTAGTTGTAGAGCTTAATTATACTTTTCCTTACACCTTGTATAGATATAACGGAAAAATTAATTTGTTGTTCCATAGAAAATGTCAACGACTACTAGACCCAAATGTTTGGAACAGCTGTTTTTTTTCACGATTTCAATGTTTGCCCTATAGTGGAAGTGGTTCAGTTTGATTGCATCCCACGTCTCACCTACATACGTCCTACTGTGTGGTGCAAGCCTCTGACTAATAACCCTGGAGAGGACTTCAGGATCACACTATTGATTTTATTGTAAGGTAAAATCTTTCTATTAGAGAGCCTACCTTACACGCTGACCATGGATAAATAATAGTTGGCTGTATACTTTTACAATAATTTAAACAAAGTTTTAATTTATTAAAAACATTACCCTACTTTTAGTTTTTGCAACACAGTATGCATTTATACGCGAGTGTTAGGGGTACAGGTGGTCCCAACTCGGCCTCGGGCCACATGCCACAATATATTCGCAATGCCAGGCAGCGGTCGTAAATAATATCCTAGTTTTACGACCACTGTTATACTTTACAAAGTTTCCGCAATCGAAATCGACTTATTTTTACGATTATTTCGGCATAATCGCAAATCGTGAGTTCCATTTCAATCTATGTTTCTTTTATGGACAGGAATTTTATGGTCGAATGACGAATGGAATGCGCAACATAGTCCAAAACAAAATTTAACAGAAACAAAAGCCTTTCCTTGAAAAAGTTGACCACAATGGAAAGAGTATCTATTACTACATAACAATGGTTTGCGTATTCCTTAAATGAGCATTTTTAGAATTATAGGGTCCTTCTTATTATGCTGATGGCGGTTTTTTAAGGGAATGATCAGACCATCAAACTGAACAACTTTTTCTATGGGACTAACATCGAAATCGAAAAAAATTCTGTTCAGGAGTGCGATTATTGAATCTCATTCGGTGAGCTCAGCAGTTGAAAGACTCTCAAAAATCGCTCTCCTGAAGTATGATTTTTGAGAGTCAAATCAGCAGTAGAAAGATGCATATCTCCATAGTAATTTTGACATTTTCAACTGCTGAGCTCACCGAATGAGATTCAAAAATCGCACTCCTGTACTAAAAACTACAAACTTACTCGACCTCATAGAGAAAGATTATGGTTTGATGATCTCATCATTCCCTTAAAAATAGTCAGCATGTTAAGAAGGACCATGCATAGCTTTTTTGAAGAATATTTTTTGTTTTGTCTTATGCTTATTACCTAGTCTTATTCTACATCCATATTGTAGCGTAAACATATTTTATGGCGGGAGAAATAACAGATGCGCTGTATTGTCGAACTTTGCTTTGAATAATATGACCGCCCGCCCATTGCTTCTGCAACTCTGGTACATTTTACGATCGACGATACATATCGGGAACTGGGAGTGCATGCTAATGAGTTGAGTTGGGTTGATGGTTTAGTATAACGTTGAATAAACAAACCAATGATAACTAGGTAGGTACTAGAGCTAGTAAGTTAATGGATTTCTAAGCAGTTGCTGCAATTTTGTAAAAAATCCCAAATTAGTAATTTGAATTCGTAAGATAGCATATGCTCACGACTATATTCACTCACAGAAAAGCATAAAACGGAATCATCATGAAAATAATTTTATACGATTCTATTATATTATCTATACCGACACACGTTCATTTTTACCATTCATGTGTAAATTCTAGTTAGCCTTCCTAACCTAACTAAAACAATCTAGATGTTGGTCACGTGGCAAAGAAATAAAGAGGGCGGGCTTATGCGAGGTCATGCTTCCAGCGACCTTGCAGTGAGCTGAAATGCAACCTTATTTAATAAGAAATGCGGTCAAGTATCTAGCTACTTTAATGAAGAGGCGAGCGAGGCTTTCATTTGATTTGCTTTGTTATTCCTGGCTAAGCACGGCTAGCATGCCACCCACGACAAAGCGTTTAAACGAGAAAGACGTCATGCGCGCTCTTTTTGGCGTACGTAAAATAATAAAGATGGAGACACGTCTCGATTTTTGTCGTTTTCTCGACGGTGGCATGCTAGAGGGGCTGGTTGGACCACAGCGCTGCGTTATTCCTGTGTAGGCGATAATGTTTTCGTTTCTAAAGCATTTGTAGGGGAATAAATAACACCATTGACGCATTATTTTAATGATATTTTACAAGTTATTATTGGAATATGTGCCGACGATTTTAACAACCCAAAAAGGAATATCGTTTATTTAGATTCCAGGGCATCCCGACAGACTATGAAAGCCTTAAAAGGATCTAACTGATACATTGTTCTTCTAGCAAAAGGACTGCCCAAAAAATCGGTACATAATTAACTCTCCTTACGTTTTAGCGATACTGTATTTTACCATGTCAATTTGATTTTGATTCGAAACAAGTTGAATCGAATGTGCTATCTGCGAGATTACTTGGATAAACAAAATACTGCAGACTTTATCATGATCTTCTTATGCTTGCATACAAAATTAAAATTAAGTTTTCTAGTTCGTTATAAAACAGACGAAAAAAGAACAGAAAAAATTATTTACTGGCCAAGCTATTTTACATAATTTTACACAGTTGGGAACTGCTACCGAACTGGGAAATAGCTCTGAAAGGGATGAGTGAAAAAATAAATAACACAATCTTGCAGAGTGAAGGGCACGATTCGGTCCGCAACTCTTTGCACTACCCTTGAGTCACTCATAAATATTACAAGGTTTTGCCCTCACTCCCCCGAAAGGACTACTTAATGCAAGGAATCGAAACATTTGCTTTAAAACAAAGCCTTTGAGAAGGTTTGCTAAACATGTTCCGTGTTATTAAGGAATTAGGATAAAGTGTAAAGTTTAATTCAATTAGGCACTCTTGTCGGTGACGGTCTAACGTGTTGTTATTACGAAGCTTTCAAGTTGGTCACCTAAGGGTTGAACTACACCACGTAGCACAGCATCGCATTTGTCCGTCGCTCCATCCTTTTCTGTCACTCAGGAACGTAATTTGCTGGAGCATATAAGATAAACGGAACGCGATCGCACGCGGCATGTTGTGCTACGTGGTGTAGTTCAACCCACGAACCAGATACTAAGAGTTCAACCCTAACTTGTCCACGTCAACCGTAGTAGGTTATGGGTTATGGCCCAGTCCTTGACAAGCATCATCTAAACTATTATAAAACTGTAACTGAAGTGTGTCTGTACATTGAAGATATTTACAAAAAAAAAGATTACGATATGGTTTTTACGTATCCCTGACACAGAGGATTATAATCCTCTGTGTCCCTGACTCGAAATCAACCTTTTTTAGAAATTTTGTTCAATCTCCATTAAATGATTGTGGGTAAATTAATATTCACATTCAACTTTTGGTTCGGATACCTTCGTTTTGCGTTGGTACCTAACCTTCGCCATCCCGCTGCCACGCCGTGCGCGCCTGCGGTTAAATAATATTCCTTAAAAATCGGGAGTGCTTAGCTTTCTGGACGTTCCGGTTGCTAGTGCCCTTCGAACTTATCTCCAGCCGTGCTGTGATAAAAAAAACTGTTTGAAACACCTTGGTGCCACCATTTGATACTATTCAAGAACCTAACCTCAACTTTGCCACGTTGCCGCCTCCTGAAGTCGGTGTCTGCTGGTCCTCGCATACGAGGGTGGAAGACCAAGGTTAGTGGATATTTGGTTTACTCGCTTTCGAATGGTGGAGATTGTTTCATACCTCTTACTTTCATTATTTTATACCTACTTATACATACAGTCCACACGTACAATTTGAACCAGCGTTCAAAACCATACAAATTTAGTCTGTCTGTTTGTTTGTGTGTTTGTTTGTTTGTTTGTTCGCGCATCACGCAATAACTACTGAACCGATTTAGATGAAACTTTTTTTGTTTTATAGCTTATGATCTGACTTAAAATCTGGTATATAATTTGTGCGGACGAAGTCGCGGGAAAACACTAGTGAAAAATATACTTACAGAAATTATCTTTCAAGTAATCCTGTAAATATAACATACAGGGTGTAAACTTTAATGCGTTACATACTTTAGGCGGTGCTTCAGCCATCAAACTGAATACTATATCTTTGAGCAATATTACTAATCGCGAAAAAATAAATAGTTCCTCCAAAGAATATATTTTCAATTCATTTTTATTTAATTTTAAAACATCTCGTTAAAACTTTATTGTTTATAGAAATTGCATGAAAACAGCATAATAGACTAGTAAAAATAGTGAGCTTATCTCTAAAGAGATTTCTTCCAGCAGACCCGTGACACAGAGAGAGTTTACAAAGTGAGGTAGGCATAGCTCTCTCGACCCTAATGTATGGAAAACCCGTTTTTTTGTAATTTCAACTTTGCTCCCATTGTAAAAGTCGTTCAGTATACAGGGGGTAAAGGAAAAGTATCATTAACTTTTAAACCATATTATAAAAACTGCTGTTCTATACGTTTGAGTAGAGTAGGCATTACAGTTTGGTATGGAACAGCAGATTGTTTTTGCTCTGACAAGTTTGCTCCCATAGTAAAACTGGTTCAGTTTGATGGGTAGAGGGTTTAAATGCTAATTATACTTTTCCTTACACCCTGTATAGATAAGAGTGAACAAACCCCTGAAAATGATGAAAGTGAAAAAAAATCGCCCAGTAGGTACTTATATCGAACTGATATCGCCTTATTTTTGTAAATTCTGTGTTAACTCTCTGTATACTATGTTTTTTGTGTAAAATAAAATATAATTGATTCAGATTGAGCACCACTGATCAGACTGTTTCAATATAAGATACTACAATTCCCGGTAACACTGCAGTTACTATCAAAATGTACAGAAACGTGGCTTACATTAATAACAAAGGACTCAACCATTATTAAATATGAATCTCAAGCATTTCGCTAATATTTGCAAAGTCAATCAACTGGCATCAACAGAATTCGAGGTAAATAACGTCGAGTCTGAATTTCTGTCAGCTCTAATTATGTCAGTCCCGAGAGCAGACGACAGACAACCGGAGTTCTTGTTAAAGGAATTTCTACTTCGATTAATTTAATTGGCTCTTTATTAGGTAGGTACCTACTCTTTGAGTAGACTGGGAGACTATAGGCCACGGTTAAATAAAGGTCATACAGGTCATACGACGTGGTCTGTCGAGTACCTATACTATAGGTATGTACGTAGCTATTCCTTTCTACGTGTATCGTACGTGATCTGTATTTCCGTGTGTACAATAAAGTGTTGAAATAAAATTAATTTTCGATGCTGACTGTACTATGACGAAATTGCACACACGAAATATCAATTAAATTTAATTAGCATTCCAAATAAGACTATTGTTTTTCGTCGGTCCCTTTAATTATGTAAAAAGCGGTATTTACAATTTTCCACTAAATATCTGTGTAAATAAACGAGTAAATATGTACGTACATTTTCATGTAATATAAATGATATACTCACATAGAGTTTGATTCCATATTGCTCTGTGTGCTTACAATTTTTTTTATTTGAATCAATCGTAGAAAGAGAAGAAACTAGAAGGAAGCACGTGTCTTGTCATATGACTCATTAAGAGATGCACATAGCAAATTCGCTCTAGTTAAAAAAGGAGATCGCTACTTATTGCTGTCCTTATCGGAACCTGGTGGACCTGGTCTCCGGTCTCCGAGGTCAATCTACCAGACAAGCGAGGCCGCAGGTTGAGTGGGGTAGGTAGGTACATAATGAATGATTTTGCAGATTTTTTTGTATGCTAAAACCCCATACAGGTTGAAATTGATATCATTAGCATCCTTTTAAACTAAGAGTCTACTCATCAAACTGAACAACTTTTAGTATGGGAGCAATACGATCCGAGCAAAAAAAAAAAAAACTGATGTTGCATACATCTGAGTCGAGTAGGTGCTGCAGTTTAGTATGGAACAGCTGATTTTTTTGTTGCTTTGATCGGTTTGCTTCCATACTAAAAGTTGTTCAGTTTGATGGGTAAACTCTTAGTTTGATAAAAAGGATGCTAATGATATCAATTTCACCCTGTATAGGTATTTTGAGAACTTAAACATAGTCTGAAATGCAATTTTGCACTTCAAACTCAAACAGCTGACTTTGTTCAAACTATCAAGGTACGAACTGGAATGTAAATTCAGCGGTTTATTCTATTCAACAACTTATTACCTTTAACTTCATAAGGGTTTCATATTCAGTTTCTAGCCACCATGGCGCTTTCATAACTCGAACTTTCTAGCAAGGCGAGAGTGTAACGTGTTCGCAGAAAACTACGCTCTCGTCGCATACCTAATGCCCTAAAACCAATAATTTTCTTAAACGCATAATGACGTATTCTCAAAATGACTTTAATCGCAAACTGATAGCACTGTCCATTAAAAGTGGCGACGGGCTCACCCCCCGTCACACTGGACGGGATACATACGCCATTCCGAAACACTTTTTATAGAAGTTCGTTGCCCGGATGACGTTTAACCGATAGATTGATTGAGCGATTATTCATTTCCTTGAAGTACATTTCCCCGATGGTTCGTTTCACCGAAAACTCATTTCCCAGATGACGTTTAACCGATGGATTGATTTCGCGAGCGTTAGTTCGTGGGTTTGGGAGGTTGGTTTATTGGTGGCTTGGTCGGTATATAGTTTGTTGGGTGTTTTGATCGTGGGTGTTTTGGTCGTGGGTTTTCTGGTCGTGGGTGTTTTAATCGTGGTTGTTTTGATCGAGTGTGTTTTGATAGTGGGTGTTTTGATCGTGGGTGGTCTGGTCGTGTGTTAGTCGTGGTTGTTTTGATTGAGTGTGTTTTGATAGTGGGTGTTTTGATCGTGGGTGGTCTGGTCGTGTGTTAGTCGTGGTTGTTTTGATTGAGTGTGTTTTGATAGTGGGTGTTTTGGTCGTGGGTTTTCTGGTCGTGGGTGTTTTAATCGTCACAACACGGATCCTAAGTCGAAATTCAGAAAAGTGGCCGCCATCTTGAACTTTTTTTTTTTTCAACCGATTGCTCCAAAATCGATATCTGTGAGTTTCTGTGGTCACTGAACACGGATCCGAAGTAAAAATTCAGAAAAGTGGCCGCCATCTTGAACTTTTTTGTTTTTCAACCGATTGCTTCCAAAATCGATATCTGGGAGTTTCTGTGATCACTGAACACGGATCCTAAGTCGAAATTCAGAAAAGTGGCCGCCATCTTGAACTTTTTTGTTTTTCAACCGATTGCTTCCAAAATCGATATCTGTGAGTTTCTGTGGTCACTGAACACGGATCCGAAGTCAAAATTCAGAAAAGTGGCCGCCATCTTGAACTTTTTTGTTTTTCAACCGATTGCTTCCAAAATCGATATCTGTGAGTTTCTGTGGTCACTGAACACGGATCCGAAGTCAAAATTCAGAAAAGTGGCCGCCATCTTGAACTTTTTTGTTTTTCAACCGATTGCTTCCAAAATCGATATCTGGGAGTTTCTGTGATCACTGAACACGGATCCTAAGTCGAAATTCAGAAAAGTGGCCGCCATCTTGAACTTTTTTATTTTTCAATCGATTGCTTCCAAAATCGATATCTGGGAGTTTCTGTGGTCACTGAACACGGAACTGAAGTCAAAATTCAGAAAAGTGGCCGCCATCAGATATCGATTTTGGAAGCAATCGGTTGAAAAACAAAAAAGTTCAAGATGGCTGGTACTTTTCTGAATTCTGACGTCAGATTCGTGTTAAGAGATCGCAGAAACGCCTAGGTATCGACTTTGGAAGCAATTGGTTGAAGAGCAAAAAAGTTCAAGAAGGCGGCCATTTTTATAAATTCTGACTACGGATCCGTGTTCAGTAACCACAGAAACCGCAAGATACTGATTTTGGAAGCAATCGGTTGAAGAACAACAAAGTTCAAAATTGCGGCCACTTTTCTGAATAATGACATACATACATACGTACTTATTATACATACTATTACATACATACGTACGTACGTATTATACATTTTATTACATTCATATGTACGTAGGTACGTATTATACATACTACCTATTACATACTTACATACATACGTACATACTACATACCTACATACAAACGTACCAAACTACCCTCCTTCTGGCGCAATCGGGAAAAACAATGCATCAGTCAAAGCATTCATCTAGGAAACGACTTTCGGTGAAACGAACCATCGGTGTAATGACCATCGGTAAAACAAATAGTCAAGGAAATGAATAATCGCTAAATCAATCTATCGGTTAAACGTCATCCGGGAAACGAGTTTCTATAAAAAGTGTTTCGGAATGGCGTATGTATCCCCACTGGGACAGAGTTTCGGTACTACTGGTGAAACGTGGATGTTCTGAGGTTTCAGAAGATCTCTGACTACCCCCTCGGGGGATATAGTCGTGAGCATATGCTTATGCTGATAGCACTGCTAGGGTGGTGATCTAAACGCGGAACAAACCCAACCGTAAAATTACTTTAACGCAAAATGACACACAACCTATGCGTGCAGCGAGCTTACACTCAGTTGCAGAAACGCTCATTAAAGTTAATCCTCCATTAAATCTCTTGCTGTCACTTTTTTCTTGTTGACGTAGTAAAAGCTAACAAGAGATATAATGGAGGATTAACTTTAATGAGCGTTACTGCAACTGACTGTTAGCAACGCAATTGCCACGATTTTAAAGGTTGGGAAATCGATGGGAAGTCGCTAGATACGAAAAGGCAGTAAATGATGTGCCAAGTTATAGCAATAGTGGGTAATTCCGTTTCCTTCTCGCTGTTTCTGTAGAAGTCGTCTTTAGAAAACAAATACGCAATTGCACATTGCACAACAATCAACTAACTATTCACATTATTCAAAACTGGTTTACGGACATGTATTGTTTCAGCTTTAGTAGCCGTAGATAAATATTATGTAGGGTGCTTATTTCACAATTATTTTACGTAGGCGTTACCTTTTGTCGCTAGTCTGAGCTTCTTAATGATGAGCTTAGCTAAAAGTATCTCATAAAATCTGTCATTAATACAAAGCCCACGAGATTTATAAAGTTAAGAGAATTTTCATTAAGAGCGTTCACACACGATGACGCATGACGGAGCGGCTTGCGGCTGCGTCAGTGCGGGGAATCGTTGCTGCAGTCGCAGTGATGTCCGTCAGTGCGACTTGCAGTCCGTCAGAACGACGTCACTGCGGCAATGGTGTTGCGAGATATGGAATAATTATCCTAGATCTGCGATATTTTTGAGTAGCATGATTGACTACAATAATTTATTATTTTATTATTACACGTAACGGATCGTTACCTTACCCGGGGTAACCATGTTGACGGTAAATTTTTCAACGGGTTAAGAGCCTACCGAGCCTATTGTGCTGCCCCCAATCGTATTTTTTTTATTTCTGTACAATTAAATAACATTTCCAAAAAACAAGAATGTCACATTGTAGTCCTGATTGGCTTTCAATTTATCGAAACATTACGGATTATTATGTTTTATGCTTGTAGCTATTATCGTTAAAACTGCAACTGGCGGTTTTATAGTAGACTAGTGTTTTCCCGCGACTTCGTCCGCACAAATTATATACCAGATTTTAGGTCAGATCATAAGCTATCAAACAAAAAAAGTTGCATCTAAATCGGTTCAGTAGTTTTTGCGTGATGCGCGAACAAACAAACAAACACACTATTTTGTCAATAGATGGCGCTGCACGTCATTTAAATCGCGCTATCGAGGTCATTTGAATTTATATGAAGTGAACAGCTACTTTTTTGTTCCTTATGGTTTTACGGTTTTATAATAGTAAAGATTACACACCGAGGACAGGAAAGTAAGAAAGGTCTCAGATCTCATGTAATGAGGTTTTCTTATTTTTTGTCCGAGGTTAGTATACTATTTTTATCCTCGACGGAGGTGCAAAGCGACAACTTTGTTTAGCGCAGCGTTGCAAAAATTGACGCTTTCTGTCCGGAGGGGAGAAAATAGTAGATTAGTGAGATTACACACCGAGGACAGGAAAGGTCTCAGAGCTCATGTAATTGTTGACCTCGGCCTTAAAATGTGATCTGAGGCTTTCTTACTCGGACAGTAAGTCCTAGGTTAGTATACAATTTTTCTTCTCGACAGTGGTGGAAAGCGGAAACTTCGTTTAGCGTTCTCCCCTCCAGACGGAAAGCGTCAATTTTCGTCCCGCTGCGCTAAACAAAGATGTCGCTTGCCACCTCCGTCGAGGAGAAAAATATTAAAGTAAAATAGCTTACGCAGTGGAAAAATCGAAATATAATTTTCTTGACAGTAACAACATTATGGAAACCATTACATAGATCTACAGTATGTCTCGAGGATATAAAAAATAGATGTGACAACACTTTACTAGATGTGCCACCTTAACATTCACTCCTCTTTTTCAATCCAGGCTCTTCACAAAGCTTTATCAGGTTTCTTTTGATTTGCTTTATCAGATTTCTTTTGATTTTTAGTACCCATCTTAACATTCACTCCTCTTTTTCAATCCAAGCTCTTCACAATGCTTTACTAGGTTTCTTTTGACTTTTAATACCCATTTGCATAGTGGTGCTTTTCTTTTCTTTGGGTGAGTCTTCAGCTCCAAAGTCAGATTTTCATTTAATGTCTTTAATTCACGACTGATCGCTTCGATCCACTTATCCTTTTCAGGACTACGCAAGGATTCACGATATGAAGATGGTTCAAGTACAGATTATGGCTTCATTAACGGATTGCTCAAAATGTAATCTCTCAGGAGGTTTAATCCAACTTCGATCACGAAACTGTCGCCCGCTTAATTCTGCGTCTGGCATGACTTCATTTTGTTGTGTTACGTCATTGCCATTTGTCTCATCTTCTTCAATCGACTGAAAATCAATTTCGCTTTCGATAAGGTCTCCGGGTATCTTAGCTCTAGGTCTATCTCCAAATTTCTATCTATAGCACTGAGAACAAATTTCTTTGAATTCTTGGTATGTACCAAACGTTCGTCAAGGTAATCAGCTCCTTGTGGCAGGTTATGTCAGCTTCGAGTTGTATAGAACCTTTTCCAATGGCTTCAATAGCATCTCCATTTGCCGTCATAACTCTATGAGAATTCTCAAAGTACTCAAAGGACTGAAATGAATCTTCTCTATTGGTAACATGAGTGGTGGCACCATTGTCTACGTACCAAGAGTCTTTGTCTGCATTCTTATCACCACAGGCTGGGGCTAAGCCTGTCATCATCGCTACATTTGTGGGTTGCTTTGGAGGTTTGGGAGGTCTACCATCCACTATCCACTTTTTGCAGGATTTGACTTTATGAAACCCTTCCTTGCAATAATTGCATAATTTGTTCTTATTTGCATTGTTTTTACCTTTCGCAAAATGCTTTTCACCTCGTAGAACAAGAAGTTCACTGCTGCTTCCGCCTTCATCCAAATTTTTCTGGTTAAGCGACCTTTCTTAAGTGAATAGCTGAGTAGTCAGGTTTTCTATTATATGATCACTTACAGACATTAAAGCCCAACTGGATTTGAAGTTAAAGTACCCGTCAGGCAGTGAATCCATAACTTTACATAATTATCAACAGCATCTCCGGTAATCTGCATTGTTCTTGTTTAGTCATGATCAGATTTACTTCATGCCATAGATTTTTAACTGCAGTTAAGTGATTTCCCATGTCATGTGAGGGGTCATGCTTGTATCCAAAGAATTGCATGCATACATCATAGAAACGATCCTTAGATACTCTTTCATAAAGCCGGTTAAGTTCCTCCCAAGCTTCTTTTGCTAAAGCGCATTAGGTACTTTGGTAAGCATCTTTTCGGTCATATTAGAGGTGAACAGTAAAAGGCTGTGCTTTCGATTCGCTGGTAAGCATCGTTATCAGTTTTGTATTTCGACAACTCTTCCGGTGTGGCATCTTTACTTGAATATATTGGCTTTTTGAGGATCCCTTCTACAGCGTCGAGTGATCCGGTGTGGGTTCTCAGCAGCATCAATATTTGAAATTTCCAAGATGACAAGTTATTTCCGTCGAACGGTCGAATTTCGAGTTTAACATTTGTCGACATATTTCCACTATTTCGAACCTTTATTCTTTCGGAATAACTTTTGCCATACTCACGGCTTCGAATTTTCACTGTTATTAACGAATTTTAACGCTCTACTACCATATTAAAGTAAAATAGCTTACGCAGTGGAAAAATCGAAATATAATTTTCTTGACAGTAACAATACTAATCACCATGGAAACGATAACATAGATCTAAAGTACGTCGAGGATATATAAACACAAGATGTGACAACACTTTACTAGATGTGCCACCTTAACAAAAAATAGTTTACAAAAATAATCTACTATAACAAGGAATCGGTTTTATTATTCATTTTTCTCTAACATCAAATAATATTTATGTTGCGTTTCGAGTGAAACACCTATATATTTTTCATAATGGGGCAACAGATTGTAAAATTACTCGAAATTAGCAGAAATTTCGGCCATCTAAGGTGTATCTGCTGGCAACTTTACGCGCGTCACTGCGTCACTCGTGTGCCATACCATGCGACAGCGCCGCAGTGACGGACTGCAGTGCGACTGTCGCACGTTTGCTGCATTGACGCGCGTCAATGCAGTGACGCATGCGGAGCCGCATTGCCGCGCGTCAATGCGGGAAACGTGCGACAGTCGCACTGCAGTCCGTCACTGCGGCGCTGTCGCATGGTATGGCACACGGGTGACGCAGTGACGCGCGTAAAGTTGCCAGCAGATACACTTAGATGGCCGAAAGTTCTGCTATTTTTGTTGTAGATTTTCGTAGTTTTTGTTTTGAATGATAGATTATTGTAGATTTTGGTAAATTTTCGTTCTTTTTGTAGTTTTTGGTAGATTTTGGTAGTTTTTGATTCTTTTGGTAAATTTTGGTCGTTTTTGTCATTTGTTGGTAGATAATGGTAGTATATAGTATGTGGTAATTTCTGGTTCGTTTGGTAGATTTTGGTAGTTTTCTTTCTAACCGATTGCTTCCAAAATCGATATCTGCACGAATCTGACGTCAGAATTCAGAAAAGAGGCTGCCATCTTGAACTTTTTTGTTTCTCAACCGATTGCTTTCAAAATCGATATTTGGGGGTTTCTAAGGACACCGAACACGAATCCGCAGTCAAAAATTCAGAAAAGTGACCGCCATCTTGAACTTTTTTGTTTCTCAACCGATTGCTTTCAAAATCGATATTTGGGGGTTTCTAAGGACACCGAACACGAATCCGAAGTCAAAAATTCAGAAAAGTGGTCGCCATCTTGAACTTTTTTGTTTTTACACCGATTGCTTTCAAAATCGATATTTGAGGGTTTCTAAGGTCACCGAACACGAATCCGAAGTCAAAAATTCAGAAAAGTGGTCGCCATCTTGAACTTTTTTGTTTTTACACCGATTGCTTCCAAAATCGATATTTGAGGGTTTCTAAGGTCACCGAACACGAATCCGCAGTCAAAAATTTAGAAAAGTGACCGCCATCTTGAACTTTTTTGTTTCTCAACCGATTGCTTTCAAAATCGATATTTGGGGGTTTCTAAGGACACCGAACACGAATCCGCAGTCAAAAATTCAGAAAAGTGGTTGCCATCTTGAACTTTTTTGTTTTTACACCGATTGCTTCCAAAATCGATATTTGAGGGTTTCTAAGGTCACCGAACACGAATCCGCAGTCAAAAATTCAGAAAAGTGACCGCCATCTTTAACTTTTTTGTTTTTACACAGATTGCTTCAAAAATCGATATTTGGGGGTTTCTAAGGACACCGAACATGAATCCGCAGTCAAAAATTCAGAAAAGTGGTCGCCATCTTGAACTTTTATGTTTTTACACCGATTGCTTTCAAAATCAATATTTGGGGGCTGAATTTTTGACTGCGGATTCTTATTCGGTGTCCTTAGAAACCCCCAAATATCGATTTTGGAAGCAATCAATGTAAAAACAAAAAAGTTCAAATTGGCGGTCACTTTTCTGAATTTTTGACTGTGGATTCGTGTTTGGTGTCCTAAGAAACCCCCAAATATCGATTTTGAAAGCAATCGGTTGAGAAACAAAAAAGTTCAAGATGGCGGTCACTTTTCTGAATTTTTGACTGCGGATTCATGTTCGGTGTCCATAGAAACCCCCAAATATCGATTTTGAAAGCAATCGGTTGAGAAACTAAAAAGTTCAAGATGGCGGTCACTTTTCTGAATTTTTGACTGCGGATTCATATTCGGTGTCCATAGAAACCCCCAGATATCGATTTTGGAAGCAATCGGTGTAAAAACCAAAAAGTTCAAGATGGCGGTCACTTTTCTGAATTTTTGACTGCGGATCAGTGTTCGGTGTCCATAGAAACCCCCAGATATCGATTTTGGAAGCAATCGGTGTAAAAACAAAAAAGTTCAAGGTGGCGGTCACTTTTCTGAATTTTTGACTTCGGATTCGTGTTCGGTGTCCTTAGAAACCCCCAAATATCGATTTTGAAAGCAATCGGTTGAGAAACAAAAAAGTTCAAGATGGCGGTCACTTTTCTGAATTTTTGACTGCGGATTCATGTTCGGTGTCCATAGAAACCCCCAAATATCGATTTTGAAAGCAATCGGTTGAGAAACTAAAAAGTTCAAGATGGCGGTCACTTTTCTGAATTTTTGACTTCGGATTCGTGTTCGGTGTCCTTAGAAACCCCCAAATATCGATTATGAAAGCAATCGGTTGAGAAACAAAAAAGTTCAAGATGGCGGTCACTTTTCTGAATTTTTGACTGCGGATTCGTGTTCGGTGTCCTTAGAAACCCCCAAATATCGATTTTGGAAGCAATCGGTGTAAAAGCAAAAGAGTTCAAGATGGCGACCACTTTTCTGAATTTTTGACTGCGGATTCGTGTTCGGTGTCTTTAGAAACCCCGAAATATCGATTTTGGAAGCAATCGGTGTAAAAACCAAAAAGTTCAAGATGGCGGTAACTTTTCAGAATTTTTGACTGCGGATTCGTGTTCGGTGTCCTTAGAAACCCCCAAATATCGATTTTGAAAGCAATCGGTTTAGAAACAAAAAAGTTCAAGATAGCGGTCACTTTTCTGAATTTTTGACTGCGGATTCGTGTTCGGTGTCCTTAGAAACCCCCAGACATTGATTTTGAAAGCAATCGGTGTAAAAACAAAAAAGTTCAAGATGACGACCACTTTTCTGAATTTTTGACTGCGGATTCATGTTCGGTGTCCATAGAAACCCCTAGATATCGATTTTTGAAGCAATCGGTGTAAAAACAAAAAAGTTAAAGATGGCGGTCACTTTTCTGAATTTTTGACTGCGGATTTGTGTTCGGAGACTGCAGAAACCCCCAGATATCGACTTAGAAAGCAATCGGGTGAAAAACAAAAAAGTTAAGATAGCGGCCACTTTTCTGAATTATGACTTTGGATTCTCGTGTTCGGTGTCCTTAGGAATCCTCAGATATAATACATTTGGAAAGAAATCGGTTAGGAAACAAAAAAGTTCAAAAAGGCAGCCACTCCGCTTGTAAAATTAACCGTAAACTCGGTTACCCCAGTTATGATAATAGTAGATTACACACCGAGTATAGGAAAGTAAGAAAGGTCTCAGATCTCATGTACCTAATTGTAGCTGAGGTCAACAAACATGTGATCTGAGGCTTTCTTATTTACTGTCTGAGGTTAGTATACTATTCTTCTCCTCGACGAAGGTGGAAAGCGACAACTTCGTTTAGCGCAGCGGGACGAAAATTGACGCTTATATCGCTACTTGAAAACGTTCCGTTACGTGTATATTAAAATAATCAATCGAAATGTTGTATCGCATTCACTCAAAAATATAGCAGATCTAGGATAATTATTGTATGTCTGGCAACACCATTGCCGCAGTGACGTCGTTCTGACGGACTGCAAGTCGCACTGACGGACATCACTGCGACAGCCTCAACGATTCCCCGCACTGACGCAGCCGCAAGCCGCTCCGTCATGCGTCATCGTGTGTGAACGCTCTAAGACTATGAATATTTTCCAAGAATAATGCAAGATTGAAGTGCTATTTAAGCCTAAGCTCACACCTCTAGTGCAGATCCTCTTTTACTAAAAAATTCTTTTTAATTAATGAAATACTCCCAATCGTATTGATAACTTGTAAATATTAATTCCTATGGCAGTGGTTGTTTTTAATTAATATGGCATCCACCCATCAACCACCCATGTGGTTTGTATTTAAAAAAAAAAAAAAAAAAAAGTACCTACTTTATTGCCACACAAAAATACAGAATAGTTACCAACAAAAAAAAAAGTAAAAGTTTAAGTCCATTACAATATTGTGAGGTTTCTATGGAAACGTTTTTGCGGGAAAAGGCTCAGCTATTTTATAATTTCATTCGTTCTAATTCGTACACCAAAATCGAGAATTTAAAAATCGCACTCCGATAGGTATAGACGTTTGAGTCGAATATAAACGCAAAACTAGAAAGTAGTTTGTTCAGAATCGAGAGCAGAATCGAATTATCAAGGTTTCAACATAAGTAGGTAGGTTACATTTTTCAAAATTTTAAATAATTTACTTACTGACCTACTTATGTGCTTGTTAACCTACCACACAGGTACAGTCACCCTACTTAGTGTACTATACTAAAACAAGATTCTTAAAATATATCCATGAGCACGCTAGCGCTTTTATTCATTGCTGAAATAATAAATCCGTTTCTGCATGAAAACTTAAAATTCGGACAAGTTAAAATTTGTATTAATAAAATAATGAAATTATTGTTTCAATAAAACTATTTCGTTAAAAATTAGTTGGGGTGTTTGAGGTTTTGCATTCATTAACACTTTGAGGCATTGCAGTTTAGTATAGAACAGCAGTTTTTTTTGCGCTGACAGGTTTGCTCCCATAGTAAAAGTTGTTCAGTATGATGGGTAGAGTATGTGATTTAAAGCCTAATTTTCCTTTTCCTTACACCCTGTATACGTCCCACTGCAGGGCACATGCCTACACTCTGGGAGGGAAAATGGGCTTCAGTCCGCCAAGCGTGCCTAGTGTGGATTGGTAGACTTCACATATGCATCAGAACTTCTTCTTCAGCGTACGCAACCTGCGATTTTTTCCTCTGAACGTCATAACGCTAAAATTCCCATTGAAATCTTAATGTGCACCCTAAATATAATATACATGTAAATATGTATGTAAATGTTGACAATTGGTAGGCTTAGCTTATCTGAGTCGTTGGTTCGGTGCGGCTGACAAAACATCGGATCTCGCTTGATTAGCCACCACCGGCACCGTTCACAGCGTCAAGGCTCAATCATTCAATCAACCCTGTTCCAATACGGTTCTGGGGCTCGTACATTTATCAGGTTGGTGTATTGACTAGTAAAGATATACCTATGCGTATGAGGTTAGAGTTGAAGTTTGTATGATTTGTTAAGTTAGAAGTACCTAGGTACGTACTAGTTATGTATTCTATTCTATTCTATTTTTATTTAATGGCGTTTCCTTGTTAGATTTCGCCAGTGTCAAGTAGTTTGAGGGAGTGTCTATCCAATCTCGAGGATTGTTTTTGAGTAAGAACAACTGAGAAGGATTTTGGAGCCTCGTGGCAGGCTGAGACGCGAACCGCGCGAACACCACGCGAGAGACAAGTGTTCGAGGCAAACCCTGCAACGTGACTCTACTAGTTATGTACAGAATCTATAATTGATCAGCATGGTGATATGAAAGTTTCCGATAATAATTAAATTTTTTGAAATAAAATACAATTCCCCTCGGGGAATACTTTGTTATGCTAAGCTAAAAGAATTTGAAACTCAAAGTATGAGCGGTCAATTTGTGTGAAAGGGCAAACAACGAATCTATCGATTTTCTATAATTATATAGGTATTGAGTTCTGTGTTATACAGGGTGTAACAAAACACTAGTAGTATTGAACAACTTTGACAATGGGGACAACGTCGAAAAAAATAAAGAAAATCTACTGCTACATTTGAGCAGAGAACTGCAGTTTTGAATCAAAAAACATAAATTTAAATTTTTTCTCCATGTTTGGACGGAGAAAGTTGTTAATTTTGATAGTCTAAATACTGCTATGGTGGTTTGTTACACCTTGTACAGAGCGTAATCGAAAATCCTAGGTTATATATTTTATTAATTTCATCGGGGTTGATAACGTAATCATGGTATCGAATACAACAAAATAATAACAGTCTATTATTTTGATGCATTCGATCGCTACACTACGCTACACTATTTCACTCGTAGCCAATATCATTGTATGTTCAATTATCAAAAGTTCGTATAAATCCTTTGCCCTATAAAAAAATGAAGAATTTCATTACTTATGCAAAAGAGAAACATAAATGTTTCTACAAACAGGGTCTGTCCACTCATGAAACATTAAAAAAGATGTGGAATTCTCGAAGAAAGCTACCGCAGCTGTGACATTTGAGCTTAGCATTTCTGACGTTTGTTTTAGACTAAGCTAGGACTAAGCTCGTTACATAAAGCAGCCAGTTTTATAGAATTGTTTTCGTTTAAAGTTTGTGCTAGATTAAGTCGAATGGCCAAACGGACAGAGATACGAACGATTTGAAATCAAATTCGAAGTTTCTGACTGCGATAGTGGCATAGATCCCTTCAGAAACCGTAAGCAGTTTTCAGCTGTGCAGATCCTGAAAACGGCGGTACCGTTATTGACTATTATGCATCATCATCATCTCAGCCGATAGACATCCATTCCTGGACATAGGCCTCCCTCAAGGAGTGGACCATACCATATGTAACTTATCAACAACCCCAACAATACAAGCTTTCAAAATTAAAATATGTTCCAAAATAGGTTCAGCCGTTTTCGAGAAAAATTTTAAAGAACAGAGTGCCACAAAATTTGATTTTCGCATGTGAACGTTTTCGTTCCAATGTCAACTCTATTCCAATGAAGTTCGGACAGAAACGGTCCCGATTTATCGAAAATCGAAGGGCAGTCAGAGTATAGGGCAAGACACACAAACAACCTTTTAGGATAATATACGCTTAAGTAATAAAATAACAATTAACATCATCGTTCTGTAGTGGGTAAAAACAATACATAAATAAGACTACCCGTATTTTTCTCACTCGAGTGGAGGACGTTTTTGACATAACTTGTGTGACAAAAATGTCAAAAACGTCCTCGACTCGAGTGAGGAAGCCTCAAGAAAACCACTAAGAATACGGGTCTAAAAGCTTAATCAATAATCATATTGTAATATTGTAATAATTATATGTGTATTTTTGGGCGCAACCAAATTAAGCCTATGTAACCCTTTTAAAACTATTCCAAATTTCGTTAATCAAACTCGATGTTTCGAAACTAAATTGTTCGTTTGAACAACTGTACACTCAACTGTTTCAACGGATAATATTCTGAAATATTACTCACCATCAAAGCGATATCTCGTTTGTTGACTGTACTACACATTTTTTGCTTACTTTTTAACATACAAGGGTCTGATACACAAATAGTCAATAGAGTATACATACTGTTTGTGTTTGTGGATTAACATTGTAAGTGATTGTGTTGTTATTATACAGGGTATAAACTTAAATGAGTTAAGATACTAACTTATGAGGGTGCTTCAGACCATCAAACTGAACAACTTTCACTGGGAAGCCAACATCGAAATCGCGAAATATACTAAAGGGTGAAATTGATATCATTAGCATCCTTTTAAACTAAGCGTCTACCCATTAAACTGAGCAACTTTTACTATGGGAGCAAACCAATTGGAGCAAAAAAAAAATCTGCTGTCCCATACTAAACTGCACCCGCCGCCGCTGCCTACACGACTCAAATGTATATGTATGTATAGATTTTTTTGTTGCTCCGATTGGTTTGCTCCCATAGTAAAAGTTGTTCAGTTTGATGGGTAGACTCTTAGTTTAAAAGGATGCTTATGATATCAATTTCACCCTGTATATCTGCTGTTTTTGATAGTAGGTTCTTGATTCCTAAAAACAACTACATTATTCAAAAACCTTTTTTAGAAAAACAGTTCTTTTCATAGAAAAAAAGTAGTTTTTATTAATAAAGACAAGATGGAAAGTAAACTAAGCTGTTATTATAGTAGATACGAGAACAAAAGGTAAGCTCCTTACTTGTTCCACTTTGAGTGGTCTCCGTTATATTCCGGATACGTAGTTCCACCAAACAAGCAATTTTCATTCTTATGAAGTTAGCATAAGAGTTATGGCCAGATACTTGAGTGGAATAAACGTTAGGCCTCGTTCGGTGGGACGTATCTAATAAGATTACTACCCACGTATATTTTCAAAAGCATTTCGTGACTTTGTTTAAAAAGCATTTTGTTTTTGTGACAGATTAGCAAAACGTAAAAACCTGTTTCCACACTAAAAAGTTGAAAATAATAACAAAAACCGAAGTTTAATTTCAAATAATAACAAACATTTTCAGGAACATGTCCGAATTAGAGCAATGGCATATTCCTATAAGACAATGGCTTTCTGGTAAGAAAAACATCGAGTGGAAACCTGCATACGCTGAAGAAGAAATGCGCCTATACAATAAAAGATGTTGTCTTTATGTATAGAGGCTAAAGACCGCTGCTCTCCTAACTCCGATGTAGAATTATCTCATACAATACATTCCGACATACAGTAGTACCAGGTTTATAAGTCGACAGTTGACAAACTTTTATAGAGTGCGAAATTATATTGAGTGATCAGGATGTGCCACCTTCAATCCCTTGCCGCTATTGGCTAATTGTTTTCGTGCCCTTTTGGCTGCTATCCAACATTGCACCCTTTGATTACTAAATTACTTCGGGTTTTGACCGGACTCGGGTCTGCTCTGCGCAAACAAAGATAGACGAGCGGAATTCTTTTCCTGGTCGTACATATCATGTTATTTACCTATCAAATTAATTGAAACTGTTATTTTCTAAATGTTATTGAAAAGTTCACGATTTATTCCAAAACGCAAAAACGTCATCCGATCCCACCAATGTTTACCCAGCTCATATTTGTAGAACTTATTCCAATGAACGGTACACAGGCGCGTCGCAGACGCTTGCTGGTAAACATGCAAATTCGCTTTAGTTCGGCGCATCTCTGTTTGCTAGGAGCTTTAGTAAACGCAAACTTCGCCTCCACAATGTATAAAGACGTTTTAACCAGCATTATGCGGTGTAAAGTTAATTGAATGATACGTCCTTTATAACGAAATTAGCTGGCTTTAGTTCGACTTCACTTTCATAGCTTTAAGGTTTCCCTTTCGGCAGTTTGTAATTTATGAATAGAATAAATGATACGTTTCGTCTTTCATTCTTTGATGCGTACTTAGTACTTGTTGTGTTTGATATAGACGAAGAAGATAGTAGGTACAGTCAACAGCAGATATTATAGGTACACAGGAGCACACCATGCATTCAAATAATTCTACACTCTACAATTTTATATTCTATATTCTGCATCCTATGTGTCAAAATTATCTAACACATGAGTGTTGCACATTAGGTTGCACATATTTTTGGTGACATATTGAAACGAAAAGGGGGTTATTTTCTTTACTATATTCCAACACGGGTAGCATGCTACCTACGACAACGTCATGCGCACTCTTTCTGACATACGTAAAATAATAACGATGGAGGCACATCTCGATTTTATCGTTTTCTCGAGGGTGGCATGCGAGGCCTACACTGGTATATTTGGTCTAGTATATTACATAAGTTTGGTAGAGTCCACCTAGTGGGTATCCGAATGTCCAGCGAGCTCACTCAAAAGTACCAATCTACTCTTCCTTTGAAGAGACTTGGATTGTTCAAAGCTGGGAAAACTGATAAAGAGGCTAGAGAGTTCTACGCCTGATTTGTTTGGTCAAGTGGTAGTTTTGATGCATGAAGGTAGTAAGCCTGTTACGTTATTTTACTTAGTTTCTCGTTATTTTTTTTAGGGACAAACAGAATCAAACAAAATCAAAATGGTATGTCGCGTATCATATTTATTTTACTTTGTTTATTTTTGGAATACCCAATCGTAGACCTGGCGTATCGGGCTTGCCTTGTTTTTGGTCTACCGTTAAATGTAATAGTTTTAAGCAAAAGTTAAATAAACATTTACCTTATCTTATCTTATATTCATTTCATACATTGTATAATTCATTATCTAAAAGCACTAACTCATTGTGCATGCCTATCTAATTATTGCCAAATTTACAAGTAGGTATAAGGGACTTCTTAAAGCTTCACTCCAACGCTCGCAAAACAAAAATATTTTTCCAAGGTAGTTACAAACAAACAGAGATAATCGTCCATCGATCTTGCGAGGCGGAGTTTAATCGCCAAGCAACGGCCCTCGCTGACTCGACGACAAGATTAAATGCTAAAAAAAAAAACATTGTTTCTTTTTGTCGCGAGGGTTTGTTTAAGTGGGTGAATTTGCGAGAGTAGTTCTGTTGTAGCTCGCTGTTGTAAGATACTCAATGAATCACGACCCAATAGCGAAGCGTAGTTAGTCTTAAAACGAATAGCAGTCGAGAATTTTGAATTCAAATCCCGCATTGGGCAAATACGTTTGTGTGTCGAATATTAGTATTTGTACGATGTGTATACGATGTTTGGATGTAGGTATGTATGTATAATGTAATTTAATAAATATCTTCATCATAAATGACTTGAGAATGTTTTTGTAATTCTATTGCGACACTAATCTGTGTGCACAATGAGGCACAATGACTACGACAAAAAAATTAAAGGCAATCAAAATGACGATGCTTTAAAACCTTTTTTTAATGAAAACTAATTAAGAGTATACCCTATTGTGAAATTAAGTATTACCTACACATTAGGGCATTATTATTTTTTAAACAACATTACCAACTAAGTTTCAACGGATAAAAATCTGGCTCACTTAGTATGGAGACCAACTGTACTTAGTTCAAACGTAAATTAATATCCTAGATATTGTCATGTTTCATGGTTACACATGGACGAGTAAGTAATACGACATAAGCATAAGCATATGCTCACGACTATATTCCCCGAGGGGGTAGTCAGAGATATTCTGAAACCTCAGAACATCCACCTTTCACCAGTAGTACCGAAACTCTGTCCAGTGTGACGGGGGGTGAGCCCGTCGCAACTTATAATGGACAGTGGGTACAATACACGCCTCGAAATTGAAGCATGCAGGTTTCCTCACGATGTTGTCCTTCACCGAAAAGCAAGTAATACGAACGTAAAAAAAATACAATTGGAATGTTAAAAGCCTGTTGTTTTCCTTTTTATTTAATGTTTCTGGTAATATTAGCACTTGTTAAGTGACCTTAAATGCTGCATTGAAAGTCATCCCAGAATGCATGATATTTCTAGTTAAACCCTAGTCTCTAGTCGATCTAGTGAGCGAATTGTCCGTGCGTGACAAGATTGGAGCAGCATTACAGCGGGTCGTGTTCAGCTGGCTGGGACGGACGCCCCAATGAAGTCACGATTTCACACATTTCTAATTCTATTGTCGAGATCGAGAGCAATTTCATTTAAATGTCTAGTGTAATATTGTCAGTTTTGTATCTTCGGAATTAATTTACATAGATAGTTTCGCGAGCGTGCTCCATGCAAACGAAGTTTGATCCTATTTTGAACATTAACAATTCAAGCTCTATGAAATTATGTAAACACGAATCATGACCCAGACATTGATATCTAGGGCTGTGTGTGGTTGTGTCAGCTTCCTGTTAAATTAGATAGTTCCATAAATATTAATTTTCTATTAATCACAGACATTTGAAGTAGGTATACAATTATTTTTATGAAATAAATTAATATGAATATAATAATATGAATATTCAAAACTTATATATCCCAGGTTATCGTATCAGTTTTTGTGAGTTGACTTTTTAATAAAATGCATAAGTAGGTACTGTCTCTGTTGCGGGTCTGCTGGAAGAAATCTCTTGAGAGATAAGCTCGCCCTTTGTACATGTCTACTATAATTGTTATTTCTGTATTATTGTGTACAATAAAGTGTTAAATAAATAAATAAATAAATACATTATAATTTTGCAATTTGATTTTTTTGGCGAACGCGACATCTTGGACTTCATGTGCAATTTTTATCAGCCATTAATTTAAAAATATACATACGGTTGTATAAATTTTACTTCAATAAATTGGAAATACGTAGGTACATTTAATTTACTTATCATAAGTTAGTCTCGTTCTAGGTAATATGTCACTGTTGGGCAAAGGCCTCCGAGTAGGCCATACTCCACCACGCGAGCCCAGTGTAGATTTGTGTTATTTATCATACCCATAAATAAACACGTACTCCTTGACAGGAGAGGAGCAGGCTTACGCATAATTTCCCATACTTTCCCCTCTGCCAAAGTCCCAACCCCGCGACGGCTCCGACCGAGCCCTGATGGGCTACCAATTCGATGCGTTTTACTGCTGTTGTCATAGCAACGGTTCCTCCCTCCCGCAAAAAATGGCAAAAAAATGTTCTATGGAGAAATAAACAATACTTACTCCTCACGTTTTTCTCTATGATCATAACTATACAAAATATTAAAAGATAAGCAATATACCTAATACATATCGGCAGGGACAGTCTAAATGTACGGACGTATGTTTGGGACTCAAGTTTAGTCCAACGATGTTCCGCTACATTTAACTCCTGAAAGGGTAGCTTTTGGCGATCCCATTCAAGAATAACGTCATACAGTCTATTTTATGAGCTTTCTGGAAAGTAAATATGTCAAAGTATCATGGTTTGAGAGGGCTTATTCTACCTACTTCTTTACAGAGGACGATCAAAGCAAAATGTACTTTGTTAGGATGTACACAAAGTTGGTAGTTATGAGCTGAAGTCCGACTTTGTAACGTGTTTGAATGCGGTATACATAATAAATAACAATTGATTGAAATATTATGTATCTGTCATTGCTGGCCCAATGTTGGGCAAATGTAATTGATTGCTATTGTTAATATAAAAAAAATCTTTTAGTTCCATAACAATGGATATAAGTAGGTTTTAGTTATTTAATTAATCATGACAAAAAATTGATTAAAACTAGCACTAAACATGTAATTGTTGCCAAAGTTTGAAAAATAAAATGTCACTTCAATCTTAACTTTATTCACCAAAAAATAATTTCTTGTAGAATATACAAAGTGTTAATGACTAAGCGCAAAACTTCAACTGATTTATAAGAAAATGATTGAAACAACAATTTCATTCATTTGATAGTTAAAATTTAAGTTATTCGCATTTTAAGTTTTGAGGCAAAAACATATAAAATTTGTTATCATTTCAGCAATGATTGAAGGCGCTGCTAACGTGAATATAAATATTTTTGTACCCGAGTCAGCTAGTCACCATAATACAATACAACAGGCTAGATTAAATGCAGGGGGAATTCAGAGATATGCAGGCTAGATTCTGATTCTTGTGACTAGTTAATTTGTATGACAATACTCAAGATAGGTATTTATTATATTTATTTTTAGTTAAAACTGAAATTAATTTAACGCTCTTACACGTAATATCGATAACACAATAAAATATAGCTTTGTTTTAATGTTCCGTGCATATGAATTTCCAAAACACATTTTAATCTATACGAAAATTGAATATGTCACAACACGTCGCTATCTGTTTCACTAGAGTAGGTTGCGTCAATGTCCTATTCAATTACAGGCCTTCAGAAACAGGTAAATGAAAAGCTGCTGGTTTAAGATGGGTCCCCTGGAGAAAGGGCTCTTCTGCTCGGGTGACAAGCCTTCATTCACGATGGATGATGGAATACCGGTGTTACGGAACGTATTGGGAATTATTTCCCGTAACCGGCTCCTGTTTTAGACAGAAATAGGGCATGGTAATTTACGACGAAAACTTTATCTTTAGGCTTCTTTAGGTGAGTGGGGTTTAGTTTAGAATTGCTATACAGGGTGAAATTGATATCATTAGCATCCTTTGAAACTAAGAGTCTACCCATCAAACTGAACAACTTTTACTAAGGGAGCAAACCGATCGGAGCAAAAAAGAAATCAGCTGTTGCATTTATTTGAGTCTAGTATGCGATGCAGTTTAGTATGGAACAGCTGATTTTACTTTTTCTCCGATCAGTTTGCTCCCACAGTAAAAGTTGTTCAGTTTGATGGGCAGACTCGTTGTTTGTTTGTTGAAAAGGATGCTAATGATATCAAATTCACCCTGTAGATCAGGTGGTCTTTTAATTTTTATAATGTGTTTATAATGCGTTACATAATAAACAGGGTGATTAATACTCAGTTGCAGAAACGCTCTTTAATGTTAATCCTCCATTAAATCTCTTGCTGTAACTTTTTATCATGTTGACGTAGTAAAAGCTGGCAATACATGAAGTAATGTTCCCACTAGTTCCACTATTCGGTGGTGCATTTAAAAGTAGAACTAGTGGGAAATAAAGGTCCCATTAGTTCTACGGTAGAACTGTTCAGTAGAACTACTGGGAATGAACGCATTTAATGGAGATTAAATTTAAAGATCGTTTCTGCAACTGAGTGTCAGACAATCAAACTTGTCATTGACGTTTTCTATGGAACAGCATATTTTTTATCCTGTGTTGTCTCAATAGTAAAAGTTTGTTCAGTTTGATGGTCTGAAGCACCCCCTTTGATATGAAACGCATTAAATTTTACACCCTGTATACGCACACGGTACACTTATGTATTTTTCTCCCCTCCGGACGGAAAGCGTCAATTGTCGTCCCGCTGCGCTAAACGAAGTTGTCGCTTTTCACCTCCGTCGAGGAGAAAAATAGTACACTAACCTCGGACAGTAGGTAAATAAGAAAGCCTCAGATCACATGTACAATTACATGAGATCTGAGATCTTTCTTTACTTTCCTGTCCTCGGTGTGTAATCTATTAAAAACACATTCTGCGTATCTACCTAATTGCTATGCAGTCAAAATAGACGGGAAGCTTTTAATATATTACATATTAGATTGAAAATTTCGCCGTGGCTTGCGGGGCGACGACAGCTCTGTTGGAGTAGAGCATGCCCCGGATAGGCAGGTCGTGGGTTCGAATCCCGCTCGCCGTCCGACTTTTTCAATCTTTAATTTGATTAAGCTAACATGGCATAAATGTAAAATAATAAAAAACATATTACATAGTATCAAAAACCTTATATCAACATTATTTATGGGTAGGTACCTTTAATACTGATTGACGTGAACACGTTACGACTGTCTTACCAACAGAGAGCTACGTTAAGTATGTAAATATGTTTTCGTGCTTGTATTTAGCGTAAAAACCTAGTGAGTTCAAGAGTTGCCGAATCGGGAACTCAGCGGTGAAAGTTCAAAAGCTTCGGACTCGACAAAGACGACAAATTTCCTCGCCATTGACACGGAAGGGTGGTCACAGTATCGAACCGTTCCCTATTGGAAATTATTTCTCAAAAGCGAATTTCTGCTGTAGACGTAAATAGGTCGCCATGTTTTATGGGTGCGCTTTTTACAATGGCGGGCGCTTCTTTGACCCTTTGGTGCGGTTAAAGCCATTGTTTAATAAGAAATGCACCTAAGTCAAAGTCAATATAATTTATTCAATAGGAGCTTGAAGCACACATTAAACGTCAATCCTTTTTTAAGTTACCACCGCTTCGGAACGTGTTGTCGCTGTAGAGAAGATGCGGCCAGAAACTCTACAGCATAACACGACTTAATGACTATTACAATATAATTTCTTAAGCTAAGGTTATGTGTACAGTAATACATAGTCTATTTAATTAAATAATTGATACTATACAGTAAACTATAAGTTAGTGACACTCAGACCCAAGCATTTTGATCATTTAAATAATCATCCAGTTTATAGTATGCTTTTTTACAGAGGACCTTTTTGATCTGAGTTTTAAACATTTGTTCGAGAGCCACGAGAGAACCGAGTGCTTGTTTATGTTTTTAAATATTCGTTGTTACAACCTTGGTAACTAAAGTCAGGAACAGGGTTAGCAAGCAAACACCTAAAAGTAATTTTCAAAATAACTATCGTATATCTCACACAGAATTTGGAGTCCCAATGGAAATTACAGAAACTTGTCTGGAGTCTAGTATGTATTACAGTTACTAAATGACGACATATCAGTAGATCATATACATATGAAGCACGATATACAACGTACACGGTTTGTTTACAATTATTCGTATTTATCATTCAAATAATTTTCACGAAGGCATAAGCATAAAGCATATGCTCACGACTATATTCTCCGGGTAATCAGAGATATTCTGAAACCTCAGAACATCCACGTTGCACCAGTAGTACCGAAACTCTGTCCAGTGTGACGGGGGGTGAACCCATTGCCACTTATAATGGACAGTGGGTACAATACATGCCTCGAAATTGAAGCATGCAGGTGCATTTTCACGAAGGAAGAATTAATTTTCAGGAAGTTTCGAGGCTCGAACTTAGGTAAGTACTTAGTTTTACATATTCGTTCATTTACCATGGCCACAGACCATGGCTAATAATAAGAAACTTCCAGTTTAAAAACTAGGTTATGAAACTCTAAAAATGTAATATTTACGCTATGCACCGGAGGATAACCACAAAAATGCAAAACAAAGTCGTCTAGCAATTTTCCTTTTCTACTTCAGTGGGCAACAAACTATTCCTTTAAATATTCTACTACTCGAGATTTGTAAGACCTAGTATTGTAGAAAACAAGTGATAATTTTGAATTGTGTTCCTCGTGTGGTTGGTTACCGTCTGTAACATCGCACAAGTTGTCGGGTCCTGCAACTGACATCTGCTCTCTTTATTTCCCAGAGCGCGTTTATTTTCTTTTTAAATTCCATCCATTGTATAGAATCGAAGTTTCACGTGCTCTGACAGTTGTCGAGTCCGCACTAGAAATTGTAAAGAAATACAACGAAATGCAGTATTAATAGAAATGAAACGTGTTGAGTTTTAATGCTAGTAAAGTGTCTGGTTCATAGGAATGCATTGTGACATTTCTTATTAAACTGGACGTTGTTCGTTGAAGGGTCATAATGACTCATAAGTGTTATTATACTTGTGTTCCTGGATTTCATTTTTATTTTTACTTTATTGTGTGCACTAATAAATGAATCGAAGTAAAAATACAAAGACTCATCCTATCATAATTTGATTCTGTACAAAAAAATTGTATTCTTTGTAATGAAATGTTTTCGATCTGAGAAAGTTGGAAAGGTATAATTAGAATTATGATGTAAAACCGAAAAAAAAACATTAAATATATTTCTATCACGATCATCTTAATCTTAACTATTATAATAAAACCGTAAAATCATGAGGAATAAAAAGTAGCGGTTCTCTTCTTATAAATTCAAATAACATTCGATAGCGCGTTTTAAAAACGTGCAGCGCCATCTATTGACAAAATTATTAGTTTGTTTGTTTGTTCGCGCATCACGCAAAAACTACTGAACCGATTTTGATGAAACATTTTTTGTTTGATAGCTTATGATCTGACTTAAAATCTGGTATATAATTTGTGCGGACGAAGTCGCGGGAAAACACTAGTACATAATATAATCGCTCATTATCCCGTTCTACTTATCCCGTAGATGTTCAGGATAGACTGAAGTGGAAGAAACAGACTAGGAAAGCAGACCCCGCTACCCAGCGGGACACCAGCTAGGAAGATGATGATGATTATCCTGTACTATTTTTGTCTCATGTTGTAATCAGCAGTCGAAAATGTCAAAATTGATATGGAGATTAATTAATCTTCCCACTGCTGATTTGTACGTGTGATGTTCAAAGATCGCACTCCTGTTTCAAGTGATCCAGTGACTCAATTTTATCCATAATATATTTTAATTTTGATCTTCGCTGCGCCAGCGACCAATCAATAATCTATTTTTTTTTTAAGTTTTTGAATATAAACAGTCAATTGTTTTGACTTATTAAATACGGTAACGAAACCACAGTATAACAAAGAGTACCCATACGCTAGAAATATATTGCTGTAAGAGTATTTCAGGTGTATCATCCCTGGACCACGACTCGCGCGTGGCTCCGGTTAGAATTTAGCTGTTTTCTTTGAAAAATTAGATGATTTTTTATTAACACAATTTTTGAGAGTTACGCGGTTATTAATTAAGCTAAAGTTAATCATTATAACGGGTTCTTACCGCGTTCTACAGTCATCCCGTGATCATGGCAGTTGTAACACTGCCGAAATATCGGGAACTCCAAAATAAATAAAAACGCGGTAAGATATTATAACGGGTTATAATGATTAACTTTAGCTTGATTTTTTATTAATATCGAAAAAGTAAGAAATCCACATCATTCTAAATTGTTCTGAGAATAATATTGTAAATTTTTCATGTTCTTAGTTCCGATTAAAAATGTAAGAGTAAAATGGTTACAACTGGAAAGAAAGGGGGGACGTGTAGAGTCCCTTTTCTTCGGTTTTATTCATTAAAATAGATTTTTTAGAAAAACCACATCACTTCTCATATCGTGTAGATGGTTCAATTTATTTGTCAGCTCAAATAGTGACAAAGTTATTAATGAATAAAATGGTTACAAAGTTACCCAAAACCTGGAGGTCGCCCCTTAAAGTAACTTACAGAATTTGATGGAAAAGCTCCACAGTAACTAACTTACCTGAAAAAAAGTAAATTTCATTAGTCTACATGTTACGGTCAAGTCAAAGTACTTATTGTATTTCACTGAACAATATTAAAACACAAAGTTAGTACGACGAAGTATTTTTTCTTGACCTACAAAGCTATACAAAATTACGTCTCCATTCTCATTCGATTTAACGCTAAAGCAAATTTTTTACATAAAATATTTCGTTTTCAAAGCAGTAGGTACGTGGAGTCAAATCGGACCATTAATTATTCAGGAATATCTTGAAATACTTTACTCATTTGAAGGCACAAAAAATGTTTTTTCTCCTCAAATTTCTTAATGGGTGAGTTTATTGGTGAATTATTTAATATAATATTAGGATTTAATGTTGTATTGATAAAAAAGCGGAGATCGTTGGGTCAAATTACTAGATTTAACTTGTGATATTTATTCAATAGAAGTGTTATTTCCAAAAAAACGTTGACATGGATTTTCATATTCTGCGTGGGAGATACTTTTGCCCAAAAATTAAAAACAGGGTGTAAAATTAAATGCGATACAGTTTAGTTTAATGATATGAAGCACCCCTTAAAGTAGGTATGTAACGCATTTAAGTTTATACCCTGTTAACGTCACACTGCAGGGCACCTACCCTCTAGGACGTGTTTGGGCGTAAGTCCACCACACGTGCCCAATGCGGATTGGTAGACATCAGAAATGCATCAGAATTTCTTCTTCTGCATATGCAGGTTTCCTCACGATGTTTTCCTTCACCGTTTGAGAGCAGTCGGTAATACGTACATAAGTTAGAAAAACTCATTGTTACGTGGCATGTTGTCCAAGCGGATTCGAACCCGGACCTCATGATTGAGGTCTCCGCCACCAAACTCACTTTGGCTCCTAAAAAATTACTGTAATCTCGTTCTCAATCCTCCTACTCCATAACAAAAAGGCAAAAAATCCCTCTCGTACCAACAAACTCGCAGCTACCATACCATACACATTACAGCATTTCCGTCAGCTCAACCTATATCGTAGCACATTTAAAAGTTTTCTTCGAGAGGTTTAAATTGCGAGTAGTACCCTCTAGAGGCTATTAATCCATCATTGTGTCCGAATGCACCGTTCCGCCGGACTTTGCTCCAAGCTTTGCTGAGATAGCCTTCCACATACTTACCTGCGGACACTCTATCCATTTTGTGCCAAGAGAGATGTTGGATCACGGTAGTTTACATTTCAAATTGCTTAGACGTTTCATAGTCGTAAGTTATGTTGCTTTAGTTTCAGTTTTGTAACATCGTCTAAGTTTCGATCGCTTCATTGATTATAAACCATATTCTGAGCCCAGAGCAGACTTTTTTTTTTTCTTAAATCGTCACAGAAAGGTATGCCGGATGAGCGTTCTGAAACCTTCACGGGTGGTTCATTAAAATGAACAGCTTTTACTATGGAAGCGGACCTAAATTTGTAAAAAAATCTGCTGTCACATATTTTCCAGGCTTATGCAGTTTAGTATTGAGCTGCTGATTTTTTTTTGTTATTTCGTGTTGTAAAAGTTGTTCAGTTCAATGGTCTGAAACACTCTTAAAGCTTCAGAACGGAAATAAAACTAAATATATGAGTACAAATATCGTTATGAAAGAAGGGCGCAATACAGAATTAAATTTTCATACATGAGAATCATATTTATATTGGAATAAGTACATAATATAAAAATACCTGGGACGACGACCTACTGGCCAATATCCAACGCCCCAGGTATCGTTAGAACGAAATACTTAGTGGAGGTTGAAGACATGAGCTTCAAGACTGGCTAGAGGTTGCTCAGGATCAGGGAAAGGGGCGTTGTGCCGTTTCTGAGGCCTGGTAACACTTATTTGGATCGCTGAGCGAGCGAAGTAAAGTTAGGTAAGTAAAAAATTCCCTTAATGAATAAACCAAATCTACTAAACAAACAAGCAGTATGATGCAAATCTTTAGAAGCTTTTCGTATGTGAAAGTTAAGTAATTACCTTTAAGCTTCATCGTAACAGTTCTAAGAAGTTATAAAGTTGTTTTTGCAATGTTTGTGTAGGCGAAAGGCTCAACTATCACCACTCAGTTTACCAAAAGTGACCTTTGTACCAAACGTACCAAAGGAAGATAACAACAACTAAAAGCAAGTAGATACAACAAATAATTAAAAAATAAACTTAGAACTTTATGTTGACTTTTATATAACAGACCAAAACCTATCTCACGAAGTAATCAAAACGAACATTGTGAGAGACCTCTGACGTAGAACGCTCGTAAAAAACAGTCCAAAAGAGTAAAATCAATTTGAAATAGAAACAAAAGTTGCCAGGCGTCAGACTCGCGGTTAATGGTGTGGAACTACCGGCATTTTATTAGTGTTCCACCCGGACGCCGGATCCGGAACACGGACGGTGCGCCCGCACTTTGTACAAGCCCTGTACGGAACAGGCCGTTAGCACGTGAATTTTTATGTCGGTATAAAATTTCACTTCACCTTTACCTCACATGCGTTGCCTCCCATGCTTGAGTAGAGGTGGCGTTATTATTACATACGCGTTGAATTGTGTAACGCGTTTAGGTATTATGTACCGTAATAATACTTCATGTACTTGTTAGGTGGTAACTTAGATGGGAAGAGAGGTAGAGGTAGACTTAGACAGAGTTATTATGCACAAGTGAAAGAAAAGATTCGTGTTGTGTATTAGTAACTAATACATCAAATCACTTGCAGATAGGAGACACGATTGGTACAGAGATTAGTTTCTACATCGTGCTTTAATTGACTTTAATTGATAAATGTGCTGTAAGGATTATCCTGTAAAAATAAGAATGTGATAGGATAATTGTGAAATGCGAAACATACGAGTTGATAGGCAAAACATGGTAAAAGTAAATAAAGTAACTATTATGAAGTATTCGATATACTAGTTACACAAGTAACACGTACAAACACAACGGTATCGTCTCTAATGCCGTCTCGGTAGGTTTTACGTCTTGACGCGTATATGACTCGTAACATGATAATAAGCTTTTGTTTCACGACCTTGGAGCCTCACAAAATAGGGTTGCCAGCATAAACAATATTCGTCTGAAATTGTTCGAATTAAAAGAATAGTTACGTAATTTTTTTGTCGGAATCCCGAAAGCTTTGAGCTGTTTACTTTTAAATATTTATTGCGTTATATGATTTCCACAATTAGAAGTTACATAAACACGATTTCCAAATGTTTCACATGTATCAGAAACAAGTACACACGGTGTTGACAAGCCTTAGATATTCTGTGATGATACAAAGTTAAAAAAAAAGTATCAATACAACAATGCTAAGCCTATTTATTAGAACTGCATGCTTGAAAAGATTATTTTGTACCTAAATAGCTCAGAATATGTTACGAGTAGGTATATGTATTAGGTACGCTATTTCATCCTGAAAATAAATCTTAAAAAATGCTGACCCGATAAAAATAACAGTACGCATTAAAAAGTACTTGGTATTTTCTTAAATAAATATTAGAGGTCTGATTAGGGTTGAAAATCTGTGAAATTAGGTATATTAGAAGTATTATTGTAAATTGGAAGTATCATTTTCAAGTAGGTATCTTTTCATTAAATTAGATGGAAAATCTGCAAAGCAAGTAAAAGTAAAATTAATGAACGTCTCAACTTGGACAGTAAACAGCACCACTTAAGTGCGTAAGAATACTTCAGCTGTCTTCAAATAGAATTGAGAGGGAAACTTTTATGCGGCTCTTAAGAATTAAATGGTGGGCATTAGGTTGGTAATGAATGTTCAAGCCACGTGGTTTAGTAATATAACATAAATTATAAAACCACATGCAAACATATTTTCACACCTGGGCTCCTACTGGGATAGGCAGAGACAACGGAACGCCACCTGCTACTGTCCTGTCAAACCTCTCTAGCTCTCTCCACATTCGTTAGTCCTTTCATGCATACTTTTTGTCTAACATACATTGTTATAGACAGAAAAATAATAATTGTGACATAAAAAAAAATTTTGACAAAGATGGCCCAGATGGCTAAATAAGTAACAGTTTTTTTTTTACTATAGATGGGCTTGCTCTTGACCTTAATCTAGTTCTCAGGACAAAGATGGGGTCGAAGATGTAGCGAGCTTACCCAGAATGGCACTGGCACTCCTGTACACCGACGGAACGCAGCAAGCTGCTTGGCGCCAGACTCCGGCAGGCAGGCAGATCCGTTTTAATATATGCTTACTACAGAACTTTATTTCAAATGATTGATTGGTTGAATGATTTATTTTGTTCACGGGGAATCGATCTCTCCGCCGTATATCCGCCGTATCCCGAGATAATACCAGGTAAAAGAATCGTAGTTTTTAAGTAGGACATCTGATAGATAAAACCGTATCAAAGGAGTTGTACCAACATTAAGGTACGTAGGTAGTTTAGATATTTGCATTACTCTGAATTTTCCCCAAAGCACCTGAAGGAAATTAGCACAAAAACGTTAAAGTACCTAAATGCAGTCAACTGATAGAACATGAAAAGTGAATTGGAGAATGCTGTTCAGTATTATAAGGGGTCACTGCCGTTTGTACAACAGTTGTTTAGCAATTTTTAAATTAAAACACTACGTTCTAAAAACGAGTCATTTCACAAATCATCATTTAGTAGCAATATGTTTCACAAACCATTTATTTAATTTTGTGATTAGTTGTCAAATTGTCACATTGCAACATTTCATTCTCAAGACACTTCAATACGAAAATGTGTTATTTAAACATTCATCTTTTGTTCAAAACACGTTTTATATTTTATTGCTAGATCAACAAATCACTAAATATAACAACCTTTGACAAATACCGATGATCACATTATTTCATATCACAAAACGGAATTAGAGCACCCCTCTTCCACGCAGTCTGCGAGTGTAATAAGACAGAGCCCACTTAGAGACATATTTTGGTTGCTTGATAAAAGGTAGCTGAAAGATAGCTTCAAAACTGTAGGTTAGGTTAGATTTAATTGTGTGTCACATGCATGCTGCATGCTAGCTAGTATGTCGCATGCTTGTGTGCATGCTTGCTTGCATCTTTGCATGTGTGCTTGCTTGCTTGTATGCTTGATTGCATGTTAGGGGGTGCAGGGGGGCTGCGCCCCCCGCGAGGGGGGTGCGGGGGGCGGATGCCCCCTGCCTGAGAAAAACCAACTGGTGTTTTTAAAATTATAGGTTAGGTTAGGTTTGAACATGTATAACACTTAGCGGAGCGAGCGAAGCGAGCGGAGCATCAACATACTTGCTTGCATGCTGCATGCTTGCTTGCTTGCTGCATGCTTGCTTGCTTGCTGCATGCTTGCTTGCTTGCTGCATGCTTGTGTGCCTGCATGCATGTGTGCATGTTTGCTTGCATCTTTGCATGTGTGCTTGTTTGCATGTTGGGGGGTGCAGGGGGGCTGCGCCCCCCGCGAGGGGGGTGCGGGGGGCGGATGCCCCCTGCCCGAGAAAAACAAACTGGTGTTTTTAAAATTATAGGTTAGGTTAGGTTAGAACATGTATAACACTTAGCGGAGTGAGCGAAGCGAGCGGAGCATCAACATGCTTGCTTGCATGCTGCATGCTTGCTTGCTTGCTGCATGCTTGTGTGCCTGCATGCTTGTGAGCATGCTTGCTTGCACCTTTGCTTGTGTGCATGCTTATTTGATTGTTGCTTAAGGGGATGAAAGGTAACATCAAAACTGTAGGTTAGACTAGGTTAGGTTAGTTACTATGTCACATGCATGCTACGTTTTTGCGTGCATGTATGCTTGGTTTAGCATGCATGTATGTTTTCAAAAAAGGATCGGAAAAGTCAGATTAGAAACAATAGTACCTATTAAATGATAATTAATTTTTATTTGATTGTATTACAATATCAATACAATACTATTATTCTAATTAATAATAATAAGTTTGCATTATTTGAACTTCTTTTTTAGAGCATGGATGACGAACGGAAGCTCTGGGTGCTATTTTTGAAAGTCACACGTTTTAATCAGCATTAGAAAATGTTTAAATTACTATAGGAATTTTGCATCATTCGGTCATGATTTTGAAAGTGTGAGATTCAAAAATAGGATTCTGGTCTTAGCAGGGTGTTTACACGCTCAGTCTCGCGTCAGTCTGATCCATCAATCTGGTCACGTCAGACTGACGAAAATTATTAAAAAATTTAATGTGAAAGTTTAAAATTAAGTTGCAATAAGTTTAGTAGATGTATTGGACAAATGTCAAATAACGTTTTGTGATATAAAAAATGTTTGATCGTTGTTTGGTTAAATAATTTATTTGGGAAATAAGTTTGTTGTCACATAACTGATGGTGAAATGTTGTTTTAATTATAAACATAATGTAATTCAATGCATTTGCCAAATGACAACTTTTGATATGTAAACTTGTGTGTTAACACCTTTGTTAAATCACTAGTTTGTGAAATGAAACGTTGTTAAACGTTGCTTGAGAAGTGATATTTTGCTTATTAATTTTGTGTCAAACATTAGTGAACCATTATAAGTACAATCATCCTAAAAGTAATGCAACTGACTACACTAATACCCTGTGTGTCGGAGGTTGTCCTTTACAACAATCATTCAACTCTATAATCATTGACTTCCACTGGACGAAGGGTCCGCGCTCAAAAGTGTCCGAACCAAAAGAGACTTAAAACGAAAAAAGAGACTTAATTATGCAACAGTCTTTGTTTGAGCGAGCAAGCGCGCGCGGTGCACGCCTTGCTGCGATGGGGTAAAAACTACGCAAGCAAAGTGAAAAAGAATTTCAGCATTTTCAATTATTGTATTACTATACACGTACTTAGGTTTGTGTCGGTTAGTCTCCGAGACTTTTTTCGAGAATTTTGTACTAGGCCACAGGTCCGGCACTACTAACAACATTTTGGATTTGACATGATGACGTTCGCACATGCGCACTTGGTGCAAATTGTCCTTGATATATGTGTTGGGTTGACTTAGCACGCATTGTATAATCATCATGTACATTTCATTACTTTTTATTGTTCGTTCAGTTATTAAAAATAGTATTTGAGCTAAAGAATTAATTAAAATGTGAATTTACCGTTATTTTTCAACGTTTTTATGCACTGAAAAGACTCAATTTTATGTAGTCAAATCTAACGGGTGCGCGCGCCTGACTGCATTCCCTTGCTCGAGTTCCCTCACTTTTCCCTCATGTGTGAGGGGGGTGAGGTATCTGAAGTCAGAGGGGTGCGGGGAGTGGCAGTTCTGTATATAGAACTATATACCAAACCTATTCAGTGACTAGACCCAGCGTCCATAGTATTCTACGTCAATGTCTATAATAGATCAAAATAGAGCAGAATTCGCTGGCGTTGTTGATGGGATTGATGTCGGACGGCCGCGGTCGGATTTGTCGCCTCGTTGATGGATCGCGCTCTAATGAAGAGCCTGACGGCGCCGGTCGCAATTACCGATAGCTAGCACTGTCATGCCGGTGCAGTTCGATCACTGATTGCGGCCGTTTTAGGGTCCCCTAGCTAAGGAGACAAATTTTTGATGTGAGACATGTATTGGCGCGCCTTGGGAGTAGAACCGACTCTTTCGTGACGGAAATGGATCTCTCACGGCGAAGGTCGAAGTTTAAATCTGGAGTACCTAAACCGTATGGACAGCTACAATTATGTTTTCAAAAAAGAGCGCGCGAAATCTGGAGATCAGACTTTATTTAAAGACCATCACAAAGAAGATTGAAAACACGTTAGGTTAAATAAATTTTTCCTAGATTAATTCTAATATTTAACATAGGTGGTGATTTACGCCCTACTTTTTTTAGTTGTATCTAGGCTCACCTTTAGTATTTTGAAGGTTGAAGAGACAGTTTGTAAAGTATGAAAATTGTAGCAAAACTGAAGACTCTGATTTTAAAAGGTAGTTTAAAGTTGGAATAAAGATTCTAACCACCCCGAAACGGAAAGCGTTTCTGAGTTTAAGCATGTAAATAATCAGTTTGTGCAATTATCTATGTACAACATTGAGTCAACATTGAGTCTATGATACAGAAGGAAAAATTATAGTTCACCAGAAATAGAAAGAAAAAGCATTCCGGCTATCCTATCCGTGCTCTTAAAGGGTAAGTTAAATAAAAGCGGAAACGGAACTTGCTGCCGGGTATAAATCCTCGGCTATCTGAAGCTTTGAAATCACGCCGCGACTTCGAGGGGGTGAGCAGAGAGGCCGGGAGGGGGAACAAGCTCCCTTGTTTATTATTTGACAAATGTTGTAATTAAACTAAATCCCTTTTACAGTTATTTAAGTAACTGAAATGAAGTAAATTTTGTGCTGACACTCTACTGATCGAAGGGTCTCGGGTTCAAATTCCGCAATATGCAAATATTTGTATGTTGAATATGAATATTTGTACCCGATTCATCGATGTTTTTATCTATTATTTATTTATTATACAGGGTGTAAGGAAAAGTATCAATAACATTTACACCACATACTCTACCCATCAAACTGAACAATTTTTACTATGGGAGCAAACCGATCGGAACATAAAAAAAATCAGCTGTTCATTACCTACCAATAATAACCTGCTCGACTCAAATGTAAGCAAAAACAGTATTTTTTTGCTCCGATCGGTTTGCTCCCATAGTAAAAATTTTTCGGTTTGATGGGTAGAGTATGTGATTTAAAGGTTAATGATAATTTTCCTTACACCCTGTAATGTATTCTATAGTTATCTAGTCATCATTATTTTGATATTTTTAATGGGACTATACTGGGTGTTAGGGTACAAATTTCCCAACGGAACAAAGGGAAATTAGAAATTTAAAATTTCGACTCTTCATACAAACATTGGTTCATACAATTTTGTTGACCTAGTTTCCTGTTTTTAGGGAATATTGTTCAGAAACATGGGTAGGTACAATCAACCCTTAATACAACTGTTTACCCTAGCACCCTGTAGTCCCTTTCTTAATTAGAGAATGAATGAAAAAATGAATGAAGAGAGAGATATAAGGATGAAAAATATTCCGATTCCTATTTAGCTTTCTGGCCAATTCTGGTTGGCAAAAATGTAATTTATTTACCAGAAAATACTATCAGATATTATCTTGGACCTTACTAAAGCTTCTTAGAATAAGTGAGAGAAAGTGTTTCAAATCTCTGTTTCTGTAATTAAAAATATAATTTCATTGCTATTTGGAATGGAGTATGGGTAATCTGTGTGACACCGTCCAAGATATTCATCACCATTTTCAGCCTGTATCTACCCACTGCAGGGCAATAAGCCTGCTCCGTATTTTGGCATTCTTCTCGGTCCTGTGCCAGTCGCATCCAGTACATTTCCAGATGTCGTCAACCCACCTGGCTGCCGAACGACCTACTTCTCTTTTCATCATCATCATCATCAGCCTATCATCGTCCACTGCTGAACATAGGCCTCTCCCAAGGCGCGCCACAAAACTCTGTCCTTGGCCTTCCTCATCCGGTCGCTCCCCGCTACTTTTTTTAGGTCATCTCCAGCGGGCAGCAGGGCGTCCCACACTACGCCTACCAGCCTAATCCTAATCCTTGCCTTTAGCTATGATCTCGGCCACCACACTGTTAAGGCTTTGCTCCACCTGCCATCATTTCATCTAGCTACGTGTCCTGCCCGCGAGCTATTCGGTCCCCGACGTCCTAAACCTTAGTTCGACGTCGAATCTCGACGGTTGTGACGTGGTCAAGAAGGGTGATGCCTAGCTATTTTATTACTCTAGTTAAATCTGGTAAAGGCAGCGGACGTATCGTAAGCACTAACTGCGTATTGATACACTTATTTCAATGGAACTGTGTCTCTTCCATTGGGTTCAATAGGCACTAACTGCGTATTAAAACTTGTTTCAATGGAACTTTGTAACTTCCATTGGGTTCAATCACGCCGACCGGGTGACACTCGCAGGTGCAACAAAATATCACTTTTTGAATTTTCCTTTGTAACAGGCTCGTAAAAGCGTAATCAGAAACATGCTCCTCGCCTCCCTACCAACGCGCGTCATTCACCCGTAACCGTGAACTTTTTAGGGTTCCGTTGTCAAACAAAGAACCCTTATACTGTCGTCTATTCTGTCTATCTGCTGCTTCAATCCTACTCACTTATTTTTGAACTTATAGAATCGTTTGGCGTGAACAGATAACAGTAGGTAACCAAAAAACTGAAATTTGAATGTTGCTGATGCTGTTTCATACGTTTAGGTTTACAGCTATTTTTTATGGAACACCAGATTTTTTTACTCGTTACCTACAGTTGGCTCTATAGTTAAAGATTTTCGGTGAATTCAGACCATCAAACTGAACAACTTTGTGATGGTCTAAATTCACTGTTTCAATATTAGCTTGGTTGTCCCTTCTACACTAATACATTTTTTTAGAAACCCTCATGTAACCGTTGATTAGTCCATAAGCTGCAGTTCGATTAAAGTCGACTTAACGCCAGTACGTGACTTGCTCCATTATTTATCAACGTTTATGTTATGAGAAGTCTACGAAAAGGTAGGTCAATGATTGAATACTCAAAGAACTTGCACCCTCAAAACTTTGGCTATAAAGGCTCCAAGACATGTTGTGATATTTTTCCGATAACAAGCAAAGTTTTGTCCTTCGGTGGTCTTATAGACTATTGGGTTGTTTAGGTGCTCACATGCTGGGCCTTTGCCAAAGTTATATTGTAAAAAAATTACCTCTCGTTTTTGTTTAATGAATTAAAAAGAAAACTGAGGTATTTGAATAATACACAGCTTTATCTTGAAAACGTAGAACGATTTGTTAGAATGCAATTTATTTTAAAATGCAAGCAATTATTTAATAGTTAATTGCGACATTGTTGTTTACGTTGCCGTTGAATTGAATTATTATCTTAATTGTGCCAAAATAATTTCATTTGCGTTGATGTATTACTTGTAATTTGGCTTTAGAAAAGATTTTCACTGAATGCACTTTAGATGCACGAGTGTACAATTTTGATTTTTAATATGCGGATTATTGAACATAAATTAAAAAAAAGATATCGATGATTACCACAATCATAAACATCACAAAAACGCAAGCAGGAGTGTTATTTTTGAAACTCATTCGCTGAGCTCAGGCAGTTGGAAATGTCAAAATTTCTATAGAGATATGCATGTTTCTACTGGGAGTCGCGTTGTCGATCTGCTATAGGGCAGTCACGTTTGTTGGTTGCCCCCTCCCAGCTCGACAGCGGGGCTCCAGTGGTGGCTCAAGATAGTGTTCTTTTATAAAAACCACCCTTGAAGTCACCAAAATATCAAATATAACCGTACAACGTCAAGCACTTTTGCTATAAAAACTCGACATTGGCAAAATCATCATTAACCAAAGATGGCAGCCATTTTTTTAAAAATAGAATAGAATAGAATGTTTCTACTGCTGATTTGACTTTCAAAAATCGCACTCCCGAAGTATGATTTCTTAAAGTCATATCAGGAGTAGAAAGGTGAATATCTTCATAGTAATTTCGACATTTTCAACTGCTGAGATCAGCGAATAAGTTTCAAAAATCGCAATCCGGATGCTCAAAAAAAAGTTTAAAAAATACTAAACGCATTCCACTATAAATTTTTGGAGGCAACCATATTTATGAGGTCGTATCTATTATTTTCTGCGATGAATGTTCTGTAAGAAAATCTACGTACCCCCCAGCACAGCTAGCATGCCACCCACGACAAAGCGTTTAATCGAGAAAAACGTAATGCGCGCTCTTTCTGCCATATGTAAAATAATAAGGATGGAGGCACATCTCGATCTTAGAAAAAGTATATGTCTAGAATGAGCCTCACTGTTTTACCGTATAAAACAAAAGGGGCCAAGTTTCATAGGTTGGTGTTCGTGAGGCGCCATACAAATTATGTATGTGTGCGTGTATATGTTTGCGTATATAGGGTTGCGTGTATAGGGTTTAGGAGCCAGTACTGGTTCAAATTTTTTTCGACGCTTTCGTATCTTCGACTGTCAATCTTGACATATAACTTTATCAAAGATCTAGATTTTTATCGTTTTCTCGGGGGTGGCATGCGAGGCCTACTGGCTGCCATTCACGCGTCGAGATAAATTAATAATTATTTAATTAAGCTTGATGCCGACGACACGGTGCTGTCAAACTGCTTCAGATTAATTTTGATTCATTTTGTGTAGCTTCCACCTGTTCTCAATTTAATTAGAGTTCCCTGATAAGTGGGTAGGTATCGCAGTTCACATGATTCCGTGCCTTGAGAGCAACTAATTAAATTCTTTACACGCTCCGACAAATAAAGATTATTTTGGTAGATCGCGTTTGAGAATTCTATTCTTATTAGCTTGTATGATGTAACGTAAGATTCTAATTAATTAAATACTTGGCGAAGATTGTCGCCCTTAGTAAACAAGTGCTCAAGTACAGGGCAAAATTGCCCTAGTTTTTTAGAGAGCAGAAGATTAATGTTTATAAATAATCTTCATCAGCATCTTCCTATAGCCCATAGACTTAAACTCTAACGATAGACTTGCCCTTCCAATCCTTCCATAGAAGCAACATGTTCCACTTGAATGAGGTGTACGCACCTGATTGATGTTCCCGAGTTCACTTCGTGACTATGGCAATGACAGACCGCAATGTGTCATTTTGTGTTGTTTTGTGTGCATGTTGTTCGTTTGAACGAGCTTGTCTATCGCTAGAGTAATACGTCTATGCTATAGCACTTATAGTATAAGGGATACGAAGATGCCGCGTTGCCG
The DNA here is from genome assembly GCA_963693445.1 of Agonopterix heracliana. Lineage (NCBI taxonomy): Eukaryota > Metazoa > Arthropoda > Insecta > Lepidoptera > Depressariidae > Agonopterix > Agonopterix heracliana. The sequence continues at coordinate 6,115,021 of OY856326.1, forward strand.
AGAGGTATGGATACTCAATCACGATGGTCCGAGTTCGAATTTGCACGGATAACATTCCATATACCAATGAGTTTTTCATAATAACATAATAACGACTGCTCTCAATCGGTAAAGGAAAACGTCGTGAAGAAACCTGCATATTATGAAGAAAAAATTCGGATGCGTATGTGAACTCTACAAAATCCGCATTCACGCGTGGTGGCCTAATGCCTATACATATAAACCCTCTCTGAGGGTAGGCCTATGATCTGCAGTGGGACGTATACAAGGTGTTACAAAAATACAAATAAACATTTAAGGGGGTGGACCATCAAACTGAACAACTTTCACTATAGGACCAATAACGAAATCGCGAAAAAAAATATCTGATATTCCATACTAAACTACAAATCTACTCGAGCTAAATGTATGGTATAGCAGATTTTTTTTTCGCTATTTCGATGTTGGTCCCTTAGTGAAAGATGTTCAGTTTGATAGTCTAAACAACCGCCTTAGAAGTTTTAAATATTAATTTTTACTTTTGTAACACCCTGTACAGGCTGATGATAATCTCCTATAAGAAGTTTACTGCTAAACATGAGTTGACAGGGGAAATTCGCCATAATTGAATCGACACTCAGGAGAAAGCCTGTATCCTATAAGCTACCGAGTCCTGACGATTCCCGTTGGTTGAAATTTCATGGTCTATTCTAACCCAAAAAACAAGGCTTTTTGTTGCGTCGTTTTTGGCTTACAATAGACTTTCCTATTTTCACAGGCTATTTCCTAAACCCGACTAGAAGGTACTTCAAACAAAATGCATAGAACTACGTTTAGAGTAAAGTTGGCCCGTTGTATCAAGTTATTAGGTATTCCATACCCGACATCTTTCTTGGCACGAGAAAACGTTTGATACAAGTTTTGAGTGAGACTACCAATGAACTGGCAACTTATTCGTTCCCTATCTTACGTTTTGAAATTCAAACGCCATGTCTATAAAGTTTCTTGTTAGGTACAGAAGTACGAGTTCACTATCGTTTAGTTATTGTTTCGAAATAGTAAATTTTTTAGAAGCATCTTGTCGATTTGGTATATCTGGAGGTTTTTATTGATATAAGGTACATTTACTAAATAAGTACCTATTTGACAAATTTTCAAATCAGCTCAATTGACGAAACAAGAATTTGACGAATGTCATGGCTACCGTCAAAATGTACGCGTTGTATGAAAAATTTTACTAAATTATTTCGTGACATCATCTACGTTTCATTACGTTTATAGTTTATCTTGATATTAATATCTGAGAGAAGCATGTTGCGATGCATTTCGAGGCATGCATTATACCTACTGTACATTATAAGTGGCGACGGGCTCACCCCCGTCACACTGGACAGAGTTTCGGTACTACTGGTGAAACGTGGATGTTTTGAGGTTTCAGAATATATCTGATTACCCCCTCGGGGAATATAGTCGTGAGCATATGCCATGCCTTGCCAAGAAACATGTTTTCCTTTTTTTTTTCATTCCAATTGTTGAAAAAAAACTGTCTAAATTGAGTAGGTATTAATAAAATCACCGCCTTAAAAGATTGAACCATGTTTATTTGACTGTGTACAAAGTTGTTAAAAGTGTGTGTTGTACCTATTCACGCAACAGTAACTATTTTAAATAGCTTATACAAACCTAAAATAGACATGAAAACTATTTGGAGGGTTAACCGGGAGGCGGGCTTTTTAACCCTTTTAGTTTGGCGCGGTCGGTCGGTAGGCTCGCCGGTCGACGAAGGCCCAACCACCGGATATAACCTTGGATCTCCGCCAGAGATGTGTTTGTTCAACTTTAATTGAGATTATCCCATTTCAAAACGCTTTTCAAACACGCACTTACAGCCATAAGTCACCCGTTTTGTTATTCTCTTTTACGTTTGTGTCCATTAAATTACTTACAAGAAATTTTTAAGCAGACACCGTTTTTAATTTCATTTAATAGTAGTTTATTTATTATGAATATATTATGAGACATTGATACGATACAGTTTGGAATGTTTAAAGAGATTAATCGGTCAATTATAATTTATTGATAACTTTTTTTTGCATTGTTTGTGTTCTATATCATTAGACTAGTCATCATAATATAAGTCCAGGCTAGATTCTAATAATTTCTCATAATCTAATTCTAGATAATTTGTGATAATGTCTAAGATTTTATTACACTGGCGTTCTTTCGTGGTTCCATTTTGTGGTGGTTGGTGGCGCAGGACCGGTCGTTGTGGCGATCCTTGGGGGAGGCCTAATGTCCAGCAGTGGACATCCATCGGCTGAATGATGATGATGATGACTGACATGGTGTCGATAATATCTATCGATACAAAACAATATACATAACTCTTTTTAAAAAAGAAGTACAAATCTCTTCTTCAACTCCTATCGCTAAAAGCTATTTCTTCTTGACGCCCCAAGGGTAGAGAAATAAATGAAGAAAAACAGGTAAGTGGTGTAACTAAAGGAAAATATGATAAATGCTAAGATCAAAGAAATAAAAAAGCTAATTAAAAGAATAAATAATTTAGGCAATGTTATTTATTTATCAAAAGACTCTTCTGAACTATAATTTATTACCAAAAAAAGCTATAATTTATCTAACAACTTGTTTTATATCTACTACGACTAAGGCCGGATTTGACCAAACTTTAATTTATCCAAGAGTACTATAGGTACAAGGAATAATACCTAAAGAAAGATCATTGTATCCGTATTTATTGCAATGTGACGTTATACATTGTTAATTTGTTAGGTTTATATAAGTCACTTGTGTGTTTAAAAAAATCACATGACAAGGACGTACTTACTCTAAGAATAAAAGTTACTCGCTTATGGTCGAATCTGGGGGGTTATTGTGTAACTATACCCGATTCAATCGGTATCAAATCGACACGGTGTTTTGGCTATTCTTGGTGATTTTGCTTCTTAATATTTAGTTAATTTATCTCAGATAATGCACACGATGATCACAGAAACAAAATATTATTTAAAAATTGGCTAGTACAGTCATAAAACGTTATCGATTTTGTAAACGATATAATCGGAAGCTTACACAATAGCCCTACTGGCCTAAGTATTATATCACAATTTCAAACAATCTCCAAAACAAGACAACGAAACAACGCCTAGCAGCGAATGTGTGCCAGTGCGAGACACCCAGACAGCATGGCATTGTCCCACGTGACGGGATTGTACGGGATACGACGGGATCCGACGGGATATGGCGAGCGACGGGATGAGCCCGCCTCGGACAGGTTGGCCCGCTTCCAGCCGCGTGGCATGCGATATCAGGATATCTTCTTATATAAGTGCTCGTTGTCACAACTGGGTCGGCGTTTTCATTTATAAAGTGAATTGGAAATCTGCGTTTAACTTTAATGGTTTTCTATTTGTTCGAATAGGCTTATAGTTGGAACGAGGACACCAATTTTTTTTCACTTTTGTGTTAATATTTTAATTTCGAGTTTTTTTATTTTATGATCGAAAGCCATTTTTGAAAGTCACACGTTCAAACCGGCAGTAGAAAATATCATAATTACTATAAAGATTATGCATCATTCTATCATGATTTTCAATCCCATGATTCAGAAATAGCACTTCTGTATCTAAAAATATACATTTAATAAAACTTATAAAGTCAATTATACTTTGGGGCTTATTGTGTAACTAGATACCGAATCAATCGGTATGAAACATGGTGTTATTTGGCAGTTCTTAGCAATTCTGCTTCTTTATAGTTAGTTAATTCCTAATACGTTACCGATCTTGTAAACGATATAATCGGAACCTTACACAATAGCCCTACAGGATTGTAGCAGGTGGCGATGCCTCGATGTTTATGCCTACATCTACCCTAGAAATACGTATCGTACATAGATCCAACATTAACAATAATAAAGCAGTGTTCCCACAGTCATCCAAGCCATGGTTATCCAACGTACATCCAACGTCCTTGCCACGCCACGCGCGCTGGTGCACACTGCCATCGACGTAGGCCATGTGCCATCCATCCATGCTCTGTCAAGATAGTACCTATTTTGTTACAAATTGAAAGTTGACTTTAAACTCTGGACAACCAATTTGTACGTTATATGTGCCAATAACAAACGACGTCACTTAAGTATTTCATCAGCGACAAATTACTTTTGATTGCATAAATATAACGAATCCTCATAAATCCTGCAATGATATCTGAAACACCTAAAAACAATGTCCAAATATATTTTTGTCCGCACGCTCCGCGATAAAAGTTTGATGTATAGCTATTCTAACGGTGACTGAGCTTGAATTCTTGTCATTAGGACCGGGATTCTACCTTTTGTAGAGCAAATGAGGTGCCAGGCGCAGCCAGATGATCGCCCCACTAATGCGAGTGTTGTAGGGTCAGGAATCGATTAAGGCCACGCTCTCGGGCCACCCACGACAGCCACTATCAATTAATATCTGAATCTTGTTTTGTTGTTTGATCTATAGCACAGAATAGATAATATATAGGCATATATAGTTTATCTAAAGCCTAGTAACTTCTTCTTGTGGGGCCATCTCCTACAGGAGGTTGGCTATCATTAGGCTTTGGCTAAAAATTTTTAGTGAGGTGTGATGTCTGTAATCTATACTTATAAAATAGTTCCGTGACAGACAACGCACAGCCAAATCCGCTGAAGATAGAAACTTGAAATTTTATAAAGGATGTGGGGGTGCACTAAAAAGGTTTATTTTTTCAATAATCAGTCCCTAAAGGTACAACGGCGTGTTGAAGTTTCCATGCGGACAAAGTCGCGAGCAAAAGATAGGTTATATCATATAACGTTGTATATATTTGTAATTTATGCAACGTTATAATATGATTCCTAGAATAAGAAAGAAGGAAGTCGGAACGAAGCTACCTTAGTAACACAGACTTAGAAAACTTCATCGGATCTCAACTTTGTCGTAGAACCAACTTAAAGTCTTGCTAAGAAGTTGTGATGTAAAAAACTATCCTACCTGTACTGGTGGGACTAATGCAAATAAAGAACTATACGAGCCAACTTGCAAATTATTTTTATGTATGAAATTCACCAACATTATTTAATTTCATTTATTAATGAGTATTTGTTTCCTAAAAACTGTTTGTACAAAAACGATATCATAATATTAAACATTGAATTTAATAACGTAGGTACCATATTAATAGGTTAACTCACGATGTTTTTTGTCACCATTTGAGAGTAATCGCTATTACGTACACATACAGGGTGAAATTGATATCATTAGCATCCTTTTAAACTAAGAGTCTACCCATCAAACTGAACAACTTTTACTTTGGGATCAAACCAAGCGGAGCAAAAAAAAAAAAACTGCTGTCCCATACATTTGAGTCACGTAGGCAGCGGCTGCGGGTGCAGTTTAGTATGGAACAGCAGATTTTTTTTTTCTCCGATTGGTCTGCACCCATAATAAAAATTGTTCAGTTTGATGGGAAGACTCTTAGTTTAAAAGGATGCTAATGATATCAATTTCACCCTGTATAATACGAGTATAAGTTAGATAAACTCTAGGATTAGAACCAGGATCTTCATGATTGAAGGTCCGTACCTCTACGCAACGCATCAAAGGCGTAATATAAACAGAAGAGACGTGTGGCGGTGGCAGATAATCTAAGTAACACAATATTAACCTTATAGTACGTAGCATAGCGTCGTTTTTGTCGTAAAGGAGAATCGTGCCCGCGCCTCCAGGTGACGTCGTCTGGAGGCGCGGGCGTAATTCTCCAAACGACGCTATGCTACGTACTATAAGGTTTATAATTGTGTTACTATGACTATCCACCACCGCCACACGTCTCTTCTGTACAAGGTGTTACAAAAATATAAATAAACATTTAAGGGGGTGGTTTAGACCATCAAACTGAACAACTTTCACTATGGGACCAATATCGAAATCGCGAAATAAAATATTATGTTCCATAAAAAAATATATTATGCTCTACAAGTCGACTATGGGATATCAGATTTTTTTTTTCGCAATTTCGATGTTGGTCCCATGGAGAAAGTTGTTCAGTTTGACGGTCTGAACAACCTCTTTAGGGGTTTTAAATATTTATTTTTACTTATGAAACACCTTGTATAAACCGCGCCAAAGACCCACAGGCTACTCACCTTTTATTACACACGTGACACGCCAATACAAGGAAAAAATCAAGTTCACGATAGACCATTTTATCAGGCCGTCAAAGAATAGCATCAAACCTGAAATGTGTTTGTTGCACGAACTTCCTGGCGCCCGTTTACTCCGTGCCAATAAATAGAGTCTTTCATAAAAGTTTCTTACAAAGTAGACGTCCACAATGGCGCGGCGTGTGTTCCGCATGCCAAACAAGATAGTTGGACGAAATAATAAAGCAGATGAGAAAGTTGTCGACATAAAATAATATTTCAATGAAATAAATAAAATTTAAAAGATTCAACGTGTTAAAACATGGGTTTACTGCAGTATTGTAGAACACCAAAATTGTGACATTTTTAACTCTTACTAGCTTTAGCTTGATTTTATCTATGTAGTGCTCGATTTACCAAAAAGTTTTAGTTAATAAGGCTGTAGAATACTGTAGATACATAATAGTTTATAATGAACACATGTACAGAAACGGGTAATTGTTATTATGTGTAAAAAATCGAATTTAGATGAAAATGGCAAATAAATTTGTATTTTAAATACATAACAATGTAAAAAGAGGCCGTTAGCATCCCGAACATTACGAGTAGATTAACGGACGGTATATTTGTGAATAGTGCGAATTTTGTGCAAACGTGTTTTTTTTTATAAAACAAACCTTGAAATGTTGAAACCTAAAACTCCCTCGACATTGGCAGAAATGCAGAGCAAGACACAAGTGAGACGCCATTACACATTTAATGGGACAGCAGATTTTAATGTTCGTCCCATAAAGAAAGTTGTAGAGTTTGACGGTCTTATCATCCCCTCAAAAAACAACCAGCATATTCAGAAAGACCCTAAATAGTGTGTAACAAAAAACTCTTATATTTAGAGGTGGTTTAGAACATGAAACTAAACAACTAAGTCGAAAACAAAATAAAAATATCAGCTGAAACTCGAAGAGTCTCAAAGAGTCGAGCCTAGGTACTGCAGTTTTCTCTGAAACATCATTGTTTTTCTCAATGTTGTCTCCATTGTGAAAGTTGTTCAGTTTCATGGTTTAAACAAACATCCTGTATTACTTCGGTACTCCCTTTGATCTCCACATGAAACCGAACCACTCAGCTCCTTAACCCATTGTAATTGAACGGTAAAGAATTAATGAACACGATCACTCCAGAATTTCTCAAACAAAGACTCAAGAGGTATTGTCGACCACAACACGCTCCGTACCTCAGTATATCAATTGTTACAGCCCCAAACAGCTAGAATAAACGACGAAGTACGTACGAAACACGTCATATACATAAATTGGGTGATTCGCGCGTGACACGGGTGCCGAATCGACTTGTCACGCCGTTCGAACGCGCTAAACCACGGTGTGGCGGGAACCATTAATAATTTATGCTAGGTGTTCCATCGTGTACCTTTGCTTCGCGGTTTGGAATTTGAATCACTGCGTGTATTCGAGACGTTATCTTGTTCTATTCTAATTTTAAAATTGTGGCTCTATCGGATTGTTGATGATTTTGCTTTATAGACAGACTATAACTGTATAGAACAAGATAACGTCTCGAATAGACGCAGTGATTCAAATTCCACCATGAGTTAACACTGGTTAACTCATGGTGGCTGCAATTACTACGCCGTAGCACTTTGCTACGCTCGTAGTAATTTTACGATGAAGTAAAATAAAAAAATAAAAATATGAAGATTCTATATTTGAAACTAATCTCCACTGGGTCTTGACACACGACTCTTCATCCTTCTTGCCATACATTTCCATCAGCTACAGCTTCTTCTGTCCTGGAATCTGACATTTCCAATCTAGTCTCAGTATACCTGCGTTTTTAGACCCTATATCCTTTGCTGTAGGGCTCGCATGCCACCCCCGAGAAAACGATAAAAATCGAGATGTGCCTCCATCCTTATTATTTTACGTATGCCAGAAAGAGCGCGCACGACGTTTTTCTCGTTTAAACGCTTTGTCGTGGCTGGCATGCTAGCTGTGCTGTTATACATTTTTATCTACACGTAAGTCGACTTTCATACTCCTACAGTTAAATTGGCATAATACAAGTACAAAGTGCGTCGGTGGCGCGATACGAAGAGGTAATTACACCTTAGATGAAAGAAAATACTTATTTACTTTCATCTAAGATTGATCCTCACTGCTGCGTGCGCCGAGTGATGACATGCCATGTCACGAATAAGTGAATGTATAGAAGTATAAATGAAGCTCAAAAAGTGGCACCAAAAAAATTGTAACGCGTTCTAAATTTGTTCTTTAAAAATTGTAACTCGCCGCCAAAACTCATACAAAATGTCATTTTTCATGGGGTGCCAAAAATGATTTCGATTTTGTTTGGAGTTATTCTTCCATATTTATTCTCTTATTCGTAGCATGTACCAATGTTTTTATAACTTACTAGTGTTTTCCCGCGACTTCGTCCGCACTAATTATATACCAGATTTTAAGTCAGATCATAAGCTATCAAACAAAAAAAGTTTCATCAAAATCGGTTCAGTAGTTTTTGCGTGATGTGTGAACAAACAAACAAACTAACAATTTTGTCAATAGATGGCGCTGCATGTCATTTAAATCGCGCTATCGAGTGTTATTTGATTTTATATAAAGTAAACCGCTACTTTTTTGTTCCTCATGATTTTACGGTTTTATAATACCTAGTTAAGATAAATGGTGAATTTTTATTTTTATTTAAAATCCCGTATCTTTCCTGTGGCAACAGGTAGGTAACGTCACCATAAATAAAAATAAAGTAAACCCAAACAAATCAGAGACATTTTTACATTTCCAAGCCAAGTGCATAAGCTTAGCACGTCACTATGATGCATATTTTAAATTCCCTGAAGAGTCCGGGGCAATCCCGTCGGGTCCAGACGACTGGCGACTTTGCATGCGAGGTGACCGCGACAAAAGCCTTCCGTTTAATCTTTTATTCCACGTACCTTTTTGCCTCGACCGTAGAATGCTAGGCGTTTGCTTTTAGTTATACAATTTTTATTTTTGCTGACTTATGCCACATTTTTTAGGGTTCCTTAAATAAAAGGTGCAACGGGGCCCAATCTTCGATCAAAATAAAATGAATGGATAGGCCTTAAGCGAACATTTCAAACCAGAAAAATGAGGCAAAACAATTGAAATTTTTACTTGTCACTTGTATGAAAGTGCCCTAGATTTGACAGATAATGGCGCTAGTTTGTATGTACCAAGTGCACCAGTAGTTTGCTTCAACTTACCGCGCTTTAGGCCTATCCATTCATTTTATTTTGATCGAAGGGCCCAATTACTGAGCCTACTCTGTCCGTCCGTCCGTCTGTCCTTCCTTTGTAGGGCTGTATCGCTAATATAATATATATATACGCTATTATAATAAGATACCAGAGGATATTCTAAACTTGCCAGACAAAAAGTTTAAATCCCATGTTAAACAAGTCCTCTATAAACTCGATGACTATTTGAATGACCAAAATGTCTGGTCTTGACAATGTTACACTATGTAATTCAATATTTGTACTATGTATATTTTGTTTTGTTTAAAAGAAGTGTGTTGTAGAGTTTCTGGCCAAATCTTCTCTACAACGGAACACCTTCCAAAGCGGTGGTAGAATCAAAAATGACGCCAGAGAGTTATCTATGTGATATTATTTTGAATAAAAAATTTTGAGTTTGATTTTTGAGTTTGAGTATCTTTGAACCGGTAGTGAAAACGGTTAGAAGCGTCAAACTTAGTATGCTTATACAGGCTGTAACAAAACACGTGAGTAATATTTAAATGGGTGGTTTACTCTCAGTTGCAGAAACGCTCATTAGAGTTAATCCTCCATTAAATCCCTTGCTAGTTTTTACTACGTCAACAAGACAAAAAGTGACGGCAAGAGATTTAGTGAAAAAGCGTTAGACCATCAAACTGAACAACTTTCACTTTTATCAACATCGAACTAAAAATTATGTTTATAAATCGACCGTTTCATACAAAACTACTTACTCGACTCAAATGTATGGTATGCCATTTTTTTTTACTTTTTCTCCATAGTGACTGTTTTTCACTGTTATACCTTGTATATCTTTGGGATCTAGCTTAGTGTAGTATACTTTTGTATATTTATAGCAACGTAACATTGTTCCTATCGCACAATAGATGTGATTTACTTCCCAGGCCTATATTAATCACGGTACAGGCAAATCGCATGCATAGTTCTGCATCCAGCTAGGGTTCCCAGATCCAAAAATGTTATTTTCTGACAAAATTCCGGACTTTTCAGTTTTTCTGTCATTTTGTCTCAATGTTGTGTATGGTAGGTATGCTAGGAGACAGATTTATTTTCAAAAGGCACACCGTATAGTGCTAATTTTGGACTAAGAACAATACGGACCAAATACATATATTCATAATGACTATTCAGGATGTAAGGAAAAGTATCATTAACCTTTAGACCACATACTCTATCCATCAAACTGAACAATTTTTACTATGGGACCAAACTGATCGGAGCAAAAAAAAATCAGCTGTCCCATACTAAACTCCAATACTCGACTCAAATGTATGCAACAGCTGATTTTTTTCGGACTATTTCGGAACTGATATAAAACTGATCTAAAATTTATCTTATCCTGTAATTAATGATTTGGTATATTTTTTAAAACCATAATGCTAAACAAATAATAATAATAATACTCCAATAGTCTTTGCACCTGGCGGGGACCATCCCCGTGTGTATCATGTTGTGCGCTCGGAGATGGTATCCACCATGTGTATCCCTTACATTTAGATTAACTTGTCTTTTGAACGGGCCTCTACATGTTGGCTTCGGCTCCATGCACGCCTTCCAAAGGTCCGGGACTTAATTGCCCGTGATTACGGAACGTAAGACATATAATAATAATAATAAATCTTTATTCATAATAAAAACTTAAAACACAAGAAAATACAAATTGTGAACTTATTATAATAGGTACATTAATCTATTTATATTTTCCTCATAAGTAATTTAAAAAAAAAAAACGTATTTCCCTGACAGAAGGATAAAAATCCGGACATGTAAGGAAAATTCCTGATGTCTGGTAACCCTACCTCCAGCACAATTACAAGACACAATAGTTGTCTAATGGCATCTATCAGTGCAGAGATTATCTCGCATGACACATCTAAAGTTACGGCACAGACCATGTAATGCTGCTATTAGTGTGAATGAGAAAAGAATCTCTGTGTTGCAAGTTAGAAAGAGAAAGCTATACATATATTCGTACATTATTGGAGTACCTAATATACTCCACGTTCTGTATATCGGGACGCATTTCGTGCGTATTCATCTTGAAAAGTCACATGGACACACTTGGAAATCACAATTAATTTTGTAATAAAAAACCGTGGATGTTTACAAAACGCCCCGAGGTAGTCTAGGAGTGAGTAACCATGGCTGCCGTGCCCCATCCGGTTTGTACCAATGAGTTTCCAGAATTTATGTACGATTTGTGACACCGTTGACTTTTCGGTGAAGGAAAACATCGTCAGGAAACCTGTTTCATTAAATTTCGAGGCATGTATTGATGTCCATAAGTGCCAAAGGGGTCAGGGCTCAAACTGAACAACGTTTACTATTTGAGCAAACATTAAATCGCGTGAGCTAACAAAAATGCGTGGCTTAGTTTAAAATGCAAATGACTTAAATTTCACCCTGCCTACTGTATAATCTCCATTACGTCTGGCAAATTCTGGATAATCAGAGAGCCTCTAATGCTGATGAGCTAATTTCTTCACGATGATGGCAAATCAAACTCTATCACAATATGCCTTCGAAACTGAAAAAGATTAGAAACTTTATTATTAACTTTAACATTCAGCATCTATTATTACCTAGTAGATCTTGTATTTAATTAAACTGAAATATTCATTCATTCTGGTGTCCACTTCCACCGGCATTTATCTAAGGACAAAATTCGTAACAAAAGAGCCCTCAGTCAGATTAAATTTCCGGCGGGGCCCACTTCAGCCCTAGGACGCCCTTTATTACCCCGTTACAAAAGCCAAAAGCCCCAGTGGAACAGCACTAGAATATTAGAACTAGGGCTGTTAGGGATATTCTATTTCGGATTCGGATATGGATGTTAGGCAAATTTAGTTTTTGTTTTAAATGATATCAAATCAAGTAAACACAAAACACCAGTGATCCCATATAATTTTAGGATTCTCTTTACCTCACCATACATTTAAAATGGAGATGAAATTTTTCCTCGTTTTAAATAATTTAAAAATATGCTTAGTGTTTTCGTACCTCATTTTCAGCAGCTTTAATTACCGTTTGCGAGATAATACCCACAAAAGTCGGAAACAGAGTGCATACCCCCCTGAATTAAAACTCTTCGACCTAGAAACTTAGTACCGACCATGTCTAGTGGACCATATTATTATATCGTATTTTGTGATGAAAAATCTTAGAAATTAACTAGAATTCTGTGAAATTTGTGGGCAAAACGGCAGCGTCAAAATACTATACGTAGCCGAAGGCGAAATCCAACTATGTGTGGCCCAAAACGCATTTGCTTTTACTGATCAATTCACAACCAATTCAGAATAGAAAGAAACAGTAATTTTTCCTCTTCACGTAAACAAACTCAGCCAGACCCAACGTATAGTTTCGGTCACGGATACGAAGCTGCGAAACAGCCCTAATTAGAACCCCCATTCATTTTGAGGCCCTACCATTCTCGGTTTACTTTTGTCCACTTTGCAGGAGTTTTAAAAGGTTCATACAATATTTGAACAATCGCAAATTAAAAGGATGCTGAATGATGGTCCGTTTTGACTGAGAGCAGTTGGCGGCCATTTTAATGAAGTGAGTATCTAAGTTTTAAGAAAAAGTTTTTGTTAAAAGCTAAAGGATTTAAACAAACATCTTGAAAATTGTCTAATAAATTAATTAGTCTCAATAGCAATTCCAAATATCAATTCAAACTTAGACTCTAAACTCTATTGAGATACTGAAACATAAAATTTTTTTCTTAGGACCATGGGTCGAAAAAAGAGATTTTTTCTAATCGATCCACTCTTTTGTATGTGAGGTCCATAACATTTTTTTGTTTAGTTTCATTATCTGCATACACCCATAAAATTTTGTTAGTAATTAAACACTAGGGCTGTCGAATGGACACGGTTAGATGTACTAGTAAGTATATAGAGTACTTACATCTCTAAACAGAACTAATATCGGTATCAGATTGAGTATCGATATCGGTAGATGAAGCTCGTTAGTGGATATAATTGTTTTTGTCTCTTAACTTTGAGTTCATCCGGAAAACGATAATTATCTTGCATCTAAGATAATTGCTTGTACGTAATAAGTATTATTGCTTTTGGAATCCCACTGTAGAGCTAAATCTACTAATTATGATGGAATGGGCGAGACAGGAAGAAATCACTTACTAGATGAAATAATTTTATATGAGACCTCTTCTTATAACTATTATAAAACCTTAAAAATCGTGAGGAATAAAAAGTAGCGGTTTACTTCATATAAACTCAAATAACACTCGATAGCGCGATTTAAATGACATGTAGCGCCATCTATTGACAACTTTGTTTGTTTGTTTGTTTGTTCGCGCATCACGCAAAAACTACTGAACCGATTTTGATGAAACTTTTTTGTTTGATAGCTTATGATCTGACTGAAAATCTGGTATATGATTTATGCGGACGAAGTCGCGGGAAAACACTAGTTATTTATATTACTATCAGTGAAGGAAAACAGCGAGGAACGAGCTTGCTTCAATTTCGAGGCATGTATTGCAATGTAAATAAGTAGCGACGGACTCACTCCCCGTCATACTGGACAGAGTTTTGGTGAAATTGAACGTTAGTGAAACGTCGATTTAGTAAGGTTTCAGAAAACTCCGATTTGATTGAAAACTCAAATTCAAGCATTCAATTATGTAATCAAATGGATCTCAGAATTATAAATGTTTACTTTATTTAAGAGTATCGAATGTTTTTTTGACGCCGTGAAGTAAAATAATTTGACTTTACCCATAACAGCAGTTGATAAATCATGCTTTTAGGATTTAGGACAGAACACGAAATCACAATTCATCAAATCAGTAATTGGAGTAGACAACACTATTATTCTAATTATAAGCCACGGGATAGCGACCGCTAATTCAAAGAGCATAGAACACAAAGTTCACTAAACTGGTCAACGTACCCTGATGAAATTGGAAAACTGGACTAGGTATTTCGAAATGTTCGAACTACGAACAAATGCAATAAAAGCTAGTAACGTGAAATTCGACGAAACTACCGAGTAGGTAGATGGACTGGACTGTGTATCAGTGTATTGGATCAAGCCTGCCTGACTGACGTTAATGATCATTACTTCCGAACACAAAACAAAGAACAGCGCTATACAGCTCGACTAATTTATGAAGCTTTAAACAAAACCAAAATGTACTGCGCATCGTTGAAAGTTCGATCCCACATACATGTTCAGGAATTTCATATTAAATTTAACACGTTAATGTCATGTTATGTTCTGCATTACTTAACTAGCTGCTAGTTGTTCAATTTGATGGTCCTATGATCCTCTTAAAAACCGTCAGCATATTAAGTTGGACTCTGTATACAGGGTGTAAAATTAAATACGTTACATAATCTTAGGGGGTGTTTCAGATCATAAAACTGAACTTCTTTTACAATGGAGCCAAAATCGAAATCACGAAGAAAATCAGCTGTTCCATAGAAAACGTAAAAAGGCTACTTGACCCAAATGTATGGAACAGCTGTTTTTTTTTCTCGTTTTCGATGTTGGCCCCCTTAAATCCCCTGAGATATGTAACGTGCGTGAAGATAATGTAAAAGCGTGTTCGATTTCGTAGTAACAAACTTTCTAGTTTACAAAGTGCAAAACCTGAGTCTTTTAAAACCGATCCCAAAATAAATCGATAAAAGTCATTAACCGTCTATTGCCTAACTGCAGCTATTCAAATGCTATGTGATTTGGAA
The DNA here is from genome assembly GCA_963693445.1 of Agonopterix heracliana. Classification (NCBI taxonomy): domain Eukaryota; kingdom Metazoa; phylum Arthropoda; class Insecta; order Lepidoptera; family Depressariidae; genus Agonopterix; species Agonopterix heracliana. Next base: position 6,130,196 of record OY856326.1, read on the forward strand.
GCCGTCCATGTCGGGACGTCCGACTAGCGCCATTACGCCCCACCAGTCTATCTGACACTCCTCGCCTCCTTTGACGCATCAAAAATCGGATTAAGAGAATATAAGGTTGTGTAAACCGTAGGTTTCAAGTTAGACTGGCCACGTTATACCTGCGAAAGAGCCGTGATGAGCCAACTCGCAGTTACGTACCTCAATGGCCGGCTGTTAAGCGCTAAACGAGGCCTTATGGCTGAAAGAAAAAAAGGCGGTAGTAGATAAAACACAGCGAGGCAGTTCGGAGAGCAGTTTACGTCGAGCGGAGCCGATAATGGCGTTGGACGAGGCAGTTTAGTGGGGACGATATGAACATTGATTTTTTTTAAATATTTGGTTGAATAGCATGGGGACTGCAATACCCGTAAGTAGGTAACCATTCGGACTCAGAATATTCTAGAAACAGCGGGCGGAGTACAGTCGCACTCCATCCTTGTGATGAATTTAGGGTTGAACTACATCACGTAGCACCGCATCGCATTTTTCCGTCGCTCCATCCATTTCTGTCACTCAGGAACGTCATTTGCTAGAGCATATAAAATAGACGGAACGGAACAGCACGGAACAGCACGCCGCGTGCGATCGCGTTCCGTCTATCTTATATGCTCTAGCAAATGACGTTCCTGAGTGACAGAAAAGGATGGAGCGATGGAAAAATGCGATGCTGTGCTGCCTGGTGTAGTTCAACCCTTAATCTGTCCATGTGTCATACTCTGTGTACCTACTTGTAGTTAATCTTGAACACTATAATAATGATTTAAGAATGCATACAATACTCCAAAAAAATAAGACCTAAACACAACATTTTGGGTCCAAATATTATTTTGTCAGAGTACTGAAAATAAAACGTAAACAATTCGGAGTATTCGGTTTCTGAAATTATGAAAAATGTAAGGCCTTCTTTATTCTACAAACAACCTTTACTTTAATAGAGAGTGCAAATTTGAACTACGATTTTCACATGCACGTCGACTATAAAACCGTAGAAACAAAATAAAATAGACAGAAACTCGAACCACCTTAAAGTAGCTATAGAATGTAAAACTTCAAACCCATTAGGCGAGAAGAAGGGAACTAAAGTTTGGGTAGTTTTATACCCAATCGCTTACACTGGGTACCTGTGTAAGTTAGACACTTTGCCAGCAAACTACTGCCGACTACTTACCACTGCTAGCGGAGCTTATACGTTTGTTTTTGAAAAGCCGTAACTAGAGATGTTATAAGAGGCTTAGCAGAAATGGTGCCAATTAGCGAAGTATACGGAGTGGAAGTGAAAACTCACCAATTTCAAAGCTATGGTATTATTACAAAGAGCAGTGTAATTCGACGTTTGTGGAATTCTCTTTTGTAGAACTACCTGATGTTGTTGAAGGAAGTGTATTCAGTACCTAAAGGAATGTTATTTGGGGACATCTAAAAATAGATACTTGAATCTTATTAATGAGCCATCTGTAAGATTAGAGCGCACTTGATGTAAGAGCCTGAATTCGTCGTCCGTAATTTACTTTGAATAAATAATAGAGGAAGAAGCGGTACGTTCTAATATAACGTATTCGAAAAACGGATCTCGTACTAACTCAAATACATATACTCACACAAACTAAGCTTAATATTGTACATCAAAAATGAAAGAGACAGTATGACGCAAACAGATGACGTGCGAGCAGGACGATATAATATGGCCGGGTACGCGGTAGCGCCATCACTTGGCCGCATAGCTTAACTTGTCGCACACTTACGATCGTATATCTCTGTCCCGTTCTGCAAAATGGCGATGAAATATATCGAATCGAGACATTTATTGGTACGAAATTTTAAGTTTTCATGTACTTACGAGTCTAAAGTAATGCCGTGTGATTTGTTTTTTCTTTTTGAATGATTTGTGCAACGATTAAATGCACCCGAAGGCATTGTGGTACCTTTATTCCACCGAAAAATAAAAAAAGGTTCACTCACGCACGCATGTTATCCAAATGCCGCTCGGATTGCGACTGAGTCGAGTAGGTCACCGGGGACTCCCTTCCCTTTATACGGTCCATGCGCTGGAGGCTAGTACCATATCTTCCCTTTTATTTAAATCAATGGTAATTTACCTACGTAGTACAACGTTTCATATCATAAATTGTTCACAGTAATGGCATAATTACAATAATTCGATTTCAATGGTTAACGGTTTGTGTGAATAATGAAACGCGACTTACCGAATTAACAGCCGCCATCACAACATGGGCGTTGCCGCTCCGCCGTGACGACTACGCGTACATTCTGAAACAAACATAAATCACCTAATTAATTACATTCCCTGACAATAAAACAAACGTAGGTATAACTGATATATGTCTACGCTCTATAAAAACATCTATACATATAGCATCAAATACGTCGAAGGCGGTCATCAACGTCAATCGTAAAGTAAATTAGTACAAAAGTAATATCGTAAATGCCTCTGAAAGCGGGTCGGCCTTGTTGACATCTCGTATATGTTAGTCTGACTCAATGCAGTCTCGGCCGCGACGCGACGTTTCGCCTTACAGAACATGGTGGAAACGAGAACGTTCAAGCTGATCCCTACCTAAACACGAAAGCATAAGTCACAGAATCAGTCATCGGACGCGGCAATGAGATACGCCACGGCAAATAGAATAGTCGCGTTCACAGTCAGTGGGGCAAACGTCCAAGTCCATTAATAAAATTGAATCAGACGGACATTCTCTAGCACAATATGTGCACGTGCGAGGATAAATAAAACTTTGGAATGGCGGAGTATGCTAATCTGACGCTGGGACCTAACCATAAAGGTATTATACCAGGAGTAGAGGAACTGACAGCTGAGAGAGCGAGATGTACTTAGCGGCACCACTGTATAATAGAAAGACATACGTGACGCGAGGCAATAGAACCGTTTTCTAATCTCTTACCGTTTCCGTGAATTGCGAATCTAAAGTGAATTCGTAGATAATTTTGTGAAATATACTGACAGTACTTCATTTATTTATCAGCTTTCACGTTAAACTCAGAATTATAGACAAGTATTCGAATTTTTGCCTGCGAATACTCTCCTGAAAACATCTAAAAACGGTTTCATTTGACAACTCATGTCTGTTGCTCTATTCCTGTAAGGTGTAATACCTTTATGGACCTAACACACGCAACCTCTACTCCTCGTTTCCGCTACACGCCAGCGGCGGACTCAGCTTTTAATTTTGAGGGAGTCATAACTCCGTTATGATTCTGATGCGGTTTCGAGTTTTATGGCTGTAATTTTATGCGTTATTCATCGTGTGCGAAGTACCAGTGTCTCAGAAACGACTCACTTATGTTGTGGTAGGCATAATAAGGTAAAAACAATATGAGATGCATGACCCCCTGGGGTACCTCACTTTGGATAAAACTGCTCTTAATTTAAACCACAAATGTTTTACGATCTCTACTCGACACATCGCTTGCTCACAATGAGCTTTTATACGTAATGAGGAAGACTAAGACTTAAGACAATAAAATTAAAAGTTTATTACTGCATGCTATAAAATGGTTGTCAAATGTTTTAAGTTTGCGATTGTGTGAAGATGTGGTCGAATCGAAAGTAGTTTGCGGTGGCGGTCTCCTCGCAGACGAGATATTCAGAGGATATTATAGTAGCTATAACGAATTTCTGTAATAATTATCCTTGTATGGTATCATTGAGATCCTGCTATATATGAATTAATGAAATATCGACTTTAAAGTTTATCAATAAAGGTTCAAAACATAAGGTGAAATTATTATTCTATTTGCTTTTTCTTTTGCTGTAGAAATCATTACAGAAGTACAAAGTCCAGCTTTGGATATCTATCAAATAAAACAGATTATAGTCGCCTTTTCACTTCGGAAACCAATTTATCATTATGACTTTATGAGTAAACCAGAAACCTCAAACGTCAATAGTGTGATATAAACCCACCACGACCGCGGTCCGCTTTACTTTGATCGTAATTCAACACAAAAACAATTCTTACAGCCACATTACAAGGCAGAATAGTGCTTAAAGTTCTAGATTCTTGGTGAAAATGGTGCTCAAACTTGTACAATACTTTTTTATAGCCATACCTAATAGTTGTTTTCATTTAAGTGCAAATGAATTAACAAGTCAATGGGTTACGTTTGTACCTCGGTTTTGTCTAGACTATTATTTCTTTGATAGTTCTTAACTTATTTTTTCATGTTTTAGATACCTATTTCCAGAATTTTGATAATCGTCTCGATGCGCACCTTAAGTTACCCCTTCTCCATTTTCTTCTTTCACAATATTGTGCCAGCCACATCTGGGACTTCTTTCCCCAACTTATCTGATTGCTGGGCGATCCAAATCTCGGCCATATTCAACCATTTTCTGGACACTGCTTACTTTGTAACTACTTAGTAAAAAAGTTTTATTTCATACAAGCAATGAAGTTGTTTGGTAGAACAAAAAATTAATTTATTCAACTTCGAAGCTATATCTATTTAACTAACTAACTGACACTCGAATCTGTATTTTTTATTAATTCATTAAAAGAACTCAGCATATGCTCACGACTATATTCCCCGAGGGGGTATTCAGAGATATTCTGAAACCTCAGAACATCCACGTTTCACCAGTTGTACCGAAATTCAATAAAAGAACTAAGGTACAAATAAGGTGGTCTTATACATCGGTAGGTACACATAGGAAAAAAACACGTTTTTAAAAAGCAAAATTATGGTATTGAAATTATACCCTAGAGGTATTTGTATAATGATGTCCAAAGAAAAGCGAGGGTGGCAGAACGAGGGTGGGGACTAAGGAAATCATTTGTTAGAAGCTGTAAGCCGGAGCCAAGTACTGGACGGCTGAAGATTGATATACTCTCAAAGGAATCCCTGTCACTTCCTTATAATAACATTTTGATAACTTTATCCTTTAAACTGTCTACTGAAGGAAACGTAAAGATGGTGTCGAAAGAAAAAAGTGTTTTATGAATTATGTGAAATTAATTAAATTACATTTGAACACCACAAGAACAACAATACCAATAATTTGTAGAATACCTTCCATTCTGTTTAATTCGATTATTTTGTTAGATTTTTGCAAAATACATATTACAAGTATTTCTATAAATGCAGAAATACATTATAAGTATTTCTGTATCTCGTTATGATATTTACAAAGTATGCAAATCTAAAGGAAAGAAAAAACACAAAGTTGTACTTAAACAAAGCGTTATTTTAATAACTCAACGAATGAAATTGAAGAGGGTGACTTATGTTTTGCAACAAGTAAAGCAAGCATGTATATTTACAATCTTCCATGAAATATGATTATAAAATAAAGACAAAGCGACGACTTTATGAAGCGCGCCCATCATTTTTATCACTTTGCTTGAAAAACTTTAATAAAGTGGAGAATGGTGGAGACACAGCATTTCAGCTCAGGTGAAATATTACATTTTTATGCACGGGGTATTTTTAATATCACAGTCGCAAAAGGAAACGAGATTAGGTAAGGTTAAGTAAGTATAAAGTAAGTTTGAAGTTAATTTTATGAAGGAACGAAGTTTAGACCGTGGCAGTTTTAAGTGTTATGATGACAAGAATTGAAATATGTTGCTTTGATTAAATTAAAATGGTGACGTTTTTGCATTACGTAGTTACTCGAACAATGTATCTGTTTTTCATGTTCTTACGAGATACCGTGTGATTTGTTTTTTCTTTTTGAATGATTTGTTAAACGAGTAAAAGCTCTCGAAGGCATTGTGGTATCTTTATTCCGCCCCAAAATCAAAAAAGTATCTCAATCACGCAATGCCCCTCGGATTGCGACTAACACCCGTATTCTTGGTTGTTTTCTTGACATTTCCTCACTCGAGTGGAGGACGTTTTTGACATAACTTGTATGACAAAAATGTCAAAAACGTCCTAGACTCGAGTGAGGAAGCTTCAAGAAAACAACTAAGAATACTGGTGTAAGTCAATAAGGCGACGGGGGCTCAATTTATGCGGTCCAAGCGCTAATACAGGCTATATAGTCACCTAGTCACCAATCTTCCGCTTTTTTAATTTAATCATAGATATGTTGAGATCCTTAGAGAACGTTGCTGGTTGCAAACAGGAATTTAACAATAAGTTTTGTCACCTAAATTATTATTTGTATGAAAACTCATAGTTCCATTTATGAACAGCAACACAACTCGTTGATAATACACGAAAATTATCTTGAATAGAGCCCGACAGTAAACTAATAAATTCATGTTCATATTATCACCCCCTAAGAACAGCTAATTATGAGACGGTATTTTGAGGAGGTTATCATTATAGCAAAGGCTCAATTTCAGAAAGCCAGATCTTGAGTATTGAAAAAGTGTTGTTTGTTTACTTATTATTTACTTAAAATGTAATAAAATATTTAACTATCTGGAAAAAAGCTAATTTTACTCCTGTTTAGAAGAAAGTATTATGACTAAAATAACTATGCAGAGTGACTATCATTAACCTTCAAAACATTATGCTCTAGAACATCAAACAGAACCTCTTATACTTTGGGAGCAAACCTGTCAGAGCAAAAATCAGCTATTCCATACTAAATTGCAGTACCTACTCGACTCAAATGTATGAGACAGCTGTTTTTATTTTGTTCTGACAGGCTTGCTCCCATAGTAAAAGTTGTTCGGTTTGATAGGTAGAGTATGTTGTTCAAAGGTTAATGATAATTTTCCTTACACCCTGTAAAAGGCTAGGCTAGATTGAATAATAATTTATTGAAATTAAAAGAAACAAAAACTGCTTCGGCAACTTGCGTCGTCAAAATTGCTTACAAATCGCCGTTATACTGCGAAAACCAATTATCTCGAAATTCTGCCGAAAACGACTTTACAATGCTAAAGTACTTAAAATTTTGCGGTCTTTCGTCTGCGAAAACCCATTATACGCTATGACGTATAGTTTTGATTCTAGCTAATGTGATAATCAATTATTTCATGCAGTATCGAGCTTTGCCGTCTAATACAAAGCATTAAGCTGATTTAACTTGACTGCCACCTTATCCATCTCCCGTGATTACCATTTAAACTGATTTAATTTGTTTTACCCGTATGAGAGCTCAAGAAGTATTTTATTTTTTTCTCAAGAACAACCACTTTTTGAGATTTAAGTGTTCATATTCAATTAAAACTGCCTAGTACAAGCTATTAACACAGTTTAATTTGTTTTCCCTGACGGATTCTTTACTACACTCAATACAATCAAATCATCTAAGAAAATATTGTATGAACAGATAATTGGTTTTCTCTGACTATTTTGTATTATAATATCATTCAAATCACTAGTACAGCGAAAAACAATTAAACTTGTTTAGTTCTGCATGGTGGCGCTCTAGTGTCAGTCTGTCACATCTAGGAAAGGATTGTTATGTTTTTGATAATATTTAGAGTTTCGAAAATGAGTTCAAATGAAATTGATAAACTTGATTTCGATTGTGGTAATGAAGACCAGGAAAAAGGTAAGAAATTATTAAGAGCAAGATCTGCCGCCAGACGTCACTACTTTCTGATGAACAGAAGTTGTAAGATTCTATGTTAGTATGTACTTATGTTCGTGTGCCTACCCGCTAGCTTGGCCAGACAGAGATTTTCCAGGTATCAAGTAATCAAGGTAGGTACGCAAAAATGCTACAAATCTCAATTAAATTCTGTTGGCAGATTTTTACGTTTTATATGTTACACAATATCGTAAAAATATCAATACTCCCAGACACACCCCGTCGGCGATATTACCTTACAGACGCTTAAAGTTCTCAAAAAAAAGTTTTGATCTCACTATCCGAGAGAATTTAGGATCCAACTCCTCAATCTGCAGGGGAACTACCAAAACCGTGAGGCTTGAGAATCTATTGATTTTAAATAAGCATACCTAATAGGTACCTATCAAGCAAATAATTTAGGTTTCCCTGACCGAACGACCTTGACTCTTTCAGAACCGCCTCACCTCTACTAAGCTACGTCATTTTCGTAGGTATACCCAATGACATTTTACGAACATACACAAACAAGTTTTTACATATAAAAACATCTTAGGGTATACAAATTTTTCTTCTTCAAAATATGGCCCGGCCCTGCGTTTACCTATGGGGAGCCTCTTAAGGTTCAGGTTCCAACTCCTCAAATCCTGATGCTGCAGGGAAACTGCTTACCAAGACCTTGAGGCTCGAGGATCTTCTTATTATACATTAGCATAGCGGCGGGTATCAAGTAGATAATTTTTAATGAATATTTGGGTTCCAACTCCTCAATCCTGATATTGTAGGGGAAATGCATACCAAAACCGTAAGATTTGAGGATCTGTTTATTTTAAATTAGTATAATGGGTATCAATCAACTCGATACTTTAACGCTGAAGTTAAGATACCAACTCCTCGATCCTGATGCTGCAGGGATACTGCGTAGCAAAACCAGGGATCTTGAAGATCTGATGAGTTTAAATTAGCATAATGGATATCAAGCAGACAACCTTTGGATACAGGAAATTATAGTATAATAACCGTATACTTAGTATCTATAGGTTTTTTTTTGGTACCCGCCATGCTAATGTATTATTAGAAGATTCTAAAGCATCACGGTTTTGGTAGGCAGTTCCCCTGCAGCATCAGGATTGATTATTTGTTTGATAGGTACCCACAATGCTAATTTAAAATCAACAGTCAACAGAACACAGAACGTTTAAAAATCTAGTATTTATTAGGTTTTACTGTAAGGAGTCGGGGGGTTTTTTAACATTTTCAATTTAGTTGAGTTATTTACCTGTCTATGCTTCCGGGAAGCGAGTGGCACCAAAGGGCCGAACTGCAGTGCGATTTTTGAACATCATACGATCAACTCGGAGTAGAAAGATGCATAATTACTCAATAGTAATTTTGACATTTTCTACTGCTGAGTTGATCGTATGATGTTCAAAAATCGCACTGCTGGACGTCGCCGCGGAGCGCATCCCATGCCCCTCTGATCGGACCAGCGTTGCCACTCGCTTCCCGGAAGCATAGACAGGTAATAACTCAACTAAATTGAAAATGGTAATAAACCCCCAACTCCTTACAGTAAAACCTAATAAATACTAGATTTTTAAACGTTCTCCAGAGAAAACCAATTATCTTGACACATTTTTACGTGTATCTTCACAAAAAGACATCTGTTTCGTAATTTTATATCATTGATAATTAGGAATTAATGAAAGTTAAAACTGATTTCGTAGATATTGTTATATTCCTATTAATTTAGAAAGAATCGAGATTTTACAGTTTTCAGGGAAAACCAATTAAATAAGAGGCCTCGTGACAGTTATTGTTAAATTTTACTAAAAGCACTCATGTTTTTTAAACTCTAAATCCACGCCCATATAGAAGATTTATCAATGTGCTGATGAAATTATAGAAAATAATAATATTACCATTACAAGGGTAATTTTCAACAAACTTAACTTTGTAGACGCGATATTTCATTTCGACATTTTGATCAGATAATTGATTTTCGCAGTATAACGGCGAAATATCCCTTCAGCAACATGCGCCGTCAACGCGTCGTCAGCTCAGGTGAGTTCGAATAATGGAAATCACGACATAATAATGCTATGCTATGCTATGCATATCTGATAAAGTGACATAACGTTTTAGTAAACTCAATTTTCCCCTGTACCAGAATTGAATTTATTTTCATCTATGACAAGGCTAGATAGACTACCTTTTCACATAGAAAAACGAGACAAAAGTACCACTAATCCAATGTCAACCTATAGAAGTAACTGGAGCGTATAGAGTGAGGCCATTAATAAAATTGAGTTAGTGGCCAGCATCGGTTGACAATGGCACTTCACAAGCGAACACAAAGCTACGTAATCCTCTGAAAGAGCCGTATATACCAAAAACCTGAACCATTCAATATATCAACATGACGGGGATTGTTTGACAGAGGAATAGCTCCCGCAATTTGAAAGAGATATTTCTAAATATACCTATAGATATACTTTTTGAAATAATTGGCTTGTATTTGGAATGTTCGAAAGGGCCACCTCAGACGTACTGAATAAAGATCAAATTGAGAGTGTACCTAAAAAGGTCGTATAAATTGTACTTGAAATCTATGAGCATGTATGAAGCGACTTAAAGGCTTCCGCACATTGCAGCGATATTATCGAGCGATATTATCGACAGCGATATCGCGACACCTTACACACTGCAGCGATTCCGCGATTCGCGTCACGCATGCGCCCTTCACTGAATGTAATAGAAAGAGATTGCGTCAGGTTGCGATAATATCGCGGCAGTGTGTGGGATCGAGCGCGCCCCCATACAAAATGTACTGAGAACAATTATCGCAAAATCGCAGCGATATTATCGCTCAATAATATCGCGGCAGTGTGTAGGATCGCGCGCGTCCCCATACAAAATGTACTGAGAATAATTATCGTAAAATCGCTGCGATAATATCGCTGCAATGAGCGGAGGCCTTTAACTGCTTAAAGTAAGAAAGCAAGTGCAAGCAAGGCGATCAATTGGATATCCTACCCCAATGTGACTTTTGGTGATGGTGATCGTAAAGTGAAGACAAAGCTTATGGTAGAACGCGTAGAGACTAGGTACATTCTTTTTTTTTTTCACTTCTTGACTTTTCTACCAATTGTCATACAATTCACGAATAGAGGCCTAGTGCCTTAAAGTAATACGTTAATTTAATAGGCTGATTCTATAGGGATTTTTCCTTGTAAAGTGAGTTTTGTGCATGTGTGCTTTGTGTAGCATACGTTCGAATCATCCAAAGTTATAACAATCTAATACAGTGCGTTTCATTAGCCAATACCTTGTGTCATTAACATTTTACTCACGAATGCAGCATTGAGCCGAAATAACGACTATTAGCTACTAGGTCTTTACTGGCAAACATTGCTCCCATACATCCGTAACGTGGGCAATGAACACATATGCCAAATTATACAGAGAACAGACGGGTAACTTCGGTATTCCTCACACGTAAAAGTAAAATATTGTAATATTGAAAAATTCCTACCACTTCTTCAGGAACTTGATTTTTTAAATCGTCTTAGGATTAAAATTCAAGAACTAAGTAGGTATGCCATATGGTAACAGTTTATCTGTGAATAGGTTAAACAAAAATTCGTAATGATTATGATTATATTTGGAGTACTACACATTAGGGTCCGTATTTTGCCTTACTAGGATTTCACAGCTTCAATCAATCAATCAATTATACTTTATTGCACACCAAAACAGAACATCATGCTCATGCTTCATCGAGCTTCATTTGTATTACTTTCATAAACAACATCTTTATCATCATTGTCATTAGCCTATGATTATATTATTATCTCCTAGTGCAAGACGTTTCCTATCACAAAATAAAGGTATTGGAATGGGTCATGCTCCGTTACGTCAGTCTCAATGCGGTTCGGTGGAGGCAAATTAGTCGTTAAAAAAAAACTTTTATTTTAGGATACAAGGTCCCATATACACAAGATTTTATTTAATACAATGTTAATATAACAATGTTTTAATACAATGTTTTCTGTCAGGTTATTTTGAAGCCACCTCTGACTTGTCTTAACTTTTTTTTTTCATAAAATTTGTATCTATAATGGGAACTTGGAAGTGGTCCTATTGTTTCCTCTCTATTTCTCTACGCATGCACACTTACTCACGTAGGTACCAACATAAAAGTTCTCATTACGAGGCGTAAGGTCGAGAGCCGGCGCCGCGTCAATGGGAGTCTGTCGGAGGCCTGTTTATTCTACAATAAAACGCTCTTTTACGACTATACCGGCCGTTCTGCACGCGTGCGTAATTCTTTTGTTTACGAACTTGGAAATATGGAAAACAGGACGTAGTGTGCCTTCTGTTTTTATTGTACTTAGGCTAAAAAGCCGCGGTATACTAGATAAAATTTACTATGTAGTATAGCTCCATTCCAATACCCTACTATAGGGTAGGCCTGTGCCCTGCAGTGGGACGTATATAGGCTGGTGATGATAATGATGATAGCTCCATTACAGTAAACATATTCGAACGTCTAGTCTAGAGTTAGTTCCATGAACTTTTGAGACTTTTTTTCTGAGGAGTTTGGGCCTAAACTGCTAACCAAAAACTAACAAGGTTTTTTTGTATTAGCATTCATTACTTTGAATATAAATTTTTATCTCCATTCACAAACAAAAGAAGGCAGTAGTGTAATAAAAAAAAACTTTTATTGCATCAAAGTGTAATGGCCAAGCCATTTATACATAACATAGTTGATATTTAGTATCTATATAGGTACAAGTATATTTTAGAAAGCGGTGCCGGAGTCACACATCTGCTTCCCATTTAGAAATTCGAAAAACTGTCACTAATAAAATTTTATCCTAACAAAACAATAAATGAAATATCGATTGTAAAAACAACAGTTTGGAAACACTTAAACAAAGCAGGACACACAATAAATTTTAAAAATCAAAGACGCAACACAAACTTAAAAGAATTTAACAGAAAACAAAAGAGTCTAAAAATCTAATATATCACTACAGGATTATGGTCTTCCTTTGTTAGCATTTCCAAAAATCTTACAAAAAATCTTTGCGCTAACAGAAATTATTAAAACGAATGCACATGTGGTTGTTACACGAATTTGTACCTTAAGGCCTTACGGCCTAATTATTACTATATGACTGTGCGAAGTATTCTCTCAAATGTTCCAGGACTGATCTTAATCGCTGATATAAATGTACGATTTGAGGCAACCTGAGTTACGCTGCATTGGTCCAGAATCTAGGATCTAGAACCGAGGACCGTGGAACCTAGACACGCGGGGGCGTATCATCGTGGCATCGAGATGCGGAGACCAACCAATTGAAGACAAAAGGGGAGGAACGGATGCGCTTGCGCAGCAAAGAAATATGTCATAGAAAATAGGACCCTGTTGTATTAGAAATAAGTTTTAGTATTGTATAAAATGTTTAAGGGATGAAGTAAGGAGGGAGATTTTGTTTCGCGAAAGCGACACTCGAATTTTAACCCTGGAAAGAGGAGGTTGTTTTGTAAAACTTTACTGAAAGTTTAAAGTATTGTGATAAAGAATGTTATAGTTCTAAAAGTGCACTTTTTTGAATAAACCTAGAGTGGTTGAAGAAGCCAGATGACTGACAGCTGAGTATATGTATCATTGTCCGAGAACGTGGTTTATTTAATCTGATTAAACGTTGAGATTAATGCAGAGAGATATGTTATACATAATTATTATTGCAAATTAAAGACAGTTGCATCAATAAGCACAAAATTACTAAATCCATTTTAATTCAGAATAAACCCGTTGTCTAATATTATATTATTATGTGATGTGTGTAAAGTTAATCTTGAAATCATTGTGAGATTAAGTACCGATTGTTTAATATCTTAAAACCCTAAATGAATTGGAAGTATTTTGGATTGATGAGAGGAATCAATTAAATTCACCTAGTAGTGGATAATATTTCAAGATTAACATATTAATTATTTTTATTAACGTGTTATATTGTCAAGAAATGGCCTGTGAGTGGGTTTTTTTAACTCCAACGGTTTTCCCACCACATAATTTTACTTTTGGCCTAGGAACCGTGAGAGGTTCTAGAAATTCGTTCATCGGATTTCTAGAGCTAAATAATCAACAGTTTCGAATTAAACTCAAAAGATATAAAATAAATGAGCATTATTAATTTATTATTGTGTATTTTCTATTTCGACACCCAGGAAACAGATACCTCGATTATCCATACAAATAACAGAAATTCATAGAAGCGATATTATCAATTAGATTCAATTATATTAAGTCAAAGATTTTTCCTTTCTCTAATAACATAGAATCATATTACTAGAACTCGAGAGTTTATAGATTTATTTGCCAATGACTTTACCTATCAATCACTAGATAACTCAGTCCATGTCTAGATACAGCAAACTATTAGCTTATAATTATTAATTCCATGTTTTAAGCGATAGGAGTACGATGACGTGTTATATTTGAAAGTTAGGGAGGCCTTTCTAACTTTTGCTATAACTAATAATGATCTGCTCACATCACAGAATATTTATAAATAAGTCTCTCTGACTATATTTAAATCTTGCGTGACAGAGTTCACAAATGCTGGTCCAAACTTTGTTGAACGCAGACACCTCCAAAAGGAGTTGGAGTCGCGATCACTTCTATAATAACAGTAAACAACAAACAATAATGAAGCGCTGAGCTGATCTCCAAATGTGGCCACACAAACATACAACGACATAAATACTTATAAACAAAAGGTACCAAACCTATAAGAATGTATATAGGGTGCACCCTTTCACCAAAAGAATATATAGAGACAGCTCGATTACCAGGTCTGACCTAGGAAATCAAAACAAGTAGAGAAGTGGTCAAGGTCGGGCAAGGCGGATCGCACTACACCAGTCGGGGTATAAGGCTTTAAACGCAACCTCGGAAGGGGCAGGAAGCCTAATAGGCCCACCTGACAATAACCACCTCTGGGGGCCAAGTATATCACGACTAACAACACACCAGCTGGATCTTAATTGCTTTCCAGAAGGGGGTGATATATTTCGGAAGTCATACTCGACAACTTTTGGACCTAGCTATTAAATTCATACATTCAATTACTCTTTTATGAACCGATAAAGTTTGCTTAACCTAGACTGAGACCTAAGTTTTACTCTCCATAGAAAAGTCAGTTGTTATAATTATATTGGCAAGATACATATCTCTCAAAGATTATGTTCACAAGTAAATAAGCAAATATAATTTTCAATTACATTCATTTTCAATCAATTAATCAAGATAATTTTATAATTCACAATTACATCATTGAAACTAGACGATTATAGGCATTTGGCCAAGGGACCACTACGCATAGTAATGTATATGCGCAGCCCGGTACCATCACACATGGTGAGCGTGGCCAAGATTCTAGACTCTGTGTTGATAAAAGTAGACACAACTAGAAAGGACTACAATAACAAACAAACAAAAAAAACACAACGTAGGAAAATATAGAATAATTTTATCTTGATTAATTTTGTCTATTATGTTATAGTTAATACATCCAATAACAAAATCAATCTTTAAAGGAACACGAATAGTGTCAAGATTGACCTGTACAAAATGAAAACAATTAAACTACTTAAAGATTTATAAGTATTTACATACATGTTTAATCGAGACATCTGGGAGAGGTGATTTTAAAATAAAACATATTATTTTGTGTTACCTTTTGAATGTGCGTTGACTGTTTTGTTTATTTGTTTCTAAACGTATTATGTGACTTGAAACGTAGGATATCCGTTTTAGATAATATTCGATCATGTAGATATCAGATGTGGAACGAAAAGACACGTAGATAATAGTAGAAGTTAAAGATAGATACGATTAAGCAGATACTGGATTACACCACTGTTAATAACGTGGGAAATACTGTTTCTTATACATACCAACTAAGTTAAAAACGTTAGGTATCAGTTTTAAAAACTCATAGGGTAAGCCGTTTAGCTAAATAGCTTACTGGTATTTATTATACAACAGGCAAAAAAGCAAAGCCGCCAGTAACGAAAAACAATAAGACAATTTATGCAGCTGCATCAGGTATAGAGTATAATGAGTGAAAAGGGTCAGTGATGAAACTTTGAATGCTATTTTAACTTCGTACGCTTTTTATAAGGACTCATAAAATAAATACAGATTCCTAGAGTAACCAATGTCGTGGCGATAAAACCTAAGATTATTATGAATAGATATTTGATATGATAATATGACTGATGCAGCCTGTCAAAATCAGCTTTTCATCATCCTATACTATGGATTGTTGTAATTTTATTGTATGGAAAGGACAACGAGGAACGTTTTTTTGTAGCGTATTATACGTAGCGAGCACATCATCATCAGCTCCTAATTATAATTACGAAGTGAAAGAGCGAGCTTATAATTAAGAATACAATATGTGCAGAGGTGAAAGAAACCAAATGATACTATTATTGATTATAAACATGTTGCAGCTATGTTGTGCTATTTGGAATCAAATTAAAGACCTCCGGTTTGGAAGAGTGTGGGTTCAAGTCCCGCCCGAGACTTAATTTTTTAATCTTTAGTTTTAACCTAGTGTTAATAAGTTAATAGGAATTGAGAGAACTTATTTATACATAATTATTAAAATGAATGCAGTAGGCAGAGTATTATGTGTGTATGTAGGAGGTGAAGGAACGTAACAATGAATGAGTTTATTTTCAAATTAAAGGAACGTGTTAATAGAAGAGTGCCGTTGAGTATATGTATGTGTGTATGAAGGTGACAAAAACATACCGATATGAGTTTTAATTATGAGACGAGAGATGTTGCTAATATTAAGAGTAGAGTAGAATTTAAGCACCTACATAAAGAGGTGAAGGAAACGTGGCAGCCTTGAGTTTATAAGAAAAATTAAATAATGGAAAGGAGTGAGAATTCATAGTTGAGACAGACTTAAAATTGATATTATTGTGAGACGAATTGAGATGAGATGATTGATTGAGATGATTGATATTATTGAGCCAACCTATAAAATAAAAACTATTGAATCGAGATTTTTGCGGCTAACTTCTGTAACAAAGCCATGTTTGGTGAGACAATAAGGTCGGAGTATTTCATGTAGATAAAGATAAGATAAGCCTAAAATAGTTTATTGATGATGAAATTATAAGCATTTGAATGTAATCGTGGGAAAAGAAATGAGATACACAATAATCCCAGTTGATGTAATTTGTCATTTAAAGTTAGTTACCTCGCCTAAAGTGAAGCGAGAGGAAACATCCTTTGAAAATAATTATTATTGTAATCGGAGATCACAGGTCGATGTGCGTTGATAACTTATGGGAGTGATATTAATATTTTCACAATTAAAATAAATAAATAATTAAATAAATAAACTACTTCCAAATTACTGAAAGGTTTTGTAGACCTAGATTGAGCCGAGGTTGCGGTATTGTATGATAATATTATTGACGATAGTTGTTGCAAGATAAATTAAATTTGAGAAAGAGCGAGCGAGCGAGACTTATGATGAGAAAATTGTTGATAGAGTCGCAGGTTTTAATAATTAAAATATATAAACAATACCAAATGCTGTAAAGTCTAAGTTAAGTAAGTTGTGGTATATTAAGAAGACATAAGGCTTTATTAAGTTGCAGTATAGTGAGTAATTATGTTATAGTAAAAGACTATTTTATTTAATTGAACGTTAAGAACAAACTATTGTTTTATGTGAAAAGAGGAGAATAATATTTCACTAGGTATAAATAATAGGTATGATAAGTAATATGCTTGTATGGCTTTAAATTATTTCCTCACCAAGTTTCCGGTTGCTAGATCATTATGCATATAAAAACAAATTGAATGATTCATCAAAATCCTTTGCAACCGATGGAGTTAAAAGATTAAGTTGAAATATTGAAGTTATAATTGTGAGAAACGTGGTTAATAATTATATTTGGTAACACCTAATATAAAAGTTCGAAAAGTTCTTTAACGAAATTAGAAGTTCTTGTCAGAAAAATGCTGATGTTTATTTAGAAAACTTATTAGAATCGGATCTAATTATTTCAACTAGGTAATTAGAATAACTAGGAATTAGTTATTTGTACTATAAATTATAAAAGGTACCGCAGAAGCGAATAAGTACTAGATAAGTAGAGGAGTCAAGACAGTTTGAGGTGGACCGTAGAGTGAATAATTATTTGAATTGAGTAGCGACAGTTGAATCAAATTATTGCAATTAAGTTACGTTGATGATATTATGATGTTTTGGCACTGTGAGAGAGAGGTTAAATTCCATAGTGGTGATGGCATAGCCATAATGATGATTATGATGATGGTGAGAATATGACGTTGAATTGAAGGATTCACAGTTTAAAGATAAGCGAACGCTGAACTCAGCGATAGTTTGACATTTATTATGGCCAATGAAGACCAATAACTGATGCGATGTTGATGACAATGAGATTAACTTGTTTAGGTATTGAATAAGCATAAGTGTGAGGAACAAAGGATCACGTATTATGGAACATTATAACAATTATATTATAACATAGAGTGGCGTTTGTTCGAACCAGATGCACACAGACAAATTCATAATGGCACTTCACCCTCGTAATTATCATAGTCATGACGGAACGCTAAGGCAAATACCTAATAGGGTTTTCGACCTATAGAATACACAAAGAGAAGCAGTTTGTTCGAATCAAATGCACACAGATTAATTAACAAGGGATATTTTTTATGTTTGACGGTTTAAATTAAGAGGTTTCGATATCACGTGATAGAGGAATATGTTATGTAGTTAGTAGTAGTTATGTAGAAAGCTAGAAAATAACTTTCTTCCTTTCTTCAGGGAGAGGTGTGTAATGGCCAAGCCATTTATACATAACATAGTTGATATTTAGTATCTATATAGGTACAAGTATATTTTAGAAAGCGGTGCCGGAGTCACACATCTGCTTCCCATTTAGAAATTCGAAAAACTGTCACTAATAAAATTTTATCCTAACAAAACAATAAATGAAATATCGATTGTAAAAACAACAGTTTGGAAACACTTAAACAAAGCAGGACACACAATAAATTTTAAAAATCAAAGACGCAACACAAACTTAAAAGAATTTAACAGAAAACAAAAGAGTCTAAAAATCTAATATATCACTACAGGATTATGGTCTTCCTTTGTTAGCATTTCCAAAAATCTTACAAAAAATCTTTGCGCTAACAGAAATTATTAAAACGAATGCACATGTGGTTGTTACACGAATTTGTACCTTAAGGCCTTACGGCCTAATTATTACTATATGACTGTGCGAAGTATTCTCTCAAATGTTCCAGGACTGATCTTAATCGCTGATATAAATGTACGATTTGAGGCAACCTGAGTTACGCTGCATTGGTCCAGAATCTAGGATCTAGAACCGAGGACCGTGGAACCTAGACACGCGGGGGCGTATCATCGTGGCATCGAGATGCGGAGACCAACCAATTGAAGACAAAAGGGGAGGAACGGATGCGCTTGCGCAGCAAAGAAATATGTCATAGAAAATAGGACCCTGTTGTATTAGAAATAAGTTTTAGTATTGTATAAAATGTTTAAGGGATGAAGTAAGGAGGGAGATTTTGTTTCGCGAAAGCGACACTCGAATTTTAACCCTGGAAAGAGGAGGTTGTTTTGTAAAACTTTACTGAAAGTTTAAAGTATTGTGATAAAGAATGTTATAGTTCTAAAAGTGCACTTTTTTGAATAAACCTAGAGTGGTTGAAGAAGCCAGATGACTGACAGCTGAGTATATGTATCATTGTCCGAGAACGTGGTTTATTTAATCTGATTAAACGTTGAGATTAATGCAGAGAGATATGTTATACATAATTATTATTGCAAATTAAAGACAGTTGCATCAATAAGCACAAAATTACTAAATCCATTTTAATTCAGAATAAACCCGTTGTCTAATATTATATTATTATGTGATGTGTGTAAAGTTAATCTTGAAATCATTGTGAGATTAAGTACCGATTGTTTAATATCTTAAAACCCTAAATGAATTGGAAGTATTTTGGATTGATGAGAGGAATCAATTAAATTCACCTAGTAGTGGATAATATTTCAAGATTAACATATTAATTATTTTTATTAACGTGTTATATTGTCAAGAAATGGCCTGTGAGTGGGTTTTTTTAACTCCAACGGTTTTCCCACCACATAATTTTACTTTTGGCCTAGGAACCGTGAGAGGTTCTAGAAATTCGTTCATCGGATTTCTAGAGCTAAATAATCAACAGTTTCGAATTAAACTCAAAAGATATAAAATAAATGAGCATTATTAATTTATTATTGTGTATTTTCTATTTCGACACCCAGGAAACAGATACCTCGATTATCCATACAAATAACAGAAATTCATAGAAGCGATATTATCAATTAGATTCAATTATATTAAGTCAAAGATTTTTCCTTTCTCTAATAACATAGAATCATATTACTAGAACTCGAGAGTTTATAGATTTATTTGCCAATGACTTTACCTATCAATCACTAGATAACTCAGTCCATGTCTAGATACAGCAAACTATTAGCTTATAATTATTAATTCCATGTTTTAAGCGATAGGAGTACGATGACGTGTTATATTTGAAAGTTAGGGAGGCCTTTCTAACTTTTGCTATAACTAATAATGATCTGCTCACATCACAGAATATTTATAAATAAGTCTCTCTGACTATATTTAAATCTTGCGTGACAGAGTTCACAAATGCTGGTCCAAACTTTGTTGAACGCAGACACCTCCAAAAGGAGTTGGAGTCGCGATCACTTCTATAATAACAGTAAACAACAAACAATAATGAAGCGCTGAGCTGATCTCCAAATGTGGCCACACAAACATACAACGACATAAATACTTATAAACAAAAGGTACCAAACCTATAAGAATGTATATAGGGTGCACCCTTTCACCAAAAGAATATATAGAGACAGCTCGATTACCAGGTCTGACCTAGGAAATCAAAACAAGTAGAGAAGTGGTCAAGGTCGGGCAAGGCGGATCGCACTACACCAGTCGGGGTATAAGGCTTTAAACGCAACCTCGGAAGGGGCAGGAAGCCTAATAGGCCCACCTGACAATAACCACCTCTGGGGGCCAAGTATATCACGACTAACAACACACCAGCTGGATCTTAATTGCTTTCCAGAAGGGGGTGATATATTTCGGAAGTCATACTCGACAACTTTTGGACCTAGCTATTAAATTCATACATTCAATTACTCTTTTATGAACCGATAAAGTTTGCTTAACCTAGACTGAGACCTAAGTTTTACTCTCCATAGAAAAGTCAGTTGTTATAATTATATTGGCAAGATACATATCTCTCAAAGATTATGTTCACAAGTAAATAAGCAAATATAATTTTCAATTACATTCATTTTCAATCAATTAATCAAGATAATTTTATAATTCACAATTACATCATTGAAACTAGACGATTATAGGCATTTGGCCAAGGGACCACTACGCATAGTAATGTATATGCGCAGCCCGGTACCATCACAAAAGTTAAGAAACATATACAAGGTGCTACAAAAATACAAATAAACCTTTAAGGGGGTGGTATAGACCATCAAACTGAACAACTTTCACTATGGGCCCAATATCGAAATCGCGAAAAAAAAAATGATGTTCCATCCTCTACAAATCGACTAGAGCTAAAATAGTATGGGATATGATTTTTTTTTTTCGATTTCGATGTTGGTCCTATAGAGAAAGTTGTTCAGTTTGACGGTCTAAACAACCCCCTTAAGAGTTTTAAATATTTATTGTTACTTATGAATCACCCTGTAATTGATATGTGTAGCCCTGGCAGTCCTATCTAGGCTAGCCTGTAAAGAACTGCCTGATGGGTAGGAAGGAATATTATCATCATGCGCTTTATCTATAGGCTATAAGAAATTTCATCCTAAAATTGTTTAGTTCAAATCTCGAGCTTCCGCTATGTTAAGAATAGCTTATTAAATGTGGAAAGATGGAATCTACAAACGTAAGGAAAGACAGAAAAGAGACGTCAAAAGAAACAAAATACTTGGCTATAATTAAATACATAGAACGTTGACTAAAATTACACAGGCAACCTTCGTTATTTATCACGCAGAACTGACAAACAAACGAAAGACGTCACGTATAGGTCATAGTAAGATTCTTGTGGAAATACGTAAATGACGTCAGTAAATAATCAGTTTTATTTATATTGGAGTTCGTTTTGAATGACCCGATTGCCTGACTCTCCACATTTACATTGACTCTAGATAAATATGCTGCAGAAATTAGAAAATATTTCTATTGATTTATTTTATTTTATCTTTATTAGTAAAATCGACAGACACCAGATTAACTACTTATTTTCTCAATTTAATCAGATTGCATAAAAAGTTCACCAAACACGAACAATGGAAAAATTCTAGCTTTCAAGTTGAATGAAAGATGTCTTTTTAGATATACTCACAAACATACTCGTCAAAACCTATAATATGTTTGTGTGCTTCCATTCCCTTGGAGTGACCTTCAATCTCACAGTACAAGAAAAGGAAAAAAACCGAAAATAGTTAGTTTATATTATTGTTAGATCCCAAAAACATTAATTTTTCTGCTATTACTAACTAACATTTGCAGTTTGTATAGTCTACAAACATAATTAGGTTCATACCGAACCCTCAGAATGCGGGTCCTACTGTCACTTGTCCGATTTTTATTTCGTAGGCTTAGATTATCAAGATAGACAGTCAAAGCTACGAAAGCGTCGAAAAAAATAGGAACCAGTACTGGTTCCAAAACCCTATACATATACACGCACACATACATATTTTGTATGGCGCCTCACGCACACCAACCTAAGAAAGTTAGCCCCTTTTGTTTTATACGGAACAAGTGTGAGGCTCATTCTAGACATATCATATACATATACTTTTTCTAAGTTCGTAGGTATAATCAAAACTGACTGCGGCCCGCAGGATCGACGACCTAAAAAAAGTTAGCGGGAAGCGACTGGATGCGGAAGGCCGAGGATAGATTTTTGGCACGCCTTGTGAGAGGCATATGTTCAACAGTGGAGGATGGTAGGCTGATGATGGTGAATCAAAACTGTGGCACGTGAAATGTAGGAGAAGTAGCTGACGGTCTGATAGTCAGCATCAACACAGCCTATATATAGGGTCCTTCTTAAAATGCTGACCCTTTTTTAAGGGGATGTTCAGACCATCAAACTGAACAACTTTCTGTATGTGACCAACATCGAAATCGCGAAAAAAAAACAGCTGTCCCATACATTTGACTCGAATAGGTTTGCAGTTTTGTATGGAAGAGCTGATTTCTTTTTCGCGATTTCGATCGTGGTCCCATAGAGAAAGTGGTTCAGTTTGACGGTCTGATCATCCTCTTAAAAAAGTGTCAGCATATTAAGTTGGACCCTATATATATACGTCCCACTGCAGGACACAGGCCTACCCTCAGGGTGTTTGGGCGTCAGTCCAGCTTGCGTGCCCAATGCGGATTGGTAGACTTCACATAAGCATCGAAATTTGTTCTTCAGCGTATGCAGGTTTCCTCACGATGCGATGTTTTCCTTCACCGTGACGGTATATGTAAATATAAATAAACCAATCGACGCCGACGTTTGCTTATGACCGCTCATGACGTTTTTCCGCTCTCAACGTGCCAAGATAATTTATTAGTCACGGTTGTTCCCTCGGACTGCAGTTATTCAGCTGTGTCCATTTTAAATACTTGCTTAGAGCCTATAGTGGTTGTTTCTCTCTAGATTTATACAGGGTGAAATTGATATCATTAGCATTCTTTTAAACTAAGAGTCTACCCATCAAACTGAACAACTTTATCTATGGGAGCAAACCAATCGGAGCAACACAAAAATCAGCTGTCCCATACATTTGAGTCGTGTCGGCAGCGGGGCGGCGGGTGCAGTTTAGTATGGGACAGCTGTTTTTTTTTTTGCACCGATTCATTTGCTCCTAGTAAAAGTTGTTCAGTTTGATGGGTAGACTGTTAGTTTAACCCCCCAGTAACCAGTTTGTGGATTCCTGAAAAAAACTTTTATTTTGATTTGGAACAGCACAACATGGCTGTTACATATTAATAATAAATAATATTTGAGATAGGTAAGTGGCGTCGGACTCTCTACCTGTAAAACCTGGTAACTCAAAAACTTTGAACATTTGAGAGACACATAAACATAACCAACACTTTCCACACTTTCTTAAACCGCAAATTTTAAACATAACATTAGAAGCAATTGCATTATGTAATATTCAAAGTTGTTCAAGTGTGAAGCTGTTAAACTGAAATGCACGTCGTAACTGCTAATTCTGGCTAATTTGTCGCGGAGCGCCTCGCGGGGCGCTGTTAGAGATTTAGCTACATTTAGTGTTGCATACAACGCGAGTCATTGAGTCGTTATTTTGAAGATTTAACTCGGTTATTCATGATAGTGCGGTCTTGAGACTCGGAAAAATCTCGAATAGGCGGAAAAGCGTTTGTTCAGAACTCAAAAGGACTGGAGTGCGATTTTTGAATCTCATTCGGTGAGCTCAGCCGTTGAAAATGTCAAAATTACTATGGAGATATGCATCTTTCTACTGCTGATTTGACTTTCAAAAATAATACTTCGGGAGTGCGATTTATCTCCATAGTAATTTTGACATTTTCAACTGCTGAGCTCAGCGAATGAGATTCAAAAATCGCACTCCAGTCCTTTTCACACTCGACTTAAGGGATTGAGTCATGAGACTCATCTGAGTTCTGGACAAACGCCTTTCCGCCTACTTTTCTTCATGCTTTTACTTCTGCCCTGACACGAATCTGCCGTAACCCGTATCTGCCATATCCCGAATCTGTCCTTAACCGAACGGATTCGGTTAACCGAATGAGCGATCAGACTTTGAAATTTTCTATGAATTCTTGAGTGAAACTAGGTATTTAAGCCAAAGGCTCCGTGTTGTTGGAGTCATACGCGTTCTTAGTCGTGTCGAACCTCATAATTTAGTTTCCGTGTCTTTAATAATATAATTCCCAAGACTCGAGTCCTTTACAACACTACCTTGCACATGTTGCCGGCTGTACAAATAATGTCGGCGGCGGAAATTCAACGCGAATAGTTGATGGGCTTGTTAGTATTTGACGGGTGTATTGTTGAGCGATCTTGCATTATTGTAGATAGATGGAATAATACATTCACTGGGAACGTAAAAAGAGCATTGTAAAGAATAAAGATTCTTATTACATGCATCTGGAAAAGTATAGGCAAGACCTGGATGCGACTGGCACAGGACCGAGAAGAATGGCAAAATATGGAGGAGGCTTATGCCCTGCAGTGGGTAGATACAGGCTGAAAATGATGATGATGATTACATGCCGTGTTTCAGGCTTTGTATGGACTATAAGTCTATTAGTGGAAATATTTTTCATTTTAATTATAATTTGTTTTTTAACTTTTTGGTGAGTGGGAGTGGTTAAAGCCGACTAAGGTTATAATGGTGACGGTAAAGGTAGACTAAAGAACACGCGAGCGTTGAAATTTTGTTTATTAACGGCCTTAGTGGGGGAAATTCTAGCCACATGTAACCCTTTCTCTCCTCTTTCATTTTATAGGCTATGGGATGTTGCTTAGAAAACTGGTTGGTATCGGTCGTTACAGCAAAGTGTCTAACCATCCCGAAAGGCAATGTGGTCGTGAGTTTAATATTTATACTTACAAACTTTACATGATGTTAACTTGAATGCGTTACATAGGTACTTAAGAGGAATAGCTTCAAACCATCAAACTGAACAACTTTCATTTTGGGACAAACATTGAAATCATAAAAAAATCTGCTGTTCCCTTACGTAAGTATTTAACGCATTTAAGACGTAATCGTAGGTGGAAATACCTCGGAGGCATCTTTTATTTTTCATTTTACGACTAGATTTATACCATTTACTGAAACTAAAGTCATACCTCAGTATTTTTGGATAGTTCATCTAGTGAAATCATCAAATGAATACACGATTGGAATTACTTCACTCGATAGAAAATCGTCACAAAGATGAAAGAAAGAAAGAAAGAAAGAAAAATTATTTATTTGGATCTCCGACACACATTCAATCTTGATGACGTATTTTCATGCATTTTTAAACATTTTTCTCGGTTTAGAAGAACTTAAAATTGTTTCCGATTGTTGGCATTTATACTCACATATTCACCATTAGTTTAACTAGTGCAATCATAAATAAAATCTAGAAAAAGTACTTTGGTTAGTTGTTTTTAATCGAAAATACGGCTCACGCACACACTTTTCGGAGCGCTCGGCAATCGCGTTTCTCATAGAAAATATTCGTCGGGACCATGGCCCCTTAAGTTTACACCCTGTATTGAAAACGGGTAAAGACAGCTTCTTCACGTGGTGAAGTCCGATCTTAGAACCTTGAGTGCATACTAGAGTAGACACTGCACTATGTAGATTGCGCTATCCAGTTCAAGTGCGGCTAAATCGCCGCAACTCAGTCACTCAGTAGATTCTCTTTTCACTCGCCTACGCTCAAGTGATACATCACGTTTGCTTGTCGTGTCATATTCATATCTAGTAAATTACATAGTAGGTATAGCTGTATAGCTCAATTTTAACGCATAAGATATTAATTTATGAGTTATTATTCTATACGACCACTCCTACGTTATAAAATGTGTTTATTTCTATGCATTCCATACGAAATTAGTCAAGGGTAAATAAATATTATGATACATTTCTAATTTTACTGCGCAGTAATAAAATTAACACAATCTTCATTTGGCAAGCATGGATTTGAGTTACTCCACATAACATTATGTTAATGTCGTAATGTACTTTATTTACTGTAACATTTAAAAATCTTAATTTATAGGTCACAAGGTCTTAATTAATTTGTCATCCAAAACATAAGACCTATTGTCTCCATTCAAGATCAGCAAACGAAGCTTTAAAAACCTTGAATTTTTTTTAATCGTTTTTGTAAGAAAAAGCACACCCCGGACTGTATACAAAATAGCTCACTTGACAAGAAGATGTAAGCATTTGCGATACCGAGTGAGTGCGAGTGAGAGAAGACCATTGCCTACAGTCGTCTTCCACCCGTCTTCCACGAGGGGGTGATGTAAAGAGGGAGGAGAGGGTTTCCGTACTGTTTGTAGTACCATATTCTTTCTTATAAAGTGGCAAAACGAAGTAAAGCGAACGATAGTCTTTGACCAGTGTATACTGCCAGTGATGACATACATAACGGAGTCGTGGTCGAGCACTCATGGCCTCATTAAAAGGCTGAAAGTCACCCAAAGGGCAATGAAGGCTATGCTCGGAGTTTCCCTGCGAGATCGAATCAGAAATGAAGAGATTCACAGAAGAACCATAGTAGCCTAGCTTTCACTAAAGTGACATTGTTCGCAGAACCAATCAATGCGTCAATCAAAAGCAGCAATTCTTGTGGTTGGCCTATGTCCAGCAGTTCACGTCTATCGGTTGAGATGATGATTCTGGCGATAGATTACAGGGTCCATTTGCCACGCTATTCCTTCTTGAAACCCTTAATAACTATCATGCTGAGATGAACTTATAGTTATAGCAAATTTTCTGACTACCCTGAAAAAAAGGTCATGAGTTTATGTATTTGTGTCATCATTTAATTAAGTAATAGAAGCCTATTTGATAATATGAAAGTGGGCGGAGGCAAAACATTCCTTGCACAAACCCTCCTCCCTTTTTATTACCTCATCCCTCCCCCCTGCTCTGCTTCGGGGCGTGATGTCTAGAGGTGAAGAGGTCGGTGTGCTTTTTGTTGAGGCCAAGACTTTTCGTGTCGGCAATAGGCTTAAATTGGTAGTAGGCTTTTTGTTTCGCGATATAAATCAAAGAAATTACACATACGTGCTATGAAACATTGGAGAAAAACGACTGTATGATTTATAGTCAAGCGTGTTATTTGGTTAAAGATTTAGAGACGTCACGCCTCTTTCCCCGAGGGTAGGCAGAGACCGAGGCGCGCTATGTGTCAACTGTCACCTGTGTAGTCAAAGTAGGCCCTTTACAAACTGTGACTTTTTGCAGTGATACTAGCACGCGTTTGCCACTGTTGCATCTCTGTAGCAATTAACAGGCGTTTGTATCGATTCAAACGCGTGATTTTAGTGATGTACAGTGCACACGCACGTTTCTATCGATGCACACGGGTGTTGATGTTGTGTCGAATCAAGAACTCAAGGCACTACAAGAAAATTCAGTCTATTGGCGAATACTTCACCTACAAGAGCGGTTCTTAAATAAAATGATGATTGTGGATCAAAAGGTCATCACTTGACTCATCAGTTTACGGAGAAATGAGCCCCATATTAACAAAGTCATTATCACCCTATGTACGTCCCACTGCAGGGCACAGGCCTACCCTTTAAGAGGGTGTACATACGCGTTAGTCCACCATGCGTACCCATTGCGGATTGGTCGACTTCACATACGCATCAGAATTTCTTCTTCAACATCTGCTGGTTTCCTCACGATATGTTTCCATCAACGTTTGAGAGCAACATAAATAAATTTATTTAAAAATTTATTGGTACATGGCATGTCGTCCGTGCGGATTCGAACCTGGACCATCAAGATTGATTTTCCTCTCGGCAACACCAAAACGACGGTACTACATATTTTATTCTGCAAAACCCGTCTCCGTCTGACTCTACAATTCCTAGTAATATTACAAAATAACGTGTTTTTCAATATTTCTGCGACACGTATACGTCAAATAGGGCGCAATATTCTTGTAGTTACGTTGTTTTTGTCGTATTGCCGAGCCGAGCCAAGAATGTAATCCGTTTAATGGATCAGTAAGTGATGTATCAACGCATAACGCAATGAGCTTTCTCTTTTCGCCAGACGTGCCTGTTTTATATCGCATTGTGAAAGAAAATAACACATATTTTGTGGGTACTTATAACTTTATCGCCCGAGTTGTAGAAACCAAGTTTTCTACCACGGGTTCTGTAAATGTAACTGAATTTGACATATTGATAAGTAGATTATATATAAGCTTTAATTATTTTCTATATCGACAAACAACCTGGGCAGATTACAGCTAGGTACTGAACACCTTTGTAATGCCGTTTTAACTAGGTATGTATTTATGCAAATTCAATATTTGCATATACTAGGATATTTTAAGAAGCATTTTCCAAATTTTTAGGGGTGGTATCAGACTGTTTAACTTTTACTCTGAGAGAAAACTTAAAGTAAAATATGCCATAAAACTGAACAACTTTTACTCTGGGATAAAACATTAAGTAGGGGAGACTGGGGCTTGTTGTAACAGTTTTTGGGAAAATGCTTGTATTTTCCAATCCATAAACATTTTCAAAATTTTGAATTAGTGTGTATGTTGAGTAACTATTTGAGCACTATATTCAGATAGAAAACCTTTTAAAATCCCTTCCTATCCTCCGTGAGAGACCATTTAACAAAAAATGGGAGGTGTTACAATTTGCCCCTTCTTTGGGGTTAGTTGTAACAGGCTCGGGGCAGGTTGTAACAATAATAATCCGCCATTATTTCCGATAAAATATACGTTTATATTTATTAACTAAACAGTATTAACGAACATTTTTAATAGTAAAAAGATTTAAACATTTTAATCCACGTGTCTATAAATACTTATAATGATCAACAACAGCATTTCTCCTTGTAACATACCTGAACAAAATAGCTCAATAATAATTATTGTGAATAGACAATAGATACACCAAATTTTGATTTAGCCTTTGCTTTATTGCTACACTTGCCTTCTTTTTTACTTTCTTTTCTCTTTTTTATGGGTTTTCTCTAAAACATATCATGTTCCGGTGTAAAGTTAACACAAGACCGCGTTTTTCTTATCACAGAAGATGAAAAGTTCTTTTGAATGATTATACTTGGATTTAGATGGCAGGTAGATTCGGTGTTGGCTTTATTTGGGCGATTGAAGGACCAGGGGGAGAACAGTAGCTTCAATTGTGCACTTATTAAGGGGCTACCCGCCGGTTTTGGGTAATTTTGTAACCATTTTATTCATTAACTATGGCACTTTTTGAGCTGAAATTTAAACTGAACCATCTACAGGATATGAGAAGTGATGTGGTTTTTCTAGAAATCGATTTTAATGAATAAAACCGAAGAAAAGGGACTCTAAAGTCACCCCTTTTTTTCCAGTTGTAACCATTTTACTCTTACATTTTTAATCGGAACAAAATGAAAATTTACTATATTGTTCACAATACAATTTAGAATGATGTGTTTTTTTTACTTTTTCGAAATTAATAAAAAATCATCTAATTTTTCAAAGAAAACAGCAAAATTCTGACCGGAGCCACGCGCTCTTTCTCATCGATTAGTATGGAGTGTGAGTGAGAGGAGAGTGGTCCACGGCTGATACGCCTTAATTGTTTACGACTCTTTCGGGGGGTTATTTTGAGCAATTTAGGGTTTTCAAGATGTAACACCAAATTATTTATGATTTCGTCTGCTTCTGTCGAATTTAAATGATTATTGAGGTAGCTAGAACCCATATCGTTATGTTACAACTTGCCCCGAAAATTTGTTACTACGTACCCCGCTGACTCATATTTTCATAATGTCAAAATTTCTCAAAAACTACTAACCTATGGAAGAAAACGAAAGCATAAATTAGAAGCTAGATATATTCTGATTCCATTAGGTTAAAAACAATCAAATATTTATTAAATCTAGACCATGAAAATCAAAATTTACTTGTGTCATTTTTTTATAATACCTACCCGAAATTGACCATGGGTTCACCACCTCTCATTGCGCTGTCCTACGGGGAACAATCAATACTTAAACAATGCCTCGCGTTATAAGATGAACTTTCACCCTACACATGAATCAAATATGTTAAAATTTCGCGTTGAAAATTGACTGTTACTTCTTACCCCCGTTACAACAAGCCCCAGTCTCCCCTACAAATTGTAGATTACACACCGAGGGCAGGAAAGTAAGAAAGGTCTCAGATCTCATGTAATTGTTGCTCGAGGCGAATCTAAATTCTAAACCAACCCTGAAAATTTGGAAAGTGTTTACAGTATCTACAATAAGTGATATTGACATAATTATGATTACAAAATACCTATATAATTTCTGTTGTTAATAGAACCCGTTTCAAATTACTAATTGAAATAACCAAATTGTATTCGTTTTCTATGTAACGTAAATCAGTAATTTAATGTTTCATTATTTTTGTTCGGAAACAAAATTTATGGAAGTTTCAGCATTCAGCATATGCTGAAACTTCCATAAATTTTGTTAATTATACCAAATTATTGAAAATAACTAGTATAATGAGGATGCGGATGTTTAATTAAATTTGTTAGTCAGTTGCATTGTTTTCAAACGCGATGTATAAAAATAAAATTGTTTTAATAATTAGTTTTGTTTTAATATTATAATTATCAATATCATTCAGCCGATCAGAGAAGCCGTAGTGGTACAGTGGCGAGTAACCATGCCTGCCGTGCAGGAGGCGAGGCCGACTCGTACCAAGTTATTCTGAATTTATGTACGTTTTGTAACACCACTGGCTTTTCTGTGAAGGAAAACATCGTGAGGAAACCTGCATGCTTCAATTTCGATGCATGGATTGTATTGTCCATTATAATATCGACGGGCCGTCACACAAGTCACGCGAGTTTCGGTACTACTAGTGAAACGTGGATGTTTTGAGTTTTCAGAATATCTCTGACTACCACCTCGTGGAACATAGTCGTCAGCATATGCTTGCATGCATAATTAGAGTTCATGCTCTTCGTGACACAGGTGATATAATTCAGGAACTTTTTTTTAAATCATGTTCTTCCTGGAATTCCTCCTTTATTCCAACAATACGGGGTGTAAAATTCAATGCGTTAATAATTAATATTGAACTGGACGCTGCAGCTTTTTCGCGATTGTTGGCTTCATAGTGAAAGTTGTTCAGTTTGATTGTCTGAAGCACTCCGTTTAATATGTAATGCATTGAATTTTACACACTGTATAAATTAGTGGTAGCAAGGGATTCTTCCATCAGTCCACGACTTCAGCTGAAATAATAATTATGATGATGATGATGACTTTTTTCGTAGACTTTGGTGATTCGCTTCGGATGAAAATGGATACGATAATTACGTTTTCGTAATTGAAATTTTCAATGAATTATTATTTATTTAAAGGTCGGCAAGCAAACATTACGCATCATGGAGTAATTAAATTGTCAAGCTTAATTAATTTTTAATAACAATTTTGTTTTGATGTTTAAATGTAGAATGATGTATGTTAATATTTATTTAATGATATGTATTTACTGTTAGTATGTACAATCACAATATTCCTGAACATTTCAGTGTGAGATTAATTCTTAAAAAATCGGACAAGTGCGAGTTGGGCTCGCGCAAGGACGGTTCCGTACCACCGTACAATATTTATTAAGGCGTATCAGCCGTGGACCACTCTCCTCTCACTCACACTCCATACTAATCGATGAGAAAGAGCGCGTGGCTCCGGTCAGAATTTTGCTGTTTTCTTTGAAAAATTCGATGATTTTTTATTAATTTCGAAAAAGTAAAAAAACCACCTCATTCTAAATTGTATTGTGAACAATATAGTAAATTTTCATTTTGTTCCGATTAAAAATGTAAGAGTAAAATGGTTACAACTGGAAAAAAAGGGGTGACTTTAGAGTCCCTTTTCTTCGGTTTTATTCATTAAAATCGATTTCTAGAAAAACCACATCACTTCTCATATCCTGTAGATGGTTCAGTTTAAATTTCAGCTCAAAAAGTGCCATAGTTAATGAATAAAATGGTTACAAAATTACCCAAAACCGGCAGGTAGCCCCTTAACAAAAAAGAGTGTTTTCTCCGGGTTCCTTAGTGCAAGACCGATACACACTTGACCGGTTTTTATAATTGTTGTTTTACTTCTTAGGTATTGACTATAATAACACTAAGCTACGCTTTTTGCTAGCCAATTCGCCATAACAACGCCTATTCTGTAAAACATGTAAACTTGTCTAGCTAATATAATTCAAAAGATACAGCACTTTATAGGTAGGACAGACAGACAGACAGACAGACAGACGGATAGGGTCACCGTCGGCACTGTTTTATGGAACCCTAAAAAGCGAAAAGTTTTATTTCGTACAATTCTACACTTTTATACGTCTACCTAACTTTACACGTAGTCTGGAGAAAAAATGTTTTCCGTTAAACTTATCCAATTCATTGTTGAAAGGAAGGTTGCGAAACAAGATAGGACGAAGCGACTTCGTTTCGCTAACAGCTTGAAGATCGAAAAGGGATATTGATGAGTTTTTATTTTCATTTCGGCCCCTTCGCATCCGATAATGCAAAGTTGAAGGTCTGTTTAAAGGTATTGTTCGTCTCGCTTTAAGTTTTGTATATTTTTTGTTGAGATAGGTACCCATCTTAAGACTGTAGAATCATTTTGAACTGTAACGAGTTTGCGTGTCGTCGGTTTAGATTTTTAGTATTTGTCTTACTATTATTTTTCCATTATGAGGACAACATTTTGAGAATTATGAAAATCTGACAGAATTTTTAACTGAATGAAAAACTATGAAGCCAATGTATACAGGGTGTTAAATTAAAGGCATTGCTTCAGACAATCAAACTGAACAACTTTTACTATAGAGCCAACATCTAAATCGCGAAAAAAAATCTGCTGTTCCAAAGAAAATATCAACAGCGATTCGACCAGAATGAATGAAACAACATTTTTTCGCGATTCCGAAAATTTTCTTGATCCTATACAGTTGTTCAGTATTATGATTTAAAGCGCCCCATAAAGTATGCACCTAATGCCTTTAAGTTTCACCCTGTAAGTATAAAGAGATGAAATATAATTCAGTTACAGAATCGGTAACTGAATATAAGTATAAACCATAGAGGTAGGAATAGAGGAACATACAGCTGAGAGAGCGAGATGTACCTAGCGGCACCACTGTATAATAGAAAGAGATACGTGACGCGAATCAATAGAACCGTTTTTAGTCACTAATAAATTTTTACAATTCGGTTTTTGTGAATAATTGGGAACCTATAGTGAAATCGAAGATAATTTTGTGAAATATACTGACACTACTTCATTAATTTATCCACGACTTTACGTTAGACTCAGAATTATAGACAGTATTAGAATTTTTGCCTGCGAATAGTCTCCAAAAAACATCCAAAAACTGTTTCATTTGACAACTCATGTCACTGACTTTATTCCTGTAAGGTATAATAACTTTATGGTATAAACCGATGAAGCCAATTTATAAAAGAGAAGAAAGTGTACTTCTGAAAATCTGACATTAGTTGGTAACTGAAATCACACTCTTCGTATGAATTAAACTGTTGTCAGTTGCCTACAAACTTTCAAAATAAAACGATCCATCCGTAGAGTTCCGACAGAACGGTGTTGGCACGTGGCTCTTTGCATTAATTATCTCGTAAACATATGAAAATATACTGAAACGGTCTTCGCCAGAACGCTTATTACGCTAAGTGCCCATAATTTTTGGACATTGCATGTGCTGCTGGCTACTCGGCTGTTATTACATCGCCCTGAAATTTTCATTAAGGTTTCTTATTTATGTCATCATTCCAGACCCCTTAGCATGATTTCTCCACACGCGCGAGACTCGGCTTTTTTCCATACAAAAAGTCGTGGCAAGCGCGGCTTGCCCTCTCCGAAAAGCACAGGAACAAGTTATTTTGTATGCAGCGAAGGCGCGTCGCGCGCGTGTAGAGAAATCTCAAATCATACTAGAGGTGCGGCAGTGCAATTAGTTAAGATTTCATGAATATGAAAAAATCCACGCTACATTTCAGCTCCCTTAAAGATAGAAGTTTAAAGAACCTTCGAATGGGTGTCAAAAGATAGACAATGCTAAGTTTCGAGGTCTAGTTTTTCAGGGTGTTATTAATTATACAGACCATCAAACTGAACCACTTCAGAGTGTAGCCATCTAAATCGAGAAAAGAAAATCAGCTGTTCCAGATTAGGGTACGAACGTTTTCTATGAAACAGCAGATTTTTACAAAACAAAAAAATGCATGTTTAAAACATTATTATTTTATTATTATATTTACAAAACACTTGGTTAAATAGGTTCATCTTTTTTTTTAGTGTAACAATGCATAAATTACGAAATATTTTCAAAACATTGGTCAAAATTATAACCTATCAAAGCAAGCATTTTATTAAAGCTCTGTACACACGGACGCGACGGGGCTCGCTATAATAATATAAAGCACGCTAGAGGGTTTTAAGTAAGTGGTGCTAAAGTCCTAAACCAACAAGCTAACTGGTGTGTTCTAAAGAGGGGAGAAAATGTTCCACTCGTTTAGGAACGAAAGCATTTCGATCATTGATGGCACTCTAAAACTAAGAGAATTTTATTATGAGATGCTTTTGTAGGTGACAGAAGACCCAGGCATAGACGACAATCTTATATGCTTCAAGGCCCAGGTTTGCTCTGCTTTGGGATACATACCCAGAAATCTTCTGATTTCGTGTTGTCTTTCTCTTTGAGGTTTTGGGTGACAGAGCAGCTGGTTTCTTACTATTGTTATAAATCGTTTTTTTGGGCTCGGACAAAAACCCCACTTAGATTAGTGACAAGTTGTAAACCAAACCAACACCAGTATTTTTCACCACCATACCTTAACCACAACGATCCCCTACTATCAGCTACAGTGTTTCTCACCACTAAACTTTAACTCACGGAGAGCGTCGCCGTCGGTGGCGCGTTGCGGAGAGGTATGGACACCATGTACATACATTAAAAAAAAATTTTTTGTCTCTTCGGTAGGCCCGATTTTCAGCGAAAGTGCGACATCGCCGATGGTGTCGTGGGTTTTGAGACTACGCCTGGCTGATTGGAATTGGTGTCAAAAGATGCGGCTACAAAAAACAAATATTTTTTAAACCGAAATATTGCGGTCGTTTTTCGCCCGGTTTTGGTCATAAAAAAACGCATATCTCGATAACTACATGAGATATCGAAAAAATAAAAAGGCCCCTAGAGATATGACTTTAGGCTACATTTAAAAAAAAATAGTGAAATGGGTTTCACTGATGGGTTATTCATAAGTTTGACCTTTGTAACGCGGCGAAAAAATTAATTCATTTCATTTGGAAGATTAATTTTCAATGTACCCGAAGGTCGTGGAAAACACGAGATCTGTGAATTTTGTACATTAGTAAACCCACTTGGCTTCAAAACTAAACCACCCTATACCAAATAGGTAGTATTGAAATCATACCACATCATTGTTCAAGCGCTAACCCGGTCACCTAACGTACATTGGTTTGGAGCACGTAATATATAAACGCAGCTACATAGTAGGTAGGTACGAGATATACAAAACACATGGACGGAACACCAAGCCGGGGGCACACTACGGGTGCCGCATGCCGGCTGGCTGTGGTTTAACAACCTACGAACTACAGAGTTCCGTTGTGTTCATCATTATTTTGATCCCTTTTAATATGCTTCGTTGTTCATGTTCTGGGTAGGCGCGTTTTCATAACATACGGCGAGGCGACTTGTGTAGGTATACAAAAGGTGGTACATTATAGCGCCTCGGCTTCGCAGTTTGGACTGTAGTTGTACAAAATGAAATATTATAAATATATAAAAGCCAGTGGTGTTACAAATCGTACATAAATTCCGAAAAACTGATTGTTACGAATCGGCCTGAAAGGGGATCGAACCATCGGAAAACAGGAAAACATCGTGAGAAATCTGTATGCTTCAATTTCGAGGCATTTATTGTACCCATTGTCCATTGCAAGTGCACAGAGTTTCGGTACCTACTAACTACCGCCTTATTTGTATCACAATCAGTTGTTTCCTATTATGTATAGTATTTTGCTTTTGGTGTAAATAAAGTATATTTCATTCATTCATTCAACTACTTACTAGTGAAACTAGGGTGTTCAGAGTTTTCGGAATATCTCTGACTACCCCTCGGGGAATATAGTAGTGAGTATAATGCTTATATGCTTATGTGATTGTACTCATGATTTGCCAGCACATGGCTGATTTTATATTTCTATCATTCTGTATGTTTAAATATTTACTAAATAGGAGCTTTATGTGTTTCTGAAAATGTTCGGACCCTTTACTCGAGGAGTCTTTTCAATCAATACATAAGCGAAGGTCAAAAGAAGTAGCCACTAGCCGAGATATACTGCAGTAATCTATAAAGTAGTTTAAGAACGATTTGTGCCACTAATCCAAGATGGATGCCCGGACAACTCTGTAGCTACAACTAAGTTTTAAGCCACACATACTGAAACAAACTTGTAACATACAAGTGCTTGCAAACGTTTAAACTTAGTCGCTACATTACAGGCATTTACATTGTATTTAATTAAACATAGTGCGTTCACACACGATGACGCACTGACGGAGCGGCAGATGTCAGTCCATAGAACCACATCCGGTGCGTCAATGCGTCACCGTGTGTGCTTTTACGTGCGGTTTCATACAACTCCTTGCTTCACAAATGACGGACTGACGTCTGCCGCTGCGTCAATGCGTCATCGTGTGTGAAAGCACTATGTGATGATTGGACGATATGCCTACAGGTCTTTCATCCCGTCGGGTCATCCCGTACAACATCGATATCCCGAAAAAAGCAGATGTCACATACACAATTGCCTAACTGACCTAATTTTGTATAGGACAGTTGATTTCGATTTTGGTCCCATCGTCACCGACGGGACGACCGTCCGGATTGGGTCTTAGTCGGGTTTGGTCTTCGTTGGTTGGGTTTGGTTTCGTTTGGTTTGGTTTCATAGAGAGTTATTCAGTTCTATGGTCTGATCATCCCCTGTAAAAACAGTCCCCATATAAAAAATGACCCTGTAAATGAAATATATGAGTGTTATTTACTTTCGTACATTTTCAAATGTTCTGTGTGTTCTTATTGTTGTAAATTGCGTGGTCTATTCTAAGTAGATAACTATTTCCTCACATCTTTCACGTCCTCTAGTAAGTATTTAGGTATGAATGATTTTTTAATACGCAACGTAATACGACAAAGACATTAGACTGGAATTCTTCTTCATGTGGTACCATCTCCTATCAGAGATTGGCTGTCATTAAGGTCTATTTGGACCCTGGAGACTGCAGCCCTGTACAGTGAGTTGATGTTCATATCGAACCATTCACACAGGTTATTAAGCCAGGAAGTTCTTCTTCTACCAGGTATTTGTCTCCCTAAAATTATTCAACCAGAATGTTTGAAATTCAAAAATATGTGCTCACCAATGTGTTTACTGGGCAATCCAAATAAATCAGTAATCAGTAATCAGTAAGTTTATTCGTAGAAATGGGTACCTATAAATAATAAAGTCTCTCCAAATCTTGCCCGAAGGCGTACAAATATTAATTATATAAGTATGACACAATAATTGGAAGGTCAGAAATAAAATTTTCTTACAATGTGTGCTTACAATATACTACATTCCAAATAGCAACAAAATTTTGAGGCTATTTTCAGTTACAGAAACAGATATTTGAAACACTTCCTCTCACTTACTTTTTATTAACAGCTTTAGTAACGTCCAAGACATGTCGGACAGTATAATTATCTCTTTTATAAATAAAATATATTTACTAATCAGAATTGGCCAGAATTATGAATCGGAAATTCTTGTTGCCCTTATTTGGAACCTCGAATCAAAACAATTGCCCATCTAAACCCAATGGTAGAAAACAAGATATTGATTCCCACGTCCAAAAGAGCTCTACCAAAAGGTTAGTTTAGTTGGAAAGTTGCTCAACTAAACCCTAAAAGTACGAGTTGACCGGGATCACCTGGACCGCCCGAGTCCCGGACCGCCGCCCAACTAATCCCGGTAAAGTTCTGCTTTCATTACAACTACGAATACATGCGTTGGGGTTAAAAGGCTTCCAGGCTCCGGTCAATAGTTTGTCTTGTATAGGGCAGCTTTCGTTATGGTCGAAGTAGTTTGTTTACTGTGGATTGGTTTTAAAAGGCACAACATAATTTTACTTTGAATTGATATTGTTTGTACGTATAGGTATTTCTTAATATGCTGACACTTATTTAAGGTGATGATCAGACCGTCAAACTGAACAACATCCTCTATGGCATGCACTGAACAACATGGAAATCGCGAAATAAAAATCTGCTGTTCCAAACAAAACCCAAAACCTACTTGAGCCAAATGTATGGGACTGCTGTTTTTTCCGCGATTTCAATGTTGGTCCCGGAGATAACGTTATTCAGTTTGACGGTCTGATCATCAAAAAGTCCTAAAAGCTTTCTTTTAATTACGTGTTGAATTTTGTTTTTTGCCAAAATAATTGAAATACTTAGGTCATTATCATTCAGTATTATCCACGCCATTAAAAGACGAGGTAAAAAAAGTAGTGCAGTATAATCTAGCAATGTCGTCATTGCATGATACATGCCAAAAGTATTGTCTCGCTAAGCAGTGATAATAGATCCCCGATCCTAAACAGCAAGCATCAATTGTATTTTTATAAAACCTTATTACCATATTTTTGCAAATAATAGTACATTATGGTACAAGTGTGTAATGTTGGTGATTACCGCTGAGGCGCTATTGAGACCCGAGCCGTAGGTGAGGGTCTTAAGAGAGCCGAGTGCGGTAATCATCAATACACACGTGTATCATACGACGTTTTTCAACACACTTGTGAATAAAAAAATACTAAAATAGATACCTATTTGTCCTTGGAGTTTTCAGGTAGGTAGTAAACTTACCATAACGTTGAGGGCTTCACATCTTATATCGGGTGGTGTACAACATAAATCGTTTTCTTCATAACTAGTACTTGTAGACATTTTAATTAATAAATAACTAGGTATAAGTAATTAATTTTAACAGTGAAAACGAGTTGTGAAAAACATCGCAATGGCGGGAAAAAATAATAAGTTTTTCTATGCGCGCGCATCTAGCAATGGCGATCGTCCATAGACTAAAAAAATGAGGTTTCTTTTTTTTTTGGCTTTTCGCGGATAGCGTTTTAGCCACGTACAAAATGGGGAATTTAAAGTTTTCTTTATTACAGAGAAAACAAAAGTTGTATTTGAGTGAAAGTTTTATTTATTAAAAACGTACAAGTTGAAAAGTTGCATGAAATGAGGAAGCAATAGGTACATTATTTTATTTCTATTGAACACGATCTTTTTTGAATCGAAACTTTTTTCAGAACAAAGCAACTCAACCAATTAAAAAAAAAACCTATAACTCACTAGTGAATAATAGTAATGAAAAAGTCACAGTTTGATTATAGGTGTCATTATGTGCCTTATTGCGGTGAAATTAGAGCCACTTTATGAGCAAGTGTGTTGAAAATTATCATAATCAACTTGTTGTAGGTACGAGCAAAGATGGGGCATTTTTATTGGGCTCTAAATACCTATATATCGATTTACTATGATTGCTTAGTTTTGGTAACGTCTATACTTAGGTAATAATTATATACCACACTTTTTTAATTATTCGATAATAAAGGTGAAACTAAATAACTTTCAGTCTTATTTTGTTGACCTACTATACAAAAGCTGCCAATTGATTTTCTATGGGAGGTTCAAAAACTTTCTCGTGTTTCGGCCCTTAGAAAAAGTTGTTAAGTTTCATTATCTGAATCATCCTTAACATTTAGTATAATAAAGAAGTATAATAGATACTCAAAAACTAAATAACATAGTTTTAATAACATTGTAATAAGACATTCTTTGTCCCGACTTGCGAAACTGCATTGGAAATGTTAACTAGCTTCATACCGACAGCAAGGTCTTCTCTTTCCGATAAAGTTACAATCAAATTCTGGGTCCTTTGATGCTCGTTTCTTACTAAATATGCGGAAACGCAGTCGACGGGAGCAGAGAATAGCATAGTCTTATAAAGGACAGGGAGGCAACTTGTTTATTAAAAAAGGTGGTGCAATATAGCGCCCTCGTTTCGCAGTTCGGACATTTTGTAGTTACACAAAATAAAATATGTGTTAGAATCCTGTCTAATTTGATTAGTACCTAACGAAACTATAAGGGTGTATTCAGACCGTGAATATGAACAACTTTCCATAAGGAACATGGGTGGAAAAACGCGTTTTTTTTAAAAAGACATTTCATGGACCTCCCTAATTAAGGAGGACTCAAATTGTAAGTACGAGTATCATAATATTCTGTAACTACACCCTTTTCAGTGCAAATAAATCTTATCTTATCTGATCTTATGGAAAATCGAATACGCACTTTTGTATGGGAGGTCCAAAAAAGTTTTTAGATTTTCGACCCATGTTCCTTGGGGAAAGTTGTTCAGATTCACGGTCTGAATACACCCTTAAAGTTTCATTACGAATTAAAAACTCGTGGTGTAGGTATTATATTATTATCATCACTACATAGTATAAAACAAAGTCGCTTCCCGCTGTCTGTCTGTCTGTTCCTATGTATGCTTAGATCTTTAAAACTACGCAACGGATTTTCATGCGTTTCTTTTTAATAGGTAGAGCGATTCAAGGGGAAGGTTTATATGTGCATTGCACCCGTGCAAAGCCGGGGCGGGTCGCTAGTAACTTATAAGTTTGTATGAGTTTTCTAGCGTTTCGTTATAGTGTCGAATCCAATGATATTGTAGGTACTTGGTGATTTTATAAACTCTTTACAAATTTTCAGGGGTGCTTCAAACCAACAAACTGAACAACTTTTACTAGGTATAGGAGCAAACCTGAACTCGCAAAAAAAATCTGCTCTTCCATACCAAACTGTAATCCCAATTCCCACTCAACCCAAATGTATAGGACACCAATTTTTTTTTCGTGATTATAATGTTGGTCCCATAGAGAATGAATGGTCTAATCATCCCTTTAAAAAAACCGTCAGCATTTAAGTTGGACCTTGTACAACCCTTGTAACAAAAACCCTACCAAAAACCCTGGCCACAATGGCCAGAAGTATTGTTTCCTTGACGAAATATCTCTTACATTTTATGTGCACTTTTAAGCATAGAATAAATTTGTCGTATTGAAAACATGTTTAAAATTATTTGGATACCTATTATAAAAACACGTAGGTATTTAAATGCATTTGTTCGGTATTTTTAATACCCGATTACAACGCAACAAAAATATTTTTAGCAATTTGTAGTGAAAAGTATTCAGATTTATTGTCGCCGTCCCTTAAGGTCAGCGCACATCTAGCGGAGAACGGCTCGAACAGTATTCATTAATAATTTGATAATGAACTCACTGACAATTGAAACAGAGTTGAAAGTTAGCGTGCAAGAGATATATCCCTGTGACGTCTGTTCACGTTATCTCTTATGCCGGGTTCACACGCACGCCGTGCAGCCCGGCAAGCTTAGGCAATTCGCTGTACATCGACTCGTCTGTAAAGTGATTGTTACTATTTAACTTTATAGAAGCCTCAATGTACAGCGAATTGCCTAAGCTTGCCGGGCTGAACGGCGTGCATGTGAACCCGGCATTAGAGCTCTTATAGACGAGCTACTTTGTTTACGACAGTGGTCGCAGAGGGACGCGCGACGTTGCGACTATAGGTTGCGGCGACCGCTGTCGCAAACAAAGTGTCGCTCTTCTGTAAGAGCCCTTGCACACTGTTTCAAATCTATTTCAATTGTCATTGAGTTGCAATTGATTAAAACTGTTCAAGCAGTTCTCCGCTAGATGCGCGGCGACCCTTACAGAGCTGCATTTAACATGCAAATTAGTTTCAAAAAGAAATAACACTTAGGTTAATAGCAAATAGTGTTTTAAATCGATTTGAGTCAACAATAACAATGTCGCAAACATCGTTATTCTAAACAGTTGGCAGGAGACCAGATATTGTCATACAACAAGGCAAAATGGACGATCTTTTATAGATAAGTAGTAATATTGAAGACAGGCAAGGTAGGAGGAGAGAATATAATTAGATATACGAAAATGTTTATACCCGAAAGGGATTAGCGGAATCACACACGATGACGCATGTGTAAATTGCTGATAGATGGCTAGCAGGGAAGAAATGGGGTGGTCGATTCTAAGTGGGATCACAAACGATGACGCATTGACGGAGCGGCAGACGTCAGTCCGTCATTTTTGAAGCAAGGAGTTGTAAGAACAACTCCTTTCTACACAAATGATGTATGTGTATTATGATGTATATTGTATTGTATCATAAATATAAGAATGCATCTTTTACAATACAATAATACAAATATTATTTATTTGCACAGAGTTTCGGTACTAGGTACTATTCAAAGGTGGATGTTCTGAGTTTCAGAATATCTCTGACTATCCCCTCTTAGGGAATATAGTTACACTGAAACCATAACGAATAGGTATATGATTCTTTTTGGCATCCAAAAGCTATTCAAATAACATTTACATGTTTCGTGTTACTTTAGCATCGCGAAATTCACAGGTGTGATCAGCCTTGCCCTAAAATATTAATAGCTGGAAATATGACAGGTATAATATTAGACTCGTTTACTAATTTGTACAATTTTCAAATTCTGACACGGTGGTCGGTTATCTAACTGTTCAATTATGTGACATTCAAATCAACACCTTTTCAGAAATAGAATACTGCTTATATTCAAAAGTATCACCCTCACAGCCACGCTTGTTATAATTTATGTTACTCCCCATTTCACACACATAATACAAGATACACACAAGAGAGTAGAAGTATAAAAACCTTTTAATCTTTACGAAAGCTATGAATTTATTAAGATACCATTATCACTCACATTCTATGCGAAAAATACAAGACATACAAAACATCAACATTTTATAGAGACACTAAAAACAGTAGAGGAAGGGTACACTATATACGGAACCCTAAAACGCTCATAAAACGCCGGGCTGATAACACTATAAGTACGTTAATTGAATAAACCCAAGATATTTCTTTACCGGACCGCGCTTCCACGGATCTCTGAATGAGATATTGAGATACAATATCTGAGTTTAAGAAAAAAGTTAACAGTTTTTACGAGCGTCCCCTGAGTTGTAAATACTGTCTTTGATATGTGGAGTGCACATAAATTATATATTCTTTACAACAGAAGCAAACTAAATAACTTTTTTATCTTTGTGATTAGTGCAGTGACAGAAATATTTGTAATGCATGAATGTAGTGCAGAATTTTACCAGCATGTGGAATTATTTAGACCGTCAGGTAGTATAATTATTATAGACAGATTGTATTTTCTGAAACTTTTCTGTGATACTGACTAGCACTTCAATTAATCTACAACCGACTTTCAACGGTCACACACGTGCTTGTGCATTTGAAGTGCTTTGCATTTAATTAACTGCTTCAAACAAAATGGCATAATGTAAGTACATTGCAGAACCGACACACTTCAAATGCGTACTGACGACGGTAACGGGAAGACGACCTGCAACACACCTACGTAATATTTATTTGTGTATACAAACAAAATCCATAAACTGGATCATAAAAAAGATTTAGAGCCCGCAAAGGCTTGAATTTTTTAGTACTGCGAAAAAATTCAAGTGTCTCAATCAATACAATACATTAACAATAATGATCCAATGAAATTTTCTTCACTCATTGGATACTAGGATT
This sequence comes from Agonopterix heracliana, assembly GCA_963693445.1. NCBI lineage: Eukaryota > Metazoa > Arthropoda > Insecta > Lepidoptera > Depressariidae > Agonopterix > Agonopterix heracliana. Next base: position 6,174,487 of record OY856326.1, read on the forward strand.
TACACATTAATATAGGCATTATTATCAAAATACAAAAACGAAGAAAGTAAATATTATGTGTCAGATTTCCGATACGCATTTTGCTCTCCTGTCGTTTTAGGTCTATGTGAAGGGACGGAAAACCTCTATCCAGTTGATTTTAGCTCTACGTTAGGGAAAACCAGTGATCCGTGACGCTTGTGATTGGATAAAGGGTTCCGCAACGGAATTGTTGAGTGCAGGGCCTTGTCGATCTTTGTGCTGGAATTATTTATAAAGTTATACACATTTAGTGATAAGGAAAAGACGGTTGAGAGAAAGTATGGCAAAATAAATGCTAATAAAATTGAGACAGTAGCTTTAGCAATAATGAATAGGTAATGTTAAATAATGTTAATTGTGTGAATGTTTAATGTAAATAAATATTCAAAACATTCTAGTTTGGCTGGACCTACGTATTTTGACTCGCTAAATATTGTTTGATATCATAAAAACCATTTTTACTACATGTCTACTCTCTACTCAAGCCAACCTTTTACAATAGTGTTGTTACCGTTTTTTTTTACGACGTGTACATTAAAGTACAATTTATTTATTCGTAATCATCGTCTCAGCCGATGGACGTCCACTGCTGGACATCGTAAAATAACCTGTACCTAGTTAGTGGGATAACAAAATAATGCAAACATAAATTACACATCCTCAAGAATGGCATTTCTCATAATATGATCATCTGATGGGAAACCGCTATGATCAAAGGTATGTAATCGGTCGGATGCATGGGATCGGTCGGATGCATGCATGGACTTGATCTGGTAACATCACAGTTTGTGTATCAGATATGTAGACGATACCTAATGACGGTTACCACACGGCCTATCTTAGAAATGTTTTACATACATAATAGAAGATATGTTTCTTGTTCACCTACATCTGAAACACTTTCCTATCGGAATATAATAGTAGTACATTCTTAGACGATTTATATAGGGACCCGCCTCGCGTTAGCATTTCCCCTCTGCCAACAAGAACTCTTACGCTTCACATACAATTTTATACCTTATCACTAAAGGCACAAAGTGCTAACAATATTTTCGAACTTATAACGTTTGAGGTTCACACGACACTGTTTTTCACGATTTTTAACATTCAAAATTACATAATACCTTTAGGTACCTTAGCAATATAATCCCTTCTAGGTAATATCAATATGACAGGAGTAACTAAATGTAATATTGTGACGAAATATGTTTATTGTTCCAATTACGTTCAACGATTTAGTTTCTTGTTTTGTTTCCGACCAACATTGGGACAATTGCCAAAGAGTTAGTTGAAATATTGATGTCATATGTACGGGTAGCTTCTAATATTCTAAAAGACATTACATAGAGTCAAATGTGAAGAAACACGGAGAAGATTTCAGTGGACATTTATAAATAACGAGTTATTTAAAGTCATTCTAAAAATAGTAACTTTAAATGAGTAAGTTTGTTAAAATTCCTATGAAACTAAACAACCTTTTGCCTTTACAAAAATATCCTAATTTACTTAAATATTTATGTTGTTTAGACAATAAATTATAAATAAACGATGACATTGAATTACATCACAGTATAAAAAAGCGGCGAGTGTGTCATTTAACTGGTGGTCTATTCTGGTCCGAATGACCATCTGGAATGCGTTCTGAAACCCGCATCTGTCGAGCATTAACTCATGTCTCGGCCGAGACTGCGACCATTTTCCCGGCTTTCGAAAACACAAAGAAAACAATTGTTTGAAAAAACTATTAAATAGGACGTCGCACTCTGTTTTTTATGAAGCAAAAGTAAGACTTAGTACACACGGAGAGATTTGTTTGTATCTATCTATCTATTGAATTGTGTATAAATGATCCACTACCCACAGAAAATTATTGTTAAGGTCTAAGTAATTTCAAATAAGTTAATAAATTGCTGGTTTTAAATCAATTTATTTCGGAAAACAGGTCGAAAACAAACATCATAGTTATGTTAGTAAAATATCTTAATGCCAAAACTGTTGAGTATCTAATAACAGTTTTAGATTGCCAAATTAGTTTCTAACAATGTAAACTTTAGTGTACCTACCCCTAAGAACAACTTTCACAAAAGTTTACTTATTATGCAAACAAAAAACATAATATTTCGTTCAGTATTTTGAATATTAGGCGATGAAACGACGAGATTGGTACGCAATTATATATGATCTAATTATTTTCTGAAACTAAATCGCAACGTTACAGACAACTGAAGCTCTAATTTTTTTGTCGCATAACATGATGTCAATTTATCATTTAATTTGACACTGACACATCTGTCAAATACGATAAAATAGAAAACCTAGTGTTTGCAGTGAGCACGCGGTCTTACATGAGTCGGATTTACAATTTAAAAGTAGATTAACTAAAAAATAATCGCACGTGTCCCCGTTTTAAATAACTAATGTCACGTTGGTAACTACAATTTGTGGAAGTTTAGAGAGGTCCTTCAAAATTATTATTTTAATTTCTCTCTCATGTCGCAAAATTTTCTTCATGATTCTCGACCACTTCTTTCCATGTCATACAAGACGATTAAGGTTTCTTTTAAAGTGTTTTTTTTAACTTTAACTCAATCCTAAAACTCTACTTACTAATATGTAGCATTTAATGGTGTTTAATTAAGCAAACTGAGTAATCCCTTACTAGGTAAGTAGTAGATTCAGAGTAAACCAACACTAGGTTTACAAGGTTACAAGGTTTATAAGGCCATTATGAGCATCATAAACCAAGAAACCCATAGACGACGTGGGTAAGCGGATCACAAAGTTGAAGTGGAGATGGGCAGGACACTGGGCTAGACGGGAAGACGACCGGTGGACCAAGGCAATATCAGAGTGGTGGCCAAGAGAGGGACGGAGGTCAGTAGGCAGACTACCAGCACGTTATTGGTCAGATGACATTGTAAGGGTGAAGGGTTCGCATTGGATCAGATTAGCACAGGGCTGTGAGGAATGGCGCAATAAAAGGGATGCCAAGCAGTGAGTTGATGTGGGCTGATTTGATTCATTGATTGATTGAGCTTTAATATGTTCAACGTGAACTTAGTACCAATGTTGTTGGCCACTTTGAAGAAAAAAAAGGTAGTAAAAAGTAAATGTAAGCAATACGCCCAAAATATACTAAAGATGACTGTTGCAACATAGCGTCCTCGGTTGATACCACACACATGTTTGTTGATAATCGGAATAGCAGTGGGATCGTAAAGGTTGCAGCCGATTCTTGGAATAACTTTATTGATCATCGTGAAGCGGCCATTAATTCGTTGATGGCTATTGTCATAACGTTCGCGTTTAAACTGTCCTTGTAGCTGGAGTATCGGTTCTAAACCTACGGCCTAGCATGCCACAACCGAGAAAACGACAAAAATAGAGATGTACATCGCGTCGTCGTCTTTGTTAATTTGCGTGTGCGAAAGCAAACGCGCATCAATGTTTTCTCGTCTTCTCACTTTGTCGTTCCTGGCATGCTACTGGATCTACTAAAGAGTAACTCACGTTATCACAAGATTTTTCTCGATCCCATGGTTCGTCTCGGAACTTAAATACACACTATTTTACGTTTCATACTTGAATACTTGCATATGTTTATCGCAAGACCGATTGAACTAACATAACATAAATATTCTTTATTTGCACACCAAAAACATACAGCAACAAAAACATAATTAAAAGAACAAGGGTACAAATGGCGGTCTTATCACTAAAAGCGATTTCTTCCAGACAACCATGGGATGGAAGAACTCTTAAGTATAAAAACTTGCTGTGGCGGTGTAATAATAATACGATATCAAATATAAATAGCTTGAAATATATTATAAATATATTGTACTTAATAAAATACTGAACTAACTTATTATGAAGTTAGATATTATTTATACTCATATACAAGGCTCATAAAGGGAAGGACTTTACCCAGCAGTGGGATAAATTTGGTTATTAAAAAAAATATCCTACAATCAAGTTTGAGAAAAATGCGTTAAAAAAATACCTATAGGTAGGTACTTACTAAAGTAACCTAAGTGGAAGATTAGAATCTAAAGTAATTGAATCTTGAAATGAACGGAATCTCGACATCGTATTATAATTAAGATAGGATTAATCTCAAAGAAAAGAGTTTTATAATTCACTATTTCAGAGTACATCAGACCGGATCTAAAGAATGCACCAAGAATAAATAAGCGGAGGACGCGAACGATAAAATCTTTAAAAAGAGTCGTATAAATATTTAAAAGCGTGAAGAGTGAGTTTCTTGGAGTAGATTTTATGTAACAGTCCATTAGTTAAAAGAAATGCAAATCTTTAATAGGGAAACAACTGTTACCAGGTGTATTTGGCACCGTAATTAATTATTAACTATGTTAGTACAAAACAACAAATAGGTACGTACAGTAAGGGAACAAATTCTCTGTTGCACTGCTGGAAGAAACTTCAAATTCAAAGATTAGTTCGAACTATAAAATATAATAAAAAATTAATATTCCATATTTTAGCACAAAAACATTAAATTACTCAATGACAGAAAACTCTTAAATTTTCTCTAAATAATATGTTTTTATTACCTTAGACTTCATTTTAGGACATTATGAACGTGTGTACTATACCTAGGCCGATCATTATTATTGAAGTTCAGTGATAAATAAAATAATAGCCTTGAACACGATTTCACACTTGACTCAACATTTTATGATACCTACGAGGGCATAAATTATTTTTTTCACTTTTCTTTCTCATGATTTACGTTAGAATCAAGACTAAAAGAAAATGTCGCAGTGATTCAACTTTGCTATCGTACTAAATTAAAGTGTTTAAAATTATAGAATGTATAGTAAATTCACATTTAGAAAAGAGTATCTCCGCATGATTTATGTGAAGAAATAGTGAATCGAAGGCAGTGAACTTACCACGTGGTCGGGTAATAAAACTCCCACTATCTATTTGCTACGGAGTTAGGAATGAAGGAACATTGTATAATATGTCGCGGTAAGATGGTTGAAGCCGTGATATAGGTAGTATATCCCTATACAACTCTGTTGCAGAAACGCTCATTAAAGCTATCTCTCCTTTGAATCTCTTGCTTGCTTTTACTACGTCGCGTCGACATAAATTACAGCAAGAGATTTGATGGAGGATTAACTTTAAGGGGCTACCTGCCGGTTTTGGGTAATTTTGTAACCATTTTATTCATTAACTATGGCACTTTTTGAGCTGAAATTTAAACTGAACCATCTACAGGATATGAGAAGTGATGTGGTTTTTCTAGAAATCGATTTTAATGAATAAAACCGAAGAAAAGGGACTCTAAAGTCACCCCTTTTTTTCCAGTTGTAACCATTTTACTCTTACATTTTTAATCGGAACAAAATGAAAATTTACTATATTGTTCACAATACAATTTAGAATGATGTGGTTTTTTTACTTTTTCGAAATTAATAAAAAATCATCTAATTTTTCAAAGAAAACAGCAAAATTCTGACCGGAGCCACGCGCTCTTTCTCATCGATTAGTATGGAGTGTTGAGTGAGAGGAGAGTGGCCCACGGCTGATACGCCTTAATGAGCGTTTCTGCAACTGAAAGGCGTTTGTGTAAGGCTCCGTTTTTCTAAGCAGCAATTTCTTTGCATCTTTTATTTTTCATTTTACTACTAGATTTATAATATTTACCGAAACTAAAGTCATACCTCAGTATTTTTTGATAGTTTATCTAGTAAAATCATAAACTGAATACACGATTGGAATTACTTCACTCGATAGAAAATAGTCACAAAGATGACGTATTTTCATGAATTTTAAAACATTTTTCTCGTTTTAGAAGAACTTAAAATAGTTTCCGATTGTTTGCATTTTACTCACATATTCCCCATTAGTTTAAGTAGTGAAATCATAAAAAAATCTAGAAAAAGTACTTTGGTTTAGTTCTTTTTAATCGAAAATACGGACGATATCACTCACACGCTTTTCGGAGTGCTCGGCAATCGCGTTTCTCATAGAAAATATTCGTCGGGACCTATGGCCCCTTAAGGGTACCTATATTATTCGGAGCGCGCTCCATACAAACGTACTATGGTGATACTTTCAATACTAACCAATTAAAGTCAATGAAATATTGCAGAAACAATCTAGAAACAAATTTCTATGCTTGTATGGAGTCAGATTTTTGTTAAAATGTATAGTTTTTAAGTTACAGTGCTTTAAAGATTTCCATACAAATCTTAAATTAATCCTAGCATTAAAACTGTATATTTTAACGAAAATCTGACTGTATAGAAGCATAGAGATTTGTTTCTAGATTGTGTCTGCAAAATTTGATTGACTTTAATTGGTTAGTATTGAAAATATCACCATAGTACGTTTGTATGCAGCGCGCATTTTCACTCTCGGAATAATATTCTCTTAAGGGCCTTCCGGGATTTTTGTATCAGGAATTTTGTACGCGTTTTCTATAGAAAATGGGGGGTGACGTTTCAACCTTCACAACGAAATTGAAAAACTAAAAATTTAATACTCACAAAAAGATTTTCATTCATTCTCTCCGCACACATGAACTACAGTGAACATAATAATTATAATCATGATTTATATTACCGTCGGAATAGCTCCAGACTAGTCCAGACATAATGTGTTTGTTTGTCTATTCATTAATCATGCGTTACAGAAGATTTAGTTAATTGTTATTAATATTTATTAGCTGTACCTACCTATATGCCAAGTTATTATGTTTTTGATATTTAGGATTATGTCTACCTACTCTATACTTTATTACCTATGTAAGAAAATAATATAAACTCTCGCTTAGTGCGTTCACACACGATGACTGACGGAGCGGCAGATGTCAGTCCATAGAACAACACCCGGTGCGTCAATGCGTCACCGTGTGTGCTTCTACGTGCGGTTTCATACAACTCCTTGCTTCACAAATAACGGACTGACGTTTGCTGCTCCGTCAGTGCGTCATCGTGTGTGAACGCACTTACAAAGGTGGGTAATCAAGAAGCTTGGAAAGGTGGGAAATGGGTAATTTATGAATCGTAAATTCTAGGAGTAGGTAAATCGATTAAATGAAATTTGTTTATTGGTCTATAACATCCATCATCCAGCGCCACGGAATTTCAATTAATTTGACGCAGTAGCAATTTAAGAACCAAAGTTTCTTGTAAAGTATTCTAAAAAATGTTAATCCCTAGGGTTTGCTGTCTACCTACAATATTATAAAACTACTAGAGTTAACCCGCGACTTCGTCCGCACAAATTATATACCAGATTTTAAGTCAGATCAGATAAGCTATCAAACAAAAAATAATCATCAAAATCGGTTCAGTAGTTTTTGCGTGATGCTATTACAAACATGCGAAAAAAAATCAGCTGTCCCATACAAAACTGCTGTACCGACTCGACTAAAATGTATGTTCTTTGTTTCGCGATTTAGACATTGGCTCCATAGTGAAAGTTGTTCAGTTTGATTGTATGAAGCACTCCCTTAGGTATTACTAGCGTGTTTTGTTACACCCTCTATATATGCACATTTCCAGACAATCGTTCTAGCAGCCCTAGAAGTGGTTAAATCGTTCTAGTTCTAGCCGCTACAGTATCATTATACAGTGCCTATAGTGGTATCGAAACTGGGTCACGAGTTAAGTATAGTAAACAAAGAAGAAGCGAAGGATTGACCCGCATGCGTTCAGACTGGGTCCAGTGTATCGGAGCGTGGTGGTTTTGTTTGCTTCTAACTCTTTTGTAGACAGATAAAATGTTGGCTGATCTTCGAGTTCTTTATTTAGTTTGACGGTTTGTCTTTTTGGTTAGGTAGGTATTTAAGTAGGTAGGTACTTAGGTAGGTACATAAGCCTGGCTTGCACCAACAAAATTTTCAGCTTTAACGTATCTAATGATCGCTTTGTCTCTCACACTGCTCATACTAATGACAGTGACAGAACCATATGGTCAAATGACGAAAATCTAATTATGGTACCTATTCTCTTTATTGACTCGCAGACGCCATATTTTTTTTTAGACTATATTCGTATATTCACAATTTTTACGAATGTAACCACACCTCATATGTTAAAATCCATCAAGCTGTAGAACATGTCAAAGAAATGGACATGCATACATACTTATTTTACATACATACACACATACAGTCGAAAATCAAAAAACCACTGGGGCAGTCGGGTAAAAAAATAAAGGACTTCTGCTTTTATGAAACTTTTCCGGCGGTTTGGTCAAAAAATCGATTCATAGAATTATTTATTTCCACGAAACAATCTATTGGAGTGCATTCATGTTCTATAGAGGTAACATTCATTAAAAATTACTGATACTGATACTTTTTTTACAAGATTTCCGATCAAAATTATTGGCTCTAAATGGGACAAGGTTTTTGTGTCCATTATTATTGATTGTGGGTTACCTGTATTTCAAATTTTTTGACATGACAGTTGACAGATCCGTAAAATTTTAGTTTAAAATTGTAAAACTTTTCGTTGCAAAGCCTTAACTTTGTTCTATACAAAATTTGTTTGCATTCAGATGTTAAGGAAATTTTCCGCTTTTACAATTTTACATTGTTCATTATTTTATCTTGGGGGACTTGATGAAACTTCCTGTCTTAATTTGCGTCCAGTAACAAATTGAGACAGAAAGTTTTTTTGAAGAAAGATGTTTATAAATAAAGCTCCGAGAAGATTGATGTCCATCAGTAGCTAATTACCTAAACAATTTAGAGAGAGGACCTTCGTTAATCGAAGGATACTATTCCATTACAGCTCTTAAAAATATATATTTTAAGGTTAAAATTCATTAAGAAAACTTAAGAGGACGTAACTGGTAGCGCGCTCCAAACAAACGAAGTTTGATTATAATTTGGCTAGTAAATTTTAGTCAATGAAATGTTTTTAGACACAAGTAATCTAGAATCTAATTTTTGTGTTTGTTGTTTGTCCGATTTTCGTAAAAAGGTATAGTTTCAAAGTTACAGTAACGTAACGTACTGAACAAACAGTACTGAATAAAGAGTATCGTATTGTATTGTACAGTTGGGTCTAAAATTTTTATTGAATTTAATTAATTAATATCCAATATGTAATCTAACTTCGTTTGTATGGAGCACATTAACTATATTATATCCTATTATAAGGTCGACCTCAACTAATGACGTATCCACATGTTTAAGATTATCGGTCTTGATCACACGAACACAAATAGATTCATCCTTTGTATTAGAATAACATTTTTGCAAATTAGATGTCACCCGCAAAGAAAAGAGAGAAAGCGGAAATAGTACGCAGACACTCAGTCAATCTGAAATTTGCCTTATGTGACTTGTCTCTTTTGTAATTGAAACTACATGATAAATCTGTGATCGCTTGTGTGCTCTTATGAGCATACAAACTCTTTCCGTACTGAACATGTAACTGATCCATAAAATACGGTTTGCTGAAGAAACTTGAATAAGCGCAAAACATCATAGGTACACCGCAACTGATTTATAACAAAATAATTAGATTGAAATGATAATTTAATTTTTTTTTTATTCTTAAAATTTAAAGTTTTTCGCATTTTAAGTTTTGAGACAAAAATTATTTGTTATCATTCCAGCAATGAATGAAAGCGCTATAACGTGCTCATGGATTCTTTTTAGAATCTTGTTTTGGTAGTAAGTAGGATGAGAGTGCCCGAGCGGTGATTTGAGATCGAGTTCAGTAAATTTTAAATTTTAAAAACAAATTATATATTATTTTGAAGAAAAAAAAACCTACGTTGAAACGATAATAATTCGATTCTGCTCTCGATTCTAAACAATCTAGTTTTGCGTTAATTCATTAACACGTTGTATAAAATATCCTGCAAATAGTAATAAGTACAGCAAATGTTCGAATTGATAAACCTTCTTTTAAAGCATTGCTTTAGGGTTTAGTAAAATCTCTAAGAAATTGAAAGTTATGTAAGTTAAATAAGCTTGTGTGGCAGTTCCCGTAAATATTTTCACCAAGTCAATCAACCGCCAATCAGCTATTAGAACTGTTGATTCACATTTCCGCAACTTAAAAGCAAAACAGAAGTCGAAGAACTGTAGGTTATGTACCTACCTACTTATACACGTTTTCTGTGATAAGAATCTACACAGTTTGTAATAATAATTGTTTAAGAAACTTTATGTAAATGTTTTAACTGATTGTTTGAATACATTACAAATAAAGACTGAAGTAATGTGTTTGAAAAGTTATTTGATTTTCCAGCAGTGGCTACAACATTAATGTTTTACCTACCTATTAGTCCCTTTGCTTTACTAATGTGCAAGGTTTTTTAAACTAACTCTTATTCTGTTTATAAACTAGAGTTAACCCGCGACTTCGTCCGTACAAATTATATACCAGAATTTAGGTCAAATCATAAGCTATCAAACAAAAAATGTTTCATCAAAATCGGTTCAGTAGTTGCTTGATGCGCGAACAAACAAACAAACAAACAAACAGACAGACAAAATTTCTAAAAAAGGTTGATTTGGAGTAAGGGATCCCTTAAAAACCATATCGTAATCTTTGTCTTGTAAATATCTTCAATGTACAGACACACTTCAGTTACAGTTTTATAATAGTTTAGATTAGATACATCCGAAACGTTACATTTAAAAGGGACAAAGCAAACATAACTTTAGACCATAGACATATTACTCTAGCGATAGACCAGCACATTCAAACAAAGAACATGTCACACAAAACAACACAAAATGACACATTGCGGTCTGTCATTGCCATAGTGACGAAGTGAACTCGGGAACATCAATCAGGTGCGTACACCTCATTCAAGTGGAACATGTTGCTTCTATGCAAGGGCAAGTCTATCGCTAGAGTTTAAGTCTATGCTTTAGACTGAGCGAATCGCTGCTTTAGACGTAGACGGATTAAACAAGGCGGCACCCCTACTAGTTTGTCTATCAAACCAAACATTGTTAATTTAAATAAACATCCTGTATTGAGAGGTACGACACATTCGTTTGTTCCTGTTTACATTGTTCCGTTTCCTTGGCTGTTGATAAGAGCGTTGTCCCGGTCCCGAAATTAATTTAAATACATCCTTGTCTTTCCGCTTGGCTGAGCGTGACACGATTTGCGATTCGTACACTCCGATAGTCCCGTTTCGTTTTGACTTAAAATTACAGCGACGGCTTTGCATTTAACCGCTATTTGGTTTTGAACGTTCGTTAGCGAGCGATGGGTATGTACTCGTATTAGTATTAGTACAAATCAGTTGCTCTATGATGTCCTCTATGACGTATCCGTCGACGGCGACCCTCATTGGTTCCTGGAGTGCGATTTTTGAATCTCATTCGGTGAGCTCAGCAGTTGTAAATGTCAAAATTACTATGGAGATACGCATCTTTCTACTGCTGATTTGACTTTAAAAACTTGCACTCCTGAAGCATGATTTTTGAGAGTCAAATCAGCAGTATAAAGATGCATTTCTCCAGATTAATTTTGACGTTTGCTACTGCTGAGTTCGACGTATGACATTCAAAAATCGCACTTCTGGTGTGAGCTCGGAATGTTGAACTACACATGGCCGCACGCGATCGCACTTTTCCATCGCTCCATCCTTTTCTGTCACATAGGAACGTCATTTGCTAGAGCATATTATAAGATCGCGATCGCGTGCGATCGCACGCCGCAGGCGATCGCGTTCCGTATCTTATAAAGGATGGAGATGGAAAAGAGCGATCGCGTGCGGCCATGTGTAGTTCAACCCTTAGCCTTTTTTGCAGTAGTATATAACATTTGAACTGTTAGGTATTAATGCTGGCTGTGTAATTGATTCAAGAAAACAATTAAATAAATAAAAATAATGTGTTACTGTTTCAATTGATATACCTAATAATGATGCAATAGTAAATTATAACTGTATTTTTAGAACGTCTTTTCTTTTCAGTTTCAGAAGAACAGCAGTTATTCTTTTCGATTTAATTTTAGGTCCATAGTAAAAGTAGTTCAGATTGATAGTCTGAAGCACCTGCTCCTTAAGTAAAGCATAACTTTACATTAAAACTTTACATTACACCTTTATAATGTTCGACCTACGAATTGTTCCACAAATAAATTAGCGATGTGATCGATGCATATCATTAGATTTGTATTATCAAAGTTGATAAAGAAAGTATTTTCCAACCATTTCAGATAGGTATCTTAGCGGGATGGTTCATCATCGAAATAAAACAAAGAACTTCGTTTAATTAAGGACCTTAAAGTACTCTAATAAACCGTTCAAAAGACACAAATTTAGAACATATTCCACAAATTTTAACTACCGCAGATTCAGAATGAAGATACACGTAGTCATTAAAATTTTATCGACGAGACTGTGTCACAAAGGCGGACATTGTAGCTATTAAGAATACCTACCTATTAATAAAACAAAGTAGTCTGCGAATGTCTAAACATATTTCAAGGAAACGTCGAGTGACACAGCTTGACGTGACGTTTGGATAGATAAATAAACGTGGACGTTATTCTGCAGATGTTAACGTCCATTTTAGAGGAAATTGGAATCTTGTCAAAATCGTTGATAGGTATGTCTTGGTTTAGAGATTTGGTTTGTGAAAGACCCTATTAAAGAACGGAATGTGTGAGGTAGGTATTTTCCGGAAGACCATCTAACGAGTCATTTAGTAGGTACTATTTTTTCTTTTTATGCGGTTAAAAAGAAAAAATAGTACTAAATGACTCGTTAGATGGCGTTGATGAAAGATGGATTAACAACCTTGCTTGTTAATAAAATACAAACAATGTAGTTAAAATTAATTTGTTTACTTTTTGCCTAAATTCACATCACATTGACACCATATTATATCGCAGCATTTAAAACTACGTTTTTCTAGCTGTCAGAAAACTCCCCATTACTTATAGAAATAATGAGTAGGATTCACGTTGCGGGGTTTGCCTCGAACACTTGTCTCTCGCGTGGTGTTCGCGCGGTTCGCGTCTCAGCCTGCCACGAGGCTCCAAAATCCTTCTCAGTTGTTCGTACTCAAAAACAATCCTCGAAATTGGATAGACACTCCGTCAAATAACTTGACACTGGCGAAATCTAACAAGGAAACGCCATTAAATAAAAATAGAATAGAATAGAATATTGAGTACTAACGTAGGTACACCGTCTCAATTTGACCATTTTGTTATGTAATATTACCTATTGTGTAATTTTGTAACATTACAAAGCAAAAAAAGAACACTCCAAGAAAGCTCATAATTCTGAAATAAGAAAAATATTGAATGGGAAAGCCACCTCATTAATTCTCCTAACAATTTGAATTCTATGTATTTTTTTATTTTCACAAGACTTCCGCCGTCAGTGTTGCTCATAAATATTATGGTGCTTACAATCTACAAGTAGTTATGTAATTGTATCAAAAGTAACTCCCGTGTAGATGTAATCTGCTATTGGAGCTTATAATAAATAATATAAAATACATATTATAGAATAGGATACATCAGCACGGCTAGCATGCCACCAACGACAAAACGAGAAAATCATCATGCGTACTCTCTTTGGCATACGTAAAACAACAAAGATGGAGGCGCATCTCGATTTTTATCGTTTTATCATGGCGTGGCATGCAGTGCCTACTTTTTAGGGCTGTTCTAATTAGAACCCACGATCCGTAGGTACCATCCTACATCACATATCCTTTTCTCAGAAACAACTGAATCTGACAACTTGTAATTAGACGTATTATAAAACTAGAGAGTAAATTGCCTATAATCACATTAGTAATTATTTTCCAACATTATTATACTTTACTAAAACATGTTTTTGCTCTCGTTGGCTGTTACCCCACATAACAGAGACCAAAGCTTCAAACAGTCGCGCTAGTTGACAATCTATGGAAGACATTGGGCGAGCGAAACATGTGATCGGCATGATCAAGTATTTACTCATGTGACATAACTGTCTGTGCAATGAAGAATAATTTGTATTGTTAAACCGACCAAACATTTTCCAACCATAAAAATACATTTCCAAAAAAAAAAAACATTAGGACTTAGAGCCGGCTGCCCAAATGGAATCATGTCACAGATTGTTCTAAATATCAGTCGGGAGTAACTAGCGAGAAACGAGCGCGTCATCTACGAATAAACATGAGTACCTACGCACTGAAAATAAAATATTATGCGATCGCATTTGAAACGCAGCGACGAAAATAACTGGGTGTGTCACCCACCGAGCTTTCGACTCTCCTGTTACGGCAAAGTTTGATGTTTAGAGATCGAACAAAAGTAAAAAAAACATTGTGTTTCGAAGACAATAGTTGGAATAAGGAATGGAACGATTGGTGAATTGTGACTGTTTCATATAGTTTCATCCTGAAACCCACTTATATTATAAGTATGAGGTGATTTTGTTTTCACTTTCAATATTTTCAGAGGTGGTTTAAAACATCAAACTGGACAACTTTTACTATGGAAGCAAACCCGAAATCGCATTAAATAAATAAATACCTGAACCACATTAACATCAAAGGACACAAGTAAATAATTTTATTATTGATGTTTCCGTTACTCCAAATCATCTTGGAAAATATTTTGAAATAGAATGCGTTGGTAGCTCAAGTCATACAAAACCTAATAAAATAAACGTTTCATAGCGTATCTTACAGAAACTGCCTTGATTAAATGGAAAATACAAGTTTTTATGTGCGGCTCCGTTTAAACGCGCAACCTAAATTGGAGATTGTAGGTAGGTAGGTATACTACGGTGGGTGTCAAAACTTGGTTAAGTAAATTAAAATTAAGCGTTTCAAAGTGTTTCAAAACCGCAATAAAAAAAAACCTAATTGTTTTATTTAAATGTTCTCGCAATATAACGTCAAGTTAGATTCAGCCCTCCCATGTCACATCCGTAGAATCATTGTGACGTTAATCCAACAGACGGCATTTTATGACGCGCCTTATTTCGGACGAAATTTGATTTGTGAAATATAAGAATACAGAGTAAATTAGATTTGGGTGCCCGTAGCTATATTGTGATGAATAAAAAAAAATACAATTAAAACGGAACGAGGATATACTTCATAAGTACGTTGTATTTCATTGCTTGATTTTGTTGTTCTTAAGTCTTTAAAAATGTTTAAAATACACTAAACATACTTTTAAAAATTTACATGCGTTTACTTAAAAACAAAACTTATATAGCCATAGAGTACCTAACCACATATTATTTAATTGTCAGTCAGTCCGTCATTTGTGAAGCAATGAGTTGGTATGAAACCGCACGAAGATGCACACACGGTGACGCATTGACTCACCGGGTGTGGTTCTATGGACTGACATCTGCCGCTCCGTCAGCGTCATTGCGTCATCGTGTGTGAACGCACTAACTCAAACATTTTATTTTTATTTTAACAAGAAACAAAAGCCAACTAAAGAAACAATTGGAAATGTAAATCTCAAAGATCAACTTTCAAAACAGCGTAGAATAAAAACATTTTATTTTTACCCAAATGTAAATCACATAATGAAATGTTAACCTCTAAGCGATCTTTGACGGTAAAACGTTTCACGTCTCAACTTAGTTACTAAGTATATAGAATTTGATGAAAGGAATATTCCAGAAAGGATCTTATTTACGTCTGTCTATCAAAACAACCTGCTTTAATCTTTTCGAATGGAATATTTGAGAGCAAAGAGTTGTACCTAAAGTACTATTGAAGATGAGATTGTGTCGTTTTGACAGCGATTTTATTAATACGAGAATGAGCTTTTAGGGTGACTGCATATCTATCCGAGCCGAAGGAGGGGAAAGAAACGAATTTCCTTCTAATTCTTCTGACGATTCGTCCGACTCGCCGCGGATAAGTGTGCGTGGTGTCATAGAATTTCATACAACCAATTCTGAAATTTCTTTGCGTTCGGCTCGTTCGCCTCTGATAAATGTGCGTACACCTTTACCCGCGACTTCGTCCACACAAATATACCAGATTTTAAGTCAAATCATAATCTTTCAACCAACAAAAGATTCATCAAAATCTGCATCTACAGTCGTTTTTGCGTGATGCTCGAACAAACAAACAAACAGACAGATAAAACATCTAAAAAATTTTATTTTGAGTCATGGGACACCTAAAACCATTATGTAATCATTTTCATGAAAATAAGTCTTCAATGTACAGACACGCCTGTTTTAAAAAATAGTTTAGACATAGTCAAAAAAATAAATTTCAAATCAGAAAAGTTGATTGCAGAATATGATAATTGGACAGCTGATCATTTCCCTCCACATCAGCACAAGAATGTTATTGTTTTGATTACGAAAGTGATGCCAAACTTATGGAATTTATGTCACTTTCGAGCTTTCGAGTTTGAAATTAGGATGACGTTCAAAAATAGCTTTCCAGGACCCCAAAATCGTAGTGGAATATGGCTTTCCTCACCTTGTCTACTTTTGAGATGAAGCATTGTATTCCAAGGGAACTTTATAAAGGCTGATGAACACACTTTCGCAGGAACCCACGTAGGGAGTCAGTTCTATTGCATTTCACCTGTGCTTATGACCTACCGCGCGAGTTAACTGTACGCCTGTGCGTGGATCCACGAGATTTGAATCATTTCGACACTGCAACTGTGCGCACGACCTATAGGGCGTCCATTTAACACTGCGCGAGTGTCATGGTGCTTTCAAACATCTTTATAAAGTAAAAAATACTCATGCTTTTTTAGATTCTATACAAAAACTTGATATTATCACTTAAATTACAAACAGAAACACTGAAAAAAGAATACACGCGAAACAGAAATAATAAAACAAACGATTACTTACACAAATGCAGACCAATCCCCCGTTTATTCGGGAGGGCTCGATCGTGACACGCATGAAACGTATCGGGCCCTTTTCGACCGGTCGGTGTTGACCATTGCGTATTTTTCTCTTAAATTTTGGGTTATTTTCATTTGGTTGTCAAAAAATGTTCTCTCTTTTTTGTTGGGGGTTTTTTTCGTTGCATAATTATCAATCGTAGAAAAGCTTTCTTAAAATAAAGGAAAATTTGAATAACTTCCACACTAGTCCACATTACAATCAGGTTATTTGACTTTGACACTTGAGATTACCGAATCCCTAAGAGCAAATCAAAATTAATTGTGTATACCATAAGAATAAACTATTCTTATGGTGTATACAACCATTCACTGACAAACATCAAGAACATACTGAATCAAAGACTCATGCTACTTAATTTATTAATGTCGACTATTTCCTAAAAAAAATAAAAACCCTAGAAAAGCCGATCGTCCATTATTACATTTCTTATGATAAGAAAATAGTGAAATATTATTTACGATATCAGTGAGAAGAGAGAACAAGTAAAATTATTGCATTATCATCATCATCTCAGCCGATGGATGTCCACTCTCCACTGCAGGACATAGGCCTTCCTCAAGGATCGCCAAAACGACCGGTCCTGCGCTACCTAACCACGCTGCGCTTTTCGGTACGTGGTGGCCACTCGAGAACTTTGCGGCCCCATCGGCCATCAGACCTTAGAGCAATGTGCCCCGCCCAGTGCCACTTTAGTTTAGCAATTATTCGGGCTATGTCAACTACTCTGGTTCTTCTGCGAATCTCTTCATTTCTGAAACTCCGAACATTGCCCTTTGTGTGACTTTCAGCCTTTTTATGAGGCCTTGAGTCAACGTCTTTGGACCAAATGTAATCACTGGCAAGTGGCAACACACTGGTCGAAGACTTTCGTGGTATTTAGAACGTGAAGATATTACGTAGCTTCCCGTAAGCTGCCCAAATTTTGTGCTCAAATTAATAACCATGTACCAAAAAAAACATCGATTCCGCAACGCCCGCCGGTTTCGTCAGCGGATATTATTTTACGCAATCAGGGAAAATAATTTTAAGTGCTGGCAACACAGCGGCGGGTCGAACCACAGCCGCAGGGCAGAACCCCTTTCAGGACCCATTTCTATTCAAACCTTGTACGGAACCAGGTCTAAGTGCTAATAGTGATCGAGCCCTGCCTCAAGCCTCCACAATAAGGGATAATTATTATTCGGCCTGTTTGAGTTACTGAGTAGTTTTTGTTTTCGATAAGTAAATAGAAAATTAATATCAGATATTAATTTTCTCCCATTCTGATTGATTCGGTTATTTGTTTCAAGCCAGAATGACCCAGCAAATGAAGTTCGCAAAAGTTTCGACTATGTTGATTTATCGAAAATGCAGTATTCAAAGCGAAAATTAAAAATTAATTAAAATTGTTGAATGTGACATGACCTAGGTATATCATATATCATAATGTACAATCTCAACGTTATAATTATATATCTCAACACAGGTAGGTACTTTAATGTATATGTATAACACACGGCGACACATAAAGCTACACAAAACCAAAATTAGCTGGCCTCGCGTAGGTAGAATAACGTATAGTGTCGCGGGGCCGCCAGCTTATGTTTGTTTTGTGTAGCTCGATGTGTCACCGTGTGTACAGTCAATATACGGAAGTACATATTGGTACCTACTATTAATTATTCTTGGATAAGTATTGGGAGGGCTAATATCTAAAGAAATATGAAAGTTATTTTGTTTGTTTGTTCCACAGGTGTTTAAGAAGGTAGGCTACTATAGAACTATTGTACTACGAATTTCCCCTACGTTCCTTTAGGAAAGTTGTTCATTATCATGAGTACAATCACCCATTAAAGTAAAGCAACTGTCTACGCTAACACCCTGTAATAAACATACCTACTTTGTAACACATTCAATGCTCCAAAACAATAGTTTCACAAAAGACAGACGCTTCTTGTTCGATTTGGTTTTTATTACTCCGAGTCGGTTGGCTCTATCGAGAGATCAACAAAATCCATACCGTAGTCGCAGTAGGTAGTAACTTTGGTAGTAAAAGTCAGTAAAACTCTTTACAGCCGAACGCAGATTGTGGCACAATCATGGACTATGGATACTTTCATTGTAAGGCTAAAGAAAGACGAAATCTTCGTTAAGAGATTTACGATTTTTAGGGTTCCGTACCAAGAGGGTGAAAATGGGACCCTATTACTAAGCCTACGTTGTCCGTCCGTCCGTCCTATTTAGGGCTGTAACCTTTTAACCGTAATAGCTAGATAGTTGAAATTTTCACAGAATATGCGTCATTACGGCGGATTTGTTATAAAATAATAAAATTGTCAAAAAGATAAAAATAAAGGGAGTTCATAACAAGAAACTAGTTTTTATCTACGTTTTTTTCTTCTCGCTCTATCGTAAAAACGGTAATACGTACAAGCGTAAAATTTGGTGTGATTATAGAGCAAACTCTAGAGTATAACAACAAATAATAAAAACCGGCCAAGTGTGAGTCGGTCTCGCGCTAAAGGTCCCGGAGAAAAAAAAATCTAAGTTAATATGTTGTATGGTGCTGGTGTTGTGGTACGGAACCCTCGACGCCGAACCCGAGTCGCACTTAACCGGTTTTATTGGACTTCATATCATCTTTTTTAAAGAATTCTTGTTAAGGGGCTACCTGCCGGTTTTGGGTAATTTTGTAACCATTTTATTCATTAACTATGGCACTTTTTGAGCTGAAATTAAACTGAACCATCTACAGGATATGGAAGTGATGTGGTTTTTCTAGAAATCGATTTTAATGAATAAACCCGAAGAAAAGGGACTCTAAAGTCACCCCTTTTTTTCCAGTTGTAACCATTTTACTCTTACATTTTTAATCGGAACAAAATGAAAATTTACTATATTGTTCACAATACAATTTAGAATGATGTGGTTTTTTTACTTTTTCGAAATTAATAAAAAATCATCGAATTTTTCAAAGAAAACAGCAAAATTCTGACCGGAGCCACGCGCTCTTTCTCATCGATTAGTATGGAGTGTGAGTGAGAGGAGAGTGGTCCACGGCTGATACGCCTTAAAGAAGAAATCGTATGTCTTCTCTTTCTATGTCTATATTTACCTCACGTTATTTAGTTTCGGTACGAAATAAAACACTTCAGCCAAATGATTAAGTACGAGTACATCTCCTTCCTCTTTTCTAAACGAACTATGATAATGTTGTAAATGCTAAATTTTACGTGATTTAAGATTATGACAAATAGAAGTCTGATAAATTATTTTGGCGTATGGCTATAATTTAGTTGTTATTTTGCTCCTTACTTCATTTTTATGTTATTTATGATGTACGGACTTTAATTATAATATCTAATATACATTAGGGTCCAACTTAATATGCTGACACTTTTTTAAGAGGATGATCAGACCATCAAACTGAACAACTTTCTCTATGGGACCAACATCGAAATCGCGAAAAAAAATCAGCTCTTCCATACAAAAATGCAAACCTACTCGAGCCAAATGTATGGAATAGCAGATTTTTTTTTTTAGATTTTGATGCTGATAGCCTATTGATTTGATTGAGCTGATTTGATGCCATAGAGAAAGTTGTTCAGTTTGAAGGTCTGATCATCCTCTTAAAAAATATCAGCATATTAAGAAGGATATAATATCTAATATAATAATAATTTAATTATAATTTATAATACACACAGTTGCAAAAAGGCTTATTAAAGATTTTCTTTTCTTTTTTACCTATTTCATCCCACTGCTAATCTCTTGCTCTCACTTTTTGTCTTGTTGACGTAGTTAAAACTAGCAAGAGGAGGGTGATAATTGGAGGATAAATGGAGGATTAACTTTAAGGAGCGTTTCTGAAACTCTTGAGTGAGAGTCAAATGAAAGCCTGTCTCTAAAAGCAGCAAGCATTTTTGAATGTAAGTATGACCTTTTCTAATTTATAAACATTGGGAGTGACTACAAACCCACTATGTCGCACTCTTAATCGAATACTGACCTAATCCATATTTTCATTTTTTTGGGAATCGACTAAAATGTATTTTCGTCAGTCAACATTTTTTTTTAAACGGCTGGAAAATCTTAAGTGAGTGTCGTAGCCAAAAAGTAAAACCTACTGCAGAATCCTGGGAATACGTACTTTAAAGAAATACTATGACAAATTTGATATATATTTACATTTCCCTAAATAATACACATAAATTACACCCTTCAGAGATAAGCCTATGTTTGACAAAAAAGTTAAAAAAAACGTTGACCTAACTAAAAATAAGTCTTTATTTTTCAAAAAAAAAGTATAAATTCATTGACCTATTAGGAGTTACGTCGTTTTACGATCAAATTCTCGTTGAAAATGAGTGACTTAAAACCCAAGGTTTGGCTACATAATTTAGAAAAAAATGAAAAAAATGATATAAAAGTAATGGAAAAGTACTTCTATTTGTAAAAAAACACAATCTTTTACACAATAGGTGTCAAAAATCTTAAAATAATCAAACGAATCTTCAACAAATTAATCCATTGTATTTGAGGCTTACATACTACACACTAATTTATTGTACAGTATTTTGATACGAATTAAAATCTAGTTAAAGAATAGGAATTATCATATTCTTAATGTTTGTGTTTTTTTACGAATGGTACAAAAGGTGCTGTAAATATACGTAGTATATTTAAGTTTTCTGCAACTCTTAACTTTACTTTAGTACTCGTTATTCGGTCTCAGTAGTATAGAGCCTCCAATAAGAGTGTAAGTGTACATTTCTAATTATGAATATAAGCAATACCTACTTTGTCAACTACATGAGTGTCAACTACTTTGTCAAAACTTGGTTTTTGTCATCATCATCACTTTAGCCGATAAAAATCCTCTGCTGAATATTATATAGGCCTTCCCAGAGCATCACCTCATCGACCGGCCCTGCGCAGCCCTAATCCAATAGGTTCGCGCTACCTTCACCAGGTCGTCGGTCCACCTTGTTAAGAGCCTACCCATGCTGCGCTTTCCGGTACTTGATCATCACTCGAGCCCCATAATCTATTTCATATTTCAACTTAGGAATAATTTTTCCACAACTTTGTTCATTAAAAGTATTTACAGTTAAGAAATTACTAATAAGAAATTACCAGGGGAATAGGTATGACAACACAATAATATTATGTCCATTATGTACAGCAAAATTTTACTACATGTTTCGCCCCATGCTTTTTTTGAAACTTATTTAAAATATCGAGTTAGTAGATTTTACATAATACAATGAAAATGTATGCGTGCGTACGCGTTCAAACATGTTGACCAGAAGACTGTATCAAATTATCGGATTGAAATAACATGAGTGTCTATACACTGCCAGCGAGTACGATAACGAACCGAGCACCATGTAGATCATAATGTTGATCTAT
This sequence comes from Agonopterix heracliana, assembly GCA_963693445.1. Classification (NCBI taxonomy): domain Eukaryota; kingdom Metazoa; phylum Arthropoda; class Insecta; order Lepidoptera; family Depressariidae; genus Agonopterix; species Agonopterix heracliana. The sequence continues at coordinate 6,196,780 of OY856326.1, forward strand.
TGTTCAACATTAACCGTGTCACAGGTAAAACTAGTAAAAATCATCAAGTTGACCACTAACTTGCCTCCACCAACACGTACTGGGCTCGCGAGGTGGAGTATGGCCCACTCCCTCTCACCCTTATTCGTGAGAGGAGGCCTTTGCCCTGCAGTGAGATTCTATAGGCTATAACTTTTTTTTTTATACAGGAAATAAAAATAGGAGTGGAATAAGGAAATATCTTGGATATCGATAAGCTTTTGCATCCTCTTTCCATGACGTTTTCATTCCTGAACCAAAGTTGACGTCTTATGAGTTAGTCATAACTTGTAAATGTCAACCATATTTATCTTCTTTCTCGTGTGAAGGTGATTACACTTTGTCCTTCCAATACTTGGCCACCTTATTCCTCGAGGGGAAGCCTCTATTAGGTCCTGAAGGGAGCAATACACAGAGCACAGGCTACACTGCGATAGATATCGAGTGGTTTGCACCTGACCACAATACATCTAGACGCAACCGCTGGCAATATGTCCCATCTCAGCAGATTATCTTTGGATCGGCCAACTCCCTTTCGCAATCTATCTAATAACTGCAATCTATCTACTAACCATGCGCCGTCAACCAAGTTGTTATATTACAAGATTTTATTTATTTATTTTATTTTATTTTTCAATTTTGGACACAAACAGTCTTAATAAAAACAATGTAATCTAAAACTAGTGTACAGATACCAGACCTGGAGGTCCCAAAAGTATTATAATTTTTTTTGTATAAAATACATACAAGATTTACAAAGATAATGTAGTCGTGGGCCCATACTAGTAAAATAGCTGTTACACATATACAAGCTGAGTGCAAAGTCTGAGAAATGTTATGTGAGTTAACTCAAAAACTGATGAGATTAATTTGTATGAGAAGCTAATAAACTGAACTGTCAAACACGGATCAGTCACACAACTTCTGATAACTTTCTATTCTCAATCACTTATAATTATTTTATATATTTTTTAATATTGCTGATACAAAAATGCAATTACTTACTTCCTTACCCTTACCATGGTGTCCTATCCCATACTAATGAAATTTTTGTTTAAAAAATGGCAATATATGGCGTTATGGTATCAATTTGTAATTAATGTTTACGTAAAAGTGTAAATTGTTACTAAAAATACATGATCTGACTACAAAAAAATCTCATGAGCCTCGGAAAATCAAGCAATTTACTTTGCCCGAAGACTGCCCGCGTTACGGCAGTAGCGTTCCATTGTTTGACGTTGGACATCTGTACTGTATAGTATTATATAATCTGTGCCCTTACTTTTGACAAACATTAAATGCAATGCTCTTTGTAAAAATATATAAAGACAAACCTCCTCCTTTTTTTAAGTCTGTTAAAAATCATATATAGATTAAGATTCCAAAATTTTGTACCTACTTGAGAAGCCTGTGTTGATTTATTGATACACTTAAATCACAGTGACCTCCACAACTTTGTTGCTGGCGTTCATGTGCTCTTATGTGGATATCGTAGACATTTTATGCTACAGTTACTTTATGCAAGCACATCATTGTCATTTTGACATTTTAAAGCCGCTTCGAAGGTGGTCGAGCTTTTAATTTCTACATAATAGAGGAGTAGCTGCTAGTTCTTCCCATAACGTATGCTATACGTTTTGATCTAGCGCTTCTGCAAATTCTTATACCTGACGCTGCTTCCGCTGCTTCCGCTGTCTGCTTTGCTTTCGCTTGACCTCAATTATGTACGATTTGCCACTATTAGTACTTAGCTAAGAATATATTTAAAGTAGAATTTATTTTGCTAAGATCTTAAGAATAAGTTTGTACTATTGTATCTTTCGTTTAGTGAAATTATATAAAACAATGATTCTCAATCGTTCACAGGAGGTTACATGGTAATTTACAGCAAGATGAGTAAATTTTTCCATTTTGTTTCTGTTTTAAGCCAACCGAACTTCAGATGTTTTTAGTAGTAGCGAGACCTATTCTTAGATGTAACGCATTATTTCAATTTATTTTTATAAAACAAAGGCTTAATTCAAAATCAGCCGCAAAAAATCAAGAAAATTTTATAAAATAATGACCGATTTGGAAATGAGACAACTTAATTTTGAATACTTTTAAAGAATAAAGACTCATTTTGAAAACGGTCACGTGACCCGATAATTTTTTTTGTAGTATACTGACCTATTTCGTAATAAGTCAATCAAACAGTTTGAACTTTTAGTCAAATAATGACCTAAATCAAATTCGGTCGTGATTGCTTAAATTATTTTCTTAAGTTTTTTTTAAATATTTGGTCGAATATGGACTTATCTCCAAATCAGTCATTATTCGACACAGACCCAATCGGTTCTAGTTGACGCAATACTAAATCGGTCATTGTTCGGCTAAAAAAGGGCGCAAGTAGCGCTGGAAGAATAAAGACCCAACTAATTTTTTACCCCATTTATTATACGAAATAGGTGTTTTTTTGGGGTCTAGGTTATAAAGCATGCTCTTTTAGGTCGTTCCGCTATCATAACTCAAAACACCGAAATTTTGAGTTAGGTCAGTATTCGATTAAGAGTGCGATGTCTTCTAATCTTATGTTGAGCCTTATCTATCTCCAAATCTAAACTTATAAATATCAGAAAATAATGACCAAGCTTATCTTCCCGACAAAATTAAACGGCGTCATTAAATTAGTCAAGGTATGTCTAGTTACACATAATTACAATACAGAAGCAATCCTTGCATACGATTTAGATTTTACGACTGTATAGCATGAAACTAATCAATTGTCAATTTTATACGCTGGCACCGGAATCTGCCTCGGTGTCTGTCAAGAAGACACCTACAAACTGATGCGATCTGGTGCACGATATGTCGCGTAGAGAATCACTACTTGCCACACTAACTGCCTATCTATTCGAGTAACTATTAAATAGTCTGTGGCTATACCTCCGTGCGTGACTACGTGGTATAGTGCTTCAAGGAAAATAATGGGCATCGACTAACTTCGTGTTCCCAAAGATGACCGACCGAAACTAGGCAGTATTGTATAATCATATAGAGCTGATTTTACGATTATTTCAGATGTTTTCCGATGCCCATTATTTTCCTTGAAGTACTGTACGTAGGTTTCTTTTTTTTTAGAACTTATTCGGCTACGCGAACCACAATATTTGTGTCGCATGGTGTCAGTAAATAAACATGATGGGCCCAGTAATATATTAACCCGTAGCATAATGCGATCTAATAAGTATCTTCCATATTGTTATGCTTCTCTCCAGAACATGAAAATTCATCCTAATCAAAAACCTACTTGGACATTAAACTATAACACCGCGTTAATTCTTCCCTATGAATATTTGCATAAACAGTTTCAGAGAATAGATGAAATTATGTGAAAGAGATCGGAGATCGTGTCTGCGACATATCGCTCATCACACCGCGCTAGTGTGCTCAAGCTTTGATTCATGGACAAGTGTATCAGCAACAGTCGTACATTTCCCGCGACGTTTGAAGTCGGTGGGCGTCACTATTGTTCCACTCCGTTCTGTCTCCGACCTGGCGAGCTGCCAGAACGAATGCGGAGCTATGAGCAATCCTCTTAATAACATGTATCGGTTAATCAACCCGATACGCTGAAGGTTGTGCAATTAGAGGCGGCTTGTGTCTCTTTAATTATTTCTGTAGGAAATGTAGGTTAAGTGAATGCTAATATGGATTGCTTTCTTTTCATTACTATTCGGAGGAATACTAGACACATGTTATTAACTTTTGCTCGTAATCCTTTTCAGTGTGATCAGTTCTTTGGTACAACTATTATGAGTGCAAAATTGTTGCGCACATTTTATGGATGTCTAAGGAATACGAGGCTGTATCGATTATTGCTGGCATTATTCTGGCGACTTCAAGAAAGCCAGGAATATTATAATTCATATAAGTCGTAACCATAGATCAAAGTAGAATTAGGCAGTAAGTTGAAGCACACTACAAGGGCACTTGGTCCATACAAACTAGCGCCATTATCTGTCAAATTTAGGGCAGTTGCATACTAATTTGAAGTATATCTTTCATTTGTTTTGCCTGATTTTTGTGGTTTGAAATGTTCGCGTAAGGCCTATCCATTAATTTTACTTTGATCTAAGGTCATAACACTATTCCTGTTGATACCTGCGCTTCAAATACTGTTATAAAAATTATAATCCAAAAAGCTTGCATATGCAGGACTGTAATCCGAGTGCAAAAAAGGGGGTTATGTTGGCAAATAAAGACAATCCGGCACTCGTGCGCGACACCGGCACTTGGAAACGCTCGTACGCAAAGTGACTGCTTTACATACTAACGTACTTTTATAACTGGATGGGACCACAGTACTTTTGCATGCAGTAGAATACCTTCAAACGCCCTCGATATCAGAAGTAGGATTTTCGGGCTCTAAATAGTAAATAGTAGCTTAAACAATGTTTAACTTCCTCCTACCCAAATAATTTTCATAAAATTTTATAGTGTCTTTTTATTATTTTAGAACAACACAGGCTGTTATGCGAGAGCTGTTAGCTTAGTCTGTTTTAAGCTAGAAAGCTTGTAAATTTGCTATAGTATAAAACGTTAACACCACAAGTCCAACAATATACACAAACCGAGGATTATTTGCCCAACTGCAAGAGGAGGGATTATGTTAGCAAATAAAGACAATCCGGCGCACGTGCGCGACAACTGGCACTTGGAACCGACTGTACGCAAAGAGACTGCTTTACATACTGATGTCACTGGAATCACAGTTATTTAACATGCAGTAGAATGTATTAACTAAAACGACCAGTATTCTACGCTCTCAAACTACACATAGTTTGTTGTGGTTCGTAGCATTGCACTAGCCTAGTTGTTGCCAATAAATATAATCTTTTTATAAGTTATAATCAATATGACATTTGATTTTGGCAACACCTGTTGATCAAAAAATAATTTGTGTATGCATTTAAGATTTTATTTCCGAAGTGACAACGCGATTCAACGAAGAGAAAGGCCGGATTTTGTAGATTAGCCTCTTCTGCCAAGTACGAAAACTATTTGTATGAGTCACACGCACGCTGTCGCCAGACGCGACCGTACGCCTCAGGAGACCACATCTTAGCTAATACACGATCTACTGCTAGATTAAAGTACTGTAATATCTATGTACTAACAGGAATTTTTGGTAACCTCAGGCAGGTAGACCGTTGTGACGTCACGTACGTAACAGAGAGCGCGTGAGAGCACTGCAAATGGGTACAAAGCCTCCGGGATGCTCGACCAATCATGTTCACTCCACTCTGACTCTTTGTGTTTCGAGTACCTACGTGTAACACTGAATCTGGTGACATTTTTTTTTTGTAGAATTTATTATTGCGTTTGATTTTAGGTAACAGTTTAGAATTGTTGTGCGTGACGCTAGGGTTCAAACAAAAATAGGTGGAGTTCAAATCCCAAAAAATTGTCTAGCTAATACAGACTTAATTTTTATTGTAATAAATAATCAAATAAAACGCTGTTATTTTCCTAAGCTTCTTCTTCTTTCGTATTAGCACGAGTTATACCTATCGCATGAAAATCACTCATGCTGTAGTGTACCTAAATATTAGCCAGTCAGTAATGTTTTCTTAAGCTGAGGTGCGAGTTTTTTTTGTTACTAAACAGAATTTTCAAATCGTGAGATTCCGAAGCCAAAATGATGATGATGATGATTATCATTACACTACTCGCACTAGAGCTAGAACATTTAATGATTGCCAGTAAATATTTGAGAATCTTGAAATAGCAAATGGATTAAAGCATTTAAGATTGATAAGTCTTCATTTGTCATAAATTAAATAGCATAATCTAAAAGCAAGACGAGACTACTAAATTTAAACAGAATTCGACTTTAGAACGTTTTAAACTCGTCTAAAATAAATGGATTCAATTTCTAAATGAAATTGCGACACAAACAAGTTAATCTAAGCCGAAAGATATAAATCTACGTCTCGTGTCTGGAGCCGCATCATAACTTCTTAAGCCACCTGTAATTACTTGACCATCTAGCTAATTTAAAAGTAGGGATGACTGAAGAGTTTTATAAAGAAGCTAGATGTATCAATAAGAAGTCCAATTAAATAAACCTCCAGCTGACTGGGAAATCTTTCTACTACAGCATGATCACACGCTATAGCTTATACTGACACCAAAGAAGAAGTGGTCCAACAGTATCAAGGTGACCGTACCTAAGTGATAGAAAATACTATGGAGATCAGCACGAGACTTATACGCTATACAGGGTCCTACTTAATATGCTGACACTTTTTTAAGGGAATGATCAGACCATCAAACTGAACAACTTTCTCTATGGGACCAACATCGAAATCACGAAAAAAAAATCGTTTGTCCCATACATTTGGGTCAAGTAGGTTTGCAGTTTTGTATGGAAGGGCAGATTTTTTTTTTCGCGATTTCGACTTCGGTCCCATAGAGAAAGTTGTTCAGATTGACGGTCTGATCATCCTCTCAAAAAAGTGTCAGCATATTAAGTTGGACCCTATATAACTTGCTAACAATAATAAACATAATATTAATAAAATGTTTATTTCATATTAAAAACTTAAAACGAAAGAAAATACAGTATGGGAACTTATTTTACAGATTTACGCCATTTAGGTGAAATTTATCGTAAGCTTAAGCATACCAGTGACCAAGCTGAACAACAAGAAGAAGAGCGACTGAATACTAACGTATTAGTGTGCCATGTCACTCCACAAGACCCGTCCAAAACCAACATACTACACGTATAATCCGACTGGCCAACTGTATTCAAGACCAAACTCGGATTCTCCAACCACATCAGAGCTCACGCCAGGTGTTATTAGAGGTACAAAGTTTGAAAAATTACTATGGAGATTATGCATCTAGAGGTTTCTAAAATTTGAGATTTTAAAATAGCACTTCTACAACCAAAAAAGGGTTGTCGTCGACGCACTAGCATGCAGTTATAGCAAGGTACTATTTGGAGATACGGATACGTTTAGGGCACGTTAGGGTACCTATATTAGGAAAGAGTGAATTTCCAAGACCCTAACTAGACTTTAACTACCAAATTGGTATTTGTTGCCTAAAATATGACTGCATTATCGTACATCTTCATCGCAGTCTTCCACTAGGGTCACAACAGAGCTACGTGTCACAGGATATAAATTAAAAACATAAAAATGAAACCAGAAAATGGGAACAGGGACACATTTTAAAATGAAAGCCACGACCCAAAATATTGCATGCACAACAGCGCGACATGAAATTTGCAGTCTCTCATATTCGTAGTTTCTGTTTTGTGGCATGCTTGTAAAAGCAAAGCAATTTAGGTTTATCGTAGTTGACATCTAACTGAATATGGGATTAAACAATTTTTCTCTCCTATGCTGACATTCGCAGAGAAAAGTGGGTGGGATACACTTTATTTATTGTAGATCTGAAACATGCTTTCTGAAAGCGCTATATGACAAGACTTTACGATCGCACTTTATTTTATTTATTTATTTATTTTTTATTTATTGCTCTGTGTCTGTAACTATGTACCTACTATGGGCATAATTTTATATTAGCAGAGAATGTGCACACTAAAATAGGCTCTTAGAGTAGGTTAATATCTGTCTTTCCACTCCGATCAACTGAACCAACCAACTGAAACGGATCAACTGTTTTTCGTTCTCAACGATACGACCCTAAATACGTCCCACTGCAGGGCACAGGCCCTTCATGGGCAACTCATCCCACACACGACTCATCCCGCGGGCTCAGTTGACCGCTACTTTTTATGTTGGGGGCGACTCGGACCACTCGGTCAACTCATCCCGCGGTGGATTAGGTAAATAGTAGCAATTCGGTTCTGGCACTCGCCGGCCGCTACCGCGGCACCGCTCGCTCCGCTCGCTCGGCTCGTGCGCTGTGGTCACAAGAAACCTAACATGCTCGTCGCTTCGCTCCTCGCTAACCTAACCGTCTGAGTTGGAAAAGGGGGTTTCCCCATTCACTCCCGCCCCCATCCACCGCGGGATGAGTAGACCCCTTGGGAAATGAATGGGCCGAGTCACCCCCGACAAAATAAAAGGTGTCAACTGAGCCCGCGGGATGAGTCGTGTGTGGGATGAGTTGCCCATGAAGGTGGCACAGGGTACCTACCGATCGCGCTAAATAAATCTGAAACGTCATTGGAGATACGAATTACTTTATACAAATTCGGTATCGCGCTAATCATATGACAGCTCATGACAACAGTTTTACAGATCGTTCAGACGTTTCACGATGTTAATCACTAGTAAATAAAATTAGCGGGATACGGAATTCAACATAGTTGAATAGTAACTGGATTGCAATGTGTAACTGAAAGAGGATTGAACTTTTCTGTTTTAAATTAGCGTTATCGGGTCCCCGGCCTACCCTCAGGGAGGTAAATATTAGTGAACGTTTTTCAGTTTGACGGTCTGAGGTCACCGTTTCAGTCTGCGGAGGGCTGTCCCTTACATCCTGTATATGGGTTAGCCTAAAAACGACAAATCAGGTTAGTATACTTATTTAATTTATTTATAAGATAGGATAAGTAGAAAGAGCCTTGACCCTTTTGGGCCGTAGAGGTTTACTCTCGGTCATTTTTAAAGAGCACGCTCTGAAAAAAGTAAAGTAAAAATGTTAGAAGCGTGCGACGGCAAGGGTTGCGGAGTTTTTCAACCACTAAAACATTCACGCAGCCGTATGAGCACGGCCATTGTTTTTATTATAAGCAAGCATTGCAGGCTTTTTGTTCTTTTTGCCGCTGTTAGAATTATGATAATGGAACCTTTTGAAAGTAACGCGAGCGAATAGTAAAACGATTTTGCGTGACGTATGTTGTACGTTTTGTTTAGACGATTCAATTTATTTAATGCATCCAAAACAATGTGTGTACTACCTTTAAAATGTTTCCCTTTTTTAATAGAGATCCCCGTTTTAACATTGAAAATGTTTTTTCGATCGCTTCTGTATAGCATCCAGATTCACAAAAAGTGAAATATCGCCCTGGTGTCGTGAGTTTTAGGGCTACGTGAATGGTGGAAGTCTCAAAAGATGTGTCTTAACGAGGACTATAATAGGATTTAAAAAAAAAATTTAAATGTCAAAAACTTTTTTCGAAAATTGTAAAAGTGTCGAAAAATGTCGCTTTTTTTCGGGGTCTTGTCTCACTATATCGCCTATTTCTCGAGAACAAAAACGTATATCGAAAAAATGAAAAAAACCCCTCGGGGTAATGAGTTGGGCTACATTTTGAAAAAAACCGGACCTCTCTATCTCTTACGGTCTAGGCTGTGGCTTTTCCTTTATTTAGCGAAATTATTGATAGCGCGGCGCGCTGAAGGCGCGTGGCGCTAAGGCCTGTTACAGACTTAGATAGTTAGTTAGAGTAAAGGCATGTTCGTATTTTCATTTAAGTAACTATAATACTTACTTTTGATTTAAAATTTCATGTAATATATTTATAAATGTGATTTTATTTCCATACCTATTTAAAATGTTTATTTCTGTTACAATTAATGGTACTTGGTGGTAATTGGTGTTGTATTACTAAATTGTATATTTATTGGAAGGAATAATAAAATTTAGGAATGAAAAAAAAAATTAAAGTTTAAAAATTAAAATACTTAATTAAAAAAAAAATGTTCTGATTCTGCACTGTGCGAGGGATATTCGCGGTTGAAAGATTATTATTAACAGGAATAAAAAATTAATTTCTTTTTATTTAATTTAATTACTTACACAAGTTCTTAAGGCGTATCAGCCGTGGACCACTCTCCTCTCACTCACACTCCATACTAATCGATGAGAAAGAGCCGGTCAGAATTTTGCTGTTTTCTTTGAAAAATTCGATGATTTTTTATTAATTTCGAAAAAGTAAAAAAACCACATCATTCTAAATTGTATTGTGAACAATATAGTAAAATTTCATTTTGTTCCGATTCAAAATGTAAGAGTAAAATGGTTACAACTGGAAAAAAGGGGTGACTTTAGAGTCGCTTTTCTTCGGTTTTATTCATTAAAATCGATTTCTAGAAAAACCACATCACTTCTCATATCCTGTAGATGGTTCAGTTTAAATTTCAGCTCAAAAAGTGCCATAGTTAATGAATAAAATGGTTACAAAATTACCCAAAACCGGCAGGTAGCCCCTAAGACAGCAAATTGTAAATTGCAAATTGTAAACAATGACCGATCTTTCACCACGGAATAATATAATACTTATAAGTAATCGATTTCACGAAACACAAACCAATTTTGTACCAGCCATCATCGGATTCGGGTTTAAAGAGTAAGTAAGTGTAGGGTATTTATTTTAAATTGAGCTGATTCAACTTACAACAAAACACACAATAGCAATAATCTAGTCCGCAGTCCGTCTTTGTATCACAAGTGGATCGTAAACTTCGGTACCTTCCTATTTAAATAAGTTTAGAAAAAGATGTTTATTTATATTGCGCACAGCTGAGTATGATAAGTCCATTATATAAAAAAGAACCATCATAAATAGTAGATTACACACGAGGGTCTCAGATCTCATGTAATTGTTGACCGAGGCGAAGCCGAGGTCAACAAACATGTGATCTGAGGTTTTCTTATTTACTGCCCAAGGTTAGTAGGTATAGAAGTAGGTATACTATTTTTCTCCTCGACGGAGGCGGAAAGCGGCAAATTTGTTTAGCGCAGCGGGACGGAAGTTGACACTTTCCATCCGGAGGGGTGAAAAAAAACCTTACCTACTCTTTGTCGAATTATGGAGATCGATGTTTATACTTGAGTTATTGCAATAAAATTAGGTTGAGTAAGTTATACGATACTAAAAACAAATTAAGTAATCACGAGACTTCTTAAAAAGTCAAGTTAAATTGACATAATTAAATGAGAAAATTTATTATACTACGCACAGCTGAGAGCTAAATAAGTCCATTGTATAATAAAGAGCCATCATAAATAGTAGATTACACACCGAGGGCAGGAAAGTATAGAAAGGTCTCAGACCTCATGTAATTGTTGACCGAGGCGAAGCCGAGGTCAACAAACATGTGATCAAGTTAAGTTGCCATAATTAAATGGGAATATTTATGATTTGGTAAGTAGTAAAGCGAAATTTTATGGCTTATGTTATGTATGACATAAGTATTCAGTTGGCATGGAAAATGAAAGGAAAAAGTAGCGTGATTTACAGTTCACATCTGCGGCTGCGCTGTGATGGAGAATATACCTAGATATACGAGAAATTTTTGGCAGTTTTTTTTTTCATTTGGTATTACAAGATAATTTAGTGTAAAGAATATAAACTTGAATAGATCCTAAACATGGAGAAGAAATTACCTTCGAGTAAATGTATCTGCAATAAAAAAATTTTTAGCTAAATTTGACTGTAAATTATGTTATTTGTACAAATACAAGCCAAACTAATGTTAAAAGCAATGAAAGTGGCGTAAAGACCATTGTTTCTCTGTGAATAGATCAGGAAGCGGTAGAGACTCATATATTGCATGATAATTGTTAAGGTCCGAAAGGACAGAAGTCATAAATCAATAGTAAGTATGTTATTAAAGTAATTTAAGACCATGAAAAAGATGGGACTTTATTGTTCATAGGGTCGCTCACGAACAATATTACAAAAGAATGACTGTGAAAAGGGTGGTACAGAGTCTGTCGCACGTGTCACAGTAACAAAATAAGTTAAAAATCAATATTTGTTGCATCACGCAATCGACGATGAGTAAATTTTGTTTTGTTTAGGTAATTCATTCAATTCATTTTCAATGTCCAAGAAGGTCGTGATAGACACGAGATCTGTGAATTTTTTTTACCAGGAGTGACCTAGTTAAAGTATGTAGGTACTAAGTAGGTAGTATCGTAGTATTAAATCGTTTTATACGTATAGGTATCGATATAAACTGAAAACAGGAAATTTTTTATGTCTGTACAGTAAAGGTTTTTTTAAACCAGCAATGCAAGGGTGTAAAATTGAAATCACGAAAACAAAATCAGATGTTCCATTCATTTAGTTGACAGCTAATTTTCTTGTCGCTATTTCGATGTTGCCTCCATTCCATAGTGAAATTTCAACGTCAAAGTCAAGTCCAGTATAGAGTTTAGACATTTCTTTGTGTGATTTTATGTCGCTTAAGCATATGAAGATATTTTTTCATTAAAGCATTTCTGATTAAATGTAATAAATGGCTAGATAAAAATATAAAACATGCTGTTTCTACACGGTATTGTGAACCTTTATGAGTTCAAACAAAAGTTCAGAGGTTTTCTTCAATTCTTTGCGAGTCAGACTTAATAAAGTTATATCTTAAAAGGTAGGTACCTACTATTTCTAGGCACCCTACAATGACTAGATTTATTCCGTGCAGTGAACTCATAACGCCTTATAAACGTCACTTTGTATTCTTTAGTCGTCTGCAGCATTCCTTAAAGGAGATAGCACCATATTTCGCGTGAAACTTGACTTACTAAATCTCTACTAAAATAATAGAGTTGGGCGATAGAACGTCTTTGTTGACATTGTGTTACACACTGCCTGAATGTTTAGGTAGCATAAATAAGTATATCAACTTAGATAAAATCTTTAAAAACCAAAATCATTTGCATCACGATTCTTACGTCTCTCTCTATTTGAGTTGTGGTTATGATTATTGATGTATATTATAAACTGGATGATTCTAATCAAAAGGCTTGGATCTTGGTGTCACTAACTTATAGTTTACTGTATTAGTGATCATTACTTGTTTTACTGAATACATAAACATAGCATTGTAATAGGTAGGTACTTGTAGAGTTTCTGGCCGCAACTTCTCTACAGTCTTCAAAAAAGATTGGTTGATTGATAAGTGGGCTTCAAGCTCCTTTATTGAATAGGTACGAGTACATTATTTTGAGTTTGAGTTTGATGGATGGATTAATCTATTTCAACTATGACGACTGCTATAATCTTTATAGAAAAGCAGTTAGGTACGCAGGATATTTTGAAGTGCATATACGCGCTAACTAAACATTGATGCAGTCTCTCGTCCTTACCTTCCTGTGTCTGATGGAAATGGAGACCGATACGACCAGGGGTGGGGTCTGCAGTGGCTATAACTGGCTGCAACCAGACGGTTTTGCCTTCAACGATGTGTAAGACGCGGTAACCTATCTTACTTTCGAAATTTCACTGACCGAATTTCAGTTGTTCGAAAACGGTTTATAGAATTTTCTAGTGACAGATATTTTGTTACACATACATTTGTTACTCCTTATAAAGACTTGACAGAAGTATCATTTTCCAGAAAATTTAAAATCAGAATTTCATAATCATTTTTTTTCTTTTGACAACGGTCTTCTGGGTTCGAAGTTTTAAAATGTAGAAGCAACTTCTTCCATAGTATGACTAGGACACTGACACAACACAGTAAAGTTTTCTGTAATAATTACCTAGTAGATACAGTCATGATACCAGGATTATAGCACCAACATGCTTGCTAGCATGCTGCTTGCTTGCTTGCTTGTTGCTTGCTTGTATGCATGTTAGGGGGGCCGGTGCGGGGGGAAGCCCCCTGCCTAAGAAAAACAAACCGGTGGTTTTAAAAATGTAGGTTAGGTTAGGTTAGAACATGTAAAACACTTAGCGGAGTGAGCGAAGCGAGCAGAGCATCAAAATGCTTGCTGCATGCTTGCTTGCTTGCTGCATGCATGCTGCATGCTTGCTGCATGTTTGCTTGCATGTTGCTTGCTTGCTTGTATGCATGTTGGGGGGTGCAGGGGGGCTGCGCCCCCCGCTAGGGGGGTGCGGGGGGCGTAAGCCCCCTGCCTGAGAAAAACCTGGTGGTTTTAAAATTGTAGGTTAGGTTAGGTTAGAACATGTAAAACACAAAAACGCTTGCTGCATGCTTGCTTGCTTGCTGCATGTTTGCTTGCTTGCTGCATGCTTGCTTGCTTGCTGCATGCTAGCTTGCTTGCTGCATGCTTGCTTGTTTGCTTATAATGTATGTTGAAGGTGCGAGAGGTGGACGCCCCCTGCCTGAAAAAACCATCTGGTGTTTTTAAAATTCTAGGATAGGTTAGGTTAAATATTTCTGCGGAAATGTGACTGTACGGAAAAACAAATATTCGAAAAAGTAAATTATCTGACTTACATTACTTCGGAAAACTGTGTTACAGAATTTTGATCCATTGGTTAAAAGAAAAAAAGGACAATAAAAAATCTGGCTTTTTAAAATATGGCGAATAATATTTCGGGGAAACAAAAAAAAGGGAAACAATAAAAAGTATAACGATTTCGGAGAACTAAAATTCGGAAAACTATTTTTCGAAAGTACGATAGGTAACCGTAAGACGCCTCAAGGGATTAGTCACCTCTTTCGACACCCGCATCTGCATAATAGCAACAGATGTAAAAGCCTATTATGACGACACCCGACTGGGTTGGTTCTATTCAAAGCACGTCACACAGATCTAGTGAAACGACTAACTTCTAATACAATGTTTAAATACCTATACTGACTAACCTGGGCGTAAATTTATACAGAAAACCATAAAAACTTACTTAGTAGTGACTCTAAACTACACAGTTAACAACCTGCTAAATACGTTTTAATAATAAAACTTTTAACAGCTTTTATAAAATAGCACCTTGAATTAAGGAATAGCTGAACTTTTACGACTAACACTTAACTATTTAATCTAGTCAGCTATTTCAGTCATCATTCACATTCTCCAGGGAAATACGCTGCCCAAATTCAGTGAGTTATTTGCACAAATTCGCCAACTTTACCGACCATGAGTCCTTTGTATAAGTGAATTGGCCGCTGGCGCGTCTATCCGCCATATTGGAATATGAAATCCCTACGCGGGAACGCGTTGTGGTTTTATTGCCGGAGTTTTCGCTAGCGAAAAGAGTTGGTATCTTTACCCTCTTGATAAATTATGTTGTTTTCGCCAAGCAGGGTTGTTTGTTCGTTCTCTGGTCATAGCTGAGTCTATCGAACGTTGCGAGTACAGTCGCTCTAACATGTCTGTGCGTTTTTTGTGAGATTGAAGAATGAACTTGAATTTTGAATGAAAAAAAAGAGAGATTTATGAGATCGATATTTGTTTTTGCTCATAATAATTATGATGGACGTTCCGAAATTCTTCGCTAGTCTTACTAAATGACGTATCTGACATTTTTGGCGTAACTTACTTATTAATTGTGAGCGAATCCATTTTCCAAGACTGCTACCCTGATACGGTAAAAGGCGGTTAAATGATATGGAGTCTCATACAACTTAGCCGCCTTTTACCGTATCACGGCAGAAGACGAATCGATCGGTCCAATTGACGTATCTATATCTTTGAGTGTTACCGAGAAAATACATTTTAGCAGGTAGACATAACTAGCAATTTATACGTAGAGAAAAGCTTGTTCTGAAAAATCACCTCGATGTTAGTTGTACGTCATTGTGTTCTCTTATTAATATGACCAATACAAAAATCTGCCCAATTGTTTACCTCACTAGCATTGCAAAAAAGATGAAAGCCTTTCAATAAATGTCGCTCTCTCTATGCTTTAGTTCTTTCTTAGCCTACGAATAAGAATGTATAGAAGTGTAAATGAAGCTCAAAAAGTGGCACCAAAAAAGTGTACTGTGTTCTAAATTTGTTCTTTAAAAACTGTACCTAGCTAAGTACCTAGCCGCCAAAACTCATACAAAATGTCATTTTTCATTGGGTGCCAAAAATTATTTCGATTTTGTTTAGTTACTCTTCTATAGTTATCCTTATTCGTAGTTCTTAGCTCATGACCCTAGATCTAACGTTTCATTTGGGCAAAAAACAAAAACAAACCTTTTTTCCCCCATAGACTGTACCCTTCCAAACAGCGTGGTTAGCCTGTCATCGAAGGCGCCATCTCTATTGTTTATGTCTGTCTAACTTGTAACTTTAACAATCAATGTTTACAAACTTTTAAGAGGCTTTCGAGATTTTTTTCTTTATTTCCTTCGTCCCAAACGAGATAAGTATAGGTAAGTAGTTGAAGTTCTTTATAATTGTTCAATGATTTTTAGAAAGTTATTTCCTATTTAGGTATTTTTGAAAACAGAAATTGTTTTGTAAATATTTTCCAATCTGTTTCAGAGTTTTTCACTCAGCTTTATGAAATTCAGACAATACATTACCGTTAAATAAATGTAAACTGCCTCATATACTTAATAAGGGTTCAGACCATCAAACTGAACAACTATTGGACTAAAATTGAAATTGCGAAAAAGAAATCAGCTGTTTCATACATTTTGTTCGGTTGGTTTTGGTTGTTCAAAGCAGTTGGTTTTTTCCGCGATATCGATGTTGGTCCCATCGTAACAGTTGTTCAGTTTGATGGGCTAAACTATCCATTCAAGTATGAACCCTCTATCAAACTATTATGAAACTGTATCTGTAGATTGAAGATATATTTACAATAAAAAGATTACGATATTGTTTCAGGTGTCCCTGGCTCCAAATCAACCTTTTTGAGAATTTTGGCCGTCTGTTTGTTTGTTTGTTCGAGCATTACTCAAAAAATACTGAACCGACTTAGATGAAAGTTTTTTGTTTGATAGCTTATGATTTTACTTAAAATCTAGTAGGTACCTTATAGTTAGTGTGGACGAAGTCGCGGGTAAACTTTAGTACATTATAAATGTACCTATAACTATTACAGATAAAATCTATAAATTAACGACGTCAAGTTATCAATGTAGTCATACTTAGAGGCTGCGGAAATATGAATTAAATACACTGACTGAAGAATAGTTTCAAGTAATTTATTCTTTAAGTATAAAATGTTCCAGGTAGTTCCAAAGGCTACTTCTATACTTAGTATGAAAAATACTAAGTCGCTGCATTTCCATGGAACAACGGGTCCTTTTATAAACCATCACAATTAAAAGCATCTCTGAACATCGTAGCTAATAGCTAAGAGCAGAAAACTGAACAATAAAAGCAATAACCACGTGAAACTAATATACGAGGAACAACATAGTGCTTTTAATATTTATCATGAATAGAACAATAAGTAGCTCCTTACATAAACGTCATGTACAAGCCGACAGTTTCGGCGTAATGAGTTTCATAAATTACCTACACGCAACGAGGCGAACATTGTTTCAGTTACGTGGCAGATAGGTTAGGTACACTATAGTTTTGTGAAACTCTAGGAAAATAAAACGATACGAACATACATAATTATAATAAACTTGTGTTTTCTCGCGAATTCGTCCGCACAAATTATATAGGTGCCAGATTTTAAGTCGGATCATAAGAAATCAAACAAATTAAGTTTCATCAGAATCGATTCAGTAGTTTTTGCGTGATGCGCGAACAAACAAACAAACAGAAAAATAAGACAGACAAGCATAGCATAGCATATGCTCACGACTATATTCCCCGAGGACCCCCTCGGAGAGAGATATTTTGAAATCATAGAACATCCACTAAGACAGACAAAAACAGACAAATTTCAAAAAAAGGTTGATTTCGAGTCAAAAATTTATCGTAATCTTTTTTTTGTAAATATCTTCAAATTTTACAGACACACTTCAGTTACAGTTTTATAATAGTTTAGATGAAAATGTTGTCTTCTTCTTATCGTGTGGGCAAGCCTCTGACACCAGTGTCAGAGTTTATTCAAACCACGTTACGGCCTCTGACGTGGTTTTTTATGTAACGACTACTACCAGAGATAGTAGCCGGGACCAACGGCTTCGAGCGTTCACACACGATGACGCATTGACGCAGCGGCAGACGTCAGTCCGTCATTTGCGAAGCAAGGAGTTGTATGAAACCGCATGTAGAAGCACACACGGTGACGCATTGACGCACCGGGTGTGGTTCTATGGACTGACATCTGCCGCTCCGTCAGTGCGTCATCGTGTGTGAACGCTTTAACATGCCATCCGAAGCACGAAATCATCTTTCTTTTCAGACAATCAGGTGGATTCAGCCTGGAATGTCCTGAAAAGTTACACAAAAAAAAACAGCAGTTTCATACAAAACTGTAGTACCAACTCGACTCAAATGTATGGGACAGCAGATTTTTTTATCGCAATTTCAAAGTGGGCACCATACTACAATATAATCCTCTGTAACCATACTGAAAGTTGTTCAGTTTGATGGCCTGAAGCACCTCCCTAAGTGCAAGCCCTGGTGTCAGAGTTTATTCAAACCGCCCTACGGCGTGGTTTTTATGTAACGACTACTACTACCAGAGATAGGTAGCCGGGACCAACAGCTTAACGTGCCATCCGAAGCACGGAATCATCTTTATTATCAGACAATCTGGTGATTCAGCCTGCAAAGTCCTAACCAACTGGGGAAAAACGCATAAAGTGAAATATCACTAGGTGTCCCCCGTGTTCGATTAATCGAACCCACGACCTCCGTGTCAAGAGCCCAATGCTCTTAACCATTAGACCACGGAGGCAGTGGGTGTTTTGTTACAACCTGTATTATGATTTAAATTCCTAAGTATTTTGTGGTAAATTTTTTATGTTGATATACCTACAGGTTTTTTTCTCAATATGATTCCGGTTTTTTATAGGGATGATCAGACTATCAAACTGAACAACCTTCTCTATGGGACTGTTATCGAAATAGAGTAATAAAAAAACCGTTATTCCATACAAAACTGCGAACTATCTTGAAAGAAATGTATGGGACACAACATTTCTTTAGAGATTTTGACGTTAGTCCCATAGAGTTGTTGATTGGTTTGAAATGTATGACCGTCCTTTAAAAAACTGACAGAATTTATTAAGAAAGACACTACGTGTACTCGGTTTACCTTCTTAAAGCCCGACCAGAAATATAAAAAACCTCGCCATGTTGCGGAAAATCTGTGGAACTAATTTTTGTACTTGGAACACTGACATTAAAGGTTATAGTCGATTGCAGCGCCCCGGAACCAGGTTTTTTATATTTCTGGTCAGGCTTTACATCAACATTGATTTCAATCGTTTGTCATCATCTATCAGCCGATAAACGTCCACTGCTGGACATAGGCCTCCCCAAAAATGGGGGGATTTGCCATGATCGCCACGCTTGGCAGGCGGGTTGGCGATCGCAGTTGGATTGAATGTGTGTACTCAGAGGATGCTGCTGCCCATCCTCCGGTAGATCCCTTAGTCGCCTTTTACGACACCCACCCACGGGAGGAAATGGGAATGGGATGGGTGCTACTCTTAGCCGACACCACACGGACAATCCTTTGTGAAACTGTTCATTCTGAGCATTATGAGATAATTCGTTTTATTTATCAAAATAATAATAGCGCAATACGAAATAGGCTAATCAAAAAGTTATTTGTATATATCTCTTTAGTTGTGCCAAATTGGAATACTGATCGTTTGCTATACATCAATCTATTCGATACCATCTTATGTCGTGCCAATTCTAGTACCTACATTGTGTCAAATGTTATTTATCAACTGGCTTTTGTTTATCATGGAATCAATATAGGTACACTAACACAAATGAAATCGAAAACGACTTTATAACTTTCAACGACGGTTCAAAAGAGTTTGATGAATGTGGGCTGAAGAATAAAAGGTAAGTACTTATATAAAGTCTTACAAAATCAGCTGAAACTATTTTAAGGGGATGATTAGACCATCAAACTGAACAACT
The DNA here is from genome assembly GCA_963693445.1 of Agonopterix heracliana. Lineage (NCBI taxonomy): Eukaryota > Metazoa > Arthropoda > Insecta > Lepidoptera > Depressariidae > Agonopterix > Agonopterix heracliana. Next base: position 6,216,463 of record OY856326.1, read on the forward strand.
TTCTCTATGGGACCAACATCGAAATCGCGGACAAAAAATCTGCTGTCCCATACATAACTGCTCGACCCGAATGTATGCGACAGCAGAATTTTTTTTCGTGATTTCGATATTGGTCCCGTAGAGAAAGTTGTTCAGTTTGATGGTCTGATACTCTCCTTAAATAGTTTCAGCTAATTTTGTTAGACCTTATATATACGAAACAGGGCCACAACCACGCCACAACACACACCCACACACCCCAACACACCACACAATCGAATGCCTCTTCTGTCTACAGGGTGAAATTTATATCATTAGCATCCTTTTAAACTAAGAGTACCCATCAAACTGAACAACTCTTACTGCTGCTAACAGCTGTGGGACAGCAGATTTTTTTTGCCCCGATTGGTTTGCTCCCATAGTAAAAGTTGTTCAGTTTGATGGATAGACTCTTAGTTTAAATGGATGCTAATGATATCAATTTCACCCTGTATATTACGATAGATAGACGAAGAGCTGGAGACATTAAACTAAATTAAAGTTGGTAAATGAAAACCAAAAAATAAGTATATATTATATTTGTTGTTCAGCGCGAAAATAACATGGACTAAACGTTAATAAAATTTTGAGCATTAGCTTAATTTAGACAGAAAAAAAGTAGAAGAAATCTCAAGTGTTTTCATAACAAAAAAAAACAGAATTTCATTTTAATGGAATGAAATTTCACAAGTGACACGCTCTAATAGTCACTTTTTCAACCAATCAGAACTTTCCCTGAGGGGATCCCAAGGGTATATATCCACTGATCCCAGTCATGGTAAAACTGTCTCGTCCCAATTTAAAGTGGGACGAAAATGGTATTCTTTTATTTTACTAAAAAGTCGGTGTTTCGTACTATTGTCTCCCTAGCCTAGAAATAGTTTCAACAAATAGTTCTGCAGTAGATTGTGTTTGAAACAAACTTTAAATTATCCTCAGACTTCTGAACTAAAATTCTAGAACTCTAGACAAGAGACGCTAAAGAATTTAATATTCTTCTCTACAAATTGACAAACCGTCATAAACATCTCAAGTTCTCAATTTGTTACTCGAGTTTGAAGACAAAAAGGGACAGATCTATTATTAAGCGTCGGTCTTTAATTAAAGACAGCTTGACATTTCGAAGAAGGAGGACATGTTTAATTATAATCGAACACAAATATCATTGGGGCAGCAGTCGGGGAGTGATTACAGGTCGTGCGAGAGAGACAGGTAGGATTATTGGGTTGAGTGACAAGGAGGGGACTGCCCTCATTTAGGAGGTATCAAAGCATTGTTTTGTCGCGACGTCGGAGTAATGGGCACACACGTAACACAGTAGGCAGGTCGGTGTGTGGAGGGTTAAGATAGCGGCCTGTCAGACTGTCTGGAGACACCGGGTTAAATTACAGCTTGTCAGAAACCTTCACAAAGAAAATTCGAGTCGGATTAGACTGTGAATTAAACAGAGTTAACGAAACGATGCATGGTAAGATGGTTTCATTTGAATCGATTGGAGAAACGTTAAAGCTCTATAGGGTCCTTCTTAATATATGCTGACACTTTTTAAGGGGATGATCAGACCATCAAACTGAACAACTTTCTCTAAGGCACCAACCGAAATCGCAAAAAAAATATCTGCCGCACCATACAAAACGGCAAACCTACTCGAGCCAAATGTATGGGACAGCAGATTTTTTTTTCGCGATTTCAATGTTGGTCCCATAGAGAAAGTTGTTTAATTTGATGGTCTGATCATCCCCTTGAAAAAGTGTCAGCTTATTAAGTTGGACCCTGTATATCACTAATTTTTAATTAGTAACGGAACTTTAAAGGTGTATTCAGACCGTGAATCTGAACAACTTTCCCTGAGGAAGATGGGTCCAAAAACGAGAAAAATGTTTGGTCCTCCCATACAAAAGTGCGGATCGGCCGTTCGATTTTCTGTGGAAGGTCCAAAAATTCTCGTTTTTCAACCCATGTTCCTTATGGAAAGTTATTCATATTCACAGTCTGAATACACCCAACTTTCTTTACTAATAAAAAATTAGTGGTATATAGTGACAATCCTATAAATAATAATAAATAAATAAATAAATATCTTGGACAGTGTCACACAAATTATCTAGTCTCATTTAAAGTTCTAGAATCTAGCCTGGACTTGTATTATGATAACTAGACAACGATATTGAATACATAATATATAGATACAAACATCCATGACTCGGGTACAAATATTCATATTCGTCATACAAATATTTGTCCCTATCCTATCCTATTGAAAGGAGGTATATTCGACCAATGAATATTAACCATGTTTAAGATCTAGTTGAAAACTTGTTCTTGTAAAATCAAATTTGTCAACCTGCGTTGCTGGAATTCTAATTCAGTTCGAACGTCAATATAAAGGTGACGAAGGTATTGAAGGCTGACTATTATTTATAGTCAACCTTCAAACACTTACCAAAATCTTTATGATTCGTCCCATCTTATACTTACAACATTATTACACTTTGTAATTACCTGAAACATAAAGAAATTTTGATTAATAATGAGCAGCTGCTATAGGTTTTAACGCGATTTATGAGCATCGCATACTTACAACTTTAACTGAAAAATTAAATCCAACTATACAGGTTGAAATTGATATCATTAGCATCCTTTTAAACTAAGAGTCTACCCATTAAACTGAACAACTTTAACTATGGGAGCAACCCAATCGGAGCAAAAAAAAAATTTGCTGTCCCATACATTTGAGTCATAGGCAGCGGCGGCGGGTGCAGTTTAGTATGGGACAGCAGATTTTTTTGTTGCTCCGTTTCGTTTGCTCCCATAGTAAAAGTTGTTCAGTTTGATAGGTAGACTCTTAGTTTAAAAGGATGCTAATGATATCAATTTCACCCTGTATACCTATACATATGGAGGTACATAACAAAAACACACGGGTCAATTTCAACATTCGTGATTTTTTTCTCATTTCGGTGAGATTTTTTATTTTTAGGTTTTTTATTTACTTTTTAACTTTGACGTAAACTTTGTAATTTTTAATTGTATGTGTTTTAGCGGGGACAAAATATCATAATTAGTTACTGAGAAAAATGATTTTGTTTTTTTAAAAGCCACTGAAATGAAAAGCATCCACCGAAATGAAAAATATATGCACCGAAGTGATACAAGTAAACAAATAAAAGCCTTTATTTTTCTACATTTATGTGCTTTTTGTGATAAATACAGAAGAATAGTTAAACACGAACAGGTTAAAACCGATAGGAGCGTGCTCGATGCTTCCCAGCTTTGTAAATGGCAAAAATTGTAAATTGATGTGTAATACTGTTGAAAAATGTTGGAGCGAACGAAGAAAGCTTTAAATTTCTTAGCACAATGACTCTGTTTTTGAATTTTGTACTAAAAATGATGTTAGTCATGATTTCTGTGGTACTTTTCATTTCGGTGGGGATTCTAAGGGCATTTAAGTCCACCGAATCCACCGGAATGAGAACACCGTTATGATAAAAGAAAGATAATTCAAAATTATCTGAAAAAGTATAATTTTTATTATAATATCAACAATACTCAGGTGAGTGTATACTTAAAGCACATACAATATACAGATTTCAAACAAAATGAACAATCAATAGACGAAATATAACGGCAACCGAAATGAAATTTTTTTTGTCCCCATACCACCGAAATGACATTCTAACGTTTTTTATGAGAAGCTGCAGCACGATACGACTGGTGCGTCTGCGCCTAACCCTTGAGCATGACTAATCGAAGATGCAAGCGAGGAATGGAACGCATAAACGCATTCTGGACAGAGCTATTCCAGAAAAACTTGTTGTCCACCGAAATGATATTGTATCGCGGGACAGTTGTATTTATACTTGTCAGAACTTTTGCAGGATAATTAGCTAAGCAATGATATCTGCTTTTGATACTACAAATATATGCCAATTATGTTACGGTAGTAGTTCATCTAAATAATAAATAGTTTTCGAGTTACAATTAATAATCAAAAAAGTGTTGCGGACAAGCCACCGTGATAATAAAACGGGCCTTAAACATTTTTTTACGTTATAAATAAGATTCTTAGCTTAATTTTATATGTTGCCCGAGGTAGAGGACTACATTTTGTATCCAGAAAAAAATAACACAGCAACATATCAGCCTTCTGCACTACCGTTATCAGCAACGCCGTGAAAATTTTCTGTTTGGGATATTCACCCACATAACCTAATCTCCTTTGGGGTGGTCAGAAACCCTGCTACAACTACGAACAATCTTAAGCCTGCAGTTGTAGCAAGATGCACCTTTTTACATGAATTCCAAAAGAAGAAGAAGTATTATACCAAGTACCAAGGCTGGCTGCCCATACGATAAGAAGAAGATTAACTATCTTGATAACAAAAACAATTGCTATTAATAAGACTTGAATTCAAACAGAGAATTCTGTATTCAGGAAACCATTCGGAAGACAACGCCACAGTTTAGTACCTACTTGATTTTTTTTCAGAACCTAAGCACTTTCTCCAAGAAATATAAAATGTTCGAATCTGTATAAACTGTCACAATCAGGGAGTCTATTGTTGAATTTGTTAGCAAGTTATCCTCGGCCCGTTTCCAATTAACTACTTTCAAATGTTTCTTTGAAATTGAAGTTTTTTTCCCTGGTTTTTCATTCAATGTCTATTTTCAATTTAAACCTTCGAAACAATTTTGTTAAAAACAACTTTTTAAAAAGTAGGTATGATGTGAAAAGTAAATTATATTACCTACTTGTGCAGAGTAAAAGTAGATAGGTACATAATTAAACTACTAGCAGTATTTTTAATTTTACATTGATCGAAGGTTCAGTTCTTTTCTTCTTCGTATATATTTTTTTATTTCTTGAATATAATACCTACAGGGTGTCAGGGACAGCCCTCCGCAAACTGAAACGGTGAACTCAGACCATCAAACTGAACAACTTTCACTATGGAGCCTACCTCAGGAAACGTGAAAAAAAATCAGCTGTCCCATACATTTGAGTCGGGTGGGTACAGCAGTTTTGTATGGGACAGCAGTTTTTTTCGCGTTTCCTGAGGTAGGCTCCATAGTGAAAGTTATTCAGTTTGATGGACTGATTTCACCGTTTCAGTTTGCGGAGGGCGGTCCCTTACACCCTGTATACGAACTGGCCGTTAACTCTTACTCTTTTTCGTGAGCCTTCAATGTATGAGACATGATATTAATTACACAGAGTGTAAACTTCTTAAATGCCTTACTGACATGCATAAGGAGATGCTTGAGACTATCAAACTGAACAACTTTTACTATGGGACTAAAATAGAAAAAAAAATGTTTCATACATTTTAGTCGTATAGCTATTAATATTTTCTATGAAACATTCTACTTTGTTCGCGATTTAAATATTGGTTCCATAGTAACAGTTGTTCAGCTTGATAGTCTGAACGTATGTATATAACGCATTTAAGTTTCCACCATGTACTTTATCGATTCCTAAACTGAAACAAAAGTCAAAACAATCTTTTCAATTTGTTTACAAATTAATTAGAAAATATAAAATCGCTTTCAATTACTGAGTAGCTTGTCCTACCAAATAAGATAATTGACGAAATCGCAGAAGAAAATAGTACTAACACAAATTGATTATTTTCGAAAGTATATTTATTCTGAAGTTAGTTTCAAGAAATTCTTATCGGATTCTTAAGGCTAATGAAACAGTTCAAGTAAAAGAAACTGGCACACATACATATCACTCATAACCTGAGCTCGCCCCGAGACAACTTGGAAACTTGCCGAAGAATATATTAAAACTTTATCAAAGCCTGAACTTCCATTTCCTTTCCGAGTGTCGCGGGTACCGGGTTACCACCCCCGGGAGGGTACAAGGGTAGGTACCCACTTCTTTGGAATTGACAAACGGGATCTAAGCACACGGTTGTGGAAATCTATTAATCAAAAGCAGTGAAATGGTTTAAGAGCGGTTCCCGTTATTTTATGATGTTTTTATGTTTTAGGTAGGTACTTCATTATGTATTAAGACAAAGGCATGATGGTTTGGGTTTAAAAAAAACTAAATTAGATTTCGAATCAAATTATCCTATCATCGTCCACTGCTGAACATAGCTGTCCCACAAAATTCCATTCACGGCCTTCCTCATTCGGTCGCTCCCAGCTACCTTTTTTAGGTCGTAAGTCCAGCGGGCCGCATGGCGTCCTACACTTAAATTCGTCTGCCAGTTCGTGATCTCCACTCTAAAGCTCTGACTTTCCATCGGTTCTCAGTTCTTCGGCAGATATAACCAGCCCATGGCCCCACGTACATGTATACGTCAGGTACCCCATACGTCAACCCCTTTAGTTCTCTGACGTATCATCTCATTTATGAGGTGATCTCTCAAAAAAACGCAGAGTGTAATTCTCTTAGCCTAGCTCGTAGCTCCAAGTAGATTTATTTATTTGATACATGATAATACAATGCTTAGTAAATTGACAAATAACGACGCACCATAAATTTCCGTGAACAAGCCAATATGCTACTCTTCGGCCGTTATTCGAAAAACGTGATAATCACGATAGATAGCTACCCTACTAATCGATTCTAATTTAACGTAAACTCCAAACGAGCTTTAAACCAAAGGTAATAAAGTTTAAAACAGTAGGTATATCGGTAGAAGCTGCTTGAGATTAATTGATGTTCACTCCGTGTATTATGTTATGACTCCATAACTTTGTTATTACGATTTTATGACTATATCGCTGACCGTCGTGAAAATATTGCTCGATGTTTCCGCTTGGATATCGAAAAGTGAACTGACGTAAATGGCTTATAAAATTTAGCACCTTTTCATTGCTCTGTGCTCTATGGAAAATTAATATGACGTAGTTTTCAATAAAGTTTGCTTCCTGGTGCGACTGGATGAGGAAGGCTGAGGACAGAGTTTTGTGGCGCGCCTTGGGAGAGGCCTATGTTCAGCAGTTGACGATGATAGGATGATATGATGATGATAGGATGATGATGATGATTTGCAGCCTTGTTGGGGAAAAGAGTGATAATAGTCTTCTTAACGTGTGGGCAAGCCCTGGTGTCAGAGTTTTTTCAGACTGCCTTACGGCCTCTGACGTGGTTTATGTAACGACTACTACCACCAGAGATAGTAGCCGGGACCATCCGAAGCACGGAATCATCCTTCCTCTCAGACAATCAGGTGATTCAGCATGCAACGTCCTAACCAACTGGGGGAAAACGCACAAATTGACATGTGAATTGAACCTACGACCTCCGTGTCAAGAGTCTAATTCTCTTAACCATTAGACCACGGAGGCAGGTAGTGATAATAGTATGTAGTAGAGTATATTCATCATCATCATCATCTCAGCCGATGGAAGTCCACTGCTGGATGTAGGCCTCCCCCAAGGATCGCCATAACGACCGGTCCTGCGCAGGTCCTGGGTAGGCCCCCACACGGTGGACCGACGACCTGGTGAAGGCGGCGGGAAACCGTTGGATGAGGGCAGCGCAAAAGTATATTAGTTCTCATTATATTCAATTTAATGTTTTGCATTTTTTTCTTATTCATACAGATCTCCTTTACAAATGGTGGATCGTTTGCAAGTTGTCACAATCAATGCATTCATGCAATCAAATGCATTACTGCAAATAGTTCGCTGAGACTTAGTTCTACTGTGGCCTACACTTTAAATTGGCTGACTTGTACATATCTACAAAAACAAGAATAACAGTTTTCTTTTGGTCACTTTAAATTAGTTGGTTATACAAGGTGTTTCATTAGTAAAAATAAATATTTAAAACTCTTAAGGAGGTTGTTTAGACCGTCAAACTGAACAACTTTCTCTATGCGACCAAAATCGAAACGGCGAAAAAAAAAATCTGATATCCCATACATATTTTAGCTCTAGTCGATTTGTAGAGTATGGAACATAATATTTTTTTTCGCAATTTTTATATTGGTCCCATAGTGAAAGTTGTTCAGTTTGATGGTCTAAACCACCCCCTTAAATGTTTATTTGTATTTGGTAACACCTTGTATAAATAACACAGTAGGTAGTTTGAATTTCTGTTTTCTATTTTCTAGCGAAAAATCAACGTTTGGAATGCATCGACACAATGGACTGTTTTTATGAACACTTTTTTTTCAAATAGCAGACAAAGGAATCATTGTTCAATTTTTCAAAAAATATTTAGCATTCAATATGTCGACGTAGAGTTAAAACTTCTATTGGGTCCAGAGGGAGCAAGATACAGGACACAAGCTACACAGCAATAAATGTCGAGGTTTGCACATGACCACAACCACACTCCGCAGTCGCATCAGAAGAAGTAGAAGAATAGGAGAAATGCTATTCACTTTATCCCCGATAGAGTATCCGACCTACGAATAAGAATAACTATAGAAGAGTAACTCTAAACAAAATCGAAATAATTTTTGACACCCAATGAAAAATGACATGTTTTGGCGGCTAGGTACAGTTTTTAAAGAACAAATTTAGAACGCGGTACACTTTTTTTGGTGCCACTTTTTGAGCTTCATTTACACTTCTATACATTCTTATTCGTAGGTATCCGATATAATACTAAATGTTGAGAATATCCACACATTTCACAAAATCTATCCAGTGAGACATGTAGTGAGCCCCTCGTAACGTTGATCATTGCAATTCATTCAATACCGCTAAAACACAATATTGACAACATAAACCTATTATTCATCACACAGGCTATCACCAATATCCAACTAAATTGTCCAAAAGCATCTACAAATCGCAACTAAACCGATTTAGTTTAAACAGTATGTAATTAAGCGGGCGTTCCGGCCAACAAGCAAACAGCATTAGTAGGAATTGTTGTTGCTAATTACCTACTCCTCCTAAATTATTCGAGACAACCGGCAAACTGGCAAACAAGCGAATGTTGCCTCAAATTACTTCCTGATGCTACAATGTGACAACTTGAGTAAGTCTGCTAAAAGATTTTACTTAGAACCATATCGACCCTTGTGATATGAGATATTGACCAATTCATTGATATTTCTATGATGCTACAATGTGACAACTTGAGTTAGTCTGCTAAAAGATTTTACTTAGAACCATATCGACCCTTGTGATATGAGATATTGACCAATTCATTGATATTTCTAGCTCTTGCCTGTAGCTTTACTGGCGTAGAAATAATTTTGGTTTTCGGGATAACAAGAAATCTACGTCCATATGCAGACGGTTTTGTAAGAGGATCATCAGACCATCAAATTGAACAACTTTCACTATGGGACCAATATCGAAATCGCGAAAAAAAAAAATTGATGTTCCATACTCTACAAATCGACTAGAGCTAAAATATGTATGGGATATCAAATTATTTTTTTCGCGATTTCGATGTCGGTCCCATAGAGAAAGTTGTTCAGTTTGACGGTCTAAACAACCCCCTTAAGAGTTTTAAATATTTATTGTTACTTATGAAACACCCTGTATAAATGTACTAGCGACCCGCCCCGGCTTCGCCCAGGTGCAATACTGATAAATATAAACCTTCCTCTTGAATCACTCTATCTATAAAAAAGCCGCATCAAAATCCGTTGCGTAGTTTTAAAGATCTAAGCATACACAGGGACAGACAGACAACGGGAAGCGACTTTGTTTTATACTATGTAGTGAAGTCGCATGATTTGCACAGAAAAGAAACTATGAGGAGAAGGTATCTCTTTTTTCATGAGATTCTTCAAAAGTTGTGATGTGACAAGAGATACGAACTTTGACTAAAAGCTATGCGAGAGGCAAAGCAGCAGAAAAAATAGTTATTTGTTATGCTAGGCTGCAAAGTTGCTTTTTGGTGCGAGTACCTACTTGTATTGAAACCTGAGCTTAGCGAAGGTTTCAAAGGTACGAGACGCAGAATAACTTTCCAGCCGAGCGAATAACACAACTTTTCACCTCACAACAGCATGGAAAAAAAGTGAATTGCTAAAAAGAACATTTTAAAAAGTTTTTTTTTTCAGTGGATTCGCGGTATAGAAAAATATTGAATAGACAGATTCGAATTTCAAAAACTCTTTCCACGCTAGCGGATAAAATTCACTTTTGCACTCAGATTTCGAATGATAAACAGAATCTTTCCGAGTTTGTGAGGTGAAAAAGAAGTTACAGCTTTTCAGCGCTTTACACAGCAGAATAGCGGACAAACCTTCGTCACCCCTCCCACCAATCACACACTCGGTTGACTTCCAAAAGAGGCAGAAGAAAACTCGATTGCTGCCTTCTGGCGAACGTTTAATTAGTGTAAATAATTATTCGCCACAAAATCTTGCATTAATTCAGAAAACTCCTCCATTAATTCGCACCGCTTGTTCCCAATATCGGCTGTTATTGCTTTTCTCCGCCCCTTTTTAGATTGCGGATCAAAATTAGTCGGAAATTCTGATTCAAACTTGAAATAAAAATACTTGTTTGCACTTCAAAGGATACCCAATTTCGATATTAAGGGACAAAATAAGCTATAATAATATGCGTCAGTGCTCGCTAGACGGCTATGGAAATTGATTTTCCATATGATTTCCTGTTTACTGCCTGTGTGATTTCCATATACATGTACGGTACAGATACGGGAAATGATACGGAAATACTTTTTATCCATAAAAGAAGGTCGGTAATCCCTTAAAGACTCGCAGTAGATGTAATCCCGGTAATATGAACGGAATCATCAAAGATTTCGCCTAAGTATATTTTTGGAAACCTGTTCACATCAAACTAATCTCTTCTCTCTACGTCGACCATGTCATCCAACTATAACCCTTCACGAAGCAATAGGTTCAGAGTAACTATCAACAAATGGATAACAAAACCCTCATCAACCCTAGAGAGCTCTTCGCGTTGATTATAACAAAATAAACAGTGACGTCGAGATCAAAGTGACGTCGTTTGTTTTATCCTGCTCATTTATTCCACAGTACTTCTCAGGCTGGGGAAATAAAAAATACATCGAATGAAAAACAAAACATCGCCTATCATATCGTAATGGTGGGACACATTACAGATTCTGCTCAACGACAACGCCAATCGAATAAACCTGACTGATAGAGATGAAAGCTCCTATGCGCTTCCAAACGTGAGACAATAGCACAAAAAGAAAACGAACGAGCCTGTTAAAACCCCCGTGACGTCACCTGAACGAATTAAATCTCCCGTCCCTGTCGCACGCCTCTCCCTTTCACCACAGGGAGGCAATTGACCTATTTTCGGGGGACGTGCAATAATTTCAGGAAGGGCGCACCGCCTAGCTTTAGCTATATCCATGCAATTCTTAGGTTTACAATCCGAGTTGTATTGTACTCGTACTTCCAATTTGAACGTTTTGTAATCGTTATTGGGCAATAACAACTCGGAAAGCGCAGTTTACGAAGATTGGATACAAACGCCACATAGGTACCGCTTTTTGTTCCAAACGCTCCGCCTGAGTTTGTGTAGATATGTGCAAACAAACATTATGTTTTGCTACCACTACATATCGTACGGTAATCACTGTTGTTTGTCTAATCTGAAATTAGTTACTGCTTATGTTTCGGAATGAGAAAACTTGGCATGGCACTCATATCGAGAGTAGAGTACAATAGCTGAGATGTTATTTAATTATAATTAGGTACGCTTCTATATTAATAGGTTTTATTATACAATCAATAGACCTGTGGTAGCCGACATAGTGTATCTAATCTATTCTAAACTATTATATAAAACTGTAACTGAAGTGTGTCTGTACATTGGAGATATTTACAAAAAAAGATTACGCTATGGTTTTTAGGTATCCCTGACTCGAAATCAACCTTTTTTAGAAATGTTGTCTGTCTGTTTGTTTGTTTGTTCGCGCGTCACGCAAAAACTACTGAACCGATTTTGATGAAACGTTTTTTGTTTGATAGCTTATGATCTGACTACATAATTTGTGCGGACGAAGTCGCGGGTAAACACTAGTACATTATACAACCCAATATCTTCGCATGGGACATCACTCATCAGACAAAAGAGGTACCGTCGGTCGATTAAACCAATTTCGAAATCATTCTACCGGCCCTGTCTTTCACAATATGAGAAGTCATTATAAAGATTACAAGAAAGATAAGATAGGTACCTACAGGGTCCAACTTAATATGCTGACACTTTTTTAAGGGGATGATCAGACCATCAATCTGAACAACTTTCTCTATGGGACCAATATCGAAATCGGGAAAAAAAATTAGGCATCGAATAAGTTTGCAGTTTTGTATGAAACAAATGATTTTTATTCGCTATTTCGATGTTGGTCCCATAGAAAAAGTTGTTCAGTTTGACGATCTGATCATCCCCTTAAAAAAGTGTCAGCATATTAAGAAGGACCCTGTATATAATTTTTTTGTAAAATCTCTATTTTAATATTTTTGAAAGTAAACCAACCCCATGCACGAGGCGAGGGTAACTTTTAATATAAATAATTTTCTGACTTTCTTTTTTAAATTTCAAACGGCATTCATCATTCTGTTTATTAAATTTTCTCATCATTAAGAAACATTTGTTCCGTAAAATTCAGTAGCAAAGGTCTCATTGCAATCTAAAAGGGACTTTTTGTTTAGAATTTCTTAACAACGCTGCTTTGAATGAAATTTGAATATTGTCTCGTCGTCCAATTTCAAAGAATTTCGTTTCTGTTTCTTCTTTGTTCATTAAAGTTAGACTGTATTACACCAACTTACCAACTACAATAAGAAAAGCACAAGTTTGTAGTCAGATTCAAAACGAGAAAAAATCACTATCGTGTATCACTCAGGCATACACATTTTCGTATGCTTTTTCTCTTTCGTAATCACCTCGAGAGTTTTTCACACGTTATTGAAACGAAATTATAGTATAGTTGCTTTATTTTCTTATCTCTGCCAAATTAAGGGTTAAATAGTAGCTATATTTAACTGATTATGAGCCATATCGTTACATAGAAAAGTTCGTATTAGGCCCGATTCGACCAAACGCGAGTAAATTTTATTCTTAGATTAATTCGCCGGTTACTATAGAGTAAACTGATTTTGCGTTTTACCAACCCTAATCTAAATGAAATGTCATGTAAAAAAATTTCAATAAAAAGAAACCTACCAAATTATAACTGTATAACCTCACATTGCAATAAGTACGGATACAACGACCTCTTTCTTTATAGGTGAATTAAACATTCGTTTTTTTAGTACGGGGTGTGTAAACACCAAAAGTAAAATTGTTCCTTGTATTAGTTACTCTTCTATAAATCTAAGTTTGGTCGAATTCGGCCTTAGATAGATATTCGTTTACAATAAATGCCGCAGATTTATTTACCCAAAATGTTTACTTTTTTTTTTAAAAGCAACAAAATCGTTTTCGAAGCTTGAACTGCAATGAACGTAGGTACTACCTAAAAAACCTTATCTAACTAATGTAGAACTTGCTACGAAAAATAAACTGTTCCCGGAAACCCAACACACTGCTCCTATACTAGACCCAGCACGTGACCGGAAGTAAAATCAGTTGCAATGGCGCTGGAACCACATCCGGTGCTTTATTGACAGCCACGCAAAAAATGGCGGAATATAAACGCGCCAGCTGCCCTGTAAATAGGGTTGCTACATCGCAGGTTTTGGCCCGAATTTAGTGTTAAATAATAAAAATTCCCATAGAGAAATTACACGCTCCCCTTGGAATTCCTGTCAAAAGCTAAGTATAAGACAACCTGGTTGGTGTAATGGTTGTTAAACTGGACTGCCGAACCAAAGTCCTGGGTTTGAATTTCGGTTCGGCCATGGATTCGGTTTATAATGCTTGTGCCATTGTTGTATGATTGCCACAATCATTATTGTGCTTATTATGAGCGTTTAGTTATTTATTTATTTATTTGCAGCATCGGGTAGAGGAAAAACGAGATTTAATATCTTTTAGGGTGTAATTTTGGTAGTACTGGTTGTGTTTCTCATTTTTTGTACTATGTTGTCACTGGATTCCTTTACATTTATGTAGAGCCCATTCATAGCGGTTATCGGCCTCGCAAAACAAAGTCCAATACAGAAATGTTTCTAGCTCTACCAGACACAAATTTACCAAAGTTTTAAATTTCTACACAATAAGGGATTTTTCAAAAAAAAAAATGTTCAAAATGGCTCGATAGACGGTGAATGTGAGATGAATGTGCAACCTTCCTATTAATACAATACAAATAAAATAATGAGAGAATGAGGCTAAAGAGGTGTCAGGCTCGTAGCGTAGGCGGTCCGTGGTCTCTGCTGTCCCCACGGGACACAGGTATAATGTAAATAAAATAATGTAAATGTTTGTGTGTCTGTGTGTGAATGGTTTTTTAACTAAGCAGCAAAACATGAAAAGACACTCCTTCAACGGATGCGTCTGAACTAGTGATGTGCATTATTTTTTGTTTTGTAGCCCAAATTACCATTTTCGGACCGAGGTCACGTCAACGCCATCTATCGAGGTATGTTGAACTACGGCTACGTTTAAAAGCTGTGTGAAAACTACCCATTACCAATATGATATAGCTAAACTGTACCTTCTTTTATTATACCTACTCTAAATCTGAGTGAAATTAAGTTACATATTTTTCTTTTCTTCAGTCCCTTTTTTCATAATTTCAGTTAAATCATTTGGGCAGCCACTTGCAACACTGTAGCAACTGGCAACATAACTAATAAATCTCCCGCGCAATAATGGTAGTGGATATCTTTTTACTAAATCCACAGTGCGTACTGCGAACGTGCTGTGGTTCCACTAATGTACTGTATTATTCGCTTGTAAATCATACACGTCGATGCCACCAGTTTAACGGTTATTTTTACGGTTTTTACTGTAATGGGTGCCGCTAACAATCTTAATTTTAGCTGAATAGGTGTAAGCGTCATAAATATTTGTTTTATGTGTTATTTTTATGGTGGAATTTGTGTGCTCCATTATAATGTACTTAAAATTGGTGTTACTTAATTTTATAGCTTTTTTTTACTGGACGTAAAAAAACAGACCACCAATCCGTGGTGGTCTGGCGGCTAAAAGTCTCGCCATCCACACAGAGGACAGAATAATACATGGTGTAAGGAAAAGTATCATTAACCTTTAAACCACATACGAGTATACTACCAAACTGAACAACTTTTACTATAGGAGCAAAACTATCGGAACAAAAAGAAATCTGTTGTTCCATACAAATTGCAATGCCTACTTGACTTAAACGTATGGCGTAAACGTAACAGCTGATTACTTTTTGTTCTTACAGGTTTGCTCCCATAGTAAACGTTGTTCAGTTTGATGGGTAGAGTAAGTTGTTTAAAGGTTAATGATACGTTTCCTTACACCATGTATAAGAGTACGGATGTTTTGTAACATCTTAGCAGTGTACGTACCCAAGTGTGGCCGTTTTAAAGGTAATAACTATATACAAACATACGTAAAACATATCAGACCGTAATGTTTCGGTAAATGCGAAATCAACAATCGACAATGTGTGTGACATTCTTTTTTTTTATTTTGTATAATTGTATAAGAAAGTTACTTTAAAGTAGGTACTTTGGGCATATCTGGATTTAGAAGCGTTGTACGAATAAAAAAAAACTGTCTTGACACAATAAGTGATTTTTTAATTTAATTTAATTTAATAGATACATACATGCTAAATGGTATGCAACAGAGTGAACTCATGGTAGGCCTACTTAATGTACGATTTGTATGTCAAATAATGATGGAAAACATAAAATCGTAGCTACGCGTTGCACGACGGGAATTTTTATAAAAGTTTCGTAATTCATCACGAAACTTATAATTAAACAGGAAGAAAGAATATAATAGCGAACTTATGCACGTTCATTAAACTTTCCCTTCGGCTTGTAGGATGTTAGAGTAGTCCTTGGGGACCTCTGCTCTCCTTACATCTTACCTTAGACTAATTATTTCTCTATGATCATATAAAACCTAAAATCAGTTTAGGTAAGTATACAGTAAAATATACATACCTATATACGCGTTGACTTGAGAACCTCCTCCGTTTTTTGTTTTTCGTCGGTTAAAAACGTGAGTGCTATTTTTGAATCACACACATTTTAATTCATAATCGTTTACGAATTTGTTCATACGAACATAAACTTACGACCATAATCCCTTTCGGGGTGGACAGAAGCTCTGCTACAAGTACAAACAAAATTTTTGAGTTGTAGCAAGGCTTATTATTAGCTAATTACAGGTTTCAGAATGGAATGAAGAGTCAGGTGATGACAGGGGGCTAGCCTTTTGCTCACAGAAACGCTGCACATGCACAAGATACCTAGTACAACACCCACGGAATGAAATGTGGTGGTCCTTTCTAAGCCACACGGCGAAATAAGCATAAAGTTTATATGCATTATTAGTCACGGACTTAAAAATAAGGCGGACGTAATGTGACAATAAAAAGATGTGAAGCATGCAAGGTCCTACATATTCGTTTGTTCTATAAGGGACCTTCAATCACACAGATGCACTAGTTCTAGCCTAGGCTCAGGTCCTACAACCTGCCATCATTTTGTACCGCGCGACAGTGCGTCAGCACGCACACTGCCGCACACAAAAATAAATGGATGATTCACTCGTGATTAGACGAGTTTAATTCCGAATTTTTTTTTGGTCTGTGTATTAGTACACTATACTTAATTAGAATGTTTAAAATTTAGAAACAGCTTTTATCTCCTGGTCAACTCCAGATCATCATTTCACTACACTCTCTTCAACATTTATTTGTGTGAAATAACAGGAAACTAAATTAAATGTTGATGTTATCCACTCATGAGAAAAGGTTATTAGGTTAAATACAAAGTTCATGAGTTAGTACAGTTTTATAACAATCTATCGCACAGTGTGCAGTCCAGACTTGCGTAACAGACATTTATCATGGACGTTGGATGAAACGAACGTCTCTCGGAGAAACAACATAAATCATTAGCATTCGTCCGACCCCCTTCCCCCCTCCTCCTCTCCCCCTCACCCCCACTCTGATTCATCGGTCCGTCACTAGAGCAAACGACGTTTTAGAATCGAAATACGAATTAATGAAAACAATCAGGTTTCAGGAAATTGCTGAAGCGGCTTGTCCTTTATTTTTCATTGACGTTTCGTGACGTTTGTATTGAGGTGGAAGAATTATTACTTGTCACACATAGACATCTTATATACAAACAAGACTCACAATCAACGTTCGAAAAATGGCACAACCAAAAGAGCTCGGATGAGCTCTTTTTTGTACTAGCTGACAGTTAACAAGCGAAATACGACTATGTTTATGAATCAAATACAACGTATTAGTGACAACAAGCAGCATGCATACTTAATTTGTGTGGTTTTTTGCGTCAATGTGCACAAACATTTCCTAAGATTTTATATGACACTGTGGGTCTAGTATAGGAGGTTGTTGTCACACTATGAAAATATTATTTTGATCTGAACTTGACTTGAAATACTTTGCAAGACTCAGCCTAATCTCTGACATCTTCCCGCTACAAATATTTGCAATAAGTATCTTATTACAGTCGTGAACATAATGTTGTGTTGTATAAAGATATTCTGAAAACTCGGAACATCCACTTTTCACTAGTGGTAACGAAACTCATTGAGTGAGCCCTTCGTCACCACTTATAACAGTGGGTACATAAATTCTGAAAAACCTATTTGTATGAGTCTGCCTGGCCGGGGATTGAATCACCGCCTCCTGCACAGCATGCATGGTTACTCGCCACTAGACGACCACTGCTTCATAATTATTCAAAAAATATTTCCTCTATAAAAAAACGAACAAAACGATCTAGAAACTAATTTCTGTGCAGTTTGTCAGATTTTCGTTTAATGTATGGTTCCAAAGTTACAGTGGCTCAAAGATTTCCAAACAAATATAAAATTAAACCTAGCATTGAAACTGTATATTTTAACGGAAATCTGACAGTCACGGGCACCGTCTATCGTGTATCATCATCATCATCATCTCAGCTGATGGACATAGGCCTCCCCCAAGGATTGCCACAACGACCGGTCCTGCGCTGCCCTCATCCAACGGGTTTCCGCCGCCTTCACCAGATCGTGTATAAAAATGTAATTGGCTTTAATTGGTTAGTATTAAAAATATGATCTCACTTCGTTTCTATGCTACAAGGACGCTACGCAACAAATAACCGAAAAACATTTATAAATGCCCGGCCCCCCCAATCCAAGCAGGAAGACAAAAATGCCATACGAAATGATGATTTATGAATGACTTCCGTGAACAATAAATACCATTTCGTAAAATCTAGTGCATTCATTCATTTCATTTGCTGTGCCCTTGTCACAGCTCATTGCAAATATTTTGTTTATTTTACAAAATGGCTAAATAAGAAGTCTATTAGGGCGATAGGAAGCTAAATGTATAAATCTTTGATGTCGAATGCCTTCTATCGCAGCTGACAACTAAATCGCAGGAGGCATTACTCATTGGGGACACTGCATCCTTTCTTATTCCTCCCGTATTCCGCTATGTTCTTTACAATCGATTTTGCGCAGCTGCTGAATTTCCTTTCGGTAACATTTTGAGAATATTCTCATAGATTTTTCAAGTTTTATGATTCCTACCTGAGAAAGTACATTCGGTCTGCTGAAATAAAGTAGTAGTAAACTTTCAATAACTAATACAAAATTTTAGTTTTAATCGATGTGGTAAACATATAAAGTTTTATATACCTTACAGGGGTAGATGAACTGACATGAGATGTCAAATGAAACTGTTTTTGTAAGTTTTCAGGAGACTATCGGCAGGCAAAAATTTGAGCACTGTCTATAATTCTGAGTCTAACGTGAAATCGTGGATACATTAATGAAATAGTGTCAGTATGTTTCACAAAATTATCTACGATTTCACTTTCGGTTCGCAATTATTCACGGAAACTGAATTTTTACCCTGCGATAAGATCCCCGAAAACGGTTCTATTGCCTCGCGTCACGTATCTCTTTCTATTATATAGTGGTGCCGGTAGGTAGGTAAATCTCGTTCTTTCAGCTATAAGTCACTCTATTAGTAACTTTATGGGTAAACCCGAGTGTAGGTATCGTAATGACAAAGTATGGAACACGACACTTTGTTAATAAATGACAAGTGACTAATTAACGACATTAATAATTTATGTACAGTCGCTATCAGAAATATCGTTTCAAATATTTCTGAAGTATAGTAAATTTTCTGTTAGTTCTTTACAGGAAATGTTACCAATAATACCTATTGAATAAGAAGAAATACATAAGTTGAGATATAAATGGTAACTTTAAATGTAAAGAATAATAATTTATTGAAAATAAACACTGCTCAGAAAAAAATCAGTAGGGCTACGCACTATGCACATTGACCTCTTATACTACGCACGACAAAACCGTTATGCGCGCTCTCTTTCGCGTACCTACGCATAGACAGAGAGAGGAACCTAATTTTAATCGTTTTCTCGGGGGTGACCTGCTAGGCCCCCTTGTCTGCTATGATCTATGATGACGACTGTACAGCCAATTGCTTTGAAGCCGTGAATACATTAGCGATCTCTGCAATTTATACATATACACACATACAATAACTCACGACTGGGATCCCTTTGGGGGTGACCACCCCCAGTTGTATGTTTTTTTTAAAACAACTAAATTAGTTAAAATTCAATATGGATAGGTACGTATCAGTATCTCGAATGTCTAAAATCAATAGGCTATTAGAACGATAGCTTTTAGTCATTATTTTGTACAACAAAAAGTACTCCTCAAATTACAATACTTATTAGAGATTATGTACCTCCAAAAGATTGTTTTTATACGTTAAAGTTACTTTGATAACATCTTTGTTCTACATACTAACAGAGTACGGAACTTTAAACTTATTAAGTACAAAGTTAATTATTTCAATGTAACATTTTACTTATCATAACCAACAATGGAGACGTGACCAACGACATCTAATTTGCAAGTAAAATAAAGACGCTAAGTGCTTGTTCATCTCTCTTTTTCATAAGGGTTCTTTAAGAACCTGGGCAACTAAGAACTGAGCTTCAAACAACGCGAGGAAACCAGACATTTCTCGAAATAGACAATCCTTTGGAAGACAAATGGTAAAACCTTTTCTCTTGGTCATAAATTTGAATACTATGCATGCTGGACATTTCATTTTTTTAACCACCAATTTTATTAAAACAAATGTTACAAATTTTTTCCCATTCATATTTTAATCGATAATCATTATCTTTTTTCGATCAATATTTAATTTTCTGAAAAAGTTAGCATATAACCTCGGCCGCAAACAAATAAAAAATAAAAACACAACTAAAGTCAATATGAAGGCAAGCAGGCAAAGTAAAGGTAAAAGTTAACATCTCATTCATCCTAGCTTTAAATTTTTCATTATTTTTCAAATAAATCGAGAAATAACGGACGGAAAAATCAGAAAATTTGTATATTAGGCACATAATCTCAAAACAGTTATCGAATTTTGATATCCTTCGTCAAGCAAAAAAACGTGTATATCATCATTCAAAACTACAATGCATTCTTTTTCTTTCCACCCCTACTGTAACATTTCCACCATTTTACGCACAGAGTGTTCCATTATTCTAACGCGAGGTCAACGTGAGGACAAACATTACGCATTTAACAGCGGTACCCTAAACGTAGTCGGCGGCGCGAAAGCTTGAGCAATACCCGTTTTACGAAGGAAACAAGTGCTCGCTCATTTTAATATTTCCAAGTTTCCCAAGCATGGCGTCATTAAGCCTCGTGAAAAGAAAGCGCAACGGCGAAAGTGGGTCAAACTGAATCTCCCTTAAAACCTCTTCAGGCCATTGTTATATTTTTTTCTACCTTTCCCAATGCTTTTTAAGTTATAAGTATTATTCTGATTTCAGAGCGATGTTATTGTTGGAATGATCACGGTTTTATTTGACGTTGATTGGATGGTTTGCCAAGATGTTTTTTCGGTTAAAAGCGTGCACCTTTTTTTTGGTATAAATTTTATATTGAATATCCTAGTATTGCATATTAGTATGCCGTGTGCTTTGCCTTCGAAAAGACTATACCATCTCATTCATTGGGTATCGTATGTTTTGACTAAGGGATTATTACTATTGTGTGAATGGAGGCCTTGACAGTCTTGCGCCTGTGCCACTGCGACCATCGATCGCTGATCTTTTGTGATTGTCTCTTCTACAGGTCCCTATAATCCCTATTGCTATTGAGAATCGAAGTAGCTTTTTAACAGGGAGGTTTCTGTCGTCAAGTCCAACTCAAACTTCAAAGTCAAAGTCATTGTTCAAACTTACGATGTATATGATTACCAAAATATTTTTCACCTCACAAGCTCGGAAAGATTCTGTTTATCGTTCGAAATCTGAGTGCAAAAGTGTATTTTATCCGCTAGCGTGGAAAGAGTTTTTGAAATTAGAATTTGTCTATTCAATATTTTTGTATACCGCCAATGAACTGAAAATGCTTAATAACTATTTCATGACACTGGCCAGCACGAAAATAAAAACTTTTTGAAATGTTCTTTTTAGCAATTCACTTTTTTTCCTCGCTGTTGTGAGGTGAAAAATTGTGTGTTTCGCTCGGCTGCAAAGTTATTCTGCGTCTCGTACCTTTGAAACCTTCGCTTGCTCAGGTTTCAAAAAAAGTACTCGCGCCAAAAAGCAACTTTGCAGCCTAGTATAACAAATAACTATTATAAGAATTATAATTTTATTATTATTTATCTATAAATTGAACCTCAAGCGTTTTCAATCTCGTGGCTCAAGATTGTTCCGTTGGGAAGAAAATGCAAAAAATTGTAAGTGCCTAAAAAACGAGTGTGTTTCAGACCACCTAAGATGTTGCCAATCATATCAATATTCTAAGACAGCCCGATAGCACAGTCTGTAGTGTACCTGCCTGCTGTGCCGAGGGTCGCGGGTTCGAATCCCGTGAGGGACAAATATTTAAAGTAAAATAGAAGAATTAGTACCAACTTAGTAGAGGCGCTAAAAAAACATCAATAATATTACTACAGCCAATATTTTGCATACAAATAGGACAGTAAATTATCAAATTTCCGTATTCATGGAGGAGCTGAGGATTTCCGAACCGAATCTAATGAAATTTGGCAGAGAGGTAGTCTATGCTTTACAGTGTGATAAAGGATTTAGGTCAGGGTTCTCAAAGTGTGCGCCGCAAAATGAATTTTGGCAACTCCTGACATAATAATATGACTATTTTTTATCACGTGAACGAAACTCATCTTACGCGGGCGAAGCAACACGTCAGAGCTGGTAATAGTAACTAGTGTGTGTGTACCCACTACTACCCACTCCACTTCTTTCTTTTTAACAATATTATTAACCCCCGAACATAGACTGTGGAAACAAATAGTCATAGTCATAGTCATAGTCATAGTCATAGTCGTCGTCGTTGTCGTGGATGTTCTGGGGTTTCAGAATTTCTCTGACTACCCCCTCGGGGAATATAGTCGTGAGCATATGATGATGATGATGATGATAGTCATAGTCATAATAGTTTATTGTCGTTTAGTTAGTATATTCCCTGACGTAAAAAGAGGGGTGTTATGACGCCTTTGTTTGTGGCATCATAGCTCCCAAAAGGGTGGACTGATTTTAATGCGGTTTGCAAAAGTTCATGACAACCGGATCAGTAGTTTTCAAGTTACCTTATGTGTTGTCAAGGTTTGATTTTGGCTGAGATCCCTTCAAAGCTCTCAATCAAAGCTGATCTTGAAAACTACAAATCAGATTTTCATGAAACATAACTAAAAACCCTCTGTGTTGTTTATAAGGCCTACTACTAATACTACAGTTTTGAAATTCGCCCCACAGTAAATATAGTTTGTAGAAGTAACAAGCCTTTGAATTAACAAAAATCAGTCTCCCCACGCAGAGGTTCTGCTCATAAATCAGTGGCCTGTCTAACTCCGTCGAACAGCCAGATATAAATTACTGTTGTCAGTACGCAACCATGTTTCATTTTACAATGGAGAAAAATCCTTGAAACTGTGAAGAGAGAGAGGAATTCGTATTCATGTTCTAGTATATAAAGGTTTTATTGGACGGCAAAGAAAAGTAATGGCTGGAAAATATTAGATGATAAATTGTTTTTTAGAAGAAAACCGTTTCCAAGAATCTTTCTTGACTTTACAGAAATCGTAGATGGCTCAATGGAGACTAATTTAATTGGAAAAAATTTGTGGTTAATGTAACGTGGACACTTATTGAAAGTAAAGTCAAATATTGCGTTTAAGTTTAAGTTTATTAGTGTTTAAGAGCGTCAATCAGTGAGGTCCGGGTTCAAATCCGCCCGGACAACATGCCATTGTACCAATGAGATTTTCTTACTTATGCCCGTAATACCGACTGGTGAAAGAAACATCGCGAGGAAACCTGCATATGCTGTATAAGAAATTTAAATGCGTATGTGATATCTACCTACCTGAATAATGCCCATACACCCTCGCTGAGGGTAGGTTTGTGCCCTGCAGTGGAACGTATACAAATATAGGCTGATGATAATGAAGATGGGAACGAATAATAAAAATGTCAAAAAGTTAAAAATAAGGGGGGTTCTCAACAAGAAACTAGTTTTTATCGACGTTTTCATAATGTAAAAACGGTAATTCATACAAACGTCAAACTTGGTGTGATTATGGAAGAAACTCTACAGTATAAAAACAAATAATAAAAACCGGCCAAGTGTGAGTCTGTCTTACGCTTAGGGTCCCAGAGAAGAAAAGTTGTTTTTCCATGTTAATATTATGTTGTGTTATCTGTGGTGGTGTGGTACGGAACCCTCGATGCGCGAGTAGCCCGACTCGCACTTGACTGATTTTTTAATAACTTTACGGTGCATAACAAATGCAGAAAGTTAAAACTGTAGGGTTGGCAACAGTGAAGCTTCATAATAGTTTTGTGTGTATATAGGTGGGTTACACACTTATTTTTGTTAACGCCCACTACACGTTACGTTGACACTGAAATGTATTTTGTTTTAAAACAATGCTCCTGACGTGTTCCTGACTACATTTTACAATTGCAAGCGAGTGACATTGACAATAATTGAAAATTTAAATATAGATCTAAATTCAAATTTTAAACCGTTTAGCCCCACTTGCGCCAACCTGGGTTAGCAATAAACTCTGGGTTAAGTTGGTAACCCATGATTTTTTTTATAGAAAAACAACTGAAAGAGTAATTTTATCCGGAGTTAATTGCTAACCCGTGGTTGGCGCAAGTGGGGCTTAGCACTGCATTTTCGCCAGTATCAAGAAGTTTATGGGAGTATGGACCTAATATTTAATACAGTGTTCAATTCAATTCAATTACACTTTATTGCACACCAAAACAGAACATACATTTTAATACTTACAGCTTAAGAATTACAAGTAGGTACAAATAAGGCGGTCTTCCAGACAAACTAATGTTCTTGCCAGGTTATGCCTAATTTTGACGTTCTCGGCACCCAACATTATTTTCTATTTAAGCTGTATTATGTAGTAATAAATACTATTTTCACCTCGCAAGCTCGGAAAGATTCTGTTTATCATTCGAAATCAGAGTGCAAAAGTGCATTTTATCCGCTAGCGTGGAAAGAGTTTTTGAAATTCGAATCTGTCTATTCAATATTTTTCTATACCGCCAGTCCACTGAAAATTCATTAATAACTATTTCATGTCACTGGCCAGCACGAAATAAAAACTTTTTAAAATGTTGTTCTCTTTAGCAATTCACTATTTTTTCCTCGCTGTTGTGAGGTGAAAAGTTGTGTATTTCGCTCGGCTGCAAAGTTATTCTGCGTCTCGTACCTTTGAAACCTTCGCTTCGCTCGTGGTTCAATCCTAGTTACCTTCGCTTGCTCAGGTTTCAATACAAGTACTCGCGCCAAAAAACAACTTTGCAGCCTAGCATAACAAATAACTATTCTTATACTGTGCCTGTAATTTTAATAGACCACCTCTTTTTCCACCGTAGACAATGAGTATATATCCTGAAATTCTAAATACCTAAACCACAGTATGAGAAAGATTATCTATGCCTAAACCTATAAAATGTACTATGTACTTTCCTATAAATCTTGCTAAAACAGCGTTAGCTGGCCATTGTAGCTAAGTTTCCGACCACTATGAGCGGAAGACTGAAGTTAGCTTACGCAACTATGTATAAATGTAGTTACCTATGTGATCTAATGAAAATAAATCGTTTTAGAAACACATAAAACTCAGCTAGTCATCACAAATTTTCACCGTAGACAATAAAATAGTTTTACGAGCTCCAAAATCTAGTTACGCATTACAAACGATTCACGCTCTCCGATGAAAGTGCAAAATGAGGGGTTTTATTCATACCGCACTGCGTCACAACTTATGGATACACTCGAAATTTCATATCTTACCTTTTACCCTTTATGTCAATCTCGAAATATCATTGGAGTTGGAGAGGTTAAGAAAACATTTATTCTATATTTTTATACAATGGAAATAGGATGGAAATGAAAGAGGTTTAAAAATCATTTGAATATTATGATTCTGTTATTGGTAACAAAAATAGATCAGTATCAAACTATTATGTACTTCGTATAGATTTACCACGACCTAAGAATACTGAATAAACCAGAAACCGTCAACGCGCTTAAAAGTACGGCAATCTCGACAACTCCAAATTGGAGTGGCTCGATATCGGTACATCGACACCGGTATCGGATACGACATCGGTAATTACTGAATAAAATCCTAATTAAATAGATAAATTAATCCTATCTATTAAATAGATTTGGATTTTTTTTGAGTAGTTAATTAATGTTTGAAGAGCGGGCGGGGCGGGTGTTGAGACATTTTTTGGTCACAGCGCGCTGACTCCTTCTGGGTTATTCTGTATTCTGAGACCACGACAAACAAAAGTCAGCATACACCACGGAGAAGGACGAATGCAGGGTGGGTGAAAAATATAGCTATAGAGATTACTAAATAAGTATGGCGACATCGCCACACTTATTTAATGAATGGAATTTGGTCACTCTAGTAAGTACATAATTATTTTATTGTAAGTATTCGTGTATCTCTAAACCTACATCGATTATAATTCATCAATTTGATTTGCCTAATGCCAATAATAAAATCATAATTATAAAAATATTATTATAATTATATTGATTATAATCATAATTATAATCATTATTATCATTAACATAGAAATAATATTACAATTCTAATAAATATAGGCATGAGTTTATTTCATTCATTCATTCATTCATTCATCTACAATGTCTTGTATTTATTTATCATCAGCCGATGGATGTCCACTGCTGGACTTAGGCCCCTCCCCTATACTTATTTTTGTAACTAATTATTCGTACAGCTATTTATTTTTATATTTAGGTACATAAAATAAAAGCTTAATAGGTATAGGCACGACGACGCTACTATATTGGCAGAAAATCGAAACGTGGTGTGGATGTTATCTTATGTACCAATTTGTTTTGAATAAATTACTTTGTAGGTACATAGGTAACTATGTTCTACTTTGTAATCACTCAATTCAACAACAAAACTATATAATATTTTTTATTATTTATTTATGTCTTAATAATTACCACGCCGAACTGTAAAACAGTTTATCGGTAAGTAAATGTAATTGTATTCCTCTCCATTACTGGACTCAACTCTGCTTTTCCCTTTCTATATCTCGCCAAATGAAACCGATCTTCGACGCTGGCGATGCCTTTTCCACGTATAATCTGACTATTTCTATCTTCGACCTTAGATCAAAGTAAAATTAATGGATAGGCCTAAAGCGCGTTGAAAGTTGAAGCACACAACTAGGGCAATTGGTCCATACAAACTAGCACAATTGTCTGTCACAACTAGGGCAATTGGCTACAAATTCGAAATATACCTACCATTTATTTGTTTTGCTTCATTTTTCTGGTTTGAAATGTTAATTTCAATGCGTAAGGCCTTTTATAAGTTTTCGACATTATAATACGTTTGACATTATAATACCTTTGTTCAAAAACATTCCTATTATGAATAGTCTGTTGTTGCCAAGAACTATCGCAATGTTTTGTGTAGTTTAATTATAAGTATTACTTAACAGTAGGTATATATACCTATATCTTCACTGTTATAACACTACTACGTAGGTTCTTTAATGTGTCTAAAATTATGCATCTTCGTTGCCATAAGTACACTAATTATATTACTATGTACAGGTCTTTTATGAATGAAGGGAAGTAACCACAAACACGCGTGCCAGTATGGTTCAACGTTATCTAGCTTGCGTCATCATCGTCACTTCTAAACAAATGACTGTATAAAGCGCTGCACAAAATGACATAAAATTTATGAATCATCATGGATCTCTGCAAGGTGTAACAAAACACCCTATAGTGTTATTTAAAGAGCTGGTTTCTACGATCGAACTGAACAAATTCCACTATGGAGACAACGTAGAAAAAAATAAAAAAAATCATCTGCCCCAATACAGGGTGTCCCGTAAATCGACGTCAAGCCGGAATCGGGAGATAGGCCGAATCATAATAGTTACCAGAAAAATAAAAAATAAAATCTGAATCTAGAATTTTTTAAATTATAGGCATTTTTAATGTACGTCCTGTGATGGTTTTTTAGCTCATCCTACTGCTACAAATCTTGTTTTTTTTTCAATTTTATTTTTCTTATTTAATCCTGAATAGTGCTAATCTAACCTGTTGTTTTGAATTCTCAGGGTGTATATTTTCACGAAAAGAAATACTTACATATAATTTAAAAAAATATATGACTCGGATTCGGATAATAATTTTTATTTTTCTGGTAACCAGATTTGGCCTATCACCCGATTCCGGCTTGACGTTGACTTACGGGACACCCTGTATATTAGTAGGTTTGTATGAAACAGCAGAATTTTTATTTCTTCTCGGCGTTGGCTCCATGGTGAAAGTTGTTCAGTTTGATAGTTCAGTCATTTCAATCCAACCAAAAAAAACTTAACATCATCGAGATATAGTAGCAGCCAAAAAAGAAGATAAACTGCGGAGTAATTAAATTAATGGCATTAAAATGTTGTTTCGCCGTTATTCCGAGTGTAAATTGTTGATTACGTGAGCGAGGCGACAAAAGCACAGCATGACAGTCGCAGGCGCAGAGAATGTGTGACGAATCGACTAAACTGCTTCTATTTTAATTTTGAATACTGTGTTTTTTCTCTACGACACCGGCCTTGACTTGCGCTAATGGAGGAATAGCTTTCCTTTCTTCATTTCATTTGGATTTTTTACTTTATTTCTTGGCTATCAAAGTTTATAGTGCGGATTTTATATTTATGTAGGTACAGAAACAGACCACGTCATTTTTCTCAATGTAAACTGTCCGAAAACCACTTTAAGCCCCACTTGTGCCAACCACGGGTTAGCAATTAACTCCGGTAAAATAGCTCTCTCAGTGGTTTTTCTATACAAAAAGTCATGGGTTACCAACTTAATCTGGAGTTTATTGCTAACCCAGGTTGGCGCAAGTGGGGCTAAGAATATTAAAAGAAATAAAAGGAATTGGTTAAAAAAATTAATTATTTAACCATCTGGTTTTATTTGAAAAACGTATTTGTATTTCACTGATTAAATTTTTTATCTACAAGATTAATTTTTTTATCTACAATAAAATTAAGTTACTTTTGATATTTCTGAAAAAAAAAATGAATGGCTATACCCACGGAGAAATTACACGCTCTAATACCTTAGCCACAATGAAATTAGAAATAAAACCGGTCGAATTCAATAGAAAAGGCAAGCAAGGTAGGCAAAGAAATAAATGTAATTCAAACTTTTTTTAAATTTTTCAGTATTTTTCAAATAACTCGAGAAATATTGGACAGAAAAATCGGATAAGTTTATAAGCTTTGAAATAATCTCCAAACGGTTTTCGAATTATGGTTCCTTTCATAAAATGAAATGTTGTCCACCGGATGCTGGATAACAGACCTGCAAGTCCTGCAACGCTATTCTAATTATGCACTTTTATGACCAAGCAGTCTATTTAATATATAATTTACTATTAAAATATTATTATCATCATTAATATAAACAACAACGTAATTAACAACATAGTCTTTACATAGTTGTTAGGTTAAAGAATTTGTTACAAACACAATATGGGTGAATAATCTAACAATAAACATAATTGTAATTCTCTTTATACAAATTCTTCATAAGAGCCTCACAAAAGTTATTTTATTCGAAGATATAATTATTTCGAGAGAAATATTTTCCTTTATGAAGCAAATAAAATAAACGCAAAAGCAGTTCAAATTGGGTCGGTCTTGTCATCGTCTAGCTAGATTATAGAAGGTTAGGTTAGGTTATTCAGTAACCAAAATTTAGGAATAATAAAGCTTGTTTCAACCTCATGAGACAGACGAGCTTGAGGCAATCCGCTAACGTTCCACAATCATGCCACATCTTTTGTGACATCCGTAGGTATTTTAGAATGAATTCATTTAGTAAATTGTTTTATATTTTACACTGAATATGGTCTTCAATCCCTTAAAGCACTTGGTTTGAGTTTACAAAGCTACTTTTGTAACAAAGGCGTACTTCTATGCAAAGAAGTTTGTGAAATTTTCGATCATAATTCTCATAATTAAAAA
The DNA here is from genome assembly GCA_963693445.1 of Agonopterix heracliana. Taxonomy (NCBI): domain Eukaryota; kingdom Metazoa; phylum Arthropoda; class Insecta; order Lepidoptera; family Depressariidae; genus Agonopterix; species Agonopterix heracliana. Next base: position 6,246,156 of record OY856326.1, read on the forward strand.
AATTATACTTTACAAAAAATAAATATGCTGGATGAATAAATAAAGGCATTGCGTAACGAAATATCGTCCAGTGACAAACTAAATAAATCCTACTTAGGTTGAATTGAAATTATTCTCAGCTTGAACAGTTAATAGAGGCTTATTGAAGCTCAAACAATTTCAAATGGACTCATTTTTTCTGGTTCACGCATCTTTTTTGTTTCTTCTACTACGAGTTCTGGGCCATGAAAAGAGTCTATTACGGTTTTGTTGGTCGTTTCACGAAACGGAATTATACAAAATGAATAGCAATAACTCTTAAAAAGCTATTTGTTTGGATACATTAGTACGCTGGATTAACGTCAGGGAAAAATATTAAAAAGGAATTAAAACAACATTAATTATTTCCTTAATTACTTCCTCGAAGATAAAAGTTTGCTTCACTTTGCGGTCTTTCTTTTATTCGCCTTTTGATAAAGCATTTTGTGCCTTATGGAAGCAGTAACTAAAAACTGGGTGACCGGATACAAAATTTCATATTTCAAGAGTAAAAATTTTTCTACAGTTGTTTTAATGGAATTGCTAAACTGAGCCAGAGCAAATATTAAAAAGGATTTCAGGAAAATTTGTGAAGAAGTATTTATAATCACTGCCTATGTACCTACTTTATCAAATCTAACGGAAACTTTTGTAGTTTTTATTGGGCTATATAGCTATTAAAAGATAGCAAACGTAGCCCGGAATCCACCAAAGCGGAGCGGAGATATGTAAAATCAACCAATAAATCAATTATAGCATTCTTTTATGACGCGATCGAGCGACCGATTTATTGGTGGATTAATAGACATCTTCGCTCCGCTTTGGTAGTAAGAATTTGCCGATTTTCGTTATTAATAATCGACTTTTGATGTTAACGGAACTAGATAGTCTGGATATGTGCTATTCACTAAGGTAACATCCTTCTTTGCATCCTTCAAACCGTCGAAGTTATTAGCAACGCATACCGAATGGACAGCTCACCGATGTTTGCGCTTAGTGAATTGCACTCCTGTAGACTAGGCCTGTAAGTAAGGCCAGGCCCCTATTTAAAAAACATGAAAATTGTAATTTACAATGACGATCTATGGTACATTTCTGAGAATGTTAGGACACGTGTTACCTACTGCATTTTTAGCGTTGTTCGTAACCAGCAATGAACCCTGAATTGTCATTGTTAATTACAATTGTCATGTTTTATAATGGTGCCCTGCTACGAATAAGAATGTATAGAAGTGTAAATGAAGCTCAAAAGTGGCACCAAAAAAAGTGTACCTACCGTGTTCTAAATTTGTTCTTTAAAAACTGTACCTAGCCGCCAAAACTCATACAACATGTATTGTCATTTTTCATTGGGTGTCAAAAATTATTTCGATTTTGTTTAGAGTTACTCTTCTATAGTTATTCTTATTCGTAGGTGCCTTGGCCTTATAGGCCTAGTCTACAGACCATCTAGTTCCGTTAACATCAAAAGATGATTATTAATAACGCAAATCCTTACTCTTTGTTGAAATTACATTAAAATTTTTCTCTCCGTCTTGAGTATTTTCTTTTAATAAGTAAGATACATTCCTGAGCTCTTATAGGTATTCCGTGCTAACGCTTTTTATTAATACTTAAGTTTAGTTCCTTTTCACTTCAAATTTAATTAATGAGAAATATCAAATCTGACTTATTAGCCTATTTCTTCCTGAATAACTTGTTTTTGTAGATTCTCAATCTCTAAAACAATGGAAGACATGTCGAGACTATTCTTCCTCTTAAATTCATTTATGGTAGAGCTTTGAGTTTTGGTACCTCTGTCTTATTAAAATGTAATTTGTAGTAGGTACCTACCTGTAAAAAAGTATTAATTCTTCGGTATAATCGAAGATACTCGTATGGGCAATCCGTGGTGACAGAGTTTTTTTAGACAGCCAGGTCCAACGGCTTAACGTGCCATCCGAAGTACAGAATCATTTTTCGTTTCAGACAATCAGGTGATTCAACCTGCAATGTCCTAACCAACTGTGAAAAAACGCACAAAGTGACATGTGGGAATTGAACCCACGACCTCCGTGTCAAGAGCCCAATGCCTTACTTTTATTAATTCCGTCTACGAGTGTTCTACGACAAAGTTTTATAAGGACTGAAACCACCTTAACGCGCTTTGGGCCTATCCATTAATTTTACTTTGATCGAAGCTAGTAGGTACTAAGTGTTGTCGGAGTCTAGTAGAGAAATGTCCCACTCTCGGAGACAATAGAAGGTCGGTGTTGTATCATAGCGATAGAATTCGCCTTGGCAGTAGGTCGGGCATTACTCGGCGGGATTTGGCTCATCGACAACTGTTAGGATTCTGTTACGAGTGGATGTTAGGTAGGTACCTAAGTGATTTGATTAGCATCCTTAGTCCCGTTTTTCTTATGCAATTAAGTAATTCTGGTGCTTTTAATTTAAGAGGTGACTATGAAATTCCATTATTCGTTTCAATCTCAATTGATGACATCATCTTCTTTCTTGATTCCGAATTATTTTCATTGTTCTCCATACATAATTGAATCCCTTACTGAAAAGTTATAATATAGGCTATTGTTATTTTCGTAATCCTAAATAGTACAATTACATGAAAACCATCCCTCTTCTTCTTCTTATCGTGTCGACTTCAAATTTTGAACAAAGTCGCTAAATAGTACCTTGCCAGAAGTGGGCAACTGATACTGCACCGTCGCTAGCGGTCCTGAGCTCCTCCTGCATACAGGTGTTAGGGCACGCAGGACACGATGTGAGATGGGCCATTGTTTGTGGAGCTCCACACAAGCAACTCACATTTTGCGCAACTGAGAATCCCCACCCGAACATGCTGTCCTTACTGCGACCGACCTGGGTTCGAAGTCGGTTTAACGACTTCCAGGTCGCCCAAGGCAAGTCATGTCCAGGCTCTCAGACGGCGGCGGCATGAATGGAGTTGGGAGGGACACTTTTTGTCGCCAAAGAGTACACCTCGCTAAAACCATCCCTTATGTTTCACATACTTAGGGCCTGTTTCACCACTTCTGGGTAAGTTCTTGTTAGCTTATCCGACAGATAGTTTGACATATTTTGTATGAAATTATGTCAAAATATATGTCGGATAAGCTAACAAGAACTTATTCAGAAGTGGTGAAACAGGCCCTTAAACTAGTAAATAATGATTCGAAAAAAAAAATGTGTTTTGTTAAATCTCCGTCCCTCGCTGAATAGTTAAATAGTATAAATACACACATTTATATTATCTTCTTATCGTGTAGGCAGCAAGCCCTGGTGTCAGAGTTTATTCAGACCGCCTTACGGCCTTTGACGTGGTTTTTATGTAACGACTACTACTAGTAGTAGCCAGGAACCACGGCTTAACGTGACATCCGAAGCCCAGAATCATATCATAATACCAAAAGCGTCATAGATAGTTAAATAGTTAGTTAAAAATAGTAAAGAGAGCTAGTCAACAGCATCAGTGGTCTCGATGTATGCTATCTGAACGGTGCAGTGAATGTAGGTCAGGAAAAAATACGACACAGAATCTGTCTCAACCCAAATAGTGTTGCTATGAGTTTAGCTTCGCGTTTCCGAGTGAATGCTTTCCACCGTTGGTGAAACAATATTATTCGAATTCAGAAGATAATAAAAATTTTACGGTACGTGCAATAACTAGAAATTGGTGAAAGGACATTTAGTTTTTATAATGTAGCATGCATGGCATATAGTCTGGGAAAAATACGGTTTGAGATTGAATTAAAGACAGTTTAGTAAATTGTGTTTGAACGTATATCTGTATTAAGGTACTTAATTACCTTTTCATAGCTGTTCTTTTATCACACAGGCCGTGTGTTTTGAAACATCGCATAACTCTAGGTAAGTAGTTGATGAAAATCGATATAAATGTACAAAAGGCAAGCTTATTTCTAAAGATATTTCTTCCAGCATACCAGCAAAAGAGCCAGTTAATTATCACAAGGCAAATTTCATGTGTACAAACAGTAGATAATTAATATTTGAGATTACTTATAATTTTTGAATACTTACAAATTATTAAATATCTACTCAAATCCAGACCTTCATACTGGCTCAGTCGTGTAAAAATATTAACTTTTCATAGGTATCTGTCGCGTTGATTTTCAATCATGTAAGTATGCACTTGAATCGCGGAAAATCAAGGTAAAGCGAAAATTCACAGCTTATGGGGTCTCCCAACTTGGTTTGGTAAAATTGTTGGTTTATTCCTAATATATAGGGACAAAATTTTCTGGGCTGTTGTAGAAAGAACTGAATCCAAACCAAAAAAATCTTATCGAGCGAAGAGAGCTTAACATTTCTAACGCAGATTCATAATATGGCGGTGATGCGAATTCCATTACCCTATGAAAGTAAGCTTCAAATACCATACAAAAGCTGGAACGAGCAAAGCTAGTTCGAAATTTCACAGCACTGTGACTTAATTTGTAACCAGAATAGTTTACACTAAAAGTTGGAGTGAGCGAAATGAGCTCGAAATTTTCGAATTCGAGATTCTGGAAAGATTTTCAAGTCTTTGTTCGAACTCCCATTTGTCTAAATCCACACGTTTTCGACCTTACTTAGACCATAGATAATATAATACTATACTTATACTAAGCTCACGATCAAAAAAGTCTCTGAATCTTGGCTTTAGTGTGAGATTTCGAGCTTATTTTGCTCACTCCAAATATCAGTGTCTATTCTACTAACAATTCCGGTTACAACAAACGGTTTTTCGCGTATGCGTTCAATTTTGTTAAGGGGCTACCTGCCGGTTTTGGGTAATTTTGTAACCATTTTATTCATTAACTATGGCACTTTTTGAGCTGAAATTTAAACTGAACCATCTACAGGATATGAGAAGTGATGTGGTTTTTCTAGAAATCGATTTTAATGAATAAAACCGAAGAAAAGCGACTCTAAAGTCACCCCTTTTTTTCTAGTTGTAACCATTTTACTCTTACATTTTTAATCGGAACAAAATGAAATTTTACTATATTGTTCACAATACAATTTAGAATGATGTGGTTTTTTTACTTTTTCGAAATTAATAAAAAATTCTGACCGGAGCCACGCGCTCTTTCTCATCGATTAGTATGGAGTGTGAGTGAGAGGAGAGTGGTCCACGGCTGATACGCCTTAACCCGTTGAACTAAGTCTCCTTCTCCATCAGAATTATGAGAACAAAAGAAATTGTTCGTATACTTATGCTTGTCTAAATTAGCCAGTGGATACTCAGCCTTATTATTAGACGACTAAAGCTATTTCTTTGTGATGACAAATTTTATTCGTGTTGTTCCGTATTATAAAACTATTCGAACATAAATAACGATTGTCTTCGCTGTTTTTAACGAGTGATTAGCTCATCTCACTAACATTTTGTCACTGTCGAGCTGTAAATTATATTTATTTAAGGACATGAGAATATTAAAACAGTAATGAGGTCGAGTTTTACCAACAACGAAAAAAGAGGATGATAAAAAAGCTTTTGTTTGTTTGCGGTTCTGTTTACTACTATCATACAAGGTCTGCTTTTCGATTGACTGCTATATTCCAGTCTTAAGAGGCTATCCTCTTATGCGGGCTCTCGAAGTTTGGAGAATAGGTCACTTTTCCGACTGTATACGTATTTGTCCAATCAGCCCCTCCCACACACCCCACCAACTAGAGTGCGAAAGAGACATCTGCAGCTTGGACTAATTTTATCTAAATAAAATGGACGAAATCAGTATTTCGTATTCCCCTGCTTCCTCCTCCAAAAATAAACCGATTTTAAAAATTATTCAAAGAATAATATGAAAAAGATTTTGACTATGTCTGTAAACGTTTTGCTTTTTTGTTTATATTCGTTTGCTGGATGTCTGAAAACGGGCGGTAAAATTAATCATATTAATTCATAATTGGCCATTTTCATACTTAATTAATTTATGCAAAAAAGCAAAAAATAGGGATATAACAGAGGTAACATAGATTTTATGGTAAAAAATTTTGCTCTAGTATTTATTCGTAGGCTCTTGTGTAATTATCCAAGGAGGAAACAAGGTCATACGTTTAATTGGACAAAACGGTACTAGCCTCTTAAAATGTTACTCAAAATTGTAAATTATAGTAGATTACACACCGAGGACAGGAAAGTAAGGCCGAGGTCAACAAACATGTGATCTGAGGCTTTCTTATTTTTCTTCTCGACGGAGGTGGAAAGCGACAACTTCGTTTAGCGCAGCGTGACGAGAATTGACGTTTTCCGTCCGGAGGGAAGAAAAAGTAGATTAATCACTCATCTGGTCATTAATGCAATTTTCATAGACTTTTGAACTTTACTCAACAAAAGAATCTATGCTACTCTATTTCTTTCCATTGCAACCTTTTGAAACTGCTACGAAAAAGGTTTCGTAGTCCGTCTACGGCGTAGCCCGTAGCCTGACCTTATATTGATCTAGACTAAAATATCTTGTAGAATACCTATAGATAATTTGAAAAGGAGGATTTCAATTAACGATGCACGGTCAGCTGCAGCTGTGTACATGTACAGTGTACATAAATGTCAATCAATCAATCAATCAATAACACTTTAGATATCCACCCACATAGATTATCTAATGAGAAATGTATTGAATACATGGGGCCCTAGACAAAGTGATATTCCATTGGCGTTGACGCTTGTAGAAAATGACAGACTGTATGGATTTGATATTGGCGATCGAAACGTTTTGAAGTTTGCTTTCGACACCAAGTCCATACAATTTTATGTTTTCTACTGTCGTTAACGCTAATTGACAGATACTTTGTCTAGGGGTCCTGTACATTCAACGCTGCGACTAACTGTATAAGGGCAGTAACTTACGCCACTAACACTGTTGGGGAAAAATACGACTTAGGCCGGATTCGACCAAACTTAGATTTATACAAGGAACAATTTTACTTTTGGTGTTTACAAACCCTGTACTAAAAGAACGAATGTATAATTCACCGAAAGAAAGAGGTCGTGTATCCGTACTTATTGCAATGTGAGGTTATACAGTTTTAATTTGGTAGGTTTCTTTTTCTTATAATTTTTTTAATTATGTGGCATTGACATTTTATTTAGATTAGGGTTGGTAAAACGCAAAATCAGTTTACTCTATAGTAACCGGCGACTTAATCTAAGAATAAAATGTACTCGCGTTTGGTCGAATCGGGCCTTAAAGTCTTAAAAAATCACACACACACAATAAACTTATGGTAATTTAAAAAACTCATTAAAATTTACACATTGAAATAGGCAAGATATTATAATTGTTTTTATGTACGGCACAATATAAAGCATCTATGACTGACCCAGGGCTATTGTGTAAGTTTCGAATTAGTTTTTCTAGATCTTTAACGTATTGTGATTGTACTAGTTAATTTTAGTTATCCTTAGTTTCAGAATCGCTAAGAACCTTCATAAAACACCATTGTGATTTAATGCCAATTGAATCGGGTAGTAACAAAATAAGACCCCAGGTTCCAATCCAGGTCTTTGGTCTGTCAATAAGACGTAACCATCACACCAACCGGCACAGAGTCGTAACCATTTTTATCGAGCAAATTAAACTTGTACATTGCACGTAATAAAAGCTGGTAACAACACAATGCAATAAGTGAAAATGGTAAGCTTGTTTGTGTTATTATATTCTATGATGTTACCGATTTTCGTATCTGTTTTCCCTCAAGCACATTGTTTCGAGCCAGCTTTCATTCCGTGCAGTATAGCTTTGAATACAACATCAAAGAAGCATACTTATATGCTCACGACTATATTCCCCGAAGGGGTAGTCAGAGATATTCTGTAACCTCAGAACATCCACGTTTCATCATTAGTACCGAAACTCTGTCAAGTTTGACGGATGAGCCCGTCGCCACTTATAATGGACAGTGGGTACAATACATGCCTCGAAATTGAAGCATGCAGGTTTCCAAAGAAAGAGCCAAAGATCAAAGAAGCTAGTTTGTTTTATAGAAACTCTTAACATGTAATAAAGACAAACACCAAACTTACCTCGGTGACAAATCGCCGTACTCAATATCAGCAATCAGCTTGAGCACAATCACAAAACGATGTCCCAGTTCATCCACGGATCACCAACACTGCCTCATTCCACAACCACATCTGAACAATAATGGACCTCCAAGTTTCTGCCTTCAGTACCTTTATTGTAGTTTTCACAACCTCAAGGGAAATTACGGGAAGAAACCGAGTTTCAGACACAGACAACCTTTTTATATCATCGTTTGTTATGCAAATATAAAGGTGAACACCAGGTACCTAAATACTTAGATGTAACGATTTGAAAATCGTATATAAATATATTAATTTGCTTGCTAGCGTTAATCACAACTTAGTGTAGAATTACAACCAGATTTTAATAAAGAGAAGTCTTCCCGCAAGGCAGGACCGCACGCACTTAACATCTCTTTTTAGTATCACAACCATTGTTGGCTCTTTCTACTATCAGTCTAGAAAGATTGTTCAATATACAACAGACTACATCGCTCCACTATACGTTTATACACTACTATAATTTAAACTAGGCTTTACTCACAACACTGAAGAGGTAAACATTGATAAAATCCCGAGATTACATCGTGTTAACTTGTGTCTCTCGAGATTGTTAGTAATTCCATTTCAATTCACCGTTACATCACACAGAACCATATTTTTTATACAGAGTTTATTTGGCTATTGTTTTTGGCACAATCGAGTTTTAGGTTTTCCATGTTTTGCACGTGTCGAGACGCGTAGAGAAGCGAGATTCCCACAAGCACTGAGAGCTATCCACACGCATGCCGGCACACGTAACGAGATTTATAAATAGTTATATCTATCGCGAATCATATCGTTTCACTAATTCGCGTTAAAACGCCGCGGTTCGAGAGCGGCGGTGAATGTCAGGTGATTACGGAGCCGACCTGTCAGTGAAACTGTTTTCAGTTTTCAGACGAACGTGTGCTCCTCGTACTGTTTGTGCCGTGTTACTAGAGGCACGCTTTCCACAGTGCAACTGTTGAAAGGAGAAACCTGTTGAAATAGGACAGGGGACTGCGTGGGAGGGAGACGTCTATACGTTGTCTGCTACGAAGCGAGTTTCAGCCGCTTATTTTGCTACGAGCACGTGTGTGCGTGGAAACTTGCGTAGCGACGGGCTTTTGAAACGGTGTTAGTGTGTTGTGGAAACTCTTAGGGCGCTTTCACAAGCCTGCGGATTTTCTTGCCTTTCAACCGGGTTCCTAATTGATTCTATTGAATATTGCATGCTAGCTATTGACTTTAAATGCTTTGTTTGCAGCTTATGGAGAATAATGATGTTTTGTTTCATTTATAGCTTCTCATGGTAGCCGTTTTTGTTATCTTTTATTATTTGTAAGTATTAAAACATATTTTTACTACTAGGTACTACTTATAGATCGATGCTAACGTTTACATGAAGTTTCTATGATTTTGTTGGACATGGTTTCTACATTTTGAAATAAATGTTAACAATCAAGAGCAATAAATCGGGTCAACGTAACGTACAAAGTCTGAACAAGTCGTAAGAACATAATTAGAAAGTCCACAACGAGTCTAAGAATCGGAGGTGTTGAACTAGAAATTAATCAATTTAAAGTGGCATCGGGCCCAATATAAACAAAAGGCCACACAGACGTGTGTTATCAAATAGTTCGCAAGTTTTTTAGGCTGTGTAGGACGCGAGAGGAGGATGTGGGAGGCTGGAGTGCGGGCGAGATAACAACACGCAACGTGGGTGCGCACGCAGGTCTTCTCCGTTCCCCTCCTCACACCGCACCGCCAGAAATCTATACCGAACTGAGACCACCTCTGACAGCTCGCTCCAATGTTGCTACCCTTCATTATATTGGGAATCAATTGACAAATGGGCACCGACTGTCGCGGTCCGATGGGACTCGGCTACTACCACACTGCACTGTCGTTGATCCAAGGACTCAAGGACGCCTTTGATTGAAGACAAAAACGTTGTTTATCTTTTTTGAAAGCCTCCTAATGGAGACTGAATGCCTAAAGGATCTTGAGGACCGTTTTGAAAGATGTTTCATCTGCGAATTAATTGGTTTTTTTTCTTTGTTGCTTTTGAATCTTGTTCTGATTTAACAAGTTGTTTTCAATGAGTTGTACATTTTTTTGGAGCGTGAATAGCTGAAACGGTTTGTTGAATTGACGAAAATCTTTTGTCAACTTTTTAATAAAGCGACAGGTGAATAAACAAAAGACTTCGACGCACTTTTTCATTAATTTAACTTATACAATGGCATACTTACTAGCTACTCGTAAAATAACATGTCTTTCTTCCGTACCCCTAGTGAGATTTAGTGGGAGGTTTAGAGAAAATAATATTTAAGTAACAAATCGTGGGCAAAAAACTTATCAATTAACTAGCAAATATATCGATTTTAGTCCTTCTAACCGAGCCGTATAAAACAACATCGTTCTTCTTCATTGACCCAGAAAGCATCGACATTCATTATACAGGGCGTAAACTTACTAAAATATATTTAATAAGTACTAGGTATGTAGTTTTAGAAAGATTCTAATCGGACCACTCTGAAATGGGAATATTGTTTTGAGTTCTATGTATAATGCACTTAATAATATGTTCGTAATATTATGTTCCATAAGACCCCGAGCAGGCGTTGTTTTGGTTTTGTATTTATTTCAAATAATAATTATGTTGGTCGATTTGGGCAACTTTTTAGCTTTTTTCCCGCCCCGTTTAGCGGGATCTGGCTTTCCTCCACTTCATTCTGTCCTAGAATCTAACCGTTTACTACCCGATTCAGTATCAAATCGATGGCGATTTTCACAGTTCTTCATTTATTTCAGTTTCAGACATTAAGATAATGATGATCGCAGAAACTAAATATTCCATAACAAAAATCAACACAGTATAATAGGTCGCCGATCTTAAAAGATATAATAGGAAACATACACAATACTGGACATCGTCGATAGACTCTATTGCTTTTATTTAATTTTATTGATTAACTTGAGAATTAACTGTATTTTAATGGTAAGTTAACGAAGCATGTTGCGGATCTCTAACGTTGCTGATTACCGGCTGTTATATATTACGATCGGTGCTGACTCTGGCTGTATTTTTGTAGACATTAACGAATTATTTTTATCAATAAATTTTATCATTAGAATAAACTGTTTTTATATTCAGATCTAACAGTTGTCAGTCCACTTGTAATTTCACAGTACAATAGTAAAAACTCTGTTAAACTATTTCCATTGTGAATATTCGCGGTGGGCGATAAAATAGGTCAATGTCGAAGCAAATATATAAATATCTACCACTGTCTCCACTGTACGCTATACTATATGAGTTCTCGCACATGGACCACTAGAGACGACCACTAAATAGTGGCATCGTAAATCTAAATATTGCACAAATTAATGTGACATTGCGAATGGAGCAGTCGAAAGGGGTCGCCCTAGACGAACGTATGCAGACCAAATTGACAGCGTACTTATGAATGGTCAAATCAATAAATGTACCCGAAATCATCGAGCGTGTATGAAACGACTGATGACTGTGGAAGAGGCAAAAGAGGTGTGTCAGTTTTTTATTTTATGATTAGAGAAAAAATTTCGGATCTCCCATACTAGCTACGGATCAGCTATTTTCTATGGAAGGTCCAAAAAAGTTCTTATTTTACATCCTATCTTCTTATCGTGTGGGCAAGTCCTGGGCCCTGTTTAATAAACGCGACAAGTGACAATTGACAATGACAATTCAGAGTATATTGCTGAGAATGCTAGAATACATGAAGCACTGCAAGTTTAGCGTCATGTGATTAGTAACCAGCAATTTCTTGCCAGCAATGTACTCTGAATTGCCATTGTCAATTGTCACTTGTCGCATTTATTAAACAGGGCCCTGGTGTGTCAGAGTTTTTTCAGACCGCCTTACGGCCTCTGACGTGGTTTTTTATGTAACGACTACTACCGCGAGATATAGTAGTAGGGACTAAAACGGCTTAACATGCCATCCGATGCACAGTATCATTTTTCTTCAGACAATCAGGTGATTTCATCCTATGGGGAAAGTTGTTTAGTTTCGTTATCTGAATATAGATACTTACCCTTTTTTTAGTCTAATCTAATCTAAACTATTATAAAACTGTAACTGAAGTGTGTCTGTCTGTACATTAAAGATATTTACAAAAAAAAGATTACGATATGGTTTTTAGGTATTCCTAACTCGAAATCAACCTTTTTTAGAAATTTTGTCTGTCTGTTAGTCTGTTTGTTTGTGTGTTTGTTTGTTTGTTTGTTTGTTTGTTTGTTCGCGCATTGCGCAAAAACTACAGAACCGATTTTGATGAAACTTTTTTTGTTTGATAGCTTGTGATCTGACTTAAAATCTGGTATATAATTTGTGCGGACGAAGTCGCGGGTAAACACTAGTAATTAATAAATAGGGGTGTAGTGGGCTGTGGTCCACTAGTGGTCCGTCTGTGGGTAGCTAATTAAGATGTTATCGTCTCCTCTCTCCCAGAACTAAGACATTAAAAGGATTCTCGATTCGTGGACCAGTTATTGTATTTCAAAAGAATTATTTTGTTTTCCTTTTGATATGGTACTTCAGTAGATTTTATATGTTTTTGAGAGTTATTACCAGACCAAGTTCAAAGGGTTCTTTTTCTCTTGATGTCATGTTATGTACATCTACATGGTTTACTTCGAATGTTTATAAAATTGATGCAAAACAGGAAAACATATTGTTTACAATCGAAAAGAGTACCCGTATTTATAAGCTACAATACCATCTAAGCTTCTTGGATGGTAGTGGTTTTCCAACAAAAAATCTGATGTTCCTGAGAAAATTTCAATAGCGACTCGACCAAGTTGTATGAAACAGCTGATATATTTTTCGCGATTTCTATGTTGGTCCAATAGTGAAAGTTGTTCAGTTTGATGGTCTGAAGTAACTCCTTAAGTACGTACCTAGTATCTACTATATAAAAAATCGGCCTTATACGAGTCGGACTACTCACGCACCGAGGGTTCAGTATACCTCCATACAATATTACCAAAACATTTTGTTTTTTTTCGAGACCCTTAGCACGAGAGTGACTCGCACTTGGCCAGTTTTTATGATTTGTTGTTATACTGTAAAGTTTGCATTAAAAATATACCAAGTTTGAGACTTGCATGTTTTAATGTTTTTATGGTAGAGCATGAAAAAAAACGTAAAAAAATCTTATACTTAATACAGCCCCTTAATTTTTCACTTTTGTTTTTTTTTATTTTTTGTCATCAAATCCTACATACTTATTAATTATACATATTTCATTTCATTTCATTTATTTACCATAATTTACATGTATACAAGGTGTTACAAAAATACAAATAAACATTTAAGGGGGTGGTTACGACCATCAAACTGAACATCTTTCACTATGGGACCTTCGATCAAAATAAAATGAATGGATAGGCCTAAAGCGCGGTAAGTTGAAGCAAACTACTGGTGCACTTGGTACATACAAACTAGCGCCATTATCTGTCAAATCTAGGGCACTTTCATACAAGTGACAAGTAAAAATTTCATTTGTTTTGCCTCATTTTTCTGGTTTGAAATGTTCGCTTAAGGCCTATCCATTCATTTTATTTTGATCGAAGTATGGGACCAACATCGAAATCGCGAAACAAAATCTGATGTTCTATACTAAACTACAATCTACTCGAGCTAAATGTAATGTATGGGACAGCAGTATTTTTTTCGCTATTTCGATGTTGGTCCCATAGAGAAAGTTTTTCAGTTAGATGGTCTAAACAACGCCCTTAAAAGTTTTAAATATTTATTTTAACATTTGTAACACCCTGTAGGCATATACAGTAATGACCATAGGGTTCAAATAGTTCCAATGTAAATTTGCTTTGAAAAGCGTAGCATTCTGAGAAATATTCTGAGAAATTTCAATCGGCTACCTATTATGTTCGTAAGAGTCCCTGGGTGAATACAATAACGGCACAAGTCAAAAATTGGCAAATTCGAGTTAGATGCGGATGCATGCTCTGCACCAACTGTTCTATTTATGCAATAATGACTTAACTTGCTAGTTCACAGGGTTTCCCGATAGATGGCACTAGTGCCACTTAAATCTGTTCGCGCGTAGTCCATTCAGAAAACTTTAAACGCAATTTACTCGAAATCGCTTTTTTTTAATTGTGCCGTTATTGTATTCACCCAGCGCTTTATAGAGTCAAGACGGACAGCTGTCCGTATATGGGTCCCGTTGGTACCCTTTGGGTACGGAACCCTAAAAATGAGTAAATTGAAATGATGATGCGTCAGAAGTTTATACAGTAATAAAAAAACTATAAATAAAAAAATGGTTTATTAAAGTTTATTCAATTTTAATTCAATTAAATTAAACTTTATTGCACACAAAAACATAATATTTTATTTGAATACAGATAAAGAATTACAAGTAGGTACAAATAAGGCGGCCTTATCGCTAAAAAGCGATTTCTTATAGACAACTTTAGGGTAGAGGAAATTAACAAACGAAAAATAGGTAGGCGGTGTAGCTTAAAAGAAAGAAATGGCTTGAGTGTTTAAATATACTTACAAATGAAATAAAATAAAATAATCCTGACCAGAAAAATTAAAAACCTCGCCATGTTGCGGAAAATCATTAGAACTAATTTTTGTACTTGGAAACACTGACATTAAAGGTTATATTCGATTGCAGCGCCCCCAAATCAGGTTTTTTATATTTCTGGTCAGGCTTTACATATCTTTTTAACTATATACATACATAAGTGACTACAACATACAACACGGAAGCAACTGTAAGAGGAGATAACGAACTAAAAGTGAAGTTAAAAAGATATCAGACGACAAAGAAGTTGTCTTTGACCATCGACTTAAAAACACTCAGGAGGGCACGTCTGATCAACTCTGGCAATGAGTTGAATCCAGAGCCGAACAGCTTGCACGGAGAAGGACTTGGTGTAGAAGTTAGTGTAGTGGATAGGCATAAGAAGGGATAAATTTCCAGAGGTGCTTAGGTGACGACCAGTGGTAGAGGAACAAATTAAACAATTATGTTTGGTAAAAACGTTAAAGCCTGAAGGGTCCCACAGCAGGGCAAAGGCCTCTCACAAATATTTAATAAGTCTGAGGGAGTGGAACATACTCTACCACGCGGCACCAGTGGGGATTGGTAGAGGCACAGATTATATAATACTATACAGTACAGATGCCCAACGTCAAACAATGGAACGCGACTGCCGTAACGCGGGCAGTCTTCGGGCAAAGTAAATTGCTTGATTTTCCAAGGCTCATGAGATTTTTTTGTAGTCAGATCATGTATTTTTAGTAACAATTTACACTTTTACGTAAACATTTATTACAAATCGGTACCATAACGCCATATATTGTCATTTTTTTAACAAAAATTTCATTTGTATGGGATGGGACACCATGGTAGAGGCAAGTTAGTAGAAGACTTGCTGTCAGATAATTTTCAAGCCTTATATTCCGCTAATTTGGCTTAAGGAATAGATACACCGCCATCTTACAGAACCATCCGGGACCTACTGCTTAACAAGCCTTCCGTAGCACGGAGACCAAAGAAATCAATAAAAAATTACAATTACAATAAAAAATGAGATATTAACTAGCCTTTAGTTTATCAGAATCACAATAATTTTAATAATCGCCATCCGGTATAGCACAGTAGTCTCCCCTCCATTCTAATCCCACGGGACAGTTGTGATTTCCAATATTAATACGATTCTCAATTGATGTCACATCCAGCTCCTTACTCTTCTTTCCAGATCCTTCAATCTTGTCCCCACTCTGTTTCACATCAATGTTATCACCAGTCAATTCAATCTTCACTGTTCCAATCCGCTGAGCTTCGGCATCCGATGAATTTTTCCTACTAATTATTTCCATTGTTACTGTTTCTTTTGGTGACTCTTTCTGCCTAATCACATTGCTTTCTGCTATAGCAATCAGTGTTAAACACAACACAGTTTTCAGGTACGACATTATCGTTTTGTTTGTTTTGTGTTAGCTAAGTCGCGTGTCTATATGACAACGTATGACTGTAGAGTGCTTCAGTTTGATGCATGCAAGCCTTTTATACAAAGACTTTGAGGTAATTTTTTCAATTAAATATTGCGAGTTAGTCGTAGGTTTCCCCATTTATGTCAATGATGTCTTAATCATCCAAGATTCAAAATTTTCCTTCATATTTGAATTGGTTAGTATACAAAATATTGAAAATGTCGTTCTCTGGTTAGTGGACTCGGTAGCGAAATTGGATAACGCACTTCCCCTGATTGGAAGAGTGCGGGTTCAAGTCAGCCCGAGACAAATTTTTCAATCTTTAATTTGATTTTAAAATACAGGGTGTAACAAAACAACCTAGTAATACTTAAGGAGGTGATTTAGACCATCAAACTGAGCAACTTTCACTATGCTAACGACTATATTCCGCCAGGGGTAGTCAGAGATATTCTGAAACCTCAGAACATCCACGTTTCACTAGTATGAAACTCTCTTCAGTATGACGGGTTCACTTTGCATGAGATCTGAGACCTTTCTTACTTTCCTGACCTCGGTGTGTAATCTACTAATACAAATCTTACATTGCTTCAACAATTAAAAATTATTAGTGAGTGGCACCCTATAAAGTAAATCACACTTCTCACCACAATTATTCATTTGTTTAGTGTTTTTCATATGAATCGTTACACACAATTTTCTGTGACCTATTTCCCCTATTTAAGCTTGGCATTAATTATATACGCCCACACACACCACCCTCAGGTAGGCCTCAAAATTCGGACAAAATAAAGGCTTTGTGATGTGACAAAAATGCTCCGAATATCCTGGACTGAACGCCACACACACTAATGAGTCCATCCTCGGTGAGTTGAACATCAAGACGAGGCTCTCGGCCATCTGCAAACAACGACGGTCAGAAGATCAGATAGTTTTGAAAAACTCATGATCACCGGCTGCATGAAGTGAAAGAGAGGTAGAGAAGAGGATGTATGCCTACGAGATGGACCAATGCGTTCAAAGAAATTACCGAAGCAATACTACAGAATACACCGGGCCTAAGATAGAGCGGCCTGGAAAGCTGTGGTGACACAAGCAGTCCAAGATGGTCACGTAGTCCCTCAGCGATTAGGTTACGACTAAGAAGAAGATGTGACAATAAACTGTGTCATTGAAACTCGACTGTGTTCGGATATGTAATACCTACTCTGACACAGCCTGAATTACAGGTGCCTTTAAATAAGGTTACTTTGTTTAGGCCCAGGGGCTCAATATGTTATAGTTAAACTTAACCTTAAGACCCGTTGTTCAACTGTTTGTTGTTTGTTCTAATGTACACTTTGGCTAAGTTTTGTTACTATTTTTCAATAAATTTATTCTTATTCTTATTCTTGCTCTTTCTTATACTGTGGTTCAGTAGGTAACGCAGCATCCCCTAGCATCCCCTATTATATGCAGAATTCAAAGTAATTGAGTAAATACCCTACGGAGACAAAGCTTCTAGGGAGTGCACAAAATGAGCACGTAACGCGCTCTCCCATAGCTTTTCATCTGGTCGAGCAGGCTTTTCCACGAACGGCGTGTAGATAAATCCGTCGGTGAAAGGTCGCGCACACACCGCCGGCCTTTTAGTAGTGTACCTCTCGTAGCGCGATTTATGAAGCTTTGTCTATATAGAGTATTTACTCACGTGCTCAAAGTATGATAATGTTACGTTTCTTGACGTCATCTATTACTATGTAGAGGATGTTCGTGACTAATTGAAAATGCTAGCAATATTACCTATTAAGTATTTGCGTTATTTATCACACACGTTTTTACTCATTCATTGACACAATAATAATAATAATACCCCGCAGGGGCAGCTTGTGGCGAGCTGACGGTGAGTGGCGACACCGCGGACCCCTATCCAGGGGGACCATACAGACATGCGCTTACACACACACCCCCACAGACAGTAACACACCCCCCTACCTCTGGCTTGCCTTCATTGGCCGTCCAGAGTGGAATCGCAAGAGCAGAACCTATGCTCCAGGTTGAAGGTGTATTGCACGTAATGGCGTAATAACGGGGAAACCCGCTCACGGGGGTAAACCCCGCGATGGTGAAACCGGTGCCGCACCTCTCGACAACCTTTAGCCGCTCAATGGGATGTTGCCCCATTGTCGCACTTTGTGCGTGCGGCCGTTTTATGGGGCCCACTCGACGAGTCGGCGAGTCACCGCCTGCCCTATTTACAATTTTGAGACTAGTTGTCATGGCAGGCGTCCGTTAGTCTCCTCCCATAGCCCAGTATCCATCCATACAACTTTCACCTCTATAGCCCAAGACCTTATTTTTCCATCGCGGCCATAGCGCCGCACTCCAATAGTCTTTTCACCTGGCGGGGACCATCCCCGTGAGTATCATGTTGTGCGCTCGGAGATGGTATCCGCCATGTGTATCCCTTACATTTAGATTAACTTGTCTTTTGAACGGGCCTCTACATGTTGGCTTCGGCTCCATGCACGCCTTCCAAAGGTCCGGGACTTAATTGCCCGTGATTACGGATCGTAAGACACATAATAATAATAATACCCCGCGGGGGCAGCTTGTGGCGAGCTGACGGTGAGTGGCGACACCGCGGACCCCTATCCAGGGGGACCATACAGACATGCGCTCACACACACACACACCCACACAGACAGTAACACACCCCCCTACCTCTGGCTTGCCTTCATTTGCCGTCCAAAGTGGAATCGCAAGAGCAGAGAACCTATGCTCCAGGTTGGAAGTGTACTGCACGTAATGGCGTAATCACGGGGAAACCCGCTCACGGGGGTAAACCCCGCGATGGTGAAACCGGTCCCGCACCTCTCGACAACCTCTAGCCGCTCAATGGGATGTTGCCCCATTGTCGCACTTTGTGCGTGCGGCCGTTTTATGGGGCCCACTCGACGAGTTGGCGAGTCACCGCCTGCCCTATTTACAATTTTGAGACTAGTTGTCATGGCAGGCGTCCGTTAGTCTCCTCCCATAGCCCAGTATCCATCCATCCAACTTTCACCTCTATAGCCCAAGATCTTATTTTTCCATCACGGCCATAGCGCCGGACTCCAATAGTCTTTGCACCTGGCGGGCACCATCCCCGTGTGTATCATGTTGTGCGCTCGGAGATGGTATCCGCCATGTGTATCCCTTACATTTAGATTAACTTGTCTTTTGAACGGGCCTCTACATGTTGGCTTCGGCTCCATGCACGCCTTCCAAAGGTCCGGGACATAATTGCCCGTGATTACGGAACGTAAGACATATAATAATAATAATATTTATTTATTCAAGTAACAAGGACTCATAGTTAGTATGTTCTTATTCTATGTTAGAAGGAATATACACTGAAACAATTAAAATTGACATAATACAACAATAATACAATACAAGAATTGATATAAGTTTCTAGATTGTTTCAGGAAAATTTCATTGACATTAATTGGTTAGTATTGAAAATATAACCAGACTTCGTTTGTATGGAGCTATACTACATTCCAAATAGCAATGAAAATTTAAGGCCTTATTTTAATTACAGAAACAGAGATTTGAAACACTTGTACTCTCACTTATTCTTAGAAAAGCTTTAGTAACGTTCAAGATAATTATGTCGGATAGTTTATCTATTTGATAAATAAATTGTATTTGCTTATCAGAGTTGGCCAGAAAGCTAAATAGGAATCGGAAAATCTCTTCGTCCTTATTTGGAATGCAGTATAGTTTTGCGTTAGCGTATATTTTCTTTGGTATAGTTAGGAAGTACATTTAATTTGTTGCGCAATAACATAAAAGGAGGTATAATAGAGTAGTTATATTGGTGGGGTGGTGGTGTTTGATACTATACTAGTAATAAGAATTATATCTGATGTAAGTATGGTTTAATATTCCTCATAATAAAATGAATAAATGGTTCAATAACTTTTATTTTATTTGCAACACAGGTACATTTTTAAAACCCTAAACAAAATAATAAATAATTTACTAAACCTACACTTCCCACACGCATCCTTTAGACATTAAACACGCAATCAATTCGATGATGAGTGATGATCATAATACTTTTAGTAATAATCGCCATCCGATTTAACACAGTAGCCTCCCCTCCACACCAATCCAACGGGACAGTTCTTATTATTTTTAATACTACTACGATTCTCAATTGATGACACATCCAGCACTTTACTCTTCTTTCCCGGTCCTTCAATCTTGTCTCCACCTTGTTTCACAACAATGTTATCACCAGTCAATTCAATCTTCACTGTTCCAATCCGCTGAGCTTCGGCATCCGATGAATTTTTCCTAGTAATTATTTCCATTGTTACTGTATCTTTTGGTGACTCTTTCTGCCTAATCACATTGCTTTCTGCTATAGCAATAAGTGTTAAACACAACACAATTTTCAGGTACGACATTATCGTTTTGTTTGTTTTGTGTTAACTAAGTCGCGTGTCTATATGACAACGTATGACTGTAGAGTGATTCAGTTTGATATGCATGCAAGCATTTTATACAAAGACTTTGAGGTAAATTTTTTCAATGAAATATTGCGATTTGTCAACGATATCTTAGTCATCCTTGATGCGTGAGTACTACGCTTGGAATCATACATACGAACTATACAATCCTATTTTCAGTATTAACCATTTTAAAAAGATCTTAAAACTGATTTCTGTGCCTGTGGTTTGTCAGATTTCCTTTGATGATCAACAACATGACAAAAATGATCCGAATATCCTGGACTGAACGTCACACAAATGTGTCTATCCTCGATGAGTTGAACATCAGGACGAGGCTCTCGAACAATGAGTCCCTAATTCTTTGGGCATACGGTCAGAAGACCAGATAGTTTAGAAAAACTTATGATCACCGGCCGCATGAAAGGAAAGAGAGGCAGAGGACGCATGCTTACGAGTTACGAGATGGACCGATGCGGTCAAAGAAATAACCGAGGCCATACAGAATACACCGGGCCTAAGGTAAAGCGGCCTGGAAAGCTGTGGTGACACAAGCAGTCCACGATGGTCACGTCGTCCCTCAGCGATTAGGTTAGTATATAGTAACTACTCTGTGCTTCCTGTAGTGCTACTAGTTGTACTCTTATGTAATCCATGCTACTAGAAAAAAGGTGATGTGACAAAAAACTGTGTCATTTAATTCAAAAGGCCTTGAAACTCAACTGTGTTCGAATATGTAATATCTACTTTCTTATACTGTGGTTCAGTAGGTAACGCAGCATCCCCTATTAGGTGCAGAATCCATAGCACGTAAGTAAATACCCTACAGAGACAAAGCTTCTAGGGAGTGCACAAAATGGGGTTCCCTCTTTGTGGCATAATTTTTATTGTCCGAAACGTACGAGTATATAGCATAACATACTTGGCATAATTGTTCTTAGACAAATATTAACAATGCAGAAAGCTGTATTGGGTATAACAACTAAGTGGCAGAATATTAATTTATGCGAATTAAACATGGCAACGATAATCAAATTCTGCTTGGAAAAATTTTGCTTAGCATAATGTTTGCGTACAATGCTTGCTGGTTTGCTTGTGTGCGTGCATGCTTGTTTGCTTGTATGCTATGCTAGTGTGCATGCTTGCTTGCATGTTTTCTTTTGTGAATGATTGCTTGCTTGCTTGTTTGCAATTTAGGGGGTGCAGGGGGGCTACGCCCCCAGCGAGGGTGGAGCTGGTGGCGGATGCACCCTGCCAGAGAAACAAACTGGTTTTTTTTAAATTGTAGGTTTGGTCAGGATAGAACATGTATCACACTTAGCGGAGCGAGCGAAGCAAGCAAAGCATCAACATGCTTGCTTGCAAGCTGCATGCTTGTTTGCATGCTGCCTGCTTGCTTGCTTGCTTGCTGCTTGCTTGCTGGCTTGCTGCATGTTGGAGGGTGCAGGGGGTTACTCCCCCCGCGGAGGTGCCGGAGGCAGACTTACGTAAACAATAACTAGTTGTTTTATAGTTAGTTGTAATTTTGTTTAGTTTATGCTTAAAGATTATTATTTTATTTATACTTTTATTTCCACATGTGTAACAATATTCTACGTTAAGGCAATAATGTCATTCGATACTTCAGAATATAAACTTTATGGAATACGATTGATCTGCCATAGAAGACTATGCGTTATGAATAGATGCTAAACATTCGTACCTATGCCAAGTTAGTTTGAAAAAAGTAATGCAACAATAGGGTGCCACAAAATGATCACGTGACGCGCTCTCCCATAGCTTTTCTACTGGCCGAGCAGGTTATTCTACGGAAGGCGTGTAGGTGAACGCGTCGGTGAAAGGTCACGCACTCACCGCAGCCCCTTGTAGTAGTGTACCTCTCGCAATGCGATTGTATAAAGCTTTGTCTCTGTGGAGTATTTACTCATGTGCTCAAAGTATCAAAGTTACATTTCATGACGTCATATATTACTATGTAGAGGATGTTCGTGACTAACTGAAAATGCCAGCAATATTACCTATTAAGTATTTGCGTTATTTATCACACACGTTTTTACTCATTCATTAATTCATCGGTGCATTTGTGGTTGTTGGGTGGAGGTAAATGGCCATCATGGGTTGAGTTGCCACTTGCCAGCCATGGTGGTCTAGTGGCGAGGAACCTTGCTTGCCGCGCAGGAGGCGATGGTTTGAGTCCAAGCTCGTACCATGAGTTTTTCGAAATTTATGTACGATTTGTAACACCATAGGCTTTTCAGTGAAGGAAAACATCGTGAGGAAACCTGCATGCTTCAATTTCGAAACATGTACCCACTGTCCATTGCAAGTGGCGACGGGCTCACTCTCACTACCCGTCACACTGGACAGAGTTTCCGTACTACTAGTGAAACGGGGATGTTCTGAGTTTTCCGAATATCTCTGACTACCTCTCCGGGAATACAGTCGTGAGCATTTGCTATTCTTTTGTCTCGGTGGACGTGGCGTGTGTGTTGGAGCTGATGGCCTGACCTTAATCCCCTGGCAATAGTGCCGAAACTCTGTCCAGTGTGACGGGGGGTGAGCTTGTCGCCACTTATAATAGACAGTGGGTACAATAACTCGAAATTGAAGCATGCGGGTTTCCTTACGAGGTTTTTGTTCACCAAAAGACCAGTAGTGTTACAAATCGTACATAAATTCCGAAAACACTCATTGGTACGAGGCCGCCTGAACGGAGATCGAACCATCGCCTTCTGCACGGCCGGCAAGGTTACTCACCACTGGACCATACAAGTATAATAGGTAGTAAAAAATTTGAGTTTTTAAGATAATATTATTCCGAGAGCGAAAATGCGTGCTGCATTCAAACGTACTATGGTGATATTTTCAATACTAACCAATTAAAGTCAATGAAATTTTGCAGAGACAATCTAGAAACAAATCTCTATGCTTCTATAGAGTCAGATTTTCGTTAAAATATACAGTTTCAATGCTAGGATTAATTTAAGATTTGTATGGAAATCTTTGAGGCACTGTAACTTGAAAACTATACATTTTAACGAAAATCTGACTCCATACAAGCATAGAAATTTGTTTCTAGACTGTTTCTGCAAAATTTCATTGACTTTAATTGGTTAGTATTGAAAATATCACCATAGTACGTTTGTATGGAGCGCGCTCCGAATAATATACCCTTAATTAAGCCGTAAGATGTGAACATATCCTTCGTCCACGGTTGCGCCTGACTTAGGCCGCTATTACTTTATCATTTATTTAGATCATATACCTAAATATGATTTCATATCTGTCAAATTCTTTGATCATAGAGTTAAATGATGCTGTTCTTCATTTTTATATGATAAACGTATGTTTTACATAATATGATAATATAAACACTCGTCGTTGTCCTCGTAAATACTAATTAATGTTTTTTGTAGTTTCGATATTTCAGTCGAGATTCTTTGATTTGGAAGACGCTATTTTTTGATGTTATTAGACGGATATAATGATCAAATCAAATCAAATCAAATCAAATCAAATATACTTTATTTGATGATCCTATCCTATTTGTACGATCATAATACACAATATGAATCACTGTAGCTATGGATAAGGTCGGTTACGCTCTTTTCCCCGAACGTCCGTTATTCGGATTCGTCCTTTTCCCCGAACGACCATTTACCGGAACGGCCATTTCCCCGAACGGCTATTTACCCGTTTGATACTAGTTAAGATGTCATATGTTATTACGTCATATGTTGTTCATTTAAAAATGACCCATACATCTATTATCATTTTTCTATGATAGTCTCTAGATATGATACGGTTCTAAGTGGAATGAATTTTTTTGCAAAATGTTTAGTCTTTTTCGTCTCGGCTACCCTCGCGTCAACGCCATCCATCGCGGTTTGTTAGTTAGCTACGTTTTACTAGCTACAAGTAAACTCCTCATTGACTAAAAGCAGATTGCAATGTATAGTCTATAAAGTCGTGGCATGTATATTTGAGGAACTAATCATTTTAGTATGGTGGTGTTGCCAGGTTATTCTTGATTTTGTCGTTCTTGCGTGGAGACAGCGCCCTCATTTTTTGCCAAGACTTTATAGACAGACTGTATTTTATTCGTGACTATAACCACAGATAATATGCTATAACTAAGAAAGTACCTTAGGAGGATATACAAAATATCGGAGAGTGCTCCATACAAACGAAATCTGTTTATATTTCTTAAAACTGACACAATACAAGCATAGATTAGATTGTTTCTGGAAAATTTCATTGACTTTAATTGATTAGTATTGAAAATATAACCAGACTTCGTTTGTATGGAGCGCTATCGTTAGGAAGTAAATTTTATTTGTGCGGTAACATAAAAGGAGGTGTAGTTATGTTGATGGACATGTTTGATACTAGTTAAGATTTCTTATGTAAGTACGGTTTAATATTCCCCATAATAAAATAAATAAATGGTTCATTAGAGTTTATTTCATTTTCAACATAAGTACATTTCTAAAATCCTAAATAAATCAATAAATAATTTGTAAAACCGACACTTCTCACACACACTAATTCGACATTAAACACGCAATCAATTGATGAGATAATTGATGATTTTGAATCACAATAATTTTAGTACTTAATAATCGCCATCCCCTGCAACACAGTAGTCTCCCCTTCGCTCTAATCCCGTCGAGCAGTTCAAGTTCCAACTGATAAAGTTACGATTCTCAATAGATGGCACCTGCTCCTTAGCCTTCTTTCCCGATCCTTCAATCTTGTCCCTACTCTGTTTCATTTGTAATTTACTAAACCTACACTTCTCACACACAATCCATTAGACATTAAATACGCAATCAATTCGATGATGAGTCATGAATCATAATGATTTTAGACATAATCTCCATCCGATTTAAGACAGTAGCTTCCACTCCACTTGAATCCCACGGGACAGTTGTCATTATTGGCAATACTACGATTCTCAATTGATGTCACATCCAACTCCTTACTCTTTTCCGATTCTTCAATCTTGTCCCCACCTTGTTTCACAACAATGTTATCACCAGTCAATTCAATCTTCACTGTTCCAATCGGCTGAGCTTTGTCATCCGATGAATTTTTACTGGTAACTATTTCCATTGTTACTGTATCTTTTGGTGACTCTTTCTGCTTAATCACATTGCTTTCTGCTATAGCAATCAGTGTTAAACACAACACAATTTTCAGGTACGACATTTTCGTTCCGTTTATTTTCTGTTAACTAATCGTGTCGTGCGTATATTACAACAACGTACTGTCGAGTGCTTTAGTTTGTTTCCTACAAGTCTTTTATACAGAGACTTTGAGGTAATTTTTTTCAAATATGTAGCGCGTTAGTACCTGCGCCAGCTTTCCCCGAGTTTCAGTTTTGTCAATTATGCCTGAATCATCATGTTTGAGGACAGGACTAAGGTTTGGGAAATTTAATGACGATGTCTTCATTTCTAATTAAAGGGGAAACTCATACGTAAATTCTCGACACGCAACGCAAAATACAAGTTTATTGACAATTATTATTATATTAACAGGAAATTAAATCAAATAATGATATTTTCTCCCCTCCGGACGGAAAGCGTCAATTTTCGTCCCGCTGCGCTAAATGAAGTTGCCGCTTTCCACCTCCGTCGAGGAGAAAAATAGTAGGTATACTAACCTCGGGCAGTACCTAAATAAGAAAGCCTCAGATGTTATAACAATTACATGAGATCTGAGGCCTTTCTTACAATGGAGAAAGTTTCTCAGTTAAAGGGTGTGATCATCCCGCCGCCCGCCCGTCCCGATAGACACTAAAAATCGGTCAAGTGCGAGTCGGGATACTCGCGCATCGAGGGTTCCGTACCACACCACCACAGAACACAACATATTAACTTAGAAAAAAGCTTTTTTTCTCCGGGACCTTAATCATGAGACCGACTCACACTTGGCTGGTTTTTATTATTTTTTGTTATTCTGTAGAGTTTGCTCTATAATCATACCAAGTTTGACGCTTGTATGTATTACCGTTTTTACTGTAGAACGAGAAGAAAAAACGTCGATAAAAACCAGTTTCTTGTTGAGAACCCCCCTTAATTATTAACTTTTTGAAATTTTTATTATTTGTTATCAAATCCGCCGTAATGACGCATATTCTGTGAAAATTTCAACTATCTTGCTATTACGGTTCAAAAGTTACAGCCCTAAATGGGTAGGACGGACGGACGGACGGACAACGTAGGCTTAGTAATAGGGTCCCATTTTTACCCTTTGGGTACGGAACCCTAAAAAAGGAACACAAAATTTTTTTTATGATATGACTAGCTGTTGCCCGCAACTTCGTCCGCGTGGACAACTGTACCACATGAAAATTTATCATTTGTGAAGGAAAATTAATCTTAATCCGAAAAATTAGTTAAACTGGATATGTAAAATGAAATGAAGGATACAGAAGCTAGTAGAGGTATGAAAGCTTAGAAAATTAAGCAAATATTACTTTGCTAACCTTTGTGCAGTTAGTAGGTACATTCTTACCGCAATTATTCAGTGGTTTAGTGTCATCATCATCACCACTAGTTTTAATTACTAACATAACTGTAAAGGTGTATTCAGACCATGAATCTAAACAACTTTCCCTAAGGAAAATGGATCGAACAACGAGAAAAAATGTTGGACCTCCCATTCTTCTTCTTCTTATCGTGTGGGCAAGCCCTGGTGTCAGAGCTTATTCAAACCGCCTTACGGCTTCTGACGTGGTTTTTATGTAACGACTACTACCACCAGAGATAGTATCCTAGACCAACGGCTTAACGTGCCATCCGAAGCACGGAATCATCTTTCTTTTTTGACAATCAGGTGATTCAGCCTGCAATGTCCTAACCAACTGGGGAAAAACGCACAAAGTGACATATCACTAGGTGTCCCCCGTGGGAATCGAACCCACGACCTCCGTGTCAAGAGCTCTTAACCATTAGACCAAGGAGGACCTCCCATTGAAAATCGGTCGGCCGATCCGCAACCATGTTTTAGGGGATTTTGTTTCGATTCATGGTCTAATGCACTCTAAGTTAAAAAAAAAAAAAAAAAAAAAAAAAATATTTTCAGACAACATGATCCAGAGCGTTAGTAATACAAAAGTTAGGTCTATGTTAGTATTTAATTTGAAGAAGTGACTTGGTAATATGGCACATGTGACTTAGAAATGGACAGTTCCCACCATCAGCTATCTCTCTCAGGATGCAATTGGAGCTGGCACGCACCCTACGTAGCAGTGAAGCTGATTTTTTGCGGAGTATGGCATGAAAGCCATCCACTTGTGCGCTCGCAAACATCTGTGAAGCACTGCAGAAACGCGGCAGCCCCAATAGCGGCCTGAACGCATTATTGAATTGAACACGCAAGGCGTTGTACGATTTCTTGGTATAGCTGACCCAAGTTATGTTAGTACTTAAAAACTAGTGGTGTATAAGACCCACTGCAAGGCACAGGCCTACCTCAACACCTCACAGGATGAATGGCCGTAAGTCCACCACGCGTGCCCAATTGGTAGACTTCACATAATAATATGCATCAGTTTAGTGTGTTTAACATGAAAAGTTACATACAATTTTCTGTGACCCTTTTCCATTTAATCTTGGCATTAATAATACATACGCCCCTCACACCACACCCTCAAGGTAAGCTTCAAAAGTGGGAAACAAATAAAGCCTTTGTAATTTGACGAAAAACTGTGTCTTTTAAGTAATTCAAAGGGCCTTGAGACTTGACTGTGTTCAAGTATGTACCTAGTACTCTTTCTTATATACCTACTGTGATTCAGGTAACGCAGGATCCTGCTGCACGTGACTAAATACCCTATAGAAATACAAAGCTTCTAGAGAGCTTCTAATGGGATTTAAATCCCACCTAACCTATCCCCCCTCCCTTAGATACGTAGGGGAAAGGTGTACAAGATGATCCCCTTAAGGGAAAATGCTCGTAGTTTAAAAAATATTCGGTTTAATTCTGAAGTTTAAGCGATTAATGATAGCAAGTTTATCTGTCTACCTGTTATCATACTCAAAATGTTGAATTTAGTGATATTTCATTATTATATTTAAATTTTTCTAAAACCCTACGAAAGGATCATCTTGGACACCCCGGTGTCCAAGATGATCCCTAGGGTATGGGCAAGATGATCATGCCCCTTTTTAAGGAAAATTATATGTTTTTGTGGAATTAAATGTTATCTCAAAGAACTAGTCTCAAGCTGAGCCAGCCTTCTTAATACTCACAAAATAAGTAATAACAACCATTATTATAATAAAATCAATCGTATAGTGTATAATTTTAGCAAGATTCTAAAATACCGTACTTAATCTCATACACCCGAGAACAGGATCATCTTGCCCCAATTTCAACTTTTTTAGTCTTTGTTCGATAACATAATTTTTATGCTTTCTGTTGTTACCATACCATTCAAAATACTAAATAGGGGCATTATATAAAGCCACTTACACAACAATCTTTGTTATTGACTGCCTAGATCAAAAGTTACCTAAGCTTAAAATCAACCCTACCTTAGATCAAAGTCACAAAATTTATGTTTTTTTCCATAAAAATTTACTCGTCTGTCACATCGCCATGACGAATTCACTGATGCGAGGGGGTATCGGGGGCTACGTTTTACCAAACAAAACAACTAGATAGGGTTTATAGTTTCGCTGCAATTGAGAGGGGTCATCTTACCTCAAGGGATCATCTCGTACACCTTTCCCCTACATGATTGTTGTAAGGGTTGAACTACACCAGGCAGCACAGCATCACATTTTTCCGTCGCTCCATCCTTTTCTGTCACTCAGGAACGTCATTTGCTAGAGCGTATTTAAGATAGACGGAACGCGATCGCACGCGGCGTGCTGTTCCGTGCTGTTCCGTTCCGTTCCATATAAGATAGACGGAACGGAACAGCACGGAACAGCACGCCGCGTGCGATCGCGTTCCGTCTATCTTGCAAATATGCTCTAGCAAATGACGTTCCTGAGTGACAGAAAAGAATGGAACGACGGAAAAATGTGATGCTGTGCACCTGGTGTAAATCAACCCTTAATGTAAATTTTTTCATTCTTTGTAGCGCCGGGGTATTTACTCATTTGCTCAAAGTATGCCAATATTACGTTTCGCTGACGTCATCTATTACGGTGTGGAGGAAGCTCGTGACTAATTAAAAATGCAAACAATACTTATTACCTACTTAGGTAATGGTATAACTACCATTAATTAATTATCCCGCTACGTTTAGTTAATGAATGAGTAGGTAAATAATGCAAGTTATTTTAAACTTGGGGAATAGTAGGTAGGTAAGTAGGTTTGTGAACAACTTTTAAGTCATAAACTCACGATCATAATTAATCTCGGCGTCATCAGAAACCTTTGTACAACTACTTTGTAACTTTTTAAGCGCACAGTTGTAGCAAAGTGAATATAATAATAGTGAGGGCGCTCTCGGGTCGCAACCGGTGCGCGTGGCGGGGGTAGCGGTCCCAGTACCCATCACCTGCGCGCTCAACGCATCACCCGCCGCGACTACTAAGCGCACCCACTTTATTGGGTTGTAGTAAACTCATACCGCCGTTTGCATTTTTTTGACATCTCATCATCACCATAACTAAGGCCCTGCCATCTGTTACAGATGTTTCAAGCACTGTTGTAGGAGAAGCACTTTTTTTTCAAGACGTAAATAAAAGCCAAATATCCTGATTTCCCCCATCAGCCCAGATCTGTGCCAAACTGAACTTTTACTATGGAGCCAACATACGTTCATGGTTCAGCGTTTTCTCGTGGTCCTACTATTTGGTCCACCAGAGACACCTATTTATGTTGGTCCTACTGATATACTGTGAATCGAAAATGTGGCCTCCTGTGTAAAGAAATCGGCCATGTTCGAGTTGCAATATATCACCAATGCAAACTTCATGCAACTCCTTGCATCACAAATGACGGACTGACGTCTTCTGCTCCATCAGTGCGTCATCGTGTGTGGCAGCTCAAGTCGAATGCAGCTTTGTATGGGACAGCAGATTTTTTTTTCGCGATTTCAAAGTTGGCTCCTTAGCGAAAGTTGTTCAGTTCGATGAGTAGAGTATTATATGCTGAAATTATCCGCAGTGATATAAAATTTACCCTGTATTTGTCCTTTACGGGATTCGAATCCGCGACCCTCGGCACAGCAGAGTTCACTACCGACCGAGCTGTACAAACCAACCGTCTAACAATCCGCACTGGGTCCGTATGGCGGAGTATGACTCATTCCCTCTCATCATTATTCCTGGGAGGCCTTTGCCCTACACTGGGATCCTACAGGCCACAGAACATATAAAGAGAGGTTAGAAAGGCATAGTAGCGATTTTGCTTCGGAGACGGCTGTCGCCAGTTGTCTTCCCGCTCACGCTGCTGCAACTACTCATGCCCTCTCGCTCGCACTACGCCTCGCATCATAGAAAACAAATGAGCGTTGCTCATATCCTTGGCGCGCCTGCCCCGCCCACCGCCTTCGCCCATCGCCTTTCTAACCTCTCTTTATATGTTCTGTGCTACAGGCTATACTATCTAATCTAAACTATTATAAAACTGTAACTGAAGTGTGTCTGTACAGTGTACATTGAAGATATTTACAAAAAAAAGATTACGATATGGTTTTTAGGTATCCCTGACTCGAAATCAACCTTTTTTAGAAATTTTGTCTGTCTGTTTGTCTGTTTGTTTGTTTGTTCGCGCAGCACGCAAAAACTACTGAACCGATTTTGATAAAACTTTTTTTGTTTGATAGCTTATTATCAGACTTAAAATCTGGTATATAATTTGTGCGGACGAAGTCGCGGGAAAACACTAGTATCTTATAATTATGTAGTTTGACTATAGCTTGCTTTTTTAAACTCAACTCTCTGTAACCGTAGCTTTATATAAACAAACAAAGAATTTCCTCTCTATTTTCAGTTCGTATACAATGAAAAAACGCTATCGATGACTCCCCACGGTCATATTTCATAGTCCATGTAATGAACATGCTCGCACACAAAGTTTGCAATGTGAATTGAATTTTCAGAATTTGCAGTGAAAATAAATTATTGCCTATTTTGGGTAGGTATTACTATAAAATATTGATGTAATGCCTTCATGTCTAAAATACTGAATCGATTTTCTATGTTTGGCTTAAAAGTTGCACTCAAGCATATACAGGGTAAGTGACAGCCCTCCGCAAACTGAAACGGTGAACTCAGACCATCAAACTGAACAACTTTCACTATAGAGCCTACCTCAGGAAACGCGAAAAACGTGAGTTCACCGTTTCAGTTTGCGGAGGGCTGTCCCTTACACCCTGTATAATTATAAACAAACTTACAACAATATTCTTATATAGGCTTTCAAAAATATCATTTCTGCAGTGCATATTTTTGGGTCAGGGCCCGTGCTCCACCCAGGCTCTCCACCTGGGTGAAGCATGGGATACTTACAGGTCTATAATTTAAAAGCCTCTAGAATGACTTCATGCAACTCCTTGCATCACAAATGACGGACTGACGTCTTCTGCTCCATCAGTGCGTCATCGTGTGTGGCAGCTCTAAGTCGAATGCAGTTTTGTATGGGACAGCAGATTTATCTTTTTCGCGATTTCAAAGTTGGCTCCTTAGCGAAAGTTGTTCAGTTCGATGAGTAGATATATGCTGAAATTATCCGCAGTGATATAAAATTTACCCTGTAATTGTCCTTTACGGGATTCGAACCCGCGACCCACGGCACAGCAGAGTTCACTACCGACCGAGCTGTACAAACCAACCGTCCAACAATCCGCACTGGGTCCGCATGGTGGAGGCACCCATTCCCACTCATCATTATTCCTGGGAGGCTTTTGCCCTACATTGGGATCCTACAGGCCACAGAACATACAAGTGTTACAAAAATACAAATAAACCTTTAAGGGGGTGGTGTAGACCATCAAACGGAACAACTTTCACTATGGGACCAATATCGAAATCGCGAAAAAAAAATTGATGTTCCATACTCTACAAATCGACTAGAGCTAAAATATGTATGGGATATCAAAATTTTTTTTTCGCGATTTCGATGGTGGTCCCATAGAGAAAGTAGTTCAGTCTGACGGTCTAAACAACCCCCTTAAGAGTTTTAAATATTTATTGTTACTTATGAAACACCCTGTATAAAGAGAGGTTAGAAATAGAAAGGCATAGTAGCGCTTTTGCTTCGGAGACGGCTGTCGCCACTTGTCTTCCCGCTCACACTGCTGCAACTACTCATGCCCTCTCGCTCGCACTATATCATAGAAAATAAATGAGCGTTGCTCATATCCTTGGCGCGCCTGCCCCCCCCCCCCACATCGCCTTTCTAACCTCTCTTTATATGTTCTGTGCTACAGGCTATACTATCTAATCTAATCTAAACTATTATAAAACTGTAACTGAAGTGTGTCTGTACATTGAAGATATTTACAAAAAAAAGATTACGATAATGGTTTTTAGGTATCCCTGACTCGAAATCAACCTTTTTTAGAAATGTTGTGTCTGTTTGTTTGTGTGTTTGTTTGTTCGCGCATCACGCAAAACCTACTGAACCGATTTTGATGAAACTTTTTTTGTTTGATAGCTTATTATCAGACTTAAAATCTGGTATATAATTTGTGCGGACGAAGTCGCGGGAAAACACTAGTATCTTATAATTATGTACTTTGACTATAGCTTGCTATTTTAAACTCAACTCTCTGTAACCGTAGCTTTATATATAAACAAACAAAAAAATTTCTCTCTATTTTCAGTTCGTATACAATGAAAAAACGCTATCGATGACTCCCCACGGTCATATTTCATAGTCCATGTAATGAACATGCTCGCACACAAAGTTTGCAATGTGAATTGAATTTTCAGAATTTGCAGTGAAAATAAATTATTGCATATTTTGGGTAGGTATTACTATAAAATATTGATGTAATGCCTTCATGTCTAAAATACTGAATCGATTTTCTATGTTTGGCATAAAAGTTGCACTCACAAATAACCACGGACCTGAAAAAAAGACGGACGTAATGTGACACTAAAAAGATGTGAAGCATGCGCAAGGTCCAACATTTTCGTTTGTTCTACAAGGGACCTACACTCACACAGATGCACTAGCTCTAGGCGCAGGTCCTACATCCGTCACCATTATGTATCGCGTGACAGCACGCACACAAAAGAAATGGGTGCTTCACCCGTGATTAGACGAGATTACGTCCGTTCTTTTTTTCAGGTCCGTGCACATAACATAAATAAACTCACAACAATATTCTTTTACAGGCTTTCAAAAATACCATTTCTGCAGTGCATATTTTTGGGTCAGAGGTAAAGACTGGCCAGACCTGACGTTGCTTAACTTTGGTGATCGTTTCCAATACCGAAGCTCCACTACGCCAACCAGCGCTTCGTACGCCAACAAGCGCTTTATAATATTTTTTATAATTTTATATTTGTGCTGTTTGTTTGCACCAACCGATGGTGCAGGAACCTGTTCGTCCCTGTTCCTTTTTGCTCGCTTTACGGCCAGAGACGCTGTTTGCAACATCTACCTACTTGGATGAAAAAAGGCCCGTGATAATGATAATTTTATATAAAACTAGTGTTTACCCGCGACTTCGTCCACAAAAATTATATACCAGATTTTAAGTCAGATCATAAGCTATCAAACAAAAAAAGATTCATTAAAATCGGTTCAGTAGTTTTTGCATGATGCGCGAACAAACAAACAAACAAACAAACAAACAAACAAATAAACAAACAAACACACAAACAAACAGACAAACAGACAGACAAAATTTCTAAAAAAGGTTGATTTCGAGTCAGGGTTATCTAAAAACCATATCGTACGTTTTTTTTTGTAAATATCTTCAATGTACATTGTACAGACACACTTCATTTACTGTTTTATAATAGTTTAGATGTTTGATTAATTAAAATCAATGATTTTGTATAATATCATTCAATGAATAATTCACTGATTAATTATTATCATTCGAATCCTATACTACTCGTATGTACTCTTCAGACATGCCAGCAAACAAACCAAGTCAGTTATAGTAGATTACACACCGAGGACAGGAAAGTAAGAAAGGTCTCAGATCTCATGTGACCTGAGGCTTTCTTATTTACTGTCCGAGGTTAGTATTACTATTTTTCTCCTCGACGGAGGTGGAAAGCGACAACTTCGTTTAGCGCAGCGGGACGACAATTGACGCTTTCCGTCCGGAGGGAAGAAAAAATCAATAAAAAATTTCGTTTACTATCTGGAAACTAATCTCTGTGCCTATGCTTTGTCAGATTTTCGTTAAAATGTAGGTATAGTTTCATAAATCTTAAATTAATCCTAGCATTGAAACTGAAAATCTGTAAATCGTAAAAGTTCATTGATTGTAATTGGTTGTATTGAAAATCGGATCTAACATTTATAATAATACGAGTAATACCTATTATGGTAATCTAATAAAACTACGTAATAAACTTTGTACTTATTTAATTAATTCTGTAATATTCCTCTACGGGTTCGTATAATAGTATTTGCCTACGTAATTAAGGAATAATTATTTTTTTTGTACATTATGTAAGTAGTTTCATTAACTACACTTCCATGAAGCGCTTAGTGTAGTGATCCATTCGGTGGTTGGAGAGCTGTCAATTTCATACAAAACTTTGTGTAGAACATGAGTAGAACACTCGGAGTCACGTTGCAGGGTTTGCCTCGAACACTTGTCTCTCGCGTGGTGTTCGCGCGGTTCGCGTCTCAGCCTGCCACGAGGCTCTACAATCCTTCTCAGTTGTTCTTACTCAAAACCAATCCTCGAGATTGGATAGACACTCCCTCAAATTACTTGACACTGACGAAATCTAACAAGGAAACGCCATTAAATAAAAATAGAATAGAATAGAATAGAACACTCGTAGGCGGTGTTAATAAGAGTAATGTTTTATATATGGAAAAATAGCTTAGAAAATCTAGATTGCGCGTATCAAATAATATTTACAATTTATATTATAATTGAGAAGATATCAAGCTTTGAAATTATTCATACAAAATTTTACTTAGTTACCTAATTATATTACAAAATCTAAATATTATTTGATACGCGCAATCTAGATTTTCTAAGCAATTTTTCCATATATAAAACATTAGGTACTTTTATTAACACCGAGTGTTCTACGACAAAGTTTTTTTCACCTCACAAGCTCGGAAAGATTCTGTTTATCATTCGAAATCTGAGTGCAAAAGTGCATTTTATCCGCTAGCGTGGAAAGAGTTTTTGAAATTCGAATGTGTCAATTCAATATTTTTATATACCGCCAATCCACTGAAAATGCTTAGTAACTATTTCATGACACTGGCCAGCACAAAAATAAAAACTTTTTGAAATGTTCTTTTTAGCAATTCACTTTTTTTTCCTCGCTGTTGTGAGGTGAAAATTGTGTGTTTCGCTCGGCTGCAAAGTTATTCTGCGTCTCGTACCTTTGAAACCTTCGCTAAGCGCTCAGGATTCAATAAAAGTACTCGCGCCAAAAAGCAACTTTGCAGCCTAGCATAACAAATAACTATTTATGAAATTGACAGCTCTCCAATCACCTTAAGGCGTATCAGCCGTGGACCACTGTCCTCTCACTCACACTCCATACTAATCGATGAGAAAGAGCGCGTGGCTCCGGTCAGAATTTTGCTGTTTTCTTTGAAAAATTTGATGATTTTTTATTAATTTCGAAAAAGTAAAATAACCACATCATTCTAAATTGTATTGTGAACAATATAGTAAATTTTCATTTTGTTCCGATTAAAAATGTAAGAGTAAAATGGTTACAACTGGAAAAAAAGGGGTGAATTTAGAGTCCCTTTTCTTCGGTTTTATTCATTAAAATCGATTTCTAGAAAAACCACATCATTTCTCATATCCTGTAGATGGTTCAGTTTAAATTTCAGCTCAAAAAGTGCCATAGTTAATGAATAAAATGGTTACAAAATTACCCAAAACTGGCAGGTAGCCCCTTAAGCAGTGGCAGTCTTCCGATGGGACCCGTCTCAAACCATTTTTTTTTTAAAGAACTTTTACTTACTCGTAGGTACCTACCTATTTTTGGAAATCGAAAAATGTAAAAAAATGCGGTCGTTTTTCACCCGGTTTCGATTAGAAAAAAATGAATATCTCAAAAACGAAATGAGATATCGAAAAAATTTAAAAAGGCCTAGAGATATTATGATTTTGGACTATTATCAATGAATTATTGAAGATCACTGATGGGTTATTGAGAATTAGTTGTACTTTTGACGCGGAGTTTACGCGCGAAGAACGCACGTTAACCAGTTAGTTCCGGAGAGTGCCCCTAGAGCGATTTGTTAAGCCCGGCCTATTGAAAATACTCTGGCAGGAAGCTGACCGCGAGAAGTGGGCCCACGCGGTAAATTGTGGCCCATTAACTTTTTTATACAGGGTGTAAGGAAAAGTATAATTTACCTTTAAACCATAACACTCTAAGGAGTGTCCGCTGAACTGACGGCTAAAAGAGATGAATGGAGGAAGACGACATAATTGCGCCGACCCCAAATAATGGGATAAGGGCAGGAAGAAGACTCTACCCATCAAACTGAACAACTTTTACAATGGGTGCAAAAAAATATCAGCTGTTCCATACTAAACTGCAATACCTACTCGACTCCAATGTATGAGACAGCTGTTTTTTTTTTTGTTCTGACATCTTTGTTCCCATAGTAAAAGACGTTCAGTTTGATGGGTAGAGTAGGTGTGTGGTTCAAACTTTTCCTTACACCCTGTATTGCACTAGAGTTTACCCGCGACTTCGTCCGCACAAATTATACAAGGTGTCTCATAAGTAAAAATAAATATTTAAAACTCTTAAGGGGGTTGTTTAGACCGTCAAACTGAACAACTTTCTCTATGGGACCAACATCGAAATCGCGAAAAAAAAAACTGATATCCCATACATATTATAGCTCTAGTTAGTCTATTTGTAGAGTACCTATGGAACATCATTATTTTTTTTCGCGATTTTGATATTGTTCCCATAGTGAAAGTTGTTCAGTTTGATGGTCTAAACCACCCCTTAAATGTTTATTTGTATTTTTGTAACACCTTGTATACCAGATTTTAAGTCAGATCATAATCTATCAAACAAAAAAGTTTCATCTAAATCAGTTCATAGTTTTTGCGTGATCTTCTAAAAAACAAACAAAGAGATAAGAATTCTAAAAAGGTTGATTTGGAGTCGGGCCCATTTTAATCTTTTTATTGTAAAAGCGATCTACTACTGCTTGACAATATTATGATTAAAAAATAAATTTTAAAAAACATAATCCTCCTTCTGGCGGAGTCGGGTAAAAAACGAGTAAAGTTAAACCGATTAAAATGATTATACAAAATGATAAATAGTTACATAACGTTTATTAATTTTAAACAAAGGTATATTTTGAAACCCTAAACAAATCAATAAATAATTCCAATACACTTTTCTCACACACCAATTAGACAGTAAAACAGAGAAATTACACGCTTCCCTAGACAGTATACCACGCTATAGATTCCATAATGAATCACAATTTCAATAATCTTCATCCGGGAAACAGAAGCCTCCCCTCCTCACGTACCCCGAGGGACAGCTCGAACCTCTGATGCCATGACGATTCTCAATAGACGGCACCTGCTCCATAACCTCCTTTTCCGATCCTTCAATCTTGTCCCCACCTTGTTTCACAACAATGTTATCACCAGTCAATTCAATCTTCACTGTTCCAATCGGCTGAGCTTTGGCATCCGATGAATTTTTCCTGATAATTATTTCCATTGTTACTGTATCTTTTGGTGACTCTTTCTGCTTAATTACATTGCTTTCTGCTATAGCAATCAGGGTTAAACACAACACAATTTTCAAGTACGACATCTTGAACTATTTTGTTTATTTTGTGTTAACTAAGTCGCGTGTCTATATGACAACGTATGACTGTAGAGTGCTTTGATTTGTTTGATACAAAGTCTTTTATACAATGTCTTTAAGGTAAAGTTTTTTCAAACCGCTCTTGCGAGTTCCCCTTATTACGCAAACTTTGAGAGGTCAATGATGTCTGAGTCATCCTGCGTGAGGACTAAGTTTCGGATCTTTAAGAGGATAGACCAGTTCAGTTTTCTCCATACGTCCATAAGCGTAGTCCCCTGTTTTCTCCCTGAATAATAACACTAGCATACAATCTATGTCACTTCTGCCATGTCCCTATGTTTTGCTTTTTTGCATTAATTAATTATTGTAAGAACTAGGGACCTTAGAAAATTATCAATTTTACAGCCCGTTTTCAGACACCCAGCAAAAAAATTTGACTAATATAAACAAAAAAAAGGAAAACATACAGACATAGCCAAAGTCTTTCTCATAGTATTCTTAACAGAATTATTAAAATCGGTTTAGTTTTGGAGGAGAAAACAGGGGAAGACGAAATGCTGTTTTCGTCGATTTTATGTAGATAAAAATTGGTCCGAGCTGCAGTTGTCTCTTTCGCTCTCTAGTCGGCGGGGTGTATGGGTGGGCCGGATCGGACAGATATGTTTTCAGTCGGAAAAGTGACTTATTCTCCAAATTAGAATTTCAGACCGCCTATCCTCTTAATGACGATGTCTTCATTGGTTATTAAAGGGGAAACCCATACGTATACTCTCGGCACGCGACCTCATACAATAACTAATGGACATTAATATGTTCGTAGCCTTGATACATAATTTATAAATTGCTAATATTACGTTCTAAGCTCGGGTATTTCCCAAGATTCATCTAGATTTAAGCTTTTTATATTATGTGTTATTATTTCACTGATTCTTTCCTGTTTTGTGTGCCAAATTAAATAAAATAAAATAAAAATAAAATGACCTTGGATCCATCTGAGCTTATAAAGCATTATACATCTTTTTGTTGAAAAAAGAATACGCATTTATGTCGGCAATTTTTGGACGTGACGCAATACTCAAGGCTATTGATTAAAAAAACATGGCTGATTGTATATATGAACATATGAACATATGAACATTGTATATATTTGATTATTTTATTATGAAATACAATAATTTATGTGTCAAGCTATTTTATTATGCAGTTATGATTATTAAATAAAATTACGAAAACCGACGAGGCCGTATGAGCTTGATGCCTTTGCAAACAAAAATGTAACTCTCTCTATCAATAATTGGACCAATGTTTCGAATGTTAACTTTTACTTTTAATTGTCATTATTTTTAATAAATGCTTATCTCATATTATTATTGTGTTAATTTTTGGTATGGTACGAAAAGTAGAGTATTTTTCTCGGTGATAAAGCTGTCTTAGTCTTGGGTGAACTTATATCCCTCGCTACACTCAGGACTCGTCTTAAATCCCTTAACACCCTCGCTATGCTCGGGAGTAAACCTCGAGTCCTTCATCACGCTCGCGATTTAAAACTTCAACCGCGACAGAAGACACTGTTTTATCCCCTTGGTTAATAATCTACTATTTATAAATCGCCACACTTTAAAAAAGTTAATATGTGATTGAGAGTAAAATAACTCATAGAAATCCTGTCTAATCCGTTAGGTAAAGCATGACGCAGTACGGGTTTGCTTTTCAACTTGAAACACACCTTTATATTAAAAATCTTGGGGTGCAAGGAAATAGCCTCCCCGAGTGACGAATCCTGAGTTCGTCTGGCGCACCCTGGCAGTCTTCTATACGACCATTGCTGACTGGCTAATCTTTCCACTACAGCAGGCATGTCTAACTCAAAGTCACTGGTGGGCCAAATGCATAACGATAGTAGAATCAGTGGGCCGCAAAGAACATTAAGAGAATATTATTCCGAGAGCGAAAATGCGCGCTGCATACAAACGTACTATTGTGATATTTTCAATACTAACCAATTAAAGTCAATGAAATTTTGCAAAAACTATCTAGAAACAAATTTCTATGCTTGTATGGAAAGCATAGAAATTTGTTTCTAGATAGTTTCTGCAAAATTTCGTTGACTTTAATTGGTCAGTATTGAAATTATCACAATAGTACGTTTGTATGGAGCGCGCTCCGAATAATATACCCTTAAGGAATAAAAACCCATTGCCAAATACCCATTTCTCGTAAAACAGGACGGTACCTACTAATATTACAAAACAACGTTTTCAGGACCCTTGTAAAAATGCTAAATATCATATTTTTCACATCATGACTCACTGCAGTCGTGGTAGGTACCTACATAAAATGAGTACCTACGGCAAGTCTTGCGGACCGCATCGGGAACCTATTCTAAAAATTTGATTGCTGCAAGAAAACGCATGGGCCGTATGCGGCCCGCGGACGGCACGTTAGACATGCCTTCACTTCAGTATGCGTGATTGTGGCTCTCGTTGACACGAAAGACTGAGAAGAATACAAATCATTAGTCCTATGACCCTAACAATAATTTATCTATCGCTGAAACTTCCTCCCGTGGGTGTCGTAAAAGGCGACTAAGGGATCTACCGGAGGGTGGGCAGCAGCATCCTCTGAGTACACACATTCAATCCAACTGCGATCGCCAACTCGCCTGCCAAGCGTGGCGATTATGGCAAATCCCCCCATTTTTGGGGAGGCCTATGTCCAGCAGTGGACGTTTATCGGCTGATATGATGATGATGATGATAATTCGCTGAAACTTTGCAGTGTGATAACGTAAAGTAAGTATACAGATTACGGTTGACAAATAATCTAGAAAGTGGGCACAGAAATAGGAACACAACAAAAATTTATTTAATGGTTCGATAGGCAAATTAAAATCTTATAACCAATTGTTTCTCATTCTGTATCATAGGGGATCATAATAGATAATGTATCTTACTATATGTACCTAATGATACTGTTACAATAACCGCCGCGCCGAATGTTTATGATAAAACACAAGCTTTGAATCTTTTGGCTTTTAGGCTACAAAACCACGCGAATGTTATTTTTCGGTTTGAGACAGAGCAAAAACCACATTATTCACCACCAGCACAATTATTCTATAGCTTAGTAGGTTTAGCATGAATCTTTATTCATATTTCTATGACCTATTTCCCGTATAGCCATAGATTTATAGATAAAGAAGATTGCATGGACCGTTTAGTATATGAAGCTTAACTATGAGGGCCACGTGGGGTCGATCGGGTCCCCCGGAGTCTCGATAAAGATGAAATACTGGCGGGGTTACTCAGATTATAGTAATAAATACCGCTGAAAATATGCTGCGCTCATAATGGGCACTCGACCTTCCTCCCTGGAGATTGCCTTCGTATTTACTCATTGCAAAAGTATTACATAACCTACGTAAGTGCATGTAAATAATGTGTTGCAGTATGACGATCCTTAAAAATGAAATATCATGCGTCCTTTTTAGAGATGCACCAACTAGTCTAGTGGGTAGGTAATAAATAGGTAGGTACCTATAGGATATTCACATTTATAACTAAGCTGTTTATTTTTATAGATGATTTTCCAGATTAAAAAAACTGGTTCAAACGACTGTATTTACTTTTAAAGGTTAATGACACTTTTTCTTGCGGTTCTTTGGCTGACTGGGCCTCAAAGGAACTCGGCCCGGTGGCCAAGTTGACCAATCACATTTTTGAATTGGCTGACTGGGCCTATAGAAAATTATATAATAATGTTCAGTCGCGTAAGAAAGTGAACTTGAAGTATTCCTACAATACCTTCTAACTATATAAAATTTACAATCATTTAAAAAAAAAAAAATTACGTACATATTTAGTTACTTGGATGCAGTTGCATAGTCAAATTAAGTACTTAGTTACCTACTATGAGTCATACAGTTCAGGTAGACCTTACTAAAGATCCCTTCTGTAATAATAATAAACCTACAAATTGAGACAAATTATTGAATATCTAACCAAGTATTTTACAGGAAATCATTTCTAGTAAAAGCTCTAAAAACCATATTATCATCTATCTAATATGATCAACTAGGCATAAAAGTTAGTAGGAGTTAGTAGGTATACATAAATTATATTATTATGACAAGATTAGTTGATTAGTCGACCAACATTTGACAATCACTACATCACTACATAGTATTTAAAACATGGTCGCTTCCTTCGATCAAAATAAAATTAATGACCGGTGTGAAGATAGCAGCCAAAACTTAGCAGCCAATATTACCCGACCAAATTGAGATGGTATTTTTTTAAGTGCGCTTATCTATTCTAAATCGCACCAAGCCACTATCACACCTATACCCCTGTATTGTTTAGTCCTCATACTACCCGTTTGTACAATTGACATCATCGAATTCGATTTTATAACCACCTTTTTCATCGACCAAAGTTAGCGGTGAAATTATCCGGAGTCACCGCCGTTTAGTTTAGTTTTTTTACTACTAGGTCTGATTTAGCCACAATGAGACCTATACTAGTTTATTCTCTAGTCTTTATACTACCTGAATATATTGTCGCTATCTTCGAATTCGATTTTATAACTATCTTTTTTAGCGACACAAAAGTTGGCGGCCATTTTTTTCGTAGTCACCCTCGTTGAATTCATTTTTCTGGAACTAGATCTGATCTAGCCAAGATCAGACCTATACTAGTCTGTTGTTTAACCTTTCTTCTATCTGTGTGTATAACTGTCATATTCAAATTCGATTTCGCAACTACTTTTTTTAGCGATCAAATGTCAGCGGCCGGTCTGTTTGAAGTCACCCTCGTTTAATTAGTTTTTCTACTACTAGATCTCACCTAGTCACTATCACACCTATACCACTTTATTATTCAGTCTTTAT
The DNA here is from genome assembly GCA_963693445.1 of Agonopterix heracliana. Lineage (NCBI taxonomy): Eukaryota > Metazoa > Arthropoda > Insecta > Lepidoptera > Depressariidae > Agonopterix > Agonopterix heracliana. Next base: position 6,289,555 of record OY856326.1, read on the forward strand.
ACTGCCTACACGTACAATCAAAATCTCTGAAATCGATTTTGTAACCACGTTATATTCATTCAAAATATTGAGGGACCTCCAAAAATTGCTGTAAAGAAACGACCAAAATCGCCGTCTTTGAGACATAGTACTATGTTTCATTGATGTCCGGTATTCTACGGTATATAAAGAATATAACAAAACACCTAAGAAATGTTTAAAGTGATGGTTAAGAGCATCAAACCGAACAACTTTCACTATGGAGCCAACTTTGAAATCGCGGATAGAAAGACAGCTATTTAAAAATGAACTGTTTTATAACTAACGCTTTAACACAATCAGTGTTGGAAAAATCCTGCAAATTAAATATTAAAATTTTAGGTTCTCCGTTAGATCGATAGATGGCGCTGAACGAAAATAAATCGCGCTATTGTTTGCTTTTGAAAATTCCATAAGTTGCATAAGCTAAGATAGATCAAGCTTTTCTAGAAATGACTACGGTACGCTACCCCAAGAGCGTGTCGGACTCGCCCATGAGGCCGACACGCTCTTGGCCGGTTGTTTATTTATTTTGACGTTGTCTCCAAAGTGAAAGTGGTTCACTTGGGTTTGATGATCTCGACCACCCCTTTAAATTTATAACTAGGGTGTTTTATTACACTTGCATGCGATATCCTATAAAATAAATAGTTCATAGTTGTTTTCAATATGTAGGTAGGTATGTAGCAAAAAATACGACTTTAATAGTAAAAATGGATTTTTGTTTATTTTGTATTTGCTACTTAGGTAATTTGCTCATGAGTACGTTATACCAAACTGTAGTCTATGTATCTACCTACTAGGTACGAAACTATGTAAAATTTCAGCATCAAATCATTAATTTTAAGTTTCGGCTGCTAACTTCACAAAAAGTTTTTATCGGTACAAAGTTAGCAGCCGTTCGGTAGATGGCGTTGACGACAAGTACTACTGGATCGAATCTAGCCACCTGCAGACCTATACTAGTTTATTGCTTAGTATTTATGGTACCTGTGTGTATCGTCGTTATCATCAAATTCGATTTCATACGTTTGTTTCGACAAAAAGTTCGCAGCCAAATTAGTTCTATGCGATTAGGCAGGTGGCGTTGACGCCATCGAACATGTTTATTTAAAGAATTACACTACTAGATCGAATCTAGCCAACATCAGACCTATACTAGTTTATTGTTTAGTATTTATGCTATATGTGAGTATAGTCGTCATAGTCAAATTCGATTTCCTAACTACATTGGTAATCGATTAAAAGTTAGCAGCCAATTTAGTTCTATAAGATTGGGCAGATGGCGTTGACGTCATCGAACGTGTTTATGTAAAGAATTACCTTCTACTTAGATCGAATCTAGCCACCATCAGATCTATACTAACTAGTTTATAAGCACATTCAATGAAAATTATAACAGTGTCGGAAAAATCCTGCAAATTAAATATTAAAATTTTATGTTCTCCGTTAGATCGATAGATGGCGCTGAACGAAAATAAATCGCGCTAATGATTGCTTTTGAAAATTTCTTAAGTTACCTAAGCTAATTTAGATTAAGCTTTTCGAGAAATGACTACGGAACGGAACGCTACCCCAAAAGTGTGTCGGACTCGCCCATGAATGAATCCGACACGCTCTTGGCCGGTTGTTTATTTGTTATTTTGACGTAGTCTCCAAAGTGAAAGTTGTTATCTCAACCACCCCTTTTAAATATAACGAGGGGGTTTTATTACAACCTGTATACTGTATATACGATCCTATAAAATAAGTAGTTGTTTTCAATATGTATTGTAGCGAAAAATACGACTTTAATAGGTAAAAATGGAATTTTTGTCTTATTTTATATTTGCTACGTAGGTAAATTCCGCATGAGCAAATTATACCAAACTGTAGTCTATGTATCTACCTACTAGGTAACAAACTGTGTTAAATTTCAGCATCAAATCATTAATTTTAAGTTTCGGCTGCTAACTTCACAAAAAGTTTTTATCGGTACAAAGTTAGCAGCCGTTCGGTAGATGGCGTTGACGACAAGTATTACTGGATCGAATCTAGCCACCTGCAGACCTATACTAGTTTATAGCTTAGTATTTATGTTACCTGTGTGTATCGTCGTTATCATCAAATTCGATTTTATACGTTTGTTTCGACAATAAGTTTGCATCCAATTTAGTTCTATACAACTCGGCAGATGGCGTTGACGGTTTATTTCAAGAATTACCTACTAGATCGAATCTAGCCAACATCAGACCTATACTAGTTTATTGTTTACTATTTATGCTACCTGTGAGTATAGTCGTCATAGTCAAATTCGATTTCCTAACTACATTGGTAATCGATTAAAAGTTGGCAGCCAATTTATATTTATAGAATTCGATAGATGGCGTTGACGTCATCGAATCAGTTTCTCTGGTACTACTAAATCGAATCTAGGCACCTGTGTATAATATAATATACTATATTATAGTCGATATCCTCCAATTCGATTTTACAGCTAAGTAACTACCTTTGTTATTGTAATATTTTCTCTAAAGCAGGCAATACACTCTCCCGAGAACTTGTTTCTCTAAAGCAGGCAATACACTCTCGCGAGAACTTCTCGGCGAGAATTATTAGCAAGAACTTCCAAGGAAAATTACTTCGGTTCACGACGCCACGAAAACAATGAAGGGCACCCACTCTCGTTCTCGGCCTATCACGTTGAGCATGTAGTGCCTGCTTAGGACCCATTTCTATCCACCATCACACCAGTTTACCTATTGTTTCAGTTCTTTTTGAAAGTCATACGTCCTTACTACCTGTGTAGATAATCATTAATCTTAAGTTCGACTTTATAACTACCTTTTTAAAAATATACTTACATCCATGACTCTGGTATAAATATTCATATTCGTCATACAAATATTTGTTCCTTACGGGATTCTAACCCGCGACCCTCACACAACAGGCAGGTTCATTACCAACAGTGCTAATCGGGCCTACAAAAGAAGGGCTGTGCCTTTATAGGTATGACAGACGGACGGACCGCGTATGATTATGAATATAAATATTTATATCATTAGGATCCTTTAGGGGGGTTGCAGAGGGCAAGACACTAAACTAGATGGCGCTCGGGAGCATTATTCCTGATTTTATCACATTTTATTTTATATCTTCGTAATTATGTTATAAATTGCAAATGTTATTTGAGAAGCGCAATCTAGATTTTCTTAACTATTTTTCCATATATAAAATATTACTTTTGTTAATACCGTCTACGAATGTTCAACGTCAAAGTTTTGTATGAAATTGATCAAAATTAAAATGTATATCAAATTCGTATGAACAATAAAATTACTTTAACTTGTAGCTAGATCAGTAAAACATAAACACTAAGTGCGCGCTTAATTGACAATTTTGATTGAAATCATCACAATTACGAGATATAAAATAAAATGTGATTAAATCATGAATAATGCTCCCGAGCGCCATCTAGTTTAGTGTCTTGCCCTACCCATCAAACTGAACAACTTTTACTATGGGAGCAAACCGATCAGCGTAGCAAAAAAAATATCTGCTGCTTGTTCCACACTAAACTGCAATGTCTACTCGTCTCATCATCATCATCATCATCATCACAGCCGATGGACGTTCACTGCTAGACATAGGCCTCCCCCAAGGATCGCCACAACGACCGGTCCTGCTACTCGTCTCGACTGTATGAAACAGCGGACTTTTTGCTATTACCTATCGGTGCTCCCGTAGTAAAAGTTGTGTTTTGCCTCCTGTTGTGTTGTCTTGTGTAATTTCGACCTCAAATCAGGAATCGGGAATGCGACGAAACAGGAATACGACGAATCGGGAACAAATCCATTCATTTCCTTCATCCGAAGCCGTAGCATGCTACACGTGATACGGCTGTATCACGTCTTTTATCTCGTTCGTTCGCGCGCAAATAGAAAGAGAGCGAAAGTGTGATAGCGCTGTATCACGGTGGCATGCTACCCATACTGGTACCTTAGTTGAATCTATCGCCATCTGTTGTAAACTGATACCTAAATAAAAACAAACCAATACCTTTCTGAATTATATTTATTTAAACATTGAGTAAAATACAATTTATAATGTGACAATAGTACCTAGTCATCATCATCACAGCCTAACAGGGTGTAAAAAACCCCTGTTGGAGCCCCTTTAGGGGATGCTTCAGACCATCAAACTGGAAAAATTTCACTACGGCGGAGCAAACTTCTAAATCGCGAAAAAAAAATCTGTCGTCCCATACATTTAAGTAGAGTTGGTACTGCAGTTTTGTATGAAACTGTTTTTTTTTTTTTTCAATATTTCAGGCTCCATAGTGAAAGTTGTTCAGTTTGATGGTCTGAGGCACCCCCTAAAGGCTCCAAATGGGTTTTTTACATACTGTATAAGTATGGGCGTAAGTCCACCATGCGTGCCCCAATGCGGATTGATTTCACATCGGAATTTCTTCTTCAGTGTATGCAGGTTTCCTCACGAGGTTTTCCTTCACCGTACTTTAGTTGGAAAAGCTCATTGGTAGGTACATAGCATGTCATCTGTACGTATTCGAACCTAGAGTGCGATTTTTGAATCTCATTCGGTGAGCTCAGCAGTTGAAAATGTTAAATTATCTATGGAGATATGCATCTTTCTACTGCTTATTTGGCTTTAAAAATAGCACTCCTGAAGTATTATTTTTGAAAGTCAAATCAGCAGTAGAAAGAAATACGCATACCTCCATAGTAATTTTGACATTTTCAACTGCCGAGCTCACCGAATGAGATTCAAAAATCGCACTCCTGGACCACAGGATTGAGTTTCCATAGCTCTCCGCAACGCGCCACCAACGCTACAATAGAAGAAAATATAAGCTACCGCGTTTTTATTTATTAACCGCGTTACTCTCAAAAATTGTGTTAATAAAATATAAGTAGGCAAAAATTAATGCAGTGCTTTTAACTTGTTACTATGAGATTCAATTAGTTGCGTTTGAGTTGAGGTAATATTCTAGCAGCCAATATAAACGGTTAAAATTCGTTAAAGGTCGGCACATTCTGTTCGGCTTTTTCCTAACAAACGCGTTTTCATTTGCTAGAGAAAAAAAAATAGAACGGAATGTGCCGACCCGCTTATGTGTAGCCAGCCATAGCACACGCCTTACTACTTTTTTTCTGTTTTAATGAAAACTGCTGCTAGGTCTTCTTCTTATCGAGTGGGCTGCAAGCCCTGGTGTCAGGAGTTTATTCAAACCGCCTTACGGCCTCTGACGTGGTTTTTATGTAACGACTACTACCACCAGTGATAGTAGCCGGGACCAACAGCTTAACGTGCCATCCGAATCACGGAATCATCTTTCTTTTCAGACAATCAGGTGACTCAGCCTGCAATGTCCTAACCAACTGGGGAAAAACGCACAAAGTGTCATTTCACTAGGTGCCCCCCGTGGGAATCGAACCCACGACCTCCGTGTCAAGAGCCCAATGCTCTTACCATTAGACCACGGAGGCAGTTAGTGCTGTTAGGTAATTAGACTAATTATAAATAGGTATCTATACTGGCCTCCATGTAGACAAACACCAACATATTTTTTTGTTCCGATGCTTAATTTACATAAGCATAGCATATGCTCACGACTGTATTCCCCGAGGGGGTAGTCGGAGATATTCTGAAACCTCAGAACATCCACGTTTCACCAGTAGTACCGAAACTCTGTCCAGTGTGACGGGGGGTGAGCCCGTCGCCAATTATAATGGACAGTGGGTACAATGCATGCCTCGAAATTGAATCATATGCCGGTTTCCTTACGATGTTTTCCTTCACCGAAAAGCCAGTGGTGTTACAATCGCCTTTTCAATGCTTAGTTTAATAAAAAGGTATCCAATGTAATGAACTAACAATAGTGAATGAAAGTACCTAAATGCAATGTGTGTGTGGATCTGGAGCGAGTAACCACATAACTACCTAGCAGTAGCACCAAATTTTCGTTGTTTAAATACGAGGTAAGTGTCCGTTTACAGTTCAGTGACTCCCTCGTCACAATATTGAAGACGTCTTGCCAAGAAAGCCTACCTAAATTATAAAAGTGCTACTCCAACATAATCCAAAAGCCTAATAGATATTTTTATACAATACTCTTAAAGGTTTTTTATTACAAAAATAAAAAATAAAAACAGGTAACATTTCTTTCAATATTCTTATAAGTGGAATGTTTAGAACCTATATTTTTGCATAAAAATTGCTTTGTAGTAAGTTGTAATAGCATTTATTCATTTTGAGTTATAGAGAAAATAATCTTTAATATTGTAATGAGATGAGGGCGCCACTGAACGGTAAAAGAATCCGATGACACTGATCATAGCGTGGTCGCGTAATGTAACTGCAACAAACATACACGGCCCTAAACCATCTTGATGAAATCGTTTTTGGAGTGTTGATTGTGCATCTCGTTGTTTGTAGCCATATTCATCATAATCTCAGCCGACGGACGTCCACTGCTGGACATAGGCCTCCCCCAAGGATCGCCAAAACGACCGGTCCTACGCTGCCCTCATTTAACGGGTTCCCACCGCATTCACCAGGTCGTTGGTCCACCTTGTTGTATCTAAATATTTAGATACTTGTCAAGTCAAATGCAATCGCGGCGTTACTTTCCCCTAAAATCAAAGAAAAACAAAGATATTAAGATAATAGTAGATTACACACCGAGGACAGGAAAGCCGAGGTAAGTATACTATTTTTCTCCTCGACGGAGGTGGAAAGCGACAACTTAGTTTAGCGCAGCGGGACGTTAATTGACGCTTTCCGTCCGGAGGGGAGAATAGAGACATATTAAATTTGCTTCACTTTCTATTAGATGCAAATCCACACAAGACTGCATAATCATTATCATCATCATCATCATCATCATCATCTCAGACCATGGAGGTCCACTGCTGGACATAGGCCTCCCCCGAGGATCGCCACAACGACCGGTCCTGCTCTGATCTCTGCCTGTCCACACATAAGACTGCATAATCATTATCATCATCATCATCATCATCTCAGACCATGGAGGTCCACTGCTGGATATAGGCCTCCCCCGAGGATCGCCACAACGACCGGTCCTGCTCTGACCTCATCCTGCATCCCATCTTCATAATCATCTCAGCCGATAGACGACCACTGCTGGACATAGGCCATTGTTCACCGATTCAATGATCTTTTCCACAGCACTATCGCAATATACTTAAAATAAGTTTTTCAATTAGGTCACGTTCGGTAACTTGATCATTGATATCAGATGAAGACTGTTCAATATTAGTTTGAATATTATCTAAAATATCGATTAACTCTCGCAATCTTCCTAACTTTAACTGAAGTGTACGAAGTTGTACATCAAAAATTATAGACGGTTCGACAAGGTTTAAGATGTCAACATATTTTTTGAATTACTGCATTGGCTCGCTCCTATTGGTTCATACATCGTTGATTTTTATAAGGTCTTTACTCGTAGAACATTCCAAAGAGAAAGAAACCTTAGATTCATCATTGAAATAAACCTTAATTTAGAACCTCGACTCCGGAAGATGACTGTTGACTTGACTTCAACGTCATAGAAAGGTTTATGTGTGAGCGGCCATACGATGATATAAGCCTTTGAATTAGGATTTCTACTACTAGATCTGACCAAGCCACCATCAGACAACCACAATCATTTTTACATCAACATGTGTGAAATTTTGAGCTTGCTTCGCTCGCTCCAGCTTTCAAATGCTATTTAAAGCTAACATTACATATTATTATTACTGTTGGCTGGGCTATTGCAAGCAAGGTTCGTTATGTAACACTGCGACCATCACTGATCGTTTGTGTTCGCCCCAAGCTCACCCATATTTTACACATACATCCGAACTAATTTTTTATTATTCTCGGGAATGCAGGTTTCCTTACGATGTTTTCCTTCACCACGCCGAGCTAGTGAAAATGTTAAATTCAACCGTACATAAATTCCGTAGAACTTAGTGGTACAGGCCAGGAATCGAACCGCCGCCTCTTGATTGAGTTGCTAGCTCTCTTCCGTATTACATAACATACCTAGGCTAATGAGACACGAACCACATTTCCTGCATACTCTGAACATAAAATTCTGATTTGTATGTGAAGCTTACCAACCCGCATTGGGCGCATGTGGTGGACTAACGCCAATTCACCCTCCCTGAGGTTAAGCCTGTGCCGTGCAGTGGGATGTATACAGGCTGATGATGATGATGAACACATTTGTAGTGTCATGCTCTGCCGCTACAAAATCATCAGCCCGACCTACCAGCTGCACTCTGCGCTGCTCCTGTGTAGTCATATTGTTGGTGTGAAGTGTGGGACTTGTGGTAAAGCCTGATGGTACCTACTGCCCCCCGGTCCAGACTACTAGTTCAAGTTCTACAGTTACAGCAAATCTTGGGACTGGAGCAGTATAGTCGGTGCACATAGTAACCTCGTACAAAACCCACAGGAAGTAATGTATTGTGGTCGCATGTTTGTGTCCCACCTCCTTTGATCAAAAATAATAAGCATATCATAAGCAGCATAAGCATAAGCATATGCTCACAACTATGTTCTCCGAGGGGGTTGTCAGAGATATTCAGAAAACTCAGAACACCCACGTTTCACTAGTAGCACTGATACTCTGGGCTCAACTGTACAATGAGTACCGTCAAATTTGGGGGTGGTGATGGGTGGGGTAAACTAAACGGAAAAAGTGCGGAACCCCCCCCCCCACCCTTTTTTTTTTGCCCCCCCTGCAGTCCAAAAATAGCTGGTACAAGGCGTGGGAGGAACCCCATATCTAGCTCAGTCGGTCAGGTTAGCGAGTTGCTCCTCGCTAACCTGACCGACTGAGCTAGATATGTGACAAACATGTTAGGTTTGTTGCGAACACGCGCACGAGCCGAGCGAGCGGTACCGCGGCAGCGGCCGGGGCGTGTCAGAGCCGAATTGCTACTGTTTTTGGACTGCATGGGGGCAAAAAAAAGGGGGGTGTTCCACACTTTTTCCCTTTAGGGGGGCATGTGGGAACCCCCTTCCTATCCCCACCCCCAAATTCGACGGTACTCATTGTACAGTCCTTCCATTGAAGCATGCACTTTTCCTCACAATGTTTTCTTTCACTACTCAATACTTTATTGCGTTTCACAATGGTAGATATAGCAGTTGGTGTTGGTGTAATCTGAATATTCACCGAAGAGCCAGTGGAGTTACAAATCGAATCAGAAATAATATGGAGCAATAATTACGTTTCGCCGCTGCTCCACTGTTGCATATTCTGTTCTGACGGCTGCCCACCGGACCGGGAAATTCGCAGGTTGCTTAATTTATTATGTAAAAGTCATTTTAATTGATTTTAGCACGCAATGACCGATATTTCAATTATTACCAACAGAAAAATTCGTTGTGTTCTGTCAAATTGTCAAATTTTTTTTTTTAAGTTTATCCTTTCGGATAGGCTATGGGAACTAGCCCTTACTGCCTGGTCATTAGTGTCTTTTTTTCTTTGTACTTAAACCTAACCTAACCTAACCTTAATACCTAACTCTTGAAATGCGAGGGTGGTACACACATTCCAATGGTCAGGGGAGTTTCACGCGAGAATCAATCCGAATCAAACGGGAGCGCCTTCTTTATTTCTCACTCTTACTTTATTGCTCTCCATTAATGGCACGTTATCAAACTAATTCCACCACATTAACACAATAATAGCCACGAAAAACGAATTTAGAAAATTAAGAAACAAAGCCCGTCTGTTTCTTCACAATTCCTGTGCAAAACTCTCCTGATGACGATGGGATGATAGATGAACGATGAGGATGAAATTTTGGTCGATTTTGTAAGCACGCGCGTTGCCGCCAAAATCACCAGTACGATTTAACTTGCACCAAAACTTTTGTTCTTTCTTCGTATGTATTTGAGATTCCTGTTATGTTGGTCGATTTACGCAACTTTTTGGCACACAATCCGCACGAAATTATGTCACAAATATCACTAAAACCAGTTTTTCACGAATATCAAATACAACTTTGACCGAACAAATTTAATGGCGGGAAGCCAATCTCAAATTGTCAAGTCAAATCAAATAGTTTTTTTTTATATACCCATTCGGAAAGGCAATGGGAACTAGCCCTTACAGCCGTTTTCCTTCGTATTTTTCTTTGAATTTAATCTAAGCACGTGTCTTGTCAGTTTAATATATCAAGAGATGCACATAGCAAATTCGCTCTTGTTAAAAAAGGAGACCGCTACTTATTGCTGTCCTTATCGACGTATCCACTTTTTTGTATGTACTTCGGCCATCTGACTCCAAAATTAAAATTAAAGAGGGAAAAGATTACCATACCACCACCACCACCTAGAAGACCATACTAATCATTTTAATCGAAAAATCGAATCTTTACGCCTGACATGGTTGTATGGGCTCGATCCTTTGGCGTTCCAAAAAAAGGCAGGCATTTATATTGTTGAGTCTTATTAAAATGAGTGCATCGGTATTAATATTATTAAAGCCCGACCAGCAGTGAGATTTTTGAAAATCATACGAGCGGTTCGGCAGTAGAAAGATGCTTAGGCCGAGATTCAGAGACGATTTATTCCGTCTTAGCTCGAGCTAAGTACCATCATATTTCACTGAACTATATATTGTTCAGATTTATTCAGAGACGATTTATTTCGTCTTAGCTCGACCCATGCACCATCATATTTGTTCACTTGCACGACACTTTGTTACGCAAAACAACACCAATTTTACGAACCAAAACTCACTATAAACAATAAAAATTCGATGAAATATGAGGACTCCAAACGTCAACTACCAAATCCCGCCAAAAACTCCGTGATCTGTGATTCTGTGTAGTTTTTTTTTACTAACCTGGTTACAAGATCTTTAGGCTAAATCTTATTTTATTTCAATTTATCTTCTGTTTTCACGATAAAACGTTGGTGTTTGATATTTTGACGCTTCTTTGGAGTTTTTAGAGACAATCGAAAGACGCAGGAAACGCAGAGAAGTCCACAGGAAAGAGGTAAACCGACCGCTTTGCCGCGCTAAAATCACGGAACGCTTTTCCTGTTTACGACCCACACACCATCATATTTCACTGAACTGTATATTATTCACTTGCACGACACTTTGTTACGCAAAACAACACCTATTTTACGAACCAAAACTCACTATAAACAATAAAAATTCGATGAAATATGAGGACTCCAAACGTCAACTACCAAATCCCGCCAAAAACTCCTTGATCTGTGTAGTGTGCGCTGTCAGTGTTGCCAAGTGCCAGCCAGTCTGAATCGCCAAAAATCTCGGGCCAAGTAGCCTAAAGTACCCCATTCACAATAGTCCGTCTTGCAGTCCTACAGCAATATTGGACAGTGAATGGTGTTGTAGTCCTGCAAGGCATCCGATGACCTTGTGTAGGATGCCGCTCGAGTCCTACCAGTCCTACAAGCCCCGCCCACCGCTTGTCTATGGCATGCTGTGCTACAAGCAGGAGCGTGAAATGGAACGCGGGACTGCAGACCACCATTTTTTTAATTTTATTTGTTTACAACTAGGTTTACAATGGTCGACAACGACTTTTATCAGCGTGGTATCACAGGCTCAACTGCAATTCCTCTGACGAATAGCTATTTTTTTTTATATCATGATTGCTAGAACACCGACACTAGTGAGAAACGAAACGTAACGGAACTGATGGTAGGACGGCTTGCAGCGGGGCTAGTACACCAACCCGCGATAGCGTGATATAGCGCTATCACGCTTCCACTCTCTTTCTATTTGCACGCGACAGAACGAGACAGAAGACTAAATTTGACAGATGGATGTGTTAAATGTGGTTGGCGTACTAGCCCCGCAGGACAGTGTATGGGCTTGTAGTCCAGCATAGCTAGCATGCTGCAGTGATACAGCGCTATTACACCTTCGCTCTCTTTCTATTTGCGTGCGAACGAACGAGATAAATGACGTGATACAGCTGTATCACGTGTAGCATACTACGAGGGCTGCACGTCGGACTACATGGCTGGATAGTGAATGGAGCTGTCGGACGCCTGTGTATGGGCACATCCAGCCTACTATCCAGACTACTGTGAATGGGCTCCTTTACGAAAAGTTGCCAGATTTCCCAATTTTCATTCCTCTAAACGTTGCAACCGCCTCTAAGCGCTATATCACGCTATCGCGGGTTGGCGTACTAGCCCCGCTGCAAGCCGTCCTACCATCAGCACTGGTAGCATGCAACACGTGATACGGCTGTATCACGTCTTTTATATCGTTCGTTCGCACGCAAATAGAAAGAGAGTGAAGGTGTGATAGCGCTGTATCACTGCGGCATGCTAGCTGTGCTGTTCCGTTACGTTTCGTTTCTCACTAGTGTCGGTGTTCTAGCAATCATGATATAAAAAAAAATAGCTATTCGTCAGAGGAATTGCAGTTGAGCCTGTGATACCACGCTGATAAAAGTCGGTGTCGACCATTGTAAACCTAGTTGTAAACAAATAAAATTAAAAAAATGGTGGTCTGCAGTCCCGCGTTCCATTTCACGCTCCTGCTTGTAGCACAGCATGAGTTTTTGGCGGGATTTGGTAGTTGACGATTTCATCGAATTTTTATTGTTTATAGTGATTTTTGGTTCGTAAAATTGGTGTTGTTTTGCGTAACAAAGTGTAGTGCAAATGAACAAAATTAAAATATGATGGTGCATGGGTCGTAAACAGGAAAAGCGTTCCGTGATTTTAGCGCGACAAAGCGGTCGGTTCACCTCTTTCCTGAGGACTTCTCTGATTTTCCTGCGTCTTTCGATTGTCTCCAAAAACTCCAAAGAACCATCGAAACGTCGAATACCAACGTTTTAATGTGAAAGCAGAAGATAATTGAAAATAAAAAAGATTTATAAAGGTCTAGTAACCAGGCTAGTAAATAAAAAATTAAAAAAAAAAATTGAAGATATAGCCGTATCACGTGCAACATGCTACGCCTTCTGTATTCTAGTTCTAGAAGAAAATAATGAAAACAGGAAGTTACAAATACACTTTAAATTATTGTACTTAAAATTTTTTTGTTTTTGCATGTTTTAGTTCAGTTTGTAATTTTTTACGATTTCCATTTCCTTGCATTGCAGTCTTTTTTTAAATCGATGCATACCGGTGGATTAATTTTGCTGTTTAAATGTTTTCCTAAAAACAATACAGAGAAACCATAAAAAGCAATCGAAAAAATATTTGTCGCAGTAAAGATGAGCAAAACCAAAAATATCACATGCGGGAGAATGACATGCGACAGTCAAAATTCGAGCTCGAGATTTTAGTACAATCTCCAGCTTGCTTCGCTTTGTATGAAAAATAAGAGACGACAAAGTCAGGGGGGGCCTAAATCTTTTAGTTTTCACTTATTTTTCTCCCGAGCCGCAGGGCCCCTTGGCTGCGCTGGGCCCATAGGCTGGTGCCTACTTTGCCTTTATGGTTAATCCAGCACTGCAAAAATGCATGTCACTGAGTTATACACGTCCGTTGACGAAATAAGTTAATATTGGTATCGATTCGGTTTAATCACTCCGTTTTCTGCTTACTTAAAAACACACATTCTTACTATTTTATTTGCATTTTTTATTATCTGCAAGGTCGCACGCCCTGAAAGACAACGGCTGTAAAGGCTAGTTCCCATTGCCTTTCCGAATGGGTACATAAAAAAAACTATTTGACAGACAGAACACAACGAATATTTCTGACATTTCTGTTAGAAATTGAAAAATCGACCAATTCGAGCATAATCAAGGAAAAAAACCAAGAATTCTTCCAAGAAAGAAGTATGTATTTATTACATTTACGTATTTAACCATTTTTACCTGAAATGATCACTACTTTGGCATTAAAACTTGTTTCAGGGTTCGGAGTAAAAATCCGAGTTAAGAATGTGTGTGAACTACTTGGCTTGGCTTTTACATAATAAATTAAGCAAACGGCGAATTTCCCGGTCCGGTGGGCAGCCGTCAGAACAGAATATGGACCAGTGGGAGGCGGTGTGAAAACTGTGGAGCAGCGGCGAAACGTAATTATTGCGCCATATTATTTCTGATTCGATTTGTAACTCCACTGGCTTTTCGGTGAAGATTCAGAATACACCAACTGCTGTATCTACTATTGTGAAACGCAATAAAGTATTGAATATTGAAAGAAAACATCGTGAGGAAAAGTGCATGTTTAAATTTCGAGGCATGTATTGTACCCTCTGTCCATTATATGTGGCTAGGGTAGGGCTGCCGGGACATGTCCAGATTTCAAGCCTAATGTCCCCTTGTCCCTGTCAGCAAGACATTCATCCCGGTTTGTGAATTATGACACGATCACCCATAGATTGTCCACAGGCTAAGCAAATTTTGCCACGGGTGGCGTGTATGTTGCTAGCTCTATCGTTATTAGTGTGATCAAACATGGTGATGCATTGACAGTGGCAGCTGTCAGTCCGTAGGTGATTCAATCCGTCACCGTGTATGCTTCTATGTGCGGTTTCACATAACTCCTTGCTTTGCAAATGATGGACTGACGACTGCCGCTCCATCAATGTGTCATTGTGTGTGAAACTTTGATGCATTTGTTTTGTACAGATATGAGTTCTGGCTACAACCGATTCCTATTTTGAAGGTGGACTTGGGGGACCCCTACCCCCTACCCCCCTCCCTCCCTAAATTCGTGCCGCACGATACTAAACCCAACGTGGGTGTTCTGAGTTTTCTGAATATCTCTGACTACCCCCTTGGGGAACATAGTCGTGAGCATATGCTTATGCTTATGCTATGCTTATTATTTCTGATCAAAGGAGGTGGGACACAAACATGCGACCACATTACATTACTTCCTGTGGTTGTTGTACGAGGTTACTATGTGCACCGACTGTACCGCTCCAGCCCCACAATTTGCTATAACTGTAGAACTTGAACTAGAAGTCTGGTCCCGGCTGTGCGCCTTGTAGCTCAGGCTGATGATTTTTTAGCGGCAGAGCTTGTCACTACAAATGTGTTCATCATCATCATCAGCCTATATATAAGTCCCACTTCAGGGCACAGGCTTAACTTCAGGGAGGGTGTGTTGGCGTCAGTCCACCACATGCGCCCAATGCGGGCTGGCAGACTTCAAATATGCATCAGAATTTGATGTTCAGCGTATGCAAGAAATGTGGTTCGTGTCTCATTAGCCTAGGTATGTTATGTAATGTTAGCTTTAAATAGCATTTGAAAGCTGGAGCGAGCGAAGCAAGCTCAAAATTTCACACATGTTGATGTAAAAATGATTGTGGTGGTCTGATGGTGGCTTGGTCAGATCTAGTAGTAGAAATCCTAATTCAAAGGCAGTACTCGATTTGGATAGGCAAGTCGCTATGCAGTTTATGAGTATCATAACATCACAGATAGATGGAGCCACATAGTGATAGAATTGCAAAAAATAGCTTATCCTTTATATTTATATTTTATAATATGTATTATTAAGGCTTTGGTTCTTAATTTTCTAAATTCGTTTTTCGTGTCTATTATTGTGTTGTGTTAATAAGGTGCAATTCATTAAGAGGAAAGATTTAATTTTATGTTTGTTTGTTTGTTTTGATTATGCTCCGAAACTACTCGACCGTTCTGAATAACTTGCCTTGCTACCTGGAATGATTATCCCTGCTCAAGTTATGTTTCCTTGCTTTGGTACGTGTGTTCTGAGTCATGCCTTGCGCCCCAGAGTGTATATCCTTGCGCACGCGCCGTTTTTTGCACGCTATAAACTTCGCTTTGGGCCGACCATTTCCAGCTCGCGAGGCCTAAAGGCTTCGCCTGCGAGACAACGAGCCATGCAAGACCCACCGAGAGTACCGCGCGCACCGCGCACCGCGTTCTCTACGCCCGCCCTGCCAGTACGTTCGGAGGAAGTACGTAAGAATTTACATGTTATTTTAACTCTTACAAAGTGTTTACTGTAATTTGTAACATAGTGCTGCCTATTATATTATGCTATAATATATGCTGTAGGTATACATGCACTTCATAGTAATTCAACATGTCTGAGTTACAAGGTTTTAAAACCAAGCGAAGCTCCTTTAAGGGTCACCTTGATGAAATTCAAGAACTATCTAGAGCCAGTAAAAGCAGCAGCCACTTTTGGTGATATTCAAATTAAAGAATTATGCATCAAATCTATCCTAGCTTGTTTTTAAGCCTGTAAGCATGGCCGCTTCAATCCACATCTATTGTATGCTTACAACTAAGCCATACTAAAGTGTAGTGTATCTTTATCGCTAAGCCGAGAGCCTAATCATCTAAAATCGACTAACACAAGCATATTGTGCATAGAAGTGCTAGGGCTTGTTTAAGTCCTAGGTTTCCCATCTGCTGCTTCATGCTAGCAACCTATACTCAATTCTTTCAAGCGCACTTTCTTGGTCGCACACACCTAATGCTTACAACATAACCAAGGCATCAGCTTCAAAATAGATTTGCCGACTGTTTTCAGTGCGTCTGCGAGTAACCAGCCTTCGAGATCCCAACGCTGCAATCAGCCGTGCACGAGTCTTTGACTGCTCGTCACGGCTCGCTGGGATTACACTGCGCTGCGTGGGACTTCTCGCTCATACTAGCTGTGGTAACGGCTTACTACACCACGGCTACGGTTTGAGATTTATTTAACCTGTAGGCCATCGCAACGACGTTTATATCATCGTATGGCCGCTCACACATAAACCTTTCTATGACGTTGAAGTCAAGTCAACAGTCATCTTCCGGAGTCGAGGTTCTAAATTAAGGTTTATTTCAATGATGAATCTAAGGTTTCTTTCTCTTTGGAATGTTCTACGAGTAAAGACCTTATAAAAATCAACGATGTATGAACCAATAGGAGCGAGCCAATGCAGTAATTCAAAAAATATGTTGACATCTTAAACCTTGTCGAACCGTCTATAATTTTTGATGTACAACTTCGTACACTTCAGTTAAAGTTAGGAAGATTGCGAGAGTTAATCGATATTTTAGATAATATTCAAACTAATATTGAACAGTCTTCATCTGATATCAATGATCAAGTTACCGAACGTGACCTAATTGAAAAACTTATTTTAAGTATATTGCGATAGTGCTGTGGAAAAGATCATTGAATCGGTGAACAATGGCCTATGTCCAGCAGTGGTCGTCTATCGGCTGAGATGATTATGAAGATGGGATGCAGGATGAGGTCAGAGCAGGACCGGTCGTTGTGGCGATCCTCGGGGGAGGCCTATATCCAGCAGTGGACCTCCATGGTCTGAGATGATGATGATGATGATGATAATGATTATGCAGTCTTATGTGTGGACAGGCAGAGATCAGAGCAGGACCGGTCGTTGTGGCGATCCTCGGGGGAGGCCTATGTCCAGCAGTGGACCTCCATGGTCTGAGATGATGATGATGATGATGATGATGATAATGATTATGCAGTCTTGTGTGGATTTGCATCTAATAGAAAGTGAAGCAAATTTAATATGTCTCTATTCTCCCCTCCGGACGGAAAGCGTCAATTAACGTCCCGCTGCGCTAAACTAAGTTGTCGCTTTCCACCTCCGTCGAGGAGAAAAATAGTATACTTACCTCGGCTTTCCTGTCCTCGGTGTGTAATCTACTATTATCTTAATATCTTTGTTTTTCTTTGATTTTAGGGGAAAGTAACGCCGCGATTGCATTTGACTTGACAAGTATCTAAATATTTAGATACAACAAGGTGGACCAACGACCTGGTGAATGCGGTGGGAACCCGTTAAATGAGGGCAGCGTAGGACCGGTCGTTTTGGCGATCCTTGGGGGAGGCCTATGTCCAGCAGTGGACGTCCGTCGGCTGAGATTATGATGAATATGGCTACAAACAACGAGATGCACAATCAACACTCCAAAAACGATTTCATCAAGATGGTTTAGGGCCGTGTATGTTTGTTGCAGTTACATTACGCGACCACGCTATGATCAGTGTCATCGGATTCTTTTACCGTTCAGTGGCGCCCTCATCTCATTACAATATTAAAGATTATTTTCTCTATAACTCAAAATGAATAAATGCTATTACAACTTACTACAAAGCAATTTTTATGCAAAAATATAGGTTCTAAACATTCCACTTATAAGAATATTGAAAGAAATGTTACCTGTTTTTATTTTTTATTTTTGTAATAAAAAACCTTTAAGAGTATTGTATAAAAATATCTATTAGGCTTTTGGATTATGTTGGAGTAGCACTTTTATAATTTAGGTAGGCTTTCTTGGCAAGACGTCTTCAATATTGTGACGAGGGAGTCACTGAACTGTAAACGGACACTTACCTCGTATTTAAACAACGAAAATTTGGTGCTACTGCTAGGTAGTTATGTGGTTACTCGCTCCAGATCCACACACACATTGCATTTAGGTACTTTCATTCACTATTGTTAGTTCATTACATTGGATACCTTTTTATTAAACTAAGCATTGAAAAGGCGATTGTAACACCACTGGCTTTTCGGTGAAGGAAAACATCGTAAGGAAACCGGCATATGATTCAATTTCGAGGCATGCATTGTACCCACTGTCCATTATAATTGGCGACGGGCTCACCCCCCGTCACACTGGACAGAGTTTCGGTACTACTGGTGAAACGTGGATGTTCTGAGGTTTCAGAATATCTCCGACTACCCCCTCGGGGAATACAGTCGTGAGCATATGCTATGCTTATGTAAATTAAGCATCGGAACAAAAAAATATGTTGGTGTTTGTCTACATGGAGGCCAGTATAGATACCTATTTATAATTAGTCTAATTACCTAACAGCACTAACTGCCTCCGTGGTCTAATGGTAAGAGCATTGGGCTCTTGACACGGAGGTCGTGGGTTCGATTCCCACGGGGGGCACCTAGTGAAATGACACTTTGTGCGTTTTTCCCCAGTTGGTTAGGACATTGCAGGCTGAGTCACCTGATTGTCTGAAAAGAAAGATGATTCCGTGATTCGGATGGCACGTTAAGCTGTTGGTCCCGGCTACTATCACTGGTGGTAGTAGTCGTTACATAAAAACCACGTCAGAGGCCGTAAGGCGGTTTGAATAAACTCCTGACACCAGGGCTTGCAGCCCACTCGATAAGAAGAAGACCTAGCAGCAGTTTTCATTAAAACAGAAAAAAAGTAGTAAGGCGTGTGCTATGGCTGGCTACACATAAGCGGGTCGGCACATTCCGTTCTATTTTTTTTTCTCTAGCAAATGAAAACGCGTTTGTTAGGAAAAAGCCGAACAGAATGTGCCGACCTTTAACGAATTTTAACCGTTTATATTGGCTGCTAGAATATTACCTCAACTCAAACGCAACTAATTGAATCTCATAGTAACAAGTTAAAAGCACTGCATTAATTTTTGCCTACTTATATTTTATTAACACAATTTTTGAGAGTAACGCGGTTAATAAATAAAAACGCGGTAGCTTATATTTTCTTCTATTGTAGCGTTGGTGGCGCGTTGCGGAGAGCTATGGAAACTCAATCCTGTGGTCCAGGAGTGCGATTTTTGAATCTCATTCGGTGAGCTCGGCAGTTGAAAATGTCAAAATTACTATGGAGGTATGCGTATTTCTTTCTACTGCTGATTTGACTTTCAAAAATAATACTTCAGGAGTGCTATTTTTAAAGCCAAATAAGCAGTAGAAAGATGCATATCTCCATAGATAATTTAACATTTTCAACTGCTGAGCTCACCGAATGAGATTCAAAAATCGCACTCTAGGTTCGAATACGTACAGATGACATGCTATGTACCTACCAATGAGCTTTTCCAACTAAAGTACGGTGAAGGAAAACCTCGTGAGGAAACCTGCATACACTGAAGAAGAAATTCCGATGTGAAATCAATCCGCATTGGGGCACGCATGGTGGACTTACGCCCATACTTATACAGTATGTAAAAAACCCATTTGGAGCCTTTAGGGGGTGCCTCAGACCATCAAACTGAACAACTTTCACTATGGAGCCTGAAATATTGAAAAAAAAAAAAAACAGTTTCATACAAAACTGCAGTACCAACTCTACTTAAATGTATGGGACGACAGATTTTTTTTTCGCGATTTAGAAGTTTGCTCCGCCGTAGTGAAATTTTTCCAGTTTGATGGTCTGAAGCATCCCCTAAAGGGGCTCCAACAGGGGTTTTTTACACCCTGTTAGGCTGTGATGATGATGACTAGGTACTATTGTCACATTATAAATTGTATTTTACTCAATGTTTAAATAAATATAATTCAGAAAGGTATTGGTTTGTTTTTATTTAGGTATCAGTTTACAACAGATGGCGATAGATTCAACTAAGGTACCAGTATGGGTAGCATGCCACCGTGATACAGCGCTATCACACTTTCGCTCTCTTTCTATTTGCGCGCGAACGAACGAGATAAAAGACGTGATACAGCCGTATCACGTGTAGCATGCTACGGCTTCGGATGAAGGAAATGAATGGATTTGTTCCCGATTCGTCGTATTCCTGTTTCGTCGCATTCCCGATTCCTGATTTGAGGTCGAAATTACACAAGACAACACAACAGGAGGCAAAACACAACTTTTACTACGGGAGCACCGATAGGTAATAGCAAAAAGTCCGCTGTTTCATACAGTCGAGACGAGTAGCAGGACCGGTCGTTGTGGCGATCCTTGGGGGAGGCCTATGTCTAGCAGTGAACGTCCATCGGCTGTGATGATGATGATGATGATGATGAGACGAGTAGACATTGCAGTTTAGTGTGGAACAAGCAGCAGATATTTTTTTTGCTACGCTGATCGGTTTGCTCCCATAGTAAAAGTTGTTCAGTTTGATGGGTAGGGCAAGACACTAAACTAGATGGCGCTCGGGAGCATTATTCATGATTTAATCACATTTTATTTTATATCTCGTAATTGTGATGATTTCAATCAAAATTGTCAATTAAGCGCGCACTTAGTGTTTATGTTTTACTGATCTAGCTACAAGTTAAAGTAATTTTATTGTTCATACGAATTTGATATACATTTTAATTTTGATCAATTTCATACAAAACTTTGACGTTGAACATTCGTAGACGGTATTAACAAAAGTAATATTTTATATATGGAAAAATAGTTAAGAAAATCTAGATTGCGCTTCTCAAATAACATTTGCAATTTATAACATAATTACGAAGATATAAAATAAAATGTGATAAAATCAGGAATAATGCTCCCGAGCGCCATCTAGTTTAGTGTCTTGCCCTCTGCAACCCCCCTAAAGGATCCTAATGATATAAATATTTATATTCATAATCATACGCGGTCCGTCCGTCTGTCATACCTATAAAGGCACAGCCCTTCTTTTGTAGGCCCGATTAGCACTGTTGGTAATGAACCTGCCTGTTGTGTGAGGGTCGCGGGTTAGAATCCCGTAAGGAACAAATATTTGTATGACGAATATGAATATTTATACCAGAGTCATGGATGTAAGTATATTTTTAAAAAGGTAGTTATAAAGTCGAACTTAAGATTAATGATTATCTACACAGGTAGTAAGGACGTATGACTTTCAAAAAGAACTGAAACAATAGGTAAACTGGTGTGATGGTGGATAGAAATGGGTCCTAAGCAGGCACTACATGCTCAACGTGATAGGCCGAGAACGAGAGTGGGTGCCCTTCATTGTTTTCGTGGCGTCGTGAACCGAAGTAATTTTCCTTGGAAGTTCTTGCTAATAATTCTCGCCGAGAAGTTCTCGCGAGAGTGTATTGCCTGCTTTAGAGAAACAAGTTCTCGGGAGAGTGTATTGCCTGCTTTAGAGAAAATATTACAATAACAAAGGTAGTTACTTAGCTGTAAAATCGAATTGGAGGATATCGACTATAATATAGTATATTATATTATACACAGGTGCCTAGATTCGATTTAGTAGTACCAGAGAAACTGATTCGATGACGTCAACGCCATCTATCGAATTCTATAAATATAAATTGGCTGCCAACTT
Organism: Agonopterix heracliana; assembly: GCA_963693445.1. Taxonomy (NCBI): domain Eukaryota; kingdom Metazoa; phylum Arthropoda; class Insecta; order Lepidoptera; family Depressariidae; genus Agonopterix; species Agonopterix heracliana. The sequence goes on from OY856326.1 coordinate 6,311,554, forward strand.
TTAATCGATTACCAATGTAGTTAGGAAATCGAATTTGACTATGACGACTATACTCACAGGTAGCATAAATAGTAAACAATAAACTAGTATAGGTCTGATGTTGGCTAGATTCGATCTAGTAGGTAATTCTTGAAATAAACCGTCAACGCCATCTGCCGAGTTGTATAGAACTAAATTGGATGCAAACTTATTGTCGAAACAAACGTATAAAATCGAATTTGATGATAACGACGATACACACAGGTAACATAAATACTAAGCTATAAACTAGTATAGGTCTGCAGGTGGCTAGATTCGATCCAGTAATACTTGTCGTCAACGCCATCTACCGAACGGCTGCTAACTTTGTACCGATAAAAACTTTTTGTGAAGTTAGCAGCCGAAACTTAAAATTAATGATTTGATGCTGAAATTTAACACAGTTTGTTACCTAGTAGGTAGATACATAGACTACAGTTTGGTATAATTTGCTCATGCGGAATTTACCTACGTAGCAAATATAAAATAAGACAAAAATTCCATTTTTACCTATTAAAGGTGTCCGTATAGCTAGCGTACACATGAAAGGGTTCAGGCTAGGATTAGTCTCAAAAAATAGTGCCTAAATAGTGCCTAATTAGTACCTAGGTCAAAAAAATAGTGCCTCTGTACTTTACGAGATATAGATTTTTTTTACCTGGTACGCTAGCTTGACGTCAAGGTAGCGTACACATTTTCTGTGGCAAAAATGGCTTGCATTACAGCAGCGATTTTACAGTCAAAAAATAGTGCCCAAATAGTGCCCTAGGGCATCCAAAATTTCATGAGGCTAGGTCTTCAGGGAACGGAGATATAAATAAGTCTTTTGAATGAAACACGGAGCTGGCGTTGCGCTGGCGTACACACGATTTCATACAAAAGTTCTTACAGAAGGAGACGTTTCTTTTTATAAAAACTACATCAAATAAATAGTTCCTGAAATAGTGCCTCTGCCAGTACCAATATTACAAGTAAAAGCGTAGTGAAACAATATAAACAATCAATGCAAAGTTCTACGTACAAATGTATTGGCAGTTCAATACTGTGAAATCGCTTATAACACACAAAAATGAACTCTATTAACTCCTAATTTCTAATAAGCTAACTCTAAACTCGCTTGAATGAAAATAACGCGCCATCTCTCGGTATGAGATTTTACTAAGATTATAGAAGATTCTAGTACGTAGAACTTTGCATTGATTATTTATATTGTTTCAATACACTTTTACTTAAAATATTAGTACTGGCAGAGGCACTATTTGAGGCACTATTTATTTGATATAGTTTTTATAAAAAGAAACGTATCCTTCTGTAAGAACTATTGTGTGAACTCGTGTGTACGCTAGCGCAACGCCAGCTCCGTGTTTTATTCAAAAGACTTATTTATATCTCCGGACCCTGAAGACCTAGCCTCATGAGATTTTGGATGCCCTAAGGCACTATTTGAGCACTATTTTTTGGGTGTAAAATCATTGCTGCAATGCAAGCTGTTTTAGCCACACAAAATGTGTACGCTAGCTTGACGTCAAGCTAGCGTACCAGGTAAAAAAAATCGATATCTCGTCAAGTATAGAGGCACTATTTTTTTGACCTAGGTACTAATTAGGCACTATTTAGGCACTATTTTTTGACACTAATCTTAGCCAAATCCCTTTCATGTGTACGCTAGCTATACGGACACTATTAAAGTCGTATTTTTCGCTACAATACATATTGAAAACAACTACTTATTTTATAGGATCGTATATACAGTATACAGGTTGTAATAAAACCCCCTCGTTATATTTAAAAGGGGTGGTTGAGATAACAACTTTCACTTTGGAGACTACGTCAAAATAACAAATAAACAACCGGCCAAGAGCGTGTCGGATTCATTCATGGGCGAGTCCGACACACTTTTGGGGTAGCGTTCCGTTCCGTAGTCATTTCTCGAAAAGCTTAATCTAAATTAGCTTAGGTAACTTAAGAAATTTTCAAAAGCAATCATTAGCGCGATTTATTTTCGTTCAGCGCCATCTATCGATCTAACGGAGAACATAAAATTTTAATATTTAATTTGCAGGATTTTTCCGACACTGTTATAATTTTCATTGAATGTGCTTATAAACTAGTTAGTATAGATCTGATGGTGGCTAGATTCGATCTAAGTAGAAGGTAATTCTTTACATAAACACGTTCGATGACGTCAACGCCATCTGCCCAATCTTATAGAACTAAATTGGCTGCTAACTTTTAATCGATTACCAATGTAGTTAGGAAATCGAATTTGACTATGACGACTATACTCACATATAGCATAAATACTAAACAATAAACTAGTATAGGTCTGATGTTGGCTAGATTCGATCTAGTAGTGTAATTCTTTAAATAAACATGTTCGATGGCGTCAACGCCACCTGCCTAATCGCATAGAACTAATTTGGCTGCGAACTTTTTGTCGAAACAAACGTATGAAATCGAATTTGATGATAACGACGATACACACAGGTACCATAAATACTAAGCAATAAACTAGTATAGGTCTGCAGGTGGCTAGATTCGATCCAGTAGTACTTGTCGTCAACGCCATCTACCGAACGGCTGCTAACTTTGTACCGATAAAAACTTTTTGTGAAGTTAGCAGCCGAAACTTAAAATTAATGATTTGATGCTGAAATTTTACATAGTTTCGTACCTAGTAGGTAGATACATAGACTACAGTTTGGTATAACGTACTCATGAGCAAATTACCTAAGTAGCAAATACAAAATAAACAAAAATCCATTTTTACTATTAAAGTCGTATTTTTTGCTACATACCTACCTACATATTGAAAACGTGTCCGTATAGCCAGCGTACACATGAAAGGGATTGGGCTAGGATTAGTACCAATAAATAGTGCCTAAATAGTGCCTAATTAGTACCTAGGTCAAATAAATAGTGCCTCTATACTTTACGAGATATAGATTTTTTTTACCTGGTACGCTAGCTTGACGTCAAGGTAGCGTACACATTTTCTGTGGCAAAAACGGCTTGCATTACAGCAACGATTTTACACTCAAAAAATAGTGCTCAAATAGTGCCCTAGGGCATCCAAAATCTCATGAGGCTAGGTCTTCAGGGAACGGAGATATAAATAAGTCTTTTGAATAAAACACGGAGCTGGCGTTGCGCTAGCGTACACATGACTTAACACAATAAATCTTACAGAAGGAGACGTTTCTTTTTATAAAAACTATATCAAATAAATAGTGCCTGAAATAGTGCCTCCGCCAGTACTAATATTTTAAGTAAAAGTGTAGTGAAACAATGTAAATAATCAATGCAAAGTTCTACGTACTAGAATCTTCTATAATCTTAGTAAAATCTCATACCGGGAGATGGCGCGTTATTTTCATTCAAGCGAGTTTCGAGTTAGCTTATTAGTAATTAGGAGTTAATAGAGTTCATTTTTGTGTGTTATAAGCGATTTCGCACCATTGAACTGCCAATACATTTTTACGTAGAACTTTTCATTGATTGTTTATATTGTTTCAATACACTTTTACTTAAAATATTAGTACTGGCAGAGGCACTATTTCAGGAACTATTTATTTGATATAGTTTTTATAAAAAGAAACGTCTCCTTCTGTAAGAACTATTGTGTGAACTCGTGTGTACGCTAGCGCAACGCCAGCTCCGTGTTTTATTCAAAAGACTTATTTATATCTCCGGACCCTGAAGACCTAGCCTCATGAGATTTTGGATGCCCTAGGGCACTATTTGAGCACTATTTTTTGAGTGTAAAATCGTTGCTGCAATACAAGCTGTTTTAGCCACACAAAATGTCGTACGCTACCTTGACGTCAAGCTAGCGTACCAGGTAAAAAAAATCTATATCTCATAAAGTATAGAGGCACTATTTATTTGACCTAGGTACTAATTAGGCACTATTTAGGCACTATTTTTTGACACTTATCCTAGCCTGATCCCTTTCATGTGTACGCTAGCTATACGGACACTTGAAAACAACTATGAACTATTTATTTTATAGGATATCGCATGCAAGTGTAATAAAACACCCTAGTTATAAATTTAAAGGGGTGGTCGAGATCATCAAACCCAAGTGAACCACTTTCACTTTGGAGACAACGTCAAAATAAATAAACAACCGGCCAAGAGCGTGTCGGCCTCATGGGCGAGTCCGACACGCTCTTGGGGTAGCGTACCGTAGTCATTTCTAGAAAAGCTTGATCTATCTTAGCTTATGCAACTTATGGAATTTTCAAAAGCAAACAATAGCGCGATTTATTTTCGTTCAGCGCCATCTATCGATCTAACGGAGAACCTAAAATTTTAATATTTAATTTGCAGGATTTTTCCAACACTGATTGTGTTAAAGCGTTAGTTATAAAACAGTTCATTTTTAAATAGCTGTCTTTCTATCCGCGATTTCAAAGTTGGCTCCATAGTGAAAGTTGTTCGGTTTGATGCTCTTAACCATCACTTTAAACATTTCTTAGGTGTTTTGTTATATTCTTTATATACCGTAGAATACCGGACATCAATGAAACATAGTACTATGTCTCAAAGACGGCGATTTTGGTCGTTTCTTTACAGCAATTTTTGGAGGTCCCTCAATATTTTGAATGAATATAACGTGGTTACAAAATCGATTTCAGAGATTTTGATTGTACGTGTAGGCAGTATAAAGACTGAATAATAAAGTGGTATAGGTGTGATAGTGACTAGGTGAGATCTAGTAGTAGAAAAACTAATTAAACGAGGGTGACTTCAAACAGACCGGCCGCTGACATTTGATCGCTAAAAAAAGTAGTTGCGAAATCGAATTTGAATATGACAGTTATACACACAGATAGAAGAAAGGTTAAACAACAGACTAGTATAGGTCTGATCTTGGCTAGATCAGATCTAGTTCCAGAAAAATGAATTCAACGAGGGTGACTACGAAAAAAATGGCCGCCAACTTTTGTGTCGCTAAAAAAGATAGTTATAAAATCGAATTCGAAGATAGCGACAATATATTCAGGTAGTATAAAGACTAGAGAATAAACTAGTATAGGTCTCATTGTGGCTAAATCAGACCTAGTAGTAAAAAAACTAAACTAAACGGCGGTGACTCCGGATAATTTCACCGCTAACTTTGGTCGATGAAAAAGGTGGTTATAAAATCGAATTCGATGATGTCAATTGTACAAACGGGTAGTATGAGGACTAAACAATACAGGGGTATAGGTGTGATAGTGGCTTGGTGCGATTTAGAATAGATAAGCGCACTTAAAAAAATACCATCTCAATTTGGTCGGGTAATATTGGCTGCTAAGTTTTGGCTGCTATCTTCACACCGGTTAATTAATGGATAGGCCTAAAGCGCGGTAAGTTGAAGCACACTACTGGAGCACTTTGTACATACAAACTAGCGCCATTATCTGTCAAATCTAGGGCACTTGCATACAAATTTGAAGTAAACCTTTCATTTGTTTTGCCTCATTTTTCTGGTTTGAAATGTTCGCGATCCATTCATTTTATTTTGATCTAAGGTCGCTTCCCGCTGCCTGTCTGTATGCTTAGATCTTTAAAACTACGCAACGGATTTTGATGCTTTTTTTTAATAGATAGAGTGATTCAAGAGGAACGTTTATAAATAAAAAAAAGAGTTCACATGAAAACCACAAAACCCCGCAAGGTGTACCTACATATTACATACCTACTACGAGTAGATATACTAAAATTGGAATCATTGGCACATTAAAGGTAGGTATCATTATTTTTAAATCGGGTATAGGCCCACCACACATTCCCACCACTGTAACTCCTGTAAACCAGGATCAACAGCGGCGACCATTCACAACACTAGACAATGAAGTCCAGCGAGCCCCGGGGGATGACTCTAATCTGTCTTGGAAAACAGAGGAGTAGGAAAAAGAAATATCCAACTTCCCTCCATTGCAAACGGGAGACAGCAAAAAAAAGTATGGCTAACAGAGAGCCAATTCCAGAAATCATTTATGGCAGAGTTGAAGACCCTACCGCAAAAGCACCAAACTAAATTAAAGTACCTATAACATTAAAACCAAAAGCCTAACATTGTACTGAAACTGTGATTTATTTTGCTTGCAGTAATAAATACCTATGGCAAAAACATCTGAACGCACGGAAGTTATCCCTAGTTGCAACAAAATCCAAGTAATGGAACCAGAAGATGGACACCAGAAAGCATGGTCTATAGGTAGGTATCATTAGAAAGAGCCCTAACTTCCAAGAAAGGTAGACCTGGATCCTAGAAAATACAAGGAGGAATATCCCCTACATATCCTATTATTTTATAGACCTAGGTACCTACAAGTATGAAGCTTATTGGGGACATTTGCGGGATTCTCGGTAAAACGGTTTGTCTTTATTCTGGGAATCACAATTCAGAGTAGGTAATGATGACAACTTCATAATATAATGTGCTATGTAATGCACTGTAGAATCGTATATACACAATAGAACTCCTCAAAAGTTGACAGCACATCATAGGCGATTGAAACATTTGCTTCGTATCGATGTAGGTACCCTTTGCGTGTATAACTGATATCTGAGTCGAACTAATGAATTCACCACTGCACATTGTAAAATAAACAAAAAATCAAAAACAACCTTACAAAAAAAACTAAAAATAATACTGCGGCCGATGACTTCTTCGTTCGCATCATATTATAGCTAAGTCGCTGTTACGATCCGCGAGCGGCCTGGCTTGCATTCGTTTTTTGGCTTTGCTTGACACCGACTTCTGGTTTGTCGGTTGTCAAAGTCCCTAATGAAGAATAAAAACGGTCAAGTGCGAGTCGGGCTACACGCGCGCCGAGGGTCACAGCATAATTATGAACTTACCAAAAAATTTTGTTTTCTCCGGGACCTTTACCTAACCCGAGACCGACGTTCGACGCTTGTATGTATGACCGTTTTTACGATAGAGAGATAAGAAAAAACGTTGATAAAAACTAGTTTCTTGTATGAGGACCCCCTTAATTTTTTATTTCTTGGCATTTTTATTGTTTTTTAGCAAATCCGCCATAATAACGCACATTCTGTGAAAATATCCACAGTATGGCTATTAGGTACGGTTCAAAAGTTACAGCCCTAAATAGGTTGGACAGACAGACAGACAGACAGACCGACGGACAACGAAGGCTTAATAATAGGGACTGGTTTTCGCCCTTTGGGTACAGAACCTTAAAAACGATTGTTGGTACAAATTTTTCCACTTGCTTCGATCAAAATAAAATGAATGGATAGGCCTTAAGCGAACATTTCAAACCAGAAAAATGAGGCAAAACAAATGAAATTTTTACTTGTCACTTGTATGCAAGTGCCCTAGATTTGACAGATAATGGCGCTAGTTTGTATGTACCAAGTTCACCAGTAGTTTGCTTCAACTTACCGCGCTTTAGGCCTATCCATTCATTTTATTTTGATCGAAGTCCACTTGTACCAGTAGTATGGCTACGGAATCCTATCATTGGCAAGTCCGACACGCTCTTGGCCGGGTTTTGTAAATAGAGTACATAGGTAGGTGTCCTCTAAACAAAAAGCAGGCACAAAAAAGAAATGTAAACGCCACCAGGCAAAATTTTTTTGCTTTGTAGACAACGTTGTTAAGTGTCCCGTCCTCGAATTTATACCCCTTCGCATCGTCGCTCTTTATAAATATTTATTTACTATAAGGGTTGGATTTTTCTAGTCTTTAAGTACCTACTTGTGCGTATACAAAATATGTACTGTTTAATTTATTAAGGGTCCAAGCTGTTTTATAGCGACCGACCGATGCTCCACATTTACTATACTACCTTCAAATTGTATGTCATCATCATTATCACAGCCTATATTATACGTCCCACTGCAGGGCACAGGCCTATCCTCAGGGAGGATATGGGCGTTAGTCTACCACGTGTGCCCAATGCTGATTGGTAGACTTCATATACGCATCGGAATTTCTTCTTCAGCGTATGCAGGTTTCCTCACGATGTTTTCCTTCACCGTTCGAGAGCTGTCGGTATTACATACAGAAGTTAGAAAAACTCATTGGTACGTGGCATGTAGTCCGTGTGGATTCGAACCCGGACCTCAAGATTGAGTATCCATATATAACTCTCCTCAACGCGCTACACCGACGACGTTCCTTATGTACTTTATGTAAGTTTTATGTACTTTACACAAAAGGTCTGAAATCATAGACATCATAACATCTTATTATTAACAGACTATACTTATGCCAGCCAGCTTCCTGTTATTAACACATAAGACTGGCGGCGGTCGTCAAGTTATATTCGTGCCTTTTTATTTGATTATCGCCATTTTGGCGCTGTAGCGTGTACCTCAGTTACGAACGAAACGCGTAATAATTATAATAGGTCAGTGTCTGAAATGCAATGACAAATTCATATAAATAACTAAAACTTTGATGAAGTCAGATAAACGCAGCTTGATTTTAACAGCAGTAGTGCTAGCATAAACACTAGACAAGCGGTGTGATGCATTTCCAGTCGATTTCGACTAGGGCGACTGCTAATCTTTATAATGCATAAATAAGTGTACACACTAAACACAGATGCACTCCCTTGCCTCGTCCTCACCTTCCTACGGCCCGCCACAAACATCCAGAAATCCGTGACGGAATTTTGATTTGGAATTAGCATTTTGTTGGTGCTTATTTGCTCCCTCCAGAATTCCGTGCGGAATTACGGAGGCATTAAATTCATTAAAATCACATTTCCGAATCGAATTCCGTTACACGATTCCGCGTGTAGGTATGTGACGTGCCTAAGTATGATGGAACGGGAGACCGACACGATCACAGTGCGGTTTTTGAACATCATAGGATCAACTCGGCAGTAGAAAGATGCATAATCTCCATAGTAATTTTGACAATTTCTACTACTGTGTTGATCGTATGATGTTCAAAAATCGCAAGAGGTTGGGTGAGATGCAGTGGATATAACCGACAGCCAATTGGTTTTGGTGCCGTCAGATGTGCGAGGCCGAGATTCAGAGACGATTTTTTTTGGCTTAGTTCGAGCTAAGTAGGGTAGAAATGTATGGATTTTGACATACGGGAGTTCGAACTATGACTTACAAATCGTCTCTGAATCTCGGCCTAAGAGAAGGAGCTATTTATGACTGTTGCGACACACTATTGAGTTGGTACTACACACGTTACCGCTCCGCACAAACGGCATAACATAACTAAGAAGACAAAAGAAAGTGACAAAGACATGCCGCTCTTCCTCGCTTTCTTACAGATGCTGTGCTTGTCCTTCTATTGCAAAACAATAAAAAACATTTTACCTTATCATTGACATTACACAAGTTACATTGAGTCAGTGACCTTTTAAAATTTAAATAAAATACCCTGACGCGAGCACACTGGGTGATTTCATTTTTTTTATTCCTTGGTTTTACCTCCTGTAATTTAGTTTGTCATAGTTTGTTCAGCATACCATTATGATATGACAGAGCTCTCTTAGCATAGCATAGCATAACTAGTATATGCTCACGACTATATTCGCCGATGGGTAGTCAGAGAAATTCTGAACATCCACGTTTCAATTAATAGTACCTACCGAAACTCTGTCCAGGAGTGCGATTTTTGAAACTCATTCGGTGAGCTCTGCAGGTGAAAATATCAAAATTACTATGGAGATACGCATCTTTCTACTGCGGATTTGACATTAAAAAATCGCACTACTGGAGTGTGCTGCTGAGCTCAACGAATGAGATCCAAAAATCGCACTCCTGAATGACGGGGAGTGAGCCCGTCGCCACTTATAACGGACATCTTACATGCCTTGAAATTTAAACACGCAGGTTTCCTCATGATGTTTTCCTTTGCCGAAAAGCTGTCTTCTTTTTCTCAAATCCTCACTGTGAACTTCAAATGCAATTCGAAAGAGTCATACAGATTCATCAAACATCCACATCCACGTCGTTTCCGTGCTTCTTCTTTGTCTACTTTCACTCTTTAGGTATAGTTTTTGGACCATCTCTCATAATTTTTTCTGGCCAAGTTCCATTCCCTTACTTGGGTGATCAATTATCTTTATTAAATACCTAATTAACTGTGAACCAAGCCGTGGTGGTCCAGTGGCGAGTAACCTTGCCAGCCGTGCAGGAGGCGATGGTTCGATCCCCGTCCAAGCCGACTCGTACCAATGAGTTATTCGGAATTTATGTACGATTTGTAACTCCACTGGCTTTTCGGCGAAGGAAAACATCGTGAGGAAACCTGCATGCTTCAATTTCGGGGCATGTATTGTAACCACTGTCCATTATAAGTGGCGACGGGCTCAACCCCCGTCACACTGGACAGAGTTTCGGTACTACTGGTGAAACGTGGATGTTCTGAGGTTTCAGAATATCTCTGACTACCCCCTCGGGGAATATAGTCGTGAGCATATGCTTATGCTTATGCTAATTAACTGTATTGTTTAAACAAACTAATTTATAGATAGATAAACTTATAATGCAAAATTGAAGGAAACAAATGTAAGTACTTACCAAATTTATAAAGATTAATAAAAATAGTTGGAAAATATTCCCTTAGTCAGATCGCCGTTTAAATGGCACCTACCGAACATGAAATAGAAATCAATTTACTTAGACCATAGACGTAGTTAAATACATTGATATCGTTGACTTAGACCTTCTTTCTTTGTCAAATGCTAGGTAGGTATTTAGTTTCGCTACATGCTTCGAAGCTATAGCTCTTGGAGCGGAATTTCACAACCTGGGCTGCGTTCAGAACCTTTGGGTGTGGTTGTTCTTCTCGCTCGCTCTTATGGGTAGAACGCTTTTCACCGAGCCTCGGAACGGGTTTAGTGCGAAAGTTGCACTCGGGGTGCACTCTGGGCGCACTCTGGGCGCACTCTGGGCGTAGGTTCTGAACGCACCCCTGCACTCGAAGCATGCTACACGTGATACGGCTTTATCACGTCTATTGTCTAGTTCGTTCGTGCGCAAATAGAAAGAGAGCGAAGGTGTGATAGCGCTTTATCACGGTGTCATGCTACCTATGCTGCACTTGTAGCATGCTACACGTGATACGGCTGTATCACGTCTTTTATCTCGTTAGTTCGCGTGCTAATAGAAAGAGAGCGAATCACGGTGCCATGCTACCTATGCTGCACTAAACTTCTATACAAAACGAAGGGGTTTGATTCCATCTTAAAATAGAAATCGAAGTATAATATTAGATTTTTACTATTCAGGTGCTCTAATGATTAGGTATGCTGCAACCAGTCCAGTGTTGCCAACTGGTGTGTTAGGCCTGTAGCTAGGTAGTTCACGAAAAGTTGCTAGATTGCCCAATTTTCTTTCATATAAAAGTTGCTAGAAGTAGCTAAACATCAAAATCGATTAAAACAACGCCAAACTTTGAAATGTCTTTTAATTTCTCGAAATATTAGGTGTTATTATCATGTTATAGCAATGTTTGTGCTCATTTTATTCAATTAAAGATCGGAACGGACGTGAAACGGATGTAAAGACAAAATTACTGACTGTTTCTGAATGCTTCCAGAATAAAAAAACAAGTAAGAAGGAGAGTGAAATATAGTAAAAAGGAAAAGAAAATCAAATATTTAGCTATTTTCATGGTTTTTCCTTATTTATTGCTCCATTTTCGTTCATTTTTATGGCTTTGGCTCGAAAAACTCACAATCCCAAAAGTTGCTAGAAAAAGTAGCCAAAAAGTTTAGCTACAAGTTTTACAAATCTGTAGCTGCTAGACCTCCAAAAATTGCTAGATCTAGCTATAAAGTTGCTAAGTTGGCATCACTGAACCAGTCGTGTCGGATTAATAAACAAAATCCACTTAGGTTTGTACGTACAATGAACGATGTTTCCTACGAAAGTTATATACCGCTTATAATTAGTACCTAAAGAAAGTAAAGCGCGACCAGAAATATAAAAAACCTCGCCATGTTGCGGAAAATCATTGTAACTAATTTTTGTACTGCTCCATACAAACGTACCTACTATGGTGATATTTTCAATACTAACCAATTAAAGTCAATGAAACTTTGCAGAAACAATCAAGAAACAAATCTCTATGCTTGTATGGAGTCAGATTTTCGTTAAAATATACAGTTTCAATGCTAGGATTAATTTAAGATTTGTATGGAAATCTTTGAGGCACTGTAACTTTAAAACTAAGTATACATTTTAACGAAAATCTGAGTCTATACAAGCATAGAAATATGTTTCTAGATTGATTCTGAAAAATTTTATTGAGTTTAATTCTGTGGGTCCGGTGAATAACGGTCTAACTCAACTTAGATCCAAAATGAGTTTTTAATGCCATAATACTCAAATTTTTTTTCTCTACAAAATGGTGTTACTGGAATATTCATACCTTTAATAATTCCAGAGATAGACTTATTACAAAACGATTTAAGTCCATTTTTTTATCGTGCACAATGGTTGAAATAGAGTTAGATCATAAAACCAATATAAAATTAGGTGAACATGGATTTATTTCGACTTAAATCCTTCGACACAATTTATTTTGTTTTGTGAAATATGATTTATCTGATTTAAACCAAATTTCAAAAACCTTAATAGTTAATACCTACATAAAAAATCAAGTGTAGCTCATGAATATGATGCGCGTTTGATAGCGGGCTAAGTACGGAAACTGACATCATCTGAGACTGGGGAGAACGCTATACATCTCACCAAAAATGTATGTCGAATAAGTGAGTTAAACCGTCTATCACCAAATATTTTCTTTTATGTAGTGAGAATAAGAATCACTTAGTATGAATACAATCTGGCGATTTTTTTAAGGATGGAACTGTTAGATTGAACTAAGTGATAATGTCAGGTCTTGTTTTAGCTAGGGATTGCCGAACCGCACTGCAAGCATAGGCTTGTACATAGTAAAGTAGTCATAGTAAAGAAAGAATCTGTTGTTTATTCTTTGAAATTAAACAATTTTTTTCCTAAAATATATTGTATTTTATATAATAACAACACTGCAAAGCGAACCGGATATCAAACGTGTATTAAGTATGACAATACATCAGACTTGTCATAAAATTTTGGGGCACAGAATCGTGAGTTCTAACTTGATAAGTTTTTAAGCATGCGTCGCTTTAGAATTTGTTTTTGTATTGTTTTTATAATGGTTTTTTGTTTAATATTTCACTTTCCAGTATTTATGATACCACGCGGCGTTACCCACGTCGCAAAATTTTCATCTAAGCTAGAGTTACCCATCAAAAAAATATACCTATATAATATGATAAAATTACTTACCTACTTAATAACGAAATGAATATTTTTTTCTGGAAAATGTCTAATTTTTGTGTCACTTATGTTTAATGCTGAATATGGTGGATATTAAAAGCTTAAACAGTGAGCTTAGAAAGTACATTTTGCAAGTGTTTGTTATATTTTTCCACAAAAATAATATTAAATATTAGATTTAAATCCATACGCACAAAATGTTACCTTTGTGAAAAAGAATTTAACTCAAAAAACACTTTGTAATTTTGTGATGAGCTTGTTTTACCTAAATAAAACTACTTTTATCAATTCGTTTTGATTCAGTTTACAAAGTAAGTTTTCCGGTGGTGTGTATTTAAGAAACTAAAGTGGAATTAAAATGAAATTAAAAATAGCATAAACCATTTTACACCAAGGTTATGGTTAAGTGTAAAAGGCCCTAACTCAATTTAAATCATAATGTAACGTATTTTTATTAGTGTCAAAAGGTTTAATTCAACTTCTGAACGAAATATCTCCAGCACTGTTAGTATTTCATAGACTAAACCATATAATAATAAAAGACCATAAAAATATCTAGAAGACACAGTGATTTGCTTGAAAAAATATGAAACGGTTTTCGAGAAAATAATTTTTTTACCAAAAAATTATGTTTTTAGGCTCTCCTGTAAAGTTGAATTTTTTGAGTTGGACCGTTATTCACCGGACACACAGAATTGGTTAGTATAGAAAATATCACCATAGTACGTTTGTATGGAGCGCGCTCCGAATTATATCCTCTTAAAGGTTATAGTCGATTGCAGCTCCCCCAAACCAGGTTTTTTTTACCACGCTACGTCCTTTTTTGGCAACAATGGAAAAGCAATAAGTAGGTAGGAGTACCTACCTACCCTACCTACAGTATAGAGGTTGCCGTGATTCACAAGTCACTACCTTGATGAAAAAATATTTCGTGGCGAGACGATGGCGTCCATAGAGAGTAGAGGAACTTGCAAGTCATCTGGTATTCCCCAGATTGTGATTCTTAGTCAGATTCATACTCCTCTTTATCCCTATAATGAGAAACTAATTGGGTTCGTGTTACCTATTATACTGTCTACTCATGAACGATTATAGTCATAGGCATAGTCATAGTGCATGTAGTTATGTATGCACAGGGTGCATACACAGGGTGTTTCATAAGTAACAATAAATATTTAAAACTCTTAAGGGGGTTGTTTAGACCGTCAAACTGAACAACTTTCTCTATGGGACCAATAGCGAAATCGCGAAAAAAAAAATTTGCTATCCCTTACATATTTTAGCTCTAGTCGATTTGTAGAGTATGTAACATCAATTGTTTTTTTCGCGATTTCGATATTGGTCCCATAGTGAAAGTTGTTCAGTTGATGGTCTACACCACCCCCTTAAAGGTTTATTTGTATTTTTGTAACACCTTGTATATACTGTCTACTCATGAACGATTATAGTCATAGTCATAGTGCATACATACATGCACTATGCCTATGCCTATGAGTATAATCGTTATACCTATATATATAGTTTACTCATGCCTGTGTCCCATTGGGGTAGCCAGAGACGATTGATCGTCATCGGCTACGATCCTGACACACCTCTTTTGCCTCTTCCACAGTCAAGTCGTTTCATACATGGCGCATCTGGCCCTCCTTAACCTACCTACGCTGCTAATTTGGTCCGCATACATACGTCTGGGGCGACCCCTTTCAAATATTCCACTCACACTAGCTAAGAGCTCGGTGGCGCGTTGCGGAGAGGTATAGACTTTCAATCATGAGGTCCGGGTTCGAATCCGCACGGACAACATGCCACGTACCAATGAGTTTTTCTAGCTTATGTATGTGTTACCGACTGCTCTCAAACGGTGAAGGAAAACATCGTGAGGAAACCAGAAGAAGAAATTCTGATGCATAATGTGAAGTCTACCAATCCGCATTGGGCACGCGTGGTGGACTAACGCCGAAACATCCTCCTAGAGGGTAGGCCTGTGCCCTGCATTGGGACGTATATAGGCTGATGATGATGATGATGATGACTAGCTTTATATTTCATACGTCAGTCTATCACTCATCCTTCCCACATGACCAAACCATCTCAGCATTCCCTTTTCAATCCTATAGTCACTATATCCTCTTTCAATCCATATTAATAAATATTTCTCTAATACACTGTTCCGTATTTTGTCAGTCACATCACATACTTAATTAAGTGATGCTGCGTTCACCATGCCGTGCAGTCCGGCAAGCTTAGGCAATTCGCTGTACATTGAGGCTTCTATGAAGTTAAATAGTAAACAATCACTTTACAGACGAGTCAATGTACAGCGAATTGCCTAAGCTTGCCGGGCTGCACGGCGTGCATGTGAACGCAGCATTAGAAAGGATAGATACTTACTTTGGTTTGGGTGCCATCTACAAATCGATTTGGTGCCGAGGCAAAAGTGAGTCGAGAATGAAGTTCGATTTTATTAAAGTTTCTATCAAAATTTATTTCAGCTAAGTATTTGGCGTAATTTAGTACTTAGATCGAACATCAAAACATTAGATACTTATTTCATTTAAAAACCTCGTGTTTTTCCTTGTAGCATTTTATTATCTTCCCACACACAACATCCTGTTTACCTCAATAAATATTATGTCAATGAATACGAATACTTAAAAATCGGTGCGAATAAATAGCAGGTGGTAGATACATACTTACCTACAGCACAGAGTAGGTACCTTAAAGTAATAAGTGATACTGATATTAATAATTTCCGCCTAGTTACGCTGCTCTTACGATTACTTACCATAAGGTCACGGACTCTTTTAAGTCTGTGAGGTACGGTACCTATGTACTAAGAATAAACCTACCTATAATAGGTACCTTAGGTACTATTTACTTTTATAAAAACTAAGACATACAATAGAAAACTAACTAAATATTGCGGAGGTATCAAATCCTGTGAGGGGAACCTTCTTGAGACCCGAAGGGACTACATTAGTGACAGTACAGTGAGAAGAAGACTTGCTGAAGCAAATCTGAAAACCCGAACTGCCTCGAAGACCAGCGAGTTGCACCAAACTAGAGAGAGAGCATCGAGTAGCGAGACTGCGATACGCCCGTGAACACATACAGTGGGATGAAGAAGAATAGTCAAGAATTTTGTTCACAGATGAGTCTCGATTGTCACTTTACACTTCTGGTGGAAGGCAAAGTGTCTACAGGCGACCTGGTGAGCGATACCTTCAAGCCTGCTTCTCGGAAGCGTCCAGTACGGTGGAGGCAGTGTACATGCATGGGCTGGCATATTATCTTTAGAAGGTCGCACAGAGTTAGTGGCCATAGAAAATGGCACTCTGACTGGGGAAAGATATGCCCAAGAGATTCTCATGAGTATGCAGGGCCTGCACCCGGAGTTTCGATTGCCGATTCGCCTCGACAGTCATTCGTCTTTTGCGAAAATCCACACCATAGACGAAAATTTTTTCGCTTACTTTTGCCTTCTCTTTCTACGATCCACACTCTAACCGAAAATCGTAGATATTAAACCAGCAGTGCGATTTTTGAAAATCATACGAGCGGTTCGGCAGTAGAAAGATGCATAATCTCCATAGTAATTCTGACATTTTCTACTAGGTACCGAACCGCTCGTATGATTTTCAAAAATCGCACTGCAGGGACGTTGGATCAAGTATTAAACCTTAGAAAAAGTATATGTCTAGAATGAGCCTCACACTTGTTCCGTATAAAACAAAAGGGGCTAACTTTCTTAGGTTGGTGTGCGTGAGGCGCCATACTAATTATGTATGTGTGCGTGTATATGTATAGGGTTTTGGAACCAGTACTGCACTCGTAGTATGCTACACGTGATACGGCTGTATCACGTCTTTTATCTCGTTCGTTCGCACGCAAATAGAAAGAGACCTAAGGTGTGATAGCGCTGTATCACTGCGGTATGCTAGCTATGCTGGTTCCTATTTTTTTCGACGCTTTCGTAGCTTTGACTGTCTATCTTGATAATCTAAGTATTAAACACTCAACATTGTAGTCTTTGGCGACAAGGAAATTATCCTTAGAAAGAGAATACTCAAAACATGCTCAAAAACATAGACGAAAAATTTACTCATTCTATTTCTACGCTCAAAACGAATGATCACCCGGATCACCCAGACAAATTTCGAACAAAATTTAAAAAAGTTATTTAAGATTTTGAAGAAAAGTCGATTATTATTTGGATCACTTTCTACAAAAAAAAGAATAACATTTTGATACTTTGGAGACACCTAACTAGCGACTTTTTTGTATGCATGGAATTAACGAATCCTTTGATTTGTGGAAAAATATGACATTACAAATTGGCTGTATGGGCTAATATCCCTTTGCGTTACTAGAACGAAAAAAAATAGTTGTCAACAAGTAAGCAGCAAAATATCATAAAATACTTGGCCTATGATATAATATTTCGTCATGCTGGGTTCACATGCACGCCGTGCAGCCCGGCAAGCTTAGGCAATTCGCTGTACATCGACTCGTCTGTAAAGTGATTGTTACTATTTAACTTTACAGAAGCCTCAATGTACAGTGAATTGCCTATCTTGCCTATGGATATCGTTGTGCCTAAGCTTGCCGGGCTGCACGGCGTGCATTCTAACCCAGCATAGTAAAATTTGTTGTCTTCGGACCCCTCTCTGTTCAACGCCATCTATCGCCGGTATGTTGAACTACGTTCGACTAGCTGTCAGAAAACTCCTCAATGAGCATTCAATGAGCGTTTTCTCTTGGTTTTTCTTTTTGTTTTCTAGGGGATCGATAGATGGCACTACGGTCTGTGCGAATAAATGTCAAAATTTCAAAAACTGTTTCTTTAAAATAATAAAGAGGGAAAAAATTATCAAGAAGATGCCAACGCATCTTTTGATGGCATATTCCATTTTTACTAATAATTTTAATCGAAAATTCGAAACTTTTACGACTGACATGGTTGTATGGGCTCGATCCCTTGGCGTTCCAAAAAAAGGCAGGCACAGTCTTGACAAGATTTTGACAGGATCTCGCGAAAGGCTCTATGGAGCGATAAACATGCCATCTGTCGAGTTTATTAGGAACTAAATTTAAAAGAGAAAGGAAAAACGCTCATTGTCTATATAGGTATAAAGACAAGCAACGTCTGTAAAGGCTAGATCACATTGCCATTTCAAAGGGAAGAAGACATGAGGAGTTTTTGGCGGGATTCGGTAGCTGATGTTTGGAGTCCTCATATTTCATCGAATTTTTATTGTTTATAGTGAGTTTTGGTTCGTAAAATTGGTGTTGTTTTGCGTAACAAAGTGTCATGCAAGTGAATAATATACAGTTCTGAGAAATATGATGGTGTATGGGTCGTAAACAGGAAAAGTGTTCCGTCATTTGTAGCGCGCCAAAGTAGTTCCTAATGGCTCGATAGATGGCATTGACCATATAGGGGCGAGCGACCTTGCCGATATTAAAATACAAATAACATAGTAAGAATTTGTGTTTTTAAGTAAGCAGCAAAATATGAGCATATATTATTTCGTCAATGCATGCGTCTGACTCAGTGAAATGCATTTTTGTTTACTTTTTAGCCCTAAAAGGACATCCGGCGATAAATGCCAAATATTTTATACTTCAGAAAGAAAAAATGATAAAGCGGCAATACCAAGGCGATAAATAAAATGAGACTGCACTCGTAGTATGCTACACGTGATACGGCTGTATCACGTCTTTTATCTCGTTCGTTCGCACGCAAATAGAAAGAGAGCTAAGGTGTGATAGCGCTGTATCACTGCGGCATGCTAGCTGTGCTGACAATTGTCACAGAAAAGAGATCGTAAAGGGTGTATCAGAACATGACCGGTGTTTTCACAGTTTAGATATTTTAAATGTGTTTTTTTACCAAAACAAATTATTTTAAGGGTTTTATAATGTAGGTAATGTAATATTACCTACATTATAAAATAATATACAGCTGTATACAACCATTTTTTTCTATGGCCGGGGCCGCATTTCCTTTTCGTCTTCGGACCCCCCTCTGGTCAACGCCATCTATCGCCGGTATGATGAACTATGTTTGAGTAGCTGTCAGAAAACTCCTCATTACTATAAATAAGAGAATTTTAATCAAAGACATCGGCTGTATGGGAAATTTAACCCTTTGCTTTGAACTGAATAAAAAAAAAATAAAAAAAAAACTGTCAACGTCAAAATAATGTCAATGTCAATGTCAATCAAATTGTCAACCAAAATCGCCGAAATCGAAATAATGGAGCAAGCAATCTAAAATTTAACTATGATCTCATAAAACACAATCTTTACACGTTACTCATTAAAAATTCAGTCTGTGGGCTGCATAAATTAGTTTTTTATTGTATCACAAAGTGGCGACGATGCAGCAATCTCCATTTGATAATATTTTCAACATTATTGGTGGCATCACAGAAGGCAACGAAAAACCTATGAAACATGGATTCTACAACGCTTTTGCGCTTTTTATTTTAGCGATATGTTGTGTAGCTGTGTACGTTTTGTTCCTAATACTTGAGCCTTTCTTCAAGCCGCTGTTTTGGGCTTTACTAGTTGGTTCAATACTTCACCCTTTTAAGTATAAACTTTCAAACAAACTGAAGACCTGGTTTGAGGATTTGAAGAAATCGAACACTTCTGTGATATTTGGTCTGACGGTGATGCCGGTGAATCTCGTTAATTTTGCTTCTGATACAGTCGGACAACAGTTCCTAGAACATTATAAGGTAAGAAAAGTGTATAATAAAAGTTTAACACCTTTGCTGCTAAGCTCAAAACAATGATACTGGCGCAGTGCTAACACTGTGGAATGCTATACAATTCGGCTAAACTTTGATATGTGGACCGTTGCATTAAGGGTGGGGGAGGGGGGGAACACCCCTGTGAAGGGGGGGGTGCGAAAACCCCCCTTTTTTACATAAATATTTGAAGTTTGAGGTGGTGGGAAGGGGGGGTGCGGATACCCCCCCCCCCCCCCCCCCTTTTTCCCCATTCATCAGTTGATTAGGTTAGCGAGCGGAATGAGAGTGGATACTAAAAATTTCACTTTTTAGCTAATTATAACCTCAAACTTACAATATAAAAAAGGGGGGGTTTCTGCAACCCCACCCTTAATTCATCGGTCCACATATCTAAGTTTAACCACAGGTGCGGATCCACCGTTGTGGGCACGTTGGGCATGCCCACAACCCTAACTGTGGTCGATAGGCTTTCGCTCTGTAAACGTTTAGTTTCATCAAAATCGGTACGGTAGTTTAAACTAGTTGAAAGTCTAGATGTGATATTGTGATGTGCATACAAACGCACATTTATTTTAGTCATTTTCGTGAGCAAACAGACTAACATCATACAGGTTTATTAATTTACTAGTATTCGCCCCTCTGCTTTGCCCGCGTGGACCTATACATTGTACAAGGTCTTGGCCGGCGTGTCATACATTTATTAAACGTCTCGTTTGAGGTCGCTAAATCAATCATAAGCGAGTTTAGCTGATTTTTGGGTTGCCGTGCCCACCACCTGTTTTGCGGACTAGACAGGGACGGGTCCCTGATTATTAACCCATTTCATGTAAGTGTAGTTCATATCTTGAAATACCTTGTGTTTCATGCACTTTCAATGAATCACAAGCCATCTAATGAGTAGAATATACGGACAAACTCTTGATAGAACTACTTATTAGCACTCACCGCTATAATGGTGCTAAGATACTAGCATAATGCCATGCTTATCAAGACTGCAGTAATTATAATTTGGTGGGGTTGAGTTGTATATTTTACCAGAATCCTTGTGTCAAGTTCTTTAAGAAACATTGATCCTTATTGTAATATCTCATTCAAAAGATAAAGAAATAGTAAGCAAGAGTGCTGTAAGTATGGTAGAGATAGAGCTCGTCACAAGAATTCCGAAAATACAATCAGGATATTTTAAAAGAAGAGTTAATAGGCTTTTTCTGGGCGAGCGCGCTACATCCTCGGCTTTATCTACACTTTCCATCAGGTGAGCTGAAGCCAAGCGCAAACTCATTTCTGAATAAAAAAAAAAATACATGTGACAAAATTTGCCAAAAAAGATACTTCCTACATACATACATACTTCGTACAGTGTGCAACGTGTGCGAGGTTGCCATCTGGAGCGAGTGGCAGGATTCATACAAGCGCATGTGTTGGTACTTATCTCGGTTCCAAATCGGTTCGGTTCCTCGGTTTTAAATACCTAGTATTTATTATTCGTTTTATTGTACAGGTACATTCGACATTTTTAGTATAAGAACTATGAGTATTCTTGAAATAGACTATGTTTAACTTTTATTCTTTTTATTTTAATAATTCGTTTTTATTTTTGACATTGTTAATCTCATAAATTTATAATACAATTTGACGATCATGCTATGAATGGACATTTTATGTAATAAATTTTGTGAAATAAATTAATATAATCTAATCTAATCTAATCAACGGCAGAGTGACGGCGGAGGCCTGGCGAAGTTTGCACTTGAGCTTGCTTCGAGAAATTTTTGCTCAAAAATCAATCCTTGTGATTGGAATATATACTAATACTAATATACTAATCGATACTTTACTTTGGTAGGAATGCAGTGCTAGACCTAAGCAAAACGCCATTAATTCACAAGTTTAAAAAAATCCTAAAATAAGTTTCTTATATTTCAGATAATAATATCCTTGCTGTCAACTTTGTTTGTGCTGCCATGGATGTACAAGTCAGTGCCGAGGAGCTTCTCCTGTCTGTTCTGGCAGTTCAGCGGCTTCGTCAGCTTATCAACCACTATGCTCATCAGTTTGTGCAGCTCCTACGTTGTAAGTAGGCTATTAAATTGATCTAGGGGCACGGTAGTGCCCCCCGCGAAGACGAGCCAAGCGAAGCGTAAGGGCACTACCTACCTTTTCTTGAGGCGCTTCGTCGTATTATTTTAATTTCATATTCATGAAACTGTAGAACCTTTTTAGGGCTGGTACTACCAAATACATAGATGAATCAGAGGGGAGGGAGTTTATTATCCGTCCTTTTGTTTGTGATCCTGTCAGTGTATGTTATGTATCAGTCAGTCATTATGTAAGCCAGTTATTTTTTATATGGATATGGAAAAAAAAATTTGGTACTGCAGTTTTTATTTTATTACATGTAATTATATACAAAATATGATAAATTTCTGTTCTTTCATGAATTCAATTCAATTAAACTTTAAATTCATGATAGAAGACTTAGTACTTAACTAAAAAAAGGATCTAACTTGGAACTATAAAATTATGTAATAATTATGTAAGATAACAATTGAGTAGAATATAATGGGTCCATCCATCCATAATAATCGTGCTATCATGATTATTAATTAATTAATAAACGCCATGTGTATCCATTACATTTAGATTAAATTGTCTTTTGAACGGGCCTCTACATGTTGGCTTCAGCTCCATACCGCCTTCCAAAGGTCCGGGACTTAATTGCCCGTGATTACGGAGCGTAAGACATATAATAATAATTACTCAATAATATTAAGGGTATATTATTCGGAGCGCGCTCCATACAAACGTACTATGGTGATATTTTCAATACTAACCAATTAAATTCAATAAAATTTTGCAGAAACAATCTAGAAACAAATTTCTATGCTTCTATAGAGTCAGATTTTCGTTAAAATGTAAAGTGTTCAAGTTACAGTGCCTCAAAGATTTCCATACAAATCTTAAATTAATCCTAGCATTGATACTGTATATTTTAACGAAAATCTGACTCTATAGAAGCATAGAGATTTGTTTCTAGATTGTTTCTGCAAAATTTCATTGACTTTAATTGGTTAGTATTGAAAATATCACCATAGTACGTTTGTATGCAGCGCGCATTTTCGCTCTCGGAATAATATTCTCTTAAGTATTAACCATGATAGCGTTAGATGCTGAGAGTCGATAGCATGTCTGTCCAGATGAAAATGAAACAGGTGACCTTTACACAACCTGCTGTTTAAAGAATTACATAATTTTATTTGCATACTAAACTTATGGAGGAGTAGATTATGGAATGCAAACACAGACCATTGCAAAATAATACAAATAATGCGCAAAGTTGATTGCATTTATTTTATTTGAATGACCTTTGCTTTATCAGATTGTATTTTTGTTTTAACTAAATTTCCCAGAGGTTTTTTGAAGGTGTTTTTAAGGACATTAAGGATGTGGTATCTTTTGTAGGTATCTTTTTCGTTATTTAAAAAACAAATCAGCTGTTCCATACAAAACTCCAATCCGAATGTATGGGGCAGCTGTTTTTGTTTTTCGCGATTGCGATGTTGTTCCCATTGAAAAAGTTTTTCAGTTCATTTGATGGTCTTATCTCCTTAAAATAGTTTCAGCTAATTTTGTTAATCTCTGACTAACCCCCTCGGGGAATATAGTCGTGACGTGCTTACTTCTAATGACAGACGTCGACTTGGCTTGTGTTAATGGGTAGATCAACTATTTTTTGTCCATACCTAGTCCCAGTCATCTGCATAAATTTTTTTCAATGTTCAGGCTCAATCTCAAGCTCAGGTTTTGCTTGCCCCAAAAATTAATGTTTGTTGAATAACTAAGGATTGCATTTATTAAATGCATACACGGTTTTGTAAAATTACTTGAATTTTACTTGAATTTTGGCGGTTGTCTGATGGACGCTTTATTTCGTTGTCCCCACGCTTTTTGGTCTATCGGACAACCGCTAAAAACTTCTAGTAGTTCCACACAGATGGTGCAATGTGCATGTGTGTAGAAGAATCATATCATTAGATACAATATCCATTTTTCAAAATTAATGAATGTCAAGAAAAAAGGAATAAAAACGTTTTTTTAAACAGTACTGTGAGGACAAAAAATAGTTGATCTACCCTAATAACACAATTGACAACATTTCATTTTAAGAAAGGTACCAAAATAAGAAAACCATTTGGAGATTAGTGATTCAAAGCTTATATCAAAATTATAAGATTTTTCTATCCGTTATTTCTCGAGTTATTTGAAAAATACTGAAAAATATAATATAGGTTGAATGAGATTTTATTCCTTTGCCTGCTTGGCTTTTCTATTGTATTTGACAGTTTTTATTTTTAATATCATTGAGACCAATGTATCTTGGCCATAAAGCCTACGTTTTTCAGAAAATTCAAAAGAAAATAAAAATAGAAATATCAGTTAAAAATTAAATCAAAAAAATACGTATCTTATTTTTTAACCTATTTTTATATTTTTCGTGGTGGTGAAAAATTACAAAAAAAATTAAATCAAAAAAATACGTATCTTATTTTTTAACCTATTTTTATATTTTTCGTGGTGGTGAAAAATGAAATGTTGTCAATATTTATTCCAGACATTAACAGTAGCCCTAGCGTACTTCATAAGTGTCTACACACTATGGTCGCGGGAGAAAGCCAGTATATTCAAGACAATGTCCCAGTTCCTCTGGCTGATCATCACGAGCTTCCTGGCCAGCTTAACCGGATCCTTCCAAGTATACACGTTTGTGTTTCTACAAGCTATCTGCATAACTGGCTTCGCTCTTGAGGTTTTAGATGTACATAAGACATTGTTATTGAAAGGTAAGAATAAAAAAGACTTAGGGCCTGTTTCACCACTTCTGAATAAGTTCTTGTTCCGACAGATATTTTGACATAATTTCATACAAAATATGTCAAACTATCTGTCGGACAGATATTTTGACATAATTTCATACAAAATATGTCAAACTATCTGTCGGATAAGCTAACAAGAACTTACCCAGAAGTGGTGAAACAGGCCCTTATTTAATTAATTAATGGTGCTAAAATGATCGGACACTTAATACGAAACGACAATTACTTTAAAATCATACTGGAAGGGAATATAGAGAAGAAGAGAGGCAGAGGAAGATCTAGACAGACTTATCTAGCACTAGTGAAGGAAAAGGTTGATGTCGTGTCGTATCAGGAGTGCGATTTTTGAATCTCATTCGGTGAGCTCAGCAGTTAAAAATTTCAAAATTACTATGGAGATACGCATCTTTCTACTGCTGAGTTTACATTCAAAAATCATACTACAGGAGAGCGATTTTTTAAAGTCACATCAGTAGTAAAAATATGTGTATTTCCGTAGTAATTTTGACATTTTGAACAGCTGAGCTCACCGAATGAGATTCAAAAATCGCACTCCAGGAACTCAAGACACTAGCGGAAATGAGACAGGATTGGCGAATACTCCGCCGACACGAGCGTAGCTCTTAAATAAGATTATGATGATGATGATGGAGCTAATAAAATAATTGCATTGTGTTGAGAGGGTGTTGCTTGCAAAGTTAGATTGTGATTTCTTTCTGTTTGATTAATTAAACAATCTCTAAATGTGAAGTTCCTCTAATACCTACCCATCAGTTTTAAGTAATGTTCTTTGATATAGTTAATATGTATACAAGGTGTAACAAAAGACCCTTGTTATATTTGGAGCAAAAATCGAGAAAAAAAATTCAAACAAAACTTGACTCAAGATACTACGATACTGCAGTTTTGTTTCTTTTTTTGTTTGTACTTCTTTTTAAGAGTTAAAAGTGGACAGTGAATATTCCTAGGGTGTTTTGTTACACCTTGTATAGAAAATGTCAATTGAAAAGGTACTAATTATTTTATTCTATAATAGGTAAACTAATGATTAAGCAAGTTGTTTATTATAGGTACTTATATAATTTTACATGACCTACACCAAATATTATATTATATTTTCAGATCCCGAAGCTTCTGTCTGGATCGCATTACATTATGTGCTTATAAACACTCATCCCAAAGACATAGACAAAGAAATAGAAGACAAAACTCAAGAGCAAAACCCACCGTCTGTCAGTGATCAGGAATCAACACCAGAGAAAGACACACCATCACCAGTGACTCCAGAAACTGACGAAAAAAAAGAGACCTGGTCGGCAAATGACGCTATTCACAGCTCACCTCGCCGCGCTAAACAAATGCTGTATAAAACAAGAACTTTATCCGCTTTACCACTACTGTCGAATCCGAAAACGAAATCTGCTATCGAAAACCGATTCTTAGCCTCATCTAGACAAAGATCTTTGGACGAAAACTACATGAGAACTAACTTCGATAATGTCTATGAAACAGCTTTATATTTCAAACTGTTATTCTCAGCTTGTTTTTGTATGTTGGTATGGAAACATATTTGGCTGCTGCCAGTGATGCTGTTTTTCTTAGCTATCCACGTGTTAAAGAGATTTCTGGACTTCTTCGGAGTTTGGTTGTTCTTTGAGAACCATTACAATAATTTCATGGGGAAAGTTAAGAGCTGGTGGAATGATAGGTAATTATTTTATTGTCTATTGAACATAAATAAATAAATATGTTGGACATTGTCACTAAGTATATCAAAAACTGTCTTCTATACTTCTAAACTATTATAAAACTGTAACTGAAGTGTGTCTGTACATTGAAAATATTCATAAGCACAAGCATAAGCATATGCTCACGACTATATTCCCCGAGGGGGTAGTCAGAGATATTCTGAAACCTCAGAACATCCACGTTTCACCAGTAGTACCGAAACTCTGTCCAGTGTGACGGGGGTGAGCCCGTCGCCACTTATAATGGACAGTGGGTACAATACATGCCTCGAAATTGAAGCATGCAGGTTTCCTCACGATGTTTTCCTTCACCGAAAAGACAGTGGTGTTACAAATCGTACATAAATTCAGAAAAAACTCATTTTTACGAGTCGGCCTGAACGGAGATCGAACCATCGCCTCCTGCACGGCAGGCAAGCTTACTCGCCACTAGACCACCACGACATATTAAATATTATTTACAAAAAAAAGATTACGATATGGTTTTTAGGTATCCCTGACTCGAAATCAACCTTTTTAGAAATTTTGTCTGTCTGTTTGTTTGTTTGTTCGCGCATCTCGCAAAAACTACTGAACCGATTTTGATGAAACTTTTTTTGTTTGATAGCTTTGGTATGTAATTTATTATATAATTATTTTATAATTAACTAGATTAGTATTCTTTTTTTTTTTAAATCTAACCTCTATCCTGCAGGGAATCAGCTCTGATACCAGCTCACGTGCGAGGCGTCCGCAAAATGATGTCCATCTGCAACAACAGAGTCAGCAAGATAGCATACGGCTCTGTTGATACTGTGTCCACCTGCATCGTGATCACTGGCCTCATACTGTTTCTTACTGTCGCTACTGTATTTATTTGCATTCAGGTGAGAATTAATTGAATTGAATTGAATTCCAATGCATCTGCATCCTTAGCGTCAATTCCCTCTGAAAGCGCAGTGGTCGTCAGCGCGCGGCGTTTTACCTAGCATATTGAACTTTATCTACAGTAAGGTAAGATAAAATTGCCCATAAAGTTACTATACCAGTAGGCCTCGCATGCCACCCCCGATAAAACGATAAAAATTGAGATGTGCCTCCATCCTTATTATTTTACGTATGCCAGAAAGAGCGCGCATGACGTTTTTCTCGTTTAAACGCTTTGCCGTGGGTGGCATGCTAGCCATGCTGGAATAGAGAGACTGACAGCTGAGAGAATGAGATGTACCTAGCGGCACCACTGTATAATAGAAAGATGTACGTGACGCGAGGCAATAGAACCGTTTTTGGGAACTTATCGGCAGGGTAAAAATTCGAGCTCTGTGTATTGTATAATTGTGAATGGTTGGCACAATTAAACAATACACAGAGCTCGAATTTTTACCCTGCCGATAAGTTCCCAAAAACGGTTTTATTTAACAAATCATGTCAGTTCCTCTACTACAGATCGGTTAACTAAAGGGACACTTCCGATCCCAGCGGCCGATGCGACTGACGCGTGGTCCTGTCATATATGACATACGTTTTCATAGTAAGCTCGCGGCCGACGGCCGATTGTTACTATGAAAAGATGACAGAACCACGCGTCAGTCGCATCGGCCGCTGGCATCGGAAGTGCACCTTAAAGTTGGCGCGCATAATGAAAAGGTTCTCTATCTCTTTCAAGCACGGACGTAGTGACAGGAAAAACGCATTCGTGTGTGTCTGTGAACGTGCCAGATTTAGTTAACCAACCTGTATCTACTCGTTCTGTCATCTTAACTGAAATTTTGTCAACTATATATACATATTTTATTTACCGAATACTCTTCTTCTTATCGAGTGGGCTGCAAAGCTCTGGTGTCAGAGTTTATTCAAACCGCCTTACGGCCTCTGACGTGGTTTTTATGTAACGACTACTACCACCAGTGATAGTAGCCGGGACCAACAGCTTAACGTGCCATCCGAAGCACGGAATCATCTTTCTTTTCAGACAATCAGGTGACTCAGCCTGCAATGTCCTAACCAACTTGGGAAAAACGCACAAAGTGACATTTCACTAGGTGCCCCCCGTGGGAATCGAACCCACGACCTCCGTGTCAAGAGCCCACCGAATACTTACATGTTTGAAATAATTACACAGATATACTCTGAAGCAATAGTAGTGGTCCAACTAAGTGGCAGTCTCCTAAACAGTACTTTCGTACAAAACAGCGAGCTACACAAATATTTACCTGAAGGATGGGAGGATAAACTCGATTCCCTTATCGATAATGCATATACTTATGGAAGGGAAGGAATCTCTACTGGGGTAAGTACATTTTTTTGCAAATTTTATTCAGCTCTACTTTGCCCCCTAATGTAAAGGCAGTATGTTTTGTCAAAGTTAGTTGGAGACCCTTTGAATAAATATAGAGGAAGAAGCGGTACTTTCTAATATTACGTACTCGAAAAACGGATCTCGTTCTAACACAGATACATGTACCCACACAAACTAAGCTTAATAGTATACATCAAAAATGAAAGAGACGGTATGACGCAAACAGATGGCGTGCGAGCAGGACGATATAATATGGCCAGGTACGCGGGAAGCGCCAGCACGTGGCCGTGTAGCTTAACTTGTCGCACACTTACGTATCGTATATCTCTGTCCCGTTCTGCAAAATGGCGATGAAATAAATCGAATCGAGACATTTATTAATGAGAAATTTTAAGTTTTCATTTACTTACGAGTCAAAAGTGATGCCGTGTGATTTGTTTTTCTTTTTTGAATGATTTGTGCAACGATTAAATGCACACGAAGGCATTGTGGTACCTTAACTCCATCGAAAAATAAAAAAGATTTCACTCACGCACGCGTGTCATCCAAATGCCGCTCGGATTGCGACTGAGTCGAGTAGGTCACCGGGGACTCCCTTTATACGGTCCATGCACTAGAGGCTAGTACCATATCTTCCCTTTTATTTAAATCAATGTGGAGACCTATCACCGTGGCTTTTTTGGAGCGTCGACGATGTCGTAACTGCACCACAACGCAACTTCACTGCCGCGATGTCGTAACTGAAACGCCACTATTTTTATTGAGCATTATTCGCCGCGATTCCGCCGAGATACTGACTGATCTCAGAAATATTGCTGCGATATCGCGACAATGTCGCGGCCGGCGTTCCATCAACGCCTACGCTCAAAATAGCCTGTGTAAGCTTTCTCTGTGGGGTATTTACTCATGTGGTTATATCATGTAAAATCCCACTGCAGGGCAAAGGCCTCCTCTCACGAATAAGGGTGAGGGAAAGTGGGTTATACACTAGAGCGATTTCGTCTTAGGTTATACACCACGCAAGCAATGTTAGTGGTCGATTTGCTGTCATATAATTTTCATGCCGCCTTTGTAAGCTCAGACTTGGCTTAACGAATTGTTAGTTACAAAGGTTACGCTACCATCTGACAGAACTTCGGACAGAAACAACGGCTTAGCGTGTCTTTCGAAGCACGGAGACGCTTGCGATGAAATACCACTAAAACGGTCGCCCATTCAAAAGACTGACTGACGTTGACGTTGCTTAACTTTCGTGTTCATCTCCGATACTGAAGGTCCTCTTTGTCCAATTAGAATCGTTATTTTATTGTTCTGTCTTTTATGCTTACTATGGATACTGAAGATACAAAGATATGTAAGTTTTAGTTACTATGGCAGTCTTAAATGATACAGGTATGTGGCTCGAACAACTATTATAAAGTTTTCATTGTAAGATGGTACGATTGACCCCTTACTGTGTATAAAATATGTATTTATGAATGGACATTTACTTTTTTTAAACTACTTTTATGGAAATTTATGAAAAAAAACGCATATTTGCCATGACAGTAAGGGGGTTTCAATCTACTGAGATTTGTTGTTCGTATTTGAGATAAAAATCTGTGATAATATGTTATTGGTAATTATAACTATTACCGAAGTAGGCGTAGTGTGGGACGCCCTGCTGCCCGCTGGACAGACGACCTAAAAAAAGTAGCGGGGAGCGACTGGATGAGGAAGGCCAAGGACAGAGTTTTGTGGCGCGCCTTGGGAGAGGCCTATGTTCAGCAGTGGACGATGATAGGCTGATGGTGATGATGATGACTGAAGTAGTTACCGAAGGACTGAGCCATCTATTTTATTTTTAAAACATTGGATTTGTAATTAGGTGGTGCATTAGATGGATAAAATCCGAGGATGAAATCAAACATGCTTGTAATTTCACAGTCATCTCGACTGGGGCGTTTTATGTCAACTTTTTTACAAGCTTTTACTCAACTTGCAAAGTTTGTAAGTTTGTGTGTCTTTCAATTTTGATCCATTTCCCCCCTATAGACGGATAGACTTTCTTGATGTTATGCATGTTAACGTAGTTCTACCCTATAAGATAGTATAGACTTTAAATAGTTGTCACTGCTTGAAAGAATGCACAGTATTACGGTTTGACATAGAAGAGTGAGATCACAACATTCTTGTACATATTACACTAAAAAAACGACAAAAAAAATTAAATATGTAAAAAATATAACAAATACAGGATTAGGAGACTTATGAGTTATGAATGACATTAAATTTTTTTTTTAAATCCAATTTGTTATTAAATTAAAAGCTTTTTAATTTTTATCAGGTAAAAAGTATACTCAAAGAGGGGGATCCGGAGAAGGTAGCGCGCGTAGAGCAACAAATTCTGGAGATCTGGGACCGAGTCTACCAAAGCTGGGTGTCTGGCCACTTCGCCCAGGGCCCCACGCCGGGCACGGTCGGGCCGCAGGTCGATAACTCGGCTATACAAGACTCCTGGGACAGTTTTGTTAGTGACGTCACTAATTCTCCCGGTAAGTTACTCAATTGGTTGGTACGTACATTAAATCGCGCGAGATTAGGCGGTGTGCGTGAATGCGAACGTTTCGTAGTCAAACAAAAGAACCGTTATAAATTCATTAATTCTGCCCGTCTGTGCCGTTTTGTATACCGGATCTTAATTAGGTACTCTCTCATATCTGTCATCTATATGAACAAAATCTGGCGTGAAGTTAATAATAATAACCCAAAATCAGAAATGTACTTGTACAACGAAACATTTTTTTACCTGCTAAAAAACACCTCTGATCGAACTGTGCTAGTGAAGTATACTTTTATATGCATGGAAGAAAAGGACAGCAAACACAGTTAAACAATCATTGCATTGTCCGACACGTTCATGGCCGGTTTTTAACTACCTCGCCTGGCGATATTGTTCTGTCATAAAAAAATGATCAATCACTCAATTTACATATTTTATACAGGTTTATTCGATTACTCCGGCGCCGTAACGTGGGTACAAGCAAACGTGGGGACCTTGAGCGCCATAGCTACCAGCATCTGGGCGCCGCTAGCGAGCAACATGTCATTGCTAGCCGGCTCGCTAGGCGCGTTCACCTGGCTACTGCTGTGCGGCGGGGGCGCCATCATCAACATGTTCATTAACATGGTGAGTCTGACTGCGAGCGCGTGTGATCTCTATAGCTACTAGCATCATAGCGCCGCTAGCGAGCAACATATCACTGCTAGCTGGCTCACTAAGCGCGTTCACCTGGCTACATAGTAGTAGGGGCGCCATCATAAACGGCTTAAGCATATCACCATCATCAGCCTATATTATACGTCCCACTGCAGGGCACAGGCCTACCCTCTAGGAGGGTGTATGGTGCCCAATGCGGATTGGTAGACTTCACATATGCATCTGAATTTCATCTTCTGCATATGCAGGTTTCCTCACGATGTTTTTCTTCACCGTTTGAGAGCAGCCAGTAATACGTACATAAGTTAGAAAAACTCATTGGTACGTGGCATGTTGTCCGTGCGGATTCGAACCCGGACCTCAAGATTGAGAGTCCATACCTCACCGCAAAGCGCCACCGAGCTCTTAAGCATATGCTCACGACTATATTCCCCGAGGAGGTAGTCATAGATATTCTGAAAACTCGTAACATTCGAGTTTCACTAGTAGTACCGAAACTCTGTTCAGTGTGACGGGGAGTGAGCTCGTCGTCACTTATAATAGACAGTGGGTACAATACATGCAAAAAAATTGAAGCATGCAGCACGTCTAGTATGATTTCTCTACACACGCGCGTCGCGCCTTTGCTGCATAGAAAATAACCTGTTCCCGCGAGATATCATGCTAGACGTGCAGGTTTCCTCACGATGTCGCGCCTTTATAAACATGGTTTATTAACGTGATGACTGATGAGTCTAACTGCCAGCGTATGTGATCTTAAATGCCATACGATATGATGATGAAGGGAGTCGCGTGGCTAAGGGGATCCCGAGTGGACGTGTTTGGCTTTCGATTTAATTGGCACGTGGCTCTGATATTTTATGGCGGTTTCGAGTGTGTGTTTTTGTTTAAAAACGGGGCTTTGAGATCGCCTATTACCATACAATATCTAATAAATATATCTGGCGAAATCTAACAAGGAAACGCCATTAAATAAAAATAGAATAGAATATGATGATGAACCCTTTAAATTTTACTCCATTTCAATGAACAGGTGGTGTTCTTCACGACGCTGTTCTACCTCCTTGCGTCGAGCACCTCCCTGTACAAGCCTGTGGAAGTGATCACACAAGTGCAGCCCAACTTCGGACCGAGGCTTGGCATTGCACTCTCCGTTGCTATTAACCAAGTACGTATCAAACAGCTCCAGTATGTACAGTCGCCATCAGATATATCGTAGCATACAAGGTGTTCAAATATTTCTGAGCAGTGCTAATTACCCGCGACGGAACGGAGAACGTGTATGCGTTTAGGGTGAGAGGTTGTTCGTTTGTTTGTGCAAATCCAATGTTCCCATCTATCTCCAAAACGGCTAGACCGATTTAGATACGGTTTTCTGTAAAGGGTTCGTAATTAATTAGCGATGGTTCTTAGATAGGCGATACGATGTTAACTCGCCAGGGGGCGCTGCAGTAACCATTTTTCTAACGTCAAAATGAGTTTTGGCATAAATATCTGAACGGCTAATTTTCAATAATTTCTTTATAATGTTGTTTAAAATTGAAATGTGTAACAATGGATTAAGGTCTTTTTTCCTAAACTGTTCAGATGTTTATGATCACCCCGACTGCGTAGATACCTTCGATCAAAATAAAATGAATGGATAGGCCTAAAGCGCGGTAAGTTGAAGCAAACTACTGGTGCACTTGGTACATACAAACTAGCGCCATTATCTGTCAAATCTAGGGCACTTTCATACAAGTGACAAGTAAAAATTTCATTTGTTTTGCCTCATTTTTCTGGTTTGAAATGTTCGCTTAAGGCCTATCCATTCATTTTATTTTGATCGAAGGTAGATACATTTGATGTTCATATATTTTTGATTGCTTGTGTCTAAAGAAATTATTGAAAATTAGAACTGCCTAAAAATATTTGAAAACTGTTTACTATGATATATCTGATGGCGACTGTACCTAAGAATAAAATCATCGTCATCATCATCAGCCTATAGACGTCCCACTGCAGGTCACAGGCCTACCCTGAAGGTCGATGCATGGGTTTTATACATTTTGCATGTTTGCTAGACATTGTGCATCTGAATTTCTTTTTCGGCGTATACAGGTTTCCTCACAATGATTTCTTCGGCACAGCGGGACGGCATTGCGTTATAGACAGCGTCGATTATAATGTGTGATGACCAGTGATCGGAATGTCGGGGCATTTTTTGAGCATACAAGTTTGGATACGCCTGAATTTCCCGGAAGTATCCGGATTTAATAAATATGGATAAAATTTCACGGGATTTATTGGGATTACCTATTTAGATGTCAAGAGACATTTTTTTAAATCAAGAGTATTAGCAGCGCATACTAGAGGCCGCGACTTTGAAACACGCCGCCTGGTACTTTTGACATGTACCGCGCTTAGGTAAATATGTTGACCGTTATTAAACAATGATATTAAGTAACTAGATTAGTAGTTAGGGCACCAAAGCGTTGCCACTTCGAAGATGTCTGCAGGCTTCTTTGACTTCAGTTCAGGCGTTTATCTATAGTGAGCGGACATATCCGTGACGTATAAATTAAGCTACCAACATGGGGAAATGCGCCGTAAAAGTTTGTAAATCAAAATCGTATTTACTTGCAACACTGATGGCAAAAACAATGCGTGAAAAATTTATTTAGTTTTTTAATTTTATTTTGACAAAATATAGTAAACTTACTTGTGAAAAGTAACACCACTTCCTTTATTATTCTTTTCCGACTGTGATTTACAAATTTTTACGGCGCATTTCCCCATTTTGGTAGCTTAATTTATACGTCATGGATATGTCCGCTCACTATAGATAAACGCCTGAACTGAAGTCAAAGAAGCCTGCAGACATCTTCGAAGTGGCAACGCTTTGGTGCCCTAACTACTAATCTATACTCCATTCCAAATAGCAACGAAATTTTAAGGCCATTTTGAATTACAGAAACAGAGATTTGAAACACTTCCTCTCACTTATTCTTAGAACAGCTTTAGTAACGTCCAAGATATGTTGGGTAGTATATCTTTCTCATAAATAAATCATATTTGCTAATCAGAATTGGCCAGAAACCTATACAGGAATCGGAATATATTTTCGTCCTTATTTGGAATGCAGTATAGTTACTTAATATCATTGTTTAATAACGGTCAACACATTTACCTAAGCGCGGTACATGTCAAAAGTACCAGGCGGCGTGT
Organism: Agonopterix heracliana; assembly: GCA_963693445.1. NCBI lineage: Eukaryota > Metazoa > Arthropoda > Insecta > Lepidoptera > Depressariidae > Agonopterix > Agonopterix heracliana. Next base: position 6,346,908 of record OY856326.1, read on the forward strand.
TTCAAAGGCGCGGCCTCTAGTATGCGCTGCTAATACTCTTGATTAAAAAAAAACGTCTCTTGACATCTAAATAGGTAATCCCAGTAAATCCCGTGATATTTTATCCAAATTTATTAAATCCGGATATTTCCGGGAAATTCAGGCGTATCCATACTTGTATGCTCAAAAAATGCCCCGACATTCCGATCACTGGTGATGACTGAAGTATGTAAGGAAGCGACTGATGAACGTTGAAGAAGTGAAAGAAGTGATTCTGGAGAAACGGTTTTGAGGTTTTGATAAATTTCTTAGCAACGTGCATACAGAAAGATATACTAATAAGGGTTTTGAAATTCTTACCTTCTGTTTAGGATGACATGGTCTAATTTCTTATGATTGTTTTAGGTATTCAGGGCTTCCTTCAAAATGGCGCTGTTCTACGGATTGTGGACGTGGTTGGTTCACAACTTTTTTGGAGCCAAAGTAGTCTACCTACCATCGGGTGAGTTTATCTATTCCTTTCTTACACATATCATCCTTCACACGATCCATCCATCTTTTCTTTGGCCTTCCTCTCCTACCACAGCCATCCACATTCATACTTAACACTCGTCTCGTAACATGACACTCGTCTCTCCGCATCACATTTCCATATCACGATAATGTATTACCTTGGAATTTTTCCGTCATAGGTGCTACTTTCAAACATCTTCTAATATACTCATTCCTAATCCTGTCACACCACACATCCATCTCAACATTCGCATCTCGGCTGTATGCAGTCGTTTCTCATCCGTTCCTTTTGTGGCCCAACACTCTGATCCGTACATAATTTTTTTGTTTAATATACCATATAATCCGTACATAAATAAAATAAAATAAAATGTGTTTATTGATCAGAAAAAATACAGAAGGTAACAATGAAGGCCTGAACCCCCAGGATAAAGTATAAATGTATTAAAATTACATACATACATACGCTCGAAAAACATAACCCTCCTTCAGTCGCAGTCGGGTAAAAATACGGGTATACCCCGAGTTTTGGGGTTTAAGATCATTTTTGGTATATTAAACAAAAAATAAATAAACAGACGTGTTTCTTGCAAAGATGCTTAACGACTGAAGACACTTTTTACCCAAGCGCATCTCTTTCAAATAAGGAAATTATCGTTTTTAATTTTACCCGTCTGAACCCGGAGCGGACTGCCAGTTATCCGTGTCGAGATAACTAGCAGATGACCTTTGAAATACAGACAGCGCGCCGTATCGATTACCCATGACAACTAAATTGTCCTTGATTATACTAACTAAATTCTGTATGTCAAGTTTTATTTTGGTATTTATTTTAAAGTTACGCATGCATGCATATGCTCACGAATGTACTCGAATGTTGTGAATTTCTTACGGATAGTAGATATTTGAGGAAACTAATTAAATTTTTTTGGCGATTAATTGAGTTTATCAAAAGACATTTAATTATTAAAATAGTTCGATCTGTGATCTCTAAATGCCAATAGTCGCGAGAAAATATGAAAAACGTTTTATGCAGTTGTAAATATGTATTTTTTTATTAGTTGCCAGTTCTTTTAAGGGTGGTCGCATATCTATCCGCGCGAAGGAGGCGAACGAAACGAATTTCCTTTTAATTCTTCAGACGATTCGTCCGATTCGCCGCGGATAAGTGTGCGAGGTGTCATAGAATTTCATACAGCCAATTCTAAAATTCGATTCTTTAATTCTTTCGATAAATGTGCGCACACCTTAAGTTTACCATGGACTTAAAGGTAGACGAGTAACATCACACGTTTAAACTGCATCCAAACTGCATTATTTTATTTAAAATATCGGCAATCCTTTATTTTAAAGTCTCTAACATAGAAAATATTGCTAACGAGACAATTATATCGAAATGGTTGTCCGCAAAAAAAATTGCATAGGTACCGAATTCTAGTACTTACCTACCTAAAAATTACATAAAACAAAACTTAAAAGTGTACCAGAAAAACAAAAAACCCAACGAAAAAGTCACTGAACTTTAAATTAGTCCGAACAGATAATTGTATTTTTTCTGTCGATTGTTTAGCAAAGAATTATCTCGCGACGTCCAGTCGTGCACCGTGTGACATTTTTATTACTCGTGTATTATTGTGCTCATAAATCTTTGGAGTCTGCGGAAAAAATGCCATTGGAATACAGTGACAATGGCTGGCATTGTTTTGTTCTTAGTTGCCATCGTTTTTCGATCAGCTGTTGGATTTAGAATTAATTTCACGAGCTGTCAGCATCCAGAATGGTTATGTGTGAATAATGCGCCTAGTGAAATTGTGTTCTCTTGTTCCGTCGTTAAAAGTAATGTAAGTATCTGAATCTTGGTTGTTTAAGAACTAGCATTTAATCTCATTTTCAAATACAATGTTTTTTTCATCTATAAAATATACAGGGTGAAATTGATATCAATAGCAACCTTTTAAACTAACAGTCTCCCCATCAAACTGAACAACTTTTACTATAGGAGCAAACCAATCGGAGCAAAAAAAAATCTGCTGTCCCATACTAAACTGCACCCGCCGCCGCTGCCTACACGACTCAAATGTATGGGACAGCAGATTTGCTTTTTGCTCCGATTGGTTTGCTCATAGTAAAAGTTGTTCAGTTTGATGGGTAGACTCTTAGTTAAAAAGGATGCTAATGATATCAATTTCACCCTGTATACATTATCCATAATCTTCTGGTGGTGGTATTTAGATACTGCAGTATATAATGTAGTTTTTCGTAATGGTGTCTACACATCAAAGTCGCCGACATGTCGGCCGGGTTGCCCGCACGGGTGCATGTCGCCGACAATGTCATCCACACCGAACCCGCCGACAGTGTCGCCGACATTGGGTTCGTCTTCGGTGACTTTTGGTGTGTAGATAACTTAACATCAACTTTACTATAAATCAATTAATCAGTGTAATCTTTGTTTTAGGATTTCATAATACACCTAAAGGATTACTACACGGATCAAATAAGAAGCGTAACTGTCCAAAATTGTAGAGACATACGAGTCGTGTTGGACTGCCCCATACTCCAGCGGGCTTCTCAACTCCAGCTGTTCAAAATAAAGGACTGTGATAGACTAGAATTTATCTCTTTATCCAGTAGTTCCTTGCTACAAACACCACCTGAAGTCACTATTGAAAATGTTAGAGAAATCGTTTCATTCCCAAGAAAACTATTCAAATCTCCGAGCTCTTTGACCGAACTAAAATGCTCAGGATCCGCATCAATGAGGAAAATCCGCGTTATCAACAGCAAAATTAATTCTATTAATACAAAAGCTATTTTCAATGTTAGTGGCATCAAAACTATCGAATTCGAGAACGTAACAATTGCCAACATTCAGAACCAGGCGATAAACGCTATAATGGGTTACGATAACACTGTGTTCACTATCCTCAATAGCAATATCGATAATTTAGACTTCAATGGAATTACAGTACAAAGCAGAACGACCACTATCTCTCAAAATACGTTCGGTGATGTCATTGGAAGCGCGGTCAACTTGACATCTGACTATTTATATATCACAGGAAATTATTTCAAGAAGATAAGTGCGAACGGTTTGATTTTGAAATCTGTGAACACTGACATAACGAACAATGAAATTAACGCACTAAAACGCGGTGCGCTCACAAATGTGAAATGCTTACGGAAGAAATCAAACCGAAAACAATTCAATTTCTCAATGAATAGAATCGAAAATGTTGAACCACACTCTCTAATTTTCGATTACGCTAGCTGCAAGACTGCTGGAGCAATCGTAACAATCCAAGGGAACAAAATAGATTGTCGCTGCCGGAACATAAATCATCTAACAACTAATACTGAAATGAATAGCTTAGTATTAAACTTGGCCCACAATAACACATGTGTATCAGCACCTTGCACGTTACCTGTCGAAGTTGTCAAGTTATTAATAGAGAGCGACATGTGCCAATTGAATCTCGATCCACAAGTAATGTGTTTACTATACAATGACAAGCATGCGAATGAAGTCACTACAGACGATGAGGTCACAGAAGTAGCTCCTACGTTCTACTTGATAAGACAAGCGAACTCACCCAACGGAGATGCCAGTGCAGCGATGACTGCTATAGACAAAGATGTACTACTAAACGATGGTCATTTGAACATGACTAACAGAACTACTGTTAAAGTAGTCTTCGATTCTTCTAAAGACTTTGTTGAGACTTTAAGAAGTACTAGTACGACGCATAGAAGGCCCGTAGAAGATGCGAAGACACCTAGTAATGAGTATGTGAACAAATGTGTAGGCAGCCATTGTAGGAATAATGCGTATGATAAACAGAAAGCTTTGGATTTCTATAAGTATGTCTACGCACAGTTGCGATCACCTAGGCTAGATGAGAGCAAGAAAAATACCTGATAACTGGTTTTGTTTTGTAATAAACAATATTATATGTTTTATTATTGGTGTTTTTAATTATCCAGTTACATGATTATTACACTATGTTTTAAAAAGCAAACTACTTATTACTATCACGCGTTATAACATTTTTACCTACCCGATGTGAACTCCGTTTACAGAATTATCTTAGTATTGTTTAATCAAATGTCAGATAAAAACTTTTTACAATTAAGAGTTATTAATCTATGACATGCTGATATTCACATGCTTGCCCTTTAGGTCACAATTATGTTAAACCCTAAAACATAATGTAAAGCAAAAACATTTGGAACCTCTCAGCATTGTAGTAAAAATGGTGGGTAAATACGAGGTGCATTCAATAAGTACCTAGCCTCATCGCCAGAGAGCGCTGTAGTTTGTTGGCAGATCGCCGATTGAAGGTTCGGGAGCTAGCTGAGACTGTAGCCATTTCAGAAGGAACAATGCATCATATTCTTCACGAGGAACTCGGCATGAGAAAGCTGTCGGCGCGATGGGTGCCGCGTTTACTCACACCGAAAACAAGCGCAACCGTGAGACCACATCGGAGACGTGTTTGGCGCTGTTTAAGCGGAATCCAGCGGAGTTTTTGCGTCGTTTTGTGACCGTCGATGAAACCTGGATCCACTGGTACACACCAGAGACCAAGGAGCAATCAAAACAATGGATCCAGACCGGGGAACGTGCTCCAAAGAAGGCGAAAACTGTAAAATCGGCCGGAAAAGTTATGGCCACCGTTTTCTGGGATTCACAAGATCGATTCGTTACATACATTACCTCGATTACCTCGAGAAGGGTAATACAATTACAGGGCTTTACTTTTTTTTTAATTATTTATTTTCTCAAAAAACACAGTACATTACACAATACATCATATGCCAAACTGCATAACAGTTTGTCGGTACTATGCCGATTTATTGGGCCGATTCGACGCCGAATTAAAGAAAAAACGACCCCATCTGGCGAAGAAAAAAGTGCTGTTTCACCACGACAACGCACCGGTTCACACGTCTGCCGTTGCCATGGCCATATTGGTCGAATTACGCTACGAATTGCTGCCCCATCCACCGTATTCTCCAGATTTGGCCCCTTGTGACTTCTTTCTGTTTCCTAATCTGAAAAAATCACTCGCCGGGAATAGATATGGATCAAATGAGGAGGTCATCGCCGCCACGGAGGCCTATTTTGAAGAGTTTGACAAAAACTATTTTTCGGACGGGTTAAAAAAGTTGGAGCATCGCTGTGCTAAGTGTATCGAACTAAAAGGAGACTATGTTGAAAAATAAATTGCCACTATTCCAAAATTTTCGTTTACTTTTTGTAGGCTAAGTATTAATTGAATGACCCTCGTATCCTAACCATATTGAAGCTATAATATAAAGGTATGCGTCCACTGGATCGTCGGGTACGGAACGGACGAATTTCTTGCTTTGTATGGAATCGCCGATACCGATCCAATGGAAGAGGTTCCATAGGAATCAATACAAAGTAAGAAAACTGTCCGCTCCCTACGTGACGTCAAAATAAGTTTATTTGCTATACTCTTTACACCTTATCTTATCAATCGCCACATACTTTAAATGACATATGGCGTGAATACGGATTAGGATATGCTATTTCATATATTACTCGAAAACTAAATGGACTGTATTCGGACGAAGCCGCGGATAAAAGATAGTAAATATAGTTTAGTGTGCCTATAGGTTTATGTTGCATTTATGTTTTTCTGTTGATTGAATATAGAGTATGGATTATGAGTCAGTTTCCAAAAGGTAGACCAGTTGCTGTCAAGCTGGCCTAATTTGATAGTCGATGTGCCCTCTTGAGGGGCAAAAGCAAGCCAACAAGCAAATTTATTCGTATAAAACAATTTTCTTCTTGTTTTGTATGCCAAATAAATAAAGTACGATCAACATTATTCATTCATAGCAAACTTATGAAGACAAGTCTTAGAACTCGTAAAAACTCCACCCATACGTTTCAGTTCTAGCAGCAGTGTTGGGTGCCGCGCCGTTCCTCGGCCCTTACTTAGCGGGCATACCGGCGGCGCTGGACGTTTGGCTGCAGGGGAGGCCCATGGCTGCCCTCATGCTGCCAATAGCACAGGCCGCGCCCATAGCCTTCCTTGACGCTGCCGTTTACGCTGAGATTAAAGAGTGAGTATATTACAAGCCCTTCAAGCATCTACACAGAATGGGGCTTGCAGATTAATATACTTGCAGATTCTGTTGTGAAGCAGAGGAAACGCCCAGTCACCTCTGCGAAAGCAAGGTTCGAAACAAACAAAAAAAACTTAAAATGTTTTATTCAAAATAATATCACATGGTTAGCTTTCTGACGTTATTTATGACTCTACCTCGCGTCGGAAGGTATTCTGTTGTAAAGAAGATGCGGCCAGAAAGTCTACAACACACATCTTTTTAACAAAACAAAATATACGAAGTATAAAATTACAAATACAATATTCAATTACATGGTGTAACATTGTCATGACCAGACATTATGGTGAATCAAGTTCATTCACAGCAGGAGTCGAGATAGACATCTAGGTGGATACGAAGGTCAAGTGTGATAGCTGCAATAGATCTGTCCAGATCTGCTGCAATAGGTCGCAGTAGCTATTAGTCAATGACCAAGCCCTGCCTTCGAAATAATTACTTACATATATTTCTAACCAATTGACTGTCTTTTGTTGGGTATGCCGCTGTTGAAGGACGTTTGGCTGCAGGTGAAGCCCATAGCTGCTCCGAAACTATAGTCCATGGCCCATCGCCTACCCTATTATTGCTGTGTACACTTAATTAAAAAAAACGAGTACAAGAGCCATATCACACAAGCTATTTTTGAGCTTAGGCGTTGATGGAACGATATCGTCGCGATATCGCCGCGATATTTATAATGATGAAACAGTATCGCGGCGATAGCGCTCAGTAAAAATCCCTGCTATTCAGTTGTGACGTCTCAGCGGTGCAGTTGCTATATCTCCTTCGCTCTAAAATCGCTTGTGTGATATAATGGCTCTTATTCTAACTAGTCATGTTTTTCCACTCTTCTTAACGTGTTGGCAAGCCCTGTGTCAGAGTTTTTTCAGACCGCCTTACGGCCTCCGACGTGGTTTTTATGTAACGACTACCAACAGCTTAACGTGCCATCCGAAGCACGGATTCATCTTTCTTCCTTTTCCACTGATATTAGAGTCTAAACTCTACCATTTATTTTCTGCAACTTGATAGTAATAAGTATCTATTTTATTGCAATCCACTACTCCATCTTTTCAGTGGCGGCCACCCCTACGTGACTGGCCTGGCCATTGCCGGTGGTATCTTCTACCTGGGCCCCGAAGGTGCTATCCTCGGGCCACTCCTACTGTGCTGCCTCATGGTGGTCCTCAATCTATCCTCTACCTTCCTGAGGGAAACTCCTTCGGAAGAAAGAGCCGCACTTCAATCGCGCGTCAGGTAAAGGAGAAGCTGTTTGAAACCTGTTTGTATTTTTGCAGTTTTTGCGGGTTATCGTTTGATGCGAGTGTGCTTGGTTATTCTTATGAGTTAGGGTCTGCCTCTTATGTGTTAGATGGCCGTTAATTGAAGCGAGATTACTTAAAGGTGGTTAATAATCTCGGTGTATCAACTGTATGAATTAAATTGATTGCAAACTTACTTGTCATCCTTGTATAATGGACTGAAATAAAATACTGACAGTCTTGAAAAATTACAACCTTACGGCTTGGCTTACGACCCGGTATCCACCAAAGCGGATCGGAGTTGAGCTTTGTAAAATCAACCGATCTAATTGCTGAATTTGCTCTTTTGCAGAATCAAGTTATTTTATTGTTTGAGTTAACACATCTCCGCTCCACTCTGCTTTGGTGGAAGCTTAGACGTACTTAAAATTTTCAACTGAAGTTTAAATTGTATGAATTTGTTTTGTTTTCGGGATTAGAATATGTCTCTCGTTTTCAATGGAGGAACAAAATACTCTTAATTAAATTTAATGTATACAACATTTTAAAATGGTTGATATAATCGCGTCAAGTTCTATTACCACACTCGCTTAAAACGTTTGTTTACTCATGTAAATAAAAAACCCTGGTTTTAGTAAATAATTTGATTGATTTATTGGTGTGTCGATACTGAATAATTTACTCTGTTTACTTGTTAATTTAGGTCGTTATTGGGATTTTAAGTTTGAGAATAAGGTGTGTACTTCTTGTTGTTTGTCGCTTGTAAAATTGTCTGCACACAATACACAGTGCACATTCATTGCATCATGCTTCCGATCAGCACCGCCGCATCTGATTTCGCTCAGAAATTTAACTAAGGCTGAGGCCAAACGACCGTTATTTAGTGAGTTGTAGGTCGCGTAATTTGAGTCCGTTCAACTGAAATAGACAACTCATTTTGCGTCGTCGTGTGACACATCGAGTGCATCGTTAAATACGCGAATCAAACACTCAAAATAAGCTCATTAATTGTCTCCAGCGTAAATGTATTTAGTATGCTCGCTGAGACAATTTCGACATTTTTTTATGAGTGGGAATTTAGGGCTATAAGTCTCAATATAAAAAAAGGGAAAAATATACCTTCTATCTTAGATGAAAGTAAAATGAGTGGATATGCCCAAAGCGAGTTTAGTTAAAGCACTAAGTAGTACACTAAGTCCATACAAAGTAGTAGGAACACTAAGTCTGTCATCTCGGTACATATTACATTTGTTTTGACTTATTTTCTTGTATGAAATGTTTGCAAAAGGCCGCCGATCCCTTAATTTTACTTTCATCTAAGCCTTCAATGTTTAAAAGTTATAACAAGACAGACCCCTTGTCGTAACGGGGCGGTGCTGAGTTCTATCCAACTTAACTAAAAAAGTGCGTCTATTCAGAGTCCAGAGCACCATCTATACACAAAAGCACATTCGCTTTTTGAGTTTCGCTTATTTTTAATAAAAAAAATGTATTGCATGCGGTAAGTATAGTTTTTTATATATTTTAATTAATAAGTGTTATGAATGCATGTTGCTTCTTTTTTTTCATGTGTCTGAATTAACACTTGGCTTTAAATTGCATTTAATATAAATAGAGGGAATCACACATACAACTCTTGTTTATATATTGTCTATGTGTCATTCATATCTTCATCCAAAGAATGTTGCTGGAAAACCATTTTAACTTATTTATTTTTATTGGGTGCTCAATACTTAATTCCGTTTCTAAATAAGTCCTAAAAATCTATAATTATCTTAGTCTGAATCAACTAAACCCAATCATATTTTTTTCGTTGTTGCCTATATCAAACTTAATATAGTGTCCTGAGATGCAACCTATTTGCTGACAATTCATATTCTATTTTTAGGGTTGAACTACACATGGCCGCACGCGATCGCATTTTTCCGTCGTTCCATCCTTTTCTGTCACTCAGGAACGCACGCGATCGCGTTCCGTCTATCTTATATGCTCTAGCAAATGACGTTCCTGAGTGACAGAAAAAGATGGAGCGACGGAAAAGTGCGATCGCGTGCGGCCATGTGTAGTTCAACCCTAATTGTACAGTTTAATCGCAAGTTGAAATTTTTACCTATACAAGGTGTTACAAAAATACAAATAAACATTTAATGGAGTGGTTTAGAGTTTCAACCAATTTTCGCTACCTATGGGGCCGATGTCCAAATCGCGAAAAAAAAACTTCTGTCCTATACGTAATGGGTCGAGTAAGATTGCAGTTTTCTATGGAACAACTGTATTTTGGCTCCATAGTGAAATTTGTTCACTAGCTTGGTGTAAACCACCCCATTACATATTTATTTGTATTTTTATAACACCTTGTGTATCTTGAAACATTTGAAGTCAAAAAGAACGCTTCACCGTCGCTTTCAGTGTTCGCTGACTCATACATTAGGTTATTTTAGTAGCGCGGCTAAATTGGTCCATATAACAATCAGCATTACGACTGCGCCCCCCAATCAGGAGTCCGATTTTTGAATCTCATTTGGTGAGCTCAGCAGTTGTAAATGTCAAAATTACTATGGAGATCGTTTCTTTCTGGCTGCTGAATTGACTTTAAAAAATCGCAATCCTGAATTATGATTTTTGGAAGTCAAATCAGCAGTAGAACGAGGCATATCATCATAGTAATTTGAACATTTGCTACTGCTGAGTTCGACGTATTACATTCAAAAATCGCACTCCAGCTCCCAATCATATCTTCAGTGTCCAGACTTCTACAACTGCAGCGCGTTAACCAGCCAATGTGAAAGCACTCTTAGGGTCAATTAACATTAAAAGACCATCGACGCGCAGCAGCCGAAAGATCTTCTACAGCAATCTTATCTCTAGGGAATAAGGTTCAAATTTATTTGAAGCGATAGTACGGGTAGCGTGGCGCCGCGGGCGACTGCTAGTGGCGCCTACGTGCAAATAAATTTGAACTTTATTCTTTAGTGATAAGATTCTCACCGATCCCCGCTACGTCTTACCGATCCCCGTTACCCAATCCGCCGCGTATCCCCAGTAACGTCCTATGCCGAGGTCCGCAGCCCACTGGGTACCCCTAGGTCGGTTGCTTATCTTCATTCATTTAGATCGGTAGATCTCCTTCGTGGTCCCTCCAATAGTACCTTCGATCAACAATATACAACTAGATAACGGGTCGCATACAAAATCAAAGAGAAATTCTGTCCTCGTGAATATACAACATTTTTTGTTAACGAACCGAGAAAACAGTCCGAATACATTATAATTTCGACCTCAAAGCAACCATAATTCCTAGTAATTTAAAAAAGGAACATTGCAGCATTGCGAGACGTGCTTATGTTGGCTTTGTTCGAACGCAACTAATTCAAAATAAGACCTCACTCCAATAGTGAGGCGTTATTTGCCGGGACATGTTTTGAGCGCTGACGCGTTATCTAGTTGGATATTGTTGATCGAAGAATAGTAAGCAGTAAAAATCAGTAACTGCTCCCTGAGCAACGCTGTATTAGTCATTTCCAAAAAAAAGTGATAAGATTGCAGTAGATTCTACAGCTATTCTACAGCTTCTACAGTGTAGAAGAAGCTCCTCTGGCCGCTACGCGGCTATGCCCTTCTAACGTGAATTGACCCGTATGCTCCTTTTAATAAACCGATCTCAACAGTTCGCGCGTCGTTATTCATCCTCAAAACGAGCACTTGTACAGTACTGTAAGGAAAAATATGGGCATCGACTAACTTCGTGTTCCCGAAGATGACCGACCGAAACTAGATAGGCAGTATTGTATAATTATATAGAGCTGCTTTTACGATTATTTCCGATGTTTTCCGATGCCCATTATTTTTCTTGAAGTACTGTATTTGGTTTGTTAATAGGGGCCTTAATAATATGCATACCCATCTAAAATAAACTGATATTTTATTTTCAGGCTCGGTGCTTATCTCTGAAGTTGCATGAACCACTAACACCGTAACAGGTAGCGGCCATCTTGTTGTCCATGTATTGTAAGCAATTTGTACGTATATAAATAACCAAAATCAGCGTTAACTCAAGTCACTACGGTTTAGTATCGTTTGAGGATAATTTGCATGTTCAACACTTTCTAACAGTCTTAGTCCACAACAAGAAGAAACTGTATCCGTTTAGAATATTTTTTGTTTTTATGTTCAACTGCGGTGCTGGCATCGTATGTGATATTTCAGTTCAACATGAATTTTCAGTCATGATAATACACATTATTCCGATTAAAAATGTCGCTTAACATTTAATGACGTCTAAGAACAATTCCCAGTTCTTGTAACAAGCATAATTCTATATAAGATTTTAATAATAAACATAATAGTTCTACAATCACGGGAATCATATAAATACGAGAGTCTCGACTTTATGGAAATCACTTTGTGTTTACATGATAAAATTTTCATTATGGGTTGTGCCAGAAATAGGTTAAGAACGTGTTGTCCCAAATGTTAATTGAATCTTAACGACGTATGTTAAGTTTACCATATTATTTAGCGCAACATATTTTGCATACATGCATGATTACCGAAAACGTATATAAAGCCTGACCAGAAATATAAAAAGCCTGGGTTAGGGCGCTGCAATCGACTATAACATTTAATGTCAGTGTTCCGATTACAAAAATTACTTCCAATGATTTTCCGCAACATGGCGAGGTTTGTTACTTTTCTGGTCAGGCTTTAAATATTAACGGTTTAAGACTATAATGTAGGTTTATTCTTATTGTTAACGTATTTATGATTTTTGTTTTCATTCTATTATATTATCTATTATGTTTTATACTGATGAATTAACCGTCTTTATGTAAAAAGTGTCAAATTGTATCTAATGTATATTGAAGTATTATGACGAGATTATTTATTTTACGCTTTTGTCCACTATGATCAGTTTTGATCGAATCTATTTGTTGTATATTTTCTAATCTATTACGCAGTCAATCTAATATGATATAGTAGCCAAAGAGAAGCTTTTATCAGAATACTCTGCATAGCTTTGAGTTGTCAAAAAGCTTTGCTAAGGGCATTTTTAGAGATAAGGCGGGGTTACCCCGGGCGGTATTTTCTTGAGTAATATTGCATGCTTCGTATAATGTTATGTTTTGATACATCGAATGTAGTCAGCCATAATGTACGTAAAATGGGTGCCGCCCGCCTGCCCGTCCGCGTTACTAGAAAAAGCAATGCGGGCGCCACGCGTGCGTGGCCAAATACGCACGACTCTGAAAAGTACCTACGGCAGGTGTAATTTTGAGTGAATTCTGTGATGAGAAAATTGTATTTTTGTCCGTCAGATTTATCTCATGTTCGTATTATAATTGAAATAGAATATATTTGCCATACAATTATAATAATTAATAATAGCTTACTTTTTCTCCAAAGAGAAAGAAGTTAATGAACAGTCCCAGTAAAGATTTTTGAGTAGGAACCGTTAGTATTGATAATTGTAACTAAGTGCCGAACAATGTTAATTATTGCTCAGGGTTTAAATGGCGCGGGATTGCGATAGGGTTGACAAAACGAAAGCTTTATTTTTAAAATGACACCTTTTCGAGGCGGGTGAAGTATTGCTCACTCCCCTCACCGTTCATGAGAGGTGTGCTTCTGAAGTGAGATCTTATAACTTCGATCAAAAATATAGAACTAGATAACGGGTCGCATACAAAATCAAAGAGAAATTCTGTCCTCGTGATTATACAACATTTTTTGTAAACGAACCGAGAAAACAGTCCGAATGCATTATAATTTCGACCTCAAAACAACCATAATTCCTAGTAATTTTAAAAAAGGAACACTGCGGCATTGCGAGACGTGCTTACGTTGGCTTTGTTCGAACGGAACTAATTCAAAATAAGACCTCACTCCAATAGTGAGGCGTTATTTGCCGGGACATGTTTTGAGCGCTGACGCGTTATCTAGTTGGATATTGTTGATCGAAGTCTTATAACGTTTTTTTTCGTCTTGTAACAACTATACAATTTTGGGGAAAGAATAAATGATCGATAGATCGTTATTTCCCCGCTCAGTATGCTTATGAAATACCAGAGCGCAGCGGTAGCCTCCAAAACATATTAAAGACCACACTAGCCCAGTTTTTGTGATGTTTACTATATCAGACGATGTATAGTATATGCCATGCCAGTACGTAAGCATTATGTTGTAGGACACACTATACTTACGAATCATTTCGGATCGTAAATAGAAACCAAACGACTGAATATAAAAAGTTCTTGCTTACTAGTCTCTCTATAATAAATATTTTATAACTAATTTAATTATATACTTAGAAATGTGAAAGCTTCTTAACTTATTCTTAATATTACGTTTTACCTTACAAAATGGTGCTTTTCTTGTAGGTTTCACCTACACTTGTTATGTGTTTTGATATCTATTCTATTCTATTTTATTTAAAACTTAATTAAAGAGTGCCTAATGTACCTAGAGTGTACAAAAATTACGAAATACCCAATCAAATGATGATTTCAATCGAATATTTGAAAAATATTTTTTATCTAGTAGATAAGTATACTTATTGGCTGAGACAGTCCAAGTAAATTATAAAGTTTTAGCTTGTTATACATTTTTCAAGTGTAATTTTTACGTTTTTGTTACTTAAAAAAATGTATACTTTTTCAGAAGTCAATTATGGACGGTTTAATAAAACGTTCGCATTTTCATAAGAATAGGAGTAGCAGTTATATTTTATTCGAATGTGAAAATAATGTAAAAACATTTTTTGGGATAAAGTACTTAAATTTTTCCATTTCTATTTATATGCCAGGTTTTGAATAGCTACTCTTATTAGTTATTACAAATACGAAATAGAAAACATACTTCTTATCTTAAATTAATATATAAATAAAATATTGTACACCTTCATAATAGGAATAAGCTTCTAAGATATTCCTAGAGTGCAAAGACAAGGTATAACTTTAACATCATTATATTATTAAATTTAAAGGAAAGCCCTTACCAGTTCAAGAAAAATCGTCCAAAGATTTAATTTAGATGCATTATTGTATATTATATTGCAGGTATTTTATAATAAGTTTGTATTAACACGCATAACCGCATTATGAACAGAAAGTAAACGTATTTATTTGCTTTTTTTATCAACTTGTTTTATTTGTATCAAGTACTTAATAACATGAAAGAAGATATCCCATTGCCATTCAAGCGCAAGCTCATGAACATGTGCATTCTTCCCATTCTCACCTACGGTGCTCAAACGTGATCTTTGACAAAGGATCAGAAGTCAAGCCTCATGGTTTGTCAAAGGGCTATGGAGCGCAGCATCCTTGCCTTGGCTTAAAACTGATCGACCGGGTCAGAAATGAGGTCATTCGCGCCAGAACCAAAGTGACAGACGTCGCCACCACCGCTGCCTATCTAAAACCGGGACGAATGGAGAGAACGGAAGGAGGTCTTTGCCCAATAATGGGACATCGACGGCTGATATAATAATAATAAAAAAGTACTTAATTGTTGACCCGTTTTATATAATATATTGACTACCTACCGAACTAAACGTCCTGGATTCGAATCCCGGTTCGGTATTGTATCGTAATCTTGTAGTGCGTTGTGTTTTTCTGGTGCCAAATTGCAACAATAAATGCCTTTATGACCCCGGTATGTAACAGACATTGACCAAGAAGGGTTGTGGGTAGTTTTGTTAGTATTTAATGATTCATCAAGACAAATAATAGAAATGGTTTTGGTATTATGGATAATTCTATTTTAACAATAGTGATTCCAAAGAGAATGGAATCACTTGTTTTCTTGTTATTTCTTGCAGTGAGTCGACGATATAGGATGTTACGCTACTTCGAAATCGTGAAAAAAAAACCGGCTATCCCATACATTTGAGTCGAATAGTTAAATACTGCAGTTTTGTTTGAAACAGCAGATTTTTTTCGCGATTTCGATGTTGGCTATATATTCAGTGTGATGAGTAGAATAAATGGTAAAGTTATCCGCACTGATATAAAATACTGGATACCTACTGATATAAATAATTGTACAATGTAGAGAAAGTTGTTCATTTTAAAAATCTGATCATCCCCATAAATTGATATATAAAAAGTAAAACATCCTGTTTAATACTTCAATGATTATATTCTTCATTATCCAGTTCAATAAAGTAAAAGTAGAAATAAATTTATAGGTACAGTCAGCATCAAAAGTATTGAGGCATGTTAAGTGTTCATAAATATCTGGACAACTTTACGATAGCAAACCTTATTTCAACTCGCAAAGAAATCAAATTAATTTATCTGTCATGTTATTATTTGTTAAGATAAAAACAAATGGTATCTAGTAGGAAATAGGGTTTATTTTCGTGTAATTGTTCAGATGTTTTTGAACACCGGAGATGCTTAGATAATTTTGATGCTGACGGTACCTATTTAAAAATTTACGAATAAAATATGTTTGGTCGTTGTTTATATTTATAATTTGAATCTTGCTTAAAACATTATATTTATTGTTATACACAACTAAATACAACTATCTAATTCATTCTACTCATAATATAATAAACCTAATATATAATTCGGCCACGTTTTAAATATTACATAGGTACACATTTGAAAACTGTAACTTTCAGGCCCGATTCGACCAAACGCGAGTAAATTTTATTCTTAGATTAAGTCGCCGGTTATTAATAAGTGTAATAAGCGAAGTATTTTTCGCTTACGCTGATAGACGGAACATCAGTGTAACCGCGTACGAGACAGCGATAGTCATAAAATCCTATACAATTTGTATGAAAATAGATGTCTGACTCCGGAGTCAGACAGCCGTCGTAGAACAAAAAAGTGGCTACGTCGATGAGGACAGCAATAAGTAGCGATCTCCTTTTTTAACTAGAGCGAATTTGCTATGTGCATCTCATATGACAAGACACTTGCTTGCTTCTAGATCCAATATGTCCGTATGCCCAGCGGGGCCCTCGGCCCTAGGGCTTTGAAACTTAGCTAATCATTTAGTGCTCATTTAGTGCTCTCTGAATTTATATGGCTTATATTTAGTGCTTCAAAGATAACGGAGTTATATCAAATCTAAGCTAGCGTCCGCCCAGCGGGGCCCTCCTTTATTATGGACAAAAATGATTAAAATGTTACATCAATATTTAGTGCTCTGAATTCCTATTAAAATTGTATCAAAAGATTTGATCTAGCTGGTTTGGTTTAAAAGTTATTGCATTTTTAAGTTTTTAATTTCCAGCGGGGCCCTCTCTTGTTTGACTATATAAGTCGCTGAAATTAATGTCGCCATTTAGTGCTTGATGCCAGGTATCTGTATGTATGGTTAATTTACACATTCTGCTTCTAATAAACCTGGAAAATGCAATAATGTCTCGCAACATTGATTCATATAAAATGACATTTCGTGGACAGTCGGCATCAGAAGTAGATGAGAGCTTTACTTGTCCGTGGTTGCCTAGGGGATCGCTAGAGGGCGCTACGGTCTAAGCTTTCAGACACCAAGTTTTATCAAAATCGGTCTGGTAGTTTAAGTGTAGGGACACACCTGCGGAACGTTCCGTGCCGAACATTCGGTTGAATACGTGTTTACAAGGAAGTATGGTGCGTACTGTGTGTGTGTGTCGTACGGCAGGTATAGGGAAAAGCGTTGCGCGCGTATTCAACCGAACGATCGGCGCCGAACGTTCCGCAGGTGTGTCCATACACTTACATTTAGACATAGTGTGATACGCCAACAATCAGACAAACCTTTGTAGTAGGTATTATATTATAATAATAGATAGATAATAAGTACTTACATACACACACGCGCACTTTCATGAACGTGTTGGTACTAGTAGAAGTCATACGGCAGCGAATAATTGATAATATCACATCAAGAGTCACCAGGACTAAAATACGACGTAGATGTAGACAATGTACCAGAAATACGGGTGCACAATTTTAGGCGGACTAGCAAAAATAGTAAAGCTCAGTATACTTTTGATGCCGACTGTCCACGAAATGTCAATTAATATGAATTAAAATTGCGATATATTATTGCATTTTCCAGGTTTATTAGATGCAGAATGTGTAAATTAACTATACAGACCGATACCTGGCATCAAGCACTAAATGGCGACATTAATTACAGCGACTTATATAGTCAAACAAGAGAGGGCCCCGCTGGAAATTAAAAACTTAAAAATGCAATAACTTTTAAACCAAACCAGCTAGATCAAATCTTTTGATACAATTTTAATAGGAATTCAGAGCACTAAATATTGATGTAAGATTTTAATCATTTTTGTCCATAATAAAGGAGGGCCCCGCTGGGCGGACGCTAGCTTAGATTTGATATAACTCCGTTATCTTTGAAGCACTAAATATAAGCAATACATATTCAGAGAGCACTAAATGAGCACTAAATGATTAGCTAGGTTTCAAAGCCCCAGGGCCGAGGGCCCCGCTGGGCATACGGACATTCTAGATCCAACTCTAAATAAAATGTCAATGTCACATAATTAAAAAAATTATAATAAAAAGAAACCTACCAAATTAAAACTGTATAACCTCACATTGAAATAAGTACGGATACAACGACCTCTTTCTTTAGGTGAATTATACATTCGTTCTTTTAGTATGGGGTGTGTAAACACCAAAAGTAAAATTGTTTGCTTGTATAGTTAGTTAACTACTAACTAATTCTATAAATCGGAGTTTGGTCAAATTCGGCCTAAGTTATGTATAAACAATTAATTGATGTAATACTGATAAGTAATTGAAGTCCGTAATTCTTCTGGTGTCATGTCATTCTTGCTTACGTATTTAACTCTGAGGTAAGGTTGTGTCACTATAAAACCGTTCTCTTCAAAATATCCGTCTTTGTTCGTCTCCAACCATAAGAAAAGGACAACTGTATCGACTTTAATGTCCACCCAATATTCGGAAGCTTGTCCTGGCTTGCTAGGTGGACTTCCCTTTGACACGCTTATCTGAAATTATAATGTCGTACCGTAAACCTTTTGTGACAAATAAAATGTTGTTATTGAAAACCATAATAAAAACTATTATAACAAGTATTGAAGGAACAGAATAAAACTTGTAATTAATCGAGACTGTAACTTGACTAAATAGAATAAAATAAATAAATAATAACTTTGACATTATGTCACACATAATTATCTAGTCTCATGGAAAGGACCAGAAGCTAGCCCATACATTATACAGGGTGAGTCAGGGTGTAAGTAAAAGTATCATTAACCTTTAAACCACACAGTCTACCCATCAAACTGAACAACTTTTACTATTTGAGTAAGCATGTCAGAACAAAAAGAAATCAGCTTCTCACACATTTGACTCAAATTTTTTAGCAGGCGCATTTTTTTTTGCTCTATCATGTTTGCTCCCTTAGTATAAGTTGTTCAGTTTGATGGGGTGAAGCAGACTTAAGTATTACTAGGGTTTTTTGTTACACCCTGTATTCTCTATGGTACCCTATTCAAAAATAGGGATTACTGTATTGCACTCGCTACGCCCGCCTGTTCTAATGTCCTTTATAATTTTTTTGAAATTTGCCTTTATTAAATAGACCTTTAGTCCACAGGCGAATATGTTCATTAAATTTTTTCTTGATTAACATATGATTTTGAATTCTACTCACCTTAATACTAGGTTCCTTTAATCCCTGTATAGATTTCAAAGGCTTTGGAAACACATAATTAAACGGTGACGACGGTACACCTTCAGATTTCAACGAAAATCTCAGAAACACATTTTCTTTATCCTTGTTACTCCAGAAATCTAATTTGACATCTTGCTTCTTAGAACTTAACGGATCAGCATTAGCTGGGTAGGTTTCTGATTTGATCGGTATTAAACTGGTCCAATTGAAAACGTCCACTGTAATTTGACCCTCGATTATTGGTACAAATCTATCGTTGATTAGGTAAATGTCCACATCGCCTGATGATAAGAGTCTGGGTGAAACTAAGACTGGTGCGAAAAATGATTTGGCGTAATAATGTAGCATTTTCCATTTGCCGCCGTATTCTGTAAATAACAATACATCTTCGATAATTAAATTGTTGAAAAAAAAAACTAAGCTAGAGTAGGTAGCTTTTTTAAAATTTAAAATTTTGCTACTTTTTAGTTCGGAGCCATAGACCTATATTGATATCGTTGTTCGGAGCCGTGTGGGTTTATACTTTTTCTGGGTTCCGTTATAAAAGGTGATAGGCGGGACCCATAATATTAAGCGTATGCTGTCCATCTGTCCTTTAAAGGGCTGTATCTTTAGAACCATAATAGGATGAAATATTTACAAAATACTTATGTAAATATTGGGGGTCCCGGTACAAGAAACGAGTTTTTTTCGTTGTTTTTTTTTCTATTTGCTCTGTCGTAAAAACGGTTGTACAATACAAGCGTCAAGCTTTGTGTGATTAGATTACAAGACAATTAATAAAATCCGGCCAAGTTTGTGTATTGCTCGCACTAAGAATTTTTGGTAATATTGTATATTGTGGTACGACTGTTACGGAATCCTCCGTATGCGAGTGCCAAGTGCGTACTTGGCCGGTTTTTACTTGATTGTGATTCTTATTGTGCACACAGATTAGAATCATGTCGTACGTATCAGTAAGTCAAGGGTCTTACATAAAGGAGACAGGATTGGCGAATGCTCCGCCGACAACAAGATGATGTTGATAATGAATACTACAAGAAATGTAACTTACCAATCCCAGACCAGGAAGGCGCTTGCCATACATCGTTCAACTGCCAATACAGCGCGCCCATAGTATACCAGTCCGCCTGGCTTTGTCTGTAGTATTCTGTCTCTGTCTTCATCGACATTGCTTGTGTTATCTGTTTAGTGGAAAAAATCTTGTTCACTTAACACTTATAAAGTTCTTACCTACCCGTATTGTACAGTCAGCAGCAAAAAGATGGATGCAGTTTTACTACGTCGTAGTATAAAGATGTATACACGTTAGTACTATGCGTAGTACTAACCTGTATACATCTTTTACATGAGGAGGCATACATCTTTTTGGTGCTGACTGTACCTATCCTATATTGAAAATTTACATTTAATTTAAGTGTTTATAACACGGTAAAGTGCACTGTTTGCTTTCACAAACCTACCGTTTTTAATCAAAGATTTCTCTGCTATATACATGCCTTCTTAATATTATGATTATTTTTTAAGGGAATGATCAGTGCATCAAACTAAATGGGACCAGCATCGAAATTGCAAAACAAAAACTTGCTAAGTATCCCTTTAGATGATGGGTATGTAGTTTAGTATGGAACAACAGATTTTATTTCGCGTTATTGGTGTTGGTCCCATGGAGAAAGTTCTTCAGTTTCAAGGTCTGATCATCCTCTTGAAAACCGTCAGCATATTAAGTTGGAGTCACTACCATCGGGTATAGCCACTCAATAATATTGGTAACATCATTGGGTATCGGCTGATGATTTTTACCTACCTGACTGTAAAACACAAACTTCTTGAAGTACTCTTCATCTTCCGGTTTAGGAAGATTTTGATTCCCTTTAAAAGCATACTTCTCAATATTTTCCTTCTCTTTCAACTTCAAATGTTTCTCAATTTGATTTTCTATAAACGTATACCCTGACGGACTATGCTGCCTATGTTTAGAGTAGTCACTCTCTACACTATAGTCATCCTTATTTGTCGTAGCCGTTTTCATTGTAGAAAAAGACGGCAAAGATTGGAACCCATATTCTGAAGCAAATCTTGTCTTTGGATAAATATTCGGATCCCAATTGTCGTCCAAATAATTGTAGTAATGTGTGTCGCCGTAATGTGAATCGTATGGATTCTGTGCTATATAGCCATCTTCTTCGGATTTCCTGCCGTTTGAAGGGCTTGAGACTAGATATCGTCTCTCAGGGTCTAATGATTCCACTATAGGTTTGATAGTGTTTACGTAGAGTTGTATGTATTCTTGCTTGTATTTTTCGAAGTTGGAGCTGGTGTCGTACCAGTTGCCTTGTAGTGCGACTTCGTTCTCGTTATTGCCGGCCCATACGGCTATTGAAGTATGGTGCTGAAGACGTTTTACGTTTTGTTCTATTTCTGTTCTTACTGTGCTGGAATTTTTAATCAAAAGTTCAATCAACTAAGAAAAAATATTACATTGTTTATATCTCTCTCTATGCCATCTTGAGAAAGCGTTACAAATCCGTTATTGTTGATTTTCATATTTTTATGGTTACACGGTATAATATTACGAAAGATTAGGTATATATTATAGATAGGATATTATACAGTTTCTTAATTTGTGTATTAATGTACTGAACTGGCACAGAATAGGGACGGGAGTTGGCTGATAGCCTTAACCTACTAAGGAAAAATAAGTTAGTATAGGCCCTGAAAAATCAAAAAGATATAAAAGACTGCGTTCCCTAAAAGATTGACCAAGTAATTAACTGGAGCTGCCGTTATATCGCGGTAGATATTCATTATTCCAAGACAGATGCCTATTTGAAGCAACTTGACAATACTTATGAAACACTCTTACGGATAAAGCCTGTTCCCTGAGAATGTATAGGGCCTATACATTCTATGGCCTATACTATAGGCCGTTGATGACTATGATTAGAATTGATCCGTTTCAAGAAGTCAAATATACCCTTACTCTATGAACTCGGGGTCAGCAGGGTACATGGAACAGGCGAAGAGGAAGTCCTGCCAGATCAGTATACCGAGCTGATCGCAGCGCTGGTAGAAGTAGTCGGACTCGTACACGCCTCCCCCCCACACCCTCAGCATCGCCATGTGGGTGTCGCGAGCGGCCTGAAGGAGGCTGTCCACTGTAATGTTAAGTTCTACCTGTATTAAGGCCAGGTTATCCCAGTGCAAGCGTCTCTTTCTTGCAAGCATAAGTTTGCAATTGAAAGCAGGATTGCAAAAAAACGTGTTTTTCATCAATATCTTTGCTCATGGGTGTTTCTAAGCTCAAAATTCTACGGAGTTCACTAGAAATATTTAATGTATTTAGTTAAGTACAAGAATAAAACGTTAAATATCAGCAGTTTAATCATAGTAAGTATTGAAAAAACATAACAAAAAGGGGTAAGTTTGGGATTTTTTTCTATCTATTAAAATTAATCTAATCGTGTAATTGAGCACGGTCGCCTATCAGCCAGATCCTTAAATAAGACATAATTGGTTTTCAGACTTAAAAACACAGTTTAAAACACTTTCGTTCGTGTTCAAAAAACGGCCTCGACCGAATAACAGCGTCTTAGCATAAGCATAAGCATATGCTCACGACTATATTCCCCGAGAGGGTAGTCAGAGATATTCTGAAATCTCAGAACATCCACGTTTCACCAGTAGTACCGAAACTCTGTCCAGTGCGACGGGGGGTGAGCCCGTCGCCACACACAACGCAAACAACAGCGTCTTAAACATTGGCTATTGGTTTATTAGTATTCTGGAGTTTGACACTGAACCCTTATACTTGTATGTATCTATGTTTCTTGAAAACGGCTCAAGAAATCAATCTAGCTAGGTCTCACATGCGGAAAAATTCAGGGAATGGCAACTGTTCTGTTATAGAAATAAAAGTATTCATAATAATTAATATTATGATTATAATTATACGCTAGACATGTTATTGATAACAATTATGGTAGAGAAAACGCGAGTAAGATAAAGATTGAATCAGGGACAATACAATTGTTAATCCGAATCAGCTATGGTGATTAACAAAATTGAAATTTAGGTAACACATGTTTCGCATAGATTACAGGAAATGAATACCTCTTATTTGATTCGTCAGAGGTCGGTGGGCGTTCCGAATAGTATTTTATGACTTTATTTACTTTATAAAGTAGGTGAGGGACACCTAAGACTAGAAAATATTAATGAAGAAACTTTTATGGTTACCTGTTTGCCTGTCATCTCCAAATTCTGGTAGAATATGAGCCGGTATCCAGTTAGATCCTTTCATAAAGATGGGATAACCGTTAATCTTGAAATAAAACGTGAGACCTTTTCCAGCGGTATCGTTACCTGGAATTGTTTAAAAATATACTTAGAGCATAATATTATTCTTATCTTATATTTTTATGTTCTAATTAATCTATTATGAATTTCTTGATAAGACATTCCATCTTGAAATCTTAAATAAGGTCAAAAATAACTTTGCTGTTACTGTGGTCTTAGACCTTGCCATCTATTGCAAAAGATAGCATTCTCATGGCTATACAGTGCTACAAATATTCTGTACCATATTCTTCTAAATCCCTCTGTAATGTCAGTAGTCAGGATTATTTCGGCTCAATCGGTTGCAGTCAAATTCTTATATTATTAAAGATATCAAGTATCTTGACCTCTTAGTACACATCAGCCATTCTACATAACTCACCGAATTTCAAAGAGGCGTCTTCTTCAACAACTTCCAAGGTACGGAAGCCAATCTGCAAGGTTTTATAATGGTCTTCTACCGAGAACTCCGCGTCTTTGAGAATGGACACGCGCAAGTCATACAAGGGCTGATCGCCGAAGCCATTTGGCCACCAAAGCATTACCACGTTCTGAAAAGAAGTTACATCAGTTCTACTTCTTTTGTGTCATCATGAGCTATATCGTATGACAATCCCTCATGCTGTAGTGTAGACTTTAGAGTAAAGATTAGCAAGTCAGCAATGGTCGTATACGTATCGGAGCTGACTGACTAGGTTACATTAGTAAGACGCATGTCGGTTTTCTTTTTATCCACCCTTCCCAGATTATTCCAGACTTCCAGTTTCTCGAAAAAGCTCAACAGCGGTATTTTAGCAAAGTATCGTACGATGTGGGATCTATAATACTACAGGAATAGAGCGAAAATCCGCGAGTAGGAGTCTACCGTGTCTTTTTAGCTACATTCGTTCCTATTGTAAATTTACAATGTTCTTTAGAACATTTTTGTTCAGTTTCCAATGTTTTAGGCTAGACGCGTATGGCATTCAGAACTTATGTCTGTGCGTTTAGAAAAATAACAATTTTATCATCAAAATGTTGACTTTCCTACCCACCTCACTAATAGTCATGTTAAGTTCAGCCTCAGCAGTTCCATCGTCTTTGATCGTTACTTCCAGCAGTTTCGCCATTCTCATTATCTGATTTCCTTCGACTTTTAATTCAGCACGCAACTGTCCCTTCCAGAGTTTGATTCGTGGATTCGTCTCCAAGTGAGCCGTTATTTTCAAATGCCAGTGCTGGCCTGTTTTCTTGGTGTGAGTTGTCACTGATCTTATGACGGCACGGTTGTAGAATTCTAATTTTAGTGGTCTCCTGAAATATTCCAGATTTTTATCAGAAACCCAGGTTACTCTTGTTGGATCTACGATTGGTCTACGATTTATTAGACCTAAAGACGCCCATGTTGTGTTCATGATGTCCATGTGTCCATGATGGACATAAGATCTCACTAAAGACGATACATTATGTGCAGCATGCTTGAAATTATGTTTGGAGAGAAATCAGAATATGTTGAATAGGCTATTTCAGCGTCAATGGCTAATTTCAGGCCGATAGACGTCCACTGCTGGAAGACATAAGCCTCCCTAAGGATCGCCATAAACACCGGTCCTGCGCTGCCTTTACCCAATGGGTTCCCGGTCTACATTCTTCTTCACGGTTCTAGAGAGTATTTACCTCAAATAACATGATCTTTTAAACCACACTGAAGTCCAAGAAATAAATCTTAACTGCAAGATATATCTGTATTCCTGGTCTAGTTGCGTATATGGAATCGAAAATAGCATGTACTGTTCCATCATCAATGTTAACCTTACCAAAGACCAACAGATGGGAAAGCAGGGCCCCAGTCCCAGGAAAAGGAGGCCTGCATCTTTCTGATCTGATTGGCGTGGCACTCCCCGTTGTAAACGTCGGGGACACAATCTGGAGCGGTGAAGTGTTTATCTGATCTTGTTTTGGCTGCTTCAATGGGTGATTCGAAGATTATTTTCAACTCATTTTCGCCTTCCTAGAAAGTGTTTTTAAAAGTTTAGTATTTTTTATCTACGTGTTAGTACGTACTACGCGTAAGTGCCTACGACATCTTGTTTCCTTAGATCAAAGTAAAATTAATGGATAGGCCTTACGCGAATATTTCAAACCAGAAAAATTAGGCAAAACAAATGAATGGTATACTTCAAATTTGTATGCAACTGCCCTAGATTTGACAGATAATGGCGCTAGTTTGTATGGATCAAGTGCCCTAGTAGTGTGCTTCAACTTAACGCGCTTTAGGCCTATCAATTAATTTTACTTTGATCTAAGCTTGTTTCTGTAGTAGTACTTTTAACTATACTACTACAGACTATTACTAAATAGTTCTTTGAGTCACGGGGATGTGGCATACATAGGAGTAGACCCACAAATAATACCAACATGGTGATACCAACCTTGAGATGTGGCTTGATATCGAACACGTATCTAACAAACATGTTGTTCGTAGTGCCGACAGGGCTATCGTTCAGTTCGATAAATGCGACCGTATCCACTCCGTGGAGAGCTAGTTTCGCTACTTCGTTGTTTAGTTGCTCTGTGGTAACTGAAAATGAAACACGAAACATGCCACGTATCTATAGTCTGAAGTTAAGATGATCAAATGGGTGTGGAACACGTAATTTAGACATGTTGATTAATTTATACAATTATTATACATTATTTACACACCGAAAACATAAAATAATACTTCGGTAATTTGTAGGTACTTTAACGCAAAGGTCATCTCGGTGATAGAAGTAATTCTTTTGATGATAAATTGATAACCAAAAACTGTAAACAATGCACTTGAAGGAAGAGATGATAAAAATCTGCTAGTTCTTAAAAGAAAATCCATAAAATAGATAACGTTGATGTACGTATTCGATTTTATCAATTTCTACCACTGAAAATGCCTATAAGATACCTATAAAGTTTCATTAATTTTCTTCATCTATTCCACTTCAGCCTTTATACTTCCAACTGCAAGCCACAGGTTTACCCTCGCCCTAAGGGCGTCCAGCAACACGCGTTACCAACGCGTATTTGCAGACTTCACATACGCATCAGCATTTCTTCTTCAGCGTATACAGGTTTTCCTTGCGATGTTTTCCTTTCAAGTTCAGTTCAAAGTTTGATTAATGATTACCATTAAATCGTCCTTCGTAAGTCCAAGTATCGTGAGCCACCCATCTGGTGAGTACATCGTTGAAACCCTGCAGGATATCACCGATGACACCGGCATTCTGTAGATCAGAATATATCCCACCAGGCACTTTAGCCGGAATTGTTAAGGCTGGAAAGAGACTAAGATTATCATATTTACTTAATTATTTATCTATCAATTTCGATCTTGACAAAACTGATGCAGAATAGGATTGTTTTGTCATTTTAGATGCGATTTTAGAAAAAAAATTAATCAATTATACTTTACTTTATTTTACACAAAAAAACATCGTATACATACAGAGAGTAAACAAACAGGAAATACTGAAGGTACAAAAGAGGCTAACCATAAATTTGATTTTATTTACTTAATCATTTTCTTTTAGGTAATTTATTGTAAGTATGTAAAAATTAATTGTTTTAATTCATTTAAATTTAACTTAAGGAATAGCTTTACTTATGACTTATCGTTAGATTTGTAGAAACGAATACAGGATTTAAGTTTGTTGCTCCGATCAATTTGATCCCATAGTAAAAGTTGTTCAGTTTGATGGATAGACTCTTATTTTAAAAGGATGCTAATGATATCAATTTCACCCTGTAGGTATATGTAAAACATAATTTTTTTAAATATTTATGAGGTCTAAAATGTAGTAAGTGCATTCAAGGAAAATTTCAAATACTTAGGTAGTAGCTTATTTGATAATTTATAACTTTAAAATAATAACATTACACATTTTAGATAGGTAACCTGATGAATCATAACTTTTTTGTAAAACTCTTAATCAATTCCATAACAGATCATGACATTACCTAAGCTAAGCATACCATATTAAAATAAATTACGAGCGCGAAACAACCTCTAATTAACGTTAATTAAAAACATACTTACATCCATTCCTATTGCGTACTGTCCATCTAATATTATCATCTATTTCATTAGCATTTATTTTTACACATAATAACACCAATATAGCCGGTACAAACATAATAATTGTAATATTATGATTATGCTGTAATATTTACAGCATTTTTCGTGGACCGATTGAGTTTATCTGAATGGTTCGATAAGTCGAAACTCAACTCTGTACTGACTACAATACAAGTGCCTGTCAATCATTCACTAGCAAACGGTTAGTGATGTGTCGTAAGCATATACATCGATAAGGAATACCTACATTTTTTAAAAGTTATTCATCCTTAAGACTTAATGTTTCTTAACAATAACTTAAGAGAATTTTATCCCGAGAGCGAAAATGCGCGCTTCATACAAACGTACTATGGTGATATTTTCAATACTAACCAATTAAAGTCAATGGAATTTTGTAGAAACAATCTAGAAACAAATTTCTATGCTTGTATGGAGTCCGATTTTCGTTAAAATATACAGTTTCAATGCTAGGATTAATTTAAAATTTGTATGGAAATCTTTGTGGTGCTGTAACTTTAAAACTATACATTTTAACAAAAATCTGACTCTATACAAGCATAGAAATTTGTTTCTAGATTGTTTCTGCAAAATTTCATTGACTTTAATTGGTTAGTATTGAAAATATCACCATAGTACGTTTGTGTGGAGCGCGCTCCGAAATATATCGTATTAACTATACTTACTTACAAAATTTCCAAAAAACGAGAATGTCGCATTGAAGTCATTGCTGATTTCCAATTTATCGGCACATTACAAATTTGTTTTTTTTAATGTAGTTAGTTACTATCTATCTTTTAAAGTGAGTGAGTGATTGTCATGCGATATACATGGTGTAAGGAAAAGTTTCATTAACCTTTAAACCATACATACTCTAGAAAACCTGTCAGAGCAAAAAAACAGCTGTCTCATACATTTTAGTCGATTTGGCATTGCAGTTTAGTAGGAGTTTGCTCCTATAGTAAAAGTTGTGCAGTTTGATGGGTAGAGTATGTGGTTTTCCTTACACCCTGTATAACGTATGCTGACACGAATTAAGATATTTAAATCTTTAATTTTAAAGATAGTAACTACAATCATATAAAAAATCTTAATGTTATGTTTCGATAAATTGGAAATAAGCAATGACTACAATGTTACATTCTTTTTTTTTATTAGAAATGTTGTATAATCGTAAAAAAATACAATTGAGGACAGCACTGGAGGCTCGGTGCTCCCTTAATTTCAGCGTCATGTCAAACTGATCTAAAGAAATGATGACCGCAGCACTAATTTTGATTGTAGGAAATCTTTATCGTCTTTCAATGAATGAATGAATGAATCCCAACTCTGGTTAATTATAATTTAAAACAAAGTACAAAAATAATATCGATGAACGTTTGTCACAACACTAGTTAATGGACCATTATCTGTCGGGCTACAAACGTCTGGAATTAATGGAGTAGGTACATATTGTTTCTCAAGTTACAATATCGATAAATTCTGGAGGACGGAAAATGGCGAGTGAGCAAATGATTGCAGTATAGTATTGATTCACTGCAATAAGACATACCTAATATACAGGGAGGTACTTTCATATGCTGACCGTTTTTAAGGGAATTATCAGACCATCAAAGTTAATTATCAGACCATCACTACAGGATGTAAACATAAATACCTATGTTACATTCTTAACACGTTAAACGCCGTCGGGTCCCAATAACAATAGATTTTCCATTGATTGGCAGTCAAGGTGCTTCGGACCATCAAACTAAACAACTGAACAGCAAATTTTTTTCGCGATTTATCTATACAGGGTGAAATTAATAGCATTAGCATCTTTTTAGATAATATGACGATACATTTAATAGGTAGTTAGTAGGCTTGTAGTAGGTATCTAACGTCATCGACTTCAAAACAAACTCTTTCACGGTCACCGTGCATTAGGGACCTATTATAAAGATAAGTAGATAGTATTCCATTATAATAGTATGAAACGAACTTAACATGAAGCAGACATAGGTACATATTATACTCATACGAATAGGTATGTAAGATCTAAGTTTTAATTTTGCATATTATGAATAATGGTCACAACTAAATTCCCTGTGGTGATACCTAAGTAAGTACGCATCTTACGTACGTTCTTCTCGCTAGAGCGACCACTTTCAATCCCTTTCCAAAGAATTTGTATTCCCATAATAAGATTTTTGTCACATTCAAACTTTATTTTACAAAAAGCAGTGGTATAGTAATCACTAATAGATTTTCTAACCAATCCCCGCTACCCAATCCGCCGCGTAGCCCCAGCAACGTACTATGCCGAGGTCCGTACCTCTCTGGGTGCCCCTAGGTCGGTAGGTAGGTAGGTCTAGAATCTAGATCATTCATTTGGATCGGTAGACCCTTCGTGGTCCCTCCAATAGTCCGCAGTAAAAAGCAGTAACTGCTCCCTGAGCAATGCTGTATTAGTCAATTTAAAAAAAAAAAACTGATCGATTATAAGAACCATTGCATTGTCTCTACAAAAGAGGGACAGAACTTGCTCTTGGGTACACTGGGTACGCTAGTACGGGACCTACGACTAAATTGATGATGTAGCCATGTACTTTTTCATTAAAATTCTATTCTTATGATCATTGATCACCCAGTGGAACCCGCCAAAGAAGATACACACATATTTTCACGCCTGTCTCCCACTGAGTTAGGCAGAGACAATGGAATGCCACCTGCTGCGATACTCACAAACCTCTGCTTCTTCTGGATGACCAAACCATCTCAACATACCTTTCAGAGAACAACGTTAAATACACAATTTTTCAATTTCTATCACAGTTACACCACACATAATTCCCAAATTTCCACGGCTTTAATCCTACTTTCGTACGTCTTCTGCCAAACCCAAGATTCACTTCCATACATAAAAAAAAGATATACAGGGTGTAAGGGACAGCCCTCCGCAGACTGAAACGGTGAACTCAGACCATTAAAATGAACAACTTTGACTATGGAGCCTACCTCAGGAAACGCGAAAAAAAATCAGCTGTCCCATACATTTGAGTCGGGTAGGTACGGCAGTTTTGTATGGGACAGCTGATTTTTTTTCATGTTTCCTGAGGTAGGCTCCATAGTGAAAGTTGTTCATTTTAATGGTCTGAGTTCACCGTTTCAGTCTGCGGAGGGCTGTCCCTTACACCCTGTATATACAGGGTCCAACTTAATATGCTGACACTTTTTAAGGGGATGATCAGACCATCAAACTGAACAACTTTCTCTATGAGATCAACATCGAAATCGCGAAAAATAAATCTGCTGTCCCATACATTTGGCTCGAGTAGGTTTGCAGTTTTGTATGGAGGGGCAGATTTTTTTTTCGCGGTTTCGATGTTGGTCCCATAGAGAAAGTTGTTCGGTTTGACGGTCTAATCATCCCCTTAAAAAAGTGTCAGCATATCAAGAAGGACCCTAAATGTACTTAAATTTTTCGAAAACAACTCAATCTTTTGCCAAATCAACTATTTTTTTCTGTAAAATCTCATTTCACAATAGCAACATCCGGTCGTAGGTATGAGTAATTCGCCAATTAATTATTTCCAACTCTACTGGTTTTCAGAATAACCACAGGCGGGTCTGCCGACTATGACGGTTAACCACGTGTTGCGTAAATAACCACGTTCGGTCGGTCACTGCCGCGCCGTTGCATTCTCTACTTTCCATGTTTTAAATCCAAAGTGCGACCTAATTGCGCAAAACTTTAGGTTTAAAGTAGCTGAATTCATTAGACACGCTTTTAAATAAAATAATTGTATTTACTCGCGGGAACCAGTTGGATGAGGGCTGCAGGCAGCAGGGACTATGTCCAGCAGTGGGTGTCCATCGGCTGAGATGATGATGATGATTTATTCGTATGGCTTTCAGAACAGTAGTGGTGGTCCAGTGGCGAGTAACCTTGCCTGCCGTGCAGGTGTTCGATGGTTCGATCCCCGTCCAAGCCGACTCGTACCATTGAGTTTTTCGGAATTTATGTACAAGTTGTTACACCACTGGCTTTTCGGTGAAGGAAAACATCGTGAGGAAACCTGCATGCTTCAAATTCGAGGCGTGTATTGTACCCACTGTCCATTATAAGTGGCGACGGGCTCACCCCCCCGTCACACTGGACAGAGTTTCGGTACTACTGGTGAAACGTGGATGTTCTGAGGTTTCAGAATATCTCTGACTACCATCTCGGGGAATATAGTCGTGAGCATATGCTATGCTTATGCTTTCAGAACATGCCAATTACATTATTAGGTATTTTAAGTTTTTCAACCATTCGGTAGCCTCTTTCGTCTGCTTCACAAGCTTTTTAATGTTCTCAGGGTATTTTATAATTTCTAAGTGGGCACTCCTCGACGATATGGCGAACTGATTGAATTTCGTCCATATACCTAGTCACAGGCAGAAGAACTGGTCCAACAGCAAAGACCCACAATAAAATAATAATGAGTAATGTCATAAGAAATTTAATCGTAAAATGATGTACTAAATTTAATCAATCAATCAATATTCAATATCATTCAATAAATGCACACCAAAAAACTATATAAGTTCTACTTAAGGTTAAATAAAAATACATTTGTACAATAATAATATTCTCGTAAAAAGAAATTAAATTAATTTACAGATAATATTAAATATTAATTAACATTCAACAACTCAACAAAACTGTATATAAAAAATTTAATAAAATCTTTTTTACATCGACATTAGTAAAACAAGAATCACGCGTAGGTACCATTCGCAACATCTAAGAAAGTGATGAAATCCAAGGATCGTTGCATAATTTAAACCAAACGAACTCACGTGTTGGGTGCGATACCGAATTCGAATCACGTTTGCTCTAAACGTTTTAACAAAAAATTCCTTGGAGATTTATGTACAAAATTCACCCATACTGCAGAGTGGTAGCAGAGTTGTCAATTTCTTTGTCGTAAAACACTCGTAGTAATGTTTTATATATGGAAAAATTGCTTAGAAAATCTAGATTGCGCGTATTAAATAATATTTACAATTTATAATATAATTACGAAGATATAAGGCTTTTAAATTTTGTATGAATAATTTCAAAGATTGATATTTTCGTAATCATATTATAAATTGTAAATATTATTTGATCGCGCAATCTAGATTTTCTTAGCTATTTTTCCATATATAAAACATTAGGTACTTTTATTAATACCGTCTACGAGTGTTCTACGACAAAGTTTTGTATAGACTGAAACCACCTTGATACGCTGACGGTAGTTAAGGTGTTAATTCTGATCAACCCATCAAACTAAACAATTGCTGTTCCATACAAAACTGCAAACTGATTCGACTCAAAAGGATGGGACAGCAGATTTTTTTCGTGATTTCGATGTTGGTCCCTTAGAGAACGTTGTTCAGTGGTCATCCCCTTAAATACCATCAGCATTTAACCCCTTCTTCCCTACCCTGGACCCTGTTATACAGGATGTAAGGAAAAGTATCATTAACCTTTAAACCACATACTCTACCCATCAAACTGAACAACTTTTACTATAGCGAACATGACATTAAAAAAAAATCTGCAGTCTCATACATTTTTGCGGTGGTTTACTCCTACAGTAGGTAAAAGTTGTTAATTTTCATGGGTAGAGTATGTGGTTTAAAGGTTAATGATACTTTTCCTTACACCCTGTAAGAAAAAATATTAAAAATACTAAAAAGTAAGTAAACTAGAAAATAATCTAGATGTAGGTACCAAATCGAGAAATAAAAAAAATATTTCACGTCCTAAATTCCAGAACCAATCTCGATACAAAAACACATTACACATACACTTTTTGGCAAAAAAAAACAAAATCTGCTAATCATACGTCTGTAAACTTCTCACGCAACTTTCTCAGTTTAAGCCACACGCCTCCGTCAGCCGCGCAGGGTAAAGAGGAGGCCTTGATCCTCATAGGAACCGGTGTTCTCTCGTCCAAAACTAGCTCGTACTTTTGTAATAGCTTCACTAACGCCATCTTTGACTGTATGTACCCTTGACGGAGACCTAAAAACGAACGCTTGTTTAAATACACTAGTAAACTATAATGATTGTGTGTGCATTGGCTTTTAGCGAAGTGCAGTACTTGTTTACGAAGGTCGTTTGACGGCTAGTATTATACGAGTAATTAGACATTTGGTGGATCAGTTGTCTAACTAGCATGTTTCGGGTTATTCCCGGTATCCCCCACGGTCTCGGCGGGAAAAAAATGATCGCTGTCCCCCCGCCTCCCCCACTGGGGGCCATTGGGAAAATATGTTATCGTTGTCCCCCACTAAAATAAAATCAATGGATTTTTAATGAAAACACTGAAAATAGTGTTCTAATCAACTGTATTATGTTTGTTCAATAAAATAGGGGTGGATAGGTTGAATTTATCCCAAATCCGAATATTTGTATACCTAGAACAGCGTGGCAGCGATTTCTTTTTCATTGTTTTGTCTGGACACCTGCTTGTTGTCGTACTGAATTATATGGGGGTTATGAGGTAAATTATAAGAATAGTCAACGAACTTGGCTTTACAGATCATTAGTGTTATAGAAAAGAAATAAACGTCAAATCGTTAATTTTATGATAGAGTGTTAAATATTACGGCCTTTTATGAATGAATCAGAGGTGAAGGATGAATGAACACCTAGATGACCACCGTTAACCTTCAAATTGTTTTGATTGACAGGTTATTATAGTACAGTTATTTATGATATCTTGGCTCATTCTAATATAAGCTTTACCGTTAACAAATAAGGTTCTATGATTATGGTACTAAAGGTACTGACCTAAACATTTTCGTGGACCTTCACCAAAGGGCATCCAATGGCAAGGATGTCTATTGGCCTTGTTTTCTGGCGAGAATCTTTCCGGGTCGAAATTTTCCGGTTCGGGAAAGATCTCCGGGTCCATTTGTATGGCATGTATGGGTATGAATATAAGGGTGTTTTTATCGATTACTAAATCACTGTTGGGCAGCTTGTATTCCTTATTACATCGCCGGAATAAGGCTCGTAGCGGTGGATATTTTCTCATCGTTTCTGTAAAGGGAGATAATTTATAGTGAGATTACTAACAGTACCTGGTTGGCAGAACTTTGCTCAGTCAACGACATATCTATGTAGGTATTTAGAGTAGGTAACAAATCATCCCGATGGCCCGATGAAGACATTTTTAACCCAAAAAACACAATCTATAAATGTAATCTAAATCGTTAGAGCCCTTTTCGAGAAACCTATTACAGAATAATAATTAATAAGCATTTCTCGTATTATACCTCCTTAGTGTATGGTACGTACGTATGACGAAGAAATTCTGATGCGTACTTATATCTGTAGTTCACGCCAATCCGCATTGGGCAAGCGTGGTAGGCTGAAGTGAAGACCATACAGTCCAACTCTCCTTGAGGTTAGGCCTGTGCCCTATATATGGAACGTATAGGCTGATGATGATGAGGTAGTACGTCTTGGCAATATGGTATTCAGTATACCACATTTAAACATATTGACCATCAATAGCCACAATAATACCACTGCTAAACACTTCACAGACCAGCTGTAGGTATATTTATTTATTTAGGATGCCGGTTATTATGCAGGATGCAGGTTTTCGCCAGGATACGAAAATTCCTGTTTACGAATCTGTGATAATATGAACACAGGTCAAGTGGGGATTCTCGGATGCGCAAAATGTGAGTTGCTTGTGTGGAGCTCCACAAACGATGGTCCATCTCACATCGTGCCCTGCGTGCCCTAACACAGGGAAGGAGGAGCTCATGACCGCTCGACGGTGCAATATCGGTTGCCCACTTCTGGCATGGTACTATTTAGCGACTTTGTTCAAAATTTGAAGTCGACACGATAAGTAGAAGATCTTA
Organism: Agonopterix heracliana; assembly: GCA_963693445.1. Classification (NCBI taxonomy): domain Eukaryota; kingdom Metazoa; phylum Arthropoda; class Insecta; order Lepidoptera; family Depressariidae; genus Agonopterix; species Agonopterix heracliana. Next base: position 6,382,794 of record OY856326.1, read on the forward strand.
CCATCCAACACCATATTTAAATAGACCATCTCCTGCTGTGCTTCATAGGGGCACTCCCCGCCGTACTTCGCCAGGATCCTCTGCACCTCATCCCTGACTCTCTCCTGGATCTGAGGGTTGCGAGCCAGCTCATAGGCGGCGAACTGGCCAGTCGTCGCCGAGGTCTCGTACCCGGCAAACATGTACAGCATCGTGTTAGCTGCGACTTCCCTCATTGAGAACGGGAAGCCGTGGATGTGTTTTGTTTCTCCTGGAATAAGGAGTTTAATTGTTTGCTGGTAAAAAAAAAATCGTTGTTCTATGATGCGGCCCAGAAGGAATAAAAGGCGAAATAAAATCTATGAAGGCCACTATGATAACTTTTATACCATGGACATATTTCATACGGGAACATTCGATCTTATCATGGGCATGGTCAGGGATAACGCATCCGAATGCAGCTTTGATTAAATTAAAATAGCGAAGGCAGAGATGACCATTGATCACACACGAGGCATCTAGAGATCGGATGCATATAAGTTGACCAAATGGTCAGAGTTGTTCATGTTGTCAGAGTTGACCGAGTTATTCGTTGTTCAAATGTCCAAGTTCTACGATATTTTGTTTGTTGATAAATCTTTAAAAATAATGTCCACATTATTCTTGTGAAAAATGAAGTTTAAGAAATATGCATCCGAATATCCGATCTCGAGGCATCACTCATAAATGAGCACGAAAAATTGCTTGAAAGATGTAGACATCAACATATTTGGTCACTTGACTAGGTCAGGCGTGCGATTTTTGAATCTCATTCGGTGAATTCAGCAGTTGAAAATGTCAAAATTACTATGGAGATGTGCATCTTTATACTGTGGATTTGACTTTGAAAAATCGCACTCCTGGATTGTGATTTTTGAAATTCAAATCATCAGTAGAAAGATGCAGATTATCTCCTCCGTAATTTTGACATTTTCAACTGCTGAGCTCACCGAATGAGATTCAAAAATCGCACTCCTGGTGGTATTTTTGGCATTCAATAATATTTGTTTGTTATTTGATGTCGTCCGAGGACCAAAACCAAAACCGAGCGTACCTTTACGTGTCGTACGTAAATGTTCGCTCCGAAAAGAACAAGTGCGAACCTCAACTGACGAAAATTCATGGAAATATGGATAGACGGGTGTCAATGCGTTTTATTTACGAAAAAGTCATGTACCACACGCAGCTAAAGATTTTGCAGCCCTAGACTCCGTTTCACATGTGCTATGACGTCATCCTGTCAATTTAGGCAGTGTCCATGGTGTGGTTTAGTCTCCGACTTCCCCCATTGGGCAGTAGCATGAGTAGGTGCATGGTAATAACATGTAATTAGACTAAACGTAAAGTATATAACGTGTGAGCAAAGCAATCCGTTTAAAAATAGCACTAGAGTTCTGACTACAGATTACGGATTCAATGCGTGATCTGATAGTCACCGTGGCAGATACATTTCGCCACAAACTTTGTGAATTCTCTTAAATTTTGCAAGAGACCGCTATCCATGCGTCACATTACAACACTCTTTAACCTCCTAGAGTATACCTACCTACCTCTAGGAATGTGCAGGGCACGACTTGACACGCTCGTCGGTTTCGGGTACATTTGATCTGGCCCTTCTTAAGTATGCTGCCAATTTGGTCTGCATACGTACGTCTAGGGCGACCCCTTTCGACTGGGATTGATACTCTAGATCACACTTGCTTTGTACCTATATTTCATACGTCAGTCCACTATCACTCCTCCTTTCCACATGACCAAACCATCTCAGCATTACCTTTTCTGAAGGTCTGTACACAATCGTATTACAGCCGTACGTACGTAATATTCGTATTTTCGTTCTTAGTCGGCAGTAGTTAGGTACACACGGCGACACATCAACCAAAATAAGCTGGCCGCGCGTTGGTAGAGAAACGTGGTATAACCTCGCGCTGCCAGCTTATGTTGGTTTTGTACAGCTTGATGTGTCGCCGTGTGTACAATAAATTGAATCGTTCTTATTACGGGGCGATGGATTTTTGAAATCAATGTGTAATCTGTGTCAATGTCTTGTGATGTCATCCATAACATTACTTATCGTAGAACAAAAAAAACAGGAAATATCTCATTTAATAGGTACATTATTATCAAAATATAAACATTGTGTCGGTCATGGCGCTTGTACTGACATCAATGCATCGCATGAATAGGTAGAGGTACTGCATCATGTAATTATGTGTTTTTGTGCGTAATCGTTAGTAAAAGCCTTGAGTAAGAATACTAACAATGGACCTAAACCATGAACTATGCAGTTGCGAATATTATAATAATAATACAGGCACATCAATGCCATCGATTATATTTTCTCATTCATTAAAACGATATGATTATTGGTTCAAACTCATTAAATACATGCATACAAACTGACGACCGCGTTCCCGTTTAGGTTCAACAATGTCCTCTGGGTTCAAAATGTATCTTTCCCAGAATGTCCCTTTCCAAAAAAGTACCATCCCCGCAATGCCCCTTTCCCAGAAATTCCATTTCCAAAAATGTCTTATAGAAGAGACTGTCTCTAGTGTCTGATCTAATCGCAAAAAAAAAACAAACAAGAATTTGTATAGTTGGTAAGTCAATGGCAGGCAGAGCTACGTCCCACCACATGGTACGATTCTTACACCACACCACACACCATATCCTCATCCACCTTCATACATCTTGTCATACTCTTCCGCCAATTAAGGGCACTACACAATTCTTAAAAAAAAAAAATTTTTTTATTATTGATGGGTTTGCTCTTGACCTCTATCTAGTCCTCAGGACAAAGATGGGGTCGAAGATGTAGCGAGCTTACCCAGAAGTGCACTGGCACTCATGCACACTGACGGAGCACATTCGTAATACCGACTGCTCTCAAATGGTGTAGGAAACCACCGTGAGGAAACCTGCATACGCTGAAGAATTTCTGACACGTATATGAAAGTCTACCAGTCCGCATTGGACCGTGGTCGACGCCCATAGGTCCCTCACCCTCATTGAGGTTAGGCCTGTGCCCTCCAGTGGGCCATTTATAGGCTGATAATGATGATAACTAATTTTACCTTCTTCATCAATCATGGTCCCATTCTTCAGCTCGATGAGTGTTTGCAGGAAATCATTTCTCTTGTACGAATGCTTCTCTCTGTATGCTACAGTCTCGGTTACAAGACTGTAGAAGAAGTTCACTATTCGTGGACTTATTCGTTTTAATTTTAAATTCTTGAAGATGTCTGGCGCTACGAACGCAAGGGTGCGTTTTAATGTCCTGGAAATAGGAAACAACATGTGTTTAGATTAAACGACATGGAAGCTAGATTGTGTTATTAAAAACTGATTTATCAAATACATTTGTAAATAAAAGAAAGTGACAATGCAATCAGTCATTCCATTACAGCATAATAACGTATAAAAGTTAGAATTATAGCCTGTAGGTTCGTTCCCACTGCAGGGCAAAGGTCTCCTCTCTTGAATACGGGCGGGGCCAAACTCCACCACGCAGGCCGAGCCTGGTACGGGTTGATATACCTACAAATACCTACCATACAAATTTATGTATTTCATAAGTAAAAATAAATTTTTGAAACTCTTAAGGGGGTTCCCGTCAAACTGAACCACTTTCTCTATAGGACCAACAAAGAAATCGCGAAAAAAAAATCTGATATCCCATACATATTTTAGCTCTAGTCGACTTGTCATTTTTTTTCTCGATTTCTATATTGGTCCCATAGGTGAAAGTTGTTCAGTTTGACGGGAACCCCCTTAAAAGTTTTAAAAAATTATTTTTACTTATGAAACACCCTGTATATAAATTTGTATGGTAGGTATTTGTAGGTATATCAACCCTTACCAGGCCAGGCCTTAAATGTTTATTTGTATTTTTTAACACCTTGTATATCTACTTTTGTAATGATAAAGTCATAATATTTCAGACTCTATAGTCGGGAGTATTAGATACAAGGGTCTAGATGGTGTTTATTCTTTACAATGCAATGTTTATTTAAACTTCACAATGTTATAGCCATGTTGTGCTGTATTCAACCGAATTAAAGATAGATAAATAATTTAGAGTTTACTCTATAATCACACCAAGTTTGACGCTTGTATGTATAAAAACTAGTTTATTGTATGAGGCACCCCCCCCCCCCTCCCCTTATTTTTTTATTTATTGTAATTTTTTTTTATTTGTTAGCAAATCGGCCATATTAACGCACACGTGAAAATGCATCTGTCTAGCTATTACGGTTCTAAAGTTACAGGCCAAAATAGTTAGGACAGACAGACAGACGGACGGACAACGTAAGCTTATGAATAATAGGGTCCCGTTTTCACCCTTTGGACTCAAGCAAACCCCGGATTGCATGTTTGCCAGTTCGAATCCCGTCTGATATCCACTTATCTACTTTTTGTTTTTATAAATTACATCTATGTGAATCGTTTACACATTTGGAATGTTAGCAAAGATACTTAAAACATCGGAATACTAGATGACGGTCCTTCTGAAACCTCATAATTAACCTTTTTACCGTCTAGTCATTGCTGTCTGAGATTTCCATACATACGACATCAACGAGCGCTTTTAAATGTTTTTATTTTTTTTATCTTCTAAATGACCTTCGAAGATACTGATGTATGAAGACTATTACAAGAATCTAGTAGATTTCTTTCAAGGCTCGAGAATCTTTCCCTTCAGAATCTCGATTGAATTAGTCTTCTTTGCCTACATTTATACTGTGCTCGTTCTTTTTCTATTCTGTCCTTTGACTATTTATTATAGAGACTAGCCTTGCGGTAGCATTTCCCCTCTGCCACGGTATAAGAACAATTATTGATCATGTACATTTACATTCAATTTTATAGCTTATCACGAAACGAGACAGCCTATAATTGCGAAACAATAATTTCGAACTTAGAACGTTTGGGGTTCATACGAAACTACTTTTCATAATTTTTAACATTCAAAATTAGAATCTAAAGTTATGGGGAACGAAAATCCAAAGTGGCGGATTGCATGTTACCCCGCCCCCTGCAAAAAGTGGCAGAAATGTTTGTTAGTAGAATTACTCGCGTAACTAGTCCACATTTATTAAGTAGTCAAAAGTTTTGTCACTAGAAGGCGATAAAAATCGTCTACCCCACACTTATATAAATTAGAGATATTCAAAATACACATACATATATTCACAACCAGAAATTATTGCGCGTTAACAGTAACTTTCCCACATAAACTTTTTTACTGCAGTTTTAGCAAGGCATATTGAAGATTTGATATGTCATAAGCTACATGAATGCAATACTGAATGCAATAAAATATAGAGTATTGAGTACATTCATTATTATTCCCTAATCCATTTTTCACTAAGTGGTGCTAAGAATGTCGAAACTCTGGCCAGTGTGATACATGATAGTAAGCCCATACTGCTACAATTATTCGTACTATAAATGGATTACTGCTAGCCACCTACGACCACTTGATTCTAATATTATTGATTATAAACATGTTATAGCCATGTTGTGCTATTTCGAATCAAATTAAAGATTGAGAAATTTGTCTCGGGCGGGACTTGAACCCACGCTCTTCCAAACCGGGGAAACGTGCTAACCAATTACACCACCGAGCCCACAACCCAGAGAACGAAATTTTCTATCTGTTTACGTCCCCTTAAGACGTAATTCACTTGATTCTATTCTGAAAAGCTTGCTACAACTGCACGCTTAAAAAGATCGTTAGTAATTTGTAGCAAAGTTTCTGTTCACTCTCGTTTGAGGTGGTCGTGAGCTTATGAATGAAATTCAAAAATAGTATGTAATGGTAGGTACTTACCAGTATAAAGATTTCGGCTCAAAATATTCCTGTCCTCGAATATGGAACTCCGATTTGGGATTTTTAAATCCGTTACACTCAACTCCAAAACCAACACTTCCTATTATTTCCATAGAATACTTCTCATAGAAATCTGAGAAATTCATCGATTCACCGTCAGAGAACACTCGATCTGCGTAATCCAAAGCTTCATTCGCTATGTTCTCCACCAGAGGATACATACTTCGCAATTTCCCACTCGTAAATGTCGGAGACATTTTTACTCTTAAATTTTTCCATGCACTACCGTGGATGTTAAACAGATGGCCAGCCAAAGGATCGCCGACTCCTCCAGAAAAAATTCCATGGGATTGAAAATGATCGAAGTCCTTGATCAAGATAAGCTTTGCTATCTCTGGGTCCCTTATACATAACACCGGCCGGTGGAACGAGTACATGCCCACATATGGTAAGTTTTTATATTTAACATAACTATCACAGTATGGCTGGAAAAACTGAATTTTTCTTGTTATCACATCCTGTATGTTCCCGAAAGGGAATGCTGGTTTTGGACCTTTAACACCCTTACAACTCCAATACGAGAATTTATGTCGATACCATAGAAATATTAAAAAAGCTACAGAAAATATTAATTTGTATGTTACAAATGATAGAACCAAGATAGCCATGTTAATTTTTTCTTATGAATTTCCCGCTATGCACTCATTTTTAATCGTTTATTTAATGCACTTTAACAATACTGGATTTCAAGGACAGCTTGAACTCCGAGTCGAGTATTTCGTAAGAATATCCTTGTCGTCGATCGCGTAAGACAACGGCAAATCAACTGGCATACCGAAGGCGCCACACCGATGACTTGATCCATGTATTTCAAAACAAGCAAACAGAGGTCACAAAACTTTTAATAAAAGTAGAACGGGCGGCAATGAACTTCAAGACTATCTTTTTAATTAAGTTAGTTGTAATCGTTCTATTCGTAACAGTACGCTGATTATCTGTCTCTAGGCCATGCGATTTTGTTTGTCTATTTCATAGTTTACCTGGGGTGCAAAGAAAGAGCCTCCCCTAGTGACGAAAGGTCGTCTGGCGAGCCCTGCGCAGTCAGCCTCGATGCAACCATATTGGTGAACTGTAGCATGCGTGATTGACATGCCACATAACTCATACTGATACGAAAAGAAGAGAATAGATTATCTCATAACTGAAAAATATGATCGACTCGTCCTACAGGAAAATGTCTGGTCCTGTGGTCCGGTCTTTTCGAGCTCCGGAAATATTAGTTTAATTCACTGCGGACCCACCGTACCACTGACCTTACCCCTGGTGGTACGGGGGTCTTTTAAAGTTACAGGGTACCACTTAGTGTAGTCACCCTAGTGATGTGACCTACCTATCTCTCGCAAGATAATCTAGATAAGTAATAGAAAAAAAGAGAAAAGAATTAATATTAGGTACTCTAAAGAACTAAGTAAGTAAGTACCTACTTATCTTTTTCGAAAGAGATAGTCATAATATTATAGGTACTTAATTAAAATATTTTCAGAACACAAGTAACAGTAATAACCACTTGTCTCCTAAATGTTGCGAAAATCGTGATAAGGAGGGAAAAGAAAAAAAGTCACTTGAAAATAAATATTAACAATAAGTTTCGCTGTCGGTCTTATTTTGTTACAAAGTTATTGTACTAATTTACTAATTTTGTAATAAAAGAAGGAGTGAAAGTGGATACAAAAAATATAAGATTCTTCAATATTGTCTCTCAAAAGCCATAGATTCTAATAAAAACTTCTCTTTTAGAAGACGGCATCAACTTTATTATTTCTAATAACACTCTGTATTAAAAGTAAACAAACAAAAGCCTTACAAAAGCTGACATAACCACTCGTAACACCAAATTATTATAAAAACATAACTTTTATTGTATAGACAATAAATTACAACACTGATTGTTATATCTCGTAATTCTTAGATACAAAACTATTAACCTTATTACATAATCTATAAATTCATTTACTTTTGTAAGACAATTCTGAGCAGTCGGTGTCACAATCGGCTTTGATTGCTTCTCTCCTTAATTGAACCAAATGTTGCAAATATTCTGTAGGTGTCCTTCCGGACACTTCTGAATGTCTTTTAACTTTGTTTTGATAATCTTCCAAATAACCTTCGTAGTGATACACAGACGTATCAAGGCTATTACAAGAATCTAGTAGATTTCTTTCGAGACTTGAGAATCTTTGCCTTCTGACATCATTATAGTCTCGTTTGAATTTGTCTTCAAAAAATTGTCTTCTTTGCCTAAATTTATACTGTGCTCTTTCATTTTCTGTACTGTCACTTGTAGTGATATCTTTAACGTTAAGCGATAAAAATCTTGGAGGAGAATCTGTATTTTCCATTTTGTCTAAACCCAAAAACTCTTTATACAATTTGGCTCTAGCTGTTTTATATTTTGAAGTATGGCATTTATACACAGGCGTATATACTCTTCGTAAACTACCCGCTGTACTGCTCGGCTCTCCTTTCTTCCAAATAAATGAGTCAGTCTCTACTTTGCTAGAGTCGGTTGAATCAGAATTAATGCTCCCATGTGAATCTTTACAAGAGTCAAACTCTTTTTCTGAATTCGTGACTTCAGAACTTACGTTTGACTTATTATCATTTTGTTCCCATTCCCAACTAGTTTGCGAAGCCACAGATTGTGCTGTAATATCATCTTTGAATTTAACAACTCTTTTGGTATTATCTCTTTCCCTTGGCGGAGAGAGTACTATATTATATGGATATACATTCTCATTGCGTCCTAATATCATATGTTTTATCTCTTCCTGGCTTATCTCTTTGCAAGGATTAATTGACACACGTGGTAAAGGGAAATTTTCATCGCCTGGGAACTCTTCACTATCTCTCCTTTGTAGTTCTGAAGTGGTTGATACATTGTCATTACTTACAACGCTACCTTCAACAATTTTGCAAATACTATTATTAATATCATTGAGCTTCGTTTCATTTTCTTTTTTTACCGTATTATCGATAGTATTGTGGTTGGTCAATAAATCAGGGGGCATCATAACATTTGTTGGATTACGTTTACTAACTTCAGCTGTTAAATTTTCATCAGAACTTTGAGATTCAGATTCTGCAGGATATTGTTGAGATATATTTATACTGATGACTGGAGCAGAAGAACATTCTTGTAAATGATTTCTAATATCACTTTTGATATATTTAGATAAGTTAAAGGCCCGTTTTCTTCTCCGTGGAGGTGGTACAATCGGAGTTTGAGTACATCGATCACACTTTGTAACGATATCAGTCATCATGTAAGAGTTTTTACGAATGACTGGTTTGTTGTCCGTTGCTGTAGAACAGTCGCGGAAATCTAATGATCCACTCTTCGGGCCGACAGCTATTTCCTTGCAGCGAGGTGTCATCGGCGTGGTTTCTGTGGCAACGTCTCGTCGATATGTAAAAGAATGCGCCGTCCTTATAACATACATCTCTAAATCTGTTTGTACATCAATTCCTTGGTCTCTTACTCGGGTCACCATTTTCCGTGTCTGAGTGTGAGCTGGTATACCTATCCTTCTTTTATTTCTCATAGCTTTTTGACTCAATTCCATCAAACGTTGACGAGCGTTTGTGCAAATCTTCAATTCACTTAGGGGTTCCATAATTTTCTTATCCATCATCGTCTCCATTTTAGAAACTGCTGCTTCCTCTTTCTTTTTTAGCTTAGAATACAGTCTTTCTGTGACAGACGCTACTATTTCTGCTCTCTGATTATCGTAGAGAATAGGGATTTGTTTAACTTTATCGGTTTCTTCTGTTTCATTAATCTGCTCTTGGCTTTGACCTAACGATGACTTTCTCATGTTCGTACTGTGAGGTTGTAATGTCTTATCTACATGTAGGACTTCTTGTGACTTATATTGTCTTCTTCTATGTCTAAGGGGGGCTATTACTTCAAGATCACTTCCACTTCTGGTCCTTTCCAAAGTTGGACCGAATAATTTATCCACTTCTTTGGTGATTTCATCTTTAATGTTAACATCTTTGTCTATTGTGTTAATAACTTCTGAACTGCCACTGGCGACAGATGAAGCTGTAGATTCTGAAGTCTGAGCTTCAGCTTTCGGGTTAAACATGTTCATTATGTTCCCTATTTTGGTATCTAGATTTAGATCATCGCACTGAATATTTCTGCCAGTCTGTTGTGTCCAATGGTTGTCATCAAAAGTTATTTTACCAGTCTCAGGTATCTGAAAAGACAAACGTGTATCGGTTATTATGTTATACGAATTCAGTTAATAGTCCACAAAGTCATTTTCTAAAGAAATAACAAATAACTTGGACATTAACAGATTATGACGGAGTGGAGATGTGACGTGCTGCGCGCGCAGCCCAGCGGAGGGTCGACGCTGACTCGCCGTAGCAGGGGCACGGCCGAGACCACAGTATCTACTACCTGTACTTACATAAATAATGTGATGACTAGCCAACTCTGCCAGTAAAGAGTTCAGCTGAGTCTGGAGAGCAGATCTCGAAGTCGCAGTGGGTCCAGTACAGAGCACTCGCAGGATAGGGATGTGACGCGCACGAACAGCCCAGAGGAGGGTCGGCGCTGACTCGCCGTAGCAGGGGCACGGCCGAGACCACAGTATCTACTACCTGTACTTACATAAAGAATGTGATGACTAGCCAACTCAGCCAGTAAAGAGTTCAGCTGAGTCTGGAGAGCAGCTCTCGAAGTCGCAGTGGGTCTAGTACAGAGCACTCGCAGGATAGGGATGTGACGCGCACGAACAGCCCAGCGGAGGGTCGGCGCTGACTCGCCGTAGCAGGGGCACGGCCGAGACCACAGTATCTACTACCTGTACTTACATAAAGAATGTGATGAGTAGCCAACTCAGCCAGTAAAGAGTTCAGCTGGGTCTGGAGAGCAGCTCTCGAAGCCGCAGTGGGTCCAGTACAGAGCACCCGCGGGGTGGGGATGTGACGCGCGCGCGCAGCCCAGCGGAGCGTCGACGCTGACTCGCCGTAGCAGGTGACACTTGGCGACACGGCTGAGACCAGATCATTATATTACTGAAGAAGTCGTTATGACACGAACGTAATATTGAAGACACCAAATAATTAATAGATTAACTCTCGATTAGGATTATCGTCTATCAATCAATTATCGTTTATCAATGTCGTCTGATTTAATTTAAGTTATTTCTCATTCACAACTCACCCTTTTTTCCCAGGGAGGTAAGCGAAACATTTATAATTATTATGTATGTATATGGTCCTTCTTTTTTAAGGCGATGATCAGACCGTAAAATGGGACATTCGGCTCGAGAAGGTTTGCATTTTTGTACGGAACATCATTTTTTTTCGCGATTTAAACGTTCGGTTCGTGTCATATAGAAGGTTGTTCAGTATGACGGTCTGATCATCCCCTTAAAAAGGAGTCAGCATATTAGGAAGGACGCAATTTTTTATTTATTATTTATGTATTTATTGATAATATATGACAATACAATGTTGTAAATGGTATTGTATTTATACACGACAATATGTTCCAAAGAAACAAAGTAGATCACAGGTAATATTTTATATCAAATTACTAATAAGTTATGAACAACCATTTAATATATGGATAGTTAATTTCTCTTCCATATTTGGATATTTCATAAGTGCTCACTTGCGATGATGAAGGTGCTCGCGCCTCCAGTGAAGCAATCCTTCAGGAGCCAGGTCAGCGCCGAGTCGCGGTACGGCACGAACCTTCCTCTGCTTCCTCCACTCACTGACAATAACGTTACATACTTAAATACTCTATTATTTGCACGCCAAGAACATAATTATAAAAAAAAATTAATAATGTGAACATAAGGGATGGTACATCCCCGAGGTAGTTGTAAGATATCATTCTTATTACAAGTAACAATTTTAAAAATGGTATGTTTAATAGAGCCTCCGCAAAAAACTGTTACCGCCTGGCCACGGGACAGGGCGACCGGCGGCGCGAATTGCGATTTTAGAATACACTGAGCGTTGTGTCCCTACTATTACGCAAGCACGCAGCGGCGCGTAGGCAGTGTATTCAAAAATCGCAAGTCGCGCCGCCGGTCGCCCTGTCCCGTGGCCAGGCGGTTACAGAACGTAAGTTTATAAATTGTTTTCAACAAGTAGAAAATTTTTACCAAGAGCAGAAATGACGTTGCTTAGAGCCACCAAAGATTTGTTAATATTGGCGCCTTCCTTCTGCCTGCCGCCGCCGCAGCCTTCCCAACTTGCCTTCTCACTGCAAATAAACAAAGAATCTGGGAGAAAGTGAACCTAATGCAGTTAAACAATTAAGGGGCATACGGCAATTAAACAATCTGGTTATGGCTGGAAAACTCGACTTTGTAAACTCGTCAAGCGTATACAGGTAGTTTCTAAGGTCGTAAATTTTTAAGTTGTCCTTGAATTTTATTTATAAACTGTTTTAGTATTAGTAATCATTCAGTCGGAATTTGGATGTGCCTTAAGAAATAGTTACATTATTGTAGGTAATCAAATGCAAATTTCTTATATATTAACATAAAATGCACGTTAGAAAATGAAATGAAATGTAAATTGCTGCCTCATATAGAAGCTTTGTTTAGAAATCATTATTTCAGAACAAGAACCAGTTTGCAATCTGAATTCTTTGAGTTAAATCAGAGGCTTTCTGGGAAGCTACAACTTTTTTGCAGTAAGTAAAAGCATAATATGCTCACGATCTTAGGGAACTTCTGAAAACTTAGAACAAACACAAAAAGCACGCCGCATCTGCAGCAAATTGATGGCAGATAAATTTAATCAACTATTTTACTGAGCACGTTATATGTCTAAACCGTAAACTGAAACGCTGAAACGATTCATAATAATATATCCTGGTATCGTAGCGGTAAGTCTTCTGCTGGCTTTTTTAATAAACTTAAACAGTTCGAATGTTACCTAGACACCAAGAAGAAACTGCGTATTATCGGGGACTCCCCAATAATCCCCAATAATGTAGTGTTCTTCAACGGCACACTTTTGCTTCCTACTAAAATAGTGTTTCTGTTACTTGCCAGCAAGATCAGCTAGATGCAGGGTGGCGCGTGGAGTAGCTAGCTCGAGAAGCGCGTGGGACCTCGATGATGAGGAGTTCCTTCGTGTGGCGGCGGTGCGTCATCTGCTCCCTTCTAAAATAGTTGTTACCTGCCAGCAAGATCAGCGAGATGCAGGGTGGCGCGTGGAGTAGCTAGCTCGAGAAGCTCGTGGGACCTCGATGATGAGGAGTTCCTTCGTGTGGCGGCGGTGCGGCGTCTGCTCTCTTCTAAAATAGTTGTTACCTGCCAGCAAGATAAGCGAGATGCAGGGTGGCGCGTGGAGTAGCTAGCTCGAGAAGCGCGTGGGACCTCGATGATGAGGAGTTCCTTCGTGTGGCGGCGGTGCGTCGTCTGCTCTCTTCTAAAATAGTGTTTCTATCTGTTACCTGCCAGCAAGATCAGCGAGATGCAGGGTGGCGCGTGAAGTAGCTAGCTCGAGAAGCGCGTGGGACCTCGATGATGAGGAGTTCCATCGTGTGGCGGCGGTGCGCCATCTGCTCCCTTCTAAATTAGTTGTTACCTGCCAGCAAGATCAGCGAGATGCAGGGTGGCGCGTGGAGTAGCTAGCTCGAGAAGCGCGTGGGACCTCGATGATGAGGAGTTCCTTCGTGTTGCGGCGGTGCGGCGTCTGCGCGTCCCCTCATCTACCAGCGACAGGAGGGTTTGAACGTCGTACACTGCCACGCGACGAAGATCTGCAAATCAACTTTAATTGTTGGTACAAATATTCAGAAAAAACTCATTCGCCTCGCCCCTTAACAAAAAAAACGTGAATTTCTTCCTCTTCAGTACACATATAGGTACCGACTGCTCTCAAACGGTGAAGAAAAACATCGTGACGAAACCTGCATACGCTGAAAAAGAAATTCCTATGCGTAATGTGAAGTCTACCAATCCGCATTCACGCGTGGTGGACTGACGCAAACCTCCCTGAGGGTAGGCCTGTTCCCTGCGGTGGGACGTATATAGACTGATGATGATGATAGGTACACTTCGGTCAGCTAGTCATACTATTTCATCTAAACTAGCAAACTACCTATTAGAAAACTGTTACAGAAGTGTGTCTGCACATTGAAGACAAGAAAAAGATTACGATATCGTTTTTAGTCTCCCCGACTCTAAATCAACCTTTTTATAATTTTTTCTGTCTGTTTGTTTGTTTGTTCGATCATAGCATAGCATGTGCTTAATACTATATTCCCCGAGGGGGTAGTCAGAGATATTCTCAAACATCAGAACATCCACGTTTCACCAGTAGTACCGAAACTCTGTCCAGTGTGACGGGGGGTGAGCCCGTCGCCACTTATAATGGACAGTGGGTTGGGTACAATACATGCCTTCGAAATTGGAGCATGCAGGTTTGCTCACGATGTTTTCCTTCACCGAAAAGCCAGTGCTGTTACAAATCGTACCTACATAAATTCCGAAAAACTCATTGGTACGAGTCGGCCTTAACGGGGATCGAACCATCGCCTCCCGCGCGGCAGGCAAGGTTACACACCACTGGACCACCACGGCTTATTGCTTTTTCGCCTATCACAAAAAAAACTACTGTGCCGAAAGTTTTTTGTTTGATAGCTTATGATTTTTAAAATCCGGTAAGTATGTAATTTGTGCGGACGAAGTCGCGGCTAAACTCTGGGCCCAGTGCGGATTATCATGGACGTAAGCAAGTAATTTCTAGATTACGTTACAACAAACATTGACTTACTAGCTTGTCGACGCCGGCTCTAATACAAAATACGTGTACAAGACACAAAAGAACATTGTTATTAGGAATATAATTCAATTAAAAACTCTGAAACTGATGACATTTTATGTTATTTTGCTTGCGTAGTTTTTACAAATTCTTACAGCACAGCAGTACGGGATGCAGACGTGTGCGTAGTTCGTCAATGAAACGAAGACTGGCGCGTACTTGTTTATCTTTTGGTTCGGACACTTTTGAGCTTAGACCCTACGTCCATAGTTGGTAAGTCAATGGCAACAAACTTGTAATTAGCTCACTTTGAACATAGGGCCCCCTGGAAGGATGCTCCCTGACCCGTAGATCCTTGCGGGAGTTGCCCCGGCGCCGCGGCAGGGAGTGACAGGTGACTGGAGCCTCTCCTACCAGCAGGTCGTGCACGCGCTCGTTGTAGATCTCCAGGAAACTGGACCATGTGGAGATACAAATAAGATTGTTTTTAAAGACAGCTGCTTCTAGCTTCGCGAAGACTGGACTAAATATCTGCCCCTGCAGGATTTGAAACCACAAAGGTCCTTAACTAGATAGATTGTTTAACATCAGTCAGACGGACAAAACAGAAGCGTTAAAACAACAAATATTCCATAAATCCCTACTTAGTGATCACAGAACACTTTTACCATTCGCAATAAACGTTAAATTCTACGCATATTTAACAAGTGGGAACAACTAATGGCCCCCAGTCACGACCGCAAAATAATTGTCTTCAAATTAATAGACCAATTTTCCCGTGGAAACTAACCAAGCTTTAACTTTTAACTAAACTGCGAAATGAATACCACACAGACCTTGAAAAGACTGTAAAATTTTATCCTTTTAACGAATTTCCTTTTACTTTAAATGACTAAGTTATGATGTAATCTAGGTATACAGATTTGGTTATAAACTTATAAAATACTTAGGTCGTTAACATTTGATTTTAACTTTAACAGCTCGATAGACAAGTTGATAGTTAAAACCAACGAAGTCAGTTAATTTAGGACCAAACATTTGTATTTTGAATTCTAATATATTCTATATAGGGTCCTTCTTTATATGCTAACGTTTTTTTAAAGGGACGGACGGACCATCAAACTGAACAATATTCTCTAAGAGACCAAAATGGAAATCGCGATGAAAAAACAAACTGCAATCCAACTCGACCTAAATTTATGACGGCCGATTCTTTTTTTGCGCGATTTCGATGTTGGTCTCATAGAGAACGTTTTTCAGTTTGATTTGATGGTCTGGTCATCCCCTTATAAAACCGTCAGCATAAGGTAGGTTGGATGTTTAAAACAACAATAGTCTTGATAGAATTATCCATCGGGTCTATATTTTTTTTTTTTTTTTACGTAGCCTCTTCAATGTCCCACTGCTGGGCAAAGGCCTCCCCTTTTACTCTCCAATCCTCTCTGTTGTGTGCAACTTCTGGCCAACTCTCCAAGAAGGCATCCATGTTATCTCTCCACCTTTTTCTCGGTCTATATTAGAATCCATAATTGAAAATGTCAATATTAAAAACGCCTAAAACTTAAAACGCAATAATCATTAAAATCCATAATGTTGAAATGTACCTATACATTTAAAAAGAATATCTTTAATAAGAATAACGTAAATATGTATAACGTTAAAAATCTTAATTAACAATTTTAACACTATAATTACTAATAACCCCCTTTCAAGGGAGGTGAAACATATTATATCGACGGGTGGACTAGGTAAACAGTATCAATTCGGTTCTGGCTGGGGTCGCAAGAAACCTAACATGCTCGTCGCTTCGCTCCTCGTTAACCTAACCGACTGAGTTAGTTCTGGGGTGTAATAACGCGTTTTCCAAAGTTATGGATTTTCATTACTATGGCAGATAATGCTATATATTTTCATATTACATATTTTAATTGCTATACGAATTAACGTTATGTCATGTCTGTTATGGATTTTCAAAATATGACTTTTAAATGTATGGATCCTAAGGGACACCAATATTATAAACCAAGGTTAAAGTGCTCTATGTACACGAGAAATTAAGTGACCACTTAATTGCCTGTGTTGGTACCATATTTGTGGAATCAATCCATCCCATTGCTGGGTTATACTTATAGTACCTTACATGATAGGTGACACTCTACGCAGTAATTTTATACCTAGTAAACCTAAAATTTTTTGTATGTTATAAACTTGGTAGGCACTAAAGAAATAGGTACATTATATTCACTGCATAAATCACCACCGACATATCTGCATGTTCCATGACTAATGGCTTAAAACGACATCTCGGTACATAGATATACTAGGCACCATTCAGTACCAAATAACAAAAAAAAACAAGGAAACAAGCCATTTTCATATTTATAGCTTAGACATAAAGTTCAAATAGATAAATGTTACGTGATATGAACCTGACAGTTTTTATTTTGTGTTTCTACTACTCGTATTGCTTTGATTGCAAAGAAAGCTATTAGGTACACGGGTGGTAGTGGTAAGGCAGACACCTAGCAGTTAAAGCACAATAAAAGTATTCGCCACCTGTCCGGAGACATGTTGTACCAGGTCCTAACCCTTTGTTCCAGGGCTGTCAGATAAATTAAGACGATGGAAAAAAACTGACTATTTGCTCTCTCAAGCATGGTGGGATTATTAGGTAGTGGGGTTCGAAAAAAAATAATAATAATATAATAGGACCATACAGACATGCGCTCACACACATTCGCCCAAACAGACAGTAACACCCCCCCCCCCCCCCCCCCCCCCCCCCCACCTCTGGCTTGCCTTTATTGGCCGTCCAGAGTGGAATCGCAAGAGCAGAACCTATGCTCCAGGTTGGAAGTGTATATTGCACGTAATGGCGTAATAACAGGGAAACCCGCTCACGGGGGTAAACCCCGCGATGGTGAAACCGGTGCCGCACCTCTCGACAACCTTTAGCCGCTCAATGGGATGTTGCCCCATTGTCGCACTTTGTGCGTGCGACCGTTTTATGGGGCCCACTCGACGAGTCGGCGAGTCACCGCCTGCCCTATTTACAATTTTGAAACTAGTTGTCATGGCAGGCGTCCGTTAGTCTAATCCCATAGCCCAGTATCCATCCATCCAACTTTCACCTCCATAGCCCAAGACCTTATTTTTCCATCGCGGCCATAGCGCCGCACTCCAATAGTCTTTGCACCTGGCGGGGACCATCCCCGGGTGTATCATGTTGTGCGCTCGGAGATGGTATCCGCCATGTGTATCCCTTACATTTAGATTAACTTGTCTTTTGAACGGGCCTCTACATGTTGGCTTCAGCTCCATGCACGCCCTCCAAAGGTCCGGGACTTAATTGCCCGTGATTACGGAACGTAAGACATATAATAATAAAATTCTTTATTTCATTTCAATTTAGAGGTATACTAACTATTGTAAATAACTATTATTTTTGAGAGCGAATAGTCAGATATTCTTTTCCATCCTCTTAATTTATCTGACAGCCCTGGAGCAATAACTATTATCTTAGTACCTATTCCGTATTTTTAAATAATTATAATTTTTCGAAAAAATCCCCCCCCCATGCTTGAGAGAGTGAATAATCGGAAATTCCTTACTATTCTAATTCGAAAAAATCCGTCGTTATTCATGAAAAGACTGATGTTCTGTTGTCTTCTGCTTACCCTAGTGGGAGAAAGGCAAGAGAAAACAAATGCGAGATGTATGCTTGAATTTACACTAAACTAGAGTTTACCCGCGACTTCATCCGCACAAATTATATAAGTACCTAAGTGCCTACCAGATGTTAAGTCAGATCATAATCTATCAAACCAGAAAAAAGTTTCATCAAATGCGGTTCAGGAGTTTTTGCGTGATGCTGTTACAAACAATCATTTACAGTTTTATTATAGTATAGATCCAGAAAGAACAGGCAAGTGGCAACCCTATCTTGACACTATAGCATTTACATTATGGCACGATATGAGATAACACGCATACGTTATACTGACTGCCGTAGGTGCAGTAGTATTTAACTGTTTATTAGGTAGGAATCAAGCATTTTTTGTATTCCTTCAAAACATTAGGTACCTACCTACCATCTCTTGATTATTTCAATCAGTGAGAGACAAAGAGATCATCTTTATAAGTAGAAGATGACTCTAACAATAAGTTTTGTACAAAGCTAAAGGTAACAAAGCAAAGTACCTACTTAAACAATAAGTTAAATAAAAATATGACATTATCGACTGTTGTATTCCCGAACACATAAGTACCGGAGACCGGATTTTGGTTTGATTATAAAACAATATACATAGTAGAAATGTTCACAACAAACAATGTACAAACGAAGTCTGGATATATTTTCAATAATAACCAATTAAAGTCAATGACATTTTTAAGATACCATCTAGAAAAAGTTTTCCATACAATTTTAAATTAATCCTAGCATTGAAAATTTGAAACTACTTATACAAGGTGTTACAAAAATACAAATAAACATTTAAGGGGGTGGTTTAGACCATCAAACTGAACAACTTTCTCTATGGGACCAACATGGAAATCGCGAAAAAAAAAATCTGCTCCATATTTGGTTCGAGTAGGGTTTGCAGTTCGCGATTTCGATGTTGGTGTCATAAAAAAAATCAGTTTGATGGTCTAATCATCCCCTTAAAAAAACGTCAGCATATTAAGATGGACCCTATATTATGGTATAATTAGAATAGCACAGAAATCATTTATTTGCATGAATACAGAATATCGAAATACAGGGTGTACGTAAGTGACAGCCTAGCAAATAATGAAACGGAGAATTTAGACCATCAAACTGAACAAACACTATGGAGCCACCCTCAGGAAACGCGAAAAAAAAATCAGCTGTTCCATACTAAACAGCTGTACCTACTCGACTCAAATACACGAAACAGTTAATTCTTTTTACGTTTCATGAGGATGGCTCCATAGTGAAAGTTGTAGTATTTGCCAGGCTGCCACTTACATTCTGTATAATATATCCGACCACCCGAGGAATACAGTCGTAAGCATGTGACTAGGTGACTCCTAATCCTCTTTAACTAATTGTTTACATGGACACGAACATTAATTCAATTAAACACTGATGCGCTTTTTCCATTCCAAACAACCGATCACATATTTATCAAGTTACTACATAACCAACATACCTAACAATCCAAAACACCTTCCTCACGAAATGTAAGAACTGACGCGAGTTTAAAGTTGTTTAAATTGAGACGTAGGCGGTGGAGCTCCTCACTCGAGGTGATAACAGAGCAAAATGTGAAGCCATACTAAAGGTTACACCAACCCGTGTTCACCCTCACACCCTCTCAAATACGTGAGCGTGTTTATACAGGGTGTAAATGAAATCACAGAAAAGAGAAACCGGCTTTGCCTTTATTTATTGTGCTTTAAATGTAGTTCTTACTCTATGATACTCATCTTCAGCCTATATACGTCCCACTGCAGGGCACATGCCTACCATCTAGGAGGGTGTTTGGGCGTTAGTCCACCACGCGTGCCCAATGCGGATTGGTAGACTTCACATATGCATCAGAATTTCTTCTTCTGCACATGCAGGTTTCCTCACGATGTTTTCCTTCACCGTTTGAGAGCAGTCGGTAACACGTCCCTACTCCCCAACTAGCAAAATACTCTTACAAACAAAAGCTTATAAGATCTATAGTCTTATATAAGGGTTATATGTGTTCTGATTAAGAGTGAAACCCTTATAATGGCATGTTATAAGTCTATTTAGGCTATAAGAGATTTCATACTTGTAACACATTCTTACAGACGTATATAAGAAAACGTAATAAGACATTTATAAGAGTAGTGGTATTATAAGCGCATTTTATAAGCCTTATTGCCCTTGATTCTTTATTAACACTTATACAAGCATTTTGCAAGAGCACTCGATCTTAGAAGTTACTTTACTAAGTATTTATTAAGAATGAATGACTTACTAGGGCATTTCATAAACCTGTTGTAAAACCAGTACTTATAAGTGTGATTCATCTTACCTAAGACATATTAAAGACTAGTAGCACGTTCAAAGAGTCTTAAAAGTGACTGATCTCTATTGACGGTTATTCTAATTATTTATGCTTGTGTGATTGATGATGATGATGTGATTTCATACTTGTAACACATTCTTACAGACGTATATAAGAAAACGTAATAAGACATTTATAAGAGTAGTGGTATTATAAGCGCATTTTATAAGCCTTATTGCCCTTGATTCTTTATTAAACTTATACAAGCATTTTGCAAGAGCACTCGATCTTAGAAGATACTTTACTAAGTATTTATTAAGAGTGAATGACTTATTAGGGCATTTCATAAACCTGTTGTAAGACCAGTACTTATAAGTGTGATTCATCTTACCTAAGACATATTAAAGACTAGTAGCACGTTCAAAGAGTCTTAAAAGTGCTTTTTCTGCTTGTGTCAGTTGTTTGGCCAAGATGGCGGAAAATAGAATTATTAAGGATGGATTTACTCAAATGGAAGCGGTTTAAGAGAAGTGGTGCGTTCCGAATAAATATACGTATCTGCAATATGGCCGTGTAGCCAAATGATTTGGTTTATTTTGACTTCACAAGTGCGATAAAAGCCTTAAATAAGAGTACTGCTCTTATTTAGTTCTGATAAATCACTTATAAATCATAATTGGTGGTAATGGCTACATTTTGATGTATTTCACAAATAAATAAAATAATTGTTAATATTTAAGACACGTTTTTGAAAAGGCCCTTCGATAATATTATTATTTAAATTTAAAAATAATCGAGAAAATCTACTTCGCAACCGCAGTCGCATATATACTCTAATAAACAATTATGCAAATATAGACACACTACGTTTCATAGGAAAGTGAAATATTACTTACGTTTTTGATGCGTCTTAATAATTATAATCCAAAAAACATTTCAGAACACACGCGACTAGACCTCTTCGGCGAATTGTGATTACACTCTTACTAGGGGATCACAAAGAGGACTACAAGCGATATTACACTTAGAGCAGCACTAGTAAGAGGACTGTAAGGGCAATTGCCCTTAAAGCATGCCATTGTAAGTCACTTGTAAGTTTGTTTGTAATTATAAAAGCATCCTTAAGAGTTTTGTAAGATTGAAAATACACTTCACAAGACCATTATAAGGCAACACAAAGGGTGAATAGACTTATAAAGTGCGCCCAATTCCACACTTATAGCAGGCTGTAAGTGTTATATAAGACTGAAAAAAATATGCTCTTGGGATATTTATAAGAGTAAATTTTGCCAGTGGTACGTGGCATGCTGTTCGTGCGGATTCGAACCCGGACCTCATGATTGAGAGTCTATACCTCTCCGCAACGCGCCACCGAGCTCTCACTCTCTATGATATTGAACAACTTAAAATCTCAAAGGAATTTTTAATTAGGTACCTAGGTACTATAATATTTTTAAGAGTGTATTCAATGAGATAATGAAACTAAACAAGTTTCCCTAAGGAACATGGGTCGAAAAACGAGAAAAATATTTTGAAAATCGATCGGCAGTTCCGCACTTTTGTATGGAAACTCCACAATTTTTTTCTAGTCTTTCGTCTCGGGTTCTAGCGAAAGTTAGAACTAAGAAATTTTTCTACGAGTACCTAGTAAGTAGGTAATTAAAAACAGTAGCGTTGTCTTTGATTAAACTAAAAGTGTTAGGTATATTTATAAAGTAATTCAACTGCCTACACTTGCCTACACTTACCGACACCCTGTATAAGTAGGTAGTACTTTTAACGGGTTGTATCGGGTTCTGAATGGTTTTTGTTGGTGTATATTTTGGTGTGCAAATAAAGAATATTTATGTTTAAGTTATCTTAGGATGTTTTGTAATTCTACAGCTTTGTCTAATAACATGTTCAGCACCTAGACACACTAAACTAATTGCGTCACAGCAATCGTAGGTTTATCTCTACCCTTCGATGAAATTAATTCATCAAAGACTCTACCCAATATCTATACAGGGTGTTACATAAGTAAGAATAAATTTTTAAAACTCTTAAGGGGGTGGTCGTCAAACGTATTGTTTAATCTGTGGTCAAACTGATCAACTTTCTCTATGGGACCAATAACGAAATCGCGAAAAAAAAATCTGATATCCCATAGGTACATTTTAGCTCGAGTCGATTTGTAGAGTAGGTATAGAACATATTTTTTTTTTTCGCGATTTCGATATTGGTCCCATAGTGAAAGTTGTTGATGGTCTAAACCACCCCCTTAAATGTTTATTTGTATTTTTGTAACACCTTGTATATAAGTTAACTATAACATAATAGTTCCGTAAGTTTTTAGAGATTTTCTCCGATCGGTTGTAGATAGACTTTTGAAAATAACGCTAAATTCACACTTTCAGTAATTCTGTAGCTTAATAACTGGACAACCTATAAAAAGTATCAAAACGACGACGAAAAACAATGACGTCACTATTCATTATTTAGTTCAAAATTTCATACAAATCGCGCGTTTTGTTTGACGTTTGATAAAGAGTTGTTTATTTGACTAGTTGGAAACTCGCGGATTATTGGACGATAGATTGCCTAAAGATCTTTTATTTCTTTTTATGTTTTTATTGTTTAATTGTGCACGCTTAACACGTGTTAGTTTATACTACTAAACATTTTTCATAGATACACATGTATGTAGTTATAGGGATATTAGTAGAGATAAAGCCATGATCGCAGAGGGTGTCGGGCTTGCGTGTCGTATCGTAACGTAACGACCTTGCAGGAAGCGGTGTCTTTATTGCCATTCAAACTTAACCGTACAGCCAATGAAAAAATATTACTGAAGTGTTGATAAATGTTCGCCCTGTTTTATTATCTGTTAGTTGTTAAATCAGGCAGACAGGCGTCTTTAAATCAGGAACTTTATGCATCAAATTCGAGGGTGTTGTATTGTTTTTTTTTTAAACTTTAGTCTAAGCTTATACTCCATTCCAAATAGGGGCGAAAAGAAGGAAAAAAAGGTTCTTTATAGTACACACTTTAAAGACATACGAAAATTGTATCAAACAACAAAATGGCGATGTTGAAAGACCTAAAGAAGCAGTGGTGCACACATGTGGTTCGTCTTCCTTTCAATGAAGCTTTTTTAATGATAGTTATGAAAAATATCCGCCAGGTGGAGCTAGTAGTAGCCATATTGAAACTTGAAAAAATATTTTTAAAAACTCTAAAAAATTTACTAAGATTAGTAGAACTTCTTTCAAATCGTTATTGAGCATCGTTGTATTTATTTATGAATAGATTTGTCTCTAATCGAAATCTGGAAAATCGAGAAAAAATTTGTTTGCAAGTTATTGAGGTAGGTACTAGAACAGGCGCAGAGACTTAATAGTTTGTAACACAGAACACACGTACTGGCCAGGATTTAGGCGACTAATATCTATAATGAATAATGACAAGTTTCCTAGTGCTAAGTTCGTAGCCTCGAAAAATATGCCTTCTTGTGTCCTGCCTGTCTGAACTACTAAACAAAAATAAAAAACCGGCCAAGAGCGTGTCAGAATCTCCCAAGGTAGGGTTCCGCAGAGTTCTATGAAAAGCTTTTCTTAACATAGCTTAAATAACTTAAGAAATCCTTAAGAAGCAAACAATAGTGCGATTTAATTCCGTTCAGCGCCATCTATTGATAGACGCCGATACGGCGGTCGACGGTCGATATTTTATTTGATTTCTCCGAAACTAGTTGGGCTACAGCTTCTGTTATAATTTTCATTGAAAGTACTTACAGAAAGCTATTTTGTATCACATTTTCAGATTTTATACTCCTGTATTTTAGAAGTTAGTACGCCCTATGTTTGACTTTGAGCTCAAATATCTCGAGACACAAGCATTGTAATGATTTAGTTTCTATAGGAGTTTTCTTCAATAGGACAAAACCTATCCAACGTCACCGCACTCATTTATTTAAAAAAAAATATCTTTCCACCCAATTAAAAAAAATCTTTGTCGAAAAAAATTTACTTGCTTTATGATTATGACTACCTCATTTCTGTTTGGGTTACTGTTATCTGTCTTCATACCAATTTTCGATTCAATAGGTGCAATAATGAGCCTGTTATTGAAGTGGGACATACAGACAGACAGACAGAATGGACGAAAGTATAAGGGTTCCTAGTTGGACTACGGAAACCTAAAACGAACAAGGGGTTACATTTTTGTGTGGTTCCAGCCTATGATAGACCACCCGAATTCTTCCAGTGGGTGTTGTATGAGGCGACTAAGGGATTAAAGGTTTCTCATACAGTGTTTAATATATGGGTGAAGGGCTAGCCACCTCTCACCACTTGACACGTCATTCGATCCTGAAACTTACATTAATAATAATATAATAATAAATTTGTTTATTTTGTTCTCCACAAATACATGTAATACTACTTAGAGCTAAAATAAAATTAGAGCATTCAGTTTTGTATTGTGGAGACTGGTGCCTGACTCAAGATACCTATGAAGGTTCTCGTGCCTCAGGTTACCAGGTCTCCACCCCAAGGACAGAGTAACAGCGTGTGTACTATAGTTAATTGTGAACGAAAGATGATAGTAAGACAAAAGGCTAGTGCTGACTTTACAAAATAAAAGCAAAAACAATAGATACGGTTAAGTGCCTACAATACATGTAAATTAAAATATGTAAAGAGTGTGTTCGTGTGAGTAAGTGTGTGAATGCATATGTGTGTTATGAGCTAAACAGGGACCATCAGTAGATCTTCAGTTTCATCGTAAGAGAGGGTAAATTTCTAAATGTGAGCATTACTACGAGTATAACTACACTCTTAAACAGAAAGTACGTAGGAGTAACAATATTTCTGACCACCCCGAAAGGGATTACGGTCGTGAGTTTATGTATGTATATAACTGTGTATGTAATTTATCAACCATCACTCGTGACTAAGACGTCATCACGCTGCTGGCGGCCAAGATTCAGTAAAATTGACAGAGTAACTAAGAAATTTTCTACGCAGATGTGACATTATTGGTGTTAAAATAATAAAAAATAATCCGTACTTGGAGTCTATGGTATCATTATTTTTGAAATAAAAAAGTAAGTTATAGCCTGTAGAATCCCACTGCAGGGCAAAGGCCTCCTCTCACGAATAGGTGTGATACCATACTCCACCACACGGGATACTACAAACTGCTCAGCAGTTTGGCGATATTAAAATTTGTAAATTTAGATGTAAGAATCTGAAATAAAAAAAAATAAAAAAAGTGCGTGTTGGTGGAGGCAAGGTAGTGCTCAGCTGTCTGTCAGAGAATATTCAAGCCACCTAAATTGGCATCTGACCTGGCTCAACGAATAGTTACAACGTCACCTGACGGAACTATACGAGACCAACTGCTAAACGTGCCTTCCGAAGCACGGAAACGCTTGAGATGAAATACCACTAGACGATCCATTCAACGACTGACCGGACCTGACGTTACTTTACTCGGTGATTGTTTCCAATGCAAACGAGCGCTTTTTGAAATATAGCATCAAAAGTGCTATCTCTGACTGGTATGTCAAAATATATGAAAGATTCATAGATTTAAAACTTTTCGCTTACTCTGAAAGATGGAGCCTCGATTTCGTTGAGAGTAAGATAGCAATAGTTATAGTGTTAGGCCCTACAAAGCCAAAATCAATAAAAAGCCGCAAGATAGCCGTTCGGCACACATGTCAGAACAATAATGTTGACCGGCAGTTCTTAAAAATATTTCCCTTAGAGTAAGGGGGGAATTATGACGTCATACATTTTTGTTCTGAAACCTATCGTGTGGGCTATTAAATAAAAGGGCTTCATGAGTCGGTCTTAAAAATATACTACACCAGCCATGTGTTTTAAAAAATCCAAAAAATATTTTCAAAACGTACCAAGCGAGGGCTCCTCCAGGTAGAAAACGGCTGAGTAAATTTTTGGAAAGCCTACGCCAAATGTATCGTAATATCGTCATCCGTCATATCTAACGTCAATAATGCAAATTCAAAAATATATATTGACGAATGCGGATTGGTAGACTTCATATAACGCATCCGAATTTTTTCTTCAGCGTATGCAGGTTTACTCACGATGTTTGCTTCACCGCTTGCTTCACTTCATCTATGTCACTTGTTGGGGACAAAAAACCTATCCTTGATGGTATTCCATCTACTGACACCTGCACAATATTGGAGACGCTTACTTGAGTCTATTTTAAGTTGTATAGGTATTGTGTCTTGTATTTTTACTGTATTACAAATAAATAAATAAAATATTTATTTTTACTGCTCTTGGGGAACGCATTATTGTCAGCACTTATTTTGATTAGAAATTGTTATATTAGGATGTGATACCAACACGAGAATTACCTACTCTGACTGAATTAGCATTACAATAAAAAGTGATTTAGTCGACAATACATGTTTTTCACGGTGGTAAGTATAAGTATTGAGGAATGCAGGATTGAAGTCTTCCAACTTTTTTTTGAAGGGCAGTTTTAGATGTGAACACCTTCCGGTAGTACCTACTTGAAGAATATTCTGGCGATGAAGGCTGACCACGGTTGGTAAGCGAGGGTCTTTGGTGAATTTCGATAAATTGAAAGCCATTCAGTAGGCCTCGCATGCCACCCCCGAGAAAATGATAAAAATCGAGATGTGCCTCCATCTTTATTATTTTACGTATTATGCCAGAAAGAGTGCGCATGACGTTTTTCTCGTTAAAACGCTTTGTAATGGGTGGCATGCTCGCCGTGCATTAATACATTCTGCTCACGCTTCAATGTTGTTTAACTGTTAAAAAATAAAAAAATACGATTGGGGGCAGCACAATAAGCTCGAACCCCCTTCAAAAAATCCTTGTCACTGGAAGGATAAAAATACTTAATAAGTTCTTACGCACGATTACTATTATGTACATACAATGTGGCAAGGAAAAACATTGTTGAATTTAAGATGGTGTTGCAATCTTTTGTTAGATTAATTATAGTGTTTCGTGTTTATATCGATTCCGTAACTTTAGGGAAAAATTCTTTAATGCATTAATAAGATTTAGGTGGTTACAAACAATGTGAAGGACGTATTAATACTTGGATTTATTGATATTTGAATAAAGTGTATTTGATTGATTGAAACTCGTTTAATTTGCCCTCAAAATCGATTTTTAGTGCGGTTCAATCATACGCAATTACGAACCTAGTGAGCACATAACTGATGTTTTCTTTCGTTTCCATCAACATCGAACGAGTGAAAAGATAAAACTAACATGTTTTTGTGTTTAATTTTGACGATATTCTTTTTAATCTAAGATAGTTTTCCTATATTTTGTATTTATATAACATTCTTCCGTCGAACACTGCCAATCGGTACATTGATTTTTTATAAAACGATCACGGTCTGAAAAGGTTTCGTATCCCTGCTGCTGTCATCTTCTTATTTTCGTCTTTATTTGACATATAGTGTCATAGATCAACTGATTTTTTTAACTTAAGTACCTATGTGAATAATGATCGGAGTGCGATTTTTGAATATCATTCGCTGAGCTCAGCAGTTGAAAATGTCAAAATTAATTACTATGGAGACATGCATCTTTCCACTGCTGATTTGACTTTCAAAAATCATACTTTAGGACAACCTTAGAAAAAGTATATGTCTAGAATGAGCCTCACACTTGTTCCGTATAAAACAAAAGGGGCTAACTTTCTTAGGTTGGTGTGCGTGAGGCGCCATACTAATTATGTATGTGTGCGTGTATATGTATAGGGTTTTGGAACCAGTACTGGTTCCTATTTTTGTCGACGCTTTCGTAGCTTTGACTGTCTATCTTGATAATCTAAGAGGACAACGATGTTTGAAAGTCAAATCAGCAGTTGATTTGACGCGCCATTTTTTATTTCAATCACCTGTAAACATCCTACATCTACCTAATAGTGAAAGTGGCTTAAACTGTTAGCCAAATTAGACTTTCAAAAACAGCGAGTAGGTACCTACTTACTTATTTGATTTAATAATTGTTAGTAGCTGGCACTAAAACCTGAAAAAAAATACCCGTTGCCATTACAGTAATAAAAGAAAAAAAACTTGTTTTAAAAAACAAATGGCTTCCCAAAAATTTATAGTAGCCAGCAGCATAAGAATAACTATTCTTATGCCAGCAGTAAGTACAAGAGTTCAGAAAAAAGATTGTAGTATTTTGACTCATTTGAAGAGGTGAGAGACGTGAGTAATTTCACAGAGAACGTCTTCGAAACTAATTTCCTTTGGAAAAGTAAAGCTTCCTTTGAGTTCGCGTGCGACCGAACAATCTACGGCTTCTTCACACGGAATGCATAACACGAGAAAGACAATGAAAATGAAACAATTTCTTTCGACTTGCCAAATTTCAATTCGTGTCGGAACCGATGGAAATTCAATTCCGAATCGTGAAATAAATTAGAACTTACCTAGTTACCGAACTTATGTAAATTACTCTCGTAACATATAAGTACTTTAGTATCGAGACGTGTTAATATATACGAAAATCCTGAAAACAGCCTGAAAATAGTTTACTTACCGCCATTTTTGTCAACTTTTATACAAATATATGGCCAAATAGCCTAATTTGAAAGACTGGACAAAAGAGGTCTCCTAATCCTTTTCTATGTACAGGGTGTCCGTTGGCAGAGTTAGAATTTCTTTAAATAAAAAATAAACGATGAGATATAAAAATAAAACGACGACGCATGTTGCTGTAGTTGATTATGAGTAATTTTTATTTCAATAAATGTTTACAGTTCTGTTGTAGAGGCTGCGGACGTGTATGCGGCTCTCGTATAGGACTGTACAGCCATGAGAAAAAGTGCTTCTCCGAAAACACTGTTTGAATCATCTGCCACAGATGTAAAGGCCTATGATGATGAAATGTTTACATCTATCGAATTTATTTTTTATTTAAATGCTAATTCTGCCACCGGACACCCTGTATGTGGGTAGATCAACTATTTTTTGTCCTCACGGTACTGTTTAAAAAAAAGTTTTTCTTCCTTTTTTCTTGACATTCATTAATTTTGAAATATAGATATTGTATCTAATGATATGATTCTTCTACACACATGCGCATTGCACCATCTGTGTTGAACTACTAGAAGTTTTTAGCGGTTGTCCGATAGACCAAAAAGCGTGGGGACAACGAAATAAAGCGTCCATCGGACAACCGCCAAAATTCAAGTAATTTTGCAAAACCGTGTATGTATTTAATAAATGCAATCCTTAGTTATTCAACAAACATTAAATTTTGGGGCAAGCAAATCCTGAGCTTGAGCCTGAGCCTGAACATTGAGAAAATTTTATGCCTGGGACTAGGTATGGACAAAAAATAGTTGATCTATCCATGTATGTACCTGACAGTGACCTGCAGCGGCTGCTCCGCCAGAGCCCTGCAGAGCCTGGGCACCAGTCCCGGCTGCTCGTCAGTCCCTATCATGGTATGGGTCTTGCCCGTAGCGCTCTGCCCGTACGCCAGCACGCATGCCGACAGCCCTTGTGACACGTTGGAGATGACCTCGCGACCGATACTGTCGAAAACCTGGTAAAAAATATAATATAATCAACTAGGTGACCAATTCTTCAAGTGATCATAGGACACCAATGTGTCTCTTATGATCACCCAGGTCGTTCAAAAATTATCATGTTAAAAATGTTATTTAATAGGATAGGTAATAGGTACCTACAGGGTGAAATTGATCTTCAGTTTGATGGGTACACTGTTAGTTTAAAAGGATGCTAATGATATCAATTTCACCCTGTATACAAGGCACAACTTAATAATTATGCTGACTGTTTTTTAAATGATCAGACTATGAAACTGAACAATCGCGAAAAAAAAACAGCTTTCCTACACATTTGCGTAGATCGAAGATCCTAGAGATTTTTTTTCGCTGTTTCGACTATGGCCCCATAGAGAAAGTTACCTATTCAGTTTCATGGTCTAACTATCTCCTTGAAAAACCGTCAGCATATTTAGAACGACGAGATAGGACACGAGAAACAGACCTTATCTTGAGAAGCATAAGCAGGATGTGACGCAGAACACGAACTATCGAATGTATAATCGGCGAAGTAGCGCCGTACTCGCTTACGACTATCGCCTGCGCCTGATACGCTCACCTGCGCAAATATATGCAACACTACATCCCTGATGCAACATGATAACAAAACGCCAGCGAATAAGTTAAAGCAATTTTTTTTAAAGTTTACCATTTGCATTAAAGAAGTAAGGAGATTGGTAAACATTTTATTTTCCAGCTGCCACACTACATCCCTGATGCAACATGATAACAAAACGCTAGCGAATAAGTCAAAGCAAATTTTTTTAAAGTTTACCATTTGCATTAAAGAAGTAAGGAGATTGGTAAACATTTTATTTTCCAGCTGCCTAGCTGGCACTTAAATACCTACGAAAAAAGTTTTCCAATCGCCATTACGACGTAAAAGAAAAATTAATATATAATTTTATTTTTAAAAGTAGCAAATGGACCAAGAAGTTTGGAATCCTCTATAGTGGAGCACAGACTGCCTAAGAAGAGGGAAAACATGATAATACTCCTTGACGGTCGGTAGGTAATGATCGTTCTTCTCCGTAGTGGTTTTTAGTGAGACGTTAACATTGTCCCTTTCTAATGTATGTCTAGGCATGACGTCACTCAGTTGTCCTTCATGTAATTGTGACGTCATTGGAATAGAAAGGGACGCACGTAAAATTGGAAATATCGACGACGGAGACGAACGTCAAATTTTCTTGTATCAATGCTTGTAAGGAGGAGTGCTATCCTTTATGATTAAGGCTGAGATTCAGAGACGATTTTTTCCGTCTTAGCTCGAGCTAAGTAGGGTCGAAATGTATGGATTTTGACATACGGGAGTTCGAACTATGACTTACAAATCGTCTCTGAATCTCGGCCTTAGATCCATGAAATGGACTCTTCCAAAATTTTTAACAGGCCTTACAGCCAGAATCTGAGGTTTGAAAAGATTGCATACCTACTTACATTAAAAAATTAGATAATAATAAATAGTCAAATACCTTGATGTTTGTAATCGTAATCGTATTTTGATCCAGCACACTGACGACTGGAACATTGCTCTTTTCTGATTTAATTTCCCTGTAAGATGAACAATAAATAAAGGCCTAGTTAAATATCAAGCCTTGACGATTAAAAATAATTAGGTAGGTACCTAAGTTAATTTAGTAGTTAAACATAAAAAGATAGCTAAATATGAAAAAAAAATAACTAACCTTTCTGTAAATGGTCGTACCCTTATGGCTAACTTCACGTTAGGCATTATGAAAAAGAACTAGGTAGGTAGGTACGTATACTAAAAAAATACTAACAAATTTGCGGATGTTCACTTCTTAATTAGGTAATAATTCTAATAAACAAACGAACAAAATTGGTTTATTTGTGCGTCTACGCATCGACTCGAATGCATGCGAGGTGCATTTTGGTTAGACAAAGCTATTTTGAGCCCCTTGCCTACTTCCTGCCATAAGGAAAGTTTAGGAAACAAAAATAACTTTATGAAGTCGCATTGACATTATTTCGGGTATAACTCTAAGTCTCTAACACTCAGTTGCAGAAACGCTCATTAAAATTAATCCTCTATTAAATCTCTTGCGGTCACTTTTTGTCTTGTTGACGTACTTAAAAACTAGCAAGAGATTTAATGGAGGATTAACTCTAATGAGCGTTTCTGCAACTGAGGGTAAGGTAATTATGTATGCTACGCATTTAACACTAACAGCATTTATTATGAGCTAAGCCTAAGTATATAACCATTTGGCTAGACATTTTCTGCTTCAATTATCATAGAAATTATTTTAAAACTAATTAGTACTTAGTTGACGACGACGCCAACACGTAATAAGCTATTACACTTGCAGTTGGTCGGGCCCGATTTCGTCATACATTGTCGGATTTGTTCTCTCTATTTTAAAGTGTGGCGATCAAAGCAAGCAATGTATGCCGAAATCGGTCCTATTTGTAGGGTAATGTAATCGCTGCTTTAGGATACTGAGGTACCTACCTACCTACACCTAAAGGAGACATAAACTTGTGTAGGTATGTTACGTATAGCAGCGATTACATTACCCTACATTTAGAGCCGATTTCAGCATACATTGCTTGCTTTGATGACTACACTTTTAAATAGAGGCAATAAATCAGGAAATGTATGCCAAAATCGGCCCTGCATGTTGGGGTAATGTAATCGCTGCTTGGTGGGTATTTTTTTTCCAAATCCTTTAACAAATCTTAATTTTCTAAATTAGTTTTTCGTGGCTGTTATTGTGATAATGTGGTGGAATAAGTGTAATAATGTACCTTTAATGGAGAACAATATAGTAAAAGTGAGAAATAAAGTAAGGCGCGACCGTTCGATTCGGATTGATATCCTCGCGTAAAACTCCCTTGAACATTGAAATGTGTGAACTATCCTCGCATTTCAATGGGTTAGGTTTAAGTGGATAAAACGAAAAACTGCTGAGGAAAACGGATTCTTGACAATATTGGAAAATATATATTGAAGACCCGATGTCTTCAAGAACACTAGAAACACGATTTCGGATATATAATTCAGAATATGACAATACTACAGAAAAATTACAATTTACTTGAATTATGAAGAAGACAAGAAGGAAACATTATAATAAACATAAAACAGACCAGGCACACAGTGCCTTTTATAATGGATTTACAAGAAAATACAAAATCAGACTTGGCTGCATGGGCTATGTACCCTTTGCCTTTCCGTAAGGAAAAATGAAACAACAACATCAACTGTCAAGTGTCACAAATGTAAATGACAGAAAATATTTGTTTTGTGGAATTGTAGAAAAAATTTGGAAAAAAGTAAGTAAGATATCGAAAGAATTACTGTTAATAACATAAACGCAAATACTTCAATATCCTCAGGAGTTCTACCCCGACTGAGAGGAGTATATAAAGGTACAACACTTATCAAATCAACCCTACACCCAACATTTTGCCGGAACCTACCGCAACTTTCTAAATTGTTCGAATTCCGGCTTCGGTTACTTCTTTTGGACATAATTTGGTTTAATTACTCAATAAGGTGTTTGGAACCTTCTTTTTGCTGCTAGGCGCTCTGTGAACTGTAAAATAGGTATCTGACATTTAATCGTGGCTGCAATCTTGATTATTATCTTCATAGCCCAAGATCCAACCGTAAATTTATGCACCTATCTGAACGAAATGTGATTTAAGTGAAAGTTTATACAGGGGTTCATACAAAGCCACCGGGTTGTGTAGGAAAATCTTGGGATCAGCTTTAGTATCTTGCGGCATGAATTTGGGGGGGGGGGGGTCCTCTGCATCCCTCCTCCCCCCCAAATTCAGGATACTAAATCCCATAATTTTGTCTAAAAATAGGGGGGGGGTTTATCACTTCCCCCTTTAGGGGGGGTATGGGGGGTACCCCTTCTCCCCCATCCACCCCCTCACCCCCTCAAATTCGTGCCACAGGATACTAGAGCAACCCCAAATCTAGCCACAAGTACCTTTACCACCATGATGATTTATGGTGGTACCATTTTTCCACCGATCAGTTTGGGAAGTAAATGAGATGCCATCTGAAAGAGACTAATCTAAAGAACTGGAAAAACTAGGATTGTCACCTGTCAGTCTGCCGCAACTCTAGGGTTACGACATGTTGTCAGCAGCAAATTTTTTAAACAGAATTCTGGAAGGTAGCTGGAGCAATGTTCCTGACCACCTCAAAGGGGATTACGGTTGTTAGTTTGTCTACAAAGCGTGTAGGGGGTGCGCTAAGAAAGGATTTTTCGTAAATCTGACATCCACACGCACAAAGTTGTGGGCAAAAACTAGTCTTGTCATCTTGTCATGTTTATGAGTCGCAAAGTGAATACTGCTATAGAGTCGCATGGCTAAGGGGGTAACAAGTGGACGTATCGGCTTGCGATTTAATTAGCCACATGGCTTCGCCGTTTTGTGGCGGTTTCGAGTGTGTGTTTTTGCTTTTCGGGGCTTTGAGATCGCCATATCCTACTACCGTACAATACCTAATAAATATATCTACAACACTTGACACTGGTGAAATCTAACAAGGAAACACCATTAATAAAAATATAATAGAATACTGCCATACAATGTACAGGAACCCATGTAAAAATATGTAATCGTGTATATCACAGCTGTATATCCCTGAATTATTCATATTACGAAAATAGTTTTAGATTACATCTACCTTGGTAATTGTTATTCTATACTACAATCAGATTAAAGGTAACCCTATTATTATGATAAATAGGCTTTTTACTAAATAAGATAAATGTTTTTTAACATTCTCGCTTTATAGTTGTCGTCTTTTATTGAAGATGCTCGTGCGAGGGTTGACTCGGACAATATGGAACTCTCTGAGGGTACAGAAGAGGTTCCTGGCGTCGGAGCCTGTGAAGCCGCAGCTAGAAGTTAAGGATGGAGTTGAACCCGTTCAGGTAGGTGCTCAACGAAATAGCCTTTAATAAAAAACCTTAATAATACATTGAGGTACTATAGTACAAAACTGCAGTACCTATTCGACTCAAATGTATGGGACAGCAGATTTTTTTCCCTATATCGATATTCCGACATAGGCCTCTTCCAGGCCTATGTCGGAAGACAAGTTGACGAGGAAGTTGAGTCTGAAGATTAGTGAAAAATGTAGTTACATAATATAACAAATATAATGCAAAAGAATTGTTAAGTAGCAGAGATAAGTATGTAATGAAATGTAACCCATATATATCTCTTCAACAATCAATAAATAAAAATTTTGATGTTGGCTCCATAGTAAAAGTTGTTCAGTTTGATGAGAAGAATACATGCTGAAGTTATCCGCAATGATATAAAAAGACATTGCCCAATCCCGTTACAAAACTGGTAAATTTGAATATGGGTTTTATAAGAAATCCTACTGCAGAAAAGGATAATTTCAATTTCATTGGGAAGTATTCCTCCTGTTTTGTGTAAAATTTTAGCTATCATACTCTTTGTATTTGTTCTTTGATTATACTCATTTGTAAGTGGTGCAACGATTTGAAATGCTTTGCCTCCTGTTTTGTGTAAAATTTTAGCTATCATACTCTTTGTATTTGTTCTTTGATTATACTCATTCGTAAGTGGTGCAACGATTTGAAACAAGTACAGTTCGTCGTGTACATTTTTTTTTGCCAGTCTAAGGCAAGGGACAGCCCTACAAACTGGTATAAGCCTACTGGTCGACAGAGGATCAGCCAACCAACATTTAAAGAGTTTACACTGTATTTAAAACATGTTTTGTCACCTACAGGCGGAGGCGCTAGACAAAGATATATGTCTACTAGTAGACGAGAAGGACAACTTCATAGGCACGGCCACGAAGCGAGAGTGCCACAAAGTAGCGACCGACGGCAGCATCCTGCTCCACCGCGCCTTCAGCGTGTTCCTCTTCAACTCCAGAGGCGACATGCTGCTGCAGAGGAGGTCTAGTCAGAAAGTGAGACATTGATTAAATCTGGAAACTTGTTTTGCTGTGGTGGTCCAGTGGCAAGTAACCTTGCCTGCCGTGCAGGAGGCGATGGTTTGATCCCCGTCCAGGCCGACTCCTACCTTCCTCCCTCTGCTAGAAAGGCGCCATTACTAGTCTGCTTTGCTTTATAATATCAGCCACAGAGAAAGAAAGTTTCTTGATTAGTTCAAGGATTCATAGCTAGTAAATTGTACAGCGCGCGTTATTCCATATAAAAATCCCCGGCCTTTGTATTTTTTATTTATTACAGCCTTTATTACGACCACATAATATCTTTACATTGTTTTGTTTTTTGATTTGGTTTCTCAAAAAATACACATTTGTTTTTTCATGCATTACATATTATTTAAGTATACAATAGCCTTTGAATTACCGACGCATTATTATTAACAGGTAACATATCCAGACTACTACACGAACGCGTGCTGCAGTCACCCCCTGTACATAGACGACAAGCCAGAGGATGTGATCACTGCGGCGAGACGCAGGCTCAACCATGAACTGGGCTTACCTCTCGATCAGGTAAGTAGTCAACGACCGGTACTGCGCTGCGCATCCAACGGATTCCCTGGTGAAGGGGTCAACAGGTCGTCGAACTACGCTACACTTTCCGGTACTCCATTGCCCTTTGGGTGACTTTCAGTTCAGCCTTTTTGTGAGGCCTTGAGTGAGCGACAACTAATCAAATCAGAAATTTTTATTGGATGTCAAAACCGTGTTAGAATCGTAGCGTGTGGCGTCCCGTGGTCTCTGCCAACCCCATGGGCACCCCATGGGACAATGGCGTGAGCTTATGTACTCGTATCTATGTAAAACGCGCGCGTTGTATGAACAATTGTACTGGAGTCGCGCTGCAAGTCTGGCGGTCGCGAGCGTCGTGTACCGGCTTCTCTCCGGCTTGCACGTGGCTCCGCCATTTTGTGAATGTCTTAAAATCTAGGCGCGATTTATTTGTTCTAAATAGTACTATACTCAGATACTTTGCATTGGTAAACAGATAGATCCGGAGCAGTTCACGTTCCTCACGCGGATCCACTACCACGACCCGGGCGACGGGGTGTACGGCGAGCACGAGGTGGACCACATCCTGATCCTGCTCACCGACGCCAAGGTCAAGCCCAACTGCGACGAGATCTCGGAGTACTGCTACGTGCCTAAGGCGGAGTTTAACGCGTAAGTTTTTGAGTTTCTTTCATTTTGCGCCACTGACGACGTTCTGCGTGTCAGATTTTTCTCTTTTCTGGCATTGTGCGTATCTGTTAGGGACGATTCAGACCAACCGGTTCGCATAAACAGGAATTATAGTGCACATTTGCATGCAACTTATGCATATTGAAACCCTGTCGTCTCCGTTCGCATTCTGCGACGGCCGAACGGCTGCCGTTGGATTCCGTAGCACGCAAGCATGCAATGCACGCGATGCAAGTAGCACTTCTGAGCGCTCGGAATGCGTACGGACTGTTGGCTGCAGCGGCACGCGTTCGGCTCCGACGGACGCGGACGGCCTCCGCGGCATGCGCACGAATCCATTCCGACGCGGCGCGACTAGGTCTGAATCGTCCCTTTTTTTGCGCATCTGATGGGTGGGTGAAAACCCACCACCCTAAAGGCAAAGAAAATTTACCAGCATGATAGAAACAATTGAGGTTTAACAAAGGTTAAGGTTCAATTAACTAGAGCAGTTTTTCCATTAGAAAGCAACATATTTAAGTCAGTTGTCATCGTTAAATGAATGCTCCATTGGAGTAAAAGCTCTAAAGCCTGCAGACCTTCCTGGCAATATTAACGCATGCGGGGTCTTTTTGAAGCGACTGCTGTATGTAGATGCTTGGTAGCTTTGCTGCCGAGCTATGTAAAATCAACCAATAAAATAGTTTGAACAGGCGAGCCAAATTTAGCAATTCGATTGGTAGATTTTACTCAGCTCCACTCCGCTTCGCTTTAGTGGATTCCGGTCCAGACGTGCATTAATGTAATTTTCACTGGCAGGTTCATGCCGACACTCGAGGGTCCAGTGACGCCGTGGTTCAACATGGTCCGCCGGCACAGGCTCAAGCTCTGGTGGGACAACCTGCACCGCCTCAAGGAGATCGCAGAACCGGAAAAAATACACAAATTCCTGAGCGACAAGTAATTTGTTACCTTACTCGCGAGCATTCACGTATGTGGCCATAGTTTAATGAAAAGACTGTTGCGCGTTGGTTTGGCTACATTGGATAAAAACCACGGGAGTGATGCCGTAAATTAAGGTGATGCCGTACTTTGTAAGCCAAACCCGGCTACTGGCTACATAGTCCACCCAAATGTTTAAACCTACCGCGATTTTTACTGAGCGTTATCGCAGCGACATCGTCGCAATACTGATTGATCTCTGAAATATCGCGACGATATCGTTCCTTTAACGCTTGCACAAAAATCACTTGTGTGAAATGGATGGCCTTAGGGTGCATTTCCACTGAAGCGGAACGGGGTGGTGATTTTTATAAAATCAACCAATAAAATTGCTTGAATTGAGCAATTGGTTTGTTTGATTTTACAAAGCTCTGATCCGCTCTGCTTTGGTGGTCGGATTATGAGTGAGCCATGACTACCTTTAGCATTTTCATCAAATCACCTGCTTTTTATTTCTACAATCTTTTTTTTTATATTCAGGAAATGAAGATGGTGATAAACAACCATTTTAATTTCATTTTCGGTTGTTATATTAGAGTTGTTAGATTGGTAAGAATGTAATATTTATCATACAATTAATCATCTATTTGTATAAATAATTTATATAAAACGGGTGCTTCTGTAATAAAGTGTATAGATTTCTAGCGCAGTGATTTTTTAATGTAGATTTTTGCAAAATATATTTTACAGAAACACGTTGAGATATTGAGATGGATTGATAGTTTATTCATTGATGATTAATTCACTGATGTGGGTCAGCAACTAAACACTGATTCATAATTCAGCACCAATTACTTTGTTTATTTATTTATTTGGGATTACAGACGGTCACACTTATAAAACAAACAGTCCTAGAGATCCACGACTTAAGGGGGTTGCAGAGACGTTCACAGGCAACTAGATGGCGCTCGGGAGCATCATTCCTGATTTTATCACATTTTATTTTATATCTTCGTAATTATGTTATAAATTGCAAATGTTATTTGAGATGCGTAATCTAGATTTTCTTAACTATTTTTCCATGTATAAAATATTACTTTTGTTAATACCGTCTACGAATGTTATACGTCAAAGTTTTGTATGAAATTGATTAAAATTAAAATGTATATCAAATTCGTATGAACAATAAAATTACTATAACTTGTAGCTAGATCAGTAAAATATAAACACAAGTGCCCGCATAATTGAAAATTTTGATTGAAATCATCACAATTACGAGATATAAAATAAAATGTGATAAAATCAGGAATAATGCTCCCGAGCGCCATCTAGTGTAGTGTCTTGCCCTCTGCAACCCCCTTAATAACAAACACAAAATGTCCAACTTTACAACATTCAGGTTCGACAATATGAATAAGTAATAATAACCTACGAACAAATTGTATCTCTATTCATATGGTTCGGCGACCAATTTGACGTAAATAACCAATCATTGATCTTCCGATTATGAATTTGGTTTTTATGAATCTTTTGGCCACAAGTCACTCTTAACCATAGCTCTTAACGAACTCGCCCCCAATAAGGAACATCCTACCATGTTGAATCATAGAGCAGTTTGTTCATCGATAGGCTTCAACAACTCATCGGAACTGTTATCGGATGCAGAAGAATATCTCCTCCTAGGTCTATAGCCTGTCACCCACTGCAGCGTACGGGTCTGCCGAGGCTTCTTCTTGCGAAACACCTTCTTCTTGGCCGGCTGGCCCCTGGCCGCGTTAGTGTCCGTCAGGGAGCGCAGCAGGTACGCGTTGGACACTATCTGGTTGCCGATGTGGAGGCCGTTGCGGTATGCTGTGTGTAGGTATCGCACGGCTATCACTTGTAGGATCTGAGAGAATATAAAGAATGATTGTATGGTACATAATTATGTATCCACTGAATTCTGAAGATTAACTTAGAAAAACGTCAAACGATCGACGTCGATTAACGTCAAATCTTAATTTCTTCACACCTTACTTCACTTGGACACCTATTCTGTGACATGGACCTAAAAATCGAATACATAATTCGACGCCCAAAATTACCCGTGGACCCGGTAATGGGTCAAGCTACCGGGTCCACGGGTAAACACTCAAATTTTGACGTAACTTAAGAATTGATCCATTCTTAATTACGTCAAAATTGGTCGCCGAATTATCAATGAGTGTTCTTGAAATATGTCCGTATGCCCAGCGGGGCCCTCGGCCCTAGGGCTTTGAAACCTAGCTAATCATTTAGTGCTCATTTAGTGCTCTCTGAATATGTATTGCTTATATTTAGTGCTTCAAAGATAACGGAGTTATATCAAATCTAAGCTAGTGTCCGCCCAGCGGGGCCCTCCTTTATTATGGACAAAAATGATTAAAATGCTACATCAATATTTAGTGCTCTGAATTCCTATTAAAACTGTATCAAAAGATTTGATCTAGCTGGTTTGGTTTAAAAGTTATATCATTTTTAAGTTTTTAATTTCCAGCGGGGCCCTCTCTTGTTTGACTATATAAGTCGCTGAAATTAATGTCGCCATTTAGTGCTTGATGCCAGTTATCTGTCTGTATGGTTAATTTACACATTCTGCTTCTAATAAACCTGGAAAATGCAATAATATCTCGCAACATTGATTCATATAAAATGACATTTCGTGGACAGTCGGCATCAGAAGTAGATGAGAGCTTTACTTGTCCGTGGTTTCCTAGGGGATCGCTAGAGGGCGCTACGGTCTAAGCTTTCAGACACAAAGTATTATCAAAATCGGTCCGGTAGTATAAGTGTAGGGACACACCTGCGGAACGTTCCGTGCCGAACATTCGGTTGAATACGTGTCTACTAGGAAATATGGTGCGTACTGGTATAGGGAAAAGCGTTGCACGCGTATTCAACCGAACGTTCGGCGCCAAACGTTCCGCAGGTGTGTCCTTAAACTTACATTGAGACATAGTGTGATACGCCAACAATCAGACAAACCTTTGTAGTAGGTATTATATTATAATAATAGATAGATAATAAGTACTTACCTACACACACGCGCACTTTCATGAACGTGTTGGTACTAGTAGAAGTCATACGGCAGCGAATAATTGATATTATCACATCAAGAGTCACCAGCGGGGCTAGTACGCATTTAACACATCCATCTGTCAAATTTAGTCTTCTGTCTCGTTCTGTCGCGTGCAAATATAAAGAGAGCGGAAGCGTGATAGCGCTATATCACGCTATCGCGGGTTGGTGTACTAGCCCCGCTGGACTAAAATAGGACGTAGATGTAGACAATGTACCAGAAATACGGGTGCACAATTTTAGGCGGACTAGTAAAAATAGTAAAGCTCTCGTATACTTCTGATGCCGACTGTCCACGAAATGTCATTTTATATGAATCAATGTTGCGAGATATTATAGCATTTTCCAGGTTTATTAGAAGCAGAATGTGTAAATTAACCATACAGACAGTTACCTGGCATCAAGCACTATAAGGCGACATTAATTACAGCGACTTATATAGTCAAACAAGAGAGGGCCCCGCTGGAAATTAAAAACTTAAAAATGATATAACTTTTAAACCAAACCAGCTAGATCAAATCTTTTGATACAGTTTTAATAGGAATTCAGAGCACTAAATATTGATGTAGCATTTTAATCATTTTTGTCCATAATAAAGGAGGGCCCCGCTGGGCGGACGCTAGCTTAGATTTGATATAACTCCGTTATCTTTGAAGCACTAAATATAAGCAATACATATTCAGAGAGCACTAAATGAGCACTAAATGATTAGCTAGGTTTCAAAGCCCTAGGGCCGAGGGCCCCGCTGGGCATACGGACATTCTTGAAATCGGCTCTACAAATTTTGATGAAATTTTTTTATTTATAAATTTTTTTTAGTCAAGAAATCGAACTGACTAGAAGTCAAATTTTTGATTAGAAATATTCAAAATCATGACTGATTGAATACACAAACTTGGTCATTTTCTAAGCTGAATTCAACTTGTGTGAAAACAATCTCACGCAGGGCTAAGGTATCGTTTCTACCAGAGATGTGCGAGGTAGTGCGAGGAAACAATCCACCAATAGCGCGCTCGCTCGATCACGTCATTGGGAAATTGAAGCACTGTCATTGGCTGATTTTTTCCTCGCTTACCGCCTCGCTACCTTGCACACGCTTGCACGCTGGTGGAAACGCAGCCTTATTCACTCTCCTCTCACTAGTTAGTCAAGTGGATACACCTGCCATCGTATGTCCTACTAACGAGTTTTACGGGCACTCACCATCGCTATAATAATAAGCGACATGACAGCATTGAACCGCCAGGACACCGTCATCATTTCAGTAATCAGCTTCTCTTCACAACCAGCCTTCCAAATCGTTAGCTCCTTCTAGTTTTAAAATATTATTTGAATCATCGAGCTATTAGAGCGAGTAGGTACTAAAAAGTAGCATGACGTTTGTTTGTCGTATTACATTTAGTTTTTAGTAACTACATACTAGATGTGTGACACGATAAATAAACGTCATGCGCCACATGCTGGTAGGAGGATCAAGGGCACCTGAAAGAGGTGACAGCGATTTACTGAAAGGTGCGGCGACATCATTGTATGGGAGGGACAGCGGTGTGACGTACCTACAGTATCATATTCTTGCAACTACACTATTTACTAGTCCTAGAGCCCACAACCTATTTGGGCCTAAACGTATAGGATAGCTGGATTCATTCTAGGTCGAAAGAACACTCCAAAGTACATCATTTAGC
Organism: Agonopterix heracliana; assembly: GCA_963693445.1. Taxonomy (NCBI): domain Eukaryota; kingdom Metazoa; phylum Arthropoda; class Insecta; order Lepidoptera; family Depressariidae; genus Agonopterix; species Agonopterix heracliana. The sequence goes on from OY856326.1 coordinate 6,425,919, forward strand.
CTCGGTCTTACGACTCAAACCGGTCACTGAAATTTTTTACAGCGGTCAGACAATCGCGAAAAAATGGGGTCTGGGCCTAAACATATAGGAATCAAACTGAATGCATTTTAAGAAAGGGACTACTTAGGACAACACATCTGCATATTTACTTTTTCTCAAATCGGTCACCGTTCAAAATCAGACCGGGGTTGAAAATCAAAAAAATTGGGTCCTGGGCCTAAACATATAGGAATTGTGAAATCAACTTGGATCGATAGAACACACTATCCCCGTCACGGAAAACCCGGTCTTACAAGGCGGATAGGTCACCTTTCCAGAATCAGACCACTTTTATAAGATACCAAAAATGTATTGTAACATTTTTCATGAACAATTTAGATAACTGTTGGTTAAGCAATAGTTGTAAAGTTTACGAAATCTGGTATAAAGACAAATTTATGATAAATTACGAACTATTAAGATCATTAAAATTATAATTATTATTGCAATTAAAAATAGAAACCAACAGATATCTCGACAACCGTTAGTGATAGAAAAAATTTGTAAACAATAAAATTGTAGAAAATTTTATGTTTTACAAGTTTGTGATAGATTTCATCATGATTTGATGCATTGGAAACGTGATATTAGCAAAAACTTAATAATTAAAATAATCACAGACAAATATCTCAACAACGGTTGACGGTAGAAAAAAATTGTTCGTATTAAAATTGTAGATAATGTTATGTTCTACGAGTTTTGTCATATCTATGTTCACGATTTGATGTATAGCAAACGAGATATTTGCAAAAACGAATTAATTAAATAAAAACAAACAGATATCTCGACAACGGCTGATGATAGAGCAAATGGGTATAGAATAAAATTGTAGCAAATAAAATTATCTATAAATTGTGTAATGACTTTGTTCGCCATTTGATACGTAGGAAGCGAAATATTTGCAAAAACTATTTAATTAAAATTATAATAAATTGATATCTCGACAACGGTTAGTGATAGAAAAAATTTGTATACCTAAACAAAATTGTAGAAAATTTTATGTTCCACATATTTGTAATAGATTTTGAAACGATTTGATGCATTAGTAAGGAGATGTTCGCAAAAACTAAATAATTAAAATAATAACAGACATTTGTCTCATCTTGACAACGGCTGACGATAGGAAAACATTTTTCATATCAAAATTGTAGATGACGTTATGTTCTACGAGTTTTGCTAAACTATATTCATGATTAGATGTATAGGAAACGAGATATTTGCAAAATGTGTATGTGTTTTTGCAAATATCTCGTTTCCCATACATCTAATCGTGAACATAGTTTTACAAAACTCGTAGAACATAACGTTACCTACAATTATAGTTTGAATTTTTTTTTCTATCGTCATCCGTTGTCAAGATATTTGTCTGTTATTATTTTAGTTATTTAGTTTTTGCGAATATCTCCTTACCAATGCATCAAATCGTTTTAAAGTCTATTACAAATATGTAGAACATTAAATTTTCAACTATATTGTTTTTATATTTTTTTTCTATTACTTACCGTTGTCGAGATATGAATTTATTATTATTTTAATTAAATAGTTTTTGTTAATATTTCGCTGCCTACGTATCAAATGGCGAACAAAGTCATTACACAATTTATAGATAATTTTATTTGCTACAATTTTATTCTACACCAATTGCTCTATCATCAGCCGTTGTCGAGATATCTGTTTGTTTTTATTTAATTAATTCGTTTTTGCAAATATCTAGTTTGCTATACATCAAATCGTGAACATAGATATGACAAAACTCGTAGAACATAACATTATCTACAATTTTAATACGAACAATTTTTTTCTACCGTCAACCGTTGTTGAGATATTTGTCTGTGATTATTTTAATTATTAAGTTTTTGCTAATATCACGTTTCCAATGCATCAAATCATGATGAAATCTATCACAAACTTGTAGGACATAAAATTTTCTACAATTTTATTGTTTACAAATTTTTTCTATCACTAACGGTTGTCGAGATATCTGTTGGTTTCTATTTTTAATTGCAATAATAATTATAATTTTAATGATCTTAATAGTTCGTAATTTATCATAAATTTGTCTTTATACCAGATTTCGTAAACTTTACAACTATTGCTTAACCAACAGTTCGCCAAATTGTTCATGAAAAATGTTACAATACATTTTTGGTATCATATAAAAGTGGTCTGATTCTGGAAAGGTGACCTATCCGCCTTGTAAGACCGGGTTTTCCGTGACGGGGAAAGTGTGTTCTATCGATCCAAGTTGATTTCACAATTCCTATATGTTTAGGCCCAGGACCCAATTTTTTCGATTTTCAACCCCGGTCTGATTTTGAACGGTGACCGATTTGAGAAAAAGTAAATATGCAGATGTGTTGTCCTAAGTAGTCCCTTTCTTAAAATGCATTCAGTTTGATTCCTATATGTTTAGGCCCAGACCCCATTTTTTCGCGATTGTCTGACCGCTGTAAAAAATTTCAGTGACCGGTTTGAGTCGTAAGACCGAGGCCAAATGATGTACTTTGGAGTGTTCTTTCGACCTAGAATGAATCCAGCTATCCTATACGTTTAGGCCCAAATCCGTCGTGGGCTCTATGACTATACATGCTTTATCAAAATCAAGCCACACTTTGGGTGAGGGACACACGTATAACTGCGACGTCGCATCGCATCGCAAATATCTGCGCTGCGCTGCGTGCAATAATCATACATAAGTCATCGTAATAAAGTCATCGAGCGCTGGCAGATATTTATGTATGGGAGCCCATAGCCCGCACGGCACGTATAGCACACGTACAGCAGGATTGTAGCGATATATAGATCCAACTTTCGTGATCCCGTGGTGGATGCAGGGCCTCAACGCGTCCATGGAGCAACAGCTGTAGGGGACGTTGTCGCCGACAAATACGCGGTCTGTACTGTTGGAAATACAAAACGTTATTAGTTACAATTGTTTGCGAGAGCAGTAGATGTGAACAAACAACTCAAAAGTTTAATTCTTTACAAATTAATGAGGAACATAGAATAGATACAGGTACTACATACAGAATGGCCGAACGCTGTCCCTCATTAACTTCAGAATACCTCACCTCACCCCGCAGTTCGGGGTCTTGCACTACATAACCATAGACGAAAAATGTATCGCTTATAGATATATACTCTTTCTTATGCTGTGACGTGACGTAACTCAACTTAGGGAGCCAAGCGAGAAGCGCATACAGAAAGAGCCTGCAAGCGGGACGACGCGTGTGCCTACGCCTTGTTTAAGTCGTCGCTGTATTGTTCAACCATCGTGAGTGCGTCGTATGGAGTGCCAGGGGTGTGGCAGGAACTTAAATTAACAAAGTTATGTCCATGAGATCTGTAAACTTACAGAAAATGTACTTAGGGCTTGTTTCACTACTTCTTAGTAGGTAAGTTCTTGTTAGCTTGTCTGACAGGTACAAAAACTTACTTAGAAGCGGTGAAATAGGCCCTTAGTCTAGCGTTAGCTAGCATAATAAAGTATTTCGACTTTTTGAGGAACGACCGTATTGTTTTAGAATGAACAGTCAACATCAAAAGTAAAAATGGAGCTATTTGCTTTCTTGATAGCTAACGTTTTATTAAACTTCATTAGATTAGCTCATAGATTTTTGCTATTTTTTTTTTATACACTTACACAGTCTTCTGGTCGACACTCTCACCGGTCGTGTACCAGGGTATAAAGAACCACTCGTCGTACTTGACGCGGCCGCAGCAGTGGAACCTGGTCTGCAGGCGGTCTATCGCGACCTTCGACGGGAGGTGGCTAGCGTAGCGGAGCATCGCTTTTGTTATGCCACCTTTTATTTTAGCTAAGTATAAATAACATATTGAAATTAGTGGAATTTGAAATGAATACAACCACACGTTTAAAAACGATAAATTATAGTTGTACAGAGTTTGTTATCACCCCGAAAAGGATTGAGTTAAAAATGTTTTGCTGGTTTTAAGTGGCTTTTCGTAAGTATTACGCCCGGTATCTACCAAAGTGGAGCGGAGCGGACCTATGTAAAATCAATCAATCAAATGGCTTAATTTTCCTCGCTTGACATAATCAAGCTATGTCATTGGTTGATTTTACACATCTCCGCTCCGCTCCGCGTTGGTGGATTCGGGGCCTTAGTGTGAGTTTCCACTAAAGCGGAGCGGAGATGTGTAAAAATCTGCCCAATCGAATTGTTCAATTTTCCTCGCTTGACTCCGCTAAACGGAATCAAGCTATTTCTATTGGTTGATTTTATATTCATCTTCGCTCCTCTTTATTTCAGTGGAAACACACTCTTAATCTGGCATTGACTATGTGGTGTTTTTTGCGAAAACACTATTACTCACCTCGTATGATCGCCGATTGAAGTCCAGAATAGAACATGATTGCTAGAAAAATTATGATCATAATAATGAGTGCCCATATGTAATAAAATAGGCCGTTGGTGACATTGTATTCTCTCTTCGGCAGCCCAGACTTGAATAGCTGATATAATCCATACAACTGGTAAAGAAATGAATAAAAAACTTGTTTGACTAGTTAACAGTGAGTGTGTGATAAAAAACTTCGGAGTGGTTTTCCCATTGAAAAGTATAACTAAGTATGTTTGTTATATGTTTCTTTGCCATATCATTAGTTACCTATATGAAATAAACCAAATTAACTACGCCGAAACATTAAGAATTACTGTTAGTTTTCATGTAGGTAACTTGTATCATTTCACCATGCCAAGTTCTTAAAGCTCTCTAAGCATTTTGCAAACATCCTACGCTCAGGCAGCCGGCAGGTTATATAGAGATCGTATCTTAGGATGGTGGTTTATTCATTTCATACATTATAGTAGGCTACTAATATTGTACGTACTTCTATAACAACAGCTATGATAGAGCCACAAGCAATAATAACTGGAATCGCGTTACCATCTGGCCAACATACGAGATCAAGAAGTGCGCCTTCTTCGCTACGAATGCTTTCTGAAGTATTGACCAACCAGATTAAATAGAAGATTACAACAGGCATGCACGCCATCATCAGCATCCTTATGTTATTAAACGAAGGCCATGTTAAGTACATTTTTGCTAAAAATAGAATTATTTTGTAACCTGAGTCCTGAACTGAGATATCAAAGTGATTAATGGCGATATATTAAACTGTAGTCTTTGATGGCGATCTTATCTATCTTCGACAGATGAACTGACAGAAAACATGAAAGAGTTTGACGAATCACAGATTGAAGTAAAATGCTGAAATGTATAAATACGCCAATAATTGGGCTCTGAGGGCTCTACTCTTTGCCTTGACGATTAGAAATTTTGAACAAACAACAACGTCAAAATTAAGGCTGTATGGCTCTGAATTGACTGCCATTTGAGGCGAATAATAGAAACAACAACAACACAATATGACAGTGACATAACAGATAACAGGAACAGGGCTGCCAGATTGTATAATTGGATACAAAAACTGTATAATTTGGCAGCTGTTTGTATCCTCTATGTATCCTGGACCCTCATGTATAATTGGATACACAATAAATATTTTCAACTGAAAAGCTCTGTTTAAGTCGGTAAATAGCAGAAGAGAAAGATAAAAGTCACTATAATCAGTCACGTTACAATTCAATCGAGCGAAAACATCATGTTTCGTTCAAGTTTTGTAAAATGTTGTCTCTCTCGATTCAACCGAGGCCCAAAAAATGCTGTAAAGTTGATAAAAAATACCTGTTGGGAATGAAAATATCGATCTGAGTTCAAACAAGGTACGTGATAAATAATCAGAAAAAACATTATTTTATTTGTTTCTGAGGTTTTTACACCTGTATGTATCCTGCGAGTCAATTTTGTATAATTTTGGGAACCTGGCTGAATAATTATAAAAAATCTACTGGCAGCCCTGAACAGGAAGAAAAGGATTTGGCTTCCCGCCATTAAATTTGTTCGGTCAAAGTTGTATTTGATATTCGTGAAAAATTGGTTTTAGTGATATTTGTGACATAATTTCGTGCGGATTGTGTGCCAAAAAGTTGCGTAAATCGACCAACATAACAGGAATCTCAAATACATACGAAGAAAGAACAAAAGTTTTGGTGCAAGTTAAATCGTACTGGTGATTTTGGCGGCAACGCGCGTGCTTACAAAATCGACCAAAATTTCATCCTCATCGTTCATCTATCATCTCATCGTAATCAGGAGAGTTTTGCACAGGAATTGTGAAGAAACAGACGGGCTTTGTTTCTTAATTTTCTAAATTCGTTTTTCGTGGCTATTATTGTGTTAATGTGGTGGAATTAGTTTGATAATGTGCCATTAATGGAGAGCAATATAGTAAGAGTGAGAAATAAAGAAGGCGCTCCCGTTTGATTCGGATTGATTCTCGCGTGAAACTCCCCTGACCATTGGAATGTGTGTACCACCCTCGCATTTCAAGAGTTAGGTATTAAGGTTAGGTTAGGTTAGGTTTAAGTACAAAGAAAAAAAGACACTAATGACTAGGCAGTAAGGGCTAGTTCCCATAGCCTATCCGAAAGGATTAATTTAAAAAAAAAAAAAAAAACAGGAAGAAAATAATATTGTTGATTTTCGTCAAACAAAAAACTTTATTTTATTTTCTTTTATTTTTCTGTTTATCATTTTAAAGTGGAGAAAAAGTGCTAATGTTACATATTATGAATAAACAAATAACCTTTAAACTATGGGTGATAAAGTTCTGTTTGAAGGTTATCTATCCAAAGTACAATTCTTATACATTCCTAGTGTTTCTTGCGGTAAAGTATAGGATTTACCAGAAGAAGGTGTTATCTACAACGACCATGGAAACGTTCCAAGTGAAAACTATCCCACAACACGCAATGCGCGACATATTAAAAGATCACTTAGAAGCAAACCTACCAGTACTTCAACACAAATGTTTAATCATATCAAAGGAACAATACATACAATTATGCGCTGAAAATCTATTTTACTTAGACAACGGAGCTCTATGGCTCGCTATGAAACTGTCCCCAAACATTAAAATAAAACACAAAGAAACATCTAAGTCAAACAAAGAACTAAATCCATTGAAATTCAACTTCGGTTTCATAACATCTGAAATACATAAAAAACTATGGACAGATGATTCTAATAACAGTCATGAGAATGTTAGAATAGTGCCAGTGGTCGGCTCAAAAATGGTGCACGACAACGTCGCTCTGACGACAGAGAACGAACACAGTAACATAGTTACATCATACGACTTAGAAACTAATACTAAAGTCGAAGTAACATTTCACCCTATACCTTCATTTGACTATTCACCAAAAATAGCGGCAATTGCAGAAGTGAGTGTCATAGTGAACGACTACGATCTGTCCAACGATTTCGTTAAAGAAGTCCTGAGCAATCATTTCGAAGAGCCGAAGCTAGTCAGTTTGAATGATGTATTCAGTATTGAATTGACACCGAAAATCACAGCGAAATACCATTATAAATATTTAGACTTAGTAGAGTCGGCCGGTAGGCTTTATTTCAAGTGTAGAAAGATTAGTGACACTGAAACTGTTAAAGAAGCGAATGAGAAACAAAACGTAATTCAGCCGTACTTTATAATAAAGGGTGTAACGCAACTAACTCTCGGAGAGAACATTCATATTCTGAAGCCTAAAGACGAATACTTCAAGCCGCAGGACGCTTCAGATAAACATAGAAACTTCCTACTGCTGTGCCCTACTGGCTTGAAGCAGAAGTTTGAACAGATGCAAGAGACAATCACACCGTTTTTAACAGGAGAACTAAGTAAATATTCATAACTAATAAAAAAGGATAGTTAGTTAGTAAAGGTACTGTTTATGAATCAACCCTATGATAATTTATGTTTTTTTTTTTAAATCGATACCTTTACCTTTTATGTAATAGATTACCAAACTTCTTAATGATGCTTTCATTGTGTTTATATTTTATTTTTGAGATTTTTATGTTGGTGCCATAGAAAAAGTTGTTCGGTTTGACGGTCTGATCACATCCCCTTAAAAACGTGTCAACATATTAAGAAGGATGTATATACATTTGAGACTAATAATTTTTAACCTTAACTTTTTAAACATAAAAATGTTAAGAAGAAAGTATAAATCACAGTTGTATTACAGGTGAATTGTCGTCATCCATGTCAAGTCCAATCATCCCGATGCTACTGCTCACTGGCTCCACGGGGTCCGGCAGACACTTACTGGTGAAGACCTTAGCTAAATATAATGGTAAATATCACATTCATACACACATTAATGCCATGCATTATTTATTTATTTGAAAAGTTCTGGGGTTTATCAACCCTGAGCAATGTATAAATTATGTATAGAATAGAGTAAATTGCATTTTAACAAAATCAATTCAGGCTGTCACTTGCCATAGATGTCAACACCCACAAGAAGCTAACAGATGGCGATACCGTCGCTCTCAGAAATATGCTCCATACAAAGACAATCACCATGAATACGTAACTCGTAACCTACTACAAATAAGGTTCACAATTGAATGCGAGACATAAATCGCGCAAGAGAAATAATCACAGAGATTCAATAATATACAAGGTCCAACTAAGAACTGTTGGACCACGGCCGGTCCCCAGGCTTCACACTAAGCCTGGTGGAAGATCTTCCCTTTTCAATGGAGGACCATTCCCAAGTAGCACCTCCATATGGTCATTAAAACAGAATAGTTATCCTTCCAGAAAAACAGTTTCATACATGATCGTTGCGGCCAGTACACCCCTATGCCCTACATGTGCACCAAGCGATGTTTCTTTCAAACTGCCGCTCATTCTCGTAGTTAAAATTGCATCATATGGTGTACCGACCGACCGCCACCTTGTATGCAGCTGTTTTTTGTGAAATTACACTACTGGTTATGGAATGAATAGAACAGCAAAAATTACCATAGAATAGAAGAGTAAATATTATAAGTAACTAAAATTTTTATTTCAATGATTCCAGGAATGAACTGTCTGCAAATAGACTGTAATGCGCTGCAGAGCTCAACGGCTAAGCAGACCGAAAGTAAAATTAATTCTACAGTGCAGAAAGCAAAGGCTGCTGCTCCTGTCATTGTATTATTAGACAACTTTGAGGTAAGCTGTGTTAAATATTAACATGGTGATACACCTGTTGCCACTCATAATATTGATTAGAATCACCTTGCAAGTCTGCTGTTGGGCGGTAGTGAATCGGGTACATTCCGGCTTGTCATGAGGCTCCACTATTTTGTAGTAGCTCAAATGTGTCTGTTCATAAAACAATTGACAACATTTCATTTTAGGAAAGGTACCAAAATAAGAAAACCATTTGGAGATTATGTGATTCAAAGCTTATATCAAAATTATAAGATTTTTCTATCCATTATTTCTCGAGTTATTTGAAAAATACTGAAAAATAGGTTGAATGAGATTTTATTCCTTTGCCTGCTTGACTTTTCTATTGTATTTGACAGTTTTTATTTTTAATGTCATTGAGGCCAAGGTATCTTGGCCATAAATCCTACGTTTTTCAGAAAATTCAAAATTCAATTAAAAATAGAAATATCAGTCAAAAATTAAATCGAAAAAATACGTTATTAGGATTAATTGAAAAACGTATTTAAAACCAGGATGATGTGTATTCACAGACGGAGTTACATAATCGCTCTAAAAACAAAAGCTTACGTTTTTCTTTTCGTTGTTGTCATAGGCAAAACCATAAATGATACAGAAAGAGTTTACACTCTAACACCAGCCCTTAAACTCTTGATATCATATCATTTCAAACACAACTGTTTACAACATACCTATGTATCAAAAGAAAAACTCTAATGCATATTTAACATGCTTGACCCTACATAGAGGCTTAGTCAGAATATCTGCCAGCATTTCATCTGTTGGCAGGTACTTAACAACAATAACATTCCGTTTAATAACATCTCTGATGAAGTGGTGACGAATGTCAATATGTTTTGACCTCGCGTGATACATTGCATTTTCACACAGTCTTTGCGCAGACTGGTTATCGTTAAATAGTGTAACCTTCGTTTCGCCGCCCAAAGATTCATTAAGAAACGATCTAATAAACAACGCCTCCTTACAGGCGTCCGAAATTGCCATGTATTCTGCTTCCGTACTTGAAAGCGCGATCGTCCTCTGTTTTCGACATTCCCATGATGTTATCGTGCTTCCAATTTTAAAAACATATCCAGTATAGGACTTCCGATCGAGTTCGTTACCACCCCAATCTGCGTCGACATATCCAGTCACTTCTAAACCACTTTTTCTGAAAGATATACAGTAATTAATCGTCCCTTTCAGATAACGCAAAACTCTCTTCGCAGCCTTCCAATGCGTTTCATTATAACAATCATTGAATTGACTCAACACTCCTACTGCGTGTGATATGTCCGGTCTAGAACAAACTGCTACATACATCAGACAGCCAATTAGGTTTCTGTAGTCCAGATTTTCACTCTTAACATCAGCTTTTATCAACTTCAATCCGACTTCCATAGGTGTCTTTGCAGGCTTACAGTTCGACATATTAAACTTCTCCAGCACTGTATTGATGTAACTTGCTTGATCAAGTTTAATCTGGTCATCCTTGCGACAAATTCTCATTCCCAAGACTCGCTCAGCTGGACCAAGATCCTTCATAACAAACTGCGCCATGATTTGTTCCTTCACTTTTGCCTTCGCAATTTTACAGTTGCTGAACCGAACAACATCATCAACATACAACGCTATAATTACTAGCGCTTTTCCCTGCTTTCTCAGATACACACATGGTTCACAAGTCATCCTTTTGAACTTGAGTCGTTCAACAAGAACATCATTGATTTTCTCGTTCCACGATTTACTAGCTTGTTTCAATCCATATACGGCTTTGTGTAATTTGTAGACTTTATTAGTTTGTTTTTTGTCTTCACCAAATCCTTCAGGAATCTCCATGTAAACTGTTTCCTTCAAATCTCCGTTTAGAAATGCAGTCTTCACGTCCATCAAATCTATATCCATGTTGTATTCAGCCGCTATAGCCAACAACATTCTGATAGTTGCATAACGAACTACGGGCGAAAAAGTTTCGTCGTAGTCTACACCATACTTTTGTGTAAATCCTTTCGCTACTAGACGAGCTTTAAATTGCAAAACCTGTCCATCCAGCCCCTTTTTCTTTTTAAAGATCCATTTACACTTCACTGCCTTCTTGCCTTTTGGTAAATCTGTAAGTGTAAAACATTTATTATCAAGGAACGACTGGTACTCGTCTAACATCGCAGCTTTCCACTGTTCGGATTCGGGCCCGTTCATGGCTTCTTGCACCGTCTTCGGTTCATCATCTCCACAGCTTGCTCCAGCAAGAAATGACTTAAGACATGCCAAGGAAGCATCCTCAAACTCACTAGGTCCTCTTGAGTCCTCAGAATCAAACGACGATACATTTGGAACATACGTTGGGTCCGAAGAATTTTCTGAATCGGATTCCGCTTGTTCAGACTCGGCATCAGAACTATCTATTTCTGAACCACCTTGTCCCTGCTCAGGTTGTTCCAAATTGTTTTCAACATGTGTCTCTATAAACACAATATCGGGGTTAATATTCTGCCCACCTTTATTCTGAATTGAAGCATTGTAGAATTTATCTTCAATAAATCTTACATTTCGTGCAGTGATACATTTCGTAGGAAACAGGGGATCTATCAGACGATAACCTTTCGTTTCATCACAATATCCAACGAAAATGTACTCTTTGCATTTTGGATCCAGCTTCTTACGTTCATTAGCTACAGCGTACGCCACACAGCCAAAGGTTTTTAGATGCGATAAATTTACTTTCTTACCTCGCCACTTCTCCTCAGGAGTAAAACCTCTTACAGCTTTTGTAGGCGACCTGTTCTTCAAATAAACGGCTGTCCCGACAGCTTCGGCCCAATACTGTTTACTCAAGCCGGAATCCAGTAACATGCACCTCGCCGCTTCTACAATGGTGCGGTTGGCGCGCTCGGCGACTCCATTCTGCTGTGGACAGTAAGGAACAGTAGTTTGGTGTCGTATCCCACTATCTTTCAGAAACTTGCGAAACTCGTCACTCAAGTATTCGCCGCCATTATCGCTTCTCAAAATCTTAATCTTCTTGCCCGTTTCGTTTTCCACACGAGCTTTAAACTCTTTGAAGCAATCAAACACTTTACTTTTTGCATCAAGAAAGTAAACAAACGTTTTACGAGTAAAATCGTCAATAAACGTCAAAAAATAACTAGAACCTCCCAGAGATTTCTCTTGCATCTTTCCACACACGTCACTATGTATCAGACCTAAGACCTCACTGGCTCTACTTTTCGAATTTTTAGGAAAAGGTAATTTTGTTGCCTTACCTTTTATACAGGCTATACATTGCTTGTATACACTCTTGTCGTAATCAATGCCATCTGCCATGCCCTTAGCAAGAAGCCCCATGCTCCTGGCATTCAGATGTCCAAGACGACGGTGCCATACTTCTTGAGAAATCAACTCACGATTACTATCTTCAGCATCATTAACGACCGGCGTTGCAGCTGCATGCGGATCCTTCGCCTTAACAACTTTAGGCGGGGAAACGAAGGTCTCTAATTTGTACAGACCACTTGTCCGTTTAGCGATCGCGACTAAAATATTTTTCTCAAAAATTTTACAAAAATCGTGATAAAAAACAACTCTAAAACCTCTTTCTGTCAACACATTGACAGATATCAAATTCAATGACAACTTAGGTACATAGACTACGTCTCCTAGAGTTCTTATACCATCTTTCACGAAAACGGTCGTATTACCGCGACCCGCACTTGTAAGTTTTTCACCATTCGCAACAGTCACATGCAAACTTCTGTCTTCAACGAAGTTACGAAGTATCTCAGCATTGTTGCACATGTGGCACGACGCTCCAGAATCAATATACCAGTTGCCTGGCTCCGCTTTGACTGATAAGGCCGATAACACCGCATTTTTCTTGCTGTTATCTCCTCCCTTCTTGTCACTTTTACTCTTTTCAGGACAATCCTTCGAAAAATGACCAGGCTTACCACAACGAAAACACTTCAACTTTCTCGTTGATTTTTCATTCTTCGTTGGTCATTTTTGTGCAGTCAAAACCGATTCTTCAGCATCACAGCCACAACTCCTCCTGTTACTTTCGTGTAGAAGCTTCATCTTCACAAATTCGCTCGTCAATTTCTGATTACTATTCTCCAATGCCATGATCAGTGGGTCATAGTTCGGTGGAAGCCCAGCTAACATGATGGTAGCAAGGAATTTGTCCTCTATTGGTGACTTTATATCAGATAAATCTTGAGCTATCGTACTTATCTTTGACAGGTACGAATCCATATCAGGAAAATGATCCAGCTTCATTCCGAATAACATTCGTTGTAAGCCCAACTGCCTACACAGGCCTGTGTCCTCATAGGCCGCCTGTAGGTTTTCCCATGCCTCACATGCAGTAGTAGCGTTTCTTACATGTGTATACGCGCAGGGCTGTACAGCAAGGCATATTTTTGCGAGAGCCTTCTGCTGTTTGGAATCATCCTCGCATTCCGGTTTTCCAGCGGTGTCCCTCTTCACACAACTCCAGTAGTCCTCTTGTATGAGGATCATCTTCATTTGGAATTTCCATGTGGCGTAGTTGGCTATGCCACAAAGTTTTTCAAATAAAGCACTATTACTGGTGCCAGCCATATTTACGGGATATCCACAAAACCGCGTTTAACAATTAATTCGTGAACCAAGCAAACCACGCTCTGCTACCATATTAGGATTAATTGAAAAACGTATTTAAAACCAGGATGATGTGTATTCACAGACGGAGTTACATAATCGCTCTAAAAACAAAAGCTTACGTTTTTCTTTACGTTGTTGTCATAGGCAAAACCATAAATGATACAGAAAGAGTTTACACTCTAACATACGTATCTCTTATTTTTTTACCTATTTTTATATATTTCATTAAAAACTGGTGGTTTAAAAAATGAAATGTTGTCAATTCTTGTGATTACAATACTATGTTTTGGGACAAATGCAGTGCTGGGCTAGACAGTCTAGTAAAACGCCATTAATATTCAGGGGGTAAGAAGACCTATTCCGAAAATTCAACGAGGTCAAATTACCTATCAATATGAACAACTTTTACAATGGGACCAACTATAAGAACTCAAAAAGTAGATGATGACTATGAAGGTCAATGCCTATGCCCTAACATAATTTTCGTAAATTTTTCAGGTATTCGCTGTAGATCCCGAAAACAATGAAGATTGCAGAGTAATGGAATATTTCATGAACACTATCACAGATTTATACCAAAACTACACAAAACACCAAATAATATTTATTGCTGTAACAGAGAAAGTTGATTTGAAACCTAACATTTTGAGAATTTTCCTAGAAAAGTTTCACATTCCTAGATTAAATGTACAGCAGAGATATGAAATGCTGCAATGGTTTGCTTCTGCAATGGAATTGAATATAGATCAAGATGAAGAGAAAATAGAAACACAAAACAATTTAATAGAAGATTCCGAAGTAATTAGCTTAAATAAACATACCAAAGATGTTTTAGAAAGAGTAGCGGCGAAGACAGAAACGTTTTTGTACGGAGACCTGGATACGCTGGTGCATTTTGCTATGAGGGAGTCGTATTTGAAACAGCACAAACAATTACCTGACCCTTCTTTGAAATTAGTGAAGGAAGAAGACTTCAACTCCGCCTTAGGTATTGTTTTTATATAAGTAGGTATGTTATACACTCAGTTGCAGAAACGCTCATTAAAGTTAATCCTCCATTAAAACTCTTGCCGTAACTTTATGTCTTGTTGGCGTAGGAAAAGCTAGCAAGAGGATTAACTTTAATGAGCGTTTTTGCAACTGAGTGTTGTCTGTTAAATTGCACTGCAGTCCAAAGGCCTTTATTCAACTGGCTAGAGTTTACCCGCGACTTCGTCCGCACAAATTATACAGGGTCCAACTTAATATGCTGAAACTTTTTTAAGGGGATGATCAGACCATCAAACTGAACAACTTTCTCTATGGGTCCAACAACGAAATCGCGAAAAAAAAAACAGCTGTCCCATACATTTTGCTCGAATAGGTTTGCAGTTTTATATGGAGCATCTGATTTTTTTTTCGCGATTTCGATGTTGGTGCTATAGAGAAAGTTGTTCAGTTTGATGGTCTGATCATCCCCTTAAAAAAGTGTCAGCATATTAAGAAGGACCCTATATACCAGATTTTAAGTCAAACAATAAAAGTTTGATTTTGAGTCAGGGAAACCTTAAAACCATAATTATCATAATCTCTTTCTTATAAACATCTTCAATGTACCTACATACACACTTCTGTTACAGTTTTATAATAGTTTAGATAGAAGTGAGAGCACACTGCGTATATTTTTAGAAAATTTTGGGACCTATTTTATGTATCACAGTATTTTTGAATGAATGAATGAAATGATACATAATCCTTTTCGGGGTGGTACAACTTCTACAACTTTTGAGGAACATGAGGTTAAAGCGGGGTTTAAACGGGTCGATTTTTATGGGTTATTCCCGGTATCCCCCACGGTCTCGGCCCCAGTGGGGGACAGCGGGAAAAAAATGCTCGCTGTCCCCCCGCCTCCACCACTGGGGGCCATCGGGAAAATATGTTATCATTGTCCCCCACTAAAATAAAATCAAGGGATGTTTAATGAAAACACTGTAAATAGTTTTGTTATCAACTGTATTATGTTTTTGCAATAAAATAGTGTGCTTTATACATCAATAATTAACTTCATAAAAGTATAGTTAATTATTGATTACAACGCTGGTTTTAGAAAAGTACCTAAATACATATTCAGAATCTTTCTTGAAAACATATAAATAATTAGTAAGTGTTGTATTCAAAATTTATAACATTTGAAGTTAATTATTCATGTATAAAGCACACTATTTTATTGCAAAAACATAATACAGTTGATAACAAAACTATTTACAGTGTTTTCATTAAAAATCCATTGATTTTATTTTAGTGGGGGACAATGATAACATTTTCCCGATGGCCCCCAGTGGTGGAGGCGGGGGGACAGCGAGAATTTTTTTCCCGCTGTCCCCCACTGGGGCCGAGACCGTGGGGGATACCGGGAATAACCCATTTTTATGAGCTTGTTATGTTTCAAGTTTAAAACAAACAATAATAACCAGTCGGTGTACTTCAAATCGCACTAAGGGGTCCTACAGACGAGCGACACTTTGTTGTCGCCGTGGGTCGCAGAGGGTCGCGCTCATAGACTTTATAGTCGCGCGACCGTCTGCGACCGCAAGACCCGCTGCGTAAGAGCGCTAACCCGGAGAGCGAAACTCGACCCGTATAAATCCAGCTTTAACCTCATGTTTCTTGGCTTTTTACAGAATCAATAAGAACATTGCAGAGTCAACATTTGGACGCGCCAAAAATTCCTAAAGTGCATTGGGAAGACATCGGGGGTTTGGATAAACTGAAGAAAGAGCTACTGAAAACAATAGAGTTCCCTATCAAGTACCCGCACTTGTTCAAAAACTCCACTTTGAAAAGATCCGGTAAGTATATTTATAACTGGACGGCCCGACAGCACAGTCTGTAGTGAACCTGCCTACTGTGCCGAGGGTCGCGGGTTCGAATTCCGTAAGGGACAAATATTTGTATGATGAATATGAATATTTGTACCCGAGTCATGGATGGGAGTCATATACAAGGTGTTACAAAACTACAAATAAACATTTAAGGGGGTGGTGTAGACCATCAAACTGAACAACTTTCACTATGGGACCAATACCGAAATCGCGAAAAAAAATATTTATGTTCTATACTCTACAAATCGACTAGAGCTAAAATATGTATGGGATTTAAAATTATTTTTTTCGCGATATCGATGTTGGTCCCATAGAGAAAGTTGTTCAGTTTGACGGTCTAAACAACCCCCTTATGAGTTTCAAAAATTTATTGTTACTTATGAAACACCTTGTATAGATAATATATGTATTCTATATCGTTGTCTAGTTATCATAATACAAGTCCAGGCTAGATTCTAGAACTTTAAATGTGACTAGATAATTTGTGTGACAATGTCCAAGATATTTAATTAATTTAATTTAATTTTATCTGACTACTTATATTCTATTCCTATAAAACAGTCCAACGATATAAACCAAAAAACAATCCTCAAAAAGAAATAGGTAGTACCTATGGAAAATGATTCGTCTTCCTGAAAGGCGGCACAGTAAGGCGGCAGGAGGCCTGCCTCTTATTAGTAGCGTCGAAACTTAAGCTTCGTCCAGTCGGCCAAAATCTGCCGAAATTTTAAGAAGAATTCCTAGGCCTGCCGGGCCTCTGATTTTGCTGTGATGAATACCAACACCGATTAAGAAAACGGTGAAAATACATATATTATTTCTTCTTGTCCATAGTAAATTGTATGTTCCCTTTCTACATCTTAAAATCGACTTTCCCGTCCCTAACACAAAGTAATTTTCAGGTATATTACTGTACGGCCCTCCGGGATGCGGCAAGACATTAGTAGCGAAAGCAGTGAGCACCGAGCTCAACGTAAGCTTCCTCAGCGTGAAGGGGCCCGAGCTACTCAACATGTACATCGGCCAGTCTGAGGAGAACGTTAGGAAAGGTACACACATAACAAGACGTCAGTAGCGAAGCACCGAGCTCAACGTAAGCTTCTTCAGCGTGAAAGGGAGAATGTGAGGAAAGGTAGATACTCATAAATTAGTTAATGTCCTCTCTGGGGGCAGTCAAAAACTTTTCAAAATTTGAATAGAATGGAAGACGAGGCTTGCGGGGCGACGACAGCTCTGATGGAGTGGAGCATGCCCCGGATAGGCAGGTCATGGGTTCGAATCCGACTTTTTCAATCTTTAATTAGAATGGAAGAATGCAGCAGGCCAGCTGAACAGCCACCGAACGCTTGTAATTTTGTTAAATCCGATAACAGTAGAGATATATAAGTATGTAAGTTTTTGCGCGATGCGCGAACAAACAAACAAACACACAAAAAAACAGACAAACAGACAGACAAAATTTCTAAACAAAAAATTTTTTCGAGTCAGGGATCCCTAAAAACCATATCGTAATCTTTTTCTTGTAAATATCTTCAATGTACAAACACCGTTCAGTTACAGGTTTATTATAATTTAGATTATATCTTTGTGTTGCAGTATTTGAATCAGCGCGGTCATCATCGCCGTGCATAGTGTTCCTGGACGAGCTGGACGCGCTGGCGCCGCGCCGCGGGGCCGCCGGCGACTCGGGCGGCGCCAGCGACCGTGTCGTGAGCCAGCTGCTGGCAGAGCTCGACGGCGTCACCAGCGGGGAAGGTATTGCCAAGTTATCTACAGGTTACAAAAAAAATTGGTCATACCACAGGTCCGGCACTTCTAACAAAATTTTGGATTTGAAAGATGACGTTCGCACATGTGCACTTGGTGCAAATTGTCTTTGACATATGTGTAGGGTTGACTTAGCACGCATTGTATAAACATCATCTACATTTCATTACTTTTTATTGTTCGTTCAGTTATTAAAAATAGTATTTGAGCTAAAGAATGAATGAAAATGTGAATTTACCGTTATTTTTCAACGTTGCATAAAGCACTGAAAAGACTTAATTTTATGTAGTCAAATCTAACGGGTGCGCGCGCCTGACTGCATTCCCTTGCTCGAGTTCCCTCACTTTTCCCTCAAGTGTGAGGGGGGTGAGGTATCTGAAGTCAGAGGGGGGCAGGGAGTGGCCATTCTGTGTATAGAACTATATACCAAACTTATTCTGTGGTCATACGTTGCATTCCCATACTACAAGGAAGTTATCATGAAAACCATTAACAACCCATATAGTATCCACCACATTGCCACCTCGTCTTCACATTCCTCACAATAAGCTTTACGCAGTTTGGTATTGTACTCTATGTCTACGTGTTATGGATTATTTTAGCTATTCCTCTTCAGTATTATTTACTGATAATAATAGTTTAGACAACATTCATCCGCGAAGAAATCAACACAGATGTACTCTCTCGTCCTTACCCTCATAATGGAACAGAAAATTAAACCAAGCAATATTTTTTCTAAAGAATTGTGTTATTAATTGTCAGACGGTGACTCATCGAGTCTGGTATTCGTGATGGGGGCGACGAACCGGCCTGACCTGCTTGAGCAGTCGCTGCTGCGCCCCGGCCGGCTGGACAAGTTGATATACGTAGGCCCCTACTGCGGCCAGGAGGAGAAGACCAAGGTGTTGACTGCGCTCTGTAGGAGGTCAGTTCACTTGCTAAGGCTCTAGACTTATTGTCTGGTATTCGTGATGGGGGCGACAAATAGGCCGGGCCTGCTTGAGCAGTCGCTGCTGCGCCCCGGGTGGCTGGACAAGTTGTTATACGTGGGCCCCTACTGCGGCCAGGAGGAGAAGATCAAGGTGTTGACTGCGCTCTGTAGGAGGTCAGTTCACTTGCTAAGGCTCTAGACTTATTGTCTGGTATTCGTGATGGGGGCGACAAATAGGCCGGGCCTGCTTGAGCAGTCGCTGCTGCGCCCCGGGCGGCTGGACAAGTTGATATATGTAGGCCCCTACTGTGGCCAGGACGAGAAGACCAAGGTGTTGACCGCGCTCTGTAGGAGGTCAGTTCACTTGCTAAGGCTCTAGACTTATTGTCTGGTATTCGTGATGAGGGCGACAAATAGGCCGGGCCTGCTTGAGCAGTCGCTGCTGCGCCCCGGGCGGCTGGACAAGTTGATATATGTAGGCCCCTACTGTGGCCAGGACGAGAAGACCAAGGTGTTGACCGCGCTCTGTAGGAGGTCAGTTCACTTGCTAAGGCTCTAGACTTATTGTCTGGTATTCGTGATGAGGGCGACAAATAGGCCGGGCCTGCTTGAGCAGTCGCTGCTGCGCCCCGGGTGGCTGGACAAGTTGATATACATGGGCCCCTACTGCGGCCAGGACGAGAAGACCAAGGTGTTGACCGCGCTCTGTAGGAGGTCAGTTCACTTGCTAAGGCTCTAGACTTATTGTCTGGTATTCGTGATGGGGGCGACAAATAGGCCGGGCCTGCTTGAGCAGTCGCTGCTGCGCCCCGCGTGGCTGGACAAGTTGATATACATGGGCCCCTACTGCGGCCAGGACGAGAAGACCAAGGTGTTGACTGCGCTCTGTAGGAGGTCAGTTCACTTGCTAAGGCTCTAGACTTATTGTCTGGTATTCGTGATGGGGGCGACGAATAGGCTCTGCTTGAGCAGTCGCTGCTGCGCCCCTGGCGGCTGGACAAGTTGATATACGTGGGCCCCTCCTGCGGCCAGGACGAGAAGACCAAGGTGTTGACCGCGCTCTGTAGGAGGTCAGTTCACTTGCTAAAACACCGTTTTGGCTTAGTAATAGAGTAAATATTTTTGTCTATTTAGAAAACATTGCAAACTTCATCATTTTTTAATGAATCATGAGACGTTTTTAATTCCAATGTCAAGTGTCCAAAAATCAAATATATTATTTAAACTAATTAAAATGAGCGCATTCGTATAATTTTTATTGAGTTACAACTTTACAAGCCTTCAATAAGATAATATTTGTATTTCTATGTAGCGAGATTTCTATCTACTTGGCAAAATATTTATAACTACTTGGCACCTACTTTACTACAAAAACTTTCAACACTGAGGGCCTGTTTCACCTCTTCTGAACTTCTTCGGAATAAGTTCTTCACATAGCTTATTTGACACGAAATATGTCAAACGATCTGCCAGATAATCTGTAAAAAACTTATTCAGAAGTGGTGACACAGGCCCTGAGTATTATTTCCTTACAAGATGTGTTAGTAGCGACTTGTCTTGTGAACAGTTACAAGATGCGTCAGGAGGTGAGCTTGGAGGCGGTCTCGGCGGCGCTGCCGGAGCGCTGCACGGGAGCGGACCTGCTGCACGTGGTGTCCACCGCGCGCTCGGCGGCCGTGCGCGCGCTCGTCGCTCGTCTCCACGCCGGTATGGATACTACACATCAGTTTGCAACATTAACAAGCCCACTGATTATTAAGACTGTCACAATAGAGCCACTGCTAGATACAGATACAGCTAGAGCTAAGGGTTGAACTATACATGGCCGCACGCGATCGCATTTTTCCGTCGCTCCATCCTTTTCTGTCACTCAGGAACGTCATTTAAGATAGACGGAACGCGATCGCGTTCCGTCTATCTTATATGCTCTAGCAAATGACGTTCCTGAGTGACAGAAAAGGATGGAGCGAGGGAAAAGTGCGATCGCGTGCGGCCATGTGTAGTTCAACCCTAACATTCCACTATAAGTACTACGGCACACTTGCGGAGCGTTCCGCGGCGGAACGTTCGGTTGACACGCGCGCAACGCTTTTCAAGCACCCTATGACACATTAGCCGACTCACAGATAACCCCCAGTAGATACCGCATGATGACAATTTTGTACAGGCCCGAAGTCACCATTTTTGGTGGTAGGTGCGGGTAGCGGGGCACGAAACAAATGCAACATGATTGGCCATTTCAAGGTCGCACTACTCCGAGCGTGTACACTAGTGATGCGACAGTGTTTAAAAAATATCGATAAATTTTGCCATGATTATTCATCCTAAGGCAGGTGATTAAATTACTAATATTACACAACAATAAACTTATTCGATTCTTAAAAAAATTACTATTATTCCTCTTTAATTCAGAATGACACTACGTGCACAGATGTACAGATAGCGTATTATACAGGGTCCTTCTTAATATGCTGACACTTTTTTAAGGGGATGATCAGACCATCAAACTGAATAACTTTCACTATGGGACCAACATCGAAATCGCGAAAAAAAAATCAGATGTCCCATACATTTGGCTTGAGTAGGTTTGCAGTTTTGTATGGAAGAGTAGATTTTTTTTCGTGATTTCGATTTTGGTGCCATAGAGAAAGTTGTTCAGTTTGACGGTGATGATCCCCTTAAAAAAGTATCATCATTTTAAGAAGGATCCTATAATGTATAATAACGAACTAGCTTCCGCCTCGCGGTTCCATCTGTGACTAAAAAGCTTTTCCCTCAGGAATTTAAAATTAAAACATAGTCTGTGTTACTCGCTAGTCGCTAACAAATGCAGATTTCCATTATTGGAACAATTTTTTAATAGGTCCAGTAGTTTTTGAGTTTTCTTGACACAAACACACAAAAAAATCTAATCTTTCCTTTTATAGTATTATAGTATAAATATAGATCTTGATTTATATTCTTGTTTTCCGATACGATAAATGGTTCTTCCGTGAGAATCAGATAATGTGAAAAGTAGCCTATGATCACTGTTCCGTCCGAGTATCATCTGAATCCGTTCAGTCGTTTTATCGAAATTGAGTGATAATCATAAGTATATCCATCCATCCATACTTTTGTATTTATAATATTTGTAAAATTGATAAGATTAAGATAACAATAAAATAAGAAACAAAATTTGTAAGTAGTGATAAAACTATCGATAGCGGTCAGTACGCATAGGAGAAGAACACTATTATAGCACGTGTCAATATGCATAACATGTAATACTACCGTTTCAAAATCCTCGCCTAAAAATGCTTTGTAATAATATGGCATATTATAAAAATATCGATACCGGCCCGAATGCAGAGACGAACAACACTAGCATTACACGTGTCAATGCACGAAAGTGATAGATTTACCAAATTAACTAATGAGAGAAAGGGACCATTTCAAAAAGACATCAACGTGAGCTGAAATTTTGTAGAGGCAACCATTGTACCGCCCACTATAACTTGAACTCCGCAAACCAAACAAAATAATGAAAATTAATTAATGTAATGCCATCTTTCTCGTAGCTGGATGTCCAAGAGTTTTTCCCACACCATTTTATAGCACAAACTGAAAGTTTATGCTCAGAAAATCGTAATAAGTAGGTGATTTTTATTTTTTATTTGTGTGTTCACGGATCCAATACTTGGTCGGTACTGAAGTGGCGTGATCAGTGACTTGCTTACATCAGTGATCAATCATAGATGCTTGGCGCGCGTCGGCGGCCCTGTATGCGGAATCTACTGGGGGTTATCTGTGAGCCGACTGAACGTTACGCGACGTTACCTTCCGACGCGTAACGCGACGCCAAGTTTGTCATACCAACCGAATACTACGACCGATAGTTCAGCCGCGAAACGCTCCGCGAGTGTGCCGTTAGGCTTAGATTGCTTCATAATGGACGTGTAACATTGACATCCCATACTACCACACCCCTGGCACAAAATATTCAAAGATAGTCTCACCACACCTTGGAGTCCTTGGACACTTAGCTTTCATATCATACAAATATGAAAAATCGACAAGAAGATGTGCGCATGTGCGATTCTGAGTGAGTGCGAGCGAGACAGGAATACGCTACTGCTTATTCCATTGGTCCAATAAAGAAAGCTGTTCAGTTTTAGGGTTGAACCTCATTTAATAGCACCGCATCGAATTTTTCCGTCGCTCCATCCTTTTCTGTCAGTCGGGAACGTAATTTGCTAGAGCGTATAAGATAGACAGAACGCGATAGCACCCGGCCGCTGCCATAAATGCGATGCGGTGCTGTGTGATGTAGTTCAACCCTTGTGGTCTAATCATCCCCTTAAAAAATTGTCCTGTATACTAGAACTTACCCGCGAATTTACTAGATTTTTTGTTTAACCATAATCGTAATTTTTTCTTGTAAATATCGTCAATGTAAAGACGTTCTGTTACAGTTTTGTAATAACTAATAGTAGAGATTATTTTGTTCACATCCGCCACTCGATGCGGCGGTGCCGTGGGCGCGTTGGAATTGTTAAGACTGCACCGAGCCTATTATGCTGCCCCCAATCGTATTTTTTTTATTGCTTACCAATTAAACCATATTTCCAAAAAAGAAGAATGTCACATTGTAGTCATTGCTGATTTTCAATTTATCGGGTCACTGCGGATTTGTTTTTATAATGTTTGTAGTTATTATCTTTAAAACCGCCAAAAATGGCCACTTTTGGCGGTTTTAACGATAATAGCTACATGCATAAAATATAACAATCCGTAATGTTTCGATAAATTGAAAACCAATCAGGACTACAATGTGTCATTCTTGTTTTTTGGAAATGTTGTTTAATTGTACAGAAATAAAAAAATACGATTGGGGGCAGCACAATAGGCTCGGTAGGCTCTTAATATCTTGCTCTATCGCCTATCGCTCTGATTGTCACATTTGTTTGCAGGTCTAGTGAAGGAAAGTGAATTGAGTCCAGACTCTGTGATACTAGGAGTGTCGGAGCTCTACCACGGCGTGGAGACCTTCAGGCCCTCCGTCACCGACGAGGAGCTGGCGTATTACGAGTCCTTGCAGTCACAAATGTAGTGTTTAGCTATAAGTAGTTGTTGCCTTGTATTGTAAGCTGTTAAGTTGGAATAAATTGATTTTTTTTGTTACTGATTGCTGTTCATTTCATTTATTTAAATTATTTTATTTTATTTCAACCTCCGTGGTCTAATGATTAAGAGCATTGGGCTCTTGACACGGAGGTCGTGGGTTCGATTCCCACGGGGGGCACCTAGTGAAATGTCACTTTGTGCGTTTTTCCCCAGTTGGTTAGGACATTGCAGGCTGACTCAGGCTCTCAAAAGAAAGATGATTCCGTGCTTCGGATGGCACGTTAAGCTGTTGGTCCCGGCTACTAACAATGGTGGTAGTAGTCGTTACATAAAAACCACGTCAGAGGCCGTAAGGCGGTTTGAATAAACTCTGACACCAGGGCTTTGCAGCCCACTCGATAAGAAGAAGATTTAATTTCATGTATACATGGTGGAATAAAACACCCTAGTAATACTTAAGGAGTTGCTTCAGCCCAAAAAAATCAACTGTCCCCTAGAAGTTCTAGACTGTCCCATACTAAACTGCTGTACCAACTTGACTAAATGTATGGGACAGCTGTTTTTTTTTTTCGCGATTTCGAAGATGGCTCCATAGTGAAAGTTGTTCAATGTCATGGGCTGAAACGCCCCCTTGATTGATTTGTGTTTGGGTTATCGCATGCAAGGGTCGTTATGTAACACTGCGACCATCGCTGGTCTATTGTGTTCGCCCCAAACTCACCCATCTTTATGCATACCTCCTAACTTATGTAACTATTAAGTAATCTGCTTATGGTATTTTCTTTTCATTCTTTTGCAATGCAGGACCTCGCGGTGTTTTCCTTCACCACCGAGCTAGTAAATGAAAAATACAACCGTAACTACATAAATTCCGAAGAACTTAGTGGTACAGGCCAGGAATCGAACTGCGGCCTCATGATTGAGGCGTTAGCTCTCTTCCGCATGGGCCATCATCGCTCAAGGGTGTTTTGTTACACCTGTATAGGGTCCAGCACTGGTAGCATGCAACACGTGATACGGCTGTATCACGTCTTTTATCTCGTTCGTTCGCACGCAAATAGAAAGAGCGAAGGTGTGATAGCGCTGTATCACAGCGGCATGCTAGCTAAGCAGGTGTATGCTGAAGATTTTTAAGGTCAAACTGAACCACTTTCTCTATGGAACTAAAGAACTCGACCAAAATGTATGGGACAGATTTTTTTTTTCGTGATTTCTAGACCTGCATAGCTAGCATGCCGCAGTGATACAGCGCTATCACCAAGCTATCACACCTTAGCTCTCTTTCTATTTGCGTGCGAACGAACGAGATAAAAGACGTGATACAGCCGTATCACGTGCAGCATACTACGAGGGCTGCATAGCTAGCATGCCGCAGTGATACAGCGCTTTCACCAAGCTATCACACCTTAGCTCTCTTTCTATTTGCGTGTGAACGAACGAACGAGATAAAAGACGTGATACAGCAGCCGTATCACGTGCAGCATACTACGAGTGCTGGCAGTATGATCTCAAGATCTTAGCCCGTAGCATTGAGTTACTATGATAGTAAAAATCAATCAATGGCCCGTAGTAAGTAGCCCATTCAAAGTAGTCCTACATGTAGGACTACGAGTCCATTCGATATCCTGCAAGTAGGACTACTCATACATTTTGCTCAAGGTCGTCGGATGATTTGTAGGACTACAACACCATTCACGATTCAATATTGTGTACTATATTATAATAATTAATTAATCTGAGGGTGTAGGACTGCAAGATGGACTACTGTGAATGGGCTCCTGTAACGTCCTTCCTATGGAAAAATAACCATAAACATTGTGTGACATGCCAGGCAGCCACTACACGATCAATCCATACCACGATATCCTCGGATCACGCTGGATCACCTCTATTATTACCACTGGTCCGGTACAAATGGTAGCTAAATTCGGTACCTATGACAAGTTTTTTTTGGAGGGCTGAATCGAAAACCATTTCGAGATAATAATGAGCGTTTTTCTTTTTTTTTTAAATGCCGTTTTCTTATAACTCAATAGATGGCAGTAGTGTCTGTACGACAAACTGTCAAGCAAAAACTTCCTCTGCAATGTCACCTATAGACTTAAAAACGTAGAGATTTCATTCTCTTTGGTTCGGATTTGGAAGACGTCATCAAAAAAATTTTGAAATTATTTTCGATTTCTTTCTTAGCCAAAAATGTAGTCCTTTTTCGTTGTTTTTCAGAAAAGCAGTTTGAAGTAAACTAACAAACACGACAAAGTAAATGCTACGATACGAGTTTGATTGACAATGACATTTGACAGCTCAAGTTTTCTTATTGCCAGTTCAATTTCAGATTTTGCCTTATGATCAAAGAGTTTTTATATTTATTTTAGTCAAATTGTAGTCTTGTATCACCTTAAAGAGTAAATTAGCATAAGAAATATAGTTAAATATCATAAAAAATATGTTTCATTATGTTCCAAAAGATTTTTGTTTTTTTTTTTCACTTCACTTTTACCCTCATTTCGGGGAAAGATAATTTTTCAGTGTTTGACATAGATTCGTATAGACCGTAGCGTCATCTATCGATCTACTATGAAACGAAAAAAAAAACGCTCATTGTCTCAATAATCATATTTTCTATGTCTGAGATTTTAAAATGAAAGGATTACAGCTATTTTTAATAAAATAACGTCATCTTTCGGTCCTTCCAGTGACGTCACTGGAATACATGTGAACTCCTTGGTAAACATAAAATAAACTTTCCTGGTCAGGCTTTACATATGCCACCTTCCTGCCTGTAGATCATAATCTACGGATTGTGAACTGGATTGATCGTGTAATGGCTGCCAATTAATTTGTTTGACGTTTGATTTGAACCATAGACAAAAGAACAAAAATCCTCCATCTTTCTTTCCGGTTTCAAGATGGTGAGTATTTCGTGAAAGTGCGATTATTTGTCGAAAATAAATAAAAAACAGCATAAATCTATTGAATTGTTCCTTGTTCTAATTATCTAAATAAAGTAGTAATGTGTTAAAAGTAAAAAACCTTCAAACGTGAAGGAAATAATAAGTTTCGTGGTGATTACTGGAAACCTCGTGGCGGGCCTCCTTGTCAACAATGCTTTTTATCATTCTAGCCGCCCAAGAAGGACACGAAGACCTCGGCCAAGCAGCCGCAGAAGACACAGAAGAAGAAGGAGGGATCCGGTGGCGGCAAAGCCAAGAAGAAGGTAAGGAAATTTGTGTTAAAAAAGTGAGGTTATGTGACAGTGTTCTAAAGAAGTTTCGCGTTTGCATACTTGCGTATAGAAGAAAGTGATATCTGTTATTCGTATTTATGAAATAGGTACGTAGAAAGGCAGGCTTGCACGCTAATCGCATTGATTCATCATCAGCCTATATACGTGCCACTGCAGGGCACAGGCCTACCCTCAGGGAGGGTGTATGGGCGTTAGTCCACCACGCGTGCCCAATGCGAATTGGTAGACTTTACATCGCATCACAATCGCATTGATTGAGCTAGGGATAATCAATGTTTGTCCATTTGCGATGTGATATTTTTGGTTATCTTAGGGTTGAAACACATTTACCGACGGTGGGATGGCTTCTCATAATAAATTACATTTTTGTATGGGCCCGCCGTCGGTAAATGTGTCTCAACCCTTAGCCCACACGATAAGTAGTAGTAACCCTTAGTTGAAATTTCATACAAAATGTGTTGCAACTAAGCCAAAGGCACGATTTTTTCATAAATTTTCGTCACATATCCATCCCTTTCCAGTCCTTCATTGAAATCCTCAATCAACGATGATATGTAATACTTGCCACATGATTATACCTTTAAAACTTGAGTTCTATGAGAGTAAAAACTGATATATTGAGGCTGATGGCATTCAGAACGTAACCTTCTAAAATTTAAATAACTTTACGATTACTTACACAAATCGTTCTGTTCATTTTGCAGAAGTGGTCCAAGGGAAAGGTCCGTGACAAGTTGAACAACCAGGTGTTGTTCGACAAGGCGACCTATGAGAAGCTGTACAAGGAAGTGCCTCAGTACAAGCTCATCACCCCCGCAGTGGTCTCTGAGAGGCTGAAGGTCAGAGGATCGCTTGCGAGGAGGGCACTCATCGAGCTTAGGGAAAAAGGTTTGTTTATTTTTGTTTAAAATCTACTCTGATAGTAATATAAGACTTTGCAATGCTCTAGATCGATCCAATACAATATTAAACAAGAAGTGAACTCGAGATTTTGCCATATTATAGAACATTTCCAGCTCATGCCGAAATCAAGGCCTTTTTTGTATGAAATAAAAGCTGGAGCGAGCGAAACCAACTTATGATTTTGCTAAATAACAACTTGATTGTGAAGCTTATCCCAAAATCCAGTTGATGTGTGGGTGAAACAAACTGTTTTGTACCATTATGACGTATAAAATAATCTGGTTTTTATCTGGACACTAAGTGTACGGGTTTCTCCCAGACACTGAAGACCCCGCACGGATGCCTTTAAAATCCGGGGAAACCCGGACGGATGGCAGCCCTAGTCAGGGGGCACAAATATGTTAACTAAGCATAAGCATATGCTCACGACTATATTCCCCAAGGGGATAGTCAGAGATATTCTGGAACCTCAGAAAATCCATGTTTCATAGTACTGAAACTCTGTCCAGCATGACAGGGAGTGAGCCCGTCCCTATAAGTTAACTATAAAATGAATAATGCTAGTAAGCATACTAATACCATAGTATTAGAATAAGAAAGATATCTAGTACTAATACAGTACAGACTCTCGGACCCCCACCAATTTCTTACCTCACCCCCTCTGGCAGGATCGTGATGTGAAATGTAAGCAAATGCACTCAATATTGCACATTTACCTATCTTAAATTTTTCCATTTGTATGTAATGCTTATGACAGCCTTGGACATGTCCAAGATGTGCTAATCATCTTCTATGAAAAGATGTGGGCAGCATAACAAAAAAGTGTTCAATAAAAGTACTTATAGTCCTAGAGCCCACAACCTATTTGGGCCTAAACGTATAGGATAGCTGGATTCATTCTAGGTCGAAAGAACACTCCAAAGTACATCATTTAGCCTCGGTCTTACGACTCAAACCGGTCACTGAAATTTTTTACAGCGGTCAGACAATCGCGAAAAAATGGGGTCTGGGCCTAAACATATAGGAATCAAACTGAATGCATTTTAAGAAAGGGACTACTTAGGACAACACATCTGCATATTTACTTTTTCTCAAATCGGTCACCGTTCAAAATCAGACCGGGGTTGAAAATCAAAAAAATTGGGTCCTGGGCCTAAACATATAGGAATTGTGAAATCAACTTGGATCGATAGAACACACTATCCCCGTCACGGAAAACCCGGTCTTACAAGGCGGATAGGTCACCTTTCCAGAATCAGACCACTTTTATAAGATACCAAAAATGTATTGTAACATTTTTCATGAACAATTTAGATAACTGTTGGTTAAGCAATAGTTGTAAAGTTTACGAAATCTGGTATAAAGACAAATTTATGATAAATTACGAACTATTAAGATCATTAAAATTATAATTATTATTGCAATTAAAAATAGAAACCAACAGATATCTCGACAACCGTTAGTGATAGAAAAAATTTGTAAACAATAAAATTGTAGAAAATTTTATGTTTTACAAGTTTGTGATAGATTTCATCATGATTTGATGCATTGGAAACGTGATATTAGCAAAAACTTAATAATTAAAATAATCACAGACAAATATCTCAACAACGGTTGACGGTAGAAAAAAATTGTTCGTATTAAAATTGTAGATAATGTTATGTTCTACGAGTTTTGTCATATCTATGTTCACGATTTGATGTATAGCAAACGAGATATTTGCAAAAACGAATTAATTAAATAAAAACAAACAGATATCTCGACAACGGCTGATGATAGAGCAAATGGGTATAGAATAAAATTGTAGCAAATAAAATTATCTATAAATTGTGTAATGACTTTGTTCGCCATTTGATACGTAGGAAGCGAAATATTTGCAAAAACTATTTAATTAAAATTATAATAAATTGATATCTCGACAACGGTTAGTGATAGAAAAAATTTGTATACCTAAACAAAATTGTAGAAAATTTTATGTTCCACATATTTGTAATAGATTTTGAAACGATTTGATGCATTAGTAAGGAGATGTTCGCAAAAACTAAATAATTAAAATAATAACAGACATTTGTCTCATCTTGACAACGGCTGACGATAGGAAAACATTTTTCATATCAAAATTGTAGATGACGTTATGTTCTACGAGTTTTGCTAAACTATATTCATGATTAGATGTATAGGAAACGAGATATTTGCAAAATGTGTATGTGTTTTTGCAAATATCTCGTTTCCCATACATCTAATCGTGAACATAGTTTTACAAAACTCGTAGAACATAACGTTACCTACAATTATAGTTTGAATTTTTTTTTCTATCGTCATCCGTTGTCAAGATATTTGTCTGTTATTATTTTAGTTATTTAGTTTTTGCGAATATCTCCTTACCAATGCATCAAATCGTTTTAAAGTCTATTACAAATATGTAGAACATTAAATTTTCAACTATATTGTTTTTATATTTTTTTTCTATTACTTACCGTTGTCGAGATATGAATTTATTATTATTTTAATTAAATAGTTTTTGTTAATATTTCGCTGCCTACGTATCAAATGGCGAACAAAGTCATTACACAATTTATAGATAATTTTATTTGCTACAATTTTATTCTACACCAATTGCTCTATCATCAGCCGTTGTCGAGATATCTGTTTGTTTTTATTTAATTAATTCGTTTTTGCAAATATCTAGTTTGCTATACATCAAATCGTGAACATAGATATGACAAAACTCGTAGAACATAACATTATCTACAATTTTAATACGAACAATTTTTTTCTACCGTCAACCGTTGTTGAGATATTTGTCTGTGATTATTTTAATTATTAAGTTTTTGCTAATATCACGTTTCCAATGCATCAAATCATGATGAAATCTATCACAAACTTGTAGGACATAAAATTTTCTACAATTTTATTGTTTACAAATTTTTTCTATCACTAACGGTTGTCGAGATATCTGTTGGTTTCTATTTTTAATTGCAATAATAATTATAATTTTAATGATCTTAATAGTTCGTAATTTATCATAAATTTGTCTTTATACCAGATTTCGTAAACTTTACAACTATTGCTTAACCAACAGTTCGCCAAATTGTTCATGAAAAATGTTACAATACATTTTTGGTATCATATAAAAGTGGTCTGATTCTGGAAAGGTGACCTATCCGCCTTGTAAGACCGGGTTTTCCGTGACGGGGAAAGTGTGTTCTATCGATCCAAGTTGATTTCACAATTCCTATATGTTTAGGCCCAGGACCCAATTTTTTCGATTTTCAACCCCGGTCTGATTTTGAACGGTGACCGATTTGAGAAAAAGTAAATATGCAGATGTGTTGTCCTAAGTAGTCCCTTTCTTAAAATGCATTCAGTTTGATTCCTATATGTTTAGGCCCAGACCCCATTTTTTCGCGATTGTCTGACCGCTGTAAAAAATTTCAGTGACCGGTTTGAGTCGTAAGACCGAGGCCAAATGATGTACTTTGGAGTGTTCTTTCGACCTAGAATGAATCCAGCTATCCTATACGTTTAGGCCCAAATCCGTCGTGGGCTCTATGACTATTATGAGGCATTTTATAAATTACTCATCTTTTCGGTTTTTCTGAATGTACTCATGGATGTATGTAATGTGAACTGGCATTCCAAAAGAATGTAGTGCCTGTATGATGTATGTTTCCAAAGCTGTCTATGTGTTTTATTTATTACAATTTACAAGACATTTCCCGTGGTCCACCCAATTTAGTTCACCTGGTGGACCATGAGCAGACATTTTGTGTGGATGAAACGAAATTATTATTATAACGTTTGAAATATTTATGGGGTATCAATTTTACATCTTCGCGCCCATTTTTGATGTTGTTTGCCGGGTGCTGTAATAAATATGAACAATTTATATTTAGGCTAATGCACTTTTAGTTCCATTCCAGTGCTAGCATTATTTAGCACTATTTTAATGATGATCATTTTATCTAGATAAACCATGACAGTAACAAACTGATATATTGAGTCTGATTTCTACATTCTTTCGGAAACCTATCAACATTACATTGCCGTTGTCTTCATACGCCATATCTTTTGTTGCAGGTTTAATAAAGCAGGTAGTCCAGCACCACGGACAGGTCATCTACACGCGGGCGACGAAGGGAGACGACCCCGTTGCCTAAGTTTAATGGATAAGGTATAAAAATAAAAAAAATCTAAAAACTTTGTTGTTTAATTTTCACAAAACGATAATTTATTATAAGTCTAACAAAATTAGGTGAAACTATTTTAAAGGGATGATCAGACCATCAAACTGAACAACTTTCTCTATGTGACTAATATCGAAATCGCGAAAAATAAATCTGCGGTCCGATACATTTAGGTCGCGTAGGTTTGTATGGAACAGCAGATTTTTTTTTTTCGCGATTTCGATATCGGTCCCATAGAGAAAGTTGTTCAGTTTGATGGTCTGATCATCCCCTCCTTAATTTTGTTAGACCTTATATACCCAACCTAAATCACAAATAGAAAAGAATTTTAACATTATTTTCAAGATCTTCGGTGTCATTGTCTACAGTAAACCTTGCGTTTATCATCATCTTGGAATGAAAATCTAGCTGTCGGGTACATTTCACGAATGCGCTCCTTAACTGAGGCAGCGTGTTCTTCATTTGCTGTTTCGACAACCACATTTGCCTGAAAATTTCAATTCATAAATATATTAGAAAACATTTTTTTTTATTTACAATTAATGGCTTTTTGCTTGTGCGTTAGCACTGCATTTCCGCCAGTGTCAAGTAGATTATGGGAGTATCTATCCCAATCTCAGGGATTGTTTTTGTTCAAGAACAAGAAAAGATTGAGGATTGCGGAGCCTCGTGGCAGGCAAAAACGCGACGCGCGAAAACCACGCGAGACGTGTGCTCGGGTCAATTCCTGCAACGTGACTCCATTAGAAAACTTACACTCAGTTGCAGCAACGCTTATTAAAGTTTATTTATTTTATTTGAGGAAGATTTACAGCATTACAATTTTGTTAAATTATATAAATCTAAAGCCAATTAAAAAATCTAAATGCCAATTAAAAAATCTCCACATTTAACCCTTAAACAGGCATAGTACGATTTATCGACCACATAAAAGTAACTGACAATGTACCTACTAAAAACTTACAATAAGGTTCATTATTGAATTTAAATATGGTGGCCAAGGCCTGTTTAAGGGTTAAAAAGCGAAGAACAGTTTTACACAGATAACATTCAATCTCTTGCTGTCACTTTGTCTAGCTGACGTGGTAAAACCTAGCAAGAGATTTAATGGAGGATTAACTCTAATGAGCGTTTCTGCAACTCAGGAGTTAGAGACTCAAAACTTGTGATGAAAGCCAAGATGACATTCTATTATTTTAAATCATTAAAATAAGAGAATACAGGATGTTAGGGTAAATAGTTGCATAACTTTAAGGGGTGATTGTAGCCGTGATACTGAACAACATTCCCAAAGAAACCTATAGGAAATTCGCAATTCATACAAAATTTCAATCTTAGGCGGGTCACTTTTTGAACCAAAACATTGTTCGAAAAACATATTTTTGCTGAATAAACGGTAAACATCGCCTGCGGGGGGAGGGGGTAAATATTTATTTCTTTATTCGTAGGGGGTAAAACGTTTTTTTGTTCAAAACGTGGCGCAGCGGACCCGCCTTTAGTCTCAACCTAATAAAATAAATTACTAGGTATGTTATAAAATGTGCTAGGCGATTGATAGATCAAAATTAGTCTATCCCTACCTAACCTACACACCTTAGAGAAGGTGGTTGGCAGTTGAAGCAGTATAAGCAGCAGTAGAGAACACGGTCGTGAATTTACGTATGTATACAGGGTGTAAAGAAAAGTATCTAACCACATACTCGGAGTATGTTATGATGATGTATGATACTCTACCCATTAAACTGAACAACTTTTACTATGGGACCAAACCTGTCAGGGCTAAAATAATGAGCTGCTCCATACGTTTGCGTCGAGTAGGTAGGTATTGCAATATAGTATGGAACAGCAAATTTTTTTGTTGTCCCGACTGGTTTGCTCCAATAGTAAAAGTTGTTCAGTTTGATGGGTAGAGTATGTGGACACTTTTCCTTACACCTTGTGTAACTATATATCCCTATATTGAAAATCGACGAACCCAAGTGGACCCCACGTCTCCATGCAGCCACATCTGCTCGGTGACGAGGCTCTTCAGCAAGGCGCTCTCGTCGGCGATCACCTTGGCCAGCAACTCGAAGCCCAGCCGCTGCTCCGGGACCGCCACGGCGAAGCGCAGCAGCCTGCCCGTGGCGCCCAGCCCGCGTTGGATCGTCCTCGTGAGTCGCCCTGCTTCTATGTTCCCGCCGCTGATCACGCACACTATCCTGGATCATGGATGAAACAATGCGATATTCATTTACAGTAGTACCAGACTTCGATCAAAGTAAAATGAATGGATATGCCCAAAGCGCGTTAAGTTGAAGCACACTACTGGTGCACTTGGTTCATACACTGGCACACTTGGTCTGTCATCTCGGTACATATTCGAAGTATGCCTGTCATTTGTTTTACCCATGGAGTAAGAGGAGATGGCATATCGGCTTGTTTCTATAGATAGAAAATTATGTCGCCGACAAAGGGGGTGAGGGACGGGTGAGGGGAGACAAAAAGCTTAGGGGAGCGTGTAATTTATCTATGGTCGCAGTACAAACTAGTGCACAATTGGTGGTTACTGTGCACACTTTGTTACACCATCTCTACCAAGGGGAGCGTGTAATTTCTCTATGGTTTTACCTCATTTTTCTGGTTTGAAATGTTCGCGTAAGGCCTCCTATCTATCCATTAATTTTGTTTTGATCGAAGGTACCAGATTTATAAGTCTCACCGATACCTGCGCAGTTGACAAATTTTAATATCGCACGAAATTATACAGGGTGTAAGGTCAAGGTGAAGGTAAGGTAAGTAAAAGTATCATTAACCTTTAAACCACATACTCTACCCATCAAACTGAACAACTTTTACTATGGGAGCAAAGCGATCAGAACAAAAATGTAACCAACTGTTCCATATATGCGTCGAATAGGTGACTATTGCAGTTGAGTATGGAACAGCAAATTTTTTTTTGCTCTGATAAGTCGGTGGAGAGGTATGGACTCTCAATCATGAGGTCCGGGTTCTAATCCGCACGGACAACATGCCATGTACCGATGAGTTTTTCTAACTTATGTACCTACGTAATACCGACTGCTCTCAAACGGTGAAGGAAAACATCGTGAAGAAACCTGAATAGGCTGAAGAAATTCCGATGCGTATGTGAAGTCTTCCAATGGGCACGCGTGGTGGACTAACGCCCAAACACCCTCCTAGAGGGTAGGCCTATGTGCCCTGCAGTGGGACGTATGTAGGCTGATGATGATCTGAGACACTGGGTAAGTGGAATACCTCTTTAAGTGAGACAAATTTGCAGGTCCCAGTTATCCAGTATTCTCTGTAACTTATCCAAGGTTACCTACCAAGTAGAAGGTTGAACAAAGGAGGAGCCGTACCTTTTCCCTCGCAGCTCCGGCACCAGGCCCTGCATCACCGCGGCAATGGCGCAGACGCCTGCTCCGTCCGCGACCAGCCGCTCGCGCTCCAACACGTTGACCACCGCGCGCGCTATGTACGACTCGTCCACCACCAACTGACAATTGAAATAAGTAGTTAGCTAAATTGTGGGTCCTATAGCACAGAATAGGTTTGGTATATAGTTCTATTACAGAACGGCCACTCTCCGCCCCCCTCTGACTTCAGATACCTCACACATGAGGGAACTCGAGCAAGGGAATGCAGTCAAGCGCGCACCCGTTACATTTGACTAAATAAAATTGAGTCTTTTCAGTGCATAAAAACGTTGAAAAATAACGCTAAATTCACATTTTCATTATTTCTTTAGCTCAAATACTATTTTTAATAACTGAACGAACAATAAAAAGTATTGAAATGTAATAGATGATGTTTATACAATGCGTGGTAAGTCAACCCTACACATAGGTCGAGGACAATTAGCACCAAGTGCGCATGTGCGAACGTCATCATGTCAAATCCAAAACGTTGTTAGAAGTGCCGGACCTGTGCCTATAGGTAGTAAAATATTGTACGCACCCTAAAACCAGACTAACACCGACCGTTACAACTATGCAAGTTTGTTAAGAGATGTTTATTTCGAACGCGCTAATGCGTGCTGCATGCAAACGAAGTCTGGTTACATTTTCAATACTAACCAATTAAAGTCAATGAAAATTTGCAGAATTTTTAAGATTTGTATGGAAATCTTTGAGGCACTGTAACTTTAAAACTAGACATTTAACATTTTGTGCAAAGGCACTTAGAATAGACAACACTATCAGATTTAACAGGACCGGTACGTGCCAGTACAACATAAAGGTAACTAAGGGATATGGTTTCTTTTTGCACTGCTGACTGCCACATATTTGGTGGTTTGCATCTCATGCCGCATGATCTCATTGTAGCCATGAGATGCAAACCGCCAAATCCACCAATTGCGAGTATCTTTTATCGTTTCCATTTTCATGGTGAAACTGACCTGCGACAGTGCGAACCGAACGCCAAATAAGTACTTATATGATAAGCCGTGTCTGTAAAACCAGCGCCTAAGTACCTACCTAATTACGGGCGCAACTAACTTAATGTATGAATTAGTGCTAGGTACCATTCTATCGAGCCTGCCCTTGATAGTAGCGAAAGCGTTGTCCCCTACGATGGACACATTGAGTCCCTGGGCGAGATTGGACACCAAAGGCACCGACACCGGTCGACCAGCCTGCAGTGCCTTCATCATCTTCGGCACTTTCACACATTCTGCACCCTGCAAACAACCTTTTGTTTTTAAACCAGTGGATGCGCGTATGTATCCTCGATTACCTTATCTACAGGGTGAAATTGATATCATTAGCAATCCTTTTAAACTAAGAGTCTTCCCATCAAACTGAACAACTTTTACTAAGGGAGCAAAACAATCGGAGCAAAAAAAAAATCTGCTATCTCACACATTTGAGTCGTGCAGTCGAGCAGCGGCGGCGGGTGCAGTTTAGTATGGGACAACAGATTTTTTTTTGCTCCGATTGATTTGCTCCCATAGTAAAAGTTGTTCAGTTTGATGAGTAGACTCTTAGTTTAAAAGGATGATAATGATATCAATTTCACCCTGTATACAGGGTCCAAATTAATATGCTGACACTTTTTTAATGGGATGATCAGACCATCAAACTGAACAACTTTCTCTATGGGACCAATATCGGAATCACCTGATTGTCTGAAAAGAAAGATGATTCCGTGCTTCGGATGGCACGTTAAGCTGTTGGTCCCGGTTACTATCACTGGTGGTAGTAGTCGTTACATAAAAACCACGTCAGAGGCCGTAAGGCGGTTTGAATAAACTCTGACACCAGGGCTTTGCAGCCCACTCGATAAGAAGAAGATCGAAATCGTGAAAAAAAAATCTTCTGTTCCATACATTTGGCTCGAGTACGTTCGCAGTTTTGTATAGAGCGGGAGATTTTTTTTCGCAATTTCGATCTTGGTACCATAGAGAAGTTGTTCAGTTTGATGGTCTGATCGTCCCTTAAAAAAAGTGTCAGTATTAGTCTATTTTGACCAAGCATCCCCCTTACATAAACAAGACAGGAGCACTTAAGTTTCTTGCACGCGACGAGGACACCGGCAAGCAGGCCTCCAGACGCGACAGGCACGATCACCGCGTCGGTCTCGGGCAGCTGCGTAATGATCTCGAAGCCCACAGTGCCTAGGCCCGCCATCATCAAGAGATCGTCAGAACTATAACACCAAGTTAGTCCCTACCTGATAATTCTTCTTTGAAACGTTAAAAACCTTGCAAATTTACCTATTGCTGTATCTATAGCTGATATATGAAAAGTGAATTGCAAGCGTAATTTCGGTGGGTGTGTTCCTCCGACACTTACCAAGACGATTGGATAGTTATAGCATAACTACCTACTTACTGCAGAAACGGCGTAAGGCGTGCGGCGTGGGCCATGATGGGCGATCGCCCATATAGTGTGCAACGGCCTCGCACTTTTTGGGGAGGGATATTCATAGAAAAACAATGAAAAAGTAATCACTTTTCCATAAAAATATTCGGATTTCGGGGAGGGGATAAATCCCACCTAACCACCCAACGTGCCTGGCCTCGAAGGTTTATGCAGGTTTTAGATTTGATTGCGACTAGCCGCAACTTGGTAATGGACCCTCTAATTTATTGCTAGGTATATTGCTAAGCCCATGGAGCAGGAGGGAAACGGCACCTAGTTTTTACCCCGGTTTAGAAAAATTGCAGATCCGGGGCTGGCCTGGGGCCTCGTGAACCTTCATATTGCGCCCACGTCTAAGGGTTAGCGCACACCTGGCGGAGAACTACTTGAGCATTTGTCCGCTAGCTAAAATTATAACTTTACACTTATTTACAATTTCATTGAACACTGGAAAATGCTCGAACAGTTCTCCTCTAGATGTGCGCTAACCCTAAATTAGACATTGCGCCGTCTGTGATCTCATTTCACCGAACTTTGCGCCTTTTTCCGCATTGACGTTTCGGTACTCAAACCAGCGCCGTAGCTAGGGGGGGGCATCGTGGGGCAATGCCCTACCTTAAAATACCAATGCCCTACCTTAAAAATCACCCAACCATTACTTCTTTCCTACATGGGCAACGTCTTTACTATATGGGCAAGTAGGGCATTTGCTCCCTTACAAAACTGACAGAATTCTGGTCACAACAAAGTTGCAGTGCTGTGAAATTTCGGACTCGCTTCGCTCGCTCCAGCCTTTAAATTGTTTTTTTAAGTGAACTCGGACTGACACTGTTTTTAGACTTGGTGTGTGAAATTTCGAGCTCGCTTCGCTCGCTCCAGCCTATGGTATTGTGCCGTATGAGTTACCAACACCGTTTTAAGTCCTGGAGTGTGAAATTTTAAGCTCGCTTCGCTCGCTCCAGCCTATGATTAGTATGAGCGTAGGTAGGCTAATGGAACACAAATGCCAACACCGTTTTGAGTCTTGGACCGTGAAATTTCGAGCTCTCTTCGCTCGCTCCAGCCTATGATATTATGAGCGTAGTTAGGCTAATGGAACTCATACCAACACCGTTTTGAGTTTTGGAGTGTGAAATTTCGAGCTCGCTTCGCTAGCTCCAGCCTATGATATTATGAGCGTAGTTAGGCTAATGGAACTCATACCAACACAGTTTTGAGTTTTGGAGTGTGAAATTTCGAGTTCGCTGCGCTCGCTGCAGCCTATAATATTACGAGCGTAGGTAGACTAATGGAACGCATACCAGCACCGTATGTGTTTTTGAGTGTGAAATTTCGAGCGTAGGTAGACTAATGGAACGCATGCCAACACCGTTTTGAGTGTGAAATTTCGAGCTCGCTTCGCTCGCTCCAGCCTTTGAGTGGTGTCGAAGGGGAGGATAGGTAGGCTAATGGATCTCAGTATCACCATCGTTTTGAGACTTGGTAGTTATGTTCTTTTCTCATCTCATCCAAAAAAACTGCTCTTTGCTTCCGCCCTACCTTAAACCTCCTATGCCCTACCTTCAATCCAGTCCTAGCTACGGCCCTGACTCAAACTATTATTTTCTTTGTTTAAAAACGTCTGCCAACCTCAATAACATTTGCTTGCTGTCTTTCTGTACTTTCTTGGCGTATTGAACGGCGTCGTCCAGGGTCTCCCCGCAGAGCACGACGTCGGCGCCGAGCTCCGAGCAGCGCTGCGCCTGAACCGGCGCCGTACGATCTGGCATCACCACTGTTACCTTCAGTGACCAACAATTAAAAATAAGCAAAGGTATGCCAAGCTTTTGGAAATCAGTAATAAGTATCAAGGCTGACCAAAAATATTAATAGATATTATTAAATCTTCTCGTGTGATCGTGGTCCAGAAGTCGTGGTGGTCCAGTGGCGAGTAACCTTGTCTACCGTGCAGAAGGCGATGGTTCGATCCCCGTCCTGGCCGACTCGTACCAATGAGTTTTTCGGAATTTATGTACGATTTGTAACACCACTGGCTTTTCGGTGAAGGAAAACATCGTGAGGAAACCTGCATGCTCCAATTTCGAGGCATGTATTGTACCCACTGTCCATTATAAGTGGCGACGGGCTCACCCCCCGTCACACTGGACAGAGTTTCGGTACTACTGGTGAAATGTGGATGTTCTGAGGTTTCAGAATATCTCTGACTACGCCCTCGTGGAATATAGTCGTGAGCATATGCTATGCTATTAACGCATTCACTGCCTCCCCCGTAAGCCTAAATAACCCAGGTGCCACTTCAAAACATAGAAAGCTGTGTGCCCCGAACATTTATAGTTGTTCAAAAAAATGCAATGCTTAGTGCCCTTGAACACTTATGCTTGTCCATATAATTCTTACGCTGGGTGCCTCTCGACACGCAGGATTGTCCGGTTTATTCCACTCAGTACCAACGAGTTAGTATGTTAGAGTGTCTTTTGTGGGACAAACCATGAAGTGCTAATAGGAATATACTTGTATTTCTAATAAAAAATGGACACGCAGAGTGGTCGAGAGGCACTGGGAGTATGATAGGTGTTACCCATTGTTCCACTATATGTGTCGGGGGCATCCGATAAAAGATAAAGAAACCACTAGAGTTGACGGTGGCAGTGAATGTGTTAAATCTTCTCACTAACACATCACTAGCGATCCGCCCCAATTAAACAAATTGTTTCTTGTATAACTGTCCCCATAACACTCCCTATATGCTATATGTAAGATATTTACGGAGCTAGTAAACCCTGACCAGGAATATAATAAAAAACCTGGTTTGGGGGCGCTGCAATCGACTATAACCTTTAATGACAGAGTTCCAAGTACAAAAACTAGTTCCAATGATTTTCCGCCACATGGCGAGGTTTTTTATATTTCTGCATAGCTAGCATGCCGCAGTGATACAGCGCTATCACATCTTAGCTCTCTTTCTATATGCGTGCGAACGAACGAGATAAAAGACGTGATACAGCCGTATCACGTGCAGCATACTACGAGGGCTGGTCGGGCTTAAAAAGTGTTTGTCTTACCCCGAGTTATGGGGTATAAAATAAAGTATGTTTGTCTTACCCCACCTGACCTTACTCATATATGCCTTCAATTGACTAGGTATTTTTAATTGATTATAGGAAGGTATTGATTTCCAGCCAGGTATTACCGGAATACCCAAATTTCCTCCATGATACGCGGCACCAATAGCCATGTTCCCCTTGGAAGGTACGATGACTCCTCTCTTTGTAAGTTCGCGTTCGTCACCACACGCCACGAAAATGTTAAGCAATCCACGCTCGGCACAGCTGTAAAATAAAATAGCGTAGAAATTGTAAGTAGGTAATGAAACTAATTAATGTAATGATGTATATCCGGGCCACCGCCGCCGCCGTATCGATACCAAAGAAAGCGATGATTAATTAAGACGTTTCCCCTTAGATTAAAAACTTTAAATCATCTAAGGCTTAGATCTCCGACTGCCCCCTCGGGGAATATAGTCCTGAGCATATGTTTGCTTGCTTGTAACGACCTTCCTTGATCCTTTCAGAACAGCTTCACCTCTAATAAACTATGTCATTTTAGTAGGAGGTATGTCCTTCATTATATTATGTCATTGTCATCATCATCAGCCTATCATCGTCCACTGCTGAACATAGGCCTCTCCCAAGGCGCGCCACAAAACTCTGTCCTCGGCCTTCCTCATCCAGTCGCTCCCCGCTACTTTTTTTAGGTCGTCTGTCCAGCGTGCAGCAGGGCGTCCCACACTACGCCTACAAGTTCGCTCCACTATAGAACTCTTGACACCCCATCGGTTGTCAGTTCTTCGGCAGATATGACCAGCCCATTGCCACTTCAGCTTGCTAATTTTCTGAGCTATGTCAGCCACTTGTATGTCACTGTGGTGCCTTCCAATCGAAGGAAACCAAATTCGAAAAGCATAAGAATTAACAACAAATTTTAAAATTATCGTATGAACTCATTAAAAATGGTATTTTGTATATTAGGTACCTATAAAAGTAATGTTTAAAAAAGGCTTTTGTAAAGTTGGAAAATAGCACTTTTTATTTTAGGTTTTCTTGATTGAGAAATCCTAAATATTGTGATGAGGGCGCCACAGAAGCTCAAGCTCAAGTTTTATAAAAGCGCGAAATTAGTCTTACCTTCCTGTATATTGCAAGTTCTCACATTTCAAATATATGGTATAGTCCATGTTCTTACTGAGTTTTAATTCCTGAAATTAATAATTTTTATAAAATCGTTGTGAAGTCATTTGTGTGATGGGTGTATATTAGTAACTGCACTCGTAGTATGCTACACGTGATACGGCTGTATCACGTCTTTTATCTCGTTCGTTCGCACGCAAATAGAAAGAGAGCTAAGGTGTGATAGCGCTGTATCACTGCGGACATGTTTCTAAAAGGTGCGTTCATACGCGTGCCGCGCAGCCCGGCAAGCTTAGGCAATTCGCTGTACATTGAGGCTTCTATAAAGTTAAGTAGGAACAATCACTTACAGACGAGTCAATGTACAGCGAATTGCCTGAGCTTGCCGGGCTGCACAGCGTGCATGTAAACCCAGCATCATACTTACGCAAAGTGGTGTATGTATTATGCCTCCATTTATCCTTTCTGCGGCTTGTTTTATTTCGGGGAAAGACAAGGCTTGGGGTTGAGATTTAACGGATAGTTCGGAGTCCTGCTGAAGATTGTGCTAAACATTATTTTTCGTAAGTTACGAAAAAACACAGCCAACAAACAACCGTCTAAAACTTACCAGTTTTACGGATGGCAGCATGTTAATTTTGAATAAATTTACCTAACTATACTGAAAAATTTAGTTTGGAGGCATATCAATTCATACAATTTGACAACCTGACACGTATTTGACGAGAGTTTGCATTCTTGATAGAGTTTTTGACAGGGATAGACATGCCTATGCCACCATAGAGTACTGTAAACTGGGGGGGATATGCCACGGATATGCCAACATCCTGGTTTGTGACTTTAGAAAGAAGTGAACAGCCAGCCAGTGTCAGTCCGTAACATACCTATTTACGAAGAATAAAAAAAAATTGCTTACGGCTCGTAATCATTGGTTTTACCGTAGAAAGAGAAGGAACTAGAAGAAAGCACGTGTCTTGTCATATCACTCAGTAAGAGATGCACATAGCAAATTCGCTCTAGTTAAAAAAGGAGATCGCTACTTATTGCTGTCATTATCGACGTAGCCACTTTTTTGTTCTACGACGGCTGTCTGACTCCGGAGTCAGACATCTATTTTCATACAAATTGTATAGGATTTTATGACTATCGCTGTCTCATACGCGGTTACACTGATGTTACGTCTATCAGCGTAAGCGAAAAATACTTCGCCTATGGGTTTTACCTTTAGGTTCAATTTCTCTGGTTTAGGGCCTGTTTCACCACTTCTGGTATAAGTTCTTGTTAGCTTATCCGACAGATAGTTTGACATATTTTGTATGAAATTATGTCAAAATATCTGTTGGATAAGCTAACAAGAACTTATCAACATACAAAAGAAGGTTGAACATTACTGTCCCCCATGGCCTATTTTCGTGTTTCCATGCTCGTAAGGAGGACTGGTATCCTTTATCATTCCATGATCCATACCCGATACCTATGCCAGCTTCCTGGGAGTATCCCGTACAAGGAATACTCATGGATTTAGAACCAATACCTAGTTCCATTCCAGCTTCCTG
The DNA here is from genome assembly GCA_963693445.1 of Agonopterix heracliana. Taxonomy (NCBI): domain Eukaryota; kingdom Metazoa; phylum Arthropoda; class Insecta; order Lepidoptera; family Depressariidae; genus Agonopterix; species Agonopterix heracliana. The sequence goes on from OY856326.1 coordinate 6,470,302, forward strand.
GAATATACTATATGTACTACTACAAAAACTTAGTGAGATTATATTCTCTTCGCCTATGTGTGGGCATCCACACAAAAAGATCTAGATGCCGAATATAACCTTAACTCAAAACCTGACATCTGGACCCTTTTTGTGTGGACGCCCACATATTATGGTATGCATAATGTAGGTAAATTAAATACAAGTATATCAAAAACCTTGTATTACTAAACTTAATTAATTGCTAAAGCATCGTTCTGCGCCTCCTGGGCCAACTGTACTTGCAGATTTAACAGTTTGTTCTTTAAAACTACAATACCCATAAGTACTATATTCTCAGGCTTCAGTGCCCCCGCTGACTCCACGTTATAAAAGAACTTGTTCGGCTTCGCTTCCCAATTAAACTCCCCCTCGTACTGATCCTCATCCAGCTCCGTGTGTTCACTCTTCGGCCACTCGTCCGGTTTAGGAAACAGCGTGTGCTTCATTATGTTGTCCGGGTCGTACTCGAAGCACACACCGGCCGTTGGATTCCATTTCGCGTGTTCCTTACCGAATCCTTTCTTAGCGTAAGCCCGCAGTTTCAATTCCTGTCCTTTACGAAGTTTGATGATTAAGATTTCGTCGGCTTCACCGTAGTCAGCCTGGTCTTCGTCTCTGTGCCGTGACGTCACGGGAACGACGCGGGGGTCGCTAGATTTTAAATCGGCAGTAGTAACATGCCTAGTTTGGTCGTCTGTGCATTTTACGTCCAGTGTGAACTCTACGCTGCACTCTGAGCAGAAGTCCGCGCACATACAGTCTCTGGAGTACCTTATTTTGTCGACTACATCGTCGGAAATGAGGGGAATGAGCCCGATGCGGTGTGCTAAGAACTCGTCGCTGAGGACGGTGGAGTTTGACTCCAGTTGCACCCAGTCTATGGCCATGGTAGGAGTCTCCGCGATGAACACGCGACGCATGCTGTTGGCAACGCTCAGCTCTGTGTCTTCAACGACGAATTTAACGTTGTCGTCGGTAAGTTCGGTGATATGCACCGATGGTTGGTTAGCGTACGGCATTTTGGATGTTTAATAGTTATAGAATTATTCTATCATGATACACAGGCACGGATCAATCAATTGTTCTGTTGATGAACTTATATTACTCAGCTCCACTGAACAAGTAATCACTACGTTTTAACTCAGCTCAATCCACAAAAATAAATAAGATGCTTTGACGCACTTGCGTTTTCTTTGACTTGCGTTGTTTTTTTTTTTTTTTTAAATATATTTACTAGCCTGGTTACTAGACCTTTTGGCTAAATCTTAATTTATTTTTAATTTTCTTCTGTTTTCACATTAAAACGTTGGTATTCGACGTTTTGATGGTTCTTTGGAGTTTTTGGAGGCAATCGAAAGACGCAGGAAAAGCAGAGAAGACCACAGGAAAGAGGTGAACCGACCGCTTTACCGCGCTAAAATCAAGGAAAACTTTTCCTGTTTACGACCCACGCACCATCATATTTCACTGAACTATATATTGTTCACTTGCACGACACTTTGTTACGCAAAACAACACCAATTTTACGAACCAAAACTCACTATAAACAATAAAAATTCAATGAAATATAAGGACTCCAAACGTCAGCTACCAAAGCCCGCCAAAAACTCTCGACTTGCGTTGATTTATTCGGTAGTTATTGCAAACAAATTGCAAGAAAAATCTAACAAAATAATAATGCAAAATGTAATTATTTTGTTTTTTTTTTTTTTTCAATTTATTTACTAGCCTGGTTACTAGACCTTTTGGCTAAATCTTATTTTATTTTTATATTTCTTCTGTTTTCACATTAAAACGTTGGTATTCGACGTTTTGATGGTTCTTTGGAGTTTTTGGAGGCAATCGAAAGACGCAGGAAAAGCAGAGAAGTCCACAGGAAAGAGGTGAACCGACCGCTTTGCCACGCTAAAATCACTGAACACTTTTCCTGTTTACGACCCATGCACCATCATATTTCACTGAACTATATATTATTCACTTGCACGACACTTTGTTACGCAAAACAACACCAATTTTACGAACCAAAACTCACTATAAACAATAAAAATTCGATGAAATATAAGGACTCCAAACGTCAGCTACCAAAGCCCGCCAAAAACCCGACTTGCGTTGAGTTGACCCACCAGTGTTGCCAACTGGTATGTTAGGGCTGTAGCTAGGTAGTTCACGAAAAGTTGCTAGATTGCCCAATTTTCTTTCCTATAAAAGTTGCTAGAAGTAGCTAAACATCAAAATCGATTAAAACAACGCCAAACTTTGAAATTTATTTTAATTTCTTAAAATATTATGGGTTATTATCATGTTATAGCCATGTTTTTGCTCATTCTATACAGTTAAGATTGAAAAATGTATGTATCGGACGTAAAAACAGATGTAAAGACAAAACCGACAGTGTTTCCAACTGCTTCCAGAACAAAAAAACAAGTAAGAACGACAGTGAAATATAGTACAAAGAAAAAGAATATCAAATATTTAGCTTTTTTCATGGTTTGCCCTTATTTCTCTCTCCATTTTCGTTCATTTTGTGGCTCTGGCTTTGAAAAACTCTCAATCCCAATAGTTGCTAGAAAAAGTAGCTAAAAAGTTTAGCTACAAGATTTACAAATTTGTAGCTGCCAGACCTCCGAAAATTGCTAGATCTAGCTATAAAGTTGCTAAGTTGGCATCACTGTGACCCACAGACTTAATAGAGAGGTTGACCAAAGCAAAGAGTACGTTGGTTGACTGACTGATTTTTTTTGTTGTGTTGTTGTTGTTACATATTTATCCTTGCGGAAAGGCAAAGGGAACATAGCCCATGCAGCCAAGTCTGATTTTGTCTTTTTTTATAAATTAATTTTCGTTTTTCCGTAATAATGTAATTTCTGTGGTTTTCGTCATTTCCTTGTGTCATTTCCGAGATCAAGTTTCTATTTGCCGATGTCTTCAATATTGACAGGAATCCGTATTAGAAGTTTTTCATTTTTTCGTAACTTAAACCTAACTCATTGAAATGGTTGTTCACACATTGCAATGTTTAAGGAAGTTTTACGCGGGGATATCAATCCGAATCGAACGGTCGCGCCTTACTTTATTTCTCACTTTTACTATATTGTTCTCCATTAAAGGCACATTATTATACCACATTTTATCACAACAATAGCCACGAAAAACTAATTTAGAAAATTAAGAAACAAAGTCCGCCCGTTTCGTCTTGTTTCCCGCGCAAAACTCCTTTTTCTTTTTTTTTACGGCTCTGGATTCAGCCTGACCAAGAAGTTTGGAATCCTCTTGAGCCTGACTGACAGATTTTTTTTTTCTGTTTATTTACTAGCCTGGTTACTAGACCTTTTGGCTAAATCTTATTTAATTTTTTATTTTCTTCTGTTTTCACATTAAAACGTTGGTATTCGATGTTTTGATGGTTCTTTGGAGTTTTTGGAGACAATCGAAAGACGCAGGAAAAGCAGAGAAGTCCACAGGAAAGAGGTGAACCGACCGCTTTGCCGCGCTAAAATCACGGTACGCTTTTCCTGCTTACGACCCATGCACCATCATATTTCACTGAACTATATATTGTTCACATGCACGACACTTTGTTACGCAAAACAAAACCAATTTTACGAACCAAAACTCACTTTAAACAATAAAAATTCGATGAAATATGAGGACTCCAAACGTCAGCTACCAAATCCCGCCAAAAACTCCCGTTTTTTTTTTTGCAATTTATTTACTAGCCTGGTTACGTGACCTTTTGGCTTAATCTTTTTTATTTTCTTCTGCTTTCACATTAAAACGTTGGTATTCGACGTTTTGATGGTTCTTTGGAGACAATCGAAAGACGCAGGGAAAGCAGAGAAGTCCACAGGAAAGAGGTGAACCGACCGCTTTGCCGCGCTAAAATCACGGAACGCTTTTCTTGTTTACGACCCATGCACCATGTTTAGGCGTCGCGTTCGTCATCGCGAAGCGCCTACTCGTTTAAATTAGCAGTTCATTCTAAACGTGCTAAGCTATGAACTTTGTGCAAGTCAAATAAGTTTCAACTGTAGTTCTCTTATTAGTTTGTGCTTCACTTCATCACAAACTATATAGAGATACTAACGTATCTTTTCGCTTGTTACGCGGTAGTAGGTACAGTCGCCATCAGATATATCGTAGCATACAAGGTGTTCAAATATTTCTGAGCAGTGCTAATTTTGAATAAATTCTTTACAGTAAATGTTATCTACCTATTATAATATGTGAATGTATGTGAACGAGTATTTTGTCATAAATATCTGAACAGCTTATTTACAATAATTTCCTTACAATGTTATTTAAAATTGAAATGTAGGTAAAACTGTTCAGATGTTTATGACCACCCTGACTGCTCGATGTTCTGGAGTGCGATTTTTGAATCTCATTACGTGAGCTCAGTAGTTGAAAATGTCAAAATTACTATGGATACATGCATCTTTCTACTGCTGATTTGCCTTTCAAAAATCATACTCAAGGAGAGCTATTTTTGGAAGTCAAAACAGCAGTATAGAGATGCGTATCTCCATAGTAATTTTTACATGTTAAACTGCTGAGCTCACCGAATGAGATTCAAAAATCGCTCTCCTGAACGCTAAGCGTTCAGATATTTTTGATAAGTTATGTGTAAAGAAATTACTTATTGAAAATTAGAACCGCTTAGAAATATTTGACCACCTTGTTTGCTATGATATATCTGATGGCGACTGTACTATAGTCACAGACTTAGGTACCTATTACAGAAGGTACCATTTCGTGATCGATTTGGGTGATGCTTTTTTTGTTCTGAAGGATTTACCCCCGAGATGGTTCCATTTAAATTTGGTGAAGATCTGATGATGCGCTTCGGAGCTACACAATAGAACTCCTCAAAAGTTGACAGCAAATCATCGGCGATTGAAACATTTGCTTCAAATACTTGGCCTATGTTTGCTTCGTATCGATGTACCCTTTACGTGTCACTGATATCTGAGTCGGACTAATGTGTTTCACCCTTATATCAATATTTTGATCTATCAATCCCCCCACAAACATAATAAGTAGGTATACTATTATGTTTATGGTTTCACCACTGAAAACAAAATATGTGATATTTATGCATAAAATATATTTTAGTTTTATCTTAGTAAAAAAACGTTTGAAAATAACGCTAAACTCTCATTTTCTGTAATTCTTTAGCTTGCTATTCTGTTACTTTTCAACTGTCTATGTCTAGCTATTACGGTTCAAAAGTTACGACCCTAAATAGGTAGGACCGACAGAAAGACGGACGGACAGCGTAGGCTTATGAATAGGGTCCCGTTTTCACCCTTTGGGTAGGGAACCATAAAAACGCATGCTGCTCGCTGTGAATGTCGGCGTGAATGGAGCCTATGGTTTTGTTATGTAAAATCTTACTAATATTATAAATAAGTGTTTACCCGCGACTTCGTCCGCACAAATTATATAAGGTGCGCCGGGTTTTGTTCGTCCACGGGTTTACTTCGTCTATCGACCATCATACGAGCGGTTCGGCAGTAGAAAATGTCAGAATTACTATGGAGATTATGCATCTTTCTACTGCCGAACCGCTCGTATGATTTTCAAAAATCGCACTGCAGAACTTAGCTACTAATTAAGTTAGACACACAAGCATATTTACATTAGGACAATGTGTTGCCGCCGTTTCACTTTCGTCAGATGTAAAATAAAGGAATGGCGAGAGTTCTCGTCACTTGTCTCTTCCACGCACTTTTTCAAATGGGGATAGTTCGCCAAAATATTCGCTGTAAATTAAATTTGACGTTAATATTACGGAGTTTTCAGTTGAGTGTAATGGCTTTATCTTTTTCTAATACTTACAGTTTTTTTGAAGAATTTACGGTGCATGGCGACCTACCCCCAGTGGCATCGAAAGAAACGGGGGTAGTTCGTCATTTCAGATTTTATGACAGAAAAATATGAAATACTTATTATTATCATTAAGTTTAATTTGTTTAAGTGTTACAAAGACTCAATAAATGTTTAATTCCAATCACCCATTCATTTTGCTGTCCGTAACACCGACAAACTGGCAAGCAGGGAAGATTGTCATACACTCCAACGATCTTCATGCACACCAACATAAGTTCATAAATAGTGGCCCATAAACAATATCGCAAAGAACTATACCCACATAGGGGTGAGGCCGCGGATTTCGGCACAAATGACGCAGTAGTGACGCAGTAGTGACGCAACAGTGATGCAAGAATAGCGCAACAATTTGCGCCACGGTAACGCAATATAGTAGCGCAAAATTATAAAGGTTGTTGTATACTGGACTGCAATTCTCTAAGGTAACATCCTTCAGATCGTCGAAGTTTTCATATTAAGTTTCACACAATGCATACCGAATTGACAGCTCGCCGATGTTACAACCGATGTTTGCGCTTAGAGAATTGCACCCCTGAGCCTGTTAAACTAAAATATATTTTTTTAAATAGGTAGTTAGGTATATTGAAGATATTTTTTTCTAAAGGGTAGATAAATTGAAAAAAATATAAAAATAAAAAAATAATAAAACACTAAATGCATGGAACTTTAATCCGAAATCTGAAACTAGTGTACCACTACCTTTTTTTTGGTAACGCAGTAGAAGTAACGCAGTAATTGCGCCACTGGTCCCGCAACAGTAACGCAATGTAACGCAACTGTAGGAGTAACGCAACAATAAACACTCGTTACTCAACAATTAAGCAATATTTTCTAACAAGATAGGCACTACAAGACTTCCCACCCTTTCAAGAATAATGCGCAGTAAAAATATTTGCTGAAATCTCAATTTTACCGTGCAAAAAGTCCAAAAACTTGATTAAAAAAACCGTGACCATTTGACTTCACCACAAGTATGTCACGATATCTCATTCATTATGGCACCTATTATGCTAACTTTCATAGAAATAGATTGCGTTTGGTATTGCCATTCAAAAGAATATAAATCTACATAACGTGACTAACAAACTGTGGTGAATATTGGTAACGCAATAGAAGTAACGCAATAACATGATTTTGTAAAAAAATATTAAAATATTAAATTTACTTATTAAATAGCCTTTATTTTACTTATAGCAGTACTTAAAGTTCGATGATTTATATGCTTATTCAATAGGAATTAATAATTGAATAGTAACTAACACAGGTTTTTTATAAATTATCTTCGAAGTGCACTCGGTAAAAATGACACGGCGGTTTTACTCAAATTTTCTCCATTTTTTACGGAAAAATTTCAATTTACTCGACTGCATGCCATAATTTTTAAATTTTGACCTTTGGCCATGCTGGATAATAACATTATAGTTTGATACAAAAATATACAAAATCTCTATGTTTGCAAGTTTTTAAGAAAAACATCTGTTAATTTTGAGGTCATGGTAATGTGCACAAATCCGCGGCCTGACCCATAGAGGACAAAAATTTAACAAATCCAACGATCTTTCCCGTTATAGAATACAAGCATAACAACGGAAATTTTTAACACAAGACGAACTATATATACCCACCATAATGTACCGTCGATCTTTCCCAGGCGACACATTTAGTGTCAATTTCATACAAAACTTTGTCGTAGAACTCGTAGAACACTCGTAGATGGGTGAGGCCGCGGATTTCAGCACAAATGACGCAATAGTGACGCAACAGTTTGCGCGACAGTGACGCAAAAATAGCGCAACAATTTGCGCCACGGTAACGCAATAGTAACGCAATATAGTAGCGCAAAATTATAAGGGTTGTTGTATACTGGACTGCAATTCTCTGAGGTAACATACTTCAGATCGTCGAAGTTTTCATATTAAGTTTCACACAGTGCATACCGACTTGACAGCTCACCGATGTTACAACCGATGTTTGTGCTTAGAGAATTGCACTCCTGAGCCTGTTAAACTAAAGTAATTTTTTTTAAACAGGTAGTTAGGTATATTGAAGATATTTTTTTCTAAGGGGTAGATAAATTGAACAAAATATAAAAATAAAAAAATAATAAAACACTTAATGCATGGAACTTTAATCCGAAATCTGAAACTAGTGTACCACTACCCTTTTTTTGGTAACGCAGTAGAAGTAACGCAGTAATTGCGCCACTGGTCCCGCAACAGTAACGCAACGTAACGCAACTGTAGGAGTAACGCAACAATAAACACTCGTTACTCAACAATTATGCTATATTTTCTAACAAGATAGGCACTACAAGACTTCCCACCCTTTCAAGAATAATGCGCAGTAAAAATATTTGCTGATATCTCAATTTTACCTTGCAAAAAGTCCAAAAACTTGATCAAAAAAACCGTGACCATTTGACTTCACCACAAGTATGTCACGATATCTCATTCATTATGGCACCTATTATGCTAACTTTCATAGAAATAGATTGCGTATAGTATTGCCATTCAAAAGAATATAAATCTACATAACGTGACTAACAAACTGTGGTGAATATTGGTAACGCAATAGAAGTAACGCAATAACATGATTTTGTAAAAAAATATTAAAATATTAAATTTACTTACTGAATAGCCTTTATTTTACTTATAGCATTACTTAAAGTTCGATGATTTATATGCTTATTCCATAGGAATTAATAATTGAATAGTAACTAACACAGGTTTTTTAAAAATTATCTTAGAAGTGCACTCGGTAAAAATGACACGGCGGTTTTACTTAAATTTTCTCCATTTTTTATGGAATAAATTCCATTTACTTACTGGACTGCATGCCACAATTTTGAAATTTTGACCTTTGGCCATACCTACTGGATAATAACAATATAATTCGATACAAAAATATACAAAACCTCTATGTTGGCAAGTTTTTAAGAAAAACATCGGTTAATTTTGAGGTCATGGTAATGTGCACAAATCCGCGGCCTCACCCAGATGGTGTTAATAAAAGTAATGTTTTATATATGGAAAAATTTGCTTAGAAAATCTAGATTGCGCGTATCAAATAATATTTACAATTTATAATATAATAACGAAGAAGCTTATCAAGCTTTGAAATTATTCATACAAAATTTCAAAGCCCTTGCACTCGTAGCATGCTACACGTGATACGGCTTTATCACGCCTTTTATATCGTTCGTTCACGATCAAATAGAAAGAGACCGAAGGTGTGATAGCGCTTTATCACGGTGTCATGCTACCTATGCTGGTAGATGAAGATGATGATCGGAAATATACTTTTTCTCCCCTCCGGACGGATAGCGTCAATTGTCGTCCCGCTGCGCTAAACGAAGTTGCCGCTTTCCATCTCCGTCGAGGAGAAAAATAGTATACTAACCTCGGACAGTAAATAAGAAAGCCTCAGATCCTCAGATCACATGTATGTTGACCTCGGCTTCGCCTCGGTCAACAATTACACGAGATCTGAGACTTTTCTTACTTTCCTGTCCTCGGTGTGTAATCTACTATAACAGGCAAGAATCGCATAGAATACTAAGTAAGAAAAGTTTTCTTATTTTGATTATAATAAAGGCAAGTTTCTCAATAGCCCTGCCTACCTACTTATTTTATATATTATTATAATATTGTAGACAATCTCGCAAATAAATGTTGCTGCAGATAAGGATATTCCTGCGGCGAGTAGATGAAATGCATCTATCAAATCTTTTATTCGGAGTACGCTCCAGGTCTTGCGATCATGCTGCCGTCTTGTTCTATGAGCTTGAAAACTTCTTATTTTTTCTTGAACTAGCCCAGCGCTCAGAATACGTTGAGTTTGCTTATTAATAAATGGTAAAACTGTGGACCCACGGTGAAAGTAAATAGTGTGTAATAAAGTTCCGACAGTTTCTCTTAGTATAATTACCTCCATGTTACCTTCTTGGTCGACTAATTCCCAACGAACATGTTTAAAAATGATATCAGACGCTTCAGTATACAGCCGTTCACTCTTATTTCGTTTTATAATTTTCACGCATTCTATTACAGATTTGCACATCGGTATACTACCATCACTCTTAAATTGATCTGTTGTTATTCTTTTATATCCCTTTAGGACTTCTGCATATTTTGTAACTTGATATTCTCTAATGGGATTCGTCTTTTCCATAAGTAGGCAGGCTTGCAAGATGGAAGTCATCCATAACACGTACAACAACATATCCACTATCATAATCCTATGTGGAGTACCGGTTTTCATTTTATTAACATTAACATTGTTGACAAAATAGCCGAAGACTATAAGAAGATTACGACTTATATCTCTGTCACATTTTGGAAAGATTTCCATTTTAGTTACTACTAGAGAGAAAATTACATAAAAGGAAATGATTACAATGATGTTAAAGGAAAGCATCACAAAAACTGCCTTCCAAGTACTTAAGTATTCTGCCCTTGCTATTGCAATAACAACGTTATCAACAATATATGGATAAGCAGTGTCCAAAATGCGGATTCGATCCGGAATCATGTAGAGTGCCCCAACAGCCCCATCCACCTCGTTTCTCTGCACACGAAGGATCATACCCGAGTACGTAAAATTTGCATATTTTCCAAATTCATTTTCTTCTGGATATCTCTTTATTTTAAACGTTATGCCTTCATACTGATTTATAATGTTTAAGATAAACTGTTCAACCCCTACAAGGTTTGTGTTGTCAAGGGACATGTAAGGCAAAAACTGTTTACTAATTACCTTAACATGACAGCCTCGTATCGTAGATGGATTTGGTACTCGAAATATACTCATTTCTTCACTGTATTCAGTACAATTTGCAGTAAATTCTAAAGCGTGTGGTCTGTTACAAGAGTCAAGTTCCGGATTGAATGTATAAATCTCGTAATAATTGTAGGAATCTCTCCCAATAACGGTTACATTAAAAATATTATTTCTCAGTAACAATGTCCTCACCAGTTGCAATGTTCCATTTAATTTGTCAACTATTACTACGTACTTAGCACGTGCATTCCAAAAAATGTCTCTTTTAACGACATTTATAATTTCTCTGAAATCTTCAAAATTGCGACTGTTTATAATGTAGGCGTCATGTTGTAAACAATCATTGTACCACGAAGATGTTCGAGAGACAAAACGTAGTCCCGGTAATTCAGTATAAAGCGCTTTTCCTAACGCATTATTCACATTCATAAGAACTACATTTTCCACAGTGTGAATTTTCATGTGTTTAGCTAATTTTACAACACATTTGCTGGCTTCAAATTCATTGTCCTCCTCTTTGAAACTTTGCGGAATATGACAAAGGCCATTTATAAAGATATTGAACATGTAAAACCAAAAGAGAAAATACCACATTTCGTTGTCTTGCTTTTGCTATAATGAAAACTAAACTAGGGGAAGTTTTACTTAGGTACCTAACATAGAATTCAATTAAGGACATCAATCATTTTCTTCGTGGTTATAACTATTTATTTAACGCCTTTTAATAGATTTTGATAATTAATTATCCACAGCACAAAGGTAAACCTTTTAACAGTTTTTTTTATTAGGTACGTTTTCACATTTACTGTGCTGTTATGCCGCCGTATTACCAAAATCATTAATTTCCGGCTTAGAATGGACGACGCAATTTTTTTCCCATCAACATTTCCTTACTTTTTATTTATACTTCATCCTTTTTTTACTAAGAAGATAATACTAAAATATATTTTTCACCTCACAAGCTCGGAAAGATTCTGTTTATCGTTCGAAATCTGAGTGCAAAAGTGTATTTTATCCGCTAGCGTGCAAAGAGTTTTTGAAATTCGAATTTGTCTATTCTATTTTTTTGTACACCGCCAATGCACTGAAAATGCTTAATAACTATTTCATGACACTGGCCAGCACGAAAATAAAAACTTTTTGAATTGTTCTTTTTAACAATTCACTTTTTTTCCTCGCTGTTGTGAGGTGAAAAATTGTGTGTTTCGCTCGGCTGCAAAGTTATTCTGCGTCTCGTACCTTTGAAACCTTCGCTAAACGCTCAGGATTCTATTATTTGAACCACTCGCTTCGCTCGAGGTTCAATCCTAGAATCCTTCGCTTGCTCAGGTTTCAATAAAAGTACTCGCGCCAAAAAGCAACTTTGCAGCCTAGCATAACAAATAACTATTACGCACCGTCCGCACAAATTGTATACCAGATTTTAAGTCAGATCATAAGCTATCAAACAAAAAAAGTTTCATCAAAATCGGTTCTGTAGTTTTTGCGTGATGCGCGAACAAACAAACAAACAAACACACAAACAAACAGACAGACAAAATTTCTAAAAAAGGTTGATTTTGAGTCAGAGATACCTAAAAACCATATCGTAATCTTTTTTTGTAAATATCTTCAATGTACAGACATACTTCAGTTACAGTTTTATAATAGTTTAGACTAGTCTTTTGCTCGGTGCCGCGGGCTTGCAGCCCGCGGAGGTCTGAGTCGCCGCGAATGGGGGGGGGTGTTGAGGCTATAGTTTCAGTTGTCTGATGTACCTTTCGGTCGGGAAAAGGAAAAGAGGGGGAGGGGAGAGGAGTTGCAGTTTGCTCATGGCGTAAGGTGTCGGAGTTAAAATTTTGCTAAAAAAAGGGGAAGGGAAGGGTGAGAAAGAGACAGAGGACCCTGACGTTAGGGGGATGGAGACGCCACCCCTCAATCAAATATGGGTGGGGCGGGCCGTATCGCCTGGAAGCCTGGTGGACCAGGTCTCCGGGGTCAATCTGCCTGCCAAACGAGGCCGCAGGCCGAGCGTGCCGCTCGTCCTGCGGCTCGCTTGGCGGCAGATTGACCCCGGAGACCAGGTCCACCAGGTTCCAGGGGGGCCGCTTCGGAGCTTCGCTCCTACGCGTAGCTCGGCCTTCGGCCTCGCGCTCGGCTCGGCCTACGGCCTCGCAAAAATTACACGGGAGAAGGGAGACGGATCGTTACGGCGGTGTCCAGGCAGTATAACTAACCCTTGGACGCTTCGGCGCACGCGCCTACGCGGAGCTCGGCCTTCGGCCTCGCCTTTTTTCGCTTAGCTCGGCCTTCGGCCTCGCTAACTTGGCTCGGCCTGCGGCCTCGCGTTTAATTAGTTAGGGCGAGTAAAATAGGTGGGAATCACATTGGACGCTTCGGCGCACGCGCCTACGCGGAGCTCGGCCTTCGGCCTCGCGTTTAGGTACTTAACACCTCGGCCTTCGGCCTCGGTCACCTGGCTCGCCCTTCGGGCTCGCCCAAGATGAACATTCGTATGGCGACCCCATCGAAAGTTGAAGTTGGAAAAAAATGGATTTCATATTTGGAATGTGAGACCCCAAAAACCCCCAGATACAAATTTTCAGTCGATTCGGAGAAAGTTAAAAAACGACCATAAACAATTTTTTATTTTTTTTACGTCATCCACATAGCTGACCTCGGTCGCTATGACATTTGTTCAATCACCCTGTATCTATCTACCGCCATTAAAAAGTTACAGGCGTTTGAAATTTGTATGGAGTTCCTCAGAAAATCCCTTTTTCGAATTTTTTTCATCGCCTGTAGAATCTGCCCATGCTTCTCTATGACATTTGTTTGGGGTCCATATCCCTATCTGTCATACTTTCCGCTGGCCGTTGACCACATCGAGGAGGAGTCGACCTTCGGAGGAAGTCGAAGTTTTCCCTGGGCCTCCAGGATGTCCCGAGTACGAAACGCTAATGCTTTTCCTCGGTCTGGGGGGGGAACCTGGAGAACTTGATCTCTGGGTAAGTCTTTAATGAGTGGGGTTCGAGCTTTATAGTATTATAATTAGATGTAGTCCGCTCTCCTATTAGACGAAATTAGTGCCATTAATTACCGCAACATGGCGACTAAGCGTCAGCGCACATCTAGCGGAGAACAGCTGTTCGGGCAGTTTTCATTAGTCAATTGATAATTAACTCAATGCAGATTGAAATAGAGTTGAAAATAGCGTGCAAGCAATCCCTGTTCCTGTGCCGTGTTCGCAATATTTCTTGCACGCTATTTTCGAATCGATTTCAATAGCCCTTGAGTTCATTTTCAATTGATTAATGAAATCTACTCGAACAGTTCTCCACTAGGTGTGCGCTGACCCTTAGAGAATCTTGGCGAGGGTTCTTGTTTTTCTGCATAGCTAGCATGCCGCAGTGATACAGCGCTATCACATATTAGCTCTCTTTCTATTTGCGTGCGAACGAACGAGATAAAAGACGTGATACAGCCGTATCACGTGTAGCATACTACGAGTGCTGGTCGGGCTAGTTAAATGTTCAAGCAAAAAGTAGCAGAAAAGTTTGTTATACTATACGCCAACGCTCCTTGCACGCGCAGTTCGAGCAGTATTGCCAATGTTGCGCGCACTTAAACCTAAAGTAGCCCATTCACAGTAGTCCTACATGTAGGACTACAACACCATTCACTATCCTGCAAGTAGGACTACTCATACATTTTGCTCAAGGTCGTCGGACGCCTTGTAGGACTACAACACCATTCACTGTCCAATATCGCTGTAGGACTGCAAGACGGACTACTGTGAATGGGCTCCTTTACGGGAGATCGTAGTGATGCATCGTGTTATTGTTGAATAAAAATTTTGTTTTCATAAAGCCCTAGCGCTTAATTGTTTTATGCCTGCGCGTGCCACGAGCGTTGGCGTATAGTATAGTAGAAATACACGCGTAACTCCATAGTTATATTAAATGTGTCAAAAAACCACAATGAATTATGCCGTTACTGAATTAACGCGTTACGATGCATACATACTTGAAGAAATAAAACAGCCACTGTATTATTTTTGCAAAATGTTTATTGCAACGATGATTCCATCAACTGACGCCAGTGGGCGCTCTGTGCGAGCGTTTCTTGACCTTCTGTTGCCTCCTCTTAAGGTGCCGCTGGATCCTTCCTGCGCCTTCCTTCTTCAGATCCTCGTACTGCTTCACTAATGCTTCAACTCGGCTTTCAGCTGAAATCACATTATTATTGTCAAGAATAGAATTGAATAGAATAGAATCATTTATTGCAAGTCGGCCAAGTGTCTGTCGGGAAGATTCTAAGGCGGTACAAAGTTCGTCGCGGTCTACTAGTACGTAAATAAACAAATAGGCAATGATATTTTTTTGATGCAGCAAAGACCAAAAAAAAACTTTGCAATTAGGTATACAGACGTTAAGCTCTGTCGGTTCCTGTGTGAAACATAAAAATAACTGGAGCAAGCAAAGTGGGACGTTAATAAAAAAAATAAAAATCTTACATTTGTTCTTAAAGTGTGGTTGCTTTCCTTCTCTGAACTCCTGCTCAACGTTTCTCCTTTGTTTCTCCGTCTGCTCTTGATCAATCTTCTTCTTCATGCCAACTCTGTGTTGCTCATTCAGACGTTGCAACAATCTCCGTAACTTCTTCTCTCTTTCCGGATCTGTGGTCTCCTTTAGTTCTGCCCTTATTGCCTTGATATCTTTTATGCGAATATCAGAGAGAAAATTGTAATTTTCCGAGAACTGTTTCTTATCAAATTCACCGCATAGTGGATCAAATCTTTGAAAGAAAATGTTTACCATAATTAAATGTTATGATAGATTCTACAGTCTTATTTATTTATTTATTTTATTTTTATTTATTTCCAGGAGAAATTACAGCTAAATTATAACAGTTAGATTTCGACAAATTGATGGTCAGATGCTGACGACAAGTTATGTTATTGTATTATGTTTATAATCACTCTCATAATGAACCACAAGTGGCCACAACCATCTGCTAATGTGTTAGTGTCATAAGAAATCCGTCATATTAATATTTCACATCCCTCTCATTAAACTGGTGATTGAATTGTAGTGAACTAATGAGGTACCTAGTCTTTGTCTCTAAGAAATGTATTTAGGTTTACATTCAAATAATCCAGTCTCTCAATGGTTTATATGTCATATTGGGCTACTGAGAAATGATGGAAAAGCTGTAGTCTTTCTGCCTAATTACTCGGAGTTATTACCTAAATTGAAGAAAAAAATGCTCTGAGATGTGATTTTTTTTTCTTGAATCTGCCATCAGTCGAAAGACTATAATCAGATGTGATGATTGGAGATTTAAATGCTTTTAGGAGTGACAGGGCCAGCGCCCTACACTCTTTTAGTTGATGTAATCTTTTAAAGAAATATGGTACAAGTCTATCCAGAATCGGCCACCTGATTTACTAATGTTAAAATGGGGTCGCTCACAGTATGTAGTACCTTGTTTTTAAGCATAAGCATATGCTCACGACTATATTCCCCGAGGGGGTAGTCAGAGATATTATGAAACCTCAGAACATCCACATTTCACCAGTAGTATTTCAATAGAGTTTCAACTCTGTTCAGTGTGATGGGGAGTGGCCCGTTTCCACTTATAATGGACAGCTGGTACAATACATGCCTCGAAATTGAAGCATGCTGGTTTCCTCACGATGTTTTCCTTCACCGTAAAGCCAGTGGTGTTATACTTTGTTTTTAAAACAAGGTTTGGTCATATGGAAAGAATGGATGAGTGCAGATTGACGAGTGCAACCTATAAGGCAAGCGTAAGTGGAAATGTTGGAAGGGGACGGCCTAGACGTACATATTCGGACCAAATTGGCGACGTGCTTAAGAAGGGCCAGGTCAGATCTACCCGAAACCGACGAGCATGCATGAAAGGACTAATGAATGTGGAGGAAGCTAGGGAGGTTTGTCAGGATCGTAGCAAGTGGCGTTCCGTTGTTTCTGCCTACCCCATTGGGAGACAGGCGTGAGAATATGTATGTATGTATGTTTAAGACAAATAAATAATTATTGTGATTGACATGCTGGTTTATTAAAAAAAATTGTTCTAAAAAGTTTACCTTGGATCACGGATTTCTTTTTTCTTGGCTGTAGGTGGTGCATCTCGCAGCATAGACACCGGCTTTTTCGAACTCATTTCCCGAGGCCTGTTTTTATTATCTCTCTTGAACACCTTGGGTTTCTTATCCTTCTCATTCTGTCCAAACAAAGCCTCTTTATACAGTTTGGCACCAATTCTCTCCTTCAGTTTCTGTATTTCTTCAAATGATAAAGACGACAGTTCCGCTCTGATTGCTGTCTGGAACATGACACGGTTTTTAATGGAAATATTTCATCTTGGAAACAAATTGAACATTATATTACCATAAATATTCTTTACTTGCACTCCATGAGTAGACTTTTATACAATTTATAACAGCATGGCTAGCATGCCACCCAAGACAAAGTGACAAAACAAGAAAAATATTACGCTCTCTCCATTCGTGAAATAACAATCCGGTGTAATAACGCACATTCTGCGTAAATTTCAACTGTCTAGCTATTACCGTTCAAAAGTTACAGCCCTAAATAGGTAGGACAGATTGATTGACGGTCAATGTAGGCCAGACCGCGCTCTTGGCGAAAAGCTGAAGTAGGCAAAACGTGCTAGTAGGCAAAACGCGCTAGTAGGCAAAACGCGCTAGTAGGCAAAACGCGCTAGTAGGCGAAATCAAGTTGTCGAACAGCGCCACATAGCGAAAAGAGCAAGTTGGGAATGCGCGTCAACTCCCTTATAAATAGGATCCGTAGACAGTGAACGAAACACAATAGAACTTTTATCGTTATCACTGCTTTAGCCAGTTACTGTCTACGAACATGTTTAATAAGAAAGAGTCAAGGTGGTTCAGTGGTGGATACCTCTTAAATTTGACTAGCTGTCCAATTCTATCACAAAATGTAAGTTTTTTCCGCCCATGAGTAACTCTGGGTCGGCACTTGCCCCAAATATCTCTTTACCGCATGATCTTCTCCCATCCGTTCTGTACGAGGGCGCGAGTAGTTGGGAGTAGAAACTAGGTCTACAGAACATGATTTATTAATAATTACTCACTCTTTCATTGTCGTTGTGAGTTCCGTCTTCCTCTACGTCTGTATTAACAGAGTTATCTTCGCTGCTACTCATTTTGGTAAAGAAAATACCTACGGCAAATGATCACAAAACACACAAAAAAACAATGACATTTTAGGTTAGTTTTTTTGATGTTGTTGTGGTTTCATTTTTTTTCCTTTCGGAAAGGCAAAGGGTACATAGCCCATGCAGCCAAGTCTGATTTTGTCTTTTCTTATTAAATCCTTTATAAAAGGCACTATGTGCCTGATCTGTGTTAAAATTATTATTTTTCCGTAACCGTAAAAATGACATTTCTGTGGTTTTTGTCAATAAGTTTTCAATATTGACAGGCATAATGTTTAAATTACCATAAAATGAAAAACTTGAGATCTATATCTGGTGCAACCTGGTTCACGAGGAACAACGAAATACACGAATACCTGGAAATCCCAACAATCAAGGAGGAGGTCAAAAAGTTTTGTACAAGATACAAAACAAGGGTAAAGAGACACACTAATAGATTGGCCAGAAATCTGTGCAATCATAATCAAGGGACACGGCTGAAGAGGTGGCAAATAATACTGGATCTTGAATTAAGATAATGAAAAAATGGGCTTGAGACTTGACGAAGTGTCGCCTATAGAAAAAACTCACAAGCAACAGATAAACAATCTGATTATGGCCATCGTTGGCCGATTGCAGATAAAATAAGTGAAACAAAAAAAAATAAAAAAATGAAAAACTTCTATACTCCGTTCAGGAATTAGAGCGACAAAATGTAAACAAAGAAACGTCACTGTCAAAGTGACATTACGTGGTCAGAAACCTTTGGTACAGTTTTTAAGAATTAAATTATGTCGGCACGGCATTTAATAAATTGCGTCGACATGAAAAATGTATCGTCTATCTATAAATAATAAAAACAATCGTGACAATTTGCATGAAATTTTTAAATTATGTTATGTAGCCTGCTACACCGTCTGTGTGGGCTTTTTGTGCTATGCGTAGCATCCGCGCATAGCGTACGGATTCAGACGAAGGTATTTAACAATCAACAGAGGCGTTTACGTTATTGTATGCAATAAAAAATCTTTTTCTTCAAGCACTTTGTTAAAACGAACCAAAGGTCTAAAATATCTGATTGTTGCCAGACCACGAAATAAAATATCTACAGTCACGCTTTCTTTTAATCTAAAATAAATTATAGCTTGCATACTTTTTAATTATTTTCCATACAAAATTAACATATCATTTGTCGTAATCATTTGCGAGTAAAATAGATAATTTACTATTATTCATTCCGGAGATAAGTTTTCTACAGTCTCGAGATGGTATTTTCTACACTGGTATCACTGTTGTTTACATTTTGTCGCTCTAATTCCTGAATGGAGTATAAAGACTACGAAAGTCTTTAGAAGTTTTTCATTTTATGGTAATTTCAACATAAGTCTCCAAAAACTAAAAAAAAGCGTCAAAACTTCGAACGCCAACGTTTTAATTGCCATAAATAAGATAATTTTATTTATCAAAGACATCGGCTGTATGGGAAACATAACCCTTTGCCTTGAAATGAACCAAAAAAAAAAAATTGTCCAAAACAAAATGTCTATGTCAAGGGTTTTGCGCGGGAAACATGACGGAACGGACGGGCTTTGTTTCTTAATTTTCTAAATTAGTTTTTTCGTGGCTATTATTGTGTTAATGTGGTGGAGTTAGTGTAATAATGTGCTATTAATGGAGAACAATATAGTAAAAGTGAGAAATAAAGAAAGGCGCTCCCGTTTGATTCAGATTGTATCCCCGTGTAAAACTCTATTGAACATTGGAATGCGTCCATCCTCGCATTTCAATGTGTTAGGCTAAGGTGTTAGGGTTAGGTTAAGTTAGGGGAGTTTTGCATGGGAACCTTGAAGAAAAGGACGGGCTTTGTTTCTTAATTTTCTAAATTACTTTTTCGTGACTATTATTGTGTTAATGTGGTGGAATTAGTTTAATAATGTGTCATTAATGGAGAACGATATAGAAAAATTGAGAAATAAAGAAGGCGCTCCCGTATGATTCGGATTGATCCTCGCGTAAAACTCCCTTGAACATTGGAATGAGTGTTCCACCCGCGCATTTTAAGAGTTAGGTATTAAGGTTAGGTTTAAGTACAAAGAAAAAAGACACTAATGACCAGGCAGTAAAGGCTAGTTCCCATAGCCTTTCCGAAAGGATAAACTGATAAAAAAAAAAAAAAAAAAAAATTTCTATGTCAAAATAGGTCAATCAAACAAAATGTCAAAATAGCATTAGCAAACGAAAATCAAAATTCTTGCGACGAAATCTCGACGAAATAACAGAAAATATGACTACTGTATCCATATCTAAATTTGTAATTAAAGATAAAAATATTTACGTGAAATTAGATTGGAAAGAAACCGAAAATGAATTGTTCCACATACAAATATTCGACGGCCACCACGCTTGGCCAGGCAGATTCTCCAACGAATCCGCTGGAAAATATAGAGAAGCAGTCCATGAAAGCGAAGAGGAGTATAGTGAAAACATCAAGACAGCTCTAAAGGGCAAAAGTGATGAGTACATTTATGACTTTGCTTTGGTGCCCGGTGAAACGATGTCGGCTACTTTCAGTTGGAAGAAAAAGTACAAAGCTATAGCTCGACTCCACGGCTCGGCGCCTGTTCACCGAGCTACCGATACGGACGCAAATAGAGATCTCATAGATTTCCTGCTCAGTGAGAATCTGGACCTTAGACAAACCATCGTAGAGTACACTAAAAGAAATGATGAACTGAATACCGACTTGCACAAATGTAAAAGTGAGTTGGAATCTTTTGCCAGTTTGAAGACATCATTAGAAGCTACTCTATATGGCAAATTTGTTCACTTACTTAATAGTAAGAAGAGGAGAATTAAACTATTAGAGGAGAACCTGAATAATCTGCACGTGCCTAAAGTTACTGACTATAATTGAGACAATTTGGTAAATTGCCTAATAGTAGGTACTGTAGGCCCAGGACTATTATATTGTCGTTTTGAAATTGTTGTAAGGAATAACATTACTAATATAAAACCCCAAGTCTGAAAAGATCACAATCCAGCGTAACCATGTAAACACAAAATTAAACACAAAATTTTAAAACTAAGAATTTCAAATTTTGAGCTTACCACTTTATTTCTCTGCTGCCATGTTCTACACCTAAGTTCAATCATCATCATCATCAGCCTATATACGTCCCACTGCAGGGCACAGGCCTACCCTCTAGGAGGGTGTTTGGGTGTTAGTCCACCACGCGTGACCAATACGGATTGGTAGACTAGACATACGCATCAGAATTTCTTTTTCTGCATATGCAGGTTTCCTCATGATGTTTTCCTTCCCCGTTTGAAAAACAAATTGATTCTCATGATTGAGATACCTAAGTTCAATACCCATACATAATAGTAAGACTATCTAAAGTTGGCGTTCATAGTTTAAGGACCAGATGAAAAAAAGACAAAAAATTGCGTTTTTGATTATTCTTACTTTGTATTGGGTACTTTCCATAGGGCAAATATTATTATGGCTCACTAAGGTGAAAAAATGACAGTGTAAAAAATAAATAAATAAAAATAAATAAATTTAAGACAATTTTTATTTTGGTTGTGGCAGATTGTGTGATCTTTAAGATTTAAGCTTTTATATTAGTTATGTTGCTACTAGACCTGTGTCGATCGCGATTGATCGAATCGTTTTGATTCGATCGCAACCTGTAAACGAGTCATCGAATCACGGGTCCTTAAAAGATTCGATCATTTAACCCGATTACAAAGCAAACCAAATTGCACTTTATTCGTATAATGTTACCGTAACTAATTGCTTGCTTACAAAATGATCGAGTCTTCGTTGTCAATTGAATAAGACGTAACAAACAAAACGTGTCTATCTCTTTCGTTTACGTACAAACCGCGTTCGTTCGCTCGCACTCTTTCTCGTGAGTGAAATAAACCGGGTTGTTTGCGTCGTGACCCGCGCCCGCGGCTCGCGACCTGTCGATCGGGTGATTTTTGAATTTTTCAAATTAGTGGTTCATGGGTTATAGCCTGAGTACGCGCGTTTAAGATCGTGGTGCTTTATTCAGGTTCAATTAGTATAGCAATAACCTGCTCAGCATAGCATTCGTCATTCTGTCAGTCGTACAAATGAACTGTGACCCAAATGATCGAAAAGATCGAGTCATTTTAACCCGATCACTATACAAGTGGGTCATGATCGACCCGGGTTACGAAAAATGATCGATTGACACAGGTCTAGTTGCTACATTTATTGTTAGTATGGGGCTACAATACCATTATCTTAACTATTATAAAACCGTAAAATCATCATCTTAACTATTATAAAACCGTAAAATCATGAGGAATAAAAAAGTAGCGGTTCTCTTCATATAAATTCAAATAACATTCGATAGCGCGATTTAAAAACGTGCAGCGCCATCTATTGACAAAATTGTAAGTTTGTTTGTTTGTTCGCGCATCACGCAAAAACTACTGAACCGATTTTGATGAAACTTTTTTTGTTTGATAGCTGATGATCTGACTTAAAATCTGGTATATAATTTGTGCGGACGAAGTCGCGGGAAAACACTAGTCATTTATAAAATGAAAGGAAATAATAGAAAATAAAAAGGGATAAATAAAACAAAGAACTTACAAATCAATAAAATTTATTCAATAGAAATGCTTTTTACTTTGTTGCTTATAATGGTAATTTTAGTTAAACTTTGTTAAGTATAACAATAAATATGGAAGAGATTGTTTAGTAGCTGCGTCCAAACAATGTGATGAATTTGGGTTTGTTGTTGCACGCGGGATGGATGCAGCGGTCGGAGTCTGTGAGAGCCCGGGGAGGCTTGAAGGGGATACAAAGAGACTTTGCACCCATCGCTGGGCCTTTCACTTCTGATGTAGGGTCATCTTCCGTCCTAAAACAAAAAAAGATGTGTTCTACAAATATTTCTTGGCGTTTCTAGTTTTTGAACACCCAACATATCAGTAGGTAGATTGTGTTAGCCTTCACCTTCAGCTCCTGGAAAATGACTTGCCAAGCGACTCCCACTTTAGTGTTACGACACATCTGGGGAACGTACGGCGCCGAACGTTTGGTTGAATACGCGTCTATTAGCAAAAATAGCGCGTAATGGCGCATACTGATGTGTCGCCGGTATAGGACGCATATTCAACCGGACGTTCGGCGCCGTACTTTCAGCAGATGTGTCACTACACTTCACCATCTTGCTGACGGGAAATGTGTTGATACGGACAGTTGCTATTAGAGGACATCTAGTTATTTTATTATATGCACTTGAAATCTCTTATTTGTAAAAAGTAACTTTTCGAGAAAAGTGAAAAACTTTCTAATTCATGTAGGCTAGCAAGATAATACCCTCAGAGGCACATCTAACCAAACCTGCCCACCCTTCTCAAATGAAACAACAGAGACTCACAAATATTTATATTTCACACTTGATTCCTTTCGAAAAGGCTCACTACTTCAATATTTTAACAAAAATTCAATTACAAAAAAGTATTTTGAAGAAATTGAGTAAATGTGAAGGCGGTTAGTTGTCTTTGAGAGTATTTTTATTACTTTATAAATTATTAGTAATATTTTTTACAAAATGAGAACTTAATTAATGAAATAATAAGATATTCAGATAGGAGTTTTTGCAAATGGCAGCTAGGTATTCAAAATAGCTTTTCAAATATTGGTAAAACTCTTTTTCCGAAAATTTGCAACGACAATTTGTGATAAATTGATAACCAGGGCCCTATTCAACAAACGTTACAATTGTAATTTACAATTACAATTCTGGGTACATTGCTGGTTACTTATGACGCTAAACTTGCAGTAGGTAACATATGCCTAACATTCTCAGCAATTTACCCAGAATTGTAATTGTAAATTACAATTGTAACGTTTGTTGAATAGGGCCCAGATGGTTACATACAATAATTAGGCACAGCTAAAAGGCTTATTACACCTTCCTAAATGAGGGACAGAGCTATAGGTTAAAACGCGACGTTGTAAGTACGTCCTTTATTAACCTATAGCTCTGTCCCTCAATTAGAATCTAAATTTAGGAAGGTGTAATAATAAATATAAATAAATAATAAATAAATAAATCTTGGACATTGTCACACAAATTATCTAGTCACATTTAAAGTTCCAGAATCTAGCCAGGACTTGTAGTATGATAACTATACTATTATGATAACTATACAACGATATAGAATACATATATAGATACAAACATCCATGACTCTGGTACAAATATTCATATTCACCATACAAATATTTGTCCCTTACAGGATTCGAACCCGCGGCCCTCGACACAGCAGGCAGGTTTACTACAGACTGTGCTGTCAGGCCGTCGTAATGATATAAAGCAGAACCTACCTCGCGCTATCATTCTTGATATTATCTTCACAAGGTACATCTCCGCAGAACGGTGCGAGGAGTATATGCTTGCATTCCAATGCCGAAGTGAAGTCGTCCCATTTTGTCACCAGTGATAACCGCTCGTCACGCTCCTTTGTCGCCCTAGATATTAAACGATTTTAATAAAAACACAGACTAGACTTATATGTGTGCGAGTGCTGTCGCACTGTCGCGTAGTACATATTGGCGGCGGGTTGTCGACCTGCGCCTTGTAGATCAAACGAAATTGTAGGACCTTGCATGCTTCTCATTTTTTTAGGCCCATCACATACATGAGGAATTGCGATTCGGAATTCCGAATGCAAACCGGTTTTCGTATGGAGATTCCCCCTCCAGATTTGCGAACGGTATTTCAAACCAATACGAAAAACCGGTTTGCATTCGGAATTCCGAATGAAAACAGGTTTTTCGTATGGAGGTTCCCCCTCCACATTTGCGAACGGGATTTCAAGCCTATACGAAAACCGGTTTGCATTCGGAATTCCGAATTGCAATTCCGCATGTATGTGATGGGTCTTAGGTGTCACATTTAGTCCGTCTTTTTTTCAGGTCCGTGGTCACGCAATAATGATAACTGTAGAGCTTCACGTGACTATCTAATCTTAAATACGAATAGCCGTAGCGCGAATTCCTTATAGAACTCTATCCACTTCTAAATAAACTCAAACTTACTTGGCGAGCATCTGATCGTGGATCTTGTCCAACAAAGCGGTGAGGTCCTTGGCGGCGGTTTCGCGTTTTAGCGTTATCTTCTCGCTGGTGAGACGCACAACTGCTACTATTTCTCCTTTCGCCATGTCTTTCGGGCCGAGCTCTACGCGGATTGGCACACCCTGTGAATATGGAAATTAGGGAATCAACGCAGTTAATATATCAATAACTACAGTTGCGAAATTCTGCAGTCATCATCATCATAAGCCTAATATCGTCCACTGCTGAACTTAGGTCACTCCTAAGGCGTGCCACAAAATTCTATCCTCTGCCTTCGATCCAGTCGCTCCCCGCTACTTTGTATGTGTCGTCAGTCCAGAGGGCCGCAGGGCGTCCCACACTACGCCTGCCAGTTCTTGGTCTTAGTCCCCACTCTAGAACTCTAACACCCCATCGGTGGTCAGTTCTTCGGCAGATATGACCAACCGATTGCGACTTCTTCGGCAGTAACAAACAATCAATGTATACATCCGACCGGTCGTAGGGAATTTTACCGTTCCGTAATTTGATTTCTATCATTTCCCGATTTAGGAGATTATTAGAAGCGACGGAATCAGTGGCCTCCATTCACCGCCATCTTTTCCATCCACTTGAAAATAATCAAACCATAGTATTTCAGGTGATCATTAGGCTTTATAGACTGCAAAGGAGTCGGTAAACAGCTGGGTTCACTAGATCTCACCTTGAGCTCCCAGTGGTTGAACTTCCATCCGGGCGAGTACCTAGTTGTCCCTGTAGTCTCCCTCGACTCTCAGCCCGGCCGCCGCCAGGTCATCAACTAGCCTGCGAGACGGTAAACAGCTGGCTTCACACTGAATCTCACCTTGAGCTCCCAGTGGTTGAACTTCCACCCGGGCGAGTAGTTGTCCCTGTAGTCTCCCTCGACCCTCAGCCCGGCCGCCGCCATGTCATGAACTAGCCTGCGAGTCGGTAAACAGCTGGCTTCACACTGGATCTCACCTTGAGCTCCCAGTGGTTGAACTTCCAGCCGGGCGAGTAGCTGTCCCTGTAGTCTCCCTCGACCCTCAGCCCGGCCGCCGCCAGGTCATCAACTAGCCTGCGAGTCGGTAAACAGCTGGCTTCACACTGGATCTCACCTTGAGCTCCAAGTGGTTGAACTTCCAGCCGGGCGAGTAGCTGTCAGGGCCGTAGCTAGAGGGGGGCATCGTGGGGCAATGCCCTACCTTAAAATACCAATGCCCTACCTTAAAAATCACCCAACCATTACTTCTTTCCTACATGGGCAACGTCTTTACTATATGGGCAAAATAAAAAAATAATAATAAATAAAAAATAAAAAGGTTTTATTTGCTTCAACTTAGCCTAATTTACAAAAGTTTACTAAATGTTAAAATTAAAATTAAGTACTAGATACACGGTGGTATAAACATAAGTAAATGGGGCTTTGACTTATCAAAATGGAACCTCTGACTCCCAAACAAGGATAACCTGGGCTATGTTAGTCAGCGCTCTTCACATTTAGGTGGGACTTTAGCATAATTAATAATACAAAAATAAAAATAAAAATAACACGACAAAGTGTAGTGCGACTTAACAGATGTCTTTGTATTATTCCTAGAAAATGAAAGTAAAAAGTAAGTATAGACAAAAACTGTTTACAACTAACTACCTATAGGGTGTGTGTGTGTATGTGTGTGTGTGTATGTGTGTGTGTGTGTATGTGGGTGGGGGAGGGGGGGAGAGGGGGGGATATCCTGCTTAGACCTACGATGTATCATCGTATCGGAGGACTACTGGAGTTGCTGTTGTAGTCAGCCACTAAGAGAAGAGTAGCAGTATTCATGCTGGTGATGTAAACACTCAAGAAACAACAGTCAGCAAGGCCTCCGTTTCTGCGTAAGTTAAACCCTGTAGCCATGTCCTTAAAGCGATTTTGCATTCATGTTTATTGAGACGATATATGTTTATTTTTCCGGAGATGCGGTTGTATAGTAATGCACTTATAATGAAATAATGACGTTTAGCGTGGGTGGTCCTGTGGGTGCTAACTTTACACACTTGGTCGGTTCGCCGCTTGCTTAGGATCGCGCTATCTAGTGGAAGAGAAACATGTTTCCGTAGGACAGTACGCAGAACGAAAAGCTGCCTGATCGTGAGTACAGAGCAATCACGGTACAGGGCAGTCGTGGGGTACCTAAACTTTTTGAAGTGCATTACCTTTAGAACTGCTCTTTGTGCCCTTTCTAAAGAGAGCATGTGACTTTTTGCTGCACCACCCCATACGGGGATACAGTAACCAAGAAGAGATTGGCACAGGGCGTAATATATTATTTTCAGGGTGCTGGCGTCGGCGGAATGTCTAAGTTTTTTAAAAATGAATATTAACTTTCTGACGCGGCCTGTTAAGGCATCTATCTGCGTGCGCCAGTTCAACATATGGTCAATGAAGACGCCCAGGTATTTGAAGGACGTGGTTCTGGCGATCGTTAGGCAAGAACAGGTGGAGGTGTTTGGTAAGGTACAGGTGTGGCCTTTTATTATGAATGAGTTTGGGGGCTGTGAACGGGATGTTAGTGCAAAAGTCATGAATTTTGTTTTGGAAATATTGAGGGTCAAAAGATTAGAGGCGAGGTAGCTCATAACCATTGCTAGGGCAGTTTCTGCATGGGTCCGAGTGTCGTTCCAGGTTTTTCCACAAATTACAAGCGCCGTGTCATCCGCGTACGTAATGATTTTACAATGTGGTATGGGTAGTTGGCATAGATCATTTATGTAAATCTGAAAGAGAGTAGGTCCCAAAATGCTTCCTTGAGGAACGCCGCAAGTTATTGTTCTATCATCACTGTATAGATTACCAATCTTAACGCGTTGTGTCCTGTCCATTAGGTAATTTTTGAAAATCTCCAGTGCTACACCTCTCACACCAATAATTTCCAATTTCTTCAGTAGGATGGAGACAGAGACGGTGTCGAAGGCCTTGGATAGATCAAGAAACATGCTCATACATTTCTCTTTTTTGTCAAGCTTGTTAACAACGTAATCAGAAAATTCTAAAATAGCATCTTCTGTACATAACCCTGCTCGAAAACCAAATTGGTTTCCTGCAATCAGTTTTTGTGACTCCAAGAAGTTGACAAGTCTATTGTTTAAAGCTCTCTCCAGGATTTTAGACATGGCTGGTAAAACCGATATTGGTCTGTAGTTATTCACAACGTCTCTGTCTCCTCCCTTGAAGATAGGACTCAAGTAAGGCAAGTAGGGCATTTGCTCCCTTACAAAACTGACAGAATTCTGGTCACAACAAAGTTCCAGTGCTGTGAAATTTCGGGCTCGCTTCGCTCGCTCCAGCCTTTAAATTGTTTTTTTAAGTGAACTCGGACTGACACTGTTTTTAGACTTGGTGTGTGAAATTTCGAGCTCGCTTCGCTCGCTCCAGCCTATGGTATTGTGCCGTATGAGTTACCAACACCGTTTTAAGTCCTGGAGTGTGAAATTTTAAGCTCGCTTCGCTCGCTCCAGCCTATGATTATTATGAGCGTAGGTAGGCTAATGGAACACAAATGCCAACACCGTTTTGAGTCTTGGACCGTGAAATTTCGAGCTCTCTTCGCTCGCTCAAGCCTATGATATTATGAGCGTAGTTAGGCTAATGGAACTCATACCAACACCGTTTTGAGTTTTGGAGTGTGAAATTTCGAGCTCGCTGCGCTCGCTCCAGCCTATAATATTACGAGCGTAGGTAGACTAATGGAACGCATACCAGCACCGTATGTGTTTTTGAGTGTGAAATTTCGAGCTCGCTTCGCTCGCTCCTGCCCATGATATTACGAGCGTAGGTAGACTAATGGAACGCATGCCAACACCGTTTTGAGTGTGAAATTTCGAGCTCGCTTCGCTCGCTCCAGCCTTTGAGTGGTGTCGAAGGGGAGGATAGGTAGGCTAATGGATCTCAGTATCACCATCGTTTTGAGACTTGGTAGTTATGTTCTATCCCTCCCTCCCTCGACCCTCAACCCGGCCGCCGCCAGGTCATCAACTAGCCTGCGAGTCGGTAAACAGTTGGCTTCACACTGGATCTCACCTTGAGCTCCCAGTGGTTGAACTTCCAGCCGGGCGAGTAGCTGTCCCTGTAGTCTCCCTCGACCCTCAGCCCGGCCGCCGCCAGGTCATCAACTAGCCTGCGAGTCGGTAAACAGTTGGCTTCACACTGGATCTCGCCTTGAGCTCCCAGTGGTTGAACTTCCAGCCGGGCGAGTAGCTGTCCCTGTAGTCTCCCTCGACCCTCAGCCCGGCCGCTGCCAGGTCATCAACTAGCCTGCGAGTCGGTAAACAGTTGGCTTCACACTGGATCTCACCTTGAGCTCCCAGTGGTTGAACTTCCAGCCGGGCGAGTAGTTGTCCCTGTAGTCTCCCTCGACCCTCAGCCTGGCCGCCGCCATGTCATGAACTAGCCTGCGAGTCGGTAATCAGCTGGCTTCACACTGGATCTCACCTTGAGCTCCCAGTGGTTGAACTTCCAGCCGGGCGAGTAGTTGTCCCTGTAGTCTCCCTCGACCCTCAGCCCGGCCGCCGCCAGGTCATCAACTAGCCTACGAGTCGGTAAACAGCTGGCTTCACACTGGATCTCACCTTGAGCTCCCAGTGGTTGAACTTCCAGCCGGGCGAGTAGTTGTCCCTGTAGTCTCCCTCGACCCTCAGCCCTGCCGCCAGCAGGTCATCGACGAGGGCCGCGCAGGAGTCGGTCAGCAGCTTGCGTTCCTCGGCTGTGCTGGAGGCGGTGACGCCGCAGGGCACGACTATGACTTGGAGCTCGGCGACTCGCGGCGGCAGCACGAGGCCGCGGTCGTCTCCGTGGACGAGGATCATGACACCTGGTGGAATACATTTTATTTGCTATATTAACATGTACTTAGAGCAGTTTCACACAAGTTTGCGAAAAAAAAATGTTTGTTACTATTTTGTATGCTTCCTTCGTATTAGGTGTTATGAGAAATAAAAACGCTGTCGCTACATATTCCACAATGGAAATTGGATATAACGAGAAAAACAATTATCTTATAAATAATCTTAGACAATTTATCTAACGGCTAACGGTATATTTGTGTATACCTCAGTCTGAACATTAAGAATAATCTCTATCTTATGATTCGTTTATTTAAGTACCTACAGACCATAGACATATTACTCTACCGATAGACAAGCTCGTTCAAACAAACAACATGTCACACAAAACAACACAAAATGACACAATGCGGTCTGTCATTGCCATAGTGACGAAGTGAACTCGGGAAAATCAATCAGGTGCGGACATCTCATTCAAGTGGAACATGTTGCTTCTATGAAAGGGCAAGTCTATCGCTATTAGAAGTCTATGCTACAGACAGATATTGTAATTTAATATTATAATTGACATGTACATGTTTTTTGTACTGCCATAGTGCTGTACTATTGATATTGTAAACTGTTTACAAAAAAATGAATTTGAATATAATAATATAACGAGAATGATCGAAATGTAAAGATAGCATGAGTAAGAACGAGTTGCACTGATATGACGGGTAGAGAAGTATGAAAGATTATGAATAATGGCAGTAGTACCGATGGTCCTGGTGGTGAGTCCCCACGAGTTCTGGTAGACGTACATCTTCTCCTGCGTGTCGGGGTCGTCGTACACGATCTCGAACATCTTGGAGAAGTTCTGCCCGAGGTGGTGGCTCGTCGCACCCTGTATTACGTCATCGTTATTACATATAGTTTAATCACTGACATATACTCTTGCGATAGACAAGCTCGTTCAAACAAACAACATGTCACACAAAACAACACAAAATTACACATTGCGGTCTGTCATTGCCATAGTGACGAAGTGAACTCGGGAACATCAATCAGGTGTGGGCACCGCATTCAAGTGGAACATGTTGCTTCTATGAAAGGGCTTGTCTATCGCTAGAGTGTATTATTATTATTGTTGGCTGGGCTATTGCAAGCAAGGTTCGTTATGTAACACTGCGACCATCGCTGATCTTTTGTATTCGCCCCAAGCTCACCCATATTTTACACATACATCCGAACTAATTTTTTATTATTCTCGGGTATGCAGGTTTCCTTACGATGTTTACCTTCAGCGTCGAGCTAGTGATAGTGTTAAATACAACCGTACATAAATTCCGTAGAACTTAGTGGTACGGGCCAGGAATCGAACCGCCGCCTCTTGATTGAGTCGCTAGCTCTCTTCCGTATGGACTATCATCGCTCTAAGTGTAAGTCAATGAGTTTAATTGACATTAGCTCGTATCTAGGCTGAGACTATACAAAGTGACATAAACCGCTGCACCCACCTGTATGCCCCTGCCGCTCGCGGGAATGTACGCCTCGACGGTGGTGGTATAGTTGCTGCCGGCGAACTTCTCCTTCTCCGTCTTGCGTCCCTTTATCACCGGCACGGCCAGCAGTTCCTCGTACACGCGCGCGTAGAAATCTACACACAATAGTAGATTACACACCGAGGGCAGGAAAGTAAGAAAGGTTTCAGATCATAATTGTCGGCCGAGGCGAAACATGTGATCTGAGGCTTTCTTATTTACAGCCCGAGGTTAGTATACTATTTTTCTCCTCGACGGAGGTGGAAAGCGGCAACTTCGTTAAGCGCAGCGGAACGAAAGTTGACGCTTTCCGCCCTGAGGTGCGAAATTATCTTAGTTACATAGATCGCCATCGACTACGATCCTGACACACCTCTTTTGCCTCTTTTACAGTCATAAGTCATATTTGAGTCTACCCATCAAACTGAACAACTTTTAATATGGGAGCAAATCGGTCGGAGCAAAAAAATATATGATGTTCCAATATCTAAACAGTAACTACACGACTCAAATCTGCAAAGGTAACAACTCACGTTTTACTGGGCTGCGTTCAGAACCTACGCCCAGAGTGCGCCCAGAGTGCACCCCGAGTGCAACTTTTCGCACTAACCCCGTTCCGAGGCTCGGTGAAAAGCGTTCTACCCATAAGAGTGAGCGAGAAAAACAACCACACCCAAAGGTTCTGAACGCACCCCTGCAGGGCACACTTCTACCCTCAGGTTGTAGGCGTTATCGTTAAGCGCAAAATTCAAATTCTAATCATAATCATTATACATATATATCGTGGTGTCGACGATTTTGCCAATCTCCAGTTTAAGAGGATAGGCGGGCTGAAATGCTAATTTGGAGAATAGGTAACTTTTCCGACTGTATACATATTTATCAGATCCGCCCCACCCATACACCCCGCTGACTAGAGTGCGAAAGAGTCAACTGCAGCTCGGACCGATTTTATATACAAAAAATGGACGAAATCAGCCTTTCGTATTCCCCTGTTTTCTCCTCCAAAACTAAACCGATTTTAATAATTCTTTCAAATATAATATGAGAAAGACTTTGGTTATGTCCGTACGTTTTGATTTTTTTGTTTATATTCGTCAAATTTGTTTACTGGATGTCTGAAAGCGGGCGGAGCCACGTGACCACCTAACCCGCGTGCCGAACAACGTCCGCCCGTGAATCCTCTAGCCTCGCGACTCTCAGGGTCTCACCAAGTATCTGGAGCACTTCCTCGTGGGCCTCCTCGGCGGTGCGGAAGGCGGTGTGGCCCTCCTGCCAGAGGAACTCGCGAGTTCGCAGGAACGGCTGCGGCTGTTTGAACTCCCATCTCTGCACAAATAGGTATTTATTGCATTTCATTTTATTTATCAAGAATCCCTCCGTCGAGTAGAAGACGTTTTTTTTTAAAATCTTTATTGAATTGCTTGGCCTGAGGCCATGTCGCTCTGTGGGTTTTTCTGTTGGGTAAGTTCACTGATTATCTGACACAATTTGTATGTCAAAAAAAGTCCTCGACTCTATGAAGGAAATGTTAAATAGCAACTAAGAATTTGTGTGTGATTTTGATAAACGAATACGAGCGGTATCCGACATTCACACTGCTACTACATATTACTTATGTACCTATATGTACTCTCTTATGTATATGTACTCACAACGACATTGTTCCACTGGTTCAACTTGTAGGGCAGGTCGCGGTGGCTCTGGATCCACTTGGCGTACGCTGGGTACATGACGGTCTCGGAGGTCGGCCTTATCGCGATGTGCTCGGCCAGCTCCGAGGAGCCGGAGTGGGTGACCTACTGCTTGTTACTGATACTCACAACGACGTTGTTCCACTGGTTCAGCTTGTAGGGCAGGTCGCGGTGGCTCTGGATCCACTTGGCGTACGCGGGGTACATGACGGTCTCGGAGGTCGGCCTTATCGCGATGTGCTCGGCCAGCTCCGAGGAGCCGGAGTGGGTGACCCACGCTACTTCGGGCGCGAAGTCTGCTATGTGCGCCTTCTCTCGTTCTAGAGCAGCCTGTTGTGGTAAACGTTTTAAAATAAGTACCTTTTCTCAAACATGCTTGGAAATTTTAGCATTATTTTGACAACCTTTTCCGAGATAAATCGAAATTACTGTACTGGCCAAATACATGCGAGCAGCGGCCGGCAAAAGTTTTATGAAAATCCATATCTGTCGTGGTTTAGCGGCCAAATAAATTGCCGTTTATATCAAAGATGTGACTGTATTAAACTGTGACATGAAGAAAATGTTTGTTAAATAGATATAGCATTTCTGTTGTTTTTATTAGTTTACATTTTTTACTAGGAACTCAATTAATGTTTTATTTTGAAACTATATAACAATCGTGAAAATAATTAAGTATGTAGCTTCTTTAACACTTTCGCTGCTAACGGACCAATGTCGTAGACTCGTAGGTCAGGATCAAAT
This sequence comes from Agonopterix heracliana, assembly GCA_963693445.1. Lineage (NCBI taxonomy): Eukaryota > Metazoa > Arthropoda > Insecta > Lepidoptera > Depressariidae > Agonopterix > Agonopterix heracliana. The sequence goes on from OY856326.1 coordinate 6,504,066, forward strand.
GGGCCGCAGCGCGCAAGAACCCACGTAGGGAGTCAGTTCTATTGCATTTCGCATGTGCTCCACCCCCCCACTGAAACTTTGACTGAAAACCTTACGCCTGTGCGGGTGGGGTGACCCAGTAAGTGAGCCACGTTGACCGCTTTACGATACGACTGTGCGCACGACCTACGAGGGGCGTCAATTTTAGCACTGCGGGAGTGTCGTGGTTTTGAGCTTAGCAGCGAAAGTGTCGGTAAATCTTGATAGGTAGGTAGTGTTAAAAGGCGACAAACCTTAGACACAAATATGGGGAAGTAGCCATCCTTAACGCCCAGCTTCTTGAAGTTGCCGCTGAGGAAGGACCGGATGGTCTCCCATATGCTGTACGACCAGTGCCGCAGGATGTAGCACCCGGATATGTCGTAGTAGTCTATCATCTCCGCTGTCGATTATCAGTAAACATTTATAGCAAGCAGATATACAGGGGGGAGGATAGGCGGGATTTAGCACCCTCTCTCGCGATAGGTGACTAGCCTATAGCGCATGGACCGCATAAATTGAGCCCCCGTCGCCCAATTTACTTAGTTGCAATATGAGCGGCATCGGCATTGCCTGATCGAGATACTTTTTCGATTTTATTTGGAACTAGTGTTTTCCCGCGACTTCGTCCGCACAAATTTTATACCAGATTTTAAGTCAGATCATAAGCTATCAAACAAAAAAAGTTTCATCTAAATCGGTACAGTATTTTTTGCGTGACGCGCGAACAAACAAACAAACACACTATTTTGTCAATAGATGGCGCTGCACGTCATTTAAATCGCGCTATCGATTGTCATTTGAATTTATATGAAGTGAACCGCTACTTTTTTGTTCCTTATGGTTTTACGGTTTTATTATAGTTAAGATAAAGGCACCACAACGTGCCTTCTTGTGCTTTTACTCGTTGCGTTGTACAAATTAGACCTGTGTCAATCGATCATTTTTTGTAACCCGGGTCGATCATGACCCACTTGTATAGTGATCGGGTTAAAATGACTCGATCTTTTTGATCATTTGGGTCACAGTTCATTTGTACGACTGACAGAATGACGAATGCTCTGAGCAGGTTATTGCTATACTAATTGAACCTGAATAAAAGCACGACAATCTTAAACGCGCATCACCTGATCGACAGGTCGCGAGCCGCGGGCGCGGGTCACGACCCAAACAACCCGGTTTATTTCACTCACGAGAAAGAGTGCGAGCGAACGAACGCGGTTTGTAAGTAAACGAAAGAGATAGACACGTTTTGTTTGTTACGTCTTATTCGATTGACAACGAAGACTCGATCATTTTGTAAGCAAGCAATTAGTTACGGTAACAATATAAGAATAAAGTGCAATTTGGTTTGCTTTGTAAGCGGGTTAAATGATCGAATCTTTTAAAGACCCGTGATTCGATGACTCGTTTACAGGTTGCGATCGAATCAAAACGATTCGATCAATCGCGATCGACACAGGTCTAGTACAAATCATTCAAAACAAAATCACACAATCACACATTTGCGTGATGAAGTTAGTACCTACAATAATCCATTAATAAAAACTGCTAAATAATCGAAAAGGATCTTATCGCCGGAGTTCTCGTTGGTAAGTAACTTGTTAATAATAATTTTCTTTAGAATTCGGCAGTATTATTTAAAAACGTACATTTAGTGATAACCTGCGAGTACCACTCGGGCAGATCTTTCTCCTTGCTAGCCTCCAGCCCCAGCCGCGTCACTTTCTTCACACCGCTGCCCGACTCTTCTTTGGCTGGTTTCGGTGACTGCAACGTTACTCATCCGTTTATAATAACACAAATAATCCCTGACTTCAGATATTTATTTATTTATTAGGCACATAAAACAGATTACAGTTATAAAAACACCAAATATAGACCGGTTATAATGAAAAGCAAGCCATAATCCTAAGCATATGTGCACATCATGAAATAAGCAAAAGATAAACAATTAGCATCGTGTGCGTGACTCTATACATACTAAAAAGAAAAAGAAAACAAGAGGACAATTTTTCCATGATATTGGGATATGATAAAAAAAATTGGGGATGAGGTGGGCCTCATCCCAAACAAAATATAGCAAATATAGCAGGCGAGCGCGTGCAAGCGGGACAGCGCGTGTGCCTACGGTATCTTGTGTCTGTAGTAGTACTAAAACATCGTGGGGAGTGCAAGAGAGGTTCAACATAAACACTACGATTTCTTATATTTGGAAATTCAGGGGATTTTTAGACGCGTATAAAATATCTACTATAAAAGTTAAGACGAAGGCAGGTTTAGACGATGATAATTTTGCAGCGCCAATTTTCTAGCCTGGCGCTAGAAAATAACCAAACATCGTAGTCTTAACCTGCCTTATTCAAAGCGGACGAAGTTGTATAACAATTTGATACAAAGATGTGTGTGTTAAGCCAAGTCTCCTGCGCTTGTTTTTATGAAGAAAACAAAACATAGCTTCACTTTTTGTCGTCCGCCATCTTATTTTAAAAGAAAATTGTATTGGGCGACGCCATTTTCATAAGTTTGTTTGTTGTTGTTGTTGTCATGTTTACCGTGTAATGTTTGCTAAAAAACAAGCGCAGGAGTCACGCCTTTATGTTTGTACATACAGACATACATAAGCTCACGCCATTGTCCCAAGGGGTTAGGCACAGGCAGATACCACGGACCGCCACACGCTACGATTCTGACACACTTTACTTTACTGTTTGTAAACCGAAATAAATGACAATACTTTAGTTTTAAAATGTTAGCTAACCTGCTCTTTAGGTTCCTTCTTCTCCTTCTTGGCCTCCTTGGGTTTATCTTTCTTCTCTTTAGGCTTGCTCTCCCTCGGCTGCGCGGGCGCAACGTACGCTGCGCCGGTCTCCGACTGGTACCTCGCCTTTAACTCTAGAAGCTTCTTTACTTCTGCGTCTACTGTCGCCTGGTAAAGAGATAAATCGGTACATTATTCTTCTTCTGTTGAACGGAAGGCATAATATACTTAAAACATAATAAACTTCAAACTTTATAGCAAATAGATCGCAATTTTACAGGCTACATTATTTGAATACGATGATACAGCTGACTTTGTTAAGCGCCAAGATGTATAAAAATAAAAAATAAATAACGCTCACAGGTACATACATTGTAATGATCCCAAACTAGCATTAAAGACTTTTATTATGGAAACCATACAACAACGGCACGAACATATAAAATCCATGACCGAACAGGGATTCGAACCCAGGACCCTGGTTTGGCAATCCGGCGTGGTAACCATTACACCAACCGGGTCAATAAGTTAATGAAGTACAGGGAGATAAGTTGAATAAAGGTATTAAAGCCTGACCAGAAACATAAAAAACCTCGCCATGTTGCGGAAAATCATTGGAACTAATTTTTGTACTTGGAACACTAACATTAGGTAAAGGTGACAGTCGATTGCAGCGCCCCCAAACCAGGTTTTTTATTTTCCTGGTCAGGCTTTACATTATTTGAGGACGATTTGAGACCATGAGGCCTGTTGCAAAACAAAAAGCCATAGATTAATTAATGTACGATTACGAAGTATTTACTTACATATGTTTTTATAACAAAAAATTACGACCAGAAGTCAATAATTTACGGACTTTAGAATTTACGTCTCCGGGGCATTATGGTTTTTTGTTATAAAAACATATGTAAGACTTTAGAATTTACGTCTCCGGGGCATATGGTTGAGTTGAGACTTACACCTGAACAAAAATATATAGGGGCATGAAAATATATACGTCTCCACCTGGCCTGGCTGGTGGATTAAACCATGTAGAAACCCCTAGCTAGGCAATGCTAGTTATAGGGCTCCTATCGCCAGGAGGTTCTCCATGATTTTTTCCCCAGTGGCGGGTTCAGGTTAGGTGGTCGCAGTAAAATAACAATCAAATAACATGCTTATCCACTAGAGCGAGCTAAGATAGGACTTTATGCAATAAAACCCGAAATTTTTTGTGTGATAATGGAGATTTTTCTGGAAATCATCAGGCAGAAAAGGACATTATTTACAATGAAAGAACTTTTTAAATTTACAGCTAAGCTATACGGTACCTTATCCACTTTCTTCGCCTTTATGTCCCTCACGAGCTCGCCCTGCTTGGCCACCTCGGCGGCGAGGGCCGCGGCTGCGTCGCTCCCGTTCATGCTGCTGGCTTCAGTCTTAGCGGGGGGCGCCGCGTTCGGTGTCCAATCACTACCCGTCAACGACTTGTACTGGGCTTTTAGGTTCAACAGGTTCTTCACCTGCATTTGAAAGGGCGCGTTAGCCAAATGGCTGATTTGAAAAAAAAACTGAACAAATGAGAGCAAAACTTAGGGGGAAAAGTCGAAAATTACAAAATTATAGAGGGTGAAAAACTTAGAGCGCTACTTATTGAAGGAGTTAGGGGTAGGTACTTTAGACCATTAATTTTTACCACAAAGAAACTTTTAATTTACTATGGGACCCATCTTTTTACCACAAAGAAACTTTTAATTTACTATGGGACCCATCTTTGAAATCGCGAATATGAAACAGCCGACTATTACTAGTTTAACTTGTAAAGCTTAATTACTTAGCCTTAGCGGTGATAGTTTTCTTTTTAATTTCGTTGTATACGGCTACGGCTATGAATTTTTTCGAATATCCAGAAACAACCGTGTAGCTGGCAGGGGGGCGACGACGACGACACTTGACTAATATTTCGCTAATTAGGCCTAAAAAAATCTTTTTCAAAATTGTATTTCACCACTTTGACGACGTGTATGTATATCCAATTATCCATGATAAATTACAGCTTTCTAGTACTAAGCGTCTCTGAGCTAAGCCGCGGACAGACGGACGGACGGACTTGGCGAAACTATAATTGTTGACTTCGGAACCCTAAAAACTGTAAGCTATTATGAATTTTAGTTTTGCGACCGAAAATATGGCTATAAGGGGTCGCTAAAAGATGACCACACGGTCTCTAAGTTTACTACACTGTCTACCCCACTAGCTTACGAAACTAACAAATCCGTACCTCAATATCAACAGTTGCTTTATCAGCCTTCTCCCCTTTGATCTTGCGTACTTTGTCGCCCTGCGCCGCGATTTTAGTCAGTAACTCTGTGACGTTAGAGTCGCTAGTCGGTTGCGCTGATGCAGCAGCTGGAGCCGTCCCAGGTTTCCAGTCCTGAAAGATTAATTCATTCTTTAGTTAAAATAGATCTTATTAAATATAAATTAAAGTAAAGTATTATAAAGTGTTAAATAAATTAATAAATAAAGTTCAAAGTCATGTGAAATGGAGTTCCTAGTTTGTTGAATAATATGTCTTTTATTGGTCTGAGAGAAATTTCAAATAACTTATTATTCTTACTGAATTATATGACATTTAAAAGCGGTATCGAGGGCGAGGGACACAATGTAACTATACATGTACTAAACCACTGACTGAGCCAAAAATCATAATCGTTACTTAACTATTATTTATTCAGGTGTGGTATAGGTTAGTCTAGTGATGTTATGACATAATCATAGTAAATATTGCACCTACGGATAAAGAATGGAATCACCTTCGATATTAATCAAGATAAGGATTATCTAAATTCATAGCAATAAAATTCATTATTACACAGCGTAGTACGCTGTAAGTTATAATATTATGGTAGTTCCGATCGCGTTTCATTTCCATTAGGAATAACCAATAATAAATGTCCATAATGAATACTTGGATTTATGTACAACACTAATAGTGACGTATTTAAAACAAAAGAAAATTGGTAAATACTGTATTGTCGACACGTCAAGACTATTGTTCAAAACCACACACTTTTAAAATTTTGGAATAGCCTTATTTGATTACAGAATAACAAAGCCCTACTATTGAATTTCCTCACGATCTCTTCCTGTTCCACTGGGAGGGCACACGCATCCTCTCATGAATAAGGGTGACAGAAGCTGCGGGCCACATTTCACCTGGGCTCATTCACAGTTTACCTATATATGGCATAGTACCTAACAGAACTGCACTGCCTAAGAAAACGACGATGACGCGCACCTTTTCTTAGGTACCTACTTCGTTTTTGTGTGTCTTTACAAAAAAATGTGCTTGAGTGTTAGCGTGCGGCAGCCTAATACAAATACAAATACAAAATTGTTTATTGTGACACACAGGTAAAAATAGAAGGTAGGAAGATAGGTTGTATTAGTACTACGTAGATGCAGGTTGAAAATATTAAATTTTATGAATTTAAAACCAAAAATTACCTGTCCAGTAGCAGCCTTATATTTGGCCTTGAGCTCTAATAAGCCCTTGACAGCTTCGTCGATCTTGGCCTTTTCAGCCTTGGCAGACTTAAGTGAGCGCACGAGGTCTCCCTGCTTCGCGATCGTTTCGTTCAGCTGGCCCGCGCTTCCTGATGATTGGGTTGGAGGTGACGCAGCCTTTGCCGGGGCTGGAGTCGCGCCAGGCTTCCAATCCTGGGAGTAATAGAACGATTTATTTATAACCATATGACAAAAATGTATGAAAAATCGTGCCTTTGTTTGACTTAGTTGCAAGATTTGCAAGTAATTTCAACTAAAATAAGTTAGACAAAAATACAGCATACGCAGAAAGGGACGAATAACAACGATTTTCTTTCTCTCACTCTGTGCAATCTTGACGTCCCAAATACCGCAGTGTCTTAAAACGAAAGTCTTCGATCAGTGTGTGTTGCCAGTGATGACATATGGAACAGAGACGTGGTCGCTCACTCAAGGCCTCATAAAAAGGCTGAAAGTCACCCAAAGGGCAATGGAGAGGGCTATGCTCGGAGTTTCCCTGCGAGATCGGATCAGAAATGAAGAAATCCGCAGAAGAACCAGAGTAGCTGACATAGCCCAAAGAATTGCTAAACTAAAGTGGCAGTGGGCGGGGCACATTGCTCGCAGAACCGATGGCCGATGGGGCCGGAAGGTTCTCGAGTGGCGGCCGCGTACCGGAAAGCGCAGCGTGGGTAGGCCCCCCACACGGTGGACCGACGACCTGGTGAAGGCGGCGGGAAACCGTTAGATGAGGGCGGCGCAGGGCCGGTCGTTATGGCGATCCTTGGGGGAGGCCTATATCCAGCAGTGGACGTCCATCGACTGAGATGATGATGACGATGACTCTGTGCAATTAGAGTACCTATAAGCCTGTCTCGTTTTAGCGACTATCATTATATTTTTAAAGTCTAGTTCTAGTCACTTCTCATTCTACGATTGGTAAGGACCAAAAAGGCTAATTTACGAAAAGTCAAAAAGTCTGCTTTAATTACAAAACATTTTTGTCATTAGTTATTTCCAATAAAAAAACAATAATTATCACAAACCTGTCCAGTAGCAGCCTTATATTTGGCCTTAAGTTCCAATAAGGCCTTGACGGCTTCGTCGACCCTCGGTTTCTCGGCCTTGGCAGACTTGAGAGAGCGGACGAGGTCGCCTTGCTTTGTGATCTGTTCGTCTAATACCGCACCATCTCCGGCAGGTGCTGACGGAACATTGGTTGGGGCTGGGCTTGCACCTGGCTTCCAATCCTATAGTGAGAAAATATTATAACAATCAATCTTTATTTGTGACACACATGTATTAAAGGTGTTGTAAGTACAAAATATAAAAGTTCTCTGAGACCACCAACAAAAATAAAACAAAAGTAGTTATATAAGGAAGGTACAACAAAATTAGCTGAAACTTTTAAGGGGGTGATCAAACCATCAAACTGAACAACTTTTATGATGCGACCAACGCAGAAATCGCAAAAAAAAGCTGTCAAAAACACATATGTATACATAGTTGTTTTTTTTTCTCTATTTTGAAGGAAAGAGGAAAGAAAAAAATTATAATCTGAGTACCTACTTAATGAAAGATTTGATTTAAAGGAAAGTTTGAAATGGTTACCTAAGTACACACGGCGAAACATTAAGATATACAAAACCAAAAAATAGCCTGGCCGCGCATAGGTCGAGTAACGTGTAACGTCGCGCGGCCAGCTTATGTTGGTTTTGTATAGCTTGATGTGTCGCCGTGTGTACTGTAACAGAATTAAGCACGTAGTAGCCAGACTTTCTGCCCCTCAGACTTCAGATATCCCACTTTCTAGGAACACTTAAAGGTGCGTTCATACGCGTGCCGCACTGCCCGGTAAGCTTAGGCAATTTGCTGTACATTAAGGCTTCTATAAAGCTTAGTAGTAACATTCACTTTACAGACGAGTCGATGTACAGTGAATTGCCTAACCTTGCCAGGCTGCACGGCGTGGATGTAAACCCAGCATTAGAGGAGCCGAGCAAGAAGCACAATATACACCAGATGCACGCGTGCGAGCGGGACGGCACGTGCACAGACGCCATCTACAGCAAGTTCTAATCAAACATCGTCAGACCGTTCTATGGAGTGCCAGGGGCGTGGTACTGTATATGTTATCTATCACTCATCAAGCGAGTTGAGACGACACGATTAATGAAACTGACCTGTCCTGTAGCAGCTTTGTACTTTGCTTTAAGGTCTAACAAGGCCTTAACTGCTTCGTCGACCTTGGCCTTCTCGGCTTTCGCGGCCTTCAGGGATCGAACAAGGTCGCCCTGTTTGGCGATCTGCTGGTCTATGGTCGAGGCGTCACCGGAGGCCGCGGGTGCAGTTGCTGGGACCGGACTTGCACCTGGCTTCCAATCCTAAAGAACAATGAGAGGATGTTAAAGCTACGAAAATAGTTGACAATGGACAACATTCCATCATTTTGTATCACCAATTTTTAAAGAATAAATTAAAATGAGCGATACTTAGGTCATCATCATCATCATTGGGCTATATACGTCCCACTGCAGGGCATATATTTTTCTTTTTACCTAACCTCTTGAAATGCGAGGGTGATTCCCACATTCCAAAGTTCAAGGGAGTTCTAAGCGAGGATCAAACCGAATCAAACGGGAGCGCCTATCTTTATTTCTCATGATCAAAGTCGATATAGAAAACTTCAGTGATATGTATTGAAATGTCAAACGATGATTAGATTCTGGTTTAGGCAAAGGAAATATGCAACTCACTTCGGCGTCAACTTTTATAGAAAATACATAATCTCTAAAAGTTTTCGAATTTTGATAGGTACCTTTTCTAAAATGAAATGTTTTCCACACATACCATTTAGGTATAATTCCTAATAAGTAAGATTCCAATCTTTAGTGTCGAATTATCAAAAGATTTTAAATTTAAAGGCGCTCTTCTCATTTTGTAATTTTAATATTACATACATATAGGTACATATGCTTATTACGCCTATGTCCCTATCATACTTTTACCGTTCAGTGACGCCATCATCATAAATTAAAAAAGTTCTACTTCAACTTTCTACAAGGCAATAAATACTTTTATCGTTTTTTTTACCTGTCCAGTAGCAGCCTTGTACTTTGCCTTTAGGTCCAACAAGGCCTTGACGGCTTCGTCGACCTTCGCCTTCTCGGCCTTGGCAGACTTGAGGACGCGTACAAGATCACCTTGCTTGGTGATCTCTTCGTTTAGCTTGGCAGTGTCATTGGAAGGCACTGCTGACGATGAAGATGGCGAGGTCTGCTTGGCTGCTGAGGTCTGAACTGGTTTTGGCTGCAAAGAGAATCAAAGGTGAGCTGCGGGTTTAACCATAGAACAGATAAGAGTAGGTACACATGTAAGCAACCCACAAAAAAGGGGGAAAACTTTTTTGGGGGGTGCTTCCTTCCTACGAATAAAGAAATAAATATGGAACGATAACTCCGAACAAAATCTCCTTAATTTTTGGCACCATGAGTTTTGGCGGCAAACGCCGTAATTGGAGTCGCCATAATGATTGAGTCTTGCGCGCTTGCGTGGTGTACACCAAAGTTCGTGGGGTCATTTTTTGACGTGAATTCTTCGAATAAAGAAATAAATATGGAACGATAACTCCGAACAAAATCTCCTTAATTTTTGGCACCATGAGTTTTGGCGGCAAACGCCGTAATTGGAGTCGCCATAATGATTGAGTCTTGCGCGCTTGCGTGGTGTACACCAAGTTCGTGGGGTCATTTTTTGACGTGAATTATATTTCCATATTTATTTATTTATTCGTAGCGTGAATTATATTTCCATATTTATTTCTTTATTCGTAGGGTGCTTCAGACCATCAAACTGAACTAATTTTATTATCGGACCAATACTGACATCGCAAAAAAAAATTACTTATTCACTTTGCCTATTCATAGAAAATATCAATAGCTAGGTACTAGACCAAAATGAATGAAACAGCTCATATTTATTTCGCCATTTCAATGTTGGTCCCATATGGAGAAAGTGGCAGTTTGATAAAAAAAAAAAATCATCAGGAGTGCGATTTTTGAATCTCATTCAGTGAGCTCAGCAGTTGAAAATGTCAAAATTACTATGGAGATACGCATCTTCCTCTCTCTCCTGTAGTATGATTTTTGAACGTCAAATCAGCAGTAGAAAGATGCATATCTCCGTAGTAATTTTGACATTTTCAACTGCTGAGCTCATTGAATGAGATTCAAAAATCGCACTCCAGGAACGAACGAGTTTTAGGAGTAGGTACCTACTCAACTCAGATACATACAAGGTGTTACAAAACTACAAATAAACATTTAAGGGCGTGGTTTAGTTAGACCATCAAACTGAACAACTTTCACTATGGGACCAATATCTAAATCGCGAAAAAAATATCTGAAGTTCCATACTAAACTAAATGTAGTGATGGGATAGTATATTTTTTTTTCGCGATTTCTATATTGGTCCCATAGGGAGAGTTGTTCAGTTTGATGGTCTAACTAAACCACCCCCTTAAATGTTTATTTGTAGTTTTGTAACACCCTGTACAAATTACCTACTTACTTGTAATTTTGTATGCAAATAAAAAAGAGTAAGTAGGTACCTACTTAGGATAGTACCTACCTGCTATATTGTGTTTTTAAGGGTATATTATTCGGAGCGTGCTCCATACAAATGTACTATGGTGATATTTTCAATACTAACCAATGAGCGTTTTTCTTTTCTTTTTTAAATTTAATTCCTAAAAAACTCCACAGATGGCATGTTTATCGCTCCATAGAGCCGTTCGCGACATCCTGTCAAAATCTTGTCAAGACTGTGCCTACCTTTTTTTTGGAAAGCCAAGGGATCGAGCCCATACAACCATTTCAGGCGTAAAAGATTCGAATTTTCGATTAAAATTATTAGTAAATAATGAAATATGCCATCAAAAGATGCGTTGACATCTTCTTGATCATCTTTTCCCTTTTTATTATTTTATAGAAACACTTTTTGATTTTTTGACGTTTATTCGCACAGACCGTAGCGCCATCTATCGATCCCCAAGAAAACCAAAAGAAAAACGCTCATTAAAGTCAATGAAATTTTGCAGAAACAATCTAGAAACAAATTTCGATGCTTGTATGGAGTCAGATTTTTGTTAAAATGTATAGTTTTCAAGTTACAGTGCCTCAAAGGTTTTCATACAAATCTTAAATTAATCCTAGCAGTGAAACTGTATATTTTACCGTAAATCGGACTCCATAGAAGCATAGATATTTGTTTCTAGATTGTTTCTGCAAAATTTTATTGACTTTAATTGGTTAGTATTGAAAATATCACCATAGTACGTTTGTATGCAGCGCACATTTTCGCACTCGGAATAAAATTCTCTTAACAATTAATTCGGATCCTTTTTATTAGGTAGTTAATTAAAATTCCTCCATAAAAAGATATTCTGTTATAATTGGACTATTCGTCCAAGATATCAAACCACCTCGAAAAGGAATTTTGGTCGTGAGTTTGTTTGTGTTTGTAAATCGGAAATAGACGTCATAACATAAAACTAAAACAACTCTAGGCAGTTAGGTACTATACTAATCAAAACATTTCTTAGAACTCCTCATAAAATATGTTAATCTAAACAAAAAATAGGTAGATATTTATATTAATACTTATAGTTAGGTAGGTACTAGGTGCCTAAGCACTTCAGTCAAGAGTCTCGGCTTACATGCTTCTTTCAATTCCATTCGCAGTAAAATGTGCCTTGCGACCTGCAAGGCACATTTCTAAATTAAAACTTAAACGTCCATTGCCAAACATAAAATTAATGTTTGAAAAATGTTTTAGCGAAACAGTTGTACCTACTTACCGTAAAATTTTGAACAAAATGTAAAACAGAGTGACACGTCCTGTGAAGTCGCAATACTATCCGATACGATTTTAGTCGTAATATTTTACTTTCTTCTCTAAAGTCTAAACCTGAATTATTCACCCCTGTTATCTACGGCAATATTGTTCAATACTCTTTCCATTATTGCAAAATTTAGTAATGTTTCTGAGTAGATACAGCAAAAACGAGCAATGTACTAAGTACGCTTAGTTAATAATTATAATGATGATGATGAGGAAATGATTCGTAGTGAAATTGTGTAACGAAAGTGAATGTAATAACAAAAGTCGTGGATATTAACCGATCGCAACCCGGGTTTGAGATAACAATAGATAAACATACAGCATAGCATATGCTCACGACTATATTCCCCGAGGGGGTAGTCAGAGATATTCTGAAACCTCAGAACATCCACGTTTCACCAGTAGTACCGAAACTCTGTCCAGTGTGACGGGGGGTGAGCCCGTCGCCACTTAAAATGGACAGTGGGTACAATACACGCCTCGAAATTGAAGCATGCAGGTAAAACAATGCAATAGATAAACAATGGGTGGTTTAAAGGCATGTTGTATTTATTATCATTTATCATCTATGGCTTGGCTTACCTCGTAAAGTAGCCCATTCACAGCCCACGCACTATCCTGCAAGTAGGACTACTCATACATTTTGCTATAGGTCGTCGGATGTCTTGTAGGACTACAACACCATTCACGATCCGATATTGTTGTAGGACTGCAAGACGGACTACTGTGAATGGAATCCTTAAGACCTCGCCGAATTCAGGATTAATTAATACCGAAAAGAACCAATTTTTTGTAGTTTTAAAGACCGATATGCTCGAACAAACAAACAAACAGACAGACAATAATTCTAAAAAAGTTTGATTTGGAGTCGTCAGGGACACCTAAAAACCATATCGTATTTTAACTACCTATTATAAAACTAACCTAATGTTTTACTTTTCAAGTTGATCTAATAGGTTTTATTCCAGGCAGATTTTTTTTTTCGTTTGTATCTTTCTCAGGGACAGACCTTTATTCGGTGTCTTAATCTAGATATATTTACTTGTAGGACACCCGAACAAAGCTCGGTCCGCCCAACATTGAATTATTATGTACTAAAATAGGTACTACATCAAGTACCAAGTACAACATCATAACAGAAGAGCAGCGTCATCACAGCCATACAGGGTCCAACTTAATATGCTGACACTTTTTTAAGGCATTAAGAAGGACTATACATATACGCCCCACTGCAGGGCACAGGCCTACCCTCAGGTAGGGTATATGGGCGTTAGTCCACCACGCGTGCACTTGCACAATGCGGATTGGTAGACTTCACATAGGTACGCATCGGAATTTCTTCTCTAGCGTACCTATGCAGGTTTCCTCACGGTGTTTTCCTTGAGAGCAGTCGGTATTACGTACATAAGTTGGATTCCAACCCGGACGTCAAGATTGTGTTTCCACAGCTCTCCGCAACGCGCCACCGACGCGCACACAGCAGCAGCGCAGCGTAATGATGAATTATCTTGTAGGTAGGTATCTCTCTCTACTATCATAAAACAGTAACATTACAGAAGTCTGTCTGTGCATCGAAGATATTTACAAAAACCGGCCAAAAGCGTGTCGGACTCGCTTATGATAGGGTTCCGTAGCCATTGCATTAGAATAAGAAAAACAGTAGATTTTTAAGAATTATTCAGCCATTTCACTAAAATTATACAAAATTGGCTTGCAGGATACAGTCAGGGGAGGGGTAAAAAGATCCGAAACGGATAAAACAATAATTGGTTAACGTTTGTTCTTTTTATTCGTTGATGTCTCCCAAAGCCAGCCAAGCCAACACAGATGTGCGCCAGTCATTGTTGTATAAAACAAAGGTAGTTTTATTTTTATGGAGTTAAATGGTTAGATGGGTACATCGGCATACGCTTTGTAACAGCCTGGGAAATGGGTGGGCGCACATGTGCGCTTGCCGCTTGCGCATTGTATAAGAGTAAGGAGAATTGGAGAAACTAAAGAGCTTTATTGCTCTTGCATTGTAAAAAATACTCACAAAATGTTAAATTAAGGATAATAAGTAAGGCTATGTGATTTAGACGGGAGTTGAGGAAAGGCATTTGATTCGAATCGCAACCGCGGGGGTGGCTAGTCGAAGCCGACCGAATTTACCTACCAGTGGAGTGGTGGATGAAGTATTTGTACTATTTGTGACGTGTATTGTGTTGAGTTGAGACACGGGACGCGTGATTACCTACTAGGTATAATAGGTAAGCGATTTCGTAAGTTTTCTTAGATTGCTAGTACGAGAAAGGTCGAAAAAAAATTGCGAATTTCCTTTTGTTGTTTAGTTGGGTACAATTACCCTAACACCCTGTATATTATGTTGTAGAAACATTAAAAATTCTGTCATTTACTTACCTACCTAATAAAAAGAAGTGTAACGTGTGTCGAAACATATTTTGATTCTTCATAACTAGTTTTAACTACTTAGGTACTTAAGTACTTACTACATTTATGTTTTTGGGTTAGGTACTACCTACTTACTGTTCTGTCTTTATGCCAAATTTCCATTCAATAGGTTCAAAAATTATCATATTTTACACGGGTAAACTCTAGTCATTCATAAAGTTTATGAGATTTGAACTTCCCGCCCAAAGTTTCGATCCAAATCATACCTATCCAAATATTAGATTATTTCGTAGCAAGAGAATAGCTAGAATGAGCATAAAAATAACGTAAGTATTTTCCTATTTTGCACATTTGCATATTCTGTGTAGGTCTTAGGTATGATGATAATGGGCGAATGAAGCAACTAGCCAACTACGCAAGTCATATATTAGTCCAGTCATTGTAGACTTTCCTTGTATCGACACCCTAACAATAATTCATCTATCGCTGAAACTTTGCAGTGTGATAAAGTAAAGTATACAGATTATGGTTGACAAATAATCTAGGACCGGAAAAAATTAAACCTAGATTATTTGTCAACCGTAATCTGTATACTTTACTTTATCACACTGCAAAGTTTCAGCGATAGATGAATTATTGTTAGGGTCAAACCCTAAAATGATTGGACTATATGCCGCGGAACGCGGAACTCTAGGGCCGAGATTCAGAGACGATTTGTAAGTCATAGTTCGAACTCCCGTATGTCAAAACCGATGCTAACGTCACTTTTCGTATTCAGAGTCGAGTAAAACTTAGCTAAGACCGAACTCAAACTAAGCCGAGCGTTAGTTCCCGAAATCGGCGACTTAACGCCTACTTGACGCCTACTCAGCAAGGAATCGGGCCATAATGCCAAAAATTTGCCAGCAAAACGAATAATATTGGTCATGTCAATGTCAAAGTCCACGTCAAAGTCCTCATTATAACATAAATATCGATAAATCTACGCGATAAATATATTTCGTTTGAAACAAGAAAACTCTTTGTAAGAAAACTCGGAACTGCAAGCAAAACACAATTTTGGAACTGCAGAACTAAATAACTAAATCAGTGGTTTAAGTATAAATAATATGGACAATATCACAATATCGGCCGGGCGGCCGTGTTTTTGTTAAATTTCTGGAGTAAATATGATTTTGACGAGATTGTTCAAGTTCTGTTTCACTTCGTCAGCCAGCATCAGCATGGTCAGCAAGAATGAAGAACCCTTTCGATTCCATACCGAAAGTAAATTAACATTATTGTTACTTTAATTAACGGGGAGCGACATTCTACAAAGGATACCTACCAATAACTATTGTGATGTGTAATGTAATCTACCAATGCGCATTGCATTGGTTATGCATGGTGAACTAAACACCCTCCTTGATGGAAAGGCTGTGCCGGAGAGTGTGTGAAGATCCCATACTTTTTGCTCGATGTAGCTTCTCAATTTGAAGCTTTTCTCAACACTCAACATCCAGGGATATTTCAGAAAAAATGTTCATATCTTATCTCTTACTAAATAGGTAAGTAATAGTGGAAAAATGTGGAAAGTGACCGGCTATAGCAGTGATAGTAAAAGTTTGATTGTGTCTCATTCACTGCCCGCAAACGTGTTAAGATGGCCCTGTGATTTTGGCTTATTTCACCCTGTTGGTGTTGACAAGGTGACGAAAGGATTAGGGTTTCTTCTGCAGTGTATTGGTTGGTGGGTGAAGGGCTAGCCACCTATCACCGCTTTACACATTATTCAATGTTGACACCTACAATATGCTAAAAGAGCTTTGCTACGACTTCACTGCTTGCAAGACAGTGGATAGTTGTATATGTATGTGGCTTATCATCTGTGCGGATTTGAACCCAAATCCTCATGGTTAATTGTTGATACCTCTCCGCATCGCACCACCAATCTCGAAAACTTGATTTAATGTATAATTATAATATAATATTAGTATGTACAAGTCTTATGATCCCATAGCAATAAAAGTTTAGTGATTAGATTACATACCTAGCTTTATGTAGTATAATAAACATAACTTTTATTTTCAGGCCGCTCGCTGTTGTACCAACGATGACAATTTTTGATGTTGCAGAGTGATCGCCAAATAAAGGCTGGACAAATAATGATAATTTTAGTTAGGGAGAGTGGAAGGTACCGGGCTACACACTGTATGTGCTTACTCGCTTGAATCCCAGCTCGAGAGCACAACAGAATTATAATTTTTTGGAAGTTTAGACCAGAAATGTTGTTGCACACCAGTAAAGTGTTGAAAGAAGATAAGGAGTATGGAGAAGAAGCTTCTCGCTTTCGCCCGTCTGCTGGTCTGTGCATTTTACAACAACATTGTGTGTGCAACTGCAAAATTATTGAATAATATCTAGTCATTAACTTTTATTAAAATTATTTTTGTAGCATCATGCTACAAAAACTAAAAGTATGTCAACAAGGAATGGAAAGAAGCATGTTAGGAATCAAACTGAGAGATAGGTGATGACTAACTTGTATAAGGAAGAGAACAAAAGTGACAGATGTGACCCGTAAGACGAGACTGCTCAAATGGAGATGGACAGGCCACATGATGCGATCCAAAAAAGAAAAATGGACAAGGGAAATAACGGAATGGTATCCAAGAGACGGCATACACAGTAGAGGCAGACCGGTGCGACAGTGGGAGGATGATTTCCCAAAGGGTTGGAGTAAGTTCAAAGGAAAGAACGGAGTGGAAAAGGTTGGAGGAGGCCTATGTCTCAGGACAACCCGACCAAATGCAGGATTCAGGATTAAAGTGTAGAATAAGGAAAATATTGTGAAGTCGGTGAATAAAGGCTATTTTATTTTTATTTTATTTATTTTATTTCTTTGTATTACTTACTTCATTGTACCATATATATTTTTGAGTAAATAAACCCCTTTTATTAAAGTTTCCATAAATCGAACCTCCTGGTTTTATTTTGATTGTGATTTTTCTCATTAATTTATTCAACCATTTTACATGCATTTTACGGGTCAGGGCCCGTGCTCCACCTGGGTGGAGAATGGATACTTACAGGTCCTTGTGCTCCAACTGATGACGTCTGGGCCCGTGCTCCACCTAGGCTCTCCACCTGGGTGGAGCATGGATACTTACAGGTTGTTGTGCTCCAATCGTTGACGTCCGGGCCCGTGCTCAACCTAGGCTCTCCACCTGAGTGAAGCATGGTATACTTTAAAGGTGGGTCCGTGAAGCATGGGATACTTACAGGTCCTCATGCTCCAACTGATGATATTAAGGTAAATGCGCACCGGAGTCGCAAGGTAGCGGACGCAGCGGACAAATTTCTTGCTTTGTTTTGTATGGATTTCTATGGAAGTGTGTCCACTGCACTCGCATCCGTCAATGCGGCACCTGCAAAATCCGTATTGCTGACCACGCCTCCTCAGGGGGAGAGCGTAGGTGGAGCATGGGTCCGGACCCACCTGTTAGTATCCCATGCTTCACCCAGGTGGAGAGCCTAGGTGGAGCACGGGTCCGGACTCACCTGTTAGTATTCCATGCTTCACCCAGGTGGAGAGCCCAGGTGGAGCACGGGTCTCTGAAAGTATACCATGCTTCACCTAGGTGAAGGACGGGTCTGTACCCACCTGGAAGTATACCATGCTTCATCCAGGTGGAGAGCCTAGACGGAGCACAGGTCCGGACCCACCTGGAAGTAAACCATGCTCCACCCAGGTGGAGAGCCTAGGTGGAGCACGGGTCCGGACCCACCTGGAAGTATACCATGCTCCACCCAGGTGGAGAGCCTAGGTGGAGCACGGGTCCGGACCCACCTGGAAGTATACCATGCTCCACCCAGGTGGAGAGCCTAGGTGGAGCACGGGTCCGGACTCACCTGTTAGTATTCTATGCTTCACCCAGGTGGAGAGCCTAGGCGGAGCACGGGTCCGGACCCACCTGGAAGTATACCATGCTCCACCCAAGTAGAGAGCCTAGGTGGAGCACGGGTCCGGACCCCATTTTACGCAAAAGCAATTCAAATCACCCGCGTATTTTGAATTTTCCATTGTGTTCCATTAGCATCGGGCCATCTTTGACACAATATTCTACCTCTTTTACTCTTATGACGACTTCCTATGGTTCTATCACTTCATTCTTTCATGTAGCAGTTTTGAACACCTTGGCAACACCATGCTACTACTTAGCCGGTGCTTAGCCGAGCAGTGGCTTAGCACCGGTTGAAACGCGACTGTGAATACCAAAAAGTTAGTTCGCGTTAAGTACTACTTTAGCTGTCTTGGCTTAGACCGTGCTTAGCACGTCTTAACGAATCGTCTCTGAGGCTGAGGCCGAGATTCAGAGACGATTTGTAAGTCATAGTTCGAACTCCCGTATGTCAAAATCCATACATTTCTACCCTACTTAGCTCGAACTAAGACTAAAAAAATCGTCTCTGAATCTCGGCCTGAGATTCAGAGACGATTTTTTTCGTCTTAGCTCGAGCTAAGTAGGGTCGAAATGTATGGATTTTGACATACGGGAGTTCGAACTATGACTTACAAATCGTCTCTGAATCTCGGCCTGAATCTCAGCCTAGGAGTCCGTTTTATCGCTTTTCCCTCGAAAGAGAAAAAAAGCATTCGAAGATTTGTATGCTAGAGTGAGTGAGATAGGTAGATAGTCAAGAGATTTTTACATTTGTATTGAAACGGACCCCAAAACAGCATAGCTACGGGCTAGAATGCCAATCACGGCAAAGCGAGAAACCGAGAAAAACGTCACGCGCGCTCTCTTTGGCATACGTAAAATAATTAATGGATAGCTATAATTGGCCATCAAAAATGTTAACATTGTTGTGAATTATGTAATTAAGGCTCTTGTTATCCTGAATAAAACAAAATAAAAAAATAAAATAAGAAAGATGGAGGCTCATCTCGATTTTTATCGAGTTTTCGCGGGGGTGGCATGCGAGACCTACTGATGAACGCTGTCAAGGTCATCGTTTCTGGCGGGAATTTGTCAGCTACGTTTGGAGTCCTCATATTTCATCGAATTTTTATCGTTTATTAGTGAGTTTTGGTTCGTAAAATTAGCATTGTTTTGCGTAGCAGTGTCATGTCGTGCAAGTGAACAATATACAGTAAAGTTCTGTGAAATATGATGGTGGCGATGATCCGTCATTTTTGTAGCGTGGCAAAGCGGTCGGTTCACCTCTTTCCTGTGGACTTCTCTGCGTTTCCTTCGTCTTTCGGTTGTCTCCAAAAACTCCAAAGAAGCGTCATATACACAAACCCTTTGCCTTGAATGGAACCAAAAAAAAAAAAATTCTTTCAAGGTCAACAATGTCAATTGGCAATTTTCAATCACTCAACAAGCAAGCTCAAGAAAAAAAAATATTTGAAAAGAAAAAGTACCCGCCCCAGTCAGAACAGTTGTTTGTAAATTTGTTTTTCCTCGAGTTAAAAAAGACAAAAGACAGTTTTAATACCTGACGAGATGTGATTAATTTCTTTTTCGGCCGAGTTGTGATTTACGGAATAAAAGTTACAATCTTGGACGACTTGCCCACATTTTGTAAGTACCTACCTAATTAGCTATTGAACACCATTTATACGTAACGGTTTAGTGCTTGAACACCATTTAAACGTTGTTTCAAACGTCCCAGGGTTTTCAGATATCTTAGTACTTACCTAAAACGATAGGATCGCAAACTTTTACGTGACTGAAGTTTGTTCCATGTTCATCAAAGTCGAAAAAAAACTGACTAAACAATACCTACCTACCGTGCGAGCTGATGTCTGGGGCCTAGCAGTGGGATAATACAGGCTCCTTCTTTATATGCCGACACTTTTTCAAGGGAATGATCAGACCATCAAACTGAACAACTTTCTCTATGGGCCCAATATCGAAATCGCGAAAAAAAAAATCATGCTGTCCCATATTTTTGGCTCAAGTAGATAGGCGTAGCAGTTTTGTACGGAACAGCGTTTTTTCTTTCGCGATTTCGATGTTAGTCCCATAGAGAAAGTTGTTCAGGTTTATGGTCTGATCATCCTCTTAAAAAAAGTGTCAGCATAGGATCCTGTATAGGTTCTGTGTCTGTTCTGTCTATTTATATAGTCTTCACACCTAAAAACAAAATTTTACAGAGCTATAGTCGTTATTTATCTACCCAATCAGTCAATAGTGAACCTGCCTGCTGTACCGAGGGTCGCGGGTTCGAATCCCGTAAGGGACAAATATTTGAATGATGAATATTTGTACCAGAGTCATGGGATCTATTAAAACATTGTACAGGGTGTAAGGGACAGCCCTCCGCAGACTGAAACGGTGAACACTGAACAATTTTCACTATGGAGCATACCTCAGGAAAAGCAAACAAAAATCTGCTGTTTCATACAAACTACTGTGGTACCTACCAGACTCAAATGTATGAAACAACGGTTTATTTTGAGTTTCCTGAGGAAGGCTCCCTAGTGAAAGTAGTTGTTATCAAACAACTACGTTCACTGTTTAAGTCTGCGGAGGCCTGTCCCTTACACCCTGTATATCATTGTCTAGCCAGCATAATACAAGTCCACGTACTGGTAATTTAAATAAAACTAGATAATTTCTGAGATAATGTCCAAGAGTTACCTATCTACTGGTTGGAATGACCTGGTGATGATGATGATGGCAAACAAAAGCTATCTTATGTCACCAAGAACGAATCCCCCTATTTTAAATCCAATAGTACAGCAATGTCCCCCTGGAAACAAAAGCCTGGATACATGCTTCTATGTCCTCTACCTGACAGCTATAATTTCCTTATTTTCAGCTCAAATTATAAAACTGACGGTACCCAGTTATAATCGAAATGGATAAAAAGGAAACGGCAAGTAAAAATGATGCTGCATCTACAAAAAAAAACAAATCTGCACAAAAACCTAAATGGAAACGAAGAGTGACACTTGATAGCTCTGCAGAAAATATGGGAAATCTGACCATCACGCAGAAGGTGCGAGTTAAGAAGCAGAGGATAAAATGTACGATAAACGTCACAAATATTTGTCAATTTAACGATAAACGTATAAAGTCAGATATGCAGAAGTCCAATGCACCAGGAGACAGGATTGTACCGCATTGCTTGAGGAAACTTTGTAAACGTACAATCAAATCTAAGATCAAACAACGTAAACAAGAGAAGGCAAAAGTAAAGGTAAGGTGTAAGGACTATAAAATTATTATTATTGTACTGTCTTTTCCTTATCTCGGGACATAAGTTTCCCAGACCTTTGGAAGGCATGCATGGGGCCTTTTATTATTAAGTTTGTGTATGTGTTTCCTACATAAACATTATGTTTCTTTAGCAAGAAATTATTTTGTTTATTTAGTTTACAAGATTATTATTATTTATGATGCTTAGGGCACAACTTGGACACTGTCAGATTTTATAAAAAGGTATACAAATTTAAAAGAAGAGTTAAGCATATCTGATGCAGAGTGAGTGCAAGCAAGACAGGAATACTTTGCTTCCTTTTAAGCCACGATCCAGCCAGAGGGGGTGAGGTAAAAGTAGGTGGGAGGCAGGGAGTGTCCATACTGTATACTAGTACTAGACTAGATACTCTTTCTTACTGTGCTCTGGGCCTGTTTTACCACTTCTGTTATCTTTATTTGTCTATCTATGATTTTGACATGATCTAGCACTCTTCTCTATGGAGCGATAAACACACCATCTGTTGAGTTTTTTACGAAGTGAAAAAAAAAGAAATCGAAAATCTAATTCTCACAAAAATTTGCTAAGATTTTATATGAGACTAGTGTTTTCCCGCGACTTCGTCCGCACAAATTACGAGTATATACCAGATTTTAAGTCAGATCATAAGCTATCAAACAAAAAAAGTTTCATCAAAATCGGTTCAGTAGTTTTTGCGTGATGCGCGAACAATCAAACAAACTAACAATTTTGTCAATAGATGGCGCTGCACGTTTTTAAATCGCGCTATCGAATGTTATTTGAATTTATATGAAGAGAACCGCTACTTTTTTATTCCTCATGATTTTACGGTTTTATAATAGTTATTAAGATATTAAGATTAAGATTGGGGGTCTATCTATAGTTTTAACTTTTTAAGGTCAATGATTGCTATAAAATAAAAAAACTCACGATAGGTAAATGGATGGGCCTTGAGGATTTGATAGTTTATTATTCAATACCACACAACTTATCTTTAAATCATTTACTATTTTCTGTACCTTCCATATGATTATGTAATAAATTCTATGATGTTCATGAGTTCATAAATTGTTCACAGGAATACCCAAAGGTGGCCAACT
Source organism: Agonopterix heracliana (assembly GCA_963693445.1). Classification (NCBI taxonomy): domain Eukaryota; kingdom Metazoa; phylum Arthropoda; class Insecta; order Lepidoptera; family Depressariidae; genus Agonopterix; species Agonopterix heracliana. Next base: position 6,526,980 of record OY856326.1, read on the forward strand.
GCTCCAAAGGAATAAAAAGGGCTCATACTAACGATTCTGGAGAATCATTGAAATCATCAAAGAGATTTAAATCTGAAGGCAAAGATGTATCATATGAAGAAATTAGTTCTGATAGTCTGGACATTGATGACACATTGGATTCACTTTATGTTGATAATAAATTGGATACACTGATCATAAGAACTAAAGCTGTAAGTTTTGTCTTCTTTAAATTAGTACCTAATAGTACCTATAGATCTCTGTTTTCTCTGCCTACCCCAGGTGGCACCTGCATGGGTAGCATGCCACCGTGATACAGCGCTATCACACCTTCGCTCTCTTTCTATTTGCGTGCGAACGAACGAGATAAAAAAAAGTGATACAGCCGTATCACGTGTCGCATGCTACCAGTGCTGGAGTGAATATAATGTATGTTTTATAGTTATTCGTACGAGATAGGCCAAACAAAAGATTCCTTCAATGTTTGTCTATCCTGTAGGCATACCATGAGTTTTCACTGTTTTACTACTGAAGTTACGTCACCAATTTTGTATGGCAGAAATTAGTTCTCAACGTAACCACTAGTGTAGTGAGTGACGCTGTAGGAAATTCAATACAAAATTGGTGACATAAAACTGTATAATTTTTTTTATATTTTCGGTACCTAATAAATTAAAAAAACTTTATATTTTAATTTACAGCGGGAAAGATTGAGTGAAGCAACCGAGGCGTCCCACCTCAAGCCACTTTATACCAGCACACCATTACGTGAACCAGCAGACGATTATGAGGATATCGTCTCGTCAAGCGCCAACATGGATGCCTCCTTAAATTCACAAGATACACTTATTCTTGAACCTAAATTGGAATTACTTTCACCTCAAAGTCTAAAAGAACATTGCCTCGATAGTTGTGAACAGAATTTTGAACCTTTAAAAGCTTGCTCTTCAAGTGATTTTTATCAGGAGTTCTTCCATATTAATGAGAATACTCCAGAAAATCTTGTAATATCTGTAGATCCAATCCTAGCCAGTAGTGGATGGGAATCAGCAGTTTCACAAAGTGATTCCAATCATATTTCCTTAGGCATAAACAGCCTATCTCATAAGAATACTATAATACCTAAAGAACCCGCCATAAGTTGCAAACAAGAACATAATCAAGTAAGTCAAGAATTTTTAGACAATTGTGTACTTTCTCTGAATGTTGAAGAAGTTTCTTGCATCACTCCGTGTAACCAGGGTTTTGAAAATATAGCAGATTATAAAAAAAATATCAATCAATTACTTGAAGAAAACAAAACGAAGTCATTTCCCTCAAATTCTAAAAATACTACACATAGTTCTATGTCACATTCTAATCTTGAAGTACACAAACATAACGATATTATACTGAATCCCATAAATGTATCACGTTCAGATAACAAGTCAAATAGCTCAATCAATCTCTTGTGTTCAGAAAATGAAAATAACGCACTTAAAGAACCTATAGAAAGTGTTGAAGATAATTCTGAAGATACCAAAGCCGACTCAGGTATTGATTTTAATCAAAATTCGTTACGCGACAAAATCCCGCTAATATCTGCTATTGATGGTCGTAAACAGGATTCTGACTATGTAACCGCCGATTCTGAAAGTGAAGTGAATAACTTGGATTTTAACAAAAGCGTAACATGCAAAGAACCTACCACAGCTTGTTGTCAGATTAGTCATGAGAATCCAGAAGATTCGTTAAACAATAACATTGTATTTTCTAATAATAGTGCAGTATCTAATGAATCTGCCATTCGTAAAAACGATGCAGAAGAAGTAAAATATAATGATGTAAGTGGTATCAATCTAGTTGAGCCATTGGTTGTCCAATGCCTGAACTTGATTAACGCAACCCATATTTCTCCAAATATGCTGGAAATATTGGAAGAACGCTTTATCGTCAATCGTAAAGAAATTTCGGAAAATATAAAATCCGATTTTGGAAATGATGTTAATCAAAATTCGGTATACATTTGTGCAAATTATCCGAAGGAGTCTACTACATCTGAAGAACATGCCATAGATCGTGTTGATCACAATCCATCATCATCAGATGAAATTCCAAGTAATGGCGATCAAAATTTGTTAGACGATAAATCACTTTCAACTAAGTATTCTGAAACAAGCGAAGAATATTTGCATGGTGATTTACGTTCAGAAGATATAAAAACGAGCAACGGAAGTGTTGGCAATCAAGCAGCTTTAGAAAAAAGCCCACTTAATAAGTATGCTGAAATACCTGTAGAACCGGCAGTAGTTATAGTTTATATGGCACAGAATACTGAAGAACCAGAAATTAGCCTTGAACAGAATCATAGAGAACTTTCAGAACCTAGCGTCAAACAGAATTCTATAGAACCTTCAGAACTTGGCCTTGAACAGAATTCTAAAGAACCGTCTGAACCTAATCTTAAACAGGTTTCTGCGGAACCTAGTGTAGGAAGCCCTAAAAAGAATTGTGATAGATCGTCTGTAGGTAGTTTTGAACATGATTATGAAGAACCAGCTTTGGACAATATTGAAAAAATTGTTACAGAAACTGCTTTTGCTAATTTCCATCAGAATTCAGAAAATATAACTCCTGATTCCATAAGTAAAGTCATTCAAGTGGATTTTGAGAAAAACCCGATATCACATGAACACAATGTTACAGAAAAGGTTATCAAAAATGTAACGAGCCATACATATAGTTCCAAGATATTATTGCCTGCTGCTGTAGTCATTACTGAAAAGTCTACTGTAATTGATCTTACTAAAGATTTTGATGAGGTTAATACACAACAAGATTCCAAAGCATTTGAATTTGAAGTCAATCAAGCTGCTTTAGAAATAAAAACGCGTTTTAACGAACGTCTCACGGCTGCAGGCGGCAGTAAAAAGAGTCTTGACGGTAAAGCAACCGGTTCTGGTAAAAATGACAGAAACATATTTTCAGATAACACATTTGCTCGTGATAATTATATGCCTAGAATCCACACCATGCCTTATCGTAGCCTAAATTCTGAAAAAAATAAAAATATTGATGACAAACTCAAATGTATTCCAACCGGTCTTAAAAAACCACCAATCAAAAACATTAAACATGAACCTCAAACATCTTCTACCAGTGAACATTTGCTTTCACTGTCGTCTACCAATCGTAGATGCACACACAATAATCCGAATCAGCAATATCTGGACCGTGCTATGGAAAACCAAATCAGTTCTTTAAATCAAGCATTGTCATATATTCACTCGGTAACACATCAATATCGCCCTGCTTATATGTACGGACAACACCCATGTGGCATAATGTACCCAAATAATAATATGCGCCCAGTACCATCTCAGTTTCATGTCAGAACGAATTATCCCTCTCTGATGTATCCTGGGAATTCCTGGACCAATTATAATTACCGATACCGGTCCTATGCTCCCAGAAGAAATAATAACGGATACAATGCGAATCGGCCATATCAAAACCGGGCATATCGCAACAAGCCATACCTTAGACCAAACCTGCAAGCTATACAGAACACGACACATAGCGCGACAGGTTCCATTGCAACACCTCATGCACGTGTGAATTTAGAATCGAATTCAGTAAAATTGCCAGGCCCAGTATCAGTGAAATATGAACCAAAAATGATAAAACAAGAAACTACTGATTATAGGTGCAACACAGAAAGAAATAACATCACAGTCAAAAGAGAAATCTTTGCTCCGCCTGAAACAAATTCGTTTGTAGCAAACAATAACGTGATGAATGATAATCTTATACGTTTTATTAAAAAGGAGCCTTTAGATTAGGTGAAAGAGCATACAAACAAGGGAGAGACTTAAAAAAAAAATCCTAAATTCTGAAGGATTTTTTTATAAATGTTCTTATTTGTACGGTACGGGTTTAGTTTTTACGTTTTATGATTAAGCATAGTAGTGTGATTTAAATGTAAGCAAATTGATTCCCTTGCACTCAGTTTCAGAAACACTCATTAAATTAAATTAAAGATTGAAAAAGTCGGGCGGCGAGCGGGATTCGAACCCACGACCTGCCTATCCGGCTCGCCGCCCGACTTTTTCAATCTTTATATGGCATACATGTAAAATAATAACATACACTCAAGTTAATCTTCCATTAAATATCTTGCTGTCACTTTTTGTCTTGTTGACGTAGTAAAAGCTAGCAAGAGATTTAATGGAGGATTAACTTTAATCAGCGTTTCTGCAACTGAGTGTATGTGTAAGATTTTAATTTGCTTTTATAAGAACCAAGAATGATTATCGTAATATGTACCTACATATTGCTAAAGCAGTAGAATAATATAGTATTTGTTGATTTTACTGAATAGACCAAAAATCTCCTTATAAGTAAATTGGGGTTTAAAAGATGTTATTTTTGTCGAGATTTTAATCATTCATTTGAAGATAAATGACAAGAAAGGAAGGTAGAAATATTTGCAACATGTTCCTATTTAATTTTAAGATTTTAAACTTATAAATTAACTTTTTTTAAGTGTTAAGTAACTCTAACTTGTTACTAGTTTATTACTTAAATATAGTAAGTAATGTTCGTTTTGTTTTTCATGATTATATTGGATAGAAAAGCAAACTTCCAACTAAAGTTTCTTGTTAATTAAGTCTTATTTTATTGTGGTAAACTAAGATCAGCCAAAGCCAAAGAGCAAAATGAAGAACGGAGACGCAGCTCCTGCCGTACTAGAAGGTTCTACACGGGTGAAATTGATATCATTAGCGATCTACCCATCAAACTGAACAACTTTTATTAAAGGAGCAAACCGATCGGAGTTGCTGTTGCATACATTTGAGACCAGTAGGCATTGCAGTTAAGTATGGAACTGCAGATTTTTTTTTGCTCTGATCTGTTTGCTCCAATAGTAAAAGTAATTCAGTTTGGTAGAGTCTTAGTTTTAAAAAGAATGCTAATGATATAAATTTCACCCTGTAGATCAAAGGCTTGGTCATTTCACACTACATATAACTTTCTTGCGGCTGCCGCGCGGTTGCGTGATTATTCGTAATTTGAATGTTTTTATACTTATAAACAAAAAACACGAGAGCTCGAAAGTTTACGTGTCGTTTGTCTGCGCGCTTACAACACCTTACAATACCATTTTTTCAGTGCGTATTTTTTTAAATCGACTTAGGGATAAGATTTCTTTATTATGATTAGCCCACCTCCACTTGCCGCATTCCCAACTTGGAACAAAAATATGCTATAACTGCCTAGTCATTCGTTGCGGCAAAGTTTCCGACTACTATCTGAATGGTAGAAGGTTCAAACTTTATGGGCGTACTACCGCGCTAAGTCACAACACAAATGCCTATAAATAAAAATATTTAAGCCGAAACACGTCGTAAAAAATGTTCTCTAATTATTAGCTTGACACACATTTGGATAAACTTATAATTTACCGATATTACATTGTATTTGTCAATAGATCTCAATTATTCGAATTCCTTATGAACACAACTAAATTGTAACTAAGGTCAGGACACATACATAAACTCACGACCATAGGTAATTCCTTTCGGGGTGGTTAGAAACATTGCTATAACATAGTACTCTGTGCTATAACTATCAAATATGTTAAGTATGCAGTTGTTACGAAAGCTCATCAGGATGGGATGATGGACAAAGTGGTGATTAGGTGACTAACCATAGGAAGATACCCTTTCGCCCGCTTAAACACTACATAAGAAACCTTATCCATTAGTCGCCTCGTATACAATACAACACCCAGCAGAAGAAATGTGGGTAAGTCTATGTAGTAGTAATTGTCGAGAGACATGTTTTAAATGTTTTATTCCGCTATAACTTTCCTGTCATGTTTGAAAATAAGAAAATTGCTACCGGCAATATATTGTATTAACAATTGGGTAGATCAACTATTTTTTGTCCTCACGGTACTGTATAAAAAAAGTTTTTATTCCTTTTTTCTTGACATTCATTAATTTTGTGAGATAGATATTGGTATCTAATGATATGATTCTTCTACACACATGTGCATTGCACCATCTGTGTTGAACTAATAGAAGTTTTTGGCGGTTGTCCGATAGACCAAAAAGCGTGGGGACAACGAAATAAAGCGTCCATCGGACAACCGCCAAAATTCAAATAAAATTAAAGTAATTTTGCAAAACCGTGTGTGTGTTTAATAAATGCAATCCTTAGTTATTCAACAAACATAAAATTTTGGGGCAAGCAAAACCTGAGCTTGAGCCTGAGCCTGAACATTGAGAAAATTTTATGCAGATGATGGGACTAGGTATGGACAAAAAATAGTTGATCTACCCATTTAACAAGTCGTGTTAAAAATGTTTTTCTATTTAATTAAGTTTAACTTGTTACTTTGTTAGTTTTTAAGTATTCGAAGGTTTTAATTAATGAAACCGCCGACCAAAAAATGTAATTCTACCGTTTGGTGTCGCATTACCTGGAATTGATTACTTCCTTGGGTATTTTAAATGCTGTTACCACCTCCAAAGTGGCTATTGTTGATTTTGTTTGTTTTAAACTTTGATAGTAAATTTCTTAAGAAGTACAAATGTATGAGTTTTATTCTCATTTACTTAATTAAAAATTCAAGCTTGTCGATAGGAATAGGTACCTACCTAAGTATTTTTTCTTAAAAAAATAGACACACTCGCCCGTGACAGTGCACTCGGACATTCGTACAAGTGTACACTGTACAAACAGAGTACGAAACTTTAAGGGTGCATTCAGACCGTGAATCTGAACAACTTTCCCAAAGAACATGGGTCTAAAAATGAGAAAATTTTTTGGGCCACCCATACAAGACCTATGTTCCTTTCCTTAAGAAAAGTTGTTCAGATTCACGGTCTTAATACACCCTTTAAGTTTCGTTACTAATCAAAAATTAGTGATGTATACTACCGTAAGGTACAAACAAGTGGATATAAGATGGGTTTGTTTGTTTGTATCGTAGCCAGAGCGGAATAAGCGCACTTAAAAAAATACCATCTCAATTTGGTCGGGTAATATTGGCTGCTAAGTTTCGGCTGCTATCTTCACACCGGTGATAAAATCTAGTCTTGAATCTAGTTGAAAGATTTTATGTTTGTTTGTATTGAATAGGCTTCGAAACTTCTGGACCGATCGGAATAATTATTTCACCATTAGAATGCTACATTATCCGTGATGACCATATGCTAAAAAAACGGCCAAGTGTGTGTCGGGAAAATTCTAAGGCGGTACGAAGTTCGCCGCGGTCATCTAGTTTATAAATAAATGTGAGTGCACAATATAAAACTTTTCAACTGTACCTAACTATATGTAGGTAATTTGCAATGCCAGTTGCATTTGTATTTTCAGTCGTGAAATAAACTTTTCATCCATTATACCGACCCTGGTCGGGTGTAACAAAACACCTTTGTAACATTAAATGGGTTTAGTTAGACCATCAAACCGAACAACTTTCACTATGGAGCCGACATCGAAATAAAATAAAAAACCTGGAGGAGCTAGGTGTGACTTCTCTGTGATGTATACCGACCAACAGACTCAACTCCAATGTATGAAACAGCAGATTTATAAAATTTTATATCGTTTTTGCCTCGACAGTGAGGTGATGTTCAGTTTGATGAACTCCTACCAGCACAGCTAGCATGCCAGCCACGACAAAGCGTTTAAACGACAAAAAACGTCGTGCGCGCTCTTTCTGTCATACGTAAAATAATAAGGATGGAGGCACATCTCGTTTTTTATCGTTTTCTCGGGGGTGGCATGCGAGCCCTACAGACCATGTAATTAAATATTACTAGGGTGTTTTGTTACACCTGTATAGCAAAAAATTAGTGTGCTTTAGACATAAATGTATTATATCTTACAGGAATAGAGGAACTGACATGAGTTGTCAAATGAAACCGTTTTTGGATGTTTTCAGGAGACTATTCGCACGCAAAAATTAGAATACTGTAAATAATTCTGAGTCTAACGTGAAATCGTGGATATGAATGAGGTAGTGTCAGTATATTTCACAAAATTATCTACGATTTCACTTTAGATTCGCAATTATTCACGGAAACCGAATTGTAAAAATTTATAAGAGACTAGAAAACGGTTCTATTGCCTCGCGTCACGTATCTTTTTTCATTATACAGTGTTGCCGCTAGGTACATACATCTCGCTCTCTCAGCTGTCAGTTCCTCTATATGGTATAATAATACCTTTATGGCTTTAGACCACACGACTGAAGTAAAGCTTCCATTCGCCTCGCCCGATCACATTTTTCGTAACACTCTCGTCACGCATTCACCAGCTTACTCCCCAAGTCAAGCGTGCGTAAAGAAGTTTTACTTCAAAATTATATAATAGCTTAGGTAGGTACGTAGTTCGTAGGCGTAGGTTACCGTACCTACCTACTTTTTAAATACCATACCAGTCTCAGAAAACCTCGTTGTATTGTTATTTTAGGGAAACAATAATTTAAAGACAAAGAAAGCATAACATGTGCGTTTTTTCTGGGCTTTGAACCCAGAAACAAAGCAAAATGGTGCAATAAAAATGTATTGTAGATACAAATTTGTAACTATAATAAATACAGGCAAGTGCGAGTCGGAATTGCGCATCGAGGGTTCCGTAGGTACCACCAAACAATTTACAGGGTCCTTCTTAATTTGCTGACACTTGTTTAAGGATATTATGGGATAAGGGATGCTCAGACCATCCAACTGAACAACTTTCTCTATGGCACCAAAATCAAAATCGCTAAAAAAAATCACCTGTTCCCATCGACCTAGTAATTCAATGCCTGTTCCATACAAAACTGCAAACTTACTCGAGCCAATTGTACATGGGACAGCAGATATTTTTTTCGCGATTTCGATGTCGGTATCTTAGAGAAAGTTGGCCAGTTTGACCGTCTGATTATCCCTTTAAAAATGTGTCAGTATATTAAAGTTGGGCCCTGAATTTACAAAAAAAAAAATCTTCGGGGCCCTTGGCGCGAGCCCGACTCACCCTAATTAAATAAAGACGTATAACCTATCAAAGACTCATTCAAAGTTCTCTCTCTTATGTCTCTTATCACCCAACTCGTAGAGTTCAAACCCAATACAAAGCTTCCACTTCGGTTCAGAAGATATTATTGACTGACGGCCGGCCGGGCGTGGGCTTCTTAAAAGGGTCCCATTATAATTTACCCTTTGGGTACGGAACTCTAAATAACCAAACAAAAAAAAAGGCAAGGGATGGAAACTAAGGCAGAGGCATGTGGTCAGTTCGGATTTGGACGTAACAAAGGTATAGTTCCTGTAGCTAGGTGATAGAATCAGTTTTTGTGAAGTAACATGGTATATAATTTACCTAACCAAGTGATCGCTGAAGCAGCAAAGATATTATTTGAATTTAGACGTTTTTGGGTACCTAAAGTGTTTCATCAAGATTGACTGCACAGTGCACATAAGGCATTACCTAAGTATTACGGCAGCGTCTACCCAGCAGTTTTGGCTCTGTTTCTTCGGGTATTATCTGCTCGAACTTCGTGTACCTATGACATTCATGATAATGAGCAAGCCAAGCAGTAAAATGGAAGGATCAGAAGGAGGACGTAAGGTAGGTCCAAAACACGAGTTCACTAAATGTATATCCATGATATGTATCTACGTAAGTTACATTAAATCGTAAATAAGAAGAACTTCTTAACTAGGTACAGGGTCTACATAAATGCTGAAGGTTTTTCAGACCATCAAACCAACATCGATATCGCGAAAAAAATCGACCGATTGTCCCCATTAATTGTCCCACACAATTGGGCCGAGTATTTTTATCGCGATTTCATTGTTGGTGCGAGAAAGTTGTTCGGTTTGATAGTCTGATCATCCCCTTAAAAATCTTCAGCATTATTAAGAAGGACACTGTATAAAACATCAGTCTATAACGTAGTATTGTATAGTACCTATTTGCGGCATTCGACTTATTGTTAGGTAATTATGTAATCTGTCTATGAACCTTGTCTGAAATATAGGTACCTATTTACTTAATTCTTAAAACAGGCCTATATAGGGTCCTTCTTAATATGCTAACACTTTTTTAAGAGGATGATAATAATATCAAACTAAACAACTTTCTCTATGGGACCAACATCGAAATCAGCTGTCCCATACATTTGGCTCAAGTTGGTTTGCAGTTTAGTATGGAACAACCGGTTTTTTTTCGCGATTTCGATGTCGGTTCCATAGAGAAAGTTGTTCAGTTTGATGGTCTGATGATCCTCTTAGTAAAGTGTCAGCATTTAAGTTGGACCCTGTATTTTGGCATACCTAACCTAAATAGGTCATAAAAGCCACTGTCAATATACTTTGGCCGTGTTGTTCCGGCAGAACGATCCAACCACTCATTCTTCCCCTGGGAGTCGCGGTGACGACTGAGCGATAAGATGTCATATGCAGTGTTTTTTGCTCTAATAGGGGGCTTGCTTGCCACAAAAACACTGCACTTCTCTCCACTTGAGCTTGACAAGTCCGTCATTCTGTCCTTGAAACCTGTGCTAAATGAAATTTGAGCCTTCCTATACCTAACCGGTAGTATACCTACCTAACTAGATAGATAAGTATCTACCTCGTTCGTTAGGTACTTTGTAGGTAGGTAGTTGGGTAGTGTTTGCAGTTGTATGTAACGTGGTTGTAACGAGGTTTCTAACCACCCCGAATGTGATTAGGATTAAGGTTGTGAGGGTCTGAACTGAAGGTGTGTTATAAAATGGTTTTGTTGCCTAATGTAGGTATGCAGGTAAATTAATAAAAACGCCGTAAAAAATGCTCCAATGTTCGTTCGCAACCTTGTTTTATATGTTCTATCCTAACATTTATCAAGCATTTTTCACATAAAATATGTTTTTGTCTTTTATTTTTATCTAGTTATAACGGTTCTAAAGTTACAGCCCTAAAAGGACGGACAACGCTTAGACTATAGGACAACGTTTAGTAAAAGGGTCCCGTTTTCACCCTTTGGGTACGGAACCCTAAAAAGTAAATTGATGCTGACTATTTTCAACCATTTTTTTTCAAGTTTGCACTATTTTAAAAACTACCGGAAGCTGGAAAAGGTATTGTGAAATACGTAGTTAGTGATTTCATTCTCTTTGTATGAAATCAAACAAAAACAGCATGAAAAATTTAAAAATATTTGTCTTTAAAATAAAACTGTCAAATAGAATTTGGCGCGCGCTCTTTTGTTTATTGCACTTTGCACTCATTTGTTAATCTGTGACCCGTGTCAACCAATCAGCGCGTGTGTAAGTCATTCAGTTCAGTTGTTCAGTTCACTTCAAGTTTCAACTTCACTGCGTTCTTTCATTCAAACTTTCATTTCATGGTTCTTTTCTTTCTTTTCTTTACCAACCACCGACCACGATCGGGACGCGGGGCGAATTTCTTTTTATATTTTGCTAAATGACGAAGGACAAACGACGAAGGACAGACGTGAATACAATAGTGTTGTGATTGTTTCATAAATTACCCCTGTGATGTGAGAACAAACTGAAAAATGTAAGTAACCTAACTATTTTACCTACCTACTAATCGTTTTTCGGCCATTTGTTTACCAATCGAAATATTTATTACCTACAATTTGTTTGGTATGCTAGTTAAGTAGGTAGGTGACATATTTTTGCTACTAAATCTCGTGATTTTGTTATACTTAGATGTTGATAAAAATAGGTCTTCAAATTAATATTGTAATAGTTAGGTACCTACACACGGCGACAGATCAACATCAAGCTATACAAAACCAAAATACCGCTGACCGCGCGACGTTTACGTTATTCAACCTACGCGTGGCCAGCTTATGTTGGTTTTGTATAGCTTGATGTGTCGCCGTGTGTACATAAGGTCCTTGCATAGGATAGCTAAAATACCTTAGAAAAAGTATATGTCTAGAATGAGCCTCACGGTTATACCGTATATAAAACAAAAGGGGCCAACTTTCATAGGTTGGTGTGCGTGAGGCGCCATATAAAATAAATTATGTATTTATGTGTGCGTGTATATGGATAGGGTTTAGAGGCCAGCATAGCTAGCATGCCGCAGTGATACAGCGCTATCACACCTTAGCTCTCTTTCTATTTGCGTGCGAACGAACGAGATAAAAGACGTGATACAGCCGTATCACGTGTAGCATACTACGAGTGCAGTACTGGTTCCAATTTTTTTCGGCGCTTTTGTATCTTCGACTGTCAATCTTGACATAGGTATAACTTTATCAAAGTAAAATACCTACCTATTAGAAACCGTTTGCGACTCTTTAAGCGGATTAATTTACTTTCGACGCCTGACCGATACACCGTCATAAAACTTGAACTTTTCTTTTGTTCCAGATCAAAAATGAGTAAGGCACCATATTTTTCTCAATACGTAAGCCCTAATATAGTGATTGTACCTACGGAATGCTATTACGGCCCTCCTAAGAAGCCAAAACCGGACCGGAATGTTGTTCAACAAAATCCAGATGCCAGAGTAGAAAATTGTTTGAAACCAAACAGTTTTAAAACACCTGATCTGACTGTGACGAATCAAAATAGTGAAAATAGTGCTACTAACAACCAAGAGTTAAAGCAATCAATGCAAACATCTCTGCAAAATGAAGTGCCAAAATCTACTGCAAGAGATGTAAATAAAAGTTCCAGTGCAGTTGATAATAGTTTGAATAAAACTACAAAACAAAGTCCCAGCTGGGCTTCGAATTATTTACTGAGTATCGGCCAATTACCCAAAAACAACATAAAAGTAAGTGTTAAGTAGGTACTACCTACAAAAAATACTGATATCTATCTTTTCCTAAATGAATCGGTGCATAATTAAAAAACTGATAATAATTATTTGGTAGGTACTTAGGTACTAACTTTTTTATGTTAAAATTGTAATGATTACTGTGCAGTGATTGTTAAATGATTCTGTATTGTAAGTTCCATGTTATTTTTTATTTTTTTTATTTATTTATTGCTTCAGGCAACAGTACAATGTAACATTATCACGGGCCCATATTATAAATACCTTATCCTAAAATACATAAAAATATAATTTAACTAACTATCTTAATACTTAACGTTATTAAATCCGTTTTAAAGAAAGCTGAATATCAATAAATACACTTGAGTTAAAAGTAGGTCATTTGTTTGTTGGTCTGTAGGTACTGGTCTATTGATACTTACAAAATGTTTCATCATTACTGACTAGACAAAATATTAGATATTACTTGTTAAGAATATGAACATTTAAGCTTGTTATTGTACTTATTGATGTGTACATTTCTAATTATCTACATAGTGATTAGTTTGTTATACTTTAAGGGTACTCTTAATATATTTAATGGTTTTTTCGTTAGTCATTCACAATAACAGTAACCCAGTAGGTACCTACTAGTCCCATGACCATGATTTGACAAGGAAAAAATTTCCCAGCAGTGGGCTTTAACAGGCTGGCATGTTAATTTAATAATCTTGGTGTAATAATCAAAACTAGCGTAAACATAGTTCCTGTCGAGGCATGCATTGTACCCACTGTCCATTATAAGTGACGACGGGCTCACCCGCCGTCACAGAGGACTGAGTTTAGGTACTACTGGTGAATCTGGAAATGGATGTTCTGAGGTTTCAGAATATCTCTGACTACCCCCTCGGGGAATATAGTCGTGAGCATATGCTATGCTATGTGTAGTTCCTGTCGAAGATAGATAATAAAGAAATTAAAGTGATTTAGTAGGTATGCTTATGGATTGAATATCACCTATGTGTACAACATTCACTGGTTTGTTATTAATCGAAATACGATCTGTAACACACTAGCATACCTATATGAGCAGTATAGAGATAGTGTAATGTTTTGTTAGTATCTCAGTCAATCAACTAAGCTTAAAACACAAGAGCAAAAACATCAGAGGAAATACAAACAATATAAGGTGGTCTTATACATGGTCCTTCTTATATGCCGACACTTTTTTAAGGGGATGATCAGACCATCAAACTGAACAACTTTTGAATCAACTGAACTGCATTTTTTTTGGGGATTTTTATGTTGGTCCCATAGCGAAAGTTATTCAGTTTGACGGTCTGACCATCCTCTTAAAAAAGTGTCGACATATTAAGTTGGACCCTATAGATAACAAGATACCTACAATAAGTAATTGGAAAACATACCAAACATTTTTAATATTGGTAAAAAATTGTCTAGCTAATTTTAATCATCATCCATCACGTCCTTTCATTAAATCTTGAGAAAGGCCATAGGACACAGAGAAGTGGAATACCTACTTTTCGCAATCTTGAGAATATAGCATTTTTACGACCACCATCAAACTTACAAAAATCGGTAGAATACGTAACAATAAAGCTAAAATTCTGAAATGTATTGTGATTTGTGGTAAAATCCCCTTAAACATATACAACCCAAGACTTTCATGGTTAATGTTATAATAACTGTCGAGCCTGATTAGCATAGATATCTTAGTAAGTTTTACCAAAGAACTTTTTGAAAAGTGTGTATGCCAGGATCTATACAAAAGTGTCGTTATCTGCAGGATGGCCTTTTATTTAGAAGCTAATAAATAATTAATTTCACTTCACCAGCTGAATTTGGCACCACACAGAAAAGGACTTACTTTGAGAGAAGATACTTCGGCTTGTCCTACCGGCATGAAATCTAAAGAAGAGACAAATAAAACGTCATCAATTATCAACGAAAAAGAACGAAGGACGGCCATTACAATGAATTATAAAATACCTTTAAAAACCTCAGCACACCCGACATCGAAATTCAACTGCAAAGAATCAAAGATGCCTTCAGAAAAAACAGAAACCATTGTAAATCAAAAAAGTACAGATACTAAACATAAAAAACCACCCATTAAATGTGACTTAAAAAACATAACTCATCGGGATACCATTACTGAGCATTCAACTCTTCCAAATTCCAATAGCAAAAGCAATACAGAAAATCTTAAATCTCGTCCTGAATTTAGTCGACCTGAAAGTAACAGAAAAGCTACGAAATTAACGTCATCTTCCCGCCGAAATAGTGAGTCGAAGAGCGAACAAAAACACGATAAGGATATAAACAAAACAAAAAGTAAAGATTTATACTCTATAAAACATATAGAAAGCAAAAAGAAAGACCAAACTAATCCCGAAAGTACTACGATCGCCAAAACTTCCAAACCTGCAAAAATTCAGGATTCTGAAAATAATAAATCGCGTCATATGAATTCGGCTACCAAAAGTAGCGCGGGTCACAGCAAAAACGAACGCTTAACAAAGCCTTTAAAGATTTCCAATTTTTTCCTAAAAGCTGACACCAAAAAAAATCGTAGCGCAACTAAACATTCTAAGTCATCAAAAATATCACGGGGCAACGAAAAGGAAGAAAAACATGTTAAAAATCGTAAAGGGTCAACCGAAAACAAAAAAGACCATTCATTTTCATCAACAAATAAGTCCCTGGACCATGGTATAAAAAAGAAATCCAAGAAATGTACATTAGACACGAAAAAAAAATCAAAAAGTAAAAGCAATAATTTAAAACCTTCAACAACATTTAGTAGCACAATTAAAGAAGGCGCATTTGATGACCATAGGTCGTCTTCAAAAGATTCAATTAAAAGCGTAATTCAGTCGATGGACAATAGTTTGCATCATAAACATAAAATAGATGAAAATTTCGATCTAAGAACGAAACTTTCTCCAAAAGGCCTAAATCATTACTTCACTAAGATACAAAGCGCATTCAGTAGACATAGTATTCCGAACGAAAAACGTGAAAATCTTATTATAACTGTTCGGAATGAAAATGACGACGATAACGAACAAATGGGTTTAAAAAATGTACATGAACCTACACCAGATAAAGATTCAAAAGATATTTCTGTAAGCACACAGTATAAGAAAATAAACTTAGTAATCAATTTAATATGCCAGCAACCATCATCGCATAAACAGGACAAAAATGAAAACTGTGGATTAAATAATGAGGATCTTAGTTTTCTCGACGATTTTAATGTCGACGAGATAGTAGAGACATTAAAACATTGTGAAAATGAATCTACCGGAGCAAAACACAATGTTGAATTAGACATTGAGGTCCACGCCGGATTAGAAAAAACTAATCCCGTGTCCTTGGATATCCGTGAAAATAAAATCAATTACTGTGTTCCTGAAACAACGGGAACTATTGTGAGGTACGTTGAAACGTATACAGTACAGTACACAATACATTGTAAAACTTATTTTTTTTTCATCTTACAATATTTGCGTTGTTCGCTTTGAATATTAAACCAATTAATTCTTGAGGGTACAGGCTTTTAACATGATACAACTTTTCAGGTCACGTCAAGAATTTAGTGGTAATAAGTGCATTGAAAGTCTGCCACAATATCTATCTCATCAAGCAACCTTCGTGAAAATAGAAAAAATTACAAATGACGACACTTTAGTTCAAGGTACAATTCAAGAAACAAACACTAAAATAGACGCACATGATACACTACATAATAAAAATCTAAAGGAAACAAATGCAACAGAGAATATTTTAAAAGACCAAAGTTCAAGTAATAAGATCATTCAACAGCTGCCTACGGTAAACAATGTTCAGTTACAAGAAACAGTTAACGTGGTTAAAATAGAATGTTTGGAAGCAATGGAAGCTAAGTTCATTAAAAAGACCACGAAAACAGCAAATTCAGATCTTGAAGCTTCTACCTATGAAACGCCCGTAAGCAATAATATCAAGAAAGAACCAGGCATTGAAGCTAATGATAAATCGGATAAAATATCAAATAAAGAGTTTGCAACTATAGGAGGGAAGAATAATGACAGTAGTGTATTAGAGACAATACAAATAAAAACGGAACCACAATCAAATTCAATGTTTTCGACCACTTGTGATGATTTCGATTTACGAGAAAAAATACGTGAGTCTGTTTCTCACGTAGACGTCGTAGATAATTTACCAGCGGTTACTAACGATAATATAAATTCCCTGCATGAAGATGATGACAATGCTAGCGATGTTACACTTGTGCTTAGTCCTCCGCATTTTGGTGATTTCAGTTTGATTGATTTGACAAACGAATTAGACATTGAAAATGTAACTGAAATACAAAACAAAGTGAAGAAAGAAATAGAAACTACGGGAAAGACTGCAGACAAACCTTTAGTGGATCTTCGTTCGGTCGATTCATCGAATGAATTAAGTATCGAAAAAGTTTCTGTTAGTGAAATAGAAAACTACGTGAAGAAAGAAATAGAAACTACAGGAAAGACTGCAGAAAACCATTTGGATGACCTTAGTTTGGTCGATTCATCGAATGAATTAAGTATCGAAAAAGTTTCTGTTAGTGAAATAGAAAACTGCGTAAAGAAAGAAATAGAAACGGCAGGAAAGGCTGCAGAAAAACGTTTGGATGATCGTAGTTTGAACGATTCATCAAATGAATTAATTATCGAAAAAGTTTCTGTTACTGAAATAGAAAACTGTGTGAATAAAGAAATAGAAACGGCAGGAAAAACGGCAGAAAAACTTTTGGACAATCTTAGTTCGATCGATTCATCGAATAAATTAAGTATCGAAAAAGTTTCTGTTACTGAAATAGAAAACTGCGTGAATAAAGAAATAGAAACGGCAGGAAAAACCGCGGAAAAACTTTTGGATAATCTTAGTTTGATCGATTCTTCGAATAAATTAAGTATCGAAAAAGTTTCTGTTACTGAAATAGAAATCTGCGTGAAGAAAGAAATAGAAACGACGGGTAAAACTGCAGAAAAACTTTTGGATAATCTTAGTTTAATCGATTCATCGAATAAATTAATCGAAACAGTTAGTAACGTGCAATCCCATTTGAACATAGAAATTAAAGATATAGAAAGCACTCAAAATATTCCACCTGATTCTGTGACTAAACCTACGGAAACAATAGAACATACGGAAAGTTTTGCTTCAAATACTCCCAATGTATCGGATGCATCAAAAACATCTAAATCAGAAGCTTTATCAAATACGATTAAAACCGAAGGATCATCTGATTTGGTGAAGTGTGGCAAGAGAAAAAATGAAGACCTTCAAAACGAAAGCAAATCAAAAATTTTAAAAGTGGAAGATTGTGTCAGTAAGACAAGTGTTGCATCTTCATGTGATAAAAAAGAGCAAAAAGATGAACAGCAACAATCGAAGATGTCGCAAAGTGAGATTGATTGCGAGCCGGACAAATTGTTAGCACTGAATTTAGAACAAAGGATGCTGAGCTACCTTTGTGAACAGTATACTATAACTTCAGTTATACACAAAGGAACATTCTCCGAAGTATTTCACTGTAAAAATTCGTATGGCAAAGATTTCGCCGTTAAAGTAATCAAGTATGTATTATCCCTTAATGTAACTGCGTATTTTAATAACTTTCATGAAATTTTAAAATCTTATTAACGATATGATCAATTTTTGCACGTCCAGCATGATTTCTCTTCTTGCGCACGCCTCGGTTTTATTACACCACATGTCTCTCCGAAAATCGCGGGAAGAGGTGAGATTTGCTATGGAGCAAAGACGCGTCGCGCGCGTATAGAGAAATTATACTAGACATCAATAGTCCTCGCATGCCACCCCCGAGAAAAAGATAAAATCGAGATGTGCCTCCATCCTTATTATTTTACGTATGCCAGACACCATTTTACGTATGACGTTTTTCTTGTTTTAACAATATCATGCCTCCACCAATCGGCCCTGGGCCCGCGTGGTGGAGTATTGCTCACTCCCTCTCAACCTTAATCGTGCGAGGAGGCCTTTGCCCTGCAGTGGGATCCTACAGGCTATAACTTACTTTTTAATCTTTTTTGCAGCAGTGAATCTAACCGTTATCATTTGGGTGTCTTGAAAGAAAAAATGCTTATGAACATTCAAAAAGAAATTCCGAGGGCCAACTATAACTGTGTCTATTTATACAATGGATTTTCGTTAACCGGATTTTGGTGCTTCTTAATGGAGTACTATCCTGAAAACTTGATGCAAGCAATCTCGAAAACAAAGAGGTCTTTTCATATTAGTGTAGTGCAAAATTTAGCAAGACAGTTGGTTGCTGCAGTTACTGTACTGAGAAATAATAAAATTGTCCACGCAGGTACATTTTTATGGTTAATTATTAGTGATATGAAATTACCTATACAGGGTCCAACCTAATATGCTGACACTTAGGGGATGATCATACCATCAAACTGACCAACTTTCTCTATGGGACTCACATCGAAATCGCGAAAAAAAATCAGCAGTCCCATACATTTTCCTCGACTAGGTTTGCAGGTTTGTATGGAGCAGCAAAGTTTGTTTTCGCGATTTCGATGTTGGTCCCATAGAGAAAGTTTTTCAGTATGATGGTTTGATAATCCCTTTAAAAAAGTGTCAGCGTGTTAAGAAGGACTTTATATTTAGTTAATTAATCTTATGTAAAATATTAATAGTCAATTAATGTTATTTCCTTCCCAGATATATGCCCACGCCATATTCTCCTCAACCATGCAAACAACAAGTTGAAACTATGTGGGTTCGACGGATCATATTACATAGATTGCGCCAAGTTGGTTCCAAACATAGGTACGATGTCATACCGTGCCCCTGAAGTGATACTAGGCTACAGTGCCGGCTACAGCATAGATGTCTGGTCTACAGCTTTGGTCATCTATGAGATGGCAACTGGCAAAAAACTATTCCCAGGATGTTTCAACAACGTTGTACTGTATCAACAACAGTGCACGTTGGGAAATATTCCCTATGACATGGTGAAAAAGTCGCTGTATAAATATAGTCATTACAGCGGGCCGACTTTTAAGAGGAAGGTCGGCGTTAATCGGAAGGTAAATTGAATTGCGTTTTGCCTAAAATTAATGGTGGTTGCAGAGTTGTCAATTTCATACAAAACTTTGTCGTAGAACACTCATAGACGGTATTAATAAAAGCATGGTGTCGCATCCCATACAAATTAAAATTGCAATATATGGCGTTATGGTATCTATTTGTAATTAATGTTTACGTAAACGTGTAAATTGTTACTAAAAGTACATGATCTGACTACAAAAAAATCTCATGAGCTTCGGAAAATCAAGCAATTTACGTTGCCCGAAGACTGCCCGCGTTACGGCAGTCGCGTTTCATTGTTTGACGTTGGGCATCTGTACTGTATAGTATTATATAATCTGTGATAAAAGTAATGTTTTTGTATGGAATTTTATGCGGATTTTATAAATGGAAAAGTAGCTTAGAAAATCTAGATTGCGCGTATCAAGTAATATTTACAATTTACAGGGTGTTACATAAGTAAAAATAAATATTTAAAACTCTTAAGGGGGTTGATTACACCATCAAACTGAACAACTTTCACTATGGGACCAACATCGAAATCGTGAAAAAAAAAACTGATATCCCATACATATTTTAGCTCGAGTGAATTTGTTGAGTATGGAACATCTTTTTTTTTTCGCGATTTCGATATTAGTTCCATAGTGAAAGTTGTTCAGTTTGATGGTCTAAACCACCCCCTTAAATGTTTATTAGTATTTTTGTAACACCTTTTATAATAGAATTACGAAAATATAAGGCTTTGAAATTTTGTATGAATAATTTCAAAGCTTGATATCTTCGTAATTATATTATAAACTAGTGTTTTCCTGCGACTTCGTCCGCACAAATTATATACCAGATTTTAAGTCAGATCATAAGCTATCAAACAAAAAAAGTTTCATCAATATCGGTTCAGTAGTTTTTGCGTGATGCGCGAACAAACAAACACAAAATTTTGTCAATAGTGGCGCTGCACGTCGTTTAAATCGCGCTATCGAGTGTTATTTGAGTTTATATGAAGTGTACCGCTACTTTTTTATTTCCTCACAATTTTACGGTTTTATAACAGTTAAGATTGTAAATATTATTTGATAAGCGCAATCTAGATTTTCTAAGCTATTTTTCCATATAAATAAAACATTACTTTTATTAATACCGTCTACGAGTGTTCTACGACAAAGTTTTGTATGGACTGAAACGACCTTAAAACAGATCTCTGACAACAACTTTATAATTGTTACGTAATTTATCATATTAATTAATACACTAGTTTTCAATTACTAATACGATATCAATGTACTAAATGGGTACACTCTTACACACACACTTTAATGCATTGAGGCAATGAAACAAACAACTTTCCCTAAGGAACATGGCGAACCCTAAGGATGAAAAAGGGAAAATTTTGTGGACCTCCTATACAAAAGTGTGATTCAGTCGATCTTTTTTCTATGGAAGTTCAAAAAAGATTCCTTTTTCGACCCATGTTGTTTAGTTTCATTGTCCAAATAAACCCTTAAAATGTAAGTAATAGGTAATTAAAAAACTAGGGTGTATACTAGGATTTGTCCGCACCGGTTCCCATCACATAGTACCAAGAAAATAAATAGCAGTTTTTAAGTCTATTCATAAGCTTTTATATACAAAAATATTCATCAAAATCGGTCCAGTAGTTTTTGCGTGAAGCTAGAACGAACAACAAAACAAACAGACGGACAAAAAATCGGTGATTTCGAGTAAGAGCGGTTCCGCACTCGCGTCCGATCCAAATCCGTAAACTTTTTTTGTAAATACCTACCTACCTTACCTTCAAATTACACACGGCGACACATCAAGCAAAACGTCATGTATAACGTCACGCGGCCAGCTTATATTGGTTTTGCTTAGCTTGATGTGTCGCCGTGTGTAATTGTATATTATGTTTATGGTACCTACACACTTCTGTAATAATTTTATAATAGAGTAGAATTTGATTGTGCTTTTCTGTTCCAGAAAACTGTGTTCATAAACGAATTCTTCAAAAGCAATCGACTTCGATCATCGATTTTCAATCGAAACAAGCGATATATCTGCAACCCTCCCGCAATGTTAGTAAGAACGCAATATTGTGAACAGCTGGGAACATTATGCAATCTTCTGGAAGGAATGCTGGTATTGCATCCCAATCACAGGTTACCCATTGAGTTCGTTTATTCTAACCCTTTTGTCTTTGATACTTTATAATATGATGCAGTCGATAGTTTTAATTAATTTATAAAATTGTCGTCTTCTTATTTATTTTTACCGTCCTAGATTTGTCTATCAAGAAAATACAATAAAAAAGTGCATAACTTTCTACCTAAACCTAAAACCTTTTACAAGATGCTTTAGTAGGTTTAAATTTAAACATATAAATTATTAGAAAATAATAAATTACTATTTATTTTCTTAAAATTGAGTAATGTTTACTGCTTCATGTCAAGGCTTAGGTTCAAAGTTATGTGAACACTTTAAATTTTCTTGATTGAGAAATGTTAGCAGGAGTGGCACAGAGGAACTTAGTCTCAATTACGTTAGTTATGTTTTTTTTAAGTTAGATAAATAATTTATGTTGAAAGGACGCCCTTGAAGGCGTAATTGTACTGTTTGCACTCATTAATTACCTTTAATTTGTCAGAAACGAACTTATTAATCACCAACTAATTTATGAATATAATTTAAGGACGACCATAACTTGTTTATACAGGGTGTAACAAAATACCATAGTAATATTTAAAGGGGTGATTTAAATCATCAAACTGAACCACTTTCACTACGAATCCAACATCAAGAAAGAAATTCCGTTGTTTCATACAAAACTGCAAAGTAGCATACCTACTAGACTCAAAAGTAAGGAACAGCTGATTTTTTGTTTTTATTCTATGTTTTCTCCATAGTGAAAGTTTTCCAGTTTGATGGTCTAAGCCAGGATTAAACCGCCTCTTTAAATATTACTAGGGTGCTTCGTTACACCTTGGATATGGTGCTAAAAATGTAAGGCTAAGCGTTATTAAAATAATATGAAATAAGTAATAAATGCTGCGTAAGCGCAACCCAATTACATTACTTGTGCGATATGACAATATCATATTCAACGTTTAATTATTGGTAAAGCAATGACAGTATAGTAAACGCATTTTGCTTATTACGTTACGCAATAATGCAAGTTGATTTTGCATTATTGTCTTTATATTTGTGAGATAAGGTGTTTTAAACAGAAATTATTTGTTGACACTACAGTAAATGTACGTTTTTCCAGAAGCAAAAACTCGAATCAATTGTTCTGTGATTACGAAGTGTTTCCATTATTTTTAGTTGTTTATATTTTGTTCATAGCTGATTGTTAGGGGATATAATTTAGTTTATTGTTACAAAACATAGTGTTCTTTATTATTATTTTTAAGACGATAGAATTATGTGCTATTCTTGCATGATTCATACAGGGTCTAACTTAATATGTTGACGGTTTTTAAAGGGATGATCAGACCATCAAACTGAACAACTTTCTCTATGGGACCAGCATAGAAATCGCCAAAAAAGTCACCGTACATTTGGGCCGAGTAGGATTGCAGTTTTTTATGGGACAGCTGATTTTTCTAGCGATTTCGGCTTCGGTCCTATACAGTAATATGTAATCCTATACAGTATATATGTAAGGAAAAGTATAATTAACCTTTAAACCACATAATCTACTCATCAAACTGTACAACTTTTACTATGGGAGCAAACGTGTCAGCACAAAAAAAATCAGCTGCTCCATACGTTTGAGTCGAGCAGGGGCGGGACTTTTTTTTTTGCTCTGACAGGTTTGCTCCCATAGTGAAAGTTGTTCAGTCTGATGGGTAGAATAAAATATGTGGTTTAAAGGTTAATGATAATTTTCTTTACACCCATAGAGAAAATGGTCCAAATCGATGGTCTGATCATCCACTTAAAAAAACCGACAGCATATTAAGATGTACCTCTAAGGATGTACCCTACAGATAAGATACTCTGTACTTAACGCTAGCAGCACACATGACTGTCTGTCTGCTATAGTGCAATGCATGCAACGGCATGACGCACTTCAGGGGCCCTAGACAAAGTGACATTCTATTGGCGTTGACGCTAGTAGAAAATGACAGAATGTATGGATTTGACATTAGCGATCGAAACATTTTGACGTTTGCTTTCGTCACCATGCGTCATGTCCATACAATTTTATGTTTTCTACTGTCGTTAACGCTAATCGAAAGATACTTTGTTTAGGGGCCCAGAGCTGTTAACCGGGCCTCCACCAGTGAGGCTCTCAATCGTTTTTTTAAAATTTCCTCCTTATACAACATTTTCAAAAAACAAGAATGTCACATATTGTAGTCATTGCTGATTTTCAATTTATCGGGTGATTATGGATATATTTTTATAATTAAAGCCAGTTTTGGCGTTTTTAAAGATAGGCATAAATGCCAGGCACACTATGATTTATGTATGATAAATCGAAAACCAACAATGACAATATTGTTTTTTGGATATGTGTAATTGTGTAGAAATAAAAAAATACGATTGAGGGCAGCACTGTACGCTCGGTAACCTCATAAGAAGTTTGGCGTGACCAAGCGAATAGTGTACGTAAAATTATATTATTTATCAATTAGTTGAACCTTAGATCAAAGTTTACGCGCTTTAGACCTATCCATTAATTTTACTCTTACTTAGATCAGAGTAAAATTTATAGATAGCCCTAAAGCACACTACTAGGGCAATTGGTCCATACAAACTAGGTCAGAACTAGGGTAAATGGATACAAATTTGAAGTATACCATTCATTTCTTTTGCCTCATTTTTCTGGTTTGAAATGTTCGCGTTAGACCTATCCATTAATTTTACTCTTTGATCTAAGGGTTGAACAGTGTAAAGCCCATTGACATATTACTCTAGCGATAGACAAGCTCGTTCAAACAAACAACATGTCACACATAACAACACAAAATGACACATTGCGGTCTGTCATTGCCATAGTGACGAAGTGAACTCGGGAACATCAATCAGGTGCGTACACCTCATTCAAGTGGAACATGTTGCTTCTATGAAAGGGCAAGTCTATCGCTAGAGTTTAAGTCTATGGTAAAGCCCGACCAGAAATATAAAAAACCTCGCCATGATACGGAAAATCATTGGAACTAATTTTTGTACTTGGAACACTAACATTACAGGTTATAGTCGATTGCAGCGCCCTCAAATCAGGTTTTTTATATTTCTGGTCAGGCTTTACTCGTACGTAGCATTAGTATTTTGTTTGTTTCTTTTTAGTTGTTAATTTTTCCATTCATGTTACTGCGTATGCTGTTGTAGTTAATTATTTGCTATTAAATTGTGATTGTGACTCACATATGGCACTCTCGTCTTATTTTTTCTTTTCCTACACAGGGTGAAATTGATATCATAAGCATCCTTTTAAACTAAGAGTCTACCCATCAAACTGAACAACTTTTACTATGGGAGCAAATGTGGTTAAATCGTTCTAGGAGCAAATCAATCGAGGCAAAAACAAAATCAGCTGCTGCATAAATTTGCGTCGAGTACCTAGGCATTGCAGTTTAGTATAGCACAGTTGATTTTTTTTTTGCTCCGATCGGTTTGCTCCCATAGTAAAAGTTGTTCAATTTGATGTGTAGACTCTTAGTTTAAAAGGATGCTAATGATATCAATTTCACCCTGTATAAGTTTTATACTTTTTTCTAATGTAATGACACACCACACCTGCGGAATGTAGGTATTGCTCAGTCACTATAACTATATGTCAAATAAAGACGAAAATAAGAAGATGACAGCAGCAGGGCTACGAAACCTTTTCAGACCGTGATCGTTTTATGAAAAATCAGAACACCGATTGTCAGTGTTCGATGGAAGAATGTTGTATTAATACAAAATATAGGAAAACTATCTTAGATTCAAAAGAGTATCGTTAAAATTAAACACAAGTACTGTGATGATAGGTAGTTGAACAATTATTATTATGCATGTACCCTGATTTAAGATATCAATATATAATCCAGTCTAAGCCTGACCACCATCTTTGATTGCTGTGCCCTCCTATCCTTTACAAGTACATGCTAGTTTTATCTTTTCACTCGTTCGCTGTTGATGGAAACGAAAGAATACATTAGTTATGTGCTTACTAGGTCCGTAATTGCGTATGATTAAATCGCACTGGAAATCGATTTTGAGGGCGAATTAAACGAGATTACTTAAGCCTTGAACGACATCTGTCGATCAATCAATCAACCAAATACACTTTATTCAAAGATCAATAACATCAATCCAAAAACATATTAATACGTCCTTCATATTATTTGTAACCACCTAAATCTTATTAATGCATTAAAAAATGTCTCCCTAAAGTTACGGAATCGATAAAGACACGAAACACTATAATTAAGGGCCTTCTTCGCAGATTTGGTAAAAACAGCCTCTGGCGTTTTCCATTTTTTATGTAGTAAACAAAGTTATTTCAGAAAATAAAAAATACTGTTTCTAGATAAGAAGTTTATCTACACATTGAGAAAATTTCACTACTGTATGTGTAATGGTTTATTGGTAATTTAGTGACAAAGTACCCCTTTGCGCGCAAAAAAGGCTCGCGGCGTAGTAAATATAGAGCGTTTCCTATACATTTTTATGAAAAAACTTTTAAACAATCTTAATTATAATAGACCAAAGAACGTATGTTCAGAATTTACTCATAAACAAAGTTACCGTTTTTGAGTAATGAACACTCAAAGTTACAGATTTTTTCCCCAAAGATTTCTCATACTAATTAGTATGAAGCGAAAACAACGAATATAATAGTCAGTGCGAGTGCCTGTCACGTCACACGCTCAGGCGCATTCAAGGAGAGAGCACGTCGCTCTGAATGATTTTTGTGCCGATAAGTTGACTTGCGTAATAATACGTACGTACACAAAAATTTTTGCACAGTGGACTGTTGACTGAACTTGTGGATCGGATAAAAATGTACCTACAGCAGGTAGACTGTTGGCGGACCGTGTGCGTTTGGACAAACATGTGTTGCGCATCCTCGTTGAAATAGTAATTATATATTTGTGACCGACATTTTACGATTTTAACACCCGACGCAAAAAGAAGGGTGTTATAATCTATAGGCGCGGCTATAGTAATATAAGTCGATTGTTTCAAATTGTGAATCTGAGTGCCAAATTGCCAATACATATGAGATTTATATGTATACCTAATATGTTTTTATTAAAATGAATATATCTTTTGTTATTTGTTTTTATATGCAGATATTATCAGCAAAGCAATTTTTGTATCTATGTGTACCTACATATTTTTTTTACATAAAAAGAAATATTTATTGCAAAATATATATTTTATAGGTCGTACTTTTGAAAAAAAAATCTTTTCTTTGTTTGTTTGTTTTTATACAGGGTACGCTGACAGTTTTTTAAGGGCATGAACAGACCATCAAACTGAACAACTTACTCTATGAGACCAACATCGAAACCGCTGTAATAAAATCAGCTGTCCCATACATTTGGCTCGAGCAGGTTTGCAGTTTTGTATGGAACAGCTGATTTTGATATTGGTGCCAAGTTTAATTAATATACAAATAAAAAAAAACCAACACCAAAAACAAACATTTAAATACATACCTACATACGCTCGAAAAACATAACCCTCCTTCTGTCGCAGTCGGGTAAAAAGTGAAAAATAATTCGGTCATCTATTAAAAATTATTACTTATTTTGGAAGTAAGCAATGTTTTACTTTTTACCTCTCTTTAAGATATTTCAGGTCATTTTTATGCGTTGGGGACCGCTATGAAATGAACATAGATTTTTTTATTCAACAATCACTTGCGGTCCCCGACACATTAAATGACTTAAAATATCTTAAAGAGAGTTTAGAAGTAAAACATTAATTTGCTTACATAAAAAACAAGAATTTTTACT
The DNA here is from genome assembly GCA_963693445.1 of Agonopterix heracliana. NCBI lineage: Eukaryota > Metazoa > Arthropoda > Insecta > Lepidoptera > Depressariidae > Agonopterix > Agonopterix heracliana. The sequence continues at coordinate 6,554,791 of OY856326.1, forward strand.
TTTTAAATGATGTTGGTTTTTTTTTATTGAATTGGTAATTTTGTAGATTTCTTGAAAACTGCTCAACCGATTTTCATGAAACAAAACTAAGAACACTCTCGCAAAGATTAACTTTCTATTAAAAAAAAAACACGTCCGAATCGGTCCACCCGTTTGGGAGCTACGATGTTACAGACAAATTATAACGCCCCTCATTTTGCTTCGGGGGTTAAAAAGTGTCAGCATAGCGTCGGTCAGGGGTTAAAAACAAACAAACAGGGTCAGTTTATAGATATAATTAGCAAAGCAATTTTTTTCTATTTGCCAATTGTATAATGTTTGTTCGTTTGTTTTTAACCCCCGACCGACGCAAAAAGAGGGGCGTTATAAGTTTGACGCCTATGTCGGTCTTTCTGTTTGTAGCTCCCAAATGGGTGGACCGATTTCGATGCGTTATTTTAAAATAGAAAGCGAACTTTTGCGAGAGTAAATAACATTAAATGACAAATTAAAAAACCCCAAAGCCCAAAACAAACATTTAAAAAGTAAAAAATAATTCTGTCACCTAGGTTTTATTTTTGATGTACTTAAGCAAATGTGTTTTACTCATTAACTTTCATTCTAAGATATTTTTTTAGGTCAATTAATTAGTGATGCAACGAATACGAATACGAATATTCGTATTCGCCGAATAGCAGCCTATTACCGAATATTCGTATTCGCCGAATATCAAGAATACATTCGTAATTTAAGTATTTTCGCAAAATCCACGTAATTTATGTCATGAAGACATACCTACATTGAAGAAATTTTCCTACGTTAAAGAAATTTTCCAGAAATAGTATCCTTTGAAATAATCCACTGTCCTCAGAAAACCTATTTTCAATAGCACTTACACAGAAAAACAAGATTCATATTCTGTGGACTGTGGTTCGAAGTTTGATCCTATTTTCAATACTAACCAATTAAAACGAATGATTTTTTTAAAATACAATCTAGAAACTAATCTGCCTGCTTGTGGTTTGTGGTTTGTCAGATTTCCGTTTACAAATACAGTTTCAATCTTACAAAAATCTGACAAACCACATGCACATAGATTAATATCTAGCTAGATCGTGTTTAAATAAAAAAATACATTATCTTTGACTGGTTACTATTAAAAACAGGATTTAACTTTGTTTGTATGTAGCGAGTTCAGGCGCTCTGCAAGGAGGACAATCCTTTTTCTGTTGTTAATTAAACAAAGAATAGGTACCTATAGTTTTGTCCATTAAGTTTGTCTCTCGGTCTTTCTTTGTGTCTCATCTCAATTACTTTATCATTTTTGCACCCATGGAAAGAAATGGTGACTCATTTTGTTTCAATGGATGCAAAATTGCGAAAACATTATAGGTATTATTTACTGAATAATAACCCAAAATCTGATAAGTGATAATAAAGAAGAAAACATTTTTTTTTTGACTAACAAATGCGGTCGAAAATGAGGCTTTTCTTTTATGTATACATTCCATAAAGATGTCGTTTAATAGGTCTTTCAAAATTAAACAAAAAATAGTTGACGACAAAATTTAAGTGATTGTCCGACACGCTCTCAGTCGATTTTTTAAATGACCATACTCGTACTTACCAGCTGTTTCTTTTGATTGTGAAATAATCATTTAAGATGATTAACGTTTATTTTAAACATTTTTAAATAATTTTTCACTATTCGTATTCGTATTCGTATTCGCCGAATAGTAGAATCAATATTCGTATTCGTATTCGTATTCGTAAAAGTGGTATTCGTTGCATCACTACAATTAATGTGTCTGGGACCGCAAGAGATTGTAAAAAAAATATTTGGAAATATTATGATTTGTATTAGTTTATTTATTCATTTGTTTATACTACAATACGAAACACTAATCACAATTTTTCAGTACATGCAAGTTTTAGATATACATAACATTAAAATAATACGGTCAAAATTGGTGTCGCGGGAACCACTGGGCAACCTAAAGATGTGTGTGTGAGCGCGCAGACGCTGTGTGCGTAGCGTTAAAAACCTAAAGTGGACACGGTCCGTCCGCTTATACGACCCTTAATCTAACAAAAGATTGCAACACCGTCTTAAATTAAAAATTCAAATTCAACAATGTTTTTCCTTGCCGCATTGTATGTACATATATTAATGTAGGCGTACGTAAGATCTTCTTAATTATTTTTATCCTTCCAGTGACAAGGATTTTTTTAAAGGGGGTTCGAGCTTATTGTGCTGCCCCTATAGTATTTTTATTTATTTCTAAACAGTTAAACAGCATTTCCAAAAAACAAGAATGTATTCATGCACGGCTAGCATGCCACCCATTACAAAGCGTTTTAAAGAGAAAAACGTCATGCACGCTCTTTCTGGCATACGTAAAATAATAAGGATGGAGGCACATCTAGATTTTTATCATTTTCTCGGAGGTGGCATGCGAGGCCTACTGAATGGCTTTCAACTTATCGAAATTCACCAAAGACCGTCGCTTACCAACCGTGGTCAGCCTTAATCGCCGGAATAGTCTTCAAGTAGGTACTACCGTAAAAAGAGCTCGGTGGCGCATTGCGGAGAGGTATGGACTCTCAATCATGAGGTCCGAGTTCGAATCCGCACGGACAACATGCCACGTACCAATGAGTTTTTCTAACTTATGTACGTATTACCGACTGCTCTCAAACGGTGAAGGAAAACATTGTGAGGAAACCTGCATATGCAGAAGAAGAAATTCTGATGCATATGTGAAGTCTACCAATCCGCATTGGGCACGCGTGGTGGACTAACGCCCAAACACCCTCCTAGAGGGTAGGCCTGTGCCCTGCAGTGGGACGTAATATAGGCTGATGATGATGATGAGGTACTACGGGAAGGTGTTTGCGTCCAAACCTGCCCTTCGAAACGAGTAGCCTCCTTGAATTTTAATGGAAAAACTACTCTGAAGTCATGGTTGCAGGGTATTTATCCAAGACAAGATACCATAGGTTCATCACTCCATAAAAAATACTAAAAAAGTTGGAAGACTTCAATCCTGCATTCCTCAATACTTATACTTACCACCGTGAAAAACATGTATTGTCGCCTAAATCAACTTTTTATTGTAACGCTGATTCGGAGTAGGTAATTCTCGTGTATATAACAATTTCTAATCAAAATAAGTGCTGACAATAATGCGTTCTCCAAGAGCAGTAAAAATAAATATTTCATTTAATTATTTGTAAGACAGCAAAAATACAAGACACAATAATATACACCTTAAAATAGACTCAAGTATGCGTCTCCAATATTGTGCAGGTGTCAGTAGATGGAATACCTTAGGTTTTTGTCCCCAACAAGTGACAAGGATGAAGTGAAGTAAGCGGTGAAGCAAACATCGTGAGGAAACCTGCATACGCTGAAGAAAAAATTCGGATGTCTATTATGAAGTCTACCAATCCGCATGCATCAATAAATATTTTTGAATTTGCATTATTGACGTTAGATAATATGACGAATGACGATATTACGACACATTTGGCGTATGCTTTAGAAAAATTTACTCAGCCGTTTCCCACCTGGAGTGAGATTTTTGAATCTCATTCGGTGAGCTCAGCAGTTGAAAATGTCAAAACTACTATGGAGATACGCATCTTTCTACTGGGCATTTGACTCTCAAAAATCGCACTCCTGGAGTATGATTTTTGATAGTCAAATCAGCAGTAGAAATATGCATATCTTCATAGTAATTTTGACATTTTCAACTGCTGAGCTCACCGAATGAGAATCAAAAATCGCACTCCTGGAGGAGCCCACGCTTGGTATGTTTTGAAAATATTTTTTTGGATTTAAAAAAAAATATGGCTGAAAGGTAATGGTGTAGTATATTTTAAGACTGACTCATGAAACCCTTTTATTTAATACCCCACACGATAGGTTTCAGGACAAAAAAATTATGACGTCATAACTCCCCCCCCCCCCCTTAATTCTAAGGGAAATATTGTTAAGAACTGCCGGTCTAAATGATTTTTCTGACCTGAAGTAGGTGTGTGAGGAACGGCTATCTTGTACATCGATTTACGGCTTTTTATCGATTTTGGCTTTGTAGAGCTAACACTATAACTGCTCTCGTCGAAATCGAGGCTCCATCTTTCAGAGTAAGCGAAAAGTTTTAAATCTACGAAGCTTTCATGTATTTTGACAGACCAATCAGAGATAGAACTTTAGATGCTTTATTTCAAAAAGCGCTCGTTGGCATAGTGGAGCTTCGGTATTGTAAACGATCACCGAGTAAAGCAACGTCAGATCCGGTCAGTCTTTGGATGGGTGACCGCCTAGTGGTATTTCATCTCGAGTGTTTCCGTTCTCCGGAAGGCACGTTTAGCAGTTGGTCTCCGATAGTTCCGTCAGATGACGTTGTAACTATTCGTTGAGCCAGGTCAGAGGCCTATTTAGGCGGCTTGAAAATGCTCTGACAGCCAGCTGACCACTAACTTGCCTCCGCTAACGCGCACTGGGCCCGCGTGGTGGAGTATGGCCCACTCCCTCTCACACCTATTCGTGAGAGGAGGCCTTTGCCCTACAGTGGGATTCTACAGGCTATAACTTACTTTTTTTTATTTCAAATATAATGATACCATAGACTCCAAGTACGGATTATTTTTTATTCTTTTTCAGTACATCACACCGTCACATCTGCGTCGAAAATTTCAAGTTACTCTGTGAATTTTACCGAATATTGGCCGCCAGCAGCGTGATGACGTTGAAAGTCACGAGTGACAGTTGATAAATTACATACACAGTCATACACATACATAAACTCACGACCGTAATCCCTTTCGGGGTGGTCAGAAATATTGCTACTACTACGTACTTTCTGTTTAAGAGTGTAGTTATAGTAATGCTCATATTTAGCAATTTAAGTTTGAGGATGGAATGACGTGTCAAGTATTGAGAGGTGGCTAGCCCTTCACCCATAAACACTGTATGAGAAACCTTTAATCCTTTAGTCGCCTCGTGCAACACCCACGAGAAGAATTCGGGTGGTCCATTATAGGCTGGAACCACACGAAAATGTAACTCCTTGTTCGTTTTTAGGGTTCCGTAGTCCAACAAGGAACCCTTATAATTTCGTCCATTCTGTCTGTCTGTCTGTATGCCCCACCTCAACAACACGCTCATTTTTGCACCTATTGAATCGAAATTTGGTATGAAGACAGATAACAGTAACCCAAACAGAAATGAAATAGTCATAATCATAAAGCAAGTAAATTTTTTCCAACCACCTTTTCGTTGTATGGGCCCTCCCATACAAGTGGTATCCAGTGGTGGTAAGTGAGGTGTCGTTGGATAGGTTTTGTCCAATGGAAGAAAACTCCCATAAAAATTTAATCATTACAATGCTTGTGTCTCGTGATATTTGCGCTCAAAGTCAAAAATAGGGCCCCCCCCCCCCCCTCTAACTTCTAAAATACAGGAATAAAAATCTGAAAATGTTACACAATATAGCTTTCTGTAAGTACTTTCAATGAAATTTATAACGGAAGCTGTAGCTCAAATAGTTACGGAGAAATCAAATTAAACATCGACCGTCGACCGCCGTCGGCGTCTATCAATAGATGGCGCTGAACGAAATTTAATCGCACTATTGTTTGCTTCTTGAAGATTTCTTAAGTTATTTAAGCTATGTCAAGAAAAGCTTCTCATAGAATACTACGGAACTCTACCTTGGGCGATTCCGACATTCTCTTGGCCGGTTTTTTATTTTTATTTAGTAGTTGCCACAGTACCTCAGGCAGGACACAAAAAGGCATTTTTTCGAGGGCTACGAACTTAGCACTAGGAACTTGTCATTATTCATTTTAGAAATTAGTCGCCTAAATCATGGCCTGTACGTGTGTTCTGAGTTACATACTATTAAGTTTCTACGCCTACTCTAGTACCTACCTACCTCAATAACTTGCAAACACATTTTTCTCGATTTTCCGGATTAGAAACAAATCTATTCATAAATAAATACAACGATGATCAATAACGATTTGAAAGAAGTTCTACTATTCTTAGTACATTTTTTAGAATTTTAAAAATATTTTTTCCAGTTTCAATATGGCTACTACTAGCTCCACCTGGCGGATATTTTTCATAACTCTCTTTAAAAAAGCTTCATTGAAAGGAAGACGAACCACAAGTGTGCACTACTGCTTCTTTAGGTCTTTCAACATCGCCATTTTGTTGTTTGATACAATTTTTCATATTTCTTTAAAGTGTGTACTATAAAGAACCTTTTTTTCCTTCTTTTCGCCCCTATTTGGAATGGAGTTATAGCTGAGATATAAGTACCTACGGCCGTCACCGCGTATCGCACACGATACAGTAGTGCTATTCTCTAAGCGCAAACATCGGTTGTTGAAACATCGGCGAGCTGTCAATTCGGTATGCGTTGTGTCAAACTTAATTTGGAATCTTCGACGACATAGACGAAAAATTTTTCGCTTACGCTAGTAGACCGAATATCAGTGTAACCGAGTATGAGATAGCGAATTATATGAAGTGACATCTCGGAGTCAGGTGGTTGTCCCATACAATTTATATGAATTTTGGAGTCAGATGGCCGAAGTACAAAAAAGTGGATACGTCGATAAGGACAGCAATAAGTAGCGGTCTCCTTTTTTAACTAGAGCGAATTTGCTATGTGCATCTCTTACTGACAAGACACGTGCTTCCTTCTAGTGCCTTCTCTTTCTACGCTTCGACGATCTGCAGGATGCAAGATTACCTTAGAGAATTAAACTCCGCTCTAGGCTCCAGGCTGTCGTGCATTGCCATAAGGCGTGTTGTAGTTCGTCGTTGGTCGCGGTTGGCTGTATAAGCACACGAAATCGGAAGAGTGCAGTATCGTTTACGTTCACAGACTTAAGGCCTCCGCTCATTGCAGCGATTTTATCGAGCGATAATATCGCTGCGATTTTGCGATAATTGTTTCCAGTACATTTTGTATGGGGACGCGCGCGATCCTACACACTGCCGCGATATTATCAAGCGATAATATCGCTGCGATTTTGCGATAATTGTTCTCATTACATTTTGTATGGAGACGCGCTCGATCCCACACACTGCCGCGATATTATCGCAACTCTTTCGACTACATTCAGTGGTGGGGCGCATGCGTGACGCGAATCGCGGAAACGCTGCAGTGTATAAGGTGTCGCGATATCGCTGTCGATAATATCGCTCGATAGGTAAAATCGCTGCAATGTGCGGAGGCCTTCATACAGAAGTCAGTGCTTACGTTGTTTATTAAATAATCTGTGATATAACTATCGACTGACCTGGCCAGGCATCTCCTTGGTGTGTCCGTCGGGCACGTGGAACAGCACGAGGGGCGTGGCGCGGCACGTGTGCGGGGAGGGGGGCGCGGGCGCGACGTCCACGCGGAAGAAGCCGCGCCGCTGCAGTTGTATTACGTCGCCCACTTTCACTTTAGACAGCTCCGGCTCGCCCAACATTGCGATTTCCCACTGTAATAATAAATTTTTGTTTTTTTAAACATAGCTATTTATTATATTGAGTCTCATTCAGACACACTAAACTCCGTTGTGTGATTTCTGACAGACCCGGTACATTTTGATTGTATGATAGTTCTAGTTCAGACTCGGTTCGACATTAACATGTTAGCTAGATGTACACTAAAATTCCTTTAGGCCCATTATCCCAGGTCATTTTACCAGTTTTTCTAATTAGTCTGTCCGAGATGTATATTTCTCTAAATGTCCACTTCCCCGAAAATCTATTTCCTTAAGGTGGTTTCAGTCCATACAAAACTTTGTCCTAGAACACTCGTAGACGGTATTATTGATAAAAGTAATGTTTTATATATGGAAAAATAGCTCAGAAAATCTAGATTGCGCGTATCAAATAATATTTACAATTACAAAACTAACCCTAGTCTTATGTCCAATATACTGTTTGAAGTCCTCATCCTTGCCAAGCAGCGGTTTGGAGATGATGTGGTCGAAGTACACGCAGTACACTTCGAGCGCGGGGGACTTTGGGCTGTCGGCCAGCCAGGTTAACTTGACCGTCTTCTTGTAGTCCTTGTTGTCCAGGTTCGGGGTCGCGTCTACACTGGTCACTGTGCCGTCTTGAGATCTGGCGATAGGATAATAAGAAGTCACATACTTTTGACAGAGTTTTATGTTTATATGTTACTAGTGTTTACCCGCGACTTCGTCCGCACAAACTATATACCCGATTTTAAGTCAGATCATAAGCTATCAAACAAACAAAAATTCATCAAAATCGGTTCAGTAGTTTTTGCGTGATGTGCGAACAAACAAACAAACAAACACACAAAAAAACAGACAAATAAGATTTCTAAAAAAGGTTTATTTCGAGTTAGGGATACCTAAAAACCATATCGTAATCTTTTTTTAGTAAATATCTTCAATGTACAGACACACTTCCGTTACAGTTTTATAATAGTTTAGATTAGATGTACGACCCTGATTTTGGGAGCTGTTTGCTTGTTACCTATCATATGTATAGGAAATGTTATGTATAACATTTAAAGTTACGTTGTTTGCGTCGTGTAGTATCCAGCTTCGAATAGCACCAAACCAGTCGGGCGTTGCAAGAGGTGACTGATTCCTTCAGGCGTCTTACATATCTTTGACGCCAAACCATAGCGTAAATATAATAAAGTGGGTGCGCTTAGTGGTCGCGGCGAGTCTATGCTCGCGCGGAGTGCGGGAGGGGGGGTGGGCTCGCGCGGTGTGCGGAGGGGTGAGGCACCGGCCGTTGGGGTACAGCGCGCAGGTGATGGGGTACTGGGACCGCTCCCTCCGCCACCCGCAACCCCCGCACGATAGGCCTGTCGCGACCCGAGAGCGCCCTCACTATTATTATTATATTCACTTTGCCCAAACCGTGTGGCTGCCGGTTATAGTCACTGCATCTGACGGTACCGGTCTCACGTTCCATCAGACATCGGAGGGTAAGGACGAGAGAGTGGATTTGTGTTTAGCGAGTACACATATGCACTTCAAAGTATTCTGCGTACATTACTGCTTTTCTATAATGATCATCATTTAAACTTATGAGATGCATCAGAAGCATTATTCTTTTAGAGTAAACAGAACGTTACTCAGTAGTTCGCGCGTAGCATGAGATAAATTAGTTAATTAGCTAAACAAGTCGTATCCTTGTTCTAATAAATTGGAAACAATAATTAAAATAAAATGAGTCATTTGGCACCATTTGCGATTGTGCTAATAAACAGGATTATTACTAAATTGTATTTTCAAGTGATAATAGTGAAGTGAGAATAGTGATAGCAGATGTACGAAAGAGATATATGGAGCTAAAATGAGTGGAAGTGTCGGCAGAGGACGCCCTCGTAGGGCGTATTCTGATCAAATCAGTTGCGTCCTACAAAAAGGGGAGGTGCGGAGTACTCGAAACCGACGGGAATGTATGAAGAGATGTATGGATGTGAATGAGGCAAAAGAGGTATGTTAGGATCGTAGTACATGGCGCGCTCTGGTTTCCTGCCTACCCCATTGGGAAAGAGGCGTGACGTTATAGATAGATAGATTGTATTTTCAAAATTTTAATGGATTTTATGTTGCGATTTTGATGTGTTGATAAAATATAGCAAGCGCTAACTTACTTGTGAATCTTATCAATCAAAACGTTCCCGTAATAGACGAACGTTGCATTTTCTCCCTCCTTCAACGCCTTGGCGTCGACCTGGTCAATCAGTAGCCGTTTGGAGACCCAAACAGTTTTGGACCCTATGTCAGAGTTCTTAGGGTGCAAAGCCACGTTGAGGCTGCTTTCTGATGAGATGCCCTTCAAATTGACTGGCACTGGGTTACATTCCAATGTAGTATAGCGAGGAGCTATGGGGTCTATGACCTGGAATAAAGAGTTGAATAATAAAATCTCAGAGAATAAAATATCATAGTCTAACTAATAATAGTAGTACCACAGCATAAGAAAGAGTATCTATTACTACATACAGTGTGGACACTCCCTTCCTCCCACCAATTTCTTACCTCACCCCCTCTGTTGCCTATCTGGTTACCCGGCAGTTACCTGCATGAAACTAATAAGTACGATTTTTGCATGTACTGACGTCACATCTTATCAAAATCAGTTTTTTGTAGGCAGTGTCCAGTCTATTATACTACCTAAGCGAAAAAAAACGTCTATGGTAGTACTATGTTATATTATCGTAATAAAACTACATTGTTAGTACCGCTCCGACTTGCTCATATCATAAATGATAAGTCAAAGAAAATACTCAATTCATTCACTATTGACAAAAGTAAAGAAACGGGAGTCTAAAACAGGTCGAACACAGAAGCCAAGCCGGACAGTCCGCGAATAAAAACAAGTAACTGGGCGGAACGAGCTTAGCTCGGCGTCTTTAAGTTAATCTAGATAGATAGTTTTCATCCCTGAGAAAAACTATTTCTCTCTCAGCATGGGAGCCAACTTCGAAATCTCGGAAAAAATATCTGCTGTTCCATTCAAAACTGCAGTACAGACTCGACTAAAATGTGTGGGAAACCAGATTTTCTTTTCGCGATTTCGAATTGGGCTCCATAGTGAATGCTGTTCAGCAGCCAGATTAGCTCGGATAATAATAGTTCTTGATGCATAAAAAGAGTGTGCAAGATCTCATAGATCCATTTTTCAATCCAGTTCCATTAGGTTTCTTTTTTAAAGTACAACGCCCACGTCGCGGTCCCAATGGCCTGTGCTAGCCCCTTATAGGTACAAGACTGGTGTTTACCCGCGACTTCGTCCGCACAAATTATATACCAGATTTTATGTCAGATCATAAGCTATCAAACAAAAAAAGTTTCATCAAAATCGGTTCAGTAGTTTTTGCGTGATGCGCGAACAAACAAACAAACTTGTCAATAGATGGCGCCACGCGTCATTTAAATCACGCTATTATTTGAGTTTATATGAAGTGAACCGTTACTTTTTTATTCCTCTCGATTTTTACGATTTTATAATAGTTAAGATAAGATAAGTAACCTTTTTATTGATAGCCCAGATCTTGTCCCACTCCATGAACACGACGGACCGGCTGGAGCCCTGCGCTTGTATGAACTGCCTCAACCCCTCCACCGTCATGCCGCGCCGCAGGACGCCGCGCACCGTCGGCATACGTGGGTCATCCCTGAAAACGATTAGTCATAGTAGATTACACACCGAGGGCAGGTAAGTAAGAAAGGTCTCAGATCTCATGTGATCTGAGGCTTTCTTATTTACTAAGAACTAACTAAAAACACTATAGTCTGTTCAGGGAGTCGATGTGGTATGGCGCTATTGCATACTCCCACATTTGCATACAATTATAGGGACAACAAATGCGGCTGCCCCGCCCAAAGGGCAGGAAAGTTAGAAAGGTCTCAGATCTTATGTGATCTGAGGCTTTCTTATTTACTATCCGAGGTTAGTATACTATTTTTCTCCTCAACGGAAGCGGAAAGCAGCAACTTCGTTTAGCGCACCGGGACGAAACTTGACGCTTTCCACCCGGAGGAGTGGAAAATAATAAGGCCGATTTACGTCTCGAAAAGATTCCGTGGTTGCCTTTAATTCGGTATGTCAAGTTTTTTTTGGTCTTCATTTTTATATTTTTTTCGTATAGAAGACATAATTTTAAGACACCTATTTCATTCTTATTGGGATTCATCGAGTTTATCAATATAAAATTAATTTTTAAATTCGGTATGTCAAGTTTTTTTTTGTCTTCATTTTTATATTTTTTACGGACAGAAGACATAATTTTAAGATACCTATTTCATTCTTATTGCGATTCGTCGAGTTTATCAATATAAATTTAATTTTTAAATTATTTTGATCTGTAATCTCTAAGTGCAAAAATGGTGGAGAGAAAATAATTCGAACTCCATGGAGAAAAACTACATACAGCTGTATTTAAAAAAATTAAAACCTGCCTCCTCTTTCTAACTCTATGCTGGAAAAAGATACGGCAACATCAAATGTCAAATTCTGACATTGTGAAAGTATTTTTTTTTCTTAATGGCCGGTTATTTTAAGTTGATTTTATGTTTACCAAGGAGTTCAGAGGTATGCCAGTGACGTCACTGCACGGACCGAAAAACGACGTTATTTTATTAAAAATATCTGTAATCCTTTCATTTTAAAATCTCTGACATAGAAAATATGATTATTGAGACAATTATCTCGAAATGGTTTTCAATTCAGCCCTCCAAAAAAAAACTTGACATACCAAATTATTGTGATCTGTAATCTCTGAGTGCAAAAATGGCGGAGAGAAAATAATTCGAACTCCATGGAGAAAAACTACCTACAGCTATATTTAAAAAAATTAAAACCTGCCTTCTCTTTCTAACTCTATGCTGGAAACAGATACAGCAACATCAAATGTCAAATTCTGACATTGTGAATGTATTTTTTTTTCTTAATGGCCGGGTATATAAAGTTGATTTTATGTTTACCAAGGAGTTCACAGGTATGCCAGTGACGTCACTGGAGGGACCGAGAAACGACATTATTTTATTAAAAATATCTGTAATCCTTTCATTTTAAAATCTTTGACTTAGAAAATATGATTATTGAGACAATTATCTCGAAATGGTTATCGATTCAGCCCTCCAAAAAAAAAACTTGACATACCGAATTGAGGTGGCACACGCCTTTTGTAATTTTCTGTAATTGCTGTAATGTAATATTGCCTTGATTATTTTATAGATCCGCTGACTGCGAATACTGGAAAGGGATAGATATATGACAAAAATGTATCAAAAATCGTACCTTTGCCTGACCAAGTTACAATATTTTCTAAGCAATTTCAACTTAGTCACCAAAAATACCGCATACGCAGAAAGAAACAAACAACATAGATTTTCTTTTGCTCACTCAATTCAATTAGCGTATAAGCCTGTCTCGTTTTCGCAAGTATTATTATTTTAATTTGTCTTTACTAGTCATTCTATTTCTAAGTAATATTGTGTAGGTACACACGGCGACTGCTCAGGCTACCCTGTTTGGACTTTGAACTATTAGAAGTTGAATGCTGCGAATCGTGCGAGAGGGTGCGGTATGTTGTTGTTGTTTCGTCTCACGGCACGCTGCGCCCGCACCGGCAGCCGCGTCTATGCAGGCTCTCTACCGCACTATTTTGTGTTTTGTACGTAGTGTCGTTATGGGTATAAAGGGTGCGTAACCTGATGTGTCGCCGTTTGTACTGGTCGGCGATGCAAAAAATAAAATAAAAGTCTTACCATCCATCTACAAGGCCTTGCTCTACGAACCAAGTTAGTTTTCTCTTCGATAATACTGTGTTGGTCATACTCAATCTGAAAATGTTAAGAATCAAATTGATAAACCAATGTGATATTTTTGGAGTATTAATAAAATGACAGAGATCTCAATGTTACTAACAATACAACAAACATCAAAACCAGGTTTAACATGTAGGCGTAAAACCTTATAAATATTGTCCTGAACGCTATGCTTTCTAACAATAATTTGGCGCAGACGGTAGGATAACAACCGTGCGCGGATATAATTCGTACGGCGCTCCATACAAAACGAAGGTCTGTCCTAGTTTGAAACATTAATAATTAAAGTAAAAAAGTGTTTAATTAAAACAATCTAGAAACTATTATCAGTGCTTTGCATTTGTCACATTACCTTTTAAAGTCACCGTGACTCTAAGTTTCCATACAAATTATCAGCGAAACTATACATATATTTAAAAGGAAATCTGACAAAATGCAAAGCAATAGACATTGGTTTCTAGATCGTGTTTTAAAATTTCACTTACTTTAAATTGGTACACACAGAAAATAGGACGTAACTTCGTTTGAATGCAGCGCGCTCGGAAGCTTTCGGAATAAATTTCTCTGAATTCCATAAAATCTGAACTATAAATCACTTCTGGTTCACATACCTGCTGTATTCCCAAATATAAGGCTTCCTCAATCCCAGGGCGTCTATGAACCAGTAGAATTGTGGATCTCTGTCGTGGTACTCCATGGTCCTTAGGACATGGGTCACACCCTCTATGGAGTCCACTATGGGGCAGGCAAAGTCGTAGGTTGGGTATACTCTGGAACGAAAATAAATAACACTAGTGTTTTCCCGCGACTTCGTCCGCACAAATTATATACCAGATTTTAAGTCAGATCATAAGCTATCAAACAAAAAAAGTTTCATCAAAATCGGTTCAGTAGTTTTTGCGTGATGCGCGAACAAACAAACAAACTAACAATTTTGTCAATAGATGGCGCTGCACGTCATTTAAATCGCGCTATCGTTTGTTATTTGAGTATGGATGAAGTGAACCGCACCTCAAGATTTTACGGTTTTATAATATTTAAGTAAGATTTAGAGGGCTTCACATTTTGCCATGAAGAAAGAGTAGGTTTCTTATTTTAAGTGTCAGGGGTGCTAATTTGCAACATACCGTTAAATATCGATACCGAATCGAGATCCGTTTTTTCACCGAGAAATGACACTCTTCCCCTTGGGCTCCTCTAGTGTTTTTGTTAGTTCTTGTGGAGAGGATAAGATAATTCTTTATTTGATACACGAACAAGAAGGGTACAGAAGGCAACTAACTAAAAGTGATTTCTTCCCGCACAACCAGTGATGATTGGTATATCACATTATGTTAGCTCGATTTAAAGCAATCGATGATCGGCAATTAAGACAATAGCCCTGACGATTAGGTCGCGTAGTCACGTGACGCTCTTCGACCACTTGTAACTTTATCACAGAGAATTTATTGTTCATAAAGAAAAGCACACATAGATTGGTGTAATATGAGAATATGACAAGAAAAAAGAAGTGGTAAACAATGTACTTACTAACAAGGATAGTTGCTGATGATTATAGATGAGACTATCCGGTGATATAATGGTGTGATACAAACATTGCACAATTCGGTATGTCAAGTTTTTTTTTTGTCTTCATTTTATATTTTTTACGGATAGAAGACATAATTTTAAGACACCTATTTCATTTTTATTGCGATTCATCGAGTTTGTCAATATAAATTTAATTTTTAAATTATTTTGATCTGTAATCTCTAAGCGCAAAAATGGTGAAGAAAAAATAATTCTAACTCCATGGAGAAAAACTACTGCGATATTAAAAAAACTTAAAATCATCTGCCTCCTCTTTCTAACTCTATGCTGGAAACAGATACGGCAACATCAAATGTCAAATTCTGTCATTGTGAAAGTATTTCTTTTTCTTAATGGCCAAGTTACTTTAAATTGATTTTATGTTTACCAAGGAGTTTGCAGGGGCAGCGAGTGACGTCACTCGTGGACCGAAAAACGACGTTATTTTATTAAAAATATCTGTAATCCTTTCATTTTAAAATCTCTGACATAGAAAGTATGATTATTGAGACAATTATCTCGAAATGGTTTTCGATTTAGACCTCCAAACAAAAACTTGACATACCGAATTAAAGTAACTTACGTGATTTATTTTACTCGAGTTTATAAAGTCAATAATACGTACTTGTACTGTGTGCCAGTGCGCGGATGTGGTTCGGGCTTGCACCGGTAGATGGTGGGGTCGCGCAGGCAGCCGTTAGCGGACTGCATGTCTATCTTAGCGCGCACGCAGCACTGCACTCCGATCGCGCTGCCTTTCTTCATCTCCTCCCACAGCTGCAGGTTCTTTTCTACCGCTGAAATGAAGATTTTATATCAACACCATCGGCTCGCAATATAAATCACCATCACCATCATCAGTCCGGTAAACCCCACTGCTGGGTATTGGTATAGGCCTGTCCATTTTCTGCATCATGCTCCTTGGTGGAGCGAAACACGTGTAGAGTAGAAATTTGTTGGTGGGCAGGTTGTATTGCATAACGTAATACAAGTTTGTCTACTAGATATTTATTATAGAAGCGGAGTTCTCGACACACTCGTGTCATCTACCTATTAAAAATTACTTACAAATATTGATTGTGAAGTCAACCTACCTGATTTTACAACTAAGCAGTCGATGTAGTCGAAATTAGAAATAATTTATAGTAATTTACATATATACTATATACACACGACTTTATTCCCCGAGGGGGTAGTCACAGTCAGAGATATTAGGAAAACTCATAAAATCCACGTTTCACTAGTAGTTAGTTCCGCAACTCTGTCTAATGTATGTTACGAGTACTGAGCCCGTTGCCACTTAAAATAGACAGTGGGTACAATACATGCCTCGACATTGAAGCATGCAGGTTTCCTCATGACGTTTTCCTTAAAAAGCCAGTGGTGTTACAAATCGTACATAAATTCCGAAGAACTCATTGGTACGAGTCGACCTGGACGGGGATCAAACCATCGCCTCCTGCACGGCAGGCAAGATAACTCGCTACTGGACCACCACGACAATGAAGGTAATTTGTACATACAATTATTCCTATTCCTGCTGTCAGCCTTCTGGTCCCTCTCGTTCTTCATCTGTTCGGCGGGCGTGTCGTCGACGAAGGCCTTCTGCTCCTTGATGAGCTGCACGCACATCTGCTGCATCAGGTCGAAGTACTGCGACGTGTGCGTGAACATGTCGGGCGCTATCTCCAGCATCTTCACGTCTTCCAGGATCACCTGCCGATTACAGTACTATTATTATTATCTTAAATGAAAGACATCCATTGCTGATAGGCCTCTCCTGAGAATCGTCTCAGTGAGGATTGCATGATTTTCGTGAGCTTATCCGTTAACCATTGCAGTTTTCCCTATTTATAAAATAATAAAAATAGTATGTTTCCTTTGAGTAAAATATTATATCTTCAATATTCCGCGTATCGCGTGTGTTTTTTCATTATTTTCTCTTTTCTAATCTATTTTAATCTTTAAATTGTGGTTCCATCGTGGTGTCGAAGGTTTTTGCCAATGTCTAGTTTAAATAGCAAGTGTGCTTGACGTTGTTCGGTAATAGATATTTCGGTGATGTAAATTTTTATACAAAAAAGCACTTGAGCCACGTGTCCACCTAACCCGCCCGCGAGCGAAACACATCCTCCAGTTAATCCTCTAGCCATGCGACTACATTATTTTGTCTATGATTGTGGGAACAGGTCTCTCTGCAGACATACATAAACACATAGTCGATTTCTTCTAAAATAAAAATAATATGAACTAGTACTACCTTCTCAAAGTCAGCGTTCTCCTTAGCAGGGTTGGTGTCATCAAATCTCATGATCAGCTTGCCTTGGAAAGCTTGCTGGTAGTACTGGTTCAGAAGGGCTGCCTTGGCGTGCCCTATGTGGAGGTAGCTGCAATATTGTAATGTTAATTATGAAATTGCTGTTTGATATGTTGTATTGTAAATTAAATAAGTGCTGCCATTAATGTGAGCGTCGGTGGCGTATTGTGATATGGACACTCACACCTAATCACGAGAGTCCGGGTTCGAATCCGCACGGACGGCATGCCATGTACCACTGAGTTTTTCTAACTAATGTACGTAATACCGACCACTCTCTAACGGAAACCTGCATAAGGTGAAGAAGAAATTCTGATGCGTATGTAAAGTCTACCAATCCGCATTGGGCACGAGTGGTGGTCTGACGCCCAAACACTCTCCATGAGGGTAGACCCGTGCCGCCCTGCAGTGGGACATTATAATAGATGATGATGATGATGTACATGTTTGCCTGTTTTTTATTAGGGCATTTGGGTATTTTTTTGGGTGAATGTTCACAGGAATTAAACCTCATTATGATCAATTTAACTTTATTTGGTGCCGCGCTCACTTTTATAATTAAATAACTAAAATGTATGATGAAATGTAAAGCCTGACCAGGAATATAAAAAACCTGGTTTGGGGGCGCTGCAATCGACTGTCACCTTTAATGTTAACTACAGACTATAACAAATATAATGTAACAAACCCAGAAGCTTCAGGCGGGAACCTGACAATAACCTTGCCCATCTCGGCATGGGGGAGCTCCACAAACTTGCCCTCCTGCTGCCTACCGGATGTACCTTCAGGGTTCGCTGAGGGAGACCTTCTGGAAATTACAGTAACAATTATGCTGCTTCCAGCTGTACAGAAATGTAAATCTAATGTAAATGTACAGAAATGAATAAAGTAATAAAAAGTAATAAAATTTCTGGCCGCATCTTCTCTACAGCGACAACACGTTCCGACGCGGTGGTAGCTTAAAAAAGAATTGACGTTTAATAAGTGTGCTTCAGGCTCCTATATTGAATAAATGATTTTGAATTGAATTGAATTGAATAAAAAATTTCATCTATTCAAGATAATATAAAAAGAACTATATCTAGTGTACCAGAGATACCACATTTGGTCAATTTGCCACTTAAAGATTTGATTAATTAAATAATGATTAGGCAAGGACGGAGGATTGACGGGGAGTGGTGGACTGCAACCAAACTACAGACTATGAAATAAAATCAAAAATTGTCTTGAATTTGGTTGCATTTTTAAGAAAATGTTTAATTTCTGAATTAGGGAAAAAGAAATTTAAAATTTTGCTTGGACACTTCACATCATAACATTTTTAATTTACAGGAGAATAAAGATTTTTTTTTAATCTGTCACATCAATTCAATTATACTTAAACCAATTTGCCTCCCTCTCACCCAAAGGAGGCCTTTGCCCTGCAGTGTGATTCTACAGGCTATAACTTACTAGATTAAGGGCCTGTTTCACCACTTATGAATAAGTTCTTGTTAGCTTATCCGACAGATATTTTGACATAATTTCATACAAAATATGTCAAACTATCTGTCGGATAAGCTAACAAGAATTTACCCAGAAGTGGTGAAACAGGCCCTAAATATAGCAAAATGTTAACACCTATAAATATGGTTCAAATCAAATTTTTCCATATAAAAACAGAGTAGCAGTAGCAGATAGAAACTAACGTAATACTATGACAAACCTGGTGGAAGCTTTAGAGAGGATATCCAACACATCAGAGGGTATTTCCTTCAACGCCTTGGTGACGGGCGGCTGAGCCTGGATCAGCTTCATCCAGCGGTTGATGTTGTGCGGAGGGTTGCCCTTTGATAGCTCCTTGAATTTACTGGACACTGGAAATTTATTCATATTTTGTTAATAAGTGTCCCTTTGTCTAAAATTCCAAAAACCTAAATCTATCATCACACACATAGGCGAGTATTACAGAATGACACTCAAGTGGAGATCTCTTCTTGAGTATAGATAGAAAAGGATGCAAATACATACAACATAATATACAGGGTGAAATTGATATCATTAGCATCCTTTTAAACTAAGAGTCTACCCATCAAACTGAACAACTTTTACAATGGGAGCAAACCAATCAGAGCAAAAAAAATCTGCTATCCCATACTAAACTGCACCCACCGTCGTTGCCTACACGACTCAAATGTATGGGACAGCAAACTTTCACAAAAAGTGAAGTATAATAATAGTGATTGTCTAAATTTTTTTATGAATAATGCTTAGTTTATTTTTAATTATTTACTTATTAAAGATGTAAAATTAATTCTTGTGATTGGTTATTACTTATTCCTGTTCTCAGTAGTGATAATTATGAAATCATAAAAAATATGATTTGCTTTACAGTAAATAATAAATTCATTTTATACTATTATCAATTTTTAAAGATAAAATATAAATGTACTTACCATACAAAGCACTGAAAACAGCCAAATCAGACACCGACAAAGAATCACAAATTAAATAAGTCATGGCTCCAAGTGTCTTGTCCAAATACTCCACAGACTTCGAGATGTCATCGTCGAGGATAAGGCTGAAGGACAACCAGTGGTTCATCGTGACCTTCTGCAGGGGCCCAGCCGATTTATTGAACGCATTCTCTAGAATCCTTATCAGATCATTGCTGGTCCCATATGGCACCGGTTTTGACGCATTGGGCAGCTTCACCGAAGAATCATTGCCCCACACAACTTCTATGCTCTTCGAAAGAGACCTGTAGAGCTCTACAGCCAGCAAACCACCTGGGAAACGAGAGATATTTCTATTTTAGGCCATGCCCAGTATGCTGATGCAATATAAAGAAATATGTATGGAAGAGCACTTTTTACCTAAAGGCGGATTAGATTTGTTGCACGCTATCTTCATTGTGATGCTGTTTGAGGTGTTCTCTGGTTATTTTCGTGTTTATTTGCACAAATTCCAACACCTGCCGACGACCACACTCGGAAGAGAGTTGTCACGTTGACAGCTGGCTGGCTGGCTGGCTGGCTGACAGTGACAGACCAATTATTAGTGGTACCATTGTAATGATGCGTGCGACATACAAGGAACTCACCGAATTCTCGATCTACAATTTTAGTATAAAATATTAGTAATAAATTATAACCGTATGTTTTGTTTATCCTCCGTAAACTGTAAAAGAAGTGTGTCTGTACATTGAAGACATTTAAGTACAAGAAAAGAAAAAGATTACCTAAGTTCACTATGGTTTTTAGGTGTCCCTAACTCGAAATCACAAATTTTGATTATGATTTTTTTGTCTATTTGTTTGTTTGAATATAAAAGGTATTTTATTCAAGGTTACGATAAATAATAATATAATAATTAATTAACTAAAATTGTTCGTTGGTTTGTTTGTTAGTACGAGCATCACATAAAAAAAACGAATGAACCGATTTTGACGAAACTCTGGTACCGTGATACCTACATAATTTGTGCGGACGAAATCTCGGGTAAAAGCTCGTACACACGGCGACACATCTTGTTACGCACCCTATATACCCATAACTAAACGTACAAAATACAAAATAGTGCGGTAGAGAGACGCGGCTGCCGGCGCGGGCACTGTGTGCCGTGAGACGAAACAACAACAACATACCGCACCCTCTCGCACGATTCGCAGCGTTCAACTTCTAATAGTTCAAAGACTTCAAAGTCCAGTCAGGGTAACCGGACATGTCGCGACATTGTCGTCGTGTGTCCACATAATAATTAATAAATAAATAGTACCACTTTAAAGAGGACTGTTCGAATACCTAATACGAGACAACTACGGTCAAAACAGGGTCAAAATCATTCAATGTTCAAAAATTTCAAAATATTAATGTTTTAAGATAGAGATGTCTTTTTGTCAAATAATTGGAACGAAATGGTACATATCACAAAACAAAAATTATCGAACTAAAAATAAAAGAAAATAATATCATGAAAATTATAGAATAATTTGTCTAAAGCTTGGTCAAAAGTCTATCGATTCAGTTTCTGAACGGACTCCATTTCGAAATAGGTCTTTTATTATACACAGATGTTAAATTCAAATTGATTTAAACTTAATTTAAATTAGTAATAAATTATAACCGTATGTTTTGTTTATCCTCCGTAAACTGTAAAAGAAGTGTGTCTGTACATTGAAGACATTTAAGTACAAGAAAAGAAAAAGATTACCTAAGTTCACTATGGTTTTTAGGTGTCCCTAACTCGAAATCACAAATTTTGATTATGATTTTTTTGTCTATTTGTTTGTTTGAATATAAAAGGTATTTTATTCAAGGTTACGATAAATAATAATATAATAATTAATTAACTAAAATTGTTCGTTGGTTTGTTTGTTAGTACGAGCATCACATAAAAAAAACGAATGAACCGATTTTGACGAAACTCTGGTACCGTGATACCTACATAATTTGTGCGGACGAAATCTCGGGTAAAAGCTCGTACACACGGCGACACATCTTGTTACGCACCCTATATACCCATAACTAAACGTACAAAATACAAAATAGTGCGGTAGAGAGACGCGGCTGCCGGCGCGGGCACTGTGTGCCGTGAGACGAAACAACAACAACATACCGCACCCTCTCGCACGATTCGCAGCGTTCAACTTCTAATAGTTCAAAGACTTCAAAGTCCAGTCAGGGTAACCGGACATGTCGCGACATTGTCGTCGTGTGTCCACATAATAATTAATAAATAAATAGTACCACTTTAAAGAGGACTGTTCGAATACCTAATACGAGACAACTACGGTCAAAACAGGGTCAAAATCATTCAATGTTCAAAAATTTCAAAATATTAATGTTTTAAGATAGAGATGTCTTTTTGTCAAATAATTGGAACGAAATGGTACATATCACAAAACAAAAATTATCGAACTAAAAATAAAAGAAAATAATATTGTTAGAGATTGAATGAACAACAGAGACTTGAGTAGTGTAAGCGGCACCTTACACGCCATAGATAATGATGACTAGACTTTATCATTAGTCTATGGTAGTTACACTGGCAACACAGCACGGTCTCGCGTCGCGGGCTTTTTGAGAATGAAAATGGCGTCGGTCTCTGTGGTTTGTTCTTGTGCTGTGTTTAATCCTAAATTGAGTGCTATTGTGTAAAATTACGAATAGAATTGTTGTAAAACGAATACCTGCTTCTTATTTGTTAAAATCAGAAGTGGGATTCGAATCCAGCGAAGCCTAAACGCTCGCGTTTTGCCCAAATCCTGTAAAGTCTGTTTCAACTTTTTTCCACTAAGTTTTCTAAGAAAAGTTAAAATTTGTCGAAAAGTTTGTCATATAGTAATGTAACCTACTAACTGATGTGTCTGGTATCATCATAGACATATGAAGTCTATGGGTATCATCATATTCATCATCATAAAGTTATTACCTCTATGTTCATCATAGCAAAAGCTCTGCAAAGTGTTGTGGTATCAGTCCACGAACATGGTAGGTGCTTATTGTGAATTTCTGATGGTCTACATTGATAAATCTTCGTCATTCGTTAGGTCCCAGGGTCTTAAACACAGTACAAGAACGGAATGACTACATGCTATCTAGTATAGTTGACCGCCTCGAGGGTTATGGTCGTGGCCCTAGATGCCACGCCAGGTGGTGATAGCTGCTCACTGGGTTGATTAGTGAGACAAACACGTCTGTGTCCGCATCAGTGCGGGGTCGGTTGGACGCTGATAGTTTAATAGGATCATGCAGTGCTGGCTCCATATGCCATGTCTAGCCTAAACCGGTAAAATTAAAGAGATCACAACGACGGACTGAGTAAGACAAGCATTTTTATCATTAATTGATCTAGAGGTTAACGATTTTGACGCCTGGTTAATTGGATTATGGACATGAACTCATCCACCGGGATGATTGTGAGTACTTAGCTCATATTGGGTGGTGTCTTCACTGTGAAGAGCGGACATGGCTCAAAGATTGGGTTTTCAGTGACAGCCCTGGAGCGGTTTTAAATGAGTTCAGATTCATAAGCCCTTGGAGCGTAAATATCGCTAATGTAAATATCGCTAATATACTGTGAATGTGAAGTCATGAGCAATAACTTGGAGTTTTACAATAAAATCACACATTGTGGATATTCTTTATTTGCACGCCAAGAAAATCACTGCAACATAATATTCAACACACTGCATTATTACAATTATTTACATAGAAAGTCAGCTAAATGCATTTATTGTCTAGCTGAGAATGCACCTGTGTTTTTGTGCATGTACTTATTACTTAAAAATTACCTGCAATGTTAGTTGGGGTGACTGTTTTTCTAATTTTGTTAGCTGTATATCGAAATTGGCTATGAAAATTCATATAGAGAATGTGTGATGAGATGTAATAGTTACATTGAGCGCCACAGTTCACCAGTAAACAAGTATGTTATAAAGTTATATGCAATAAATTTATTTAGGACAATGTAAAATTGTATCTGATGGATGTTTGTATCCATGTGCTCTATGCTAGAAATCATAATTATTATGAGTCTGGACTAAATTCTGTTACTTTAATTTGAACTGGATAATTTCTGTGACAATGCCCAGGAAATTTATTTGTGACACATTTTGGAATACAAATTTTATCAATTTGGATAGCAAAATTACCTATATCCTCTGAACATTTTTGTTTTCTGTGATTTATATCCATAACAGGTTGACAATACTGAATCGGAAAATGTTTTATTGTAGTCTAGATACATAGGAGTCATGTCGCTGGTGTGATATGCTGGTCTGGGTTTATTTCTCTGGTGATTAGCCACTTAATTAAGTAACTTAGTGTCAATGGGTCTTGGATTTTCTGAGTGGGTCTGGGATTGTTTTTCATTTTTGAACAAAATGTGCTTCATTTTTGGGGTTCAGTAGTCAACAAGGAACCCTTATTTTTGGCAAAAGAGGGAATCATTTTAGCATCATCGTGATACACTTTTCAGTTGTATGCAGTGCAGTGGTGCTATATTTTAATTTCATTTAATTACCAGTGAAAATTAGTGATTCCATTCTGTTTGGTGAAAATCATGATTGTAAACAAAAACTGACAAGTGTCCAATGTCAGTCTGTTGCTGGTGAAGTAGTTTACATTCATCCATATTGGATAGGCAAAGGAACGAAGCCATACAGCCTGATCCTTTATAGACAAAATGTAGAGAATGTTTTACAAAGACCGTCGGTCTTGCGTTCCGTTTCACGCAAAATATGCATCAAATAATAAAAGTTCCAAGAATAGTTATCAATTGTAACGATACACAGAACGATTGAACAATTGTTTTCATGATACACAGATTATAGTCAAATGTTCGATAGCCTGCGGTCCATGACTATCGGTATTGGCATCATTGTGTACCAAGATGCAATTTGAATATTTGTGATGGATGCAGTTTGCAAGTTTTGCAACTATGTAATTACATAATAGAACATATCAAGTAGCTATACCTTTAGCTTTGAGAAAACCCTATTGGTGCAAAGGTCAGACTGACAAACCAAAGGTTCTGGGTTGGAATCCCGGTTCAGTCATCGATGTAATGTTTGTGCTGCTATTGTATAGTTTCAAAAGAGAACAATTAGAAACATTTTCGTTTTAAATTAATTCACAGGTAGTGCATAAAGAACCAGTTAAGGTTAATTTACACACTATGTTTGTCTCTAAGGCCGTCTCAACAGTGAAGTTCTGGACGGGATATGCACTGTAAACATGACGATAAATGAATCAGCATAAGGATTATTCAGTCTTTGACCTTAGCTGAAAGTTGGAACTAAATTAGGGTCAGTACGGCCGAGTGAAAGAAAAGTCAAGTTTCATTCTGGAAAGAAGGAGGACAAGCTGTCCTGTCACAGTGGCGCTGTTGCGCGCTGGATGGAGTATTTCAGTGCCACAGTATCCTTCCGGAGCGAAGGGAAAGTGGTCAAAACATAAGTGTGGTGATATGGATTGTGCAATCAGCACCACAACATATCTGGCTGCTGGCTGTGCCAGTAGTATCTATCACACACACACACAAACATACATACACACGCACTCAAACACATATACACTCACATCACATCATCTCATAAACGAGCTATCTATCTATCTATCTATGAAGGACTTATGTGCCTGGCTGAACATTATTCAGGACTTATGCGCCTGGCTGAACATTATTCAGGACTTATGTGCCTGGCTGAACATTCTTCAGGACTTATGTGCCTGGCTGAACATTAATCAGGACGTATGTGCCTGGCTGAACCATTATTAAGTTTATGGGCTGAACATTATTCAGGACGTTATGTGCCTGGCTGGAGCATTCAAGTCATGGTGTTTGGTTGGCGTCACTGCTACGATTCTGGCTACGTCGGAGCTATTGCTGCGAAGTGACGGCTGGCGGGCAACTTATATGTGGCCGGGAAGCAGCGGAGTCTCTGCGCTCTGGAGACTACAATAGTGGCTGCATTCAAAGTGCATGTTCTGCATGGTCATGGAGCTTTAAGTCAATATTGGTAACATTGTATCAAATGGATCTCAATTTTAATTTATTTTATGCCAATCTAAATGTCGGTGACATTGATTTGAATTTATTTTTGGTTAATGTAATCTTGGCAGTGGACTTCCATCGGCTGAGATGATGATGATGATGATGAATATAATTTTGCAGATGACCATTCATGGGTCTTCGTGATATTGCTGGTGGCCAAATGGGGAGTGTAACGTGTAGCACGGCGCAACTACCTGAAGAGCACATGCGTGCGCTTACTCCGTGCAGAGAGCATCCTGCGCACCTTGGCGACGCTGCTCTACGTTGCGCGCCTGTGCGTCTTGGCAACGCTTCGCGCCAGTGTGCCTTGGTGACGCTGCGCGCCAGTGCGTCTTGACGGCGCTGCACTACGCTGCGCGCCAGCGTGCCTTGGTGACGCTGCGCGTCAGTGCGTCTTGACGGCGCTGCGCGCCAGTGTGCCTTAGTGACGCTGCACGCCAGTGCGCCTTGACGGCGCTGCACTGCGCCCTGATGGCGCTGCACTGCGCTGCGCGCCAGCGTGCCTTGTTGACGCTGCGCGCCTGTGCGCCTTGACGGTGCTGCACTGCGCTGCGCGCCAGTGCGCCTTGACGGCGCTGCACTGCGCCCTGACGGCGCTGCACTGCGCTGCGCGCCAGCGTGCCTTGGTGACGCTGCGCGCCTGTGCGCCTTGAAGGCGATGCACTGCGCTGCGCGCCAGTGCGCCTTGGCGACGCTGCGCGCCTGTGCGCCTTGAAAGCGATGCACTGCGCTGCGCGCCAGTGCGCCTTGGCGACGCTGCGCGCCTGTGCGCCTCGACGGCGATGCACTGCGCTGCGCGCCAGTGCGCCTTGGCGACGCTGCGCGCCTGTGCGCCTTGAAGGCGATGCACTGCGCTGCGCGCCAGTGCGCCTTGGTGACGCTGCGCGCCTGTGCGCCTCGACGGCGCTGCACTGCGCTGCGCGCCAGTACGCCTTGGCGACGCTGCGCGCCTGTGCGCCTTGAAGGTGATGCACTGCGCTGCGCGCCAGTGCGCCTTGGCGACGCTGCGCGCCTGTGCGCCTCGACGGCGCTGCACTGCGCTGCGCGCCAGTGCGCCTTAGCGACGC
The DNA here is from genome assembly GCA_963693445.1 of Agonopterix heracliana. Lineage (NCBI taxonomy): Eukaryota > Metazoa > Arthropoda > Insecta > Lepidoptera > Depressariidae > Agonopterix > Agonopterix heracliana. The sequence goes on from OY856326.1 coordinate 6,581,599, forward strand.
TGCGCGCCTGTGCGCCTCGACGGCGCTGCACTGCGCTGCGCGCCAGTACGCCTTGGCGACGCTGGGCGCCTGTGCGCCTTGAAGGCGGTGCACTGCGCTGCGCGCCAGTGTGCCTTGGCGACGCTGCGCGCCTGTGCGCCTCGACGGCGCTGCACTGCGCTGCGCGCCAGTACGCCTTGGCGACGCTGGGCGCCTGTGCGCCTTGAAGGCGATGCACTGCGCTGCGCGCCAGTGCGCCTTGGCGACGCTGCGCGCCTGTGCGCCTCGACGGCGCTGCACTGCGCTGCGCGCCAGTACGCCTTGGCGACGCTGGGCGCCTGTGCGCCTTGAAGGCGGTGCACTGCGCTGCGCGCCAGTGTGCCTTGGCGACGCTGCGCGCCTGTGCGCCTCGACGGCGCTGCACTGCGCTGCGCGCCAGTACGCCTTGGCGACGCTGGGCGCCTGTGCGCCTTGAAGGCGATGCACTGCGCTGCGCGCCAGTACGCCTTGGCGAGGCTGCGCGCTTGTGCGCCTTGACGGCGCTGCACTGCGCTGCGCGCCAGTACGCCTTGGCGACGCTCCGCGCCTGTGCGCCTTGACGGCGCTGCACTGCGCTGCGCGCCATTGCGCCTTGAGGACGCTACGCGCCAGTGCGCCTTGGCGACGTTGCTCTACGCTGCGCGCCGGTGTGCCTTGACGGCGCTGCTCCGGGCTGCACGCGCGGCTCCGTGTGGGACGACGAATGTCTTGCCGCACATCTTCCCGGTGTCAATGTGCTGTCAGATAGACAGCTGCCGCCGCTGCTGCTGCTGCTTGCTGTCTGCTGGCTGACGGGTGCCGTCGGGGATGGTGGCCGGGAGCGTGACTCAGATGCTGACAAGAATCTGTCAAAGTTTGGATCTGACTCTTGCGGACGAGGGCGCCGCATTTTCAGGAGAGGCCGTGTTAGAGATTGAATGAACAACAGAGACTTGAGTAGTGTAAGCGGCACCTTACACGCCATAGATAATGATGACTAGACTTTATCATTAGTCTATGGTAGTTACACTGGCAACACAGCACGGTCTCGCGTCGCGGGCTTTTTGAGAATGAAAATGGCGTCGGTCTCTGTGGTTTGTTCTTGTGCTGTGTTTAATCCTAAATTGAGTGCTATTGTGTAAAATTACGAATAGAATTGTTGTAAAACGAATACCTGCTTCTTATTTGTTAAAAATATCATGAAAATTATAGAATAATTTGTCTAAAGCTTGGTCAAAAGTCTATCGATTCAGTTTCTGAACGGACTCCATTTCGAAATAGGTCTTTTATTATACACAGATGTTAAATTCAAATTGATTTAAACTTAATTTAAATTGAGGTAAATATTTAAGGTTCATATACAAATTATTTACAAATTCATAAAACATTTATTTATTTCCTAACCACTCTTAATTACATATTTTAAATGTTTTCTTTCATTTTCACGAAGACCAAACTATAAATTGTTACTAGAAAATACCTATTAGTTTATTGATATTTTACAAAAACTGCGGAGGATATTTTTTCCTTGATTTTTTCCTTTTTGCGATAAATTTAATTTTATTGTAGCTTTTATGTATTAAGTATTTACTATTGAGTAATCGTAGAAAGAATAAAAGAGAGCTCCAGCATTAATGAAACTATTAAATTGTTATTGAGTAAGTATGTGTTTATCTAAATTTATTTTTTCTCTGCAATCTTGTTCACCTTAAAATAATAAAATTTTAGTAATACATAAATGGCTCTTGTAAGTGTAAGTAAATTGTAAGATAAAAGTTCTTAGTACTTTTACTAACATTCATTTATAACAACAAAATATTTAATTTACAGATTGCAAAGTGTTGTGAAAATGCTGTGAAAAAAATTTTTTTATAGAGTAATTAAAAAACCTAGACTTGCAAGATGAAAATGAAACGGCAGAACGTACGGACGCTGTCCCTCGTCGTGTGCACATTTACATATTTACTGATCGGTGCCGCCGTGTTTGATGCGTTGGAGTCTGATACAGAAAGCAAACGATGGGAGGTCTTGTCTGGTAACTATTTGTATTGAAATGTTTAAAGTAAAAGAGAAGATATGAAAAAAGAAAGAAAGAAGGAAGAGTGAAATTGATATCCTTAGCATCCTTTATTAGAAAAATTGCAAACTGAACAACTGTTACTATGGGAGGAAATCGAGCGGAGCAAAAAAAATCTGCTGTTTCATACATTTGAGTCTAGTAGCCACTAGTAGGCATTGCAGTTTAGTATGGAACAGCAGATTTATTTTAGCTCAAATCTGTTTGCTCCCATCCCATCGTAAAAGTTGTGCAGTATGATGGGTAGACTCTTAGTTTAGAAGGATGGTATTGATGATATCAATTTCACCCTGTATACCAGCCAATAGTGCACATCTCAATCTGGGTTATGTACAAAGTACAAAAGGATCCACTATTGAGTGAACTGCCTTATTTAAATTTCTGGTGATTTTACTATTTGTATTTAATATTTATAAGATAGGTAATCCGCACCTGTTCCTGTCGTTATTGTAGCAAGATAAAAAAATACCAGTTTAATCATAAGTTTAACGCATGTTGGTGGTGCGTTGTAGGCCGACAGGATCGGGAGCCTCGGAGAGGTGAATAATACGCCAGCAAAGTAGTTGTAGAAATGGAACGTCTTTATTAGGGCCAGTGTAGTTTATATAGTAATAAGTACGTGCTATAAATACATGCGTCATTACTTATTAAGCTACGTGAGAGACGTGCGAGACGTGACTATATAAAACTACACTGCTTGCACAAATATCCCTAACAGTACTCCCCCTCTTTGAAAAAGAAAGGATAACATAATATTTAACAATCGTAAAACTAAAAAAATCACAAAAATGTATAAGCTAGGAGTGTAAAGATAAAAAGTGTATAACAGAGGGGAATAAAAACAAAGAAGATATAACAATCATTTTGAACTTAAGTATAAGCTAAACCGTAAAAGTTTGGGTTTACGGCGCGGCATGTCCGGAGCGTGTGAGTGTCGATCCGTTTGTTGCACTCGAAGATGGGGTCCGGGAAAGGGTCGTCTCGTCTGCTGCTTCGACGGCTGGCGACGAGAACGCTGGCTTCAAACCGGTCCATGGAGACAACTGTAGTGCGGCCTGTAGCTGGATGATTATGCATTTACCATCTCATTTCAGGGCTTTGAACGGGCAATCGTAAGGAGCTGTCACGGACTTTTTAAACATGTCTCTTCTGAGGAATACATGAATGCAGATCTGCAGGTCCTTGTGAACGAAATGTAATCCCGTAGCTACTCGATCCCTCGAACACTTCGTGAAGATGCTTTTTGTGCTGTTCTTCTTTCGTGTTTGCGATGGGGACATCGTTGACGTAGCAAAGCGGTGTGCTCCAACCCGTATAACACCATATTCTTGAAACGCTAAAACGTTTGCACGGCGTTGTGTAGACCCAATCGTCATTTTGACGAATTCAACTAAATCGAAGGTCATTGTTTACATAAATCGCACGAATTGATGACTCATTAAGTCATTAGAATGTGTCACGCTTGCAATGACGGACGGTTCCGTAACCTTGTCGGTCAGCTCTCTTGTATGTAGGTCAACAAGTAGGTATGTTTTGCTTCATGAAAAATTTGCGCCGAGAATCGAACGTTGAACATCTCTGCAGCGATAATGGTCCATTTGAAGACACGGCGCGATCCCAGATTCAAATGCATGGTTTTCTCCCCATCAGTGTGAATGGGAGTGCCGTTAGCGGCGAAGAGGTTGAATGCATCGGTCGAGGCTTCTGCTTAAAACAGCTAATACAGATACGTCTGCCCCTGTATCGATTAAAAATCGTGTTCCACTTTTGAGGTAGGTAACAACAGACGGCAGCTGCTTGTATTATTGACGCCTTGTGAACCACAGGCGTGGATGCGCGAGCCAAAAATCGGGAAACCGTGACAGGACGGTTAGCGCCTCGCTGGTCTTCTCTGGTGCTGGCGGCTGTGGTAATGCGGTTCCGGGCTGTAGCGAGACTCCGTACATCGTGGCAAGAATACAGAGCTCACTTCAGTGAATATATTGCCTCTTGAAATTTCCATCGGTGAGACCCGCTTGTGGGAAGCCGAAAGAAATTGTACAAATCACCAAAGCGAGAAATCTTCCACACGATGCAGCTAATTCCTTGTCGGGTGCGACGGATCACGTCGGGGTCACCAGTTTAACGCATGTTGGTGGTGCGTTGTAGGCCGACAGGATCGGGAGCCTCGGAGAGGTGAATAATACGCCAGCAAAGTAGTTGTAGAAATGGAACGTCTTTATTAGGGCCAGTGTAGTTTATATAGTAATAAGTACGTGCTATAAATACATGCGTCATTACTTATTAAGCTACGTGAGAGACGTGCGAGACGTGACTATATAAAACTACACTGCTTGCACAAATATCCCTAACAATAAGCTTTCAAACTCAAAATTTTTTGTCAAAATCGGTCCCAGTTGTTTTTGCGTGATGCGTTATCAAAACAAACCACCTTAAAACCATAAAATATATTTTTTTGTTAATATCTCCAAATCTAAAAAATTTTCGTTTATTTTTGACATATCAGCCGATACCGATAGACATCCACTGCTGAACATAGGCCTCCCCCAAGGATCGCCACAACAACCGGTCCTGCATAGCTCTCATCCAAAAGTTTCCCGCCGCCTACCTTTTAAATTTATGTAACGATAAATATTGTACAATATACAACATCAATGTACTAATAGGTCTATGCTATATATGTAATTTATCGTACTAATTAGTATCCATCCTCTTAGACCTAAGCTAAGCTTCTGTTACAGTTTTATAATAGATTTATTGTTACTTCGCTGGTATGTGTAGATGTTCTGAAAATGTTGTGCAAATAAATAAATGTCAGGAAATGAAATGAAGAAACTAGTTTCCCACTGTTAATTTAAAGATAAGCATGACATAGCATATGCTCACGAGTTTATTCCCTGAGGAAGTCAGAGAATTTCTGATTCTGAACTCAGAACATCCATGTGATTTAAAAATCTCATTTAAACATAATAAACAGTAGTTTCTTTCAAAAATTCCAACTAGATACTTATTTAAAATATTTTTGTCTACCAGATATGAAAAATGGACTAGTCCATAAATACAACATAACTCCCGAAGACTACCACATGATAGAGATAGTAATAATAGAGAACAAGCCGCACAAGGCCGGGCCGCAGTGGAAGTTTGCGGGGGCGTTCTACTTCGCCACTGTCGTGCTCGCTATGATTGGGTACGGGCATTCTACACCTGTTACGTATGGAGGAAAAGCGTTTTGTATGGCTTATGCAATGGTTAGTAATGTTTACTGAAACTATAGTAAGGTTTGATCTGTTACTAGTATAATTTCTTTAGGAGCGTTTTTCTTTTGGTTTTCTAGGGGATCGATAGATGGCGCTACGGTCTGTGCGAATGAACGTCAAAATTTCAAAAAGTGTTTCTTTAAAATAATAAAGAGGGAAAAGATGATCAAGAACGCATCTTTTGATGACATATTTCATTATTTACTCATCATTTTAATCGAAAATGCGAAACTTTCACGCCTGACATGGCTGTATGGGCTCGATCCCTAGGCGTTCCAAAAAAAAGGCAGGCACAGTCTTGACAAGATTTTGACAGGATCTCGCGAACGGCTCCATGGAGCTACAAACATACCATCTGTTGAGTTTTTTAGGAACTAAATTTAAAAAAGAAAAGAAAAACGCTCCTTGCGCGCAATTCGTTTTTTTTGTCAATACTACGGTTTTCGCTCTCTTTACAGTCGCGTCACGCCTTTTCTTTGATGAACTATGTTAAGCATGCAGCTGGGACTCGTGGCGCGCGTGTAGAGAAATCATGCTACAGGGTGTAAGGAAAAGTATCATTAACCTTTAAAACACATGCTCTACCCATCAAACATAACAACTTTTACTATGGGAGCAAATCTGTTAGAATGTAAAAGTAATAGAAAAAAAGTTAAAGTTAAAGTAAACGAAGTAAAAGTAAAGTAAAAGTCCCATAGTAAAAGTTGTTCAGTTCTATGGGTAGAGTATGTGGTTTAAAGGTTAATGATACTTTTTCTTACACCCGCTATACATAGAGTAAAGTTTCAAAAGCACACATTTTTCACCACATTTATAAGAATTGGGTTGTATTGTTCTTGCTGTGCCTGTCCATCGACGTGCGTGGCGAGTAGGTTTGCCGACGGTCGTGTTAATCTTGTACTTTCTGGCGGACCATGCGCCTCAACCATTTAATTCTCAACGGATCTCATTCCTCCAATAGGCATATCAATAAGCACAAATTTTAAATTGGAATTGAGCCTATTCATTTGTTGGTTTTAGTATAAAATTTGCAAGCTTTGTCATAAAAAGTATAAGTAACTACCCAAATATCCACACCACGTTTCGTCAGCACTATTAAATTTGACAAATATGATAATTGTTTCCAGGTAGGAATACCGCTAGGCCTAGTGATGTTCCAGAGTATAGGCGAGCGCCTGAACAAGTTTGCCTCGGTCGTCATCAGACGGGCAAAGTGCTATCTACGCTGTGACACCACTGAGGCCACTGAGATGAATCTTATGTTCGCTACTGGCATGCTCTCATCTATTATTATTACTACAGGTAATTATTTCTTTTAAATAATAAAATCTAAATTTTGTAAAACGGCTTCTTTTGGTATACCTAACGTCACTGCACAGATCTTTATTGCACTGACCGTATGTACAAGGCACTATGAACTATTTTCGTCTAAATACACTTCTTTCGAGCGCTCAAGAACCGTGCGACGTATAGGTACTTACACATTTTCGTAATTCGCAATTATTGGTTTGGTTTGGAATGAACAAAAAGTAGAAAAAATTTCCAGTTTTATATTTATTTTTTAGTTTTACATACGCTAAAAATACGCTTTGCTTATAGCAAGACCCACTTTTAGCTTTGGTGTACACCTGGGGCTCTGTTCTCCCCACTAGGGAAAATGATCGTGGACCGTGGTCATTTAGGAATACGGATAAATATTCGTTGGATAAACAATATAATTATAATATAATGAATATCTAAAGGTGCTGCAGTGTTTTCCCGGTACGAGGGTTGGAGCTACTTCGACAGTTTCTACTACTGCTTCGTGACTCTCACCACCATCGGCTTCGGTGACTACGTCGCTTTACAGGTATTTCATTTATTTATTTATAAGCGGTGTTTTTATCAAAGTTGTTTTACAACCAGAAGGACAAAAAATAATATTTCACCTCACAACAGCGAGGAAAAAAAGTGAATTGCTAAAAAGAACATTTCAAAAAGTTTTTATTTTCGTGCTGGCCAGTGTCATGAAATAGTTATTAAGCATTTTCAGTGCATTGGCGGTATACAAAAATATTGAATAGACAAATTCGAATTTCAAAAACACTTTGCACGCTAGCGGATAAAATACACTTTTGCACTCAGATTTTGAACGATAAACAGAATCTTTCCGAGCTTGTGAGGTGAAAAGAATATTTTCCGGCACAGGCCTGAAATGTTAGTTTTCCTAAAAAATAATTTCTCCCAAATGTCTGCTTTTCCATAATGTCTGCACGTCACGTCAAGCTGACATTAGGCAAAAGACTTGCAGACATTATGGAAAAGCAGACCTTTTGGAAAAATACATTTTAGGAAAACTGACATTTCAGGTCTGAGCCTATTTTCCTTTAGAAATTAAGCTATCCCTATGAATCGAGGAATGTTTGCACATAGAATTAGCTATTCCTTTTCAGGAATTTTAAGGGCTTTATGTGGGCCGATCCCGGCGGCACTGCAATGCCGGGCCGACCCGTGACGGGAGTGGAGCGAGCCCCGAACATCCCGTCTGGTCACAAAAATCAGTTTAATATACTGGTCCCTCAGTGAGGGAACTTTCAGATATTAAGCTGAAAAGAACAGATACTCAGGGCTGCCAGTAATTTTTTTATAATTATTCAGCTTTGCCCATGAAATTATACAAAATTGTCTCGCTGGATACATACAGGGGTAAAAAATTCGGAAACTTATAAAATTGTGTTTTTCCTGATTATTCGTCACGTTATTTGAAATTAAAGTCGTGTTTTTGATTCACAACAAGTATTTTTGCACCAACTGCGCGGGCATTTTTTGGTTCAACCGAGAGAGAGAAGATTCTACAGAACTTGTACGAAACCCTCTTTTGCGATTTTTGAACTCCAGCAGAGCTTTTCAGTTCATTAAAATTTATTATTTTGTTTTGTATCCAATTATACATGAGAATCCTGGATACATAGAGGATACAAACAGCCACCCAATTATACAGTTTTTGTATCCAATTATACAATCTGGCAGCCCTGCAGATACTACACTTTGATCTTAGCCAAAAGGCCGAGAAGCGATACCCGAAAGTAGAAACTCTGATCAAGTCATTGAGTCGGGGCGAATCTTAACAGCGCGATGTAGAAAATTACAAACATAAATTTGCAGTTCGTAAAATTATCATGTCAGGATTTATAATGTCAGAAGTGCGCCGAATGATTTACAACAAATACTACTGTGTTTGTAAATTCTATTCTTAGACACATCTGGGCCTAAGCAGAGTTATTGTCGATCTTAATTCAGTGTTCTATAATCTTTTTTATTAATCTACAATGTGGCTGGATTTTTATTTCAAGCAAAATAATCATTGTCACACTGCGCAATCCTGCAGCGCCATCTAGTAAGTTCGTTTAGGAACTAAAGTGAGTTGTGATTGTGAATGTGAAGTTAATTTACATTTCGACCGACCGACACATTCTAGGCTGATCTTCTGACTTTAGTAATTTTGTAGTTTATAGCATTCCAATGTTCATTTTTCTATATTTGGAACATCAAGCTAAATAAATACAGGGTGCAGACTTAAATACGTTATAGTTATACCTATAGCTTAGAAAAAGTATATGTCTAGAATGAGCCTCACAGTTGTTCCGTATAAAACAAAAGGGGCTAACTTTCTTAGGTTGGTGTGCGTGAGGCGCCATACTAATTATGTATGGTGCGTGTATATGTATAGGGTTTTGGAACCAGTACTGGTTCCTATTTTTTTCGACGCTTTCGTAGCTTTGACTGTCTATCTTGATAATCTAAGACCTATAGGTACCATAGATACTCATTTTTGTTCTGTGACTATACTTACTTAAGTGCTTCAGACCATCCAACTGAACAACTTTTATGGAACCAACATTGAAATCGCTAAAAATGAACTGTTTCGTATCATACATTTTGGTTGAAAAGCTATAGACATTTTCTATTGAACAGCAGATTTCTTTTTCGCGATTTCAGTTCAGTGTTGGCTCCGTAGTGAACTTTGCGCTGTTCAGTTTGATGGTCTGAAACACCCCGTTCGATATGTAAAGCATTTAATTTTACACTGTAGATCGAGCCAAAAACAATTTAAAAAAACATTTGTTTTGTTTGTTAACAGGCTGGGTATACCTAGTTTTCGTTTCTGGAACATACAAGCAATGTAAATTTTTAAATTCTTTTAATTACAGAATGACCAAGCGTTGACCAGTAAGCCTGGCTACGTGGCATTAAGCCTCGTGTTCATATTGTTCGGGCTGGCCGTCGTCGCCGCCAGCATCAACTTACTTGTGCTACGGTTCATGACCATGTGAGTGTGAATGTTAACATTATTAGAATAATAAATTCACGCGAAAACAGTAAACTGGTTATCAAATCGATATCTGTACAATATGGTGTCATGATCATCATCAGCCTATCATCGTTCACTGCTGAACATAGACCTCTCCCAAGGAACGCCATAAAACTCTGTCCTCGGCCTTCCTCATCCAGCCGCTCCTCGATACTTTTTTTTAGGTCGTCTGTCCAGCGGGCAGCAGGGCGTCCCACACTACGCCTACCAGTTCGCGGTCTCCACTCTAGAACTCTGACACCCCTTCGGTTGTCAGTCCGTATGGTGTAACTTCTTGAAATTCGCTACATAAATTGTCGACTTTTCATACTTGCAGCTTACAGGCTTTGTCGATTTAGGGCTTTGTATTCTGTATGAAAGCGTCGGTGGCGTGCTGTGGACGGAGTATGGAAACTTAATCTTGAGGTCCGGGTTCGAATGCGCACGGCTGACATACCATATACCAATGAGTTTTCTTAACTTATGTACGTAATTTAATTACCGACTGATCTCAAACGGTGAAGGAAAACATCGTGACGAAACCTGCATACATTGAAGATGAAATTCTGATGCATATGTGAAGTCTACCTATCCGCATTGGGCACGCATGGTGGACTTACGCCCAATCACCCTCCTTGAGGGTAGGCCTGTGCCTTGCAGTGGGACGTATATAACCCTTCCAAAAACAAACGCATCAGTAAGGAAAAGTATCATCAACCTTTAAACCACATACTCTACCCATCAAACTGAACAACTTTTACTTTGGGATCAAATCAGCGCAAAAAATAAAACAGCAGTTTCATACATTTCAGTCGTGTATGCATTGCAGTTTAGTATGGAACAGCAGCATTTTTTTGCACTGACAGGTAGAGTTTGTGGTTTAAATGTTAATGAGACTTTTACCCTGTGTACGACCTGTGATGATTAGGTATGAAAATTAAAAATAATAGTAGTTAGGTATGTGTATATACAATATTATTTTAAATGATAAATAAAAATAATAATAATGCAGGCAAGCTGAGGAGAATGCTCGGGACGAAGAAGAGAAGGATGACGGTTCGCGAACATTGCTGCCGATCGACGGACACGCTCTACTCGGACGTCAGCGATCGCACGACGACCAAGCTTCGGTAAGCTATCTCGCTGCGGCGCGGGGGACAGTCGCGATCTCTCCATTTTCTTCTTGTCTACCGACGCTACAGGCTTTAGACTTATAAGTTACTAGTGTTTACCCGCGACTTCGTCCGCACAAATTATATACCAGATTTTAAGTCAGATCATAAGCTATCAAACAAAAAAAGTTTCATCAAAATTGGTTCAGTCTTTTTTGCGTGATGCGCGAACAAACAAACAAACAAACAAGGAAACGAACAAACACACAAACAAACAGACAGACAATATTTCTAAAAAAGGTTGATTTGGAGTCAGGGATCCCTAAAAACCATATCGTTATCTTTTTCTTCTTAATATCTTCAATGTAAAGACACACTTCAATTACAGTTTTATAATAGTTTAGATAAAAACTATTTGCTTGTAATTAGCACTGCATTTCTGCCAATGTCGAGTGAGTTACGCCCGCCGCCCGCCCGATACGCGACCGCCAACAGACTTGCAACGCGAGTACGCGACTCCTATAAAAAGCTGTAGTAGTTACGATTAATTTTTATAATAAATGTCTCTGCCAAAATTTAATACAAGTTGCAAGTTAAATAAAATTGAACAGCCATCATATTTAAGATGTAGGCATAGGTACCTACTAAAATTTTTTGCATACACAAATTTTATTTGCATTAATATCACTATTCAGTAATTGATCCAAAATACACTCAAATGTAAACCTTATAACTTTTTAGTAAAGTGCTCCGGTGATCAAAGCATGTTTAGCGTCCCCCTCGTTTTTTATGATGTCTTTGTTACCTGTTAACATTCTTCATACATTCTCACAGTATGTTTTTTGACCTGAAAAGCGGTCATGGTTGTTTTATTCGTGTAATCGTTAGTGTTAATCATTTTGAAACTCAGAGTAGAACTCCCGTGCGTCAAGTCTTCTTAATTCTTCTTAATATTGAGTTATAATTTTTTTGTTTTTTTTTTCAAAATATCGCTATAACTTCCAAATAATCAGGTTTTTTTCTTTTTTCTTAATTTAGTATTATAAAACAATAAACGAGGTATTTTATACACATTACAAAAGTTCTCAAACATTTATGTTAATGACGAAATTATACATTTTATTGTCTCTCGTTTTTTATTTTTTATTTCTATATAGTCAGTTATTGGGGTTCAATTTTTACTTTTCAATATTAAGAGCCATACTATTGATGTCTACTAAAAAAATCTGATCTAAATCTGGTAGGATATAGGAGTTATGAACTTCTAATGTTTTTTTCTGATAATTTTAGAACTTTTAGAAGAATTAGTTAATAACTCCTATATCCTACGAGATTTAGATCTGATTTTTTTATTAGACATCAATAGTATGGCTCTTAATATTGGAAAGTTAAAATTGAACCCCAATAACTGATTATATAGAAATAATAAATAAAAAACGAGAGACAATAAAATGTATAATTTCGTCATTAACATAAATGTTTGAGAACTTTTGTAATGTGTATAAAATACCTCGTTTATTGTTTTATAATACTAAATTGAGAAAAAAGAAAAAAACCTGATTATTTGGAAGTTATAGCGATATTTTGAAAAAAAAACATAAAAAAATTATAACTCAATATTAAGAAGAATTAAGAAGACTTGACGCACGGGAGTTCTACTCTGAGTTTCAAAATGATTAACACTAACGATTACACGAATAAAACAACCATGACCGCTTTTCGGGTCAAAAAACATACTGTGATTCTATATAAATCAAATTTGATAATATCCTTTGCTAGATGTCGCTGGCGACGATGTTTCCTCTATTCCTGCATCGCGCTATTAAGATTCGCCCCGACTCGATGACTTGATACGAGTTCCAATTTTCTAGTATCGCTTCTCGGCCTTTTGGCTAAGATCAAAGTGTAGTATCTGTTCTTTTCAGCTTAATATCTGAAAGTTCCCTCACTGAGGGACCAGTATATTAAACTGATTTTTATGACCAGACGGGATGTTCGGGGCTCGCTCCACTCCCGTCACGGGTCGGCCCGGCATTGCAGTGCCGCCGGGATCGGCCCACATAAAACCTAATATTAAATATCCAGCTATGAAACGGAGCTTAAGTTAATAGTGGTTTACAAGTCTAATCTTAATTCCGGTGCTTCGATTGGGTTGAGATTTGAGACGATACAACCCACACAGCACAAAAAGTCTACAGAATATATCTTGTAAATATTTGCTCAAATATCTAAGTCTTGTGATATTTATAAGTAGTACAAAAGATATCTAGAAGATGTATCTATGTCCGCCTCCTAAATGTGTTCTAGACACACATCTCCAAGATGTCTGATGCACGGAGTGCTCAGAGAGCTTTATGATACTGCTGGAACTTGAGCCGAAGTTTAAGTGTTTTCTATGTACCATTCATTTTGTTGAAGCTTAATGAAGATGTTTCTGCCAGGTGTGCTCGTGCAACTGCCTCGGCAACAAGACGTGTGAGGGCGGAGCGCTGCTCGGCACGCCGGCGCCGCACCGCGCCTTCCGCGGCCGCCTCTCCATCGCCCCTGAGCGACTCGAACGCGCTTCCGTATAATATACAACTCTCTAATTAGTATAGTCTAAGTTAACTATGTTACGCCATTTACATAGTTACTTTTTGCAGCGATATAGACTCGCGACTGCCATTGCATCACAAAATCATCGATGACCCGGTTAGTATAATGGTTAACACGCCGGACTGTCAAACCAGGGTCCTGGCTTTGAATCCCGGTTCAGTCATGGATGTTATGTTTGTGCTATTGTTGTATGGTGTCCATAAAAATGTAATGTCCGATGTATGTGTCTCTAAGCGATATTAATGTATTTTCTCCCCTCCGGAAGGAAAGCAACAATTTTCGTCCTGCTGCGCTAAACGAAGTTGCCTCTTTCCACCTCCGTCGATGAGAAAAATATTATACTAACCTCGGGCAGTAAATAAGAAAGCCTCAGAACATGATTGTTGCATTAACAATTACATGAGATCTGAGACCTTTCTTATTTTCCTGCCCTCGGTGTGTAATCTACTATAAATCAAAATGTCAAACTTCTCGATCTATCTGAAGTTGGCGTTACTTACTACTGCGCTAAAGCACTCTTTGTTGAAAATGTGCTACTGGGCACCGGCACAGAATTCATAACAGTATTAACCGACACCGGTAACACCAATTTCAGAGCAATCTAGAAGTGTGATGCGTGTTATAACATCGCGGCTTTCTCGCGAGTGTATCACAATGAAATTGTACCTATTGTTGCAAAAAGCCACAGTGTGTAAAAAGGCTAAAATAATAATATATACTTACTCGCAAGTAGCCAAGTTAAAACAATAAGCGAAAGATGCTAGAAAGGGTGGCCAAAACAGAAAATTAATTCATACTACGTTATAAAATTAATGTTTGAAAAGTTTGTCTAGTTAAACGTGAGAAAATCTACGAATAAGAAATTCTTTATTCGTAGGAGAAAGTTCAAAATTGAGTGAGACTCGAATCGAGAGATAGGTAGATATTTATTTACTATAAGTATACATTTGTAAAGGTCAATATACTAATTAAGCTGTAGTGACCAATTAGCTAGACACGGACGTACGCACGCACTATAAAACGGCTCCGCACTGGTAGCATGCAACACGTGATACGGCTGTATCACGTCTTTTATCTCGTTCGTTCGCTGGACCGCTAGCTAGCTAGCTAGCCGCTAGGAGGTAAATGGGCCGCAGTGCACACGACTCAAACGTTGAGTCAGAATGCCTCATTCCAGCATTCTACAGTGTGAGCACTGTGCAAGCATCATTGTTTTATATCATTGTTATTACGAGGGTGTTTTGTTACCCTGCCTGTATACACGATACAGGCATTAAGTTGGTTGATACATGAAATCTAAAATTGATCGATGACGAATACAACACCACTTTTGTTTGAACGTCGCGTCACCCGTAAGGTGATGTAGAAATAAGTACCTAATTAGGTACCTAACGCATTAGGTGAGAGTTTTTTAAAACCTAGATTATAATTCAAATGATTTTGCCAAAATGTATTATTTTTGTCAAAAGTGAAAAATTCTTCCATTGTACTAGACATTAAGAAGCTAGTTAGTAGCATTGATGTTCGTCACGTGCCAATTAGAATTAGTATAGTAACATAATAGTAGTACACGAAGTCTCACAAAACAATAAATAGTCTGCTTTAAAAGTAAGGACACATTTTTACCACGAAATTAAATACCTAGGTTATAAGATGACAGTGCCATGTTTTATATATACAATATTTTTCAAACATAATTATAATCCATGCACGCGGCGTTGCTCTGCAGTGAAAACCTCGTATGAGTACTTAGTACACATTCAATTTTTGTAGGGTTCCGTACGATTTGGGTAAAAAAGCGTAGCCGTAGTCTTATGAGCTCACGCTGTCCGTCTGTCCTACCTTCCTACCTGGCGGGCTGTATCTTCTAAACCGTAATAGGTAGCCAGTTGAAATTTTCAGAAAATATGTAGGTAAGTATCATTCTAACTATTGGATTTTGATAACAAATCATTAAAAAAAAGTATGAAATTGAGGGGGGACCCTCAAGAAACTAGTTTTTATCAACGTTTTTTTCTTCTCGCTGTATGTCGTAAAAACGAAAATACATAGAAGCGTCAAACTTGGTGTGATTATAGTGCAAATTCTACTAACTATAAATAATAAAAACTGTCAAAGTGTGAGTCTGTCTCGCGCTAAAGTGGCCCATTCACAGTAGTCCTACATGCAGGACTACGAGCCCACACACTGTCCTGCAAGTAGGACCACTCATACATACACCATTCACGATCCGATATTGGTGTAGGACTACAAGACGGTCCTGTGAATGGGCTCCTTTCATCATCATCTTATTTAAGAGCTACGCTCTTGTCGGTGGAGTATTCGCCAATCTTGTTTCTTTTCCGCTAGTGTCTTCAGGAGTGCAATTTTTGAATCTCATTCGGTGAGCTCAGCTGTTAAAAATGTCAATATAACTACGGAGATACGCATCTTTTTACTGCTGATTTGACTTCAAAAAATCGCTCTCCTGTAGTATGATTTTTGAGAGTCAAATCAGCAGTAGAAAGATGCATATCTCCATAGTAATTTTGACATTTCCAACTGCTGAGCTCAGCTAATGAGATTTAAAAATCACACTCCAGGAGTGCGATTTTTGAATGTCATTCGGTGAGCTCAGCAGTTGAAAATGTCAAAATTACTACGGAGTTACGCTTCTTCTTACTGCTGATTTGATTTTCAAAAATCGCTCGCCTGTAGTATGATTTTTGAGAGTCAAATAAGCAGTAGAAAGATGCCTATCTCCATAGTAATTTTGACATTTTCAATACCTGAGCTCACCGAATGAGATACAAAAATCGCACTCCAGTTCTTGATACGACACGACATCAACCTTTTCCTTCACTTGGGCTAGATAACTCTGTCTGGGTCTTCCTCTGCCTCTTTTCCCCTCTATCTTCCCTTTCAGTATGGCTCCTTTAGGGTACCGAAAAAAAAACATTTTTTTGTAGGGTAATATAACGTGTGGTGGTACGGAACCCTTGGTGCGCGACTGACTGACGAGCCTGTCTTGCACTTGGCCGGTTTTTTATTTTATGGAGAAGACATGCATTTAGTACATTTCCAAGAAGAAGAAGAATACATTTCCCACTTAATATCCATGCATGACTAAAGAGATTGCTCAACAGTATTTTTATTTAGGTTTTTTGTTGGAAATGACAACTCGCAATGCCCATTTTAGAACGTAGCGTTTATCTTGTATTATATTGAAATGATAATCGAGAGAGTTCTTATTCTTAGTATAAACAACAGTCAGTTTTGTTTGAAGAGAAGATGGATTTTTCTGTAAGGGTGTCTGTTCACTGATGCGGATCTAGCTGGCGGAGCGGAGAAACGGAGTTTTATCAACCAATAAGATTGCATGAAATCACGGAGCTGAGATTTTATGCAATCTTATTGATTAATAAAACTCCGTTTCCACGCTCCGCCAGCTAGCTCCGCATCGGTGGACACTGGACAGGCACCCTTAGTGTATGTAAAGTTGCGTGTATTTACTAGGTTATCATTTGTGGTTTTCATCGTAGGGTAACGATAGTTAAAACGTCGTCAAATCCATTTTTCGACAGTTTAAATTGCCTAAGCGAATGAAATTGCCGCTTTGATTCAAATGCCAAGTTAAACCGAGTGATAGCTTAGTGCGTTCACACACGATGATGCACTGACGGAGCAGCAAACGTCAGTCCGTCATAAGGATTTGTATGAAACCGCACGTAGAAGCACACTCGGTGACGCATTGACGCACCGGGTGTGGTTCTATGGCAGTCCATAGAACAGAACTGACATCTGCCGTTCCGTCAGTGCGTCATCGTGTGTGAACGCACTTACCTGTTGAAATAATCAATTATACACCTTGCGTTATTCGAGATAACGCATTTTATGTTAGGTACTTAACTGAAATTATGTTGTGCACCTACTTACCTATGTTAAAATAAAATAAGGAATAGTCATCAAGCACTAACTTAACCGTTAAAGTATTAATCTGTGATATGATTTGATCTCCGTTTTTTGCTAACGCTTAAGTACCGTTAATTTTATTAATTAAATACTAAGACCCCTTTATTTGTAAATTTTTATTAGTTTGTTACACATTAAGTATACTTTGTTATTTTGTATTTTAATACACATTTTTAAAGTCATTTTGTGCCAAATTGATTGGTGTTATGAAATAAATGTTTCAAAAAATAATTTTGTTTCATTGGTAAATGTTTCAAAAAATATTTTTTGTTTTATTGGTATTGGTAGGTAGGTATCATAGAAAAAAGTTAATTAAGCTTCAATATTTGGTAAGATACTTAAACACAGTATTAATGTAGAATTTAATAATTTCAAGTGTTTTATGTGGGCCGATCCCGGCGGCACTGCAATGCCGGGCCGACCCGTGACGGGAGTGGAGCGAGCCCCGAACATCCCGTCTGGTCACAAAAATCAGTTTAATATACTGGTCCCTCAGTGAGGGAACTTTCAGATATTAAGCTGAAAAGAACAGATACTACACTTTGATCTTAGCCAAAAGGCCGAGAAGCGATACCAGAAAGTTGGAACTCTGATCAAGTCATTGAGTCAGGGCGAATCTTAACAGCGCGATGTAGAAAATTACAAACTTTATTTGCAGGCGACAAAATCATTAACCAATTTAACGTTGCCTCAATTAGTCTTTCCGACTATTTAATCTGTTGCTATATGAGTTAACTAATTTATTTGTATTGCGGTCGGTACTTGAATTATTAATCTTCTCCAAATAATACAAATTATCTACTAAATATGGACAATCAAGAAAACGATCCGCTTTAGCCAGCTGCATACTTATGTTTGTGTGCCCCTTATCGCACAGTGACATCTAGCGGATTGTTGGGTAAACTTTAAAAAAAATGCTTTTGATTTGCTTATTTTTGTCTATGATTTGAATTATATTCATTATAGGTATAGTAATCAGTAGGTAAAACTTAAAAATATAAAAATCAATGGACACGCTCATTACATTTCAAAAGAATGTGTCTAATTATATTAATAATTAAACATTTCCAGAATTATGAATGACTGTTAAGATAATGTTAAGGCACTGACCTATGCCTAATTACCATGAATTACCTAAAAGCATGCGTATATAATGGTCCTTGTATGAGATAGGAAATCATTTAACAGAATGTATTTAAATAGGGCATTGTTTTGCTTCGTCCTTTCTGTAATTTTAGTCAGGTCTACTGCAATATTCTTCCCTTCCTCTGAATCCGGTATCGATGGTGTCAGGAAAGCACCTAGATGTAAGTATCGTCAATTGTTTTTCTTATTGGCTTAGCCAGAATTTTTATATTCAGAGAGATAAGCGGTTAGGTCAACTTTTTGAGTGCCATTTTCCCTTGAACTAAGCAGTTGAAAATGTCAATATTACTAAAGAGATATACATCTTTCTACTGCTGCTAATTTGACTTTCAAAAAATTAAACTCAAGAAGTGGAAATCAAATCATCAGTAGATTTTTGAAAGTCAAATCAGCAGTAGAAAGATGCATATCTCCTAATTTTGACATTTTCAACTGCTGAGTTCAACATATGATCAGTGAATAAAATGCTGACAAACGTTTTGTTCACATAAATCATCTGGATAAATTAATATTAATTAAGTAAATAAAACTTTCAGAATATCTCTGACTATCCCCTCGGGGAATATAGTCGTGATCGTGAGCATATATGCATGCATGCATATAAAACTTTTAGGCACTTTTAAGATTATGTGATTGTCGTTGTAAGATTATTAGGTTCCAGGCGTTTAGCGTAGTGAAAAGTAGCTTACCTTCCTAACTTAGTAAACTTACTATTTTCAGGGAACATACCATGGCTTGGCGTCGGGATACGGTGTAACGGGTGTCCGCCAAAAGCATGTGAAGATGATGAAGCAATTATACACGGCTACTGCTGTGGATGCGCTTACGCTTTGGGTCTGTCTTTATTTACAAAGCTTTAGCTTCTTTCCTCTTGCAATTTTAGATGGTAGAAAAATGAGTAATTTTCAGAGCCAAGATATTCAGTTTAGAAGTTATTGTTAAGGTGGTTTCATTCCATACAAAAGTTTGACGCGTAATACGCGTAGACGGAATTAATAAAAGTAATATTTTATATATGGAAAAATAGTTTAAAGAAATGCCGCGTATAAAATAAAATTTGTAATTTGAAATATAATTACGAAGATATAAAGCTTTGAAATTTTTCAATATTAATGCCGTCTACGTGGATTACGGGTCAAACTTTTGCATAAAATTGACACCTCTGCATCCTAAGACACTTGGCTTGGCCTCTGACCGTATATAAATCAAGATTTGTGACTCTTTCAACTAGTTGACTACTCATCTCTGGGCAATAATCATGCCCCAAATGCTGGTCGACAATCTCTCTACCATAAAGAAGACTCATCTCTATTAGGTCCCACAAAGAACCATTCCGAAATACTGTGATCGATTTTAAAGGCTATCCGGTAAAACTATTATTTTAAAGTTAATCTCCAGTGTCTGAAGGTTTTTGTTCTAAGTAAAATTAACAATGGTCCTATCTAATCTAAAATTATTGACTATCTTATTACTCAACGATTCAAAGGTTAATGACTCATAACTTTACAGATAAACTGCCGGTGCAATGTCCGGAGTTCCTGCAGTGCCCTCTCAATCTGCACGGGCTGTGTCATGATTACGAGTACATGATGCGATGCTGCTGTTAAACTTAACTAACGACCCCACGCCACGTTTTGAGTACCTACCTACCTAATTAAGGGGTTTAGTTTATACAGATCTCACTCTTAGCGTCATTTTCCTTCAGTCTTTACTCTAAGACCAGTTATTGAAAGTTTACGAGATAAATTGAGTTTACGGGACCATTTTATACATTATCATTTATCAATAGGTACCTAATTTGAGTTCATGTTTAAAACTCAATTGCAGAAACGCTCATTAAAGTTATTCCTCCGTTAAATCTCTTGCTGTCACTTTTTAGGACGCGTTTGTTGACGCAGGAAAAGCTAGCAAGATATTTAATGGAGGATTAACTTTAATCAGCGTTTCTGCAACTGAGTGTTAATGTGATAATGTCATAAAAGGCGTTCATTAGAGAAAATTGATCCGTCAAATAAAAAGTTTCAAATATTTCTAGATTTTAACTTCTGTTTTGAACCATTTTTGAACAATTATATTTATAAAGCAATGATATTAATTAATTTTAATTATAAATTCTATTTGCACAAGATGGATGTTGTTAGTCACGCAAATGTTACAAAATAAAACATCTTTTATTTATAGCATACTGTTTTAATTTCTAAGAAACCCTCAATACAGAATTACAGTGGGTCAGCGGATTGATTTAAGTAAACTTAACTCAGACATAATAGTACAAAAATAACGACATACGTGAGTAAGATAGATCGACGGATAATAAAATAATTTATACCAAGTACAGTATTTCAAATATCTGCCGACACTTCATTCTTTTATATAAATTTTCTTAATACTTCTGTAGAAAATAGGATGAAATTAACTTTTACGAGCAACAATATAAAACGGACATTTGAAATACTGAACAACCTCCATTAAAATTTAAAACTATCACAATATTTCTGTGATTGATATATGAATATGTCTTTTAATTAATACTATGTTCCCGCTGGATTGTAGTGTAATAGATGGCTACATACGTTAACTATAATATCTGTCTAATTTATCTAAGGCCAATTTGCTATATCTACAATTTTGTGTTAAAAATTACGAGTTTAGAAGTAAGAAATTCTAACACAAAATTTTCAAGACAGCACAAACCCCAGTACGCCTCAATATACATACATATTGAATAATAAACACCCAGTGCATACGTAGATTTATAATTAGTACCTCAACAGTGTTCAAAAATTAAAAAATTAACATAAGCTGGAATAGAAACAAAAAATTAGCCTACACTTCGTAATGGACAGCATTGAGAGAATAAAAATTCAACTTACTTTTAAACTTTACAGCTAGGTATGAACCCTCACGAGTATGATACAAGTCTCGTAGCAGAGTTGCGCTTGCGCAGTGCGCTAGACCATACAAAACATGCGCGTATTCCTCACACACAATTACCTATGTTGCTCTCTGTTGACCTGCTTCATTTGGAAACTGCACAAAATTAACCTACGATATTCATTATATATATAAATATGTATAAACATACACCCATCCACTTCAGCTCGTACCTTTACTAACAAGAGGACCGGACACGGAAAGCAACTTAGGAGAAGTTAGCTTACGACGTTACTTACGAGCGAGCGGGCCGCGAGCGATGCGGGTTTATTAATATTGTTTATTTATAATGTATGATGCTATGAAACGTTTGTGGTAATTGCATTTTAGTTGTGGGTGTGGCGGCCGGCGCCCCCTCCGCCCACTTCCCTTGCGTCTCGCCGCCAGCCTGCAACAACGTACAAACACTTTAGTTATGTAGTCAAATAAACACGTGTAGAGACCATAAAGGTATTATACCTTACAGGAATAGAGCAACAAACTTGAGTTGTCAAATAAAACCGTTTTTGGATGTTTTTTGGAGACATCGCATGCAAAAATTCTAAAAAATATTGTCTATAATTCTGAGTCTAACGTGAAATTGTGGATAAATTAATGAAGTAGTGTCACTGTCAGTATATTTCATAAAATTATCTAAGATTTCACTTTAGATTCGCAATTATTCACGGAAACCGAATTGTAAAAATTAATTAGTGACTAAAAAACGGTTCTATTGCCTCGCGTCACGTATCTCTTTCTATTATACAGTGGTGCCGCTAGGTACATCTCGATCACTCAGCTGTATGTTCCTCTGTTCCTGGTATAATACATTTATGGTAGGGACACACCTGAATGTTCGGTTGAATACGTGCGCAACGCTTTTCCCTATACTAGCGACATACCAGTACGCGCCGTAACGCGTTATTTTTCCTAGTAGACGCGTATTCAACCGAACGTTCGGCGCGGAACGTTCCGCAGGTGTGTTCCCACACTTTACACCGGAACTGCAGAGATCTAGAGGTAAAATTCATTAAGAATGTTTTGGTCAAAATTGTTAAACGCATGTGCCTCCTGGGAGATGGATATCCAAAATCGGGACATTACAGCATTCGTCCCCGGAACGGTATTACCTCCCCTTGATCAATAAATAAAGAAAATAAATATGTAGGGGTCAACACAAAAGATCCCATTAGGTCGAAGTGTTGCGGGCTTGCCAGCCTCCATTAAAATAGGATAAGATTGGTCAACATTATTTTTATTACCATTAATTCTTAATGCGTTTGTGGTAATAGTCAGAAAGTGATTATAAGCTTCATTTCTGCATATATTTTAAGGAAAAAATGTATTAATCCATATTTATATAAATATGTATTGGATTAAAAATCCATTAACCACATTATTGATAAGTGACGTTCCATTAATTTTACCTATAGACCAGCAATTCATATGCAGGATTATCGCATCGAACCATATTTTTGGTTCACTCACATCCACGTTTGGAAGACCTATGGGGACATTCCAAACCATATCAAGTACACAATCCAATAATACAATTCAACTAATTATAATAAACCCGTTGTATATTCGATATTTGTTTGTTAATAAATTTGTCCTTGGCAGCTACACAAATGTATGCATGAACACAAAAAACTCATCATTATTCTGCAATCGTTCCAGCAGCAATAGTGACATATTACAAGAAAAAGGACCAGAGAAAGTGATTCAACAATTAAATGATAAAATACATGAAAACGTAATTTAAGGTCTACATTTAAGGCCTCCGCTCATTGCAGCGATTTTATCGAGCGATAATATCGCTGTGATTTTGCGATAATTGTTTCCAGTACATTTTGTATGGGGACGCTCGCGATCCTACACACTGCCGCGATATTATCGAGCGATAATATCGCTGCGATTTTGTTCCGACGCAATCGATTTAGTGGTGCGGCGCATGCGTGACATATCGCTCGATAATATCGCGGCAATGTGCGGAAGCCTTTATGACATCATAAAAGAAAGATTTGTTTTATTATGAATTTTTTAGCGGAGAATGGTCAGACCAACAACTTTCTCTATGGGACTAACATCGAAATCTGTTGCCCCATAAATTTGGCTCGAGTAGGATTCCAGTATTAAATGGAACAGCAGATTCCCCATTTAAAACATCCTGTATATGACATTCTAAAATATACTTTTAGTATTTTTTTCCTGTCCAACAAACGTTTTTTTTATTATGATTTTACGAATCACACCCATCTATCTAACGTAATGAACAGACCTCGGTGGACGACATTCAGCAGCACGAAGACTTGCCGGTGTCGATGGGGCGGCCCTGGTCGATCCTGACCGACGTGGGGGCCGGGGTGGAGCCGGCGTGCGGCGGGCCCACGCGCGCCTTTATCTCCGCCGCCATCGTCATGAAGGCCTGCTCCACGTTCGTAGAGTTCTTGGCTGACGTCTCGAGGAACGGTATGCCTAGTTGTTCGGCGTATTGCTGTGGACGGTTGAATGGCATGTTAGTTATATTTTAACACGAGATTTTAACCGCGACTTCGTCCGCATCGGCTCTCGTCATTATATGAAATATGCAAGGTGTAAACTTAAATGCATTACATACTGAATGCTTCAGACCATCAAACTGAACAACTTTCACAATCAAAAGGTTTTTATGCAAAATAATATCACATAGATAACTTTATGACGTCATTTTTGATTCTACCACCGATGCGGCCAGAAACTCTACAACACACTTCTTTTAAACAAAACAAAATATACAAAGTACAAGTATTGAATTACATATTGTAACATTGTCAAGACCAGACATTTTGGTCATTCAAATAATCATCGAGTTTATTTAATCATAGTTTAGAAAAAAACTATGATTAAATATAAAAATTAAAATGTCAATAGCTACTCTGATCAACCTGTATGAAACAGCAGATTTTTTTGTCGCGATCTCAATATTTGACACATATTAAAATTTGTTCAGTTTGATGGTCATGGGGTGCCCCATTAACTGTGGCTTATCTTTGCTATTCAATGATCTAATCAAGTTGAATAAAGCAATTAATTTCATTCGACACAAACCTTTAAATTGGATAAACATGCAGAGAAAAACTATAGATACTTATTCATCGAAAAAAAAAAAAAACACGAATTGACAGTCGTGGGAGTAAATAGGTGACTCACGGAGGTGGCACTCGCACTCCGATAATTAAGTTATCGTCTGAATCAACTTTAATTTGACCCTAAAGGCTTATTTACATTAATCAATATCTTGACTGATAGACGGGGAGTCCTTCCCGTGCAAAAATATAACAAGTCCTATAATACATTTCGGTCAAACAAAGATTTTATACATCAAACTTTTATTCACCATTTCTGTTATTTTTATACGACAACTTAAACCACGTCAGAGGCCGTAAGGCGGTTTGAATAAACTCTGACACCAGGGCTTGCAGCCCACTCGATAAGAAGAAGAAGACAAAATAACAGAAATTATATAAACAAACTATGGGATTGATACTTGTTTGTTTATTTTTCCATGACAACTTAAAGGGTTAGCATCATTGGTTGGTTTTTAATTAATTAATGTATTTTAGGGTTCCGAACCTCAAAAAGGAAAAACGGAACCTTTATTTTTTCTAATTTCCTAACCTCGTAGGTATAAACAATTTTCAATTTATCTATGGTAAAGGACATCACTACAAACTGGTATAGGCTCAATAATCCACCAGTTGTGCTGCCCATTATAACAGTTAACTGGTTCAATAAATCTAGATCTTCATTCTGGATACATTCCAGGATAACGTGTAGTCTTCCACCTTATAGCAGACTGTACATAGTGGGGAGGGTTTAATACCCATCAAATGATACAACTTATTAGCTGGAATATGCCCAGAACATAAGACTAAATGCTGAGACTAGTGTTTTCCTAGCAAGGTCGGCCAAACTGAATTAGGGCAACCAATATGGCTTACTATGGACGGTCATGTACCAAATTTCAACGTACAGCGACAATTATGTTTTTGACGAAGTTGAAAATTGTACTAATTAAAATGCAAAGAAAAAAGCTTACATTAGCCGTGGTGTAGTCAACAACTTTCTTGGTGGTAAGGTCGCACTTGTTGCCAACCAGGAGCTTGTTGACATTGTCACACGCGTAGCGGTCAATCTCCTCCAGCCACTGCTTCACGTTGCTGAACGAGTCCTGGAAAGTGATACAAGATTAATTGTATTTCTCTCTTTCTGCTTTTGACAATAGATAAAAAATGGTAGGCCATACGAATGATGATGCTCCAATAATATCGCATCCATGGGAATTAAAAGGTTAAGAGACCTTTTACATTTTTGAGTATCCTCATCCCAAAATTTGAGATTACTCAATCAAGAAAACCCAAAATAAAAAAGTGCAACAGCAACTTACTCCAAAACCGAACCTTTGAGCTATTTTATGCAAAACTTTTATCGGTTCGAAACATTCGACTTTTTAAGAAAATTAACATAAATAAAAAGTTTTCTTTTTTTTTCATGTTAAAACCTATAAAAGTATTGTATATGAAAAATAGCTTATAGACTTAGATTCTAAGCCTAAGCCTTAGAAGTAGAGAAGAAGAATCATTTATTTGTAGTAAGTTGGGGACTTGGGGTTACACTTTTTTATTATAGGTTTTCTTGATAAATAATCTCGAATTTTGTGTTGAGCGTGCCACTGCACGGTTAAACAACAGTTAAATAAGCGACAACTTTTGATTTAGTAAGCCTGGACGCTCAGTAAGCGTCTTGACCTGATTGGAAAGTCTCTTCACCACAATAGCAAGTCAAACAAAACTACATTGAAATTTTATTGAGGAGCATTTGATCTTCCATTGAGGATGAAGAATTAAACCTTAATTTACTTTGAATTCAAGATATTGGATACAAGGCCCTTGACTAAGAGGAAGCAGAAATACAAAGCTAAAGTAAAACAACCAAATTAAATTTTTTCTTATTAGTTACTTATAGTACTAGTTCCTTACAAATGTATTTACTATTTAGCAAACCTTAACCTTGTTTACTCAAGATCAAGAACTTGTGGTTGCATAAACAGAGTAGCAAATTGAAAACAAAAATAATCCACCTTAAGAGAAAAGTTACAAACGAAGCTAGATCCTACTTTCCATACTCTCAAATTAAAGTCAATGACATTTTTAAACTAACTGGAAAAACTCGGTATTGCGCTAATCATTTGACAGCCGTTAGAGCCGTTTTGACAGATCGCTCAGACATTTTAGTATTCAGTCACATAGTAAATAAGTCAAGTTTAGCGCGATACGGAATTCAGCACTGTTGAATAGTAACTGGATTGCAATGTGATTATAACTTATGTTGAATAAGGTTTGAAGGTTTGATTCAATATTTGTACTTTGTATATTTTGTTTTGTTTAAAAGAAGTGTGTTGTAGAGTTTCTGGCCGCATCTTCTCTACAACGGAACACCTTCCGAAGCGGTGGTAGAATCAAAAATGACGTCAAAAAGTTATCTATGTGATATTATTTTGAATAAAAATTTTGACTTTTGACTTTTTGACTTTTGAACTTCGATGTTTCAAATTAGGACTCGTTCAGGGAGACGCAGGGCGACACGCGGGGCGTCGCGCGGCGCGTTGGGCGGGCAATACATTTATGACAATTTGACGCGTGATAAAACGCGTCTCCGTGAACGCTATATACATCGCCGGTTTGTCTTTCCAGCAGCCCGCTCCGCACACCGCGGCGAGCGAACGAGGCCATAGAGTTACATTTCTAGTATTTATAAATCTCTAACAACATTTTAATGAGCCACCACTTCCCATTAAATACTATTCAAGTTGTATTACCACATAATTACAGTGAACCATTAGAAGTTAATTGATATTTACTGCATGTGAGCGAGCTCCAGAACTCTGGCCTGTAGCCAATTTACGAAGTACATACTAAATACACAAAGTATGTAAACAAAGACAACTGGTGTAACCTAGTAACCTATATAAAATATATCACAGTTAGGTATAAGCCTCTCTTCCTGTAGGGCTTGCATGTCACACATGATAAAGCAAGAAAACCGTCATGTTTCGCTCGAACGTCAAGAAAGCCGCTCAGTTTGGTATGCATAAAGTAACAAAGAGGCACATCTCGATTTTCTCGTTTTTTCGGGTATGGCATGCTAGGCCTAATGTAGATGTTGTTTAAGGCAACTAAGGAATGAAGTCTTGCAGTATTTTTATGGGTTAGATCTATCGGTTGACATGTAATTTCATCCTAGACCCAGAAATATAATAAAGGTGTACCTTACTATGCTTAAATAGGAAGTTTTAAGGTTGGCTGAATGTTGTTGTGGTGTACAATAAAGAATCGAAGTTTTTTGCAAACCCAAAAACATAATACTCCTCGTTTTTAGTTTATTTAGGTAAAAGCTACAAATTATAATTATTATTATGAGCCCAGCACAGCTAGCATGCCACGCACGACAAAGCGTTTAAACGAGAAAAACGTCATGCGCGCTCTTTCTGGCATACGTAAAATAATAGGGATGGAGGCACATCTCGATTTTTATCGTTTTCTCGGGGGTGGCATGCGAGCCCTACAGATGTAGAATTCTCAATTATATGCAGAAGTTACTTAGGTAATTTATACATTTTTACGATAAAAAGCTTTGTTGTGATTCAATCACAATGGATGGGTCTGATGAATCATAAATAGATTAAATTTTTTATTGTCCTGTCATCTTAAAAGCATGTCTTATCTATAGCAGTAGTTTCCTACTACTGCTATGGCTTTCAAATTTACAAAAGCTTATTTTAATTGACTTAAATATGCAAAAGTTGGAGTTTCACAATGGACAAAAGTAAGTGGTCAAATACAGTTCTTTTTTCTTCTGCTCTCATCCATTATGATGGATGAATTTATAGACATCATACTTAACATTCTGGCATATAAAACATAAATCTTTTATTTGAACTTGTTTTTCTGTATATTTACCATGATTTGTTGTGCAATAATGAATAATTGATTAATACAAAACCATAAGACCACAATCATCACTATATTCGGGCCAGGCGGGGTAATTATGAGACAAAAAATAAACTTTTGCTTTTTTCACTAATTAAAATTACTTTACAATATCTAAGAACCAATAGTACTGTGCACTACCAAACTATCTATTGTGTAACAAATAATCTATTTACCCGAAATATCAGGTGTCTTATTATTACCCCGACTCGCCCTACCTGAGGGATAGGGATGAGGATAGTCAGAGTTTCTGAAACCTCAGAACCACATTTCACTAGTAGTACCGAGACTCTGTCCAGTGTGACGGGGAGTGAGCCTGTCGCCACTTATAATGGACAATGGGTACAATTACAAGCCTCAAAATTGAAGCATGCAGGTTTCCTCATCGAAAAGCCAGTGGTGTTTTCAAGTCGTATATCGAAAAATTCATTGGTACAAGTCGGCCTGGACGGGGATCAACCCATCGCCTCCTGCACGGCAGGCAAGGATGCTCGCCACTGGACCACCACGGCTTCATATAAGAAATTCCATTTAATCTGGTCCACAACTGATAATATTATGCAGAGCTGTTAAACACCTAGTCAATTTATAATGAAGGTCATTGATTCATCTGTGCTGGCCTCTAGGTCAAGGTACAAAAATTCATTACAAAGAAAATAAATAATATGAAAGATTGCTGCTTAGAAACTAAATTAGCAGATAAAGTTGATTGAATTAGGATTCTTTGATTTTTTTAAGTAGCTTGTTCAAAATGCTATATGGTAGCTCGTTTATTTATGTTACATGCATTGCACAGTGTTACGTTGCCTGCTCTCCAGCCTGTCATGAAACTCTACCATTCTGTGGTGGCTCTAGTGAGATTTTGTACAAAAAACAATCCTTGAGATCACCCAAATATCTATTACCGAACAATGTTAAGCACATGCTATTTATACCGGAGATTGACAAATTCATTTACAGCAAGATGGAGCCACAATTTTAAGATTAGAATATATTATGGTAGGGCAGACTGCAGAGCAAGGGCCTCTACTATAGGCCCGTACTCTGTTAAATAGTAGCATATGCCTACAACTTTACTACTTATATGAGGACTGGTAACGCATGTAATTCTACTAACAAACATTTCTGCCACTTTTTGCGGGGGGCGAGGTAACATGCAATCCGCAACTATGGATTTTATTCCCCATAACTTTAGATTCTAATTTTGAATGTTAAAAATCATGAAAAGTAGTCTCTCGTGTGAACCCCAAACGTTCTAAGTTCGAGTATTGTTTCGCAATCATAGGCTGTCTCGTTTAGTGATAAGGTATAAAATTTAATGTAAATGCACATGATCAATTGATCTTATACCGTGGCAGAGGGGAAATGCTACGGCAAAGAGAGTCCTTATAATAAATAGTCAAAGGCTCACAACTATATTCCCTGAGAGGGTAGTCAGAGATATTCTGAGAACTCAGAACATCCACAAGTCAGTCGTCAGTGGCGATGGGCTCACTCCCCGTCGCACTGGACAGAGTTTCGGTACTAGTGAAATGTGTTTTTTTTTTTTTTTTTTTCCATTTTATTCTTTTTTAGGGACTTTTATACGCATGTATATATCAGTCCCATCGTACCCTGACCTTTTTACATCATCAAATGAGAAGATAAATCACTTCATTGATTCACTGATGAAGTCACAAAGGTAAACAACTTTTTAGCTTCCTCGGAACTAGGGATAGCTAACACGTTGTGGAAAGCACCTACATCAAGTTTGTTCAACCTCAGTTCCTTCATCAGTGAATCCCGTGCTAGCTTGAACTTGGCACACTCCACCAAAAGATGATACACATCCTCTACCGTATTACACTCCTCGCAATTTGGGGTCATCGTTGAATTGTGTTGAGTACTATCCATTATATAACAAACCAATAATACTGTTAATCCAACCAACATCCTTAAAAAAAATTTGTACAAAGCTAATAATTCCCTCACAGACCACACTAAATGCTAAAGAGAGTTTATCCGACAGATTGTTATTACTTATACATATAGATTTAAGTTTAGCAAGGATTTTCTTAAAGTCCATATTCAACGTTGGTTTAGGACCCCTGGCAACGTGGATGTTAAATAGTATACCTGCACTAATGAACCATCCTTTTAATTATTCTACAGTAAGGTTCACTTTGAAGCGCTTGTTGGCATAGTAGAGCTTCGGTATTTGAAATGATCACCGAAGTTTAGCAACGTCAGGTCCGGTCAGTCTTTGGATGGGTGACCGTTTAGTGCTTCAGAAGGCACGTTAAGCAGTTGGTCTCGGATAGTTCCATCAGATGGTGTTGTAACTATTTGTTAAGCCAGGTCAGGGGCCTATTGAGGCGGCTTGAAAATTCTCTGACAGCAAGTTGATCATTACCTTGCCTCCACCAACACGCACTAGGCCCGTGTGGTGGAGTATGGCCCACTCCCTCTCACCCTTATTCGTGAGAAGAGGTCTTTGCCCTGCAGTGGGATTCTATAGGCTATAACTTACCTAACTTATTTAAGGTTCACTTTATTGCTTTTGGATTTAAAATGGAATGAACTGGAATAAAACAAGTAACAAATTCTTACCTGGTCCGTGCAGTCGTAAACAATGATAATTCCGTGTGCTCCTCTGTAGTAAGATGAAGTGATTGTCCTAAATCTCTCCTGACCCGCTGTGTCCCATATTTGTAACTTTATTGTCTTTCCATCTAATTCTACGGTTCTAATTTTGAAGTCGACTCCGATAGTACTGATGTAGCTCTCCGTGTATGTGTCGTCTGCGAACCTGAGCAGCAGACACGATTTGCCGACTCCTGAGTCTCCGATCAGGAGGAGTTTGAACAAATAGTCGCTGCAATCAGACAATTTTCAGTCAAACATTGAGAAACTCTGGTATCTACAGGGTGAAATTGATATTATTAGCATCCTTTTAAAGTTTAAACAAAGAGTCGACCCATCAAACTGAACAACTTTTACTATAGGAGCAAACCGATCGGAGCAAAAACAAACAGCTGTCCCATACTAAACTGCACCCGCCACCGCTGCCTACATGACTCAAATGTTTGGCTTCGATTGGTTTGCTCCCATAGTAAAAGTTGTTCAGTTTGATGGGTAGACTCTTAGTTTAAACGGATGCTTTGATATCAATTTCACCCTGTATACTAACATCGAAATAAATGTAAATATAGTACACTACAGACTTTATAGATTATAAAATATAGGAGGCGTATCTTTTTGTCACTCCACTTTTGAACAAAGAAAACAACCACTGATTTGGTATAACATAAACACATATCAAAGTAAGTAGCAGTGGAATCAGGAAGTGAGGAATGTGATCCAATCGTTTTACAAATACGCCATTCATGAGCCATACGATTACGTTTTTAGGTTTACTTCGATGGTACAAGCAGGTACCACGAATGCACCAATGAGTCACCAGTTATACATTTAATTTATTTGGTACCTAATCCAGTGGTTTTGGCACGTGTGGAATACTCAATATTTCATTATATGAAAACATAACTGAAATACAAGACCATGAATTTGCTAAAACCTATGAGTTTCTTGCCCATCCTTGTTTCTAGATAACATGGTAATAAAAGGATACTTACTATTCTGGATTCATGTTTGTACTATAAATGAATTTTTCTCAAAATTATGAAGTAGCAGAATAAGTTGTAAATACTTCAGTTCTTTGTTTCGAAGCACTAAATAGCAAAAAAATTAAAATTATACGTAGAATAATGGCCGCCACACAGAAACACCCACACTGACGTAAGTCAGAAATTCGACAGGAGTGCCACTTGGCAAAAATTAAAACTGCGTTCATAAATAGTGTAACGAAAAATAACGAATAACGCGTTAAAAAACGTCAGCACCTCGACATAAAAGAGTAGAAAACTAATGAGGGCGCTGCCTCCACGCAAGAACGTCAAAATCACGCATAAGCTGGCAAGACCAACCTACAGTTTGTACTAAAATATTTAGTTCCTGCTGTCCACCGTTTTCCACTCTTTTATGTCGCACTGTAAATGAAGCAGCACTCGTAGTATGCTACACGTGATACGGCTGTATCACGTCTTTTATCTCGTTCGTTCGCACGCAATTAGAAAGAGAGCTAAGATGTGATAGCGCTGTATCACTGCGGCATGCTAGCTATGCAGCACTCGTAGTATGCTACACGTGATCCGACTGTATCACGTCTTTTATCTCGTTCGTTCGCACGCAAATAGAAAGAGAGCTAAGATGTGATAGCGCTGTATCACTGCGGCATGCTAGCTATGCAGGAGGTGAATCTTCTGGGCGTTTTAGCGCCGTCCAAGAAATTTTTGGCGCCGTCATTGTCCTCACCCACGGATATACTACCTATTTCCAACTTCCTGTCCTCACCAAACTTGCTTGCCCGAGGCGATGGTTCGATTCCCGTTCAAGCCGACTCGAACCAATGAGTTTTTCGGAAAATTGTAAAGGTGCCTTCATACGCGTGGCTAGCAGCTGGCACGGGCAGTGGCAGCTTAGGCAAGGCTTCTATAAAGTTAAATAGTATTGGTATTGGTTGAGCGGGCTCATTTTCCGCAACTCGACGACTTAGGCGCCTATTTTGCGTGAGGTGAGAATGACTACTCCTGCCATCCTAGCTCCTCCAGGAAGTCCACCAGCTTGCTAGTAACAATCGCCTTACAGACGAGTCGATGTACACACGGCGACACATCAGGCTACGCACCCTATATACCCACAACTACACTACGTATAAAACACAAAATAGTGCGGTAGAGAGCCTGCATAGACGCGGCTGCCGGCGCGGGCACAGCGTGCCGTGAGACGAAACAACAACAACATACCGCACCCTGTCGCACGATTCGCAGCATTCAACTTCTAATAGTTCAAAGTCCAAACAGGGTAGTCTGAGCAGACGCCGTGTGTATGTACCTACAGCGAATTGCCAAAGCTTGCCGGGCTGCACGGCGTGCATGTAAACCCAGCATTAACATAGTTGTAAACAAAAAAAATAAAAAAATTGCGGTCTGCAGTCCTGCGTTCCAATTCACGCTCCAGCTTGTAGGATGGGACGTAGGACGGCAAGCCATTCACAATACGTAGGCACAGAGGATTTACAATATAATCCTCTGTGACGTAGGACTGCAAGCGGTGGGCGGAGCTTGTAGGATTTGCAGGACCCGAGACGCATCCTACACAAGGTCATCGGAAGCCTTGTAGGACTACAACCCAATTCACGATCCGATTTTGTTGTAGGACTGCAAGACGGTTACTGTGAATGGGCTCCTTTACTTGCGCAAACCGATTTGCACAAGCCACAAGCACGCACGTATGGAGGGAATACATTTGAGTCGTGTAGGTACAGCTGTTTTGTATGGAGCAGCTGATTTTTTTTTGCGTTTCCTGAGGGTGCTCCATACTGAAAGTTGTTCAGTTTGATGGTCTGAATTCACCGTTTCATTATTGTCACTTACACGCTGTATGTAGGTACCAGTGTATCCACCATAAAAGAGGTATCTCGGACAAAACCATAGCAGCTCTGTGACAAAACTTATCTGTCTACTATGCTGATCTTAAGCTGCTCGCGCTCTCTCAAGCTATTGAAGCTATACTCACGATTATTACAAATACCTACAACTTTTTTGCTTTTAGCAATGAACAATGCGAAGCCGGTTTCTCTGTTCTGTGCGAAGAACGACCAACTAGGTACTTATTTGTTACTCCGCATTTCTTGACTCTGCCATAAAATAAGAATACTTTCGATATTTGCGCATTTCGCCTCCGATAACATAACGTGTATAGTTTATGGCAACGCTTGCAAGCCAAGCCTTTAGCTGAATCACCATTCACCTTTACCCTAAAATAAAAGCCAACATCCATAATCAACTCTTTACTTTACACAGTGCATACAAACTAAAACTTATCGTGTATTATATCATAACAAAACAAAAATTGCGCGTTCTAGAACGCTTAATAATAAAAATAAACCTTATTGCTAGCTAGTAGTAGATAAAACATAGAATAAAAGTTTATAATATTATCTCTTGTAGAATGCTAAGTGGTATTTTCCATATGTACAGGCTTCTGTCATTGTAACCCGCGATAATCTGTAACAAATCGTAACAATTGAGTAAATAGGAAGTAAGAAGAGTATTAGCACACCTTTGACACTTCGCTGTCACTTCATAGAAATCGGAAAAATCTGAGGGGGTGAGGTAAAAAAATGGTGGGGGGCAGGGAGTGTCCGTACTATATGTATTATCTCTTTACACATAGTATACTCTTATAACTTGCGCCAACCACGGGTTAGCAATTAACTCCGGATAAAATAGCTCTTTCAGTTGTTTTTCTATACAAAAAATCATAGGTTACCAACTTAACCTAGAGTTTATTGCTAACCCAGGTCGGCGCAAGTGGGGCTAAGATTGCCGCAGACGGACTACGCTGCAGCGCCAGCCACAAGTGGCCGACTATCAAAGCTAAAAGCACGTAAATCAAGTAGGGATTTCGGGCATAAATACACCCAACAAGCAAAACCAAAAACTTTTATTACTGCATATATGCACTACATTCTCGCTGAGACGAGAAACTCCGAGAAAGGACGAAAACAAGTGTGGATACCTTTAATTATTTACGCGACGTCTCGTAAGCCGTAGTAATTTTCTTGAAAATTGCTAGATTTGCGTGCTTTAAGCAGTATGGATATATGGAATAAATTGCGTTTTCTTCCCCACCATAGA
Source organism: Agonopterix heracliana (assembly GCA_963693445.1). NCBI lineage: Eukaryota > Metazoa > Arthropoda > Insecta > Lepidoptera > Depressariidae > Agonopterix > Agonopterix heracliana. The sequence goes on from OY856326.1 coordinate 6,616,748, forward strand.
AATACAATTAGTATGTATCATGCTTTCGCAGCGTGTAGCCGAACATTTATGGCATTTATAGCTTTAAAAGTACCTAATAAATAGTTGAACAGGAAATACACGGTAAGCAAAACGTTTTTGTGGCATGTAATGATTTGATGTCAGCCTTAGTTAATACTCAACTGTAATCGTACAGTCATATCATAACTCATAACATAAGTTACTATTTCTCTGTGTGGCCTTGAGACGAGATTGATGAGTGTCAGACCAGTGTTGCAAAAAAACGGTTTTTCTATCTTGAAAAAAAACATGAAAAAAAAACGGGTGAGGCCGCGGATTTCAGCACAAATGACGCAATAGTGACGCAACAGTATGCGCGACAGTGACGCAAAAATAGCGCAACAATTTGCGCCACGGTAACGCAATAGTAACGCAATATAGTAGCGCAAAATTATAAGGGTTGTTGTATACTGGACTGCAATTCTCTGAGGTAACATACTTCAGATCGTCGAAGTTTTCATATTAAGTTTCACACAGTGCATACCGACTTGACAGCTCACCGATGTTACAACCGATGTTTGTGCTTAGAGAATTGCACTCCTGAGCCTGTTAAACTAAAGTAATTTTTTTTAAACAGGTAGTTAGGTATATTGAAGATATTTTTTTCTAAGGGGTAGATAAATTGAACAAAATATAAAAATAAAAAAATAATAAAACACTTAATGCATGGAACTTTAATCCGAAATCTGAAACTAGTGTACCACTACCCTTTTTTTGGTAACGCAGTAGAAGTAACGCAGTAATTGCGCCACTGGTCCCGCAACAGTAACGCAACGTAACGCAACTGTAGGAGTAACGCAACAATAAACACTCGTTACTCAACAATTATGCTATATTTTCTAACAAGATAGGCACTACAAGACTTCCCACCCTTTCAAGAATAATGCGCAGTAAAAATATTTGCTGATATCTCAATTTTACCTTGCAAAAAGTCCAAAAACTTGATCAAAAAAACCGTGACCATTTGACTTCACCACAAGTATGTCACGATATCTCATTCATTATGGCACCTATTATGCTAACTTTCATAGAAATAGATTGCGTATGGTATTGCCATTCAAAAGAATATAAATCTACATAACGTGACTAACAAACTGTGGTGAATATTGGTAACGCAATAGAAGTAACGCAATAACATGATTTTGTAAAAAAATATTAAAATATTAAATTTACTTACTAAATAGCCTTTATTTTACTTATAGCATTACTTAAAGTTCGATGATTTATATGCTTATTCCATAGGAATTAATAATTGAATAGTAACTAACACAGGTTTTTTAAAAATTATCTTCGAAGTGCACTCGGTAAAAATGACACGGCGGTTTTACTTAAATTTTCTCCATCTTTTATGGAATAAATTCCATTTACTTACTGGACTGCATGCCACAATTTTGAAATTTTGACCTTTGGCCATACTGGATAATAACAATATAATTCGATACAAAAATATACAAAACCTCTATGTTTGCAAGTTTTTAAGAAAAACATCGGTTAATTTTGAGGTCATGGTAATGTGCACAAATCCGCGGCCTCACCCAAACCGTGAAAAAAACAGTTTTTTTCTGGAATTTCTGTTTTTTTTCCATAAGTACAGAATGTGAATTTTTAATATGTTTGTTTAAGAGTTTATATTTTAATATAAGACTAAATTTTTAAAACTATCATATTTTTCTGGATAAATAGAGAACTAAACTTTTAAAGTGTAGTTTAGGGAAATCCCCGTGCGTAAACGTTAAGTTTAACTTTACGTTTACGCACGGGGATTTCCCAAAAAAGCTGAGTGACGCAAAAGGGAATTCCCTAAGCCATTACAATATATCAAGATTCTGCTGTTTTGATTGTTTGAAAAACAAGATTATTAGCGGGAAAAAACCCAGAATAAAAAACATATTTAGAAAAAAACCAAGGTGCCAAGTATTTTTTCATAAATTTGAAAAAAAAAATGTTTATTTCTATTTACAACCCTATGTCAGACATCCATACGATAGAGTTGCAAATTAATTATTAATTGGTTGTTGAACGTTCGCTATGATGGACAACATTCCATTTCTTTAATCACAAATTGTTTAGGGTTCCTTAGTCAACAAGGCCGGTGTAGGTGGCGCGTTGCGCAGAGCTATGGAAATTCAATCTTGAGGTCCGGGTTCGACTCCGCACGGACCATATGCCATGTACAGTCAAGAGCACATCAACCTTGACAATCAAAGTGCGATATTGTTTCTTAATACGAACGCCATAAGAACAGTACGAAGTCCAAGGTGTCTAGCTTGACGTGCTCTTGACTACCAATGAGTTTTTCTAACTTATGTACGTAATACCGACTGCTCTCAAACGGTGAAGGAAAAAAAAAAGGAAAAAAAGGTTAAAAATAGTTTTAAGGGTGCAATTTTTTTTCTCGTCTATCCCATGGTGTGGGGTATCGTTGGATAGGTCTAAAAATGTTGTGGGTTTGGAAAAATATTTTTCGATTTAGAGATGAAAATTTTTGTCAGAGTCGAGCAGTACACGTACACGCAGCCGTCGTAGCAGCAGCAGCTAGTTAATATAATGCGTGTAGTGACCTTGCTGCCGTGTATGGCGAGGGACAGCAGCATGTGCGGCGGGCCGCGCAGCTGGGCGCGCGGGCGCGGCTCCCCCTCGCAGTACACGTACACGCAGCCGTCGTAGCAGCAGCAGCTAGTTAATATAATGCGTGTAGTGACCTTGCTGCCGTGTATGGCGAGGGACAGCAGCATGTGCGGCGGGCCGCGCAGCTGGGCGCGCGGGCGCGGCTCCCCCTCGCAGTACACGTACACGCAGCCGTCGTAGCAGCAGCAGCAGCAGCTAGTTAATATAATGCGTGTAGTGACCTTGCTGCCGTGTATGGCGAGGGACAGCAGCATGTGCGGCGGGCCGCGCAGCTGGGCGCGCGGGCGCGGCTCCCCCTCGCAGTACACGTACACGCAGCCGTCGTAGCAGCAGCAGCAGCAGCTAGTTAATATAATGCGTGTAGTGACCTTGCTGCCGTGTATGGCGAGGGACAGCAGCATGTGCGGCGGGCCGCGCAGCTGGGCGCGCGGGCGCGGCTCCCCCTCGCAGTACACGTACACGCAGCCGTCGTAGCAGCAGCAGCAGCAGCTAGTTAATATAATGCGTGTAGTGACCTTGCTGCCGTGTATGGCGAGGGACAGCAGCATGTGCGGCGGGCCGCGCAGCTGGGCGCGCGGGCGCGGCTCCCCCTCGCAGTACACGTACACGCAGCCGTCGTAGCAGCAGCAGCTAGTTAATATAATGCGTGTAGTGACCTTGCTGCCGTGTATGGCGAGGGACAGCAGCATGTGCGGCGGGCCGCGCAGCTGGGCGCGCGGGCGCGGCTCCCCCTCGCAGTACACGTACACGCAGCCGTCGTAGCAGCCGGCGAACAGCAGCCCGCCCGCCGCCCGCAGACACACCGCGCCCTTACCCCCCTCGTGCACGTTCACGTGAGAACCACTCTGTAACATGAGTTTATATTTAGATACACACACATATGCTCACTACTATATTCCCCGAAGACATTCTCAGAACATTCACGTTTTACTAGTACTGCCAATCTCGGTCCAGTTAGACGGGCAGTGAGCCCGTAGCCACTAATGATTTGACGTGGATGTTCTGAGGTTTACAGAAAATATCTGACTACCCCCTAGGGGAATATAGTCGTGAGCATAATGCTATGCTAGCATGCTGCACGTGATACGTCTGTATCACATCTTTTATCTCGTTTGTTCGCGCGCAAATAGAAAGAGAGCGAAGGTGTGATATTGCTGTATCACGGTGGCATGCTACCCATGCAGGCTATGCTCCGATACTTCAGTCATTAATCAAATAGTACAAAATTTTAAACTTACAGCGTAATCATAAACATGTATTTGATGCGTGCTGGTGCCGCAGTAAACCTTGCCGTCTTCAAATAGTAGCGAATATATTGTCATTTTAGGCCCTTCTAAGGTCCTCAGAAGAAGGCCTGTCTGTGCGTCCTTTATGGCGACCCCCTCCGACCTGGCGCCGACGAGGAGCACCTTGCGAGGCCCTTCCTTCATAGCTCGCAGGGCTAGTATCGATTGCTCAGAGAATTTCACCGTGCTCACTGGTATCAACATGTTGTTCTGAAAGTTTAAAGTATACATACATACATATAGGGTCCTTCTTAATATGCTGACACTTTTTTAAGGGGATGATCAGACCATCAAACTGAACAACTTTCTCTATAGGACCAAAATCGCGAAAAAAAAATCTTCTTTTCCATACAAAACTGCAAACCCACTCGAGCCAAATGTATGGGACAGCTGAGTTTTTTTCGCAATTTCAATGTTGGTCCCATAGAGAAAGTTGTTCAGTTTGATGGTATGATCATCCCCTTAAAAAAGTGTCAGCATATTAAGTTGGACCCTGTAACAGGGTGTAACAAAACACCATAGTAATACTTAAGGGGGTGCTTCAGACCATCAAACTGAACAACTTTCACTATGGAGCCAACTTCGAAATCGCGAAAAAAAATCAGCTGTCCCATACATTTTAGTCGAGTGACAGATGATATTTTTTTCGCGATTTGGAATTCGGCGCCATAGTGAAAGTTGTTCAGTTACATGGGCTGAAGTATTACAAGGTTTTTTTACACCCTGTACTATTATAAAACTGTAACAAATGTGTGTCTGTTCATGGTCTGTACATTGAAGATATTTACAAAAAAAAAAGATTACGATAATATGGTTTTTAGGTATCCCTGACTCGAAATCAACCTTTTTAGAAATTTTGTCTGTCTGTGTGTGTGTTCACGCATTACGCAAAAACTACTAAACCGATTTTGATGAAACTTTTTTTGTTTGATAGCTTATGATCTGACTTAAAACCTGGTGTACAATTTGTGCGGACGAAGTCGTGGGTAAACACTAGTGTAGTATAAAATGTATAAAAACAAAAGTACGAACCTTGCATTCAAACTGTAGAACAAAGCCTGTCTTGGTGCCAACAAAAACAGTGTCCCAGGCACGATCCATAGTCTGTATTGGACTGAGCACATTGCACTCTGGCCCTTTCTCCAGTCCAGTCTGCAATCAGACAAAACCTTCAGATTTCTGTTATACATCATACCCCAAAGAATTGCTAAAGTGGACACTCTCGCTGAACCGATGGCCGATGGGGACGAAAAGTTGCCGAGTGGCGACCGCGTACCGGAAATAGAAATAGAAATATTTATTTGCTTTAAAAAAAGCGCGGAAAGCGCAGCGTGGGCAGGGCCCCCCTACCCCACGTGGACTTACGACCTGTTGAAGGCGGCGGGAACCCGTTGGATGAGGGCAGCGCAGGACCGGTCGTTATGGCGATCCTTGGGGAGGCCTATGTCCAGCAGTGGACGTCCATCGACTGATATGATGATCATAGGCTGTAACTTCTGTCACAGATGATTCCCGAAAAAAGTTATCGTAGGTTAGGTTCAAAACTGTGAAAATTTCCATTCGAGAATTCTCCTAGAATTGGACAGGACGGAATTCATCTTTACAGACGCAGTCACTACTGTCTACTGTCCTACTGGTAAATGAACTTACCTCCAAATCATAATATCGTATCCTAGAGTCCAAAGAGCCGGTGTAGACAATGGTCTCGTACTTCTCCTTGACGATGGCGAGGCACGTGACGGCTAGGTTTGACCCTCGCAGCGTGTTCAGCAGTTGACCGTCTCCGCTAAAGTGATACACGTTACCGTCGACGCAAGCCGCTATGAAGTTATTGTCTATCCACTGGAAATTATAGAGATAATGGTTTTAATTAATACATTTATTTTACACACTGTATGTACCATCGCAGACTTTTCCGCCTGACCACTATTAGGCTCATTTTTGCCTGCATACTTAAAAATAAAAGCGCTGTCTAGCCCGGCTTTATCGATGAATAATCCAATGATTGAATAGCTTCCAAACAATAAATTATGCGCTAAATTTTATGTGATCAGGCGGGAAAGTCAGCTATACAAAACCAAAATCAGCTGGCCGCGCGACGTTATACGTTATTTAACCTAGCTTATTGATGGTTTTTTATAGCTTGATGTGTCGCCGTGGCGTGTGTAAATAACTTATCTTGTTGTGGGGGCTGGCAAGCCAGCAACACTTCGACCCAGAGGGATATTTTGTGTTAGCCCCAATACTTTTTGCTTTCTTCACCCTTCAAATACATGGTTAATGAAGGAGGCAATACCATTGAGGGGAAGAAACCTAAGATCTGATATCCTTCTCCGAGGAGGCACATGCGTTTTGCCGCCAAGACATCACAGTCACAAAGAATATGTTCCATGGTATCTTCATCCTCTCTGCATGCTTGGCAGCTGGGATCTAGGGTGAGTTTCATTTTGAGTGTGTACATAGCCTGGTATATTCTTTTACGTTGGCGGTGAGTGCATCTGAGCTAGGCAAAAGACAAAGCCTAATCGGGTGTTATATACTACAGGCTCACTAGAGGATATGTTTGAAAAAACAAACCTAAACAGCCTTTAATATATTATGTCTGTGCAAACAACCAATTATTTTGACTACAGTTTTCTTTCTGTATAAAGATAAAAAAGCTAGGAGAAAATAATAATTAGACTAAATTACACTCACCTCAATCGCTAATACGGCATCACCATTTCCAGTGACCGTAATAGAATCACGCCTCAAATTTTCATCAGCTGAGAAATCAAACATCTTGCATTCATTGTCAGTTGGGATTACGTCTACCGCATTGTCTTCCATCGAAGACTGACTGTTGTCCAGTATAATCTCCTCGCTTATCATCATATCTCTCTCATTCTCATTTTTGTCTGCCATCTTTATTTCACAGCTGTCTCCAATCACAATATCTTCAGATACGTCTAACATGTCGAATTGTATGTCGTTGACAACTGACTCTTCAATAATTTCTGCCTTTGTGACATCTTCGTGCTCAACATTTATGTTAGTCTCGTCTGACAATTTCATTTTTGGTTGTAAGTATTTGCTAAAGTCTTCCCTTTGCAACAATACATAGCATTCTTTTAAATCATATCCTGTTGCTTTAATCAAAACAGGCTTTGTAACTTTTTTCTTTTTAGATTTTTTCTTTGAAGGTGTCTTTTTCGATTTCTTTTTTGGTTTAGTTGGCGGGTCTTCTAATTCGTCTAGAGATATGATGTCCTCTAAAGGTCTCTCGTCTGTTATGATCTGTTCTATTAGGGATATGTACGGCGTCTTTGATTTCCTTCTGCTTTTGGCACTGGTTGTGCTTAGAGGGCTCGCCGAATTAATCCTGTCATGTTTTTCCACTTTTTGATGTTTGTTTCTTTTTCCAGTTTCAAGGGGTTGATTATCTTCAACGTCCACACTCTCTAAAGCTATTTGCTCCAGGTCTTCCACAGGTATGTTTGTAAAATCTTCGACTATCGCATCCTCCTCCAGGGAGTCTATAGTTGGTTCCACATCAGTGTTATCAGAGGAAGAAACATTAAGCACTGCCATACCCAACGATTGCATTGTATTTTGGTATGATTCATTTGATTCCAATGAGCTATATAATTTAAACTTCTCCTGTAGTAACACTTGTATTTCAATATCAATTTCCTTCATTCTTTCGAAGGTGTCGGTTGATTTTGATGTTTCAGACCTGATAGATACAGGAGTAGTTTGGGATCCTCTTGTTATTAACTTCTTTCTTACTGTTTGACAAAATCTAGAACTTGTACTTTTACTTTCAATTGTCTGTGTTTCCTTCGTCACCGATTTTCTAATAACCTGTGTTGCCATGTGCCTTCTAGATATTTTTCGATTGACTTGTATAAGAGATGACTTATTTTTGTTTTCTATTTTTGTTTTGGGAGTGGCATATGGCACAGGTGCAGTATTTCTGTGCGCCGGATGTGTACCACTAGACTTTTTAAGCTGATCTCCAAAAATATCAATGGGTTTCAGTTTGATCTTTGGATCTACTTTACTGGCATTCTGATTATTTGAGTTTGTAATAGTATTGTCAGTAGGACTTAGCATGGAATGACTGGATGAAATGGAATCATGCTTTTTCTTAGCATCACTTTCTCTGTCCTTAGTTTTTCTTGGTGTTTCTTTTCTTTTGACATATTTTTCAGAGTAGGATTTATCAGTAGAATCAGCTTTACTTTCTTTTGATGCTTCTTTGTCGTTTTTTTCTTTAGAGAAAAACAAGTTAAAAATAGATTTAGGTGCATCACAGTTTTCTGAAGATTTCGCAGCACAGTCATTGACATTAATTATTATATTTTTGTTTAATATTTGTTTGTTTGCATCGGATTGGCCAGATTCACTTTTCTTGCGTTTTTCTTTACGGTGAGATGGTCTTTGATCAGTTGATCGTTTCCGAGAGTGAGATGGAGTGGATAACTTACCTGAATTATAACTTTCAATTTCTTCAACTATAACTTTAGGTTCAGGTGTTTTTTCTTGCTTCATGTTGTTATTATCCAAAATTTTATGTTCGCTCTCTGATTGCTTAGTAGTTGAGGGTGTTTGAATTGTGGAGTGATCCGAATAACTTTTAGAACTTTGTGGCTTTACAGAGTCCATTTGTTGACTTGATTTTGCTTCATCTCTACTAAATTCTTTAGAAAATGACGAAAGTTTCAACGGCGATTGTGCTAAACTTTTTAACTGATTATCAATTTCCTTTTTTATTTGAAATGATGAATTATCAGGAGTTAAAATGTTATGGGTTTTGTTATTATGAGAATGTTTCTCAGGTGTGTCAATAATACTAGCGGGTTCTTGTTTCACAGTGGGTGTACAGCTTTCACTGGGTCTCTGTGGACTCAAATCAAAATCAGTTCCCAGAAAATTATGATCAACAGCGACATGATATTGCCTGTCCAGCTCTGCGAAAGGGTCATCCTCCTCAGAGAATTGGTCAGCATTACCATCGAAAAGAGGTATTGGGGTACCGCTTCTCTTGAATGCTTCACCACTTGACCTATTGTCAAGACTTTCTTTTCGCGTATTTTCAGCATTACCATCAAAAAGAGGTACTGGGGTACCACTTCTCTTGAATGTTTCACCACTTGACCTATTATCATGACAATCTTTTCTTCTATTTTCTGGATTATAATCAAAGAGAGGTACTGGGGTAACACTTCTCTTGAGTGATTCACCACATGACCTATTATCATGACAATCTTTTCTTCTATTTTCCGGATTATAATCAAAGAGAGGTACTGGGGTAACACTTCTCTTGAATGCTTCACCACTTGACCTATTATCAACACTTTTATCTTTTCTACTATTTTCTGCATTATAATCAAAAAGAGGTACTGGGGTATCATTTTTCTTGAATGCTTCACCACTTGATCTATTATCAAAACTTCTATCTTTTCTTCTATTTTCTGAGCTGGATCTCCTGTCTTCGGTATAATCACGGCTTTTCCTGGATTTACGCCTCTCAAAAAGTGGTTTGACATCAATCTGTTCTTGGCTGCTAATAGATTTTTGATTATTCTCATTGCTAAGTGCTTCCATTTCAGATTTTTCATAATCATATTGATTTGGGTTTTGTTCATAATAAGCACTGTCGCCCCCTGGACTGTACATATCAAAGCTCGGATATTCATCATAATTGTATTCATTGGGATATTCATTCACTTGATCATTTAGTAAAGGAAAAGCTGTTTCATCGGTTTCTTGTCTATGTTCAAAATCATCTAACTGCAGAACTTTACTAAGCTCTGCCAGTACCATAGGCTTAATGTCTTCCAGCAGAACAGTGTCTTGGGGATCTAAGATACACTGCATTTGTTTCATAAAGGTATCTTCATATATTGTGTTATTATCGTTATGTATAAAGTCTGTACTAGAACCACAAAGAGACTTTTCAGCCACAGACCTCAAATGTCTATTGAAACTATTCTGTGACTCTGTGACGAGACTACTTATTGCATATTCGAATTTTGTTGAGGAATTAGGATGGTCCATCAATTTGCAAATCTTATCTTTGTCCATCATAAAAAGTTGATCAACTATTTTGTTTTTAATTTTGTCACAATTCGATTTAACATTTTGCCTTTGCCTTTGTGTTTTCTTCTTTGGTTGTTCTTGATGAATGTTTGGATAATTGCCTATCGTTTCTATTGGCTTGATTTCATTATTACCTTGTTCATTTGGTGGAATTTCTGAGGGATGTTGCGATTCACGACTCAGTAATCTTTTTCTCACAATATTGACTGTATCATCAACTGAACGGCTGAAAGTATTGGAATTATCAATAGTGGAGCCAGATGTTCCACCATAATGGTCAGACGCAGGTGGTCGATGGCCTGTATAGTCTTGAACAGGCAATTTATTCACTTCACCAACATCATGTCTATAAGGTGTATGACTTCTATCTTCAAAGAACGGAGGATTAATCCAAGGAGATGGTCGTTGGTTGAACTCCCGGTTCTGAGGCACTGACTGTCTATGGTCCATATCACCCATATTCATGTGAGATTGTTTCTTATGTTTATCTTCATAGTAGTTTGGTGTTTCTTTGTATTGGTTCCCATGGTCTGGTACGTCTCCATGTCTCATACGATGAAGTAATGGGAAGATGTGACGATGACCATATTGTTGGCGGTCCTGTGGTCTTTGCTGAGGATTGTGGCGGTTGTTTAAATGGTACGGGTGTCGGTCGTGCTCTGATATGTGTTCATTTATAGGCCCCTGGTGAGAGTTGAATGGTGCGCCTTGAAATGGTCTTGGACCTGGTGGTGGGAATCTGGAATGTGAGTTATAATCAATTATTATTATTGTAATGAAATATAATTAAATAAAGCAGGATTAGTCGTTGTGACGATCCATGGGGGAAGCCTTTGCCCAGCAGTGAACGTCTATACAGGGTGAAATTGATATCATTATCATCCTTTTAAACTAAGAGTCTCTCTCAACTTTTACTATGGGAGCAAACCGATAGGACCAAAATAAATCAGCTGTTGCATACATTTGAGTCGGGTTTTGTAGGACAACCTAAAATAATGGGCCATTAGCGGTTCAATGCTCGTCTGTTGCAATTTTAACTCTATTATCACATGTTAAACAAGTCCTCTGTTAAAAGGGTTACAATAAATTCAATGATTATATGAATGACCAAAACGTCTGATCTTGACAATGTTACACTATGTAATTTAATATTGTATTTTTGTAATAGTACTGTGTATACAGGGTGTTTCATAAGTAACTATAAATTTTTGAAACTCATAAGGGGGTTGTTTAGACCGTCAAACTGAACAACATTCTCTATGGAACCAACATCGAAATCGCGAAAAAAATAATTTTAAATCCCATACATATTTTAGCTCTAGTCGATTTGTAGAACATAAATTTTTTTTTCGCGATTTCGATATTGGTCCCATAGTGAAAGTTGTTCAGTTGGATGGTCTACACCACCCCCTTAAATGTTTATTTGTAGTTTTGTAACACCTTGTATTTTGTTGTAGAGTTTTTGGCAGCATTTTCTCTGCAACGGAACACCTTCCAATGCAGTGTTAGATTAAAAAACATGATGTCAGAAAGTTACCGATGTGATATTATTTTAAATAAACAATTTTGACGATGACTTCTGATTGAAACACAACAGGAACTCTATTGAGTCAGGACCAGACCTGATACTCATCATTCTATTATTTAGAGTTTATCTTGTTATTAAAAACAGAATTCAAGCTAAACATTACAGTAAATGTGAGTTTAGCGTAATTTTCAAACATATTTTGAGCAAAATAATATTGTTTATGAGAATACTAAAATAAAATGTATTTCACATAGGCAAATACCATATTCTGTGATTGTACCCAAATTAATTGATGCACCTGTTTACTTCATTTCATTCATGTTCATAAAATAACCTCAAAATTGAGGTAAAACAACAATGCCAGTTTCAAAAAATTGCAATGGGAATATAACTTTACCTCTTAAAAATTTGATTTGTATTATTCAAACACCCGTATCTAGAGAGATTTCCATGCATTTTGTGTTAATAAACTTAATTTTATAAGAAAGCAGTGCAAATTCATAAAAGAATATGTTTTTGCTTAGATTTTGTTATTCGATCTTAATGGTCAAACAGTATCGCATTACCTTGATTTTTTGCTTCCTATGTACCTACTTATGTACGGTAGGTACATGATACAAACACATACAAGTTAGGCGGGAATCGTGATGCAATAAATAAATTATATAAATTTTGTAATTCAAGTAGATACCTGGGTGTCTCCATCATTCCAAAGCCTCTGGAGGGCCTGAAATGCGGCGTACCTCCAATTCTAGGCCTAAAATGTCTTGGATTATCATTTCGCCAACCACCGATCCTTGGGTGACCTCGTCTCATTTTGGTTTAATTACCACATATTACGGCACAGAAACAAATAGAATAGATGTTGTATTAATTTCAGCATACAAAATCGTTTTCACTTAATCCAAAACAGAGGATTTACTTCCGAAAACAAGTTTAGTTTGATCAATTCTCGGCCGAATAAAAATACATCGCATCGCAGTTTGTTGTTTGACATTTTGTTTTTTTTTGTTTTTTTTTAATTTATTTACTAGCCTGGTTACTAGACCTTTTGGCTAAATCTTATTTTATTCTTAATTTTCTTCTGTTTTCACATTAAAACGTTGGTATTCGACGTTTTGATGGTTCTTTGGAGTTTTTGGAGACAATCGAAAGACGCAGGAAAAGCAGAGAAGTCCACAGGAAAGAGGTGAACCGACCGCTTTGCCGCGCTAAAATCACGGAACACTTTTCCTGTTTACGACCCATGCACCATCATATTTCACTGAACTATATATTGTTCACTTGCACGACACTTTGTTACGCAAAACAATACCAATTTTACGAACCGAAACTGACTATAAACAATAAAAATTAGATGAAATATGAGGACTCCAAACGTCAGCTACCAAAGCCCGCCAAAAACTCATTTTTTTTTTGACCAGCAGTGCTGCCACCCGAAATGCCCGAAATCGGACAGATTTCGAAAAAAAAAATGGTGCCTTTGAAGAAAAATTTACTTTTCACCTCACAAGCTCGGAAAGATTCTGTTTATCGTTCGAAATCTGAGTGCAAAAGTGTATTTTATCCGCTAGCGTGCAAAGAGTTTATGAAATTCGAATTTGTCTATTCAATATTTTTGTATACCGCCAATGCACTGAAAATGCTTAATAACTATTTCATGACACTGGCCAGCACGAAAATAAAAACTTTTTGAAATGTTCTTTTTAGCAATTCACTTTTTTTCCTCGCTGTTGTGAGGTGAAAAATTGTGTGTTTCGCTCGGCTGCAAAGTTATTCGGCGTCTCGTACCTTTGAAACCTTCGCTAAACGCTCAGGATTCAATAAAAGTACTCGCGCCAAAAAGCAACTTTGCAGCCTAGCATAACAAATAACTATTTCTTCTTTCAAATGAGTATGAGTAAGGTTGTATGGAGAAGAATTGTAATTTTCTTTGTTGAGCGACCGTAATGAAACTTATTTATTATATTTTCAATAGGTAACTACCATTCAAATAAATAAAAACATCATTGCTAGGCCGCATTCGAGCTGTGGTACAAATAGCTTTGAAGGTTGTATGGAAGAAATAACTTTTTAGCGCTAAGGCCACCTTGTTTCGGATCTTCTGTATTTCTTCTATATTTAGTTAGAGTTTATAGTTTTAGGGGAAAGTTGCCTAAGGTAGCAACACTGCGACCAGTGTTGCAATTTGTCAATAAAACATTATGGATGCGTTACTTATGGATGCGTTCAATGTTAGTAGTTTTTCAAACTCGTAGCTGTTGTATAATGAGGGGTTTTCAAAAAGCCTTAAAAAAGAAAAAGTAGTTCCTAGTGGCTCGATAGATGGCGTTGATGAGACAGGGGCGAGTCAGGTTGAAGTTAATAAAACACAAATAAAATAGTAATCCGGAACCTTCAGCGGCTGAACTATCTGTACTTCTGAAGTTTCGGCGACGTAACGTCATAGGGTACTTGAAAAGCGTTGCGCGCGCACCGACCGAACGTTCCGCTCCGCAAGTGTGACGCAAAACTTAAAGTAGGTAAGCCACGTATCCAGGGGGGGGGGATAGGTGGGATTTATCCCCCGCGAAATCCGAATATTCGGTCCCCTCTCTGGTCAACGCCATCTATCGCCAGTATGTTGAACTACGCTTGACTGGCTGTCAGAAAACTCCTCATTGATCTGAGGGTACAGCTGAGGGGTAGAGCTGCATGGAGGACAGGGCTGCGTTCCGAACCTACGCCCAAGGTGCAACTTTTCGCACTATTGCCGCCCGTCTTAAAGCACCTGGTCAGAACCTCGGTGAAAAACTTTCTGTCCATAAGAGCGAGTTGAAAAACAACCACACAGCACAGATTACTTAATAGTTACTACCGTAACCCACAGGCCGTGAACGCAGCCCTTTCGGCGGAGCCCTCGCAGGAGCCTTGCGAATCCCCAGGGCTCCGCCATAGTCTAATAAAACTAGTGGTGCAGTTAGACGGTCCCCGGAGAGCCCCCCGGCCGGGGGGAATGTTTCCCAGTACCGACTTACGCCTGCCATACACATAAGTACGGAATTCCGAAATCAGACCTGCCTCCCCCGAAAAAATAAGACTTAGATGAACCCCAGAACATAATCCTAAAGAGTTGTGACTACAGTTTAACTATTATGTAATCTGTGCTACAGCTAAGAAGTCGTGGTGCTAAAAATTTCGAGCTTGCTTCGCCCGATCCACAGCTTTTAGATATAAAAAGCTCGCTCGCTCTAAGTTTCAATTTTTGCATAGATAAACCAAGCAAGAGATGTCTGACCACAAACCAAATCCAAGTCCAAGGCATAAACTTAATTATAATGGTCCAAGGTGTGTCATGTAGGAGACAAATAGCCTATACGTACCTACCCTAGATCAAAATAAAATTTATTTAGCCGAGCCTCAACCGTGGAAAGAATTTGAATGTTTCTGTAGGTTGAAGGTAGGTAACTAAGTTTGGCGGCCCGACAGCACAGTCTGTAGTGAACCTGCCTGCTGTGCCGGGGGTCGCGGGTTCGAATCCCGTAAGGGACAAATATTTGTATGACGAATATGAATATTTGTACCCGAGTCATGGATGTTTGTATCTATACCTATATGTATTCTATATCGTTGTCTAGTTATCATAATACAAGTCCAGGCTAGATTCTGGAACTTTAAATGTGACTAGATAATTTGTGTGACACTGTCCAAAAAAAAAAAAAAAAAAAAAAAAAAAAAAAAAGTATAAATAAAACAATCGGAGAAAATCATAGGTACAGTAGGTTCATAATTCAGAGATATTAGATAAAAAAAACATGTTTCTGGTTGCCTTCTCAAAAATTGTAGACAGCTAAAAACATTTACAATAGAAGGTAAATAAGTAAATAAGGTAAGTAACACAAATTTTGAACGACTTAAACGGCGTATTTAAGAAGAATAAATAACGGCCTGTTTCACCAATTCCGAATAAGTCCTTTTTAGCTTATCCGACAGCTCATTTGACATATTCTTCATACAAAATATGTCAAATGAGCTGTCGGATCAGTTAACAAGAACTTATCCAAAAGTGGTGAAACAGGCCCTAAATAAATTTAATTGGTTAACCTATTAGATAGGTACGTACCTAAAATCTATGCTTTATATTAACTAATATTCGACTGAAATAATTCGCTACAAGTTTCCGTTTCATGTTCTCATCGGACACCTTTTCGAGATTTCCCCATTTGACGGATCCGAAGATCCAAATACTTATTTAAAGCCCGACCAGAAATATAAAAAACCTCGCCATGTTGCGGAAAATCATTGGAACTAATTTTTGTACTTGGAACACTGACATTAAAGGTTATAGTCGATTGCAGCGCCCCCAAACCAGGTTTTTTATATTTCAGGTCAGGCTTTATATATCTCTGTGTAACCTACCCGATCCATAAAGAAATTAGGTGGCACAGTCGAATTGTAATAAGATTAAAGCTTCATAACACTTGGTATTTTGAATGATCGTGCGCGTGTTCAGCACTTATTTTGAACAATCTACATTCCGGCTATAATCGACGTCGGGTCCTCGACGCCAGATTTTACTTTGCGTAAGAACATGACGGCTTCACGTCCATCTATCAGCCGGTGGTCGTACGACAACGCCAAGTACATCATTGGCCTTATCTCCACCTGAAACATTACATTTTATAGTCAAAAACAAGAAATTGATGTTAAGGAACTAAAGTCTGGGTTGGAAATAGCGAAGTGAGCTCGAAATTTTCCAGTCCTGCCTGCGACGAACATGATTACGGCTAGAAGTGCCACACTTGCACATACATAACGGTAGGTAAAGGTTGCAATTATTGGTTAGCTAATTTTGAAGGTAGGGCGTTGCCCCACGATGTCCCCCCCTAGCTACGGCCCTGCACCTCCAACAGGGTTGGAATTAACGTACTTACTTTACGGGAGCAATCGCTTTGTTTTGGTTTGCCGTTGCCGGCATTCGTCGCGCAAGCGTTTATACGCACAGGTAAATTATTTCCCGAATGAAGGATTCTTTCGCGAGCACCGCTTCTAGAATTCGTTTTTCCAGCGAATTATGGAAATCATTGAAAACGTCTCTCCTCCAACGCCCGAATTTCCAATAGTGAACAAAAAACGCAAAGCGAACCGAACACCTATTGTTTCGTTCAACGTTCTACTCACCAAACTAAACTGTTCAGTTCTGCCTTGCGTAACAAAGGAATGCTCATAAACGAAATTTACACAACGAATGCTCCCGGTGAGTCAAAGTACGCTGATTCCGACCCCGTTGGAGGCAACTCTTGTCTTGTTTACCATGCACCCTTTTCCCTGCTCGTGGCCGCCTGCCAGTGTGAGACATCGACAAATCCCTAGCCCAATATTCACCGATTCCAGCAGGCATCTCAACAGGCCTCCAACTCCTGTCTGGGTGCTTTATTAAGGTCAGAATAACATTCCCCTTGTGCTAAACCTCTGCCTGTTTCATGTCCGTATGTGGTGTACTTTCTATTATTCGCAATAAGAAGCAGTTAATTCCTCTTTTAACCCTACTGAGGCATGCAGTACCTAAGGATATAACCATATACTTCTCCCCTGGAGCACAGATTATATAATACTATACAGTACAGATGCCCAACGTCAAACAATGGAACGCGACTGCCGTAACGCGGGCAGTCTTCGGGCAAAGTAAATTGCTTGATTTTCCGAGGCTCATGAGATTTTTTTGTAATCAGATCATGTATTTTTAGTAACAATTTACACTTTTACGTAAACATTAATTACAAATCGATACCATAACGCCATATATTGCTATTTTGTTAACAAAAATTTCATTTGTATGGGATAGGACACCATGCCTGGAGTCGCCTTGTAGTGGTATTTTAAATGTCACATGTTCAAATTAGCAGCAGTAGAAAATGCCAAAATTACTATGTCGTCTCGTGCAGGAGGATGTTGATAGAGTTGTTAAGTGGGCACATGACAACGGCATTGTACTCAATAATGATAAAACTAAGTTACTAATAATCCACTCCCCATATTCTTGTATGCCGGATTCTTCCTGTCATCTAACCACCCATACTTTTGAATGTTTTCACAACAATAATTTAATGTGCAAATGTAAGCTAATTGAAAGGACATCTGTAGTAACATATCTAGGTATGCAAATAGATGAAAACTTTGGTTGGACAAAACATATAGATTATATAATAAATAAACTGAGAACATTGTTAGGTAAATTTTACCAGCTGCAATACAAAGTACCAAAAGATTTATTGAAATGCCTATATGTATCATTAGTTGAATCAATTATTGGGTATGCTCTTGATTGCTACGGTCTCACATTCAAAACTCATATTGATAAAATAGAATCAATCCAAATTAGATTTCTAAAACTTCTTGTAGATAAAAAGACTAAAAATAAATGTAAAGAAAATTACCAGATGTTATTCAAAATTTGTAAAGTACTTCCTGTAGGCCTTAAGCATAAATATTTATTGGCATGTAACCACCATGGCAACCATGAGCATAGATCGTATATTGATCATTGTATTGGCACCAGGGCTCAAGTACAAGGTAAATTTCAGACCGAAAGAGTCAACAACTATTTTGGAGGCAGGTTACTTAAACGTAAATTGCCATCATTGTATAATGAAATGCCACCCTCTTTAAGAACCGAAGAAAGCAAGAGAAAGTTCGGTAGACTATATAAAATCCATCTGCTCAACTCCATTCAGTAAATAGATAAGTATTATGTATCGTTTTATGTTATACAAATATTATTGTTTTGAGACTCTTGATCTCACAGACAAACCGTGGAAACGGTTTTGTGAGACTTTCACATGTATGAATATTTTTGAAATAAAGTATTTGAAATTTGAAAAAAAAAAAAAAAAAAAAAGATTATGCATCTTTCTACTGCTGCTGATGTGAACGTGTGACTTTCAAAAATCGCTCTTCTGCTCGTAACGTAACAGCAGATCAGTGCTACACTGTGTAAATAAGTTACCTTCAGGGCTGCCAGATTGTATAATTGGATACAAAAACTGTATAATTGGGTAGCTGTTTGTATCCTCTATGTATCCTGGACCCTCATGTATAATTGGATACATAATAAATATTTTCAACCGAAAAGTTCTGCTTAAGTCGGTAAATAGCAGAAGAGAAAGATAAAGGCCACTATAATCAGTCACGTTACAATTCAATCGAGCAAAAACATCATGTTTCGTTCAAGTTTTGTAAAATGTTGTCTCTCTCGATTCAACCGAGGCCCAAAAAATGCTGTAAAGTTGATAAAAAATACCTGTTGGGAATGAAAATATCGATCTGAGTTCAAATTAGGTATGTGATGAATAATCAGAAAAAACATTATTTTATTGGTTTCGGAGGTTTTTACACCTGTATGTATCCTGCGAGTCAATTTTGTATAATTTAGGGAACCTGGCTGAATAATTATAAAAAATCTACTGGCAGCCCTGGTTACCTTGCCACCAATAGCGACTGGTCGCTGCACAATGGAGTGCATGCCAAGAATGGAAGATTGCGGTAGGTTGATGATCGGCATGGACAGTAAGGAGCCGAAGACGCCGCCGTTGCTTACAGTGAACGTCCCACCTTGCATGTCGGCTGGTGTCAGTCTACCTGCAGATTTTTAGAGTTAATGAGTAAACGTATATCTACCTACTCAGAGATCGCACGCGGCCGTGCTATCGCGCGCGATCGCGTTCCGTCTATCTTATACGCCCTAGCAAATGACGTTCCTGAGTGGCAGAAAAGGATGGAGCGACGGAAAAATGCGATGCGGTGCTATTAAATGAGGTTCGACCCTTAATGACATTGCCATCGACTCTAAAAGAAGATTAAAGCACACATCCAGACCTTTTTCAAAGTTAGTTTTAGGCTGGCTTTCCACCAGAGCTTAGCGAGGTAGCGAGACGATGAGTGAGGAAAAAAATCCATCCATAGAATAGCTTCAATTGCCTTACGACATGATATAGAGAGCAAGCTATTGGTGGGTTTTTCCTCGCTCATAACCTCGTTACCACACTCATTTCTGGTGTTAAGCTAGCCGCAATGAAAATGAATCACCAAGGGAAATCATAACAATGCCATAACCTGACTGTAAACGGAGAAGTCATTGGTCTCTCCAATACAGTCTTATACGATGCACCTAAAAGTTTTGAGGTCTTACCATTTCTAGCCTTTTCAGCGATCTGACCTAGCGCTAGTTCAATGCGTGGGTAGTCCATAGATTCGACATTCCTAATAATAGGAACCACAAGGCCCCGAGGCGTCGCTACGGCTACAGATATGTCCACGTAATCTCTGCAAACATCATCACACATGGTCACTTTTGGAAAAATAATAAGGGGTGGTAAACATTAACCAATTATCTAAGTACTATACCTAACTATATCTAAAGGTATAAGTATCGTTTCAAAGATCAACTGACCTGTAAATAATATTGTCATTGACTATGACACCGTTCATAACAGGCTGGTCCAAAAGCGCATTAGCAGAAGCTTTCAAAAACGGTGACATAAACGACAATTTAACACCATATTTCTTAATAAAAGCTTCGAGATTGGCTTTTCGGAATGCCATCAATTTACTGCAAGTAAAATTTTATTTTATTTTTGTTTAAACTCTCAATGAATCAGCTCGTTTCTGCAAAAAATTCGATGGATGTACCCTTGAATCATCATCATTACCATTGTTATCAGCCTGAACATGCCACTGGATGGCCCAGGCCTCCTTTCACGAATAAAGGCCTCCGCACATTGCAGCGATATTATCGAGCGATTTTATCAAGCGATATTATCGACAGCGATATCGCGACACCTTACACACTGTAGCGATTCCGCGATTCGCGTCATGCATGCACCCCACCACTGAATGTAGTCGAAAGAGTTGCGATAATATCGCGGCAGTGTGTGGGATCGAGCGCGTCCCCATACAAAATGTACTGGAAACAATTATCGCAAAATCGCAGCGATATTATCGCTCGATAAAATCGCTGCAATGAGCGGAAGCCTTAAAGGTGAGAGGGGCCTTTAACTTTATGTAACAGCACTAAAAGCTAATTTTCACTGGTCGATAATTCGGTTGACGAACGACTCATGACATGGTTGGAGAGCTGTCAATTTCATACAAAACGTTGTCGTAAGTATAACACTCGTAGACGGTGTTAATAAAAGTAATGTTTTATATATGGAAAAATAGCTTAGAAAATCTAGTTTGCGCATATCAAATAACATTTACAATTTGTAATATAATTACGAAGGTTTGAAATTTTGTATGAATAATTTCAAAGCGTGATATCTTCGTAATAATATTATAAATTGTAAATATTATTTGATATGCGCAAACTAGATTTTCTAAGCTATTTTTCCATATATAAAAAATTACTTTTATTAATACCGTCTACGAGTGTTAATACGACAACGTTTTGTATGGACGGAAACCACCTTAAGTCGATAACTCCGTCGATATACAGCATGCGAGGATTCCCCAAATGCAGCATAAAGAGTCCGAACGACCAATGCTAATAATATGAGCCTTGTTGTCAGACTATGGTGGGTATTACAAAACGACACTCAAGTGGAGATCTCTTCTTGAGTAGGTATAGATAGAAAAGGATGCAAATACATACAACATAGACGAAAAATTGTTCGCTTACGCTGGTAGACCGAATATCAGTGTAACCGGGTATGAGATAGCGAATTTATATGAAGTGGCATCTCGGAGTCAGGTGGTTGTCCCATACAATTTATATGAAGTGACATTTTGGAGTCAGATGGCCGAAGTACAAAAAAGTGGATACGTCGATAAGGACAAGCAATTAGGTAGCGATCTCCTTTTTTAACTAGAGCGAATTTGCTATGTGCATCTCTTGCTGAGTGAATATGACAAGACACGTGCTTCCTTCTAGTGCCTTCTCTTTCTACGACATACAACGTATACATGCATCCTTGTCTATCTTTACTTAAGAAGAGATCTCCACTTGAGTGTCGTTCTGTAATACCCCCTAAGTGCCTACCTAGGATATTTCCTATACCTAATACACACTGAGATCCTTAAAACGGTGTCTTTGCTCCAGAACCACAGATTCCTGGAGAGCGATTTTTGAATCTCATTCGGTGAGCTCAGCAGTTGAAAATGTCAAAATTACTATGGAGATACGCATCTTTCTGCTGCTGTTTTGACTTTCAAAAATCGCACTCCTGAAGTATGATTTTTGAAAGTCAAATCAACAGTAGAAAGATGCGTATCTCCTGGTATCTCCAGAGTAATTTTGACATTTGCTATTGCTGAGTTCGACGTATGAAATTCAAAAAGCGCTCTCTTGGTGTCAGAGTTTATTCAAACCGCCTTACGTCCTCTGACGTGGTTTTTTACGTAACATCTACACTACCACCAGAGATAGTAGCCGGGACCAACGGCTTAACGTGCCAGCCGAAGCACGGAATCATTTTCCTTTTCAGACAATCAGGTGATTCCGCCTGCAATGTCCTTACCAACTGGGGAAAAACGCACAAAGTGATATATCACTATAGGTAGGTGTCCCCCGTGGGAATCGAACCTATTTCCCATTCTTACCTCATGTCACACTCGTTAAAAGTAGTCAGCATAGCAGTCGTATTCTGAGCCTCTTTGAGTCTCTGTGCAATACGTAGCCGCATCTTGTTCATTGGTACAGGGTGCTCTGTACGCGTTCCTGATATTGTTTTCGTTGGGTCGCCTATTTTCTGAGCAGCCAACTGGAGAAAACATTTAATTGTTCACTTTATATTTTTTCGCAATAATAATCCTACCTAGTCTAATTTAAATATGTTTGTATTGCCCTTTCTTATGACAATTGAATAGGAACAGTAAGTTATGATTTAGCTATAGGTATCGCAAACTTTAGACAGGTAGGTCTGTACCTATTCTTTACATAACAATCGTTGGTACGCCTGTAATTAGTGATCATGTAATGTTACTTCTGAACAACTCGACCGATTGAGGTCATACTCATATTCACACTATGCAGGGTGTTTCGTAAGAAAAATAAATTTTTAAAACTCTTTAGGGGTGGTTTAGACCGTCAAACTGAACAACTTTCTCTATGGGACCAACATCTAAATCGTGAAAAAAAAATCTGAGCTCTTCCATACAAAACTGCAAACCTACTCGAGCCAAATGTATGGGACAGCTGATCATTTTTCGCGATTTCGATGTTGGTCCCATAGAGAAAGTTGATCAGTTTGATGGTCTGATCATCCCCTTAAAAAAGAGCCAGCAAAAGAGTCAGCATTAAGAAGGACCCTGTATATTTGTTTTGTTGAGTCGAGAGACAGTTCATAGATATTCAATTCCAATATTCTACGCGGACGAAGTCTTGGGGCGAAAATGCTAATGTTACTTATTCTAAAATGCTCACAGTAGGTCCGGCTGGAGCTTTAGCCCCTTTCGTAGTGACAACAACAGGTTGAGCAGCAGCGGCGGCTGGTCCGGTGGTAACGGGAGCGGGGGCAATGGCCGGCGCCGCGGCCGGTGCTGCTGCCGCCGCGGGAACAGCAGCCGGGGCCGCCGCCGGCGCTGCTGCTGGCTTTGGCGCCGCGGCCGCTGGAGCCACCCCCGTAACGTCAATCTGAAAGTACGTCGGTCAACATTAGCAGGGATCCACTGATGTGAGCTTCTCACTTCGATCAAGTAAAATTAATGGATATTATTAATTGCTATAGGCCTTACGCGAACTTTCAAACCAGAAAAATAAGGCAAAAAAATGATGTAGGTACCTGTCATTTTTTTGCCTTATTTTTCTGGTTTTTTAAACGTATTTCAAATATGTACCGAGATGACAGACAAGTGTGCCCGTTTGTATGTACCAAGGGTAGGTACCATAGGAGTGCGATTTTTGAATCTCATTCGGTGAGCTCAGCAGTTGAAAATGTCAAAATTACTATGGAGATATTATGCATCTTTCTACTGCTGAGTTGACTTTCAAAAATCATACTACAGGAGAGCAATTTTTGGAAGTCAAATCAGCAGCAAAAAGATGCGTATCTCCGTAGTAATTTTGAATTTTTCAACAGCTGAGCTCACCGAATAAACCGAATGAGATTTAAAAATCGCAGTCCTATGGTACCTACCGATTTTTGAATCTCACTCGCTGAGCTCAGCGGTTGTAAATGTTAAAATTACTTTGGAGATAAGCATCTTTCTATTGTTGATTTGACTTTCAAAAATCGCACTCCTGAAGCATGATTTTTGAGAGTCAAATCAGCAGTAGAAACATGCATATATCTCCATAGTAATTTTGACATTTTCAACTGCTGAGCTCACAGAATGAGATTCAAAAATCGCACTCCAGGAGTGTGCTTCAACTTAACGCGCTAAGAAAAATGTAACCTCGAACAGCGGCTGCTGTGATTTGACAGCTTCTCCTTCCTTGACGAGGTACTTGGCGACTTTCCCGTGACCTGGTGACATGACCGGCAGGGCAGTCTTGTCCGTTTCGATCTCCATCACCACCTCGTCCATCGCTACTGCATCACCTTCCTTCTTTATGTACCTGGAAAAGGCAAGTTGTGCACATTGTACACACGGCGACAGGTCAGGTTACCCTGTTTGGACTTTGAACTATTAGAAGTTGAACGCTGCGAATCGTGCGAGGGTGCGGTATGTTGTTGTTTCGTCTCACGGCACGCTGCGCCCGCGCCGGCAGCCGCGTCTATGCAGGCTCTCTACCGCACTATTTTGTGTTTTGTACGTAGTGTAGTTATGGGTATATAGGGTGCGTAACATGATTCGTCGCTGTGTGTACGTACATCGATCACAAATAAAAGAACTCGTTTGAGTGCGCTTATCATTATCTATACCTGAAGCTTTATTAATATTAACTATTCTTCAAATATAGATACTTAAGTAATATTTGAAGAATAGTTGTCGTAGGTAGGTATCCAGATTTGTTTTATGGTCGAACGTTAGGTAGTTTTATTACTTTGATCAGCATAGCTAGCATGCCGCAGTGATACAGCGCTATCACCAAGCTATCACACCTTAGCTCTCTTTCTATTTGCGTGCGCACGAACGAGAGATAAAAGACGTGATACAGCCGTATCACGTGCAGCATACTACGAGTGCTGGGTGAGCCTACTAAACCCATGCTTTAGAAACCTGCATAGGTAACAAGACACCTTGATAAAGCGCTGTCACACCTTCGCTCTCTTTCTATTTGCAAGTGCACGAACGAGATAAAAGACGTGATAAAGCCGTATCTCAATGCAGAAAGATTTATAAATTCTTTATTTTTTCTATAACTGTGATCCGATAGGGAAGGTTAATTAATACTTACCTAAAGCGAACATATTAATAGCAGGGCCGTAGCTAGGGGGGGGGGCATCGTGGGGCAATGCCCTACCTTAAAATATCAATGCCCTACCTTAAAAATCACCCAACCATTACTTCTTTCCTATATGGGCAACGTCTTTACTATGTGGGGAACCTATCGGTGACGCCGAAGAATAAGTCCGCAGTAATTTCAATGTTTATTTGAACAGGGGGCCAATTACGGTAATTTCAACGATCAAAGTTCTATTCTCATCCAATTTTGTCTCTAGTCCCATTCTAATCTAATTCTAATCTAGTTCTAATGCAGTTGGTGCGGATTTTCGTATTACGGTAAACGTAAAAACCGTTTCAAAAACGTTTAGAGATGTTACCCTATTTCAGTACAATCGATCATCGACTTGCCATTTGCATCATTGACACCTCTAGTTTGTTTGACACTTCTACAGAAAAAAAAAGAAAAGAGTGAGACGAAGCGATATGAGGAAATGAGAAAAAGATTTTCGCTGGCATGACGTTGGCGTTTCCAATTTGCTATTCTTCTAGTTTGAAAAATGATAAAATATGTTAAAATGAAGAAGATCACGCACGTCAGGATAATTATATGCATTCTTGGCTGTTGGAGGATGTCCTCGAGGAGTACAGATACCTTGTGTCTGGAAGGCGGGTCGAGCATTTTGTTCAAACCTTGGTGCGAATGTGCCGAGATCCTGAATGCAGATAGGCCTGCCTGCATGAGCAGGCAATGGTCAGAGTGTAATCTGAGGGGCGGAAGGAATGGTGTGGTGTAAGGTAGGTATACCTATATAGTTATAGCCAAAGTTAATTCTAGCATCTACCCAGGGTGCTCTCAATGTTCTACACATTCTGCTCATTAGTAGTTATTCCTATCTACCACAGGACTTAATGAAAACGATTGTGGTGCCACAATCACAATAGTCAAAAACAAAACTGGGGACATCTCAGACAAACAGAACTACAGACCTATTTCACTGGCCACTATAGTAGCAAAGGTTTTGGATGTGTTGGTGTTGCTTGATGCTCAGTTAGAGGAGCAACTGCAGCTGCACGATGCCGGGCACTCTACTGAAACAGCAATCCTGAGCATGAAGCACACCGTCCGCTACTATATGGACAGACATACACCTGTGTATGTAGATATGATGTGCTGTGGAGCAAACTGAAGAAAACTAGTTTCCCTTCTGAGCTGCGTTTTGTTTTTGAGTATTGGTATGCGAACCAATAGAACCATGTCAGATGGTCTGATGCTTTATAGGATGCGTACAGGTTGGAAAGTGGGGTGAGGCAGGGGGGGCTTACGTCTCCCAAGCTGCTCAACCTCTACGTGAATGAATTATTGGTAGGCTCGGCAGTACACATGTTGGTTGTCATATTGACAATACATGCGTCAACAACATAAGCTACGCGGATGACATGGTAATGGTACTGCTGGGCCCGTCGGTCAATATTATCAGACATTTGCTATTGGTGTGTGAGGATTTTGCGAGCAGTCATGGATTGTTATATACCGTCAAGGAAAGTGAATTTATGGTCTTCAGAGCAGCAGGTAAGTGCAGAGATGTGTCTCCAATTACACTTAATGGTGTACCGTTAAAAAGAATCCAAAAATTTAAGTTCCTCGGCCACATTGTCTCTGAGGACCATAAGGACAACTTCGATGTAGAAAGGGAGCGCAGGGCGTTTTAGCAGTCAGGGGCAACATGCTAATCCGCAGGTTCAATGGCTGCACAAGATCAGTAAAAGTGACACTTGACTGACACTTTTCAAATCATATTGTTAGTCATTCTACGCCTGCAGCCTGTGGGTCAATTGCACACTCAGCTCGCTGAATGCCCTGCGCGTCCAATATAACAACATTTTCAGAATGCTGTTGGGGTGTCCGTCATGTTTGCAGAGGCAAGAACAGACGGATATCATGCAATCATTATAAAAAAAGCCGTCTCACTCGTCAGTCTACTGCGTGCAAGCCACAACAGCATTCTGGAGATGATAGCAGGCAGGTTTGACTGAAGATTTCGATGTTGGTCCCTTTGAGAAAGTTGTTCAGTTTGATGGTCTGATCATCCCCTTAAAAATTGTCAGCATATTAAGAAGGACCTTGTGTATTAGTAAGTACACACATAAATTAAAATACAACATAAACAGAATAGAAGAATTAAATCATCACTTTCTTGCAGTGTGTGATGATGGGGCAGTCAAACCTGCCTGCTATCATCTCCAGAATGCTGTTGTGGCTTGCACGCAGTAGACTGACGAGTGAGACGGCTTTTTTTATAATGATTGCATGATATCCGTCTGTTCTTGCCTCTGCAAACATGACGGACACCCCAACAGCATTCTGAAAATGTTGTTATATTGGACGCGCAGGGCATTCAGCGAGCTGAGTGTGCAATTGACCCACAGGCTGCAGGCGTAGAATGACTAACAATATGATTTGAAAAGTGTCAGTCAAGTGTCACTTTTACTGATCTTGTGCAGCCATTGAACCTGCGGATTAGCATGTTGCCCCTGACTGCTAAAACGCCCTGCGCTCCCTTTCTACATCGAAGTTGTCCTTATGGTCCTCAGAGACAATGTGGCCGAGGAACTTAAATTTTTGGATTCTTTTTAACGGTACACCATTAAGTGTAATTGGAGACACATCTCTGCACTTACCTGCTGCTCTGAAGACCATAAATTCACTTTCCTTGACGGTATATAACAATCCATGACTGCTCGCAAAATCCTCACACACCAATAGCAAATGTCTGATAATATTGACCGACGGGCCCAGCAGTACCATTACCATGTCATCCGCGTAGCTTATGTTGTTGACGCATGTATTGTCAATATGACAACCAACATGTGTACTGCCGAGCCTACCAATAATTCATTCACGTAGAGGTTGAACTCCGCCGTTGACGGTCCCAAGCCCGTATGTGAAAGGAGGAGGGTAGGCCGAGGAGAGACCAAACCGGCTGTAAAAAGGTCAACGTCGAGCATCGGGCGACGGTTAATTAACCCGTTACTCGCGGGCCTAACAAGCCTGTACAGCTGGAGGTAGGAAATGCCCTCCACAACCCGCAACTTTGTAGTCATGTCTTACGGAATCGGGGGCCTTGGCTTAACCGCCTGGGCCAAGAGGTAGAAAACCTCCATAAAAAGTCACCCCAATCTTAAGGTGGGAATACGCGCCGATAAGATGCATGGCTTGAGGGAGGCAAGTCGATAGCGCCAACCTCGACGGACCCGGCTAACGTCGTTGAATTGAGCCTTCTCGAGGGAAAGGCGTCACCCCTCTTGTGAAGACATTTTCGTCCATTCTCGTGGGAACAACAATGAAGAAACAAATTTCCAATACCCAAACAACACTAAACACAAAATCCCCAATGAACCCAAACGTTATGGTCCAGCAGACATTCCACAAAAGCATGTTTTTACGAAACAGAAGTTATTCAACATCATCCCTACCTGTACCACCAGTGCTACTCGACACCGAGCCCAGTTCACCAACAACAGAGCAGAATGAACTCGAGACGGAGACACAGCATCTGACATCTAACAATGATCAAGAACAGCTAGACAATAATGAATGGCAAAGAGATAGGATACCAGCCAGAAGAAATAAAAGAAAAGAAACAAGCCCAATTGACGGCGACTCCCATAAGAAGTTGAAGAATACACCAACTTTCAATATCCCTATACATAACAGCTTCGAAACACTAGATAATGAACAAACAGGAGACACTAAAAAACCTGAAAAGGAATATGTACCAAAGCCTGAACCAATTTTTGTGACAGGAGTCCTCAACATAGCAGCATTAAAGGAAGCTCTAAACAAAATTATAGATAATAGCCTTTACACTATGACAACGCTTAGATCCGGACATATAATAAAAATCATGCCCAAAGACATCCAAACTTACAAAACTATCAGAGAAAACTTCATCACCAACAACATCTCTCACTACACATACCAACTAAAAAGTGAAAGAGCATACAGAGTAGTAATGCGTGGGATACACGCATCGGAAGACGTCTCACGAATAGCAGAAGAACTGACAGAACTTGGGCATGATGTCAGACAAGTGGTCAATGTAAGACACCGTGCTACAAAAGAACCATTGCCTATGTACTATGTGGACCTAGAACCGAAACATAACAATAAGGACATCTTTAAGGTAAAATACCTTGTAGATATGACAACCACATTTGAAGCTCCCTACAAGAAAAAAGAAATCCTGCAATGCAAAAGATGCCAGAGATTTGGACACTCCAAGAACCAATGCTACAGACCTTTCCGATGCGTCAAGTGTGGCGACGACCATCCAACCACAACATGTTTGAAAAAACCAGACACCGAGGCCACTTGTGCAAATTGCCAAGAAAAACACCCAGCCAGCTACAAAGGATGCAAAACCTACAAACAGTATAAAGATAAAATACTAAAGACAACACCTAAGCCACAGCCGACTCAGAACCTAGAGACTAAGAATGACAAAGAAGACAACATGCCTCCTAATGGAAATAACCAAGGTAGATCATACGCTGATGCAACTAAATATAAAAGACCGAGACCACAGCCGAAGGAGGGGAATACAAATCTAAATGATATGACAGAACTGATGGAAACAATGCTAGAAAAATTACAGCAGACAATGATGTCCATGATGGACAAGATGATGGACAAAATGCTAGACCGCATGGTCCAGCTGGTCAACAGCCTTGTTAAGAAATGACTCCCAACCTCCGAGTAATAACTTGGAACGCCAACGGCTTGACGGATCGACGTCAAGAATTTGAAACTTTCCTGCAAACGGAAAAAATTGACATTGCACTAATATCTGAAACGAGATTCACGCCCAAATCACACATTAAATTAAAAAACTACACAGTATACACAACCAACCACCCATCCGGAAATAGCCACGGTGGAACAGCAGTAATTATCAGGAACAATATCAAACACTACCCCATGGAGGAATACAAAACTGCAAAGATCCAAGCTACATCAATAAAGATCACAGATAATAAAATTGAAACGTCACTATCAGCTGTGTACTGTCCTCCTAGACACACAATTACTACAAAAGATTTCACTGACTACTTCGCCACTTTAGGTTCTAGGTTCATCTGTGGTGGGGACTGGAATTCAAAACATACGCACTGGGGCTCCAGACTCATTATGCCAAGAGGAAGGCAACTTCTCAAGGCAGTAGAAGGTATGAAACTGGAACACATCTCAAGTAGAAAACCTACCTACTGGCCGACAGATAGAAACAAGATTCCCGACTTGTTGGATTTCTTTATAACCAAAAACGTAGACAGTAATTACACAAAGACAGAATCATGTATTGACCTAAGCTCAGATCATACCCCGATTATCTTAAACATTAATACAGTTGTCACATTAGTCGAGCCCTCACCCAGAATTTATAACCACAGAAGAACTAAATGGGAATTATACCAAAGTGTTATTACTTCCGAAATGAAACTATCAACTAAACTCAGAACAGCTAATGAGTTGGAAAGTGCAGTGGAGGAATTTAACATTACTTTACACAGAGCCGCTAACGCTGCAACAACAAAACATAAAGGACATCCCCCCAAACATAACACATATCCAAGTAACATCAAGGAGAAAATACAGGAACGTCGCAGGCTTAGGAAAATCTGGCACAATACTAGATATCCAAGCGACAAAACTAATTTCAACAAATGCTCCGAAGACCTGAAAAAACTAATAAACACACTGCATAACGACAACCTCCAATCCTTTCTGTCAACACTAACCCCCACAATGGACACAAACTACTCTCTATGGAAAGCGACCAAAAACTTAAACCGCCCGAAGACACAGATTCCGCCGATAAGAAATAATACAGGGGGATGGGCCAGATCAGACTCTGAGAAGGCTTCGATTTTCGCGGAACATTTGAAAGGGGTTTTCCAACCGCCCCGGGAGAACAGTCGAGAACATACTGAAAAAGTAGAGGAATACCTTGAGTCGGCAACACAAATGTGTTTTCCCCTTAAAAGCACAAGCCCAAAAGAAATACTAAGTGAAATAAGAAACCTAAAAGAAGGCAAGTCTCCGGGTTACGACCTCATTGACGCAACCCTTCTGAAACAACTCCCGCATAAAGGACTCATGAACCTAGTTAACCTTTTTAATGCGTGCATGAGACTAGGCCACTTCCCTGGGCAATGGAAAATAGCAGAAGTTGTAATGGTGCCTAAACCTGGAAAACCTCCACAGGAGACGACTTCATACAGACCCATTAGTTTGTTGCCGGTAGTTGGGAAACTTCTTGAAAAAATCTTACTCAATAGAATGAGGGAACACCTAATAGACATACTCCCGAACCACCAATTCGGTTTTCGAGAGAAACATGGCACAATAGAACAAGTGCACCGCATTGTTGACCACATTGGCAGATGCTTTGAGGACCGACTGTACTGCTCCGCAGTATTTCTAGACATTAGCCAAGCATTTGACAAAGTCTGGCATTGCGGCCTGTTGTATAAACTGAAAAAGACGCTTCCGCACTCCTTTCTTCCTATACTAAAATCATACCTTGATAAGAGATGCTACCAGGTAAAATACAATACTGTACGCTCAGCCCTACATGAAATAAAATCTGGTGTCCCTCAGGGAAGCATACTGGGACCTGTGATGTACCTCATTTACACTGCAGATCTCCCAACTAACGAAAATACGATGACTGCAACGTATGCTGATGATACAGCACTGCTCTCAGCACACAAAGATCCGACAATTGCCTCGCAATCGCTACAGAATCACCTAGACCAAGTCGAGAAATGGCTAAAACAGTGGAGAATAAGTGCAAACCAAAGTAAATCCACTCATGTTACTTTTACGCTTAGAAAAGAGACCTGTCCTCCAGTAAGCCTGAACAATGAGAAAATCCCCCAAGAAAATCATGCTAAATACTTGGGAATGCATCTAGACAGAAGACTGACATGGCAAAAGCACATATGGACCAAGAGAAAACAACTAGGACTAAAAGTCCGTAATATATACTGGCTAATCGGGCGCCATTCCCAACTAAATGACAGC
The DNA here is from genome assembly GCA_963693445.1 of Agonopterix heracliana. Classification (NCBI taxonomy): domain Eukaryota; kingdom Metazoa; phylum Arthropoda; class Insecta; order Lepidoptera; family Depressariidae; genus Agonopterix; species Agonopterix heracliana. The sequence goes on from OY856326.1 coordinate 6,648,702, forward strand.
AGTAAAATGGTAGTATACAAAACAATACTGAAACCAATATGGACGTATGGAATACAATTATGGGGCCAAGCTAGTAATAGTAACATCGAAATCCTAGAGAGATTCCAGAGTAAGACATTAAGAAGCATGTTCAACATCCCACAATGCATTAGCAATAAATATATGTATCTTGATCTTAACGTAAATACAGTCAAGCAAGAAATCACAGAATACAGTGTGAAATACCAGCGTAAACTATCCCAGCATGTTAATGATCTTGCATCCCAGCTGAGTGGAGATGGTGGACTACGCCATGTGAGAGTGAGGCGGAAGCAAAGGGACATTCCGGGACTGAGCCTCAGATTCCCATAAGACAAAGGGAGAGCTCATTGGAACAAACCAATTGAGGAAGCTCTCACAGAATACAATTTTTTCACTCATTGTAGTGGCTTATTGTTTTAAAAACAGATTGCCACGGTGCAGATTACACAAAAAAAAAAAAAAAAAAAAAAATTAAGTTTTGAACCCTGTAGTTCTTAAGTCAAACACCGTTACTAACACATGGATCTTTGTTATCTGTTTATGAATAAATATTATTATTATATGTCTTACGTTCTGTAATCACGGGCAATTATGTCCCGGACCTTTGGAAGGCGTGCATGGAGCCGAAGCCAACATGTAGAGGCCCGTTCAAAAGACTAGTTAATCTAAATGTAAGGGATACACATGGCTGACACCATCTCCGAGCGCACAAGATGATACACACGGGGATGGTGCCCGCCAGGTGCAAAGACCATTGGAGTCCGGCGCTATGGCCGTGATGGAAAAATAAGGTCTTGGGCTATGGAGGTGAAAGTTGGATGGATGGATACTGGGCTATGGGAGGAGACTAACGGACGCCTGCCATGACAACTAGTCTCAAAATTGTAAATAGGGCAGGCGGTGACTCACCGACTCGTCGAGTGGGCCCCATTATTATTACTTAAAACTTGAGTTTGAAACTAGGTTACAATATTTTCAGGTGTAGAGTGACCAAAGGTGCTGAGTTTGAGAAAATTTGGTAAACATAAACGCCTGAAAGAAAGCCAAGCCAAGAAAAGTCACACACTAAGAGTTACAGGTGCCGTGTTTGACGTTAAAGTTAAAAACAACCAAATGAACAATAAATGTAAGTGTTATCAATTCCTATTTACCTACTCTTGTTTATGAACATTGGCGTAGTTAGGGATTCTTCCTAAGGAGGGCAACCGGCCAGTCGGCTCATCAGCCACCATTGCCAGACTTGCCAGTGGCAAGTGTCAAAATTGACATTGCAAGGTCGGACTACAAATAAGATAATGTCGTCGCCATACAATCAAAAACCAGGTGCAAGGGAAGCAAGCTCATGATTTTACTAGAATATGAATAAGTGATAATAAGATCCAAAACCTAGAGCGAGCGAGGCGAGCGACTAAAATATGAATAAGTTGGCACGTAATCATCATCATCAGCCCATTATCGTCCACTGCTGAACATAGGCCTCTCCCAAGGCGCGCCACAAAACTCTGTCCTCTGCCTTCCTCATCCAGTCGCTCCCCGCTACTTTTTTTTTAGGTCGTCAGTCCAGCTGGCAACAGGGCGTCCCACACTACGCCTACCAGTTTGCGGTCTCCACTCTAGAACTCTGACACCCCACCAGTTGTCAGTTCTTCGGCAGATATGACCAGCCCATTGCCACTTCAGCTTGCTAATTTTCTGAGCTATCTCAACCACTTTAGTTCTCTGACGTAATAGCATGAATTAAACCCTAGAGCGACCGAGCTTGAGAATTTACCAAAATATGAAGAATTGTTCCTTCTATGTCGAGTCGCCTCAACGTCGATTCCCATTACGGTGCGTCTCTTTGCAGTGAGCCCCCGCTTCGTATGTAAATTAGTTTCTCTACGTCGAGTCTGATGTCACGGAGTACAGTCGGCATTTTAAGATGCTTAATTTTTTTTATACGGACATTTTTTGATACGGACGAACCATTATAACTAAGTAGGTTATTATTTATTTAGTATTATACAAGGTGTTACAAAACTACAAATAAACATTTAAGGGGGTGGTGTAGACCATCAAACTGAATAACTTTCACTATGGGACCAATATCGAAATCGCGAAAATAAAAAATTATGTTCTATACTCTACAAATCGACTAGAGCTAAAATATGTATGGGATTTAAAATTATTTTTTTCGCGATTTCGATGTTGGTCCCATAGAGAAAGTTGTTCAGTTTGACGGTCTAAACAACCCCCTTATGAGTTTCAAAAATTTATTGTTACTTATGAAACACCCTGTATATATAATTAACACAATAAAAATATAATTAAACTTACTTACACAAAAAAAAGATAGTTTTATTTAAATAATTAACGGATGTAGGTAAGTTCCGTAAATCTTAAAAGTTCAAGTAATATTCATCATCACTATCGCAACCTATAATACAGGCTGTTGTGTTAAAGTAACATTACCCTTTAAACCACAATATACTCTACCCATGAAACTGAACAACTTTTACTATGGGAGCAAATCTAACAATAAAAAAAAACGGTTGTTCCATACTCATACTAAACTGCAATGTACCTACCTACTCGACGCAAACTTATGGAACAGCTGATTTCTTTTTTGTTCTGTTCGTTTTGCTACCATAGTAAAAGTTGTTCAGTTTAATGGGTATGATACTTTTTCTTACACCCTGTATGAACGTCCGTCCCACTGCTGGGCACAGACCTGCAGTGCTAGCATGATTAGTCGCAGGACGCGCGCCTGCGGGTTTGAAATCCATACCATATCCATTATTGTGGTGTGGCGTGCAAAGAGTTTACATAGTCGGCCAAGATGCTCCATCTTCGTAGTTAGCCGGCCGTTTAATAGTTTTTAGTTTTGACTTCTGTCACGGATGTCGAACAGGAAAATTACCGATTTACCAAACTTGCTGAGATTACTAAGCAAAGGATTCAAGCATAAAAAGTAAGACCCTATCTACTATTTGTTGCAAGATTACTAATTTTCGTAGACCTACCTACTTTCTTTTTCCACTTCCTATTATAAATACCTACGGGGTATGGGATTTGAATGAAATATAAATAGAACAAATTCAATCATCGGCACGGCGCGGGCCCGTGCGCCACCTTTTAATAATTTTTTGCCTAACTACCTACATTATTACCAGTGATCGGAATGTCGGGGCATTTTTTGAGTATGCAAGTTTGGATACGCCTTGATTTCCCGGAAATATCCGGATTTAATAAATATGGATAAAAATTTCACGGGATTTATTGGGATTACCTATTTAGATGTCAAGAGACGTTTTTTTAAATCAAGAGTATTAGCAGCGCATACTAGAGGCTGCAACTTTGAAACACGCCGCCGCCTTTGACATGTACCGCACTTAGGTAAATATGTTGACCGTTATGAAGCAATTATATTAAGTAACTAGATTAGTAGTTGCGACTTCGAAGATGTCTACAGGCTTCTTTGACTTCAGTTCAGGCGTTAATCTATGGTGAGCGGACATATCCGTGACGTTTAAATTAAGCTACCAAAATGGGGAAATGCGCCGTAAAAATTTGTAAATCACAGTCGGAAAAAAATAATAAAGGAAGTGGTGTTACTTTTCACAAGTAAGTTTACTATATTTTGTCAAAATAACATTAAAAAATTATTTAGAAAAACAAAAAACCCGACTGCATAAAAAACTATTAACTGAAAAGATAAAAACAAGCTCCTTAAATCAGCTATAATAACTTTGTTTGAGCAAATTAATACAATTTGAATGTTATTACTTATTAGGTAGGTAGGTATCGCAAACGGGGACAAAGAAAAATGACCTATTTGTTGGTTATTGGTTTGTCCCCGCCTGCAATACCTACCTACCTAATAAGTAATAACATTCAAAATTTATTAATTTGCTCAAACAAAGTTATTATAGCTGATTTAAGGAGCTTGTTTTTATCTTTTCAGTTATTATTATTATTATTATTACAGCCTTTATTGTTGAAGAGTTACATTTCATTAAGTACATATTATTTCTGTTACTTTACAGTTCTTTTACATAAAATTTCTATTTTGTTAAGTACATACATAAAATTTATTTCACAAATTAATCTTCTGACTCAACTACCTCTTCAACTTGTCTTCCGACATAGGCCTCTTCCAGGGACTTCCACATCTGTCTATCTCTCGCTTTCCGCATCCATTCTCCTCCTGCTATCCCCCTAATATCATCGTCCCACCTGCAGCATGGTCTCCCTTTTCTTCTTTTTCCTTCCCTTGGATACCACTCTACAATGTCCTTTGTCCATTTATTTATGTTTTCTCTTAACATGTGCCCTGTCCAGCGCCATTTTTGCTGTTTTATTATGTTAAGTATATTTCTTGTTTTTGATTTTCGTTTTAAAGCTGTTATTTTAACTTTATCTTTCACTTTTATATTCAGCACGCTTCGTTCCATGTTGTTCTGACATACTTTCAATTTCTGGCAGTTCTTTTTTGTGAGGGCCCATGTCTGGCAGCCATATGTGGTGACTGGTAGGATGCAGGTATTGAATACTTTAAACTTATCTTTAGTTGGTATTTCCTTAGCTTTCAGTACCTCTTTGAGAGACCAGAACCTCTTCCATGAGTTGCTCACTCTTCTTTCGATTTCCTTATCTGTTTGACCTACGGGTGATATGATTTGACCCAGGTATTCATATTCATCCACATATTCGATTTGGTTTTCATTCACAGCTATCACAACCTTTATTCCATTTGTCATTAGTTTTGTTTTTCCCGTGTTCATAGTAAGTCCCACCTTCTTACTGTATCTCGAGAGATCTTGTAGCATAGATTGTAGTGTTATTGCATCATCTGCCAGGAGTATAAGATCGTCTGCAAATCTTAAGTGGTTGAGACGTGTACCATTTATGTTCAATCCAAAGTGTTCCCAGTTGAATTTTCTGAAGATACTCTCAAGGACCGCCGAAAATATCTTGGGTGAAAGTGGGTCTCCTTGCCGGACTCCTCTTTTTATTGGAAATTCTTCTCCCATTCTTTCTAATTGTATTTTTGCTTTACTGTTTATATAGATGTTCTTTATAATTCTTATATATTTGCTTGGTACACCTTGTTCATGAAGAGATTTCCAAATTTCATTATGTTTTAGTGAGTCGAATGCTTTATTGTAGTCGACAAAGGCCACATAATACTGTTTGTTGTATTCATTACATTTTTCGGTTATTTGTTTTATGACGAGGATGTGATCTATTGTTGAGAATTTACTCCTAAAGCCGGCTTGTTCTCTGGGTTGGTTTTCTTCTAAGATGTTTGTTATGCGCCCTAGAATCATTTTTGAAAATATTTTGTATAGGTTTGTCATCAAGCTGATCGGACGATAGTTATTTATTTGATTCTTATCTCCTTTTTTGTGTAATAGAGTGATTGTAGTTTTCGTCCACTGCTCCGGTATGGCTTCGTTTTTGAGGATTTCGTTGTACAGATATGTGAGGGGGTAGAGTATAACATCGAGGGTGCCTTTCAACAGTTCGTTTGTGATATTGTCATCGCCTGGAGCTTTGTTGTTCTTTTGAGTTAAAACGGCTTTTCTGACTTCGCTTTCCAAGAACTCTGGTATCTCTTCCTCCTTGCTCCCATATTCGGGGAAACCTATAACCTCATTTTCAGAATCATTTTCGTTGTTGTACAGGTTTTCATAAAATTGAGTAGCAGTCTCCATTATTTGCGATCGTTTAGTTTTGGCATTTTCTTGCTTGTCTTTAAATGATGGCACCCATATCTTTCCTTCTGATAGTTCTTTAATTGCCTTTTTGATGCCTCCCGTTTTCTCAATATGATCTTGGATTGTTTTCATTCTGATTTCTTTTCTGTGGTTTCTTATGCTTTTACTAATCTCTTTACTGATTTGGGTAATTTCTTTTCTATAACTTTTCTTATCTTGAAGTAGTTCTTGTCTCTGAGTAATTAATTTTCTAGCTTCGTCGCCAAGTTTGTCTTTGTGTTTTAAGTTAGGTCTTACTTCTTTATTTATATTTAAAAGTTCTGTAGTCAAAATGTTATATTTTGTTTGAATATTGTTTATATCATTAATTTTTGTGAGGGATGATGCTAATTTTTTTAGTAGTGGTTCTGGGATCGGTAAATTTATTTGTCTCTTGTTTTTCGTTAAATATTTTCTGTTCATTTTTATACTTTTTGAAGTTATTACTCCACGGACTAAGCGATGGTCGGAATTAAAATTGAATTTGTTTATAATCCCAACATCCTCAAATACTTTTCTCTTGTTTGTCAATATGAAGTCTCTTTCGTCGAGATGGCCACGGGGGGAGATCCAGGTCCATTTTCTATTAAATTTTCTTTTGAAGAAGGTGTTCATTACATCTAAGCTATTTTCGAGAGCGAAGGTTATAAGTCTTTCTCCATTGTTATTTCTTACACCCGTACTGTATTTCCCAATGGCGTTATTTGGAATAGCATCCTGGGAGCCGAGAGTGCTATTGAAGTCGCCCATCAGTATTATGTTCTTGTATGTTTTATCCATTGTGTATTTGAGTTGTTCATAGAAAATATCCTTTTCTTCTTTCTTTGCTTTATTTGTTGGAGCATAGGCTTGTATTATAGACCATTTATCTTTGTATCCTGGTAGGGTCATATTAAGCAGCACTATTCTTTCTGATATGGCGATAAATTCTTCAATCCCCTTTGTTAGGTGTTTCTTTACCATGAATCCCACTCCAAACAGGCCTGGTGTCTCGCCCTTGTAGTAAAAAACATATTCCCCCTGGTCAATGATTTCTTCTCCCAACCTTCGGACCTCGCTCAGTCCTAGTATGTCCCAGTTTATACTTTGCAGTGCTTGTTCCAGTTCTATTAGAGACGAGTCTGTTCTTAAAGTTCTAACGTTGTAGGTTGCTATATAGATGTTGTTTTTCGTCGTTTCTTGTGTCTCTGGAAGGTTATAGTCTGACGCCCCACGGTGACTAACCGGCTTGGGGCCTGTTTTTTTGTTTTCTCTTGTGTTTTTGTAATTTTGTATATTCGTTTTTGTTTTATTTTGTATATTAGTTTTTGTTTTATTTGTTGTTGTAGTATTCCGATTTTCGCGGCTTATATGTTTTTTGTTTGTGTATCTTCTGTTCTGGAGTTAGTTCTGTTTCTCATTTCTTCGAAAGGATTTATTTTCGATATTTTTGTGTTCTGTGACCCCTTCGCTTGTTCGTGTGCTCTACTAAAATTGTTTGGTGGTGTAGACGGGGGTGAGGAGGGGGCTCGTTTCCTTTTTTCCTTATTCTTTTCTGGTTCCGATTTTTCCCTTATTATGAGTTTATCATTCTTTATGATTGCATATTTGCCAGACTCTCTGGCTTCAATTAATTTTGGTATCAGAGCTTTCCTACTTTCGAGGATTTCTTTTGGGAAGTCTTCTGTTATAAATATGCCTTGTGGGAAATTATTCCTGTTCTTTAGTAGTTCCGCTTTCCGCCACCCTAGAGTCAGTGTTAACTTTATAGGTCTATCATTCCCTTGACGTTTTTTCCCAATTCGGTATGCCGTGCTGATTTCCCATTTGTCCCATTCGTGTTTATTCGAAGTTTTGTCTGCTTTATTCAGGGTTTCCAATACAACTTCCATGAGTCCCATGTGGCTATCTTTTCCTTCTTCCACACCATGGATAATCACATTGTTTTTCCTTGTTGCCAATTCTAATCCTTTAATTTTTGAGCTTAATACTTCTACTTCACTTTTCAGAGCCTCATTTTCCTTTTTAATGGGTTTCAGTTTTTCTTCTATTGTTGTAGTTATGGTTTCGTTGACAGTTGTTGCAATTATCTGAGTTTGCTTTTGAAGTTCCTCTTTCAGTCGACTCCATAGTAACTCCATTTGTTTCTCCATTTTTTTTTTTCTTTCTAAATGGTAGGTTTTCTTTCTCACTGGCAACACTGCACTACCCAGTCTTGAAAATCCTGTTTTAATCTGTGGTGTTATGGTGCTTGTCGTACGTGTATCCGAACAAGTTGATGACAGTTGATCTCAAATGTCATTCCATCATTAGTTCACCAAATGTTTTTAATAGTTTTTCAGTTAATAGTTTTTTATGCAGTCGGGTTTTTTGTTTTTCTAAATAATTTAGTTTATTTCATACTTTTTAGTCTTGTGTCAAAATGGTTGCATAAAAATACTATAATATATATATATTTGGAATTTGCTCTTCACCAGCTTTCATTTGATACCCATATTGTATTTTTTTACGAAAAAAATTGGATTCTCCCCCCTCTCTTTTTTAATTCGCATACGCCATATTAAAATAATGTACCCTATGACACTCTCACGATTTTTACGAATCTAACGACACCTCATACGTTAAAATCCATCAAGCCGTTTAGGCTGTAGCGCGTGCCAAAGAAATAGACATACAAACATACATACATACATACATACATACATACATACATACGCTCGAAAAACATAACCCTCCTTCTGTCGCAGTCGGGTAAAAACTAAATAAAATTTTCACGCATTGTTTTTGCCATCAGTGTTGCAAGTAAATACGATTTTGATTTTCCCACACTGTTGGGAGTTTCGGTACCCTCTTCGTTATTTCATACAGGGTTAAGTTTAAATCAGTCCGGATAACTTTACCATTCATTCCCCTAATCAAACTGAACAACTTTCACTATTGAGCCAACATCGAAATCGTGAAAACAAAATCAGTTGTTTCATACAAAACTGCAGTACCAACCGACTCGACTCAAATGTATTGGACAGCTGATTTCTTTTTCGTGATTTTGAATAATATAATTATCCGATCTGGGCTGATTAAACATCAACCCTGTATAATATGATATAATTCGGATAACGTCACCATATTGTAATCTCTTCACTTTCACTATGCAAATAAAGATTTTTATTATTTAGGTATTTATTTATTTTATTTATGGTGTCAACTTCGAAATCACGAAAAAAGAAATCAGCTGTCCAATACATTTGAGTCGAGTCGGTCGGTACTGCAGTTTTGTATGAAACAGCTGATTTTCACGATTTCGATGTAGGCTCTATATTGAAAGTTGTTCAGTTTGATTAGGGGAATGGTGAAGTTATCCGGACTGATTAAAACTTAACCCTGTATGAAATAACGAAGAGGGTACCGAAACTACCTACAGTGTGGGAAAATCAAAATCGTATATACTTGCAACACTGATGGCAAAAACAATGCGTTAAAAATTTATTTAGTTTTTAATGTTATTTTGAATAATCTTAACAAAATATAGTATACTTACTTGTGAAAAGTAACACCACTTCCTTTATTATTCTTTTCCGACTGTGATTTACAAATTTTTACGGCGCTTTTCCCCGTTTTGGTAGCTTAATTTATTCGTCACGGATATGTCCGCTCACCATAGATAAACGCCTGAACTGAAGTCAAAGAAGCCTGCAGACATCTTCGAAGTGGCAACGCTTTGGTGCCCTAACTACTAATCTAGTTACTTAATATCATTGTTTAATAACGGTCAACATATTTACCTAAGTGCGGTACATGTCAAAAGTACCAGGCAGCGTGTTTCAAAGGCGCGGCCTCTAGTATGCGCTGCTAATACTCTTGATTTAAAAAAATTGTCTCTTGACATCTAAATAGGTAATCCCAGTAAATCCCGTGAAATTTTTATCCAAATTTATGAAATCCGGATATTTCCGGGAAATTCAAGGCGTATCCATACTTGTATGCTCAAAAAATGCCCCGACATTCCGATCACTGATTATTACCTACTAAATAAAGCTAAATAGGTCAATGTTTGTTAACAGTAAAGGATGGGAAAATTAAGTACTACCTACCTATAGTACTGTAGCCACGGGACATTTCAATTACCAAAAAGATTACCGATTGCCGTCTAGATATTATTGTAAGATACAAAATTACTAATATAAAAACCTAAGTCTTACAGATCACAACCCGCCGTAACAAAAAAAATAATAAAAAAAACGGTAACCACGAAATTAAAAAATTTCATAAAAAATTTTTAACAAAAAAATTGTAGGTATGAAATTTTTTAATTTCGAGGTTACGGTTTTTTTTTTTTTTTTTGTTACGGCGGGTTGTCATCTGTAAGGGCTCGTCCGCACAGCGATTTTTATTCGCGCGAATGATGTAAATGTGATAACACAGGATGACTTCTGACAAGACTCTTATGTCATGAAACTAAGTACGAAAATTGTTTGTCTCACGCGTCTTCCTTTGCTGTTTACCGCTAAAACGACCTCCCACACCCTACTTTCACATAGGAAGACGCATGCAACAAGCAATTTTCGTACTTATTGTCTTGACATAATATGTGTCCTGTCAGCAGTCATCCTATGTTATCACATTCACATCATTCGCGCGAATAAAAATCGCTGTGCGGACGAGCACTAAGACTTAGGTTTTTATATTAGTAATTTTGTACCTTACAATAATATCTAGACGGCAATCGGTAATCTTTTTGGTAATTAAAATGTCCCGTGGCTACAGTACTACTTAAGTATTTTCATTTTATAAAATGTAGTTACAAAATACCATCGAGTTACTATGTTTGAGACATAGTTACTCAATGCAAAATACCTAGATTTATTTTTAAACATAGTTAAAAATATATACATTTCTCGCAGTGGATCTCGAAACACTGATCGCGGTACTACAAGGTGATATCGGAGGTGTAGAAGATGGGAAAACAACTGCGACGCAAATTAATGATCAAGCTGTTCACACGTCGACACACCCTGTATACTTAGTCGTGAGCATTTATACGTTATATTTAGTTATAAATAAATCAAATTATGTGCTTAGCGAAGTATTTATTTCGTAAGGTTTATCCCACTAAAATGTTTTGTGAGCAGTACGCATCGTAAAGAGAATCACCGTTGAAACCACTCACTGCAAAGAGACGCACCGTAATGGGAATCGACGTTGAGGCGACTCGACATAGAAGGAACAATTCAATATGAATAGGTCAGCACGTTATGATACAATCCAAAACCTTAGAGCGAGCGAAGCGAGCTCGAGATTTTACAAAATTATGAATAGGTCGGTAAGTGATAATTATGATCCAAAACCTAGAGCGGGATAAACGACTATGTTCCCCGAGGGGGTAGTCAAAGATATTCTGAAACCTCAGAACATCCACGTTTCACCAGTAGTACCGGTAGAGCGGGATATTTAGGAAACAATCCAGGTGCTAACGAAGCGAAGCGAGCTGAGGGTCGCCTAGACACTCTCCTCACTCCACCTCCTAGACCTAGCTCTTGGATAGAATTTTTATTTGGACCCATCCTCAGAGGTACTGTTCATAAATTAGCAATACATGTAATTAGAGTAAAAGGAGGCCCGAAAACTCAGTCTGTAGTGAACCTGCCAGCTCAGCTGCGAGTTGTGGGTTTGAATCAGTCAGCATTTGAATCCCACAAGAGGCAATCAGTAAGAACTAATAATATATGCTGAATATGAGTTTGTACACCAATAGACTAGGTTATGGTAGTGTGTGTGTGTGTGAAGTAAAGTCAAGCGTGGTGTGTTGGGGACGGTGAGCAGCCGCTTGTCACCTGTCAACAAGCCGGCACATGGCTCAGCTTTAGTGGATACAGCCCATCCGCTAAGCGTTTCCGCTCCTCACATCTCTTCTTTTGTGGAGACCGGGCCTGAATGGGACTAGATAACCTCTGTGACATTTAATTTAACATCTCATACAACTACTATTTTGTTTCAGCAAACAGAAGAACGGCTGGAGAAAAACTGAACAGTAGAATGGAGAAGTATTGAGGGGACGAGAAGTGTAGTGAACGGGATTTTGTTATTTACCCATCTCGTCTCCGCTCAGCTTCAGTGACACCACATAGACAATGGTTCAAACTAAGTACAGAAGATTTCTCACATTTGTATGGCACAATCAAAGCGGGGATGGATGGAACGGAATTAAGCAGGGTCAGGCCGGGTCGAGCTACATGTGAGCAGCAGCATAGAAAAAATAGAGATATAGGTTAACTCTGGACCGTACAAAAGATTTCCTCATCTCTCGGACCCACAGGATAACTTGGTCAACTCGGACAAAATGAACAACTTGGTCAACTGAGTTGTTCATGTTGTCCTAGCTGTCTGCTAGAGCAGTTGACTGAGTGCTACAACTTGGCCAACTCAGACAATATGAACAACTCCGTAAACTCAGTTGTAAGTACATGTTGACCGAGTTCATGTTGTCCGAGTCGTTAAAGTTATCCAAACTTTTCATGTTCTCAGAAGTAATTTAGTATAACAGAACAGAATAATTTAGTAAAGCGTGATCCTTTTAAGACTCGGTCAACATGGACAACCTGATCAACCCTGGCTGATGACACGTACAACTTGGACAACGCAGTTTACCGAGTTGTTCATGTTGTCCGAGTTGACCAAGTTGTCATACAGGGGTGCGTTCAGAACCTACGCCTAGAGTGCGCCCAGAGTGCACCCCGAGTGCAACTTTTCGCACTAACGCCGTTCCGAGGCTCGGTGAAAAGCGTTCTACCCATAAGAGCGAGCGAGAAGAACAACCGCACCCAAAGGTGCTGAACGCAGCCCAGGGTGTAACAAAACACCCTAGTAATACTTAAGGCTGTGGTTTAGTTAGACTATAAAACTGAACAACTTTCACTATAGAGCCAACATTGAGACAAATAAAAAAAATTGGCCGTCACGGGACGCCCAGCAGATGTGAAACTTCTCTCGATGTAAATTTCGAACTTCCGTCAGACAAAAAGGTTGCGGATCAGAATTTCAAAGCCCTCCCATAAAAAGTTTCACTTCAAAAATCTGCTGTCCCATACTTACTTACATTTTAGTAGAGTCGGTACTGCAGTTTTGTATGGAACAGCAGATTTTTGTTTGTTGGCTTCATAGTGAAAGTTGTTCAGTTTGATGGTCTGAAACACCCCCTTAGGTATTACTAGGGTATTTTGTTACATTGTTTAAAGTACTTCCGACTATATGACTCGGTCAACTTGGAAAACATGTACGACTCGGGCAACGTGGACAACTTGGTCAACTGTTGTCTAAGTTGACAAAGTTGTCCACGTTGCCAGAGTCGTTCATGTTGTCCTAGCTGTCCAAGTTCCGTTCAGTGTCCAAGTCCTTTATATTGTCGGAAGTACCTGCTTATAGAACATCTTGGTCAACATGATCTAAATTGGACAACTCAATGTTCGAGATGAGTAGGTGTATGACTGAATTGTTTATGTTGTTCAAGATGACAGAGTTGTTCATGTTGTCAGCTTGTAGTGAAAATATAACAGAACAGAATAATTCATTAAAGATAGTGGTATGACCGAGGGAAATAAATTCCTCTTTGTCACCAGCGTGAAGAAACTTTGTGACAACAAGTCTGCTGTCTACACCTGTGAAAGTGACTGATCACGTCTACCATGCATATAAGGATAGATAGTAGTGGTTAGGGCATGCGGGCGGGCCTAGACCCGACTGGTGCATCCTGAGATATTATGAAGAAGAACTACTTCTCTATTGTTACTATGGCAGCGGTATGCGGTGGAGAGCAACTGGCCTGCTTGTCGCTTCTTGACAAGCTATTACACATCTCCGCTCTGCGCTAAGATCCTCCACTTTTCTCTGCTTTAATGGATAGCCGTTGATGTCTCAAGACAATCCATCCATATAAGTGATTTTGCTAAGATGTCGATTAGATTCAAGATGTTGACCAGTGAATGAAGATCTTTTACTCATTATTTTTAATAAAATCTATAAAAATAAAACAATTTCGTTAATTTTATGCGTTTTTTATTTAATTTCCCACAAACTGTAAGAAAACATGATCAGACTGGATGACAACAAGGAGGTCACGTCACACACTGTATTATAGCATAGCATAAATGCTCTCGACTTTATTCCCCGAGGGGGTAGTCAGAGATATTCTGAAGCCTCAGAACATCCACGCTTCACCAGTAGCACCGAACCTCTGTCCAGTATGACTTGTGATCATTTTGCCACTTATAATGGTAGTGGGTACAATACATGCCTCGAAACTGAAGCACGCCGGTTTCCTCACTATGTTTTCCTTCACCGAAAAGCCAGTGGTGTTACAAATCTTACATAAATTCCAAAAAACGCAGTGGTACGAGTCGGCATGGGCGGGGATCGAACCATCGACTACTACATGCCAGGTTACTCACCACGGCACCATATTATAATCTTTAAAGACTGACAGAGTTCAGGCGCTGCTAGTGAAATGTGGATATTATGAGTAAGTATATCACTTTCGCTGCTGACGACCTACGGCGTAGGTCGGCGACAAATGGGCCGCAGTGCTAAAGAACCCACGGAACGAGTCAGTTATATTGCATTACGGCTGTGCTTATGACTTACCGCGCGAAGCACCGACACGGTGCGGTCGGATCGGCTCATGAGCTACAGCGCGAGACACCCAAACCTTACGCCTGTGTGGGCTGACCCACGAGGTGAGCTGCTTTGGTCGTTTTACGTTACGACTGTGCGCATGACCTACGAGGGGCGTCAGTTTTAGCACTGCACTAGGGTTATGATTTTGAGCTTAGCAGCGAAAGTGATTTATATACTATTCCATCGGAGGCCGTCCATTCCCCATGACTTCTGAGGACAGTCATCATGCACTTATAATATCTTGCTCGTCTGCTTCGGATAGGTACACCGGCTTGTGGAAGACAAAATTTCCAAATTTCCACCTGCCCCAATGATTATCTGATTGAACTTGGTTCCGTAGAATGTCAATGTGCCCAAAACCTACAACAAAAAAGAATATTGTGTCATTGCTTAGGTTACACTTATGAGGTCAGTAAGTGATATAGTGGTTCTTTGGTCGGTTCATGTGGAGGATGAATAAGCAATGCAGCAGATAGTTACTCGGTTACATCCTACAGATAAATGAGGTGCGGCGTACTCAAAACAAGTGCAGTGTAGTTAAGTACAGTATGTAAAGATAGGTATTTGGATCCAAAGGAGGTGAATAGTCTGCCCATCCCACAACTGAGAAATAGGTATGGGGGTGAATAAACTTTCAGATTTATGATTTACTGCTAGGAACAAATAACTATTGGATGGATTGTCTTGATGTAGGCAGTAGCAATAGTTCTCACCACTCCGAGTGATTCGTCTCAACCTAGGGTCTTGAGGTAATGTTATGTGTTAAGTTATCTTGCATAAAAGAATAGTTACCATTAAAATACATTTGCCCCACGACGACGAAGATATGGCATCACAAGACATGCTGCATTGCATGATTCTTGTCTTGATTTCCACGCTCAGGTTCCACATCCAAGTTCTTCTAACACATAGGTAGGTATATAACGTGTATGCCGTGAGAAGGGTCAGGTCCGAAGGTAATTAGTTGAGGAGTTAACTCCTTCGACAGTCTCTACCGTTTTATGTACCGCGCGAGTCTCGCGTAAAGCACACGTCTTCCCTACATGGTTGGGATGACATCGAACTCACGAAAACCAAGGTCCACTTCATGAAAATCTGGTGAATCAACAGTTTTTTCAATGTTTTTCAGTTATAAATCTCTGAACGATCGTAAAAAAGTTGTGAAAAAGTAGATATTTTGTAACTACAACAGAATCGTTCAAAAACGTTTGAGCCATCTGTCAAAACGGCTCTAACGGCTGTCAAGAGCAATACCACGTTTAGCGTAATACCAAATTTGTAAAAAGCTAAGCTTCATTCGTGGTCCAATAATGGTTCGGTCACCAAATATTTACCGTAATTGGCCCCCAGAACTGCAATTTGACACTCGATTTTCGACAGCGATCGTCTTCGCGTTTAGATGCACAATGCAAAGCGCATGACGGCCGGCGCATGTCACGGGGCGCATGCGTCCGACGAGCTCGTGAGGTGATCGTGTCGTGATCGTACCTGTCCAGTCAGCGGGGACGGATGTAGTAGACAGGGACGGATTGCGAATGAAGTTCCCGCAACTATATGGGCAAGTTGGGCAAATTCCCTGACAAAACTGACAGAATTCTGGTGACAACAAAGTTCCAGTGCTGTGAAATTTCGGGCTCGCTTCGCCCGCTCCAGCCTTTAAATAGTTTTTTAAATAAACTTGGATTGACACTGTTTTTAGACTTGGTGTGTGAAATTTCGAGCTCGCTTCGCTCGCTCCAGCCTATGATATTATGAGCGTAGTTAGGCTAATAGAACTCATACCAACTCCGTTTTGAGTCTTGGAGTGTGAAATGTCGAGCTCGCTTCGCTCGCTCCAGCCTATAATATTAGGAGCGTAGTTAGGCTAATGAAACTCATACCAACACCGTTTTGAGTCTTGGAGTCTGAAATTTCGAGCTCGCTTCGCTCGCTCCAGCCTATGATACTACGAGCGTAGCGGACTAATGGAACGCATACGAACACCGTTTTGAGTGTGAAATTTCGAGCTCGCTACGGTCGCTCCAGTTTTTGAATGGTGTCTTGAGGATAGGTAGGCTAATGGAACTCAGTATCACCATCGTTTTGAGACTTGGTATATTTTTTTCTCATCTCATCCAAAAACTAGCCTTTTGCTTCCGCCCTACCTTAAACCTCCTATGCCCTACCTTCAATCCAGTCCTAGCTACGGCCCTGATTAATAGTGAGCTCGAAACAAACGTTATTTTAAATCTTTCTAATCCGTTACTTTACCGATTAAATATAATTTAAAAGGGCAGCACAGTTGCAGCTGATGCTGATAAACTTACTTCACATCTCCACTGGTTACCGAGTCCGGGAAGTTGGGAGCCTTTACCACTTCGACTGCTCGTAGAGGAGTGCTGGTGTGGATTGCACGCTCCGTCTGGTGGAATCCCGTCCAAAGTACGTCAGTCATGCGGGACCTGGATGTGGTTTGCTTTATTTTATCTTTAGTGTCGAAAAACTGGCATTTTCTTGATCGCACAAAAAGTATGTCATCTAGGTCGAGCCTTCGTCACAGTAGGTAGGTACCTACTATACGAAAGAGTATGGTACTAGTACAGAAAATTATAGAAATGCAAAGTAGCGTATTTCCTTCGGAGGCGGCTGTCGCCACTTGTCTTCCCGCTCACGCTGCTACAATTACTCATGCCCCATCGCTCGCACCACGCCGCGAGCCTTATGGTATTATGCAAATCATTGCATAACCTGTGGCGACACTTTCCACGCCTATTTTGCACTTCTAACCCCTCTTTCGACGACCCGGTTGGTGTAATGGTTACCATGCCGGACTGCCAAAACAGTGTCCTGGGTTCGAATCCCGGTTCGGTCATGGATGTTATACGTTCGTGCCGTTGTTGTATGGTTTCCATAATAAAAGCCTTTAGTGCTAGTTTGGGATCATTACAATGTATGTGCCTGTGAGCGTTATTTATTATTTATTTATTTATAATGTATGAGTATGCTAAAAGTATAGTACTAGAGTACCTACGGAAGTCGGAAACTCCATGCCCCCACCAAATCTTAGCTCACACCCTCTTGGAAGCGTGGCAGAAAATAGTAGGTAGGCAATGGTGTATTCCTGTCTCACTCGCACTCACTCAGAATCGCGCATGCTTACCTCTTCTTGTCACTATTTCCCACTGAGAAACCACTAATTTTTAATTAGTAAATGAATCTGAATAACTTTCCCTGAGGATCATGGGTCGAAAAAGGAGAATACCGAGGACATATCCGCACTTTTGTATGGAACGTCAAAAAAATTTTTATCGACCCATGCTAGATTACCCATGTTAGATTCACGGTCAAATTCGATTCGTGCGCCTTTCGGCTCATTCGCCTCTGATAAATATGCGTACAACTTAAGTGTCCAACCAACCAGCCAACATGTAGATAATATGAAACAGGATTTTTTTTCGCGATTACAATGTTGGTCCATCCCTTTTAATTTGACACCCCGTATTTTTGCTATTGAGGAAAAGAAAACACAACTTACACTGATAACACATTCTCTGTTGATCGATGCCGTCTGTGACTGCTGTATTTTGTAGGTTGCCATATGATTTTACCACGCAAAATCTAAAAAACAAATTGTGCCAATTAGGTATTAAAATTAGAACAAATTAATTTTATCGATTTGACATCAGCTAAATTACACAATTATAACACCATTTCTTTCTCGATTGTATTTTGTAAGAAAATCTCTACCAGCTAATATGTTAGTCACTAGGTACTCTAATTGGTACTTTCCCATAGTAGGTAAATTTCTCATAGTATCGAGAAGTATAAAAATCTAAAGCAGGCACTACACTCTCGCGAGAACTTCTCGGCGAGAATTCTCGGCAAGAACTTCCAAAGGAAAATAACTCAGGATGCCGCGAGAACAATGAAGGACATCTACACTCTCGTTCTCGGCCTTTCTCATCTGTTCTCGGCGAGAACGTAGTGCCTGCATAAATCTGAGAACGGACGAGAGTGTTCATTATTCTCGCAGCGTCCTGAGCCGTAGTAATTTTCCTTTGAAGCAGGCGCTACATTCTCGTCGAGAACAGACGAGAAGGGCCGTGGAAGATAGTGTGGATGCCCTTTATTTTGTTCTCGTGGCGTCGCGAGCCGTCGTAGTTTTCCTTTGGAAGTTCTTGCCGAGAATTCTCGCCGAGAAGTTTTTGCGAGAGTGTAACCTAGTGCCTGCATTAGACAATTCGATAATCCTGCACTTTAGTGGGCATCGGTACGACGTAAGTAATTGTTCCGAAACCCCTGAAATCGTGTCCGTATAGCTAGCGTACACATGAAAGGGATCAGGCTAGTATCAGTGCCAATAAATAGTGCCTAAATAGTGCCTAATTAGTACCTAGGTCAAATAAATAGTGCCTATGTACTTTTCTAGATATAGATTTTTTTTACCTGGTACGCTAGCTTGACGTCAAGGTAGCGTACACATTTTCTGTGGCTAAAACGGCTTGCATTACAGCAACGATTTTACATTCAAAAAATAGTGCTCAAATAGTGCCCTAGGGCATCCAAAATCTCATGAGGCTAGGTCTTCAGGGAACGGAGATATAAATAATTATTTTGAATGAAACACGGAGCTGGCGTTGCGCTAGCGTACACATGAGTTAACGCCATAATTCTTACAGAAGGAGACGTTTATTTTTATAAAAACTTTATCAAATAAATAGTGCCTGAAATAGTGCCTCTGCCAGTACAAATATTTTAAGTAAAAGTGTAGGGAAACAATATAAATAATCAATGTTAAGTTCTACGTACTAGAATCTTCTATAATCTTAGTAAAATCTCATACCGAGAGATGGCGCGTTATTTTCATTCAAGCGAGTTTCGAGCTAGCTTATTCGTAATTAGGAGTTAATAGAGTTCATTTTTGTGAGTTATAAGCGATTTCACACCATTGAA
The DNA here is from genome assembly GCA_963693445.1 of Agonopterix heracliana. NCBI lineage: Eukaryota > Metazoa > Arthropoda > Insecta > Lepidoptera > Depressariidae > Agonopterix > Agonopterix heracliana. The sequence continues at coordinate 6,668,039 of OY856326.1, forward strand.
CTGCCAATACTTGTACGTAGAACTTTGCATTGATTGTTTATATTGTTTCAATATACTTTTACTTAAAATATTAGTACTGGCAGAGGCACTATTTCAGGAACTATTTATTTGATACAGTTTTTATAAAAAGAAACGTATCCTTCTGTAAGAACTATTATGTGAACTCGTGTGTACGCTAGCGCAACGCCAGCTCCGTGTTTCATTCAAAAGACTTATTTATATCTCCGGACCCTGAAGACCTAGCCTCATGAGATTTTGGATGCCCTAAGGCACTATTTAAGCACTATTTTTTGGGTGTAAAATCGTTGCTGCAATGCAAGCTGTTTTAGCCACACAAAATGTGTACGCTACCTTGACGTCAAGCTAGCGTACCAGGTAAAAAAAATCTATATCTCGTAAAGTATAGAGGCACTATTTATTTGACCTAGGTACTAATTAGGCACTATTTAGGCACTATTTTTTGACACTAATCTTAGCCCAATCCCTTTCATGTGTACGCTAGCTATACGGACACCTGAAATCCATAAAAACATTTTGTACAACTTACAACAGGAAATAGCTGTCGCCTGATCATAATAAAATTACTATAATTTATGAATTTTACATCTGTTTAAAAATACTAAAAAATTATCGTATTGAAATAAAAAATTGCATTAATTAATATATTTTAGTAACTACCGAATTAAAATGTTGATAATCAATTTTGTCAATTGTCACTTTAGTTTACTTCTTCTTTTTTGTCAGTATAGAGTAATTATGTCAGTAGAAAAAAGATTCAAGGAAAAATTTAACTTTTCTCTAGTAAAAGAAGTTTTTAACCAAAACTTTTTCAAATATCTATCCAACAATAGATGTCACTAGTAAAACAGTTTTTCAATTCGTCACTAGATGCCACGGCGTTTAACTAATACTACTACTCGACAAAAGATGGCGCTGCAACAAATTTTAGTTTCTCTACTCGTCGCTAGATCTGTTAAGAACTGTACTAAAAAGAAGAAAAAAATGGTATTTTCATCATCTTGTCCATTGAATAAAATGCAATCAACTGACCCAACGTTTGTATGAAAAGTTGATAACATTCTTTGAGAATTTCCCTTAGGTTCCTTTGTGAAAGTTATTTATTATCATGAGTATAATACAATCACCCTCATGAAACTGTTTACATGTAATATGCCGCCGGTTTTTAGGGTTCCGTAACAAGGAACCCTAGTTAGTTTCGCCATGTCCGTCTGTGCGCGGCTTAGCTCAGAGACTAAAGACTTAGTACCTACTAGAAAGCTGTAATTTGGCATGGATACGCGACAAAGTGGTCAAATAAAATAATGTAAAATACATAATATTTTTAAGGTAGCGTGTGAGTTTCAAAAATACCACTCCTGTAGTGCGATTTTTGAATCTCATTCGGTGAGCTCAGCTGTTGAAAATGTCAAAATTACTACGGAGATACGCATCTTTTTACTGCTGATTTGACTTTCATAAATCGCACTCCTGAAGTATGATTTTTGAAAGTCAAATTAGCAGTAGAAAGATGCGTATCTCCATTGTAATTTTGACATTTTCAACAGCTGAGCTCACCGAATGAGATTCAAAAATCGCGCACTCCAGTGTAATCGCGCATCGATAGATATCGATATCGATAGATATCGGGTTCGGTAAAAAATTGCTTAGATATTTACCTACGCAGACGTATGAAACAAGACGAACAAAACTTTTAGATTTGTGAAACTTATTAGTGACTAATAAGTAAGTATAGTGTGGATTTTCAATGCGGTACATCTAAATCGCTTAAATAATTATCTGAATTCTATAAAAAAATCAGTAGCCTACCTACCTAACAAAGATATGTAAATACATTAATTGATTGCTAAAGGGTCTCAATTTCGCAAAGGGCAGTGACAGTGCAACGGTATGATTATATTGGTAACAGCCTGTATAATAGAGAAGTGCCTCTTTGAGCGGACATTAGTGGTGACCACTCAAGACGGGCTCCTTGGACAGTCAGGGTTGTCAAAATTAAAGCACCCTGTTCGATATTAACAAATAAACATATAGACCATTTAGACCATCAAACTGAACAACTTTCACTATGGGACAAATAACGAAATCGCGAAAAAATATCGGATGTTCCATACTAAACTACAAACAATCTCGAGCTAAATGTATGAGACAACAGATTTTTTTTTCGCAATTTAAATGTTGGTCCCATATAGTCCAAGTTGTTCAGTTTGATGGTCTAAATAACCCCTGTCTGATCAAACCCTTAGAAAACCTTTTTTTGTTCTGACAGGTTTATAGTAAAAGTTGTTCAGTTTGATGGGAAGAGTATGTGGTTTAGAGGTAAATGATACTTTTCCTTACACCCTGTATACTGTATAATTGCTCTATGTACATACTCGACTGAAATGTATGGAACGGTTTTTGTTGTTCTGACTAGACGTGTTTGCTCCCATAGTAAGAGTTGTTCTGTTTGATGGGTAGAGTACCTATGTGGTTTAAAGGTTAAGTAATGATACTTTTCCTAACACTCTGTATACCTACTCGTACGTACGAGCTTCGATCAAAATAAAATGAATGGATAGGCCTAAAGCGCGGTAAGTTGAAGCAAACTACTGGTGCACTTGGTACATACAAACTAGCGCCATTATCTGTCAAATCTAGGGCACTTTCATACAAGTGACAAGTAAAAATTTCATTTGTTTTGCCTCATTTTTCTGGTTTGAAATGTTCGCTTAAGGCCTATCCATTCATTTTATTTTGATCGAAGCGTACGAGTACCACATTTGCGTTGACATCCAGCGTTCCAGAATCTAAAGTCAGGGACCCGATCGCGCTGAATAAATCTCAGCTCAGATCACACGTTTCAGGCTATCAAACACTTTTTTTTAAATAATAAACGAATTTATTTTCTTTCACCAAATATACAGTAAAAGCGTGATAACTACTAGGTACGTAACATAAGAGAACAAAGTAAAAGTGTTAACTTTAACAGTACATTTGGTGAGAGACTGGTGTCTGCGATGGGTGTTAACCTACGAATAAGAAGTGTTAACGAATAAACGTTAACCTGCGATACAGATCGCCACTTGGTAAATAAGTCAAGTTTAGCGCGATACTGAATTCAGCACAGTTGAATTTAATAACTGGCTTGCAATTTGAATACAACTGAAATTGAATTAGGATTTAAGTTCGAAGTTTTAGCGCGATCGGCCTCCTGCTTTTGTAAGACAATAAGAAAGAATGAACAGCTAACGTAATGTTGAACCCTATCACGTTAATTAGGTAAAAATTTGAAGAAATCTACTAACTTTTATGAACAAGTTATATTATAGCGTACCTAATTAAAACATAAAATATTTCAAGCAAGCAGCCCTACCTCCCGAGGGGAACTCCCCCTCTAATTAGCTAAGATTCGAAGCCCGCATCTTTGATTACGAATCTATACGTCCCCAGACGGGCGATACCTAGGCTATACATACGCTATTTATTCTGTAGTGTACCGTAGGTACCGTCTTATTAATCTGTGCTCATATCCGTATAATTCTGGCATAGATGTTTTGATAATATTCATGAAAATTATAGTAGATTACACACCGAGGGCAGGAAAGTAAGAAAGGTCTCAGATCTCATGTAAACATGTGATCGAGGCTTTCATTTTACTGTCCGAGGTTAGTAACCTACTATGTTTCTCCTCGAAAGAGGTGGAAAGCGGCAACTTCGTTTAGCGCAGCGGGACGAAAATTGACGCTTTCCGTCCGAAGGGCAGAAAGTATATAATATAATGATTTATAGTAGAAAGTATAATATTATGATAATAAATGATTTTGATTTCTTTTCTAAAGATTATTTCAACGGCTCTATTGATAAGGAAAATCATTGGAAGGTGACGCAAATTCGTCTTGGTATAATATAATTGGTGTATGAAAATATTATATGCAAGGTGATAACAAATTAGCAAAAAACCTGAAGAGCTATTGTGGGAATTCCGATTATACAGCGTGTTTGGTCTCAAACCAAAACAAAACATGCATTTGATTAAGATAAAAGGAAAAGGAAGTATATATACTTTTCATACAATTGCGATGTTGATTTTAGAGTTGGGGTTAAAAAAAAGAAGAATGTTATACAGGGTCCAACTTAATATGCTGACACTTTTTTAAGGGGATGATCAGACCATCAAACTGAACAACTTTCTCTATGAGACGAACATCGAAATCACGAAAAAAAATCAGCTGTCCCATACATTTGGCTCGAGTAGGTTTGCAGTTTTGTATGGAGGGGCTGATTTTTCTTTCGCGATTTCGATGTTGGTCTCATAGAGAAAGTTGTTCAGTTTGATGGTCTGATCATCCCCTTAAAAAAGTGTCAGCATATTAAGTTGGAACCTGTATAACATTCTTCTTTTTTTTTATGGCACCAACCCATAGAGAAAGTTGTTCAGTTTGATGGTCTGATCATCTCCTTAAAAAAGTGTCAGGATATTAAGAAGGACCCTATATATGCATAAAAGTCTTTTTAATTGGAACAACGATTGTTGTACACTACAGGATGCGAATGACTATAAATAGATTGTCATTTACTGTACTGTTCCTACAGACTTCTCAACAATAAAGACTATTTTATCCTGACTGGTCGAAACATTGGCGAGCAAGTACTAAGTCTTAAAGTTATTAATACTTTGGTTTATTGTTCACGGGTAGAACCCGGTGAGGCAAACCAGGCTTACCAAGTACGTATAGAGCGATCCAGACAGAATGGCGTAACTGAGAAATAATGTTGAAGTTATACAAGGTGTAACAAAACACCCCAGTGATATTTAAAGGGGTGGTTTAGACCACAGAAAAGTTAGACGCTTCCCTGGACCATCAAACTGAAAAACATTCACTATGGAGCCAAGTCGGAAAAAATAAAAAAAATCTGCTGTACCTACTCAACATTTGTGTCGAGTTAATGCAGTTTTGCATAAAACAGCAGGTTTTTATTTCTGGAAAGTTATACTAAGCTTTCAAATACTAAAATAGTGTTTTGTTACACACTGTAAGTTGTAAGTATATCTTTATCATTTCACTGATTAGTTAAGATATCATTAAATTTGCAAATTAACAAGTTCTTGGTTTCTACTATTTCTTACACTTGTAAAAGTTTACTTTTTGCTTTAAATTTACGAAAAAATGAGCCGACTTGTGGTAATAGATAATGTTTTTAAAAAGAAATACAATTTCATGAAACCCTTTCCTGTCAAAAATCATAAAGTAACCACCACCACCAACTCCTGTCAATGGTTGAATCAATTATCTAGCAAGAACAATTAATTTTCTGATGGTCAGAAAATAGGTTAGGTTTCTAGAGGTGACAGTTGTATGTGAAAAAAGTACTAATCGAAACATGAAAATGTAACTAGCTCCATTATTCTCGTGAAAGTGTATTGGAGGAAGTTGCGCCGTCTCAGGTAATAAGTAAGCTACTGTTTCAGCTTAAACGCTCAAACTTGCCGTCCGCAAACACAGCACCCGATGCTATAGTGATGTAGGTACACGATGTTCGATGTTATCGATGTTATCATTATAAGATGAACACAGAAGATGAACCAGAGAAAAGGAAAAACATTGAACAATAAAGAGAAATTTAATTTAAAAATCCGTTTACCAAAGCTATTATTATTCTACAGGGGGAAATTGATATCATTAGCATCCTTTTAAACTAAGAGTCTACCCATCAAACTGAACAACTTTTACTATGGGAGCAAAGCGATCGGATTACTTTTTTGGTGTGAACCCCAAACGATACTAGTTTGAAGTTATTGTTCCGCAATTATAGGCTTTCTCTTTTAGTGATAAGTTATAAAAGTGTATGTAAATGCACCATGATTACATGATCTTGTAACGTGGCAAAAGGAAAATGCTGCCGCAAGCTTGCTCCCTAGATACACAGCGCTGTTATTCTTTGCGAAACGCCCAACAAATTGTTATCGGTTATCGACATTCCGTTAATCGAGTATCGATATAACCCCGCCTCTCACTAACCGAACTAGATGGTCAGTAAGCGAGTTAGATACTTTTCTTCGTCCGTAAGTCCGGTGTTTGGCAAGTTGGCAACTTGTCGATTTATTGAACATCTACGAAATAGTTCATAGCAATAGATTTATAGTTTGTCTTATGGACAAAGCTTCATTGTTCAGAACTAAGGCTGTTTGCTGATATAAATCGTTTAACGTGAATTATTTGCCTTAACTTAAACTTGGGAATAGTTCGTGACGGTGATGGGAGGGAAGCAGATTAGCATTCAATTGTGACTTTGGTCTAATTTGGGTTGGCTACAGAATAGCGAAGGTCTGCTATGTATGTTAATAGCGAAGGTCTGTATATTTTCAATACAAACCAATTAAAGTCAATGTTATTTTTTAAACACGATCTAAAAACTATATTATGTGCCTGTAGTTTGTCAGATTTTCGTTAAAATGTGTAGTTTAAAAGTTATCGTGGCTCAAAGATTTCTATTCAAATCTTCAATTAAACCTAAATAGCATTGAATTGAAACTGTACATTTTACTGAAAATCTGACAAACCACATGGCACATCAGTTTCTAGATCGAGTTTACAACATTTCATTGACCTATTCTGAATTGATAGATATGATCGGAAACTTACACAATAGCCCTACTGAATTACCAAACAGGATACCTAAAAACAATTCGTAATAAAATACTAAATCATAACATGCTCGACGCCACCCCTTTTATAGTCAACTACAACATACGAGTACCTACATAATATTAAGCCCTACAAAGTCAGAAAGATGTCTAAACATGCTAATAAAGAAATTTATAGTTAAATACATAAATAACTTACTCTAAAATGCATAGGTATTAAAGTAACCCTTAAAGTTACTCTCAAAGTGCGGGGGTGAGGTACGGTAAATCTGAAGTTAGTTAGGGACTGGGAGTGGCCAATCTGTATGTAGCAGTGTTGGGCAAATATAATTACTAGGTACCTAATTACAAAATAATTAGAACTGTAAATTGTAATTACTCAATTACTTTTTTGGTTACGATTATATGTTTTTCGTTGTTTGTTGTTTTTGATGTCATTTGTAAAACTAAGAGTCTACCCATCAAACTGAACAACTTTTACTATGGAAGCAAACCAAACGGAGCAAAAAAAAAAAATCTGCTGTCCCATACTAGACTGCACCCGCCGCCGCTGCCTACACTCAAATGTATGGGACAGATGATTTTTTTTGCTCCGTTTGGTTTGCTCCCATAGTAAAAGTTGTTCAGTTTGATGGGTAGACTGATATCAATTTCAACCTGTATATTCAATGTTGCCACTAATCTTTCAAGATCAACACAAAACCTCCTAATTTGTTAAGTATAAGACCAAGGAAGTTCTAATAATATATTCATTCAGTTCTCAAGCGTGCCGGAAACGGATCCACTAGTAGGAGCCATTGTGACGCGGCGGAAGTAGCGAAGACTTCCGTCTGACGATAAATTTGGCGCGGAGATTTTGGCAACCTCTTTGATAGTGGGTGCGCCGTGCGTTTAGAATTCAAGATATTGTAAGTTATAGAAATAAGGTATAGCCCTAGGGGAGCGTGTAATTTCTCTAGGAGTCTAGCTCTTAGAATAGATCACCCCACCATCCTGTCTCTTCTCCATTGATGATTCGTTTGCAGTGTTTTTCTAAGGGCCTGTTTCACCACTTTTGAATAAGTTCTTGTTAGCTTATCCGACAGATATTTTGACATAATTTCATACAAAATATGTCAAACTATCTGTCGGATAAGCTAACAAGAACTTACCCAGAAGTGGTGAAACAGGCCCTATGTCTCGTTTCTTTACTCGATAACTCTTCGGCCCCATCGGTCATCAGTTCTTTGAGCAATGTATGTGTCCTGCCAATTCGGTATGTCAAGTTTTTTTTGGTCGTCATTTTTATATTTTTTACGGATAGAAGACATAATTTTAAGACCTAACCTATTTCATTTTTATTGCGATTCATCGAGTTTATCAATATAAATTTAATTTTTAAATTATTTTGATCTGTAATCTATAAGTGCAAAAATGGTGGAGAAAAAATAATTCGAACTCCATGGAGAAACACTACCTACTGCTATATTTAAAAAAAATAAAACGTGCCTCCTCTTTCTAACTCTAGGCTGGAAACAGATACGGCAACATCAAATGTCAAATTCTGACATTGTGAATGTATTTTTTTTTCATAATGGCCGGGTATTTCAAGTAGATTTTATGTTTAACAAGGAGTTCACAGGTATGCCAGTGACGTCACTGAGCGTACCGAAAAACGACGTTATTTTATTTAAAATATTTGTAATCCTTTCATTTTAAAATCTTTGACGTAGAAAATATGATTATTGAGACAATTATCTCGAAATGGTTTTCGATTCAGCCCTCCAAAAAAAAACTTGACATACCGAATTGCCAAGTAAAGTGGTAAAACGTTTTCGCTTTTTGTATGGAGACTGCTAGCAGACACCACTTGAAAACAACATAATATCTATCCTACCACTATCTACTAAAAGTGAGTTTTGCTACAACTTTGTACCTACCTACGTTTAAAAAGATATCCTAGTTGGTTCTTGGAGCAAAGTAGGTACACTGTCCACCTTGAAAGGTAAGGTTCGTGAGTTAATGTAAGTATTGGGGTACCTACTTAATCTACTTTGTCCTCGAACCCTCCTCTTATAAACGTCAAGTATTGAGGCATTGTCTATTTCTACAAATTTCAATGTTTTTACAGCTATCTAAAAGAATATTTTGCCAGCGCAAAAGATGGATTGATGGAATGAAAAAAAAAAGATTCTTTTTTTTTCGAAACAAGGAAGCGCGACCATGGCCTAACGAGCGCCTCGGGCCCTGGCGCCGTCGTCGTCGGCGGGAAAGTTCTTAACCTCATTAAATATCCAATAATTCGCGTCATTTACATAAGGAAAAGATAAAGACAAGACACCGTTTCCCCCGTCCGCCATTTTTGCTTTCAAACATCGAAGGGGAGGTTAGGGGTCTCTATTTATAGGCGTACCGTATCGAGATTTGCGAATTTATTACGCTCGCTCAGCGTTCGTTTCATTGCGTAATTTCGAATGTTGGGGTTGTTTTTTTTTACTTCCCCCCTCTTAGTGAAACTCGTTGATTCACTAAAGTTGCTGCGGCTGCTTTTTTTGAGGATTCGTAATGAAAAATATTGCCGCTCCATAGACCACATTTTTTTTTTAAATCTCTTCGCATTACTTCTGTTACGAGCGCTAAAAGTTTACACTTGGTTGATGGTTGAACAGCAATTCTATAACTGTAACTGGCCAGTAACAACGGATAAAAACACTGGTTGAAAGCAAATAAAGTTTTAAAAATATTTACAAGCCATCGACAGGTTATGAACGTAACGTTCGAAATACAAATGTTTTTATATCAACTGCGTTACTAAAATTTCAACTTTATTCGTTTGTTATAGAGGTGAAAATGGTAGCATGTGCGGATTGTAAGGAGTGTGGATGGCGGGTGACAATTTGTTCTATAAATATTTTATACAATAATGGCCGGTCACGTGGATTCACTCACTAATCCAGGAGTGCGATTTTTGAATCTCATTCGGTGAGCTCAGCTGTTGAAAATGTCAAAATGACTACGGAGATACGTATCTTTTTACTGCTGATTTGACTTTCAAAAATAATTCTCCAGTAGTATGATTTTTGAAAGTCAAATCAGCAGTAAAAAGATGCGTATCTCCGTACCAATTTTGACATTTTCATGCACTCCAGGAGTGCGATTTTTGAATCTCATTCGGTGAGCTCAGCAGTTGAAAATGTCAAAGTTACTATGGAGATAGGTATACATCTTTCTACTGCTGATTTGACTTTCAAAAAACATACTTCAAGAGTGCGATTTTTTAAACTCAAATTAGCAGTGGAAAGATGCACATCTTTATAGTAATTTTGACATTTTCATCTGCTGAGCTCACCGAATGAGATTCAAAAATCGCACTACAGGAATTAATTTAATTAATGAGGTACTGTAATATCGCTACAGTACGAGCAATTAAATATAAAAAAATCGTTTAAATAATCAGGTAGGCTGTATAAGTCTTGTACCGAATAATGGCTTCTATCCTCTAACTAAATAATGGTAAGTACTTAGGTAGGTATACTAAAATAATGCCGGTAGGTGTTAATAAATACTTCCAAAGTAAATAAGCGATTTTTTTTTATTTTTTTTTTTATATGGGGGCTTTTAACCATGAGGTTATGTCAGCCAAAATAAGCGATCTTGTCATCACATATTTTGTTAAATAAAATGGTTTTTGTAAGTTATCATGGATTTCTACGTTAAAGGATGGCCAATTTTCGTGTTGCCATGCTTGTAGGGATACAAGCATGGCAACACGAAAATTGGCCATGGCGGTCGAAGGGCGGTCGGTAATGTTCAACCTTCTTTCGTACGTCGATGTTTCAATCTTTAGGTTTGTCCCTTTCTGTCAGATTTAAAGTTAAATAAAAACGTTTATAATTAATTTTCGTCGTCGGACTAGAAAGAGACAAACCAACAACGACAATGAAAACATACGAAAGAAGGTTGAACATTATCGACCGCCAAGGAGTATTCAGTGTGTTCTCCAGGTATAGACAAAACCTATGCCACCTTTCGGGAATACTGTTCTTCCACTGGCCGAAATGAAAGCCGATTCACGGCAAAATTAAAAATACTTAATTAAAATTTAATTAAATTTCTTCTTAGATCAAATAAATCCTATGTAAGGTTCAGTTTTAATCAAGATGTTACACGATCGGACCATGTAGAAGGTAGTTAAGTACCCACAAAATGGACATCTGCTCGATTGGAATGGTCTTAGGACATGGGATTGTGGGGTATCTCGTTTCAATTAAGATGCCATAGATTACTTGTTGGATTAGATTTGAAACGGTACCTTTGATAGATTTTACGGTGAAGCTAATTAATTTAAATCTTATTTTTAACTTGCAAACTGTGTGGTAAAAATGATACTTAAACTGCCCATTTTTAGTTGGCGATACCTTTATTTTTTAAATTTGTAATAATTAATTTTTCTTCGTTTGTAGTTGTACCTAATAAATAATTAGTAATAATTCATTTGTATAAAAATAAAATATAATAGTTCCCTGAATAAAAATGAAATAAATTTACCTACCTCTAAGCATTTTCCATCCTATTTAAAATAAATCATCGCGAATTGTATACTTAATGGGATATAATTCGGAGCACGCTCCATACAAACGTACTATGGTGATATTTTCAATACTAACCAGTTAAAGTCAATAAAATTTTGCAGAATCAATCTAGAAACAAATCTCTATGACAAGCATAGAGATTTGTTTCTAGAGTCCGATTTTCGTTAAGAAGCGGTGATGACCTATCTATCTCTCGCATGATAATCTAGATAAGTAATAGAAAAAAAAAAGAAAATAAAAGAAAAGAAAAAAAGAAAAGAAAACGAAAAAAAATTAACAATAAGGGAATAGAAAAGGGGGCATTGCAGCGCATGCCACGCAACAGCTAGTTAATACTAATGACATCACTATAAGTACTTTATAGTCAGTGGTACCGTTGTCCGTTTAACTTTAAAAGACCCACCTTACCACCATTAGGTATGGCCAGGGGTAAGGTGGGTCTGAAGCGCAAACGGTCACCCAGGCACTGACCTGACCGGACCTGACCTTGCTTAACTTGCTACTAATACAACTTGTAATACTTTATAACCAAAACATATCTAACCGAATTTCCTGTCACGAAATGTGCATTTCAAATCGGATTACAGATTTGCAATTACAGGTTCGAAGGTAAGTAACGAGCGTTTCCGGCGGAAGTGCCGCCCGCCCTCCGGCCGCGGGGGCCGCCCGCCCTGCAAGACGTCCCGCCTTCACTCGTCATCCGTCTAAACATAATTTCCTTTTATTATACAGGGTGTAAAATTTAATACGTTACAAATCCTGAGGGATACTTCAGACCATCAAACTGAACAACTTTTAGTATGATATGGACCCGATGAGCCTCGTGGCAGGCTGAGACGCGAACCGCGCGAACACCACGCGACAAGTGTTCGTGGCAAACCCTGCAACGTGAATCCATTTTAATTTTTTTGAAGCGACACATCTCATTAACTAATTTACATACAAACATGTTTGAATGATAAAAGTTGTAGGAAATTTAACGCTCTACAAAAAAGTAGAAAATGCTTTTTCAACATACTTGCTCGTAAAGTGGTTCTTATTGCACCGCTTTTAGATACACAATGCAGCTTATAGAACACGCGTGCAAAATAGTTATTTGTTATGCTAGGCTGCAAAGTTGCTTTTTGGCGCGAGTACTTTTATTGAAACCTGAGCAAGCGAAGGATTCTAGGATTGAACCTCGAGCGAAGTGAGTGGTTCAAATAATAGAATCCTGAGCGCTTAGCGAAGGTTTCAAAGGTATGAGACGCAGAATAACTTTGCAGCCGAGCGAAACACACAATTTTTCACCTCACAACAGCTGAATTGCTAAAAAGAACATTTCAAAAAGTTTTTATTTTCGTGCTGGCCATAAAATAGTTATTAAGCATTTTCAGTGGATTGGCGGTATATAAAAATATTGAATAGACAGATTCGAATTTCAAAAACTCTTTCCACGCTAGCGGATAAAATGCTCTTTTGCACTCAGATTTCGAATGATAAACAGAATCTTTCCGAGCTTGTGAGGTGAAAAAGATGATATTCCCGCACTAGTGCGTAATGTTACCTACTTTTTTTTCTATAGTTTGTTTTTAAATCTCAACAAAGAGTTTTTTTACGAAAAAAAAAAATCTGAATAAATTATTCTGTTTTAGTTAAAATATGATGAATAAAAGCTTCATTTCATCAAACAATTTATTTCAGTTAACAAATTAACATTAATTTGTGTTATAAATACATAAATATTAAGTTTATGACGTTTTTAATATTAGGTTGTTTGCAACAAAATGTCGTTGGTTGAATGTTGCTAAAGTCATCACCTCTAAACCAAAAAAAAAAAAAACCCCGCCTAGCGCCATTTTCCACAAATATTGGTCTAAAATTGTTGTTTTTTACGAAATTTTATATCTTTTTCCTCGCAAGTATGTTGAAAAACGTCGTATGAAACTCGTGAGCATTGGTCATTACAGCCTCTGCTAACTAGCATCACTCGCCTGGCGGCTCGTGATGCAATCCCGCCTCGGCTGTAATGACCAACTTTGCTCACTTGTATCATAATGTAGGTACTATTGCTGATAATGATACTTTTCCTTCTATAGATAATCTTTTTTAGTTGAGTTTGAGTTTGATCCCCTTTAAGAACCGTCAGCATATTAAGAAGGACCGTAATTGTACACAACGCAAATAATAAGTCAGTTCGGTTAGCTAACGGTCCTATAAATAAGCATAAAACAAGACAAACGACGAGCATGAAACAAGTAAGCCGTGCAAAGGTAGGTATTGTACTAAATCACGTTTCCTCTGCCCACACGAGCTGTCCACTTATCAGTTGCCAAGTAGGTGGACCGTCATATTTTATGTTTGGTGCAAGTTGTGAGAGCTTTGATTAAAAGAGAAAAAGCCCTAAAAGCTCCTCTTTTTTGTTGAATTTGGTTATTAACTTTTATTTATGTTTTATTTACTTCATTGTGAGAAATAGAAGTACTTTAATACACCTCTCAGCTTACTAACTTAGAATACTTACATTCGTAATAATGACTTCAAAACGTGGCCGTAAATGGCATTTTGTTGAATTTTCTGTAATTTTCCGCGATTTCCGGATAGTAAATAATAGATTATTTTATTCCATAATATGTAGGTAAGTAAAACGTGTTTATGTTGGCCTGGCGTGTTTAGGCTTTAGGAACAAAACCACATCAACATAGGTTCAGTAAGCAAAGATGCAAAATAAACAAAAATTATTTGTGTTTGGAGCCACGTTCGGAGACATCTTGAAATCCTACAGGAGTTTACTCTGAAATATGTATCTATAAAACGTACAGCCACAGCTCATGCCTTGGCCCCTCCCATAGTGTCCAAGTAACTCGTCTCAGGCTCTCGGTAGGGGGCGACTTCAATAGCAGGCTGGTAGCTCAGTATTACACGGGCCGTTTGCAAATATTGCCCACAAAGAGGGTACGCTGTGCTTTGGACAGATTATCATATCTGTCGGTTAACTATTCATGAGTAAATTGTGTTGGATTAGATTCTTTTAGGGCTTGATAGGACAAACGTAGGTACATAAAATACATAGGCTTTCGGAGAGCTCGTAAATTCTGCTACGTATCAAGGTTTAGAAAACATCATACGAGTTGTAGAAAAGCGGTTCAAATGGAGATGAAGAGCTAGATTTTCTAGCAGAAAATACAGCGGAATAAACCTTATTTTTTATCAATTCTTATAATATGACACTTGAATTGGGAAGTAACGGGGTAGACTATTTTAATCTGGGCCCCCGGAAATAGGTTTTCTCATTTAAATACTTCTATCCTTTGATAAAGTATATGTCAAGATTGACAGTCTAAGATCCGAAAACGTCGAAAAAAATTGGAACCAGTACTGGTTCCTAAACCCTATACATATACACGCACACATACATAATTTGTAGGGCGCCTCACGCACACCAACCTAAGAAACTTAGCCCCTTTTGTTTTATACGGGATATTAGTAAGGCTCATTCTAGACATATACTTTTTCTAAGCTTCTATCCTAAGCGATTTATATTTGAATGGAGGAAATTATTTTCCTCGGATTAGGTTTTCCTTAATTTGTACGGGTTCATAAATATTCAGGAGACTTTTGTTAAATTGATTTCTTTAGAGTCTGATAGGACCTTGACTAAACGATCTTAATTAATCAAGGAGTAGGTATGTTCGATGAGCTCGAGTTTCCAGCAATATAATTCATGCCTTTGCTTGCACGAAACATATGTTATTGTACATACAGTACAGCATTAAAAGATGTGTGTTCTATAGTTTATGGCCGCATCTTCTCTACAAAGGAACACCTTCCGAGTTCCGACGCGGTGGTAGAGTCAAAAAAGCTGTCAGAAAGCTGTCCATGTGAAATTATTTTGAGTTTGAGTTGAGTATACCATACATATTTTAACAAATAATAATAAACAAAAGCCCTTGAAATGTTTTTTACCTCTGTTTCATAATGTAAACGTCATTGATTTCGAATATTAAGGTCAATGGTACACATATTAGGGTCCTTCTTAATATGCAGACACTTTTTTAAGGGGATGATCAGACAGTCAAACTGAACAACTTTCTCTATAGGTAGCACCCACTTGGAAATAGCAAAAAAATATCAGGTGTTCCATACAAAACTACAAACCTACTCGAGCCAAATGTATGGGTGGGACAGCTGATTTTGTTTTCGCGATTTCGATGTTGGCGGTAGAGAAAGTTTTCAGTTTGACGGTCTGATCATCATCCCCATAAAAAAGTGTTATTAGCATATTAAGTTGGATCCTGTATAAACATGTATAAAAAATGTTACTAGGAGATATCTCCTCTTATTACGCGCAGACAAACATTGTGTCTTGTACATTTATAAAGATTTATGTTTATATCATTTTCCTTAACCCTGGCCTCCCCTAAATTCCGCGGCGTGCGGTCGTTTATCAAATTCAAATATTGAAATCGATCAGTTATGGAACACCCTTTATTGTTGCATGCCTGACATAGTTCTTAATCTACGTACATTCGAAATTTAGGGGAATTTGATAGTTTGTTTATTTTATATAGCTAATTTGATAAACAACTACATAGGTACCAATAGGCGAAGTCCCTAACTATCACACTCGATATTTCAGTATCCTGAAACCCTAAATACCAACGCTAAAAGTGAATATTTCTTTGCTTGAAGTTATGACAGTAGGTACCTATAGTTTGTGTCCACCTGGAAAATGAAAAACGGTCCATACCCAGGTCAATTTAAATATACCATAGAGTAAGGTATAAGTGCTATACTTAAATGTAAAATCTAAACCTACTGGATACTTACCTCTATGATACCTACATATAAAATCAGTGGAAAAATGAGCAATTTATAAAAGGTAGGACTTAAATTGGTATAAAATAATTTAAGTAGTACAGGGATGCGATTTTTTAATCTCATTCGGTGAGCTCAGCAGTTGAAAATGTCAAAATAACTATGGAGTTACTTATCTTTCTGCTGCTGATTTGACTTTCAAAAATCGCTCTCCAGTAGTATGATTTTTGAAAGTCAACTCAGCAGTAGAAAAATGCGTACCTCCATAGTTATTTTGACATTTTCAACGGCTGAGCTCACCGAATGATATTCAAAATCGCACTCCTGCAATTATTTACACACGAGCTTCTGACAAGGTTATCAAATAATTCGAAATACTTACTACAATTTTTGATTTAAAAAATGATGTTCTAGGTACATTCACGAACAAAAGAGGCAGTCATGTTAAAAAATAACGATAGATTTGTAATTTTTTAACAGAAAACTTGTAATTGATACTGGTTTATGGAATGGTTTAGTTAGAATAAGGGTTCAAGCAGGGTGTTTCTGTCTTGGATGTTTTTTAAATATCTACACCCTGCAATTTCCTCCATATACTTATAGGACAAGAAAAATAACAAAGAGAAAACAAATCTGTACACTCATTTGAGACAATCTATCAAAAATTCTGAAATCCACCCCACTTTTCTAAGACGTAAGTACTTACATCAAACAAATTCTCTAAGGGTAGGGCACCGTTCGGGCCCTTAAAATGGGAAAAAGAAAAAAATCATAAGTAAAGACGCAATTACTTCTCCGCCAACATAATACTACCACTACACAAGTTTACAAACCCCATTTCGCTAAAGACACAAAGTTGAAATTCGCTCAAGACTTTGTAAGTTAGAACGCAAATATGAAGTAGTGGTAGAGCCAGCTAAAAGCAGGGCTCCATCAAAGAAATGCTTCTAATGAATCTATTGATAGCTCTACCTATGTATATGTTTAGCATTTTTTTAAATACACAACCAGATGTAGTTGTGCGTGTGTGCGAGGGGAGGCCAAGAGATGCTTTCTTCGGCCCCTTCGTTTCTTATAGAGCGGTTGTGACGATTTGATAGTTTTACTGTAAGCTCGAACAGTTCTGTTGATCTTGGTCTTCAGCTAGTATAAGATTGAAGGTAGGCCTTTGTCCAGCAGGTATCCAATATGGGCTTACGAAAAAAGATTTTTGAAACTCTTTCGGTGAGCTCAGCAGTTGAAAATGTCAAAATTACTATGGAGATACGCCTCTTTCTACTGCTGATTTGTCTTTCAAAAATCATACTTCAGGAGTGCAATTTTTGAAAGTCAAATCATCAGTAGGACGTTGCGTATCTCCATTAGTAATTTTGACATTTTCAACTGCTGAGCTCAGCGAATGAGATTCAAAAATCGCACTCCAGTAGACCTACCATGAGTTTTCACCGTACTTTACTACTGTAGTTACGTCACCAATTTTGTATTGAATTTCGTACAGCGCCCCTAGCGGTTACGTTGAGAACTAATTTCTGTCATACGAATTGGCGACGTAACTACAGTAGTAAAATACAGTGAAAACTCATGGTAGACCCTCAGGAGTGCGATTTTTGAATCTCATTCGGTGAGCTCAGCAGTTGTAAATGTCAAAATTACTACGGAGATACGCATTTTTCTACTGCTGATTTGGCTTTAAAAAATCGCACTCCTGAGTATGATTTTTGAAAGTCAAATCAGCAAAAGAAAGATGCGTATCTCCATAGTAATATTGACATTTTCAACTGCTGAGCTCACCGAATGAGATTCAAAAATCGCACTCCTGATCTCCCGATTTCGCGCGTTTTTTAGAAAACTAAAAACTTTACACGATAGTCACGAATATCTTAGATGTAAAATAACATTACACGGCCTACAATTTTTTATTTATTATTGAATTGAAATTGAAAACCAAATAAGATTCCAAATTCTATTGATTTATTCACTGAGAGTTCACTAAACAAATAAATCAGAGTATTTTTTTTTAAATCGGTTAGTAATTATTAGGTTGCATTCGTGAAAATTAAATAAATATTAAACCATTCATTGTTCATTTAGCGATAACGTTTTGCAAATGATTTTTACAAAAGTTTTGCACAAGTATCAAAATTGCTAAACGCATACAAAATCACTCCCCTTATTTCACTCCAGTCCGCCGATCGTCTCCAAGTTGCACACACACACCCGCAATATTCGTGTACACAACAAGGCCGGGGGTGCGTGCCCCTACAAACTCCTCCTTTATATTTTCTTTGTTATGTAAAAAAATAATAATAGGAGAAAGGGGATACTAAAATCGATAGCCTAATGGCGGTATGTGGTATTGAATGGTAATTTTTTTTTGGCAATTGTAGGAGTTATTTATTTGTTGTATTGTGCTCTTTTTTACGCGGGTTTTGAGTATTTTATGTAGATTTTCTATTTTATTATGTAAGTATAGTATGGAAGAATTATGGATGGTCGTAGGTACTTAAAGGTTTTTTTTAAGCTACAGTAATAAACATAGTGCACAATGTGTATTGTTATGGCTTTTATAACAGGCGTAAAGGCGTTACATAGGTAGGTATTAGTTAAAGCGATACGAGTCATGAATTCTTATGATAAGATTGCATAAGATGTTGAAATACTCATAGGAATATGTATTAATTATGGACTAATTAATTGAAACTAAAGAAATTAAACACAAAAAATAAAGGACATGCGGCCCCGGCCATAGAAAAAATGCCAAGTGTTGTATACGGAATATTATTTGAATGGACCCTTGAATAATTTTTTTCATGCTTATTTTGGTAAAAAAAACATTTAAAATATTTTAACTGTTGAAACACCGGTCATGTTCTGATACACCCAAGCAGTAACAAAATGTGACATTGATATTTTTTAATTTTTGTCAGTCCTTTTTTTACTTTCTTGGTGTTGCCGTTTCATAATTTTTCTTTTTGAAGTATACAATATTTGGCATTTATCGCCGGATGTCCTTTGCTTTACCGGATGCACTAATACCACGGAATATACAGGGTCCTTCTTAATATGCTGACACTTTTTTAAGGGGATGATCAGACCGTCAAACTGAACATTTTTGTCAATAGGACCAACATCGAAATCGCAAAAAAAAATCATCTGTCCCATACATTTAACTCGAGTAGGTTTGCAGTTCTTTATGGAACAGCTGATTATTTTTTATTTCGCGATTTCAATGTTGGTGCCATAGAGTAAGTTGTTCAGTTTGATGGTCTGATCATCCCCTTAAAAAAGTATTGGCATATTAAGAAGGACCCTAAGAGCAATATCTTAACGTTTTTGAATTTCTCATACCAACCTTTATCTTTAGTTTTGCCTCTAACGGACAACTTTTCTGCACGTTACTAATCAGATTAACACAACATACTTATAAAAAAACATATTTGATATAAAAAAATAAATTTTTGGTTTTCGATAATACAAAAAAACTTTTTCTAAAACACCACTAGACAACATCTCTCACCGAAACCAACTCAAAACTGATTTAGAAACACGATCATGAAATCACCTTTGATGACCCAGATAGCTATTCAATGAAAAAATAAAAATAAAAACCGGTTATCATCTACTTTGTCTTTTCAAAAAGCACAAAAGATAATGTCCAGATGCTCGCGGATGCTGCGTCCGTCGCGGTTTGAAAAAAAGAATTAAAAAAAACTGGTTTAAATTGTGAATGAGCTTTTGTCCCGTGATCGGTTATATTTTGATTTATTCGATTTTTAGTACGCGAGCGAGTGTATGGGAATAAAAAGAAGACGCGAGTTCAACAGGTACTGGCGGGAAGTAAAGTGTTTGCGGAAGTTTTATAATATAAAGTGCGACTTATAGTGCTGATTGTCTTTTGAAGCAGTTTCTTAAAATCATTAAACCTAAACACCTATAACAAAAAATAAATAATTGTACTTTAATCTTGGTTCAATTTCCTAAAGAGCGAGTAACCGTTCATTAAAAAAATTTAATAAAGATAAAGTTTGGAATTAGGTACCTATGTACCTACTATATAAACTTATAATGTTATGAAGCATGAAAAAATTACATTGAGTAGCAAAACTTAATAGTATTCCGATTGGGATTTAAGGTTGTGAGTAAATATTTATGTTGAGTAGTTACCTACCTAAGTAATATAAGGAAAAACAAGAATGTAGATACGAACAAGAAAACTTTATTTTGTTTAGCTTTGAAACTATGAGAAAACTGTAGGTGCCTATATTTTTGTTTATTTCATTTATCTAAACAATTAAACAGCTTTACAAAAGGATACGTTATACAAGCTTATTTAATATGGACAGTGCAAAAAATAAGATGAAACTCAAAAACGGATATCAAATCATTTTCGCGGCGACAGTACCGTAGCACTTTTTATTCTTTCCTTCATCGGTGTCAGTCTCAATGTTTGTACTTTTACAAAACGCCGAATAAATAACAATATTTTAACGATTTGCTACAGTCAGGTCAACTGTTTGTATTGTGCGGTTTACTTTAATTACTGCTATGCTTTTGTTCTTTTGGAATGCTGGGATTTTGCGTTTAACAAATAAACCTTGCTTCGAGAGAAGAGTAGTGTCACAGAGTAGGTACTATCTTTATTCATAACTAGTGTTTACCCGCGACTTCGTCCGCACAAATTATATACAAGATTTTAAGTCAGATCATAAGCTATCAAACAAAAAAGTTTCATCAAAATCGGTTCAGTAGTTTTTGCATGATGCGCGAAGAAACAAACAAACACACAAACAGACAGACAAAATTTCTAAATAAAGAGGTACCTAAAAACCATATTGTATTCTTTTTTTTTGTAAATATCTTAAATATACAGATACACTTCAGTTACAGTTTTATAATAGTTTAGATTATGGTACTATACTACTGGAGAGAGCTATGCTCGGTGTTTCTCTGAGGGATCACATCAGAAATGAAGTGATTCGTCACAGAACTAAAGTGGCTGACATAGCTCAGAAAATTAGCAAGCTGAAGTGGCAATGGGCTGGTCATATCTGCCGAGGAACTGACAACCGATGGGGTGTCAGAGTTCTAGAGTGGAGAGCGCGAACTCGTAGGCGTAGTGTGGGACGCCCTGCTGCCCGCTGGACAGACGACCTAAAAAAAGTAGCGGGGAGCGACTGGATGAGGAAGGCCTAGGACAGAGTTTTGTGGCGCGCCTTGGGAGAGGCCTATGTTCAGCAGTGGACGATGATAGGCTGATGATGATGACTATACTACAATACCCTTTGACGTAATTTCGATATTACTTTACAGGGTGTAACAAAACACCCTAGTTATACTTAAGAGGGTGCTTCAGACCATCAAACTACAAAATCAAGAAATCCATACATCCAATGCTGTCCCATAAATTTTTGTTGAGTCGGAACAGTAGTTTTGATAGGAACGCGGTTTTGTTTTGGTTTTTGGATTTGTTTTTTAATTAGGACTAAACCACAGAGTATATAGGCACAAAATAGTTAATCAGAATACACTAATAAGTAGGTAGGTATATTACATTCATACTTTATAATACTTAGGTAGGTAGCAAGTCCATAACATCTACAGTTATTGTCTTATGAATTTTCGACTGACAAATCATAAATTTTTACTTTATGTAGGTATATTATTGCATTGAAATCAATGCTCTTATCTTACTTAAAGTACCTATATGTCTAGATAGAGCCTCCCGCTTCTACCGTATACAAGGTGTTACAAAAATACAAATAAACCTTTAAGGGGGTGGTGTAGACCATCATACTGAACAACTTTCACTATGGGACCAATATCGAAATCGCGAAAAAATAATTGATGTTCCATACCTACTCTACAAATTTACTAGAGCTAAAATATGTATGGGATATCAAATTTTTTTTTTGCGATTTCGATGTTGGTCCCATAGAGAAAGTTGTTCAGTTTGACGGTCTAAACAACTCCCTTAAGAGTTTTAAAAATTTATTTGTACTTATGAAACACCCTGTATAAGAAATAATAAAAACATTCGCGTAAAAATTATCCGATCTAGTTATTTTAACGAATGCATACCTACTTACTAGCCTACGAATAAAGAATTCGTAGTTATTGTTACTTATGAAACACCCTGTATAACTAAAGTGGCCAACTTTCTTAGGTTGGTGTGCGTGAGGTGCCATACAACTTGTATCTGTGTGCGTGTACACCGACACGATTAATCACTCAAGAGTTCACTTATATCTTTTTCGACGCGTTCGTAGCTTCGACTGTCAATGTTGACATAAAACTTATCAAAGTTTCATGCATGTTTTTAAATCAATGTTCTTATCAGAGTTATCAGTAGCAGAATGTGGTACCTATCCTAGTGGTATCCAACCATGAGGTTTAAAATACCTACAGAGATGGAGATTGCACTACAAACAACTTTTTGAAGCCAGAATCTATGACCTTTATGACGTCACTGATGTCTCCCATCTTATTTCCTCTTTACATGGAGTTGTCAATCTCAAGGTTATTCTCAAGAACATTGCATATAATTATACAAGATTTTTGGTTATTCTAAAGTCATGTAATCAAGGAGGAGGATGAGATGGGAAACATCAGTGACATCATAAAGGTCATATATTCTGGCTTCAAATAGATGTTTGTAATGCAATATCCATCTCTGTAGGCATTTTAAACTTCTTGTATCCAACATTGCATTCATACATCCTACTTGTAAATGTTTCGTCATGTGTCCATTCGGATAGACTTACTAAGTCACACAGGGAGTGGTCGACCGGTCCAGCAGCTGCTCTCGATCTCATCCATTGTGTTTACCCGTTTTTAAGTTATTTGGGGTGAATTTGAATATGGAATGAAATGTGAGAGTTTTTTGGTTTATTTACAAATAAATTTTTTGTTCCTAAAGTTATCTGAATCTGACAGCAGAGAACTATAATGAGTGTGTTCGATTGAAAAATACGGTTAAGGGGGAACGGGTTAAGAGGAAGACAGAGAGTTCTTTGGAAGTTAAGGAAATCGGTGTCAAAATGAAACAAATTTAAAACAGGGTGTAAGTGACAGCCTGGCAAATACTGAAACGGCGAATTCAGACCATCAAACTGAACAACTTTCACTATGGATCCATCGTCAGGAACTGCGAAAAAAAACTGCTGCTACATACAAAACAGCTGTATCTACTCGACTCAAATGTATGAAACTGTTTTTTTTTTCAAGTTTGGCACCATAGTGAAAGTTGTTCAGTTTGATGGTCTCAATTCACCGGTTCGGTTTTGCCAGGCTATCACATAACACCCTGTCTTATTATTTTTTAAATTACTTTTGTCTTTATTTCAGAATCTTACATACTTAGTAAGTAAGTAGGTATCTACAGGGTGTTTAATAAGTAACAATAAATATTTAAAACTCTTAAGGGGGTTGTTTAGACCGTCAAACTGAACAACTTTCTCTATGGGACCAACATCGAAATCGCGAAAAAAAAATTTGAAATCCCATACATATTTTAGCTCTAGTCGATTTGTAAGAGTATAGAACATCAATTTTTTTTCGCCATTTCGATATAGGTCCCATAGTGAAAGTTGTTCAATTTAATGGTCTAAACCACCCCCTTAAAGGTTTATTTGTATTTTTGTAACACTTTGTATAGTTTACAAATTTTACTGCTGAGCTCACCGAATGAGTTTAAAAAATTGCACTGCTGTTAAGTACTTAGTTACCTATTATTTTTCCATGTTTTATTTGGAGAACGTCTTGTTAAATTTAACATAATCTAACATGTTCGATTTCACAAAAAAACATGGCGCAGAAGACCCCTTTATCGACTTTTTTTTTAATTGCACACAATTTAAATTCTTAATGTGAAGACGCCATATAGGCGTGCTACATACAGTATAAGGGTCGACACGAACTTATAGGTTATCAAGAACGTAGTTCTTTCCCTTTCCTAAGCTATTCGACGCTAGATGGCGCTAATGCGCACTGCAACAGTAGCGCCACAAGTAGAGTGCGGTGAAATAGTTGAACTAAAACAATTTTATGCGCCATCTAGCGATGAGTAGCTTTAGCAAGATGTTTTTCGCTATTCGACCATAGAGAGCATTAGTAGTCCTTAAATGAGCATTTATTTTTCATGCATGCACTGTTTTTTTTTTTCTAAATTTTGTTTCTGCTTCGTTATGGTTTTCGGGTTATGTATTAGCACGTCGTATAGGTACTTAAACATGATACTTACCATATAGAATGCTGAAAAAATGACATGAAATACATTTTAGTAGGTACTTATATTGGTACTTAACAATAAAGTTATTTAAAGTTAGGGAAGTTATTATATTAGAATGTTTTAATTAGTAACGTAGGTACCTAAATATTTGTTTATATTGGTACTTAACAATAAAGTTATTTAAAGTTAGGGAAGTTATTATATTAGAATGTTTTAATTAGTAACGTAGGTACCTAAATATTTGTTTTTACCTAATTGATCACGATAAGAAAACAAAATGATATAGGTATTGTTTTATCCAAACTCCAGAAGCTTCAGTTTCATAGTAAAGTTTTTGCTACATCCTACTATAGATAGAATCACCTACTCTATGATCCTACATATAAAAAGCCACTACTTGTATTCGGTTGCTTAGCCTTCTTCAGGACATTTTTCCACCAAAACAGACACTTTTTTAGGTAACGTTATTTTTACTCGCCTATTTCAAGCATGCAGTCAATCTACCACTAACGACTTCCTTTGAAAAAAACAATTTTTCGCGCCAACGGAGCGTTCTAAAGAAAATTACCGAACCGACCTAACCGAACTCGGTAAACAGGTGCATTAGAATTTATTATCTTCTTAAAATCAAGGCAGTAAGGTGTATTTTAGAGCGTTGCCTGTTGAAGGGACCGATGTGTTAGCATTTTAGGCATTATCTGAGCCATGACCTGCGAAACACTAATGTGGTTACCGGCCCCTTATTGAGGTTAATTTTCGGTTAGTGAGCCTTTAGTAATTGTTAAAAAAAATTACTAAATTTCAAATTTGCTGATCGCGGATTCATGTCTCTTTTCATTCTTTAATTAGATTAGTTCACACAGTCATATACTCCATACCAAATAGCAACGAAAATTTAAGGCCATTTTTAATTACAGAAACAGAGATTTGAAACACTTACTCTCACTTATTCTTAGAACAGCTTTAGTAACGTCAAAGATATGTCGGATAGTACATCTTTCTGATAAATAAATTTAATTTGCTTGTGAGAATTTGCCAGAATGCTAAATAGGAATCTAAAAATTTCGTCGTCCTTATTTGAAATGCAGTATAGTTCCAAAACTAAACCAGGTAGGTTCATTAACTAAACCTGTATTTATTTTCTATAAAATCCCTCTTACACCTTTATTGTATTCATTCACATATTTATTTATAAATGTAGGTAAGTATACCTATTTATTTACGCATGCAAAATTAGCATTGTCCTTTTTAATACATGGCGTATCATTAGCATAATGACATTGGACGTCGGAAGAAGAGCACATAAATCAGAGGTCGCAACCCTAGCGAAATACACTGCGAAACAAAATGTTTGTACCTATGTCATTATACAGGGTGTTTCATAAGTAAGAATACATTTTTAAAACTCTTAAGGGGGTTGTTTAGACCGTCAAACTGAACAACTTTCTCTATGGGACCAACACCGAAATCGCGAAAAAATAAATTTGATATCCCATACATATTTTAGCTCTAGTCGATTTGTAGAGTATGGAACATAAATTATTTTTTTCGCGATTTCGATATTGGTCCCATAGTGAAAGTTGTTCAGTTTGATGGTCTACACCACCCCCTTAAAGGTTTATTTGTATTTTTGTAACACCTTGTATAAGAAATAATAAAAACATTCACGTAAAAATTATCAGATCTAGTTATTTTAACGAATGGATACCTACTTACTAGCCTACGAATAAAGAAAAGAATGCGTAGATACTAGCATTATTGTAATAGTGACGAAAGACAAAAAAATCAAAAGGCAGTTACGAATTCTTTTTAGTGTTCCGTACCAAAATATGCAAAACGGAACACTTATGGAATCACCTCGGTGTCCGTCCGCCCGTCTGTCTGAAATCTGAAAAAATCGTGAACATTTGAAATAACGCGTAGAAGGCGGAAAAATTATCAGCTTGAATGCTTTTACCAAAAAAGTACCTACACCAGTACTTGTAAGTAGGAATCATTTTACCGGTTACCACCTATGACCTATTTAAATCAAATGTCAACTAGTACCTACGGAAAACTAATAGCCCGAGTCCCGACTCGCACATGGCCGATTTTTTCATAATAATATCTTTCTTGAAGACACTGGCCATCATAAAACGAGTACAACCATGAATGCAAGAAAAAAACAATTCATTTAGTGAATTTAAACTAAATAAAAAAGTGAAATTATGATGAATTCTAAATTTAAATCGTCCCGCCCCGACGAGGTGCTGGGGGTGAAATAGGGGGAGCTGTGAAGTTTTCACACTTTTTCCCGCAAGAACCAGCCCGAACGAGACACTCTTTTTATTCTGATCTTTAGACGATTCTGTGGACAACGGAAAATAGAGACGTTTAGTGATGTGCCTTCATTCTATTGTTTTTATTAGGTACAGTCAGCAGCAAAAAGATGAATACACTTTTACTACGTCGTAGTATAAAGAGTACTACGCGTAGTACTAAAGTGTATACATCTTTATACTACGGCGTAGTAAAAGTGCATACTTATTTTTGTTGCTGACTGTACATGTTTACGTTTATTTTTAGTTCATTAACGCTGAGACTGAGTAGGTTTCTTAGGAAGTGGATCGGTGATGTGTGGGGGAGGCAGAAAAAAGAATGTCGCCAGGGCTTGGAACCGGGTACCAAAAGAATATGTTCTGCACCAGTCGGTACTTAGGGGTTATTGCCGTTTCGGTACCTGGGTAAGTACCAGTTCCAAGCAGGTCCCGGTAGGTACTCCGCATAACAAGTACCGGTACCCAATTCCGGTACTTACTACTACATCTGTTTTCTCACACTAACTAACTTAACCGATAATGATTAGAAATGAAAGTAATAGTACATCTGGTACCGGTTACTGAAACCAGTACCTATTACACCAAGGCCAAAGGTACAAATCCTAAAAATACCGGTATTTCAAGCCAATCATAGGATTGTCGCTCTATTGTGCGAAATTGCTGTTACGTCATAATTTCAACACTACCTATTAAGAGCTAGAGTCTACGAGTAGCTAGACCTTTAAATTTTAATAGTTAATAGCTATGTTAATCGTTATAGTTAGGTACTTATTAAAACTTGTAAATCTAAAATATCTAAATGAGCGTAGTGTATTGAATACTATGTTCTTACTAAACTGAATAAAACTGATAAGTTATTATTTTGTGAAGCTTAAACTGCAGATGGAATACAGTCCAACTGATGATCGATGATTGGCGATCCACTTGCAATAAAGTAGAATAACAAATCAATAAACAAACATGTCAAATGGTATCTTTTCACCCTGTACTTACACTTCTGTAAATAAATTAAAAAACTAAGGTATAAAGCACGATCTAAGAGTAAATATTTTAGCATAAACTTTTCAAATGATATCTGATCATGAAAATAATTAATTCAGCGTTCAGAGTTTGAATTTACTAAGGGAATATGAAACGCAGACGAATCGAAACTAACTCAAACAGACTTCTATTAAAAACCTACAAGTCAAAACTATAGTTATCTAAATAATAAGTACATAACAAAACCTAACCCGAACATGAAACTTTATATTGATAGAGGCCTGAAATTTAATATGAAATATTTCAAACTGACGCACACAGAGAAACGAAACTACTCGTCAATACACACATAGGTATACACAAACACATTGAAGCGTAAGAGGGGTGTCTTTGTTACACATTAAGGAAGAAGGGTATGAAGACGGGGGGAAGGGGTGGGGGAGGGGTCCAAGGGGTCGGACCTCGGCACTGTTTTGTATTCAACCCGTTGCCCGTTTACGATTTCGCGCGGGACTCTTGGAGATTTCCATGGTCGGTGACAATCGGAATTTCTTTATTACAAGCTCCATTGTGAGGGGAATGCGGATTCCTTCACGTGAATGTAGATGTCAATTGGATTGTCTCGATGGCGTTGACGTGACCTAGTCGGGGATTAAGAGAGGAACCCAAAAGTTTTTTTACTACGAGTACCTATCCTTAATTCGGTGTTTTTTGAGGATACCTTTGCAGTTGGATTCTACAGGGTGCAACTTACAATACTTAAAAAATTAGCTGTATTATTTGACGTAACAGATGAAATTAACATTAGTGAACGAATTTAGCAGCTTTGCCATGGTAGCGCGTAGCGACAAAGCGCTGTAGCGAGCGAAGCGAGCTCGTAATTCAAAAAGACGATTAGGTATACTAAGGGTGGACGCATATCTATCAGCGGCGCAGGAGGCGAACGAAACAAATTTACTTTTTATTCTTCTGACGATTCGTCCGATTCGCTGCGGATAAGTGTGCGAGGTGTCATAAAAATGTCATACAGAGAATTCTAAAATTCGATTCTTTCGCCTGCGTCCAACTTTAAAAGGTACTTTGCGGACCACAAGTAGAACAATTGTTACCATTGTTACCTTTATGGTAGCCTTGGACCACAAGCGTGGCTAAGAATGAAGAATAAATTACAATCTTGACTCACCGAGCTTATGTACTACAACTTTATCACAAAGCAAGCTACGAGCGAAAAATACAAATCTCAAATTTGACTTCACCGAATGAATAAGTTATTAAAATCCGCCCAGCGCATAAATTCTAAAAGCAGAAAGATGTCTCCATTGGACTAAATTGAATAAACTCCAGCCAAGAGAAGGAATAAAAAAAGCTGAGCTCTGAATTACCGAGCGAGACCTTATAAGAAGACAATTTTATGCAAATCTTTTTCCGCTACTTTAGCATTCGAGCAACAAAATGTTTCGAGGGCTAGGGCTGCCATTTCATACTTTCAACAACAATTTATATTTTTTTTAAATATCGTATTTAGCTTTTTTAACTCGCTAATAATACAAATTAACAGTTTACAGATTTCATATACCATTTACCATTACCATTTTTATTTTATGTCTGTATTGAAAATTAATTCCTAATCAAATTTTACAGTTTTATCAAATATTTTGGCTTGTAAAACGAAAATGGGACTTAAAAACTTAGTTTTATTCCTTTTTTTAGATGTTGTGTCATCGCGACATGAAGCAACTGATATAACACAATACGTGTGAGATTCGGCGCGAGTTTACAATGTATTTTAGCCATTCTCATATGTGTCAGTAGCACAGTAGCACCGAATGCGGTCGTCACCTTAGTATAGTTTCGTCGTATTTAAAAAATGTATTATAGTCCAAAGGAACTTTATATTCGAACTTTTCTTAATTTACTCATTTTTGTATTTGATTTTAAATATAGAAATACAATTACATACATACATCTCAGTACCTATTCGCAAAATTTTTTCTTGTTTTCATACGTCGTGTCAACCCTATGAGCGAGGAGACGAAGTGAAATTATTTTTCTCCGCAGTTTTAGACACCACCCTCTATGTAAGTGTGGAACTGAGAATAATTATTTTTATTGCAGACTGTCTTTTCTTAAATGTAGGTATTCTAGGATAGTTATAATTAGACATTTGAATTTTTACAGTATCAAACATCCATTATAAGTTTTTGAGTTAACTGTCGCTACCAAATTAACATAATGCAAGGTTTTGCCTTCATTTGTAAAGAAAATCTACCATTTACCTACCTACTAAGGTTTTACCTTAAGAGGATAGGCGGGCTGAAATGCTAATTTGGAGAATAGGTCACTTATCCAACTGTATACATATTTGTCCGACCCGCACCACACATACATAATTATATCCCAGTTCCCACCGACTAGAGTGCGGAAGAGGCAACTGCTCCTCGGACCGATTTTATATACAAAAAATCTACGAAATCAGCATTTCGCATTCCCCTCCAAAAATAAACCGATTTTAATAATTATTTCTTAAATAATATTAGAAATACTGGCTATGTCTGTATGTTTTGCCTTTTTTGTTTATATTCGTCAAATTTGTTGGCTGGATGTCTGAAAACGGGCGGTAAAATTGGTCATTTTCGAAAGGTCCCTATAGTTTATACAATAATTCTGTGGGTCCGGTGAATAACGGTCTAACTCAACTTAGATCCAAAATGAGTTTTTAATGCCATAATACTCAATTTTTTTTTCTCTACAAAATGGTGTTACTGGAATATTCATACCTTTAATAATTCCAGAGATAGACTTATTACAAAACGATTTAAGTCCATTTTTTTATCGTGCACAATGGTTGAAATAGAGTTAGATCATTAAAACAATATAAAATTAGGTGAACATGGATTTATTTCGACTTAAATCCTTCGACACAATTTATTTTGTTTTGTGAAATATGATTTATCTGAGTTAAACCAAATTTCAAAAACCTTAATAGTTAATACCTACATAAAAAATCAAGTGTAGCTTATGAATATGATGCGCGTTTGATAGCGGGCTAAGTACGGAAACTTACATCATCTGGTACTAGGGAGAACGCTATACATCTCACCAAAAATGTATGTCGAATAAGTGAGTTAAACCGTCTATCACCAAATATTTTCTTTTATGTAGTGAGAATAAGAATCACTTAGTATGAATACTATCTGGAGATTTTTTTAAGGGTGGTACTGTTAGATTGAACTAAGTGATACTGTCAGGTCTTGTTTTAGATAGGGATTGCCGAACCGCACTTCAAGCATAGGCTTGTACTGTACATAGAGTGGTAAAGAAAGAATTTGTTGTTTATTCTTTGAAATTAAACTATTTTTTTCCTAAAATATCTTGTATTTTGTATAATAACAACACTGCAAAGCGAACCGGATATCAAACGTATATTAAGTATGACAATACTAGACTAGACTGGTCATAAAATTTTGAGGCACAGAATCGTGAGTTCTAACTTGATAAGTTTTTAAGCATGCGTCGCTTTAGAATTTGTTTTTGTAATGTTTTTATAATGGTTTTTTGTTTAATATTTCACTTTCCAGCATTACTGATACCACGCAACGATACCCACGTCGCAAAATTTGCATCTAAGCCAGTGTTACCCATAAAAAAAATATAACTTTATATGATAAAATTACTTACCTACTTAATAAAGAAATAATTTTTTTTTCTAGAAAATGTCTAATTTTTGTGTCACTTAAGTTTAATGCTGAATATGGTGGATATTAAAAGCTTAAACAGTGAGCTTAGAAAGTACATTTTGCAAGTGTTTGTTATATTTTTCCACAAAAATAATATTCAATATTAGATTTAAATCCATACGCACAAAATGTTACCTTTGTGAAAAAGAATTTAACTCAAAAAACACTTTGTAATTTTGTGATGAGCTTGTTTTACCTAAATAAAACTACTTTTATCAATTCGTTTTGATTCAGTTAACAAAGTAAGTTTTCCGGTGGTGTGTATTTAAGAAAGGATTGGAATTAAAATGAAATAAAAAAATAACATAAACCATTTTACACCAAAGTTATTTTGAAGTGTAAAAGACCCTAACTCAGTTTAAATCATAATGTAACGTATTTTTATTAGTGTCAAAAGGTTTAATTCAACTACTGAACGAAATATCTCCAGCACGGTAAGTATTTCATAGACTTAACCATATAATAATAAAAGACCACAAAAATATCTAGAAGACACAGTGATTTGCTTGAAAAAATATGAAACGGTATTCGAGAAAATAATTTTTTTTACCAAAAAAATATGTTTTTAGGCTCTCCTGTAAAGTTGCATTTTTTGAGTTGGACCGTTATTCACCGGACACACAGAATTAATTAATGTAAAAAAGCAAAACATAGAGACATAGCAGAGGTAACATAGATTGTAAGGTAAATTTTTTTTGCTCTTGTGTCATTACTCATTATCCAGGGAGGAAACAGGGGAATACGTTTGTATGAATAAAACAGTACTCGCCTATCCTCTTAAAAACACACATTTGAATAGTAAATAGACTTACTACATATTCGCAATATTCTAACCCTTTCACCGTCTCAATCTGCATTCGAATTAAAAGAAGTGCATTCGACGCCAGAATGTTAATAAGGTTCTAATGGTGGAGTTTTTCAGCCGCGGACGCATACTAATTAGCCGTTTATAAGGTTTTAACTTTCTTAGGATTTAGTTGAGTTTCAAATAGTAAAGCCACCTCAGACAAAACTAAAAAGGGGAAGAGATGGAATGTCTATCTCATAAAGGTATTATAACAGGAATAGAGGGACTGACAGCTGAGTGAGCGATATGTAGGTACCTAGCGGCACCACTGTATAATAGAAAGAGATACGTGACGAGAGGCAATAGAACCGTTTTTTAGTCACTTATTAATTTTTACAATTCGGTTTCCGTGAATAATTGCGAATCTAAAGTGAAATCGTAGATAATTTTATGAAATATACTGAAACTACTTCATTAATTTATCCACTCAGAATTATAGACAGTATTCGAATTTTTGCCTGCGAATGGTCTCCAAAAAACATCCAAAAACGGTTTCATTTGACAACTCATGTTTGTTGCTCTTTTTGTTGTCTGTTTGTTTGTTTGTTCGCGCATCACGCAAAAACTACTGAACCGATTTTGATGAAACTTTTTTTGTTTGATAGCTTATGATCTGACTTAAAAACTGGTAAGTAGGTATATAATTTGAGCGGACGAAGTCGCGGGTAAACACTTGTAGTATTATATTATCTGTGAAGTAAAAAAAAAAACTGCTGTAAGGTCACAGAAAGTTAGGTCGAGCAGTTGCACTAAGCAAAAGCATATTTTTTTTTCATAATCAATAATTTATTCGTTGAACATTGGTTTTTAAGATTTTATAGTATAACCACAGAGTACTATATACTACCGTAAGGTATAACAATGGATTTATAGATCGCGTATCTATTCTTTTGTTGGTCCCATAGTACAGATAAGTTGTAGTAGTGGTGGTGGTGGTGGTGGTGGTGTGTGGTGGTGGTTGTTGTTGTGGTTGTGTGTGTAGTGTGTGGTGTGTTGTAGTTGTGTTGTTGTTGTTGTGTTGTTGTTGTTGTTGTTGTAGTGTTGTTGTAGTTGTTGTTGTTGTGTGTGTTGTTGTTGTTGTTGTTGTAGTATGATGGTTTGATCATCCCCTTAAAATCCGTCAGCATATAGATGGACCCAGAGCATTTCAACTAGTATGTAGTTATAGCAACGAACACTTTTAGTAAAATTAAAATCGGTCCGTTTCAATACCCCTGTTGTTGTCGACTGTACCTAAATACCATACGAAACTTAACTACTTATCTCTGTGTTGTCAGTTACTCTATTCCATTATATGGTTGCTTATATTATATAACTTGTTGTCCTACATGTTCAGTGAAGCGATTTTGAATATTGAACAGTGTATAAGAATCCAGACTAATAGAAAGTGTAATATTTAAATTAGAAATTCTGTCTATTAAGTCTTCTCGTCTAAAAATTCTGTCTATTGGGAAATGTCCCAATCCCGTTTAGCATACAATCGCAATTTGAATTTGAATTTTAGAAGAAATCCCACTGCAGAAAAATATAATTTCCATTTCATTGGGAAGTATGATATTTCTCCTGTTTTGTGTATAATTTTAGCTATCATACTCTTTGTATTTGTTCTTTGATTATACTCATTCGATTGTTGCGCAACGATTTGAAACGAATACAGTTCGTCACGTGGGCAAAGTCTTTTATCATCATCATCATAGACCTGTGAACGTTCCATTGCAGGCATTCTCTCACGAATAAGCGTCATACTCCACTAGGTACAGTCAAGAGCAAGTGGAGCTTGACATCACCAGAATAACTGAGCTCTGATTTGTATATACGCGTCATACAGTACACGGCCGGTCAAAAGTGCAAAGTGTAAAGCTTGATGTGATCTTGACTGTACAGGGCCCAGTGCGTATTTTGGAGGTAAGTTGGTGGTCAATTTGCTATCAGTATTTTCAAACCGCCTCAAAGTGCTCATAGTGCACCATTATTGAACAACTAACGGAAGCAACAGCTCAACTTGTCTTTCCAGATACTCGTAAAATACCCCTATATGGTCACCTATCCAAAGAGCTTAGTCTCTGACCAGACGTTTTAGTTTGAATTCGGTGATCGTCTTCAATTACAGTATTTGACAGAGATTAAGGGTCGGCACTACCTACGGCCCGTTTGACATATCTGTCAAAAGAAATAGACCGGTGGCCGACAACACTCAACCCTATGTTATAAGATTATTGAACAAATCAATTTGATAGCTTTGGGTAATAAATTTCTTGCAAAACACTTGGTCGGTTGCAGCGCGCGGCGTAGCTTGGCTGGCACGTTTACTGGTGTGAAGGAAAAAGTGAACCCTACCTGGTGACACAACATTTTACTAGTTGAATTAAATTGTATTAGTTGAATTAAAGGACGTAACTAGTCTGTTGCTCTAGAGGCCAATTAGTAAGGCCTAAAAAGTCTGGTCGGCCGACCCTATCCTGGCAGGTTCGTAGGTCCGACCAAATTTTGGGTACCTACTACCCGGAAGGCAGATTTTACTACATTAAATTAATGTTGAATGATTGGTTGTGCGTGGCAATGCTCCTGCAGCATCTGGATTTGAGAGCCGTAGGTCGAAAGTCGAAAAGATCACCCCTGGTGGTAGGATAGGATGGGTCCCAACTAACTAGATCACAGTATTACTAAGGCTTAAAAAAACTTAAAATTATAATGATTTTAAGTTCAAAAGCAGAACAAATTAAAACTTATAACAGAATAAT
This sequence comes from Agonopterix heracliana, assembly GCA_963693445.1. Taxonomy (NCBI): domain Eukaryota; kingdom Metazoa; phylum Arthropoda; class Insecta; order Lepidoptera; family Depressariidae; genus Agonopterix; species Agonopterix heracliana. Next base: position 6,702,904 of record OY856326.1, read on the forward strand.
TACATTATTATAAGTTTAATATTATTGGTATTAGCAAACTAAGGGTTTGTAATCTTTTATCATCATAATCATCGTCAGATATAATATTTTAAGCACGGAATAAAAGTTAATTTTGCAGTAACTTGAACGATTGCCTTCAAAATCATTTGCGCAAAAGGACATCAGTGTTACCACTTTTATTAGATTTCTTCTTTATTGGTAGATTTAGGGCAAAATTGTTTAGTAGATTTTAGTAGAAATTGGGTATTCGAAAATTTTAATGTATTTAAAAATGCAAGGATTCAGGCGAATAAAATCTAAGCTGGCAATACAAATGGCTGAGAAAACGATTGCAGGGTTTGCAAGTTTTCCGGAACTTCTAGTACACCATGATCATAATCAACAGCCTATAATTACGTCCCACTGCAGGGCACAGGCTTACCTTCTAGGAGGGTGTTTGGGCGTTAGTCCACCACGCGTGCCCAATGCGGATTGATAGACTTCACATATACATCAGAATTTCTTCGTCTGCATATGCAGGTTTCCTCACGATATTTTCGTTCACCATTAGAGAGCAGTCGGTAATACGTACATAAGTTAGAAAAACTCATTGGTAGGTGGCATGTTGTCCGTGCGGATTCGAACTCGGACCTCTTGATTGAGAGTCCATACCTCTCCGCAACGCGCCACCGAACTCACTTCTAGTATAGCAAATATTAATCATATCGCCTAATGTTGTTTTTTTTACAAAAGAGGGCTTCTGAGCAGAGTTTAAATTTTGGTACCTAGCACTTTTAATATGTCAAAGGCATTGCATGTTTATCGACTTCCAATAATGTCGATATACGGGTATATTTTATATCACTGCGGATAACTTCAGCATGACTATCGAACTTCAAAATAGCGAAAATAAATCAGCTGTTCCATACATTTGAGTCGAATATGTTGCAGTTTTGTATAGGACAGCTGATTTTTTTTATCGCTCTTTTGAAGTTGGCCCCATAGTGAAAGTTGTTCAGTTTGATGAGTAGAATACGTCATGCTGAAGTTATCCGCAGTGATAAATAATTAATAAATAATTACCCATAGGTATATCGACACAATCGGAAGTCGATAAACGTGCAATCCCTTTGACATATTAAAAGTGCTACCAAAATTTCGGACTCTGCGTATGAGATACAGAAAACTGTACTATATTTAAACTTGCATAGGGACGACCTAATTTAATATTTATTTGAAAATTGAAGCATCCATGTTACAAAATGAGGAAAACCAATAAAAATTATACAAAAATACGAAAATAACATGTGTAATGATGAGCGTTTAAATTTTAATCATCTGTAACGACATAAATATTATTTGGTAGAATTTAAGTAGAATTTGAAACAGGACTGGTAGATTTTGGTAGATTTCAGCAGTAATTTTGGTCACGCTGAAGGACATACAAATACAAATATCTTTATTAACAAAAAGAACAAATCAGTACACATGATACAATGGACCCCGCATGCGGCAAGCCAGAATCTCGGGAATCCTTTTCGATTTATCAGGCAATAATTACATTTTTAGGACAGAGTGAGCGATATTTAAATAATTATAGTGATAAATAATTGAATGACATTGTGCGACACAAGAACATAATAGGTGTTACTAAGTAGCTAAAGTGGGTACATGAACCCTGAAAGGGCACAGCAATATTAACAAGAAGTAATTTTAAAGAAAAAAAAAATTAGTACAATGTCAATAGTTCTTTAGGTTCTTTTGGTAGTTTTTGGTTCATTTGGTAGGTTTTGGTAGTTTAGTTTTTTTTTAGTTTTTGGTTAGTTTGGTAGTTTTTTTTTAGTTTTTCGTTATTTTGGTAGTTTTTGGTAGAATTTAGTAATTATTTTTTGTAGTTTCTGGTTTTTTTGTAGTTTTTGGTTAGTTTGGTAGTTTTTCGTTGTTTTTGGTTATTTTGGTAGACTTTATATTTTTTGGTAATACCACAAAAAACAAAAGTTCTTGACGGCTTGGCTACGGGGTGGGTCTGTTGACATAAATAAAATATTTGTTTTGCAAAAGAGGTGCATTCGAATCGTAAGCGGAATTCAGTCAGTAAGGGTGTCATGCCGATCCTTGTTTACCGACTTTAAATTACTCACTGTGACAGCTTCGTATATCCTCAATCTGTGCAAAATCGTGAGACGATACCCCGTAGTATTCCGTAGCAAGAGATTAAATTTAACTCGCAAAAATGAGCTACTGGTACCAAATTGCCGACTAGCATCGATGCAAAGGACTACAAAATAAATTCGAATACTGTTCTTGTGTATAATAAAATACCAGATGACATTAAAGCCGACAAGAAATTTCTGAAGAAGGTTAAAGAAATCTGAATCGAACAGTGTCCCTATGACTTTAATTAGTTTCTTCAGTATAAGTAAACAAACAGGCATCAATCTGAGTAGAAAAAAATGTGTTGCAGACCGATTATTTGTACCTCAATAGGTTATTATAATTTTTAACTAATCACATTGAACTGATTTTATAACATTTAACTAATTTAATTGTAGTAGTGAAAGGTGGCAGTTAAGTTATTGTCTGGCACCTATTGTTTAGATCTGTTTTTTTCTTAATGTTTATAAATTATATTGTAGTGTGACTAATAGGTACTCTGTACTTACCATCTGTAACTTATGTACCTACCTACAATTTAAGGTAAATAAATGAAATGAATTAATGAGATGAACCACAAAGTACCAAATTAACCATAAACTACCAAAAAGTACGAAAAATTACCAAAATAACAATAATCTACCAAAAGGTACGAAAATCTACAAAAAAAAAACTAGGAACTACCAAAATAACCAAAAACTACCTACCGAAAAGTACGAAAATCTTCAAAAATAACTTTTTGGTTACTTTTGTACCAAAATTTACAACAAATTACCGAAAACTACCAAACAGTGCCCGGAAAGTAACTTTTGTGAAATTCCTTTGTGTCGCGCAATGTCTTTTCGCGCAAAATTCTGTCGTGCAAATGACTTTCGAAGTCAATCGTTTGAGTTACCTACTACAGTACAGAATTCACTCTTATTCCATTCTTATTTAAAACATATCTGACGATGATGATGATGATTTCAGATTATCAATCCTTAGTTTGCTAGTAACAATAGTAATAAACTTACAGTTATTCTGTTATAATAATGGCATAGCATAGCATATGCTCACGACTATATTCCCCGAGGGGGTAGTCAGAGATATTCTGAAACCTTAGAACATCCGCGTTTCACCAGTAGTACCGAAACTCATAACAACCACACCAACATAACTCCGTTATAATAATGGGGACAAAAATTAACGAGTAATAGTCGACCAATTTATAAAATGTACTTCTAAGTCCACATATCGTGACGGGCAACTACGGAACCCTACACTGCATGTGGCCCGACACCCACTTGCCCGGTTTTTTATAAGTTACTTTGCCTACTTTAGCTAAAAATGGATTGGTTCATTAATCTTCTAAGACAGTGTTGGGTGTTGCCGGTCACCGGTCTATTTGCAATGATTTCGAACGATTGATGGCCCATAGTAATTTGTATGAAGAAAACGTCAAAAAAAATATGTGATTTTTGGTAACAAATTGCAAAAAAACTAGAAGTCGTATCGAAAAACTGATTTGTTTAAAGTGTTCTTTGATGTTTTGCCATTGATTAGAAATATATTTTGTTGCTTTATTTTGTTTCACTAAATCACAGGACTCGGAACGCGGCAGTGCTATTCTAGAGTTTTTCATGAAATTCTCGATTACTTTCTGATGTAACTACACAATTTTACTCAAATTTTTTTTGTTCATCTTGTACTTCATCTTTTAAAGAAGCGATGGTATTAATTTTGTTTATAAATATAGCTATTTACTATCCTCAAAAGTCGGAACGCCGAACCCTGTTTTGCCCGATTAGGGTAGTGCCGACCCTTAAACATTATTGTATGTATTAGGTAATGTGTCAAAAGGATAATACTTTTTATGGCGAAAATAAGGCTAACAAACTAAGTTATACGCGGACTAAGTAAGACTGGAAAAGCTAGAAATTTAAAACGAAATTAACTATGGCGAAATTATGCTACAGAATTTTCCTCACAACGAGTAAACCATGGAGAATAAACCAAGATAGAAAAAATACCTATTTATTTTTGAATTTCAGATAATAGCACAGAATAGGTCAAAGTATAATGGTTCTACAATAGTTAAGTAATTAGTTTTAGTTTTAATAATAATTGAAACTTGAATTTTACAATCTAAGTCTGCAGTTTCGATAAATAAATAGTATACCCTATCAACATCACCAAACTATTTAAACACTAGCAAACAGCAAACAACGAGGACAAAACAAATAAACGGCCGATTTCATCAAACAGAACACGTAAAACGTACGATAACCATCTACTCTAATGAAAAGCACTAGCTAGTTCTGATTGCGACCCCACTAACAGTCTTAAAGTTGAGGAACCCTACTCACACACACGCAAAACGGGGGTGGACCCAACCCCCTAAGCACCGAGAAGATATAAACTCTTCCACTTCTAAACGACCCACCCCTCCCTCCGCGCTCCACCGAAACGCGACTGCGGGAGAAATAGCCAATGAAGTCTGAAAGTTCTTGCTAAACTGGACAAAAAGTACCCTCGGGTATACGGGGTGAGGGAGATAAGGAACGAAAGAAGAAACACCCCTGCGAAAACTGGGATGTCCGAGGAGCGAACCTTAAAGTGTGGCCCCCCTATCGATCCACGTCCCCCTTTCCTTCTTAATGCCCACTTTGTAGGATGTCCATTAATTATGCCGGCCTGTGTGAAATGGAACCGTTTCGCGACGATTGGGTCGGTTTGTTAAAATTTTAAAGGGAATCTACTATTTTGGAGCTTGTCCCGATTTTGAATTAAGGCGATTTGTAGTTTTTCTTTTTACTATAGTTGTTATACAGAGTCCTTCTTAATGGGTTGACCAGACCAATAAATCTAACAACTTTTTCTGTGGGACCAACATCGATTTCACGAAAAAGACTTGCGTCCCATACATTTGGGTTGAGTAGGTTTGCAGTTTACCGCAAATTTTTTGAAATTTTCCTTCTACATTGAAAATAAATTAAGCTTCGAATTTCTTGAGAATAAACCCCAAAGTTGAAAAAATCTAATATAGGTAGGACCTTCATCAACATCACAAAGTCTTCTCAGATGTAAGTATCTAGCACAAACAAGCGGTTATGATCGCTATCTCGAGTGGGTGATTAGCATGGCGGCACACACATTAATCAAGTCGAGAGAGAAAGACGAGAACCGATGAAAATATCGGGTTCCTACTTTACGGTGTTATTCTAGAAGACTTTTTAATTGTTTTTACAATGTTGTTATTAGCGATATTGTGATTTTAAAGTGAGTTTCAAAATAAGTGTGCCGTTGCATTGACCAAAGATGGTATTGAATTCTACAATTAAGTAACGTCAAGAGATTTTCACAGCGGGTTCTAACTGGAAGTGTTGCCTGAGATAGAAAAAAGAGGAAGATGTTCTAATAAGCCTTTGTTAAGAGGCTGAACTGAGAAACATTGTTTAGCAACAAAATAGTAGATTACACACCTAGGACAGGAAAGTAAGAAAGGTCTCAGATTCGCCTCGGTCAACAAACATGTGATCTGAGGCTTTCTTATTTACTGTTTCAGGTTAGTATACTATTTTTCTCCTCGACGGAGGTGGAAAGCGACAACTTTGTTTAGCGCAGCGGGACGACAATTGACGTTTTCTGTCCGGAGGTGATAAAATATATTAACAAGTTCGGATACACGGCTTATTGATTTATTAAGTTACATCATTTGCAATTTATTTTGGTATTTATTTATTTACGAAAATTGCCTGCTCAAATGATTATAAGAAATAGTTCTTATAGTACTAATTGCCATATGAAAAGTAAATAAGATTATTTGTCACAGTTCATTTAGGCTAGTTAAATTTTTTAAATAATATTTTTCGAAACTGAAACCGATGAGATTGGAAACTGAAACGGTGAACTCAGACCATTAAACTGAACAACTATCACTAAAGGCTTTCCTCAGGAAACGCGAAAAAAAACAGCTGTCCCATACAAAACTGCTACACCTACCCGACTCAAATGTATGGGACAGCAGATTTTTTTCCGCGTTTCCTGAGGAAAGGCTATAGTGAAAGTTGTTCAGTTTGATGGTCTGAGTTCACCGTTTCAGTATTTGCTAGGCTGTCACTTACACCCTGTGTTATACTACATTGTGCTAGACTGCATTGTTTACATATACGATGACGTGGTATAATTGATTTAAAACCATCAAGCTATAAATCACCAGGCTTTAATGCTACCTTCTCATGAGCGAATGCTTGTTATAGTTTTATGAATCTTCAACATTGTAATCACAAATCAGAATACGTCTCCAAACAGTTATCCCCTTAATTTCGGTAGGTTAGCTCTCAGGTGACGACAAATATCTTCGTTAATAGGGTTCGTTATTTATGTTAGTTTATTTATATTATTTTTGGCGGTAGTTGGCTTCGGTCGGTGTTCAAAAGGTCGTCGACGTAATGCCGACCTGAGTACAACGGTGGATATGTGACCGTTTTTGTGTTTCATCTTGAGCGTCTCCATGCTTTGATAGGCAGAGTAAGCAGCTAATCAACGTATCATCATCATCTTCATCATGTCAGACGTCTACTAAGTTATGCGATTATGTAGATTTATCAATTCAAGAAGCGCTACTGGTAAAGGAATCAGTATACTAGTTTTTTGCAGTTTCATAGTCACACACGAAATAAAAACGCAGTTGACTTTTTGTACTTTCGAGAAAAACGCGCGTGAACTTTTATTTGCGATCACTGCGCTTGAAGTTAGGTAGGTACATACTACCTACTACGTTTTTTCTTATCATATTTGCCACTTTCACTACTTCTATTATACGCAAAATTGGGGTTTTTGCATTGACTTACCAACTTCTGGACTCGGGTCGGCCTGGGCACAAAAGTGCCCAAACCAAAAGAGCACCACAACGTTTTAAAGGAAACCAATTACGTGACAGTCTTAGTTTGATCGACCGACTACGCGCGCGTATATATAATGCCATGCCGCGATGGGGTAAAAACTATGCAAGCAAAATAAAAATAATTTCAGAATTTTCAATTATTTTAGACACGTAGGTACTTAACTTAGGTTTGTGTAGGTTAGTCTCAGACACTTTTTTCGATAATTTTGTACTAGACCCGGCGTCCATTATTTGGATCTCATCGGCATCGCGCTAAGAGAGAATGCAAGAGGATGACATATTATTTCGCCGACCATGGGAAATTGACAAGACAGTGATGATCTCTCTAATCGTGATGTCTCTGAAAGCTTGGTTAGAAAAAGATTATTTAAATTAGATTATGCTCAATTTTTTGAATGGATTTGGATGCCGGTAGCAAAAAAGGTCATAGGCTAAGAGTTTTTGAAAAAACTGTTTAGATAGGTATGTTATGTAAAGCTGAATATAAATAAACGTCGATTTAGAATGTCACGAAATTGATATCATAGATATAATTATGTTTAGATAGTATTCATATTCAAGTATGATTGTGTTACATTATAAAACTACTCCTTAGATAAGATAAAGATATAAGACCCGTCCCAGCATTACCCTGGTGGGATCGATAATATATGTAAATATGATATTATTCATAAACATTCCGGAAGAAATTCTCAAAACTAAATGACAGTGAATATCGAATCAAAATCTGTTGCGTGGTCTAGAAGAAATAAGCGGAAAAACAGAAATGATGAGGACAAAAGCGGATAGCTAGGTACGTTATTTTACACTATTAGAGAAGATTATACTATTTGGAGAAAGGTAATTCACGCCCAATTTCATTAATCATCAGTTTATCAATCTACATCATCCCACCGCTGGGCAAACGCTCCCTTACTCTTCCACTCCATCCTTTTAAATCGTAGTTTTCTAATAAAGTTGCATGAAATTCCAGTAACACACAATTTTCAAAACAGAAAATTTTAAGAGCAGGCAACCTAAAAATCCTAACAAAGCAACGAATACAACCATTTCTACCAACTAACAAAGCTAACCCAATCAATATATTCGAAACTACTCCTTATTTCAACACGAAAGACAAATATAGCCTCAGAATTGGGCGCTCCTTAGCCCAGGGTCGGGGCGCGGGGCGGGGTGAGGGCGGGGAGGGGGTAGGTAAGACACTCGATCAATACCGACCCGACTTTCAAACTGCTTTCACCCTCACGAAAGTCGCCCGGACTCTACCCGAGCGGATTGCGAGGGATTCATATGGAGCTGGTGATACCGCAAATGGAACTTAAAGATTTAATATGCTGATAAAACAGAGTTGATAGTTGGTTGTTGTTTAGGACCATTTTGAAAGGAATTATGGTCGTTTATGTGATGTTCATTTAGCTGTTTGGTTATAAAACGTAGCTCTTGTATAAGGTTCCAAGTATGCTATGGTATCAAAGTATAGTAAGCACTGACTACTATTAAGAACACTTTTATTACCTTTTACTATTACGGGTAACGAAAGCGCTGCTTACAGTGTTATATCTTATGTTAATGTTACGGTAGTAACGTGCTTATCCATTACATTTTTATTCGGCTATAGACTATAAAATGTTGAATTAAGAACAGTTGGTTGCTGCTGGTTGGGGTTGCTGGGTGAGGCGGCTATCTGAAGAAGAACTTCCCATTTTTTCCGTTCTTTATGGACCTGAAACAAAGAAAAAGGCATGTTACTCCGTATGGAAAATGTAATCATCATCAGTTAATATACATCTAGCTGCAGGGCACGATGCCATAAGGTCTCCTCTCAAGAATATAATGTAAGGAGAGATTCAGGGATGCCACATAATATAAAGTGTGTTTATTTATCGATATTAAGCTAAAACCAACCATGTCTTATAAAGGTTTACCATGAGGACAAGATCTCAAACAAAAGTCAGTCGACCAACAATTTCCATTGTATTTCAAATATTATTGATTATGAAAATGTTACCAATATTACCAATGTAACACAAGTGAATAAAACGGTATGTTCTGTCTTTTGTCTTGCTTGCCACGTAGTCAACACTACTTGTACAAAATAGACAATCAGGTTACTGACAAGAGCGTGGCACTTATAAAAGTAATGATAATGTGGTAATAACAGCTCTGTGCCCATATAAGCACGTCTTCGCAGCGCTGTCTTCACGTGCCTCCCCTCCCCCTGCGAACATTTTGTTTCAACCCCCGCCCGCCCCCATGTGTCTTATCGGACCGCGCTATATACTTACACACACATAGTATTACCTATATACTCTATTGTATTAATTTTAAGATACCGTCCGCGTTTAGTTTTAATTAAAACAAAGAGTTGAAAGTCTTCAGTTGATTTTATTGTGAACTAGATTTTTCTCTTGTGTGTGCGGGTACGACAGCTATTCTATGGTTCTTTCTGATAGTTTTTAGGGTGTCGTACCCAAAGGGTGAAAATGGGACACTATTCATAATCCTCGCTGTCTGTCCGTCTGTCGGTCTGTCCTACCTATTTAGGGCTGTAACTTTTGAACCGCAATAGCTAGACAGTTCACAGTGTGCGTTATTTATTATATTATGGTAAAATGTCAAGAAGTAAAAAATTCAAGGGGTGCTCGTACTGCTCGTACAAGAAACTAGTAGTTTTTATCAACGTTTTATTCTTCTTGCTCTATCGTAAAAACGGTAATATACAAGGTGTTACAAAAATACAAATAAACATTTAAGGTGTAGACCATCAAACTGAACAACTTTCACTGTGGGACCAATATCGAAATCGCGAAAAAAAAAATTTTGATGTTCCATACTCTACAAATCGACTCTAGCTAAAATATGTATGGGATATCAGATTTTTTTTTCGCGATTTCGATATTGGTCCCATAGTGAAAGTTGTTCAGTTTGAGGGTCTAAACAACCCCCTTAAATGTTTATTTGTATTTTTGTAACACCTTCTATATACGAGCGTCAAACTTGGTGCGATTATAGAGCAAACTCTACAGTATAACAAATAATTAAAACCGGCCAAGAGTGAGTCGGTTTCTCGCTAAAGGTCCAGGAGAAAACAAAATAAATATAAATAAATATCTTGGACAGTGTCACACAAATTATCTAGTCACATTTAAAGTTCCAGAATCTAGCCTGGACTTGTATTATGATAACTAGACAACGATATAGGATACATATATAGATACAAACATCCATGACTCGGGTACAAATATTCATATTCGTCATACAAATATTTGTCCCTTACGGGATTCGAACCCGCGACCCCCGGCACAGCAGGCAGGTTCACTACAGACTGTGCTGTCGGGCCGTCAAACTTGTTTGTATGTTAATATGTTGTGGTGTGGTACGGAACTGTCGGTGCGCGAGTAGCCCGACTCGCACTTGACCGATTTTATTTAAGACTTGATCACTTTTGGTATTGAAAGAAAACGAGTTATTTGAGACTTAACCCTAAGGATGCTGCGCGTCCGTGAGAACGCTTTGATGACGGGTCATTTTGACCTTAAGGTCACTACTGGACAAAACTACTTCTCAACTGGGAATGGAGACAGGATTCAAACACGTTATCTTACTTAACCGATGCTGTAATGTCGTGAGAAAGTAATAATATATCATCATCATTCCCTTGCCCATTTCCCATTATCTGGGGTCGGCGCAATATGTCATCCTCTTCCATTCATCTCTCCTAGCCGTCACTTCAGCAGTCACTCCTTTCTTACACATATCATCCTTTACACAATTAAGTAATAGTAATAATATATAAAGGAATAAAAGTATGTTGAGTTTTAATTTATTTAGTATGGAAAATAAAGCATCGCGTGGCCAAAATGTGTAATGTACCCAACTTCTGTCGAGTCAATGGTATGTCCTTGAGAAAGACTTCCCATTGTGGTGAAACTATAGCAGAATATTCCTTTAATTGAATGAAATATTAAACATAATGCATTAATTATGGCTTGGGACATAATTTTATTAAAATAAATATTACTTCTATAAAGTCCGACAGAATTCGACTGAAACTATTTAAAAGGGATCAAACTGAACAATATTTCTATGTGACCTCATTTGAATCCAGCAGGTTAACAGTTTTTTATGGAGTAGCAGATTTTTTTCGCGATTTCAGCTTTGGTCCCAAATAGAAACAACTTCAGTTGGTGGGGTGGGGGCCCCACCCCCACCCCACCAACTGAAGTTGTTTCTATTGATGGATGATATCTTCTTAAAATAGTTTCAGATAATTTTGTTTGACCTTATAAATCATAGGTCAAACAAATTTTATAGATTATTATTATAGACCCTATCTGTCTTATTGTTCGGAAAAACATACGAGTATTTTCCATCATGAAAAACTATTTTTCTCAAGGGACATAAAATTGAATTGAGAAAAAGTTGAATTGGTAATCAATTTTGTTAATTGCTATATTGAAACATGAGATAATAAAAAAAAGGACTATCTATAAGCTTTTATCCTGTATGGATATCTGTATAACATGTATTGTCCAACCTTGCAGTCCGTGAGAACTGACAGTCAACCGTCAAAGCAACCTGACCGCTGGGTCAAGCAGGTCAGTCCTGTGTCCGCCGGGTCACTGGTGCCCCGACGGCCTGGGAAGGGTTAAAATAGGGTTTTTTGTAGTTTCGACTTCCGATATTGCTTTATTTTTAGTTTGTAATTTTTCTGGGGAGAATTATTTTTCAGGTTTCCTCACGATGTTTTCATTCACCGAATTCACACAAGTGTAATTCCGAAGAACTCATTGGTACGAGTCGGCCTGGACGAGGAGCGAACCATCGCCTCCTGCACGGCAGGCAAGGTTACTCACCACTGGACCACCATACGACTATTCTATATGGTTACAATAATCATGAAAGGACTAATACAAATTGACAGCAAAAATCTTTCTTCTATGTCTAAGCATAAGCATAAGCATATGCTCACGACTATATTCCCCGAGGGGGTAGTCAGAGATATTCTGAAACCTCAGAACATCCACGTTTCACCAGTAATACCGAAACTCTGTCCAGTGTGACGGGGGGTGAGCCCGTCGCCACTTATAATGGACAGTGGGTACAATACACGCCTCGAAATTGAAGCATGCAGGTTTCCTCACGATATCACGGTTTCTATGTCTAAACTATTATAAAACTGTAAATGTTTGTTTGTTTGTTCGAGCATCACACAAAAACCGATTTTGATGAATTTTTTTTTGTTTGATAGCTGACTTAAAATCTGGTATATAATAATTTGTGCGGACGAAGTCGCGGGAAAACTCTAGGAATAATATTAAAAATGCGAAAGTTTTGATGGAAGAATGTAGGTAATGATATATATTTGTTACTCTATCACACTACGTGTAGATTTCGATTATACGTCTTTCAATGTCTAGATTGACCCCAATAATACCCTTAACAACGTCCAGACAGATGCCGCAGGCAAAAGCTAATCCTATTTATAATATTATCCATTATGACTTGGGTCCTAACATCACCCGGCTATAAACCAGCCGTATCATTGGAGGAAAGTAAAACATTTTGTCGAGTGTTTTGGCAAGCCTTATCTTGAACAGAGCCAGAACAATATTCGTAAAGCGCCAGTCGCCGTCTAGATTTTATTACAACGCGCCTCGGGCCGGCGAACGGCTATAAACTATATGAACTAGTGTCGTATAAACTACTGGGCAGGGGTCGACAACTATTGGTGCGTTTTCTAAAGTAGGAAACCTCGGGATCTTTTCTGTAGAGTGTTTATTTATTGCGGAGGTATTCGTTTCGGTCTCCGGTTTTAGGCGGCTATAAACTATATGAACTAGTATCGTATAAAGTACTGGACAGGGGTTGACAACTATTGGTACGTTTTCTAAAGTCGTAAACCTCGGGATCTTTTCTCTAGAGTCTAATTTTTATTGTGAAAGCATTGTCGTGTCTCCAGTTTAAGGCAGATATAAACTATACAGGGTGTAAGGAAAGGTACCACCACCGCTGGTTTAAACCACATACTCTACCCATCTAACTGAACAATTTTTACTATGGGAGCAAACATGTCTGCGCAAAAAAAAATCTGATGCTCCATACGTTTGTGTCGAGTAGGTATTGCAGTTAAGTATGGAACAGCAGATTTTTTTCTGTTTTGACATGTTTGCTTCCATGGTAAAAGTGGTCCAGTTTGAAGTGAGTGGTTTAAAGGTTACTACTGGTAGGTGGATACTTTTCCTTGCAACCTGTATGAATCTGTCTCGTGTAAACTACTGGGCAGAGGTTGACACTGTACACTACTACTACTACACTACTTCTGTTAGACCTAAGCTGTATTGTACATGAAAGCGAATAAATGAATACTGAATACTGAATACTGACAACTATTGGTGCGTTTTCCAACGTAGGAAACCTCTGGATCCTTTCTGTAGAGTGTAGAATGTAACTAAAATAAAAAAAAATGTTTTTTTGTATCATTTTTTACCTATTGCTTACATAATGTACATTATCTAATGTTTACAATCAGATAAATTGTTTAATTAGTCCTATTCCTAGACAACATTCTAAATTATATTTCAGTTCAGATATTAACGTAAATTATGTAACTTCTCTTCAGAAAAGAGTATCGTTCTTGTACCTACTCGTGTCTAAGATATAAAATTAACCTTAACCCAAAAAAGGTTGCCAACATCTGATATTGATCGCAGACCCGAGGAGGAAGATCCTAGCACGCTTTCTACTCAACGATTAAGTCTAATTGCTCTAAAATTTATCACCTACTGGGCTAGCGTGAAATTTGCATGAAATCTTATTTACAGCCACCACTTTTTGGCATTGCCTCTTGAAAAGGTCCTTAAATGTATTGTTTAGAGTGAACTATTATTTATTTGATTACCGGTTATTGAAATTTGAATCGGCTTACATTTAGTTTCCTATAGCTTAAAATAAAAATAAAACCACTAGCATGAGTTGAATATAAAACATATTTTTGTATTATACGAACTTATTTTTTACGAAAGAATTTACGTTGCGAAAAAGAAAAATATTGCATTGCTTTTTGTAAAATGAAATAATTCCATGCTATTGGATTAACAAAAAAATATATAGGGTCCTTCTTAATATGCTAACACTTTTTAAGGGCATGATCAGACCGTCAAACTGAACAACTTTCTCTATGGGACCAACATCGAAATAGCAAAAAAAATCTTCTGTTTCATACAAAACTGCAAATCTACTCGAGCCAAATGTATGGGACAGCAGATTTGTTTTCGCGATTTCGATGTTGGCCCCATAGAGAAAGTTGTTCAGTTTGAAGGTCTGATCATCCTCTAAAAAAGTGTCAGCATATTAAGAAACTATTACGTTTAATGATCCTGACCGAACTCTTATTATTTTATTCACTATGGTTATCATAATAAGGTTCATTTTGAGTTACATGCATAGTATGTCGAATATAATATTCAATGGCAGCAAACCTAAAGCAGCAAGATTATTTCAACCACTATTAAGGCTAGGTTATCCCAGTGCAAGCGTCTCTTTCTTGCAAGCATAAATTTACAATTAGCCATCCCGCTCCAATTGAAAGCAGGATCGCAAAAAAACGTGTTTTTCGTCAATATCTTTGCTCATGGGAGTTTCTAAGCTAAAACTTCTCCTGAGTTCACTAGAAATATTTAATGTATTTAGTTAAGTACAAGAATAAAAAGTTAAATATCAGCAGTTTAATCATAGTATTGAAAAAACATAACAAAAAGGGGTAACTTTGGGATTTTTTTCTATCGAGTAAACTTAATCTAATCGTGTTATTGAGAACTATCGCCTACCCGCCAGATCCTTAAATAAGACATAATTTAATTTCAGTCTTTAAAACACAGTTTAAAACACTTTCGTTCTTGTTCAAAAAACGGCCTCGACGGTATAAGAGCGTCTTAACACACCTGAAGCAAAACAGCAAAGTGTGTGCCCTTAGTTAAAACTGAAAACAATTTGGTGAGGACACATAAGTCCTAAATACGTAAATCCTAAACAAACCCATTTGTCTTGGCGGGGCTCAAAGCCTTTTGCTTGTCAGGCAGGCCTAGTTTGTTCTTTATTAGGGTTCCGTAGACCTAGCCGACCAAACATGCTTCTTAAATACGTCACGATCTCTGATTTAGAGCCTCATTATAAATATTTAATTTTATAATAAGACTTCAGTTATTTGTAACATTCAGAAACATTGTGTTTAGTTCAGTTCAATTCAGTTCAGAATTGTTGTTCAGTTATTTATATTCAGAAACTATTAGATGTGCAGTTTTGTCAAAATCAAGTCTTTTCTGTGATTAAATAAAAATATCTAAACATTAAAATTTTACCATTTCTAAAATACTAAGTAATTTTTTCTATCAATACTATCGTATATCGATATCGATCGATATCGATAGATGGAAATATTTTAAGTGTTCCTGAAAACTGTAAAGTAGAGATAAAGTAGGCATTGCATAAACATATGCTCATGACTGTGTTCCCCAAGGGGAAAGTCAGATATTCTGAAACACCAGAACATCCACGTTTCTAAAGTAGGTAATACCGAAACTCAGATAGAGATCAAAATTGGTCGCTTTTTTAGACTACCTATATTTAACGGAAAGAACGCGGGAAGAGAGGCAGGGGAAGTCTTTTAGAAAGAAATAATTCGCATATTTATAGAAAAAAAACAGAGTTTCAAGACACTTATAAGGAAATAGTAGACTGGCGATAAATCCACCAAGATTTTTTTGGCTTGTATTAACATTTTCTTTCGTAAAGAAAACTGCTTCATAAGCCCAAACATTTATCTCTAAACCTTGGAGAAACAATGCGAATAGACGTTACTGTTATCAGAACTATTCAGAACGATAATTTTAGTCATAAAAGATAGCAAACTCGTACCTTTCAAGCATTCGGTACTAAAACTAAAACAACACTACACCACAAGAGTACCCGCCCGGAAAAGCAGATTTATATTACGACCCAACTAAGATCATAAAACTATACTATATCACCCACCCGAGTATTAATATCCCAGCATTTATCATGACCCACCCCCCCCCATCTTTTGTATAAGAAAATACACCCCGTAACAATCTAGCAAACAAGTTTCTACAACGATGGCCATTCAAACGTTCGCTGTTAACATCGCAACTTGTACGAGGTTGTTCTTAACTCTGATGCTTCAGCGGTCGTTCCGGGGAAATTGGATCGGCTACTAACGTTCCGAAATAGACTTTAACCTTCCTTGTATTAGTTTAGTTTTCCAATGATGGTTTGTAATGACCGTGCTCCTGCACGGCAGAGTAAACTGAACTTTGCTGATTGCAAAATAGAGATTGGGTTCGGCTGTTGGTTTTCGGGCGGAAGGGTAGAGTCGTAAGGAAGTTCGGCGATTATGTTTAGTCAGCGCTGGCTGTAATGGAAAGGAAGTAGAATTGGGGCCTGTAAGATGTGGTCGTATAAGGCGGCCATGTTTCTCCCCGCCCGGCGCGTGAGGGGCCGCGGGGGGTTGGGAGGGACGATTTGTTTGTTTCTAAGGTCCGTTCTAGTCCACAGCTGCGGGTAGGATTTAAATTTCGCACTCGGAACGGTCTTTGACCGTAATGTCCTTCTCAGTTGCTTGATGAGGTGCCTCTTTACAACTTTAAATTGAAGTGTGCCCGGTTAATTGTTTTGGATTCCAAACGTTTGCTTACCTACGAGTAGGTACCCACCTTAATTAATTGAAACGAGAATACGTTCTACTTACGCGTTTGTTTTTGTTTAAAGGTTTCGTTTCGTTCTTTAGATAATGTATTACGTAAAGGTAGTTGTTGAGGTTTTGGTGTTTATCTGAAATTGAAAGATCAAAACTACAGCAGAGATCTTTTTCACTTTTACCCTTAGTGATATTGTATACCTACCTTATCGATGATCGATCAAGATTGAACGGATATTGTATAAAAGATGTCTACCTATGTCACTGTTTGTCTTGTATTGTTATGATGAAATAATGCACATAATCAAAACAATTTTGAGTTTTAATAGACAATTCAAGGCAAGGCGATTAAAATAATCGTCCACACCACAAATACGTTCCAATGTATTATACGATTCCAATATATACAGGGTATAAACTTGAACTAACTTAACTTAACTTTTTTAACTTTTGACTTGTATGCGTTTCATACTTTAAAGGCTGCTTTCGACCATCAAATGGTACCAATTTCACAATGGGGCCAATATTAAAATCACGCAAAAAAAATTGCTTTCTTAGCGAGAACCTAAAAGCCAAGAGAAATATCCATATTTCATATTAGTAGTCTTTATAGTCAGGTATGGAGCTAAGGATCAAGCAAAGACACTGATTGAACCAAAATGTTTCTCATTTCTGCCACAGCATGCGCTGCAATCTATTCGACTGTTACCACTATGAACATCACACATAGCCCATGGGAAAAGGTCATTTTCTATGGAGCAAAGGCGCGTCGCACTCGTGTAGAGACATACTTACATACATACATAAGCTCACGCCATTGTCTCATGGGGGTAGGCAGAGACCACGGACCGCCACACGCTACGACTCTGACACACCTATTTAGCCTCATTCACATTCACACATCTCTTCATGCACTTCCGTCGATTGAGGGTGCTACGCACTTGTCCTTTTCAGAAAAGATCATTGATTTGATCATGGTATGTTTTCCTCGTGTAGAAATCTGAATATTCAGAATCGATTTATTAATATTTTTAAAAGCGTTCCCTACCTGCTCCCAGCTAGTTAATTTTCTCATTATACCTGGAGTAACAATGCTCCGACGTCCAGTGGGGGCCTTATTCAAAGTTTAGAAGTATGGTCTATGCGCTAACCGCGAAGTGAGAATATAATAGCGCAGTAACTCGTACGGCTTGCGGAGCAAGTTTGTTATGTACTCTGTAACTTGCTAGTTTCTACACAATATGCTGAATAGATTTTATATGTATAGCTACTTACTTATATACAGGGTGTAAGGGACAGCCCTCCGCAAACTGAAACGGTGAACTCAGACCATCAAACTGAACAACTTTCACTATGGAGCCTACCTCAGGAAAAGCGAAAAAAAATCAGCTGTCCCATACAAAACTGCAAACCTACTCGAGCCAGCTGGGACAGCTGATTTTTTTCGCGTTTCCTGAGGTAGGCTCCATAGTGAACGTTTTTTAGTTTGATGGTCGGAGTTCACCGTTTCAGTTTGCGGAGGGCTGTCCCTTACACCTTGTATAACTTACTACTTATACAGGGTGTTACATAAGTAAGAATAAATTTTTAAAACTCTTAAGGGGGTTGTTTAGACCGTCAAACTGAACAACTTTCTCTATGGGACCAACATCGAAATCGCGAGAAAAATAATTTTATATCCCATACATATTTTAGCTCTAGTCGCTTTGTAGAGTATAGAACATAATTTTTTTTTTCGCGATTTCGATATTGGTCCCATAGTGAAAGTTGTTCAGTTTGATGGTCTACACCACCCCCTTAAAGGTTTATTTGTATTTTTGTAACACCTTGTATAAAATGTCACTGAAACTAATTTACCGTGGATATAATCGATTTTAATAAAAGTAATTTACCACGCAAATTTTGGAACGAGAACGGCTTTTTTCAAACTTTTAACTAAATTGTCAGAGCCATCATTTAATATTGTTGTTATTTTAATTTATAAAATTCTGTATCTCATTTGAGCACAAAATATCTCTCAGATAATGTATTCTATCTAACCGACTTAAAAAAAGATGGAAGAAGGAAGATGTAGCCGTAGGCGCCGCGTAGACAACGGCCTACGGCTACGGCGTAGGCCTCGTTTTGAGTATGTCCAATATTTGAAATAGAAATAAATTGGGGTGATGGCTGATTTTTTAACGTTTCCTGAGAGTGAATCCTTAGTAAAAGTTGTTCAGTTTGATGGTCTGAATTCGTCATTTCAGTATTTGCCAGGCTGTCACTTACACCCTGTAAAAAATTAACTATGCGGCACTATATAGCAGTTATTTGACAAACACTTCAAAAGTATAAATATTCCAAAGTACCAAATCAATAGTAGATATATGGAGGTGGTACTTGGGAATGTTCCTCCATTGAAAAGGGAAGATCTTCCACCAGGCTTAGTGTGAAGCCTGGGGACCGGCCGTGGTCCAACAGTTCTTAGTTGGACCTTGTATATATATCGAATCTCTGTGATTATTTCTCTTGCGCGATTTATGTCTCGCATTCGATTGTGAACCTTATTTGTAGTAGGTTACGAATTACGTATTTACGGTGAACGTTGTCTTTGTATGGAGCATATTTCTGAGAGCGACGGTATCGCCATCTGTTAGCTTCTTTGCTATAACTTGTGGGTGTTGACATCTATGGCAAGTCCCCACAGATATAATTAACAGGTCAAGCAACGTGAATGAAGACGATAATTACATTTTCTCCTGAAACCTTTCTGGGGTGTATTACCTTCACTAAGGGTAGGGTCCCCCAAAGAATGGCAGCAATCTTGTGGTAATTCTATCCGCACCCGTCTCTCAAACTATCGCTGTCATGTATCTACGTTTATGTATGTGTATAGGTAGATAGCATTTTCATTAAAACTTGCTTGGCTTCGGTGATACGCTCATGTTATTTAGTAGATACTTGTTATTTTTGGTTGCTGTAAAATCGTCTCAATATACAGGGTGTAAGTGACTACTGCTGTAGGTACCTACCCGACTCCTATGTATGGGAGATACAGCTGAATTTTTTTGCGTTTCCTGAGGTAGGCTCCATAGTGAAAGTTGTTCAGTTTGATGGTCTGAGTTCACCGTTTCAGTATTTTCTAGGCTATCACTTACAACCTGTATGTTAATATATTGTGATGTTCATCCCAAGAGAAAGGTGTATTAAGGATCGTAGTGTTTGATCACTGACTCAGCCTATGATGATCAGACCATCAAACTGAACAACTTTTCTTATACGCAACATCGAAACCGCGATAAAAATAAATCTGTTCCTTTTACTTGGGTCGAGTAGGTTTGCAGTTTTGTATGGAACAACAGATTTTTTTTACTTACGATTTCGATGTTAGTCCAATATAGAAAGTTGTACAGCTCGAAAGTCGGATCATCCGTTTAAAATTGTTTCAGCTCATTTTGTTCAACCTTAAC
Organism: Agonopterix heracliana; assembly: GCA_963693445.1. Taxonomy (NCBI): domain Eukaryota; kingdom Metazoa; phylum Arthropoda; class Insecta; order Lepidoptera; family Depressariidae; genus Agonopterix; species Agonopterix heracliana. The sequence continues at coordinate 6,723,086 of OY856326.1, forward strand.
CTGATTTCATAATTTTAAACGTCCTAACTAAATAGATAGTTTAGGAAAAAAATGATTATACCACAATTAAAACAATGTCTTTGAACAACATCTCGGTCAAAACTAACAAAGAGTAATGTGGTTAGTAATATGGGGCTGAGATATCAACATATTGAATAACGGTTTCAAAGTAAAGCCAAAAAATGGGCATTGTCATAAAATATTCGAAATACCTACAAGGTTTCTTAAAATTTCGTTACCTAACCTACATACCCCAACAAAACACAATGTGACCCCTTTCTTTCACGAACTCGAATCGAATCCTTCCACAGTTTTTCACAACTAGGCCGTCACTTAACCCTGCAAGCTCGAAACGTTCCAATTCACGCCCTACGGTCTACGACAGGGATGTCCATATAACGGACGATTTAAAAATTTTTGAGTCGCAAAAACAAAACAAGAATTTATTGTTCGAACTAGTTCGAAGGAAGTACTCTTACTTAACAGGCCTATTACAGTTCAGTGGCGGCCTCATCACAGTAAAAAAGATTTCTCAATAAACAAAAAAAAACTAAAAAAAAAAAAAAGAAAGCCTAAATAAAAAAGTGCTACTCCAATAAACTACAAAAGCCTTCAAGCTATTTTTATATAATACTTTTGTAGGTCTAAACCTACTTTGAAAAAAGAAAAAAAAACCTCTTAATAAATAGCTATGATAGAAATTGATGATGGCTAGACAACGATATAGAATACATATACAGGGTGAAATCGATATCATTAGCATCCTTTTAAACTAAGAGTCTACCCGTCAAACTGAACAACTTTTACTGTGGGAGCAAACCAATCGGAGCAAAAAAAAAAAACTGCTGTCCCATACATTTGAGTCGTGTCGGCAGCAGCGGTGGCGGGTGCAGTTTAGTATGGGAAAGCAGATTTTTTTTTGCTCCGATTGGTTTGCTCCCATAATAAAAGTTGTTCAGTTTGATGGCTAGACTCTTCGTTTAAAAGGATGCTAATGATATCGATTTCACCCTGTATAGATACAAACAGCCATGACTCCATGATTACAGCCATGATTGTAAAATGTTATGTTTTAAAGCTATATGTAAAACTAAAATAGCAAATTTGGAAAGCTATAGACGTAATAAGTAGCCTTAAAACGCAGTTTTACTTTATCATCATTATGATTTGCGAGAACTAAACATACATAAGAGTTATGGGCCGTGAAGAAACGAACACAGGGCCATAAATACCCGCGGGCCGCGATTGTCCATCCCTGGTCTACGGGCCTAGACCCTTCACGGCCGGTTGAGGGTTATCCAAGGGCTGTGCTCAAGGAAATTGGGTCATTTGTTCCAACACTGTCAACTGTTTTGAAGATGAGTTTGTTCCGTATTGATTTTTAGTTTGCTAGCTGTTAGGTTCGAAGTGACACTGAAAAATATTTGCTTTAAAAATTGAGAGGATATAAGAGTCACGATTGTTATCCCTTTCGAAAGAATATCTTCTCCCCTCCGGACGGAAAGCGCCAATAGGGGATCGGAGAAATAGTCAAATTAGCAACTCTTAATCGAATGTCAAGACGTGCGCTTTGTATGAAAAATTGTACTAGATACCCACAAGTGACGTCATCAACATTTCATTACTTTTTATACTTCATAGTATTATTAAAAATAGTATTCAAGCTTAAGAATTACAGAAAATGAGAGTTTAGCGTTATTTTCAAACGTTTTTATTTTACTAAAAAGATAAAACTAAAATATATTTGATGCAGTCCGATCCCCGATATTGTCGCAAGTTGTCGCTTTCCGTCTCCATCGATGAGAAAAATTGTATACTAACCTCGGCCTGTAATTAAGAAAGCCTTAGATCACAATACATGTTTGTTTGATTTTGTTTGATTACATGAGATCTGAGACCTTTCTTAGTTTCCTGCCTTCGGTGTACACTCGGGTTCATAATTATACAACAATTTTTAACGTAACTTATGAATGATTTTGATCAAAACTGGCTGTCGAAGTAGGTACTCTGAATTATAAATGTTAGTTTAGTAATCATCATCATCATCATCATCTCAGCCGATGGAGGTACACTGCTGGACATAGGCCTCCCCCAAGGATCGCCATAACGACCGGTCCTGCGCCGCCCTCGTTTAGTAATAACTATTTATATTAGCAGACTTTACCTGAAAATTGTATGTTATTACTCTCATTTTCACCCTCCTACCCCTCACACCCTCCAAGAGAGTAGACCTGTGCCTGCAGTGGGACGTACCTATATAGGCTGATGATGATGATGATGAATCTCATTTTGACGAAGTGTGACAAAGCTTGCAATACGGATTTTGTCTTGTATGCTGCTTCGAAGATTTTAGCGAATATAGATGAATGTGATTAAGGTTTGACGAAGCCTGCGTTGCGGATTCGATTTTTTTCGAAACTCATTCTAGTAGATAACATAACATAACATAAATATTCTATTATATTTAACTAAAATCTACCAAATTGTCTCTCACATAGTTGTAGATATTTCTCTACGTGATAACTAGCTATTTATACTGTAAAACATTGCTAAAGAAACCATATCCATGAGTCACCTCCTTCGTCAACCACGGTATGAAATGGGGAGGTGTATAACAATAACACAGATATGAAAAATATATCTCACCAATTCAATGGTCGTTTTGATTCGGACCTTTATTAGCATCTATAGTAGACCCCTAGAATTTACTATTTCTATTGACTTTTCTAGGAACAAAACAAAACAAACAAAACAGAAAACAACCTAAAGTTTTTAATATTTTAAGACCTGTTTTAGAAACAAGAGAGTAAGTACGATGAATGCCTAATGATGAAACGGCAAAGACGAAAAAATCTTTGGATGAAACATTTTTAATTTTTTGTCATCGTCAAGTACCAAAAATTTAATATCTTTTGCACATACTATTTTTAACATTTGAAAGCTTTTGTGCGAGCTACACAAGATTTTGATTTAGTTAAAAATATAAAACGATATATGTAGATTGGTTAAAACAGATAATCTAAAAGATCTCTCGTTCATTATTTCGATGAAGCAAGAAATTCGATCGACGGCCCCCCCCAACTATAATAATCGAAGGAAGGGTGGCCCCCTGATATTAAGGTGGGTTGGCCCCAGTTTTGAGGAGTGGGGTAAGAGAGATTGGGGTGTATAAGAACACGGGGGGTTTGACAATTTTGTTTAACGACCTATGTTTTATTATTATGTATTTGTTGCGAATTTAGATTAAAAAAAAATTATTTAAGGCGTATCATCCCGGGACCATCTAATCGATGATGATGATGATGATAATGACTCTCCATACTAATCGATGCGAACGAGCGCGTGGCTCCGGTCAGAATTTAGCAACTTTTTTTGAAAAAATGTGATGATTTTTTATTATTTTCGAAAAGTAAGAAAACCACATAGTTCTAAATTGTGTTGTGAACAATAGGTATCGTAAATTTTCATTTTCTTCCGATTAAAAATGTGAAAGTAAAATGGTTACAACTGGAAAAAAATGGAGTGACTTTAGATTCCCTGTTCTTCGGTTTTATTAATTAAAATCGATTTCTAAAAAAACCACATCACTTCTCATTTATCGTGTAGACTGGTAGATGGTTCAGTTAACTTTTCAGCTCAAAAAGTGCCATAGTTAATAAATAAAATGGTTACAAAGTTACCCAATTTCGTGGTAAAACCAGGAGGTAGCCCCTTAAGCGAAGAAGTTATTAAAAATATCTTGACAGAACGCATTGCGGTCGCGATCATAGCTGATCAATGATCAATTGATCATACAGAAAACCTAATGAGCTCCCGTCTGAGAATTAATTATTTTAATGTTAAATTACATATTGCATAATGCCATTGTCCCATGGGGGTAAACACTACGATATGATACGCTACAGGCTACGGTTCTGACACACTGTTTTTGCCCGATCCACATTCATTCGGAGCGCGCTCCATACAAACGTACTACGGTGATATTTTCAATACTAACCAATTAAAGTCAATGAAATTTTGCAGAAACAAACTAGAAACAAATTTCTATGCTTGTATGGAGTCAGATTTTCGTTAAAATGTATAGTTTTCAAGTTACAGTGCCTCAAAGATTTCCATACAAATCTTAAATTAATCCTAGCATTGAAACAGCATTTATTATTGAATGACAAAATTAAGTTAATTATTTAAACTATTGACTAAACCTTAACTAAATCTACCTCAGTTAGTTTGTAATGTAAAAAGTATATACAGAATATTGAGACTAAAAAGAAAGTATGTACAAATTTACAATCCTATATTTTAACGAAAATCGGACTCAATAGAAGCATAGAGATTTGTTTCTAGACTGTTTCTGCAAAATTTCATTGACTTTAATTGGTTAGTATTGAAAATATCACCATAGTACGTTTGTATGCAGCGCGCATTTTCGGGGTGTTTTTTAGCATAAGCATTTTAAAAAGAAATAGCATAGGATTGCTGATAATGATTGCGAAGTAAGACGAGAAACGTAAAAAGTATTAATTAAGTTTTAAAGATTTTTGCAGGTCACATTTTCTCTACTTATGTAGGCTTTTACAAAAATGCACAATGTTTTATATCGAATTTCTTAAAAAAAAAAATTTAGAACTCTAGTATCGCGAATAGATTTAGATGGAAAGTGTTTTAACTTTCATTATTAAAAATCTGGTATTACTATGTTAAACTAACTAGGGAGGGACAAACTAAGTTGTTTAATAGCGGCAAAACATTATTTTTATTAACATGTGAGATCTAGACATACTAAATACTAGATACTAAAACAATAGTATGTTATTTTGCAATTCGATATCATTACGAACGAACGAAAAAAGATAGAGCGAAGTATGAAGGGACCGATTGTTATTTATTGATGTTGTTTATTGTGTTGCTTGTAAATATTGAAAACAAAGAGTGTGCATGGTACTCTACCATACTCTTTTTTATACTGTGACAATAAATTGTGTGTATGAAAACGTTCAGTTATATAACGGCTCTGTTACGAGTACATTGACGATAGTTTACGTGTTTTACCCAGACAACCCAAAATTATAAAATAAACAAAACCAAGACACCTACTAGAAAATGTCTCGTATCACAGAGAAAACTCTTTATACCAAATTCAAAACAAAGTGCAATAAAACCCTTACGTGACTATATTTGCTGCTCACTCTTGTATATTATTTACATGTGAAATATTGCTCAAAGTTGCTGCCCGGAGCGGTAGTTAAGGAGGAGTTTCCGATGAAATATGTCTTGGGGGGCCAGGGGGCCACGGGCGGGGGTGGTGAATTAAGGACGGAGCCTTAAGCCCGCACATTAGGGGCCTCAGGTCGATAAGGAACTTATTAAAGTGGGCACTGTTTCGTTTGGAAGGTGGGTACCATTTTTGGGATGTCTATGTACCTATATTGTATGAAAAAAGTAGAAAATTGATTAAAAGAAGAGTTAATAGGCTTTTTAAAAGAAGAGTTATTATACTTTTCCTCGGCTTCATCAACACTATCCAACAGGTGAGCTGAAGCCAAGCGCAAACCCATTATACATAAATTAAAAAAATTGGACGTTGGCTGCGGTCAAGAATTCCAAAATGATTATCAAAGCTAAGGCTAACCTATCGGCTGGAATCTTCAATGTGTTTTTGGATGGATGACTGTTTTTGGTCCGTATTAATTTACAGGGTGAAATCGATATCATTAGCATCCTTTTAAACTAAGAGTGTACCCATCAAACTGAACAACTTTTACTATGGGAGCAAACCAATCGGAGCAACATTAAAAACTGCTGTCCCCATACATTTTAGTCGTGTAGGCAGCGGCGGCGGGTGCAGTTTAGTATGAGACAGCTCTTTTTTTTTTGCTCCGATCGGTTTGCTCCCATAGTAAAACTTGTTCAGTTTGGTGGCTAGAATCTTAGTTTAAAAGGATGCTAATGATATCAATTTCACCCTGTATAAACCGAACTGCAAAGCTCGTGGTCTCATAAGCCAGACGCACTCCTGCTAGAGGGTAGAATTAGTTAAATCTAGGTTTATTTACGGATTTAACAGATCTTCAAAGTATACAGTTATCGTAGACCTCGCTTACTAACCCTGCCTCGTTTTTGATCTACCGTTTATTGAACGTTTATCTCAACTCAATTTATACTTTATTGCACACCAAACAAAACATACATTTGAATACCATATCTTATCTTAAATTATATTAGTTTTGTTAGTATTAATTTTGCATGGACTAATTAATTATAACATTACAATAGTTTAATTAAGTTATAATTAATTAAGTTAAATACAACTAAAGCTAAAGCTATAAGAAGTTAATTAGTATTAAAAGTGGGCTCACTACCATCTACAGGAAATTGATATCATTAGCGTTGTTTTAAACTAAGAGTCTACCCATTACACTGAAAAGCTTTTACTATGGGAGCCAAAAGATCGGCGCAAAAAAAATCGGCTGTTCCATACACATCAAGCTACGCAAAACCAATATAAGGTGGCCGCGCAACGTTATCGTTATTCAACCTACGCGCGGCCAGCTTACATTGGTTTTGCGTAGCTTGATGTGTCGCCGTGTGTACATGTCCCTAAAAAATAATAATTAATCACGTAATCATTTTAACTTAATACCCCTCATGTTGTTTTTAATCATGTCTCATAATATTTAGAAGGCATCCATACAACCCAAATTTTAACTGCATTCTCCTCGATGAGGAGCAAAGTCGATGAGTTGGGAACTTTACGACAAATTGGTGGAGCCACTAACTACTTCAGTTCTCTACTAGTTTCAGACAGTTTACTGCTACACTCGCACATGGCCACTTCGCTGGCATGCTCAAACATATACTAGCCTATTTATTGCTATAACTTTAATTTAAAGCTTACAGCAGAGTATTCTTACTGTGCAAGGTGTAGCAAAACACCCTAGTAATATTTGAGGGTGGTTTAGTTAGACCATCAAACTGATCAACTTTCACTATGGACACAAGGTCGAAAAAAAAACAACTAAAAATCTTTCACTATAGCCAACATCGAAAAAAAAATACTTTTTCATACAAAACTGCCGACTACTATAATTTATGAGACGTTAAAGTAGTCGGCAGCTTTGTATGAAACAGCAGTTTTTTTCAGCTTGATTGTTTAAAATACCCTTATAAATATTCCCTCTGTCCTGTAGGCTCCACTATCTCGATCCACCAGTGGATCGAATAGGACGCTGAAGTTCACTGTGATCCACCATTAGGCTCAGTGGATCCTATGATACTTGAATATATTAATAGGCTCCACCAGTGGATCGAATTTATTTCTGGGAGTCTCGTACGATCCACCACTGATTTCTGTGGGGCCTGTAATATAATTTATATAATATAGGCTCCAAGGAAGTTCGACCTCTTTTACACGTCTGCTCTCCTGGTACATTTGAATATTTTAAATGAGTAGTAAATAAATATATATATAAATAAAATAAATATGTTTAGGTAAAAAAAAAAAATGAAAAAAAAAACGAAGAAAGAAAATACGCGAAACGACACATACGCGAAACGACATGAATTAACGCAGTGTTCAATACGTAAAACGTTCAAAACGCAAAATGTGTGTTTTTCTTCAATTTAAGAAATCAGAATGTTCAGTATTCAATACGTAGAATGTTCAATACCTTAAAAACAAGAATTTCTAAATGTACCTAAAATGCCAAAATGACAGATGTCAAAGAAGCCAGGCGTTTCATTATACTATATTATAGTGTGTTTTGTTACACTTTGCAACACCTGAAAAAAGGTTAACTGAACGATAAATGTTAACATTTTTGGGATTTACTGAAGTGAATTTTAGTTCAAATCACGGTAACTTACCTGCCTCCAATGTGTATGAAAAGTTGAAGAAAGGATACTACTTATTTGGATATTAAAAAAGATAATTAAATTAGTTATCAAATGTAGTTCAGTTATCGATTCTGTACCAGTGAATGATACATAATCGTTCGTCCGATGTTGTGTTGTATTATTATTACATTGTGTTATAAATCCGGTAGAATTTTCATATGTCTATTATATTTCCCATAAAGTTATTATACGTTACAGGAATAGAGTCAGTGACATGAGTTGTCAAATGACACAGTTTTTGGATGTTTTTTGGAGACTATTCGCAGGCAACAATTCTAATACTGTCTATAATTCTGAGTCTAACGTAAAATCGTGGATAAATTGATGAAGTAGTGTCAGTATATTTCACAAAATTATCTACGATTTCACTTTAGATTCCCAATTTTTCACGAAAACCGAATTGTAAAAATTGATTACCTAGTGACTAAAAAACGGTTCTATTGATTCGCGTCACGTATCTCTTTCTATTATACAGTGGTGCCGCTAGGTACATCTCGCTCTCTCAGCTGTATGTTCCTCTATTCCTACCTCTATGATATTTCCAATATTTTCACATCTGAAAATAAAGAAGATCATATGAAAGTAGCCAGTGAGGAGGAGGACTAGTTGTCGGTGTGAAAAAAGTTTCTTTGTGTCATTGAGAAAAAAAAACTACCTACTTTATGTCACAGTGAAATTAACTCTACGTGGGTAAAGCCGCAGGCAAAAGTTAGTAGTAGCTTGATCAGAACGATAATACTAAGCATTACTTAAAAAATATTTAAACTTTATTATGAGTTATCTAGTATATCTCATTGTTCTGAATGCGTTAAAACAATTTGTAAAGGTAAAAAAATATATATGAAAATGTGTTAATTTCACGTTCATTTAAGAGAAAACTATCTTGACTTAGACTTTTTTTTTATCGTGATTTATCTTGGGGAAGCGCATGTGCGAAATGAATTTCTTACGAAATTAAAAATGATGGCATTGTTTAGTACTATTCATAGTCTCACAAGTCTTATTGCTACTAACACTATTAGATCTTTGTCGTCGTTAATAAAAATTTTTTTTTTTTTGTTTTTTATTTCAGACTCGGCTTGAAATGATTTTTTCACCTCACAAGCTAGGAAAGATTCTGTCTATTCAATATTTCTCTATACCGCCAATCCACTGAAAATGCTTAATAACTATTTCATGTCACTGGCCAGCACAAAAAAATATACATTTTAAAATGTTCTTTTTAGCAATTCACGTTTTTTCCTCGCTGTTGTGAGGTGAAAAGTTGTGTGTTTCGCTCGGCTGCAAAGTTATTCTGCGTCTCGTACTTTTGAAACCTTCGCTGGGCTCAGGATTCTATTATTTGAACCCTCGATTCTCTCGTTTTTCAATCTTAGAAATCTTCACTTGCTCAGGTTTCAATACAAGTACTCGCGCCAAGAAGCAACTTTGCAGCCTAGCATAACAAATAACTATTGTTGAAATGTTTAAAAAATCACCTGTTAAATTCTTTAACATATTTTTGACGAGTTTTAAGTTTTTGTTAGAATTACGTATTTTAATTACAAATTGTTTCTTTAACTACTTACTCCTTTAACGACCTAATAGAAAACCCTTTCAAAGTAATTCTATACCTACCTACACCCAGCAACGAAGCTTAAGCCCAACACCCTACCTATTTATAAGCAAGTACAAACTAAAGGTGCCCACCCAAAATGTTTACAAAGCATTTGCTTAATAACTGAAACTTCGGGGGCGTACGGGTCGAATTCTACTAATACCTAACGCGCCAGTGTGCGCCAACTATCATTAAACTATCGTGCGCTAGTGTGCGTGGGTCGTAAGTGTTGCCATGGTGACGTATCTTAAAGATCTCCCTCTCTGCCCCGTCTCAGTTTTCTCCTTTCTCCTTTGCACGCGTTTCTTGTCGGGAGGCGTGGATTGGTACGGTGAGCAAATTAAATTGAGATTTTGATAACCTTAATTAGGTATATACATTTTTTTTATTATATCACTTTCCGCGACTTCGTCCGCACAAATTATATACCAGAATTTAAGTCAGATCATAAGCTATCAAACAAATAAAAGTTTCATCAAAATCGGTAAAGTAGTTTTTGCGTGATGCGCGAACAAACAAACAAACAGACAAATAGACAGACAACATTTCTAAAAAAGGTTGATTTCGAGTCAGGGATATCTAAAAACCATATCGTAATATTTTTTTGTAAATATCTTCAATATACAGACACACTTCAGTTACAGTTTTATAATAGTTTAGATTACATTAACGAACATTCGTTTATTTTCATTAAACAAGAAGATTTTTTTTGTGGTCATTTTGTATGAAATATTGAAAAATACATGCAACGTGTGGATAGAAAATAACTTTTTTTAAACTATTTAGGTTTAAGGAGAACGTCGCTCGGTGGCGCGTTGTGGAGAGGTATGTAGACTAAACTCTGTAGGTACTGTTTTTTGGCCGATAAACTGCTGTGCAGTTTGGCGTGGTAATTTTTAAGACACACTTGTACCCATTGAAGTGAATACATAAATAAAAAAAAAACTCAATCATGAAGGTACGGGTTCGAATCCGCACGGACGGCATGTTAATATTTACCAATGAGTTTTTCTAACCCTCTTAGTTGTGCCCTGCAGTGGGACGTATACAGGGTGTTTCATAAGTAACAATAAATTTTTGAAACTCATAAGGGTTTTCTTTATAGGACCAGCGTCGAAATTGCGAAAGAAATAATTTTAAATCCCATACTATATTTCAGCTCTAGTCGATTTGTAGAGTATAGAACATAATTTTTTTTTTTCGCGATTTCGATATTGGTCCCATAGTGAAAGTTGTTCAGTTTGATGGTCTACACCACCCCCTTAAATGTTTATTTGTAGTTTTGTAACACCTTGTATAGGCTGATGGTGATGATGATTAAGGTTTTATTGCATCATCATCATCAGCGTATAATACGTCCCACTGCAGGGCACAGGCCTACCCTCAGAGAGGGTGCATGGGCGATGGTCCACCACGCGTTACCAATGCAATCCGCATCTTCACACACGCAATAGAATTTCTTCTTCAGCGTATGCGACAATAAGTTACGCTGAATTCAGTACAATACATGTAATTTCCATATGTTCACGACTATATTCCTTGAGGGGATAGTCAGAGATATTCTGAAACGGTACTACCGAAACTCTGTCCAGTGTGACGGGGGGTGAGCCCGTCGCTACTTATAATGGACAGAGGGTACAATACATGCCTCGAAATTGAAGCATGCAGGTTTCCTCACGATGTTTTCCTTCACCGAAAAGCCAGTGGTGTTACAAATCGTACATAAATTCCGAAAAGCTCATTGGTACGAGCCGGCCTGGACGGGGATCGATCCATCGCCTCCTGCACGGCAGGCAAGGCTACACGCCGCTGGACCACCACAACTTGTAATTTCCACATTTTCCACCACCCAAAATTCTCTTTTCCATAAAATTTCTTTCGACAAACTAATTTTGCAAACTTATTTGCGCCCACTCCTGAAGGGTTAAAGCGTAGCGCGAGGCACGCGGGGGGCCAAACTCCACTAATGGAGTGGCGACCTGCCCCGTCCCTCGGATCCCACAAGCCATAAAATTGTAAATTAGTGATGAGCTCGTCGGCCGCGCGACGAGTATCGATTTATTGATAGTTTTCGTCCACTGTCCAATGACCAATGTCCAGGAGTGTCGAGGGGACATAGCTAAGAAATAGGAGATGAACTGTTTTGGGTTTTTTGGACGTTATTCGTTATTCGGACTGACGTTGGTCCGTGATCGAAGTGTATGTCGTAGAAGATATAGCATACGCTCACGACTAATTCTCGAAGGGTAGTCAAGATACATTTTTTATCCCACGTTTACAATGAAGGCCAAACGTTAAAACAGTTTGCATAGAAGAAAAGAAATATGCATTACGAAAAAAAATCGCGACTTCATACAAACTCTAAAAAGCAATACAGTTCATTTGTATGAATACCTACTCATACAACTGATAGGTACCTATCTTCTTATACAAGATGAAGATTTTGATGTTTATCAGTTATAAGTATATCGATTTTGAATAAACACCTTTTTGCTTTTAATTAAAGAAAACACGTTGTATACCTACAACAAAAACAATTGGAAAGTACATAATTGTATGTGATAACTCCAAAAAAAAAAATTCGAAATGTAGGCATGTAGTACATAGGTACTACAGTGTCAAGTTTAAATAAACAAACAAAAACAAAAAAATTTGATTGCAAGAATTCGTTGTTAGTAGTTAGATACTCGTAGATAGTTAGACCGGTTCGAAGTAAAATAAAATCGTTTAAAAATATGTGAATTCTAGTTGAAGTAGGAGTTCATATGAAAATATTCAGTTCCCAATTACAGGTCTAAGATTTATCATAATAATGTTTGCATTAGGTACCTATTCTGACTTAAGCTATAGTAGATATTCTTATATTATTTAAAGTTTACTTACCAATTTGGTATTTATTGAAGCTCAAAACATTTTAATTTCACACAAATCGTTGTCACTACCGCAGCATCTTTCAGAAGACTGATCGGAAAGTTAAAAAAAGAATAAAAAACGCCAGTAATTTCATAAATATTTATAAGTGTCCAGTTATGTCCGCTCAAGGAGTTATGTTAATAGGCCTTACTATTGTCCGAATACCGGTTCTTACTGGACAAATTAAGGGTGCTGAGTATGTCACCAACATATTGTTACCATCCCCGCTAAAGCTTTTCATCTCTACTGCATTCAATTTAAAGTTCAGTTTCTCACGTTACAGTATTAATGTAAAAGCAGAAGATAATTTTGTAAATAGTAAAGGTGTGTGCATACAAAATGAGTTTGATACAGCATCCCTATTTCGGATTTCGAATTTGAACTTTGGTCGTTTTGACCTCAGTTTATTTTGTGTCAGTGTCGTGGGATAGATTACGAGATGAGGTCCTGTGGGAATGTTTCTGATAAAGTTAAGGAATACGGGTACTGTAGGTACTCGTCTGAGTAATACAATCGCTAAGAAACATGAGAGGGCTAAGTTTAGTAGGTGAACGACGATAGGCTGATGATGATGATAAGAAATATACAAAGTAAAAGGCTTCCGCACATTGCAGCGATTTTATCGACCGATAATATCGCTGCGATTTTGCGATAATTGTTTCCAGTACATTTTGTATGGGGACGCGCGCGATCCTACACACTGCCGCGATATTATCGAGCGATAATATCGCTGCGATTTTGCGATAATTGTTCTCAGTACATTTTGTATGGGGACGCGCTCGATCCCACACACTGCCGCGATATTATCGCAACCTGACTCAATCTCTTTCGACTACATTCAGTGGTGGGCGCATGCGTGACGCGAATCGAGGAATCGCTGCAGTGTGTAAGGTGTCGCGATATCGCTGTCGATAATATCGCTGCAATGTAACATCGAAATCGCGAAAAAATAATCAGCTGTCCCGTACATTTTTGTATGAAACAGCTGATTTTGTTTTGTCATTTCAATGTTGTTGCCATAGAAAAGTTGTTCAGTTTGACGGTCTGATCATCGCCTTAAAAACTGTCAGCTTATGAAGCACCTTAAACAGGGTGAAATTGATATCATTAGCATCCTTTTAAACTAAGAGTCTAAGCATCAAACTGAACAACTTTTACTATGGGAGCAAACCAATCTGAGCAAAAAACAAATTTGCTGTCCCATACATTTGAGTCGAGTAGGCAGCGGCGGCGGGTGCAGTTTAGTATGGGACAGCTGATTTTTTTTGCACCGATTGGTTTGCTCCCATAGTAAAAGTTGTTCAGTTTGATAGGTAGACTATTAGTTTAAAAGGATGCTAATGATATCAATTTCACCCTGTATACATTTTCGTTGAATTAATAGCAAAACTATCGTCTCTATGTGGATGCGTCGCTGCTTTGTGGCAGATTACCTCAGATACCTAGTGTCTAGTAAAACATACGTATAATGACTCTATAGGTAGGTGTTAAGCTGTGTAAGCAGTTGCTTAATAAACCGTGTTAGACAGTTACATGATTCATTGCGCATACATTTCTTCACATGGTTAAGTACAAGCTACACGGTTAAGTTAGTTAAATGCCGACAGCATATTAATTACCTTATACACGATACAGGGTCCTTCTTAATATTTAGATCTTTTTCTATGTCACCAACTACCAACATAGATAATTATAGCAGAAAACAAAATCCGCATTTTCATACAAAACTGAAAACCTACGCAACCCAAATGTATTGTATGTATGTAATGTATGTGCATGTGTGTCAGCTATTTTTACCTATATTTATGTTAAGTTTAAGGATGGAAGGAGAAAGGATGCTACTTATACAGGGTGTCAGGAAAATTCATTAACCTTTAAACCACATACTCTACCCTCGTTCTGACAGGTTTGCTCTCATAGTAGAAGTTGTTCAGTTTGATGGGTAGAGTATGTGGTTTACAGGTTAATGATACTTTTCCTTACTTTGATTTTCAATTATTGCGGTCATTTCAATCAATCGATGTATACTTTATTTTACACCAAAAACATAGTATACAAAGAGTTAATCGACGGGAATACAGAAGTTACAAAAATTCGCGGTCTTACCGTCAAAAAGCGATAAAACGATATTCCTGAAGACTATAATAACATTCCGCTTCATTTGTATATTATAAAACCACTCTTTTTAAGTACATTCACCCTGTTATGTTCACCCTGTATCCACCATGTATTCAGTATTGTGGAGCAGCAATAGAGGGCGAGCGAGGAGAAGACGATTTGCGACAGGAAATGAACCCGAACAGAGGTAGGTGTGGCTCGAGGTTGTATGCTAACGTGCGAGGGCTAGCACGCTGACGCTAAGCTCTCTCGATGCGAGATAAAATGGTCTTAATACCTTATTTTATTTGAGTTGATTTGCGACAGGTAATGAACCCGAACAGAGGTAGGTGTGGCTGGAGGTTGACTGCTAACGTGCGAGGGCTAGCATGCTGACACTAAGCTCTCTCGAGGCGAGATACAATTGTCTACAAACATTATTTATTTCGAGTTGATTTGCGACAGGTAATGAACCCGAACAGAGGTAGATGTGGCTGGAGGTTGACTGCTAACGTGCGAGGGCTAGCACGCTGACGCTAAGCTCTGTCGAGACGAGATACAATGGTCTACAAACATTATTTTATTAGAGATGAAATGAACCCGAACAGAGGTATTTGTGACTCGAGGATGACTGCTAACGTGCGAGTGCTAGCATGCTGACGCTAAGCTCTCTTGAGGCGAGATACAATTGTCTAGAAAGATTTTTTATTTCGAGTTGTTTTGCGACAGGAAATGAACCCGAACAGACGTAGTTGTGGCTCGAGGTTGACTGCTAGCTTGCGAGGGCTAGCACGCTGATGCTAAGCTCTCTCGAGACGAGATACTATTGCATCCGTATATTATTTTATTCGAGTTATTTGCGACAGGAAATGAACCCAAACAGAGGTAGGCTTGGCTCGAGGTTGACTGCTAACTTGAGAGGGCTAGAATGCTAAAACGCTAAGCTCTCTCAAGACGAGATAAAATTGTTTACAAACATTATTTTACTAGAGATGAAATGAACCCGAATAGAGGTAATTGAGTCTCGAACTGCTAATGTGTAAGGGCTAGCACGCTTGTGCTTAGCTTTCGAGACAAGAAAGAGATTCTCAGTATGCCTGGCCTACTTACACGATGCAGTTGCAGGATATCGTAGTGGATACGTAAGTGTAATGCGATATATTAAATATTAGTTAAGTTAGATCCGGTGAGTGGTGGTCCAGTGGGGCAGCCGTGGTTGTCCAGTGGCGATTAACCTTGCCTGCCAGGACGACTCGTACCAATGAGTTTTTCGGAATTTATGTACGATTTGTTACACCACTGGCTTTTCGGTGAAGGAAAACATCGTGAGGAAACCTGCATGCTTCAATTTCGAGGCGTGTATTGTACCCACTGTCCATTATAAGTGGCGACGGGCTCACCCCCCGTCACAGTGGACAGACTTACGGTACTACTGGTGAATCGTGGATATTGTGAGGTTTCAGAATATAAATAAATAATCTACACGTGACGAAGGCTTTCTTATACTGTGAAAAAGGTTTTTCTAAGTTCGTCTTCTCGTTGTACATAACAAGGGCATTCTAGGCTTACAGGAAACTGCATACTGCCTTTACACGTTGCCAATGGTTTCTATCAAATAGGCTACATAAGAGATTCTTAGTAAATGTTTATTTTAGAAAGAATAGACTGATATTCAAAATATTATGACAATTAAAAAATACCACTAATATTTTATGTATCACAGTTTTAATAAATCATTCAAATCATGTAAATATATAAATGATTGCAAATAACTTGCACAACGCTTTGCTGACAATTCACACAAATGGGAAAAACTCGCAGTCTTCTGAGAGGGGGTGAGGTAAAATACTGCAGTACTGTATGCTCTTTCTTATACTTTGGAGCCATAGAAGCATCCAGTCAAATACAATGTTCTAGCATCCAGTAGCTTGACTATCACTCAGTTGCAGAAATGCTCGTTAGAGTTAATCCTCCATTAAATATCTTGCTAGCCTTTTTTTTTTATTTATAATTAATGGCTTTTTGCTTGTGCGTAGCACCGCATTTCCGCCAGTGTCAAGTGTAATATATGGGAGTATCTATCCCAATCTCAGGGATTGTTTTTGTTTAAGAACAAGAAGAGATTGAGGAATGCGGAGCCTCGTGGCAGGCAAAAACGCGACGCGCGAAAACTACGCGAGACGTGTGCTCGGGTCAATTCCTGCAACGTGACTCCTTTGCTAGCCTTTACTATGTCAACAAAACAAAAAGTGACAGTAAGAGATTTAATGAAGGATTAACTTTAATGAGCGCTTCTGCAATTTATGACTCTTATTGGTACCATACAGTCATTAAACCTTTCTTTTTGCTTTGGCTTCAAAACGATTAGAAATACGCGTCAAGTGACAATTTCCAGTTACGTTCATAAAGTAAGATACTAAATAATCATACGAGCAAGCTAAACCGAAAATGCAACTAAGCTTTTAGACTAAACTACAAAGTAATCACCATAACGATACTTTACTATCACGCCGTGCAAATTACTTCTTGTAGACGCAAGGCATGAGCGGGTAGCTTCTTCTTCTATCGAGTCGATGTCATGTCATTTTATATTTTTCCAGGTCAGTATTTTGCCCTGCTGGCTGCTCCATTCGCGTGGACAGGCAAGACATGAGATGGGCCATAGTCTGAGGGGCAACACTAACACCACATTCACACCTTATTAGGTTCGATCCATCGATAAAACCCCATTTGGACATGTTCTCCTTTCTCCGACCGACTTGAGTTCGGAGCCTATTTAAAGACCTCCAAATTTAAATGTACGGCCTGGGGTAAGGCTTTCCGGGGGGACAAACAGTTCGGGTATAAGTACCTTACTACCAGTTCGGGTAGTAGTAAGACCTTAATTAGCAACTATTTTTTCTCATCAAGGATGGAACAAAATATCATTAGAAACTTAGTAAGTATTTTTATTTTTATTGTCTCTCGAGATATTTGCGTTCAAAGTTAAAAAAAGAGCGTACTCTACTACGTACGTTCGTACCTCTAACTTCTAAAATACTAGAAAAAGTATAGAAAAGGACTCTAAAGGCTCTATTGTACGTACTTAGTCTAGTGTCTAGCAGAACTATAAACTAATGCCTATTCTGTCGTCTAGTTTTAAAATACTAGCAAGTACGAGTAAATTAAAATACTTATTTTTATTTAAACTTAAGCCCCTCCTTTGCCTATACCAAGATAAAAATGTATGTTCGCGTCTTATGCTACTTATTCAGCTATTGGGTATACGAAAATTTTAATATCGCTTTCTCCTTTCACTTGTACCACAACCCTTCCCTCCCTTAGCCCAAGGCGTGCTATAGATAAACACTTTATGTATTCTAGTCTCATTTTATGTGCGTAGTTGCACTATTATTTACAGATCACTTAGTAGATAGAAGTAGAGCCTCGGGGTAAGACTGTTACACGTTTAATTAAGCTATTCGTTCGATTAGTTTACTTTGTTACGTAAATACAAACAAAGATATGATTCACGACCTTCCTTTTCAAATAGTCGAAAAATTTGTTTACTTACTACTATTTTCAGAGCCACGGACTTGAAAGAAATACGGACCGAATATTGCTCTAAAAAGATGTGAAGCATGCAAGGTACTACACTCTCGTTTGTTCTACAAGAGGCCTACACTCACACAGAATCACTAGCTCTAGGCGCAGGTGCTACAACCCGTCACCTTATGTACGCACATAAAAGAAATGGGTGCTTCACTCATGATTAGACAAGATTACGTGTAGTTCTTCTTTTAAGTCTGTGTCTTAAAAGACCTCCAGAGTCCAGAAACATAAAACTAAAAGATCACTTTAAGCTTTTTTATTTTATTTCAAAGGAGTTGTTGTTTGTCTTACTATCGTGTGGGCAGCAAGCCCTGGAGTTTTTCAAATCGGCTTATGGCCTCTGACGTGGTTTTTAAGTAGCGACTACTACAACAAGAGATAGTGGCAGGGAAAGCACGGATCACTTTCTTTTTCAGAAAATCAGGTGATTCAGTCTGCAATGTCCTAACCAACTGGGGAAAAACGCACAGTGACATATCACTAGTGCCCTGTGGGAATCGAGCCCACGACCTCCGTGTCAAAAGCCTAATGCTATTAACCATTAGACCACGGAGGCAGTCGGCTGAGATGATGTTGATTGATGATAGATTTCGCTGGCGAAAATCCAGTTTTTCCAGTAGGTAATCTCAGTTGCCCAATAAAAAATAGATTTATTTTTTATTGTAACTGCCCTTTTTCAAGTTTTTTTAAAATGACATTAAAAATACAGGGTCCTTCATAATATGCTGACACTTTTTTAAAGGGAAGATCAGACCATCAAACTAAACAAATTTTTCTATGGGACCAACAATGAAATCGCGAAATAAAAATCAGCTGTCCCATACATTTGGCTCGAGTACGTTTGCAGTTTTGTATGCAACAGAAGATATTTTTTTCGCGATTTCGATGTTGGTCCCATAGAGAAAGTTGTTCAGTTTGACAGCCTGATCATCCCCTTAAAAAAGTGTCAGCATATTAAGAAGGACCCTATATGTAAAGAATACGTGTCTACGCCTCCCTCGCAGACATTACACGCTCAGACTGACATCGGGGTCACACGCACCCTGCGTGTTGAGTCGTTCAACTTTGTGTTATATCTTGAGCCTACGGTTCAGCTTCCATCTCGGCTATTTGTACTGGTACTGCCTAGATAATGATTATTTCTTCTTTGTACTCATTACATGTTCAAACTCCCAATAAAGTTAAGTAGGTTACATGCTTATATGCTGGGTGGAACGTAACGAGGGACTGTCCATTTAAGGGTGGGTGTATTCAGACAATGAAACTATAGTACATTACTGCAGTGGCCAGCAAAAGAGGCATTGATGGATGAACGTGTAAGTCCATCAATGCCTAGTTGTGGCCAAGGCTTGTATAGTGCTTTTCTCAAACAATGCAGAAATTAGAATCAATCAACTTTTCAACATCAATGACGAAGAACAACAATTTATTATTGTTAATCTTTATATATTATTAATCTGTGGTTAAAGTGTCCATTCATTTTTTCTTCATTATAAAGATTTCTATTTGCAAGCCAGTTCGAAATTTAAAAACCTTCTTGGTTGCCATGTTTGGCAGTAAACGATCGTTCCATTTTTAAATAACACGACAGATATGAGTTTACTATGTAATTTATTTAGCCGCTAAACCATGACAGATATAGATTTTCATACAACTTTTGCCGGCCGCTACTCGCATGTATTTGGCCAGTACAGCAATTTCAATTTATCTCGAAGAAGGTTGTCAAAATAATGCTCAAACCAAGCATGTTTGAGAAAAACAACTTACCTGGAACATGGGCCGAAAGCCGAAAAAAAAAAATTGGAACTTCCATACAAAAGTGCGGATCAGCCGATCTATTTTATATATGGCAGGTCTAAAAAAAAAATCGTTTTTCGACCCATGATCCTCAGGGAAAGTTGTTTAGTTTCACTGTCTAAATACACCCTTAAATGGAAAGTCCCTCGTTACGTTCCATCCCAGCATAATATTGTATAGAAGGCTGTTTTTGCTAAGTAGACTTTATTTTATCATGGTGGCATAGTACGTGATTTAATTACTTTGCAATAAGTTAGATTAAATATTTGTAGAATTTCTTCGCCTCAATGGATTTTCGGTATTGGATACGATCACCGATGTTGTAAGCCACATCAGGTCTGGCCAGTCTTAGGTTGGTATTTCATCTCGAGCGTCTCCTTGCTTCGGAAGGAACGTTAAGCAGTTGGTCGCACGTGGTGGAGTAAACTCCATCTCACCCTTATTCGTGAGAGGAAGCCTTAGCCCTGTAGTGGGATCCTAGAGGCTTTGACAAACTTTTTTTATTAGTCTTATTATATTTGATTTGTCAATTAACACAATTTTTGAGAGTTACGCGGTTATTAATTAAGCTAAAGTTAATCATTATAACGGGTTCTTACCGCGTTTTTATTTATTTTGGAGTTCCCGATATTTCGGCAGTGTTACAACTGCCATGATCACGGGATGACTGTAGAACTGCAGGTAGATTTTTAAGAGCAGACAAATCTGTCTACCCTCATTCTTCTTCGTTTGCTCCGACCACTATCGGAACTCACTCGAAAGTCATCGTCACTTTTTTCTCGATTTGTAATATTTAACGACACACTTGGTCCAGCACGACAAACTACACTCACTGTGTCACTCCTACATTTGTCCGACCGAGAATACGAAGGTGAAGCTCTTATACCCATCTTTACCACCGGATTCCACGTACTAGATAATTTGAAACCGTCCTCTCTATTGAAATTGCGATGTTTTTTAATTTCAATAGCTTCTCTCACCATTCTTGGGTAGTAATATCGGGAACTCCAAAATAAATAAAAACGCGGTAAGAACCCGTTATAATGATTAACTTTAGCTTGATTTGTCAATTGTTTTAGGTTCAATGGACATTACCACCGACATTTGGAAAGTCTTGCTTAAGGCTATCAAGCATTTAAAGCTGATGCTCTATCTTGCTGGTGTCTTCACCGGTTGACGTGGCTGATTTCTGGGTAGGGTAGACAAGATACAATAAGTAAAGCCCGACCAGAAAAATAAATAAAATCGGTCAAGTGCTAGTCGGGCTACTCGCGCATCGAGGGTTTCGTACCACCACATCACCATAGAACACAACATATTGACTTGCAAAAAAACTTTTTAACTCGCACTTGGCCGGTTTTTATTATTTGTTGTTATACTGTAAAGTTTGTTCTATAATCACGCCAAGTTTGACGCTTGTATGTATTACTGTTTTTACTATATAGTCCAGTCATTTTAGAGTTTCCTTGTATGGACACCCTAACAATAATTCATGTATCGAAGAAACTTTGCAGTGTGATAAAGTAAAGTATACAGATTACGGTTGACAAATAATCTAGGACCGGAAAAAATTAAACCTAGATTATTTGTCAACCGTAATCTGTATACTTTACTTTATCACACTGCAAAGTTTCAGCGATAGATGAATTATTGTTAGGGTCAAACCCTAAAATGATTGGACTAATAGAGCGAGAAGAAAAAACGTCGATAAAAACTAGTTTCTTGTTGAGAACCCCCCTTAATTTTTTACTTTATGACATTTTTATTATTTATCAACAAATCTGCCGTAATATAACGCATATTCTGTGAAAATTTCATCTAGCTATTACGGTTCAAAAGTTTTAGGCCTAAATAGGTAGGACGGACGGACGGACCACGTAGGCTTAGTAACAGGGTCCCGTTTTAATCCTTTGGGTTCGGAACCCTATAAAAAAACCCCGCCATGTTGCGGAAAATCATTGGAACTAATTTTTTTACTTGGAACACTGACATTAAAGGTTATAGTCGATTGCAGCGCCCCAACCCAGGCTTTTTACATTTCTGGTCAGGCTTTAATTGAGAAACAGAAGAACAAATCTGAATATGTTGTGCTAGCCTTATGTGAAACATATATAAGTATTATAGAAGCAGCTAGGATGCTGGCCAGGGAAACTTTGTACAGTGAGTTTGTCGGAAGACTTTACTTATTATACAGGGCGATTAGAAATGTTATTGCAAAGTTCTGCTTTTAATTGTGTAATACAGTTTGACTTATAGTCAACTTTTATAATATAAATATAAAAATATGAAAAGAACGTTGTGCATATTGAACTTTGTATTTTGCTCCCATAGTACCTAAAACACCTTCCTAGAGGGTAGGCCTGTGCCCTGTAGTGGGACGTATATAGGCTGATGATGATGTACCTAAAAGTTGTTTAGTTTGATGTGTAGAGTCTATTTATTTATTTATTTATTTATTTATTAAGGTACATCAACAGCAATAATACATTATTAAATTTATAATAAAAGCATGCAGTATCTTATCTAATGCACATGCCAATAACAGATGTAGGTACACAACATTCATTTGTTTAAAAATCACGACAATACATCAGTTACCTACTCATAATGATACGAGTATACATACTTTAATACATTGCAACGGAGCAATGAAATACGATGTTGCGTGAGGTAGTTATCGACGACGTTTTTTGTCGTAGAGTCTTAGCAATGTTTGAGTTTTAGTATAAAATAGTTTCAATTTCACCCTTCGTAATAAAATGTAGGTGCATTTAAAAATGTAATCTACATTAAACTCTATCACAAAGGATTAAGGAATATACAGGGTGGATACAATGGAGCCTACATCGTAGTAAAATAAAAAAATCTGCTGTTTCATTCAAAGATGGAGTACCAACTCGACTCCAATTAAAAAAAAAAAAAAAAATTAAATTATTTATTTTCAGACAACATAGATCCATTGGGGTTACAACATAGATCCAATGTATGGGATAGCTGATTTTATACATTTTGTTTCGTTGCTGGCTACATAGTGGAAGTTCTTTTAGTTTGATGATCTAACTAAATCACCATAATGAATATTACTACAGTTTTTATTACACCCTGTATAATCAATATTGTGAGTACAAAACCGAATCAAACCGTCGTAAGACAAACCTTGAGTTAGCGTAGTATCGCAGGTGCCCAACTAAACCGAACTGGCCTAAACTGGTTATAACAAGTTAAGGGGAAGAGGGGTTGTGCCGGGAGGGGGGAGGGTCTAACTAGATTCCTCCCAACTTTCTCGTACCAGATAATGATCTTCGCTACGTGGGTGCTTCTGATCGGCTACAGGCGGGCGGGTGAAACGCAGCGTTGGAACGCTCGCTTATGGGAGAGTTGGCGAGTGGGTAAAACAGGACGTTTCCGCTATCTATGATAATTATTATCAAATCTGGAGGTAAAATCGAATCAATTCTACATAATTGGCAAGAATTATATTACGGATAACATGGAGGAGGCATTTTTTTACAGTTTTTCTGTTATGCGCTTGAGGTAGATGTAGGTACATTATACAGGGTGAAATTGATATCATTAGCATCCTTTTGAACTAAGAGTCTACCCATCAAACTGAACAACTTTTACTATGGGAGCAAACCAATCTCAGTGTCATATCTCAGGATTATGATTAGTAATCATACAATCAATTAATATATACACCAAAGACAAAGTCAAGTTAATGTTACGAAACAATAGTTTAAGCCTAAGATGTGCTACGAACATCAACCATTTACTATGCCTGCGGTGTGCTATGCTACGAACATCGTAGCACACACCGTAGAATCCTCTATGCCTAGCAAATGATTGATGTAATATAAAAATTTTCTTGACATTTAAAATACAAGGTAATATTGAAACAAGTTTTATATTTATGCATTAAACACATAACATCGGCAATTAATATTTTTATGAAGTCGTAAGTCCCAAAAAATGTATGACAAAATAATATTCAAAACTTATCTATGACGACCCAGCTGATGTTAAGGACACCATGTCGGACTGCCAAACTAATATGTCCTGGGTTCGATTCCTGGTTCGGTCATAAATTGTTGTTGTCTGGTTTGCATAATAAAAGCTTTACAGCTTCATTTTGGTATAAGAACCATATACTGACTGTTTTTTAAGGAAATGATCAGACCATCAAACTGAACAAATTTCTCTATGGGACTGGACTCTTTGGAAAAAAAATCTGCTCTTCCATACAAAACTGCATTGTTACTTGATCCACACGGTATGGGGACGTGTGGGTCGAATAAGCTTGCAGTTTTGTATGGAAGAGCAGATTTCTTTTTATAGTATACAGAAAGTTGTTCAGTTTGAGGAAACCTGCATGCTTCAATTTCGAGGCATGTATTGTACCCACTGTCCATTATAAGTGGCGACGGGCTCACCCCCCGTCACACTGGACAGAGTTTCAGTACTACTGGTGAAACGTGGATGTTCTGAGATTTCAGAATTTCTCTGACTACCCCCTCGGGGAACATAGTCGTGAGCATTATGAATAAATGAATGATGTTCAGTTTGATGGTCTAATCACCCTCTTAAAAACTTTCAGCATGTTAAGTTGGAACCTGTATGTGTGCGTTATTTATGTATTAGTGCGTTCACACACGATGACGCACTGACGGAGCGGCAGATGTCTGTCCATAGAACCACACCCGGTGCGTCAATGCGTCACCGTATGTGTTTCTACGTGCGGTTTCATACAACTCCTTGCTTCACAAATGACGGACTGATGTTTGCTGCTCCGTCAGTGCGTCATCGTGTGTGAACGCGCTTACAGCGATATGTAGGTAAACAAAACTTAACAGATAATATAGCGGAACCGTGACGTAGTTACGAGATGATTAATTGACTGCTAGTCAAACTTATTACAACTGTGCGTTGTTCAGAGGTTAAGCTTTGGTGTATTATATTATAACTGAATTTACTGCAGGTTTAAGAAACATTCTTATTCTGATTACGTTTACATGTTAAAATATGCCTTAAAAGAGTTGTTATAGTTGTAGCAATGGCTAGAACCATCCATCCAAATGGGATGTGTGGCCTGCCATGTAGGTACACGTCGTAGTCCGATCACCGATCGTAGAATTGGGTGATCTACCTGGGCATTTCATAATACGCCGCCATTACATGATTTGGCTATCTATAAAACCCGCCATATCATTCAACGCTAATCTTATGAAAATTTGCCCAGTCATGCTTGGGCAGCTAATAAAAATTGGTCTAGATAACAAAACACTGTAATTTTCTTCACAATTTATGTTATTTGTGTTATGTTATTTGCACAAAGCAGACATTAATTTGTTAGACAGAGGTACTAGCAGTAAGAAATGTAACTATTTTACGATATGCCCAGCCATATCATGGCAAAGTGTTTAAATGGGAATATCGTCAATTAGGTTGCTCTCATCTATCTGCCTGACTTTCTATTGTGAACATTTTTACAAATAATCAGCCTAATCATGAAATGGCAGCGTTTCATGAAATGCCCAGGCAGATCACGATCTGGCCAATTTTACGATCGGACTACGACACACACACGGCGACATATAAAGCTATACATAAACAGCATAAGCTGGCCACGCAAAATTGTAAGTACATACCAAACCCATAGTCTTAACATGTTTGACTTCACATTTTAACAAGACGTCTTAGAAAAAATAACAATGTTCGTCTACTCAAGTAATTTAAAACTAAGTAATTAAATGTTGCTGTTGTCAGAATTTATAATAAATGTAAGTAAAACTGACCCTTAAAGTTCCGCTCCACTGCGGCATTGTCCCGAGACAAACTATCTAAGCCCGAGAATTTACATATCTTCATCAGAAAAAGTGGGGTAAAAGATGATTTGGCGAAAATGTGCGGGTAGCCCGACCCCTTGGGGGACGGGGAGGGGGTAAATTACCCCGGGGTATAATTGTTAGAAGTGAGAGCATGTCTTCATAGCACTTCGGTGACATTCGTGAAGATAATTTGATTTGGTTCGGGATAATTCGGTTCGTTTTATATGAAATGGCGTATGGAAATATGCAAAGTGGATGTCGTGATTTTCGTTTGTTTGATACGAGAATTTTTTATTTGTTCTTTTATTTCAACATAGATCAAATTTAATGTTTAGCGAAAAATTAAAAATGGCAAAAAGTCCTGAAATAACTCTTCTTCGAGAGAAATTAACGCTTATTTCAGTACAAAAATTGTGCTTCTTAATATGCTGACGGGGCTGATTTTAAGGGGAAGGAAGGTCAGACCATCAAACTGAAAACTTTCTCTATTATCGAGTAATGGGCTTCTATCCTCTAACTAAATAATGGTAATAAAGTAATTCCAACCAAAGTAATAGTTATATTACGTTACATATGGTTTTTACAAGTGACCGAAATGAAAGACGTTCCACGTCAAAATACGTCCACTATTACGTAGTGGACGAAAGTTTGTATGGAAAACCCATAACTTCTCAAATTAGGGATAACAACATTAATATCTATGCTTTTGAAAATAAAAAGTACCTACTTGTTTCAGAGTTTTACAGATTTCATATCCTATATGAATTCTGCGTTGACGAAGCCTGTCGCGGATACGCACTTTGTATTTCTATGACATAAATCATATTGATACCTAAGCTAAATGGATTCTTGTACCTAACATCTTTATGATATGTTAGTCACTTTTATCATATGCTCACCACTTTAATATACCGAATATATCTGAATATACCGAATCCAGAATATAATATCCACATTTCACTAACAGTCTCAAAATTCTATAGTTTGTGTGACAGTACCATAGATATTCTTTCTTATACTTTGGTGACAGGAAGTGAGCCTTTCGCATACCTAACAATAATTAACTAATAATAAATAATATTCTATGCCTTTCGCAACCTTACAATTAAATACTTACTATTTAAAGAAAAACATTTCTATTAGGTAACATTTTAGTTAGGATTTGATCGTAGTATCTTATTAGAAAATTTGGTTTAATTTGATAGTAACGCCATCTAGTGACGGGTAGACGAACAAACCATGATTATTTTTCAACGCGATCTTTTGTTTGTTAAATTTTTTGAAACCTTAGAAATAAATTTAGAGTAAAAAGAATAAGAGTAATTTATTGTATATGTGTTGTTCTTTCCTTCAATAACATTGCAACTTTTAGTTCATCTATTCGACGCTAGATGGCGTGGCAAGTTCTTGTGTGCAAGAAACGATAGATGTACGAAAGGGGATGTGAATTAATTCATTCAAAGCGGTGAACGAATGCGTCTACGTCCTCACAATAACACTGCTAGAGGGTGCTGGCTGTCTATAAGGGCTGTAAGGATAATTTAAAATTTAAACTTTTGCAGTAGTGTAAGAGCAATGTGACAGATACAGCACTCGCCAGGAGAGCGATTTTTGAATCTCATTCGGTGAGCTCAGCAGTTGAAAATGTTAAAATAACTATGGAGATATGCATCTTTCTACTGCTGAGTTGACTTTCAAAAATCATACTACAGGAGAGCGATTTTTAAAATTCAAATCAGTAGTAAAAAGATGCGTATCTCCGTAGTAATTTTGACATTTTCAACTGCTGAGGTCACCGAATGAGATTCAAAAATCGCACTCTAGGAACGACGAACTAAAATGCGCCTTATGTCAATGCGTGACAGCCTGTATCGCATGCGATACGCGGCGCCGTAGGTAATTATTGCAATTGTCAAACTTGAGTGATGCTGTATTGACTGGTAATGTACCTACCTATTATAGAAGTGTAAATGAAGCTCAAAAAGTGGCACCAAAAAAAGTGTACCGTGTTCTAAATTTGTTCTTTAAAAACTGTACCTGGCCGCCAAAACTCATACAAAATGACATTTTTCATTGGGTGCCAAAAATTATTTCGATTTTGTTTAGAGTTACTCTTCTATAGTTATTCTTATTCGTAGCCTACCTAACGTTTCTCTACATTCCTGTTAGCACTCTTGATTTGTACAAAAATTCGCGGATTAGAGTTCTTATGATAAGTTGAAAAGATAATATTATGTGTTGATGATAATGAAATGATAAACCAAAAAAATAAAATGGTAACTTACATATCAAATGTCGATTTGTTTCAGACATGATGTTCCACTGTTTATTAGCTATTGTATTTATTTGTTAAACTTTAGCTTTGAACCACAGACTTAGGTACTATTGTAATACAGAAGTCTGTACTTTGAACTTTAATTTTTAAAAACTTTTTGATTTACGTGAGACAAAAAAGCCGGCCAAGTTCGAGTCGGCCTCGCGCACGGAGGGTTCCGTATACTACCATAGAATATTAAAAAAAAAAAGTTTTTCCGGGATCCGTAGCGCAACGTTCAAGCACTTGGTCAGTTTTTTATTATTTTTTGTTTTACCTTAAAGTATGTACAACCATACCAAGTTTGACCCTTGTATGTATTTGCCGTTTTTACGATAGAGCAAAAACAAAAACCTTGAAAAAAACATGTAAGGTCAGGTGGGGTAAGACAGACATACTTTATTTTATACCCCATAACTCGGGGTAAGACAAATACTTTTACTAGCTCTGTAAATATCTTACATAGAGGAGTGTTATGGGGACAGTTATAAAAGAAACAATTTGTTTAATTCAATATGAGTCAGATTTTTGATCAAACCAATAGAGTTTGAGTCAGTATTTTACTAGTTATGTTATTGTGTTACCGCGGTGTTTGTCTTACCTGACCTTATTTCATCATCATCATCATCATCATCAGCCTATCATCGTCCACTGCTGGACATAGGCCTCTCCCAAGGCGCGCCACAAAACTCTGTCCTCGGCCTTCCTCATCCAGCCACCTTATTTACCACCCTTAATTTTTTCCTTGTTGTTTTTTTTATTACTTGTCATCAAATCTAGAATAACGATACATATTCTGTGAAAATTTCAACTGTTACGGTTCAGAAGATAAAGCCCTCTGAAGCTAGGACGGACGGACGGACAGCGTTGGCTTATAAATTGGGTCCCGTCTTCACCCTTTGGGTACGAAACCCTAAAAATTGGATATTCTTCTATCGAGTAGTAGGCTGGAGTTTGACTTGCCATCATGGACATTAGGGTCGAGTATGATTGCAGTTTTGTATGGAAAAGCTGTTTTTTTCGCAATTTCGACATTGGTCCCTTAGAGTAAGTTGTTTAGTTTGATGGTCTGATCATCCTCTTAAACATCCTCTTATGCAACGTGTTAATGAATAAGCGCAAACCTTAAAATTTAAAGATATTCGCATTTTAAGTTTTCAGGCAAAAATTATTTGTTACGATTTTAGCAAAGCGCTAACGTGCTCACAGATAAATTTGAAGAATCTTGTTTTGGTACTAAGTAGAGTGCGCGTGCGGTGGGCTGAGATCAGGTTCAGTAAAAAAATTTTACCTGCACACAAATTATTTAATGTTTTGATGAAAGAAAAAAAAACGATGTTGAAACTATGATAATTTGATGCTGCTTTCGATTCTGAACAAAGTACTTTCTAGTTGTATAATCATCATAATAACGGTTATAAAACTGTAACAGAAGTGTGTCTTTAGGTACTTAAATTAAAGATATTAAAAAAATAGAGTTATGATAACTATGGTTTTTAGGTATTCTCTGATTCCGAATGTCAATTATACGTTTGTTCGAGCATCACGCAAAAACGACTGAACCAATTTTGATGAAACATTTTTCTTTTGAAAGCTTATAATTTGACATAAAATCTGGTATACAGTTTGTGCTAACGAAGTAACGGATAAAAGCTCTTAATATCATTAAATTGTAAACTTTGCGGGGAATATTGGGCGACACATCAAGCTACACAAAAGCAACATAGGCTGGCCGCGCGACGTTATACGTTACTCGACATACTCGTACGTGCGGCCAGCTTATGTTGGTTTTGTATAGCTTGATGTGTTGCCGTGTGTACATGGAAAATATTTAAAAAAAATCAATTCGGAGGATATGTAATAAAACGCATTAAGGCCATTTTTAGAACTTTTGTCTGTTTGTTTGTGCACATTATATTGTTTATTTGCAAAACACTATATTGTCATTTACCAATAAATATATAAATAAAATTGCAGTGGTCTGCGCTTAAGAAGTCGCGTGTGCCACTAGGTTTAAATTACTACCATTTAATGACAAATGTTTATGTTGAGTAAATAATAAAAATATGAAGCAAATAATAAAACACTTATACATTTTTTCATAATAATTGTAATTTTAATACCCAATGTATCCATGGGGTTTTTACCTTTATGTTATCTTTCTTACATTTGAGAAATTCTTCTATGTAGCAATTATGCTTGCTTCTATGTAGAGCTTTTAGCTAACCATATTTACATTGTTTAATAATATTATGATTGATAACTCTGCGGCCCGGTAGCTCAGTCGGTAGTGAACCTGCCTGCTGTGCCAAGGGTCGGTTCGAATCCCGTAAGGGACAAATATTTGAATAATTAATATTTGTACCCGAGTCATGGATGTTAGTATCTATATATGTATTCTATATCGTTCTCTAGTCATCATAATACAAGTCCAGGCTAGATTCTGGAACTTTAAATGTGACTAGATAATTTGTGTGACAATGTCCCAAGATATTTATTTATTTAACTCGGAATTTATTTAACTAACAAAATCGGAAGTAAAATGTATTTTGCATATTCGTTTCAAAGATAGCCCATATGAATAGATAATAATTCGTCGCTGACGATGCAGACTGGCCTATTACTTATGACTTTTCCTGAAAGGGCGTTGCAAAAAGGCCAATCTGAAAACATTGGCAATTTTCACAGAAAATATCGAATTTTCATGTTCTACCTATATGTTTATGTTTTTTTATTATTATCCCGAATTAGTGTAGGGTAGGTTCCATTGTTTTTTTAAATAACATAAATATTGGCAAGAATATTTGAAAAATATGTAGTTTACTGGAAGTGGAGTGGAAGAGTAAAGGCCCGGGGAGACCTTTACCCAGCAGTGGGATGTCATAGGCTGAAAACAAGTTTTTTATTATGTTTTGGGATGAATGTTTTGACTAATTTCATATATTGTATTGACCCTTACACTCATGACACAACCATAAGGGATTTAGAGGTGGTCATAGACCTCTTTTCAGGGAACAAAAATAAACAACTAAACTCATTTGCTTACCATTTTGAATCAAACGGGCGAATTAGAATTTTTATTTTATTTAATAGGTAATTAGGTAACATAACGAATATTAGCATAACGTATTTCGTATTACAAATAACATTTCTATATAAATTGAGTTGGTAAAACATAGGTCAATTAAACAATCGAAAATCTCATGGTATTACATGGTATTGCAATATGGTTAAATCTACAATTAGAACATAATAATTAAGAAAACATGATTATTGCTTACTTTGTTACTGTAGTCTGTAGGTACTAGGTATATTGAGTTAATGTCATCATCATCATCATCATCATCTCATGTCAGTGGAGTATTCGCCAATCCTGTCAATAATGAGTTGATGTGAGTAGTTAGAAATGAATACTACGTTATAATCGTAACAAAAACAACTGAATAAATAACTATAGCAAACTTAAAAAATATCGTTAGTTTTCGACATACTATTTTAATAAACGAAAATAAAAATCATAAAACCACAACCTGAAAACAGATTTTACAGAATCGATGTCTGAAAGAAATGATGATGATGATATATTTTTGTACAAACTAGCTATTTTCGAGTGTTACAATTCCAGTACATATCGATCAGTTATATTGTAGAATAACCTTCTCTGGTTCTGCATTCATTAGTTCGTAATGCAGCAGGTATAAATTGTCTGGAAGAAATCGCTTCTTAGCGATAAGACCGCCTTATTTTTGTGCCTACTGTTTTTTTCTTTCTGTATTTTACTGTTTGTATTTTGGTGTAAAATAAAGTATATTTGATTGATTTGATTGTATAAATTATGTTGATGATGTAAATCCCTTCTGCGATCTCGTATTTCTGACCTGATATTTCATTTTCTCTAAAGTTCTAATTATAAGCCATATTATGTTTTATTTCGCACTTTATCCTAAATCTAACTTAGGTAGGTATACCTACAAAACTTAATGCTTGTGTTAAAATTTGACTTATTATCTAGTCTAGAATCTAGACTGTAGAATGTAAAAATTTATTAATAGACAAAGGTAAACAATGATTACATATACCTACATACAGGGTGTCCCAAAACTCGACGTCAGGCCAAAAACAGGAGTGTGATTTTTGAATCTCATTCGGTGAGCTCACCAGTTGAAAATGTGAAAATTACTATGGAGATACGCATCTTTCTATGTTAATTTTGAGACTACACCTTTGTAAAAAATGTACAGCGCTAACCTAGCAAGTTATTGCAAAAATTTGCCAATTTAATCAAAATTTCAAAATGTTATCACACTCGGCACTTCTACTTTTCAATATTAAGTATTTCAAGTAGGTATTTCCAAAAACCAATCACTACTTTTATTACGTTGTTGTATCAGAGGTATTAAAAGGTGGGTGAACTAACCCCGATGACCGACTTACCCCACCTAAGTGTAAGTAGTCAATGTAATGTGGCTGTCCAAAAAAATGGACTTTAAGGCAGACATCTTTTAAAACATATTTGTGGTATCTACTAACTATACTATATTTGTTAAATGTCATTATGAGGTACCGAAAAACATCACTGCCTCTGTGAGGTCCTTTTTGTTTTGGACTACCACATAAAATTTCTCAAGGTAAACTATGTGATATTTAGATATTATACGTTACAAGATTAAAAGAGTTACTCGTACACAGATGAAATACAAAGAACAAAATTTACAGAATCTACACGGTGAAAAATATCTATAGTCACTACTAAATATATATCTAGTCATTCTACATAACTAGGTATCCTCTCTATGGGATAAGAGGTGGGCTTGTACATACAGGGTCCTTCTTAATATGCTGACACTTTTTTGAGGAGATGTTCAGACCATCAAACTGAACAACTTTCTCTACCTATGGGACCAAAATCGAAATCGGCTGTCCCATACATTTGGCTCAAGTAGGTTTGCAGTTTTGTATGGAAGAGCTGTTTTTTTTTCGCGATTTCGATGTTGGTCTTACAGAGAAAGTTGTTTAGTTTGACGGTCTGGTAATCATCTTAAAAAAGTATCAGCATTATCAAGTTGGACCCTATATGTGCTATAGTTAGTTACCAATTTCATATATTTTTATTCCTTTTACCTTACATTATTAAATTTTACGCAAGTTTTTACTACATTTGATATAACTGAATAGTAAATAAAATAGTCCTTAATAATATCTTCTGTAGTCAGTAATTGTACTACAATATCTTCAAGGCCTGTAATTGTGGAAAGGTATATTGTTTCGCATTATTTACTTATCCAACAAATCCAATGTACCATTGGAAATGATATCAGAAGAAACTAATTTTGATCTTTGAGTCAAAATAAGCCTTTCCCGACGTGTCTGTCTAAATGATGCTCTCAATTAATTAATAAGCATATTATGTTCACGACTATATTCCCCGAGGGGCTGGTCAGAGATATTCTGAAATCTCCACGTTTCACCAGTAGTACCGAAACTCTGTCCAGTGTGACGGGGGATGAGCCCGTCGCCACTTATAATGGACAGTGGGTACAATACACGCCTCGAAATTGAAGCATGCAGGTTTCCTCACGATGTTTTCCTTCACCGAAATGCCAGTGGTGTAACAAATCGTACATAAATTCCGAAGAACTCATATTGGTACGAGTCGGCTTGGACGGGGATCGAACCATCGCCTCCTGCACGGCAGGCAATTAGTTAATAACATCAATAATAATCGTCTCGGTACAACAAAGAGTTAGCAGGTGTTTGAAACTAACATCCCATAGTTTGATTACAAAGCAGCAATAAAATACTTTGAATCCAGCGGGCGAATTAAGCCGAAATTAATACTAGTCTTCAGCCGCCGTCGGCAAAGCATCATGGCGGACACTATCTGCCCCCCCCCCCCCCCTCTCTGCGCCGCGTCACCCTCGTAATCTAACACCCTCCCGCCAGGAGAGCTTGCTTTTTTGCGAGCGAGAGAGACCTTCCACTCTCAAATGCTTTCGTTTCTAAAATATTTTCTCAGACCACTTATATGTAAAGAAATGTGAATTTTATATCAAAGCACTAAAGTCGAAATTACTTTATGGGAACTGCAGCACGTGCGACGTTATAGTACTGAGGTGGTTAGATGAAAAGTGTGAAAAAGTGAAAGAGACGGATAGAGGCGGCCGTCTCGGGCGGGGCCCAAGTTTTCGTGAGTCGTTCGTAGTTTAGCCGTCGCTCCGCTCGCGCAAATACATTTTGTGAACGGAAAAAAGAGACGGAAACATTTTTCACGTTTTCTTTTTTTTGGTCTTTATCTTGTGGGGAGAAAAATGGTGCGTTAGGGGAGGCAGGGGTGTGGGGGAGCGGGTAACGACCGCGTAGTTGCGTGTAATGTTTTAGGGGGCAAGTTATACACAAACACACAAAATTGTATAGATAATGAATAGTGGTGTAGAATGTTTAATCACGGTTTTCGGAAGTACTTAGCGAATGCGCTGTAGAAATATGAGATAATTACGCCCAAAATGATTTTCGATTTTACTGATGACAATGATTGATTAATAATTTTAATAAAACCAACCAACATGGAGGAAATTTTAACAGCGAATCATCTAAATTAAAGTTTTTGATTAGCTGTTTTCATTTCGATTCGTTTTTGTCAATTAATGTTATGTTGAACTCTATCAATTATTTTATAATGAAATACGTAATTGTATAGCTAATTAGGCTTAGGAAATACAACAATAAAGTATTCTTCTTTTGTTCGTGTAACTGTAGATAACTAGGTTTTATTTTATCATATTTTTGTTATACTACTAAAGAGCAGCTACAATATGTAAATCGCTTTCTACATTCCTCAAGCAATTCTCCTTTTTGAAACGTGCAGATACGACTCGTTATTAGATAAAAAAATATAAAAGTTGGCTTTGAAGTTCAATAATTAAGTTGAGAATAAGACAATA
Organism: Agonopterix heracliana; assembly: GCA_963693445.1. NCBI lineage: Eukaryota > Metazoa > Arthropoda > Insecta > Lepidoptera > Depressariidae > Agonopterix > Agonopterix heracliana. The sequence continues at coordinate 6,758,054 of OY856326.1, forward strand.
ACTTTTCTCCTTACAATGACAAACAAACTAAATAAAAACACATTTAAAATTATCTCAACTGCCCATGTTGTCCACTTAACCCTAAAAGGGGTCCACCGTGGGAAGATAGAGTCAAAGGTCATCCGACCTGTCCAGCGAATATTCATAGAATTGACCCCAATAAGGAAAGGTCAAGACTTTTAACCCCACGTGTGTCTGAAGCTGTATTTTTAACCCTGAGAAAGCAATCTCATTTGCATGAAGCGAAATTTTTAAATAGAGCGAATTAGAAATTCAGATTCTTGCGAGAGGGTTATCTTTAAATAATGGATTAAATTTGTGATGGTCGTAGAGTCTGCAGATTATAATGTCGAGTTTTAAATAGTTTTATTAGCGTGGGACTTGCAACGGCTAGATGGGGCGATGCGAAAGACAATGGCGTTGGGGTAAGCTTTTGACCAGCAGTGACAGGTGAAGGCTGGTAATTGGTTAGTAAGTTGAAATTTCCGAAAATTAGTTGGTAGTTAGGGCCTGGTATACATTATTAACACACATAGTCACTGTATAGGTTTCTAAGACATTTGTACTAACAATTTTTGGATTCATGTGATCTGAAATATGATAAATAATAATAATTTTTAAGCCAGGCTAGAAGATCGTACCTAATCTAATAATAAGGTGATATTGTATAATTACATTGTAGAAATAATAACAGTGGAAGACCATGCCCGGTTGAGGACATCTATATTGGCTAAAGGTATTAATTATGTAATGATACAGAATAAAATTATCCTTTTGGACCTTCCATCGATCAGTCGATCGACGACATCGATCGATTCTGTGAGGGGCGAAATTTTTTTGTTTGTTTTTCGACCCATATTCTTTAGGAAAAGTTGTTTAGTTTCATTATCTGAATACACTCTATAAAAAGTTTTAATTTAAAAAATTGAGGTGTATTCATCATGGGTCATGAATACACCTCTATTTATGACTTCGTTCTAACACTGTCGCCAAAGTCCAGTTACTTTTATCATTACTTTCTCACTAACGGACAACTTAGTTATTCTAATTCTGTGTACACGAAGCTGTCTGCAAAATGTGCTCAACCCTCAAACGTCAGTCCGTGTGAACGCATTAACATCTGCAAGTGAAATTAGCATTAGACCTTTCTTTAAGATTCAAGATGACCCCTTTCAACGAAGTGACCCCACCTGTTCCGTTGCATTCTTAATTAGCAATTAACATAACGTGTAGTTTAGAAAATATTTCTCACATCTCCGCGACGTCGTTTGCATTAATATTTCGCTTTATCTCGTTTATGGAGACGCGAAACGTTTTGTTAGGGTTGAAGTAATTAAAATTCGCTTCTTTTGTCGCGCTCTGATTTATTTTAGCCGTTGTGTTAAAATTCGTTGGGATGTTAGCCTTCAGATGTTTTAGCAGTTGTTTGTGAGTAGTTGATAAGCCAGCGGCGTCGCCTGTCAATCAATTTTTGTTACGGAGTCATTTTTTTGTGGCTTTAAACTGTAACCTGTAACAGTTCACTGCGACAGTGTACCTACCTACTAATCCATTGTGCTCGAAAATTCTGTTACTTTTAGGACAGAGGAAAAATCAAATTGGAGATAGACATTTCTTTTTATTCAACATTTCTAAGATTATGTAAACAATTATAATAAATCATACACACATACACATAATCACAGAATTATTGAGCCTTATCTGAATGAGCTGGTTCAGGGAAATTTATAATGAGGTAAGATTTTTCTTTTTTTCCTGCTATGTATGCTTTCCTAAGGAGTGTTTCAATGTGAAGGTATTTCGTTTTTACTAATTATTAATATGTCTTGATTGAACTATTAGGTAGGTATAGGTATATAACTAGCACATAAATAGGTACTGTACTTAACATTTAAAATTATTTTTATCCATTTCGATACCATTTTAACAAAATCATAATTATTTAACTTTATGTATTATAGTTTGACTAACCGTATAGTTTGTTGTAGATAATCGCGGAAGAACAGGTGTTATACGTATTATAGCACTAAAAATTGTTCACTAACTATTATGGTGAGGATTCGATATTAAAAAGGTGTTCAAGTAAATTTGAATTGTTACAATTATTCAAAAACATAGAAAACAAAATCAAAATGTCTGAAGCTAACATTTTCGACCGAAAACAAACAGAATTTATTCGAGCAAATTACGGGAGCGTATCACACATTTGCAAGGCATCCCAAATTTCATATTATCTTGATTCTCTTTACACTGACGCTGTCCCCCCTTGACCATCCCACCCCACACTCCTCAACTGCCTTTCTTTTGTTACTGATTCCTATGTAGACGTTGATTACTTTAATTTAGAACTCTGGTTTGAGTACAGAGTTAGGATGACAAAAATAATTTAAAATTATTTGATGTTTCTCAGTTTACAATCGAATAGACATAAAAGCACGATGCATTCCTTATGATCCTATCTATTTGAGCTACATTGCATTATATTGTCAACTCTCCAGTGAAATTAAAACAGTAATGTACTCTATCGTAGCGCGATTGTAAGAAGCTTTGTCACTATGGGACAAATATACCCATGTGCCTCGTATGACAACCACGGGAAGGAATCGGCACTATGCGCTAATGTAACCATGAAGTTAATTTGTTAGTATATTTGCAGCATTTGACAGTAGTTTCACGCGCCGATCCGATGGTGTGTTAACACCATGAAGTTAGTTTGTATTTTCATCATGTGATAGAAGTTACGTGCCGATGTAAAAACTATGAAGTTAGTTTGTATACTTAGTTTCGCGCTCCGATGTAATACACCATGAAGTTAGTCTGTATTTACAGCAAGTGACAGAGTTACGCGCTGATGTATCATATCATGAACCGATGTAACACATCATGAAGTTATTTTTTATTTTCAGCATGTGACAGAAGAGTAGTTTCGCGCGTCGATGTAGCACACCATTAAGTTATTTTGTATTTTCAGCATGTGATAGAAGAGTAGTTTCGCGCGTCGATGTAACACACCATGAAGTTATTTTGTATTTTCAGCATGTGACAGAAGAGTAGTTTCGCGCGTCGATGTAGCACACCATTAAGTTATTTTGTATTTTCAGCATGTGACAGAAGAGTAGTTTCGCGCGTCGATGTAACACACCATGAAGTTATTTTGTATTTTCAGCATGTGACAGAAGAGTAGTTTCGCGCGTCGATGTAGCACACCATTAAGTTATTTTGTATTTTCAGCATGTGATAGAAGAGTAGTTTCGCGCGTCGATGTAACACACCATGAAGTTATTTTGTATTTTCAGCATGTGACAGTAGAGTAGTTTCGCGCGTCGATGTAACACATCATGAAGTTATTTTGTATTTTCAGCATGTGACAGTAGAGTAGTTTCGCGCGTCGATGTAACACATCATGAAGTTATTTTGTATTTTCAGCATGTGACAGTAGAGTAGTTTCGCGCGTCGATGTAGCACACCATGAAGTTATTTTGTATTTTCAGCATGTGACAGTAGAGTAGTTTCGCGCGTCGATGTAGCACACCATGAAGTTATTTTGTATTTTCAGCATGTGACAGTAGAGTAGTTTCGCGCGTCGATGTAGCACACCATGAAGTTATTTTGTATTTTCAGCATGTGACAGTAGAGTAGTTTCGCGCGTCGATGTAGCACATCATGAAGTTAGTTTGTATTTTCAGCATTAGACACAAGTTACGCGCCGATGTAACACACTATGAAGTTAGTTTTTTTATGAGAGTTTTTTCATCCACGCCAGTAAAGTGCTTCTTACGTGCGTACATAAATAAGTACAACAACACATTTTTTTAAAATCGTCTCATTATGCAGGTAGGTATTGTTAACCTCCTACGCTGATGTCGAGACAGATAAAGGTAATTAAGTATTTACCATAGGGGGGGCTAACGCGCTTCACCAACAGATTTGTTACGCTCATTCTGTTAACGTATATCGGATTTGTCGCTATTTGCAGTTTAATTTGAACGACAAAACGGTCAGTTTGTCAACAGTTTCCTTTTTAGTTGACGTTTGAACAGTTATGAAATAAATTTTCTATTCTATTATAAAAACATAGTTTGGTATATGTTTGCTTATAAATTGGATGGGTTCGGAGAAATTAAAATGTTGTCAATTTTGTTTTACCAAATTGTTTTTGCATAAAACGGTTTTCGGAAACAGTCTAAAATCTCATAAATTAATACAGGAACTATTTATGTTTACATCTGTTATAGGAAAAGGTAAATTAGTTTTCAAATAAAAGCTTCCGAATACATTTATTGAATAGGCAGGGTCGTATCTAGGGCAGGGTAACAGGGGCACAAGCTAGCTGCGCAGGCTCCGCCGGGGGCGCCACTTAAAATAGCATAGCATAGCATTGTCATTTGCTCATGACGATATTCCCCTAGGGGGTAGTCAGAGATATTCTGAAACCTCAGAACATCTACGTTTCAAACGTACCGAAACTCTGTCCAGAGTGACGGGGAGTAAGCACTTAAAACAGGGCATAAATTAAATAATAGATTGACAGTTTTACCAAAATAAATCGCCTGCATATGCTAACGAATTTATTCTCCGAAGTCAGAGATATTCTGAAAACAAAATAAAAATAAAAAAGAAAATCATAACTATATCGTAGTGTAAAAAGTTTCCAAAACAGCACCGAATTTGAGGGCGCCGAATGAGATAGTTCTGGGCGCGAGATTTGGTCCCTACGACTCTGTGTATAGGCACGTATATCCTATATTTGGAGCAGTTAATTGATTACTATACGATCCAAAACGTTTCTTGAAACCGTGACAATAACATCGTCCTCTTTTCATGCAGAGTTCTCAAACTCAACCAAACAATAAAAAAAATAATGCAGCATCATAGAACGTCCGTAACCAATTCAAAATTTGAACCTATGACCAACAAATTGTCAGACAATGTCTAATAGAGTTATCGAACGATACTTGTTTACTCAATTCATAGTGAGCTATTCCGAGCCCGATTCGTGTCTAGCCAGTTCCATGCAAGTCTAGCCGGAGTATGTTTAGACAGGTCCGTCAAAGCTTCCCGTCAATGAAGGAACAATAAAGAAAAAGAGATCCAGCATCCATCGCTGAACTAAACCCCGAATGTCCCACTGAACTGGAGTCTCGACAAAGCAACCAACACTTTCCAAACGCTATGATTCTCCATTCGATATTCGAATTTGCAAAAAAGAACTTGTAGTGACGTGACCTTGGTTTTCCTCAGTTCGTTTTTCGTCGCACGCAGGCGCGGTAAGGTTTTGGCGATCAATGCCGAAAAACGGGGGTTTGTCCCCCGCCTGGTCCCTCGCCGCAAAGTAAGCTCCTCGCGGCGTCTGAGGGTTAGGCCCGTTTGGACCCCGTTGCTAGGATACCGTGCCTTCGTATTTGGCCGGTCGATAATGGTAAGCGTTATAATTTTCTTTAATCGCGGGCTGGTCTTGACGGTTTAGCTTTTTTGAGGATATTTATATGTACCTATAACGGGCTAACAAAATATGAACGCAAAAATGGAATAACCGTTTGCACCGTATCGATAGCATGCAAAATGTCGTTATATGTAGGTACTTTCTCCCCTCCGGACGGAAAGCGTCAAATTTCGTCCCACTGCGCTAAACAAAGTTGCCGCTTTCCACCTCCGTCGAAGAGAAAAATAGTATACTAACCTCGGGTAGTAAATAAGAAAGCCTCACATCACATGATTGTTAACCTCGACTTCACCTCAGTCAACAATTACATGAGATCTGAGACCTTTCTTACTTTCCTTCCCTCGGTGTGTAATCTACTATACAACTCAATATGGTAAAAATTTTTATTTACCTATTTTGTAGATAGCAACCCTACGTGGAACTGACATTGGTGCGTCTGACTAGTTTAGGAATTTTAAAAGTAGCACAATCTAATCTAATCTAAACTATTATAAAACTGTAACTGAATTGTGTCTGTACATTGAAGATATTTACAAAAAAAAGATCAGGTATCCCTGACTCGAAAGCAACCTTTTTTAGAAATTTTGTCTATCTGTTTGTCTGTGTATTTGTTTGTTTGTTCGCGCATCACGCAAATACTACTGAACCGATTTTGATTAAACTTTTTTTGTTTGATAGCTTATGATCTGACTTAACATCTGGTATATAATCGGTGCGGACGAAGTTGCGGGTAAACACTAGTTATTAATAAGACGACTCTCTGACTTTTCAACATAGGAAGAAATAGATGTACTATGGGTTAATAATAGAGGTACTAAGTATAATTGTTAAAGTATCGAAACTGTTCGGGCTTTGTTGCTATTCGATAATTTATGTACGAAAAGGTCGATGGTGATATAAAGTTAGAAGAGTAGATGGCTTTAACTATGTATTATAAGGACTAGTCTTGCGGTAGCATTAAGTCTCTGCCACGGTATAAGATATCAATTCCTGGATATTTCTACGAACGGAGATGGAGACCAAGTTTCAACTCCGTCTGTTTTACGGACGATAGAATCTTATATTAAGGCCCTGTTATCCGACTGCAAGCGTCTCTTTCTTGCAAGCATAAGTTTACAATTAGCCATCCCGCTCCAATTGAAAGCAGGATCGCAAAAAAACATCATTTTCATCAATATCTTTGCTCGTGGTTCTAAGCTCCAAATTCTACCAATTTAATAATTAAACTTTGAGAAAAAAACTCGTATTCGGGAATTGAGGGGCAGTAAAGTGTAGGTAATTACAAAAGGGACTTCCTCATTTTTCGGCCATCTGGCAACCCTAACTTTAACTACAAAACATACTATACCTAAGTATGTACTATTTAGGTATTTAAATTTCCTATATCATAAAAAGTGTCTATAAAAATCGATCCCGTTGTTTTCATTGAGTTAGAGAGATAGAGACAATGTGACATACAAGTGACATACTCGTATTTAAACCCAATATCGATGTCATATTATACGAGAAGACTAAGTGATAACTGATAAGTTTTTATCGAGTCTTTTCGGGAAGAAAATCGTAAACGCCAAAAATCTGCCAATCAATCGATCAATTATTCCACATCTTCAAAAAAAATCGGTACCACCTTTTTTATCTTCCGCATTTTCCGAGAGTACTTTTTTTTTGCAATTTATCGAATAAAATACGATATTTCCTCCAAAAAAGATGGTATCCTCACCTTACCCGTATGCTGTATGCATATTCTAATATTTTTTAAATTACACTCTGTGCTCTACAATTTTAACATAAAAATATGTATCGTAAAACATACAAATACTCATACTCGTATTCAAATGTTAAATACATTTAAGTAGAGTAGGCACTATAGTTTTGTAAGAAATAGTTTCTGCTTTTGATATTTTTCGAAGTTATCTTTTCAGTATAATTGGTTCAGTTTGATGGTCTAAACCACCCCTTTAAATATAACTAGGGTTTTTTTTTACACCTTGTACACTACACAACAGTTGTTTCATAGCTTCTAACTACGCTGCAAGTGATAACAGTTATGAGTTTATGTATGTACTAGAGTTTACCCGCGACTTCGTCCGCACAAATGATCAGATTTTAAGACCCATAAGCTATCAAACAAAAAAAGTTTCATCAAAATACGTTCAGCAGTTTTTGCGTGATGCTGTTACAAACAGACAGAGAAGCGAAAATTATGAAAAAGGTTGATTTGGAGTCAGGGACACCTAAAAACCATATCGTAATCTTTTTCTTGTAAATTATCTTCAATGTGATCGGATCTCGGATCGGAGATCGATCAGAACTCGGTGGCGCATTGCAGAGAGGTATGGACTCTCAATCATGAGGTCCGGGTTCAAATCCGCACGGACAATGAGTTTTTCTAACTAATGTATACGTATTACCGACTGCTCTCGTGAGGAAGCCTGCATATGCAAAAAAAGAAATTCTGATGCGTATGTGAAGTCTACCAATCCGCATTGGGCACGCGTGAAGGACTATTGCCCAAACGCCCTCCTAAGGGTAGGCCTGTGCCCTGCAGTGGGACGTATATAGGCTGATGATGATGATGATGATGATCTTCAATGTACATACACACTTCTGCTACAGTTATACAACGTATGAATAAGTGCAAAACTAGAAAGTAGTTTGTTTAGAATCGAGAGCAGATTCGAATTATCATGGTTTCAAAACAGGTATTTTTTTTCACAAATATTAAATAATTTGTTCTTAAAATTTACTGAACTCGATCTCAACCCACCGCACGGGCACACTCACCCTACTTACTACCAAAACAAGATTCTTAAAATGAATCAATGAGCACATTAGCGCTTTCATTTATTGCTGAAATGATAACAAATCATTTTTGCCTCAAAACATAAAATGCGAATAACTTAAAATTTTAACAATCAAAATAAATTATTGTTTCAATCGAATTATTTTGTTACAAATCAGTGGGGATGTATTAGGTTTTGCGCTTATATTCATTAACACGTTGTATAATAGTTTAGTGATGCGCATATTCTAACAAGATTGTGAATGTCAACGTGTCGTTATGCAGAACAGTTGGCTCAGACATAGGAGGTTCATTTGACGGTGATTGTACACATATGACGTCACAACAATCTAACTACGTCTAGACCTAAGTGAAAGTGATGCCTTGACCTACACTAGATAATACCTACTACAAATACCTACGAGTACGTTGATGCCACTTCCCAACGATAGCGAGAGTAAGGACGCCCCAAGGTATATAGTGCTTATATATTAGTACCATGTCGTTATGTATTGTACATGTTTACATGTGGTTGGGCGCTGATTGGATTATTGGCACCTTAACGACATGCATCCATTGACTTTTCGGTATACAGGGTGATTCAGACTATACCAAAATTGTTTTTAGGTTGTAGACCGACCAGGAGTGCGATTTTTGAATCTTATTCGCTGAACTCAGCGAGCGTTGAAAATGTCAAAATTATTACGTTGATATGCATCTTTTTACTGCTGATTTGACTCTCAAAAATCACAATCCAGGAGTGTGATTTTTCAAAGTCCAATCAGCAGCAGAAAGACGCATATCTCCATAGTATTTTTTTATTTTCAACTGCTGAATTCAACGTATGAGATTCAAAAATCGCACTCCTGATCCTGAGGAAAAAAATCAGGAAAATATATATCGTTTATTTAGATTAAAATCATCCAATCCGACACCAATCAGACTGGATTTTTTGTTGAGAGATTACAGTTAATAGAGTAAACACACGGCATAAACAATGCAAAAATTGTTTGAGAAAAATTTTTATACGATAGTCCTCAAGATAAACAAAACATATTTTCTTGTAATCGGTTGGGACCTGCTTTCCTGGCGGGTCCGGTAGGTTTCTTAAAATTGAATTATAAATCCTGTATAAATAAACTCAATAACTATTTTATTATTCGACATAATTGAGACACTTTTGTTACAACAGACCTTAGGAATGAATAACTTATTCAAGTTTAACCGAAATATAATGAAGAACCGGTGTCATGATATTTATTACCTACTCGACGAAGTAAATAACCGGTAAATGTTACCAACAGCATTTGAGGTAGAACCTTGTTAAGCTAATAACTAACCATTAAGTGGCGTTGACGATAATAGAATCAACACTACGGGTAAGACCGAAGGCTACTTGCATGTTAATTTTTAATTTAACTACGGACACCGGTAAATTTTACTCGTTAGTATCGGTTATTAACAGACACGTTTTAATACCATTAGATGAAAAGTGCAATGTGGATAAATTACAATGTTTGTAAACACAATAACATTTTGTACTCTACATTACAACTTTTTATAAGAAGTTTTTTCCGTAAATTAAAATTTCAACTCCGAATAACAACTGATAACTTCACACATAGCGAATGACTAAAGAGGCAAGATAGCAATAAGAAAGGGTATAATTATTATTTAGTGAAAGCAATATTTAAAAAGAATATTCAATAAAAAGAAAGCGAAAAATACAGAAGAACCGTTTAGCAAGATTACAATAACGTATAACAGATGACTAAGACCGCAAGCAAGTGTTAAGTGTAGTGCGTTCAGGCTACCGCAAAACCGGTATTATTGAACGTTACCGGTATTTGTGTTTGTGGCAAGGTGAAAGTGACCATTTATGTGTGACGTCACAACATGTTGGTGGATAGCATTAGCCTAGCATTGTTGTGAGATGTAGGGTCTGCATGTTAATTGGAATATGCAAGAATTTATTAAATTATTAACAGAAATTATTATTTTGTATGTAATTTATAGTCTTATGTGGGAATCAACATAAGAGTATACAGGGTGATTTACCTTTCAGAAGTGGTTCATCAGAATTGACAAATTTTAATACTAAATTCTACATAATTTTTATTAAGTAATTCATGTAAACATACAGGCTGTTGTTTTTTATTTTCAAAAAAACATCGAAATAATCTTTATTTGCTATTAATGGGGGTAAAAAAATAATACAGGTGGTCACTACCTACAGTAGAGGATCTCCTAAATTAGTCATTAATAAATAGTTGAATATAATTGATTGTAATTTTATTTAAAGTAATAACGACATTTACAATATAGATATCTTAACATAAACACTATAAAATTAAAATCTAAATAATACCTAACCTAAAGAAAGAAAAACAAAACTAATAGGTACCTAACTATAAATAAAAAACATCTTCTAAATTGCCGTCACTTGCGGCAGGGTGCCCAGGAGGCTGGCAGCATTGCCTCTTTGTATGGCCAGACTAATTTGCTGGCCGAGGTAGCCGTTCAATAATTTAAATAGTAAATATACGTTTTCGAATTCTGATCATGCAGCGTGTAATGAACTAATGAATCAAAAAAAAAATGTGTTGTCATAAAGTACACCCAGTTTTATAGGTTTTCAGTAATTTACAGTATCTAACGGTTTATGCGAACAGTACCGGTGTTCTATCTAACAACCGGTAATACCGGCAATCACTTCACAGGTTCATTGACTAACATCATTCAGTTTGAATATTGCCCAGTTAACCGTAAACCGCATTTAACATGTTATTAATTAGATATAATCGCTATTGCTTTAGGAATCACATTTGCAAATGTTTTAGATGAAACTAATTATAGTGACATTGACTTTGAATTTAGGATTGAATTGTTGATATCCACGTGTCATAGATTTTAGTTGTGACTGTACGCAAGCACGTATCCAGACTTTTGTTTCGGGGGGGACATTTAAATTTCGGGGGGGGGGGGATATTCATATAAAAACAATGAAAAAGTAAGTGCTGTAATCACTTTTCCATACAAATATTCGGATTTCGGGGGGGGGGGGGATAAATCCCACCTATCCCCCCCCCTGGATACGTGCCTGACTGTAGGAGATTATCTGGCTCATATCTCTCTCTTCCTGGCTAGCTCTTCATTTTGTTCTATTCCTGACGAGACACCCCTAGTGCAGCGGTTCCCGAATGGTGTTCCGCGGAACCTAGGGGTTCCGCGGAACCTAGGGGTTCCGTAAGAGGCTCTCGGGGGTACCACGAAAATTCAAGATTTCGATGTTTTTTTACACGTAAAATAAGTTTAGGAGTAGGCTAAATGCTATTAATACAAATTGTACATAAATTTCGAAAAACCCATTGGTACGAGTCGGCCTGGACGGGGATCAAACCATCGCCTCCTGCACGGCAGGCAAGGTTACTCGCCACTGGACCACCACGGCACACCAGAGATAGTAGCCGAGGCAAACGGCTTAACGTGCCATCCGAAGCACGGAATAATTTTCCTTTTCAGACAATCAGGTGATTCAGCCTGCAAGGTCCTAACCAACTGGGGAAAAACGCACAAAGTGATATATCACTAGGTAGGTGTCCCCCGTGGGAATCGAACCCACGACCTCCGTGTCAAGAGCCCAATGCTCTTAACTATTAGACCACGGAGGCAGTTCGTCTGGTGCACCATGGTCAGTCGGCCAGAATACGACAATTGCTGACTGGCTAATCTTTCGACTACTGCATATGTCATTGTCATGCGATATAGCCCAGAGAAAATACCTTATAGATCATGCTGACATTCGGAAACGTATTTTAATTAAATTTTAATGGACTTTTGCTTGTGCGTTAGCACTGCGATTCCGCCAGGGTCAAGTTAGTTTCTGGGAGTGTCTATCACAATCTCAGGGATTGTATTTGATAAAGATAAACTTGATAGAGATTGAGGATTTCGGAGCCTCGTGGCAGGTGAAACCGCGACGTGCGAACACCACGCGAGACAAATACCCGAGTCAGAACCTGCAACGTGACTCTCTTAAACTTTCTTATCATGTATTTGTAATATTAGCTCATAACATAGCTCAGAAAATTAGCTAGCTGAAGTGGCAATGGGCTGGTCATATCTGCCGAAGAACTGACAACCGATGGGGTGTCAGAGTTCTAGAGTGGAGACCGCGAACTGGTAGGCGTAGTGTGGGACGCCCTGCTGCCCGCTGGACAGACGACCTAAAAAAAGTAGCGGGGAGCGACTGGATGAGGAAGGCCAAGGACAGAGTTTTGTGGCGCGCCTTGGGAGAGGCCTATGTTCAGCAGTGGACGATGATAGGCTGATGATGATGATTTGTAATGTTAATGTCCATGTCCTTTGCTTGTGAGCCTAACCAACTAATAAAGATAGTAATGTAGGTATAACATTACATTTTACACAGTCATATTAATTCTGTTTGTTTCACTAAATAATTAAATAGGTACCTACAGTTTTAAACATAAAATAGTCCCTCTTACAGGGTAGGGTACGTAACATAATTTCCCTACGCGTAATCAATCACCCGAGGAGAGGGGGGAGAGTTAAGTCGACACATGTAAATTCCGGCCCAAATTATACGGAAGGCGGACGAAACGCAATATCGCCAGGACGGGACCCTGGGTAAACAAATTTGCTTTTAATTGTGAAATTTTTTGCGGAAAAGTCAAGAAGCATAACCGTAAACGCATGGATTTCTAAGTTGTTTGTAATAGGTATTTATTTTTAAAATAAACGTTTAGGACCGGAATGAAATCCGGAAAAGAAAATTTTCCTTGAACTGATGTAAAATTTTTATCCAAATGAAAAAAAAAACATTGGCATTATGAAGATACTACGTGAAACATTTGGTTTTTGCCCATAAAAGGTTTGCCATGTACCTATATGCCATGCCATTTGCAATGTAAATAGTAAAAGGTAAACGATATTAAGTAGTTACCTATTAAAACGATACAATGTCTCGTACCTTATGTCTATTTAATTTATCAAGAACTTATCTCAAAACGGACAAAGCTACTTACTCACCGAGAAAAGAATTACTCAGCTACTTCGATCAGAATTCAGTCGTAAAAAAAAAACACCAACGAACTTTTTATTTACCTTTGGAAATTAAGGGATAGAAATCGGATACCATTGATGTCCATCAAGCATGGCTTCCGAAGGGTGATTTCTGCTAATGACTTCACAAACAATTCCTATAGGCACATTTATGCCCCTATCTACCCTTGCGAGGGCTAAAAAAGGGTTTCGACCGAAAACCGAAAAGATATTTCACTCCAAAGAGCCCATTACAGCGGTCTTGGAAAAAGGCCCTGAACAAAATGCTCACATCAATTAGTGGAGGAGGTCCGGGTAAACAGCGCCGGTCGGTTTAGGCGCAAATAATCGTCGCCTCATTTGGGAAGCGTTCGGAGCACCCGGGCCCTGTGTTTACTAGTCATTAGGCTTGAAGATCGCCCTGGTTATATTTTAGGTTTAATAAGGTTTGGGGAGGGGGTCGATTTCGACCCATTTCGGCATTAGGTGCTCGTGTAATATTATGTAAAGTTATACTTTACTATCGTTTTCCGCTGAAGAATATCCACTGATAAAATGTTGACTACGAAAATAAAGAAAAAATATTGATCTCAATTATATCGCTTTAGAAACAAATTATTACGTCTTTTAGTCATTAATAATTGGTACAAAGCTTACTTGATATTTTATTTTATTATGATATAAAATTTCCTGAAAAGTCACATTAAAACATTTCTACTAAAAACACAACAATATTCAACACCAGCTCATTAAGCCAAGAATCCCGCTCCGGGCCAGTAATATGAAAATTCCAACACGCCCCACCCTCCCCTCCCGACTAGAGTAATCTCCCAAAAACTTTACAGGTGGCAGAAATTCGAATTATTCTATCTAATATGTAAAACTCAAATGCTTACAACAGCAGATATTTATTATTTGCTCCGATCGGCGCGGCGTCCGTAGTAAAAGTTGTTCAGTTCGATGGTTTCAGCATTAGTTTAAAAGGTTGCTAATTATATAGATTTCACCCTGTATATTGTATTCTACTCGTATATCATTGTCTAGTCATCATTGTAAGATAAATGCGGGGTTTATTGATAGACTTTAAGTTTAAAATAAATCTGTGAATATGCTAGACAAAAGTTGTTGGTTTGCACCGGGGCACTACACCTAGGTGCAACATAAGCGAATGTAAGTCTGTCTGTTTGTTAGGTCTTTACGTCTAAATGGGATCACACACGATGACGCATTGACGGAGCGGCAGACGTCAGCCCGTCATTTGTGAAGCAAGGAGTTGTAAGAAACCGCACGTAGAAGCACACACGGTGACGGATTGACGCACCGTGTACGGTTTCATACAACTCCTTGCTTCACTTAAATACAGACTGACGTCTGCCGCTCCGTTTATGCGTCATCGAGTGTGATCCCACTTAACAACCAAATATTGGTCACGTTGCAGGGTTTACCCCGAACACTTGTCTCTTGCGTGGTGTTCGCGCGGTTCGCGTTTAAGCCTGCCACGAGACTCCACAATCCTTCTCAGTTGTTCTTACTCAAAAAAAAATCCACGAGATTGGATAGACACTCCCTCATAACACTTGACATTGGCGGAAATACGGTGCTAACGCACAAGCAAGAAGTCCATTAATTATAAATAAAAAATAAAAAATTTTAAACTGTCTATCCTTTTCGTACTTTCTACTATCCTCAATATTTTAATTTACATTTTGCTGCAGACAAATATTCTACAAACTTATCGCTTGCTTACTCTACAGCCGACTTAATTTCCGCGCCTGAGTTTCCCCGCGTAATTTTTCCCGCGCCATTTACCCGGTGTCCATCATTTTGGAGATTTTCCGCGCGAAAGTTCTAGCTTGGAGGGGAATAAATGAAGGGCCAAAATGCAAATCATGTCTGTAGGTATTCATATTTATAAGTAACGTGTTCATGCATGACTTCGTGATGACGTGAAACGTAGCTTAACTGTTCAACAGAATTTGTAGTGTTAGAAAACCCTCGTTTTTTTTTCTGGATATACTTAAGAGGGTAATGAGTCAACAGTGTTGCCCTCAATCGTCTTTTCTTTTAAATTATTAACAGTAGTTATTTGTATAATGCAATTGAACAACAATTCCAAAAAACAAAGAATGTCACATAGTAATTGTTAGCTTTAAAATCGAGTCATTACGGATTACTATGTTTTATGTTTGTAGTAACTGTTTTAATTCTAAAAAAGTAGTCACTTTTGGTGGATTCAAATTACAATACATTATTATTAACGTCCCACTGAAGGGTGTAGGTACAGACCTCTCACAATACCTGCGATCGCACACTAAATCTGTTCATCAAGCTCATTGTAAGCACATCACGAGCGTTTGAAATACCTATACCTACATTGGTATTATATCTTTTTCTGACTATTTAAATAAAACCGACGCACTGCAGAAAGCAATGTACTTCAAAGGTAAAGCCTGACCAGGAAAATAAAAAACCTCGCCATGTTGCGGAAAATCATTGGAACTAATTTTTGTACTTGGAACACTGACATGAAAGGTGACGGTCGATTGCAGCGCCCCCAATCCAGGTTTTTTATTTTCCTGGTCAGGCTTTACATGCATGCGCATTACCGCAACATGATTAGTTAATCATCACATGAATTAGGTACACACATAGGTACACATATAGTTTATATAATATAAAATAGATTTCAAAAGCTTGAACCTTAAAGCAATTAATTCATGAACTATAGCAGCAACTGTTTGTATCAAAATGTGTAAAATTTGAGGAAAAAAAACGAATAATACTTTATCGTGAAAAATGTTCAATTCAATTCAATTCAATTCAATTCAATTCATTTATTGCTATTATATATGTTAATACGAAAAGTTTCAAAAGAAACTCATTACACTTTAGCACGGATACCTTTCCCTTTATAAGCCCTCCCTAATATAATAACCCTCCCACAAGAGCACCCCTGGGGCCTAACGACCGTCCCTTCAAAATATTCTTTCAACAAAATTCACCTCCAACACAAAAAAGAAAGCGCCGCATCACGGTCATTTTTAATTTTAACCCCCTAACGACGCCATTGGAGGCTTTAACGTCGACCATTAGGCTTTCACTATCTGTGTGGACATCTTGCACGGTAAATGGACAGGATAGGGTCTCCGAAAAATCGACGGCGATTTAGGGGTATTAAAATACGGTAAGCAACACGCATCTCCTCCATTAAATAAAGAGAATAATTCTTAGTAGTATGTATTAATTATAATATTATGTAAAGTTAAAATACTTCACTTATCTTATTAAGACTGAAAGAAAATAAACATATTATTTATATTGGTTTATTGAACACAAATATAAGAGTTAAAGCCTGACCAGGAAAATAAAAAACCTGGATTGGGGGGGCTGCAATCGACTGTCACCTTTAATGTTAGTGTTCCAAGTACAAAAATTAGTTCCAATGATTTTCCGCAACATGGCGAGGTTTTTTATTTTCCTGGTCAGGCTTTACCTACGTCAATCAAGGAGATCACATGACATGATTGTTATGTGCTTAAAACAAACAAACAAAATTAAATCTCCTTGAAGAACTGGCATAAGAAAGTGAAAAAAAAACGGCATAAGAACTGAAAAGAAAAAAGATATATTTTTCTTTTTAATTTGAGCAAATGGCCGTCAATGATATTTCTTTCGAAAAATGGCCTGTGTTATAGATTACACACCGAGAGCAAGAAAGTAAGAAAGGTATCAGATCTCATGCAATTTTTGACCGAGGCGAAGCCTCTTAAAGATACCAACTTTTTCATACCGTACAGAACAGCTGTAATAAAGCATGTATCTAGAATACAAGATACAAACATAACTTTGGTACAAATTATTAAATTGTTTCTTGTTGTAAAAAAAAGAAGAGATAAATGGTATCCTTTGAAAATAAATATATTTACACTCATGTAAGTATAAGTACTTTTTTTATAGTGAAGGTACCTAATTTTCAAAATAAGTAAACATAATGTTTATAAGTACTTACGAAGTTCTGAGAATAAGGGAAAAGCTTCATAGTATTCACAAAATATTCAAAAAACAAAGTTTAATGTAAATTAACGTAGACGTACATCTAGATTAATACGTACAACCTCTAAATTCTCTAAAAATTCGTGAACATTACAACAAAGGTCCTTTTATACGGATTATGAGTTTACATAATCAACTGAAATTTCAGGGTTATATAAAAATTAAGCGTTAGTAGGTTGTATATTAGTATTAATGGAGTGTTTTTGGGCAAGAATATTTTTTGGGCGAGTGGCCTAAGCTTTTTAAATGCGAGCCAAAGCGGGTAATTTAGTCTGTCGTGTCGGGTAGCGTTAATTATACTTTTAATTAATATTAATAGGTGATTATAGCAGCGAAAATTCAAGAACGATTTAAGCAGTTTTTTAAAAAATTTTACGTAATCTTTTGGGTATTCATATTTGGAAGGGCTTTGCAAGCCAAAGCTTATATACTGACACCATTTCTGGTCTACGTGTTCACACCATGAACGCCCATATTTTTACACGTACTCTACCTACGAACTTAAGGTATTTTCTTTGGATTGATCTGAGTTCTTGCCAAATGCTTTTCCGCCTATTCGAGATTCTTCACAATACAATACAACTGACATTGAACACATACTCTATTCCACGCAGTCTTCAATTTTACACAAACGTGTTTCTTCCGTGGCGACGGGCTCATTCCCCATCACACGGACAGAGTTTCGGTACTAGTGAAACGTGGATGTTCTGAAGTTTTGTGACCGAGGTTAAATTGCTCTTTGAAGATTAAATTCAAGAAATGAAAGTATGATGTCGATAGCGTACTATCTAGACAAGACAAGACTAGACTGTCTAAGAACTGCATGAAGACAAAGATGTCTTTTTTTGTCTTGATTTTCATTCTGATGATTCTGAAAAACTTGTGATGCTTCTGTTCCATGTGTTGTTCTTATTAACCCGATAAAATCGGAACTGTTCAGGGCCGCGCATCCAAAACGCGGTCGCCGCCATAAAAGCCAAAATTCTCACGCGTGAAAGTGGGCTCTTCTTTTACTTTTTTCCAGTGGCTATCGACGAACCGCCTTTCGATTTCATTACGGACGTCCGAAGTTTTTTATTTTTAAATCACGGCATGCTCCACGCGGCTCAGTTTTTTTATTTCCCGCCGTTTTTGTCTGTATTTTTTTTCCACGGTCTCGTTTCTGTTTTTTATGCACGCGGCCCGCAAACAATGCCATCGTGGCCACTGAATTAACTCCCAACTTTTTGCCTTTTGGCGCCAATAAAAATATTTTAATTCGGAACAAGCGTGTTAATTAATAATTAATATTTTTCGACGGCCGCCGTTTAATGGGCCAGTTGAACACGTGTTTCGATGAGATTGTTTTTTCGCGTATCGTTTTCATGAATGGAATGATGACGTAATAGGATAATGTCAGTCGGCAATTTTACGTTTTTATTGGGCGGCTTGTTGTTGTCTTTTTTTTTCGGTTTGCGAGCGTGTTGGCCGGTCAATGGGACGAATGCATCGGATTTTAAATTTTCAATGTCATTATCACTTTCACAATGAGCGCTCATGATTTTAAAATGCTAGTGTAAATATAATGTATGCAGAACATACTTTTATTTTCAATCTGCGAATTGGAAGAGCTATCGTTTTCAACAGGCACATTTTAAAGTTCAGAGACTGAATAGGGGATTTTTGTGTTCTTTAGAATAATGCCCCCTAAAGTTCAGAACTAGTTTCTTAGAATACGTTACGTGGGGACGCGACAGGCAGGCACGGGCCCGGGGTCAAAATACATTTGACCTTTGCCTATCGTGTTTGTACTTCGATCTATTTTTAACCCGGTTCGTTTATTAGTGACACGCGTTAGTTTAAGGGGTCTGTTGGAAAATGTGACAAAAAAGGATTGATCAGATACGCCGCAGGTAGGATTTTATTTCTAAAATAAATTAGGTAAGTATTAAAGCAAAAGTGATTTGGGCTGGATTTTAGTACGTTTTTAATAAACGTAAAGTACTTGAATTTGAGTGCGTAAAAAACAAACAAAATGTATGGTCTAAGACAAAATGATAGTATGCAGAATAGGGGGTGGTTGAGATCTACCTCCTAGCGGTCCACCCCGGGCAACGGCACCACAAGCTACCTAGTTTGTGGTGGCGGCTGAACGATCCCCACAGCGGTGTGGTAGGCTCCGCGACCGCTCTCCTGCCGGAGTCTGGCGCCAAGCAGCTTGCTGCGTTCCGTCAGTGTGCAGGATTGCCAGTGCACTTCTGGGTAAGCTCGCTACATCTTCGACCCCATCTTTGTCCTGAGGACTAGATTGAGGTCAAGAGCAAGCCCAATAGTATAATAAGCCCTATAGTAATAAAAAAAAATGGTGTGTATTTTATCGTACGTAAAAAATTAATTATTTTTTTTGGAATCTCGTAAAATATACATATACGTAATATCCTAAAAACGCAAATGTGAGTACTTATTAATTTTATTGTGTACTCCTAAGTGACACTTTCTTATTATCATCATTATCTTATTTAAGAGCTAAGTGCGTTCACACGTCATGATGACGCACTGACGGAGCGGCAGATATCAGTTCATAGAACCACACCCAGTGCGTCAATGCGTCACCGTTTGTGCTTCTACGTGCGGTTTCATACAACTCCTTGCTTCACAAATGACGGACTGACGTCTGCCGCTGCGTCAATGCGTCATCGTGTGTGAACGCACTAACGCTCTTGTCGGTGGAGTTCTTTTCCGCTAGTGTCTTGAGTTCTTGATACGACACGACGTCAACGTTTCTTACTTTACTTACTTTTTATACCTTATCGCAAATCTGAGATTTGAATTAAAAAAAAACTAAATCAAGTAAAAATTTACTCAAAACAATTACAAGGATACGTAATGAAATATACCTGTTAGGACCATTTTTAGAATTTTTGCCTGTTTGTTTGTTTGTGCACGCATCACTTAAAAACTACTGAACTGATTTGGATAGGAGTTTTCACAGAGGCTTATTTTGGATTAAAATTTAGGCATTATTTTATCGCAATCGTTTCATTCAATCAAAAGTTATGATTATTTAAATTCAGTAGTCTGCGCGTCGACGCTGCGGGTGCCGCAAGTCGACACTGAAAAAACTGTTTTGTTCGATATAACCAAACTTTAGTGATTGCCGAACTATTTTGTAGCACATAATCAAACATTTGGTTAAAATAGCTAAACAATTGGCTATTTAACCAAAATGTTTGATTATGTTCTACAAAACAGTTCGGTAATCACTGAAGTTAGGTAATATTTAACAAAACATTTTTTTCAGTGATCTACAGGGTAGACAGTTGCATAACTTTAAAGGGTGATACTGATCAACTTTCCCAAAGAAACCTATAGGAAATTTGCGACAATTTTGTATGGAAGGTGCAAAATTTGATTGGTTTCTTAAGAAATGTTGATCAGTATCATGTGTATCACCCCTTAAAGTAATAACTGTTTACCCTGTATAATATAATGGCTTCACAAACAACCTCGAGCTAGTATAGAATACAATGCACTCCACGATAAAAATACGTTCCATAAAACTTCTCTTAGCGCATTTTCTCTACAACGACCCTCAGGGGCAAAGTGAAGGGGCAGTCCAGAGTCCAGACGAGAGGTATAAAACGGTTGCATTTCTAAATTCGTTCTATTTTAGGGATCCGCTGTATGTTTCTGCTACTTGAAGGTTAACTATTATTAAATTAAACATAAAAATCTTCGTGATCAAAAACTCTGCTACAACTAGGAACCTTTGTAAGAAAGAAGCCAAAGCACTGAAAAGTATCACCATGGCCCGTCTATAAATATTATGTAGAATATCTAGTCTTCTTATCGTGTGGGCAGCAAGCCCTGGAGTGCGATTTTTGAAACTCATACGTACTCAGCAGTTGAAAATATCGAAATTACTGTGGAGATACGCATCTTTCTACTGTAAAACTAATTAACTAACTTCTAAAATAATACAAAAAAAATATTAAATTCAAAATAAGTATTTTTCCTCGAAACATGGTTAGATTGCGCTGTTTTGTTTATACTAGGTATTAGTACTACGATTTTTCAATTTCACCTAGTAAAATATTTCTATATTCAAAATACTCACCTAGTAAAATATTTCTAAGTAAATTCAAAATATGTTTCCTTGAAACATGGTAAGATTGCGCTGTTTATACTAGGTATTAGTACTACGATTTTTCACCTAGTAAAATATTTCTATATTCAAAATACTCACCTAGTAAAATATTTCTATATTCAAAATATTTTTCCTTGAAACATGGTAAGATTGCGCTGTTTATACTAGGTATTAGTACTTGCATGTTTCAAGGAAAAATATTCAGAATTTAATATTTTTTGGTATTATTTAATTGCATCTTATCTAATTTATACTTTTAATTTAGATTGATATTTAATATAACCTCATGATAAGCCAATTGAATCGAATCATTAATCTTATAGTTAACCAAATTTTTGAATAGAATAGAATAATAAAATTACGAAAACGATTTTTTAACGTATTCTTCTTGTCATGATTTTCGTTTTTGGCCATCCTAAAAATATTATATGCTGCTATACCTATTATAATAAAATACTGACGAGGAGTTTTGTGAATGTTTCATTTGTGATGTAAGTAAAATTTACTTATCAGTTAGATACTTTTTATGTAGCTACTCAATGCATTGAAAAAAAAAAAGTACATAAAAGGAACAGCTAATTCACAAAAAAATTTATTAACTTTACTTAAAATATAGATTGATCCATCTCTATTTTATTATTCAATTAAATTTAATATACGGAACCATATAAAATAATCTTTTTATCAGACTTTTTTCTGTTTGTTCACTTGGAGGTCGTAAATAGAAGATACGAACTCTAGAGGGCTGCGGTGGACGTAAGCAGTAAATTCAGAGTCTTTTCCCTTTTTTAAGGAGATTTCAGCTTAAATGTAATTAACTTTTTTAATGGGTAAGTACTCCCATTATTTTAAAATAGAGCAACTTTTTTGTAAATTCAAAATGGAGTGTTTCAAAATTGAACATTAAGTACCTATTTTTTGTAGCTAAACCGTCAACTGCCGTTACTCGTAGCGTGATTTCACATCTAATTTATTCCCCTGCCTACCCCCTCGACATAAGCAGGGTTATATTATGTACCCGCGTCACAAGGCTCTCATCTCGTATCGACCACCTTTTACGACGTAAACATGCGTTTGCGCAGTGTTTCTCAAAATTTCATAGGTTTTTAAAATAAGTATTTCTGAACCTGCCCAACCGAACTTTGCTCGGCGTCTTCCAAGTTAATCTAGATAGATTCTCATCCCTGAGAAAATCAACTTTCACACTCAATAAAGGCCTCCGCACATTGCAGCGATATTATCGAGCGATTTTATCGAGCGATATTATCGACAGCGATATCGCGATACCTTACACACTGCAGTGATTCCGCGATTCGCGTCACGCATGCGCCCACCTCTGAATGTAGTCGAAAGAGATTGCGTCAGGTTGCGATAATATCGCGGCGGCAGTGTGTGGGATCGAGCGCGTCCCCATACAAAATGTACTGAGAACAATTATCGCAAAATCGCAGCGATATTATCGCTCGATAATATCGCGGCAGTGTGTAGGATCGAGAGCGTCCCCATACAAAATGTACTGGAAACAAATCTTTCTCCAACGCCATCCAATATTGAGATAGCATAGTAGTCCTACCTAATAGCATGCGCATATTTCTGCCTACTGCTCACAGAAGCTCACTTGAAGTAAGTACTAGATTAGTGGATTAGGAGTTTAAGGGCCTGTTTCACCACTTCTGGGTAAGTTCTTGTTAGCTTATCCGACAGATAGTTTGACGTATTTTGTATGAAAATATGTCAAAATATCTGTCGGACAAGCTAACAAGAAATTATTCAGAAGTGGTGAAGCAGGCCCTAAGAATCATACATATTCTATACATATTTGTTGTATCATCATAACATATCATAACAATACATATTATGGTTCCCAGCACGTTCTTAGCTTAAAGTTTTCTCTTGATGTGCTTTTGAGGGCAAAAAGCTAACCACCAATGCGATACCTACCACTTGACATTAATTCATTCTCTTCGAGTTGCTATAAATTTGTCGGAGATTCGTTGCACGAACGCTGGGTTTATACGAGTACCTACAAGACGTACCTTAAAATCATTGTAAGTAGATGGTTTTAGAAACATTAACCGTTATTATTAAAATACCTAAACTTTGAACAACGCAGCCATGCCACAAGGGTAGTCCAGGGGATGTTAGGGACAAATCGCCACCGCCCGCGGGCTGGCACGCAGAGCCGTTTGCAAGACGCACCCTTCTAATCCCACCCCTGCCTCCCCTACACCCGCACCTCATTACATACAAGGATAGTTAAAATTGCCCCCTTTCTCCCCTCACGTTCAATTGCAAGGTTTTATGTCTTTAATAAAACGAGGTTTGGGGAAGGCAGGGTAACGTTGAGTGGTGATAAGTTATTTTATGGCGACGTTTTAGTGAAAATTGAATTTAGAATTGTGTGAATTATGGGGTGTCGTAAAAGCTCAGAAGTGAGGTTGCATTAATTAGATATTTATGGTCGGTTGCGTGCTATATACTCACCTACGTTTTTTTCGATGGTACCTATTTGTATGAAATGTGAAGTGTGGCGTCGTTTCACACGTACCACAACCACACCACGTGGTCGGGTGCATATTTTGTATTGAAAGTGAATAGTAGATCATTATCGACCGCTTGTGTGATACCGACAGCATCGCAACCACATCGAAACCACAACGCAACAACCAGGGACACCGCGAACTAGTAGCCGGCCACATCACAACCACAACGCAACCACAACGCAACCACATTGCAACCACTAGCGACAATGCAACCACATCGACATTTTGTTAGTAGCACAACGCAACTGCAAAAAGCTGCAGCGATACTATTGTAACCACTGCTTGACCACTTTTTGTCGCTGCAATGTGGTGTGGTGGTGTGGTACGTGTGAAATCACGCTTTTAATTACTTTTAACAATTTGTAGGTAAATATTATTTAATGTGTATGTATCTAGGGTCATGGAGCTAATGAAAACCGCATGTTTTTTGGTCTGACCAAGGTCGGAAATGACCAAGTGGGTCACAATCACGAGACCTCAATGTTGTGTTCTATCCTAGTCTCTGCCTACTCCTCTGGGAAGAAGACGTGTCTCTAGGTTGAGACTTTGCTCGACGAATAGATCACGTCGTCTGACCGCGATTAATTAGGAGGGTATATTTTTATATCACTGCGGATAATACTTATCAAACTGAACAACTTTTACTATGCAGCCAACATCGAAATAGCGGAAAAAATTGCTGTCCCATACATTTGAGTCGAATAGGTACTGCAGTTTTGTATGGGACAGTTAATTTCTTTTTCGCGATTTCGAAGTCGGCTCCATAGTGAAAGTTGTTCATTTTGATGAGTAGAATACATATGCTAAAGTTATCCGCAGTGATATAAAATGTACCTTGTATATATTTTTAAACACATTACATGTAAAAAATCTGAGAGGTTCCTTTTGCACCGGGCTGGGGTAATTATCTATGAAACTGCGCATTGTCCTTTTCATTAAATTTTGCATATTAAGCAAATTGGCAAAATATTTAAATAGATACGTGTCTATCTTCAATCTAAAGTGATCAAAGCGCAAACTGTGCGATAAACCGTTTTTAGTAAAACACCGAACCCACTCCACAAAATTAACTTCCCTTCATTTAAACCCCGAGAACATTTTAATTACAAAATTTTCACCAAAACCTGCAATTCCAGAGCTTGATAAGTCTCCTCCTGAGGGGGAAGGGGCACCCTATCCTCCCCACCCCCGCTTCCCCCTCGGATTATACGCGGAAGATAGTTAAAACCCGCCCTGAATAAATTTAGGCCGTCAATAAAGGGGCTTTTGTCCCTTAGAATAAAGGGATGTTTTTGTTATCTTGAGGATTGGCTAATTTGACAATAACAAAAGGGTTTCCGTTTTGGGAATTGCGAGAGATGATAATCAACATTTTTTTGTGTATTTTTTTATGAAAGGACGAAGCGAAGGTTTTCGTTTGCAATTTGCTGAATAGAATAAAGGTTTAATATATTTGTCGAAAATGACTCTTGACTTTTGTTTGTGTCGACAAAATTATGTAGATACTCGTAGATAGGTACTTATTACAATTTCAGTAGGGTGCAGTTTTACAGGAATTAACATTATTAAACATCCAGAGTGTAGTAAAATTTGTGCCGTATATGATGGCCAATTGTGACCTAGAAAATGTTTAATTAAACTCCCTACACAATTCGTATATTTATATGTTTATATTTTATATCTTCTATATGTTTTATTAAAAAAAAAAATATGTAGAATCTCTGTGAAGACAATTTACTACTAACTAGGTACTAAGTATGAACATTTTAAACTTCAATTTAAAGATTTAATACAAATGAATTTACCAACAGTTTTTATAGGTCCATTACACATCAAATGACATTAATAAATAAAAGGGCTTAATATATAATTGCAAAACCAATTGCAGGTAAATACAACATGCACATACTAAGTAGCCTCTATGTGACAAACTGCATAATATAAACGCTGTACTTTTTTCGTAAGCATAAATAATTCGAAACCTTAGGGTCGATTCACACCAGAAGAGCATTTGCTCGCAGCGGCAATCTTAACACTCTAGTGAATAAAGGTTGAATTTATTTGCACGTCGCCGAAACTAGACGCCGACGCGGCGGCCTCGCGCGGCGCCGCGCTGCCTTAGATCAAAGTAAAATTAATGGATAGGCCTTACGCGAACATTTCTAACCAGAAAAATGAGACAAAACAAATGAATGGTATACTTCAAATTTGTACCCGATTGCCCTAGTTGTGACAGACAATTGTGCTAGTTTGTATGGACAAATTGCCCTAATCGGGTGCTTCAACTTAACGCGTTTTAGGCCTATACATTAATTTTTTTTATCTATGCGCGCTGCCCGTATCGCTACAAATATGTGATGATAAGATTGTCGCTACAAGAAAATGCTCTTCGATGCTCTTCTGGTATGAATCTACCCTTATAATATTATACTAAAGTAAAACCTTGGCTGCACTCTTGAAGAGATGGTCAGGTCAGTGTTAGCAAAGATTCTGACCGTCCCAAAGGGGTGTAGGCAGTGTTGCCACCTTAGCCCATTTGGGGCTAGATCTAGCTCTTTTTACTGTAGGTGAACCCGTTGGTTGTCTAATGATTTAGCCCGCAAACGGCTATTTAGTCCTTTTCATTTTCTTAAAAATATTGCACCAAAATCTGAAATTTGAGCCATGAACATCACGATAACATATAACTTTCGCGATGTGTGACATTTCGAACCTATTAATTGGTCAAATTTTTCTTACATTCAGTTTAATTTAGAAAAATGTTATTATGAATCAAACTAAAAAAATAAATACATAATATAAATCATTAACGGTGTTTTTTTAGCTTTTTTTTACAGAAACTCTTTTTTTTTGGTAATTTGTGCTCCATCTAGCCCTATTTAGCCCTTTTTAGCTTCTTCAACCTCCATTACTAAAACTAAGGTGGCAACACTGGGTGTAGGGTCGTGCGCTTATGTTCGAGCGTTCGAGCACTAATGCATAGCTCAATCAAACTACACTCGACAACAATAAAAACGGGTCACCGACAACATAAACCTTAATATCTCGGAAACTGAGAATGGTAGCTTATTTAAATAAAAAGTATTTTATAGACAACTTCTTAACATAATAAAACTACTTCTTAAATTATTAAAATTTCCTGTTGCTATTAAGTAATGCCAATAAAAGGCTAAAACCTAGGTAAATGATTTTTTTTAAATGAAATTTTTAGTATTCAACATTTATTATTAATGTGGTAATTTTATCACTCACATACACTAAAATATGGGGAAATGTTATATCTGTGGCAAAAAATGGTAATTTTAAATTTTTGGTCTGCGATAGAATTGACGCATTTGTATTTATGTATTTCAATTACCTAAGTCAAACAAATGAAAACTAAAAATGTTAGTATTACATAAATAGTCTAATGAAATACTTTTTAAGTGAATAAGCTATCATTCTTAATTTCCGAGATATTCAGGTATATTGGTGACTCGTTTTTATTGTTGTCCAGTGTATTTACCAACACACTATCACAAAAATCTGATATCTCCCTTACACACAAAACTATAAACTTATCAACACCAATTTCATCTAAAGCCTAGATAAAAATTGTACCGGGAATATTTTCCATTCACATAGGTATTTCGCTTGGAAAAAGCACTCTGTTTCGATGCAAGGGGTCAACTGAACGCACTTGAACTTTGTGTTTGCTCCCGTATCGGAGTGGAATTTAAAAAAAATGTTGACTCTTCTCATTCTATAGGTACTATGGGATCAACTTTCAACGGTTTCATATCGGGTAGTAGAGGAAATGGGATGACAAATAAGAACACTCGATCGTTCACACCTTTTACTATATTGTATCTCAATAATATCTCATATACCTACTATGAATTAAGTAGGGACTATTTTTTTTAATTTATTTTTTATTTATTTCGTATACCTTTTTATTTGTCGTAAGGTACCGAAAAGAACAAAAAAGAATTGAGCTGTGGCTAGGATATTTAAGGTTCGTTTTCGTTTTAATTTAGTGCTTATTTAGCACTTAAAAAAAATGGCCTACAAAAGAAGTTAAGGCCCAAAAAGAAAACCAGCATACGACGAAAGACAGAAAGAACTAGGTATTCCTTTTTTATTTTGTTTTGTGTTGGTAACATTTCTATTATGTAAGATCCCTTTTTTGAGAGAATGCACAGGGAGATATTGCTGTAAACCTGTTTTACCAGGCCAATAAAAAATAGAAACACGAAAAGAAGAAGTACGAAATCTAAAAAGATTATGCAAAAAAGTTTTCAAGCATTACGCAGACATAATAATCACATTGATTTTTCGTGGTTCGGAAGGCACTTTATGTAGTTGGTTTACTGTTAGATGCACTGGATAAAATTGTAGATAAAAAACATAAATAAGGAACAAAAGCGATGCAGTTGGAGAGCAGAATCCACGGAAGGTGGCCCTCGACAGCCATTCGGCACCATAATACTTCGCATTCACGATACAGCGTGCCTGCCGATGCGGATGCCGCACATCTTTTGTTATTCTGATCAAAATTCAAACCACCGTAGAAACAGACCATGTTGTTGCTTAGCTCAATAAAAAAATTTCTTTGAATTAAAATACTAAACAGTTCATAATTATCCTAACCGTCCACTTTTAGCGAATAAAGTAAACTCAGTAGAAGTTACCGTATGATGCTATATTGTGCTAATACACCTTTTGTACAGCTACGGATATGGTCATTCGTTTTGTTCTATAACAGCAAAGACACTCTCTATCTAGGCTCTGAAAACATTATCTCCTCCTAACTTTGTAAGGCCCGATTACCTATTTTAAGCACATAAATTAGTCGGAAGGCGGTTGAATACTAAAGGTGGAACATTGCTCTGGCGAGTATATTTTCTTTACCTAATCTAGAGCTTTTCGGTGCAGAGGTTGTCTTTGGCCATCTAAAGGGGAAATGCGGCTAGGTGTCATGGGAACCATTGAGACGGGGTTGCGTGGGGCTGGACCTGAGTGTTGCCTTTAGTTTTCATGTTGATAAAGCATATTGCAGATACGGATATTTTGCAATTTTTGACGAAGCGTAAGGCAGATTTGAAGCTTATTCTTTCTTATGTATTTAATTACAAAAACTTCAACAAAATACTATGGTACTTTTTTTTTTCAAAAAAGCTCTAGTCTGGAAGTATCTGGAAGTGTTAACTCTGAATTTATGAATAGATAAAGGCCAAAATTTGGTTCGGGCCCTTACAAGGCTAATGTACTTCCTATAGGATACCTACATAAGGTCCACCTATGTGTCCCTTTATAAAGGTTGCAGTATGTTGATTATGCATTTGTATATAATTTTCGCGCTTTGCACATGAATTGCCTGGAAATAAATGAACGAATGAAAAATATTTTATTTGAACATGGTCTCCAGTAGATACTGTGACAGTAGCTTTATAAAGCACTGGATCGGTCTACACCTAAGTGTTTGTACGAACATAGTTATTTAAGTGTGATACTAACAACATATTAGGGATGTAATGTCTGAAATAAAGAATTAAAATTTTTATTTTATTTTATTAATTTATTGCCAATTACTCAAGAACATAAAAAAAGATACAAAGAAAAACCATTGACACGTTTATGGCTTCTTCATACCTATAATAATTATAGCTACCGATTTTAAACAAAACAGTATAGTTGTATAAAAAAGAAGCACTCACAGTATTAGGCTAATGTTTTCACCTATGAGTCCTATATGTAAGTACATTGGGAGTGACCTGGCACACGCACAAGACGAATTAATTAATCGTCGCCAATTAGGCTCACTTGAGAAGGGTCGGGACATCTGTGTGAGACACCTGACATCTTCAACAACCCTCACCTTGTGACGTGTCGGGGTTCGTTTGGACTCGATGACGGGCTGGTAATGGGGAAGATTAGGTCCCAGACAGGTTAGATATTGATTCAATGGAAATTAGAACTGATTCCTTATACATTACAAGTTTTTATCGACTAACATTATTATTTTAAGGGTAGGTATATTAAGGGGGTTGCAGAAGACGTTCACAGGCAACTAGATGGTGCTCGGGAGCATTATTCATGATTTTGTCACATTTTATTTTATATCTTCGTAATTATGTTATAAATTGCAAATGTTATTTGAGACGCGCAATCTAGATTCTCTATAACTATTTTTCCACATATAAAATATTACTTTTGTTAATACCGTCTTCGAATGTTCTACGTCAAAGTTTTGTTTGAAATTGATCAATCTTAAAATGTAGAACAAATGCGTATGAACAATAAAATTACTTTAACTTGTAGCTAGATCAGTGCAACATAAACACAAGTGTGCGCGTAATTGAAAATTTTGATTCGATATCATCACCATTACGAGATATAAAATAAAATGTGTTAAAATCAGGAATAATGCTCCCGAGCGCCATATAGTTTAGTGTCTTGCCCTCTTCAACCCCCTTAAGACAATGAAACTAAATTACGTCCTTGAGGAACATTGGTCGAAAAAAAATATATTTTTTTCTATCTCCTATACAAAAGGGCGTAATCTGCCGATCGATTTTCTATGGGAGGTCCAGATATTTTTTCTTCGGTATCGTATTGTGTGGCCCGCCGTAGTTTCTGCCTACCACTGTGGGATAGTAACGTGAGTATATGTATATGAAAGAAAAATAGCACCTGTGACATTTTATTTACTCTATTCAGAAATACGTCTCACTCTTATTCGGTAGCTTCGTAGAGAAAGGCTTTATCCTGTAGTAATCATAAATACGATTAGTATACGATATGTTATATCTACTTACCAATAGTAAAATCTGTCTTATCAAAACTTCTGCTATAAAATAAGAGTAATTCTAAAGTTTTAAAATCAATTTCATTCTTTTTAACATTGAAAATGTTTTTATAGGCTCGATTTTCAGCGATGAGCGACATCGCCCTGGTGTCGTGGGTTTTGGGACAACGTGGCTGATTGGGATGTCAAAAGACGCGTCTTGACAAGGGCTACAAAAATCATTTTTTTTGTTGAAAAAGCCTAAAATGTCTTGTTTTGAAATTCGAAAACATGTGAAAAATGCGTTTTTCGCCCGGTTTCGGTCTGAAAAAATGCGCATCTCAAAAACGAAATGAGATATCGAAAAAATTAAAAAAACACTAGAGAGTCTACAGATAAGTATATTTTGGTTATATTTATAAAGTTATTGGAGGTTCACTGGAAGTTATACCTGTATGAGACGTGGAGAAAAATGTAATTCAGTTCATTTGGCAGATTCATTTTCGAAGTACCTAAAGTTCGTGGAAAACACGAGATCTGTTAATTTTGAAACTTTTAATGGAAGGGCTTTGAAATTCGGAACGGACATTTTTTCTTGGGACGGAAGTTCAAAATTTAAATTTGACAGCTGCGGAAGTTTCACTTCTATCGTGTGTCTTTACGACTGGTTACTTTTTTACGGAATTGTTTGCGAGTTAATGTGTGTTTTAATCTCCATTGTAATTTTCAGTACAAAACCTTTGTACAATTTATTTTGAAAGTACCTACAAGAACCTATGTATACTACACAGAGGGTCCCCCGGATTAAATAAACAAAGTTTTTTTAGAAATCCCCCGAGTTAAAACATCAAACAGTTTACGTGGGTCCAGTTCACCCGAATCGCTACATTTAAGGGCAGGACCGGACCTTTGAGCACCTATTCTGACAAACGATAAAAGAAACACTTCGAAAATTTAATTTTAATTTAATTTAAAATAGTAGCAGTTTCACATGATAATACATGTTTTTAAAATTACCCAAACAATCAGCTTCAGCAACATGCTTTGTCAATCAACTTAATAAAAATAAAACAACCAAACAAACCACCCAACAAACACGTTAATTCATTTAATTACAGACTTTTGTTTATTTGTACTTTTTGATTCCAGTTTGGTGAATGGTGTTTGTAATGTTAGTTTAGTACCTATTTATCATGAAAAAGTTAAATATCATGTTCACAAAGACGACATTCTCTTTTCACGACAGGATGACAAATGATAAAAACATAAATTAGAATGACAAAGTTAGTCTAGTTTTTACTAGAAATAATAAAACTATTGGTAGTTCCATAAATCTAGGACAAAACATAAAGCAAAACAAAAAATTTCTGACCAATCTAAACGGGACTATGTAATAAAAAGAATAGCATGATATCTAAACAGTTAAAAAGAAATCTTTTCTCGTCTCGCCTTGTCATAATCTCGTTACTAAAAATCGGCCTAAAAACTGGGCCGTGTTAAATCTTGTCTGTTTTTCGAGCTATTTTTCTCAAGGGCCGCACGTGGCGGGTGAATTATCGTGGGGTTAGGGGGGGAAGGGGGTGGGAAGGCGAGTGGAGGGGGTGATGCCCTAATTTTTACGTGGAT
Organism: Agonopterix heracliana; assembly: GCA_963693445.1. Taxonomy (NCBI): domain Eukaryota; kingdom Metazoa; phylum Arthropoda; class Insecta; order Lepidoptera; family Depressariidae; genus Agonopterix; species Agonopterix heracliana. The sequence goes on from OY856326.1 coordinate 6,790,454, forward strand.
CGTACCCGAGGTTAGAAAGGAGGTTTTATACCTACTTATGCCGCGAGTGATTATAAGTATAGGTTGATTCGATATTTTGTTGCAGCATTGCCTTTCAAAATTGTGGTAAAGCTTGATCAGGTATAAATAAAACCGGTCAAGTGTGAGTCGGGCTCCTCGCGCACTTAGGGTTCCGTACCACACCACCACACAACATATTATTATTAAATTAGAAAAACGTTTTTTTTCCAGGACCTTTAGCGCGCGATCGACTCGCAGTTGGTCGGTTTTTATTATTTATTGTGACAGTGTAAAGTTTTCTCTGTACTTACTTAATCACATAAAGCTTGACGCTTGTATGTATTACCGTTATTACGAGGGAAAAGAAAAAACTTCAATATGAATAGTTTCTTGGATGAAGAGCCTAATTAATTTTTAACTTTTGGAAATTATTATTATTTGTTTATCCGCCGAAATAATACATATTCTGGGAAAATTTCAAATGTCTAGCTATTACGGTTCAAAAGTTACAGCCCTAAATATGTAGGACGGACGGACTACGTTAGGCTTAGTAACAGGGTCTCGTTTTCATCCTTTGGGTTCGGAACCCTAAAAACTGTCATTTATTCATGGACTTAAGGTACTTACTTACCTACATAAAAGCTGTAGGTAGATATAAAGACGATATTAAGTAAGTAGTGTACCTAACTTAGTAGAATTTAATTCTTAGATCAAGCCAAAGTCAGTTTATATACAGATTTTACAATATTTTATGTGTTCAACCCTTGGAAATAGTCCTTGGTTTATAACAAAGTTAGCCCCACTTGCGCCAACCACGGGTTAGCAATTAACTCCGGATAAAATAGCTCTCTCAGTTGTTTTTCTATACAAAAAGTCATGGGTTACCAACTTAACCTGGAGTTTATTGCTAACCCAGGTTGGCGCAAGTGGGGCTTACTGTATGAATATTTACTGAAACGTTCATTTCATTAAAGAAATTAATTTTGCAAATTGCGTATTCATGTATAGGTACATTCGTTCGGATAGTATATGAAAGCTGCTACTGCTAGTATAGAAAACTTAACCTGGAGTTTATTGCTAACAAAGGTTGGCGCAAGTGGGGCTTACTGTATGAATATTTACTGAAACGTTCATTTCATTAAAGAAATAATTTTATATGAAAGCTGCTACAATGAACCACAACATGATGAGTAAATAAGTAGATTACACGAACCGAAGTAACTTAATGCGGAATTAATATTACAAAAACGATAAATCAAAAGCAACACATGCTACACGAGCCGCCCATAAATTACGAAGATTTAATTAATATAACCGAACAAAATCTTACAGCCGCCATTTTGGAAACCCTTACCCCGCCCCCTCCTGCCTGAAACAGACGATTACACTTCTACAAACTTAAGTTTACACCTCGCATAATAAGACTTATAACAATTGTCACTCTTACTTCTACCAAATATGGTACAAAATTGTTCGGGGTTTTTTTTTCTGGATCGCATTGGTACCTTGTCTCTTTTTGTGCTCAGTCCTTCCGTAGGCATAATTAGGGACGAACCCTACGAGATGAGATTTTCGGAGTTTAAATTGATTCAATCGAGCCCTTATGTTTCGGTCCAGAGGTTCCGAAACGAATGTTTTTCCTTTTTTTCGGCCAATTCCAGTGGAATGTTTGGGAAAGAATTAATTAGGGCGTAGGTTACGATCGGGTAGGAATAGGCGACAAATTGATTAGGTTGCGTTCTAAACCGTAACAGATTCTAATTGGACTAATATTTTAAGCTGCTCTACCTGGGAAAATGGCAATATTATATTTCGATGTGATTTTCTCAGTTTGCAAGTGCCGTTCGGTTCCGGGCCCAATCCGGATTAGCACCCTAGAATATTGATTCTTTAACAGAGTTGGAGGCAGAACATTACACTAGTCATTCTTCTCACGGCTGGCTATTTCATTCCAATTGGAAACCCATAAGTGAAGGTTTACCATCTAGGTAGGGTTTACCATCTAGGGGGAATATGCAGAGAATTTTTAGACCATCTCAAATAAGAACACGGTCGTATAGTTTATGTCATGGTTATCAGATAAAACAGTACAATTTTATAACAGATCTTATCCTGCTTTTTGATGGTACTGTTCTCTGCTTACTTACGAGTGAGTTTTTTTGGTTGTCTAAATTGTCTTGTCAACTTGTCTTTCAGTAGGAAGCATAATTTAATGTCGAGTTAGTACTTTAACAAGAAGGGGAGAAAGATTAAGCAGCTGCGCTCTCAACATCCATCATTCTTTAATTACCGTTATTCATGGTCTAAATGTAGCTTTTTTCGATGGAAACAATTATGATTAAGAAATTGATGTCTTAAAAACAATAGAAAAGCGTATTTTGCTAGGTAATATTGTATTCCTAATTGTAGTTTTTCGGTCTGACATTACGAATTAACAATTTTTTTTTGGTAAAAGGTTTTTTTTTATTATATGGGCTTGCTCTTGACCTCAATCTAGTCCTCAGGACAAAGATGGGGTCGAAGATGTAGCGAGCTTACCCAGAATGGCACTGGCACTCCTGCACACCGACGGAACGCAGCAAGCTGCTTGGCGCCAGACTCCGGCAGGTGATTTTAAGATTAGTTTAGCATGAGATCAGTACAATATAGGAGGATGATCATACCGTAAAACTGAACAACTTTCTCTATAGCACAACCATCGAAATCAAAAACCTAAAACAGGCGAAAAACTGCAAAACATACTAAACTGCAAAACTACTTCAGCCAAATGTATGAGACCGCTGATTTTTTTTCGCGATTTCGATGTTGGTCCCACAAAGAGAGTGGTTCAGTTTGATGGTCTGATCATCCTCTTAAAAAAGTGTCAGCATGTTAAGAAGGACCCTATATAAAAATCGGTCCTAACAAACCGTAAGCTTATTATTTTGGTGGTAACTTAGCGACATTTTGCAAACACCGTCCATCAAATTATAAATGTAACAGTTTTAGAAAATCAAAACTGCAAAGTAAATTAAACTTTATTCTGTACTCATTAAACAATATCTTGCAGTGAATCCGCTCTACGGTTAGGTTAACTAGAGTCGGTCGGGATAAATAATATAGTACGGAACTCTCGGCTATTTCCCCGCGGAACAAAAGCTTGGTTTAGAATTATATATGAGCTGAGCTTAAAGTTTAGAAGCTGCTCTGTGCAAGTCTAAAAGCTTAGGTGCAGTGTACTATGAGTTCATAGACATGACCTAATATAATTATTATTTTGGATTGATAAATAAGTTCTGGGAATTTAATGTCTAAGTTAAAATGTGGAGCTTCTACAAAATGACCAGATGTTTGAAGCGGAATGTACGTTACGTTCCGAAACTTTTCTACAACCAATAGAGTTACTTACGTCTTTTCAAATAAGATTCAAGTGTAAATTTGTTGTACCAAGTATCGTTACACCCTTTACTAATGTGGTTGATATATTAGGATTATACATCGAATTGTAAGCCTGCGTTTTATTAAAACCCTACTCTCAAATAAGTGGTCAAGTGATATCAGTACCTACTTTCAATTAAGCAGATTGATTGTGAAAACCTTCATATTATATTATATTATAGTTTTCTCATAAATGTCAGTTGGTAAGAAAATTTATGATGTGTGCGCGGTCCAAGTAACAGCCAACATAAAAAAATAGAAACCAACTAGGAGATGCCTACTAGTCGAAACGAATTGTACCAATTAGATAAAATATTCCAATTCCAGTTAGTTCATACCTACCTATAATTGTTTTATAGGTTTACATAAGTTTGTTATATTATTATGTACAGTCTATAATTGATTCTTCTAGTTTTTGAGGAGCAAAAATACGATTAATTTGAAAACGGTAATAGCAGTAATGAAACATGATTTTACGGTTCTATTAAATTATTAACGTTAAATTTCATCATATTGTAATGTGTACACGTTTCAAATACGAATACCTACCTCTACCAGAATTGCCAAAGACGACTAAAATGTAAGTATACGAAGATTTATTATTTTGAGCTATCTAATTGTTATAAAGACATTGTCGGTACAGTCAGCGAAACATTAGCAGAGTAGTGACGTCACTGGCGTCTGTCACAGTCGCCAAACACGACGGAAATGGGAACTAACGGATTAAATAGGTTTCTTACTACTTTGTTATTTATATGGCTTATAGATGGTGTTCGAATAGTTCGACAAATAATGTTTAAAATATTTATATAAATTGTCGTAGAAATAAGGTAAAGTAAGTTATGACACTTATGACCTAAATATGAATTGCCCCACTGAAGGGAGAGGGAATGAATAGGCTCTAATCTACGTGTGGCGAGTAACGAATTAAAAACTAAAGAAATTAGCAACATTATCAATATAAATTTTTATATATCTATTTTCTAGAATCCACGATATTTGCAGTGCCAATATCCGTACAAACTTTTATCCCGGTTTCACACCTTTGGAGATAAAAAATTCAAAAAACCCTTTTTAGTGAGCAACTAGATGCCAATAGAAACTTCTTTTTAGTCTTTACAGTTTTGGAGATTTCGTGTTGAGTTAGTGTGTGGATTTGCATAGATTCAAGCATATTTTAAACAGCTTGTCCGAAAAAGTACACATTGCTGCCACCCCGCGGCGCTGACAGTTCCCATCACCACTTCGCACATAGCCAATACTGTTAGACAATTTTCAAGACGTCTTAATACGTCTCTGATTTGCCTTTACGAGTGTTTAAGAGATAAAATTATTATTTATTGACAGTTTTCTTATCGTTGTCGTTCGACTTATGTCCTCAGAGTTCATTCGTTTATCAAACATTTATTTATAAGCCAGCTTTCGTGGCTTGCGGTTTACACCTTCATAACTTAGCATTCGCATAATCCTTTGACTAACAGCTGCAAAGGAAAGAATTGGAATAAAAGCAAAAACCCTTCAGATTTAGTTTACACGAAAAATAATGTTTGCTCATTTTTGTACGAGGCAGCTGCAAGGTACAAGATTCGCTTCAGCTTTTAAGCTTACTTCCAGGTTTGTTAAGCTGAATAAAGCTGAATTATGCTTTTCAAGCTAGTTTTTGTTTTTTCACATTTCGTAGTTTTCTTTTCTTGCTTGAATTTATACGTAGTTTTCAAATCACACTTACTGATTATTCTTTTATTATATATTTGATGGATTATTATCAGTGGACATTCGATTCGATGTTATAATAAAATTAGATGTTTGTCTTTTCCTTATCTCGGGACATAAGTCGTCGCTAGCCTTACTAAACGACGTCACTAACATCGAGGTGATTTTACGGGAAAAGCTTTTTTCGGTTGAGCGCTACGTACAAAATTGTCAGTTACGTCACCTTTTAAAATGTGTTTTCTCGGTAACGCTCGAAGATACAGATAAGTCAATTAGACCGATCGATGCGTCTTGAAATATGGATTCGCCCACACTTAATAAGTCAGTTAGCTACGCCAAAAATGTCAGATACGTCGTTTAGTAAGGCTACACTTAGTGTCCCGGACCATTGGGAAGCGTGCGTGGGGCCAAAGCCAACACGTACAGACATTAGAAGAAACTTAACGATTACTTAGCTATCAGCGTGCTTTTAATTACTGACGTTGAGGTCAATAACGTAACTTCCTAAAATATTAATGATGAAATTCATGATCGAAGGATGTTGAATGATGAAATTGATGAATTATTTCAAAACATTCTTCTAATCGTGTGGGCAAGCCCTGGTATCAGAGTTTATTCAAACCGCCTTACGGCCTCTGACGTGATTTTTATGTAACGTCTACTAACACCAGAGATAGTAGCCGGGACCAACGGCTTAACGTGCCATCCGAAGCACGGAATCATCTATTTTTTCAGACAATCAGGTGATTCGGCCTGCAATGTCATTTGAAGAAAAATGCACAAAGTGACATATCACTAGGTGTGCCCCGTGAGAATCGAACCCACGACCTCCGTTTCAGGAGCCCAATGCTCTTAACCATTAGACCACGGAGGCAGTCAGTCACAGGAGGAGGCAAGACATTGTTACAATGGGACTACCTTATCAGAGTTGCAGTATATCGCATTGGATATGCTATTGCTAGTAGGTAGTACTCGATCTACAGTGCCTAGTCTAAGATATTTATCAATTTAGTGCCTAGTCTACGATATTTTCCTATCTAATTTGGCGTTGTTTTTCTCCAATTGATTAGAGACTCACCTACCTAAATAATAAAGAAATAAATTACTCGAAACCGAGCGAACTAAACAATTCCACTTGTGACAAGTCCATTGGACAAAAAGCGAGAGCAGCTGCGGGCTAAATTGAAATTGTCCCCCCCCCACTGTTTCCCCCGCTCCTCATTAGAAGAGACCTGACCGCAACACGGCAGCTGGAAAAGGTTCCATAGGTTTGTTCTAGCAAGTTCAAATAAACTTAGATTTTTGAAAGGATCAAGAAATTAAGGACTTGAGGATAAAATATACAGGGTGAAATTGATATCATTAGCATCGTTTTAAACTAAGAGTCTACCCATCAAACTGAACAACTTTTACTATGGGAGCAAACCATCAGAGCAAATAAAAATCTGCTGTCCCATACATTTGACTCGTGTAGGCAGCGGTGGCGGGTGCAGTTTAGTATGGGACAGCTGATTTTTTTGTTGCTCCGATTGATTTGCTCCCATAGTAAAAGTTGTTCAGTTTAGACTCTTAGTTTAAAAGGATGCTAATGATATCAATTTCACCCTGTAGTAGGCAATCAAGTTTGCATTATTAAAGATAAACATTTCAGTAGCAATTAAATTAATATAATTACCTGAGAAAGAAGAAAAAAATACGAAAGACATCAGAAAATTACATTATGAAGTTGTGCATCCAATTTGATTTATGTGCCTCTGAGTGAGGTATAACGAAGTATTATTTTACTAAACCTCAGTAGCTGACCCAACAGATAGTGCAAAATCTCACTAGAAGGTTTCTCAAATTAGTTTTAAACTTTTTTGAAAACGTAATTTTTACCAGTAATTGGTGCTATAAACCTGATTGAGCGTCAGATGTTATCGAGATCATCTTTCTTTCAACACTCGTATAAAAGCCAAGAACAGGATTAAAAGCATTGAAAAGCATTATGTGTGTTACTATTTTGTTGTTAGGTGCTCAGTAAGAAATCATTATTATAAAAATCCTGCTTCCAAAAAGTATGAAAATGGGCGTGAAGGATTGTAAGTACCTATATGGGAATTTCGTTGCATTATTAGCACAAGTGTATTCGTTAGTACAAAACAAACATCTTCGATCTTGTTAGTGACAAATATCTAATGGTAGTACTTACTTTTAAGTTTCATTATTTTTACGTATACGAAATAAAAAAAGAGAACTGAAAATATCCTAGACCTGGATCGTTTCGGATGGCCACATGTGAAACGTTTCTCGTAGATGTGCGATCGCAAGCATTTTCCTTTTGCGGTTAAGAGAAAATTGGACAATGGGTGAATAATTTCTACCTTTATTCTAATTGAACAATTTACTGCTAAAGGACTTACTGTATTTTTTTTGACAGGTATAAATTATTTCAAGCAATGTTTAGTAGCAGGAGAAGTTCCTAGAAAGGACGCGATTTGAGAAGGACTAGGAAGTATGGCATATTGGGGATAAGACTTACACCCTGCTCTAGGTTGTTAGGGCTGGGCTGAAGTGGTAATTATGAGTATGATATTTGTTTATGGTGAAGATAATGGTAAGGTTAAACGAAGGTAACTAATATATGACTAGGAACGAACATCGGAAAAGCGAAGGTGCCGATACATTTTGCGTCGAGTAGGTTTTCTATTTTTATTTGTTATTTTATATCTTTATTGGGAGAATCAAAAGCCTAATACAAATAACTATTCCTGAAACTAAGATAAATACAGATTTTCCTCAGTTAGGCCACGGACCTGAAAAAAAGACGGACGTAATCTCGTCTAATCACGAGTGAAGCACCCATTTCTTTTGTGTGCGTGTTGTCCCGTGGTACATAATGGTGACGGGTGTCGGACCTGCGCCTAGAGCTAGTGCATCTGTGTGAGTGTAGGTCCCTTGTAGAACAAACGAAAATGTAGGACCTTGCATGCTTCACATCTTTTTAGTGTCACATTGCGTCCGTCTTTTTTTCAGGTCCGTGAGTTGCAGTGGCTTGCAGTTTTGTATGGAATAGCTGTTTTTTTTTCGCAATTTCCTTGTTGGTTCCAAAGAGAAAGTTGTTCAGGTGCATGGTCTGATCATCCTTTTAAATAACCGTCATCATATTAAGATGGACCATGTGTGTTGCAAAATGTCATGTACAAACGGCGACACATCAAGCTACGCAAAACAAACATAAGCTGGCCGCGCGACGTTATACATTACTCTACCTTCGCGCGACCAGCTTATTTTGTTTTTGCGTAACTTGATGTGTCGCCGTGTGTACATATTTAAAAATAATAATAAGTCTACGATTGTGAAATAGCAAAAAATTGTACCAAAAGGGTACATATCTACTATATTTAAGACAAGTTAGTTTCATTACAAAATTAAGATTTTCAATTTATCTATCTCGCCTGTAATGAAAATCATGCATACCTACAGGATTTTTTTGGCGAAATAACACTGAATAAAATTAAGAAACTTACTAGTAGGCAACTATTATTGAAACTGGTAAGATCACCGTCATTTCATAGCACGCCGTAAAAATTCCGACATCCACCGATAAATAAATCAATTTAGCTACGCTTGAGAAACGGCCTGTGCGAAGTTATTATTTTGCGTAGCTCTACAACCACCTAGTAGCGAGACAATAAACAAAACTGAAGTTTCATATCTTTGTCAAAAGCGTTATAATAAAAGCTTATCCTTTCATAATTATCATATTACAGTTACCCACGTCAGCGCACCACCCGCGCCCGTCATCGGCTGAAGGCTTGTTCATCATTCCTTTTGTCCCGCACAAAAGCCTTCCCCTAATATTTTATTTTTATTTATTTTATTTATTTATTTCCTTTTTGGAGAACTTACAGCTAAACAACAATTGGATTTCAAAAGACAAATTGATAGTCAGATGCTGACAACAAGTTCCCACATATAAAAATAGAAAGAAAAAAATGAAGACATATAATAAGCAATGTTAAAACATCTCTATAACAACATTATTATGGGCCATCAAAAAAGTTACTTGCTAGAATATTTTTAACTCTATTGGTGCTTGTACAAAACAAATCGATGTCGAAGTCCATGCAAATGTCGTTGAAGCTGCTGCTGGCGCGCTGCAGGAACGCGTTCTGCTTATAATTTGTTCTCGCGAACTGAACGTGCAGGGGCGGCCGCTGCCGGAGACCCCTCTGGTTAGTGCGAAGGTTTACCTTAGCCAATAAATCAGGGCAGTCTATTACTCCATTAGCGACATTCATTAGGTAACAAATGTCGCCAATATCACGCCGCTTTTCAAGAGGAAGAAAATGGTAATTTTTACACCGCTGGATGTATCCCGATGTTCTACGGTGCGCTTTGAAGTCTAGAAACCGCATAAATTTCTTTTGGATGCGCTCAATACGCACTTTGTAAATATCATACAAAGGGTTCCAAACTTGAGAGGCGTACTCAAGGTGGCTGCGGACGAAGGCACAGTAAAGAATTTTTATAGTCTATAAATAAAAAATAAAATAATATAAGCGAAGGCTCGACGCAAAATTTATATCAATTATCCCTTTTTCGTGTCCCGTCCTCATTATTTATTCTTTCATAAGATATTTTCAGGCGCGAGCAAATTCCTTTTTATGAATATCTTTCATGGTAATTGACAAAATTTTTAGTTTCGACTAAAAGCTTTTTAAATAGGTATCTAATTTTCACTTAGTACATTGAATTTCAATCTGTCTGGGTCGTTGTTGGATATTTGAACTTTAGCTAATTTTCAGAACAGTTTTTAATAGGCGATTAATTCACTTCGTTCCATTATATAAGACTTTCAAAAGCAATGATTAGTTCATTTGAAATGTATTTAAAATGTACCTTCCATTTTGGGAAACTCTACTTTTCCGAAAAATTCTGAAAAAAATTATCGAAATCCTCACACTCAGTTGCAGAAACGCTCATTAAAGTTAATCCTCCATTCAATCTCTTGCTAGCTTTTACTACATCAACCACTCAAAAAGTGACAGCAAGAGATTTAATGGAGGATACTGAGTGTTAGAGCCGTTTTCTAGAAGGAGATTACAGATTTTATTACTATACAGCAGAATGTAGCGGCAACATTTATTTACTGACTTTCACGCATTTCAGAAAATAATGTAGGTGATGAATCCTCACGACTCACGACGGATTGATTTGAGTTCTGGACAAACGTTTTTCCGTCTATTCACGACAGTCGTTAAAATTGAACACCAAAAATTGTACCGGTGGAATTGGAATTATAGCAGTGGTCTGAACTTATATAAAACTTTCTATATCTGTTTCCTGTTACTGCACCTAATATAAAATAAAATAAAATAAAATAAAACTTTAAGGGTTGGAATACATCACGTAGCATTGCATCGCATTTTTCTGTCGCTCCATCCTTTTCTGTCACTTAAGAACGTCATTTGCTGGAGCATATAAGATAGACGGAACGCGGTCGCACGCGGCGTGCTGCAATGCGATGCGATGCTACGTGATGTAGTTCAACCCTTATTCTCATTCACTATACGGTTGAAAACTAATACACAAGCAGGTTTTCACGATTACTACATCAACACCTGACAGTAGATACCAACAAGTAATAAACTACGTTATTTTGCTTGCGAAGGTCTCCCATTCAAGTTATCTGACCGGTGGCGGTAGGTCCACACAAATTGTCGCATAATCGCCGTGCGTGTTCGTGTCATTTTAATGAGGGATTGTGTGCGACGGCACGCCGTGTTGTGTGATCTAAATCATGAAAGGCAGCGGACAAATAAGACTAGTGGCAAGCCGAATGATGGCTAACACCGTCCACTAGAAGGCGTCGTCGTGTGTCATACGAGAAGTATTTAATAATCTGGGCTTTACAAGTTCTAAATAACTACATTCCGATTCGATTGCACTTAGTATTATTGCTTACAAATTTACAATACGGACTGTTTGCGTCGTTTTTAGTGTAAATCATGAATAACCTATAGAAAGTGAATTGACACCATAGCAGTGTTCTTCTGTCGCAAATGTTTTTTTAAAAAGAATGGTTGAAATTACCATTGCGTTTATTTTTGATATCTTCTTAGATGAGAATGCTGCAGCTGCAGTCATTATAATGCCAACATAGTGAGAAAATAGATATATCTCATCTCATCTCACTAATATTATAAATGCGAAAGTTTGTGACGATGTTTAGATGTTTGGATGTTTGTGACTCAATCACGCATAAACGGCTGAACGGATTTGGATGAAATTTGGCACACAGATAGAAGGTGTTCTGGATTAACACATAGGATACTTTTCAAAGGTTCTCGCAGACGGAGTCGCGGGCAACAGCTAGTATTAATATAATTACTTACATGAGTGAGAAATTCTTTGCTTTAGTCCCCAATTTCGAATGATTTTATGCTGAGTATGACAGTTGTATTTTTAATAAAGACTATAATATTCCGAAATGCTATGATTATGACCCTCTCTTGTCACTTACACCATTCTATATTTTAGTGAAGTATGCGTACCTTAGTGATGAGCTTACGACGGGCATTTTTTACAACAGTTGGATATTAAAAATATTTGACACGTCTTTTTTGGGGACACTATTTACTTAAAATGTGGTTAGGTACGTGCTGTTTTATTATATTTGGGTTGCTTTTTCATCACATATTTTTTCCGATGGCCGAAGGGGCCGAAGAGATCTCGAGTGGTAACCGCGAACCGGAAAGCGTGGCGTGGCTCCCCACAAGGTGTACCGACGACATGGTGAAGGCGGTGGGAACCTGTTGGATGATTAGTTTCATGAGATATTTGTTTACTAAGCTGCTTTGCTGAGCAAATCCTTGCTCTCTCAATAGGGAAAATTGTCTTATAAATAACGTGACGTAATGAATGCAACAGTTACTGTTTTATGAAAATTTTTGGAAAAAATGATTCTAAATATTACCTTTTAGCATCACATTCCCTATATACATCCAACTGCAGGGCAAAAGCCTACCCTAGACTTCACATACGCATCGAAATTTCTATTTCAGCGTATGCAGGTTTCCTCCTTCACCGTTTGAGAGCAGTTGGTATTACATAGGTACCTACATAAGCAAGGAAAACTCATTTGGTACGAAATATTTAATAGTATCAAATGAAAAATCCAATAACAAAATGAAAATAGTATTAACAGATTTTGTAGCATGGTAGTTTTTTTATGTAAAGCTAGTTACTAATTACTTAGTTCAAAAAACCAACGAATTCTTTTTATATACGTAAAACACATAAAATAATGCTATGTAATCAAGAAGCTGAGTAAAAAAAGTGTGTGTGGCAAAAGCTTATTTTACATAAGTCTTTGCCCAGGATTTATATTCAGCGGGCACTTCGCAGGCCCCGAGAGGGCCATAAATAACGGCCGCAGAGGTTTGTACCCCCAACTTTTCTACCCCTTGAACGGGAGGCAGGACCCCCCGGGCCCTTCAACCGAACCTTTAGGGTTGGCAACTTTAGAAAAGCTACATACGGATTGTGGAAACGCTGGAAGAAGTTTATTGATTTTGTTTTAAAAAATAAATTGTAAAAAATCTTAAGTTTATGTTTATTTACCATTTAGGTAAGCAGTGAAAACTGTTTGCCATCTATTCTTGGAGTGGTTGCGGATCTACTTCCTAGCGGTCTACCCCGGGCAACGGCATCACAAGCTACCAAGTTTGTGGTGGCGGCGGAACGTTCCCCACAGCGGTGAGGTAGGCTCCGCAAGGAGCCGCCTGGCTCGCGACCACCCTCCTGCCGGAGTCTGGCGTCAAGCAGCTTGCTGCGTTCCGTCAGTGTGCAGGAGTGCCAGTGCACTTCTGGGTAAGCTTAACTACATCTTCGACCCTATCTTTGTCTTGAGGACTAGATAGAGGTCAAGAGCAAACCCATCAATAAAAAAAAACTTGTTTCTGTTGTGAGTAATTGGAGTACAAACAGATTTTTAGCGTAATTTGTTACTTAGGTAACTGTCTATGTTTATTTAAAGATAGATACATAAACTTACGACCGTAATCCCTTTGCGGATATAAATAAGAATTCAATACCCAGACGTAAAGATAGACTATGTTTTGGTAGCTGTCTCCATTTAAGAAACACTTGTGCTACGCTGAAGAACAAATCAGAAAAGAAGTCTGTCCGCGTTAGACATGCGTGGTGCTCGGCATATGGGGCTAAGCCTGTACCTACTTCAAGCGATAATGTTTTTGGTGTGCAAAAAAATAATATTTATGAACATTTGTTACAACGTGACAGCCCTAGCACGGTCATCCCGCAAACGACTAAGGTTACCCAACTGGGGAAGATGAAAGAACACCCTCATATATCTTTTTCAAAGTGCGGATCGTTTGAGAATTTTAATTTTGCGCGGGAAAAGGTCGAAGTTAGCACTGGTCAGCGGTTTCATTTGGCTGGCACTTTTTTAGACTTGTTTTTTAAACTCCTTTTTTTTTCTATTCGGCCTATGAATTAGGATTTTAGGGCAGATTATAAATATTGTGACAATAATAAGGTATCGACCATTGACGACCTACTTTTTACAAACTAGGCTAATTTTCCTAATGTAAGTTTATTTAGGAATAAACTAAAATGTAAGCTATTATGGTATGGTGAGTAGTTATTATGTAATATCGTTAACGTTTCCTTCTTGACTTTACCAATGCTTTCGTATTCGTTCATAATCGAGAGAAATTCACCCATCATAGGAGTTAACATTATAACAAACAATATATACAATAATGTATGTTTTTACTATATTAACATCACAGAATTTATAGAATTTGGCATCAAACTGTACTTATTCAAGTTATTCAGAAAATACAGAGTTTCTACATTAAGTATGTAGTGTTAAAGAAAAAGAATGCGGAAAATACACAATTTGTAAAATTAATAATTGGTTTAATATTAAGATTTGGTAGATTAAAGAATTTTATGATTTGGAAAATTGAGAATTTGGACTCTATTCCGGACGACCGCCGCTTTGATATAAAGTTATTCGAGTTTCAAAAAGTTCAACATCAAATCACTAGATCTCTATCGAATTCCGAGAAAGGAAAAAGTAAAGAATAGATACCTAACTAACTTTCTAAAATTCGGAAATTTAAATAATTAAAACTCGGACACCACCTACCTATACCAACAGGGTGTAAGGAAAAGTATCATTAGCCTTTATACCACATACTCTACCCATCAAACTGAACAACTTTTACTATTGGAGCAAACCGATCGGAGAAAAATTTCAGCTGTCCCATACTTAAACACTTAATACCTACTCGACTCAAATGTATGCAAAAGCTTTTTTTGCTCCGATCGGTTTGCTCCCATAGTAAAAGTTGGTTAGTTTTATGGGTAGAATATGTGGTTTAAAGGATGAAGGAAAAAGAAAAATTACAGGGTAATAGATTATCGTGGTACGGGCATGTGATGCGAAGAGACGAGTGTCATGTTACCAGACGAGTGTTAAGTATGAATGTGGATGGCTGTGGTAGAAGAGGAAGGCCGAAGAAAGGATGGATGAATTGTGTGAAGGATGATATGTGTAAGAAAGGAGTGACTGCTGAAGTGACGGCTAGGAGAGATGAATGGAAGAGGATGACATACTGCGCCGACCCCAGATAATGGGAAATGGGCAAGGGAATGATGATTGTTAAAAGGTCCCCCAAGCCAACCTCTGGATTGAATGAAACACCCACTAAGGGATAACAGTTGCTTTATTGACTGCTTGATGCTATGGTCGATACATTTCGTAGCTAATGTAGACAAAGAAAATATGCCTTGATTCCCTATATGGTACGCTGAGAACACAACGATAGCGCGATTTATTCTACTACTAATGCCATCTGTTACAATTTAAAAACAAGTAAAGTTCTAAATTAAGACAGTATAAAAACTTCGCGGTACATTTATGAAGACAAAAATGATTACTTACAAAACATCAATTCACGGTTAAACAATGATGATGATGACTTTAATGTTTTACAGTTAGTTTTGGAGAAACGTATGTATTACGTTCATTTGTAATAAAAAAAATTTACATAGGCGTACACTTATGTAATGAAATGAACTTAACTTATTAACGTTAGGTCCTTTAGGGTACTTAATTAAAAAGCTCGCTGGTAGAGACAAATACGAGGGCTTTATTTGTCGAAGAACCCTCAGGCGAGTCCCTGCAAATAAAATGCTGGGTAAATAAGGCCGGACGGCTCATTACTGAAAATTACTGTTTATTACGCACAAGATGACGTCTGAAAGAACCTTAATAACAACAATTTAAGTATGAAAATAACATGATTTGCGTGACTTCACTGAAATGAACTATAAGGTACGTTAACTAATTTTCGTAGCCTTATTACCTGGGAATAAAGTTGATAATGGGTGTGACAGTTGTGTTAAAGGATAGGGGGACGTTTGACAAAATATTGGAAGTTTGTAAATATCATCGATTTTGTGAAGTAATTAAAATTATTCCACAGGATACTCTGTTTATTAAACACTAGCTGTTGCCCGCGTCTCCGTCTGCGTGGATCAGAACATATTCTATCTGCGTGCCAAGTTTAATCCATATCCGTTCTGCCGTATGTGCGTGATTGCGCCACAAACATACAACCTTACAAACTTACAAACATCGTCACAAACTTTGACATTTATAATATTAGTGAGATGAGATTATAAAGCACGATTGATCTGTAACATCGTAAACAAAATTAGTTAAAAAAACAATGCATTTCTTGATATTTTCGTAATTAAATTATTTATGTTAGTTATTAATTCTGAACACCTGCACTTCTCTGTTAGGAAACTGTCTAAGGCTCCTGTATATATAAAAGTATTTGTATTAAAACTTTTCTTTACCAGCTTATAGTGTCAAGACCACTTCTACTGACTGCCTCTATCACAGATGACGTCCATAGAAAAAGACTTAGTTTTCCATAATGGATTCACTGATGAACAATGCATTTATAATGTTAAAAAGGTAATTGTTCGATCTGGAAGCGATGATTACCTATCGAGTCCAGTGAACGCGAATATCGAGTGTATTACTATGGGAAGTAGCAAGAATACCATAGTCAACTAATATGAAATGCTGGCCACCCTAGAAGCTTTTCACAGAAAACTATTAGACGTCAATTTAAGTCACTGTTACTCAGTAACAGAAACGCTCATTAAAGTTAATCCCATTAAATTTCTCGCTGACACCTTTTGTCTTATTGACGCAGTAAAAGAAGTAAAGAGATTTAGTGGAGGATTCACTTTATTTAGCGTTTCTGCAACTGAGTGTGCCAAAGTTATAAAGTTGCCTTCATTGTAGACTGGTTGACTATACACAGATACAGTAAATACTGTAAATAATTTAATGAAAATTAGCACTGGTCAGAAATATTTGAATACCTTGTAAGCTAAGTATATCTGATGGCGACTGTACGCTCGATTCAGGAGCAAAATTTAAATAATAAATCTCTTAATTTTTTAATAAAGTACCTACTAGTTACATAAGCTATGTAAATAAAAGAGGTAAATTAGCACAAACAACAGTGGTCCTTATCAGTACTTGAAACAAAAAACAATTCGTGTCGGAAAAATACGAAAAAAACAAAAGGTTAAAAGTTGTCCTTATTTGAATTTTCATTAAAACTTTCTCCCGTCAGGAACAAAGAACATTTATATTAAAAAAGTCCGGCCTCGGCCAGATAAATATCTGTAGTCTCGAGAGCGGACCCGAAATTTAACTTCGCGCAAAGAGTTGGGAGGAAATATTCAGATATGTCATACGTTTCAGATTCTATAATTGTTATTATTTATTTGTTCTCTTCCTCATATTTGGGTAGGCAGATAAATAGAGTTCTCACTATTATGATTTTCTCATTATAGTGAGAAAATCTGTTCTTTACGCTCTTAAATTAATTCCAGAAGAAAGAAGATTTCACATGTGAAAGAATAATTATCGAAGTTTAATAAAATTTTCTTCCACATTTAAAGGATACCTATCTGGAGATGCAAGTATCGCAGGATGCACTGAACCAAATGGTGGATCACAGTGAACTTCAGCGTGCTATTCAATCCACTGGTGGATCGAGATAGTGGATCCTACAGGACAGAGGGATCTCATCGCAGAATCTGTATTTATAGTGCTTTTAAACTTGATTACAACATATACATAAAAAATACATAGTGACATTATATAAATTACATAATATAAAGGGACTAAAGAGTAAGGGACTCGTTGTATAAATAACAGCCGCTCATTTTGAATACTAATTCTGATTCTCTCCTTCCAGGAGTCTACTGTAGGATCACAGCTTAAAACCTTAAAACTGTAAATGTATCATCTATCCAATGAGCTATGTATAGGTAATCTAAGGTTGTTAATCATAAAGTGTCCTAAAAACAACTCACCACGTCATACAACAACAAAACCAAAAATTGGCACATGTCTCTAATGTCTATTTGTTTGCATCAGTTATGCTCGTCATACATTGCCGCTGACATTCTAGTCCTTTCAAATCTTTCAAATGTATTCAGTCACAAAACAGTAATGTAAAACAATTAGGCATAGCTTTGTGGTCCGGTTAATAGCGCACTGAAGCGATGTCCTTGTGTATAGAATGACATTTCCTAAAAACCTGTATCACACGTTGGTTCCACGTTCAACGTTGGAAAATGTTACACTATGTAATTCAATATTTGTACTTTGTATATTTTGTTTTGTTTAAAAGAAGTGTGTTGTAGAGTTTCTGGCCGCATATTCTCTACAACGGAACCCCTTAAGCGTTGGTAGAATAAAAAATGACGTCAGAAAGTTATGTATGTGATATTATTTTGAATAAAAAATGTTGATTTTGACTTGATTTTGATAAATATTTTGTTTGTTTGTCGTATAGAATGAAATATACCTATTTGCGAGTCTGTGCAAGCATTCTCACAGTGGCCTCCCAACTCATTACCCGCTCGGCGCCGCAAGACCCGCCCATTGGCCTAACTTCTACCATTCCCACCCGAAACCCTGTCCACTTACCCAAGCCTATACCTATATTTCGTACGTTTAATTTTTTTGTGAAGTGACGATTGTTGAATTTGAAAGTATTTTTTTTTAGCCTAAAACAAATTATTGAAAGAGAAAAAAGAAATGAGTATTTTCTGTCAAGTGTAATCATTATAGCCGTTCACATGCTCACATCTATTAATTATTATGGTCCCAAAATGATGTTTAGTTCCAAGAAAACTATCCAATACCTACATAACGATTGTTAATTTTTGTGACCTATTTAATTTAAATTACTTCAATTTCAAGCAAATACGTACATGCAAATGTGTTCCTGCAAATGAAAGAACACCAACAGTTTCCTGCAAATGTTTTATTTAGGAACCCATCAAGTTAATCTTATTCCAGTCAAAAGTTGCGTAGGTATCTTATGCGCTGAGAGTAGGTACTATAATGATTATGCAGTTGAAAAATAGACGTAATTTAACGAAAATAGTAATTATAGTACTCTATGAAAATACTAACTGCAATTATTAGCGTGCTGGAGAATTGGTATTAGAAACGATTACCGAAGTCACAGATTATATAATACTATACAGTACAAAGTCAAACAATGGAACGCGACTGCAGTAACGCGGGCAGTCTTCGGGCAAAGTAAATTGCTTGATTTTCCGAGGCTCATGAGATTTTTTTGTAGTCAGATCATGTATTTTTAGTAACAATCTACACTTTTACGTAAACATTAATTACAAATCGATACCATAACGCCATATATTGCCATTTTTTTAGCTAAAATTTCATTTGTATGGGATAGGACACCATGCCGAAGTTAAAGCAATGTCATGTTCGGTCAGTCTTTGGATGGGTGACCATTTAGCGGTATTTCATCTCGATCTCCATGGTTCGTGAAGCATGGAGCATTCCTGGATAGTTCCTATCCTTTAATCTAAGTCAGAGGCCTATGAAAATTCTCTGACGACTTAGTTGACCACTAACTTGCCTCCACCAACCTGCACTGGGATCGCGTGGTGGAGTATGGCCCACTCCCTCTCATCCTTATTCGTGAAAGGCCTTTGCCGTACAGTGGGATCCTAAAGGCTACGGTTACTTACTTACTGAACGAAAAGCGTTATTAAAAAAAAAAAATTGCCAACCTTTTCTTGTATGAGACAATGGGTCAAAAAAAACGTTTCTTCACAACTACTACATTTCTGCTTTAGGGTTACGGTTATCTGTCTTCATGCCAAGGTGCAAAAATGAGCGAGTTATTGAGGCGTGGCATACAGACAGACAGAATGGACGAAAGTATAAGGGTTCCTTGTTTGACTACGACAGAACCCTGAAAAAGTTTATTACTTACACTCATTCTTAAAAGTTGGTCATTTTCTTTCTAACGTAGATAGAAAGCTCAGTCAATTGCTAAAAAATGCGATAAAATATAAACCGCGCTCTTGGCGAAAAGTTGAAGTTGGCAAAACGCGCCAACTCCATCTATTATCTAGCCGAAAAACAGTCGTAATTAGACAAAAAGTCGTCCCATTTGGTGCAAAAAGAGTAATATAAATTCTGATTACGCTCACCCCTGATTGGTGATCGCAATCTGTAAGGGCTGGTAATTAGATTTCAGGCAGCACCGCTGCGCTTTTATGGAGGCGATTGAAGAAAAGTTACCGGCTAATGCGCGGGGGACGAAAGCCATTAAAAAAGAAAAAGTAGTTCCCAATGGCTCGATAGATGGCGTTAACGAGATAGGGGCGAGCGACCTTGCAGATAATAAACTAGTGAGAATTTGTGTTTTTAAGTAAGCAGCAAAATATGAGAGTATATTTCGTCAGCGGATGCGTCTGACTCAGTGACATGCATTTTTGTTTACTTTTTAGCCTATATTTTTCGTCTTCGGACCCCTCTCTGGTCAACGCCATCTATCGCCGGTATGATGAACTACGTTTGAGTAGCTGTCAGAAAACTCCTCATTATGGGGAGGCAGCAGATTTTTTGCCAACATGAAAAAAAGCTCACCTAAGTTTTGTTTTAAAGTCCATTTCGATTTCGAAGACGGTTAGATTTATTCAGCTTCTAGTAATAAAAAAACACTTTCGTTGATTTTCTCGAATCACCCGAATAAGCGTCCCAAACGCGGCGTTTCAACTGCCTGTCTACAGACACCCTAACTAAAAAAGCGTGACAATATTTATTATGCAGCTGAGTATCAAAACTTTGGTAATAAATCTAAAAATCCCAAATGCTACTATTTTCACAGAAACTACGTAAAAAAGAGCTAACAAATTGAGTATGGAATTAAGCATCGAAACTATTAACAAATTAATCTAAACGAGCGTCATAAACGCGGCGTTTCAACCGCCCGCCTACAGGCACAGTAACTAAGGAAGCGTGAACAAATTCACCATGGAACTGAGGATCGAAACTTTTGTACAATTACCACGAGGCCGCCGCGCCGCCTCCGAGCTCTGAGTACCGATAGCAGAAAAATCACATTTATTAAAATTATCATGTAGGTTGTTATGGTATATTGTGATGTGTGAGCGAATAAAAAACCTGTATTTTATAGATATCTTATACAAATACTATTAAGATTAGTTGAAAAAAAAGTAATTCCCTTTTCCACCAACAGGTTGAAATTATTCATCAACCAAAATTACGGCACCAATTCTAGCCATTTATAAAATCAGTACCCACACATGTTGCAAGGTACTTGGATCGAAGAAAATGCTAGCAATCACACAAACACACAGACGTCTGCAATGAAGACGATACATAAATTAAATTCTTACCTATATTGTTAGCCTAAAAGGCAGGTTATAGTGATTCCTAATGGAACTAATAATAAGATATAACTAGTGCAACGCAGCTTCCAGAAGGTGATGTTTTTAATAATAGTCCTAACTTGTTTTATAGTTATGCATTGCATTATGTCATCAATAATTTATAAGTTATCTATTTGTTCTGATCTCATCAATAAGGCTATGTATTTTTAGCATGCAAGTATTTTGGAAATTGTTCTGTAATTGTACCTACATGTAATTTTAATAAAAATAAAATACATGACTTTGACTTTGACCATCTCTGAAACATCCCGAGTCGCCCTGTATATTGTTATCTATTTGTTCTGATCTCATCAATAAGGCTATGTATTTTTAGCATGCAAGTATTTTGGAAATTGTTCTGTAATTGTACATGTAATTTTAATAAAAATAAAATACATGACTTTGACTTTGACCATCTCTGAAACATCCCGAGTCGCCCTGTATATTGTACAGGTCATGAACCTATATACAACGTGTTAATGAATTAACGCAAAACTAGGAAGTAGTTTGTTTAGAATCGAGAGCAGAATCGAAATATCATAGTTTCAACATGGGTAATTTTTTTCAAAATAATTAATATTTTTATGGTAAAATTAAAAATTTACTGAACTGGATCTCAACCCTCTGCACGGGCACACTCACCCTAATTACTACCAAAACAAGATTCTTAAATGTATCCATGAGCACGTTAGCGCTTTCATTCATTGCTGAAATGATATCAAATCATTTTTGCCTCAAAACTTAAAATGCGAATAACTTAATATTTTAAGTTTAAAAATAATGAAATTATTGTTGCAATCTAATTATTTTGTTATAAATCAGTTGGGATGTATGAGGTTTTGCGCTTATTCATTAACACGTTGTATATGACGGGTGTGTATGCTGTACCCGATTCGAAATTCGATTTGAGCTTACAGAATATCTCTGACTTCCCCTCGCTCGGGAATATAGTGGTGACAAACTTATTCTTATTTACGCAACAAATAAAAAATGCTTTCTCAACTATCAGACTTTTTCTGCAACGTGTACTTTGTAGAAGTTAGGCACACATAAATTATAGCCGCCAAAGGATAGGAGAGCTGTCTAACTTTGCACTTTGCCCGTATTTTACACGTAATGGATACATATGAGTGGTTTTAACTTCTAGAGGCAACTCGGTAATTGTGAGTGCGTTAGTCTAGCTCTAGGCAACTCTAGGATGTCTAAAATACTAACTTTGATAGTGGTAAATTTTCGCGAGTTTAAATTGGCTGAGATTGAGTAATGGTTGAAGTTAGGTATTTTATGTAGTTTTGAGATTGTTTTCATGCATGTTCTGTTTTAAAATGACTTTTATGTAGTTATTGCTATAATATGTCCATAATCTTAAATAAAATATGTTTAGAATACATTGATTATTCCAAATGGCGAATCTTATGTATGAATGCCATTATGTTTAGTTTATGTAACTAGAATTAAATGCGAAAAGATTCATTAAATTAAAAGAGTACGTTTTGTTAACAATCAATTAACAGGTATTTAGACTGCTTTGAAAGCGTCAACACAGTAAATTTTTTATTTAGGTAACATTTATTTACACTAGTTGGATTTCCCGTGCGTTGCTACGAAATTCCCAAAAACAAAAATTCACCCCTCTTTTTCACACCCATAGGATATGAATTTCAAAAATTATTTTTAGCAAGAATTTTTTTATTAGCTAATGAATATTCGCGACAAATTTCAAGTTTACAAGTTTTATTGTTTTGGAGATTTCGTGATATAAGTACATTACGTCACTCTAGAGGTACGTATGCAGACCAAATTGGCAGCGTACCTACTTAAGACGGGCCAGGCCATGAATGAACTCAAAACGGACGAGCGTGTATGAAACGACTTATGACTGTGGAAGAGGCAAAAGAAGTGTGTCAGGATCGTAGGGACACAGGGTTGAGTATACATATTAACATAATATGTATACATTATGTACATGTAGTAGTTCCTTACTGCAACCACAAATAATGCTAGCAACTAATAAATAATGTTTGGTATAATTTACCTCACATTTTAAGTAAGTTACCTACAGTACTTAAAACATTCTGAATTTCAGGCTAAAATTATTAGGGTAATAATATTAAAAGCTGTTTAATTAGAATTGTTATGCTTGTAAACTTGTTCGTGGTTAAGTTAGGATTTGTTGTTAGGTTTACATATATGTTTTAGGATGCTTTTGGAAACCACAACTAATAATCAGTTGGACACTTTATTTTAGTATCTCGTGTAGGTAAGTAATCTAAACTATTATAAAATTGTAACAGAAGTGTGTCTGTAAATTGAAAGATATTTGCATGAAAAAGATTACGATATGTTTTTTAGGTTTCGGGACACTGAGGAAATATCTTCTAATACTTACCCAAGTAAGTAACATGCACAGACTTAAAAGAAGAACCAGACGTAATCTTGTCTAATCATGAGTGAAGCACCCATTACTTTTGTGTGCGTGCTGTCACGCGGTACATAAGGTGACGGGTTATATGACCTGCGCCTAGAGCTAATGCATCTGTGTGAGTCTAGGTCCCTTGTAGAACAAACGAGATTGTATTATGCTTCACATCTTTTTAGTGCAATATTCGGTCCGTATTTCTTTCAAGTCCGTGGATTTATAGTACAAATAAAACTTTTCTTAAGTCTTGAATCAATCTCATATCTATCAACTTTCCTCACATTATGTAACATAACTTTAGGACAACAAGTGACACCTAGCGGGCAACGTGTGAACGTACAACGACGAAGGGTCCCGCAAACTCTACTATTAATTTCCTAAGGGAACGCTACACCCAAGCCTCTGTACCAAGTAATGCGATGCGAAAACGAGTAAAAATTGTAGCTCAATGGTGTATCTATTTATTTTGTTAAATTTTAGTTCAGATAAGTATTTTTTATTAAAGGTTTAGTAAATACGCAATTTCGTTTGCGATGTCTTTAAAAAGTGTCGTATGTGTTAATCCAGAATGTATTCTATCTGTGTGCCAGCTTTCATCCAAAGTTGTTCAGCGATTGAGTTACAAACATCTAAACATTGTGTTAAAAATGTTCATAATATTAGTAGGATTAAGTATTTGAAATACTTATATTACGAACATGAAGATGAGCTTCTTTATTTTTAAGAATTTTGTTTTGTAGTATAATCATAACATTCATAACTCCAGTTATGATTATATACACAGGTATACAGGGCAACGCAGAAATGAGTTTTTGGCTGAAAGAGGTCAAAGATAATATCACAATTCTTAGTTCATCCTTGTATTTCATTTTTTTTATGAACTTTGACCCCTGGACTGTTGAGGGCAGTTTAGGTTCGGACGCTGGACTACAGAGTGGTTAGGTAAGAGTTTTTAGTATATAATTGTATTGCGAAGTCTATCAAAACGATCAACAATTTGAGTTACATTTGAGAACGAAAAACATCAGGAACTCATACAAACAACAAACGTTTTACAGTAAGATATGATAAAGATACGTTATTTCAGGTACACTTTCATCATCTTTTGTAACTATGACAACAAAATGAAGTAAATTTCAAAATTGGCTTTTCAAACTTTATTTCTATTTTACCTGATTACGAACTGAAAGAAATTATTTTTTTATTACTAAAATAACAACGTAAATACAACGACTCATTACAAAGTTAAGAGTTAAGACTGTTGATTTCGGCTTTTATTAAAAAAAAACATCTCGTTGATATCTTTTACCGTAGTACATTGCTCGTAGCAAAGTCGTAGCACTCGTAGTTTACCGTAGACTATAACAAAGAATTACGTTACAAAAAATTCTCAGAAATAATGTTTGTTTGTCTGTCCCATCAAAAAAATGTGTTTAAAATGTTTTTTATTTTTTACTACGACGTCGCGTTGGGGACTTCGTCCTTTAGTTTAGTCTTCCCGGTTCTCAGTATGACAAATCCACTCGAAGAAGAGGGGGATGAGTACTGGCCACAAGTTAACCTGAGCCACTGATTCGCAGCCCCAAGGGTGTCCGGATATATCGAATACTAATTCTACGCTATAAAAAACGTAATTTTGTTATCGTTTTCCCCCGCCTGTTCGTGGTACCGGCCACCCGCTTTATCTTCACACGTGCATGACTATCCTATGGTAATGTAATGAAAAATTACGTTCATCTGATAGCCGCCCTGTCTCCGGGTACTTTTTGTTCGTTTGAGTACCAAGCTTTATGCCGGTGCTGGGTAGTCGAATGCGGGTAGATTGCTAGTTAGGCAGAAATTAAGCTTATACGAGTAAGGGACCCGAAGTTGTTTCAAAGAGTATGTATACAAATTTTCAGCTCCTTTGTGCTGCGTATAGGTGTTAAATTTCGATTTTTTTTTATAGCCAGGAGTGCGATTTTTGAATCTCATTCGCTGAGGTCAGCATTTGAAAATGTCAAAATTACTATAGAGATATGCATTTTTCTACTGTTGATTTGACTTTCAAAACTATTTTTTTTTATATGTGATAGGTAAACATTTGACCCCAATCTCACCTGATGTTAAGTGATGATGAGGCCGAAGATGTAGCATGCTTACCTAGAAAAATGCACACTTCAGGAGTGCGATTTTTTAAAGTCAAAGATGCGTATCTTCAATAGTAATTTTGACATTTTCAACTGCTGAGCGAATGAGATTCAAAAATCGCAATCCTGGATCTAGAAACATACGTGATGTAGTTTTAAGTTTGAGGGCTTCTGCTAATTCATAAGATAAGATTGAAGAGCGTCGATGGGACGTTGACGAGAAGTTTGGGCACCTAATCATGAGGATCCGGGTTCGAATCCACACGGACGATATACCATGTATCAATTTCTAAGAAATTCCCCGACTATGACGGCGCTGAGTTTACTTAACGACATATCAATGGACATAGATTTGTTCAATTGTACACTGGCCAACTTCACAAAAGTAGCATTAAAACACCTATGTAAGTCAAATAGCAATATTAATACAATGTAATGTTATCGTATTGGGTATATACCTGTAATGATAATGTTTTTGTGTCTGTAGAATTAAATAAATAAATAAATAAATAAATGAGTTTTTCTAATAACTTATATTACGTATATGCCTGCTATTAAACGGTGAAGGAAAAATGAGGCGAGGAAATCTGCATTACGTTGAAGAAGAATTTCTGATGCGTGTGTCGAATTATACTAATCTGCATTGGGCACGCGTGGTGGACTAACACCCTTAAACCCGTCTCGAGAGTGGGCCTGTGCCCTGCAGTGGGACGTAGGCTTATGGCGACGATGCATATTATACAACGTGTTAATGAATAGGCGCAAACCTCATACACCCTAACAGATTTAAAAAAAAAAAAGTTAGAAACAATAATTTCATTATTTTGATAGATAAAATTTAAAGTTATTCGCATTTTAAGTTTTGAGGCAAAAATGATTAGTTATCATTTCAGCAATTAATGAAAGCGCTAACATGCTCATGGATACATTTTAAGAATCTTGTTTTGGTAGTAAGTAGGGTGAGAGTGCCCGAGCGGTGGGTCGAGATCAAGTTAGGTAAATTTTAAATTTTACAAACAAAATAATTTAATATGTTGAAAAAAATGTACCCATGTTGAAACCATGATAATTTTAATCTGCTCTCGATTCTAAACAAACTGATTTCTAGTTTCACGTTGTATAAAAGGATTTAGGCTTTGAGCATAAAACTATGTCATGAACGTTAAATTCTATTTAATATTATAAATGTGAAAGTTTGGATGCTTGTAACTCAATCTATACTTATAAAAGAGTTCCGTGACTGCCTGACTGACAAACAACGCACAACCTAAACCGTTGAAGATAAAGTACGTAAGACCTTTGACCTTTGTTCGTAAGACCTTTGATAAAGTTATATGTCAAGATTGACAGTTGAAGATACGAAAGCGTCGAAAAAAATTGGAATCAGTACTGGCTCCAAAACCCTATACATATACACGCACACATACATAATTTGTATGGCGCCTCACGCACACCAAACTATGAAACTTGGCCCCTTTTGTTTTATACGGTAAAACAGTGTAAAACAGTTAAATAAATAAATAAATAAATAAACAGTGAGGCTCATTCTAGACATATACTTTTTCTAAGATAGTATAATGAATTTTGGAATATTATTCTATAGAGGATGTAGGGGGGTGCACTAAGAAAGGATATTTTTTAAATCGACCCCTAAAGGGTTCCCCGCGAACGAAGTCGCGAGTCAACATGACAAATAAATAGCTGAATGGATTTTTAATGATGGCCTTCAACGCCTTGATGATTTGGTATTTGGGTACACAGGATACTTGTTGAAAGTCAACGTAGACGAAGTCTCGAGCAAACAGCTATATCAAATAAAGATCAACTACTTTGAGCCAGGTATAAAAATTATACAAATTAATTATTCAAACATATTAACTACCAAAATAAAATGAACCGTATTGAAGGAAACAAGTAAATAACGAACTTGAATCAAATGTAGTCGGTAATTGAGTCTCTTTTCCCATTTGCATGGGAAGTAATAAAAGTTGCTACAAATGTGATTCGAATCTACATTCATTAGAATCTACTTGTTTGGAGACGGCTGTAAGGCAATTAGTGTTGGTTTGTATGGATGTTCATTGAAATAAGATTACGGAAAAGTCGATAATTTCTTACTGTTTCATTTTAATTAATAGATAATATCGTTTCCATTTCATTAGAAGTGCCTAATAATAAAAGTCTTAAATATGATAAAAATTTCATAATGAAAAGCAATTCTTACTTAATGTATAAAGAAATTTGAGTTTTGCTACTGTTTTACATGCATACCTACATAAACTCACGACTATATTTTATACATATGAAAATGAAAAACCGGCCAAGTGCGAGCGTGCGACAGACAGACAGACGGACAGCGGAGTCTTAGTAATAGGGTCCTGTTTTACCATTTGGGTACGGAACCCAAAAAATTAAAGTGTGTTTTATTTTTGTGTGAAAATAAAAAAGAAAACAATAAATTGAGCTGGATTTTTCCCCAAGGATTATTTAAATAACATATTCACAACACAATACCTTGCAAGCTTCTTGATTCATTTATACTAATATTTAATTTAAAAAAAACGAGTCTTCACGGTCTGACTACTGAACAATGAAATTGGGCAGAAAGGTTTTCTGGGAAAGGGCTTTGGCTTCTTTTTTTGTTCTGGAAACTAAATTGATTCCGCGCGGGCAAAAATAAAACGTGAAGAGATCGCATCATCATAACACAGATAACACTTATCTAGACTATACTCTGAAATGGAATCCCAGATCAAAAATTTCAAACAAAAGAGGTCACAGGTACTCATTTCAGAATATAAGTATATTATAGAACGTCGACTAAAAATCTATACATAATACATGTATAAGTGACAATGTTAAAGATTTTCTAAAGAAATTATATCGAAATTAGTAAAGCAGATAAAAAACAAAATTGACTTTTTAAGTTCCGGATATCTAATAAAGACATACAATTTGAGACGTCTTCCTCTTGCGAAAGCTCTCGAAGCAATGCGTCTTTTCCCCTCGCATACGAGGACTACACTTATCCCCACCCCATCACCCTTTCTACCCCACCCCAGCCCTCCCCGGGTGGCCTTTTTAATGCCCACCGCCTTTGCACACAGTCCTCGTCTGTTATTGCTATTCAATTCTTAAAAGTCGAATTTTGCATTTAAATATTCAAAGTAATGTGAACTTTCTCACGAACAATTACGGCTTATTTTCGAGTAAAACATAAACGGAAGTTAGATCCGTATCTAATGGAATATCAGATCAACAGAACTGTTCGTTCTTTAGAGGAATTTGTTCATAGCAAGGACTTATCTAGTTCTAAAACTGGTTTTAGCCGCATAACTTTAGAGTTCAAATTTGTTTGTTGTGAAATGTGAGAGATATGCCCGATAATCTAGCGCAGGAATGTAGGTGCAATAATTTAAGCAAAGGGTGGAAAGCGACGGAGAGTTCTTTTTGGAGTTTGTGCGAGTGAGACGTGCGTAGAGGTCGAGAGGGTGCGGGTTAACGCGCGGCAGGCACTTATTTGGGGACGTAGATACGATTTTTATTAATTAAAGAAAAAAAAAATCAAATGGTGTGATTTGATGATTTAACCTCGGCTGCGGAAATAATTACTCTCGTTTGCTATTTTAGTTTAAAATAACAATGTGCTGTGAATGAGGCAAAAGAGGTATGTAAGGATCGTAGTAGATGGCGCGCTCTGGTCTCTGCCTACCCCATTGGGAAAGAGGCGTGACGTTATAGATAGATAGATAGATAGATAACAATTTGCATGGCCTTGAAAAAACTCTGGGTATCTACGTTATTTTGTTGAGTATGATCTGGACCAAAAAATATTGGTTAGTAGACTTTTGCGCAAGAAATGGACTATCTAGGTACCTACCATAGAATTTCACTCCGTATTTTTGATGCAGACCATACTGAACTGAGTAAAATTAAAGATGTTTTAAACCTACAGGTACGAGCTTTATCATATTGGAAAGGTCTACAATTAATGGTTTGAATAAGCAAGCTTCGATTTAGTTTCATTCACGGATAAAAGAGGTCCAGCTTGTATTGTAATATGAACATTATTCTCTTCAATACGACACTGATATTCGTACTTATTGTTTGTTTGTTGTCACATATTTGCTAGCATGCATTTTACAAACTTATGAAAGTGCGCAAATTGAGAAGTGCGCCCGGATTGCAGCTTGTATCTCTTTGATGACGTTGATCGACATGTCGGGGTGTGGATGATCTGGAAATAAAAAAACAGTTTCTTTCAGTTTTGTGTGAAACCTGTGAATGAGAATTTCATATTTCATAAAAAATAATAACGACGATCAGTTCTAATCGACGCCAGATTGAATAATAAGATGAAAAGATGATCAGACCATCAAACTGAATAGAGATATGGGACCAACATCGAAATCTCGAAAAAAATTCACAGATCTCGTGTCTATCACGACCTTCTTGGACATTGAAAATGAATTTAATGAATTACTTAAACAAAACAAAATTTACTCATAGTCGATTGCGTGATGCAACAAATATAGATTTTTAACTTATTTTATTTGTAACTGTGACACGTACGACAGACTCTGTACCACCCTTTTCACAGTCATTCTTTTGTAATATTGTTCTTGAGCGACCCTATGAACAATAAAGTCCCATCTTTTTCATGGTCTTAAATTACTTTAACAACATACTTACTATTGATTTATGACTTCTATCCTTTCGGGACCTTAACAATTATCATGCAATAATTATGAGTCTCTACCGCTTCCTGATCTATTCACAGAGAAACAATGGTCTTTACGCCACTTTCATTGCTTTTAACATTAGTTTGGCTTGTATTTGTACAAATAACATAATTTACAGTCAAATTTAGCTAAAATGTTTGTTATTGCTGATACATTTACTCGAAGGTAATTTCTTCTCCATGTTTAGGATCTATTCAAGTTTCTATTCTTTACACATTATCTTGTAATACCAAATGAAAAAAAAACTGCCAAACATTTCTCGTATATCTAGGTATATTCTCCTTCACAGCGCAGCCGCAGATGTGAACTGTAAATCACGCTACTTTTTCCATTAATTTTCCATGCCAACTGAATACTTATGTCATAACATAAGCCATAAAATTTCGCTTTACTACTTACCAAATCATAAATATTCCCATTTAATTATGGCAACTTAACTTTATCACATGTTTGACAATTACATGAGGTCTGAGACCTTTCTATACTTTCCTGCCCTCGGTGTGTAATCTATTATTTATGATGGCTCTTTATTATACAATGGACTTATTTAGCTCTCAGCTGTGCGCAGTATAATAAATTTTCACATTTAATTATGTCAATTTAACTTGACTTTTTAAGAAGTCTCGTGATTACTTAATTTGGTTTTAGTATCGTATAACTTACTCAACCTAATTTTATTGCAATAACTCAAGTATAAAGATCGATCTCCATAATTCGACAAAGAGTAGGTAAGGTTTTTTTTCACCCCTCCAGATGGAAAGTGTCAATTTCCATCCCGCTGCGCTAAACAAATTTGCCGCTTTCCGCCTCCGTCGAGGAGAAAAATAGTATACCTACTTCTATACCTACTAACCTTGGGCAGTAAATAAGAAAACCTCAGATCACATGTTTGTTGACCTCGGCTTCGCCTCGGTCAACAATTACATGAGATCTGAGACCCTCGTGTGTAATCTACTATTTATGATGGTTCTTTTTTATACAATGGACTTATTTTGCTCTCAGCTGTGCGCAGCAATATAAATAAACATCTTTTTCTAAACTTATTTAAATAGGAAGGTACCGAAGTTTACGATCCACTTGTGATACAAAGACGGACTGCGGACTAGATTATTGCTATTGTGTGCTTTGTTGTAACTTGAATCAGCTCAATTTAAAATACATACCCTACACTTACTTACTCTTTAAACCCGAATCCGATGATGGCTGGTACAAAATTGGTTTGTGTTTCGTGAAATCGATTACTTATATTATATTATTCCGTGGTGAAAGATCGGTCATTGTTTACTATTTGCAATTTACAATTTGCTGTCTTAAGAACTTGTGTAAGTAATTAAATTAAAAAAAAGAAATTAATTTTTTATTCCTGTTAATAATAATCTTTCAACCGCGAATATCCCTCGCACAGTGCAGAATCATAACATTTTTTTTTAAATTAAGTATTTTAATTAATTTTTCCACTTTAATTTTTTTTTAATTCTTAAAATTATTCCTTCCAATAAATATACAATTTAGTAATACACGGGTACCATTAATTGTAACAGAAATAAACATTTTAAATAGGTATGGAAATAAAATCACAATTATAAATATATTACATGAAATTTTAAATCAAAAGTATTATAGTTACTTAAATGAAAATACGAACATGCCTTTACTCTAATTAACTATCTAAGTCTCAACACGCCTTAAGGTGTATCCGTCGTGGACCACTCTCCTCTCACTCACTCTCCATACTAATCGATGAGAAGGAGCGCGTGGCTCCGGTCAGAATTTAGCTGTTTTCTTTGAAAAATTCGATGATTTTTTATTAATTTCGAAAAAGTAAAAAAACCACATCATTCTAAATTGTATTGTGAACAATAGGTATAGTAAATTTTCATTTTGTTCCGATTAAAAATGTAAGAGTAAAATGGTTACAACTGGAAAAAAAGGGGTGACTTTAGAGTCCCTTTTCTTCGGTTTTATTCATTAAAATCGATTTCTAGAAAAACCACATCACTTCTCATATCCTGTAGATGGTTCAGTTTAAATTTCAGCTTAAAAAGTGCCATAGTTAATGAATAAAATGGTTACAAAATTACCCAAAACCGGCAGGTAGCCTCTTAACGCCACGCGCCTTCAGCGCGCCGCGCTATCAAGAATTTCGCTAAATAAAGGAAAAGCCACAGCCTAGACCGTAAGAGATAGAGAGGTCCGGTTTTTTTCAAAATGTAGCGCAACTCATTACCCCGAGGGGTTTTTTTCATTTTTTCGATATCGGTTTTTGTTCTCGAGAAATAGGCGATATAGTGAGACAAGACCCCGAAAAAATGCGACATTTTTCGACACTTTTACAATTTTCGAAAAAAGTTGTTGACTTTTAAAAATTTTTTTTAAATCATATTATAGTCCTCGTTGAGACACATCTTTTGAGACTTCCACCATTCACGTAACCCTAAAACTCACGACACCAGAGCGATATTTCACTTTTTGTGAATCTGGATGCTATACAGAAGCGATCGAAAAAACATTTTCAATGTTAAAAATCAGCTCTCCCATACAATTGGCTCGAGTAGGTTTGCAGTTTTATATGGAACAAGATGTTGGTGCCATAGAGTAAGTTGTTCAGTTTGACGATCTGGAGTGCGATTTTTGAATATCATTCGGTGAGCTCAGCAGTTGAAAATGACGAAATTACTATGGAGATACGCATCTTTCTACTGCTGATTTGACTTTCAAAAATCGCACTCCTAAAGTATGATTTTTGAAAGACAAATCAGCAGTAGAAAGATCTCCAGAGTAATTTTGAAATTTGCTGAGTTCGACGTATGACATTGAAAAATCGCACTCCTGACCATCAACACCAAAAGGTGTTCAGTTTGTTGGCTGATCGTCCCCAATGTGTCAAAAGACCTTACTAGTGTCAAAGGCCCCTATATTACTTCGAATATCATAATTCACTTTCATAACAGTACTATAACTAATCTTACTGAGTCTACCCCTGTGCACCATCAACACCCCAAATAGGCCGACTCTGCGAACGCTAAAAACATTCCCCATTTGCCCCTCACCCCGATTTTTAAGCCTACTCCCACCCCCTCTAACACCCGGGTTAGCCAGAGGTACATTTATGCGCAATAAATTTTGACCGCCAACATCATTTTCAAAATGACGTCACTACCTATCCTACTTTTACAGGATTGTAAACTCTATAACAAAGGGACTAGGCTATTAAATCGTTTGAGTTAAAGTTAGAAATACAGTCTATGTAAAAGAAACGCTTTTCAGTTTTGTAGCTGAAAGTTGTGCTTTACAAAAATAATCTTTGTTCATTGTTTTTAAAATATGTTTTCGTTTGTATCATTTTGATTGTATGAAAGAAGGTAGTTGCGCGGACAACAACAGGCAAAGTAAGGTAAATAGGGTAGATATTGTCTATTTCTCATTTGTCTTGGTGATAGTGGTGGTAATAAAAGGTATTGTTGCACGACCTATGGTACTTTTACCTGCGGACTCTATGCAAAGAACAAAGGGATTTTGATAAAAACAATTGCATTTGAAGCAGGATTTCTGTTACTTCTTATGTGTATAGTTTTTAATTAAAAACAAAACAGTTTTACTAGTTTCCTACATTCTTTGTTTCAGAGGCAGATGTTGTTTCTCAATTAAGGTTACGTACACGGACCTGAAAAAAAGACGGACGTAATGTGACACTAAAAAGATGTGAAGCATGCAAGGTAATACAATCTCGTTTGTTCTACAAGGGACCTACACTCGCACAGATGCACTAGCTTTAGGCGCAAGTCCTGCAACCCGTCACCAGTATGTACCGCGTGACAGCACGCACACAAAAGAAATGGGTGCTTCACTCGTGATTAGACGAGATTACGTCCGTATTTTTTCCAGGAGTGCGATTTTTGAATCTCATTCGGTGAGCTCAGCAGATGAAAATTTGAAAATTACTACGGAGATACTCATCTTTCTACTGCTGATTTAACTTCCAAAAATCATACTTCAGGAGTGCGATTTTCGAAAGTCAAATCAGCAGTAAAAAGATGCGTATCTCCGTAGTAATTTTGACATTTTCAACAGCTGAGCTCACCGAATGAGATTCAAAAATCGCACTCCAGGTCCGTGGTTACGTAAAGTTTTGTCAGAAAAAAATATTTATCGAACATTGTTGACGTTAACAATAGACAAAGGATTAGGATAGAATGCCTATGCCCAGCAGTGGGTAGACACATTAGACTATTGGTGGCTTTTATTGTGGGACGTTGCAATTAGACTATAGGATATAGGTATAATTTTATGCAGTAGGTATGATTTTTCTATAGGGTCCTAAACCTAATACTTAATATGCTGACACAAATTTTTAAGGCGTAATAGTAGGTGGAAATACCTCGGAGGCATCTTTGATTTTACATTTTACGACTAGATTTATACCATTTACCGAAACTAAAGTCATACCTCAGCATTTTTGGATAGTTTATCTAGTGAAATCATAAACTGAATACACGATTGGAATTACATCACTCGATAGAAAATCGACACAAAGATGACGTATTTTCATGCATTTTTAAACATTTTTCTCGTTTTAGAAAAACTTATAATAGTTTCAGATTTTTTGCATTTATATATACTCACATATTCACTATTAGTTTAACTAGTGAAATCATAAAAAAATCTAGAAAAAGGACTTTGGTTAGTTCTTTTTAATCGAAAATGCGGCTCACGCACACACTTTTCGGAGCGCTGGGCAAACGCGTTTCTCATAGAAAATATTCGTCGGGACCTATGGCCCCTTAAGGGGATGATCAACATGGATATCGCAAAAAAAAATCTGCTGTCTCATACAAAACAGCAAACCTATTTGAACCAAATGTATGGGACAGCAGATTTTTTTGTTCACATGTCTGAACCTCCAAAGGGTTCAAAATGTACCTACATAATTTAATGGTTAATATTGGTTCCCATAGAGAAAGTGGTTCAGTTTGATGGTCTGATCATCTCCTTAAAAAAGTGTCAGAAAATTAAGAAGGACACTGTATAAACATTGTATTATGTTGTTATTGTTACATGGGCTTCTACAACAAGTTTGGTATATTTTCACGTAACGGTATTAAGTCGGTGTCATAGTGAGTTATAAGAACTAAACTGATTCAATAACACGGATTATTTTATAGTTAACTACTACATTTTACATTACACAAGACAGTGGGACGTAGATATAAGACAGGTTGTTGGAGACACGTGGTGGGTGGTACAGAGTGGCAAGCGACAGACAAGTATGGAGAAGACGGAGGACGAGGGCTCTGCCAAATGGCAAACAGGCTTGCAAAATACAAGCAAAGCACAAATTTTAGAAATAATGAAAACAGGCGTCTGAATAAAGGCTTATAAAAATAACCATGATAAAAAGTTTGGTTAAGTATTTCCTACGAAATGTATGGGAAACGTTTTTTGTGATTCTGACATTTCTAGTACTTTAACCTCGGTTGGTCCGATAGAGTTTATTAATCCTTATAAGAAACAAGATCGATTGGCATAAAAAAAAGTTTTTGTGTAAATTGTAAATTATCTTGCTGACTGTATATTTCTTTCAAAATCTGTGAATGCAGTTCGAAATGTAAATGAAATGAAATGTCTCTATAAGTGAACTGTATTGTTCTTTTGAGAAATAATAAATATCTTTAAACTGAAATGTTTCGAAAAGTTAAGGATAGTCTCTTAAGATCTCTAACGTACCTGCCCTTACTGCCCCGTCTCAAAAATCCACCCTGTATATTATTTAAAGACATGAATCGACTGCGACTACAAAGTCTTTCGAATGCATAAAAGTAGTGAGTTTATGAATCTATACGATTATAAAAGAGTGTACTGAAGATATAAAAATACAATTTTGAATACATATTGAGTGATAGATGTGGAAAGGTTTATGTATAGGTACTTATATTGTAGATGCCACCCGAGCGAAGTTGGGGCGGGTCTGCAGAGTAAGCTCTTTTGGCAAAAATAAGCTCTCTTGAGTTCAAAAATTATACTACTTACACAATCACCGAATCAATCACCCAACCAGGGCTTCTGCCCACACGATAAGAAGAAGAATCAACCAACAGAACTATAATCAATCTGCTTAATATCTCTAAATTTTACATACGATGATTTCCTCCCCGTTAGAGAATTGGTCTTCTTCTTTTGGAGTTAGCATGAGTTACAGACTCGTAATACGATATATATAGCAGCTTTTTGACCCTATTATATATTGTACCTTATATAAAGATGCCTACAGGATTTTTCCTTCCATAAATACGAAAAAACAAAGGGCCATTAGTATCGGAAGTGAGGGGATCATCAAGATAAATAGAAACGTCACGATGATGGATTACGGCCCCAGGCGGGCTGCCGTCATTTTCCTATACCTTATAACGCAGACATAAGATTCAAAATGGAATAAAAAAATGTTCCCCGAGCGATTTCGCCAGGATCATTTAGCCGGATATTTCAGCTTTATTTTGTTGATGGTAAGATTTAAAATCGAGTAAAAAAAGGTTTGTTAGTAAAGATTTTCCTGGAAGGCTGCGTTTGTCGTTATCTGCAGTAAGTAAATAACTGGTTTATGTATGAGGTTGTTTGGTATTAGGATAATAAAGGGTGTGTTTACTTTTAATTATTAGATACAATAAAGGTGTTTACACGATCCATCTCAGTTTGGTTATGCAGTGATAAAAACGAGTTTCAAAAATTATAAATACTTACACACCAATTTCGTCATCTTAATTAGGTACATACTTTGAAATAGACTCTTTCAATGAATTATAACTTTTAAAAAGACCTATAGGGAAACCAATTTCAAATTGAGTGAACTTAGGTTATACAGGGGTAAACTTTAATACATCACATATTTTATGGTGTGCCTCAAACCATCAATCTGAACAATTTACTATGAGACCAACACTAAAATAGAAAAAAGTACAATTTTGCTATTCAATAGAAAACGTCAAAAGTATGGATCGCGTTTTTAATGTTGGCCTCATAATAAAAGTTTTTCAGTTAGACGGTCTGAAGGTGTCTGAAGCACCAAATAGAGTATGCAACGCATGTTTATACCATGTAGATCTACCATGAGTTTTCACCGTACTTTACTATTGTAGTTGCGTCACCAATTTTGTATTGAATTTCGAACAGCGCTCCTGGTGGTTACGTTGAGAACTAATTTCTGCCATACGAATTGGCGACGTAACTACAGTAGTAAAGTACAGGGAAAACTCATGGTAGGCCCTCTGTATATAACAGTATATACCTAAATCTAGATCGTTGATTTATAAATCTAAATAAAAAGGTATGTAATCACGCAAAACTGTATTATTCAGTGGTAACCAGAAACATTTGTATAACTTTTTAAAGTTTACTAAGTATATTTTTATCGTAGGTAAAGGTACAAAAAAAACTATATTTCTACAAACAGAATAATGTTTTACGCAAAACTTAATTAGGTTAGGAATGTTTATTATATCAGATACTTACAAGTTATTTAACATTCTCAACAACCACCTTCTATCAAACGATTTCTACTTTTCCAATATCGAACAGGACCTCCTGAAAATAAAAATAAACAAAATCCATTGAGTAAGCATTCCAAATTAGACAAAACTATTCACACAATAAAAAAGGCACAAAGAACGAAATGAATATGCAAAAAACAAAATGGAAGGTAGGCTTAGGTATTGGCGGGAGGCAAAATACGCATGTGCGTACCCCAGCCTCCCTTAGACCGCGGGGTGGCCTGGGCCGCTAGCACTTGGACATTTAAGGGGAGGCGGGGCCACATAGGCACAGGCACGCTTTTTCATAGGACTTTCTTAACCGTTTCCCTTTGATGGATAAAATTTGATGTGGTTTTTGGTTTAGCAAGGGCTTGTTTGCAAAGGGCGCTTTGAATTTGCAGAATTAATTAGAGGGTGTTTTAATTTTGGCGGTGTAGCGTATTAGGTGTTCGTTATAAAAACATAGGATTTTCAATTTACTTTTTCGTTTTGGGCCAGCTTTGTGCTGAAAACGAATTTTAATGAGTCCACTCTGTTTGTGTTTGTTTCTCATTAATTTTATGGTTCGTTTGTAATATAAAGGTAATTAGGAAATGTGTTTTGCATATAATATTTATGTACAAGTCGGGAGTAAGTTGACCAAAGAATGATTGTTATTTTATGGTTTACCAGTCGTACGTATTGTGAAATTAATAATTCTTCAATAATGTCGCCGATAAAAGAAATAAAACGGCATGTTCTTTTAAAAATACTTAAGCCAAGAACTTGCTGTAATTTGAATTTTTAGAGATTCTGAATTTGAATCAGAAATAGATCGAATGGATCGATGGAGGAATCGGATTATGTTATTACATTGATAATGGAACAGAGACGTGGTCGCTCACTCAAGGCCTCATAAAAAGGCTGAAAGTGATCAGTAGAGAGGGCGACACTCGGAATTTCCCTGCGCGATTGAATCAGAAATGAAGAGATTCACAGATGAACTGAACCAGAGTAGCAGACATAGCCCAAAGAATTGCTGCCTAGAATTGCTTAACCAAAGTGGCAATGGGCCACTTTGCTCGCAGAACCAATGGCCAATAGGGCCGAAGAGTTCTCGAGTGGCGACCGTGTACCGGAAAGCGAATCGTGGGTAAGCTTTGAACTCTCCACAAGGTGGACCGATCACCTTGTGAAGACGGTGGGAACCCATTAAATGAGGGCAGCGCAAGACCGGTCGTTGTTGCGATCCTTGGGGGAGGCCTATATTTGGCAGTGGACGTCTACCGCCTGAGATGACAGCACGGGTGTTGTGAATTTACCCCACTAGAGGGTACATCTAAACGACTAGATGATGTATTATTACAAGCCTTTACATAAAGTACATAAAGTAGATTTTCCATAGGTACAAGTGGAAAAGTAAAATTTCGCTAAAATAAAAAAGTAAATAACTACAACAAAAACCTTCCAAAAAAGGGGCGTATTCTAAAGCCCAATTATTCACTTTGACGTCCAGTAGATAATCATCTGTCATGCGATGCTAACGGTAAAACCGACCTATTTATCCAGACCTCCCATTCTCCCCCGCTCTTCCCCTTTTTGTAAACGTTTGTTCAGAAATAAGGGAGGGGGGGGGTGCGGGTCTTTGTAAAGTAGTGGCGGAAAATGGAAAAGCAAAGGACAGCGACAGATTTTGAGTAGGGTCCTGTTTTGTGCGTGTTATAAGATTTTAGTGTTTTTTTAATGAGAAGTTAAAATAAAATACTAAGGTAGTTTTCATAAAAATTACAACAGTGTATTTTTCTATCTGCGAGTATTCATATTGTGTCATGTTTTTACAATTTATCAACATCTTATTATGAGAAATTATTATAAAAATTGTGGACAAGGAAGTATTTAAACGGTCAAAAACAATACGCATTTGGTACAGTACGACCGCGACCGACCAGGACAATAATTCCGCTCGTCAATATTCGTTCGCGCAGACAGGGACAAACATTTCCCGACGATACTCGAAACCATTTGATAATCAACCTTATGGCTACTGTGTTAAAGGGGGAAATTGATTGCCGTGCAGTCTAATGCCCAAATAAAGATGAAGATGGCGTCTCGGTCATGCGTGCGATATTTATCGACCAATAGAAGCAGATCATTTTTGGCGCGTAACCGTGGAGTATCGTGATTGGTTCGTGCGGTTTTAATAATAGTCAACTGCACAGGTACATCCGTAAGCATTATAAACCTGGTACTACTGTACCTACCCTAAGAACAAGAATTAGGTTTAATTTCTTTGACTGTACCACACCTTGGACACTGTCAGCTGATAGCTGTCATTTCATGCGATACTGTTGCGTGCGAGAAAGACAAGAATACGCATTTGCGAGGCAACAACGAAGTAACCAGAGGGGGTGAGGTAAAAAGTCGGTAGGAGGCATTCCCATGTCTGCTCTGTATGTAGTACCTACTAGAGGACCGCGGCGAACTTCGTACCGCCTTAGAATCTTCCCGACACATACTTAGCAATTTTTTATAGCCTATGTTAATCACTGATAATGTAGAATTCTATTATTGAAAGAATTATTCAGATCGGTCCAGTAGTTTCGGAGCTTATTCATTACAAACAAACAAATAAAAAATCAATTCTTTCCTCTTTATAATATTAAGTATAGACTCAATGCTTTTTCTTATACTGTGATATTGCAGATAAGCAGAATAATTAGCTCATATTTGAGATATCATCTTTTACTATCGGCTGCAGCAGCTTTATCTATATAGATACATGTGTATACATAGATATTATCTATATACTATGCATACGTATTGATGTTGAAAGAACTGTATTAAAGCCTGACCAGAAAAATAAAAAACCCCGCCATGTTGCGGAAATTCATTAGAACTAATTTTAATCCTGTCGATTGCAGCGCCCCCAAACCAGGTTTTTTATATTTCTGGTCAGGCTTTAAATGTTTGTACAGTTAAAGCTGCAGCCAATATCATATTACAAAATTTAACGAATAAGAGTAATATTAAATATTACCCAGATATTACCTATAAAATAAATAAAAACTTTAATTTTCTCTTCACAAAAAAATAAAGAAAGATAAAGACAATCACTCTTCTTTTTCTTTTTCTACAAAAGTCGGCATAAAACGCATTACAGCCGACTTCCTATTCCATTCGATCCCATCAACAAAGAGACTTTCTATTAAATTACCCATCACTACACGAATAGATATCCCTACAGAACGAAAGCTTTAACAAGCGGCCGTCATTGCACTCACACAAAGCATGCGTTAGAATACGTACAAACAGGGTGCGCACATACCCTGGTGTGAGCACCTGTTCCTACTTCCTCTAATGATAGAAAGAAAGAAAAATTATTTATTTGGATCTCCGACACACATACAATCTTTTACATTACCACAGAAACATTTTAGTGAAACATTAAAAACAGAATATTAATAAAAAACTTGTTTGTGCGCCGCGGGGACAAAAAGGTCCTAACTCGGGAGCCAAACTCTGATACTAATGTAATGCGCGTTATGTCTGATTGCACCAACAGCGGCTGCATGTATGAAGCTTTCATTCTGTAGGGATATTTATTCATGTGCTATCATATTGCCCTCCATTGAGGTAAACTTAAGTAAACCGGTCAATGGTCGCACCTGAGGCAAATAGCACTAATGGACTATACTTATTAACTGTATTAGTTACCTTGAGTCAATATTTGACGGGTGGGTCTAGTAGATCGATTTCCTTCTTTAAAACTTATATTGACTTTTTATTTATGGTCTCTAAGTTTGGACTTTAGAATCGAACTCTTTTCACTAGGACTAACTAAATTCCATAGATTATTGGTAGAGAATAAAATCTACAATAGCAGTTTCAATTTCTCTCATCATAATTTGAAAGTATCTGAATCTACCCCGGACTTGTTTTATGATGACTAGACAACGATATAGAATAAATTATAACTATTATAGGTACAAACATCCATGACCCAGGTCATCATCATCATTGGCCTTTTCATCTTTAATATTCATATACACCATACAAATATTAGGCTCGTGTGGGATTCGAACCCGCGGCCCTCGGATCAACAGGCAGGTTCACTACGAACTGAGCTACAGGGCCGTCAGCTAATATAAAGTAGCCAATTTGCGTTTTTTTTTTAATTATTAGATTAGAACAGGAACCTTTGTGATGAGAAAATAAACGATTGTATGATGTTGTATTGTATTATTGCTTACGAGATAAGAAGATGGTCAAGTCCTGAGTATATTACCGTTGGTGCGCTCTAAACAAACGAAGTGTGGTTATATTTTCAATACTAACCAATTAAAGTCTATGAAATTTTTCAGAAACAATCTAATAACTAATCTCTATGCTTGTATGTTGTCAGATTTTCGTTAAAATGTACCTATATCTTAAAAGTTTTAGTTCCTCAAAGATTACCATACAAATCTTAAATTAATCGTAGCATTGAAACTGCATATTTTAACGAAAATTGGTTAACATACAAGCATAGAGGTTAATTACTAGATTGTTTCTGAAAAATTTCATTGTCTTTAATTGGTTAGTATTAAAAATATAACCAGACTTCGTTTGTATGGAGCGCACCAAAGGTCCCTCGCTATATATTAAAGCAATAGCTATAACCACCAAATCACGGTGGCTTGTGTGACATTTTTTGTTTGTTTTGTAATGTGGCTGCGAATGGGTTAAGCTCGTTGTTCTGCCAACTGTACTCTTCCTACAAGTGGAATTCTGATTTTAATTTTATCGGGAAAGGTTAAACATAAGTGTGAACCAATGTACCGTGGAAAATACCAACGAATTGTACTTTGTTTTTAATTTCATATGTAATAAAAGGAGATTCGTTTGCATACATTGTGTATAGGCGTTTTATATAATCCGTAAAGGCCGAATTAAATTTTAGCACGTAGGCAACAAAAAAGGAAGCGTCCCA
Source organism: Agonopterix heracliana (assembly GCA_963693445.1). Taxonomy (NCBI): domain Eukaryota; kingdom Metazoa; phylum Arthropoda; class Insecta; order Lepidoptera; family Depressariidae; genus Agonopterix; species Agonopterix heracliana. The sequence continues at coordinate 6,833,182 of OY856326.1, forward strand.
AACAACCCTTGCTCCGGAAAAAAATGGAATATTTCTTTTTGATTACAACAATATATTCTGCCTTCGGATGTGTAGCAAGTTCATGAGATGCAGCGGATCTGAACGCGCAGCGTATAGCGTTTAAGTCGATATTACATTCAACTTTAAACATAGAAAAAAATGCGGATGCTTCTTTTTTTTTCGGCCTCCATCTTAGAGGGACCGGGACCGAGGGACCGTCATCGTACATAAATGAAACTTAGCAATACGTGTAGAGTATAATAAAAGTAACAAAAAAGCAAATCGGTTATGATCTACAGATGTTCGGGCAAAGGTCTTTCTCCTTATGATACCTTTAAATTCAAGTTTGTGAAACATTATCTTTCTTTTTGTTTAAAGGATTGTGATTTAATTTTTAATTGAAAACAAACAGGATTATTTTTACCAAATTACAACTGTGTTTTCGTTGTTTTTTGTTTCGTTTAAACGAATGGGTATCTAGTTCTTTTTTGTTAAATTGTAAATAATACTGGCTGGGTTCCACAAAGAAATGTTTAAATCGCCGTTAAACAAAAAAAACGAGAGTGCTTTAGACCACACGAATGAAGTAGAACTTCCGTTCGCCTCGTCCGATCACACTTTTCTCTAACGCTCTCGTCACGCATTCACCAGCTTACTCCCCAAATCAAGCGTGCGTAAAGAAGTTTTACTTCAAAAAGTAGAATTTAATTTCTTTCTTTTTGTTTAAAGGAAACCCGATCTTTTTTCTCATTGAAAACGACCAGGAGTGCGATTTTTGAAACTCATTCGGTGAGCTCAGCAGTTATAAATATCAAAATTACTATGGAGGTATGCATCTTTCTACTGCTGATTTGACTCTCAAAAATCATGCTTCAAGAGTGCGATTTTTAAAAGTCAAATTTAGCATAGAAAGATGCGTATCTCCATAGTAATTTTGACATTTTCAACTGCTGAGCTCACTGAATGAGATTAAAAAATCGCACTCCAGGACAAAACTCATAGGACAAATCATATGAATAGATAAGACTAGAAGTCAAGCAATGGCACTAGACTCGCGAAAAAAGATGTAATCCATTGCTTTATTGTTCAAAATGGCGTAATTACGAGTCTAGCGGCGGTCTCCGTCGCGGCGTCGTGTTTGTATGAAGCTTCCGATCGGATATTTAATCATTGAGACCACAAAAATAACCACCACAATCACACCGCAGAGAATAACAGTCTAGATAGTTTCTTGTGCTATCAAGCTATCGCTTACGCGTAAAACTTACGTCGACAGCAAAACCCTTTTCCGAGTACGGCAAATTAAGCAGGGACGCCCTTTGCGGCCGGAGGCAAAAATTCAATTACAAACTTCGAGCCCATCCCAAGAGCCCGCCTAAAGGGTGTAGGCTTTTTTCCTCTAAATTTTTATGTGGCCCTTTACAAGGTCGTAAACGGGGTGTTTTATGAATATTCCATTTACGCTGAGCCTCCAGGGTTTACATGGATAAAGCCTTATGTATCGAAAGTTGGTGAAGCAAAGGGGAAATTTCTAATGTGTTATTGGATATTTTGTTTAAAGAGCCTTTGTGTTTTCTTTGTAATGCAAATGATTGTACTTTTAGCTTTTATTTTGACTATCACAAATATTTTTGAGTTACCTAACCTACCTATGTTTGTCTTGTCACACATAATTCAAATATGGGATGCTACCCTACCACGGTCTCGGTGAAATGGCGGTCTTTAAAGCAATACCTACTAAATGAGTTTACCGACTTTGTTCCAATTTATCAGTTAAATTTAATTATATTCTAGAACGCAAATAATCAATCAGAAATCCCCATTATGCAGGCTTTTTATTCGAGATTTTTTTTTTATTAAGTGCTGATGTTACTCATAATATATTAAAGCTTCTTTCTTAAAAAAATTCTGATTAAAGCTGAATGATTTATTGATGCACATTAAGAAAACTTTTGTATATTACATCATCATCATTTTAGGTCGTCTGTCCAGCGGATAGCTCAGAAAATTAGCAAGCTGAAGTGGCAGTGGGCTGGTCATATCTGCCGAAGAACTGACAACCGATGGGGTGTCAAAGTCCTAGAGTGGAGACCGCGAACTGGTAGGCGTAGTGTGGGACGCCCTGCTGCCCACTGGACAGACGACCGAATATTATACATACGAGTAGTAAGATACAAAAATAAGTCGACAGTAATTTGATTACAAGAACGGCGTAGAATCACAATAGCAAAACATGTATTCAACATTAAGCTATAATTTTTAACGGAAGTTAAGGTCGAACATCGTTTAGCAAAAAACCACCCAAATAGAGTTTTAAATCCTTTCCTCGCATAAAATTCTAACCTTAGTATTAAAAGCGCGCCATCTCCGCAAATCACCAAACTTGGCCGCAAAAAGCTTCAACATTTGCATAATGACTTTATATTATACACTCGACCCGCATCCAGAATTTTAATGTCACGTTTCTGTGCTTTAATGTGCGATATATAACATTATATATTTGTGTTATGTAAGAGAATGCTATGTAAAAGACTTTTGTTATGATTTGTTTGTATTATGTTTCACGTTTATCGTTCTCGTAAGTTATACGCAATACTGTTGTGTAAATGTTCCATGCAATCAAAACTAAGTTCAGCACATAATCAAATACTGTGTGATTTTATCTGTTTTTTTTAATACTATAAATGGGTTGCCTCTTGACCTCAATCTAGTCCTCAGGACAGAGATGGGGTCGAAGATGAAGCGAGCTTACCCAAAATGGAACTGGCACTCCTGTACACCGACGGTACGCAGCAAAGCAAGCTGCTTGGCTCCAGACTCCGGCAGGAAGGTGGTCGCGAGCCACGCGGCTCCTTGCGGAGCCTACCACACCGCTGTGGGGGATCGTTCAGCCGCCACCACAAACTTGGTAGCTTGTGATGACTTTGCCCAGGGTGGACCGCTAGGAGGTAGATCCCCCACCACCACCCTTTCTCTAAGAGTAAGCTTATTGTGGTAAATTACCATAAATGTGGGTAAAGTCGGCATTACAACAAGGTTAATAGCGCTTTCACATTGTATTCGAGAAATCACGTTCCTTCTAGAAATGTTGATAGTCACATTCGAGGAATCACATCACATCCGTGATATGACTGTCAATAAATTATCCATAAGTTTTTCGACGATCCACGTGTTTCAGATTCAGATCGGATGCAGTGCGAAATAAGCGCTCTGTAACACTCTTTGCTTCCCTAATCGAACCAATTTTGTTCTTCAAGAGTTGAAATTGAACTCCTACGTGATGTCAAATGGATATCGTACCATAAGCTACCGTGAATATAACAGTAGACAACAATATTACTATAGGTGAACTACAACATGGTTTACTTGTGGTTTACAATCGACTTTCCTTTCTACCGATCGACCGAACTAGTGAGACAAAAATGTCTCAGAAATCCGTTACCGAACTATGAGACAAAAAGTTTCAGAAGTTCGTTTCCGAGCTACTGAGACTGGATGTCAGAAATTAACGTCTTCATCACCCTGTATACCCAACCAAATATTAGGTATACCTACTCCTCACGCAATTCACATGTAAATACAAAACCTACACACAATTACAATGTATATGTATCAAAACAGAGATAAGGGGGTAAATCCCTGCGATTTGCGTCACGTTCTCATTAAGCATTCCCGCGAAGGCTTTGAAGCAAAATTACCGGCCCTTGAGGGGGAGAGGGGTTGAGTAGGGTACCGGGGGTTGGATAATAAATGACGCTGGACCACACCGACCCTTGGGGCGAAGTTGCCAACTTTTTGTGACAAATTGCCGTAAAAGTGCGTGTGTCTAAAACGGGGGTATGTACCCTATCTGAGGAGAGGACAGTTAAAAGCGAAAATGTGTACCTAGGGTGTCGTTTGGGAGAGAAACATGCTGGTATTCGAATGCCTCGGCTTTTTTGGGTGGTTAGGTAGAATGCTTCTTATAGGCTGTGACTAGAGATAGGTATTTTTTTGTACATAGTCAATGAGAAATAGGAGAGAAAATTTATATTAGATGTTGGGGAAAAAAGTGGGATTGGGCATGTCTGTCGAATGCGCCAGGAAAGGCGGGCAAGAATTGTCACTTCCTGGATCTCAGAAAACGGTGTTCGGCGTCCGGGTCGTCCTAGGTAGGTGGCGGTACGATCAGGATATACTTTCGATGACGCGTGGCCAGAGCATGCCCAGGACAGAGATTGTTGGAGGTGTAAAGGGGAGGCCTTTGCTCAGCAGAAAAGAGCTGTTAAAAGTAAAAGTCATTGTGCAAATTAATTATAATTATATCGGAGTAGGCCTAAATAATGTGTTAAATTATAATCGTTAAAGATCATCCAATTTGGACATCGTAAACTGACATTACCCTTCCTTTGCGTCGCGCAGTCGGGTAAAAAGAGGAGCAAATTGGTAAATTCATATAAAAACAAGAAATAGCGGAGCAGATGCCTCGTACAAGCCTCGCACCGGAGATTCGTTGCCTAAACAAACAAACTCACTTATCTGCCGTGTTTGTCCCCCACTTAATTAATTTTCTCATTTCCTATTAGCCGTAGAAAGTATTTTGAGTTAGATCTTTTTTTTTTGTTTTGATGGACCTACGTAGTAGATACAAAATGAAAAGAAAATTTTCTATTTTTGCTGCGGAAATTATAACTATAGATTCAATATTTAATCAAAAGATAAAAAAAAAAACAATAAAATGACGCTGCTACAGCCAAAATATCTCTTCATTATCATCAAAAAACAACTTTCCCAAGGAGCATGGGTTGAAAAACTGAATTAAGTCGAACAAAATTTTGAAATTTTGTTCGACCTTCCATGGGAAAGCGATCGGCTGACCAACACTTTTGTATGGAAGGTCCAAAATATTCTCGTTTTACGACCCATGTTCATTAGGGAAAGTTGTTAAGTTTCATTATCTGAATACAGCTTTAAAAAAAATCTAGTAATTAAAAAATGGTGGTGTATACATCCCTCAGAATAGCGAGCGAGCGAGCCATACTTCTACTCTACCATGCAGGTCCAATGCTACTATTACTTCCATCCAAATGCAGACCTTTTGCAAAATTTCCGAAATATCGAGGCTCTTGATATCCATCCAAAGACTGTTGATAAACTTTGATGATCGTTTGTACACCGAAGCTTCACTAGATCACGGACACCAATGCGATTACCTATATAAGTGCGTTCACACACGATGACGCATTGACATTGACGCAGCGGCAGACGTCAGTCCGTCATTTGTGAAGCAAGGAGTTGTATGAAACCGCACGTAGAAGTACACACGGTGACGCATTGACGCACCGGGTGTGGTTCTATGAACTGACATCTGCCGCTCCGTCAATGCGTCATCGTGTGTGGACGAGGTAATATTTTTCTAAGACGAAAGGTGGTGTAATGTACCACCCGTGTATCCCGATACCATTCATTCATTTACGTAAAGAAAAGGTCATGTTCAGACAATTTATACAATGACATCACAGCACAGTCTTGTTGCCAAATAACCTGAGAACTATTTGATCGCCTTGTTCAAGCCAAAGAGCCATTTACCTACAATACATAGGAAAAAATAACAGTGGAAGAACATAAAATCAAGAAGTAGGTACTCGTTTGAACAAAGATATGAAAAGAAAAATGACTCCGACTAAAAGCTTTTTAACTGTTAAAAAAGTCTGACTGTAAAATTTATAGGCAAGTAACTTCACATAATTGCAGTCATTACGGTTCTCTCTAATACAAGACCTTAAGCTCGATCGTTGCTCTGTAATTGGAGGACTCATAAAGGGGCTAGAGGGACTGAAAGGGGCCGGAAAAGGGGGCGAGGGGGCAGGCGGGGAAATGTTATGGAAATGACGCACCGCCATTTCCCCGTTTTTGTATTTGATTATCCTTTCAAGACAATATTTCGCGGGGTCCGGAAATTAATGAAGGCAATTTATGCGACACAGAGCGTGGGTGCCCGGGTTTTATTTAAATAACTTTTTTTTGTTTAAATTTTTTATTTTTTTGTAAAGCTGAGGGTTTTCGGGGCGGCTGCCTTTTATAATTGGAACGGTCTGTTTTTGCGTTTTGCTCCTGAGGGCTTAATGCGAAAGAGTTATGTTTTGAGGTGGGATTGGTTGGGCTAGAAGTGGAATTTATTTTATTTGTGTTGGTAATCGCTATTTATATGCCTATTACCAGAGTTTGGGCACTGCTGTATTCTGTATTGAAATGTACATATTTGGATTATTCAGGATATTTCTGAATACTCCCTCGGGGAATATATTGTCGTAAGTATAGGCACACCACGGACAAAGCCTACAAAAACCAGAAATTGACAAGATGACGTCAGCACATGCGAAACGGAGTCTAGGGCTGCAATAACTTTAGCTGCGTCCGGAATGACTTTTTCGTAATAGTCACGGAAATCTACGGATTTTTGTATGGAGTAGGTTGCATTCATTGCACAAGAAGTTTGTTCGTAGGTTGTAGGTAATAAACATAAGCGAAAGTCGTATAAGGAAGAGTATCTATTACTACATACAGTATGGACACTCCCTGCCTTCCACAAACTTTTTACCTCACCCCCTCTGGTTACTTTGTGGTTACCTGACACCACAATTGACACGCTAGAATGTATGTTTTCGAAACAAAGAGTATACAGGGTGAATTTGATATCATTAGCATTAACTAACCCATCAAACTGAACAACTTTTAATATGTTAGCAAACCGATCGGAGAAAAAAAAAATCTGCTGTTGCATTCATTTGAGTCGAGTTGGCATTGCAGTTTAGTATGAAACAGCTGATATTTTTTTACGATTTCAATGTTGGTCTCATAGAGAAAGTGGTCAGTTTGACAGTACAATCATCCCCTTAAAAAAGTGTCAGCATAATAAAAAAGACCCTATACTAGTCTTCCTTAATTATCCTGACGGTTTTTAAAAGGATGATCAGACCATCAAACTGAACAACTTTCTCCATGTGACCTGCGTGTGTATGTACGGCTTCATGCATAAACGCTGAATTCACTGAGTTTTTGTATTGTACGAATGAGTATAAGTGCGTTCACACACGATGACGCATTGACGCAGCAGCAAACGTCAGTCCGTCATTTGTGAAGCAAGGAGTTGTATGAAACCACACACATTGACGCACCGGGTGTGGTTCTATGGACTGACAACTGCCGCTCCGTCAGTGCGTCATCGTGTGTGAACGCACTAAGAAAGAACATACGTTACTACGTTTTTGCAAATGAACTTATACAGTGCCGGTAAAAGCTTTCTAACATAGTTTAAACTACTTAGACTTTGTAGAGCGAAATGTAATTTCTCTTCTTTTCATTCTACCTGTAGAAGGAAGCGTGAAAACAATGCAGTAATACGTTTTGTCTACAGTAGTATACATACAATTGCTTAGTAGGTATGCATATATGCATAATATACATTCGTCGAGGCGACGAAAGCCACTGGCGCAGGCGGGCGGGCGCCACCAAATCCCTCTACTTAAAATTTTGCGTCCCTTTTTATATACAAATCCAGCCATCTGCCCCCGCTAAAAGTACCCCAAAACACACCCCAACTTCTAATCCAAAAGGTTCATTTTCAAACAACAATGGACGAAGCCAACGTTCCCAGCGAGCTTCAAAAGAAATTGAGCTGTATTTTTAAGGTGCGAATGAACGTTTTCTGGTGTGAATTTTTAAATGAGCCTTTGAGAAAACCTGGCATTATGTAATAAAAACATTTATTTTGTCCGTTTCCGAGTAAATAGGACTCCTCTTCCCCTTATATACAGTGATTTAGTGCGCGAGAGATCGTTTTGATAACTCTTTTCATATTTCGCTCGCCCGAGCGTTATCTTAGTAGAAAATGCGAAAGTAAAATTTACTTTTTTAACATCCACCGTGCTGGCGTTTTGTGTTCCAGTCTCGTTTACCTTCTTTAGCTTTTGCGTTAATTAGTTAGTTTGAAAATAGAACACGAACGTTCCATCTGACTTTTTAATATTTTGAAAATATTATCTTTTTGAATACCTTACGTTTTAATGCAAAGGTAACCTTCCAACGAAATTTTTTTTTTAAGAATATAAGATTCCATTTAGAAGGAATTCAAACAGAAGTTATAAGCAGAATTCGTAATTTATAAAAATCTATTTTTTTTACAATTAAACGTTTGTAATGAATGTTTTAGACTAACTGAAATTCGAAAGACCTGTGATATCAAGATAGAAATTGAAAAGAGATCGAACTATGCACCTTGCTTTCGTCACAGAATAGGTAGGTTCTTGCGTGGTTGTTTTTTGATGTTTTATCCAAATCGAAACTATCTTGGACATTGTAACACAATTTATCAGGTATTTTTTATGACGTAAATAGCTTATGCCTGCTGCTTCGTTCACGTGAAATTCGAATTCGAAAAATCCTTTCTTAGTGCTTCTATCTTTAGCGGTTTATAGGATGTGCAAGGCTGTGCGTTGTCTTTTAGTCAGTCAGGGAACTGTTGTATTAGCATAGATAGACAACGATCTAAGCAAGAATCTAATACTTATTTATAAAAGAATGCTTATTTTGGACTCACAATTCAAAATTATTAACCTTATCAACTGAATCTTATTTCAACGGAAACTTTTACTAATCGTAATAGCATATAAAATGTTATCAAATTAAATATCTGAGAATTACAAAACCATGCATTGATACCGACTCCTTACGCAATTATACTTCCCTCCAATACTTCTCTCCTCTCTACACGCAAGCAAAAAAAAAATCCTGGTCTATGTCTCTACATAAAGCTTTCTGCAACAAAACCAACTTTTTAAACTATTATCATTCCTTTTCAAAACAAAATGCCAGTTTATAATGGAGCCAGTTTTTGCAACCTGCAGCTGTCAGTTGCGCTTTTCTTGCGAACGTTACTTGCTTACAACAATCGATTGTGTTCTCTGACCCTTCTTTAAAAAAAGTTTACAAGTCACAATAAATTGCACAAAACATGTTCTGAAACCAGTTTTCGCGATCTGCATCTAGCTAAATGTTTGCATTCCGCATACCTGTGTCTGCAGGACCCCTTGAAAAATTTCGAAATAAAAAAAACGTGTTTAATTCACGGGTTATTTTTAATAACGTTTGAGTATTCGAAGCAGGTTTTGCAGAATACTGCAGTGGCTGCGTTTTGCAAAGAGCTCGGTGATTGGAATGGGGTTGAAATAAGGGGTTATGGGGTCGTTTTAAATTGCCAATTGTGAGTTTGATTGTAGTGACGGCTATTGAAGTTTTTAACGTTATCTTATGAAATGCTGTCTGTCGGGTCTTAACGTTTTTAGGGTTCCGTACCCAAAGGGTGAAAACGGGACCCTATTCATAAGCCTACGTGTTCCGTCTGTCCGTCTGTCCTACCAATTTAGGGCTATAACTTTTGAACCGTAATAGCTATACAGTTGAAATTTTCACAGAATGTGAGTTATTACGGCGGATTTGCTAACAAACAATGAAAATGTAAAAAAGTCAAAAATTAAGGGGGGTCCTTTCCTCATACAGGAAACTAGTTTTTAGCAACGTTTTTTCTATACATACAAGCGTCTAACTTTGTGTGATTGATTATAGAGGAAACTCTAAAAGTATTACAACAAATAATAAAAAACCGGCCAAGTGTGAGCCGGTTAGGCTGCGGTCGAGGATTCGAATCCGAATACGATTGAAGATTTCATTTGGTTATGGACGTTTATACTTACTAGGTAATTTTTCATTGGTGTTTCGGACCATAAAACTGATGAGAAAAACTAAAATCATATAAAAATCTGCTGTTCCATACTAAACTGCTATGCCTACCCGAGTCAAAAGTATGATTTTTTTTAGAATTTTTTACATTTTCAGATTATCTCCCCTAGTCCGATCGTAGAATTGGGCATATCGTGATCTGCCTGGGCATTTCATGATATGCCGCCATTTCAGAGATCAGGTTCAATTTCGTTTTAATGCATGATTGTCATATTTGCATTTAGATTAGTAGCTATGCAATTTGTATTTTCAATCACCTTGTTTTGCGGCTTTACCTGTGTAATTCCTTTTACATACATGAACCCTGTTATGTCTTTCGGGGTGGCCACAACTAACTTTTAACTCGTAATCAATCAAATATTCTGCATCATCGTCAAACGAAAGCAAAAGTTTTGTTTATTTCAAAAACATACCTACCACAAAACGATGTTCCTACTAAAATAAGCATTTCCAACCCTCCCTTCTTATGTCATACATCTACTCATGTACTACCCAACTGGCAAAATTTAATCTTATAAATATCCCAAGAGTATATTTTTTTCAGTCTTATATAACACTTACAGCCTGCTATAAGTGTGGAATTGGGCGCACTTTATAAGTCTATTCACCCTTTGTGTTGCCTTATAATGGTCTTGTGAAGTGTATTTTCAATCTTACAAAACTCTTAAGGATGCTTTTATAATTACAAACAAACTTACAAGTGACTTACAATGGCATGCTTTAAGGGCAATTGCCCTTACAGTCTTCTTACTAGTGCTGCTCTAAGTGTAATATCGCTTGTAGTCCTCTTTGTGATCCCCTAGTAAGAGTGTAATCACAATTCGCCGAAGAGGTCTAGTCGCGTGTGTTCTGAAATGTTTTTTGGATTATAATTATTAAGACGCATCAAAAACGTAAGTAATATTTTATAATTTATTTCACTTTCCTATGAAACGTAGTGTGTCTATATTTGCATAATTGTTTATTAGAGTATATATGCGACTGCGGTTGCGAAGTAGATTTCCTCGATTATTTTTAAATTTAAATAATAATATTATCGAAGGGCCTTTTCAAAAACGTGTCTTAAATATTAAAAATTATTTTATTTATTTGTGAAATACATCAAAATGTGGCCATTACCACCAATTATGATTTATAAGTGATTTATCAGAACTAAATAAGAGCAGTACTCTTATTTAAGGCTTTTATCGCACTTGTGAAGTCAAAATAAACCAAATCATTTGGCTACACGGCCATATTGCAGATACCTACGTATATTTCTTCGGAACGCTCCACTTCTCTTAAACCGCTTCCATTTGAGTAAATCCATCCTTAATAAAAAACAGTTATTTAAGCAAGCTAAATAGGACACCTATTTTCCGCCATCTTGGCCAAACAACTGACACAAGCAGAAAAAGCACTTTTAAGACTCTTTGAACGTGCTACTAGTCTTTAATATGTCTTAGGTAAGATGAATCACACTTATAAGTACTGGTCTTACAACAGGTTTATGAAATGCCCTAATAAGTCATTCACTCTTAATAAATACTTAGTAAAGTATCTTCTAAGATCGAGTGCTCTTGCAAAATGCTTGTATAAGTGTTAATAAAGAATCAAGGGTAATAAGGCTTATAAAATGCGCTTATAATACCACTACTCTTATAAATGTCTTATTACGTTTTCTTATATACGTCTGTAAGAATGTGTTACAAGTATGAAATCACATCATCATCATCAATCACACAAGCAGAAATAATTAGAATAACCGTCAATAGAGATCAGTCACTTTTAAGACTCTTTGAACGTGCTACTAGTCTTTAATATGTCTTAGGTAAGATGAATCACACTTATAAGTACTGGTTTTACAACAGGTTTATGAAATGCCCTAGTAAGTCATTCATTCTTAATAAATACTTAGTAAAGTAACTTCTAAGATCGAGTGCTCTTGCAAAATGCTTGTATAAGTGTTAATAAAGAATCAAGGGCAATAAGGCTTATAAAATGCGCATATAATACCACTACTCTTATAAATGTCTTATTACGTTTTCTTATATAAGTCTGTAAGAATGTGTTACAAGTATGAAATCTCTTATAGCCTAAATAGACTTATAACATGCCATTATAAGGGTTTCACTCTTAATCAGAACACATATAACCCTTATATAAGACTATAGATCTTATAAGCTTTTGTTTGTAAGAGTATTTTGCTAGTTGGGTAGTACATTGTGAGTAGATACATACATACGCACAGACGAGAAAGGGTTACACCCTTTGCACAGAGCTCGATTCTGCAAGATGAACGCTGCAGAACTTATTTACCGATTCGCTTTATTTATCTGAGCTCTTCTTGTTGCTGGAAACTCGTTTTTTTTATAAATCTTTGTACAGGCTGTTTTTTTATTGGTTGAAGCGAATGGAAACATTTAGGAAAAAAATCTAAGTTCTGTTTTAACAGATATTTATATCGTGCCCAGCGTGCCCTTAATAATACATTATGTAGGTATATAGGAAAAATTGGGATATGCAATATTATATTAAAATTAAAATGAATATACACAACCTTAACTTCGTCATTGAAACATCGGTGAGCAGGCACTTCGGTATTAGCTAAGGTTATGTGTATAATATATAGGGTCCAACTTAATATGCTGACACTTTTTTAAGAGGATTATCTGACTGTCAAACTGAACAACTTTCTCTATGGGACCAACATCGAAATCGCGAAAAAAAAAAATCTTCCATATAAAACTGCAAACCGACTCGAGCCAAATGTATGGGACAGCTGATTTTTTTCGCGATTTCGATGTTGGTCCCATAGAGCAAGTTGTTTAGTTTGATGGTCTGAACATCCCCTTAAAAAAGTGTCAGCATATTAAGAAGGACCATGTATAAAAACGAAAATTTTCTGAAGAATATTACATTTGTGAACTCATCAATGTTTTTGACAGCGATGTGACGCTATTGCACTCCAGATACTAAAGATTTATATGCAAATGTGTTTTGTTTGATATTGCACCTACAATCTGCAATGTCATAGGTACGTCATTGTTTAGGTACCTAATTATGAAAGACTATTTTGTTTCTTTCATTTAGTAAAAATAAAATTTATTCCATTAAAAATCCTAATAATAAATGCTTACGGAACACCCTGTTCACGCAGCATCGCAAACTTACTCAAAGGGGTTTTGCCCCTCGTTCTTAATTTAGCACGGAATTTTAATCCTTGTGCGCTTGACAAAAGAGGAGAAAATGTAATTTGCAACAGCAAAGCGGTGTCTTCTATTCTTATTTTGAATTTGCGATCTTTTGGAGTGGGGAGGATTTTTATGGGCGGTCGATTGGACCGATTCTGCTACAGTCGATAATTTCGTATTGCCAAGAGCTTATCTCTTTTTTTACATTAGGAATGTACAATTTTAAATCCAAGATGTAAAATTTTTCGTGATTTTAGTGCTTCGGCAAAAGTAAACTTTGTGTTAAACATACCCGTCAGATTTTTCAAACTCAATCTCGCCTGCAGATATGAAAACAACGGGGAAAATAGAACGGAAATACATTTGCAACAAATTTCAGGTAATTTTTTTCATCTACTTGTAGCTTATCTTTATGAAGCCGTGGTGATCCAGTGGCGAGTAACCTTGCCTAACGTGCAGGAGGCGATGGTTCGATCCCCGTCCAGGCCGACTCGTACCAATGAGTTTTTCGGTATTTATGTACGATTTGTAATACCACTGGCTTTTTGGGGAAGGAAAACATCGTGAGGAAACCTGCAGGCTTCAATTTCGAGGCATGTACTCGTAAGTAATGTACCCACTGTCCATTATAAGTAGTGACGGGCTCACCCCCCATCACACTGGACAGAGTTTCAGTACTACTGGTGAAACGTGGATATTCTAAGGTTTCAGAATATCTCGGGGTTCTCGGGGAATATAGTCGCGAGCATATGCCTATGCCTTATTTTTATTATTGAATTAATGACTAAAATAGGTAAGATAGGCAAGAAATGTTAGAATTTAGGTAGCTACTAAAACAACGACAACACAAATTCCTGAAATACTTCTAAAATTTTCAAAAGTCTGGCACAGAACGAAACGCAAACCACAAGGAAAAAAAAGTGATTTTTGTTTATTTATTTGCTTACGACAAATGCACAGACGCACGCCATATGGGCAACGCGGAGCCTACGCAAAATGACAACAATTGACCATAGACAATTGTTGTTGTGTACTCAAGCTGCCATAGACATTTTTTTCTTTTACGTGCGGCTCTTTGTTTCGTGTTCCCGCGCTAGATTAAGCTTAAATTATTTAAAGGAAATTGACGTGGAAGAGACAAGAGGAAAATGTTCTTGTTTGAAAGAGTAAAGTAGGTACAATCATTATGTAGGTTGTGTTGTTACGACGGACCTAGACCTTTTGGGGTCGCCAGAAACTTTGTTACAAATTCTATTTTAAGTGTGGATACAGTAAAATCGATAGAGATAGAGATAGATTAATAGAGAGCATCGGTTGCGGAGAGCTATAGAAACTCAATCTTAAAGTCCAGCAGTGCGATTTTTGAAAATCATATGAGCGGTTTGGCAGTAGAAAGATGCATAATCTCCATAGTAATTCTGACATTTTCTACTGCCGAACCGCTCGTATGATTTTCAAAAAACGCACTGCAAGTTTGAATCCGCACGGATGTCATGCCATGAACCAATGAGTTTTTCTAACCACTTCTCTCAAATAGGGAAGGAAAATATCGCGAGGAAACCTGCATATACGTGTAAAATATATTTAAAGCCTGACCAGAAATATAAAAAACCTGGTTTGGGGGCACTGCAATCGACTATAACCTTTATTTAATGTCAGTGATCCGAGTACAAAAATTAGTTCCAATGAATTTCCGCAACATGGCGAGGTTTTTTATTTTTCTGGAGTGCGATTTTTGAATCTCATTCGGTGATCTCAGCAGTTGAAAATGTCAATATTACTATGAAGATACGCATCTTTCTACTGTTAATTTGACTTTCAAAAATAATACTTCTAGAGTGCTATTTTTGAAAGTCAAATCAGCAGTAGAAATATGCATAATCTCCATAGTAATATTGAGATTTACAACTGCTGAGCTCACGGAATGAGATTCAAAAATCGCACTCCTGGTCAGGCTTTACCTAATAACTTAGAAAAAGTATATGTCTAGAATGAGCCTCACACTTGTTCCGTATAAAACAAAAGGGGCTAACTTTCTTAGGTTGGTGTGCGTGAGGCGCCATACAAAATATGTATGTGTGCGTGTATATGTATAGGGTTTTGGAACCAGTACTGGTTCCTATTTTTTTCGACGCTTTCGTAGCTTTGACTGTCTATCTTGATAATCTAAGCCTAATAATTACGGTGGAGTATTCACCAATCATGTCGCCTTTTTGCATGTGTCGTAGGTTCTTCATATATCAATCTTTTTTTTTTCTGTATTTAGGTATTAACTCTGTCAAGGTTTTCCTCTCCCTGTATTGGGAAGGGAAAATAAGATATACATAAACGTAAAAAAAATATATATTATTCTTGTTAGCTTATCCGAGAGATAGTTTGACATATATTTATGTGTCAAAATATCTTTCGGATAAGCTAACAAGAACTTACTAAGAAGTGGTGAAACAGGCCCATCAATATTTTAGATTCGTATAGTTACTGTGTGGTGAGAAATTAATGTCAATAGATACCTACTCTTTAACGCTCTTCTCTCTTTTTCTTTTTTCTATTTCTTTTCTCTTTTTCTTCTTTTTACTTTTTCTCTTTCCTCTTCTTTTCTCTTTACTGTGGTAATTCTTTATAGGGTAAGTATGGTACTAAATAATGTGGTCGAGATCTCGTTGATATCTTTTCTATTGCCGTCTTATAATACTACATCTAGGTATTATGGTCTACTTTTGTTGACGACCCGTTTGGTGTCCGCAATGGATACCACGCCAGACTGTGAAACCATAGAAATAGTTGAAATCTCAGTTAGGTCATGACTTTTTAATGTTTGTGCCGTTGTTGTATGGTTCCCATACAGGGTGTTAGGGTAAACAGTTGCATTACTTTAAGAGGTGATTGTACCCGTGATACTGAACAACTTTCCCAAAGAAACATACAGCGTGTTTTAGGAAAAGTATCATTTACCTTTAAACCACAATACCCATCAACCATAGAGTCTGTGGATTAAAGGTTAATGATACTTTTCCTTACACCCTTACAGGAATACTTTTTGATAAAGAAATCTTTTATTTTGCTTTTTTTATCTGATGTTTGGGTTCGAATCCCGTAAGGGACAAATATTTTTTTATGATGAATATGAATATTTGTACCCGTGTCATGGGTTTTTGTATCTATATGAGTATTCTATATCGTTGTCTAGTCATCATATTACAAGTCCAGGCTAGTTTCTGGTACTTTAAATGTGACTAGATAGTTTGTGTGACACTGTCGAAGATATTTATTTATTTTATTTTGTGATAAGGGCGCCACTGGACTCTTAAGTTAGGTACCTATTTAAAATAGATGGGTAGGTAAATAAGTAGGTAGGTACTTGAATTTGCACGGTTTCTCAAAAATCACAGATACGTCATCACATTTGTATTTACAAGCACGTAGACTACGGGAATCGAACCAGCATCCGCAAGGCGAAAACGAAAAAATCCTTACCTCATTCCAGAAAATTTGGGCGGATTGTCTGTAATTCAGCCCCTAATCCGTTTTAAACAAGTGAAACTCTTTCTGAAGCATAAAATGATGGCGCGAAAACTCCATTTCGTATTGAAAAAGGCGCGAATTTCAAAAATGGAACAATAACCTCTAACTCGGCCACGGGCGCCGTTCCCAAAAAAGAGAACGCAAGCGAATATTTACCGACGATCGGAAAATCGACACCATATCGCCCTGGCGATGCCGATTCTTTTATGGATGTTACCTGACGCGCCCGTTTCGAAATTCGGACAAGTTGTATTTTTAGGATGTTTTTATTACTTTGAAAAATGTGCCAAAGATCGTGAAAGACCATGTTCCATCCGATGTTTGTCTTTCAATGCATAACTCTAAAAAAGGACTATTTTTATCGCAGCACAAGACAAACAGATTTTATTAATTTACGGCAATTTTCTTAAGACTTTGTAATATGTTCAAAATTAACAAACTATAATGACATAAAAGGTATTCATCTAAAAAATAAAATTTGTCATCTCTAATGAGACTTAGAGCTTCGTTCTTAATCTATAACTAAACTTAAAAAACACAGACTACCGGTGACTTTCGTAGTCTACAGCACATTATAAGCAGCATAAATGTAACGCTACTTATAAACTTTCATGGTCTTTACATATATGTACGCATTTTGGCAAGATTCTGGAACTTTAAATGTGACTAGATATTTTGTGTGACAATGTCCAAGATATTTTTTATTTTTTTTTATTTAAGTTTACACCCTGTATATAGTGGCTCTATAACAGTTGCGGCATATTTTTAAATGTTATTTCCTATGGGAACCTTTAACTACAGTTTAATTAAACAACCAGATGTTTGAAAGTTTAACCGATATCGATTTCCGATCACAAAACAAATCAATTAAGTAATCAATACAGATCCAGTTCTCACGAGCGTCTATTTACTCTAAGTATGCAGCTGTATTTATTTACCTGCTATTGAAACAAAAACATAATCCTTAGCTTACTTCATCAGCTGTTATTTTTAACTAACTATGTTTACACAAAAACCAAAATTAAAATAAAACTATACAAAAATAAAACCTGCAGCGCTCCCAGCAAAACACCGCCGCCATCTTGAATACGCGAGGCGTCACAAACGACCTTTTTTTTTTGCTAAAAAAAGGCGTAAGTGCGAGACCATTATACATACGTATTATACAAGCGAGAGCGGTGATTAAGCACTCCGTCCGCCCACACGAAAACAAACCGTATTGTTTGTAGCTAGAGTTTCATTCTGATTAAGGGGAGATTTTTTTGTTTTTGCGCGTAGGGATCAGCGAGGCGCATTTAGCGATCCCTCCCACGCAGGGGTGAGATTTCTTACATGGTGATATATTATTAATATCTCTGGGGTAGACCGGAGAAAAATGGCGTGCTTTGTAAAGGGAAACGCTGTACTTTATTGCCGGGGCCGGTGTACCAAATGGTGTAGATTATAAAATGGCTTACCCCTGTTACTGTTATATCCACGGCGTTATTCCTATATCCCCCTAATATACATATAAAAAGGATTTTTCTACATAATACCCTTGATGTTAGGTCTTTTTCCGATATCTACGGATATTTGTAGTGAAATAAATTCACATATTTTTATGGTTCAGTTAGGTTAGGTGGTTCTGGTTCGTCAATGGTCATGCTCTAAATGAACATTCTTCCAATGTGCCAATGATTTCAGCACAAAAAAGTGGCAACAATTCTTATTTCTTTTATACAAGGTGTTACAAAAATACAAGTAAACCTTTAAGGGGAGACCATCAAACTGAACAACTTTCACTATGGGACCAATATCAAAATCGCGAAAAA
Organism: Agonopterix heracliana; assembly: GCA_963693445.1. NCBI lineage: Eukaryota > Metazoa > Arthropoda > Insecta > Lepidoptera > Depressariidae > Agonopterix > Agonopterix heracliana. Next base: position 6,851,465 of record OY856326.1, read on the forward strand.
AAAATTGATGTTCCATACTCTACAAATCGACTAGAGCTAAAATATGTATGGGATATCAAATTTTTTTTTTCGCGATTTCTATGTTAGTCCCATAGAGAAAGGTGTTCAGTTTGACGGTCTAAACAACCCCCTTCAGAGTTTTAAAAATTTATCCTTACTTATGAAACACCCTGTATAGATTATTTTTGCATTGAAAAACGTATTTAGGTTATTAATTATGTCTATTATAATAAATTTGTGTTCAATTTGACAACCAGGGAGATTTGTCCCTCTTAGATAAGGTATATGTCTAGATCATAAAGTTACTATACCAGGAATAGAGAAACTGACGGTTGAGAGAGCGAGATGTACCTAGCGGCACCACTGTATAATAGAAAGATACTTGACGCGAAGCAATAGAACCATTTTTGGAACTGTCTGACAACTTGTCGGCATGGTGAAAACGTGGATATTTTTTTGAAATTATATTAACACTTTCACAAAAGTATCCACGATTTCACGTTAGATTCACAATTATTCACAGGGCTCAAATTTTCACCATGCCGACAAGCTGTCAAACAGTTCCCAATAAATTACAAATTTAAAAAACCCCCAACGGCAACGCCAAAAACGAACATTTAAAAATTAAAAAATAATGCGGTCACCTAAATAACTTTAAATGTTCGTTTTTGGCGTTGGGGGTTTTTTAAATTTGTAATTTAATGTTATTTCATAATTTTTAAAGTTACATGAAAACTACCGAACCGATTTTCATAAAACAAAACTAAAAACACTTTCGTATAAATTAACTTTCTATTTAAAAAAAACCGCATCGAAATCGGTCCACCCGTTTGGGAGCTACGAAACCACGAACGGACAGAAACTTATAACACCCGTCTTATTTTGTGGCAATTTTTAAAGTTACTTCAAAACTGCTAATCCGATTTTCATGAAACAAAGCTAAGAACACTTTCGCATAAATAAGCTTTCTATTAAAAAAAAACGCATCGAAATCGGTTTACCCGTTTGGGAGCTACGATGCCACAGACAGACAGAAACTTTTAACACCCTTTACATTTTTAAAGTTACTTCACCCTCTACCCTCTTTTCTTTTGTCGCAATTTTGAAAGTTACTTCAAAACTGCTGAACCGATTTTCATGAAACAAAGCTTAGAACACTCTCGCAAAAATTTGCTTTCTACTTGAAAAAGTCGCATTGAAATCGGTCCACCCGTTTGGGTGCTACGATGCCACAGACAGACCGACAGACAGACAGACAGACAGACAGACAGACCGACATAGGCGTCAAACTTATAACACCTCTCTTTTTGCGTCGGGGGTTAAAAATGGTTTCATTTGGCAACTCATGTCATTTCCTCTATACCGTAAGGTATAATAACTTTATGGTCTAGATGAGCCTCACACTTAAACCGTATAAAACAAAAGAGGGCAACTCTCTCTGCGCAAAAATGGAATATGTTAGTGTCTAAACACACTATACCGAAAGTACGCGACCGAAGATCCGCGGCTGAGTTTACGTTCCGACCATGTTCCGACGTATTCGGGTAATATGACACACCATAAGCGCCGAACTTACGCGGCAGAAATTCAGTTGCGTAAACTTGCGTAACTTTGTTCAGTCCCCGCCCCCGGATTTTCGTCGGCAATCGAACCGAACTTCGGTCGCGTAAACTCGCGTATAATGTGTGCACTACAGACTAAGTTGCCGCTGAACTTACGCCCGACCGAAGTTCGGCTGTACGCTATAACGCAACGTAATTTCGGCATAATGTGTCGTCGTTCATTCAAATAGCATTGCTGGCGTAATCGTGCCGAACTTCGGTCGCGTACTTTCGGCATAATGTGTTTAGACACTAATATTCTTGAGTGTGCGTGAGGCGTCATACGACTTATTCTGTGTGCGTATATACTGACACGATCTATCACCCAAGAGTTCAGAGAGTATTTTTTTCGACGAGTTCGTAGCTTCAACTATCTATCTTGACATATTATCAAAGATACCTACTTCAATTACCTTTTAAGTGTGTATTTGATGTTTCAAATGGTGTCTACACATCAAATCAGAACATTTCATCGATAGTCCTCATAACCTAGAATTCTATAGAATTTCGATAGAAAAGGAATTAATTTGTATCTCCAGACTGTGTCGCCGATGTGTCGGTGGTTTCAGTGTGTAGACACCTTTACTTTACCATCGAATCTTTTGGTTCCGATCATAATAAAAAACGTACTTTAAACATAAAATAGCCGAATAAATTAATTAACAAACTTTTTTTGTTTCTTTACAGGAATAATGCATTTACGATTGGTGTGAAGGCAACGGAAGATATGGAAACAAAACAAAGAAGCATTTTCTCCGATTTACCAGCAATTTTTTCCCGATTTACCAGCAATTTTGCCCTCAATAATTGAAAAAACTCACATTCTATTTCATTGTAGACTCAAAACTCTTGAGAGATTATCGACTCAACATTTTCCAAATAAAGTTTGCTACCTACCAATTAACAAAATGGCGCAAAAACATACGCTATCGCTAGCAAGAGCTTGTGTTTCGTTATTTCCAATTGATACGAGTTTTTAACGTCACATACTAAATTTCCTCTTGAGATTCTGAATTAAGGCTAGGTTATCCTCTCTCACGCAAGCGTCTCTTTCTTGCAAGCATAAGTTTACAATTAGCCATCCCGCTCCAATTGAAAGCAGGAGCAAAAAAACGTGTTTTTCGTCAATATCTTTGCTCATGGGAGTTTCTAAGCTAAAACTTCTCCTGAGTTCACTAGAAATATTTAATGTATTTAGTTAAGTACAAGAACAAAAATTAAAATATCAGCAGTTTAATCATAGTATTGAAAAAACATAACAAAAAGGGGTAACTTTGGGACTTTTTTCTATCTAGTAAACTTAATCTAATCGTGTAATTGAGAACAGTCGCCCATCCGCCCGATCCTTAAATAAGACATAATTTAATTTCAGACTTTAAAACACAGTTTAAAACACTTTCGTTCTTGTTCAAAAAACGGCCTCGACGGTATAACAGCGTCTTAATGAATGGATATTTATTGCAATCTGATCATAAAAGGTAACGGATTCATGAGCCAAAGCATTCGTATCGTATCGTTTATTCGTGAGCTTTATTTTCGTGAGGCAAACCTTGATTTATGTATTTTACTTTTTAATTCCTGTATTTAGCTTTCCTTCCTTGCATAGTTTACACGCTATCTTTGAATAAAGGTAGGCATTATTTTAACTGTTAAACTCGATGCAGATAATTACCACATAACCTACATGACACCAGCAATGTAATCTATAGAAAACTATACCTAAGTAAGGTACTACGAAATTTATAATTTGATGAATAAAATTACATTACAAACTAATGAAGTAATACCTAGCCATTGTAACTTATTTATAAATAAATAAAAGTACATTTTCCTTTTTGATACTCAAAAAAAAAATTAAGTTATAGCCTGTAGAATCCCACTGCAGGGCAAAGGCCTCCTCTCACGAATAAGGGTGAGAGGGAGTGGGCCATACTCCACCACTCGGGCCCAGTGCGTGTTGGTGGAGGCAAGTTAGTGGTCACCTTGCTGTCAGAGAATTTTCAAGCCGCCAACAGGCCTCTGACTTGGCTTAACGAATAGTTACAACGCCATCTGACGGAACTATCCGAGACCAACTGCTTAACGTGCCTTCCGAAGCACGGAAACGCTCGAGATGAAATACCACTAAACGGTCACCCATCCAAAGACTGACCGGACCTGACGTTGCTTAACTTCGGTGATCGTTTCCAATACCGAAGCTCCACTATGCCAACGAGCGCTTTTTGATACTCAAAAAACTTGTAAAATTATCAAAAAAGATCAGTCACATTTAGTACCTTTACCGAATGCTACAAGACTTATAAAGTGTTTATTCAGAAAATCCATCAGTATTCTAGCACCGAACTGCAGTTTTTTTTTAATTTTTTTTTATCCGGCAATCAAATCTAATAAAATTCTCAGTATTGATAAATTCTACCAGAATTAAGTTACCTCGACTCAGAATTAAACTTTCAGGCTTTTTGATAAGCGATGCATGTGACCAAATTTATTAGCAGGTAAACTATTAATCTATTTGTATAATTATATTCTGTGACAGAAATATCTACTAAATTGCGATTAAAATCCATGTTTAAACAGTGTAGCCATACCTTAATACTGGTCAGCAAAACGTAGGGCAAGTACAGACTCTCTTTTTTCAGGCTTATGTCTCAATCACACATGGAATGCGACTACAGCTTAAAATAATAAACAAGATTTTTTCCGAACCCCTGTGTGCTTGTTCTCTGTGTATAAATTAAAGGTTTTGTATAAAATGGTGCACCTATTGTAAATTGTTCTGGCTTTAAAAGAAAAACTGTGGTGAATTCAAGTGTGTGGTGAATTCAAGTATGTTTAAAGATTTTTGCGAAAATTTTAGATAGGTCTGAGGAATATGAATGATATAGATTTATTACCAGTTTAGAATACCAAAACAAAACAGTAAGAAACACTCAGAAACATGTTTTAAGAGTATGTCGCCTGGAAAAACAGTTAGGTTTAAAAAAAAAATCTGATAGCCCATTTTCACAGAACACTCTTGTTATTTTGATGTTGTTGATGTTAAAATAAATTACATGTTTCATAATGTACTTTTAGGATTTCACGTGATCATACAGTTGTAAAGTGTTTTGATAAATTATTTCGACGACAAAAAAAATAACCATGAGACCAACATTGTATCCACCTATGTTTACGAATATGATTAAAATATCATGTAATGCAAATAAATTTAATTAAACTGTGTAAATGATACATTTAAAACTAATCGATTTTATTCAGGTATCTACATAAAACTTTATGTAACCGAAATCCACAGAAATTGTGCATACGTTCGACTTCGAACTTTATCAATATTCCTCTGGCTCAATACTAAAATTATTTTTATAATAAAAAGTTAATGTATCTCTTTTCATGCTGTTATTCGTTTACTACTTAAAGTGATGTTTGATGATATAACTTTGGAACTGTTATTTTCCGTTTCTGTTGCATGTGTACCTACTTTATGTACCTAGTAAAATAACAAATCTATCTTGTGACCCAAGTTACTTAAGTTAACTAAATAAAAATTGAATAAAATCCAGTAATTTGTTGCAATGACAATAAAGTACCTACTTAGATGTTTTGTGTTTGAAAGTAAAATCTGTTATTTGATTTCCTGTGTACCAATTAAACTATAATGCAACGATTTATATAAAACATTTATTTCACTCACTTTATTATTGAATGTACGTAGTAAATTCATCATTATCACTCAAATATCTACCCAACTGTTTTATAATAAGGCTCTTTTAAACAAAATTCTATTATGTGTGAATAGACACCCTCGTCTAGGCGAATAAATGTAATAGGGTTGATTCTATTTATCTATTGGAAGGGGAACTATTTTTACATATTATTTATATATTAGCCTACTTATTTATGCGTAAACATAGGCCGTGATAGGCCAATTTTATGTACCGAACTGTAGTATTATTCAGTACCTAAATATAATGTTATGTAAATAATAATATGTTAATCAGGTTAACATAGGCTATGGTCAAATTTATTACCGAATCCGCCATAGGCTTTTTCTTGTCACACAATGTGATATTGACATGGTACTAAGTCGGTTTTCGGAAGCATTCGTTTGTGAACATTCGTTTGCGAACATCGTTCGGACAGAGTTGGGGTGGCGATTGGTGCTGATGATGATTTTGATAGCAACAAATTATTTTGTCATATTATCTGTTTCTGAGCAAATAGGTTTTGCGTTTTGATTTTCAATTGTCATACAAACTCAAATATAAATACGGATAATTTGAATGACAATTTAAAACTATCTTCAAATTTGAAAAAGCCGATATCTACAGGGTGTATGTAAGTGACAGCCTAGCAAATACTGAAACGGTAAACTCAGACGATCAAACTTTCACTTTCACTTTCCTCAGGAAACGAGAAAAAAAATCAGCTGTCCCATACATTCGAGTCGGGTAGGTACAGCAGTTTTGTATGGGACAGCTGATTTATTTTCGCGTTTCCTGAGGTAGGTTCCATAGTGAAAGTTGTTCAGTTTGATAATCTGCGTTCACCGTTTCAGTATTTGCTAGGCTGTCACTTACACCCTGTATACAAAATGCTGGTTTTCTGGCTTTGGGGTGATATCTTATTTTTTGATAGGGAATTAGAATGGAACTCAATTTCAAATTGAACCTCAAAATTTTTTGTTAAAATAATACCTATCTCATAATTTATTTGACTCTAATAACGCTTTAGAGTGTTCCATTGCAGAGATGATGAGACCAGAAACTCTACAAAACACATATAGGGTCCTTCTTAAAATGCTGACACTTTTTTAAGGGGGTGATAAGACCATCAAACTGAACAACTTTCTCTATGGGAATTATATCGAAATCGCAAAAAAAAACCAGCTGTACCATAGATTTGGCTCGACTAGGTTTGCAGTTTTGTATGGAACAGCAGATATTTTTTCGCGTTTTCGATGTTGGTGCTATAGAGAAAGTTAGTAAGAAGGACCCTGTATATATAATACAGGTTTTGAATTTTGATGGTTTTCTTTTTACTAATCTTGGAAAACACCTCATTTCTTATATGCAAGTTAAACATTAACTTGTGGGCACTAAACGGGCTCGGACTGACAAGAAGTGCAAGTGAGAGAGGAATACACTACTCCTTTCTGTCGTCCACCTCCCGTACAAACGAGAGGGGTTGAGGTTAAATTGGTGGGGAGCAGGGAGCTTCCGTACTGTGCGTAGGTTAGTACTCTTTCTTACACCCTCCACATACTACTGGGACTTATCTGCAGGCGAACCTATGGACCAATTGCTTTACGGGAGTATAGACATGTAGCATACCTATAATCACGACTATATTCCCCGAGGGGGAAAACTGAGAACATCCACGTTTCACTCACTAGTACCTAAGTACCGAAACTCTGTCCAGGAGTGCGATTTTTGTATCTCATTTGCTGAATTCAGCAGTTGAAAATGTCAAAATTACTATGGAGATACGCATCTTTTTACTGCTGATTTGGCTTTGAAAAATAGCACTCCTGAAGTATGTTTTTTTAAAGTCAAATCAGCAGTAGAAAGATGCGTATCTCCATAGTAATTTTGACATTTTCAACTGCTGAGTTGACCGAATGAGATTCAAAATACGCACTCCAGTGTGACGGGGAGTAATCCCGTCGCGACTTGTAATGAACAGTAGGTACAATAGATGCCTCGAAATTGAAGCATGCAGGTTTCCTCACGATGTTTTCCTTCACAGAAAAGCCAGTGGTACACCACTGAGGGATGTTACAAATCAAGTGGAGGCTTGTGCCATGATATAAATATATGACTATTACTATGACTCTAAATAGGTACAGAAGGCCAGCTCCATATAAAGTACTGGCGGTACAATGCGGTACGGTAATCTCTGATCAAGTTGTTCGAACTTTTCGACCGACTTGACCCGAAATCTATTTGTGCTTGTGTTCTGCAGTGAAAAAAATATTGGCTGACGATGGTGATTATAAGTAACATCCGGTTTGAACTTAGGGATTTACCTATACAGGGTGTAACAAAACACCCTAGTATTACTTAAGGGGGTGCTTCGTCAGACCATCAAACTGAACAACTTTCACTTTGGAGTCAACATCGAAATCGCGAAAAAATATCAGCTGATTCATACAAAGCTGCAGTACCGACTCGACTCAAATGTATGATGTTTCGTATTTGGCTCCATAGTGAACGTTGTTCAGTTTGATGGTTTGAAGCACCTATTATTATGGTTTCTTGTTACACCCTGTATTATTTTAGTACCACTTTAGTTAAAAATGTAGTAAACTCGCAGAATTTATGATTTTATGATGATGAAACTTAAAATTTGTCGCATAAATTTTTACATCGAGTCTGGAGCAACCCTTAAAGATCCTTTAAAATTATGCAAATGTGCGCATGAGATGAACATAGAGGTGGATCCATCCACCTCATGTTAGTTTATAGCTACCACCCCTACTTGCTAGTTCATGGCGTCAGAACAGAGATGGCGCTGATAAAAAAACGAAAAAATTTATGCATATTTTTATTTACAAAGGACAAAATCACAAAAAAAAATATGTTATCGTGATTTTATTTGGTACCTTAAATATGGTTACATCTATTGAATAAAATAATTGAATTTTAGCTGTATCAAACAAGACAAATTCAAAATTAAATGCAATACAAACGACGAAAATACAAACGAACTCACAATTTACTCAAAAGAGTGTTGTAGAGAAAAAAAACACATAAGTTTGAAATTGTTTCTTGCTACTCAACAATAGATGGCGCTGTTCATCGGCAGAAAGTTTCGCCTGGAAAACTAAGTAAAGTTTAAATTTAATCTCTTTTGGACAATGGTTTAAAGAAAATTTAATAATGCGGTAAGTATCAGTTACAAATTAAAATTGTATTTGTCCAAAATAAAATAAGGTTTAGTTCCCCAAGTTTGACCTAGATGGCGCTGTTCAGCTTTCCGACTACGCTGCTACGACTCGTAGCACTGCGTAGCGCTGTAGACTATTCGTAGACGACAAGGCAACTCGATGTCAATATTTACTTACGTGCACCTTATTGTATAACAATAGAGATGATATTTGATTAATCTTCTGAAAAACACAATACTTGTTTTGAAATGACGTCTTGTTTTTCGTATTGACTTCAATAGTAATTTATCGTTATTGTCTTCATTCCAAAGGTAAATAAAGCCTTGATATCTCTATTCATTTGTTTAGAAATTTACACAGATGTAGGTAATATAATACATTAAACGAAAGCAAGTTGTTAATTTTAAACAAGGAACAAGTTTAATTCTTGAGACAAGACGGCGACAATCGTTTTAATTTATTATTGTCCATTCTTTGTCAAAGGATACATAGGTAAAGGTGCTTCTGAACAGTATACTAGTGAAGTCAGGTTTTTTTTTTCACGTTTCCAATAAAAAGAAACAAGACGATATATTTATTTTTACTAATAAAATAACGGCATGCTATTTTTCCGTCAATCTTGTGCATTTTTGCCAATGTCGTGTGAGTTTTCGGAGTATTGAAATCTTAAAGATTGTTATAAGTACAAATACAATATTTAAGGCAGAAAATAGGCAGAATTTAATAGAAAATATCTAAATCTAATTCTGGCACATTTTACTAAAATTATGCTACTTATAACAAAAAAAATTCTAGTAAAGTATGCTAAAATAAATAGTTGTCACATAGACTACTATAAGATACATTTATCCGTACATTTTCAACAGTTCAACCTTCACGTACTTCTTCTTGTGGTGCTCTTACTGGAATTTGGATATCATTAGGGCTAATCAAGCCGTGGTGGTCCAGTGGCGAGTAACCTTGCCTGCCGTGCAAGAGGCGATGGTTCGATCCCCGTCCAGGCTGACTCGTACCAATGAGTTTTCGGAATTTATGTACGATTTGTAACTCCACTGGCTTTTCGGTGAAGGAAAACATCGTGAGGAAACCTGCATGCTTCAATTTCGAGGCATGTATTGTACCCACTGCCCATTATAGGTGGCGATGGGCTCACCCTCTGTCACACTGGACAGAGTTTTCGGTACTACTGGTGGATGTTCTGAGGTTTCAGAATATCTCTGACTACCCCCACGGGGAATATAGTCGTGAGCATATGCTCATGCTTATAAGGGCTATTCGGACCCTGGAGACCACAGTCTTGAATAGTAAGGTTGTGTTCATATCGAACCATTCACACAGGTTCTTTAGCCAGGAAGTCCTATCTACTCAAAATATGCTTAACGCCAATTTTTTTTCAATACTTCTTATGCAACCTTTCACTCAAGTCCATGGCATATCTTTTGCTCAATCTAGTAGGTATATGCGCAATACAAGGAGTTACAAAAATACAAATAAACCTTTAAGGGGGTGGTGTAGACCATCAAACTGAACAACTTTCACTATGGGACCAATGTCGAAATCGCGAAAAAAAAATTATATGTTCTATACTCTACAAATCAACTAGAGCTAAAATATGTATGGGATATAAAAATTTTTTTTTCGCGATTTCGATGTTGGTCCCATTGAGAAAGTTGTTCAGTTTGACGGTCTAAACAACCCTCTTAAGAGTTTTAAAAATTTATTGTTACTTATGAACGCACCAAAATAAGTTACTTTCGCAATTCCAAAAAAGTACTTACCTTAACGTAGACGCAATAAGATGTCGACTTAAACGGCTATTAATATAAAAACATCCCCATGATATGAATGCTTTAGAAACTTTTGAAGTTCTATCAGTAATTAGTTCAATTAAATTATAATTTATTACACAACAATTGTACACCAAAACAGAACGTAGATTTGAATAAAGATAGGAATGCAAACAAATAATTGAATAATGTAAAAAAGGTACCTAACTGATTCACCTAATTTTGTTTTATTTGTTACCAGTTATGAATTACTCAGAAATCTATTATAGTTTAGGTAATTCGATTTCTTTCTATCCATCCACGTATCATACTTGCTTCAGGAGTGCGATTTTTGAATCTCATTCGGTGAGCTCAGCAGTTGAAAATGTCAAAATTACTATGGAGAAATGCATCTTTCTACTGTTGATTTGACTTCCAAAAATCATACTTCAGGAGTGCGATTTTTTGAAAGTCAAATCAGCAGTAGAAAGATTCGTATCTCCATAGTAATTTTGACATTTTCAACTGCTGCACTCGTAGCATGCTACACGTGATACGGCTTTATCACGCCTTTTTATCTCGTTCGTTCACGTGTAAATAGAAAGAGACCGAAGGTGTGATAGCACTTTATCACGGTGTCACGCTACCTATGCTGAGTTCAACCTATGAGTTTCAAAAATCGCGCTCCTAGTCGATTTTGTGTATTTTTTTCTTATTGAAAACAATCTTCTAATTAAATCTTACACAATGTAAATGCAAATAAAATTTTACTGAAGTTTCTTTCAAATTATTGGAATGCTATGCTAAACAAAAGTGGCCAACTTTCTTAGGTTTGTGTGCGTTAGGCGTCATACAACTTATCTCTGTGTGCGTGTATAGAGACACGGCTTATCACCCTAGAGTTGGGTGATACTTTTTTCGACGCGTTCTTGGCTTCGGTTGTCTATCTTGGCATATGATGCTATTTCCAAATCTAAAAATAAACTTGGTTTTGATTATCTCCAAGGAAAATGGTGGTGCCGGAAAAAAAAGTTCCCTTCAATTCATTAAGGGGCCTGGCGAATATTTTCTATGAGAAACGCGATTGCCGAGCGCTCCAAAAAGTGTGTGCGTGAGCCGTATTTTCGATTAAAAACAACTAACCAAAGTACTTTTTCTAGATTTTGTTTATTTTTGCACTAGTTAAACTAATGGTGAATATGTGAGTATAAAAATACCAACAATCGGAAACTATTTTAAGTTCTTCTAAAACGAGAAAAATGTTTAAAAATGCATGAAAATACGTCATCTTTGTGACGATTTTCTATCGAGTGAAGTAATTCCAATCGTGTATTCAGTTGATGATTTCACTAGATGAACTATCCAATAATACTGAGATATGACTTAAGTTTCGGTAAATGGTATAAATCTAGTCGTAAAATTAAAAATAAAAGATGCCTCCGAGGTGCCACCTACTATTACGTCCCAGTTGAATGGGTTTTGCACTAGCCTTTTCAAATATTGTTATGAAATTGTTTCTGTCTTCCGTAATGGGAAATAGTCGTGAATGTTATGCTTGGTTATTTAAATAAAAAACGGCACATTATATGCCAATTTTTTGGCCACAAGTTCAAAATAATACTGTTATTAGGTGAATCTATCCCAACAATAACAATATTTCAAATATTGCATCCACCTAGCTAGAATGAACTAAAAACATCAAAATTTTAAAACCTCAATATAGCTTCGAAAATTAAAACTAACATAACTGTTTATTGGCTGACACGCAAAACTGGATTCGTGATTAGTGAACGTCAGTATTATGTACGAATTCCCTTTGTCCCACAGCTCTATTTGCTCAGTATATAGCGGTGACATCTCATTATGTACAACTCTTGTACATAGGCAGTCGCGATCAACTATCTAGGACGATTCACGCAAAAATCTAGTGCTAGGTGCTTGCCCCCGACGCCGCCCGCACACACGCACCTGCCCACCCCGCCACACACGCAAAACGCCAAGGAGTGAAACTGCGTGCTAGAAAAAGACAGAAATAAAAAACACCCGTTGGTGTGAGGCGCTGCCCCCAAAAAAAGCACCAAAAACGCGATCTGCGCAACTTTCCGGCGCAGAATCGTTAACGACACCCGCTCTCTTTATCGTATACGCCGTGCCTCCTATATTTCTATTTTTTCTCCGTCTACTATCTGGCGTAAGACTGTTTCTAACGCACACAAACTTCAACCCTACCGGTAAAACATAAGGACGACACTCGCTGAACGATTTCATGGCGTTTATTTTCCCCGCCAGCCGAAAGACGCACACATTCGCACCGGAACAGAAATAACGATCGCATTTTTGACCGAAAAGGACAGACAGATGGCTGAAAAGAGAAGAAAAAAATGACGACCATTTTGCTTGGCGGAGATACGACGCCGCCGAGGTGAGGTTATGTATGCTATCTTTTTTGAGAAAAAAACCAACCAAAACAAATCCACGTGGCCGGGTGTTATGACCGAAGCGGGAAAAATTCTCCCGCGCGCTCAGAGATGCCGTTACCGGCGCCATTTTTTTCACAAAGCTTTTTAGTTGTGGAAAAAATTACGTGGTGGCGCTTTTGTCGCGATGTTTTTAAAGTTCATTGAGAGGCTGAGGTACCGAACTGATTCGTTTAGCTTTTGTTTTTAAAGCTTTTCTGACTAGATCCCGGTTGTCTAATAAAACAAAATTAATTGAAAGTCTTGTATTTTACATACCCTGCTCATAGAAGCATTTTCATTTATAGTAGATTACACACCGAGGACAGGAAAGTAAGAAAGGTCTCAGATCTCATGTAATGTGTTAAAGTGTTATTACAGGTAGTTAAGTACAGGTTGTTTAATAAGACATTGTACTTCAAGGAGACCCTAAATTGAAATGAATAAATAAAAACGTATTGGCTGGTCACCATAGGCTCAAAAACTATTTATTATTGTATCGTTAATGGATCGAAGTCGTGTGGTTCTGGCTAAGAATTGACCATAACATTTCTTCCCGTGGCTGTAGTACTACAAAAGATAAGGCTTCTTATGCAGTGTCTTTGTGGACGAAAGCCTAGCTTCCTATCATCATACTCGAAACTTCATACCACCATGAAACCTTCCATATGCTAAAGGGCCTTGCTACTACTGCATGCTTAAAAGTTGTTAGTAGTTATAGTAAAGTTTCTGACCACACTGAAATGGATTATGGTCGTGAGTTTATGTATGTATGTTATTGTACTGAATACGTCATACAATTGATTAGATTTCTATGTGTGGGCGTCCACGCAAGAAGGGTCCAGTTGTCGGCATTTTAACCCACCGACATTTTATTATTTAATTTATGATCATGTGACTGATCTAGATGCTAAATCTAACCTTAACTGTATGTTTTCTTTGCTTTAACTCAAAACCGTCGGGTTTTCGAACTGGACCCCTTTTGCGTGGACACACATTCATGGTACTTCACATACGCATCTGAATTTACGAAAATTATATCATTGGTACACGGTCCATGTCGTTTGTAACGATTCTATTTATTTTTAAAATATGTTGCTATTTTAATGAAGCTAAGTTTTTCTATGATAGTAAGTATAATAATTATAGAAGATTTCCAAGCCCCACATACAGGGTAAATTTTACATCACTGCGGATAACTTCAGCATGTATTCTAACCATCAAACTGAACAACTTTCACTATGGAGCCAACTTCGAAATCGCGAAAAAAAACAGCTGTCCCATACAAAACTGCAGTACCTATTCGACTCAAATGTATGGGAGTGCAGATTTTTTTTTCGCGATTTCGAAGTCGGCTCCATAGTGAAAGTTGTTCAGTTTGATGAGTAGAACACAAACATGCTGAAGTTATCCGCAGTGATATAAAATTTACCCTGTATAATCGAGTTCTTGCTATTATAGGCAAATGTCAAACAGCAGTTGCGAAAGCAAAGCATTTTATGCCCAAATAGGAATATAAGATGTGATGTAAAATAAAACAACATTTTCTGTAAAAATTTTAATTCAAACTTATTATCAGTATAAATTAAGTACCCTAAGTATTTTTCTATGCTAGAAACCTTTGCACCTTCGATAAATTTTTATGTTCACGAACCGTCTCGATAATTTTATAATACTAAGGTGTGGTTTTTAAAGAAGAGACGTGTGGCGGTTATACCTTATAGTACGTAGCATAGCGTCGTTTGGAGAATTGCGACGTCGCCTGGAGGCGCGGGCTTGATTCTCCTTTACGAAAAAAATGACGCTATGCTAAGTAATATAAGGTTTATTATTGTGTTACTTTGACTATCCGCCACCGCCACACGTCTCTTCCGTATAGACCGCGCCTAACGAAATGAATGAATTTATGTTTTATATTATTTCGTACATATGTAATTGGTACATAAGTAAATCTTCAAAGCAAGAAAGTTCAATTTCCATAAACGATAGTAAGGAACTTTTGAAGCCTAATATTGAGAAAACAACAACAACATCCACAACAACAACATTCAGTATTTCTATTTCACAAATACGAGTATATTTTTACTAATCAAAGACGGCGTCTTTGGATTAAGTTCATTGCTGGTTCCAATACAGATTAAGACCTGCCACACACATACGAAATTCTGATTTTGTGTAGGATATGATACCTCCGCGGTTCCGAACGGAATTCTAGAGGACGTAAATCCATACGATACGATTTCCATTCCTGAGCCCAATTCAGAATTTTTAATCGGAATTCCGTATGTATGTGGTGAACCTTAGAGTCTAACACCCGTACTATTCTAAGTTGTTTCCTTGAGGCTTCCTCACTCGAGTCGAGGAAGTTTTTGACATTTTTGTCATACAAATTATGTCAAAAACGTCCTCCACTCGAGTGAGGAAATGTCAAGAAAACAACTAAGAATACGGGTGTAAGAACTCTATATCTGGCGCCGCTGTCGATCCTGGTTTACGTGAACTACTGTTGACGGCCTATACCGTGACTGTTTTCTTTCAATGCACTAATCAATACCTATCGCTACAAAAGATCTTAGGAAGAAGTAGTATGAAAGCGCAATAGGAGCGTAAGCGAAAGCGTTGCGCAGCGCTTGATGTAAAGCGAAGCGAACAACTGGATGCTTACGCTTATTGACGATACAGGGGCGCGTAGAGATGCGATGTCAGGCAACTGGAATTTGAAAAGTTTACGTCATTATTAAAAAGAATATGGTAAAGTGAAATAGGCAATCTCGAGCAGTTGCTAATCAACAATTACTGGGGATCAAATAACCATCATTTTTAATCGCAAACATTTTCAGCAAGCTGACATTAACCCACTGTTGAGCAAATGCCTCCTTTTTTATTGTTGCTAATACTCTCACAATGTCATCAGACAAATTGGAGTCTCAAATCCATAAAAAATTTCATTAAATTACTATTACAAAGCATTATTCTAACCCTAAACGGAAGTACAAAGCTTTTATAATAGAAACCAGACATTTATGTCACAACATAATGGCATCCATTATCTAAATGGTTTTCGAAACCAAGGCAGTCTGGCAATCTCCGGCAACAATCGGGTTGTCAATGATCATCATCAAGCATGATTTTATTGACAGCTCTATATTTATTGACGTTTAATATAAACTGCCTAATATATTAGCATTAATAATCTAATGTGTGTCAATTTTTGCTCACCCCAAAAGTTGAAGACTTTTTTGAGTACCTGTACATTCTATTCGTTAAAGAGTCATGTTTTTGACTAGCGCAGTCAAAAACATGACTATTTAACGATTTCTGCGATCGCCGAAGTACCACTTCACGCACCTCATACGAAAACAAATAACAATCATTAATATCTTACCATTCGGTTTTTATATCTTCAGTTAAGAAACTTCTTCAGAATCGAAACGCAGACAACGTTGCACAGCTGCTCGTTCCTGAAATAAGAATAAAAATACCTATTTAATTATTACATATTATTATTATATTTCGGGAAAAGGACTACTACACATTCCCATTCATCATCAGCCTATACAGAGGGTAAGAAAAAGTATCATTAACTTTTAAACCACATACTCTACCCATCTTATTGAACAACTGTTACTATACCTATGGAGCGAACCTGTGTCCCTGTTAGTAAAAGTTGTTCAGTTTGAGGGGTAGAGTATGTGGTTTAAAGGTTAATTACACTTATCCTTACATCTTGTACAAGACCCACTGAAGGGCACAGGCTTAGCATCAGGGAGTGTGTTTGGGCACTAGTCTACCGCACGTGCCTAATGCGGATTGGTAGACTTCACAATATACGCATCGGAATTTCTTCTTCAGCGTACGGTTTCCTTACGATGTTTTCCTTCACCGTTTAAGAACAGTCGGTATTACGTACATAAGTTAGAAAAACTGAGTGTTGGCACTCGATACGAACCCGGATTCGAGTCCGGACCTCAAGATACTCAATCTTGGTATTCATTTTTTATTCTTGGTATTCATACAAAGATCACGTAAGAACGAAATCTATCAGACAGTTCAGAGACCTACCATTCCGCACTGGGCACGTGTGGTAGGCCCTGTAGTGGGACGAATATAGGCTGTGACGATGATGATGATTTGTATAAAATGTGTAAATGACTAAACTCACATCATTAGTTTGGTATCTCAGGCGGTGATGACGAGGTTATGATGCTTTTGTTGTCCAATGTTTTTACACGCTGAGTGGATCTGTAAATGTAAAAAAAAAAAGGATTTATCCTCAAAAACTTGACTTGACGTCGAACAAATAAATCCAGGATAACTAATATCAGACTTGTATTATTACTAGACAATGTTCTTTCTCACATAATACCGAATAGTGAAATGTTATTGAAATCGAACAGGAGTGCGATTTTTGAATCTCATTCGATGAATTCAGCAGTTGAAAATGTCAAAGATGCATGAGAACGCTTTTGCATGAGATTTAAAAACCGCTCAAACTCACCGATGACATTCAAAAATCGTACCCCAGGAGTGCGATTTTTGAATCTCATTCGGTGAGCTCAGCAGTTGAAAATGTCAACATTACTATGGCGATATGCATCTTTCTACTGCTTATTTGACTTTTAAAAATCGCACTCCTGAAGTATTTTGAAAGTTAATTCAGCAGTAGAAAGATGCATATCTTCATAGTAATTTGGACGACGTATGACATTAAAAAATCGCACTCCAGGTATTATTACATGTTGTTCTATTGATATTTCGTTGCATTCTTGTTTTGTAAACTTTTTGCGAACTGTAATTATTATGTGTGTTACTTTTGCAAATAGGTAATTTTTTTATCTATCTTAAGCTGAAACTGTGTTTAGTCGTCCAACTTTACAATTTATGTTAATTATGTCTGTTACTACTAAATAGAGAGTCTTAGTTTCAGTAGATGCCAATGATATCAATTTCATTCTTAAACTTGAAATACTTTTTCTATTTCATAATCTACACTAATAAATCAAATAGAGCAAAAGTGCTCTGGGGCTCGTATTTTTTTACGCGAGTAATTAAAGATTAAATTAATTTCAAAAATCAAATTAATCAAATCATATTACAGTCGATTTTGTACAGAACTTGAGCATTAAAATGCACATTTAAAAACTACAGTAAACCTACATCATATCTTGCAATTAAAATACGTCCATAACTCCGAATATGTTGAAACTTTGAGTACTAGGAATAAATGAACAAATGGCACTCTGGAGTATTTTAAATGTACTAACTTTGGGACTAATGTCCTATTAATGAGTAAAATTTTGGTTATAAAACTGACTTTGGATTTGAATAAAGTTTTGTATTTATTTGAATCTATGGTTTACTTCACATTTTTATTAACAACTAAATAAAACATTGTTGTATTTAAAAGAACGAAATTTATGCGGAAGTACCTATTTATACGTTTTGTTTTTTACTATATTGAATATGAGTTGTCTGCAGCACTTAAACTCAGTTGTAGAAACGCTCATTAGAGTTTTATCTTCATTAAATCTTTTGCTGTCACTTTTTGTCTTGTTGACGTAGTAAAAGCTAGCAAGATATTTAATGGAGGATTAACTCTAATGAGCTTTTCTGCAACTGAGTATTAGTAACTATCTTCTAAAAGAAATACAAGCAGCATAAAATCATCCTTTATCTAGAACAGAATCCTAAAAATTCATCAATGTGTCGGGTGTTTACATTAAAATGTTTAAAAAAAAAGATATGGTTTTCAGGTAGGTTTTCCTGTAGAATAAGGTTTAAGTTATACAAGTAAGACCCAGCCATTTCTCTGTACAATACATATTAAAAAATACCAACAGTTATGTAAGACTATAACTTGTGCTGTTGGTCCATAAAGAATTTAAAAAATAAAAAGTCACTGCTAGGTCGCGCGAGATCGGGGAAAGTAGCGTTCTCTTGTTTCAGAAGCCAAGTCCCAATTTGGGTCGGTTGCTGAGCCAGACGAGTAATTTTTTTTTTAGTTAACTGCAATGCAAATAAACGCAATGTGCAATAGGTATAAAATCTTAACCAATAGGTAGGTACAAAATAAGCGAATTAACATGCCCCTATAGGCTAATTGACATTAATAACCGATCAAATCCGGAAAAAACCAGCCTACCCTATTCTGATTCCATTATCTTGAGCAAGGATAAAAAACGTAGTTACAAATGAATTTTGAACCTTAAGTGGAGGCTTTTAGTATTAAATTGCAGCTTTTCCCAGGAAAATACATTTTTGTAACATGTCGTGTTTAAGACGAAAATGAAATTAGGATCTCATCTACATAACTGCCGAATTTACATTCAACCTACCTACCTATATGGTGTCCTAAAAAAGTGATAAAACAATTGTTTGTGATCAGATCAAATAACCGTCGTGATCGTGAAATTGAAGAAACATTTGTCAAGCGTATAAATAAATAAAATAAATTTATATCGTAAAAACGGTCCTCACCTTAATTAGTAGGAAATCTACTGCCTACAAAGGGGCATTAAAATATTAGGTAGATTATGATAATGACTTTCCAAACATCATTTATGAATTTTTCGAGAAAATACCTTTTATCTCTACATTCACTAAATTCGAACAATAAACAAAAGACCATCTTAATGACAACCAAAAGACCCTCACTAAAATGTGGTCATTGAAAACAACGCCTTATGTATAAGTATAGTAGGAATAAAGGGGGTAGAAAGCTGATGTTATACAGGACGACAAGTTCTGGATAAAGCGTAAATATATCGGGGTGTGAGTGTAGTTTTGGTCGAATTCGCGAGAGAGTGTGGGCGGGCGCGCGGTCTG
The DNA here is from genome assembly GCA_963693445.1 of Agonopterix heracliana. Lineage (NCBI taxonomy): Eukaryota > Metazoa > Arthropoda > Insecta > Lepidoptera > Depressariidae > Agonopterix > Agonopterix heracliana. The sequence continues at coordinate 6,870,999 of OY856326.1, forward strand.
CTACGTAGTACACGCTAAAATTGTCCATGAAGTTCCGAGAAAATTGTCACTATTGTCACATGTCACAAAGAATATATTTGCACTACTATCAAGAGATTTGTATGTTGAATCAACGCATAAAAATATGAAAGCTCTAACGAAATACACTACTGATCAAATGGAAAGGGTATAACCAACTGTTTCAATTCTGATTCTGAAATGTAGAAAGAACTGGCTGTTTGCATCTACTTAAAAAACCGTGTGAATGTTCAAAATTTTATATTTCACAAACATTACAACATAAAATTTTTAACAAAGAGGCATGGTTAAATTCACATAATCAATAAACTGAAAATTAGAATTAAAATAGAATAAAATTAGAAATCTTTAGGGAGATACAGAATTCTAAAACCGGTCCCCGTGAGATCGTCCGGTCAGAGATCAAATTGACATTGTAATGAGATGACCGTTCTCACAATCACGCATGCGCCGACCTTGACACGATGGCTAGCCCTTTGACTTGACCGTTGATCTTTTGTTGTCAGTAGATACCAGTTTTGAAGAAACTTGATGAGATGTTTTCGTTTTCTAAAAGGGCGACTCGTGTGTAAACGACTTTTCTCGAATATAGCAAGAGTAAAAGTGACGCTAGGTTTATGATTTTCGGTGTTCCCTAATATTATTTAAGTTCCCTAAATAAACATTTCCAAAGTTATAAACATTTACAGTACTTAGAGAAACAATAATTTCAGTATGAAAATTAAACTTTACAGAAAATAAAAATCCGCAACGCATTCTTTAGGCATATCATGTACCTACCAGAATTACATGTTTTATATCCGTTGCAAACTTCGTCAAAGGCAATGCAAACAAAAAAATCCGCCGTCATAATACAACGAACTAAACGAAAGACTTAGTATGAAGATTTATTGCGAATTTTCGCGTGTTCTACTCTCGGACTGCTTGAATTCACATCATGGTGGTGGTGAAGGCGGATCACTTGAGGACGGACCTGTGCTTGTGTGAGTTGTACACACATACATATCCGCTAAACTCCTACTTTGTATATATTTACACGTATTAATCAAAATGTGTTTGTTTTAATACATGCTTACTTGTTTCTTTGATTACATTTTGTGTTACTAAAATGTTTTCATGCTATAGATGATCAAACTCTTTTTAAGAGAAAACTTTAGTTTGAACTAGGATTTCAAACGAATTATGGACCTTAATTTTGTAAACAATATTTTTTTTTTGTTGACTGTTTCTTTGACTTTTATTGGCGAATACATTATATAGATAGATATGTGTAGAATAGGTAGGCTGAAGAATTTATAGTGCAGGCAGAATATGTAGAACAATTATTATGATTGGCGAAACAAATTATTTCAAAAAGCCAACATAATCTTGAAAGAATGATCGCAGAAGAAAATTTTTATTTATTAACAATCAGAAGAACTCAGTCGTATAATCCTGTCTAATGCCATAGATTTAATGGCCAACGATACTTTGTCTATGGTACATAAGTATTTAAATGAAACTCATAAACTATTCCCTATGTCCAAAAAGCTTACCCAGAGAAACAGTACCTATAACTTAACGAATCTAATCCCAAACGGATTCACTCACCATAGCCCGCGGCGTACATACATTACTGTGTGCATGTGGGGGTGTGTCGGTGTGTGTAAGGCGAAGTTAGATCGTCCACACTTTACCGCGGGCCTCGATAGGAGCTGTACAGGCGCAGGCGAGATTGGTTAGACTATTTAAATTTGTACATTTTCGATTTAGCTTGGAGATCTCAAGCCTATGACAGATAGCGGGTTCCAAGAAAGATTAGAGTCATGACCAGGCTTATTGGACTTCATTGTCAAGTATTGTGAGTGGTCGCCGCTGTTAAACCTGGTTTAAAGGAGTTACAGTGGTGGAAAGGTGTTATCACAAGTTTGACTCGATACACAATTATTCTTCTATAGTCTTCTGCTCATAGATTTATTATGCAGAAACATACAATTGGTATTTTAACATTGTCCAGAAAAGCCCAACCACCTAGATGACTTTGGCTTGAGACGAAAAGGAGCTTTGTGAACATATTAATTTTATTTCTTTATTTTTCGTCACCGTGTGTGCTTCTACGTGCGGTTTCTTACAACTCCTTGCTTTACAATTGACGGAGTGACGTCTGCCGCTCCGTTGTGTCATCGTGTGTGATCTCACTTTCCACCACCGTCTTTATCGTTCTTTGAACTTTCGCTACATTGTCATCGAAATCAGTCAAGTAGTTTTAAATTGACTGATGAAGATGATGATGATGTATGTGTGATGATGTATATCACACATACATCATCATCATCTTTATTCGAAACTTACATAAATATAGCATTTTATTGCATTCGTCCCCCCCCGTAACACTGGACAGAGTTTCGGTACTACTGGTGAAACGTGGATGTTCTGTTGTTTCAGAATATCTCTGACTACCCCCTCGGGGAACATAGTCGTGAGCATATGCAATGCTATGCTATTGCATTCGTTAAATTATTACTTTAACATAGAAGTATTAAAATGGTCAAAGACCATCACACATCCCTATCTCTTTCCCCCAAAAAATCCACCAGCATCCAAAAACCCCTGCCCCTGTACCTTGGTCAGCTTCTAACATCATTAATCTAACTTTCGTGCTACCCTTTATAATAGTTCGGTCCGTTCCCAGGGGTTGGGTGGGGGGTGTGAAGTCTAAGGGGTGGGGTGGTTATTAACATACGAATTTGGAGCCGTCGACGCCAGCCTTCTTCTTGAGGGGGGACGAATTTAAGTTTTGCGTCATGTATTGATCCGGGCCTTTCTATGCGATGTTTTAGGTTATCGGGGTATTAGATGATTTTAGATAGGTTTTTAGTGTGTTTAGTTAGTGTTTCTGTCCACTCCGAAAGGAAATACGTAGGTGCTTATGTGAGTTTATGTTTATATTGTTATTATTTTTAAAATACTTGAAACTTAGAAACTGCCTCCGTGGTCTAATGGTTAAGAGCATTTGGGCTCTTGACACGGAGGTCATGATAAGCGTTGTGCGTTTTTCCCCAGTTGGTTAGGACATTGCAGGCTAAATGACATGACTGTCCGAAAAAGAAAGACTATTCTGTGCTTCGACGCTCTTATACCGTCGAGGCCGTTTTTTGAACAAGAACGAAAGTGTTTTAATAGTAGATTGTATCACAAGGGCGTAAAATAATATTTTTAAGGCGAGGGCGCTATTTTGAATCCAGAGCATAGCGAAGGATTCTTGAGTAGAATCCCGAGCGCAGCGAGGGATTCTAAAGTAGAATCCTGAGCGCAGCGAGGGATTCAACGTATGCCGCCCGAGGAAAAAATAATTTTGCGGCCGAGTGATACACTCTACTTTTCATCCCCCTCTATGAGGAAAATAAATAAAAGGCGCTTCTAGTTTAATATTTGCGTTCGGTCTCTTTGGTCGCGGACCTATGTAGCAAAAATACATGTTCCAAATTCAAAACTCATCATTGCCCGCTGTAAAAGTCTCTTAACAAAAAGTGCAACTTTAGGCGCACTTAAAGAGGACTAAAGTGACACTTTTTGAATAGATGGGATGAAAACTGTGTTTTAAAGTCTGAAATTAAATTATGTCTTATTTAAGGATCGGGCGGATGGGCGACTGTTCTCAATTACACGATTAGATTAAGTTTACTCGATAGAAAAAAATCCCAAAGTTACCCCTTTTTGTTATGTTTTTTCAATACCTACTATGATTAAACTGCTGATATTTAACTTTTTATTCTTGTACTTAACTAAATACATTAAATATTTCTAGTGAACTCAGGAGAAGTTTTAGCTTAGAAACTCCCATGAGCAAAGATATTGACGAAAAACACGTTTTTTTGCGATCTTGCTTTCAATTGGAACGGGATGGCTAATTGTAAACTTATGCTTGCAAGAAAGAGACGCTTGCAGTGGGATAACCTAGCCTTAAGTCGTTGGTCCCAGCTACTATCTCTGATGGTAGTAGTTTACATAAAAACCACGTCAGAGGCTGTAAGGCGATCTGAAAAAACTCTGACACCAGGGCTTGCTGCACACACGATAAGAAGAAGAACTTTGTTGATACACATGTGCCGTAGCGTACGATCAATTTTATATATATATTTTGCTGAATTTCGTTACATTTTAAAATGAGCTCAAGTACAAGCTTGGTTTCAACGAACCGGAATCGTATAAAGAATTAATGTTGTCTTTCTTCGACTCTCGAATAGAAGGTTCTGTTCTTATAAGATAGGCATTTAAGGCCGGATTAGACCAAACGCGAGTAACTTTTATTCTTAGATTAAAGTCCGTCATTGTCACGTGATTTCGATTTTAAACACACAAGTGACGTATATAAACCTAACAAATTAACAATGTATAACCTCACATTGCAATAAGTACGGATACAATGACCTCTTTCTTTAGGTATTATTCCTTGTATAGTTACTCTTGGATAAATCCAAGTATATACTAGCCGAGGTTGTAATGACCAACGCTCACTCGTTTACAATGATTTCAGAAAAAAATATGTTTTTTTTTACCTTAAACTCTTTGCTGAGATTTAAAAACAAACTATAGAAAACAAAAGTAACATGACCGGCATTAGTGCGATAATGTAAAATTTCTGCACGCGTGTTCTATAAGCTGCATTATTTACCTAAAAGTGGTGCAATAAGTGCCACTTTACGAGCAAGTGTGTTGAAAAGAATATTTATGATAAGTTAATATGTCTATAATACCCACTCAGGTAATGAATGCTATAACTAAAATTATTTTAGCTATAGATATTGAGTATTAGGTAAACTAATAAATCGCTCATTCTGATCAAATTCCGATCGTTATAAAATAAAACAAAACATGTAAAAACAAACATAGTCTTACAAACAAGCTGTTGAGGGCATTAGATAGAACTGATTGGATCTCAGTGGAGAGGAAATGATGCAAAAGGACATCGGTGATATGGAATCAATTTGTATGCCGATGCCGGCCGCCTCCGTAGGTAGTGCCGGATTCTGGTACATTTTATTATTTAGCTGAGTATCTACAATACAAGTTCGATACGTTATAAAAGTTAATTTAAAATTGAAAGCTTCAGGTGGGGTAAGTGAAACGACAGGGGATCTGAAACACACATCCATGAACAACATTTTTTTAATAAATTTTAAAAATTGAAACTTATTTTGATTACACAAGGAAAATCATCAAAAATACATTAAAAAAACTTTGAATTGTTGTTTTAGTCAGATTCACAGGTGCATAGACACATTATTTAATGACTTCTGGCGACTGTTTCACTTACCCCTTTTCCAGGGGTATGTGAAACATAGCCATAATCTTGACATATTTTGTTGTTTTTCGCTTATGGTAAGACTAAAGAGCTAAACGCCATAGTACAGTAAAGAACAGATTAAAGGAGAGCACTTTGCACTTTTTGCTTCTCCAATTGAAAATCGCGTTACTGTGTTAGAAACCTTTACATAAACATACAAATAAAATATGTTTCACTTACCCCACCTCACCTTACCTTAATACATAATTACCTAAATCATGATTAAGCGTAAATAAAAGAACATACCGTTGATCTTATTGGCTAGTAATAAGTTTATTGTTTTTAGTAACTATTAGAATCAGAATACAAGTGTATGTTCTGATTTTAAAGATCACTAAATTCAATATAATATATGTGTAGGCCGCCTACCTCTCACGAATAAGGGTGAGAGTGAGTGGGCCGTAGATACTCCATAACGTGAGCCCAATGCCAATTGGTAGAGGCAAGGTAGTGGTCAACTTGCTGTCAGAGAACTAAGCAGTTGCTTATTTATTTAAAAACTAGCTGACCCGACGAACTTCGTGCCACCTCAGAATCAGTCAGTCGATTCTTTTTATTTCGTAAATTTTCCCCATATTTTAATAGTTATTCTGCTGTTAGGAGCGGAGACAAATCCAACAGATCAAAGATCATAAAAATTGGTCCAGCCTAACTAACCCAACTTTGTTTTATTAATATAGATTCATAAAAAATAAAAATAAAATAGAGGTGTAAATAACGAAATCCGTTAACACGAGAGAGGCGACGGAATCCAATGTCCACATCTTTTGATCTCAGATCCGTGCCGGCTCACTGACTCGACCCGATGTCTCCAATGAACTGGTTAGAGAATCTGTACCTACTCTGTATGTTTCCTAAGTATAATAATGTTTCGGTTTTATTAATTTCATAATGTTTTATTAATTAAAAGTGGCGATTGGCCCACTACCTGGACAGAATTAGGTCACTTCTAGTAGGTATATATCAACCGTTGTTGGAGATTAGATTCGAGAGCATATACAAGGTGTTTCATAAGTAACAATAAATTTTTGAAACTCTTAAGGGGGTTGTTAAGACCGTCAAACTGAACAACTTTCTTTAAGGGACCAACATCGAAATCGCGAAAAAAATAATTTCATATCCCATACATATTTTAGCTCTAGTCGATTTGTAGAGTATAGAACATAAAATTTTTTTTTCCCGATTTTGATATTGGTCCCATAGTGAAAGTTGTTCAGTTTGATGGTCTACACCACCCCCTTAAAGGTTTATTTGTAGTTTTGTAACACCTTGTATATTGAAATTTACAGAATGTTGCGTTATTATATAGGGTCCTTCTTAATATGCTGACACTTTTTTAAGGGGATGATCAGACCATCAAACTGAACAACTTTCACTATGGGACCAACATCGAAATCGCGAAAAAAAAATCTACTGTTCCATACAAAACTGCAAACCTACTCGGGCCTAATGTATGGGACAGCTGATTTTTATTTCGCGATTTCGATGTTGGTCCCATAGTGAAAGTTGTTCAGTTTGATGGTCTGATCATCCCCTTAAAAAAGTGTCAGCATATTAAGTTGGACCCTGTATGTGTTCTTTTTAAAGGGATGATCAGATCATCAAACTGAACAACTTTCATTGTGGAAAAAAATCGAAATCGTAAAAAAAAACTCTTTCTGACATTTGGTGGAGAGGCAGCCGCGGCCCTGCAGTGGGACATAATTATTATTATTTCGTGAACCATTGATCTGAGCTGGCTGTATAAGATCAACGATAGATACTCACCAGGCCTAAAAAATCCATGTAAAGTAGAAGAATTTTGACGTTATTTGCAAGTAAAATATCACACGTCAAAACAAACTTCATTGGATTATATTTAAAATCGTTGCCTAGACTAGAGTCTGAGCCTTCGATTGGAACTAAATCTATCTGACGGGCCATGATATTTATTCATATTTGTGTCTTAATTAACGCCAGTCACACATAATATTAATTGTACCTAAATTCCCCAAAATAGTCAAAATTAATTTACGAAAACAACCTATCTTATCTACCCACTACCAACACATTAACAAAAAGGGTCCTACTTGAAAATCCCTTGACTATTCAAGAAATTGCGAGCCACGGCCAAATAACGTTCTAACATTTGCACCCTTATTTGACGATCCCGTCCCCTTCCTTGCCACCACCACCCCTTGCAAATTACGTACATATTTGGATGAACATAGGGTCTTTGAGTCGCCAATAAATAAGACACAAAAGTAGAATTTATATTATTGCGTAAAGTAAAAATTGCGTAAGTACTATTTTTATTTTGTAGAAATAGGCATATTAGAAAGACATTAAAATTTAGAAAAAGGTTAGAAAGAAGAAGTTTGCCATGTGTCTTCTGGCTAAAATTTCTGTCAGCGTTGTATGAGGTGACTGAGGGATACAGCTTTTATAATATTTCTGGTCGAAAGAATATAGCCATCTAAACCGCAACCCTTTCAACAACAATATTTTCTCTCCTCCGGACGGAAAGCGTCAATTGTCATCCCGCTGCGCTAAACAAAGTTGCCGCTTTCCGCCTCGGTCGAGGAGAAAAATGGTATACTAACCTCGGGCAGTAAATAAGAAAGCCTCAGATCACAGGTTTCTCATGTAATTGTTGACCGAGGCGAAGCCGAGCCCTCGGTATGTAATCTACTATTATATAATATAATAGGGTCCTGCTGCTTGCTTGTTTTAAGAATGCATTACTTTATATCCGTTTTGCAACTTTGGTCTCAAAAATATTTACAAAACCACCGTACTCAATAGCCAATGTCTATACCAAAACCAAATCGCAAATTTACAAAGAAACCCGACAGAAAATGGGTTAAATCTCGCCACCGATCCACACATACTGTGTACATAAAACATAGCCTAAACTCAACCCAACCCAACCACCCTTAGATTACTCTAAGATCATCCGTACGCACTTCCCCTCTTTAATTGTGACTCCCGGACTCATTATTGCTGTATCCTTTAGCGACCCGCTTTGCGCTTATCTTTAGACATTCTTGTGTGTGTATGTGTGTATATGTGTTGGTGTGATTTTGTTAATATTTAGATTGCTAGAAGAGACAACTGTAGAATGGCAAGCACACACATAGCGTTACCATTATTCAAATCGAGAAATTGATTAACGGCGGAATGAATGTGCTAATACTATAGAAAACAATTACTTACCCATTTAAATTTAATATTTGTCGTCTGAAGTCGTGGATTTGGTTGTTGATGAAAGTATAGCAGCTTGCGATATCAGCAGTTCCAATTCTTGAACCAAGGAAAATTTAATTTCGTCTTCTTCAGTCTCAGGACATCTGTAACAAAAATTCAAGGGTCTTAAAAGATCTTCAGCGACAAAATTATACGGGCATGTTAGTTAGACATGCTTGACATGTCTCCCTTATAAGTGTACATTTTCCAAAATCACCATCCTACATAATGTGAATGCTTTTACCCAGTCCCTGGTAAACCCATGAGTGTTTAAGCGCTATTAAAACATGATCAAACCGTGAATCTTCGTATCGTATCCAGTCCAAACATTATATCCGTGTACAATTTGGTTACATTTATAGAAACTTTGTGTGTATGTGTTTGATTAATTTACGTAATTTGGGTCTTGTGAGGGTCGTGTATACCCAGTAGTTATAGTTCTGGCTCTATTGATTTACATAATGTTTTATAGAGCCCTTGGGTGTTCTAATTCACGCTTCCATGGATATTTTACTGTTTGTTTTGAAATTAAGGCCGTTTTATAATTAAACTGTAGAGCGAACGAGGCAAAAGATCTACAAGATGCTTATTAAATTCTTTGCGAAAACAGCGCAAACAAATAAATATTGTTGTTCTTTGCAGAATAAGCAATGTAGAAGACAGTCATACACTCAATTGCATAAACGCTCATTAAAGTTAATCCTCCATTAAATCTCTTGCTGTCACTCTTTGTCTTGTTGACGTAGAGAAGCTAGCAAGATATGCGTTTCTGCAACTGAGTGTTAGTCGATAAAAGATATATGTTTTTAAAGAAAATTAGAACCAATATAATTTTCTTAATTAACACGTCATTATTTATAACTTATAATTGTTTATAATATTTTCATAAGATACATTTATACTTAGTCGATTACACACCGAGGACAGGAAAGTAAGAAAGGTCTCAGAACTCATGTAATGTGATCAAACTTGTGATCTGAGGCTTTCTTATTTACTGTCCGAGGTTAGTATACTATTTTTCTCCTCGACGGAGGTGGAAAGCGAACCTTTCGTTTAGCGCAGCGGGACGACAATTGACGCTTTCCGTCCGAAGGGGAGAAAATTAACTTTGCTTTCTCAATCTCCATAGTTATGAAACAAACGCATCAAAATGTCTGCAAAAGCAAATTCTGAATTAAGTTGTCTATGAATGAAACGACTAATTAAATCTTGAATACATAATTCAAAGAGAATTCCCAAAAGGAAAGAGACCATTAGAAACTTCCACTATTCGGTTGCCATTTTGAAAATTAACGAATTCCCTTTTTGTAATGCTGACTGCGAAACAATGTGGCGAAATATTTAGTCTCGAAATGTCAAATCGACTTATAATAATGCTGTACTGAAGAAAACGTACCTCTATTTTGAATGTGTTTGGGTTTGATATCGTTTGAATTCGAAATCCTTTGTTAGAAGATTAGAACGAAGTAACACGTATTAGAGAGTTAATGAATACCGCAAGTCGGACTCGGACATTTCGCTAGTAGAATATAATGAAATTCGGATGAATTTGAAAGTTTTTTAGTTGCTAGCTAACGAGTAATATTCGTAGTTCCTTTTTATATGGTTACATTGGATAAGGTATCAGAGTAAATAATCGTTTATAAGAAAACGCCGGTTGTTGGATACGCTTATTTTGACAGGACTTTTATTACAATATAGACGATATTCCTTTCGAGAAAAAGATTCCTTTTAATCATTATTCGAAACGACTATTTTAAAACTCTGAATAAAGACAGATCATTATTACCTATCGTCATGCGAAACTCTTTTTTTTTATTTAAATTAGTATTCTTCAGCATCCCATTTCTTTTACATATTATGCATTTGCTATCCTTTCAGTTGTTTGCCGAAGCCAAACAATTCTTCTGGAAAGTATTCTAATTAATAAATGTTATCTGAATGAGCTTAAAACCGATTATTCAAAATTGTAATGGAATGAAATTTTAATTTCGTGACTCTACTACTAACAATTTATTCAAAATTGTCAAATCGATGACATATTATTCAATATTTTTTCTCTAGAGCCTTTTCTCAGGCAGCCCTTTGACCATTGCGTTGGCAACGAGGTGTTGGAAAAGGCTCTCTAATATTTGACCTTATTTACTTTTATAGTCATAAAAGTAATTTCTAAAGAATACGATATTACCGCACTGGGAATATCAGGTAGCAAACGTCAACGACAAGCGATTCGTCACCTTACAGCTCTCAAGCGGACGAAAGGTAATGGCGTCTGAATGGCGTCGAGCGGGCGGCGGAGCGGAGGAATAGCGTTCGTTGGCGGAATGGCGAGAAAGGCACGCGGGTAGCCCGCTGTTCGCACCGCCCCGTACCCGCAGGGTTGACAGCTTTGAGAATGTTGTATTGACTGTATAAAAGCTGTCGGGCTAGCATTGGCCCACCCTATCGTACTCTTGGGTATCGTACGTTGTTACTATTGCGCTTACCAAAGAATGGGCAGGAGCATCCACTTTATCAACGTCATCCGCCTGCAAAGGTGGGTTATTATGGAGTTTTCACAATCAGGAACCTAATAATTACACAACACTAAGTGCGTTCACATACGATTGATGGAGCGGCAGACGTCAGTCCGTCACTTGTGAAGCAAGGAGTTATATGAAACCGCATGAAGAAGCACACACGGTGACGGATTGACTTGCAACTAGCTTGCTTCACAAATGACGGACTGACGTCTGCCGCTCCATCAATGCGTCATCATGTGTGATCCCACTAAATGAACTGAGAAAAGGATTGATTTGTAACTTTCATTTGTTTTGTATGGTTCAGTAATCTCGTTTTCACATATTTTATTTTCTCAGACCAGAATATTCAATTTGACGAATTTAAAAAAGTAACTTATCAAAACGTTGTTCATTAGATAGACTCTGAACAAACGGTTTTCAGAATTTCATTTGTTAAATACAGTATCTTGTATGTGAACTAAATAGGGAATCTAAATAGTTACGTCGATTTCGAAATAAAGTTTCGTCCGAGTAGCAGCCCTCGCCAATGGGAATATCTCGCGAGCCTCCTGTAATTGAAAACATAGTGTATTCCGACGGTTTTAATGGTCCTTGCCAAACGTAGCACAAGCTATTTGTAACTGTTAGGTATTTGTTTAGTTTCAAAGCTTAGTTGATTAAAATTATCTATCTATCTATAAGTAGTAACCTAACCTTACCACATTCAAGGCTAAATCGCGAAGCCTATATAGTCCTTTTGTCATTATTAATTATTCGATAATTAGGCTATATTGCATTTATTGATATTAGGGGTCCTAAAACCATCTGGGGAAAAACGTGACATATCACTAGGCGTCCCCCATGGGAATCGAACCCACGACCTCCGTGTCAGAACCCAATGCTCTTAACCGTTAGACCACGGAGGCAGTTTTTCCCCAGTTGGTTAGGAACTTAGGAAATTTCCACTTCAGAGGCCGTAAGGCGGTTTGAATAAACCATGACACCAAGACTTAATGCCCACACGATAAAAAGAAAAAGATATTAGGGGTGTTATTGCGTTCACACCTTGTCTACATTGCCAAATGCTTTATAATTTGAAAATAATATATATGCTATAGAAAATTTAACAAAGTCAAGAGCTTTTTGATTATCGTCTTCGTATCGTCAGTAATTTTCGCGAATTAATACTGCCTTGGCCACTTACGGACTAAACCATAGCTACACCCGAAAGGATGATCATATAAATGAATTGAGTTTTGTTCGGACTATAGCTTAGAATTTAGGTCCTTTACGTCTTTTCTGATACTGTTAATGTCTCTTCTAAACTATTATAAAACTGTAACTGAAGTGTGTCTGTACATTGAAGATATTTACAAAAAAAAGATTACAATATGGTTTTTAGGGATCCCAGACTGGAAATCAACCTTTTTAGAAATGTTGTCTGTCTGTTTGTCTGTTTGTTTGTTTGTTTGTTTGTTCGCGCATCACGCAAGAACTACTGAACCGATTCTGATGAAACTTTTTTTGTTTGATAGCTTATGATCTGACTTAAAATCTGGTATATAATTTGTGCGGACGAAGTCGCGGGTAAACACTAGTTATAAATATAATTCTAAACAACAATACATAAACTAGCTAACAAAACATAATAAACAAACTAAAATACAAAACTTCGAGCAAGCCTGCTTAGGTAATTGTTAAACCTACCATGAACGCTTTTTGCCGCAACATTACGCCAACATCTAGCAAAAGTTGGCAACTGCTGCCAACGGCGGAACTAGGACTCTAGAACTTTCTAGACTACATAGAGCCCACAAAGGTACGTATCAGCGCATCAGCACTATCTGCTTTACCATGCAAATGAGTTGGAAAAGTTCGGTGAAGTAAGAAAACAAATGAAGTTGGCAGCGAGAGCTAGTTGCGGGCGAAATTACGGTTTGTTGGTTTATAAAAAGACCGATATTAAACTTAGATAAAGTGTAATCAAAATAATGTTTAGTATAAAAATTGTGTCTGACTTTGTAAGAGATATCAAAATTGTTTGTTAGAAAATTTGTAATCTATCCAGCCTTTATACGTGACACTGCAGGGCTTTACTAGGAACAAGCTTGAAAGGGAACGAGCCATACTCCACAATGAGGGCCTAATGCGAATTAGTGGAGGTAAGATAGTGAATTCAACAAAATCATGTAATTTACAATTAAATAACAACAATAGAAGAACAAATTAACAAAACAAAATTAACTTAAGCCTTATTTTTAATACACTAAGCCCCACTTGCGCCAAACTGAGTTAGCAATAAACTCCGGATAAAATAGCACTTTCAGTTGTTTTTCTATACAAAAAATCATCAACCTTCTTTTATTTGTATAGAAAAACAATTGAGAGAGTTATTTTAGGTTGGGGCAATCTTACCAATAAATTCTAAAGCATAAAATATAATCTAAAAATAATATCTCAGGTGCCCAAGAACTAATACCCAACAAACCAGGGTGTGACCGGGGGTGAGGCAAGCGAGGGGTAGTTTCCCTTTAGTTGCGGGCCAGCCTTTACGGCACCGCCCACGCGCCACAATGGATGAACTAGGTATTTGTAATGAGGAGTCAATGTATTGAAAAATTGCTTGCTAAGCTGCAAGCGGTTTAATTACAGACGTGGGAATAAATTTTGTTACGAGTTGGTCATCAGTGGTGATCATTTTCTAAAAGAATGCCTGAAAGATCATACTTTCTCGTTTTTAAAATCCGAAATTTATGTTGTTGGAAGCTTTCATAGATAGTTTACAAACGAGCCTTTTCCCTAGTGTCCTTTTACGTGCGTAAAGTAAAATGCGGGTAACGTTTTGTGTAATTTCATACAATCAGTCTGGAAAGAAATGAACATACGCTGAAGAAGAAATTCCGATGCGGATGTGAAGTCTACCAATGCGCATTGGGCACGCGTGGTGGATTAACGCCCATACACCCACCCCGAGGGTAGGCCTGTGCCCTGCAGTGGGACGTAGATAGGCTGTGATGATGTGATGATGTGTATGGAAAGGCAATAGGCCGTCGATGTCAACGTCGACGCAACGACGTTGAAAACACCTCGTAGGAAAAGACTACTACGGTAAGGTAGGTATTAGGAAGTAAACAGACACGCTGACTAATATTGGTGTATCATTAACAGCCTTTATAATGTCCCACTGCTGGGTATCAGTATTATTTCACGGTTGAGAAAAGCGGGCCATACTCCGTCACGCGGGGGAAATTGCGGAGTGTTTCACTTGCTGTCCGAATATTTTCATGCTGCCTCAATACGCCTTTTATTTATTACTAGGGTTTTCCCGCGACTTCGTCCGCACAAATTATATACCAGATTTTAAGTCAGATCATAAGCTGTCAAACAAAAAAAGTTTCATCAAAATCGGTTCAGTAGTTTTTACGTGATGCGCGAACAAACAAACAAACAAACATACAAACAAACAAACATACAAACAAACACACAAACAAACAGACAAACGGACAGACAAAATTTCTAAAAAGGTTGATTTCGAGTCATGGATACCTAAAAACCATATCGTAATCTTTTTTGTAAATATCTTCAATGTACAGACAAACTTCAGTTACAGTTTTATAACAGTTAAGATAAGATTATTGTATGAGTGGGAGCCTTGAAAGACTTGCTCTTGCGCTAATCTTTTGTGATCGCCCCTTTAACAGTTCCCTATTAACCCGTATTGTAGTTAAATATCGCAATAGGTTTTTACCAGGGAGGTTTGTATCTCATCTGGAGTCAGTACCTGTCTGCCAAGTTGAGTTCTTTGTTTGTACATTAATGGACCACATTCACAAATAATATGCAGGGGAGTTTCCATTTCCTCGCTGCAACACCTGCAGCAGGTCAATTCACTTGATTTTAAGGTATGGGTGTTTATTTAGTTTGCAGTGTCCTGTTATTGATCTCACTATTGTACACATAAATTGTCTTGGAGGCTTTTCGTATGTTTACGATTATATACCCTTTAATAAGTGATTTGGAGTTAATTTAGGTCTGTATAACTTAATAGCCTTTATAAAAGGTTGTAGGAGTATTTGTTCGTAAAATAATAATATATGAGAGTTTAATATGAAGCCGGAACTTTCCGTAACTTTAGAAGCCACTGTAGAAGCGTCGAGGCTATCTGAGAAAGTAATTTATAAAGTTGGATGGCTCGGCGATGGTGCCCGCATTATTTATCTCGTTCCTACATTATGTACTGACGATGCCTTTGTTACATAAGCACTATTTTCTATTTTGTTATAGTGTACCTATTAATGTTTCCTCTTTTTTTTACAGAATTTGAGGAACTTTCATTTGTTGCCCGTGGTGAAGTTATTTAGGTTTAGATATGGACATATATTAGTTTTATTTTTTCGAATCCATCCTTCAACGTGCTAAAAAATATTTTAACTACACTTAGCACGGTTGATTAGTTGTTGGTACAAAAAGTTTTTGATCATTCCGATTCCGACAGTGTATTCCTTTCACGATTGTCACGAGTTTTTGATCAATAAAATAATAAATATGAAATATTTTTTTTGAACGAAAGGCTATTTAATCTATTATGGTAAATAATTGATCCAAGATGGAGTAGGTAAGTTTCTATTGTTATAATATAACCTTACAGTATCTGATAATATATAATAAACTTTTCCGATCTACCTTATTAATTATCTATCAAACGTTGGCTAAGGTCGTGCATAGTTGACGCTGTGCTCAAAAAATCTCTTGAACTTTATTATAAAACGGCTAATCAAAAATGTACTGGCTCAGCACATAAAATAAAAAGTACAAAATCAGCCTGCTCGCGATAGTAACAAAAAGGACCCATCTCAGGAAGCAATAACGATCTTCGACCCTCATCTTAATTCGGGTTCAGTGACCCCCGGGCCCTACACGATTAATGTCCAAGGGTCAGCAAGACTCGCTAATACAGTGAAATTAAGACGACCCCTCATCACCATCTGTGACCCCATAGCACCCCCTGGTAGGGTGTCTTTTGCAAATGGCCGAATTGCTATTGTTTACGTAAGTGGTTTTTTGCGTCTCGCGTAGATTTTCGAGTAAGTAGTTTTAGTTTGATTTTGTCGAATTGTTATGTGATTATCGAGATGTATCTAACAATATTTACACAGTGACCCTTTTTCTGAAGTTTTAACTTTTGCAGAGCATTATTAAATGTATGTTCTTTTAACATTAACGAATTGCAATTATACGCATGACCGCTGGACGATTTAGTCCTTTTTCGCCGGATTTCGTCTCGCCGAATACCAGCCACTGTAGTATGACTTCTCTGTTCGCGTGGGACGCGTCTTCGCTGCATAGCAAATGATCTCTTCCCGCGTTAGAGAAATCATACTAGAGTGGCAGGCCAATAAGATATAAAAACACCATCGTAGGACAAATTACAAGAAAATAAAGAATTATCCCGATTTCTAACATAACTTTATCAGCGTATTGTATCTCATATACTTACTAAAAGTGCTGTTTGGTGGATGCAAGTTAATGCGCAATGTCAGAGTATAATTTTATAAATTTTTATTCATCTTTCAAACTGACTCAACGGTATCTGTCTCGGTTTAACGAAAACCGGCGTTTTATGGCGTTATCCCAGTGAAATTCTTAACGTGCCATCCGCGGAATCGTTCGATATGAAAGTACCGCTAAAATAATTTTCCATTGAAAAAGTACATCGTGTAGCCATTAGCATCAACGATCGTTTTAAACACTGAAACTCCAAGAGCATCTTCGAACATGTAGGACAAGCCAAATATTAGTGGGTACCAGGAACTAACATGAAATTACGACATAAATGTTCGAATACCTAAGGACCAATTACCATACCAGACACATAACCTAAGGTTAAGTTAATTTAATTTTAAACTTACCCTTACTATCGGGTGTGTTTGCTTTTCTAACTAAAATTAGTTTCTGTCCGACCCTTCTGAGAATGAAATTTGAATCCCCTCTGCACATAAACGTAGAAATAGGTTTATATTCACTTAGCAACGGCTGATTTCATTAATATTTTAATAAAAGATTTACGACTTTTCCATTATTGCCTCCATTAATCCGCATTGGCCCTGCGTGGTGGAGTACCACAACCATATTCGTGAAAGATCTTTGTCATACAGTAGGATCCTTACTACAAAGTTACCTTTACCTATCTTTAACTTCTCTAACTTTACCTATCTTATTAAGAACATAATTATATTGCGCAGAGATGAAATAAAATCATTTGGAATTGGAAAGGAATCTTCAGCGCTACTTTTCTGGCAAGCGATAAAAATAAAGAAGCACTCTAACCCTACTCACTCTAACTCTTTAAGGGTATAATTACCGTTGGCGCGCTCCATACAAACGTACTATGGTGATATTTTCAATACTAACAAATTAAAGTCAATGAAATTTTGCAGAAACAATCTAGAAACAAATCTCTATGCTTGTATGGAGTCAGATTTTCGTTAAAATGTATAGTTTTAAAGTTACAGTGGCTCAAAGATTTCCATACAAATCTTAAATGAATCCTAGAAGTAAAACTGTATATTTTAACGAAAATCTGACTTCATACAAGCATAGAGATTCTAGATTGTTTCTGAAAAATTTCATTGACTTTAATTGGTTAATATTGAAAATATCCCCATTAGTACAGTAATTCTATGTATTCAATGTATGGGGATAACAAACAAATTAATAAAGTTTTGAAACTTATGTGGCATGATACCTTTGTGTGTGGTGTTCAAAACTCACAACTCTCCCTCCCCCTCCCCCTGACGCTTCACCCCCCCTCGCCTTGAAGTTTGTCCCCGTTAACAGTTTTTTATCTTTTTTGTAAAAACTATAATAGATACAAAAAAAATGTCAAATGTACAAATTATCCTCATTAAATTATACACAAAATAAATAATATGCACTTTCTTCATAGGACTTAACCTTTGAGGGCTAGAGGGACGAGAAAGTAACAACATTTCAAAAGTTATGAAATTTGTATGGCGACCCTCGTGAAAGTTGAAGATAAAAATGAAATGTTTCCATATTCTTAATAAGCGACCCCGAATACCCTCGGATACAAATTTTCAGTCGGATCGGTGAACCTTTAAAAGCTGCTTTGGCGTTTGAAATTTCCATTGCAGCCATACATATCTATCATAGTTTCCGCGGGCCGTTGACCTCATCCTTCAGGATTCGACCTTCTGAGGAAGTAGAAATATTCATTTTAACACCAAGACATCCTAATGATGATCCCCAAAATAATTTTACTATACGTTGGTTGAGGGAAACCCGGTGAACAATCCGAGTAGGTATCTATGTACTCTCTATGGAAAGTGGTGGGGATCAACCAGATACCTCCAATTGATCTCCGGGTTCCCCTTTCGGTACAAGGATGAAATTTAGGGATCATCACATGGATGCTTTGGTGATACAGGGAAAACTGACTTCCTCAAAAGGTCGAATCCTGAAGGATGAGGTCAACGGCCCGCGGAAACTATGATAGATATGATGGCTGCCATGGAAATTTCAAACGCCAAAGCAGCTTTTAAAGGTTCTCCGATCCGACTGAAAATTTGTATCCGAGGGTATTGGGGGTCGCTTATTAAGAATATGGAATCATTTAATTTTTATATTCAACTTTCACGAGGGTCGCCATACAAATTTCATAACTTTTGAAATGTTGTTACTTTCTCGTCCCTCTAGCCCTCAAAGGTTAAGTCCTATGAAGAAAGTGCATATCACTTATTTTGTGTAAAATTTAATGAGGATAATTTGTACTTTTGACATTTTTTTTGTATCTATTATAGTTTTTGCAAAAAAGATAAAAAACTGTTAACGGGGACAAACTTCAAGGCGAGGGGGGGTGAAGCGTCAGGTGGAGGGGGAGGGAGGGTTGTGAGTTTTGAACACCACACCCAAAGGTATCATGCCACATAAGTTTCAAAACTTTATTAATTTGTTGGTCTGAAAAACACAGAATTACCGAACTACATAGTACGTTTGTAAGCAGCGCGCATTTGCGCTCTCGGAATAAACTTCTCTTAAAAGAAGAACAGGTTATGTATGACTGACTTTTACCGTTTGGCTTTAGTCTAATATACGAGTACCTGAAATTCCTTTATAAATCCGTTCGTCTTCTTATCGAGTGGGCTGCAAGCCCTGGTGTCAGAGTTTATTCAAACCGCCTTACGGCCTCTGACGTGGTTTTCCGTCCAAGTCCGTTTATTAGACTATTTTTTTCTTTCGTCGTGGATTTTACCTTTGAATACACCTACAAATTGCACTGTAGACATTAATTTCATTAGACATGAACTTTCTACAAATAAAACCAATACCTCAAACCCCACCATCCGTACAAAACTATGGAACCTCATTACCCTCAGAAAATAAGGCAATCCAAATAGTGAATGACCAACTTGATAGCCGGGCAGAAGGATCGCAATTAAAACTTCTTTGTGCGCCTGTACCCGAGAGGGGAGGCTGAGGTGAGGAAAGAGGGAGGGGGGGTCACTTGACGATGTATGTACGTAATTGGAAAAGTTTCTACTGGTCAGCCAACAAGCAATGATAAAGGTTTCTTGTGTCGATTCAGGTTTTTAATGCGCTTAGTTTTAAAGCAAATTGTTGAGTTCTTTTAGTTAGTTTTTTGAACTGAAAAGTTTAAAAGTTTTTCATTGGTTTCCGACCTGTTGTCATCCACCAGGGTTTAGTGTACAGTTGTATTGTATTGTATTGTATTTATTTATTTACCAGATACATGAATTGACACGACTTAAATAATACATCACATAAAAGTTCTGTTGTCAAGGACGTTTTTTCCGTTCTCTTAGGGTTGAACTATACATAGCCGCACGCGATCGCCTTTTTCCGTCGCTCCATCCTTTTCCGTCACTCAGGAACGTCATTTGCTAGATCATATAAGATAGACGGAACGCGATCGCCTGCGGCGTGCGATCGCACGCTATCGCGTGCGGCCATGTGTAGTTCAACCTTTATAGGGTGTACAGTCATGAAAAAAGTGTCTCTCCTACAACACTGCTTAAATCATCTGTAATAATGGCAATGATGATATTTTTGTTTGCTGTTTTTTGGTAGGATATAATATATTCGGTGCTCGAAGGCCTGTGCCTGCTCCTTGAAACGGGAAAGACAGATAGTGATATACAGGATCCTTCATAATATGCTGACACTTTTTTAAGGGGATGATCAGACCATCAAACTGAACAACTTTCTTTATGGGACCAACATCGAAACAGCGAAAAAAAAATCTGCTGTCCCATACATTTGGCTCGAGTAGGTTTGCAGTTTTGTATAAGGAAGAGCTGTTTTTTTTTCGCGATTTCGATGTTATTACCATAGAGAAAGTTGTTCAGTTTGAGGGTCTGATCATCCCCTTAAAAAGTGTCAGCATATTAATAAGGACCCTGTATGTGTCTTGTAACCTAATGAGAAAACATTGTTCTTGTAAATGAGAACAGTCCATTAGAACTAGCTCTAATGTACTCTTCACTACATTTAACAACAGAAACGGGTTCTATTCAAAACCTAAACAATATGTGATAGTCTAGGTACCTACTGTCTTCTCATTAGTAATACCCAACAATGCCCCAGAGACAGTGGGAGTGGAAATAGTGTTGTGCATTCTCGAATAACATACGAATAATTATACGAAACCGTATTTTTATTTATGGTTAGACGTCATGTAGGATAATGCTATAGCACTCTTATTACTGAAAAAAGTTATTTTTTTCATCTTGTCTCACTTAAAAGGTTGAATGTATCTGTGTATATTTGTATCACGCTTAAGGAAGACGCATATTTATCCGCGTCGAACGAGCCGAATTTTAGAATTCTTTGTTTGAAATTCTATGACACCTCGCCAAGAATATTAATATATTTCATCAAAATTTTTGCACCTCGCACACTTATCCGCGGCGAATCGGACGAACCGCCAGAAGAATTAAAGATTAGATATGCTTCAACCCGTACCCAGAAAATGCAGACTCACTTTAGCAGGCTTGAGGCTTGGCTAAGGCTTGGCTTAAATAAACATAGGGCCTTCCATTCCGTATCGATCGATGAGAACTTTAGTTCTCAACGAACTACGAGAACCCTTTAACTACTACTACTACTTCTTAAGTTTACTTAAAGAGCTTCGAAATTGGCTCAATAGTGAATTGTTCAGTTTGATGGTCTGCAGCACCCTGTTCCGGCCTCAAAATTACCCCGATTCTACGGTGTATATTGATGATATACAGAGTCAGACCGTCAAACAAACTGTATGGGACCCAAAACTACCCCGATTCCACGGTGTATATTGACGACATACAGGGTTAGACCATCAAACAACTTTCTCAATGGAACCAACAACGAAATCTCTAAAAAGAAATCAGCTGCTCTATACAAAACTATAATCCTACTCAACCCAAATGCAGGTATGGGACAGCAGATTTGTTTTTCGATTTAGTACCATTAGAGAAAGATTGTTTAGTCTGATGGTCTGATCGTCGCCTTAAGAAATTGTCAGCATATTAATTGGGACCCTGTATTTAACGTTATGACAATTTTATGTACCATTCGGTCGCTTGATACTATAAAGGTAACAGGATCCCATCTCTAAGTGGGAGTAAACAATATGTGTTAAAACACTTGAGCGTTCTCCAAGATACCTACTTCACCAATGGACGACGTCTGGTAGACAAAGGAAACAGAAATGAATGGGAGACATAATTAAAATACATGCACTAGATAGATAGTGTTGTCCTGCTCTCACTGGCAAGATATATGATATCATAGGTAGTTATCGGTATTCTCTCTTGTGTCTTCGTGGGAAATTCTGGTTTTCGATATTAGTGAGTCGTTTTGGTTTTTATCTTCCTATACAAAGACCATGAAGTTTGACTCAAAGACTTTACAACTTTTTTTTTATTTAAGCAAATTTTTGGTGATTCCATAGAATTTTGACGCAGGCAATTTTCTTCAAAAACAATTTAAAGTTCAAAGTTGTGGCACAAAGACCATCAAAACCTAAAACATAATGTTGTGGTGGTCAATTGCAGACGATAAGATTAAACAATCAGATTTAAATTTTGATCGGATATACATACAACAACGTTTTTTTACCATCGTCATTATCAGCCTATACGTTTCACTGCAGAAATAGGATTAAGTATTATGAGAATGAAACACTATACGAACTACCTGATAAATGCCCTTTACCTTTATATACGTGTTGAATTAAACTAAGCTTATTTCAAGATCTAATATTACTGTTTACGAAACCAGATAGCGCAAATAATAAAACAAATAGAAACTGTACTCACAAGTTGCATTCAGAAATTTAGAAACGTAGGTAAGGTAGTATTTCTCTAACAAACTGAGACCGAGGCAAATAAGCAACTTATTTACCCATTATTTGCATGAACTAACGTTTATTTAACTCCTATTTACTTGGTGGTAATTTAACTTGGCTGACTGTTTACGTGTACCAAAAATTTTAGTTTGAATAGTACCTAATTTAAATACGGTTCTAAGGCAGAAAAGGAAACCAATTTTAAAACAACAGTAACTTGCAGAAGCTTATTAGATATCCATCCATCCATCCATCCATCATCCATCATAGCCCGTTATCAGTGCGTCTTTGGTCATAAGACTCCTCCATATTTTCTTCATGACATTTTGTACCTGGCTCTCGCTTATTAGATATTACCCAGCATTAAAAAAAAGTTATCTCATACGAATCCTCAGCTTAGACCATTTATTTAGTATGCATTAAGAAACATACCTTATTTAACGACCAACAGAGAGAAAATAAGCAACAAAGCACAAACCCTAACAACTAAAGTTTAATAACCAACCAGGGGCCTTACAAATACAAAGTGACATTCTATTGGCGTTGACGCTAATAGAAAATTACGAATGTATGGATTTGACATTGGCGATCGAAACATTTTGAAGTTTGCTTTCGTCACCATACGTCAAGTCCATACAATTTTATGTTTTCTATTGTCGTTAACGCTAATCGAAAGACACTTTGTCTAGGGACCCAGAGTAGAAAAGGAAACGGCAAATGAACCAGGTGATGGGGGTTCAATGTGTAAGTGGAGCACTGATCATAAATTAATCGGGCCCCAACTGTCAATATCAGAGATCAACTGATTGTGCCTATCATAGGACAGAGGTGGTCGAAGATAAAATACCACTAAAACCGTCGCTCATCAAACATTGAATATTGTAACGTCTAATAAGAATTGACTGGAAAACTAAATAGGAATCGTAAAATTTTTCTATTCTGATATGTCACTACGACTACTATAAAAGAGCAGACAGTTAAATATCAAATATCAAAAATCCTCTCGGACTTAATGCATTCGGATAATCGTCTTTCGCTGCAAGTTAATTCGATGCTACGTCCTGTCGGATAATGGTGGGTCGGACAAAAAAACTTTCGGACTTCATGCATTCGGATATGTGTAATTCGGACTTCCGTCACGGACCCCAAATAAACCTACGAGAGTTAAAGCATTAGATACCAACCTTAACCAAGTGATATCAATGTTCGGAACGTCAACCGAAGACATGACAAAGAGATTAACCTAAACTTAAGGTGCCTACATCAGTTCTATTTAAACAAAATAGATTATCTTAAATCAGAATGTGGATAGTATGGTAGTCTGTCTGTGTCAATATAGTTTTGAATTTTGATATTAGGCTCGATGCGTGAACAATTAAACACACAAACGACAAAATCAAAAAAACACTTGTAACGCAAGAATGCATAACAAAGTCACGTATACAGTATTGCACAGCAATAATGATTTTTTATACAGGGTCCAACTTAATATGCTGACACTTTTTTAAGGGGATGATCAGACCATCAAACTGAACAACTTTTTCTATGGGACCAACATCGAAATCGCGAAAAAAAAACAGATGTCCCATACAAAACTGCAAACCTTCTCGAGCCAAATGCATGGGACAGCAGATTTTTTTTTCGCGATTTCGATGTTGGTGCCATAGAGAAATTTGTTCAGTTTGATGGTCTGATCATCCCCTTAAAAAAGTGTCAGTATATTAAGAAGGACCCTATATATACCTACCTAAGTTATAAAGGTGTAAAGTAAACTGTATTATATAGGTAATTTAGGGGGTGCTTCAGACCATAAAACTGAATAATTTTCATAATCGGATCAACATTGAAACCGCGAAAAAAATCAGTTGTTCCGTACATTCGAGTCGAGTCTTATTTGACGTAGTCTATTGAAAATCAGATTTTTTTTTGCTATTTCAACATTGATCCCATAGTGAAAGTTGTTCAGTTCGATGGTCTGGAGCGTCTCCTAAAGTATAATGTATAGTATTTACTGCAAAGCTTGCAGTTTTATTATAGATGTAGTGTAAATAACAGTAGATGATTGGAAATGTATATCAGAAGGTAGATCTGTATAATATCTGTCCAGAATTAAGCTTCGTCAACTTTACACTACTGTTAGAACCTTAACAGTTATACATAAGTGAAGTTGAAACAGCTCTACAATAACAGAACATGGCTTAAAGGTGTGATCACAGTCAAAGAGAACGGAGATCAGACAGAAACGTTAGGTACTTCAAAGAGCTGGTACGGTTTCGTTTTAACCCTTGACACATGGCTTTAGTACAAAATGGCAATTTAGTAGATTTAGAGGAATTCTAGTCATGTTGGAATGTATCCGTTCTTACAGAATACCCTGTATTTGAGGATAGTGTACAACACTATATAATACAGGGCTCATATTCATTATTGGATTTAGGGCTGCGGCGCATTATAAGAATTTTCCCGCACACCAATAAGAACCTACATGCTTCAATTTCGAGGCATGTATTGTACCCACTGTCCATTACAAGTGGGGACGGGCTCACCCCCCGTCAAACTGGACAGACATACGGTACTACTGGTGATACGTGGATATTCTGAGGTTTCAGAATATCTCTGACTACCCCTCGGGGAATATAGTCGTGAGCGTATGCATAAGCATAAGCTTTAAATGCTACCAATAAGAATCGACGTACGTATGGTGATACAAGGAAAAGTATCATTAACCTTTAAACCACACAACCACTCTTCATCCCACTCAACCCATCAAACTGAACAACTTTTACAATGGGAGCAAACCTGTCAACGAAAAAAAAATGTTCCGTTCCATACGAAGCTGCAGCGCTACTCGACTCAAATGTATGAGACAGCATATTTTTTTGTTCTAACAGGTTTGCTCCCATAGTAAAAGTTGTTCAGTTTGGGTCGAAAAACGAGGATTTTTTTGTGGACATTGCATAGAAAATCGATCACTTGATCTGCACAATTGTATGGAAGATCCAATTTTTTTTTTCTTTTTCCTACCCATCAAGATTCCACGTCTAGACCTAAGTATTTAGAATTACTGTCTGGCCTCTAACCAAAAGGCAAAATGAGTAGTGATGTAACATACGACTATACGAATAGTAGAGAAAGATAGAGAGGTAGAGAATGGTGGGCTACCGCAAGGCAAGGAAATCTGTGTCTAGAAGGAAATCCGAGATATACCTATCAATTCTTGCACTCAAACAGAGAAAGATTCTTTGCGGGATTCTTTCCCGTAAAAATCAAGAATATTTTATTTAAAATAAGTATGTAATTTAACTCGTACGGTTGCAGTATTAGAAGTTACCCAATTCTATTGCTTCCAAATAGTAAAATGTGACCAAAACTTCGGAATCTTACTATAATAAAGATACGTCGAATTGTTGGCACAGTTTATAGTGGTGATATATTTTGGACGTATGCCAATTTCAACCTTACCTACTCACTGCAAGGGTAAGTTGTCATTCCGAGCGTCAATTTCACGCTTTCAGTGAGATCTGGCTATTCCTTTCGCAAATATAGCGCATAGGCACTAGGAGTGCAAATTTTGAATTTCACCGAGAACTTTGATATCCGTAGGTAGGTACAGAGAAGTTATAGAAATGAGAGAAACTGGTAACTATATTTTTCTTTGATGACGGTGTTGTCAATTGAAGGGATAAGTTAAATCAGTAAAGGCAATCAACAATTATAGACACGTTCGTAAATTTAAACCTAGCCTACATGATGAATATGTACCTACCAGTACATAAACATAATAACAACAACATACCCGAACTTTTCCTCAAACAAAATCGTAACACATAATGAGAACGCGGAAAACTTTCGAGATACGTCCAAAATGTTGAACCCCTCGCCCTCATTAAACTACGGTTCGAAACTAGCAAATTAATTATAAAACATGTCAAAACAACGCACAAAGTTCGGGGCGACCCATCTGAGACGCACAAAGGGGTACCCTTTTTGGGGGGTTTTTGGGACATACCCTTATCGCAAAGTCTAATCTGCACCCCTCCATCGATCTTAAGCAGGGTGACTTGGACCCTCGGTGGGGTGGGATGAAAGAAAATCGCGAGGGTGTTTTTAGATTATATTTGGGGGATGAACGTAGCTAAGCAAGATTACAAGGGGTAAGTTTTCGTTTGTCATGTTTGGTGGTAATATTTGTCGACGTTTTAGAGGTTATATTAATTTTTGGGTGAATTTGGTGGACGTTTAAGTTAAGGATGACAGTGATATAGGTAGACGTTGCTTTAATTAAAATAAGTGATTAATTCAAGAGTTTCGAGACCTTCTAGATTTCTAACAGATAATTTGTTTGATCATTTATTTATACATTAAATTAATTACTAATACCATACCACCAACGTAGCTCTACTGTAAAATGCCGTTATTATATGAAAAAAAAAACCTTTATAAATATAAAATATTACATAGCATTATTGAAAAAAGCCACTAAAATTTCTCATACCAAAATGGCACTATCCACGTACGCGCACGCGCGCGCGACTAGTTTTTTTTTAATAAAAGATGCATTGCTCTTGACCCCAATCTAGTCCTCAGGACAAAGATGGGGTCGAAGATGTAGCGAGCTTACCCAGAAGAAGCCTATTCACTCGTACTTTAAAGGAATTCGGGTTGTAAGCGTACTTCCTATCTTTATATTATGCTTTCCACATCCACACTAATATTTAAACGCAAAAGTGACTATATCGTAAGTCGAGCCGATCTTGCTCAAAGTCAGATCAGACAGCAGTCACTCAGCAGCTAGCATCTTGAAGACGGGTTGGCGTAAAAATAACTGTTGCAGAAACGCTCATTAAAGTCAATCCTCCATTCTCTTGCTGTCACTTTTTGTCTTGTTGCCGTAGTAAAAGCTAGCAAGAGATTTAACGAGATTGGATAAATACTCCCTCAAACCACTTGACATTGGCGGAAATGCGGTGCTAACACACAAGCAAGAAGTCCATTAATTATAAATAAAAAGAGATTTAATGGAGGATTAACTTTAATGAGTGTTTCTGCAACTGAGTGTAAGTAGCGGGAAGACTTTTATGTACAGATGTTTTCGCTGAATTTAAAGTACCTACTTACCTAAGTCATCATTAAACTTTACACATCATTAAATTAATTAACCGTCTAAAAATAGATTCAATTGATAAATTGTTTATAAAACGTCAAAAATACAGCCATATTTAAAGACTCTCTAATATCCGAATTGCTAAACCAGTCACGAATTCAACGTAGGAAAATTGTCCAATATATTCGGACGTCATCTTAGTGTGGGTGGGGTCTGAGGGACCTCGGGGTGGGAAGGGTTTTATTATAGGGCTGGAGCGGTCTGCGGCTTGAACCCTCCGGCCCCACTTCTTACAGCTATTGAGGAGAGGGCTGCCATTTTCATGTTTTTTTGGGAAAGGGTGGAATTTAGTTTTGGGTAGTTTAGTTTCATTGAATTTCTCCAGTTAGGTAGTAAGTAGTTTGAGAAGCAATACATTATGTGTCGAACTAATTTGAGTTATCGGTCTATGGAGTAAAAACATACCTACTCTCCCAGTGCTCCTTATCAAGGTGTATCATCCCGGGACCACGACTTTCCATACTAATCGATGCAAACGAGCACGTGGCTCCGGTCAGAATTTAGCCGTTTTCTTTGAAAAATGAGATGATTTTGTTATTAATTTCGATAATGTAAGAAAACCACATCATTCTAAATTGTGTTGTGAACAATATTGTAAATTTTCATTTATATTCCGATTTAAAATTTAAGAGTAAAGTGGTTACAACTGAAAAAAGGGGTGACTTTAGATTCCCTTTTCTTCGGTTTTATTCATTAAAATCGATTTCTAGAAAAACCACATAACTTTTCATATCGTGTAGATGGTTCAGTTTATTTTTCAGCTCAAAAAGCGCCATATTAAAAAAAAAAACAAGATTAATCAAAACAGTAATTTTGACATCCCTATTCCGGGACACGTCTAGCGTGTATAAAATGCCTCCCTCATTCGGGCACAAGAAATTACATACTTTAATCTTATCGCTGGAGTAAAATAGAATATTAAATCGGGCTGTCGCCGACGAATGGCTCTCGGACCGTACTAAACAACGAATGCCGGGACAAGGGATAAACACATTCGATTTGACTGGACAACCTCGCTATTGTTTAGAAGGAATGTCTTTAACCGTAAACCTCGTAGTGTGTGGAATTTGAATTAAAAACATGATTTTTCTCAAAACGTTGCTACGTCGTAGTTGAAAATTGTAGCAGAATATGCCCACGTCAAAATTTCAAAAGAAGGAAGATAGTCTCAATAAAGTTTTTCAGAATATCTAAATTTCACGAGCAGTGCTCAAACTGTTCTAATTTCAAAGTCATTGTTTTATCGGGTTCCGTGCCTAAAAGCCGGCCAAGTTGTATGGTGACACGGAAACCTGCCTCACTCGGTTCGCGAGTCCGACTCGCACTTGGCCAGTTTTATTAATTCTTCGTAAGCTAGTAATTTCTTACACTTGTCTTAAAACAGTAGGTATAACAGTGGAATGTAATAATTTTATAAGATCAGTGGAAGTAATCATATACCTAATTAATTTTATATTGTAGCGCCGAAGAATGAAGAAATCACTATCAATTCATCACTACATAGTATAAAACAAAGTCGTTTCCCGCTGTCTATCCCTATGTATGCTTAGATCTTTAAAACTACGCAATGGATTATGATGCGTTTTTTTATAGATAAAGTGATTCAAGCGAAAGGTTTATACAGGGTCCAACTTCATATGCTGACACTTTTTTAAGGAGATGATCAGACCATCAAACTGAACAACTTTCTCTATGGGACCTATATCGAAATAGCGAAAAAAAATCAGCGTGCCATACAAAACTGCAAACCTACTCGAGCCAAATGTATGGGACAGATGATTTTTTTTTGTTCGGTTTGATGGTCTGATCATCCCCTTAAAAAAGTGTCAGCATATTAAGTTGGACCCATTGCACCCATGCGAAGCCGGGGCGGGACGCTAGTCTTTAATAAAAATAAACTATGTTATCGTCACACTATCCATCTATTCTATTTTTTTTTATTTTTTTTTTATTTAATAGCGTTTCCTTGTTAGATTTCGCCAGTGTCAAGTAGTTTGAGGGAGTGTCTATCCAATCTCGAGGATTGTTTTTGAGTAAGAACAACTGAGAAGGATTTTGGAGCCTCGTGGCAGGCTGAGACGCGAACCGCGCGAAGACCACGCGAGAGACAAGTGTTCGAGGCAAACCCTGCAGCGTGACTCCCACTATCCATCGCTAGTTTTCCTAATTCTAAAACATCCATTCCAAGCAGTAACTACGAAAACTAAGCGTCCATATTATTTTACAAAGGCTTTCTAAACATCGGCGACAAGAGCTCGCACACATACGCAGCGATCCGTATCTTTTGAGGGTCGACATCGCACAAATATATCTAAGTGTCGGGGGTTTCGGTCAGTCTCTCCTTATCCTTTCCCCCTCTCACTATAGCCCCTCCCTGCCCCCCTCATAAACAGCGCTAAACACGGGCGCGCAAAATTGTTAAATTCGGACTTATAACGTTTTGTCCCGCTCTGGCCGGCATCAATTTGTTAAGATAACATTGTTAGAGCTATCCAGGACGTTATTTACGATTGGGGAATTAATTTCAAAGGTTAGTAATTAGACAATGGATATTGGAAGGACTATTCCGCTTAGAATTTAATTGGATTTTGGATTTGTTGGATGAGCTTCGAACAAGTTTCTAGTAGTTTTGAGATTGTTTGCGATAGTTTAATACATACTGTTATTTTTAGGCGTTTTCCAAGAATAGAAACATCGCCAACAAACTGTTCTGCAATTTGGCGAATTTGTATTTTATGTAATAGCAGTTGTAAGATTGAAGTTAAATAAATAATAAAAAAAAAAACGAAAAAGGAAAAATTTGTTTATGGCAAATTCGAAAAAAACCTGTCACGTTGACTTTAAAAAAGTGTAGTTTGTCTATGGTTTGTCATCTGATGTCATACATATCGACATTGGTTGTATTGCCAATAGATAAACTGTTCACTGCCATTAATAAATACACATTAACACAGAAAACTTTAATTTGTTATTGTTTTACATAATTGAACTTACTGCACAAAAAGTAGATCAATTCAAAGTATCAAAACTTTTTTCACAATACAGGGTACGTGTAAGGAAAAGTATCATTAACCTTTAAACCACCCCAACAAGGTAAACCAGAGACAAAATATCGGTATACTTAAAAATACCGACACAATAACAAGCAAATAACAAGTCTGTTTTATGAAATCAGAAACGTTCTGTCTACTAAAGGCATTTTCATAAAAAAATTATCGTTCAGTAAGACCGGAATGGTTGTATGGCACTACAAATACAATCTAAGTGATTTAAAGGTTAATTATACTTTTCATTACCCCCTGTATAACAAAAAGAGGCCTTTTATGAAATACTTTCGAAATTTTATTTTGTATTTTTTTTATTCTTATTTTTTATTTACTCGTTACCGTTTAAGGGAATTTCAATCATCACCGTAAATATTGGACACCTTGAAAGTTTAACCCTGTATTAATATATTCCCTAATTAATAAGCTTATAGTGGAGGGATACGAACTATCGATACGTACAAATCACGGATGTGGTAACAATATAGGAAAAAAAAAAGGAAAAAAATACAATTCGTCAGAAATATTCAATTAAGTGCGAGCATTAATATTCTAGCATCGCGGTCGTCAAGTGCTACTAGGGGGATAGTTCAGGTGCCCCCCCTCCCCTTTCCACAGGGGGAGGCGAAATGATGGCCGAATATCTACTTTTTTAGGCCTACCCCTTTTTAGTCAGCCCACGTACGCTTTGCGCGTGATTTTACCATGTTTATTTATTAACTAAAGGTTTTTAGTCGATAATAATATTGAGTTTATATGTCACAGCTTTTGCATTTTTGGTGGTTAATTATTTTAGATAATTTGTTCGTGGTGGTTGGTTGTTAGTTAGTTTAACAGTGCAGTCGGTTCTAAAACTGTCTGTAAGGGTTCGAATGCCGCGCCGCAAGGCATTCTTTTTTCATCAAATATTTCTTAATATGTTGTTTACAAATATCTGCTGTCCCATACATTTGAGTCGAGTTAGTACTGCAGTATTGTATGAAACAGCCGATGTTCTTCCTGATTTCTATTTTAGCTCCATAGTGAATGTTGTTCATAGTTTGATGGTCTCAAGCATCCCCTTAAATATTACTAGGGTGTTTTATTACAACCTGTATCATTATTACATCGCGTCATTCCATTCCATCATCTATTCTAATCTTTAAATTGTGGCTCCATCGTGGTATCGATTATTTTGCTAATGTCTAGTTTAAACGGCAAATGTGATAGACTGTTTTCGGTAATTGATATTTCTGTGATCTCAAGGATAATTTTTGTACAAAAACACACTTGAGCCACTATGAAATGGTGGAGCCACGTGGCCACCGAACTTAGCGAGCGAAACACGTCTGCCCGTGAATACTCAAGCGACGTGACTCCGTCTTCCCATCATAAGATCTGCAATATGCCGAAAGTGAGCTTTGCTAACTGCGCGCTTCATAACAAAAAAAGGTGGGTAGTCTACCAAAGTTTCTGATCACTTCTAAAGGGATTCCGGTCGTGAGTTTATGAAACAAAATACACTAACCCCAAAATAGTGTAAAACAGAAACATAGCTGGCAACATACAGCGCGCTGACGCGCCACTATTAATCATAGAAAATGACGGAGCGCATTGTGCGACTCTGCTCGACTCAAAATTGTGAAAACCTATCCCCGACGCAGCGAACTAATAACGCTCCCACACTTTGGGTAAAGGGGGGTATGGTTTGCATAAGAAACTCTTTTTTGTTGTTTTATTTTTCATCAATATAGGTAAAGGATTTGCTCTGTGGCTCTGCTATTGGGTGGTCGCGTACGCGTCGGTTGCCCCATCCCCGGTCCACAGTGGAACTCCAGTGGTGGCTCAGGATATTGTTCTTTTATAAGAACAACCCTTGAAGTCACCAAAATATCAATATAACCGTACAACGTCAAGCACTTTTGCTATAAAAACTCGACATTGGCAAAATCATCAAATACCCAAGATGGCAGCCATTTTTTAAAATATAGAATAGAATATAGGTAAACTGCAGAAGAACCAGAGTAGCTGACATAGACCAAAGAATTGCTAAACTGAAGTGGCAGTGGGCTGCACATTGCTCGCAGAACCGATGGCCGATAAGTTCTCGAGTGGCGACCGCGTACCGGAAAGCGCAGCGTGGGTAGGCTACCCTACAATATGGACCGACGAACTGGTGAAGGCGGCGGGAATCCGTTGGATGAGGGCAGCGCAGGACCGGTCGTTGAGATGATCCTTGGGGGAGGCCTATGTCCAGCAGTGGACGTCCATCAGCTAAGATGATGATGATGAATATTCATCACCATCACCACTATCATTTTTTAATTTTACCTATAAACAGGTAACATTGGTTCCGGTTTTGGATAGGCGTAGGTCTAAGCTTAGATAAATTCTTCTCGGCTTAGATAGACGCATGATTCCTGCCTGGTATTGAATTGACCATAACACCCATGCACGGCCGATACTTAGTTCGTAGAAAACGAAATTACTAAGTGAAACGTACCAAAGTTTTGGACTTGTCTGTAATTTTGATATGACTAAAAAAATCTTTTTTTAAGTTAGGTTTGGTATGCAATTTTCATTTATAAATTAATGGACTCTTGCTTGTGCCTTACTCGTACCACTGCATTTCCGCAAGTGTCCAGTTATTTGTCTCCCACAAACAACTTGAGACTGGCGTATCGAGCAGGTATGGCGAGTATCTATCAATAAAAAACATTCATTCATCTATCCCAATCTCAAGGATTGTTTTTGATCAAAAACACAGCCGTGGCAAGATCAAACGCGAGCCCGCGTACACCACGCGAAAAATAAGTGCTGCAGAACAGTTATTTTTTTTCAACATACTTGATCGTAAAGTGGCTCTTATTGCACCGCTTTTAGGTACATAATGCAGCTTATAGAACACTGCGGCTCGTGTTGCGATCCCGCCTCGGCTGTTAGTCCAATCATTTTAGAGTTTCCTTGTATGGACACCCTAACAATAATTCATCTATCGCTGAAACTTTGCAGTGTGATAAAGTTAAGTATACAGATTACGGTTGACAAATAATCTAGGACCGGAAAAAAAACAACCTAGATTATTTGTAATCCGTAATCTGTATACTTTACTTCATCACACTGCAAAGTTTCAGCGGTAGATGAATTATTGTTAGGGTCAAACCCTAAAATGACTGGACTATGTAATGACCAACTTTGCTCACTTGTATCATAATGTACTATTACTGTAGGGTAGAATGAGATGTCAACTGTCAAGTAGAGCTAGGTAGAGCTTGCCTCTCACTCGAAAACACTAGGAAAACACAGTAAAAGAGACCTCACCTTAGCGTTCGTATAAGGTATAAGATCTATTAGTATTCTGCAACCACACAGCAAATAACTCTTGTACCGAACAAAATTTATGTTTTTTTTCTTTTTTTTTTACCCTGACCCTACACCCCACCACAGCTTGACGATGACGCCTTGCGCATGTGTGCGTGAGCTTCCAATGTGTGCCGTGACGTCCTGCAACCGACGTGATATATTGAGAACTGCGCCAAAAACTGCTACTATACCCTAGTTTGTGTGCAGTTAAATTTTACGTTGCATTATTGTGTATAAACTACTGATTTAAATTGCAAAGAATTTTGATATATTTCGACAGCCAGATAAGCTTGTTGGTAAAACACAAAACCACGGGTTGTAGCTTCGAAGTCTGGTACTCCTCAGTAGTAGTTGCAAATATTTATGTGATGACTTTTACAGTGTGGTATTTTTTGTATAAAAGTAAGTAATAAGAAGAAAGTTAAGTAAAAGGAAAATTATTAATTATAATAATTTACATAGGTACCTACTTATTTATATGTAGATTCTCTAATTTAATCTACCCAGTTATTCTGTAGATATTGCTTAAAAATAGTAAGTGTATTATTTATTTGGTACATAATCCAAAAAAATCTAATAATGACAATGCATGAGGAATGTTGCTAATTTTATTATTAACTAGTGTTTTCCCGCGACTTCGTCCGCACAAATTTTATACCAGATTTTAAGTCAGATCATAAGCTATCAAACAAAAAAAAAATCATCAAAATCGGTTCAGTAGTTTTTGCGTGATGCGCGAACAAACAAACAAACTAACAAATTTGTCAATAGATGGCGCTGCACGTTTTTAAATCGCGCTATCGAATGTTATTTGAATTTATATGAAGAGAACCGCTACTTTTTTGTTCCTCATGATTTTAAGGTTTTATAATAGTTATGATGTTAATCACTATGTAATCGTTTTGTATTATGTCATTTTGTTTCCAATAAATTAATAATGACAAATTATTATCATTCTTTTCCATCATATTAATAATTCCAACAATATCTCATTATAAACTGCAAAATCTCATGGTAGAGTCGTCTCATGTAACTCTACTTAACAGTAACATATAACTTTACGCAGTTTTAAACAAAAAATAACGTTTTAAGCAGGTAACCTCGAATGTAGCACCTAAACCCGAAAGTCGTTACAAAATATTACATTACATTGTTAAGAAAGTCGAATCGTATGGTTCTAGTATAGGGTTTTATATTTAACGCCTTTTTGCATTATTGAGTTGTTTGTAAATTGACAAAAAGAGTCAAAAAAATCGAATTAAGGGTCATAATATTAGGAGTATGTAATCTCCTATGTCTCCTTTCGACACGTGACATGCCATTTACTCCTAGTATTTCGTATTTTTTCTTCGTTGCTGCCTCATTGATGTGAATCGCATAGAGTAGGTAACCTATGCAATAGCTCCTTGCGATCCTGATTTTGATTATGTGGACCGCTCGACAAAAATTCCTTAAAAAAACGTAATATACCTACGTACTCAGTTATATATAACATGCCATGACATAAATGTTTTTTTCTTCTTATCTTTTATCCTCAATTTTTTTTAGGTAAGTAGAAACATATTTTTTTTTTACTTAAGTATCAATGCATGCGCCTCTTTAAAATCAACAAGCTTCTGAATATAGCTACTAAGAAATCTTCAGGTAAGTATTGAAAAAGGTTTAACAAAATAATAATAATACAAGCATTGGTAACCGCACTGATAGCTAGAGAATAAATAAAAACTAACAAAATCGAAATGTATCCAAAACTCGCTCGCAATCAGCCAAATAATGTTCACCCGAATAGATAGAATGTAAGTCAAATATAGCGAAATCATGCATTCGTTCCACTTCACGTACCATCTCATTTGCGGCACCGGCCAGGAACAAACGCCTATGTATATTTTCGAATTTTATGCCCACCACGTACGGAACCGACCCCTCTCTATTCGGTTGTGTGCAGTAAGTTTTTGCTTCATGTATTCGTGTCCAATTTAGAATGAACCGTCACTTTGCGTTACGCTTCCTTGTTTTGTAGTTGAATATTGTAACGTTGAGGAGGCGGGGTGGGTCTTGTTATGGTGGTTGCTTTCGATGTGTGCGAGTAGTTGAGCTATAGCGTCGGGGGTAGTTCCGCCCCCGTCTCGTCATCGCGCTGACTATTGCGTCTGTGTTAGAGAATGAACATTTAAAATGCCCACCCCTTGACGATCACTATGCGGCCATTTTTGTTTTTTTTGTTTTTTTTTGCAATTTTTGATTCTTAAAGAAAATTAGATAAAATCAATACGAGCACAAGTTCTTTCAAAAGAATTGTAGCTCGTAATAAAGCTTAATTCTTTTTTTATATCAGTAACGTTTTAAGTTTTTATGTCTATCATAACATAAAACAAAAGTTTTTTTTTTTTACTTTTGTATAATTATTACCTGCCTAGAATATATATTAATTATAGTACATTTTTGGTTAGTATGTATTTAGTTTCATAAGATCACTTTGTTCTCAGTCTGTATGTCTGTCTGTCCGTCTGTAAAGACCCTTTTTCTCAGGAACCGGTAGAGGTTTCAAGTTTAAAATAATATCAAATATTAAGGTCTACCTACTTAATCCAAGTTTTTGAAGTAAAACTTCTTTATGCACGCTTGACTTGGGGAATATGCTGGTGAATGCGTGACGAGAGCGTTACGAAAAGTGTTCTGGCGCGGCGAACGGAAGTCTTATGACGTAGTGATATGTACCTATTAGTACCTCTTTGCTAATAGCATACAGTTTTCGAACGACGATGATGGTATAAATGACTTTCGCTGTGATGTGATTCCAAATGGTTCAAGGCTCACTAATAAAAGGTGGTCTGAAAACACATCTTCTAGAGTCACGTGGCAGGGTTTGCCCCGAACACTTGTCTCTCGCGTGGTGTTCGCGCGGTTCGCGTTTCAGCCTGCCACGAGGCTCTATAATCCTTCTCAGTTGTTCTTACTCAAAAACAAGCCTCGAGATTGGATAGACACTCCCTCAAACTACTTGACACTGGCGGAAATGCGGTGCTAACGCACAAGCAAGAAGTCCATTAATTATAAATAAATAAAAAAAGGTGGTCTAAAGCACACTCGTTTTTTAAGCTACGTTTTTTTTATTTTTATTATTGATGGGTTTGCTCTTGACCTCTATCTAGTCCTCAGGTCAAAGATGGGGTCGAAGATGTAGCGAGCTTACCCAGAAGTGCACTGGCACTCCTGCACACTGACGGAACGCAGCAAGCTGCTTGACGCCAGACTCCGGCAGGAGGGTGGTCGCAAGCCAGGCGGCTCCTTGCGGAGCCTACCACACCGCTGTGGGGGATCGTTCAGCCGCCACCACAAACTTGGTAGCTTCTGATGCCGTTGCCCGGGGTGAACCGCTAGGAGGTAAATCTCCAATCACCCCAAGTTATGTTTGTATTCCTTATAAGTTTGAACACTGCCGGTTTTTTTATTATGATTTTACTTGAAGCTTTTAGCCTGGATGCTTATTATATCCTGTTCAGGGTGATCACTGATTCCTTGCCCCGCCAACTGCCTCCGTGGGCTAATGGTTAAGAGCATTGAGCTCTTGAGATAGAGATCGTGGGTTCGATTTCCATGGGGGGCACCTAGTGAAATGTTTCTTTGTGCGTTGGTTAGGACATGGCAGGCTGAATGACCTGATTGTCTGAAAAGAAAGATGATTCCGTGTGTCGGATGGCAGTTTAGTCCCGGCTATCTCTGGTGGTAGTAGTCGTTACATTAAAAAATACACGTCAGATATAGGTATTGTGGTTTGCTTAACTTTTTTGCTTGATTAACGTAGAACAGTTTTTAAAAACCTGTCCCTACCCTATAAGTAATGACGTATTAAATTTTACACCTAGTATAGTAGATTACACACCCAGGACAGGAAAGT
This sequence comes from Agonopterix heracliana, assembly GCA_963693445.1. NCBI lineage: Eukaryota > Metazoa > Arthropoda > Insecta > Lepidoptera > Depressariidae > Agonopterix > Agonopterix heracliana. Next base: position 6,908,882 of record OY856326.1, read on the forward strand.
TCCACCTCCGTCGAGGAGAAAAATAGTATACTAACCTCGGACAGTATAAATAAGAAAGCCTCTGATCACATGTTTGTTGACCTCGGCTTCCCTTCGGTCAACAATTACATGAGATCTGAGATCTTTCTTATTTATACTGTCCGAGGTTAGTATACAATTTTTCTCCTCGACGGAGGTGGAAAGCGACAACTTCATAAGCGCAGCGGGACGAAAATTGACGCTTTTCGTCCGGAGGGGAGAAAAAATAATTTATAGTGCGTCCAAGAAAGCTCGTATTATTTTACTTTCTGAAAATGTTTAAGCCGAAAAACCTTTAATTTTATGTTAAATGTTAATAAGTCTCGTTTATTTGAGTGTAGGTTTTATAAAGTTTCGACGGCTCAAACAGCTTCAAATAATAAATTAAAATCTCTAAAACCGCCTGTCAAAATAACGGAGCTATATTTTGGACGAACTATAGTTGCATTACACACATAATAATATTACAGTTTGCATATGCCTAAAAAGTGTACACACATTGTTATGTAGATATGACTATATGTGCTCAATCTACGGTTACGTCATTTTAAAACTGAGCAAAGCTGAACTTTCCCGAATTTTCGACAGTATTGCTCGGGACCAAAACGTCGTAACCACCGTTTTGTGTATGCCGGGCGATCTATCATAATGACACGATTAGTTCTTGCACATTTTACTGCAGCAACCAGCCATTTTGTATGATGTTTATCTTTGTTAAGCCTACGCGGTGCAAATTTGTTGATACGTAAACATTACATTTTCCACGAGAGCTCAAAAAAAATCTTTTTGAGCGAAGTAGGTACCTAAAATGCACGATGCCACTGATGCATAACTATAGGGGTGCATAAACTTTTTTAATTAGGTAGATAGGTATATTAAATTAGATTTTGTTGATACGTAAACATTAAATTTTCCACGAGAGCTCAAAAAAAATATTTTTGAGCGAAGTAGATAGGTACCTAAAATGCACGATGCCACTGATGCATAACTATAGGTTTATATATATAATAAACTTTTTAATTAGGTAGATAGGTATATTAAATTAATTAGGTAAGTATACCTACCTAACCTAACCTAATCATGAAAAAATCATAAGAAGGATTGAAAAACATAAAAATAAAAAATAAAAACTTTAGGCGCGATTTTCTCGAAATGATGACGAATCACCTTACTGCACTCTTAATTAGCACGGCAGATTAATTAGGTAAGTACCTACCTAACCTAACCTAATCTAATTTAATATACCTATTACCTATCTACCTACCTAAAGATTAGGTTAGGTAGGTAGGTATATTATATTTTTAAGGTAGGTACTTACCTAACCTAATCTAATTTAATATACCTATCTACCTAATTAAAAAAGTTTATAGTATACCTACATTAAATTTTTGGCGGTCTAGGTTTTGACCTACCGCGGTCCGTTAGTTGCCGACCGCTGTTTTATACTCATCTTTTCGAGATTTTGCGGACCGAATTTCAATTAATCGAAAACGGTTTATAGAATTTTCTTATGACAAATATTTTCTTCAATACATACACATCAATTTGTCACTCCTTCAAAAGACTTGACGTGTAATTTTTCAGAAAATTAAAAATCATAATTTCTTACACATTTTCAACAAAGAACCCTTATAGTTTCGCCATGTCCGTCTGTTCGCGACTTAGCTCAGAGATGCTTAGTACTAGAAAACTATAATTTGATATACATACGTATTAATCACGCCAACAGAGAGGTAAAATTAAATATATTGAAAAAAAAGAGTTCCTCCCCTACACGGAAAGTGGGGATGCAAATTTTTTTTCTCGTCTGTCCCATAGTGTGGGGGTGTGAGAAAACCATTTTTCAATTTAGGGATCCGTTATCGAAATATTATGCTTTAAAGTGCAAATTTTTGTTAGAGCCAAGTGCCCCCCACCCCTGCCAGCTAAACGGTTGTTTCTGGATACGTGAAAAATTCACGGCAGTATAGTGTATAAGTATAATAGTCAAGCAAAATGTAGGTACTTTTTAGACTTTATTAGCCGTCAAACCGTAGTATAAAATAAAAAGCCCCCTTTTAAGTCCGTATATTTATATTATAGTTAAACGGGCAACTACGGAATTCTACCCTGCGTGAGGCCCGACATGCACTTGGTCGGTTTTTTCTTTTTAAAACGGTCGCCTGGGTTCGAAGTTTTAAAATTAACACACAGTTATGTTTTCTGTAATAATTAGTAGATAGCAAAGCAACATAATACCAGTTGGAGCACCAATATGCTTGCTGAATGCTTGTTTGCTTGCTGCATGCTTGCTTGCATGCTGTATGCTTGCTTGCTTGTTTGCTTGTATACATGTTGGAGTGCAGGGGGGCTGTGCCCCCCGCGTGGTAGGAGCAGGGGCGGAAACCGCCTGCCAGAGAAAAACAACTAGTGCTTTTAAAATTTTATGTTAGGTTAGATTAGAAAATGACTGTAAATATCATTCTTAGCGGAGCGAACGAAGCGAGCTGTTAAATGTCTTGTTAAGGTCCCCTTCACTCAATAATAAATTATTATGAAAAACAAAAAACCCGACTGCATAAAAACTATTAACTGAAAAGATAAAAACAAGCTCCTTGAATCAAATATAACAACTTTGTTTGAGCAAATTAATACAATTTTAATGTTATTACTTATTAGGTAGTATCGCAAAGGGGGACAAAGAAAAATGACCTATTTATTTATTTATTTTTTTATTTATTTAATTTTAGGAAGATTTACAGCATCACAATTTTATTAAATATTCATATAAATCTAAACGCCAATTGAAAAATCTCCACATTTAAAAAGCAAAAAACTAAAACTAAAATTATATTATATGCCACTCGTCTCATTTGTTACACAGATAAATTGGAAAATATATTAATCTTAACTTGTAATTGTAGTTTATCACTAACGGTCACTGGTGTTGCCAAAGTAAGCTTGTGCAATTTTGCGTTTAACGGTTGCCTTGCTCGTAAGGAATAGGTCAAAGTTATGCTCTGTGCTTAATTCGTTGAAGCTGTCACAACTACGTATTGCGAATGCGTTTCGTCTGTAATTAGTCCTTGCGTACGGAATGTGAAGAAGGGGGCGCTGCCTTAAGCTCAGGGTATTGGTGCGGAGGCCTATCATCTCTAACAAACCAGGGCAGTCGACAGAGTTATTCGCGAAACCAACCAAAAAACAAACATCACTTACATTGCGTCGAATTTCAAGTGGAAGAAAGTGATATCGCTTACACCTGTGTTCATAGTCCAATGACCACACTTTGGCCTTGTAATCTAGAAAGCGCAAAAACCTTTTTTGAATATTTTCAATACGCTGCCTGTAGATAAGATATTGCGGGTTCCAAACTTGGGACGCGTATTTAAGGTGGCTGCGTACAAAAGCGCAGTATAATATTTTAATCGTCTTTAAATTGCGGAAGTCAGCTGACATTCTCATAAGAAATCCTAGCGCCCTAGAGGCTTTATTAACCACACTCTCAATATGATTGTCGAATAGGAGTTTCCTGTCATGAATTACACCTAAGTCCCTAATTTCATTAACTCTGATGATAGATTGGTTGAGCAGTGAGTAGTTCGTTTCCAATTCAACAAATTTTCGTGTGAATGACATGCAAAAGCACTTGGAAACGTTGAGATCAAGTTTATTACTGACACAATAAGCCTCGAACCTCTCAAGGTCTGCCTGTAAATCACAAACGTCAGATGAATTACAAATGTTCTTAAGGATTTTCATATCATCAGCAAATAAGAGTATTGTGGAATTTAGGAAGCAATCTTGGATATCCATTATAAATATAATGAACAACAGGGGCCCTAAGATTGATCCTTGAGGGACACCAGACGGAATAGGAGTCCATTGGGACATGTAACCCTGTAACACAACTGCTTGACTACGATTTTCTATATACGATGCAAACCACCTGTATAATTCACCGTGCACACCGGCCGCGTAGAGTTTGGAGAGTAGAATAGAGTGGTCAATCCGATCGAAGCATTTTTTATAATCAGTGTATATCACGTCCACTTGGGCCCACTCTCCATACCCCTAGTAATAAATTCGTTTGCAAGAATTAAATTTGAAACCGTCGAGCGCTTCTGAAGGAATCCATGCTGCTCACTACCGAATGAATGTTTAAGAGCAGCATAAACATCGCTATAAACTATCCGTTTGAATATCTTGGCAAACAGACATAACTTAGAAATTGGTCGGTAGTTCTCAACATTCGACTTGTCCCCTTTTTTAAGAACTGGGGTAATAAAAGCAGTTTTCCATATTTTGGGTACCACTCCCTCCAAAAGTGATCGTTTGAATAAAATGCAAAGGGGCACCACTAAACTGGGCGCACAAGTAACAATAAAAATAGGTGGTATGAAGTCAGGTCCACCAGTTTTAGATAGATCTAAGGATTTCAAAATAATGAGGACCTTTTCAGGATTAATTTCCACTGAGGAGATGGCTCCCAAACCAAAATCGGGTACCGGACGACAGTCGTCATTTATATCAGTGGTAGTTTTATCCAAAAATGTGGAATGGAAATAAGCTGCAAAAAGATGCTCATGTCCTCGCCAGTATCGGCATGACTATCTCTAAAGTGCATAACATTTGGATAGGTATGACCTTGCCTTTTGCTTTTAACATACGCCCAGAAGGACCTAGGATCACTAATAATAGACGATTCGATTTTACAAATATATTGCTTAAAGCATCTTCTCTCTAGATCATGAGCTCTGCTGCGCAATAGAGAGAATGTCTGATAATCGGATATGTTATTATATGTCTTGTATTTCTTGTGATACTTAAATTTTTCCTTTAGTACTTTTTTTAAAGCTGAATTATAACCACGGCGGATAGGTGCTTGACTTAATACTTTTCGATGGAATGTACTTATCTCTCAAGTCATAAAGCTTATCGTAGAACCGGCCCAAAGCTTGATCAACACTGCCCACCCGTAAAAACTCTTCCCAATTAATTTTGTCAAGATCCAATACTATAGAAATGTAATCACCTTTAGTGTATAGGTACTTGCTTCGAGGCACTTGCTCGAGAGCGTGGATTTGAATAAATTCAACGCTAACGCATACAGATTTGTGATATACATCCTCAGGCACTACTAAAGGGTCTTCGCAGGCACTAACGGTTATATGACTGTTGGAAAAAACGAGATCCAGTATCCGGTTGAGAGAGTTACGCTCCGCGATGTATTGGCTCAAACTACAAGTATTGGTGATATCAAAGAAATTTCGTAAATATTCGCTAGTATAATTCACCGGAAGCATTTCATTACTATGTTGAGACCTATCCCAGTTCACATCGTCCTTAAAGTTAAAATCCCCCATTACCACAAATGTGTCCAAGGGATGCGACATCATCAACTCGCTGAGTCTTCTGGAAAAGCTTTCAAGCTGGGCCTTATACGAATTACTAACCTCTCCTATGGTTGGTTATTGGTTTGCAATACCTACCTAATAAGTAATAACATTCAAATTGTATTAATTTGCTCAAACAAAGTTGTTATATCTGATTCAAAGAGCTTGTTTTTATCTTTTCAGTTAATAGTTTTTATGCAGTCGGGTTTTTTGTTTTTCTTAATAATTTTGTTTATTTCATACTTTTTAGTCTTGTGTCAAAATGGTAGCATAAACATACTATAATATATATATATTGGGAATTTGCTCTTCACCAGCTTTCATTTGATTTTAGGAAACAAAAAAATCTCCAACCTCTCCTTTTTATTTCGCAGACGCCATATTGAAATAATGTACCCTATGTCACTCTCATGATTTTTACAAATCTAATGACACCTCATACTTTAAAATCTATCAAGCCGTTTAAGCTGTAGGGCGTGCCAAAGAAATAGACATACAAACATACATACATACGTACATACATACTTACATATATACTTACATACATACTTACATACATACATACATACGCTCGAAAACATAACCCTCCTTCTGTCGCAGTCGGGTAATAATAAAAAGACAATAATTTCTAAAATAAATTATGAAGGCCTTATACGAATTACTAACCTCTCCTATGGTTGGTTATTGGTTTGCAATACCTACCTAATAAGTAATAACATTCAAATTGTATTAATTTGCTCAAACAAAGTTGTTATATCTGATTCAAAGAGCTTGTTTTTATCTTTTCAGTTAATAGTTTTTATGCAGTCGGGTTTTTTGTTTTTCTTAATAATTTTGTTTATTTCATACTTTTTAGTCTTGTGTCAAAATGGTAGCATAAACATACTATAATATATATATATTGGGAATTTGCTCTTCACCAGCTTTCATTTGATTTTAGGAAACAAAAAAATCTCCAACCTCTCCTTTTTATTTCGCAGACGCCATATTGAAATAATGTACCCTATGTCACTCTCATGATTTTTACAAATCTAATGACACCTCATACTTTAAAATCTATCAAGCCGTTTAAGCTGTAGGGCGTGCCAAAGAAATAGACATACAAACATACATACATACGTACATACATACTTACATATATACTTACATACATACTTACATACATACATACATACGCTCGAAAACATAACCCTCCTTCTGTCGCAGTCGGGTAATAATAAAAAGACAATAATTTCTAAAATAAATTATGAAGACAGTATAAATTAATCTAATATTAACTTACCTGTTAAAGAACCGTAATTGTCCTTAGTAATTCACAAATAACATCAAACCGACATGTAGCACAAAACAAAACAATCAACTTCACAAACAGGGTAAGTAAAACATAAAACTCAATTTTTCGGCATCAATTCCACTATGATCCTCAGAGACCGACGGCCAAAGGTAGAATGTAGAACTTGAGGGCAACGGTCATCTCAATTTCTCACATATATTTGTATTAATTTACATTTTAATATCATCTCGGTCACACGATTATAAGTACAGGGTCAAATCTGATTTAGTCTAAAACTGGTTCTTGGCCTTTATCCGTTTGATAGCGACTTGTCACCCTCTGAGGGTTGAAACTGAGAAAATTATGTATGTTTAATAACCGAAGATTTAAACGAGAGCTAATTTCAAAATCGCTAGTCGTCCGATCATCCTCTACATCAGTGAAATGAAATGAGAACGGACTCACTCCCCTGACACTTAACAGAGTTTTGGTACTACTAGTGAAACGTGGATGTTTTGAGTTATCAGAGTGTAGTCGTGAGCATATGCATCAGTCATAATGCAGACCTCAAACTTCACCACTTCTGGACAGGTTCTTAAGAGGGCACCGAGCCTCCAGTGCCAGGTATGCCTGGTTTTCATGATTCCAGTCCAGTAATCCAGTGAGTCAATCCAGTGCAGTATTGGTCTGGATGATGTCGTCTACATTATTCCAGTCATTTAGAAGCCATTGAAGTTTAAACATGTAAACACTACAGTGACAATGATTTTAAAAAGAAATCAGTTACGAAAATGCACAGGATTGGCCGTTCAGTTGCCCTTAAATCCGTTTAAGCTTAAGTATTATTTATTACCCACAATGTAAATTGAAAATCAGCAGATTCTCAAGTATAACTGTTTCGATAAGGAGTACCTCTGGAGCATCAGGACTGAAGAGTTGGGACCTGAAATTGTATGAGGTAGTGTCAGCTTGATTATACTATTTTAAAATTAATAATGATTGAGGAATTGAATGATGATTTGAGGATCGAAGCCGACTCGTAACCTACTACAAATAAGGTTCTCAATCGAACGCGAGACATAAATCGCGCAAGAGAAATAATCACAGAGATTCGATATAATATACAAGGTCCAACTAAGAACTACTGTAGGACCACGGCCGGTCCCCAGGCTTCACACTAAGCCTGGTGGAAGATCTTCCCTTTTCAATGGAGGAACATTCCCAAGTAGCGCCTCCATATATTAATAAGATCTAAAGTTGCAGGGCTAATAGCAGATTACACATCGAGGACAGGAAAGTAAGAAAGGTCTCAGATCTCAACATGTGATCTGAGGCTTTCTTATTTACTGTCCGAGGGTAGTATACTATTTTTCTCCTCGATGGAGGTGGAAAGCGACAACTTCGTTAGCGCAGCGGGACGACAATTGACGTTTTCTATCCGAGGGGAGAACATTTTATTAACGTGACGACCACATGCCTTCCTGAAAATTTGAGCTCACTAGTACTAAGTTATGCCCGCTCGAAAATACGCCGAATCGCTTCGAGAAAAGGTACAGCATCGGCAGTGTGCCGCTCGTTTCGCTCGTCTCGGTGAGAATTTGGTTCAGTTAGGTGTCCAGAGATGGTGCTTATACAAATCAACAAAAATATATTTTTATAGTTCACATCTGTGTCAGGGAGTTTTATATTTATTTTATACCACAGCTGTTGCCCGCGACCCCGTCTGCGTGGAACTTAAAAAAACATATTTTATCTGCGTGCCAAACATTCTAATTCGTCCCTATGCAAAGTCAAAGTCAAAATAGTTGTCATTTAGGTAGGTAGGGTAAGCAGTACAATGATTGACCCTTTAAGGTGAACATTAACTTTCAACATTTTTGCTTCCAAAATAAGGTGCTAAATCGTAAAACTTTTGCAGTCAAGTTATTCCTTAAAAACTTGAGAATTTGAATAAATCACAACCATAAATAATATTGCAACCCATTCAGAACTTTAATACAACTAACAAAAAAAGGGGAGAAAAGTAGAATCATTTGCCATTGGTGTATATTATATACCAAAAGTATAATGATTGGCATGTTAATCATTATACTTTGTGTTCATTGGCACTGCCAATTTTTATACCATGTTAGGGCCAATCACTACGTTATTACGTATCGTACTACGGGGTCGAAAAAGTGCCAATTAAGAGTCTTATTTGATACAACAAAGTTCTCACTAATAAATTATGTGAATGAAATACAATCTTACAATAAGAACGACGTCGGCACATCACAACGTATATGAGAACTGATCTCTTTGTACAGTGATTGGCAAAGGTAAACGTACAATGATTAGCATGGCCTATGACGAGAAAGTATAATGAATGGCCCTGCCAAAATTTAGTTACAGCTATTTTAGTACATTTTGATTAAAAATATTCAAAAAGGAGTAATCAATGGCATCTAATAAAACATTAAAATAGGGAGGTTAATTTTGAGCTCAAATTACTATTATTGGCACAGAGGCCAATCAACAGAACTAATCTTTCTCAGAAGCCATAGGCACTAACCTTGCGCCTACCCATTTTTCGGTTATCTTGAGTCTTTTTCCACAAATTAAGGTATAATTATAAAGTTAATTATAACTATAACTAACATAAAGGAACACAAATGTCACAATTTGACTAACAAGAAAACAGGTAAATAACAGTGTAAAAATACATACTTCTTATGATTTTGATAACAAAACTCACCCGTCGCGTCGGTCGTTGCAAAATGTTTTTTTTTTTTTCAAGTGTTTCCAGCCATTATGTTTGAAAATTACCAATTACAATTTATAGTGTAGTCAACAAAGAAAATTATGATATTTTTTCTCTACCTCCTACTCAAAGGCATCTCTTAATAAATAGATTTTAAACTCAAAGGGCCAATAATTGGGGGACGGCCAAGATTACTATAGGATATTGGATTTACAATTCAAAAAGAGACTGTAGTCTCTTGCCAGTCTTGTTTGATCCAAAGAGAATATAATCATTACAAATTTAAGAGACGGGACTCCTTGAAGCAAAATAATCCTACAAAACGTCAACTCGAGGCATAGGCGAAGTATTTTTCGCTTACGCTGATAGACGTAACATCAGTGTAACCGCGTATGAGACAGCGATAGTCATAAAATCCTATACAATTTGTATGAAAATAGATGTCTGACTCCGGAGTCAGACAGCCGTCGTAGAACAAAAAAGTGGCTACGTCGATAAGGACAGCAATAAGAAGCGATCTCCTTTTTTAACTAGAGCGAATTTGCTATGTGCATCTCTTACTGAGTGATATGACAAGACACGTGCTTTCTTCTAGTTCCTTCTCTTTCTACGACTCGAGGCTACCATCCAAAGCCAACATAGAGTAAAATGTTGCCAACCTTGAAAACAAAATGACTAGTGTAGAGTAGTGATGTGCTATGAATCTTAAGATGTCGATAGTTTCAGAAAAAAAAATGGCCACATGGTTGGCTGAATACGTTGATATACTTACCTATTTTTACAAATGAGAAGCGGGTATTCGTTTTAAACAATTTTATTCGTAATTTAACACAATCAAACAATCAATATTTAGAAATCCAAAGCTTTTCAACCTGTACATGGACCAGCTGGTCCGCGAGCTCAGCAGCATGCATGCGGGATGTTTTATCGATGGCGTCAATGTCAACAACATCAGCTACGCGGACGATATGGTGCTGCTGAAAGTGTGTGAAGCCTACGCACAAACACATGGGTTGAAATACAACACCAAGAAGACTGAGCTCATGGTCTTCACCGCGGGCAGCAGCTCTCCACAGGTCGTGCCGCCGGTCCAGCTATACGGGACTGCCTTGGTGAGAGTCAAGCAGTTCAAATACCTTGGTCATGTCGTAACAGAAGACCTGAAGGATGACCAGGACATTGAGCGGGAACGTAGAGCGTTGGCGGTCAGAAGCAATATGCTCGCCCGTAGGTTTGCTCGTTGTACAGAACAAGTTAAGATCACCCTCTTTAAAGCGTACTGTCAATCTTTCTACACGAGCAGCCTGTGGGTGAGATATACGCAGAAGGCCTACAGCGCTCTACGGGTCCAGTACAATAACGCTTTCAGAATGTTGTTGGGGCGGCCGCGTTTCTGCAGTGCATCAGTCATGTTTGCCGAGGCGCGCACAGATGGCTTCCACGCTATAGTGCGTAAGAAAGTTGCATCACTGATGAGTAGAGTCCGCGGCAGCTCCAACGTCATCCTGAAGGGGATAGGAGGCAAGTTCGAGTGTCCTATCGCCAGTCATTGGTCCACACTTATGACTAAATATAATAGGTAGATAAACAAACGACAAACAACGCTATTCGTTGACGTCGTTGCTGAGATACGAGATGCATTTCTGCGCACTGCAGCTGCGCGTGGTTGCGTGTCAAATTTTTTTATTTTCTTTTGTATTTCAATGTTTTTCTTTAAATGTCATTTACTCATTTGAATTCTTCAAGTTTTAATGTTATTTAATGTTAAATTTAATGTTATAATGTTAACCCGGTATTTTCAAATAAGTTATGTAAGTGTTTGTTTATATTGCCAGTAATATGAGTCTCCCCTCTCCCTTGTCGACGTGCCCCCACTGCCCTAGTTCTTCACGCGTGTTCACCTCGCATGGTCTCAAAGTACACACTGGGCGCGTACATAAGGATGTAGCCCGTCCCCGCGCCCGCCGCTCTCCCGCATTGGTTGATACACACATCAGGCAGTCCGGTGACGCAAGTACACAACCGGTCAGCAATGCCCTCGAGAACCTTGCGGGTCTAAAGAAGTCCGTGCGGGTGCTTCGGCATGTTCCTAAGGGAGCAAGAAACCTGGCTGCTGAAAAGCTATGCAAAGTTATTGGTAAGTGCATCGAAACGAACGAAACCTCAGATTGGTATGCTCTCCTTACCTTCGCATATTCGGCGCTTAAAGCGCCAGACTCACATGGCCCGGGCAGTCTTACCACCAAAGTGAAGTCTAATCTAGACTCCGCCTTTAATTTTACTCTCGATGACATCAGCGGCGTGGCTGCCTCGCCCCGGTCGCCCTCCGTTCTAAAAACGATAGAGTCCAAAGTATTTGAGGGCGACTTGAGGGGGGCTGTTCGTGTGCTGACGTCGGAGGATACGATGGCTTCTCCAGGGCCAGAAACTTTGGCCTCCCTACAGTCGAAGCACCCATCCCCGTCTCGCCCACTAGCCTTCCCACAGGCACCAGATCGGTCCTCCCCCGCCTTGACGGTCAAGATAGAGGACGTGACCCAGGCGCTAGGCAGTTTCTATAATGGGTCAGCCGCAGGCTTGGATGGAATACGACCGGCTCATTTAAAGGAGCTTACTTCGAGTTCTGCTGGCAACAACGGGCAGCGCCTGCTTGAGTTCCTCGTCAGGCTGTGCAATTTCTTACTCAGTGGGCAGCTAAACCCTGAAGTATGTCCATATATGTATGGGGCGTCCCTGTGCGCCTTAACTAAAAAAGAAGGAGGCGTTAGGCCGATCGCTGTAGGGAGCACGTTACGTCGGCTCGTGGCGAAACTGGGATGCCGTGCTGTCAAGGATGCGATGGCTGAATATCTACAACCACACCAGTTAGGTTTTGGAACCCGGATGGGGTGTGAAGCGGCGATCCACGCGACACGCGCATTCGCAGCGGAGCCAGGAAACGAAGACTGCATTATCGTTAAATTGGATGTGAAGAATGCTTTCAATACAGTGGAAAGGGATGTTCTTCTGGGTGAGGTGTATGAAAACATCCCTTCATTATATCCATTTCTTCACCAGGTCTACAAATCCCCTTCTAACCTGTTCTTCGACACATCCTTGATCCTTTCACAGGTGGGTGCGCAGCAGGGAGATCCACTTGGGCCGCTTACCTTCAGCCTCGCTATCCATAAAGCCATCTTGACTCTAAAATCTCCGCTCAACATTTGGTACCTAGATGACGGTACCATAGGAGGAAAGCCTGAGGAAGTTGAGCAAGACCTGCTAACGCTGGAGATGAATACGTCTAAGTGTGAGTTTTTCTCCTGCGGACCCACAACCTGGCCTTCATATTCTCGGTTCAGTTCATTGCTCCCTGGCCTCAAGGAGCTATCCTCGATAACCTTTAGTCTCCTGGGTTCGCCTATTTTCCCTGAGGCAATCCCAGTGGCTATCGAAGCCAAGAAACATCTCCTACTCCTCGCCCAGGAGCGCCTTTCCAATATAACGGCTCACGTTGCCCTGGTTCTGTTGCGAATGTGTTTCGCGGTGCCTAAGATCACCTACCTCCTGAGGACGGCCCCTATCTGGTTGTGCCCTAGTGATATCTCTTCCTTTGACAGCACGGTGAAATCTGCTATTGAAACTATTGTAAATGTTTCCCTTAGTGAGGATCAATGGTGCCAGGCATCCCTTCCCATCCGCCATGGGGGTTTGGGTATTCGGCGAGTAAAGGATTTGAGCCTGCCGGCTTTTCTCGCATCGGCACATGGGGTTGAGGGCCTCGTCTCTAAAATTCTGTCACACAACGGAGACGCGGCTTGCATACCTTTTGCTGCTGATGCATTGACGAGGTGGACGGCTCTCTTCCCGACCGCATCCCCACCTAGAACCCCAGGAGTACAGCGATCCTGGGACGACGTGGGAGCTAAAGCGGCGATTGACCAACTTATAGGCGCGGCTACTGGCTCCGATTTGGCCAGACTCAGGGCGGTGTCAAGGGCAGAATCGGGTGCGTGGTTACAGGCACTGCCTTCGCTACATATGGGAACCCTGCTCGACGGTGACTCAATGCGTGTGGCAGTAGCTCTCCGCCTGGGCTGCGATGTTTGTCAACCACATCAATGCATCTGCGGGTCCACGGTGGAAGCGAACGGCCATCATGCGTTGAGTTGCCGTCGGTGCTCGGGTAGACACCCACGTCACCACGCACTCAACGACATCGTTCGGAGGGCACTGATTTCGGCCAATATACCGTGCAGGCTGGAACCGCCGGGCCTCAGTCGCACTGATGGGAAAAGACCTGATGGCCTAACGCTGGTGCCATGGCAGAGAGGAAAGTGTCTGATATGGGACGCCACGTGTGTCAGCACTTTCGCTGCCTCGCACCTCAGCCGCACGGTTCGGTCTGCCAGGGCCGCCGCCGAATTAGCAGCTGATAAAAAGCGGGACATTTACTCGGCCCTGGTGCAAAATTATTATTTTGTGCCACTAGCCTTTGAGACCACGGGCTGCTGGGGGTCGGAAGCTTTGAGCTTTGTTAAAGAGCTCGGCCGTCGACTTCAGGAGAGTGGGAACGACGCTCGCTCCGGGTACTACCTGATGCAAAGGTTGTCCATCGCCATCCAACGTGGAAACGCGACAAGCGTCATGGGCTCCTTTGCATCTGGTATGACCCGGGGAGGGCTTTTTGACTGAGTGTACATATATTTTTTGTAAATATTTTATGAAGCTAGTTTTATTTTAGTTAGTTATATTTTAGTCAATTGTATTTTAGTGTTATTTAAGTTTAGTTAGTTATATTTTATTGTTAGTTATCCTGTATATTACTTTTATTTAATAATACAGTTTTTGAGTTTTCTAATTCCAGTATCTACTTATAACAACAAAGATTCTTGTAAACTCTGCTAAGATAAACAAATAAATTAATTAGGTATTATTTTTCATGTTAAATTGTAAATTCAAAATTATTTTTATTATTATTATTTTTCTTTTGAATTGTTATTTCCATTGAAATCCTGACATTTAATGTAACTTACTAACATAGGGTGTAAGATGACATTTATGTACTTACTAATAAAAAAATTATGGAACTTGTTTTCCGAAATAAATGTATTGAATTGAATTGAATTAGAAATTAAACAGACACAGCACAAGAACCACAGACTGATGCCATTGTAAAGGTACATATACACATGCTCATTACTAGCACGGGAGCCTGCAAATTTCGAGCAAATGCTAATTAGTAGCATGTGTGAACATACTTTGCTAGAAATTAGCATGCTAATTATCACCTTGCTCAAAAATCGGTAGGCAGTTGATTTTCGAGCATGCTACCTGAGGCGCGGGTGGAAGAGGGCGATCTAAGAATAATATCAGTAGTGTGCTCTATGCTTCATAAGCACGTATTTACAGTTGAAAAGCATGCTCATTCAAAGTCAAAGTCAATATAATTTATTCAATATAGGAGCTTGAAGCACACTTATTAAACGTCAAATCTTTTTTAAGCTACCACCGCGTCGGAATGTGTTGTCGTTGTAGAGAAGATGCGGCCAGAAACTCTACAACATAACACGACTTAATAACTATTACAATAAAATTCTTAAGCTACGGTTATGTATTACAATAATACATAGTCTATCTAATAATATATAATAATATATCATTCAGAAGTATGTTACAATCTAGCATGCTTATTGCTAGCAAATGTAAACAGTACATAGTTATATCTTTTAATATACTTATATTACTCTTTGGTTATATCTGTAGTCCTGCAAGACGGACTACTGTGAATGGACCTCTTTAGATAGACATGATACAGATAGATGTTAAAAATGCTAAAAATGAGGCTACTCTGTACTGTTTACATTTGCTAACAATAAGCATACTAGATTGCATACTCCTGAAAGAGCATGCTTTTCAACTGTATACACGTGCTTATTAATAAAGCATAGAGCACACCCTCTTACACCCGCGCCTCAGGTAGCTAGTAGCATGCTCGAAAATCAACAGCCGGTCGATTTTTGAGCAAGGTTCTAATAATCATGCTAATTTATAGCAAAGTATGTTTACAAATACTACTAACAAGCATTAATTTTGCTCGAAATTAGCATGCTCTCGTGCTAGCAATGAGCATGTGTATCTGTACCTTTATTCTTAAATAAAGCCCGCGAGACCTTGCTGAATTGCCAATGTTGCAATGTTGCTGAGTAGACAAATGATAAAATCTAGTCATCTTTATCTATGGCGTGTAAGGTATTTTACTTTGGGGTTCATTCAATCGCTAATACGGCCTCTCCTGTAAATGCGGTGTCCTCGTCCGCATGAGTCAGATCCATATATTACTATTCTTGTCAGCATCAGAGTCACGCTCCTGGTCCCATTTTTTCTACCGCATCAGCCATGTCTTCTATTTAATGAGGCGTTTTCATTAAAAAAAAACTGTTCAAAGACATTGGAAGGATGGCGTTATAATCGTGCCAATTTAGCTGTCAGATCGAAAGTGTTACGTGTTTAACTCGATTCCCTAATATTAGGGAGCAATTTTTTGATGTATTAATAAGATTGTTATGGTTTTAATATGAGAGTCGTTTTAATACTTCAGATTGATTAACTTTTTGTGCATTCACTGTTCGTTTATGTACAATAAACGAAAAATTTCGGTGCTATTGTGTATTTATTGGTAGTGAAAAATTATCAATTGGCAACACCACCGCACCACTATCAAACGTCATTTGAGTGATGCAAACCATAGACAAAGAGAATATAATCATTACATTTAAGAGACGGGACTCCTTGAAGCAAAATAATCCTACAAAACGTCAACTCGAGGCTACCATCCAAAGCCAACATAGAGCAAAATGTTGCCAACCTTGAAAACAAAATGACAAGTGTAGAGTAGTGATGTGCTATGAATCTTAAAATGTCGATAGTTTCAGAAAAAAAAATCGGCCATATGGTTGGCTGAATAAGTTGATATACCTTTTTTTACAAATGAGAAGCGGGTATTCGTTTTAAACAATTTTATTCGTAATTTAACACAATCAATCAATTAATATTTAGAAATAAAACAGACACAGCACAAGAACCACAGACTGATGCCATTGTAAAGGTACCTACATATTATACACATGCTCATTACTAGCACGGAGCCTGCTAATTTCGAGCAAATGCTAATTAGTAGCATGTGTGAACATACTTTGCTAGAAATTAGCATGCTAATTATCACCTTGCTCAAAAATCGGTAGGCAGTTGATTTTCGAGCATGCTACCTGAGGCGCGGGTGGAAGAGGGTGATCTAAGAATAATATAAGTAGTGTGCTCTATGCTTCATAAGCACGTATTTACAGTTGAAAAGCATGCTCATTCAGAAGTATGTTACAATCTAGCATGCTTATTGCTATGAAATGTAAACAGTTCATAGTTATATCTGTATTCCTGCAAGACGGACTACTGTGAATGGGCCTCTTTAGATAGACATACTCTAAAATAGCATGCTTTCTAGCATGCTATTTTAGATGTTAAAAATGCTAAAAATGAGGCTGCTCTGTACTATTTACATTTGCTAGCAATAAGCATACTAGATTGCATACTCCTTAAAGAGCATGCTTTTCAACTGTATACACGTGCTTATTAATAAAGCATAGAGCACACCCTCTTACACCCGCGCCTCAGGTAGCTAGCATGCTCGAAAATCAACATTTTTGAGCAAGGTTCTAATAAGCATGCTAATTTATAGCAAAGTATGTTTACACATACTACTAACAAGCATTAATTTTGCTCGAAATTAGCATGCTCTCGTGCCAGCAATGAGCATGTGCTCATTGCCAATGTTGCAATGTTGCTGAGTAGACAAATGATAAAATCTAGTCATCATTATCTATGGCGTGTAAGGTACATTACTTTGGGGTTCATTCAATCGCTAATACGGCTTCTCCTATAAATGCGGTGTCCTCGTCCGCACGAGTCAGATCCATATTACTGTTCTTGTCAGCATCAGAGTCACGCTCCTGGTCCCATTTTTTCTACCGCATCAGCCATGTCTTCTATTTAATGAGGCGTTTTCATTAAAAAAAAAAACTGTTCAAAGACATTGGAAGGATGGCGTTATAATCGTGCCAATTTAGCTGTCAGATCGAAACGTGTTTTACTCGATTCCCTAATTTTAGGGAGCAATTTTTTGATTTATTATTAAGATTATTATGGTTTTAATATGAGAGTCGTTTTGATACTTCAGATTGATTAACTTTTTGTGCAGTCAATGTTCGTTTATGTACAATAAACGAAAAATATCGGTGCTATTGCGTATTTATTGGTAGTGAAAAATTATCAATTGGCAACACCACCACTATCAAACGTCATTTGAGTGATGCAAACCATAGACAAACAACACTTTTTACTGTCAATTTGACAGGTTTTTTTGAACTTTTTATATTGCCATCTACTGACTTTTCGATTTACTAGTCTTGGAAAACGCCTCATTGGTTCAGTTTTTCGCTAGGTCTTCATTTCCAGTAACTTGAACCATTTCTTACATCTGAAAATAAACATACCTGTGTATAATTTTATCATATTATCATCCAAAATATGATGGATGATTTATGTATGATGGATGTTCTGAGGTTTCAGAATATCTCTGACTACCCCCTCGGGGAACATAGTCGTGAGCATACGTATGCGTATGCATGTAGTATGTATCAAAAATATCGATATCGATATTTCTTCAAATCCCTCACTTTACAAATACCTACCGCTCCGCTCTTTATGAAAACGAAGACACATTTCTCAAACTTAAAATGATCGCATTTTTGCCTAAATATGAACCAGGGCTGATAAATAGGATAAATTTATGCTTACCGAGATTCATCCAGCGAAAATCTTGCTATGATGTTACGTTTTTTACCATCTTTTCTTTCCGACATTTCACTGCATATCTCACATTTCCTGTACTTCATTTTAAGCTTTTATGGTGCAATATCATGTAATACCCTGTATTTAAATGTGTTTTCAGTTTTATATTCAGGTTTATTCACCCAATAAACATTTTAAATAATTTCCAAAAGTTATCTTGACAGAGACCGTTTCGCAGACTCATTACGTCAGGTGACATTTCATGAAAGAGACCGTCAAGAAAAGAGACGAATATAGACGCCCATCAAAGTTCTCCTCCGTCTCATATATTTTCTCGCATGTATGCAGTTGCGATAGACTGACCATAGACAAACAACACTTTTTACTGTCAATATGACAGGTTTTTTGAACTTTTTATATTGCTATCTACTGACTTTTCGATTTACTAGTCTTGGAAAACGCCTCATTGGTTCAGTTTTTCGCTAGGTCTTCATTTCCAATAACTTGAACCATTTCTTAAATCTGAAAATAAACATACCTGTGTATAATTTTATCATATTATCATCAAAAATATTATGGATGTTCTGAGGTTTCAGAATATCTCTGACTACCCCCTCGGGGAACATAGTCGTGAGCATACGTATGCGTATGCATGTAGTATGTATCAAAAATATCGATATCGACATTTCTTCAAATCCCTCACTTTACAAATACCGCTCCGCTCTTTATAAAAACGAAGACACATTTCTCAAACTTAAAATGATCGCATTTTTGCCTAAATATGAACCAGGGCTGATAAATAGGATAAATTTATGCTTTCCGAGATTCATCCAGCGAAAATCTTGGTATGATGTTACGTTTTTTACAATGTTGAAAACATTTCACTGCATATCTCGCATTTCCTGTACATCATTTTAAGCTTTTATGGTTCAATATCACGTAATACCCTGTATTTAAATGTGTTTTCAGTTTTATATTCAGGTTTATTCACCAAATAAACATTTTAAATAATTTCCAAAAGATAACTTGACAGAGACCGTTTAGAAACAGACTCATTACGTCAGGTGACATTTCATGAAAGAGACCGTCAAGAAAAAAGACGAATAAAGACGCCCATCCAAGTTCTACTCCGTCTCATATATTTTATCGCATGTATGCAGTTGCGATAGACTGGTTTGATCGTCTGAGCACGCGCGACTTCATGATGACGTACTGTGTTGTAAAAACATGTAAAAAATACGAAAGAAAAGTAAAAAAAATTTGATGGTGTAACCTATTTTCAGTCAGCAAAAATTATTGTATCATTTAGAAGCATTTATAAGTATCATTTAGTTTACGAACATAATATTCAATTTTTATTGTATTTATTGATTATCTGTCATCGCGTCCGCCATTACGTCGTCATGTTTGATGTTCATTTTCACCTCCAGTCGAAGCTGCTTATGGTGTTAAGTAGGTGCAAGCAAAATAAACCCTTGTGACTAGCTTCATACGATATCAATTGCAATGTTTTCAGTTTGTTTACATTACTATGCAGGTTAATTTGAGACACTTTTATCGAGAATTTTGTACTAGACCCTGTGTCCATAGAGTTCTAGGTCGATGGTTTTAAATAAAAGTATCAACTGAGATGCCAGAATTTATTCACATTAAAAATAAAAGATGTATCCAGAAACAAATATAAAATAAGAATAAAAAATATTAATCGAATTAGCACGTAGCGCAAGGTTGACGTCTAGAGCCGAGTTTGACAACAAATTGTCTACGGGTGAGACGGCAAGCCTTGCGGACACCAGTCCATCCATATGGAGCATAAGAGGAAGAGCCTTGGCCTGCACTGGCAGCGCCAGAAGCACTAGACCCTGAACCGTATTGTCCTTGTGCACCGTACGATCCGCTGAAAGCAGTAGCGGCAGCCGAAGCAGTAGCACCAGATGGACCTTCTTCAATAATTATGACTGGACCTTGTGGTCCACTAGAAGAAGAGGCAGTAGCAGAAGCCGATGATACTGGTCCTCCTGGTCCTTGTGGTCCTTCTGGTCCAGCTGGTCCTCGTGGTCCTTGTGGTCCTGGTCCTTGTGGTCCGTAAGGTCCGTATGGTCCGTTTGGTCCGCTAGATGAAGCAAAAGCAGCAGCAGAGGCCGATGATCCTGGTCCTCCTGGTCCTTGTGGTCCTCCTGGTCCTTGTGGTCCAGCTGGTCCTCGTGGTCCTTGTGGTCCTGGTCCTTGTGGTCCTCCTGGTCCTTGTGGTCCTTCTGGTCCAGCTGGTCCTTGTGGTCCTTGTGATCCTGGCCCTTGTGGTCCATATGGTCCGTTTGGTCCACTAGAAGTAGAAGCAGAAGCAGCAGCAGAGGCAGATGATCCTGGTCCTCCTGGTCCTTGTGGTCCTCCTGGTCCTAGTGGTCCTTGTGGTCCAGCTGGTCCTTGTGGTCCTTGTGATCCTGGTCCTTGTGGTCCGTATGGTCCGTTTGGTCCGCTAGAAGCAGAAGCAGAAGCAGCAGCAGAGGCAGATGATCCGGGTCCTCCTGGTCCTTGTGGTCCGTATGGCCCGTATGGTCCGTTTGGTCCTCCTGGTCCTTGTGGTCCAGCTGGTCCTTGTGGTCCTTGTGGTCCTTGTGAACCCGGTCCGTATGGCCCGTATGGTCCGTTTGGTCCGCTAGAAGCAGAAGAAGTAGCAGCAGCAGAGGCAGATGATCCTGGTCCTCCTGGTCTTTGTGGTCCTCCTGGTCCTTGTGGTCCAGCTGGTCCTTGTGGTCCTTGTGATCCTGGTCCGTATGGTCCGTTTGGTCCGCTAGAAGCAGAAGCAGTAGCAGCAGCAGAGGCAGATGATCCTGGTCCTCCTGGTCCTTGTGGTCCTCCTGGTCCTTGTGGTCCAGCTGGTCCTTGTGGTCCTTGTGGTCCTGGTCCTCCTGGTCCTTGTGGTCCTCCTTGTCCTTGTGGTCCAGCTGGTCCTTGTGGTCCTTGTGGTCCTTGTGATCCTGGTCCGTATGGCCCGTATGGTCCGTTTGGTCCGCTAGAAGCAGAAGCAGTTGCAGCAGCAGAGGCAGATGATCCTGGTCCTCCTGGTCCTTGTGGTCCTGCTGGTCCTTGTGGTCCTTGTGATCCTGGTCCGTATGGCCCGTATGGTCCGTTTGGTCCGCTTGAAGCAGAAGAAGTAGCAGCAGCAGAGGCAGATGATCCTGGTCCTCCTGGCCCTTGTGGTCCTCCTGGTCCTTGTGGTCCAGCTGGTCCTTGTGGTCCTTGTGGTCCTTGTGATCCTGGTCCGTATGGCCCGTATGGTCCGTTTGGTCCGCTAGAAGCAGAAGCAGAAGCAGCAGCAGAGGCAGATGATCCTGGTCCTCCTGGTCCTTGTGGTCCAGCTGGTCCTTGTGGTCCTTGTGGTCCTTGTGATCCTGGTCCTTGTGGTCCGTATGGCCCGTATGGTCCGTTTGGTCCTCCTGGTCCTTGTGGTCCAGCTGGTCCTTGTGGTCCTTGTGGTCCTTGTGATCCTGGTCCTTGTGGTCCGTATGGTCCGTTTGGTCCGCTAGAAGCAGAAGCAGAAGCAGCAGCAGAGGCAGATGATCCTGGTCCTCCTGGTCCTTGTGGTCCAGCTGGTCCTTGTGGTCCTTGTGGTCCTTGTGATCCTGGTCCTTGTGGTCCGTATGGCCCGTATGGTCCGTTTGGTCCTCCTGGTCCTTGTGGTCCAGCTGGTCCTTGTGGTCCTTGTGATCCTGGTCCGTATGGCCCGTATGGTCCGTTTGGTCCGCTAGAAGCAGAAGCAGTAGCAGCAGCAGAGGCAGATGATCCTGGTCCTCCTGGTCCTTGTGGTCCTCCTGGTCCTTGTGGTCCAGCTGGTCCTTGTGGTCCTTGTGGTCCTTGTGATCCTGGTCCGTATGGCCCGTATGGTCCGTTTGGTCCGCTAGAAGTAGAAGCAGTAGCAGCAGCAGAGGCAGATGATCCTGGTCCTCCTGGTCCTTGTGGTCCAGCTGGTCCTTGTGGTCCTTGTGGTCCTTGTGATCCTGGTCCGTATGGCCCGTATGGTCCGTTTGGTCCGCTAGAAGCAGAAGCAGTAGCAGCAGCAGAGGCAGATGATCCTGGTCCTTGTGGTCCAGCTGGTCCTTGTGGTCCTTGTGGTCCTTGTGATCCTGGTCCGTATGGCCCGTATGGTCCGCTAGAAGCAGAAGAAGTAGCAGCAGCAGAGGCAGATGATCCTGGTCCTCCTGGTCCTTGTGGTCCTCCTGGTCCTTGTGGTCCAGCAGGTCCTTGTGGTCCTTCTGGTCCTTGTGATCCTGGTCCTTGTGGTCCGTATGGCCCGTATGGTCCGTTTGGTCCGCTAGAAGCAGAAGCAGAAGCAGCAGCAGAGGCAGATGATCCTGGTCCTCCTGGTCCTTGTGGTCCAGCTGGTCCTTGTGGTCCTTGTGGTCCTTGTGATCCTGGTCCTTGTGGTCCTTGTGATCCTGGTCCTTGTGGTCCAGCTGGTCCTTGTGGTCCTTGTGGTCCTTGTGATCCTGGTCCGTATGGCCCGTATGGTCCGCTAGAAGCAGAAGCAGTAGCAGCAGCAGAGGCAGATGATCCTGGTCCTCCTGGTCCTTGTGGTCCTCCTGGTCCTTGTGGTCCTCCTGGTCCTTGTGGTCCAGCTGGTCCTTGTGGTCCTTGTGGTCCTTGTGATCCTGGTCCTTCTGGTCCGTATGGCCCGTATGGTCCGTTTGGTCCGCTAGAAGCAGAAGCAGAAGCAGCAGCAGAGGCAGATGATCCTTGTCCTCCTGGTCCTTGTGGTCCTCCTGGTCCTTGTGGTCCTTGTGGTCCAGCTGGTCCTTGTGGTCCTTGTGATCCTGGTCCTTGTGGTCCGTATGGTCCGTTTGGTCCGCTAGAAGCAGAAGCAGAAGCAGCAGCAGAGGCAGATGATCCTGGTCCTCCTGGTCCTTGTGGTCCTCCTGGTCCTTGTGGTCCAGCTGGTCCTTGTGGTCCTTGTGTTCCTGGTCCGTATGGCCCGTATGGTCCGTTTGGTCCGCTTTCTTGTCCGTATGGTCCATAAAGACCGTTTGGTCCATATGGTCCATAAGGTCCATATGGTCCATATAGTCCATTAGGTCCATATGGTCCTGACCCAGATTGAGCATTAGCAGTTGCAGTAACGGTTTGTGGTGTTTCTTCGATAATGATTATTTCAGGCTTTGGTGCTGAAACAGAGACAGAAGCTGAAGCAGACGAATCTTGCTCTTGTGGTCCGTACGGTCCGTATAGTCCAAATGGCCCTCCTAGTCCATATAGTCCGTATGGCCCATATGGTCCGTATGGTCCTCCTGGTCCTTGTGGTCCTCCTGGTCCTTGTGGTCCAGCTGGTCCAGCTGGTCCTTCTGGTCCTTGTGATCCTGGTCCTTGTGGTCCGTATGGCCCGTATGGTCCGTTTGGTCCGCTAGAAGCAGAAGCAGAAGCAGCAGCAGAGGCTGATGATCCTGGTCCTCCTGGTCCTTGTGGTCCTCCTGGTCCTTGTGGTCCAGCTGGTCCAGCTGGTCCTTCTGGTCCTTGTGATCCTGGTCCTTGTGATCCTGGTCCTTGTGGTCCGTATGGCCCGTATGGTCCGTTTGGTCCGCTAGAAGCAGAAGCAGAAGCAGAGGCTGATGATCCTGGTCCTCCTGGTCCTTGTGGTCCTCCTGGTCCTTGTGGTCCTTGTGGTCCAGCTGGTCCTTGTGGTCCTTGTGATCCTGGTCCTTGTGGTCCGTATGGTCCGTTTGGTCCGCTAGAAGCAGAAGCAGAAGCAGCAGCAGAGGCAGTTGATCCTGGTCCTCCTGGTCCTTGTGGTCCTTGTGGTCCTTGTTGTCCTTGTGATCCTGGTCCGTATGGCCCGTATGGTCCGTTTGGTCCGGTAGATGCAGAAGCAGAAGCAGCAGCAGAGGCAGATGATCCTGGTCCTCCTGGTCCTTGTGGTCCTCCTGGTCCTTGTGGTCCTTGTGGTCCAGCTGGTCCTTGTGGTCCTTGTGATCCTGGTCCTTGTGGTCCGTATGGTCCGTTTGGTCCGCTAGAAGCAGAAGCAGAAGCAGCAGCAGAGGCAGTTGATCCTGGTCCTCCTGGTCCTTGTGGTCCTCCTGGTCCTTGTGGTCCTTGTGGTCCTTGTTGTCCTTGTGATCCTGGTCCGTATGGCCCGTATGGTCCGTTTGGTCCGGTAGATGCAGAAGCAGAAGCAGCAGCAGAGGCAGATGATCCTGGTCCTCCTGGTCCTTGTGGTCCTCCTGGTCCTTGTGGTCCTCCTGGTCCTTGTGGTCCAGCTGGTCCAGCTGGTCCTTGTGGTCCTTGCGATCCTGGTCCTTGTGGTCCTTGCGATCCGTATGGCCCGTATGATCCGTTTGGTCCGGTAGATGCAGAAGCAGAAGCAGCAGCAGAGGCAGCTGATCCTGGTCCTCCTGGTCCTTGTGGTCCTCCTGGTCCTTGTGGTCCAGCTGGTCCAGCTGGTCCTTGTGGTCCTTGTGATGCTGGTCCTTGTGGTCCTTGTGGTCCTTGTGGTCCTTGTGGTCCTTGTGAACCTGGTCCGTATGGCCCGTATGGTCCGTTTGGTCCGGTAGATGCAGAAGCAAAAGCAGCAGCAGAGGCAGATGATCCTGGTACTCCTGGTCCTTGTGGTCCTTGTGGTCCAGCTGGTCCTTGTGGTCCTTGTGATCCTGGTCCTTGTGGTCCGTATGGTCCGTTTGGTCCGCTAGATGCAGAAGCAGAAGCAGCAGCAGAGGCAGA
The DNA here is from genome assembly GCA_963693445.1 of Agonopterix heracliana. Lineage (NCBI taxonomy): Eukaryota > Metazoa > Arthropoda > Insecta > Lepidoptera > Depressariidae > Agonopterix > Agonopterix heracliana. Next base: position 6,933,819 of record OY856326.1, read on the forward strand.
TGATCCTGGTCCTTGTAGTCCAACTGGTCCTTGTGGTCCTTGTGGTCCTTGTGATCCTGGTCCTTGTGGTCCGTATGGCCCGTATGGTCCGTTTGGTCCTCCTGGTCCTTGTGGTCCTTCTGGTCCTTGTGATTCTGGTCCTTGTAGTCCGTATGGCCCGTATGGTCCGTTTGGTCCGCTAGAAGCAGAAGCAGAAGCAGCAGTAGAGGCAGATGATCCTGGTCCTCCTGGTCCTTGTGGTCCTCCTGGTCCTTGTGGTCCAGCTGGTCCTTGTGGTCCTTGTGGTCCTTGTGGTCCTTGTGATCCTGGTCCTTGTGGTCCGTATGGCCCGTATGGTCCGTTTGGTCCGCTAGAAGCAGAAGCAGAAGCAGCAGCAGAGGCAGATGATCCTGGTCCTCCTGGTCCTTGTGGTCCTTCTGGTCCTTGTGGTCCAGCTGGTCCTTGTGGTCCTTGTGGTCCTTGTGATCCTGGTCCTTGTGGTGCGTATGGTCCGTATAGTCCAAATGGTCCATTAGGTCCATATGGTCCATATGGTCCATAAGGTCCATATGGTCCTGATCTAGATTGAGCATTAGCAGTTGCAGTAACAGTTTGTGGTGTTTCTTCGATAATGATAACCTCAGGCTTTGGTGCCGAAACAGAGACAGAAGCTGAAGCAGACGAACTTTGCTCTTGTGGTCCGTATGGTCCGTATGGTCCGTATGGTCCAAATGGCCCTTCTAGTCCATAAAGTCCGTACGGCCCATATGGTCCTTGTGGTCCTTGTGATCCTGGTCCTTGTGGTCCGTATGGCCCGTATGGTCCGTTTGGTCCGCTAGAAGCAGAAGCAGAAGCAGCAGCAGAGGCAGATGATCCTGGTCCTCCTGGTCCTTGTGGTCCAGCTGGTCCTTGTGGTCCGTATGGTCCGTTTGGTCCGCTAGAAGCAGAAGCAGTAGCAGCAGCAGAGGCAGATGATCCTGGTCCTCCTGGTCCTTGTGGTCCTCCTGGTCCTTGTGGTCCAGCTGGTCCTTGTGGTCCTTGTGGTCCTTGTGATCCTGGTCCGTATGGCCCGTATAGTCCGTTTGGTCCGCTAGAAGCAGAAGCAGTAGCAGCAGCAGAGGCAGATGATCCTGGTCCTCCTGGTCCTTGTGGTCCTCCTGGTCCTTGTGGTCCAGCTGGTCCTTGTGGTCCTTGTGATCCTGGTCCGTATGGCCCGTATGGTCCGTTTGGTCCGCTAGAAGCAGAAGAAGTAGCAGCAGCAGAGGCAGATGATCCTGGTCCTCCTGGTCCTTGTGGTCCAGCTGGTCCTTGTGGTCCTTGTGATCCTGGTCCGTATGGCCCGTATGGTCCGTTTGGTCCGCTAGAAGCAGAAGCAGTAGCAGCAGCAGAGGCAGATGATCCTGGTCCTCCTGGTCCTTGTGGTCCAGCTGGTCCAGCTGGTCCTTGTGGTCCTTGTGATCCTGGTCCTTGTGGTCCGTATGGCCCGTATGGTCCGTTTGGTCCTCCTGGTCCTTGTGGTCCAGCTGGTCCTTGTGGTCCTTCTGGTCCTTGTAGTCCGTATGGCCCGTATGGTCCGTTTGGTCCGCTAGAAGCAGAAGCAGTAGCAGCAGCAGAGGCAGATGATCCTGGTCCTCCTGGTCCTTGTGGTCCAGCTGGTCCTTGTGGTCCTTGTGGTCCTTGTGATCCTGGTCCGTATGGCCCGTATGGTCCGTTTGGTCCGCTAGAAGCAGAAGCAGTAGCAGCAGCAGAGGCAGATGATCCTGGTCCTCCTGGTCCTTGTGGTCCAGCTGGTCCAGCTGGTCCTTGTGGTCCTTGTGATCCTGGTCCTTGTGGTCCGTATGGCCCGTATGGTCCGTTTGGTCCTCCTGGTCCTTGTGGTCCAGCTGGTCCTTGTGGTCCTTCTGGTCCTTGTAGTCCGTATGGCCCGTATGGTCCGTTTGGTCCGCTAGAAGCAGAAGCAGTAGCAGCAGCAGAGGCAGATGATCCTGGTCCTCCTGGTCCTTGTGGTCCTCCTGGTCCTTGTGGTCCAGCTGGTCCTTGTGGTCCTTGTGGTCCTTGTGATCCTGGTCCGTATGGCCCGTATGGTCCGTTTGGTCCGCTAGAAGCAGAAGCAGTAGCAGCAGCAGAGGCAGATGATCCTTGTCCTCCTGGTCCTTGTGGTCCTCCTGGTCCTTGTGGTCCAGCTGGTCCAGCTGGTCCTTGTGGTCCTTGTGATCCTGGTCCTTGTGGTCCGTATGGCCCGTATGGTCCGTTTGGTCCTCCTGGTCCTTGTGGTCCAGCTGGTCCTTGTGGTCCTTCTGGTCCTTGTAGTCCGTATGGCCCGTATGGTCCGTTTGGTCCGCTAGAAGCAGAAGCAGTAGCAGCAGCAGAGGCAGATGATCCTGGTCCTCCTGGTCCTTGTGGTCCAGCTGGTCCTTGTGGTCCTTGTGGTCCTTGTGGTCCGTATGGCCCGTATGGTCCGTTTGGTCCTCCTGGTCCTTGTGGTCCAGCTGGTCCTTGTGGTCCTTCTGGTCCTTGTAGTCCGTATGGCCCGTATGGTCCGTTTGGTCCGCTAGAAGCAGAAGCAGTAGCAGCAGCAGAGGCAGATGATCCTGGTCCTCCTGGTCCTTGTGGTCCAGCTGGTCCAGCTGGTCCTTGTGGTCCTTGTGATCCTGGTCCTTGTGGTCCGTATGGCCCGTATGGTCCGTTTGGTCCTCCTGGTCCTTGTGGTCCAGCTGGTCCTTGTGGTCCTTCTGGTCCTTGTAGTCCGTATGGCCCGTATGGTCCGTTTGGTCCGCTAGAAGCAGAAGCAGTAGCAGCAGCAGAGGCAGATGATCCTGGTCCTCCTGGTCCTTGTGGTCCTCCTGGTCCTTGTGGTCCAGCTGGTCCTTGTGGTCCTTGTGGTCCTTGTGATCCTGGTCCGTATGGCCCGTATGGTCCGTTTGGTCCTCCTGGTCCTTGTGGTCCAGCTGGTCCTTGTGGTCCTTCTGGTCCTTGTAGTCCGTATGGCCCGTATGGTCCGTTTGGTCCGCTAGAAGCAGAAGCAGTAGCAGCAGCAGAGGCAGATGATCCTGGTCCTCCTGGTCCTTGTGGTCCTCCTGGTCCTTGTGGTCCAGCTGGTCCTTGTGGTCCTTGTGGTCCTTGTGATCCTGGTCCGTATGGCCCGTATGGTCCGTTTGGTCCGCTAGAAGCAGAAGCAGTAGCAGCAGCAGAGGCAGATGATCCTGGTCCTCCTGGTCCTTGTGGTCCTCCTGGTCCTTGTGGTCCAGCTGGTCCTTGTGGTCCTTGTGATCCTGGTCCGTATGGCCCGTATGGTCCGTTTGGTCCGCTAGAAGCAGAAGAAGTAGCAGCAGCAGAGGCAGATGATCCTGGTCCTCCTGGTCCTTGTGGTCCAGCTGGTCCTTGTGGTCCTTGTGGTCCTTGTGATCCTGGTCCGTATGGCCCGTATGGTCCGTTTGGTCCGCTAGAAGCAGAAGAAGTAGCAGCAGCAGAGGCAGATGATCCTGGTCCTCCTGGTCCTTGTGGTCCAGCTGGTCCTTGTGGTCCTTGTGGTCCTTGTGATCCTGGTCCGTATGGCCCGTATGGTCCGTTTGGTCCGCTAGAAGCAGAAGCAGTAGCAGCAGCAGAGGCAGATGATCCTGGTCCTCCTGGTCCTTGTGGTCCAGCTGGTCCAGCTGGTCCTTGTGGTCCTTGTGATCCTGGTCCTTGTGGTCCGTATGGCCCGTATGGTCCGTTTGGTCCTCCTGGTCCTTGTGGTCCAGCTGGTCCTTGTGGTCCTTCTGGTCCTTGTAGTCCGTATGGCCCGTATGGTCCGTTTGGTCCGCTAGAAGCAGAAGCAGTAGCAGCAGCAGAGGCAGATGATCCTGGTCCTCCTGGTCCTTGTGGTCCACCTGGTCCTTGTGGTCCAGCTGGTCCTTGTGGTCCTTGTGGTCCTTGTGATCCTGGTCCGTATGGCCCGTATGGTCCGTTTGGTCCTCCTGGTCCTTGTGGTCCAGCTGGTCCTTGTGGTCCTTCTGGTCCTTGTAGTCCGTATGGCCCGTATGGTCCGTTTCGTCCGCTAGAAGCAGAAGCAGTAGCAGCAGCAGAGGCAGATGATCCTGGTCCTCCTGGTCCTTGTGGTCCTCCTGGTCCTTGTGGTCCAGCTGGTCCTTGTGGTCCTTGTGGTCCTTGTGATCCTGGTCCGTATGGCCCGTATGGTCCGTTTGGTCCGCTAGAAGCAGAAGCAGTAGTAGCAGCAGAGGCAGATGATCCTTGTCCTCCTGGTCCTTGTGGTCCTCCTGGTCCTTGTGGTCCAGCTGGTCCAGCTGGTCCTTGTGGTCCTTGTGATCCTGGTCCTTGTGGTCCGTATGGCCCGTATGGTCCGTTTGGTCCTCCTGGTCCTTGTGGTCCAGCTGGTCCTTGTGGTCCTTCTGGTCCTTGTAGTCCGTATGGCCCGTATGGTCCGTTTGGTCCGCTAGAAGCAGAAGCAGTAGCAGCAGCAGAGGCAGATGATCCTGGTCCTCCTGGTCCTTGTGGTCCTCCTGGTCCTTGTGGTCCAGCTGGTCCTTGTGGTCCTTGTGGTCCTTGTGATCCTGGTCTGTATGGCCCGTATGGTCCGTTTGGTCCGCTAGAAGCAGAAGCAGTAGCAGCAGCAGAGGCAGATGATCCTTGTCCTCCTGGTCTTTGTGGTCCTCCTGGTCCTTGTGGTCCAGCTGGTCCAGCTGGTCCTTGTGGTCCTTGTGATCCTGGTCCTTGTGGTCCGTATGGCCCGTATGGTCCGTTTGGTCCTCCTGGTCCTTGTGGTCCAGCTGGTCCTTGTGGTCCTTCTGGTCCTTGTAGTCCGTATGGCCCGTATGGTCCGTTTGGTCCGCTAGAAGCAGAAGCAGTAGCAGCAGCAGAGGCAGATGATCCTGGTCCTCCTGGTCCTTGTGGTCCTCCTGGTCCTTGTGGTCCAGCTGGTCCTTGTGGTCCTTGTGATCCTGGTCCGTATGGTCCGTTTGGTCCGCTAGAAGCAGAAGCAGTAGCAGCAGCAGAGGCAGATGATCCTGGTCCTCCTGGTCCTTGTGGTCCTCCTGGTCCTTGTGGTCCCCCTGGTCCTTGTGGTCCAGCTGGTCCTTGTGGTCCTTGTGGTCCTTGTGATCCTGGTCCGTATGGCCCGTATGGTCCGTTTGGTCCGCTAGAAGCAGAAGCAGTAGCAGCAGCAGAGGCAGATGATCCTGGTCCTCCTGGTCCTTGTGGTCCTCCTGGTCCTTGTGGTCCAGCTGGTCCTTGTGGTCCTTGTGATCCTGGTCCGTATGGCCCGTATGGTCCGTTTGGTCTGCTAGAAGCAGAAGAAGTAGCAGCAGCAGAGGCAGATGATCCTGGTCCTCCTGGTCCTTGTGGTCCAGCTGGTCCTTGTGGTCCTTGTGGTCCTTGTGATCCTGGTCCGTATGGCCCGTATGGTCCGTTTGGTCCGCTAGAAGCAGAAGCAGTAGCAGCAGCAGAGGCAGATGATCCTGGTCCTCCTGGTCCTTGTGGTCCTCCTGGTCCTTGTGGTCCAGCTGGTCCAGCTGGTCCTTGTGGTCCTTGTGATCCTGGTCCTTGTGGTCCGTATGGCCCGTATGGTCCGTTTGGTCCTCCTGGTCCTTGTGGTCCAGCTGGTCCTTGTGGTCCTTCTGGTCCTTGTAGTCCGTATGGCCCGTATGGTCCGTTTGGTCCGCTAGAAGCAGAAGCAGTAGCAGCAGCAGAGGCAGATGATCCTGGTCCTCCTGGTCCTTGTGGTCCTCCTGGTCCTTGTGGTCCAGCTGGTCCTTGTGGTCCTTGTGGTCCTTGTGATCCTGGTCCGTATGGCCCGTATGGTCCGTTTGGTCCTCCTGGTCCTTGTGGTCCAGCTGGTCCTTGTGGTCCTTCTGGTCCTTGTAGTCCGTATGGCCCGTATGGTCCGTTTGGTCCGCTAGAAGCAGAAGCAGTAGCAGCAGCAGAGGCAGATGATCCTGGTCCTCCTGGTCCTTGTGGTCCTCCTGGTCCTTGTGGTCCAGCTGGTCCTTGTGGTCCTTGTGATCCTGGTCCGTATGGCCCGTATGGTCCGTTTGGTCCGCTAGAAGCAGAAGAAGTAGTAGCAGCAGAGGCAGATGATCCTGGTCCTCCTGGTCCTTGTGGTCCAGCTGGTCCTTGTGGTCCTTGTGGTCCTTGTGATCCTGGTCCGTATGGCCCGTATGGTCCGTTTGGTCCGCTAGAAGCAGAAGCAGTAGCAGCAGCAGAGGCAGATGATCCTGGTCCTCCTGGTCCTTGTGGTCCAGCTGGTCCAGCTGGTCCTTGTGGTCCTTGTGATCCTGGTCCTTGTGGTCCGTATGGCCCGTATGGTCCGTTTGGTCCTCCTGGTCCTTGTGGTCCAGCTGGTCCTTGTGGTCCTTCTGGTCCTTGTAGTCCGTATGGCCCGTATGGTCCGTTTGGTCCGCTAGAAGCAGAAGCAGTAGCAGCAGCAGAGGCAGATGATCCTGGTCCTCCTGGTCCTTGTGGTCCTCCTGGTCCTTGTGGTCCAGCTGGTCCTTGTGGTCCTTGTGGTCCTTGTGATCCTGGTCCGTATGGCCCGTATGGTCCGTTTGGTCCTCCTGGTCCTTGTGGTCCAGCTGGTCCTTGTGGTCCTTCTGGTCCTTGTAGTCCGTATGGCCCGTATGGTCCGTTTGGTCCGCTAGAAGCAGAAGCAGTAGCAGCAGCAGAGGCAGATGATCCTGGTCCTCCTGGTCCTTGTGGTCCTCCTGGTCCTTGTGGTCCAGCTGGTCCTTGTGGTCCTTGTGGTCCTTGTGATCCTGGTCCGTATGGCCCGTATGGTCCGTTTGGTCCGCTAGAAGCAGAAGCAGTAGTAGCAGCAGAGGCAGATGATCCTTGTCCTCCTGGTCCTTGTGGTCCTCCTGGTCCTTGTGGTCCAGCTGGTCCGGCTGGTCCTTGTGGTCCTTGTGATCCTGGTCCTTGTGGTCCGTATGGCCCGTATGGTCCGTTTGGTCCTCCTGGTCCTTGTGGTCCAGCTGGTCCTTGTGGTCCTTCTGGTCCTTGTAGTCCGTATGGCCCGTATGGTCCGTTTGGTCCGCTAGAAGCAGAAGCAGTAGCAGCAGCAGAGGCAGATGATCCTGGTCCTCCTGGTCCTTGTGGTCCTCCTGGTCCTTGTGGTCCAGCTGGTCCTTGTGGTCCTTGTGGTCCTTGTGATCCTGGTCCGTATGGCCCGTATGGTCCGTTTGGTCCGCTAGAAGCAGAAGCAGTAGCAGCAGCAGAGGCAGATGATCCTTGTCCTCCTGGTCTTTGTGGTCCTCCTGGTCCTTGTGGTCCAGCTGGTCCAGCTGGTCCTTGTGGTCCTTGTGATCCTGGTCCTTGTGGTCCGTATGGCCCGTATGGTCCGTTTGGTCCTCCTGGTCCTTGTGGTCCAGCTGGTCCTTGTGGTCCTTCTGGTCCTTGTAGTCCGTATGGCCCGTATGGTCCGTTTGGTCCGCTAGAAGCAGAAGCAGTAGCAGCAGCAGAGGCAGATGATCCTGGTCCTCCTGGTCCTTGTGGTCCTCCTGGTCCTTGTGGTCCAGCTGGTCCTTGTGGTCCTTGTGATCCTGGTCCGTATGGTCCGTTTGGTCCGCTAGAAGCAGAAGCAGTAGCAGCAGCAGAGGCAGATGATCCTGGTCCTCCTGGTCCTTGTGGTCCTCCTGGTCCTTGTGGTCCCCCTGGTCCTTGTGGTCCAGCTGGTCCTTGTGGTCCTTGTGGTCCTTGTGATCCTGGTCCGTATGGCCCGTATGGTCCGTTTGGTCCGCTAGAAGCAGAAGCAGTAGCAGCAGCAGAGGCAGATGATCCTGGTCCTCCTGGTCCTTGTGGTCCTCCTGGTCCTTGTGGTCCAGCTGGTCCTTGTGGTCCTTGTGATCCTGGTCCGTATGGCCCGTATGGTCCGTTTGGTCCGCTAGAAGCAGAAGAAGTAGCAGCAGCAGAGGCAGATGATCCTGGTCCTCCTGGTCCTTGTGGTCCAGCTGGTCCTTGTGGTCCTTGTGGTCCTTGTGATCCTGGTCCGTATGGCCCGTATGGTCCGTTTGGTCCGCTAGAAGCAGAAGCAGTAGCAGCAGCAGAGGCAGATGATCCTGGTCCTCCTGGTCCTTGTGGTCCTCCTGGTCCTTGTGGTCCAGCTGGTCCAGCTGGTCCTTGTGGTCCTTGTGATCCTGGTCCTTGTGGTCCGTATGGCCCGTATGGTCCGTTTGGTCCTCCTGGTCCTTGTGGTCCAGCTGGTCCTTGTGGTCCTTCTGGTCCTTGTAGTCCGTATGGCCCGTATGGTCCGTTTGGTCCGCTAGAAGCAGAAGCAGTAGCAGCAGCAGAGGCAGATGATCCTGGTCCTCCTGGTCCTTGTGGTCCTCCTGGTCCTTGTGGTCCAGCTGGTCCTTGTGGTCCTTGTGGTCCTTGTGATCCTGGTCCGTATGGCCCGTATGGTCCGTTTGGTCCTCCTGGTCCTTGTGGTCCAGCTGGTCCTTGTGGTCCTTCTGGTCCTTGTAGTCCGTATGGCCCGTATGGTCCGTTTGGTCCGCTAGAAGCAGAAGCAGTAGCAGCAGCAGAGGCAGATGATCCTGGTCCTCCTGGTCCTTGTGGTCCTCCTGGTCCTTGTGGTCCTCCTGGTCCTTGTGGTCCAGCTGGTCCTTGTGGTCCTTGTGATCCTGGTCCGTATGGCCCGTATGGTCCGTTTCGTCCGCTAGAAGCAGAAGCAGTAGCAGCAGCAGAGGCAGATGATCCTGGTCCTCCTGGTCCTTGTGGTCCTCCTGGTCCTTGTGGTCCAGCTGGTCCAGCTGGTCCTTGTGGTCCTTGTGATCCTGGTCCTTGTGGTCCGTATGGCCCGTATGGTCCGTTTGGTCCTCCTGGTCCTTGTGGTCCAGCTGGTCCTTGTGGTCCTTCTGGTCCTTGTAGTCCGTATGGCCCGTATGGTCCGTTTGGTCCGCTAGAAGCAGAAGCAGTAGCAGCAGCAGAGGCAGATGATCCTGGTCCTCCTGGTCCTTGTGGTCCAGCTGGTCCTTGTGGTCCTTGTGGTCCTTGTGATCCTGGTCCGTATGGCCCGTATGGTCCGTTTGGTCCGCTAGAAGCAGAAGCAGTAGCAGCAGCAGAGGCAGATGATTCTGCTCCTCCTGGTCCTTGTGGTCCAGCTGGTCCTTGTGGTCCTTGTGGTCCTTGTGATCCTGGTCCGTATGGCCCGTATGGTAAGTTTGGTCCGCTAGAAGCAGAAGCAGAAGCAGCAGCAGAGGCAGATGATCCTGGTCCTCCTGGTCCTTGTGGTCCAGCTGGTCCTTGTGGTCCTTGTGGTCCTTGTGATCCTGGTCCGTATGGTCCGTTTGGTCCGCTAGAAGCAGAAGCAGTAGCAGCAGCAGAGGCAGATGATCCTGGTCCTCCTGGTCCTTGTGGTCCTCCTGGTCCTTGTGGTCCAGCTGGTCCTTGTGGTCCTTGTGATCCTAGTCCGTATGGCCCGTATGGTCCGTTTGGTCCGCTAGAAGCAGAAGAAGTAGCAGCAGCAGAGGCAGATGATCCTGGTCCTCCTGGTCCTTGTGGTCCAGCTGGTCCTTGTGGTCCTTGTGGTCCTTGTGATCCTTGTCCTTGTGGTCCGTATGGCTCGTATGGTCCGTTTGGTCCTCCTGGTCCTTGTGGTCCAGCTGGTCCTTGTGGTCCTTGTGGTCCTTGTGATCCTGGTCCGTATGGCCCGTATGGTCCGTTTGGTCCGCTAGAAGCAGAAGCAGTAGCAGCAGCAGAGGCAGATGATCCTGGTCCTCCTGGTCCTTGTGGTCCTCCTGGTCCTTGTGGTCCTTGTGGTCCAGATGGTCCTTGTGGTCCTTGTGATCCTGGTCCGTATGGCCCGTATGGTCCGTTTGGTCCGCTAGAAGCAGAAGCAGTAGCAGCAGCAGAGGCAGATGATCCTGGTCCTCCTGGTCCTTGTGGTCCTCCTGGTCCTTGTGGTCCAGCTGGTCCTTGTGGTCCTTGTGGTCCTTGTGATCCTGGTCCGTATGGCCCGTATGGTCCGTTTGGTCCGCTAGAAGCAGAAGCAGTAGCAGCAGCAGAGGCAGATGATCCTGGTCCTCCTGGTCCTTGTGGTCCTCCTTGTCCTTGTGGTCCAGCTGGTCCAGCTGGTCCTTGTGGTCCTTGTGATCCTGGTCCTTGTGGTCCGTATGGTCCGTATAGTCCAAATGGTTCATTAGGTCCATATGGTCCATATGGTCCATATGGTCCATAAGGTCCAAATGGTCCTGATCTAGATTGAGAATTAGCAGTTGCAGTAACAGTTTGTGGTGTTTCTTCGATAATGATTACCTCAGGCTTTGGTGCCGAAACAGAGACAGAAGCTGAAGCAGACGAACTTTGCTCTTGTGGTCCGTATGGTCCGTATGGTCCAAATGGCCCTTCTTGTCCATAAAGTCCGTATGGCCCGTATGGTCCGTTTGGTCCTCCTGGTCCTTCTGGTCCAGCTGGTCCTTGTGGTCCTTGTGATCCTGGTCCTTGTTGTCCGTATGGTCCGTTTGGTCCGCTAGATGCAGAAGCAGAAGCAGCAGCAGAGGCAGATGATCCTGGTCCTCCTGGTCCTTGTGGTCCTCCTGGTCCTTGTGGTCCAGCTGGTCCAGCTTGTCCTTGTGGTCCTTGTGATCCTGGTCCTTGTGGTCCGTATGGTCCGTTTGGTCCGCTAGAAGCAGAAGCAGAAGCAGCAGCAGAGGCAGATGATCCTGGTCCCCCTGGTCCTTGTGGTCCTCCTGGTCCTTGTGGTCCAGTTGGTCCTTGTGGTCCCTGTGATCCTGGTCCTTGTGGTCCGTATGGTCCGTTTGGTCCACTAGAAGCAGAAGCAGAAGCAGCAGCAGAGGCAGATGATCCTGGTCCTCCTGGTCCTTGTGGTCCTTGTGATCCTGGTCCTTGTGGTCCGTATGGTCCGTTTGGTCCGCTAGATGCAGAAGCAGAAGCAGCAGCAGAGGCAGATGATCCTGGTCCTCCTGGTCCTCCTGGTCCTTGTGGTCCTCCTGGTCCTTGTGGTCCAACTGGTCCTTGTGGTCCTTGTGGTCCTGGTCCTTGTGGTCCGTATGGCCCATATGGTCCGTTTGGTCCTCCTGGTCCTTGTGGTCCAGCTGGTCCTTGTGGTCCTTGTGGTCCTTGTGATCCTGGTCCGTATGGCCCGTATGGTCCGTTTGGTCCGCTAGAAGCAGAAGCAGTAGCAGCAGCAGAGGCAGATGATCCTGGTCCTCCTGGTCCTTGTGGTCCAGCTGGTCCTTGTGGTCCTTGTGATCCTGGTCCGTATGGCCCGTATGGTCCGTTTGGTCCGCTAGAAGCAGAAGCAGAAGCAGCAGCAGAGGCAGATGATCCTGGTCCTCCTGGTCCTTGTGGTCCAGCTGGTCCTTGTGGTCCTTGTGGTCCTTGTGATCCTGGTCCTTGTGGTCCGTATGGCCCGTATGGTCCGTTTGGTCCGCTAGAAGCAGAAGCAGAAGCAGCAGCAGAGGCAGATGATCCTGGTCCTCCTGGTCCTTGTGGTCCGTATAGTCCTTGTGAGCTAGAAGCAGCAGCAGCGGAAGATGCTGAAGAGGATGCAGATGAACTAGCAGAGCTGCTAGAACTTTCTGGAACCTTCTTAATTACGACATCTTCCTCGTAGATTGTTTCGACTCCGTCTTCATCGGTTTCGATGACGAAGGTTCTTACAACCTTTTCTTGATTATGTATTCCGGTTGGTTTTTGTCCCTTCTTTTTGAATGTCTTTCGGTGTGTTTGTGTTTCGTATGTGGATCCATTTTTAGTTTCGTAGATGTCAGTTGTTCCTAAGTCTGTTTCAGACGCTTGTCCAACTATGAGCTGTTCCAATCTGTCTTCGTACGCATAGTATGACTGCAAGTGACAAAATTAACAGATTTTAATTTATTTATATGATTTCAATTTCAATTTAAATTTGTTTATTAGGATTACCAACAGGTTATACACAATTCTTTTAGAAATATATAATTTTAATCATTAACATGCTCGGTGCTAACCCTTTTATAGGCAACCACAACTTACACAAAAAATATTACAAATTAACAATGCAAATTAAGTACCTAAATAGTCTAACAATCAGATTGAATAATAAGATCAGCGTGCTAAAATATTTTGCAATAGAATGGAATAGAGTATCAATTATTAAAATGAATCATGTCAAATACAAATTTGTTATAAGTTTAAATACATCGAATATCTCAATTGAGATCTGGTGAAACGAGTTACTGCAAAATAAACACAGGCACATAAAATTATAAAGTCAGTGAGAGAGGTTTGTGGATCTTGCTCTTGTAGCAGTGCAGTTTGTCTCCGAAGACGTCCGCTTCGATAGATTTTGGCAGAAAATCATAGAGACGGATCATTCTACAGAGTTACGTCCTAAGTTGGTTTTATGGGTTCGTTCTTTGAACAGCCTGTATACTCACGGGCGCGTCAAAGTTCGCGGTATAACAAAATTAATCCTGCTCAAGAGTCAATCCCGTTATTTAATAATTTGTAGAAAAATACCAGGTCTGACAACTTTCTTCTACTGTCCAAAGCCTGGTAGAACGGGAACCAAATATGAGAGCAGTATTCTAAATTACTTCTAACGAGGGCAGTGAACAAGATAATTAAGATAACTTACTATGTCCTGCGACTCCTTGGACTTTGTAAAAATATCATATGATTGTGTAGATACAGAACATATTCATTATAGCCAAATTCGTTCAGCCGTTTATGCTTGATTTATGACAAACATCTAAACACTTTGACAATAATTATATTATATAAGATTGTTTGTTTGTAGATTGAATAGCTAAAACTAAAATCTTAATTGTACTTATATTATATAAGATTGTTTGTTTGTAGATTGAATAGCTAAAACTAAAATCTTAATTGTACTTTTATATATTTTTTTTTATAATTAACTAGCGACCCGCCCCGGCTTCGCACGGATGCAATGCACATATAAACCTTCCTCTTGAATCACTCTATCTATTTAAAAAAACCGCATCAAAATCCGTTGTGTAGTTTCAAAGATTTAAGCATACAAAGGGACATAGGGACAGAGAAAGCGACTTTGTTTTATACTATGTAGTGATAGTGATAGTGAAGTGATAGTGATGATGGACTTCTTGCTTGTGCGTTAGCACCGCATTTCCGCCAATGTCAAGTGGTTTGAGGGAGTATCTATCCAATCTCGAGGATTGTTTTTTAGTAAGAACAACTGAGAAGGATTGAGGAGCCTCGTGGCAGGCTAAAACGCGAACCGCGCGAACACCACGCGAGAGACATGTGTTCGGGGCAAACCCTGCAACGTGACTCAGTACTTTTAGTTATTGAAAATCGGAGAAGTCGTTTGAAAGGTGGTTGCAGAGTTGTCAATTTCATACAAAAGTTTTATTTTATTGGATTAGAGAGAAACATGCAGCATTATTTACTATTTACACTAAGATTAAAAAACTTACAGTCAGTTGCAGAAACGTTCATAAAATTTAATCCTCCATTAAATCTTTTGCTGTCACTTTCTGTCTTGTTGACGTAGTAAAAGCTAACAAGAGATTTAATGGAGGATTAAGTTTAATGAGCGTTTCTGCAACTGAGAGTTTATCAACGAATTAGCCAAAAAAGTTATCAAACCTAACAAACTAAAAATATTATTTTAATAAAAAAATAGTACATTTAAAGAAACACTTCAATTTTGAATAAAATTCGGTATTTTTTATTTAAATTACTATCTATATAAGTTATTAATATATCTTTGGCGCATAATACGAGTAGATATAAGGATAATAAAAGTAATATTTTATGGAAAAATAGTTCAAAATTGACTTACCTGCACTGCGCAGCAGAGAAGGATCACAAGGGTTGTTCCTCTCATTTTGAGAGTTGGAACCAACTGATACTTTTTCAAAAATCCCTGGCCTTTTTATACTCGACATACAATAGAATAATGACGCGTAAAGTATACGCAAATTCACTAATTGTTCAAAAGCAAACATTGAAACAGAAATTGTCTTTTCTTGAAATACAATGAAAAAGTTACCTTGTGAGTTCGAACAATGTATTTAATTAAAGCTTGATTAAGATATTCTAGTTTTCCAGTCAGCTTGCCACTTGATAAAACAACGGTGTCTAGAAAATTCACACAACTTCATTTTGATCTTTATAACTTTCTAAAAGGATCACTTCATTTTTTTTTAAGTTACGTAGATATACAAAGCTGTACCAAAGATACTAAAAGTCTGCCTAACAAGCACATATCCAGACTTTTATTTCGGGGGGATATTCATAGAAAAGAAAGCTGACCTCACTTTTCTATACAAATATTCGGATTTCTTAGTACATTTTTGAAGAGTTCCATTGTCTATCCCCGAAGCCTTTCACCAGATCTTCACAAATCAAATAAAAATGGAACCACCTCTAAAGTATGACCTACCAAACAAAAACTGTAACTTTAAAACTACATAAACATTTTAACGAAAATCTGTACATACAAGGATAGAAATTTCGAGGCGTGTATTGTACCCACTGTCCATTATAAGTGGCGACGGGCTCCACCCCCAGAGACACTGGACAGATTTTCGGTACTACTGGTGAAACGTGGATATTCTGAGGTTTCAGAATATCTCTGACTACCCCCTCGGGGAATATAGTCGTCAGCATATGCTATGCTTATGCTATACAAGGATAGAGATTAGGTTTCTAAATTGTTTCTGAAAGATTTCATTGATTTAATTTGGTTACTATTGAAAATATAACCAGACTACGTTTGTATGGAGCACGCCAACGGTAACATACCCTTAAACCACATACCTACCCTACCTACCCTACCCATCAAACTGAACAACTTTCAACCCAAACCCGGAGCCAACCAAGTCTGAACAAAAAACAATCAGCTGGTTTGAGTTGATTAGGCATTGCATTGGTATGGAACAGCTGATTTTTTTTTTAAAAGTTGTTCAGTTTGATGGGTAGAGTATTTGGTTTAAAGGTTAATGATACTTTTCCTTACACCCTGCATTTTCCGTGCCCGTGGGAAGAAATGAGTTGGTCCATTCTAAGCCATAACAAGGAGAGCTATTTTTGATTTTACTCATCCTAATTTGGCATTCCTAAGGCAAGTCAGAGGCCTATTAAGGCGGCTAGAAAATTCTTGCATCCAAAAACTTGCCTTCACCAACACGCATTGGGCCCGCGTGGTCCCACCCTTTTTCGTTAGAGGAGGCCTTTGCCCTGCAGTGGGATTCTACAGGCTATAACCGTAGGCTATAACTTACTTTTTTTTCTTCATCCTAATTGAAACCATTTTAGGGTTCCATACTATCTTCCATTCTGTCTGTATGCCCCGCCTCAATAACTCGCTCATTTTTGCACCGAATGAATCGAAATTTGGCACGAAGACAGATAACAGTAACCCAAAAACAGAAATGTTGTAACTAGTTATGAAGAAAAACAAGTTTTTCGACCCTCTTCCTATAAGTATCATGAAATAGGAGTTTTAAAAAAACAGTTTTTCATCAAGTGAGGTGTCAAAAAAAAAAAAATTCATACATACGAAAGTCTCACAAAACCGTTTCCACGGTTTGTCTGTGAGATCAAGAGTCTCAGAACAATAATATTTTTAACATAAAACAATACATAATACTTATATATTTATTGAATGGAGTTGAGCAGATGGATTTTAAATAATCTACCGAACCTTCGCTTGCTTTCTTCGGTTCTTAATGAGGGTGGCATTTCATTAACAATGATGGTAATATACGTTTTAGTAACCTGCCTCCAAAAAGTTGAATGTCAAATTGAACAAAACGCCTATAAAATCCATCTGGGTCTCACAATTTTTATTTCGATGTTGCACAGAGATTTTTTAAAATATGTTTTCAAATAGTCTTTTTGTCACTAAATGGTGGGTGCCGGTTTCAGTTTAAACTGGGATTTTTAAAAGACCCATTAATAATTACTCCCTAACAAAACCTCCTCCTACCTACTAACAAAACTCCGAAAAATGACTGGGCTATTGATGATGATGATGATAGACTCACTGCTTATCAGACTGGTCAGATAAATGTGGATATTCGGAATGCTGACTATAAGTACCCCCTCGGGGAATACAGGGTGTAAATTTAATGCGATACAAATAATATTGATTAAAACAGACTTCAGACCATCAAACTACACAATTCACTATGGTATGGACTAAAAATTTCTGCTGTTCCATGCATTCGGATCAAGCAGCCATTAGTTTTCGTAACGTTTCCTATGAAACAATACTTAATTTTTCGTTGCGATAATTACCTTTGACCAGGAAACTGGCATAGGTATTGTCTACACCTCCTTTTAGTCGGTAATGTACACACAAAAAAACCGCAAATCGATCTACAGGATAGCCGTTGGGCACACACGCACACGTAAAAGCCTGACCAGAAATATAAAAAACCTGGTTTGGGGGCGCTGTAATCGACTATAACCTATGTCAGTAATCCAAGTACAAAAATTCGTTCCAATGATTTTCCGCAAAATGGCGAGGTTTTTTATATTTGTGGTCGGGCTTTACTTGAACAATGATTTTGACCGGCAGCTCTTAAAAATATTTCCCTTATGGGGGGGAGTTGTGATGTAATCAGTTTATTGTATGGGATTTAAAAAAAAATATGCTTTGCAACCTATTGTGTGGGGTATCAAATGAAAGGGAATCATGAGCCGATTCTAAAAATATACTCCACAATTACTTTGCAACCACTTGTTTTAAAAAAAATCCAAAAGTATTTTCAAACATGCCAAGTTTTGGCTCCTCTAGTTAGGAAACTGCTGAGTAAATTTTTGTAAAGCATTCGCCAAATGTTTCGTAATATCCTAATTTCTAACGTCAATAAAGCAATTACAAAAATATGTATGTTTACTTAATACTCTATAGGATTCCGCTATGTCGAAATTGTGACGATTGTCCTCCCTCCGCATGACACCATATTGTTAAACTTATTATGTTGATAAACATCAGAATCACAGAAATAACATCTAAATAATATCAGTTTAGATTCAAAACACTTTAATAATACAGATACACAAACAGTCAATGAAATACAAGTTCAGTCATATTTTGACTGCCCGCCCCTTGTCGATTCTGGCGCAAAGAAGCCCCGGGCTAATGCTAGCAGCGTTGCCACGCTGAATTCGGTATGTCCAGTTCTTTTTGGTCTTCATTTTTATATTTTTTTCGGATAGAAGACATAATTTTAAGACACCTATTTCATTCTTATTGGGATTCATAGAGTTTTTTTTTTTTTTTTACGTAGCCTCTTCAATGTCCCACTGCTGGGCAAAGGCCTCCCCTTTTACTCTCCAATCCTCTCTGTTGTGTGCAACTTCTGGCCAACTCTCTTAGAGTTTATCAATATAAAATTAATTTTTAAATTATTGTGATCTCTATGTGCAAAAATGGCGGAGAGAAAATAATTCGAACTCCATGGAGAAAAACTACCTACAGCTATATTTAAAAAAATTAAAACCTGCCTTCTCTTTCTAACTCTATGCTGGAAACAGATACGGCAACATTAAATGTCAAATTCTGACATTGTGAATGTATTTTTTTTTCTTAATGGCCGGGTATATAAAGTTGATTTTATGTTTACCAAGGAGTTCACAGGTATGCCAGTGACGTCACTGGAGGGACCGAAAAACGACATTATTTTATTAAAAATATCTGTAATCCTTTCATTTTAAAATCTTTGACATAGAAAATATGATTATTGAGACAATTATCTCGAAATGGTTTTCGATTCAGCCCTCCAAAAAAAAACTTGACATACCGAATTGCTACGGCTAGCCTCTGCACCAGAAACGACCCGGAACGGGAGTCACAATTACGCTCCCGCAGTCGACGGCCAATCTCCGCAACGAAGGTCTTTGCCTCGGCACCCCAAACCCCCGTGGTCTCAACGGCGACAGGTACAAAAAGATAATCGAGTACGTGTCCCACTTCCTAACGGCAGCCAGTTCCGCAGCTGCTCCAGGCGTCCGCGACGTGCGACTTAGGTTGCTTGCGGTGAAAGTGCTGACGCACGTTCTTCTTCTTCTTGTGGTGCCAACTCCTATCGGAGGTTGGCTATCATTAGGGGTCACTGCCGTTTGAACGACAGTTGTTTAGCAATTTTTAAAAAAATACACAACGTTCTAAAAATGAGTCGTATCACAAATCATCATTTAGTAGGAATAGGTTTCACAAACCATTTATTTAATTTTGTGATCAGTTGTAAAATTGTCACATTGCAACATTTCATTCTCAAGACACTTCGATAGGAAACTATGTTATTTAAACATTCATCTTTTGTTAGAAACTCGTTTTATATTTTATTGTTTGATCAGCAAATTACTAAATATAACAACGTTTTACAAATATCGATGATCACATTATTTCATTTCACAAAACCGAACCAGAGCACCCCTCTTCCACGCAGTCCTGTCTGTACTACATGCATGTGCATGCTTGCTTGCATGTTGCATGCTTGCTTGCTTGCTGCATGCCTGTGTGCATGCTTGCTTGCACCTTTGCATGTGTGCTTGCTTGCTTGTTTGCTTGTCTGCATGTTAGGGGGTGCAGGGGGGCTGCGCCCCCCGCTCGGGAGGTGCGGGGGGCGGAAGCCCCCTGCCTGAGAAAAACATATTGGAGCTCTTCGAATTCTAGGTTAGGTTAGGTTAGAACATGTATAACACTTAGCGGAGCGAGCGAAGCGAGCGGAGCATCAACATGCTTGCTTGCATGTGCATGCCTGCTTGCATGCTGCATGCTTGCTTGCTTGCTGCATGCTTGCTTGCATCATTGCTTGAGTGCATGCTTATTTGCTTGTTGCTTAGGGGGCAGAACGGTAACATCAAAACTGTAGGTTAATGGTTAGACTAGGTTAGGTTAGTTAGTATGTCATGCTGCATTTTTGCGTATATGTATGCTTGGTTTAGCGTGCATGTATGTTTTATGCATGAAGCACCATAAAAGACGGGTGTTACACGCTCATTCTCGCGTCAGTCTGGTCCATCAATCTAGTCACGTCAGACCTAGAACGATCGTCAGACTGACGAACATTATTAAAATATTTGAAATTAAAGTTTAAAATGAAGTTGCAGCAAGTTTAGTAGATGAATTTTAAAAATGGCAAATAACGTTTTGTGATATAAAAAATGAATTATCGTTGTTTGCTAAATAATTCATTTGGTAAATAAGATTGTTGTCGCATAACTGATGTTGAAATGTTGTTTTAACTATAAACATAATATAATTCAATGCATTTGCTAAATGACTACTTTCGATAAGTAAATATGTGTATGAACACCTTTGTTAAATCACTAGTTTGTGAAATGAAACCTTGTTAAACGTTGCTTGAGAAGTGATATTTTGCTTATTGATTGTGTGTTAAACATTAGTGAACCTATCATTAGGGCTATTCGGACCCTAGAGACTGCAGCCCTGAACAGTGAGGTGGTCTTCACGCACGTTGCGTCCCATAAAAGGCACTTGCCGTTCCTATAACTATAAGACCAACTAGGTATAAGAACTCCAAAAATAAAATCAGCTTGTCCATACATTTTGCGCGGTAGGTATTTAATTTTAGTATGAAATAGCAGATTTCCTTTTTAATTTCTCATAGTTGAACCCGTAGTAAAAGTTGTTCATATTCTAATCTCTCTTGAACTCTATCAAAGTACTTATAATGATAATAGCTTCTAAGAAATCCCGCGATGCGACGGCGATGCGGCAACATGGCGGCCATGCTAAGGGTTGTTAATATCATGTTCAGAGGATATGAAATAAATAAAAGATTATCAATATGACATAAGTCTTATCATTTAATATTTTATTAATTGGTAGTGATCATAATACCGACCTAGGTATTTATTTTTGTTATGAACTATTATTTACGTTTTTATTTCAACGTTTTATAAGAAAAAACACATTATTTTTCAATTAATAACATGTATTATGTACAAAAACAATTATGTAGCAGGTAGCCTACCTATTTATAATATTATACCTGCAGTTTTAAACGGTATCTCCAATAAAAACAACAAAGTTTCAAATCGCGCTAAACATACATCAAACCACTTTATTTCCAACAAATATTTATTTTGATTCAATGTGGAATCACACCAGTACACAATACAACCAGTTCGAACCATTGCGGTACTTGCGCGCTCGCAAGTATACATTTTGACACTCCTACCGGCGCGTACCCCAAGTCTCTGTTGACTTAGGGTACCGCCCGCAGGCAGAGCGGGCAGAGACGCGCTCCTCCCGCGCCCCGCACCCCGCGCACTATAGACCTGTCGCGACAGTCGAGCGCCCTCACTATTATTATACTTAGGTACGCTATGACTCTATCATGATCGAGTCCGACACGCTCTTGGCCTTTTTGAGAGCTGGGTCTGCGCCTGCCGATCACCCATCCCATATGGGTACTACCAACTTTCATGAAAGTGCCATGGTAATTTCACCTCTGTTACAATACAATAAAGTACATAATAAAAACTATGAACAATGCAAAATTATAAATACTGTCCAAAGAAAATACATTTGTTCAAATATGATATTGATTACTGTATTATTGAGATGTCAAGAAAAGTAAATTGACAAATATTTACTTTTGATTTTACGCACATGGTCAGAAACAAAAGCTTAATTTCATTGGAATAACGTCTTTGTTACATTTAATTGTGACTGAAAATAATATTTACTTTGATGACGTAGGTATATAAGTAATACAAATAGATGAGCATATAAATACGATAGGAGTTTAGTTTTATGGTTTTGTGTCCATTTTATTTTAAAGACTACTCAATATTGTAAATTCAGAACTCGAATTTTAAGAGGATATACAGGGTCCAACTTAATATGCTGACACTTTTTTAAGTGGATGATCAGACCATCAAAATGAACAACTTTCTCTATGGGACCAACATCGAAATCGCAAAAAAAATCAGTTGTCCCATACATTTGGCTCGAGTAGGTTTGCAGTTTTGGGACAGGTAATTTTATAATTTTTAAATTAATTTTAATTTTTCATAATTTTTTTCGCGATTTCAATTTTGGTAAAGTAGTTCAGTTTGACGGTCTGATTATCCCCTTAAAAAAGTGTCAGTGACTTTAATTAGTTAGTATTGAAAATATAATCAAATTTCGTTTGTATGGAGCGTGCTGCAAGAACTACAGGGTGAAATTGATGTCATTAGCATTCTTTTAAAATATGAGTCTACCCATAAAATTGATCATTTTTTACTATGGGAGCAATCCGATCGGAGCAAAAAAATCTGCTGTTCACGATGAGTTTTCACCGTACTTTACTACTGTAGTTACGTCACCAATTTTGTATTGAATTTCGTAAAGCGCTCGTAGTGGTTACGTTGAGAACTAATTTCTGTCATACGAATTGGCGACTTAACTACAGTAGTAAATTACAGGAAAAACTCATGGTAGGCCCTCTGTGGCATACATTTGAGTCGAGTAGGCATTGCAGTTTAGTATGGAACAGCAGAATTTTTTTTTCTCCGGTCCATTCTCCGGTCAGCTCCCATACTAAAAGTTGTTTAGTTTGATGGGTAAACTCTTAGTTTAAAAGGATGCTAATGATATCAATTTCACCCTGTAGTTCTTGCAGCACGCTAAATGAAATTTGATTATATTTTCAATACTAAGCCCCACTTGCGCCAACCTGGGTTAGCAATAAACTCCAGGTTAAGTTGGTAACCCATGATTTTTTGTATAGAAAAACAACTTAAAGAGCCATTTATTTTTATCCGGAGTTAATTGCTAACCCGTGGTTGGCGCAAGTGGGCCTTACTAATTTAAGCCCTTGACATTTCATAAACACAATCTAGAAACCATAGAAATAGTTTAAGTCTATGCTAGAAACTAATCTTGCTCGAACTCTATGCTTGTGGTTTGTCAGATTTTCGAAAAAAGGTATAAGTATACTTAGTTTCAAAGGTCCAGTGGCACTGGGTGAAAGATTTCCATAGCAATACTTAATTATTCCTAGCATTGAAACTCTACAGAGTCCTTCTTAAGGCTGCACCGAGCCTATTGTGCTGCCCCCAATCGTATTTTTTTATTTCTTAGCATTTAAACAATATTTCCAAAAAACAAGAATGTCACATTGTAGTCATTGCTGATTTTCAATTTATCGGGTCACTGCGGATTTGTTTTTATAATGTATGTAGTTATTATCGTTAAAACCGCCAAAAGTGGATAAATTGAAAGTCAATCAGGACTACAATGTGACATTCTTGTTTTTTGGAAATATTGTTTAATTGTACAGAAATAAAAAAATACGATTGAGGGCAGCACAATAGGCTCGGTAGGCTCTTAATATGTTGACGTTTTTTTTGAAAGGATGATCAGACCATCAAACTAAACCACTTTCCGTATTGGACGAGCATCAGAATCGTAAAAAAAACAGGCTGTCCTATACATTTTGGTCGACTAGGATTGCAGTTTTGACTTTGGCTCCATAGTGAAAGTTGTTCAGTTTGATGGTCTGAAGCACCCCTTATTACTAGGGTGTTTTGTTACCCCTGTATACAGGGGTTACATAAGTAAAAACAAATATTTAAAACTCTTAAGGGGGTTGTTTAGACCGTGAAACTGAACAACTTTCTCTATGGGACCAACATCGAAATCGCACAAAAAATCTGATATCCCATACATACTTTGGCTCGAATCGATTTGTAGAGTATGGAACATAATTTTTTTTTTGGCGATTTCGATATTGGTCCCATAGTGAAAGTTAATTTATATTTTTGTAACACCTTGTATTGTATAGAGCAGCAGATTTTCTTTTTCTTTATGTAAGTCCCATAATGTATGTTGTTCAATCTAATGCTCTGAGTCACCCCCTAATAAATATGTAACTCATTTAAGTTAACACCATGTATAGTGTAATAAATATAAACGTATTGTAGACCAAGATGCCAGATGTTAAAGAGGGTAGCAATGCACAGCCGGCTTTCTTATCTACTAATTTGATTAGTTAGACCCACTATTTGTATCTGTATCATTACTAGCTAGGGTTCAAGTTATATTGGATTTTAGATACCATATCCAACGGTTGAAAGTAACTCACCTGTGAAGTTTTGAAGCTGATTAGTAGTTTACTACGTTGCATCCTCAGAATACAGAATAAACCAGAAACCATCAAGATAAATTAATCCTATCTATTACATAGATAAAGATTTTTTCACCTCACAAGCTCGGAAAGATTCTGTTTATCATTCGAAATCTGAGTGCAAAAGTGTATTTTATCCGCTAGCGTGGAAAGAGTTTTTAAAATTCGAATCCATTCGAGTCCAGATAAAAAGATAGTAAAACTATACGTGCGAGAAAGACAAAAAGATTTTGTTGCGCTAACATAACGAACTATGCATATATTCGTGCATATTATTGTCTTCTCTTTTTCGCGTATAGGTTTGTCCTTCACTATAATTTATTTGAGTGTCAACAAAGAGATTATAACTACCTAAATATAATCCCTTTGAGTGGCAATATCTCTTGTCTTCTCTTTTTCACGTATAGATTTGTCCTTATTTGCATTTGCATACCTATAGGTAATTATTTTTCCAGTGTGGGATAAAAATATCATTTTAAATAATACTTATTTAAAATGCATTTTAATAATTAATTCATCTTGTTTACCTATGAGAAGTTATCATTCCTTTACATTTCCTTACATTTCCTGAATTATTTGCGCAGTGTCTCAGTACACACTACACACCAGGACATTTTTTATGCTGATCAATTGGTTTTCAATTTCAAAAGTGACCGCAGTGAGACAGTGATTAAATGCAAGAGTAATTTAGCCGCAATAGAATGGGACAACGTCATGAAGCGCGATGTTCGCTCTATACATCTAAACTCAGTGCTTGCACCTAACATTTTCCTCGCTGTTGTGAGGGGAAAAGTTGTGTGTTTCGCTCGGCTGCAAAATTATTCTGCGTCTCGTACCTTTGAAACCTTCGCTATAAGCTCAGGATTCAATACAAGTACTCGCGCGAAAAAACAACTTTGCAGCCTAGCATAACAAATAACTATTTTGTGTGAAGAGCGGGCAAGCGGGCGTGCGGGGCGGTGTTGTGACATTGTTTTGGACACAGCGCGCTGCGTACAAAAGTAATCGAACACTCCTTCTGGTTTATTCTGTATTCTGGGGTTGCATCATACCTATTCCAACTTCCTGGTTGCATCAGACTCCTTGATCGGTCTGAAGTAGGCGAGGCGTTGATGATTTCTCGTAATCAATGTCAACATAAAATTTTAGGAAACGTACCAAAAATCTAAAACCATTTGGAGATCCTACAAAGCTGATTAAAAATTTACAGATTCTTCTGTGTATAATTTCTCAAGTTAGGTATATGAAAAATTAATTTGACGACGAAATGGACTGCATTTCCTTTGCCTGGATCCTTAGAGATACTCAAAGCCTGGATCTGAATCGAATCATCATTTGACATTTCTTTAAAGCCTGACCAGGAAAATAAAAAACCTCGCCATGTTGCGGAAAATCATTGGAACTAATTTTTGTACTTGGAACTTCTAACATTAAAGGTGACAGTCGATTACAGCGCCCCCAATCCAGGTTTTTTATATTCCTGGTCAGGCTTTACATAGGTATTGTCACTGCAATTTTCGTGGAGATTTGCGCGGGAACCGAGAAGTAAATGACTGGCTTTGTTTCTTAATTTTCTAAATTGGTTTTTCTTGGCTATTATTGTGTTATTGTGGTAGAATTCGTTTAATAATGTGTCATTAATGGAGATCAATATAGGAAAAGTGAGAAATAAAGAAAGGCTCCAGTTTGATTCTGATTGAACCTCACGTAAAACTTCCATAAACATTGGAATGTGTGAACCCATAGAGAAATTACACGCTCCCCTTGGTAGAGATGGTGTAACAAAGTGTGCACAGTAACCTCCAACTGGGCACTAGTTTGTACTGCGACCATAGAGAAATTACACGCTCCCCTAAGCTTTTTGTCTCCCCTCACCCGTCCCTCACCCCCTTTGTCGGCGACATAATTTTCTATAGAAACAAGCCGATATGCCATCTCCTCTTACTCCATGTGTGAACCCCCCTCGCATTTCAAGAGTTAGGTTATGAATAGAAGCATAGAAAAATATTACTAAAGACAACGGCTGTAAGGGCTAGTTCCCATTGTATTTCATAATACTAAAGACAACGGCTGTAAGGGCTAGTTCCCATTGTATTTCATAATACTAAAGACAACGGCTGTAAGGGCTAGTTCCCATTGTCTAAACTATTATAAAACTGTAACTGAAGTGTGTCTGTACATTGAAGATATTTACAAAAAAAAGATTACGATATGGTTTTTAGGTATCCCTGACTCGAAATCAATCTTTTTTAGAAATGTTGTCTGTCTGTTTGTTTGTGTGTTTGTTTGTTCACACATCACGCAAAAACTACTGAACCGATTTTGATGAAACTGTTTTTTTTTTATAGCTTATGATCTGACTTAAAATCTGGTATATAATTTGTGCGGACGAAGTCGCGGGAAAACACTAGTATTTCATAAATATGTATTTAAAAACGTATATTAACGTTTATTTTATTTTTTTCGTGAGGAAACCGGCATGCTTCAATTTCGAGGCATGTATTGTACCCACTGTACGGGCTCACCCCCCGTCACACTGGACAGAGTTTCGGTACTATGGTGAAACGTGGATGTTCTGAGGTTTCAGAATGTCTCTGACTACCCCCTCGGGGAATATAGTCGTGAGCATATGCTCTGCTAAGCTATATTTAAAAATGAAATTTTCGTAATACACAACGATATCAATGTACTATTCTATGTCTATGGTAATACACCTTTTATCATCATTTTCGCTTCGGCCAAGGTAACGATGGCCATGATCCTGCATGTATGTTTAATATACTTAAGTATTTTGTGTTTGATGTAAATGAAGTAGGTATTCTTAAGTTATAGCCTGTAGAACTGTAAGTTATAAAATAATTAGTCTGTACCGTACGTAGTGACAGGGCAAAGGCCTCTTCTCACAAATAATGGTGAGAGGAAGTGGGACATGCTCCACAAACGCGGACCCAGTGTGGATTGGTGGCAAGTTGGTGAAGTTGGTGGTCAACTTTCTAACAGAGAATCTTAGAACCATCTTCATAGGCCTGAGACGTCGTTTAACGAATAGTTACACCGCCATCTGACGGAATGATCCGAAACCAACTGCTTAACGTGCGTTCTGATGGACGGATACGCTCGAAATGAAATACCACTTGAAAATCCGTCTTGAAAACCGACGTTCAATCGATTTGTTTTGCATGTATTGTTACCTATACGTAGACTAAGTATCAGTTGACAGTATAATAATCTTAATTAGTCTATATAAATGTTTTATTAACCCTGACCCTGGCCCTGTATAAGATCTAGTACACCACATGAAGCAGGCAAGCACTTCTTCCTAGACATGAAGCAATAAATGAGGAGTTTTCTGACAGCTACAGAAACGTAGTTCATCATACCGGCGATAGATGGCGTTGACCAGAGAGGGGTCCGTAGTCGAAATTTTTAGGCTAAAAAGTAAACAAAAATGCATTTCACTGAGTCAGACGCATCCGTTGACAAAATATAAGTATATGCTCATATTTTGCTGCTTACTTAAAAAGACAAATTCTTACTATTTTATTTGTCAATAACTTACAGGCAACTTTAGTCATACCTACGTTGCGCGTTGTAAGTTACGACAGGAAACTTGTACTCGCAAGAGCCTCGGGCTCAGCGCTATCGCTACTAAATCTTGATTAACTTTCTATAGTTCACCCTGATTCGAATGGTAATGAGATGAGGCAACTGTCTTCACTACACCCTTAATAAGTCACGACGTATGAACTAGGGACGTGCAACGTTGCCGATGATTTCACTCATTTGATTCAGTTCTAGGAAGATTGGGTTGGTGGTGAAGCAGTTAACTTTTGTTTTATGGTGATTACTGATTAGATACTCATTTCAGATAGTCCCAATTATAAAATTGGGATGACATTTTTATTTTTATTTTTACAAATCCACACTAAAATGAAGTTACATTTTCAATATTTTTAAAAATTTACGATTAGATCGAGAGGCATAAACACCACTAGATTTTTATTAGTAACGAAACTTTAAGGGTGTATTCAGACCGTGGATCTGAACAACTGAAAATTGCAAGATTTTTCTCAGAATTTCCCATCTCTATTGCTAAAGTCAACAATGCATCCCCTATTTCTTAACAACCTTGATTTAAGCATCGATGGGATCGGAGATTATTTTGTCTTCACTTCAATCTTACCTTCCCGTTCTAGAACGCTTATGTTATTACCTTATTTGCATGAGAATCTCACGTGGTAATAATTTAACTACTTACTTGCAAGAAGGAATTCTAAATATGCAGCATGCATGCATAATATGCATTATTCTGTATAGTTTGCCTCTCATCGGAGATGTAGGTATGCTAATTCTTTAATAAAACCACACTTTTTCTAATAACCATTTTCATGCGATCTCTAACTTTACTGAACAACGTTTCGCAAATGAATAATGATGTAAGTACTTCAGGTCCGTGGTAATTAGGTATCCTATTTAATATTTATGCAAGTAGTTTTTCCAAATAAGTAAATTTTGATTTTATTTCATGTATGGCTGACAGTTTTTTAGGCAATAATCAGACAGCAGATTTTTTTCGCGATTTCCATATTGGCCCCATCGAGAAAGTTCAGTTTGATGGTCTGATCATCCCCATAAAAGCCGTCTCAAAAATCGACTTTCATTAACTAATCACATCATCACTCACTCATGTGATAATTAATAGAACGGATTTCAGCAGATTCATCATCATCATCAGCCTATCACGATCCTGAACATGGGTTTCTCCCAACATCCACGGTGGGCAACAAAAGTTTGTCCTCTTCTTTCTTCATCCAGACGCTCCTAGCCATCTGCCTCAGGTTGCAGGTTTACAACGAAATTCTCCACAACGCGCACTGGATCACCATCATATACCATGGTGGAGTATGGTCCACTTCCACCCACCTGGAGGAGCCCTTGGACTTGTAGTGGGATCCTACATAACTTATGATTAGTTTCTGTATATTTTATAGAACGACGGAAGTAAAGATGGGCAGGACATTTCACACGTAGGTATGGATGCTGAGGATGCAAAGGGCGAAAGACAAAACGCCACGGAGGATTACGAAAGAGGCCTATGTCTGAAGACGGACTGGTCAAAGGCTGTGATGTATGGATATTTTAACCTCTCGCGACCCGGTATTAAGATAACAGTATGTAATAAATGGGTTGTTCAATAATATCGCATACTTTTGAGTTTAAAGGTTATAGGGCAAATTAAACCAATATGTATTTTTTATAACCAAGTAATTTACCCCTAAAATCAATCATCAACCCTGATCAATGGCCACAAAAACAATTTCAAATGTTAAAAAACGTGATCCACCGTTATTTTTTCAATGTAACGAATTGCCAACTGTTCCAATTAGTTGGATAGACTCATTTTTACGTCACTGTAGGAGACGATGAAAAAAATCACCCTTTTGGTTTTATTTTTAAATAAAAACAAGATAGACAAAAAGAAGTAAGGGTACAAGAAATGACGTGGACATTGACAAATTATAATTTTGAAAAATGAATTGCAATATTGCTAAACCGTTATTCAAGGTGGTGCGAAAAAGGAATATTTACATACTTACACCCACGGACTTGAAAAAAAGACGGACGTAATCTCGTCTAATCACGAGTGAAGCACCCATTTCTTTTGTGTGCGTGCTGTCACGTGGTACATAATGGTGACGGGTGTAGGACTGTGCGCCTAGAGCTAGTGCATCTGTGTGAGTGTAGGTCCCTTGTAGACCAAACGAAAATGTTGGACCTTGCATGCTTCACATCTTTTTAGTGTCACATTACGTCCGTCTTTTTTTCAAGTCCGTGCTTACACCACAGACTAAAATAAAGTTACTCACACCCAGTTATTTAGCTTTTACTACGTCAGCAAGATTTCTGCAACTGATAGACTTATAAGTTTACAAGAAAATACTAGTATGTTTTGAGACTCTGGGTTTTCTAACCGTAAAAACCAGTTTCCACCCATAGACATATTACTCTAGCGATAGACAAGCTCGTTCAAACAAACAACATGTCACACAAAACAACACAAAATGACACATTGCGGTCTGTCATTGCCATAGTGACGATGTGAACTCGGGAACATCAATCAGGTGCGTACACCTCATTCAAGTGGAACATGTTGCTTCTATGAAAGGGCAAGTCTATCGCTAGAGTTTACGTCTATGTTTCCACCAGTAAAAAAAAATGTTTATTAACTCCGGCGCCAGATCTAAAAGCACGCAAAGATTCAAACAATCCAACTCATGTTTGAACAGGTCTACACACATCGTTACAGATCTTCGCTCGTAAAGTGAACCCTCTGTTTGGTTCGCCTCCTCAAACCTGCGGAACTCTAATTAAGTGCGGCAGTGATTTATGTGAGACTTGAGCAAGCAACCCTTGGTGTGTATGCTGATCCTAGTAACATTATTTAAACGCAATAGTTTGGGTGTTTTTATTTTAGGGTTCCGTAACCAAAGGGTAAAAACGGGACCCTATTCATAAGCCTACGTAGTCTCTCCGTGTGTAGGGGGGGGGGGAGTTCATACAAGAAACTAGTTATTAATTTTTAGAAAGATAATTTTGTCCGAGAAAGGAGTATTTTTTCTTCTCGCTCTATCGTAAAAACGGTAATACACACAAGCCTCAAACTTGGTGTCATTGTAGATAAAGTATTAACAACAAAATAATAAAAACCGGCCAAGTGTGAGTCGGTCTTGCACTAAAGGTGCCGGAGAAAAAAAAAACTTTTTGGTGAGTTAATATTGTGTTGTGTGGTGGTGCGTTACGGAACCCTCGGTTCGCGAGTAGTCCGACTCTTTTGCGCGTGAGTTGATTCTGAGTAGGGTCGAAAGCATAACTGAATTTTGACATACTTACAGGAGTTGGAACTCAAATAAAAAAAAAAATAGTATCAGAATCTTGGTCAGTTGGAGTCTTTTTTTTATTTATAATTAATGGCTTTTTGCTTGTGCGTAGCACCGCATTTCCGCCAGTGTCAAATGTAATTTATGGGAGTATCTATCCCAATCTCTGGGATTGTTTTTTGTTCAAGAACAAGAAGAGATTGAGGATTGCGGAGCCTCGTGGCAGGCAAAAACGCGACGCGCGAAAACCACGCGAGACGTGTGCTCGGGTCAATTCCTGCAACGTGACTCCAGTTTGAGTCTTGTTGAGTCAGAGACCGAAATTCCCGTTATAGCCTTAAAGAAGGTTGTGACTTTTTTAAGGGGATGTTAAGACCATAAAACTGAACAACTTTCTCTATGGGGCCAACATCAAAATCGCGAAAAAAAAATCTGCTGTCCCATACATTTGGCTCGAGTAGGTTTGCAGTTTTGTATGGAAGCGCAAATTTTTCGCGTTTTCAATGTTGGTCCCATAGAGAAAGTTGTTCAGTTTGACAGTCTGATCATCCTCATAAAAAAGTGTCAGCATATTAAGTTGGACCCTATAATTATATTGTTGTAGGAAAACAACGTGAGGAACCATGTATGCTTCAATATCGATGCACGTATTGTTTACCCAATGACCAACATTGAAAGCGCAAAAAACACCTCTCCCATACATTTGCAGTTTACAAAACTGCAAACCTACACCCAAAACAGCATGAAACATGAAATAGCGGTACCTATGTTTTTTTTTGTTGGTTCCATTGAGAAAATTGTACAGTTTGATGGTCTGATCATCTCCTTAAAAAACCGTCAGCATATTAAGAAGGATAGTGTTTGCAGTAAGGACAGTCTTAGTGCACTAAGTGAGTCTAAGGAATCCTTCCAGAATTCCCTGATTTTTTTAGTCCCTACATTAATTTCGAACTCCCGTCAGTACATTTAGGGTTGCCACCTTTTTTTTGTGCAATTAAAGTACATTGATTATTACAGGTAAGAAAAAAAAAGTAGGTACATAGTATCAAAATAAAGTACAATTTATTTTTCTTTATCATTAGGTATGTATAAAAACATATTTTTATTGCTTTTTGCAGTTTGTATCAAATGCGTATCTCTACTAAACAACTGCACAGCATCTTTACAGTCTATAATTAAATTGAAGTAAATATAAGTTAATTAATTTTTATCAAATTTTGAGATGCTATGTTTCTTTCGTTTTTCTTTTGTGTCGTATAATTTTTTCGGTGTAGCATAATATTCACTATCTATTTGATCCGTTTCACTATCAAAATTACGTTTTGTATTTCGTCTAACGAAAAATTCTTTCGACTAAACTTGTCAAAATCTCAAAGAAATCAAATCATGCGAAATAAAGTATTTTCGTGTACTTTATTATTCTCATAAATAAAGTATAGAGTATAATTACCTGAAATAACGTACAATACTTTATTATAAAGTACGGGTGGCAACCCTCATCCTTTTCCTAAGTCGGTTAAAAATAGATTGTTTCGACGACAGTACACAAATCGACGACCGCTCACAATATAATGGACCAGCACTAAATATTTAATGACGTCACACCTGTGACGTCCACTTGCTATAGAGTTAATGAAGACAAGTCAATCAAACACATGCCATGGCCCCATACTATTGTATCTCGACTTATATTCATTTTTTACCCGACTGTGGAAGGTACTAAAAATTTGTAACTTTTAACTGTTCGCTGGTCAGTCTTAACAATAGACGATACTATAGCAGGACGTTTACCACAGTTTCGCCTAGTAAATATATAATATGTAGTGATTTTTCAATCACATTCTATCAGGTGTGCTCCCATACTAAAAGTTGTTTAATTGAACCACCTGAACTACCCCCGAAAATTTTAAAAGCGATATAAAAGTCGCCCAGTTTGTGTACAGTAGTACTACTTCGCCAAAACATTTAACAGTCAGATACCTGGAACATGCTTTGTCAACATTATAATCTAAAATCCATCTCAGCATCTCGGAACATACCCAGCTCAAAGGAACCGATAACCGTGGCATAACATATAAGCATTATTTCCACAGTAGCTAGACTAGCTTGCCTCTGTTCACCTCAAGTCGTCTTGTTGAGGAAGATGCGGACGAAACCAAGACAAGTCACTTCATAAAATCGTTACAATTTTCAAACAAGTTCCGTAGTAGAAGGTTGATAAACAAACAGAAACTAATCGATTGACGTCATAAAATGATCACCGACCGTCTGCGAGCACCCGAAACTAATCAGTAGTTAAGTGAAACAGTAAAATTTATATCTTAAAACAATGGTATAAGAGTTATATTTCAAGAAGTGCCATGTGAGGAGTTGACCCGTTAACGTCGAAATGTTTGAAGTAGAGCTATTTGAGATTTTTTTTTCAATTAAGGTCCTATTAGCAATCTGTTGCCGCCGTTTGGTTGTAAATTGTATTCTAAAAATTCCCGTCAATGCGTGTTTCCATGCTTTATTCTGAATGACGGAAACGAAAAAGGGATTGGTGGGTAAGAGGATGATGTGGTTATTAGGATTGCATGAGATATTTTCCATATAACGACGAACAGATTTTCCGATTCCTATTTACCATTATGACGAGTTCTGATCTGATTAGCTAGCTTTTTTTGAAATTTTTATGTAAAACCGATTGCGATGAAACTTAGTCTATATTTTAATCTAAGCCGTGCCCTACATTTTAGTGAAAACCCCATCCAAATCGGTTCAGCAGTTTTTAAGTGATGCGCGAACAAACAAACAGACAAACAGACAAACAGTCAAAAAGACAAACAGACAAAAATTCTAAAACTGGTCTTAATGTATTCCATTACGTATCCTAAACACCCCCAATTATTTTTTTTTGCAAATAATATCTTCAATATACATCATCGCCAAGTTTAGAATTTTATTATATGTTTTAGATATAGATAGATATGTCAAGCTATCTGTCATCAGGCCAAGTGTTTTAAATCTGTTTCTGTAATTAAAAATATCCTTTAAATTTCGTTGCTATTTGGAATGGACACTCCATTCACCTAACTTCTAAATTCAAACTTGAAACCGCTTATCAGAAACAGTGAAGCAAGTGAAGGGACAAATTATTCGATTTGCTCAACGTGCTGACACCGAGACAGGCCACTTAAGTACTAAACCTACTAATTGAGACGTTGTCCGTTTCGCAACTTGGCTAAGTTAGTTTAACTTGCAGTTTGCGACAAGATAGTGTTTGGCAGATTGCTGGTACTGGGGTAGCTACTGGTTTCTAACTTCACTTGTTGGTTTTGACAAATAGGTTTCAGTTCGAGTTCAAACTGAAAAAATCAATCATTCATCAAATGAATGAATGAATGAATTTCATTTTTTTTTCATATATTCAATCGTTCATTCTCAATCTAACTTTACCATAAAATTCATCAAAGAATGTGAACCATGGATTTATATCAAAAGGATACATCTTGTCACAAGCATGGAAACACGAAAATTGGCCATGACGATCGGTAATGTTCAACCTTCTTTCGTACGTCAATGTTTCAAACTTTAGGTTTGTCCCTTTCTATCAGAACAAAAATTAAATAAAAACCTTTTTTTTTACTTTCGTCGTTGGATTAGAAAGGGACAAACCAACAACGACGATGAAAACGTACGAAAGTAGGTTGAACATTACCGACCGCCAAGGAGTATTTCCATGTTTCATCGCTTGTAAGGCAGTGTACTCTCCAGTTGGGTAGGTACAGACAATACCTATTTCCAGCTTCCTGATTTGAACCCCAAAATCTGCTGTTGGAGTCAGTGACATTTTCGTTATATCAAGTTTTTTTGGAGGGCTGAATCGAAAAGCATTTTTATTAAAAACCATTATCTCAATAACGATGTTTTCTAGGTTAGACATTTTTAAATTAAAGGATTTACAGATATTATTAGTAAAATTACGTAATGTTGGGTTTCATTAAAACGTATGACGATAGTAGTCGTCGACTTGTAGTAAACTCCATGGTAAACAAAAAATACTTAACTGACAATTAAAAAAATATAATTACATATAGGTTTACCTACATACAATCAGAATATGACTTGATACCGTAGGTTGAGTACCTATTCTATAGATTTCCTGACAGCGTATACTCGAAAGGGACAGAGATATGACAAAAATGTATGAGAAATCGTGCCTTTGTTTGCCATAGTTGCAAGATTTTGTATGCAATTTCAACTGTGGCAAACAAAAAAATCGCATACGCAGAAAGGGACAAACGACATGGATTTTGTCGCATTCACTCTGTGTAATTAGCGTATAAGGCTGTCTCGTTTTCGTGATTATTATTATTTTAATGCCTTTTC
This sequence comes from Agonopterix heracliana, assembly GCA_963693445.1. Taxonomy (NCBI): domain Eukaryota; kingdom Metazoa; phylum Arthropoda; class Insecta; order Lepidoptera; family Depressariidae; genus Agonopterix; species Agonopterix heracliana. The sequence continues at coordinate 6,968,119 of OY856326.1, forward strand.
TAGTTGATTCTCTTTCTACGCTTGATACGCATTTGATGTTTGCTTTTCTGTTTCCAGCATATAGTTAGAAAGGGAAGACCAAAGTTTTTTTTGTCATGCATAGATTCTTCATAGAGTTTTAAACTACTGAAAAAAAAAACTTAACTATAATAAAATTAAGATGAAAACGTAGAAAGAGAATCAACTAGAAAAGGCATTAAAATAATAATAGTCACGAAAACGAGACAGCCTTATACGCTAATTACACAGAGTGAATGCGACAAAATCCATGTCGTTTGTCCCTTTCTGCGTATGCGATATTTTTGTTTGCCACAGTTGAAATTGCATACAAAATCTTGCAACTATGGCAAACAAAGGCACGATTTCTCATACATTTTTGTCATATCTCTGTCCCTTTCGAGTATACGCTGTCAGGAAATCTATAGAATACTCAACCTACGAGATGAAAACCATTTTAATTCTGAACCTACTTACAAGTCTTACAACCGATGTGTTATGAATTCGCATCGATAACCGAATTAATTTGTTTTTTTATAATAATGTTTAACGTCTTAAATAGGGTTGTCACCCTTGCGTTAAGTCGCATCCTGTACTTTCTTGAAACCAGCGACCAAGACGGCGCGTGCTATACTAACGAATGATAGTTCTTATTACAAAGGCCATTGGTTTGAAATTAGGATAGAATGTTTATGATTATGGAAATTAGAGACTTCCGTTCGTGTGGCTAGCACGCGTCTTATGCTTGTGCATTATGCATACAATATGCTTTTGACCAGGTGTCAGTTTTGTTTGAAAATAACGGGTAAAATATTCAAATTAGGATTTTTTTTAGTCCTACTTTAAGGCATGTAGAAAAATTCTAAGTTTAGAACCACAGAGCAATTTTATTATGCGACTATGATTTAGAATACTTATTTTAAATCGAAGCTGAAACCTTTAGTCAGCACAAAGAGATATGTTAAATATTCTACTGTTATGTAGGTATTAACTAAAAATGAAATTTCCAGGTTTTTTTTATTTACTAAAAAGCAAGAAAAGTACGTTAATTTCGTCTTGCTCGAGCGCTCAAGTTTAAATTCGAAGACGCATATCGTCCAACGAACAATATGGCAGGGGCTATTAACTACGGGGCCGCTATTCTAAGTTATAATAATATTGTAAGATTGAAGAAGAACAACATAATTATTTACAAAAGTTCGGTAGGTACCGAACTAAATACCGAACTATTGAGACCATTATACCTACGAAATATATATTTTTTTATTTATTCTACATAATATTTAAGAAATATTATTACATAGAATATTAAGTATCTAGCAGAGACTTCTTGGGTTTATACAGGGTGAAATTTATATGATTAGAATCCTTTTAAACTAAGAGTCTACCCAACAAACTGAACAACTTTTACTATGGGATTGAATTGAATTGGTCATACCGCACAATGCGGACTGAGTAGTATACGAATTGGAGTGTACCTAAGACCTATTTTGCTTTATCCAGAGAGTTAAATAGTCAGACTACGAGTTGTCTCGTAACATAAATTAATTTAAGAAATGTATCTTACAGAGATTTTCTCAGACACTGCAAAAGCTTTGAAAAAAACATTTTTGTCCAACCGTTTTCATAATTATCGGAATGACATTATAATTTTATTGAAGTACCTACTTACCAAATTTCGTATTATGATTATAATTTTATTAAAGTACGCAATTTCGTTAACTTTTGCGTGCAAACTTGCTCTGTTTATAATAAACAATATTGAAAAATCAACAATAAATCTTATTGAGATCACAGATAAGAATGAATAATATTTGTTTGATGTGTTTTTTGTAGAAGAAATAGATAACCTTGAAATGTCTAGCGACCCGTGGTTTTGAAACCCTCGTAGGGCGCGCGCCGTATGACCGTTAAAAATAAGTCACCGTGCATTACTTCCTACGACAGGTTCGAATTTAGGAAACGTAGGATAATGTAATATTAAAAATTATGCAGTCTTAGTCATACATAATGATAGATTAATAAGTAATAAATAATAATTATGGCAATTGTTGCTTTTTTGTGGTTTTTGGTGTGCAAATAAAAAAGTTTGTTTTGTTATGTTTTAATTATAACTTATACTTATAACATGCTCTAAAATAACAAATCAAAAATACAATAACAACTTATAATAGGCTCAACTGCTGTGTCTTCAATTATGTTTTTAATAATACCAATGGTTTTGCTAGCAAAGCAAAGAGTATAAATGAGCATGAGTTGTGTGCTTAGAATACTGACATGGCATTCGATAAAAAACTCCCAAATAGTTGTTAGATACCAAAATATAACCTGTGTTACCTATGTCATAAAGTTTCTTCAAATTCAAATATTCATTTCTACAAAAATTTGATACACACTATAAGTCGTGTTAGAATGGTTTTCAAAAACACGTTTAGTTACAAATTGGATTTAAAATGTCTATTTCTGATTCGGCCCTGTGCCCATTGTCGTCTTTTATGTTTACGAACAACAGTAGTGTTCGCGAAGAAAGCTCACCCTCCTAAATAAACATTTTTTTATTTTACCTGGTTCTAAATTGCTTGCACTTTACGATCTACCAAATAAGAGCTATTTTAAATAAACCTTTATAGAACATTCGCTTTATAGCTTAACTGGTTGGATTTTTAATATCACGTGTTTGGGCAGTGACCGTCGCCTTTTTGGAAATGCTTGAAATAAAAAACAAGTCTTCAATAATATTTAAAATCTTCAAATACATATTTCGAATCAATCTATTATGTTTGTCGTGTATCGTATCGTGTATCGTATTGTGTCTTTGTATCGTTGAGCCATAGGAGTTAGTTAGTTTAAGTAATCATCATTATATTCAGTGTAATTTTATATAACACTAGAGGACTGCGGCGAACTTCGTACCACCTTAGAAGCTTCCTGACACACACTTGGCAATTTTTAAAGCATGTGTTAATCACTGATAATGTAGCATTCTAATGGTGAAATAATTATTCAGATCGGTCCTGTAGTTTCGTTGCCAATTCATTACAAACAAACAAACAAACAAACAAAAAATCAAATATTTCCTCTTTATAATATTATTATTACTATAGATTTATTGTCTCTTATCTGTGTACCTACTATGTTAAACGGCACGGTTACCTACTTATTGAACTTTTTACTATTATTATATTAAATTACTTTAATCCTATCAAAACACAATATTATTTCATCTATTACTTGATAATCTTATTAAACATAAATATTTTATCTAGGCACATTTATATTTATAAGTGAAAGATATTTGTATATTATACTTAACATAATATAGATATCACATTTAACAGACCTTGTACAATATTAAAAGCAAGCTGGAAATAAAACGGCCACTAAAAAGCACCACACCATTATCACCATTCAAACTAACAAAGGGGGATCGAAGGGTCCAAACGTAACGTCTTTTCGCCCTCAAGACGTCGAGTTCCTTGCCGACCGCCGCACGAGCGGGCCGAGTGTTCGCCACCCCTCGCATTCGCCCGCCAAATTCAAATTTGACACTTCCAAATTCAAATCTGCAAGAAAAGAGATCCAACTTTATTATTAGTGGCCAGTCTGAATCTTAACAAAATATAAATAGGGGTTATGTGATACAAATGTATGGTGCAATATTGTGATTAAAAGTGAAATTGATAGTCTGAAAATTAGGTGCTTAGTAAATAGTTTTTTATCGTTTAGTTTACCTACGTTTTGTTTTCATTGGACAGCTGAGGATTGTTTACACTGTGGTAAGTGATACCTACAGCGTTAGTTTTTGATTTGATTTCTTTACTTTTAATTTGAGTTTTCAGCGAGACAAACTGTTTTCGCGTCTTCGTTCTTTTTCTCATAATCATCATCAGCCTCAATGGCAGGACACAGGTATCCTCTCAAGGAAAAGCATGAATCCTCTTAACCTACTTTGGAGGCAAGTTGGTAGTCACACAGTTTAGTCATAGTGTAATAAAAACGACTAGTGGTGAAACTCACCGGTCATGATAGGACCTTTATGACGGTGCTAATTTAAAACATAGAAGTTGAATCCTTATTCAATTTCAGTTCTTATCAGATTGTAATCCAGTTACTATTCAAACTGTGCTTAATTACGATGTTATTGACAGCAGAAACGACTGAGCGATCTGTCAAATGGCTGTCAAATGATTAGCGCGATACCTAAGGCACACCCTGGACACTGTCAGCTGATGGCTGTCATTTTATACGACTGGTAAAAATTTAAAAGAAGAGTTAAGCATGTGCGATTCTGTAGCTTGCGAGCGAGACAGGAATACGCATTTGCTTAGGAGGTAACCACGAAGTTACCAAAGGGGGTGAGGTAAAAACTTACCATTCTGTATGTAGAAGGTAAAAGATACTCTTTCTTATACTGTGCCTAAGGTGTAAAAAGTTGAGCTTCGCACGTGGTCCAATCATGGTTCCGTGAAGATTTACTTAGCACAATCGGAGCCCGGGTCCATCAAGCGGTTGTCTGGGGCTAAATCCCGCCCGGTACCGATTTGCCTGCGAGTGGTACCGACTTTGAGAATTCAATGCCGGTGCCCCGTCCTCCGCACACCACGCGCAAGTAGACCTGCAGCGCCGCGACCACCGAGCTTCACCACTAGTCGTTTTTATAACACTATGGTATAGAAGAGCCTCTGGGCACATTCCCACCATGTCTAGAGTATGTACTTACCTCGATGTTTTCCATTGTATTAAAACTGCATCATAGTCAGCCTTCCTGAAACAAGTTAAATACAAAGCAGTAAACTATATAAAATAAACACACGAGTTTTAATGGGTGAGTGATTTTGATAGGTCGCTTTCGACGTTTAAAAATTGACAAAATGATGTAAACCTCTATTGTAAGGTGTCATTGATGATATTTCTTACATGTTCTGATACCTTGAACAGGGTGTAAAATTGTATACCTTCAGACCATCAAACTGAATACAGCTGATTGCTTTTCGCAATGTCGAATAGGTGGCATTAACATAATTTTTTTTTTCAACTTCAACTGCGTATTGAAATGGCATTGATTGAATAATCTTTTTACTTCAATGCATTGAAAAAAAACGAAAGGCATGTCATACTCTGGTAATTGAACTAACAAAATAAAATACATACAACACCGTTTTTTTTTTTTTTTAAATGTGCACAACATAACAAACATTCTAAAAAACGGTAATACTATATTTGGCAATCAAGCTGTAGTAATGTAAGTGCTGTAACACAAATAAATGACCTGTTTGTGTCCCCCATTATGCACGTAATACGTTTGTACCGACAACATGATTAAGATCATTTTAGAGAGAAATCGCTGGAAAATGATGCTGCCTTTGAAAAAAATAGATGCATACACCCACAAAAGGACAATACAGCAAAAAGTTTTCAATGATTAAAAAGTTAATCCTTCTCATTAAAAATAATATTTAAAAACAGAACATCCCCAATGAATCGTCACGCGACCGTGTGACGTCATAATTGCCGATAGTACAACCTTCACCCAATAATTGGGGAGGCCGACGCGCGCGAAACGCAAAAAACACGTTATTTTTAAACGTTAAAAACGAAATAAAAAAGTAATGAGTTATTGATTCATGCCGGGGTTAATGTACGGTGCGAATGACGTAGTAATAACGTAGGAATGCAGTGTCAAGGTCGTTATTTGTTTACGTTGCACTTATTAACTTAATACGGATTTTTTTCTTTTTATACAATTTTTTTCGTATCTTTTTCTTTGTGGTTAGTAATACAGGGTAATGTATCCAATGTATCCCACATTGTTAGTAAAGGAGTTTTAAGATACCTATGTCTATTTGCAATTAATTTGTAATCTTTAAACTAGGAACCTTTTATTTATAGTAATCGGCTAATTGCATCTCTATGCTGGATTCTAGGTATCTATTGGCGAAATTAGACGCACAACCGAAGATCTAGTAACTGAATAAATCACTGCAAACGCCACAACATACATTCGTAATGTCCATGGGCATTGCATGTTAATTTATAGTCAACTTTCAATTTGGCAAACACGGCCCAGGCCCGTAAATCTCGGCGACAATTAAACTGCTTCTTGCGGACCTGCGGTTGGACACCCCTGGCTGGACATCTCGATACGTTTGAATTTCGAAGATGTTTCATTTAAATTAGGAATGGTTTCGAGTTTATGCGATTGTGTTTTAATTCAAAATAATAATTAATAGTGTGAAATGAGTGGAAATGGAATTTTTGTGCTCCTTAATATTAAAAAGGGTAATATTAAAAACAACGTCGAAAAAAAATCTGCTGTATTTGTATGAAACAGACAGCGATGCAATTCCGATATGGCTCCATAGTGAAAGTTGTTCAATTTGTTGATCTAATTCTAAACGACACCTTTCAATATTTCTATGGTTTTTTTGTTACACTCTGCGGATTCCTTTTGATTAGGTAAGTATATTTAAACAAACAGTAGAGACCTAAAATTTACCTTTCAATTTAATGCTGTCTTCTAAAAATAATATAAATTACTAATTTAAAAAACCCCCAACGCCAAAAACGAACATTTAAAAAGTAAAAAATAATTGGGGTTTTTATAAATGTGTAATTTTATTTTATTTCATAATTTTTAAAGTTACTTCAAAACTGCTGAACCGATTTTCATCGAACAAAGCTAAGAAAACTCTCGCATAAATAAGCTTTCTATTAAAAAAAACCGCATCGAAATCGGTCTACCCGTTTGGGAGCTACGATGCCACAGACAGACAGAAACTTTTAACACCCCTCTTTTCTTTTGTCGCAATTTTGAAAGTTACTTCAAAACTACTGAACAGATTTTCATGAAACAAAGCTAAGAACACTCTCGCAAAAATTAGCTTTCAACTTGAAGAAACCGCATCGAAATCGGTCCACCCGTTTGGGAGCTACGATGCCACAGACAGACAGACCGACAGACAGACAGACAGACAGACAGACCGACATAGGCGTCACATAGGGTTATAACACCCCTCTTTTTGCGTCGGGGGTTAAAAATAGGAAATGATTCATTCAAATGTTTTTTTCGTACCAAATAACTGCAAGAAATAGTGGTAAGCATTCCTTCTTGAAATTTTTCTTAATTATACATGGTGTAAACTTAAATGCGTTACATAAGGGGATGCTTCAGACCACCTAACTGAACAACTTTCACTATTGGGCCAACCTTTGGGTCTAGTCACCATTGACGCATTATATTCGTGATTTCGATGTTGGTCTCATAGGAAGTTCTACAGTTTGATGATCTGAATCACCCACTTAAGAGAATATTATTCCGAAAGCGAAAATGCGCGCTGCATACAAACGCGTACTATGGTGAAATTTTCAATACTAACCAATTAAAGTCAATGAAATTTTGCAGAAACAATCTAGAAACAAATCTCTATGCTTCTATAGAGTCCGATTTTCGTTAAAATATACAGTTTCAATGCTAGGATTAATTTAAGATTTGTATGGAAATCTTTGAGGCACTGTTACTTGAAAACTATACATTTTAACGAAAATCTGACTCCATATCCATACAAGCATAGAAATTTGTTTCTAGATTGTTTCTGCAAAATTTCATTGTCTTTAATTGGTTAGTATTGAAAGTATCACCATAGTACGTTTGTATGGAGCGCGCTCCGAATAATATACCCTTAAGTACTAAGTAGGTATGTAACGTATTTAAGTTTACACCTTGTATACGTACTGTAAGTAAGTTTTCATCACTCCGGACGTAAAGCGTCAATTATCGTCCCGCTGCGCTAAACGAAGTTGTCGCTTTCACCTCGGCATCGCCTCGGTCGACAATTACATGAGATCTGAGACCTTTCTTACTTTCCTGTCCTCGGTGTGTAATCTACTACTTGTTATAACACATTTGCTCGTAAAGGGTCTCTTATTTGACCAATTTCACTAACGTAATGTATCTCATTACGACCAAGTCCGGTAATGTAAAGTAAAACGGACGGTTGCGTCTAAAACGAACGGTACTTTTTAAAATCTTAGCAAAGAGTTTTTATGTCAGAAAAGTGGTCAACATTTTATGAATAAAATTAAGTTTGGGAGATAAAATGTAATAAAATAAACATTTAATTCTTTAATTTAATTAATTTTGACAATAAATTACAACCATTTATGTGAAACCAAAACAAACAATATTAATTTACTTTATTAGTAATACTGGCTGTTTTTGAAATAAGAAAAAAGAAAGCGCTGATGCGCGCGCATCGCTAATTTGTGAAATTGTAAAAATTGTTCAGCGCGCTTTTTTATAGCTATTTTTTTTAAGATTTATTAGTTTAATGTATGTCCGAGGTTTATTTATTTACTTGTTTCCTCGCATATATATGTTATAAAACGTCGTATGACACACGTGCGCTTTGATAATTACAGCCTCAGCTTTCTTGTAGACCTCGCCTACGGCCCGGGCTAGCAATAACGCCTCGGCTGTAATTATCAACTCACCGAACTTGTATCATAATGTACTATTTTGAACATCCCGAAAGGAATTACGGTCGTTATTTATGCCAGAAAAGTTAGTTAAAAAATGATTCTTTCAAACTCTGACATTTTAACTTTTTATCCTGGTCCTTAATTAGACAAATTATCGAACTTCAAGTTACTTTTAAATTAAATAAGTAACTTTTATAAGTCCTTCGTTAAAACTGCATAAATATTTTCATTTATACGAACGGAACAGAAACGATGTTCAAAACGAAAGAACCACAATCCTTTACAAAGTTCTTTGTGGTACCTTCTTTCGTTTGTACTTACTTGTACTACTTAAGGATTATTACCCTTTGAATTCTTTTCTTTGTACAAAAGCGCTTTGTAATAAATTCTTAGCTCTTTTTCAGACCACGATATTTTAGGGTGGTTGGAATTGAGACCTTATTGCTTTGAGATAAAATTCAATAAACTAGAATGTTGTGCAATAGGAGGTACGTCATACGTATATTATAATTTATAATGTCATATTTATGTGTGCCGCGTAGAATTGATTAATTTACTTAATATTAAATCAATCCGAAAATATAGTTTTATTTAAACCAGCCTTTTCCCCGCGACTTCGTCCGCGTAGAATTGATTATTAAATCAATCCGGAAATACAGTTTTATTTAAACTAGCCTTTGATTGATTAATTGTTTTTCCATGGACCATTGTTTAGTTAAAATTTAGTAAATAGTTACTAACATTACTTACTGGGTGATTTTATAAACAATTTGTAAATTTTCAGGGGTGGTTCAAACCATCAAACTGAACTACATTTAACTACTAAGGAAATAAACCATAAATTGTTAAATAAAATTAGCTGTTTGATGCGAGTATTTGGCACACGGCGATACATCAAGCTATACAAAACTAATAAAAAACTATAACGTCGCGCGGCCCGCTTCGTTTTGTTTTGTGTAGCTTGATGTGTCGCCGTATGTACATAGCACTAAAACTCTAAACCCCTTATGACCAAAGGTGTTTCACGCATTAAAGTGATCCAAAATTTACGTCTTATAAAAAAAACCTTTTTCGTTTTACGACATTGTTTTACCAGAAGGAATAAAAACTTGAATTCGTAAACAGAGGTCTCATAGACTCATAAATGGACTTTAGGTTTATCCATGACATTATAAGAGAAATGCTTCGTCACAAACCGTTACAACAACATTTGGGTAATGTGGAGTCGGATTTTGTTATAAGGGTTCAGTAGAAACAAAATATTTTTAGAAATAAAATGCTTTTTACTGTATTCATTTACAGGATGTAGGTAGACAGTGCCATTACTTAAATTAAAGGGTGACTGTAATCGTGATACTGAAAAACTTTCCCCAGCTACAGGGTGAAATTGATATCATTAGCATCCTTTTAAACTAAGAGTCTACCCATCAAACTGAACAACTTTTACTATGGGAGCAATCCGATCGGAGCACAAAAAAAATCTGCTGTTCCATACTAAACTGCAGCGCCCACTCGACTAAAATGTATGCAACAGCCAACAGTAGATTTTGCTCCGATCGGTTTGCTCCCATAGTAAAAGTTGTTCAGTTTGATGGGTAGACTATTAGTTTAAAAGGATGCTAATGATATCAATATTACCCTGTAGATAGGAAAAGAAATAGCGAAAAAAATATTTGACTTTTCATATTACCCAAATGCTGGATAGAACGTTTTTATAAAAATGTGCATTCATTTTTTTGCGAATTTCCTATTCTTCATAGAATAAACTAGCTTGGGTAAGCAGTATTTAAAATGTTATACTTAGTAGTAAATGTTAGGTATATTTTATTTCCTTAGTACCTAGTGTCTTTTCATCGCACCATTAATTTTATAAAACTTACTTTCTTTCTTACTTGTTTTCCCGCGACTTCGTCCGCACAAATTATATACCAGATTTTAAGTCAAATCATAAGCTATCAAACAAAAAAAGTTTCATCAAAATCGGTTCAGTAGTTTTTGCGTGATGCGCGAAAAAACAAACAAACACACAAACAAACAGACAGACAAAATTTCTAAAAAAGGTTGATTTCGAGTCAGGGATACCTAAAAACCATATTGTAATCTTTTTTTTGTAAATATCTTCAATGTACAGACGCACATCAGTTACTGTTTTATAATAGTTTAGATTAAAATCTTCCATAAAGAAGAGACCGTTGTCTTTCTATGTCACGGAACCCTGAAAAGAACACTCTACTCGAGAGGACTAACGCTCAGAAACAAACTCTGCGAGCCTTGAATTATATCTAAAAACAAAAGACAAAGCATTCAAATGTAATGCAATTCATATCTTAACTCGTTGCAGTAGAGCTCTAAATTCGAACTAAACATATTGAGATATTTGACATGTTACATCAACTGAGTAACAATGTTCGATACCTAAATGAAACGAACCTTAGGGAACAGGCAGAGGGTTTAAAATCATCTGTGATAGAAAACAAGCAATAATAAAAACGTCCCAAATTCAAAGTTGTTCGAAATTCGAAATGCGAAAGCGTTAAAGGTGGGCCAATAAAAAAAGAAGTTAGCATCTTACGTTACGGGACATTACAAGGTATGACGAGACCAGGGGTGACAATTTACTTTTTAAATTTATTGTTTTTTTTATTTTGATGACCGGTTTGGGCTGACGATTTATGGCAATGAATCAACGATATCAATGTACTTTATGAATCGAATCTTGGCTATAGAATCTTTTATTTTGTTTTTTCATAGCCAAATAATTTATTCTTTCACCAATATCTGTTTTAATAGAAATGCAAATGCATAATATTGGGATAATCTCAAATGCGTTTCGATCTCGATTTTGGAAAATTGTAAACAATCATATTTAGACTTATAGCACAGCATAAGAAAGAGGTACTACTCGTACATACATACAGTATGAACACTCCCCCTCCCACCGATTTTTTACCTCACCCCCCGGCTGGTTTGTGGCAAACTGTAGCCTTGATTGACACGCTAGAATTTATGTTTTCGAAACAAAGAGAATATAATCTCAGGATGAAGGATAAAAACTCTTTTTGAATAGACTGGTGTCAATTCGTTTTCGAAAAATTCAATAATAAATGAAAAAAAAATCCCTTTTACTGTTTAGGTATTTAGTGAAAATAACATTAGGTTGTACTAAACAATATTCCAGTTAATGCTGTAGAAAATTATTCATATAAATTTTTGGTAACTTTTGGTAACATGTCGTCACGCGCGCCATCTACCCGTCATAAATTTTACCCCACGCAACACCAACCATAGTTCTTGCAGCCCTAGGCTCAGCCTAGGCTCCCTAGGCTCAGTTCTTCATTGTGCTGACGTCATCTTGCCACTTTCTGTCCTTTGTAGGCAGTGTCTGGGGTGTGCTTAGAGTAAGCACCTATAGGATCCTAGACAGCCAATATCGATACAAGTACGACTATTATTATTATTATTTCTTTATTATTATTTCTTAGATTCTTACATCTAAGTTTACAAATTGTAATATCGCCAAACTGCTAAGCAGTTTGTAGGCGTTGCATTACATTGCTGGTCGACTAAGTTTTCCAGTATGAGTGATTAAAGTCGGGCCAATTTGATAGGTAGGTCACATTTGACATCTATTGATACTTTATCAAACGTAAGCGTAACCGTTACAACGGCGGCGTTTATTTTTATGTAGTTAGAACTGCACAATTGCTTTACTCTTTTCAATTACGATTACATATTTAAAACCAAGAAGGTAATTTTACAATTCATTTTCACTAATAAACCATTCTAAACAATTTCTGTTCTAAAGAACTGAACGAAGATACTATGTTGCGTCAGTGAACCCTTTTTATTTTTTAACACTAGGGATGTAACCCAAAAAAATCGAAGTAAACCGTAGATGCAACAAACAGCGATATTCACATATAATTCGATTCACGTATGTTTGAAATCCGTATTGATTCATTCACTTTAATCGATGTTTTTAAGCAGGTCACCTCACTACGAAGCTAAAACTGACAGATGTCAAATGTGACCTACCTATTAAATTGGCCCGACTTTAATATGCAATATAACTACTGCTGACACAAAAGAAGAAGTAATCATAATGTGTTCAGATACAATCATCCTCAAAAGTACTAACATGCCTCTCTGTACCACATAAATTTATGTCTTCACAAGCCAAACTTTCTTGTTAGACTGTACAGGGAGCTAAACCAAGCAAATAACTTGTTATTCCCACCTCTCCGGTTAGCTAATCTCAAGCGAGTTAAGGAAGGAATTGACAACAGTTTTACGATGTGCTTTTCGCTTAAAATTACAGGGGTTGCAAACTTTACGATCTTTTGCGTTACCTTCTTTACGCGATGCGGTGGCGCTCGCGCTTATGTTTCTAGGGGTTTGTACGTATTATAATAAAGTTTTTAGTGTAAGCAGCAAAATTTGAAGGATCCGGGATCTTTTATGGATTCACTTCAGGGTCCGTCCGCGTGTCACACACTATTAATTATCTTAGTACATATTTTAGTATTTGGCACTAAGTTAGTCCAATACAACGCGAAGTTTTATCGGGCAATAGTAAAAAAAATTGCAAGTTGTCCATGACAAAAGCATTGAAAAAATTTTAATGCCCACTGAATTCAAAGAAAATAAAGAAAAATTGGGTCGAATAGCTATTTAATTTTTTTATGGAACAACCAATTGTTTTCCTTTGTTTCAATATTGTCCCCATAATAAAAGTTATTCAGTTTGATGGATTTGAAGCACCCGCTAACCTATGTAACGCATTTAAGTTAGCACACTAAAACTCAAAAATTCGATAAGTCATCAAAAAGTTTGAATCCAACCACATTACCGCGACACACCCATAGTAGTGAGTCGACGAGAAGAATCTCACGTTAACGCGGTTTATTTAAAATAAGTAATTGTGCCCCGCGGTTTACGACACCTGCTTTTTAGTGCTCTTTTACTAGGGGTGTGATCTTTTTACTTTTACACTTCAATGTAGCGGCAGCTATTGCGATTTTGTCACTTGCTTTTAACTACGTTCTATTTCGTGCGTGATCTTTTAAATCTCTAAAGATATTTTGCAACTATTCCAAAGTGTTCTTATTCAATCATCACATACAAAACGAGCAAAAGGCATTGATGTCGAACAAACATACTGTTTTTTAAACACTTTCTAAATTTTCAGGTGTGGTTCAGGAGTGCGATTTTTGAATCTCATTCCGTGAGCTCAGCAGTTGAAAATGTCAAAATTCCTACTATGGAGATACGCATCTTTCTACTGCTGATTTGACATTCAAAAATCATACAACAGGAGAGAGATTTTTGAGAATCAAATCCGCAGTAGAAAGATGCGTATCCCCATAGTAATTTTGACATTTTCAACAGGTGAGCTCACCGAATGAGATTCAAAAATCGCACTCCAGACCATCAAACTGAATAACTTTCACTATTCGGGCAAACCTGAAATCGCTAAATAAAATTGTAGGTATGTTTGAAACATAATTATTTGGTTTGGTCCATCTCCTTAAAAAAAAAACTCTGTTGGCGCTACGTTATTAGTGTTTCTTGTAACAGTTTTAAGAGACAAATATTTTTTTTTAATTAAATTTAATTTAATGCTTGTTACAAGGAAACGACAATACTTACCGATGAAAGCTATACGGGGTGTATAACCTTTAAACCACATATTCTACCCATCAAACTGAACAACTTTGACTATGGGAAGATACCTGTCAGCGCAAAAAAAAAATCCGCTGTTCCATACTAAACTGAGCGCCTACTCGACTCGAATGTTTGAGACAGCAGATTATTTTTTGATCTGTCAGTTTTGCTCCCATAGTAAAAGTTGTTCAGTTTAATTAGATTTATTTAGATTATGTGGTATAAAGGTTTAACCGAGCGCATCGCCGATGCGATCGCGCGCGGTCGCGTTCCGTTCCGTCTATCTTATATGCTCTAGCAAATGACGTTCCTGAGTGACAGAAAAGGATGGAGCGATGGAAAAAGGCGATCGCGTGCGGCCATGTGTAGTTCAACCCTTAAGTTACAGCCTATAGAAGCCCTCGGGCAAAGGCCTCGTCTCACGAAAAAAAAAAAGTTATAAAGGTTAATGATACTTTTTGAAGTCAAACTTCTTTACGCACGCTTGACTTGGTGAGGAAGCTGGTGAATGCGTGACGAGAGCGTTACGAAAAGTGTTCTGTCGAGGCGAACGGAAGTCTTATGACCTAGTGATATGTACCTATTAGTACCTCCTTGATAATAGCATAGAGTTTTCGAACGACGATGTATAAAGCACACTCGTTTTTTCTTACTCCATGTATAATCAAACAAAATGGGTGAGGCAACTAAGTAATCTCCCGGACTGTAAAAAGTGGCTGGAATACGAGAGTGTTCTCCATAATCGCTCTCCTGGAGTGCGATTTTTGAATCTCATTCGGTGAGCTCAGCAGTTGAAAATGTCAAAATTACTATGAAGATATGCATCTTTCTACTGCTGATTTGACTTTCAAAAATCATACTTCAGGAGTGCTATTTTTGAAAGTCAAATAAACAGTAGAAAGATGCGTATCTCCATAGTAATTTTGACATTCTAAACAGCTGAGCTCTCCACTCGCACTCCTGGAGTGCGATTTTTGAATCTCATTCCGTTAGCTCAGCAGTTGAAAGAATCAAAATTACTATGGAGATACGCATCTTTCTACTGCTGATTTGACATAAAAAAATCGCACTCCTGAAGTAAGATTTTTGAAAATCAAATCAGCAGTAGAAAGATGCATAGGTCCATAGTTATTTTGACATTTACAACTGCTGAGCTCACCGAATGAGATTCAAAAATCGCACTCCTGGTGCAAATTCTAATTAGAAAATAATCTTTTACTAATTCGCGATTACATTTAATTGGTCAAAATATAAATTAATTAACAAACGATTTAATGTTAATTTATTTAATTCTTGCATTAACTTTGATAAATAACACAATTCATTTAATTTACTATATTCATAAATTACATCTTTTGAGACTGGTAGCGCCATCTGTAGTAATGAGCCTGTAAGCTCATCATTAGATTCCCCAATGAGTTTTAAAATAAAATAAATTGTTTTATACCTATCTTTCGTGAAGTTTGTGTGAAAAATCATTCACGAAATATTGACATGCATCCATTGCTTCCCTTGTAACTAGAAACATCAAACGCGTCCAAGCACAAATACGTAGATATCATGACATGATCGAAAGTTCGAAACGTCTGTAAAAAGGCAATGAAAACCAAAAAGTAACTGCAAACGAAAATGGCCGTTGAATACTCGCCGAAGTGAACGTTGCACTTTCACGATTAAATAAAAAAGGAAATAAAAATAAAATCGGGCGAGAAATGAACCACTGTGTTTAGTTCCAATGGAAGTCGGACGGTGCGCTAGTGTCGCTCGTCTTTGTTGATGTTTAGTTCAGCTACCCGACGCCGCTGCAATGTGGCAGCACTATATCGCTTAATTACTGCAATAAATAAAAAAAGTTGTATGCTTTTATTTGTTTATTTTAGATATATTAAGTACTTTTACTATTTGTATGCGTCCTTAAAGTAATATTATATTTTTTAAATATACTGATTAGCAAAATAAACTCATAAACCGTCTTCTGGTAGCTCGCAAATAAAGAAATCTTATAGGGCCTTCTAATGAAGCGATGATTTAAGGTGACCATGTTTCCGAAAACAGAAACACGGATAAAATTATAAAAGGTAAATTGTATTTCTCAGAATCCTCCGACCAATAACCGATATCCTGGCATTCCTAAAATAATCAGTCGTGAGTTAAAAAAGTATTGAAAACATTCGATCATGTGATCGGTCGACAGATCGAAGCGGGTCAAGCACAACAGGTGAGTTGCGGAGCGCATCAACTAAAAAATAAAATATCGAAATGCGAAAAAATAATAAAAATCGGCAAATATAGTAAATTGAAAAAAGTATAGTTGCGTCCTTGTCGCTCGGGGGAGGATTGGATGCGTGGGTCTCTGTCGCGAGTGCGCGCACGTGGTTTTCGTCGGAGCCGGCACGGGAGCGCCGGGAGGGCGCGGGTGTGAAGCCGGTACGAGGGCCACATCCCGTCGCGGCCCGCGCCGACTGGCTGCGTTGCCCGTAACCTCCGAATGACCTCATTTTTTTTTCTTCAATGTAAATATTCGGCTCGTTTTGCCACATAGTCTATAAGTGGTATTAAGTTCCTTCAGCGCGTTCAGTTTTTATTTACGACGTCAGTTAATTAGTGGACATTATAAAATTGACTTTAGCAGTGTTTAAGACTTTAATTAAGTGTTTAAAAATTAGTGAAACAAACTTGTATTCTACGGACTGAAATGCCAACATCAAATTGGAAGCTTTGTAAAAAATAGTTGTAAGTTTCAACTTTCGAACTACATCGTGGATAACTTTGTGATGCTGAATTTTTTTTTTGAGAAAAACTTATACTGAAAAATTCGACCCGGAAACAAAGTTCTTGTGACACGTCTGTATAATACTGAAGATTTGTATATATCTACTTATCCAGGTAATTTGTGTGAATCGAAGATACCTAGTTAGCAAATTATTCCTTTGTTTTTTATCGTATCGCTTAATTTTTTATCTTTATTTAATTTAAATATTTTCAGTAACGGCATCTCTTTAAAAACAGTTTGTTATTAAATTTAAAAAATGAGTTATTTTATATCTTAAACTGTAATGGAATAATAATCGGATGATAAACGGATTTAATCGGATTTAGGTATTTGTCTTATCAACCGATCCATCATCAATTATTTTACTCGTGATTTATGAAAATAGTTACAACAGACAACACCAAACAACTAAAACTTACTTTATTTAGTTACTAGCTAAAAACTAAAATACAAATTTTGAGAAGTAATTGCATATTAAGGTACTACCTACTGTAATATGATAGCAAGTTATATTTGTTTTTTACGCGTAAAAATTGATTTATACTGTGATAGCAGAATATATATTTTTTTTATTTTATGCTGGGTACTTGTTTAACTTTACTTTGTTACCCATTCAAATCCTCGTGTCGGTCTTTTTTTTTAATTCTTTTTATTTTATATTGGGGCTTTCAAACCTGCGATGCGATTTTTGAATCTCATTCGGTGAGCTCAGCAGTTGAAAATGTCTAAATTACTATGGAAATATGCATCTTTCTACTGCTGATTCGACTTTCAAAAATCGCACTCCTGAAGTATGATTTTTGAAAGTCAAATCAGCAGTAGAAAGATGCATATCTCCATAGTTATTTTGACATTTTCAACTGCTGAGCCCAGTGAATGAGATTCAAAAATCGCACTCCTGAGGTTACGTCAGCCCATGTCGGTCTTTACTCACTATAATAAACCCGATTAATTTCACCAGGAGTGCGATTTTTTAAAGTCATGCGTTGAACTCAACAGTTGAAAATTTCAAAATTACTATGGAGATAATGCATCTTTCTACTGATGATTTTACTTTAAAAATCATATTCCAGGAGTGCGATTTTTGACAATAATAATTGGTAAGTTTCAAAATCGCACTCGTGGAGTGCTATTTTTTCAAATCCCACGTTCAAATCAGCAGTAGGAATTTTCAAAATTACTATGGAGTCATTTAAAGAAAGTGTGAGATCCTAAATGAGATATAATTAACGTTTTCCCTTTGAGAACAGAAAAAAACAGTTTTATAAAAATAAAAATATATCCGTTCCAATGGCTGTTAGCATTATTTCCAATTGAAACAATAAAATCAGACATATTTAAAAGATACAACTTTAGTCATGTTATACCTAGTCCCGTTTTATTTAGTACCGTTGTTTTTAAAAGCAGTGGTATTTTCTAAAGTCATACTTTGAACTCAGCAGTAGAAAATGTCAAAATTACTATGGAGATATGCATTAGATTTTCTACACTTTTACAGAAATTCCTATTGGATAGCATTACGTTAATACTGTTCGATATCGCCATGCAACGTTCGCTGTTGAAGATACCTAATGGATAAAATATTAAAAAGTTAAATAGCTTGAGTGTGATTGTAGCTCCCACAGACAAACCGAGCAATTGGTTTTGGCAATAAATGAGCAATGAATATTCATTGTCATTGTTTATTGTAACCTATGTAATAATAATAAATAAATAAAATAAATAAGAATAAATCTTTCTACTGCAGGTTTGACTTTCAAAAATCGCACTCCTGGAATATGTTTTTTTAAAAGTTAAATCAGCACTCAGCAGTAGAATGATGTATACGAGTATCTCCACAGTAGGTAATTTTGTCATTTTCTACTACTGAGTTCAACGTAATATGACTTTCAAAAATACCACTAAAATGAACTCAGGGTAGGTATAGGTAGAAAACATTTGTAAAATTTGGTAGGTACTACAGAGTTTAAGAAATTTAATTAGTACGCAGAGGCCCAAATTATTAACCTTATTTTTATTAAAACATGTCTAAAATAAATTAATGTCTAGTAACTTTTTACTACATCGGGATCTAATTTATTTAACCGGAAACCTACTTTGTACTTTTTACTTAAAACCGAAAATGAATTTAGACGAGTCAAAAAGTATGTGAAGGCAGCTTTAATAAAACAATTTTTCGGAATAATAGCTGTATCATACCAAATCTATTGTTATGATATTTTTTTTCCTTTTTCGTTGTAAATAAAGTAGGTATTACCTACCTTTATTTCAGTTATTCACACATTAGTAGTTGTAAGTAGGTAACTAAAATTACAAGCTACAAGAATAAACCAAAAAAAACTCTGAACTACTAACATTTATATTTTTTTACATTGCCTCTTAAAACTTTATTAAAATGCAAAAAAAAAACGTTTGACCTTGAATTCATTCTCAGATTCACGAATGTAATCTCTAAAGTTGGACCTCCGCGGAAAATCGATCGGTTGATTTGCACTTTTGTATGGATGGTCTAAAAATATTTCTCGTTTTTGACCCGTTTTTGCAAGGGAAAGTTGTTTATTTATCTGAATACTAGTACACCCTTAAAATTTTAAGAGTAATAAAAAAATAGTGGTGTAATATATGCATGCACTTGCAGTAATGTTCTCTTTTTGTATGATCAGGTTTTAGGACAAAATAAACTGACGCATCAAGTACAGATAGGTGGTCAACATTTGGCCCACAAAACTCTGCAAAGAAAACCTTTCCTTTAGCACCAACTTTATTAAAATCGAAGTCTGGTTAAAAATCGTTGCGGGTTCGTCGACCCCGCTGCGACAGCAGCTGGACCGCGCTCTGATAAAAGAATCATATTAATTCATACCCGGCCTCGACCGGCACATCTACCTCGCCCCGTAGTATCCGTGCTTGCCGCACCCGTAGTAAATTGACTATCATTTTTACGCTTTTATAATTTATCTTGTTTGGTTTTGTTTGTAATAAATTTGCCCTTTGTCTATTTTTACATTTTGATACAAAAAGTAAGTAGGGTAACATTCTGTAAATAAAGTTATGTCTTATGACATAATAATGTTTTATTTATCTGTTTTTTTTTTTTATGGATACAAATATTAATTCGGTTAATAGGTAAGAATACAATATTTCGGAAAAAACGGGAATTTAACTTAAAACAAACCACAACACTTTTAACTTCAATGTCACTACCTATGATTCGAATGAAATTAAAAAAGTTAAAGGATCATTCACATTTTGTACCCGAGCTCAATAATGTGAAAATCACACGACAATAAACAAAAAATGCATAATAAAAAAGTATAATAGCTGAATACGTATTGCTCATTGATATTGTCGGATGCCGATTACGGATTTTTTGCGAATGATTGAATTTTATTTACAATTAACCCGGTCTCGGCACCAACGAAAGCGAGAGTGACGATTAAATGCCATTTAAAAATAAAACAGCTCGCCGCCATAACATTGGAATTCAGATAATTTATACTTGTATTCGTAGTACGTCGACAATGTGTGTCAGCGTGTTTTATTAAATGTTTCATGTTTTTATATAAATGAGATGAAGTTAGGTCAGTTACAAAATTCTTCAAACAGCACTAAGAAAAAATGTAAGACACGACACGCAAAAAAGGGCCAACATTTGTAAGAATAGCGTCCACGTCAAGTGGTAAGGCGTGAACGAAACGTCTTAGCTCCAAGAAACCGCCCAAAGGACGAGAAGGGGAGGCCCGCCTAATTTGTCTTAGGCGGAAAAATCGCGCGGCGATTACAAGTGGCTCGTAACGAAGTCGGCCCCGGGGCGGGGGGGTGCGGCTGAGCCGGGCCGGGGTGGGGGGTGAGTGAGGCCGGGGTGGCAGCGCGGCGGGCCGCGGCTACGTCTCAGTCGTCCGTCTGGAGTCGCGGCGGCCGGCCGGGCCGCGCGGCGCAATACACGTTCCTCGTGCTCTTGTGATTATAAATTTAATAAATACAAAATTCAAAAAAATAAATTTAAAAAATCTAACCGCGTCTAATCGAAAATATTTTTAGGCTAAAACCCCCTCGACCCTCACTTTTTTGACCTAAACTGTTGGCAGTGGAAAAAAAGTTTTTTGCAAAATTTTTAATATTTACGTCGGTTACATTTGTAAAGAGATTAAAACGTTTGGCCGTTATTGAAAATATTTTTATTTTAAAATTTTATTTTTTTTAACGAACGAGCGAGACCTCGAGTGAGCGATTGATCAAAAATAACAATTAATCTTAAGCGTTAAATTAATGTTAAGGATAGTTGTAACTCGGATAAGTAATTGACTGCCACAATAATTGTCTAATGGACCTAGTTTACTAGTTATTGACACTTTGTGGTTCACTCGGACACTACATTTTTGTGACGAACACTTGAAGAACATTTCTGGACAAAGGTTATTTATGATGTAATAGAATTGTAGAGTGCTAAAATAGATGCTTGTCTTAAAAAATTATGTCTAGTTAATTTTTTTGTAATTTTTAATTTATTCTAATAAAATTTGCGTAAAATAATTGTTTACAACGAAATAGTAGCAATAAGTTTGTAGGAAACTCATGTTTTTTTTTATTTGTTTGTTTATCTATTTAAAAAAAACGCATTGTTGTCCGTCGGGTTTTTTTTTCATTTTAGTTTAGAACTATTATCTAGTGTATATTTTTTTACATGTTTTTTTAAATAAGATTGTTATTTTTACTATTTAGTCTTAGTTTTTAAGTTAATTACCGATATTTTATGAAAATAGTATATGTTTTTGTTTTGTTTTTATTTCAATAAAGTTTTTTTTGTTTTCTTTTGTTTGTTTTTGCTAAAAGTTTGTAGATTAATAATACTTTCTTTGCATGACTATTATTCGTAGCTTAGACAACATATTCCAGCTATTATCAATCTTTCACCTACGATGGATGGGGTGATGTCAATATTTTCTAGTTTGGTTCATTAAAAACTCGGTTTCATAGTCAACATACAGGAGCATGCATTTGTGATGGTAATAAAAGTGACATGCATTTGAATACCTACGCAATAGTAACTATTAAAATAATCTAAGCCTACATTTTAATTGGGATGATTTTTCTTCCAATTTCTTTTCTTCTTTTTCTGTTTATAATTCCAGTAAAACCTCAGAAAATTGTGACCAAATAGGGGCAACATTTTATTATATTTACAACCCTTAACCTGAATACTGTTTATAAAAAAAAAACTCTAAACTTTATTTCAACTCTAAAATCATCAACCATTTATACAAAAGATTCCGTGTAAATTTTTGTAACACGTTAAATAAACAAAGTCAGTAAATAAGTAAAATAAAAATGATCTAGTTGATTTTAAAAACAAGTTTTGCCTACAATTTTGTCAATTAATTTTATTAATACTTCTTGTCAAAATGCATGACTTTTAGAAAGTCCCGTTTCACGATTTAATCGTTGACACCCTCTTAATTTTGAAGGTATAGCTGCACGCTGTTGTAATATTTTATTGTTATCTTTGTAAACGTGTACTTTCGCATCCGATACATAGCTCCACTTTAAGCCTAGGTACATATTGAATGTTTCAGGAAATTTAGTCTTAAATAGTTTTGTTGAATACGAGTTCAATACATACACACATACTACTCTCACGCCTGTCTCCCATCAAGGGCTTGTCCGCACAGCGATCTTTATTCGCGCGACACACACTAGAAAGTATTCGCACTTACGAAAAAAATCCGGATGGTGGCGACCACGGCGGCTCCGGAAAATAATTCACGCGAATTTAAATCGCGCGAATAAAAATCGCTGTGCGGACAAGCCCTTAAGTAAACAGAGAAAACAGAACGCCAGTAGGGCTAGCATGACACGCAAGACAAAGCGACAAAACGGGGAAAACCTTCATGCGCATTCGCTTTCCCACACACAAAGTAACAAGGATCGAGGCAAGTCTCGAGGGTGTCATGCTAGGCCAACTCCTAAGATCCTGAATATTCCTGAAATTATTATCTCTCTCAACTTCCAAAACACGAGTTGAAGATCAGTTTACTAGACTACATAATTTTATATAGTTTCATGCTAATTATATCAACAATTTTAATTTATGATCAAAAGTTGCCCGAATTGACATTTAAAGGGAGTCGTATGGAATCAAAGGTGGCAATCTAATGTTCCTATTTGACTTGAACATACAATGAATAAATTCACATTTTGGTCAAGCCATAAGTTAGATAACCACATAGATCAAAGGCGGAGCATTAGGTTTATCTAATCTAATGTTTTTGACTTGAATATGCAATGCATAATTCATATTTTTCTACATTGCCATTTGCCACACTAGTCAAGCCATATTAAGTCCGTTTTTTTTTCTTTATATCTTGGACAGTGTCACACAAATTATCTAGTCACATTTAAAGTTCCAGAATCTAGCCTGGACTTGTATTATGATGACTAGACAACGATATAGAATACATAATATATAGATACAAACATCCATGACTCGGGTACAAATATTCATATTCGTCATACAAATATTTGTCCCTTACGGGATTCGAACCCGCGACCCCCGACACAGCAGGCAGGTTAAATACAGACTGTGCTGTCGGGCCGTCGAATTACCAGATTCAGATCGTCGTCAGATTACCACATAGATCAAGGACAAACGGATGTTTTTGATTAAAACGTACAAACATAAGTGTCCGTATAGCTAGCGTACACATGAAAGGGATTTGGCTAAGATTAGTGTCAAAAAATAGTGCCTAATTAGTACCTAGGTCAAAAAAATAGTGCCTCTATACTTGACGAGATATCGATTTTTTTTACCTGCAATGCAAGTTGTTTTAGCCACACATTTTGTGTGGCTAAAACAACTTGCATTGCAGCAACGATTTTACACCCAAAAAATAGTGCTCAAATAGTGCCTTAGGGCATGCAAAATCTCATGAGGCTAGGTCTTCAGGGTCCGGAGATATAAATAAGTCTTTTGAATAAAACACGGAGCTGGCGTTGCGCTAGCGTACACACGAGTTCACACAATAGTTCTTACAGAAGGATACGTTTCTTTTTATAAAAACTATATCAAATAAATAGTTCCTGAAATAGTGCCTCTGCCAGTACTAATATTTTAAGTAAAAGTGTATTGAAACAATATAAACAATCAATGCAAAGTTCTACGTACAAATGTATTGGTAGTTCAATGGTGTGAAATCGCTTATAACACACAAAAATGAACTCTATTAACTCCTAATTACGAATAAGCTAGCTCGAAACTCGCTTGAATGAAAATAACGCGCCATCTCTCGGTATGAGATTTTACTAAGATTATAGAAGATTCTAGTACGTAGAACTTTACATTGATTATTTATATTGTTTCACTACACTTTTACTTAAAATATTAGTACCGGCAGAGGCACTATTTCAGGCACTATTTATTTGATATAGTTTTTATAAAAAGAAACGTCTCCTTCTGCAAGAATTATGGCGTTAAGTCATGTGTACGCTAGCGCAACGCCAGCTCCATGTTTCATTCAAAAGACTTATTTATATCTCCGTTCCGTGAAGACCTAGCCTCATGAGATTTTGGATGCCCTAGGGCACTATTTGAGCACTATTTTTTGAATGTAAAATCGTTGCCGTAATGCAAGCCGTTTTAGCCACAGAAAATGTGTACGCTACCTTGACGTCAAGCTAGCGTACCAGGTAAAAAAAATCTATATCTAGAAAAGTACATAAGCACTATTTATTTGACCTAGGTACTAATTAGGCACTATTTAGGCACTATTTATTGGCACTGATTCTAGCCTGATCCCTTTCATGTGTACGCTAGCTATACGGACACAAACATAATAGGTATTTACAACGGTTAATTCTTAAATAAAAAATAATGCAGTAAAATAAGATTTTCTTACATTGCCATAGTCAGTCATATACCTACCTAAGTCAGATTTCCACCTTTGATTCTATACGACTCAAGTATTGATAAATCGAGCAGTTTCTTTTGATCATAAAAAATTTTATTTATTTAATACTCTATTTTATTTAGGCTGGCGTGCACCAAAAAGTAATTAGGTTTAAACATTTTTAAATATGATGCTGTCACTGTCATTTGTATGAACAGTGTGAAAGACAGAACTATCACTGAATACGTTTAACCCTAAATACTTGTTGGTGCAAGCCGGGCTTAATGGGTTAAAATTTGAAGTGCTCTCTATCGACAGAAAGCTAAACTTCTCAAAGACAACAATACACTTTATTGCTCCTCTAAGTATAGTTTTAACAACAATTACTAGAGGGCGCTTTATGCGCAAGTAGTTCGGTTATTCGATAAAAGATGGCGCTGTATGGTCGCATCGCAAGCGCATGCTACCACACAGGGAAGTTAGTATCGCTATTAGAATGCAGATGGCGTCGTTGTGGCCAGCGCAGGCGCAACGATCTTAGTACCATACATTTCTAGTAGATGCCGCTAGGGGTAAAATGTAGAGCTTAGCAAATGAAAAGGTAACAAAATTTGTAGAGTCGTGTGTTGTTGTTGTGTGACTTGTGTGTGTGTTGTTTGTTTGAAAACTCATTGTTGTTATGAAATACAGATACACAATTAATAATAAGTAGGAACTCTAATAGTTAATAGAGATCGGACAGAATCATAAAAATCGTTTTGCTTCAACAAATTAGGTATTGTATTCTCGGTGCTTGTACCTTGAATTGTTTTTTTTTAGACTGTAGGTACAGTCGGAAATTTTTTTTATTAATATTTATGACGTTTATCTCTATGCGAGTAACCCTACCTATGTTTCAGAGGTTCTAATCATAATATTTTTGCCGATCGGACATGACTTGTTTTACCCTACAAATATAAAAAAAAATATATTTACTACTTTAACCATTCAGCACCTACCTACAAATGGCATAGCACAATGTCACTCGTATCAAGTTAGGAGGTACCTACCTATAAACTTAGTAGGCGGAGAGACGGCTAAACTTCTAAGATTGGGGGCGTGTTAAGACGTAGGCGGGGCTTGTAGTTTGTAGTGTATTGGATGAGACGATTTGCTCGAGTGGCTTAGATAGGCAGTGGGAGTGACTGGAAAATGTATCATTGTTCTCTGTTTTGTTCATTATAGATTAATTAGATCGTTATTTATACAAACAGGTGTAAGCCCTCTACAAACTGAAACGGTGAACTTAGACCATCAAACTGAACAACTTTTACTATAAAGCCTACGTCAACAAACGCGAAAAAAAATCAGCTATTTCATACATTTGAGTCGGGTAAGTAGAGGCAGTTTCTTATGAAACAGCTGATTTTTTTTCGCGTTTCCTGAGACTCCATTGTGAAATTAGTTCTGTTTCAGTAAACATATAATTACAAAATAACAAATTATCTATAATTCAATTATAGTAGAGGTAGGTTGTACTATAGGTATACTATACCTACACTTGAGCGTAGGGTTACAAAAAGTTCATAGAAACATAAGGCTTTTCGCTATGGGAAAACACTAGGTGAGGAAACCTAACTAGGTATACAGTGTCCAACTTAATATGTTGACACTTTTTTAAGAGGATGATCAGACCGTCAAACTGAACAACTTTCTCTATGGAAGCAACATCGAAATCGCATTAAAAATTCTGCTGTTCTATACTAAACTGCAAACCAACTTGAGCCAAATGTATGGGACAGCAGATTTTTTTTCGTGATTTCGATGTTGTTCCCATAGAGAAAGTTGTTCAGTTTGATGGTCTGATCATCCTCTTAAAAAAGTGTCAACATATTAAGTTGGACCCTGTATACAAATTATTTACAACTGACTACAGCCTCAGGGAATATAGTCGTCATATGTTTAGAAATTGGCGCAAACTAAAATCAATCGTTAAGAAAGTGGGTGGATGTTTAAGGAGTTGCGGAGGCGTGCGCAAGACGTAGAGGGCGGGGCTTAAGTTTGATGCTTTGAAAGCTTCTCACCAATCTATCCTCTTTATCCTATCGATATTAATATTTGATAAATACAGGGTGTCAGGTTAGGGTAAACAGTTGCATAATTTTAAGGGGTGATTGTACCCTTGACACTGATTAACTTTCCCTAAGAAATCCACAGGAAATTTGCAAAAAATTATTATGGAATTTCCATAAACGCAATCAGCTGATGGAGCGTTTGTATGAAAGATCTTTTTTTTTTTCAAATTTCCCCTATGTTCTTTTGGGCACGTTGTTTAGAATAATAAGTTCATCACCCATTTAAAGTAACGCAACTGTTTACTCTAACACCCTGTATATCGTTCTTTTTATTATTCTTTCGATAGCTCGCGCTAGGCGAAGTGATGGTAGGCAGTAGGCTATTATGGTTCAAAAGTTCATACAGCCCTAAGTAGGTAGGACGGACGGAAGGACGGACGGACAACATAGGCTTAGTAATAGGATCCCGTTTTCACCCTTTGGTTACGGAATACCGGGTATACCGGGTGTTCCTTAATATGCTGGTGATTTTTCAAGGAGATGATCGGACCATCAACCTGAACAACTTTCTCTATGGGAACATCAAAAACGCTCAAACAAATCTGCTGTTCTATACAAAACTGCAAACCTACACCACTATACAAGGTGTTACAAAAATACAAATAAACCTTTAAGGGGGTGGTTTAGACCATCAAACTGAACAACTTTCACTATAAAACCAATAGGTATCGAAATCGCGAAAAAAAAATTTGATGTTATATACTCTACAAATCGACTAGAGCTAAAATATGTATGGGATTTCAAATATTTTTTTCGCGATTTCGATGTTGGTCCCATAGAGAAAGTTGTTCAGTTTGACGGTCTAAACAACCCCTAAGAGTTTTAAATATTTATGGTACTTATGAAACACCCTGTATACTCTACCTAGTTTTTAACAGTACATTTTGAATTTTTCAGATACCCCTTCAACAACATCGGCTGAAGTCCTCCCTTCCGACATTTTTGTCAGTAGGTAAGTTACTGTTTACCTTGTACCTATTTATATGTAGAGCGCATTTAGGTGGCGCATTTCGAAGAGGTATGGATACTGAATTATGAGTATCCGGGTATTGATCAAATTCGCACTGACGACATTACATGTACCAATCAGTTTTTCTTACTTGTGTACGTAACTCGTTGGCGTAGTGGAGCTTTGGTATTGGAAACGATTACCGAAGTTAAGCAACGTCAGGTCCGGTCAGTGTTTGGATGGGTGACCGTTTAGTGGTATTTCATCTCGAGCGTTTCCGTGCTTCAGACGGCACGTTCAGCAGTTGGTCTCGGTTAGTTCCGTCAGATGGCGTTGTAACTATTCGTTAAGCCAGGTCAGAGGCCTATTGAGGCGGCTTGAAAATTCTCTGACAGCAAGTTGACCACTAGGTACCTTGCTTCCCCAGGGACATGGTGAAATTTATATCATTAGCATCCTTTTAAACTAAGAGTCTACCCATCAAACTGAACAACTTTTACTACGGGAGCAAACCAATCGGAGCAAAAAAAAATCTGCTGTCCCATACATTTGAGTCGTGTAGGCAGCTGCGGCGGGTGCAGTTTAGTATGGGACAGCAAAATTTTTTTTTGCTCCGATTTATTTGCTCCCATTGCAAAAGTTGTTCAGTTTGATGGGTAGACTCTTAGTTTAAAAGGATGCTAATGATATCAATTTCACCCTGTATAGGCTGATGATAATGATGATGATTACATACGATATATAAAAGGTATTAGATATATAAAAGGTATTAGTAATTAGAGCTGATCGAATGTCAGCTGACATTCTTTTTGCGAATTTCTCTCAGCTTCCTTAGTCGAACGTTATTCAGGATCGTATGGCATTATCAAAAAGAATACCTACTTATGCAAAAGAGTATTTAGGTACCTACCTACCTAATAACAACAGAGACATGAACGTTATAACTTGTGAGCGACGCGCAGGCGCAGTTTCCGTCCGATTATGGCATCCGCTGATAGAAGCGACCTCTGTGAGACGCGTGTCTTGTGTCTACATTATACATTTTAATTTAATGTCTATCTATACAACAATTGTAAACTTCGTTGAAGATATTAGCAAAAATATGAAGTTTAGTATACCTTTAGTATACCTACGTAGCGGAATACATTAAGACTAGGTATTTTTGTAATTTCTGTGCTTTGTACTACCGAACTACCGAGCCCGATTTGAATAATTGTCACAAAAGGCTTTATCTTACAGACTAGATATTTTCATCGCAATCGGTTCATATAATCAAAATTTATATTTAAAGTCGCTAGCGACGGTGCAGTATCGGTTGCCCACTTCTGGCAAGGTACTATTTAGTGACTTTGTTCAAAATTTGAAGTCGACACGATAAGAAGAAGAAGATTTTACAATGGCTAATAAACCCTGTGATGGACATATTTACTAGGGTTCCGCTCTTAGCTGGTTTTTATAAACGTTCAGTCGGGGCAAGTATCCGATGTCTGATGGAACGTGAGACCTTTAAACGGAGAGACACGTAGTGGTGTTGGGTGAGTTGCCCAAATTACCTACCTTATTCCCTAGTCTAATGATACAACATGGACCCATGGGCCCATGAGAACAGATAGGGTTGTCCATTGATGAATTCTAAGCCGGGAAACATATTCGAATTCTACTCGTCTAAAAACACATAAAGAATAATATTCTAAAACCTACGAGTATGTATTCAAACGCGGTCATGACACGGCTTTTCGTTTCACATAATGATCGCCAAGATTGTCGCTCTATCGCGCTCCGTTCTTAATTCCGAACGTTCTCTTAATGAGATCCACCTTCAACGTGTCTGCGTACAATGGAACGCGATGCGTGAGATTTTTATTTTATTTTCTAAACCGTTTCAAGGGTTCCCCATTCAGGCTTTCGTGAAGCGTTTAAAAAGAAGGAGTCTAAGTAATGATTCCAGCTCAAATGTGTTGCGGAAAATGGAGCTTGGAGACGTTTTAATTTCGTTAGTGGATGATTGTGGGTGTTGGTGTACCTATAGCTAGATTGTTTTTCACACTATAGTAAGGGAATAGTTTACTGTCATAACGTCAAGGTATCGAATGAAACAATTTTTATGTGACAATTAGTGAGAGATTCCATTGATTGTAAATGCGAGAAGAAGATGCGTGACTTTATCAAAAGTTTGTAGAATAAAATGTTTCTCATATTGAATAGGTAGGTAGTCCTAGACACAGGTTATTTGAAAGTGATTTAGGTAGGTATATACCATTTATATACAAGGTGTTACAAAAATACAAATAAACCTTTAAGGGGGTGGAATAGACCATCAAACTGAACAACTTTCAACTTTCACTATGGGACCAATATCGAAATCGCGAAAAAAAATATTTATGTTCTATACTCTACAAATCGACTAGAGCTAAAATATGTATGGGATTTAAAAAAATTTTTTTCGCGATTTCGATGTTGGTCCCATAGAGAAAGTTGTGCAGTTTGACGGTCTAAACAACCCCCTTATGAGTTTTAAAAATTTATTGTTACTTATGAAACACCCTGTATATCGTCATCTAATAATAAATGTCACAATTTTGTTGTTATAAACCATTTACCCAAGCTCGCGCAAATTCTATATTTATTTTTTCTATCCTACAGTATACCTACCTACCTATACCTACCTTATGTATTTCTAGTACGTCAAATAGGAATAAGTAGATAAATCATTAAATTTCCTACTAAAATCCTTCATGTTTTCGATAAGATTCAGGTAGCAAGGCAAGTAGGTACCAAAATAAAAACAAAGTAAAAAATCACTAGAAAGTAGAAATTCATAAATCCGCTAAAACTTCGCTTCACTAAGTAGAATCTTGTACTGCGTTTCTTTTCAGCCATTATCACAAACGCCGGTCGGAAGTAAAAAGACAATTTTAAAAAGGCCCACCAGCACTAAAAGACTAGGTTAGAGCCGCTAGCTACCTCTAGACCAAAGGGGCGCATCTGGCTCTCCATTATAGTCTGTACCATACACGAATCCTGCTAAAATAACTCTTATTGTCTAGGATTTAAAGACGAAAATTGTCAGATTCGTGGGACTTCTTAAGTTGAAGTTAAACGAACCGAGTCTGAAGCTTCAGCTAGTGAAACTGACAACTTAAGATAGTGGAATTTATGGGAGTAATTTTAGATTTGCAGGTAAAATGGTAAAATTGTCCTGTTAATGTCTCGTTTAAGAATTTAATCGTGATCTAATGGACACTGGACAATGTACCTAAATGTGTTTGTTATTTTACAGGCAAAGAACAGAAGAATTTCGCTACTTAATTCTTGCAAATACTTAAAGAAAAAACTGAGACATTCAAATTAATGATGGGAAATTTTTGTCTCGGGCGGGACATGAACCCACTATCAATAATATGTGGGACCATAGATTTTACATTTTTAAACAGATTATTTACAAATCTAATAATCAAAATCTAGTCGTTAATTGAGGAAAAATACAGTGGTTAATAGTAATAGTATAAAAATATAAATGTGTTAAAAATCTGAACTAAACAGAGAGTCAAATCTAGTCCCTACTATATTTATAATAGTATACCTACCTTTATACCTACCTATATGGTGACTGACTAAATATAAGACAACATTAAGATTGTACATAATGTCAATATTATAAAAATTATAAACTCATAGACAACCTCTTCTTTAAGAGCTACGCTCTCGTCCTGTCTCTTTTCCTCTAGTTACTTGAATTGTTGATACGACAGGGTGGTGCATGGATAGATATATTCGTTTTTATCTCGCAAGGTTGAAGAATAAGATAAAAGTAATCCTAATGTAATCACCAAATCGCTGTATCTAATGAATAGTAAGCCACACAAGATTACCTTCACCAAGACCTTCTTTAAAATGGGAGACGAAAATTCATCATAGGTATTTATTGTAGGTACTATGTGATCATATCATCACTCATAATAACTATAAATTATCATGTAAATTCAATCCAATCTTTACATACAGGTGTAGCCTTTACAAAATAATTGCCTTTGCTTCAGGAAACGGAAGTGTCGCCGACCAATGGCCGCCGTCACGGTTTGCGCGCCAATAACACAAGTGTTGCTATTGTGATTGTTGTAAAGATGCGGCGGGATCCGGTCTGTGCCGGATATGGAATTGAAGGGGGGATAGAGAGTTATGAGCTACAAGTAATTGTATGATATTTAAAATGTTTTTGAATTGTAGAAAATTGGTCTTAACAAGCATCTCCTTTTCGGCCAATATTTACTCAAGAATTTTGTTTCGGTCTTGATAATATTTTTGAGAACGTAGAAGCACAGAGTACCTACTATACAGTGTGAAATTGATATCATTAGCATCCTTTTAAACTAAGAGTCTACCCATCAAACTGAACAACTTTGACCATGGGAGCAAACAAATCTGAGCAAAAAAAAAAACTGCTGTCTCATACATTTGAGTCGTGTAGGCAGCGGCGGCGTTTGCTCCGATTTGTTTGTAGTTTGTTGTTTTGTTGCTACCATAGTAAAAGTTGTTCAGTTTGATGGGTAGACTTTTAGTTTAAAAGGATGCTAATGATATCAATTTCACCCTGTATACTGTAGAAGCAATTATAGTAATCAGTGGTAGAAGGATCAAATACAAAGTCTGCTATCTTGCTCGTAAATTAGATCATACGAGTAGGTATAATTTTTTTTTTTCACTCTCATCTATTTGTACCGTGATTTTTCTATTTATGCTTAGCTTAATATTCCAACAACAAACGATGACAAAAACACTAACAATTTTGTCATTTAAACTTATACAACTCTATTTAATTACGCAAACATAAAACTCCTCAAAGGAAACTATTCGAGATATTCTTAACAACAGCGCTTAGTGAGTAAGCTTTTTTCCACAAAAGAAAAGCTAAACAATAGCGTAAGTTGGTGCAAGTCGCAAATTACTCGCGAGATGCCGCAAATTGAATACCCACCGTGAGGTGTGATGTTGAAAACACATGGGTGGATTTATCGTGCGCTCACGCTAGTCTAACGGTCAGTTGCAGAAACACTCATTAATCCTCGCTCGTTAATCCTCTATTAAATTTCTTGCTGTCACTTTTTGTCTTGTTGACGTAGTAAAAGCCAGCAAGAGCAATCTCTAATGGAGGATTAACTTAAATGAGCTTTTCTGCAACTGAGTGTAAGTTATTACTATGTACCTAATTATTTTATAATTCCCAGCGCGATTTGAATATTTAAAGATATTATAAGAATAACTTACACTCATCGCATTATCATCATCATCATCACCAGGTCATCATCATATCGTAAGGAATTTTTTTTGTCTTCCTGCTTGGATCCACAAGCATAGCTGCAGGACATAAGCCTACCCTCAACGTTTTTTTTTTAAATATATTTCAAATTATTCAAATTCAAATTAGTTTATTACATGAATAATATGCCAAGCTCAAGGATAGGGTGGTATGGTCATTAGTCTACCACGTGTGTCCAATACGGATTAATAGCCTTTATATACACATCGGAATTTCCTCTTCAGCGTATGTAGGTTTCCTTAAGGGGCCATAGGTCCAGACGAATATTTTCTATGAGAAACGCGATTGCCGAGCGCTCCGAAAAGTGTGTGCGTGAGCCGTATTTTCGATTAAAAACAACTAACCAAAGTACTTTTTCTAGATTTTATTTATGATTGCACTAGTTAAACTAATGGTGAATATGTGAGTATAAATACCAACAATCGGAAACTATTTTAAGTTCTTCTAAACCGAGAAAAATGTTTAAAAATGCATGAAAATACGTCATCTTTGTGACGATTTTCTATCGAGTGAAGTAATTCCAATCGTGTATTCAGTTGATGATTGCACTAGATGAACTATCCAAAAATACTGAAGTATGACTTTAGTTTCGGTAAATGGTATAAATCTAATCGTAAAATGAAAAATAAAAGATGCCTCCGAGGTATTTCCACCTACTATTACGTCTTAAATGAACTTTATAACAATCTTGTTGTGATGTTATTTTGTTTGGTCCTTTTCCCCCGGCTTCGTTTAGGGTAAGAGGTAAATCATTGCCGTTTTCGGCTACGTTTTATTTCAAACCGACAGATTAACAAAACTAGTTTTTTAATTTTTTATTTTATATCTTACGGGAAACCTATCTTATTCATCTACTGTTTCAAATCAATCAAAAATTACATTTCTCACTTTTGGAAGACTCACCGACGACGCTATACATTATTCTCTAAGATTTTTTAAGTTTGAGAGACTTAAGCTTGAAGTCTCGAGCGAGTACGATCACAATTCAAGCTTGTATGTACCCAGCATAAGTGTGAGCACACATTACACGGCAACTTGGGCACTAACACCTCGCACGTCGGCACTTGATGTATAAAGGCGCTAAGTTTTAAAGTTTTCACATTAACCTCACAATGGTGGTGAGAAAACGCAATTAAGGAGCTTCTTTTATAGGAGAAACCTTGACGTTTTTTAGAGGAAAAAAGAATTACGTTAAAAGAATTTAAAAAGTTAAAATACAGCTCATAAACCAAAGGGTATCGTAACGATTAGATGGAAAATGTCACATATCAGCAAAAAGCTTTGTAAAATATCCATAATGAAAAACTAAATACAATTGGATGCAAATCAAATCCATATTTACACAAACAAAGACTACGAACGCCCAAGCCCAAACTACTGGGCTTAGAAATATGATAGGTATGACATTTGCTGCCCGCTGGACAGACGACCTAAAAAAAGTAGCGGGGAGCGACTGGATGAGGAAGGCCGAGGACAGAGTTTTGTGGTGCGCCTTGGGAGGGGCCTATGTTCAGCAGTGGACGATGATAAGCTGATGATGATGATGATGACATTTGGATAGTGATATATGAACCTATGAATTTTCAGAAAAATCTGCCCCAATATAAGACAAAAACATGTACGTTTCAAAGAAAGCTTCTTCTAGTCAACTGATACTCAAAATAAAACGTTATTGAATTATGAAAAATATTGTCAAAACTTCTACTGATCAATGATGGTTTAAATACCAGAAATGTATCGAACAACGCAACGACCTGTATTCTCTATTCTCTCTTTTAAAACTAACATCAAAATTCCATTCAAAATTGCATGAAATTACTCTTACGGATCTGTACTGAAGTAACCTAAGTTGAAATCCATAAGAATAATACATTCTAGCAGGGTTATAACCTCAGCCAGGTGCTAAGGGCGGACAGATGGCGGTGACTTACTTGAAAGAACGCGTGCAACAAATAAATAAAGTATGTAATTATGTATGCAACTTGAAGGGTTGAAGTGCATTACTCGATATTATTTAAAGGGTAATTTCGGAAGATGACAGGTGGCAAACTTGAACTCTGATTTAAATTCATTTTAATAACTCAGATTTTGATTGTATGTTTGTTACCATATATTATTGTATACCAAAAACAATGACAATGTGGTGAGGAAGTAAATTTGAGAAAACGCTGTTACGTATTTCAATTATATTCTAAAAGAAATACTTAGTAAAAATTTTCCCTAATTTTTGTCATCTTTTACAGATTTGTCAAAAAACTAAAGTGCCATGTCATTATAACTAAAGCTGTATACATAAGTACTTAGACAGTAGGTAACACAGAGGTGTTAGTAGCAAATTCTTTCTAAAACGGGTGAATGAGTTAGCGATTTATTCGAAAGCTACTAGGTATAAATACTAGGTTATAAGTATGTATTGCACATAATTTCCACTCATCCCTTCATTTCCTTTAGAAGTCTGTTTTAAACATTGACCTCCTATACTAGACCCACAGTGTCATATAAAATCTTAGCAAATTTTTGTGCACATTGACGCAAATAACCGCACAAATTAAGTATGCATGCTGCTGGTTGTCACTAATACGTAGTATTTGATTCATAAACATAGTCGTATTTCACTTGTTAACTGTCAGCTAGTACAAAAAAGAGCTCATCCGAGCTCTTTTGGTTGTGCCATTTTTCGAACGTTGATTGTGAGTCTTGTTTGTATATAAGATGTATATGGTTTTAAAGCATTAATCTTTAATAAACACTGTCAAGTCATAATCAGAAACACATGCCATTTATCAGTAGCATCCTAAACCATAACGTGTCTTTAAAAAAACCATCAAAAATATGCAGGGGGTTCAAACGCGTGTCGCGCCAGGTGTACCATCGTCCCCCTGTCTTCCCTTGCACAATATAATAATACTTATTATTACTCCTTTATTATTTCTTGTTTTAATTGTCCTCTGACTTGGCTTTTACTCCTTTTGTTCGCGGTTAATGGCGTTTATTGTTTTCTTCCTTTTTTTTATTCGTACGCGTGCCGGGTGCGTCTGATGGAAATTGTTTAAACATTTTCTCTTTAAATGATTTAATGTCAGTAAGTAGGTTCATCATATTTTGAAAGTTTAAAATACATAGAAAGTTTTCAGACAATTAGGTACTCGATCGACCACGTTTTAAAAACATTTTTTTTTTTTTTAAATAAAATCACAATATTTTTATTTCAAAGACATCTGACCACCTAACTACGCTTGTGTGTTACACGCAAGGAGATAGTCTGACCGAAAACTGTTTCCAATCTATAAAATCCAAATAGTCGACGTCCAAAAGATTTAGCTAAGTTAAATTAGAGAAATTCCTCACCCACCGCGACGTGTGATTACAACACGGATTCTGTGACAAGATGGATTCGCATATTTGGTGGCCAACTTAGTAATTGGTTTACAACTTTAACGTGTGATCGTAGTCTTGAGTCACATTCTTGTTTTTTTTAACAGTCTTTTTCTTCCAAAGGATCGATTAATAAAAACTTAGGTACTTAGAAATTAAATGTAACATAATAACTTTCTATTATTGGCAGAGAAAATAGTTTAAATTTCACACCTAATCGTAACGATGTAAATGTCTAGCTAGGCGCTGCTCTGATTGGGTGACCTCAAGCGGTCACGAAAGGAGGCAGGAAGAAACCAGCCTTCTTCTTTCATGACCGCTATTTAGGCTGGCTTGCACCAAAAAGTATGTTGTCACTGTCATTTGTATGAGCAGTGTGAAAGACAGAACTACGAGTATCACTAAATACGTTTAAGCCTAAAAAAGCCTACTTGTTGGTGCAAGCCGGGCTTAATATTTCATATCGATCATCACAGTGCCTATAAAAGGTACTTTAAGTAGTTGGTCCTGATTGGTAGAACTTTATTTTACAAGGAACATACCGATTTTATACTTTCTGTTCGGCGTTTGCACTTTAAAAGATCCTTTATTGCGATGTTATTGTATTTTGTTTGAATAAACCCACATTACGCCCTCAATTACAATTGAATTGGGACACCTTTTAGATTGATCGGTGACACGTAAAATAGCAGCGTACCTTCGTAAAATTGCAAAAAATTTATTCGGAAACATCTTTCCAATTCATTCCAAAAATCGATTAGAATCATTTAATTACTAAACTTTTAGAACACACTGTATGATTTGAAATTGGCAATTAAAGGTTTCTGGCTAGCTAAATAAATTAACTAAATCAAGTGGTCCATTTTTTTTTATACTTTATTAAAAATCATTATGTTTATCTTTTTTCTACAGATTCCGATCTTCATTTAAACTTCATGCATTACTTTTATATTTTTAATAACGACAAGAATAATGACCGAATGTTGAAACAAATGGTCACTGACATCAACCCCAAATAAAATAGTCTTTACCAGATGGCCCGGTGTGGAGTGTCTTCAAACATCTCTTATTACAATACTTAAACAGTTGTTGTATTAAAAGGGTTAAGTAACTTATTAAAGAAAATCTTACTACGATCCTTTCTATTAAGTTATTTACCATAATAAAAACTTACTTTGCCCGGATTCTAACATTCAGATTGTCTACGTTAGATTTATTTTCTGATCTTATCGAACTATTCTTCTCACATTGTAAAAATTTTAAATTACATATTTGTATTTGCATTGTTATTCTGTTAGACTTATCATTTATATGTAAATATTAATAAAAACAAAAACAAACATTACTTAATGAAAAAGAAACATAACATAAACGAATAATAAGTCCTATGTCCTGTTTATATATTAATTTTTGACGAATAATGTTGCAAAAACTGATATTTCGCCATAACATAACATATACGAATAATAAGTCCTGTATATATCCTGTTTATTTATTAGTTTTTGACGAAACATGTTGCAGAAACTGATATTTCACCATTTTGACGAAGAGTGTTGCAAATTTTAAGTTTGTTCTCTCTTTTGCATTTAATTACAAATAAATTAACTTTAAAAAAAAAATACTAATATCAAGTATAAGTTAAATAGTTAGAATAGAACCAATACTCTGCACAATGTAAAAACAATTATTTTTTAAATCACGCTCCAGAAGCCATCGCAAAATAGTTCCATAGTGATTCTTATCAAATCAAGAAATCAAATAGAAAAAGAAAAGTAAAATAAAATTACATAAGGGCACAAAAAATAAGGTTCATCGCCCTCTAGAGTGCCTCCTGTAGGACGCAATGTGTTCCTGTTTGTAATGTCAATAAAGATAGATATTACTTTACAATTCAGTGACCTATCCATGTAGAACATTGACTGACGGACTGATATGAAATGAAAAAAAGAGAGCTTTTTTTTAGGATTTCAGACTGGCCGCAATTTTTTTCGATGTGTTTGTTCTTCAACTGTCTATCTTGACATAATTATTATAACTTTATCAAAGGCTCAGAGATTGAATGCCACTGGCATTTCCAAGTAATAGTAAACAGTATAGGCAATGGAAACAAACAATTTTCTTTATGGACTCTGATATTTAATAATGTAATGTACAGTACAAGCAACAAGAAAGTTATTTATAATTTCTTATATGCAACAGTCAGTGTTGCCCTATGATTAAAAGAGCAAAGAAGGCTCGAGCGCTATCTGGCTCCAACAACAACAGATTATCTACAAAGAAACATAAATAAGAATAGATGATTTAGTTTTGCAAATGTCACGAAAGGTGTTCCAATTTCAAAACGGAGCACGCGCTGAACGAACATATGCTACGATCCCAAAACTTGAGAGCAATATTCAAACATTAAAAAAAAAAGATGATCCGAAAACCACAAGGTGTTTTATCTATCCGCGACTTTTTGCAATGTATTGATTAAACAGCTTTTAGTCACTTTTTTGGCTAACTTTTTTTAAAGTTTTTTGTGTGACGCGTTTGTTTATTTTTAATGGCTTCCGAACCGCAAATCCTACGGTGATTTTTTCAGTGTGAATTGTTTATTTTTAACCCCTTTACTTCCGGTAACACATGTCAATATTTTCGAAGGTTATTTATCGTCGATGTTCAATTTTGTCTATGTCTGCGTTTTTTAAAATGTGTCAACAGTAATTTTCTTTTCCCTGGAAACTTTTCTATAAAACCTACGCTGTTTTGGAATTTTGTTTTTCTCTACTTTTGGAAAGACCTATGCTTTATGCATTTTGTATTGACTCAACAAACAGATTGAAAAAAAAACCTGCAAAAATTGTGTTAATCCAGAACATTATCTATCTCTGTGCCAAGTCTGTTCAGCCAATGCGTGATTGGGTGACAAACCTTAGATAAAGTATATGTCTAGATATCGTCTCCCGCTTCTACCGTAAAAACAAAAGTGGCCAACTTTCTTAGGTTGGTGTGCGTGAGGCGTCATATAAATTATCTCTGTGTGCGTGTATACGGACACGGTTTATCAACTAACAGTTCACTGATATTTTTTCGACGCGTTCGTATCTTGTTATCAAAGTGAAAAACATAACAACTTTCTAATTTATAATAGGTATTTATCAAAAGTAAGATAAGAAAAGATGTAAAAAAAAAATCGATCGTTGTCACTTGTTGTTGTTGTCACAAGTGCTTCAAATCAGTGTTGGTGATTCAAAATACTATCGCAAGAATTTCATTCCGATTTCCGACCCAATCTTTCTTTTCTTAAAATCCTTATCTAAATCTTAGACATAAAAGAAACACCCTAAAGGCTAATAAAATGGTATCGTAAAAGATTTAACCCTCCCACGATGTGATCAACAGTTTAAGGAGCACATGTCGCGCTCCCCCAAGCAGAAAAGAACCCACTTAAGTGTTAAGGTGTGGTTCTTATGTTAGCGTTCCGGCGAAGAAGAAAAAACCAAGGGGTTTCATAACAAACTCCTCTAATTTTTGTCTGAATAGCAATTAAACTAAAGTGACTCATCTAAACAGGTCCTTACGTGTCAAAGGAAGACAATAACTTAATTATTGTTAGATTCTTTATTACTACATAACAAAATATTAAAAAAAATTTACAATAAGTCTTGATTTACAAAGGCGAGCTTAACTCTTAAAGAGTTTGGAGGTATCTACAACGAAAGTTAACATTTATTTATGTGAAGTCAGATTCTTTTAAAAAACAAAGATTTTAGTTAGTATAAAATAATGAAAAAGTATGTCAATAAGTATAATATGTAAAAGTCCATATAAACGCTAAGATATTTTCGTACAAAAATCTTAATTAGGTACTGGATGACACAGGTATTTAGTAACGCCGTCTAAATGCCATAATACACTGAAAAAATTTTTTTGTTAAATATATCCAAACTTTAGTGATTACCGAACTGTTTTGTAGCACATATACAAGGTGTTACAAATATAAAAATAAACATTTAAGGGGGTGGTTTAGACCATCAAACTGAACAACTTTCACTATGGGACCAATAGCTAGGTCACGAAAAAAAAAAATGTTCCATACTCTACAAATCGACTAGAGCTAAAATATGTATGGGATATCAGATTTTATTTTCCCTGTGATTTCGATGTTGGTCCCATAGAGAAAGTTGTTCAGTTTGACGGTCTAAACAACCCCTTAAGAGTTTTAAATATTTATTTTTACTTATGAAACACCTTGTATAATCAAACATTTGGTTAATTTAGCCAATTGTTTAGCTATAATAACCAAATGTTTGATTATATGCCACAAAACAGTTCGGTAATCACTAAAGTTTGGTTATATTTAACAAAACATTTTTTTCAGGGTACAAAATATAGGAATTCAGAAGAATCGCTATCACAACCACCGCACCTATGTAGTTGTTTCACGGTGTTTATTCACCTCGTCTTGAGAAACACGAGGGTTAAGACGTTAGGGGGCGCCAGGGTTGTCACGCAATCGTTTTGCTGTATTTAATGTTTACACCCCGTTTGTTGTGTTTACACGCAATGTAATTACGTGGTCGGTTTTATTTATTGTTTCCTCTTTTGTGAGCTTATTTCGAATTTGTAGGTACAGGTTTTTATCGTTAAATACTCGTAATTTTATCAAGAAATGATAAGAAATGTTTGTCACGATCCTGAAATACTTCACTTGACTGTTCTTTATCTTTATATTCCCCGATTTAGGTACATTTGTTACAAAACTAACTCGTTAAGTCGACTTTTTTATAAACAAGCTAATTTCGGTATAAATAAATTGTTTTTTGCAATCAAATAAATAAAATATAACATTTTGAGCTCTCTATTAATGTAATCTTACGTAGGCTAGTTGTAGGTTTGTGATCATGAAATAACATTATTCTAATGTCCCCCTCTAATCTCACAAAAGAACATCAAAATTATGATTCAAGTGTCTGGGAGATATTTCTCACTCAATAACTTTGAATTTATTTGATGTTTTAGTCTTCATGCTAACACTTTGTGTTATCTACATCATCACCAGCTTACATAAGTCCCACTGCAGGGCATAGGAGGCCAACCCGTGATGTGAATGGGCGTTCGTCCACCACACTTAACCAACAGTAGGTTTTACCTCGAGCAGTTGATTTTCGCGTGGTGTTCGCGCGGTTTCACGTTTGAGTCTGTCACGAGGCTTCAAAATCGTTCTCAGCTTCGTTTTTGCTAAAAAATCCTTGAGATTGGGATAAATGGGTACTCCAGAAACCATCTTGACACTAGCGGAGTCCATTTAATTCATAAATAAAAAAAAGTATGAATGGATATCAAAAAAGAAAATAAAAAAAACACGTATTGGTTCTACACATGCGCAGTAGAATTTCTTCTTCAGTGTATAAAGGATTCCTCACTATGTTTTCCTTCATCGTTTGAGAGTAGTCGGTTTAAGTAGGTACATTTGAAAAACTCATTGGTATAATGACGTTCAACCGTGTGAATTCGAATCCGAACCCTCACGATCGAGTGTCTATGCCTCTCCGCAACGCGCCATCGCCACCGACGCTTGCTCGCCTTATCTTAAATAAAATATTAATAGATATAAATTTCTCTTCCGGTGAAAGTACTTTCTAACCTATATCTTGTATATTAAATCACCCTCTCAACTTTCTAATTCCCTCTTTAAATGAGGGTTTATTTTAATTTCTACCTAAATGCTGTATCATCTTATAACTAACAAATATATAACTATATAGGTACCTACTCGTATTCAGGGACTCTAGTTCCTGAAAACTCAAATCGTGAGAAAACAATTGTCACGAAAATGGAGCTGTTTCTTTACAATGTTTTCCTTGACTAAAAAGTTATTGATTTCACATAAATCACCAATTGCTATAGTACGGGGTGTAAACTAAAATCCGTAGTAGTACCTTATGGACTGGTAAAGACTGCACAACTTTTACTATAGGGTAAAATAAAATCAGATGTTCCATTGGAATCGTCTATATGGCGACTAGACCCAAATTTTATTTATTAGGCACATAAACAGATCCCAGTAGTATTATAAAATCAGTACGGTCGGTTTCATTTTAAACAAAACTTATAGTGGTGTAACGCATTTAAGTTAACACCCTGTATAATTGTCGTATTCAACACAACGATACACCAGTAATCTCGTGCTTCCGTAAAACTGATGACTATAACATGTTGAAAACTAAAAAAAAAATCCACAAACAAAAAGGCACAATAGACAACAAAACCGT
This sequence comes from Agonopterix heracliana, assembly GCA_963693445.1. Lineage (NCBI taxonomy): Eukaryota > Metazoa > Arthropoda > Insecta > Lepidoptera > Depressariidae > Agonopterix > Agonopterix heracliana. Next base: position 7,010,926 of record OY856326.1, read on the forward strand.
GCGAAAACTTTCTCCCGCATTATCTAGCACAAAATTGTGCACACACAATCCTACCATTTACTATGCACATTTGTGTGAAGACAGGCTTTTAATATCCGAGGAACGATGGAGACAATCCTCTTAATCAGCGAACAGACATTGTGCGAAATGGGGCCACCACGCACATACGGGAATGATTAGCCGACGCTTTGTTGGCGACTGTACCGCGCTGCACTTTTGTTGCCGACTGTACCCAACTTCGTATGGATTGCGATGTTATGAGAATCATTGTTGCGCTTTTTAAAGTTGCGGCGATGATGACGTTCGGATTGGAGAGACGTCGAAATGTGGATGTAGAGTGCATGGTCGAGTGGAATGACAATAAGTTTGCAGCTCTACCCTTTAATAAAAAGGTGGTCGATTTGCTTTCATATTTCCATACTATACAGGGTGTTTCATAAGTAACAATAAATTTTTGAAACTCATTAGGGGGTTGTTTAGACCGTCAAACTGAACAACTTTCTTTATGGGACCAACATCGAAATCGCGAAAAAAATAATTTTATATCCCATACATATTTTAGCTCTAGTAGATTTGTAGAGTATAGAACATAAATTTTTTTTTTCGCGATTTCGATATTGGTCCCATAGTGAAAGTTGTTCAGTTTGATGGTCTACACCACCCCCTTAAATGTTTATTTGTAGTTTTGTAACACCTTGTATATAAATAAAATATAATCTAGACTGACATACACTCAGTTGCAGAAACGCTCATTAGAGTTAATCCTCCATTAAATCTCTTGCTGTCCCTTTTTGTCTTTTTAACATAGTAAAAGCTAGCAAGAGATTTAATGGAGGATTAACTTTAATGAGCTTTTCTGCAACTGAGTGTGAAAGACAAAGCACAGCCTAAAACCACAGAAGATGAAATATGCAATTTAGAATATAATATTCTACAGAGGATTTAGGGGTGCAAAGGAAAGGATTTTTCGAAAAAATCCTTTCGGGGTAAGCCCTACAGGATGAATTTAAGACTGTTCTCCGAACGCCGTTTCGCCGTGGGACGGTTCGCCGACAGAACGATTCGTTTTCGGAAGTTTCACCTTCAAGACGTTTATGGATTTAAGTCAGTAGAAGATTATACTGATTGATAAAAGTGCTGCAAAAACTAGAAAACATAAAACATGTGAAAACTGAAAATAACAAAAGGCAAAAAAATACTGTCAGTTTTGTTACAGCAAACAACGTAACGTTACGCTCCGCCAAAGACTTTAAAAACAAGTAGCGAGAAAGAAAAAAATCCTCCACACACATCTCTAAACTAAGCCAAACACACGGCACGAGAACGACACGACACAAACTAATTAAAAATAAATCGCGTAACAGACAAAGCCTAGTCTCCAGATTTCCGGGAAAAAAATCATTTCGGAAAAGAAAAAAGCCGGGAAAAAAACACAATAAAGAAACAATGTAAACAAGTTAGGGTGTACTTGAGTGGCTCATTACGTCGCAGATACGGCTGTATTAGTCGGTTGGCTCAACTTGGCTCGTTTGAGCCCGAGCCGAGCTGAGCCCGTATAGCCCAGTAAAAATACGCTATGCTAGTATGGCGGGTGGAAATAATTTATAACAGCTGTTTTTCTTTTTTTCAACTGTATAGGGTGAAATTGATATCATTAGCATCCTTTTAAACTAAATAAGAGTCTATCCATAGCGTGTAATTTCTCTATGGGTCTACCCAACAAACTGAAAACTTTTACTACGAAAGCAAATAAAAATCTGCTGTTTGCTGCCTACCCGACTCAAATGTATGCAACAGCTGATTTATTTTTTATTCCGATCGTTTTGCTCCCGTAATAAAATCTAAATCCAAAGAAAAAACTTCACGGGACGTTTGATTTTACCTAAAAAAAATTACGGAAGATTTCAGAAAAACTAAATTTTAATACAAATTTAACTCTTTATACTAATTAATGACCTAAAATAAACAATACAAATAAAAAAAGAAAGAAAACTAACACTGTGAATAAAAGACATCCGATTTTAATACTAAAAACTAAAAATCCGAAATTAAATTGGACTCATTATTAAAGTACGAGTATCTAAATACTCGTAATATCATTTGTTTAAACGATCTAGCAAATTTTTTTTTTATTCTACATTTATTTCCTATCAACCCGTATTTTTACTGGACTAGTACGGCTATACGGCTCGGCTGCACGGCTGGCTTGAGCCGCAAGCAAGTCTTTGTATAACCTATTTCGGTTTAGATTACGCTTTTATAGCTATTATGTTTTTTATTCATTATCTAATAGAGAATTAGTTGAGTGGTATGGTGAGCGAGCTATTTTTTTTTTCTGCAAGCTGAAGCTAAATGGATGGACTGAAAGATGATATGTGTAAGAAAAGAGTGAGTGCTGAAATTACGGCTGCGGAAGAAGATCGACCCAAAATAATAAGATAGGAGCAAGACTACTAATAAAGAAATACATTATTCGTAGGAGCAAGAGAATGATGATGATGTGAAGTACTTATATCAGATAAGAAGTTAGCAAATTTATTCTCATTTAAATAAGAAAAGATGAAATACTTGTACATGTTACAGCCTAGTTTAATGTCATTAGTTACAGCCATGTTTTGCTATCATCAAATGAAAGATTCTAGTCGCTATTGAGATTCCAACCAGCAGTCCATCTAACTGAACCGCTGAGCTACTCGTTTCACACATTACGTCCAATATTCTGAAATTCTTCAATTTATGAAGAGAAAAATCTCGTTCGCTATCACGGTTATGCACACAAAAATATCAGAATTTATATAGCTACTAGTGTTTTCCCACGACTTCGTCCGCACAAATGATATACAAGATTTTAAGTCAAATCATAAAATCAAACAAAAAAAGTTTCATAAAAATCGGTTCAGTAGTTTTTGCGTGATGCGCGAACAAACAAACAAACAAACAAACAAATAAACAAACAAACAAAAGCACAAACAAACAGACAAACAGACAGAAAAATTTTCTAAAAAAGGTTGATTTCGAGTCAGGGATACCTAAAAACTATATTGTAATCTTTTTTTTTGTAAATATCTTCAATGTACAGACACACTTCAGTTACAGTTTTATAATAGTTTAGATACGTCATCTATACATCTTATAAAGATATAGCTATCAACGTAAATAAGTTGATAGATCGATCAGACACAGTTGTATGCTTTTTACACCTATCAAATAATTAAAGGTAAAAATATTCTGTCCGCCATACAAAAGTTCAATAGTAGTCATACTCAAAGTGAACTTCATAAGCCGGAGAGTTACTCAAAAACCTTTGCGCAATTTTATTCGTATTTTTCTTCAACCTGAGGTCTACTAGAAGAGCATTCAAACGTCATCGAATATTTGTTTCCCTTTTGTAACGCAACGTAACCAAAACAATTAGTTCGACGATATGCGACAATGTTACGTGAATTCGACTTATTTTTTGTTCTGTCTGAGTGGTCTCTATTCGTCCATTCTTCTGGATTTGTTGTTCATTTTGCAGGTTCGAGTAATCTTCTATTGTTTCGTTTTGATTTGGATTTGAATTCTTTGTCATCTATAATCAAATCAGTGAGCAAAATGAATTTTCTGTCGTATGATTTTCCATTCACTAAATATACCCACCCTCTAAAGTTCTTAGTTATATACCAACTAGAGCGTTTATAGAATGTTCTCTTTTTATTGAATACATTATTTAATTAAAAAGAATAACTAAATACGCCATTTTTAGATACGAAAAGTGAAACAGACTTCATCGAACGAAATTTAATAAAATCATTCCAACTGTCAATTATTTTGACATTTATTAAAGATGTCGATATTAACGATACACTACTTGAATTTAACTTACTGCTTTTATTAGTATTAACACTGCAGTACAGATATAAAGGAATTTAACAAATTGGAGATGAGCACAATATATTTAGAAGAATATTTCCCATTTCATACATAATTAGTTAGGCATTTATTATACCTTTATGAAATGTATTAATTAAGCTAAGTCCATTACATTAATGATATCACTTCAATTAAAAGAAAATCCCCAACAGTTCTTGTGGTTATGAGCATAGCGAATAGCCACGATGATGGACGGCTTAAAGGCTACTCATCGGGCTCTATATTTAATAACGACTACTTTAACCTAAAACAACATAAAATAACGCAACACCCTAAAGCGTCCGTACAGGTGTACCAACTTAATAAGATCGCGATAGATGTGTAAGCGAAAACGGAAACGGGGCATAGCGCACGGAAGCGCGCTTAGCATGGCCGCACTTCCGGCGCTTCGAGTCACGCATCGAGACGCTCGGACGGTACTGACCGCAAGTATGTTGACAGCATACACGCTAGAAAGAATAATACTGATGAAAAGCTTCATCAGATTTTTATAATGCAGGAATAAGCAGTTTAAATTAGGTCTACAGAAGACACTGGCGCCACAATATGGTAGCAAAGGAATAATGATTCCTATGATGAGAAATCATAGACAAAACCAGAATGGGGGTAAATGACAAACATACCCCTTTAACTTATCCTCGATGACAATATAAATTATATTTTGACATTATTGGTGTGTTTCGTGTAAAATAAGTATATTTTATTCTACGAATATTATAAAACTATTAAAAAGAGGTGTGTCTGTGAATTTAAGATATTTAAAAGAAAAAGATTACGAAATTGTTTTAGATGTCCCTGAAATCAACCATTTTTTTAGAATTTTCGTCTCTCTTTATTTGTTTGTATGTTTGTTTATTTGTTTGTTCGAGCATCACGCAAAAACGACTGAACCAATTTTGATAAAACCTTTTTTGATAGCTTATAATTTGACTTAAAATCTGGTACTACACTACCTAATTTGTGCAGTCGAAGTCACGGGTAAACTCTAGTTTATTATAAAGTAAGTCAGTAAGTAATTTAAATTACATAAATTTCGTTAAATAAATGGTTTGAATAATTTTATTTGCAGTAGTAGCTTATATCTCTGAGTAAAGTTCCAAGGATTAGTGACAAATAAAACGAGGTATGAAAATTTTGGACAGTGTATGCTAGTGCAAAACAGAAATATAACAGTTACATATATAAAAGTAATGACAATGTCCATGTTTATCGTAAATTTATTTTTCTGTCTGTACAATTCAGATGTAATACTTAATTACATTACTGTCATTATTAAAGGGTGTACACTGTGGGAACGCCTGTTGTTTCCACCTGATTTGAATAATTATTACAACATTTATCATTATTTACGTATGTTGACAGTTGACATAAAAGTTAACAATTTTTATGTAATAAGTACAGGGCGTGCTTCTTAATATGCTGACTGTTTTTTCACAGGATGGTCTGAACATCAAACCTTCTGGGCACCCGGTCCAAAATGGCATAACGGGAGTTAAAATCTACGCGGGCAAAAGGCTGTATGTCATATTCATCAAATGTGCAGACGCAGCAGACGCATCCTTGAAAAGAAGTAATTTTTCGATGTTTAATGCACAAGCTCTTAATGGTCACAAGACTCTTAAGGTTATTCAATTCAATTCATTAAACTTGCATAAAATATTGCGCTCTTAAATAAAAAAATACGTAAACAAATAAATCAATACAAAAAACCGACAAAACCCACCAGTTCCATTTCCACCTGAGACAAAATAATATTTAAACCGGTCCCCATTCAATACTGGGAGGAAATGACAAGTGAGCAACTTGCCTACGTGTTCTTGTATGATATCATACAACATCTAGCGGGTTCCGTTATACGATAGCATAATTATATGTTTTCCGCACATCTCTTTGTGGAGGGCTCGTGTACTCATAGCTTCCTGTCTTGCGCCAAAGGGTTTGGCGCAAGTCTAAAGCGATTTTATTTTTGTATTTTTTTGTCATAGTCTTCTTGTATATCATCATATTAGCCGATAGACCTCCAATGCTGGACATAGGCCTCCCCCAAGGATCGCCACGATGACTGGTCGCACGCTGAGGTAGAGTCTACCTCATAGACATTAATTAAGAGGGTAGAGAAATCAGGTTATTCAGAGATTGCGCTGCGAATGAGTCAGATGAAAAAGGTAAAAACCTTTGCCCAGTAACAAAAATAGGATGCTAAAACAAGCGTGGAAAACATATTATGTACCTGTAGTATAATATTTTTTTTTACGTAGCCTCTACAATAATAAAATAATAATAATTAAACTTTTAAAAATTTTACTTGTAACAGATTCTTTCTAACATTAGACTAAAATTTTATACACAACTATAATGTTAACTTTACAAAAATTTATGAAAACAATACAAATGACAATGACAAATACAATGGCAATGAAAAAATATGGCCTAAAACCTGAATGTATTAGGAAATACTGAGGATAAGTAAAATACTTTCAAACAAGACAGAATCTAAATGATTATACAGTATGGAATTAACAGTATTGATTGTGAACAACACACCTTTTAACTTTCAATATCTACATGCATGCTGAGATGACACAATTTCTAATGATTCCGCTAAACGCTTGTCACATACACCGAGGTTTAATGAATGAATGCAGTTTAATTGAAAGGGTGGCGATGATTTAATTCATATTATTGTATTGATAACTTTGTTTCCTCGAATTAGATACAGTGTCAGATTGTTTGATTAATAGTTTGTTGATTTGCATTCGTAGTGTCAGTTTTAAGCTTCAAAAAACCTGAAAAGTAAAATGCAAAAGTGTTTACTGAACTTTCACAAGTATACCCCTATAGGGTATGCTTCCAATATTCTAAGATGAGCCTTGTACGCTTCAAAAGATATACCTAGGTAGAATACGAGTAATGTAACTAATTATAATGTATCTTCGCCGTAATAATTTCCGAATTTATAATGCATCATTCATTCAAAAATTGCAGTATATTTGATATTAAGAAACAGTTTCTAACGTAACAAAGATTTATGTATCTAGAATTTCTATCGTAACCAATAAATGGAGCTCGGTAATTATACCCGTGTGGCAAAATAAAAATAAAAAAATGAGAATTTTTGAATGACATGCCATCTATCTAATCGATAGAAGATAGTAAGCAATAAAATTTCATAAAAATAAGTTTAAATCCAAATAGAGTTAAATCAAACACAAGTGTACATTATACAAATCGAATTGCAATTTGCGCACAAAAAAATAGACAATTAGTACCTACATAGACAAACAAAAACGCATCGCCAATCACGATTATTATTCTAAAACCCCAAAATGTTCAATTATAAAGCCTTCAACGAGCGTTTAAGGGTAACACCAAATGTCACGCATTTCTTCCAACCCTCAAGACTGTTCAACCAGATGGTGGTGGAAACTGGGGAATATAAACTAACCAGTCTATCTTGACCTTTTTATTTTCCCACTCCGCGAATTTATTCCGACTAATTTTCACTTATTGTGGGTTCAATGTATATTGGTCGAATTAGAGATCTAGTTTTCGTATTTACTAATCTATTTGTTAGGGTTTAGGGTTGATTTTGGAATATTAAGTTGTTTGATGAGGGTCGCAATTCTAAACGGTATCGATTATGGGATGCAGATTGTGGCACACTGACATAAATAATGGATATAACCTTGGGATAGTGGTGTAAATCAATTTGAGCGTAGTAGTATGAATTTATAACGTATGTTAAACCTTTTAGAATCTCATTCAACACAATATTTCATTCGTGCCTCCAAGCTTTGTTTTCAGTCGAAGTCAAGAAAACATTTTAATTTATATTGAACTAGATTTCGAATGCTTACAAACGAATGCAGCCTAATAAGGACTAGTAAAGTATGAACATCTACGACCACGTGTTCGACACAGGTATAAATACGATCAATTCAAAATTTGACAGATGAAGTCTCAAGATGACCTACTTCAGAAATTTGCACCTTTCGCCGAAAGAGTTCTTTTGTCGACACCACCTTGCACCTTGTGCACATGGCGGTGGGTTCAAACCCGCATCTTCGGTTGATCTTAAAAGTTTTTTGCTACTGCCATTCTTGATTGAATGTTAGTAAGAAATCCGAGCCGAATGTTGTTTTGTTAATAGAAAGGCAAAATATAATTATTATTTATACTTAGTAGTAATAAGATGACTAATATTTTTAGAGTAGGTAAATATTTATTTGCTAATACATAATATTAAAATAAGATAGCAATAAGAGGCATATAGAGGTATAGTAGTGAGCATAATGGTATATGCTAATGCTCTGCTATGCTATGCTTTGCTATGTTATGATGCAAACAAGAGGGACTTTTTTTTTTTTTTGTAATACATTATACCAAATATCGCATCGATTTTTAGAAACTGTGCCAATACGAAGCGAATATTCATGTAACTACATAATTTTACCATTTTAATGTACACTTTTTCGAAGAATATTCATCCCGGGGAAACGTGCTTACCAATTACACCACCGAGCCCACTGCTCAGAGAACGAAATTTTCAATCTGTTACGTTTTAAGGGGACGTCCCGCCCGAGACAAATTTTTCAATCTTTAATTTGATTCGATATATCACAACATGGCTGTAACATGTTTATAATCAATAATAGTTGAAATATTCATCCATCAAAGAGTTGAGAAACAGCGTACTCTCAATAACATAAAACTTAACCCCAAAAATTTAAGACTTAACCAACTATCCCAATCAGTTCCGATTTAAAACTCCAAAGTAAGATTATAACTTTTCGATTCTGAAGCCTTTTGTTCGATGAATCGATTGTTAGGACCCTCACACATTAAATACTTTCCTTGTCGATCGATTCTGATGTGTAATACTAATAATAGAGAAAGGGGTCGGGTGCACCTTTGCTCTGGTATCCTGGACGGGACGAAATGTCGCGTGCTTAGCCTGGTGGCGGATGACAATGTGCTTTTCGTAGCGAATGTGATGCACCTTGGGTTATTATAAACTTATAACTGTTTTCGTTTAGGTAGACATTCGAAATTCAAATATATTTTGTTATTTATGTAGTATGCACTTAGATGTAGAGCCGAGGGATAGTGTTCGGGGAAAAGACAGAAAATGATATGTTTCTATTTCTGAATCCACAATTTTGCATATGGAAGCTTGTATAAATGACTTGGAGTCTTATTGTGGAACTACCTGATTCAATCGGTAACTAGATAATCGACAGGAGTCACGTGGCAGGGTTTGCCCCGAACACTTGTCTCTCGCGTGGTGTTCGCGCGGTTCGCGTTTCAGCCTGCGACGAGGCTCCACAGTCCTTCTCAGTTATGTTCTTACTCAAAAACAATCCTCGAGATTGGATAGACACTCCCTCAAACCACTTGACATTGGCGGAAATGCGGTGCTAACGCGCAAGCAAGAAGTCCATTAATTATAAATTTAAAAAAACTAATCGACATGGTGTTTTTTGACAGTTCTTAGTGATTCTGCCTCTTAATATTTACTTAATTAATGTCATACAATGGATAAATGATGATCACAGAAACAAAATAATACTAAAAATTTCGCAGTACAGTCATAATAGGTACGTTACTGATCTTGTTAACGATATAATCGGAAACATACATAACAGCCTTCTTGTAGTTAAATGATTTGTTTTAATTGGTGTAATCTCCCCAAATACATCTACGTAAAATATACCTTTAGATACAAAATGTTCAATTATATTGTTAGTATAGTCTCATCAACGTTTAATACAAAGACCAAGATGGTTAGTCTTATCAAGTGTTCTTCAGAGATACCTACTCGCTTTAAAATCGATTATTATTTATAACTAAACACGAACAGATGTGAAATCAATATAGCGATAAATTTGCATTTATTTTCAAATCGAGGACATTCTAAATGATACGTGATACAGGGGGTGAGCAATAATAAAACGGTAAAGATGCATTATTTTAATAGATAAAGTTCGCGATTTGAAAGTGGAACGCATCTGCCGGCGCCGCACGCGCATATTTCAATGCTAAAAGATGTTTCGCATGATGGATTGTTTTCCTATCAATATTGGATTTCGGGATGCGATCCTCTTTTGTTTGATTTTAGATAATCGAAGGAAATTAATGATTTGGAGATACCATTTCAAACTTGGCACATTTCAATCAATCGTTCAAATTAAAATTAACTTTTGTAAACATCTTGTTATTCGATAGATGGATTTCATTTCTTAAGTGGTTAGTTATAAGATAAACAGTATTGTATTGTATTGTATTGAGTGGGAGTGGCGAGATATTGTTTTTTATTTTAATATGTAATCTGTGCTAATTCTTAACATCATAAAATAGAAATTGATATTTTATGTTTTTGGTGTGCAAATAAAGAGTATTGTATTGTATTGTATTGTATTGCTCTGAACCGTTATTTTAAAACATATACTAGAATATTGCTCACTACCCATCACACTAGACAGTGCTTCGGTAGGTACTTCTAGTGAGACGTAAATGTTTGGAGTTTTCAGAATATCTCTGACTACCCCCTCGGGAAATATACTTAGTTGTGAGCTTATGCTTTCTAGAATATTAATTTTTTTTTTAATTCATCAAGTTTGTTTCTGTAAGTTCCTATCCAAATAACAAAAATATCAATTCCAAAGTAACCACAAAGACGAGTAGCGAATTTATCGATCGATGCATGCATTCGCCGCCATCTTACTTGCAGCTGCTCCCGCGCAGGGTCAAAGGTGGCAAGTGAGGGGTAAGTTTAAGCTATTGTGCTCGTACTTTGTGTAGTGGGCGCTGAGTGTACTTGCTGTCTATAGGATTACGACGCCATATTGGATCGATAGTGTTCGAAATTGTTTATGACGAACATTATTGACACATTTTTGAAAGTCCATAATAATTTATAGAACAGACAACGCGATTTGTGCACCACGATCAGCAGTGCGGGGAGCGTCGTGGTGCAGGCTAAGTAAGCCTGGACTAATTGGCCTATACGAGTGTTATAAACAATTCAGTCTGGGTGCCGTCTCTAGTACTTGAATGTCTTTTGGATGGAATAAGAGTAGTAGACATTTTATTGTATACTGGAGTGAACCCGCGATGCGACGTCGTCCGCACCGGTTCCCGTCATCAGAGATAAATTATTCACTAACTTTTAAGTCTAATTATAAGCTTTCAAACACAAAAAGTTTCATTAAAATCGGTCCAGTAGTTATCGCGTGATGCGCAAACGAACAAACAAACAAACAGACAGACAGGCAGATAAAAAATCTTAAAATTGGCGGTTTGCAGTCAGTAGGGGGGACACCTAAAAAACATTTTTTTTTAATATATCTTCAATGTGCGGACACAATTCTGTTACAGTTTTCTAATTGTTTTAGATAATTACATATTTTCATACAAACGTTCGATCAATACAATCACCCTTTAAAGTAGAGAAACTGTCTACAATTACATCCTGTAAGTATACTGTTTTTTTCTTCAGTATTCCATTAACAGTTACATAAAGAACGAAAAAATAACGTAAAACAGAAATGTCCACGGAAATAACAACCTCTCACTTTTTATCAGCTGACCTAAGAATACCATCTGGAATCACAATTGTCTTAGGCGCCATTGAAAAAACCATGAAGACATTTGATACGCCCACAAACACATTAAATCGCCGGATCAAACAGCATGTGCATCGATATTATCTTGAAAACACGTGCCTTTTGGGTTCACGGACAAAAATACACTCTATTTCTAACAGATAAACGTTCATAATAGCATGCTCTCGAAAAATCTTATAAGGTGTTCGGAATACCTTAAAAGACTTGGTGTCGATGGGAGTTTAAACCTTCATGTTATTGAAGGAAGGTGCAAAATGTGATGTAGTCTTACTAGAGTAAAGAAGCATTTACGGTAAGGTGCGGGCGTAAGATCAGCTGTTAGAGTTCATGAATCATGATAGTTTTTTTTTTAATTTCTTTTTTACGAAATTCGACCTTATATCCAAAGGATTGGGTTTATTTATTGAGAAACATATATTGCTTTTGCTGTAAGATTGTTCTGACAAGACGCGCATGCGTTCTTTTTTGTCTTAGTTTGTTCTTGTTGAAGTAGATTGTAAAGATATGAAAGAAATAATATTAAAATTGACGTAGTAGAGTACACAGGTAATAATGTAGTCCACCAAATTAATTACTTTTATGTCCATTCACCAATAATAATAGCAAAGTCAGAGACCACTAACGTAACCTTAAAATAATCCTCGAACAATACGAAAAATAACAAAAAGAGTAAGAGCATTACATTACGCACAGCTCATTGCTGTAGGGTGGCCCTCTTAGGGACATGTGCGCACGCGCCGACAATCACAGTAATAATATCTAAAAAATAATAATAAATCCGGGTGAAGAATAAAGAAAATCACCCCCCTGGCTCCCCTTGCCTTTATCTTGCAAACAGACTTCAAATGTTAAAGATAATAGGGGTGGCAGGACCCCCTGTATAAGCGAAGCGCACACCTTTAGCGGGGGTTCCATCCACGCATAGGGCAAAGCGAAGTGACGCTTGAGCATAGCGTCAAAATTGGCGGTTTATTTCGAATTTCGAATGTCGCGTCTTTGATCGATTTAAGATAGTGTTGCCAGTATTACATTTTTATTTATTTATTGTAGCAGAGAAAGACATTTTATTCAATTATAGTAGATTACACACCGAGGGCAGGAATGTAAAAAAGGTCTCGCCGAGGTCAACAAGCATGTGATCTGAGGCTTTCTTATTTACTTCCCGAGGTTTACTATTTTTCTCCTCGACGGACGGAGGAAAGTGGCAACTTCGTTTAGCGCAGCGGGATGAAAACTGACGCTTTCCGTCCTGAGGGGAGAAAAACGCTATTTCTTCTTTCGGAACAACGATGTAAGCTTTCTTTTCTTATACGTGTGCTTTCTGTGAAATAAGATACTTGCTGCATCGTTTACCTTATTTTCTTATCATTTGAGTGAAAAAACGATCCAGTATTTATTTTCAAGGACTCGTACTTCTGTTTCTTCCTTCAATTCCTCACATAAACAATGTGACATTGTATGCATTACATTACTGGTAAATAAATAGACATTTTTCTTCTAATTGTTCACTCAAATTCATCCCATGAAAGACAATCATAATCTTTTGTTCTATTAATTAAACAATCCATACCTAAGCATAATAAAAAAAATCTAAAACGAATAGGTATGAAACAGCGTAGGAAAATCGAAAGCCAATTACAGAGATATGAAACAAGAGGTATGCAAAGGACGACCGCTCAAAAAGCCGAGGGCCTAGATAGCCTTTGTCGTGCCATCCACCTTTGATTACCTCTGCGCTGGACACAACGTATGGACGTGAAGACAATACGGATAAAAATTGTAGGAAAGGATCCGGTTTTTATTTGCAACTGTTTTTTTACGAAAATAATGCCCAAGGTTTATATTGTGAGGATTATGAGACTGGAATGTTTTGGATTCATTAATTAGTATAGGTATGAGTTGTGTATCTAGCTCGAAGAGTTAAAATTGCTTATTAAATGCAACGGTCCGGTGTTGACGGCTCGTAGCTCAGTCGGTAGTTAGTGAACCTGCCTACAGTGCCAAGGGTCGCGGGTTCGAATCCTGTAAGGGACAAATATTTGTGTGATGAATATGAATATTTGTACCAGAGTCATGGATTGCTGATACTTATTTAAGGGGATTATCAGACCATCAAACTGAACAACTTTATCTCTATAGCATTGTCTAGTCATCATAATACAAGTCCAGGCTAGCTAGAGTCTGGTACTTTAAATGTGACTAGATAATTTTTTATAAAAAAATCGTCATCGTATCGAATTTATTGAAACAACATTCGTATGAATGTTCTAATATTTTGTGTTATATTTACAACCGTAAGAGGCGGAGTTTTGGAGCATCGATACACCATAGAAAGTGTCTTTTCTGTATGATATCTAAAAGAATGCAAAATACTTCACTTTTATAGACACATGCATCCACCACCGCCACCAACCAGCAAGATTGTGAATTAATAACAAATCTATTGTTTATTTTTAGAGTTTTACTAAGGAACAAAACAATGCGACAAAAGTGAGTTCCGAAGCGAAGTCCGCATTCATCTCATAACCATTAATTAGTCGTCCCCCGATCGACCCGTAATCAAGCATAAAATTAAAACTTGGCACACGCCAAGCGCCCAACAAAGGTAAGGGTGTGTCCACACTGTAGGAACCTTATGGCACGGCAATTTGTTCAAGACATCTGGCCTCACAGTCACACCTGCCCGCGGCCCCCTTATTACATCCCTCGTGCTCCATACCGATAGTTTGTTTCTTTATTTTAATCGATTTTAAACTTTAAAGCTTATCACTCTCAACATAAAGTTGAAAACGAGATGTGAATGTAAATGTTGTATTTGTAAGTTGGTCGGTGTAATATGGTTTTGGCACAGGGTCCAATGCCCCTGTCATTCATAGTAACGTATTCGCTCATTAAAATTCGGAAATGACGAACTGTTTTTCAACTCCAATTGTTCTAAGCTCAGTCAAGTGAAACATTATGTCCGGAAAATTCGTATGTCTGCTCTCTAATTAGTAGTGGCTAGTTTTCGAACTAGCAACAGTAACGTTTTATTTGTCCGTCCGGAACAATAACAGACTTCCAATTATGCGGATGTCGTATCTATCAGTTGTTTGTCGACTAGTCGCTCCAGCCGTCAATCTTAATCGAGACTCAGGACGTATCTCACAACACAATCAGGCACGACGTAAACATGCGTACGTACGTTCATTCACAACGCAGACAAGCTCAAGACATAGTGGGAACACGCGTAAGAATGTGTGCGTGCCCCATTGAAGACGTTTGTGGCCGGCGACCTCCTTGCGTCACTTCCGTTACGTCACGTCTTACAAGTGGGCGTGTGAACGAGCCCTAATGACATGATACGTTTTTGTGTTTTGACAGGTTGCGTTTTGTCGTATCTGATGACGAGATATGAAGGGTTATTCAATACAAAGCGTAATATGTAATTTATCAATTGTAATATTAACATGATAAAGAAGTTTTATTTGTAAGGCGTGAAATGTCACAGCCAATCTTGCGCAATATCGTTGACTTCCGGCGTTTTGAATCTTGTCTTTAGTGCAAAAAGTAACATTAATAGTTAATTTGTCGGTGACCCAGCAGGCGGTCCAAGGATGCGGGGCCGCAGTATACTGGTAATTTGGGCCAAGTAGACCAATTTTACTATTCCATTGTGGTTCAAGGGGCTCAAGAATGGTTCCTTCAATTTAGTGCGATCGCCCGCATGCTGCTGGCGAATAAATATTAATGTCTACTTCGAGGGTTTTTGTAAGTTTTGTGACATTCTTATCCGGTCCAAAGAGGTGTCAATGAATTACTGCAAAGTTGACAATATTTACCAGTAAACTCCTCTATCTCTTGAAAAGCAGTAACGGCAGATCATCGCAAACTATTTTTAGCTTCACGAGCATTGAAATAGGGTTTGTAATTTATAATCCAAGATTATTGTTAATTTCATTGTGCAATCTACGAAAGTGAAACCATCACATCGCATCTGTGCAAAAAATTAAGACGATTCTATGAAAAAACTCGGGCATAATGTTTGATCCACAATATGACCAATAAAGCACGTCGTTTCATTGTGTAGGTTTGATTGCCGTTTAGAAAAGATGTTTCTTTTGAATGAGCATGTGTTTGAAAAATGCCATCATAGTAAAACAACACAGAAATATAAAATGAGGAATGCAATGGATTGTTCGTGCCTTTAAAAAAATATATGGCATTTTTTTTCTTTTACTTTTTTGATTCTGAAGATATTAGGTCGTTTTTAGCTTTCACGTTCCGTTGTTCACATATTGTAAATATGACTCTATTTGACAAATTTTCCCAAAGACATATCTAATTTTACATTACGTACTATCCCTATAATAATCCCATTGCTATACTAAAAATCTACTCATCATTCTCTTGCCCATTTCCCATTATTTGGGGTCGGCGCAATATGTCATCCTCTTCCATTCATCTCGCTTGGCCGTCGTTTCAGCACTCACTCCTTTCTTACACATATCATCCTTCACACAATCCATCCATCTTTTCTTTGGCCTTCCTCTCCTACCACAGCCATCCACATTCATACTTAACACTCTTCTCGTAACATGAAATTCGTCTCTTCGCATCACATGCCCATACCACGATATTACAACACGACACGACACTAAAATCTACTGTATTCAAATTTTTCCAATAAGTAGTTTTTTGTTTGTTTGTCGGTTGTTTGACTATTAACATTATCTACTATAAAACTGCACCAGAAGTGAGTCTGTACATTTAAGATATTTACAAAAAAAAGGGTTAGGTATGATATTGTTTTTTGGTGTTCCTGATTGACAATTGTCGAATTTTAAATTTTTTGTCCGTCAGTTTGTTTGTTTGAGCATAACGAAAAATGATTGGACCTGTATTGATGAACACTTTGTGAATAAACTTAAAAACTAGTGTATATTTTATCTCGCTACGATAATTGGAGACGAAGCGGACGAAGTCGCGGGTGTTTCATAAAAACAAGTAATAATAAATCAATTACTCTTCCTTCAAAAGCTACACTTACAAATTACTTCCGGCGATGAAACGTTTTCTTTATTTACTAACAATCAAGCCCTTCAACACTAAATAGGCCATAAAACCGATCAATAGCTGCGCGTACGCACGCCCCCGCCAGCACCTGGTCAAGAAAACATCTTGTTACTTGTAAAGTTTGTACGGAATTGTGGAAAAAAATTGTTAATTTTGATTTATGGTTGTGTGCGGTTCAAAGATATTTGGCTACCAAAAATGCTAAAACTGGTAGATAGAGGTTTTGTATTGTCTTGTTTTTTGATAGGTTTGTCAATTTCTTTACACTAGGCAACATGCATCTAAAATCTGAAAAGATATATAGGGTCCTTTCTTAATATGCTGACACCTTTTTAAGGGGATGATCAGTCCATCCAACTGAACCACTTTCTCTGTGGAACCAACATCGAAATCGCGGAAAAAAAAATCTGCTCTTCCATACAAAACTGCAAACCTATTCGAGCCAAATGTATGAGACATCAGATTCGATCGCAATTTCGATTTTGGTCTCATAGAGAAAGTTGTTCAGTTGGATGGTCTGATCATCCCCTTAAAAAAGTGTCAGCATATTATTAAGAAGGACCCTGTATAGTAGTAGATAGAGTATATCTGGAAGAAATTGGTTTTTAACGATAAGGCTCTTTTCTGTTCATTTGAGAGGATATTTTGTTTTTTATGTGCAATTATTTATAGGTTACACCACTGGCTTTTCGGTGAAGGAAAACATCGTGAGGAATCCTGCATGCTTCAATTTCGAGGCATGTATTGTACCCACTGTCCATTATAAGTGGCGACAGGCTCACCCCCTGTCACACTGGACAGAGTTTCGGTACTACTGGTGAAACGCGGATGTTCTGAGGTTTCAGAATATCTCTGACTACCCCCTCGGGGAATATAGTCGTGAGCATATGCTATTATTTATAGGTGTAAAATTATAAGTTTTTATTAATACTTAATAAATATCTAATCTTCTAATATTATAAATAAAATCATTAAAATTTCACATAGGGGTCTTTAACCCCAAGATTAGGGTTATCGGAAGAAACAAAAAACTCGATAGATCATAACGCACGTCCGTGCGCACGCGCCCTCGCCGGGTGGTCTACACGTGTCTGCCCGTATAGATCGATATCGATAATGTTCGTCTTATCGATAGTTTGTGTGGGGAATCGGTTAAAAGTTGTAAAATAGGTAGGTTTTTGGATTATTTTGTTTATTTATGAACGCTTAGGTTAGGTGTTCAGTAGGTTTTAGTAGTTTTACGTGATGTATGCACACACGGCGACACATCAAGCTACACAAAACAAATATAAGCTGGCCCCGCGATACTATACGTTATTCTACCTACGCGAGGCCAGGTTATTTTGGTTTTTGTATAGCTTGATGTGTCGCCGTGTGTACAAACTAACAGACCATCAGATAACAATACATTCTTATTACCTATCCTTTTTTTTCCAATGAATTTTTCCAAATATTTTCGGTGTACACGCAATATTAACAGTTTTATCATTTGGATAGATTTTTCGCTTTTATAATACGATAAAAGAAATATTCACAAAAAAAACATTATCAAAATCTAATAATTTCGGTAATATCCTACAGGTAAATAAAAAAAAGTGTTAGTTAGTTTCAGTCAGGTAAAAAAGTGTCAGAGTCGTAGCGTGTGGCGGTCCGTGGTCTCTGCCTACCCCCATAGTACAATGGCGTGAGCTTATGTATGTATGTATGTATGTAAATAAAAAAGTACTACAATGGCGGTCTCGTTGATGTCGTTTGTACTGTCATTGTTTATTGGTAATATTTATTTTCTCCCCTACGGACGGAAAGCGTCAATTTACATCCCGCTGCGCTAAACGAAGATGTCACTTTCCACCTCCGTCGAGAAGAAAAATACTATACTAACCTCGGGCAGTAAATAAGAAAGCCTCAGATCACAATATGTTTACATTCACATTACATTAGATCTGAGACCTTTCTTACTTTCCTGCCCTCGGTGTGTAATCTACTATTGCTGAAGTTCGATTATTTATATGTACATTCTTTGTTCTATTTAGTTATGCTTATTCTATTCTACAAGCAATGAAGTATTTTTATTTATCAGCACTTTAAGGACCACTGCATTGCTTGGAGAGAGTCGATGACGCTAATATTTTTTCCTTAAATGGTTACGGAAATACATACATCAATATCTTATCATTTTCAGAATGAATGTCTTACACAAAATCGAACAACATCAAATTGGTTCCCGCATTGGTTGATATTATTAATGCTATAAAAGATTACGCTAAAAGTATCTTGAACAAAATAAAATAACTATTAAATTTGAGGTTCCGTAGCCTACATTTCTATTTCCACTGTCCACATTCCGGCTGATCTTATGGTGCCGTAGCCTAAAATAAAAAAACAAATCTACGACATATCTCGTAGTCTGGCATTCAATGAGACTATCTATAATCATGAAACTGTAATGTTCTTTCTTCTGTACTGTTTTTAATTGAAAAATTTCTTCTTTTCAGATCCATCGGAGGCCACGGGCATATTTTCGACCGGATAAGTGTTTAAAATCATATTAATGGTAAGCCACGTAACTAAATTTATTCAATAATTGAAATAGCAACTTTCCAATTAAAATAGAACAAAATACTTTGCAGTAGGTATTATTTAGGTCTCTGTCTAAATATTAAAAAAACGGTTTTATTTCGTACTAAAATAGTCGTATAAAAGGCGTAGAAAGAACATAGAATTTCCTCAAACTGGACAAGACTTTTAACGAACGTGAACCAGTTTTTTTTTTTTTTTTTTTTTTTTTTTTTTCTTTTTTAAGGCGATCCATAGTAAAACTCCAATTCATATCCAATAAAAATGACGTCGAAATTCCTATTAAACCGTCCCTAATAATACCCTTTCGCAGACTCGTCTATAACTAATAGACTGCGTTATATGATCCAGTATGCACCGGTTTTCGCCGGCTAGCGTCCGAATAAAACCGGTCGAATTTCGTACACATACACTCCATTCCAGTATAATAACACCCCAGAGATTACTCTTATGCCTATGCGATAAAGACTAAATTGGCTAGTTTCAGGGGAGTTGTTTTATAGAACGAACTATACCGTATTTTGTCTGTGGCCTGATGGGGGTGGACAGCGCATGAATTTTCGAATAATCAGACCCACGGCCGACACTTTGCTAGGCAGTCTTTTGTCTGGACAAATAGCTATAGCTAGTGAAATTGGGTATACATATGTGCAAAGTTATTGATGTCGAGGTTTTCAGTTATGTTTTGAGTGAATAGAGGAAGCGAGACTAAACATTTATTATCCTTTTCCAGTCTCACATACAGTTTACAGTCTGAAAAGACCATTTGCTGACTAGGGTAATCGTTCCACTACAGCATAAATGATTGTCATATTATATTTAACTAATGCTGATATGAAAAGAAGAGACAGCTAGTTTATATGTGTTTTATTATTAAATAACTTTTCATAATGAAAATCAATTTAGGCACCTGCTATTTGAAAGTTTTTCTTTTGACAGTTCAAAACGTTTGTAAAACGTTTGATTGGAGTAATATTTTTGGCCGCCCAGAAGAGGATTGCGGTCATGAAATTATATGTGTGCTATACAAATTTACTCCACAAACTGTACTCACATTAATCGTGACGAAATTTCGACAGTCAGTTTTTCAGAGCGACGACGCTTCGTTCGGAAAAGTTGTGCATATTTGAACGGGGGAATTTTCACGGCAGGCCACGAGGCAACGCCCTGTTATATCCTTGTCAGACTATCCTGTCCGCTACAAAAAGCTGCCAGTAATATTTTCAATTCTCAAAGCTAGGCTGTTTAGTTTCATTATTTTGCCTTATGGAATGATATAGTAGATTACACACCGATGACAGGAAAGTAAGAAAGGTCTTAGACCTCTTGTAATTGTTGACCGAGGCGACGCCGAGGTCAACAAACATGTGATCTGAGGCATTCTTATTTTCTGTCCGAGGTTAGTATACTACTTTTCTTCTCAACGGAGGTGGAAAGCGACAACTTCGTTTAGCGCAGCTGGACGAGAATTGACGCTTTCCCTCCGGAGGGAAGAAAAATTAATTTATTAGACATTATGTAGGATTTTTTTGGAAATCGTTTATAATTAATTTAGGTGGACTTGAACCAAGCGGTTTTAAAATAAAATAAAAAACTTTCTTCACCTCACACTGTTAATACAGAGTTGTATTTAAAAATGTTTAAGCCTAAATGCTTGGAAATATCGCGTAGTGGATGTCAACCAAAATATCCTCATTTATTTACATAAAAAATTTAACATTAAAATATTTTACTTTTTTAAATTTTTTCTTGAAGTACTTATCTAGTTTATTATAACTATAATTATGTAGTCTGTAATAGGTACATAGTTTACAATTAAAAGTAAATAGTTATTATTAGACACTGAAAAAAATAATTAGATGCAATGCGAATTCATTCCTTAGCTTCCGCTTCGTCGAAAACTCAATAAATTCGCGAATCGAAATTCAAATTGGAAATGATTGCAAGTTGGAACGGTTGTAGAACGTGAACCGATAAAGCACATTAATCAAGAAACAACGCAGTTTTGAATATCGACTGCGATGTTATCGTGTGTGCACGGGCATGGGCACGGCCAAAACAGTCGCAAATGCTACGTTCATTAAACAAACCAACAATACCCAACAAGAGCTTTTTTTTTATAAATTTATGATCACTTTTACTTGTAGTACACATATAAGGTTCTTTTTAACTAGCGCTTTTTTAAGGGAATGGACAGACCATGAAACTGAACAACTGTCTCTATGGGGCCAATGACGTAATTATTAAGTTCGCAGTTTTGTTTTGGAAATAGGTAATTTTTTCCACGATTTCGATGTTGGTTCCATATAGAAGCGAGTTCCATTGAATGCTGGGTTAATTGGAAAATGTTCAAAAAATTCTGAAAAAACCTAATAAAATCAACTAGATTTAAAAACCTTACAAGATTTATGTATGAAATCGTTTTGTTTTTCGGGGTTTTGAATGTTGGCTCTATAGTGAAAGTAGTTCAATTTGATGGTCTGGAGCACCCTGTATAATATGCAACGTATTTAAGTTTACCCTGTATACGTTTTAGTATCTGGGTGGTCGAGCTCGCTGAAAACGAGTTTTACCTGATATGAGGCCTTTCAAGATCGATTTTTTGACCCCATAAACCCCCATTCTAAAAATGTTATCAAAATCTTTTCTAGAACACGATTAGAGATATATACAAACAAACATGCCTCGTTTATTAGTATTTTATTTGGGAACGAATAAGAATACTATACTAACACGTTCGAACAACATAACCCTACTTTGGCAGTCTAGTAAAAAATAGGGTAACCGCTTACGTTGTGGCCCAACTTTTCGCCACCGATAAGACTTGACGTGTCCGTTATGAGCTTCTGATCGCAGCCTTGTGTTTCCAAACACCCCCTCTACCCCCTGCCAATGAGAATTGCGAATCATTGTTTGGATATATTCCCACTTTTTTGCCTTCTTTTTCGTTTACGTGAAAATGAACCCTAAGTACTTAACTATCCTAAGTGGAATATTACGGTTCAAAATGTAAGAGATGAGAAGTTAGTGTATGTATGGTTGTAGGAGGACTGTTCTAAGTTAGATTTTTATGATAACTATAGGTCTAGAATTAGTATTATTTGATTGGTATTTTTCTAAATTAAGTAATAATAGTATTTTTACTATACTTAGGTAAGTTAAAAGGTAGTTTTTATAGTTGGTTACCTTCTTGATATGATAATTCATACAGTTTTAAAACATTTTATCATTGATCATTCACTAAAGAATACGTAGATCTTTCAATAGCTTTCTATTTGTTTATGGCCACAATATCAATTTGAACATTTGGGGAAAGTTATTGATGCATATTAGAAATGTTAAGTTGTAAGTACCTACGTTTTTAATGTTATGTAAAAAAAGAGGCAAAATCCAAATACTTGTGTTGATCATGGTTCCGATCTTTATAATATTACAGTTGCGTGAATATGTAAATATTACTAAACTAATAAATACACTTTCTGTCAAGTGATTACTGTTCCCAATTCTTCCACCTTCTCGATCGAAGAACATTTTTAAAAGTCCAAAAGTACATTAAACATAACTTTATCTCTACTGCATTTAGTACTTACCTACAAACTGCAAGGCACATCACAGCACAAGCAACCTAATCAATATAAGTAGCTAGCCATTCAGACGCTATAATTCCGTTAATAAAAATACAGAGAGGAGCTCAAAGGGGGCGCGGTGGGAGTCGGAAGCGCAATGGGCTTCGGAAAATTCACCCTGTGAATGGAAAACGCGGCGATAGACAAACAAGCTGACCCGGGGCGCCCGCCCACTCGGCGGGAGAACTAACGTACATTTTGAAATAATGCGTCCGGACTTTTAAATTCACAAATGTGGCAACTCTAGCCCAAACTAGATTATAGGGTCCCTCTTAATATGCTGCCACTTTTTTAAGGGGATGATCAGACCGTCAAACTGAAAAATTATCTCTATGGGACCAACATTGAAATCGCGAAAAAATATCTTCTGTTCCATACAAAACTGCCAACCTACTCGAGCCAAATGTATGGGACGGCTGATTTTTTATTCGCGATTTCGATGTTGATCCCACAGAGAAAGTTGTTCAGTTTGACGGTCTGATCATCCCCTTAAAAAAGTGTCAGCATATTAAGTTGAACCCTGTATATAATGTGAATTGAGTGTTGGTATCCCAACCCGATGTTGATGTTGACCGGCTCGAAAATCCAGCATATCAATAACAAAGCGCTGTGTCAGATGCAAACGTACAATCTTACTAAAGTTAGCGAACGCAGAGAGGTTATAAATCTCGTCGACACGAAATGGCTGACCAGCTCCATCCCCCTTCACAGATCTACGCTATAGCTGGACGCTGGACCGATGCAAAAGTGTGCGCCATAAATTTTATACGAGCACCAGTGTGCGGTAAAACTGAGCTAGGGCTTCTGTGTGTGCGAAAATTTCGTGTAAGAGCAGTGGACATTGCCATTCGCTTTGTATACGTGTCGTGTAGATACGGAAATAGGCCTACCGACTACCAGATACGAAACTGTTACGGATTAATATAAATAAATTGGTAGTAACAACGAGTTTCATTGACGTGGGGTTGGTTACCTGCCATTTTAATTGAATACCTAGTCTTCGAAAACCGCACTTGCATGCGGTCCAATCAACTGTTGAATAACATATAACGAAAAGTTGTTGCTATCGTTCCTAATTTGAAATGTTTGCGTCGCCAAAGTGGTCCGAATCTGCAGTCGCGGAGTTCTGTTTTCTGAAGTTTGATTGGACCAAATGTATCTGTACTAATATTATAAAGAGGAAAGATTAGATTTTTTGTTTGTTTGTAATAAATAGGCTCCGTAACTACTGTACCGATCTGAATAATTCTTTCACCATTAGAATGCTACATTATCAGTGATAAACATTAAAAGCGGCCAAGTGTGTGTCGGGAAGATTCTAAGGCGGTACGAAGTTCGCCACGGTCCTCTAGTCTCAAATAAAAAGCATCAAAAACTTATTAATTCTGAATCAAAAACAAATTTCATGAGCTTTTATATAGCGTCATATTAATATACTGAATTAAGACTATCCGCTCGCAAACTGCGTTCGTTTGACTATCCCTTAAAAATGTCTGTCACACCCTTCACAAATTGAGAGCCTGACGAACTCATGAAGTTATAACACCGTCCAAATTCCGTCCAGTTAGCGCATTCGTTCTTTTAACTTTTTTACTTAGCATCTAACGATGTAAGCCCTTTCATGTAACTTTCCGACCGGCCGGTTATATGCAGAAAGAAGTGAAGCGGCCCGTGATCACTCGTCGCCAGTCAGGTGTGCTAACCTCAGACGGACACATAAGCCACTTGGTCTGACGTCGATATAAATATCCACTCGTTTATTTTTAAAAGCCTACCTGACCAACCATTACCCCTATAATGAGTCTACGCTGAACAAAACAGACACTCATAAATTGGCCCCCTAAAAGCCTACCATGACAGTATTAAGCACGTCACCGGTTACGCACCTATATTTCATAAAGCTAAAGCAGGTAGGTATTGCACAAAAACGCATCTTTCCCCCCTTTTCCCTCCCCCAACGGCCGGCGGGCGAACGAATACATTCGACTAGCCCATTTGCAATATCGCATTGTGTGTGTGACTGTACGTATAAGACTGCTTGCGGACGTGTGCGTGCATTTTCCACACAAACGAGAGTTTGCTTAGCCCGTGCGTAGTTTTACCATGTACCTACGTGCACTATGTACACGGTATATTGGTTTCTGTAGTACCGTTGGGCTTTAACAAATTTCAAATTCACAAAATCGTGATTGGTTGGTATTTTGTTTGAGTAAGCGGACGCACTGGCGGGCTTAAAATTTGCTAGCCGATAATTCGTTTAGATGTAAAATGATGAGTTTTATTTCATTTGTTTGCGATATATTGGCATTTCGTTTGATTGTTTGTTTGGTCTGATGCATCGTTGTTAGAATTAGGATGTCGATTTCCTGGACAAATGATAAATTTCAATCATCGGCGGTGCAGAACACCTCTACTCAAACAAGAGGGTGCTTCTGTTCAATCATACTGCAGTCAAAATTTCGATCACGCATTAACGGTACAAATGAAGCAATTAAGGGCACGCGCCACTAGTCATCGTGAACCGGAAGACAGACGCTCTAATACCCACCTTAAGATACCAAATAATATCAATTTCTCGTAAACTATCCAACCGCATCGATCACGATCGAAAATTTCAAATTCTGACGACAACCCGGAAGTGCGCTACAAAAACTGAACCAATCAAGCCAAGAGTTCCGTATTCGAAATTGAAACTTGTCGAGTCACAGTTCCTTTACTGGCATGACGTTGATAATTTGAAACTTTTGAATAAAGAACAATGCATGGCTTCCTTCAAGACGGTATTGTTTAATTGGAAAGGGCGTTGAGTAGAAACTGATCAACCAGAACAATATTGACTTCCAAGTTTAACAAAAATAAGAAACTATAGCCTCTAATCCAATAAAATAAGATACATTTGAGTATTCATTGGATATTAGAGACTAAGAAGAAAATCGCTAAGTCAGCACACATGGCAAACGTACTGGACATATGGTGGTGCTTTTAATTAGTAAACAGAATTCTTTACAATTACACGTAACCCCGATGTAAGATTGATTTCTATTATTGTGCCTCATCATCCTTAACCCTTTGGGTAAAGGAATAACTATTATAAAAGCATAATGAACGGCACAGCACACCTTTACAACAAATTGCATCTGAATGGAGGTAAAACAAGCTAAAAGTCTTTGATAAGTTATACGAGTATATCAAGATAGACAGTCGAAGCTACGAATGCGTCGAAAAAATTGCTACCAGTTAATGTCGATAAACCATAACTACGCACACAGAGATAAGTTACGTTTGTTTAGTACGTTAGAAGCGTGAGCCTCAATCTTGACGTAGGTATAATTAATCAAAACGAGGTGTCTTAGATTATCAAGATAGACAGTCAAAGCTACGAAAGCGTCGAAAAAAATAGGAACCGGTACTGGTTCCAAAACCCTATACATATACACGCACACATACATAATTAGTATGGCGCCTCACGCACACCAACCTAAGAAAGTTAGCCCCTTTTGTTTTATATAGAACAAGTGTGAGGCTCATTCTATACATATACTTTTTCTAAGCGAGGTGTCTTAAAAAATATTTGAGAGTCTAAACTGCTCAAAATGAAATCGCTAAAAGTGCACACTTAAAAGTAGTTGGTTATTATAACAAACTGCCCACCCCAAAAGGAATTACAGTCGTGAAGTTATATGTACTTTATTGAACATTAGTTAAATCACTTATTAGGAAGTTTGAAGCTTTACGCTTGAGTCGATTTTATTAGTTTTTCGGAAATAATATTTTATTAACATATTAAAGACGAATCATGTAAAACCATAACGTAATTTTATCTCAAAGAGAATAAAAGAAAAGGAACAGTCACACTGGCTGGACCCGCGATCGCGATCGCGACAGATGTCCCGCGACCGGTAAAGTACGACAGCTTGCTAGTCCGTTGTGTAGACATAATTACTGCACTAAAACTGATGGCGTAGTAGACGGGGGCTTGAAATGGATAGAAGTCTCGTTAATGAGGAAATTTAAGCATAATGTTTTAATATAATACACATTTTAACAAACAGTATCTATTTGATAGTTAAAAACCTGATTATAAAGATGACTTTTAAAACATACGGCAAGCTGTAGTTAGTGAATAGTTCAACATTTACAAAAACAAAAAGAATACAAAAAGATGGATATCGTACCTATGATGCCGTTTGTATAGAAACTATTGTTTAACGTCAAATGTATGCGTCAAACGTGCAGTAATCATCTTTACGGAATTTACAAAATTTATCGATTTGGTTTATACTCTGAAATGAAATGCGATCAAAAATTTCAAACAAAAGACACTCTTGAAATTTTTGATCTCGGATTCCATTTCAGAGTATAGGTACACGATATCGTTTTTAGGATCATGCATTGGTAATTCTTGTTTTTTTTTTTCAAATTTTAATGTAAACAAAATCTCTTGTACGTAGTCAAAAACATAGATACAATACAACTACCAATAATAATCGAAAACATATATTTATTAAAATGGTAAATGAAAGAAGAGCTTCTTATTTTCAACATGCTTCGCCAAAAATAATTGCAAGTGAGTAGTGATAACAAGCAAGGTTCAATAGTGTCATATTACTTATAAAATGTTTTTCATTTGAATATTCGTGTCATTTTTATTGTTGATCTAAAAACCGTTCATGTAACAGAGTCGTTGAAATTAGAACATAACTATGTTTATTTTGAACAATACTAGTAAACAGCTAACTCTATAAACACAAGTTAGTCCACACCGGCACCGCACCGGTGAGCGATCGCAACCCCTGCGCGGTCCCAGCAATATGACGCTTTGGTGTGGACGCGCCCTAATGACACGTGAGCACGCAATGATTATAATCTTGTAAGATGATATATTTTTTCGTAAAATGTTATTAAAAATTAATGGAGTAGATCATTAAGGTGGTTTCAGTCCATACAAAACTTTGTCGTAGAACACTCGTAGACGGTATTAATAAAAGTAATGTTTTATTAAAGGAAAAATAGCTTAGAAAATCTAGATTGCGCGTACGAAAAAGTTTTGTATGAAATTGACAGCTCTGCAACCACATTAACAGACTATTCTTTGGACAATATTGATCGACTATAATATTTTCGTTACACTTATGTTACACTAACAGTATTTTGATACAGGACTTATTTAAATTGTGCATTTATTTGGAAAAGATTTGATAGATGTCCACTCCACACTGTGCGATATGAGGGAAGATTATTTTCAAGGCTTGTGCAGCAGTGAACTACCGAGGAAAATAATAGAGAAGGAGATGCAGCTATCATATTTATCTTATACTTATTAAAAATTACAACTAAATTAAAGTAAAACGAACTTGGTGACAAAATTCTTAATTTGAACAGCCTGTTCAAATACAGTAAAGTAATAAATAAATACCTAATAAATATCTTGGACATTGTCACACAAATGATCTTAGTCTCATTTTAACACTTTCTCTGCTAAGCTCAACACCATGGCACTCATGCAGTGCTATAATTGACGCCCTCATAGGTTTTCGCCCTTGTAGGACAATCGTAATGTAAAACAACCAACGTAAGCACAGACAAAATGCAATAGAACTAGACTCGTAACATAGGTTCTTTAACACAGCAGCTCATTTGTCGCCGACCTACGACATAGGCGTCAGCAGCGAAAGTATTAAAGTACCAGAAACTAGCCTGGTAAGTAGATACAAAAATCCACGACTCGGGTACAAATATTCATATATTATTCATCATACAAATATTTGTCCCTTACAGCAGGCAGGTTCACTACAGACTGTGCTATCGGGTCGTAATAGTTCTTTATCAATCTTGGAACGAAATATTGATAAAGGCATACCTAGGAGGATGTAACAAGTCCAATTACTGGGCAAAGGCATCCCCTTTCACTCTCCAATTCAGTGTATTGTGTGCAACTATTGATCAACTCTCTAAAAATCATTGGGAAAGGGGCCGCCGGTGTCAAAAATGACCCAGAAATAGATGGAGAGAAAAACATGGCTACCTAATGTTTAAGTTTCCGATTATATCGTTATCGGTAATAGATCGGTAACGTATTACGACTATAGGTAGACAATTTTTAAGCGATATTATGTGATCGTTATAACCATTGTCTGAAATAAATTAACAAAATTTTTAGAAGCATTATCGCTAAGAAGAGTCACGTTGCAGGGTTTGCCTCGAACACTTGTCTCTCGCGTGGTGTTTGCGCGGTTCGCGTCTCAGCCTGCCACGAGGCTCTAAAATCCATCTCAGTTGTTCTTACTCAAAAACAATCCTCGAGATTGGATAGACACTCCCTCAAACTACTTGACACTGGCGAAATCTAACGAGGAAACGCCATTAAATAAAAATAGAATAGAATAGAATCGCTAAGAATTGCCAGGAAACCTGATACTGATTGAATCGGGTAGTCACACAATCAGAGACCAGCATAGCTAGCATGCCGCAGTGATACAGCGCCATCACCAAGCTATCACACCTTAGCTCTCTTTCTATTTGCGTGCGAACGAACGAGATAAAAGACGTGATACAGCCGTATCACGTGCAGTATACTACGAGTGCTGGTCCCGCGGCATGGTCGCGCGATAAAGCGCTATCGCGCCCTAGCTCCCTTTCTTTTTGCGCGTGAACGAACGAGTTAGCAGGCGCGATAAAACGTTTATCGATGTACCATGCCGCGGACGCTGGTACTTTAAGCCAAAATTAGATTAAATACGTGGTGCAAATCGACCTAAAAGTAAAACAAAAACAGTATCAAAAGACATTGTATATTTCTAACACCTAACCACCCTCTCTAAAGCCTTCCGTGGGAATATCCACATTAAACAATGAGAGAGAAACAAAATGACCTGTTTGCTCTTAAGACAAGGGTTTTAGACAATGGACCCTTAACCGCAGTTGAAAAAAGAGCTCGACAAAAGAATGTTTAAGTTCAAAGAAGGAAAAACTAAAAGGGAGTTAACACTATTGTGCTATGTAGGTCGAAGACATCTTATTAAAATTTATTTCTGTAGCCAAGTTTCCGTAGCTCGAGTTACATTAGGTATGAGTTCTATAGCGCAGCCTAAACATACAGGGTGTAAGTGACAGCCTAGCAAATACAGAAACGGTGAACTCAGACCATCAAAGTGAACAACTTTCACTATGGAGTCTGCCTCAGGTAACGCGAAAAAAAATCATCTGTCCCATACAAAACTGCTGTACCTACACGACTCAAATGTATGGACAGCTAATTTTTTTTCGCGTTTCCTGAGGTAGGCTCCATAGTGAAAGTTGTTCAGTTTGATGGTCTGAGTTCACGTTTTAGTATTTGCTAGGCTGTCACTTACACCCTGTATTGAATGCATCAACACAATAGACTGTTATGTTGTATTACAATTTACAGAAACCCTGTTTTAATTATCGTATGTATGGTATAGGTTACCAATTTGTAATGTGGTCCATCGAAGAACCCATTCACAGCAAATTATTGGTAGTTATGTCTTACAGAAGTTTGAAAGATTGTGGTTTTTCTAAGGTGTCCATTTAAAATTGGTTGAATGTAGAAAAATTGTCTCGCATATTATTTTGATATTTAGAGGTTGAGAAAATTAAAGAGGCAATTCTCATTTGCGATTTAGAGACGATAATTTTTTTTTAATAATTAATGTTAAAAAGCTACTATCGTTTTGACCACCGACAAACTTCCGATCGTAAAACTCTCAAGCATATTAACTAACACTAGGTTCAAACACCACTTACAAACTTCCTTCCTTCCCAAAAAACCCTCATTAAGTACTTAACCATCAATAGCCCATAGTTCTCACCATCAAAAAAAGATTTGTCACTTCTACTTTAATATTTCTTCCCCTTTTCAAATCATCTCTGAATATTCTTAACACCTAAGAATTAAAAGCTATAATGGTGTGGTTTAGGGGACTTGGGTGAAGGGTTGGCGGAAGTTTTGTGTTCCCAGGCCGGTCGGGCGGCAAACGATAATCGCCTTTCGGTGTATGTTACAGCCACTGTTTGACCCTTGAGGGTGACAAGATCGGATATGTTCTGCAGTGGGCTACATTGTTGCTAAATTGATTATTCAGGAAAAATTTATTACTTGCAAGTAGAACAAAAAAAAAACTGAGATACAGGTTAATTACAAACACAAAAACTCTTATATGTATAAGGCGGTCTTACCTTAAGCGATTGATAAAACTCATAAAACCATAAGAATAACATACAGACCCCAGAATTAATGAATAATATGCTGACATTTTTTAAGAGGAATCATCCTCTTCTTCTCCTCTCACCGTCAAATTTAACAACATTCTCTATGAGACCAACATCGAAATCGAGACAAAAATACCAGCTGTTCCATACAAAAATTTAGCAACATTTTATAAGCAAAAAAAAGCCAGGCTATGCGTTAACCAAAAAAAAACCAAATAACGCACTTAAATAGACGAAAACCACGATATAAGTTTACTAACTTCTAACAGCTACACGTATTTGATTTACAATTTAGGTAACTACAGAACATATCCGAACGTACCCTGCGCCGACGCACCGCAGCGGGCGGACAGGAAGGAAGTGTAAGGCGAGCGCGTGAGAAGCGAGCGTCCCTCGTGAGAACGATCGTCTTCAGGATTACACCTTGCATTTACTTTTACTTTTATTAGAATGTAGAATCTTTTAAAAAATAAGAGAAAAAAATGTTACTACGAAAATTAAAGAAGTGCTACTTTTTAGCTACGAGCCTACGCCGTAGCCGTAATTAAGAAACCAGATGGATTAAGGAAGAAGTCTTTTTTCCAGTGTTAAAATTGTTTGTTAAAGAGAAACATTTATTAAAATTAATAGTACCTATATCAAATCAGCTTGAAACCATAATAAGCTAATCTAAATCATAATCCTCCTTTTTGCTTCACCGTAGTCGGGTAAAAGCCACAGGCTTAAAAAGTATTTTGATAGTTACGAAAAAAGTTTCTGATCCCGCTGGAATATTAAGATATGAATTAAGAATATGAATAACCAGAATTCATGATCTTGACTGTAGTTTGGTTTGTTTGAAAGATGGTGTGTGTTGAGTCAATGAAAAAACTATTGATTGATAGAAATACGAAACCTGCCCTAAAGAATGGATCTAAAATAAAAACAAAACAATGTTCTAAGTTAATTCTAAGTGCGTTCACACACGATGACTCATTGACGCAGCGGCAGTCGTCAGTCCGTCATTTGTGAAGCAAGGAGTTGTATGAAACCGCACGTAGAAGCAGACACGGTGACGCATTGACGCACCGGGTGTGGTTCTATGATCTGCCGCTCCGTCAGTGCGTCATCGTGTGTGAACGCTCTAAGAAATATCATGAAGACACTTTTGACGTCATTTTTCTGTGACTACCACCGCGTGTCGTCGTTAGAAAGTGTTAGCGCTGTACAGACTATAACAATATAAGACGACAATAGACGACTTCACAAGTTCCCAAAGAACTAAACAGACCACGGTTGCAGTCGTCAGAAAGTGTTATTGCTGTAGAGACCTTATTATCAATAGACAAGGATCTGAAGATGCGTGTGATCTCAATATGTATGAGATACCACACGCATCTTCGCAAGTTCACAAAGAACTAAACTTGTTTGTCGTCAATAAATCACTCTCGTGATACGATGTGACTCAGACGAAGGGTAAGCGACATGACGAGCTCAATCAAAAAAGATCAGCGCCAATCGTTCCGTGCTAAAGATTGGGTGCGACGACCTTATGTGTGGGATAAGTTATAAGCGGAACGAAGAGCGGGGAACAAATGGGTCATTTCACTTTAGTCGGTAATGGTCAAAAAATTTAAATTGTACGCCATCAATAACCAGGTAACAATAATCTAATTGAACAGAAGGCGAAAAATGTCGTAAGCGACACTTAAGCCATTATAAGGTGCCTTTTCATGAGAAATGGGAATGTGAAACAATAAGAATAGTTATTTGTTATGCTAGGCTGCAAAGTTGTTTTTTGCCGCGAGTACTTATATTGAAACCTGAGCAAGCGAAGGATTCTAGGATTGAACCACGAGCGAAGCGAGTGGTTCAAATATAGAATCCGGAGCGTAGCGAAGGTTTCAAAGGTACGAGACGCGGAATAATTTTGCAGCCGAGCGAAACACACAACTTTTCACCTCACAACAGCGAGGAAAATGTTAGGTGCAAGCACTGAGTTTAGATGTATAGAGCGAACATCGCGCTTTATGACGTTGTCCCATTCTATTGCGGCTATATATTACTCTTGCATTTAGTCACTGTCTCACTGCGGTCACGTGTAGCAGTTTGATTGAAAACCAATTGATCAGCATAAAAAATGACCTGGTGTGTAGTGTGTACTGAGACACTGCGCAAATAATTCAGGAAATGTAACGGAATAACTTCTCATAGGTAAACAAGATGAATTAATTATTAAAATGCATTTTAAATAAGTATTATTTTAAATGATGTTTTTATCCCACACTGGAAAAATAATTATATGCAAATAAGGACAAATCTATACGTGAAAAAGAGAAGACAAGAGATATTGCTACTCAAAGGGATTATATTTAGTTATAATCTCTTTGTTGACACTCAAATAAATTATAGTGAAGGACAAACTTATACGCGAAAAAGAGAAGACAATAATATGCACGAATATATGCATAGTTCGTTATGTTAGCAACATAATCTTTTTGTCTTTCTCGCACGTATGGTTTTACTATCTTTTTATCTGGACTCGAATGGATTCGAATTTTAAAAACTCTTTGCACGCTAGCGGATAAAATGCACTTTTGCACTCAGATTTCGAATGATAAACAGAATCTTTCCGAGCTTGTGAGGTGAAAAGAATTTATTGATGGCTGAATCAATTTGATATGCCTCAAACTGAATGCTTTAGATACCATCTTATTTTAAAAATCTCAGTACGCGATCGTTTTATAAATATATCTATCAATGAGCTTATATTATAGAATCTCGAAGAGAATCTTCAAAAATTACAATTATTAATACAATCTTTCTGAAAAAATTTAAATCAGTTATTCTCTTTCGGAGACCTTTCAAATGTGAAATTTCAAATGCATAAAATATCCATGTCACTATTACGTCCCCGCTCACCTCTTTACACTCACCACCCCTTTCACTGCGTGGCCATTGGGATCCACCGGAAGGAATCAGGGGCTCGGGCCACAATCTCGACATCCGCCGCGCTGGCGCTTCCGGCGGGACAAGGCGTGACGCGCGCCGCCCGTGACCTGCGCACGCGGCATTGTTGTTAATTAGATAGGTGATGTATTGAGGTACTTTTTATATTACGCTTTTTGTTTGAAAGCTATGCTAACAGTAAAGTACTCATGCAAAATTGTTGCAGTTGTAACGGGTTTCTAACCAACCCGAATTGTAAATATGGTCGTGATTTTTTTTATTAATGTATGGTTCGAAATGGAAATCTCCTTTGAAAACATTCGGGTAAAAATTTTAGATTGTGAAATATTAGTCAGAATGATAGGTAGGTAATGACCATTTAGGTAGGTAGGTTCTAAGTAAGTAGGTATATACACAAATATTGATTAATAGTCACAGATCAATTGTCCAGTATACTTACATTAATCAGTTCCTTTACCAGAATTTGAGGCGAACCGAAGTCCAAAAGGGTTTATACTTTTGATCAAACTCTAAACTATAATATTTGCTAGTTCTTAGAGAGTATTCACGTGATTCTTTTCTTTGTATAATGTATCGGACACAACAAAAATACTTCTACGAAACCAATACCTTTTAAAAAACAAATTGTTTTAAGTAACCTCTTTTACAAACTCATTTCTCCTACAGTGTCAAGAGTACAAATGAAGGACGAAATTCAAGTTCAGTCCTTTATAAGAAGAAGAGAATAAGTATTTTTGCTTCTTTATTCTGGAATTCACTCCCGCTAAGATCCTTTTCCGTACTCCAAGCTGCGGGGAATTGTTTGAGATTATAAATACGTTGGTTTTGTAAACAAAGAACATGAACAGTGCGGTCAAATTATTATAGTTAATAACTGAAATTATTATGCTGTGGTTATGGTAGGTAGGGAAGAGGTGGGTATAAGCAGGCATATCTCATATTTATAGCTTCCATACTTGGAACAGCAATAATGAATGATTTTATTTATTTGCTTTAGTATTTGTCCCTTAATGGCATTGCTGGTTTGATTGTTGAATGGGTTAGGAGTATGAAATGTTTTTTATTAGTGGTTTTGAAATGGGTAAGTAGTTTAAGTGGCCATAAGTTATATTTGGCATGCTATTGCATAGCTGTTCATATTAGGAATAGCAATAATGTTTTTTTTTTCATAAACAGAATCAAAGTGTCTGAAATCATAAACATAGCCACCAAACTATAATACTAGACTTACATAACTCACGACTATAATCACTTTCGGGGTGTGCAAACACTTTGTTACAAGAACCACTTTCTAGTTAGGCTCACCAAAACTTTAGACCTACCACTATTGCTTTCTTCAAAGGTACCATACCATACTGCCAAAACTCACTTGACGTTGGCAGAAATGTAGAGCTAGATACACAATCAAAGTGCCATTATACAAGGTGTTACAAAAATACAAATAAACCTTTAAGGGGGTGGTGTAGACCATCAAACTGAACAACTTTCACTATGGGGCCAATATCGAAATCGATAAAAAAAAAATGTACTATACTCTACAAATCAACTAGAGCTAAAATATGTTTGGGATATAAAATTATTTTTTTCGCTATTTCGATGTTGGTCCCATAGACAAAGTTGTTCAGTTTGACGGTCTAAACAACCCCCTTAAGAGTTTTAAAAATTTATTGTTACTTATGAAACACCCTGTATATTATAAATAAAAAAAGTTATAAGTCCCACGGGGTCATCTGGTTTAATACAATATAGACGTGATAGCAGTATAACTACTTATTTCAAATTGTCATCCATTATCGTGAAGTTTAGAAGAAAGCCATATTAAAAATATATTGACGTATCGAAAAACATGTGAGCTAAGCCTAGCAATAACTAGTCCGTTAATTGCTTTCCTTACGTAATTATAATTGGCGCGAACAGTGTGCGCATTAATTATTCATTAACCAGCTCACCCCTCATTTGTCGCGTCGACTTGAGAAACGCTAGTTAAACACGTGAGTGCGCCACTATTATCGTACAGCTTATTTTTTTATTTATAGATTTTTCAAAATATACAGGGTGTCCCGTAAACCGACGTCAACCCGTTGGACGCTGATAGGTTAGTTCATGCCTAACCAGAATATACGAAAAAAATAACAGTCAATCAATCAATCAGTCAACATTTTACTATAGGAAAAGGTTCTTAGTTTTCGAGATAAGGACAGTTTTTAAGGTATTCCTTTCTAAATAATCTATCTACACTGTTTACGAGGGGTGTTATTAAAAATCGCGACGATGTTATTCTTGAGGCGATGAAGGGTTGCTTGGGGTGGTCAAGTGCACCCACCTCCACCCTACGCTTAGATGCCGTAGAAAATGTTAAATCATAATGCTAAATTAAATAAGACAATGTTTTGAAGATTTTAAGGCAATGTTTTATGTTATATTTGATATTTTGATGCGTTCGTTTTTGTACTTTGAGTTGAGTTTTAATGTTTCATAATTTTTGAACAAAGGAGCTTCATGATTTTGTTATTCGTCTACGATTTAATATAACATTATGTATATTACATAATTTACGAGGTGTTACAAAAATACGAATAAACATTTAAGGGGGTGGTTTCAACTGAACAACTTTCACTATTGGACCAAGGAATATCGAAATCGCAAGAAAAAATATAATGTTTCATTCTGATACTAAACTACAAATCTACTCGAGCTAAATTTATGGGATAGCAGCTTTTGTCGAAATCGCAAGAAAAAATCGGATGTTTCATTCTGATACTAAACTACAAATCTACTCGAGCTAAATTTATGGGATAGCAGCTTTTGTCGCGATTATTATGTTGGTCCCATAGTGAAAGTTGTTCAGTTTGACGGTCTGATCGTCCCCTTAAAAACTGTCAGCGTATTAAGAAGGACCCTATAACTAGGCATTGGCAAAATCATTAACACTAAAATGGAGCACAATTTTAAAATTAGGTTAGAATAAATAGTAGTTTCGGATCAAAACAATATAAGTATGTGCCTGAGAGCGTTTATTTTTAGTATGAATGAATGTATGAATACTTATTTACCAACTAACGACTAGTAACGACCTATACAAGTACAATAAGTACAAGTGCTTCCCTCGGTAGGTTGTAAAAAGAAACCAAGAAGGAGACATACAAAAGAAGTGTCGTCGAGGTGCGTGAAAAGGGCAGACAATGTCATGTATCAAGTTCACTCCGCCTAGGTTAACCGACCGTCCTTATGTACAGTCAGACACCACTTTAACTTTTATCGCTTTACCAAGAAAAAAATATTATTTTGCCATATTATGAAAACAGAGTCAGAGTTGAAATCTGAAGACGTTGAAGTTATATTTCTCTGGCATGTGAGACATATTTAAAAAATTGTCATACCAATAGTACGTATGCAATGGTATAAACTTAGAATAAAATGCGTTACTGACTTAGCACCCCCTGTGTTTCATCTGAAAAACTGCATTTAAACCGCGAAAAAAGCTTTTTAGGTCGAGTCGTCACAGACATTTCCTATAGAAAATCCAATTTATTACAACTTAATTGCAGACTCTATAAGTTGCAACTTAATGTTTTCTAATTATTCAATGTCGGCTTGGCAAATAACCATTCGTATTTCATTTATTTTATGTGGGAAAACAAATGTACTTACTATAGGTTACGTTTTTTTTTATATTGAAAAAAAGAATGAATGAAATATACTTTATTTACACCAAAAACACAGAGATACAGCATTGAAAAAGAAACAAACAAAAGATTCTAAGAATACAGTAAAAAAACTAATTTAATTAATTCTTATTCATAAAGACTGTACTTGAAAACAATTCTTTACTTTGAGGTAAGATTTAGAAACTGTACCTTTTATTTAAGGACAAAAGGATAGTAATGTGATATGTTTGCCAGTGTGGGAATAATCAGAGCATTTCCCATAGGTGGTACTGTTTGAGATTTACATACTGCTAAGACAATGTACGTTTTGTAATTTTATTCTTGGTTGATGCTGAAATTTACTTTAAAATTGTTGAAGTTTGTACAAAAACTTTCGTCCATTTGTAGATACAAGAGACAGGTCGATTATTTATCGGAATTTTTCTATAAATACTACCTACTACAGTCAGCATCAGAAATATCCGAACCTTCTATCTTATTCTTTATAAGCTCAAGGGGGTTAGATTTCTCTGAAAAAAGAAATTACCGTAAGGCGTACGTTTATAGTACCTACCTACGGTACACAGTATCTCTTAGTTGAACATCTCTGTAACTTGACTCGTCACTCCTTCTTGAAACTCTCAATATGCCAAAAGTTGTTGACCTGGATATACGGTTATATACGGATAAAAATAAATAATAAACAAACTGGTCAAGTGTGATTTGGGTTGCTGGCGTACATCATAATTTCACTTACAAAAAAGTTTTGTTTTCTCAGAGACGTTTAGCGTGAGACCGACTCACACTTTGCCGGTTATTATTATGTTTTGTTATACTGTAGAGTTTTCTATAATCACACCAAGTTTGACGCTTGTATGTATTACTGTTTTTACGATAGAGTGAGAAGAAAAAACGTTGATAAAACCTAGTTTCTTGTATGAGGACTCCCCTTAATTTTTAACTTTTTGTCACTTTTATTATGTGTTATCAAATCCGCCATGATAACGCGCATCCTGCGAAAAGTACAACTGTCTACCTGTTATGGTTTAAAAGTTACAGCCCTAAATATGTAGTACAGACAGACAGACAGACGGACGGACGGATGGGCAACGTAGGCCTGTTTTCACCCTTTGGGTACGGAACCCTAAAAATTAACTATTTCAATCTTTTAATGTCAACAGTTATGGTAAACCAAACCGAATATCATCAGATACCGCAAGCGTATTCAAACTATTTTTCTGTAACCAAAGTCTAGGGTGACTCAGGGAGTCTGTCTTACCCCTTTTGGGGGGTACTTGAAGCCCTTAGCTGTAAGTTTGTATAGCGTAGTGGTTCGTAGGGCCCCCTTTGGTAATGCATCTTGAGTCTCGTGTTGCAGTCAAAGCGATTGATGCAACTGGGCAGTTTGGGAATTTGATGATTTTTTTTTGACGTTTAGAAAAAGTACTTTTATTTTATAGGTTGTGATACTTATTACGAACAAGTAGTATCGAAAAAGAGTATTTATACTATATTTCCATACTTCAATTGTACCCACTGCCCATTACAGGTGGCGACGGGCTCACCGTCCCACCGCTCCCAGTCACACTGGACAGAGTTTCGGTATCTACTACCTAAAGTGAAACGTGGATATTCTGAGGTTCAAGAATAAAGTCGTGAGCATTAGTTTATTTATTCTATATTAGTCTATTTTATCGATAGGTAGTTTAAAATTGACGTCATAAATACAGAGTGTAAACTTAAATATAATTTTTTTTGCTATTTCAACGTTGGCGTGGTCCTATAATGAAAGTTGTTTAGTTTGATGGTCTGAAGCTCTTCATTAAGTATTATTATGTTTACCCATTTTTATTTTTACCTCCTGTATAGGTATTGTAGATAATACCGATCGGTAGGTAAGTCGATGTTTATGCAATATTGGTTTTGCCATAAGAATAAATTTGAAAACAAAGACAGGATAATACAATCAAAAAAGTTACCTATGCTACGGTATATTTAGACATGCTATGTCCAAAACAGGATAAAAGAACTACCTACTAGGATTATCCGTTATTGCATAGCATGTTCACCGATTAAATGCATTAATATTGATTGACGGCCCGACACACACAGTCACACAGACACAGTCTGTAGTGAACCTGCCTGCTGTGCCGGGGGTCGCGGGTTCGAATCCCGTAAGGGACAAATATTTGTATGACGAATATGAATATTTGTACCCGAGTCATGGATGTTTGTATCTATATAATATGTATTCTATATCGTTGTCTAGTGATCATAATACAAGTCCAGGCTAGATTCTGGAACTTTAAATGTGACTAGATAATTTGTGTGACACTGTCCAAGATTTATAAATAAAAAATATTCTTGCGAACAAACTTGAGTTTAGGTACCTACTCGTTTATCATCGCACACCACCTTTGAAAATCATCAATCGAATAGTTCATTCCAAACAAACTGTTGATGCTAAGAATTAATAAGACGACGAATTGAATGACGATTCGTCGGGCATCGAATGTCTCCACGTAGTCAAAGACGTAGTCTCTTTGCATCGATACTATTTTGCGTAGACTCGCTCCAGGGCCGTAGCATGACGCGCATGGTAAGGCCATATATCACGCCTTTTATCTCGTTCGTTCGCGCAAATAGGATAGCGCTATATGACGCCGCCATACTACGGACGCAGATCTGATAGTATTACAACATTTTCTCACTTGTCAAACTACGGTCGTGTTAGAAATAAAGTCGGTCCTATTGTCTCCGTAATATTATATCCATGTATTCCAATTCATAAATTGTATACCAAACAGATCAAAACGGCCATGTATTTCAAACTTTGACTGTAACATACGCCTACTACTTATGCGTGAATGCAAGTTGAGGGTATTTTTTTATTTCTTTCTTCCCCCTGGCCTGTCTGGTCTTCCATTTTCAGCGAGACTTCAAACAACTACCACAATGGACTGATTAATATGGAGACGAAAGAAAAATAGCCATCTTGTCATTTCAGATGGAAAATATGTCTATAGAATGTATATAGGTATTGCTTTTCGAACGATTGCTTTCGGAAGAACATAGCAATAAAAATACGACCACAAAAAAAAAATTAAAGCTTTTTTTATTGGCAATTTACTTCCGATGATTCGCGATATTTTTTGCTACTGACAAAAATAATTTGTAACAAATAATAAAGACGGCTAAGAACTTTTAATCAAATACATATAAGTAACATACTTACTTGACTATGTAAACCAAAACATAAGCAGCAAAAAATACAGAGGGAAAATAAGTACAAGTAATAAGTATACCTAATAAGGCTAAGGCTATCGCTAAAAAGATTAATAAATGTACGTGTAGATATACACGGGACACCCTGTATACCGGTTTAAAGTAAAGCAAAAAGAAAAGAACGAATCTAATGCATTAAAACAATTGACTGCTGTTAGAAAGAACGGTAAGAATTTGATATTTTGCTTTTAAGAAACGCAGAGCCCAACATTATCAAACAGATCTCAAAACAATAACATACGAGGAAGAATTCGACCCACTCCAACAACTATAAAAACAAAACAAACAAATCAAATTCAAAAAACTATTCCTTCAATCCTGCCTTCACAAACTTTCGCTCGTAAATCATCGATTCTCCAACTCGAGTCCTATTAAAAAAGCACCGCTAAAAAATATAAAAAAAATATAGGCTCCAGGCTCCACTACTGAACCCTGTAATACGAAGCTTTCCCGCCTTGTAGTTAAGATTGACAGAAAGGGTTGAGGAGGGGGAAATAAGGGGGGAGAATTGAAAGAGAGTGGAAAAAATTATACGTGGCAACCGACGCATCTTAACTTCCGAGGTTGCCTTCCGTGGTGCGTTTGGACGGGCTAGTGGACTTGAAAGGTACCGTAAATTTTACTAATTACATTTATTTTTAAACATCCGCTTTAATTTTTTAAGGAAATACTTTCTAAATCTCACGACACTCACGGCACTCACTTTCGGCTGGTCAGAAATATTGCTACGATTACCAACTTTCTATTTAAGGAATTGCTCTGCAATATTCAGTACCTGAAGACCTAAGTAGGTAGTATCTTTTTCGCATGATTCCATAAGGAAGTTTTAATATGTTTCAAAAGCTTAAAAGAAGAAGAATTGAATGGTATTCTAATGACCTGACAAGATATTTAGGCAGTTAAGATTTCGCGTCAGAGCAAAATACTCCTTTTCACTATGTAGGTGCGAATTGGTGGAAGCAAGTTGGTGATCAAGTGGCTATCTGAAATTTAACAAATCGCCACTTTCCTAAAACAGTCTTTTGTCTTTCCGATCATTTTAGGGTTTGACCCTGACAGTAATTCATCTATCGCTGAAACTTTGCAGTGTGATAAAGTAAAGTATAAAGATTACGGTTGACAAAATATCTAGGATTTTTTTTTGTTGGAAGTTAGGTTTTTGTACGTAAACATAAAAATCACTTATAGCTCTCGGCGGAAAACTGTTCTATCCGAAATTCCTTTGGTATATGCCAGTATATACTATTTAGCATAGATATGTAACGGTATCTATGAATATTTCGATTTAAGGAAGGGAGAATGAAAAAAATACAGTTTTTAATCCATAACTTTTTCAGGAATATTAGTCCATCTATTTTTGACTTTTTGTCAGTATTAATATCTTTACTTATATCGTCTTGCACAATTATCTAGAATATTTTCGTTTTTGATCATAGTTTTATGATTTTTGGGCAAATAAATTACTTCGGAAAACTGTTCCATCCGTTTTTATTAATTTACAAGTTACAGTACACTCTAATAAAACAGGGCTCATAAGAATCTAGAAAAATTTCGCCCTTATTAATTTTTTTTTCAATAATTTTCGTCCCGCCCGTGCAAGGCCGCCATTTACGAGCGCCATTTACGATATTATTTGACTACAAGACAGATTGTGTGAAGACCTTTGAAACGAGCCCAAACTCGGGTATATTCGACCAAAAACTCGGCATGAAAGACCATTTTAAAGATTTAGCCGACATTTTGTCCGCCATCTTGAAAAACGTAAACATTTCGTATCTTTTGAACGAAAGCTCCGATCGGGACGGGGTTTTTTGCATTAGGTGAAGCGCGAATGGGCCTCTCTGATAGAGAACGTAAAATGTGAAAGAATGTAAAAAATGTACGATATTATTTGACCACAAGACAGATTGTGCGAAGACCTTTAAAACGAGCCCAAACTCGGGTATATTCGACCAAAAACTGGGCACGAATGACCATTTTAAAGATTTAGCCGACAATTTGTCCGCCATCTTGAAAAACGTAAACATTTCGTATCTTTTGAACGAAAGCTCCGATCGGGACGGGGTTTTTTGCATTAGGTGAAGCGCGAATGGGCCTCTCTGATAGAGAACGTAAAATGTGAAAGAATGTA
Source organism: Agonopterix heracliana (assembly GCA_963693445.1). Taxonomy (NCBI): domain Eukaryota; kingdom Metazoa; phylum Arthropoda; class Insecta; order Lepidoptera; family Depressariidae; genus Agonopterix; species Agonopterix heracliana. Next base: position 7,053,962 of record OY856326.1, read on the forward strand.
TAAAATGTACGATATTATTTGACCACAAGACAGATTGTGCGAAGACCTTTAAAACGAGCCCAAACTCGGGTATATTCGACCAAAAACTGGGCACGAATGACCATTTTAAAGATTTAGCCGACAATTTGTCCGCCATCTTGAAAAACGTAAACATTTCGTATCTTTTGAACGAAAGCTCCGATCGGGACGGGGTTTTTTGCATTAGGTGAAGCGCGAATGGGCCTCTCTGATAGAGAACGTAAAATGTGCAAGAATGTACAAAATGTACGATACTATTTGACCACAAGACAGATTGTGCGAAGACCTTTAAAAAGAGCCCAAACTCGGGTATATTCGACCAAAAACTGGGCATGAAAGACCATTTTAAAGATTTATTTGACATATTGACCGCCATCTTGAAAAAACGTAAACATTTCGTATCTTTTGAACGAAAACTCCGATCATGACCGAGTTTTTTGCGTTAGGTGAAGCGCGAATGGGTGTCTCTGATAGAGAGGTAGAATTTGATAGTTTTTGGAATGTTTTGGTTCTTTTGGTAGTTTTTGGTTCTCTTGGTAGTTTTTGGTTCTTTTGGTAGAAAGAATTTGGTAGTTTTTGGTTCTTTTGGAAGTTTTTGGTAGGTTTTTGTAGAATTTAGTCGTTTTTGGTATATTTTGGCAGTTTTTGGTAGATTTTGGTAGTTGATGGTTCTTTTGGTACAATTTGGTAGGTTTTGGTAGAATTTCGTAGTTTTTGGTAAATTTTGGTAGGTTTTGGTTCTTTTGGTAGTTTTTGGTAGATTTTGGTAGTTTTTGGTTCTTTTTGTGGTTTTGGTAGAATTTGGTAGTTTTTGGTTCTTTTGGTTGTTTTGGTAGAATTTGGTAGATTTTGGTTCTTTGGGTAGAATTTGACAGTTTTTCGTTATTTTGCTAGATTTTGTTAGTTTTTGGTTCTTTTGGTAGTATTTCGTTCTTTTGCTAGAATTTGGTAAATTTTGGTTGATTTCGGTAGTTTTTGGTAGATTTTGATAGTTTTGGTAGATTTTGGTAGTTTTTGTTCTTTGGTAGAATGTGGTAGTTTTTGATTCTTTTGGTAGAATTTGATAAAATAATACCAAATTCTACCAAAAACTACCAAAGGAACCAAAAAGTATCAATATCAACCAAAAATCACCAAAAGAACCAGCATCTAGCAAATTCTACCAAAAGAATGAAAAACTACCAAAATCTTCCAAAAACTACCAAAAACTACGAAATTCTACCAAAACCTACCAAAACTACCAAAAGATCCAAAGACTACCAAAATCTACCAAAAGAACTAAAAACTACCAAAAACTACGAAATTCTACCAAAAGAACCAAAAAATACCAAAATCTACCAAAAACTACGAAATCCTACCAAAACCTACCAAATTGTACCAAAAGAACCAACAACTACCAAAAACTACCAAAAGAACCAAAAAATTCAAAAAACTACCAAATTCTACCTCTACATCAGAGACACCCATTCACGCTTCACCTAACGCAAAAAACCCCGTCATGATCGGAGCTTTCGTTCAAAAGATACGAAATGTTTACGTTTTTCAAGATGGCGGACAAATTGTCGGCTAAATCTTTAAAATGGTTTTACATGCCCAGTTTTTGGTCAAATATACCCTAGTTTGGGCTCGTTTTAATGGTCTTCACACAATCTGTCTTGTGGTCAAATAATATCGTACATTTTTGTACATTCTTGCACATTTTACGTTCTCTATCAGAGAGGCCCATTCGCGCTTCACCTAATGCAAAAAACCCCGTCCCGATCGGAGCTTTCGTTCAAAAGATACGAAATGTTTACGTTTTTCAAGATGGCGGACAAAATGTCGGCTAAATCTTTAAAATGGTCATTCATGCCCAGTTTTTGGTCGAATATACCCGAGTTTGGGCTCGTTTTAAAGGTCTTCGCACAATCTGTCTTTTGGTCAAATAATATCGTACATTTTATATATTCTTTCACATTTTACGTTCTCTATCAGAGAGGCCCATTCGCGCTTCACCTAATTCAAAAAACCCCGTCCCGATCGGAGCTTTCGTTCAAAAGATACGAAATGTTTACGTTTTTCAAGATGGCGGACAAAATGTCGGCTAAATCTTTAAAATGGTCTTTCATGCCCAGTTTTTGGTCGAATATACCCGAGTTTGGGCTCGTTTTAAAGGTCTTCGCACAATCTGTCTTGTGGTCAAATAATATCGTACATTTTATACATTCTTTCACATTTTACGTTCTCTATCAGAGAGGCCCATTCGCGCTTCACCTAATGCAAAAAACCCCGTCCCGATCGGAGCTTTCGTTCAAAAGATACGAAATGTTTACTTTTCTCAAGATGGCGGACAAAATGTCGGCTAAATCTTTAAAACGGTCTTTCATGCCGAGTTTTTGGTCGAATATACCCGAGTTTGGGCTCGTTTCAAAGGTCTTCACACAATCTGTCTTGTAGTCAAATAATATCGTAAATGGCTCTCGTAAATGGCGGCCTTGCACGGGCGGGACGAAAATTATTGAAAAAAAAATTAATAAGGGCGAAATTTTTCTAGATTCTTATGAGCCCTGTTTTATTAGAATGTACTGTAACTTGTAAATTAATAAAAACGGATGGAACAGTTTTCCGAAGTAATTTATTTGCCCAAAAATCATAAAACTATGATCGAAAACGAAAATATTCTAGATAATTCTGCAAGACGATATAAGTAAAGATATTAATACTGACAAAAAGTCAAAAATAGATGGACTAATATTCCTGAAAAAGTTATGGATTTAAAAACTGTATTTTTTTTATTCTCCCTTCCTTAAATCGAAATATTCATAGATACCGTTACATATCTATGCTAAATAGTATATACTGGCATGTACCAAAGGAATTTCGGATAGAACAGTTTTCCGCCGAGAGCTATAAGTGATTTTTATGTTTACGTACAAATACCTAACTTCCGAGAAAAAAAAATCCTAGATTTTTTGTCAACCGTAATCTTTATACTTCACTTTATCACACTGCAAAGTTTCAGCGATGGAAGAATTATTGTTAGGGTGTCCATACAAGGATACGCTAAAATGATCGGACTACTAGGCGTTATCCGGAATCAGAGCGCTTTCTGTCAATTCAATACAGAAATCCGATCTCATCTAAATTACAGAAATAAAAATTTAGACAACTTTTTACTGTACCAATTAAAAAAAAGTCCATGTCAACTCCTTGCGCTTTCCTAAGTATGAATTATGCCGCTCGGTGTATTCGTTAAGGGGCGGATCCATTCATTCTTTTTGTCCGCTGCCAGCAGTTAAGGAGGTCCGCGGAAAGGGTAGCCAGCCCCCCACCCCCCACCCTGAACTTGCGACTCGAATATTTTTTCTAGACTACTCGAGGACGTTGAAAATCGACACACTTGGCGGTAGTTTGTTTCGCTCTGCAGCTATGTCAGTTCGAGTGACTTTCTGCAATGATGGGAATCATTTTTTTAAACGCATCTTTTTTTTTTGCTGTTTAATTTTTGATTCTAAATTTACTATCTGATGTTAGAAGGGACAATATGGGTAATTTTATTAATATCATATTTTTTTCTGGTTTTAGATAGGTATTGTACGGTATACCGCTATAGTAAAAGTTGTCCAATATTCAATTTGTTAATCAAAAATCAAATCAGTAATTTCTTTCGAAAGTCACTCTGATTCATTCAATTATCACAATGTGCTAGAACATGCTCAAAAACTGGTTTCTACTATTATTGTTACAACTTCATATGCTAATCAACTGCTCGTAATTCAATTTTACTAAACATTTTCATCGTGTTCCAATCGCGTTTTAACTCTATTATAAATAATAACCGCGTAACTCTCAAAAACTTTATTCTCATCGTCTTAATATCGATAAGTTGGAACCACGTCCCCTCACTACGGTAGCAAGAAGCTTGTAAGACGGTAATGAAGTGAATTCCTACGCTCTTTGAGTCCTCCTCACACCTCCGCCGTAGACTACCTCGTTCTGCCCACCGGGGCTCATGATAATTTCTTTAGACATCATTTTATGTAGGCTTGAGGAAAAAAATACTTTTTAAAATGAAACTGAATGCTTCTGTGATACTGTATAATATAGAGTTTGATTTGTCATCGTGATAAAGAGAGATATAAACCAGCATTGTAAGGCTTGCTGAAAATAAAACTGATTATTTTACACATTATAGGCATAGACTATGGTCTACAAGGTGTTAACTAAGTGGCATCACACACGATGACGCATTGACGAAGCGGCAGACTTCAGTCCGTCATTTGTGAAGCAAGGAGTTGTATGAAACCGCACAGCCGTGCGTCAATCGCACTCGAACGCACTTAAATGCGTTACATACTGAAAATGTGGCATGCTCGAACAAACAAATAAACAAGCAACAAGTAGACAAACAATAAATATGTAGTTTTTTTTTAAGTCGGGTACACCTAAACCTATAGTACTTATTTTTTATCGTAAACGTCACTTTCGCAGACCTTTCATTTCAATGTACAGACGCACTTCTGTTCCGTTAGTTTTATAATAATCTAGACGCAGCCGTCCCTTGTCGTTTCGATTATATGAACACACATATTTTATTATTTTAGGGCCTGTCACATACATACGGAATTGCGATTCGGAATTCCGAATACAAACAGGTTTTTTGTATATGTGTGAAATACCGTACATCACACATTATATCACACATATACAAAAAACCCTGTTTTCATTCGGAATTCCGTTTGACGATTCCGCATGTATGTGATGAGCCTAACACCAAAACTTATCAAGCCAGGACCCTATTTAGTTAGTTATAGTGACAACTGACTCATTTCTCAATAACCAGCACATGGATAGGTTTATTAAATGCTGCCCTAGCGTAATCAACATTTCCAACTATTTACAGTATAGGAAAACGCACTTAGTTCTAAAACAATAGTTCTTGGCGCGCCGACAGTTTATCAATGATCAAACAACACTTGTCGAGTTTAAGCTGCAATCGCGATAAAGGTACCTTACCTTACTACACGCGAATTTCAATGAAAATTCGTTTAAAGTTCGAAATTAGACGTCTGACGAACAAAATGTTACTGATACGGACAGGGGTTCATTTGCAACTATTTTATACCTACATACAGGATACAAGGTGTAAACTTAAAAGCATTATTATTGATTAGGTACATACTTTAAGAGTTGCTTCAGACAATCAAACTGGACAACTTTTACTAAAGGACCAACATAGAAATTTAAAAAAAAACTGCAGTTCCACCATAGACTTAAACTCTAGCGATAGACTTACCCTTCCATAGAAGCAACATGTTCCACTTGAATGAGGTGTACGCACCTGATTGATGTTCCCGAGTTCACTACGTCACTATGGCAATGACAGTCCGCAATGTGTCATTTTGTGTTGTTTTGTGTGACATGTTGTTTGTTTGAACGAGCTTGTCTATCGCTAGAGTAATATGTCTATGAGTTCCACATAAAATTTACCACGTCCCTAAAGTATGAAACAGCAGATTTATTATTTCCCATTGTGTGTCGGGGTTTCAACAAAAGAATAGGGCTTAGTTTAAATTAACTTTTAGGCTTTATTTCATCGCAATCGGTTCATTGAATCAAAAGTTATGAGTATTTAAAGTCGGTGGTATGCGCGTACGAAGTCTCGGGTGCCGCTAGAAATCAATATAATTATGTTATTTAAGTACTTGGTAAAGCACTACATATATCTACTAAAGAATTTAAGTAATCCTGCTTATCTTGTAGTACTAAGTATAGTTGGCCAGTATCAAGTTAATGCACTTAACGTCCCTTCCAGCTAAGTTAGGTTAAGTTACTGAAAGTTCACGAGTTAAGATTAAGACACAGATTGTCTTCAACTGTCTAAGTTTGTAGCGAAGCTTAAGTTTAAATGTAATAGGTTAAATTTTAGTAATTTACTTGACCTTTTAGATAAGTTATTGTTTCAAACTTTATCTAACGCTCTTCCGTTCTCATTGAGGTATTTCTTATCTAAATAAAAAAATATATGTGATATTTTAGAGCTTTGAAAAGTTCACAGCGTTGTCCAAAATACTGATAAAAGGAATGATGATTTTAATAAAAGGAATGATTTTATTTGAACATAAAACAAAGACACTTCGAGCAATATAGTCCCATCGATTGTAAACCCAACTGACTAACAATAGTTTCTATTATTGCACTGACCTTTTCAATTAATAGATACCTATTGAGAAGCCTGTAGGCCTTTGACATAATTGAAGGAAATAATTAACTATAATAATATAATATCTAAGACAAAGTCGCTCAGATTATCAAGTCCCAATGAAAGTAGCAGAATCTAGCCCGGACTTGTTCAGTGATGACTAATATAGACAACGATATAGAATACTAAGGGCCTGTTTCACCACTTCTTATTACTAAGTAGTAAGTTCTTGTTAGCTTATCCGACAGATAGTTTGACGTATTTTGTATGAAAATATGTCAACATGTCTGTCGGATAAGCTAACAAGAACTTACTCATAAGTCGTGAAACAGGCCCTAATACTGACAAATCATTGATAAAATATTGTATTAATATTCATCACACAAATATTTGCACCTTACTGTATTCGAATCTGCGACCCTCGGATCAGCAGGTAGCTTAATTACCAACCAACTGAGCTATTGGGCGGTTATCATGAGATTGAATAAGCTCAAAACAATAACATTTACTTAAACTATTTTAAACACTGTTTAAGTATCCATTGAAACTTTAAAAATATCGCTCTAGTTTCTGTAATGATATTTAGAAAATTAAATACGAAGTATTTTAAATTAAGCGAAAAACTCTAACAAAAAAATTGATTGCAATGATTAAAAAAGAGGTCAATCCTCTAATCGCGAAGAAACAATCATACAGTATGATTCATCAATTAATCCATGCCCTAATTATGGCATTGCGTCGGAACCAAGACGATATAGGATGTTCTAAAGGTTAAATCCATATCGTCACATCCTCGCTGACTTCCTGCTTAAATACAGGGCGTTAATTGTTGGTGTTCGTACAGAGAGCGAGACGATAATTTATTTGCGAAATATAGAGCAGGCAATTTTAAAAGTTGATAACAAAATTGTATGGTTAACAAAGTAATTTTAACAAAGTTTCTGTCCCACTGAAAGAATCAAATTTTTTTTAGCTACACGGAGAAAAATATTTAGTAGTATAATGTATGTGGCAACTATTTATTTTAGTTTTACTAGAATATTATAAATCTTATTTTAGTAAGCAAAATCTACAAACAAATTGTATAGTATGTCTGCTAAAATAAATAGTTGTCACATATACACTACACATTTTTCTCCTTGTTATTGTTATCCTTTTGTTATCTATCGGTCTATCTAGTTCAGTTATCGATTCAGAAAAAAACTTTTTCTAGATTTTCAATTTGTTAACTAAATCTCTGACTACCCCCTCAGGGAATGTAGTCGTGAGCGTATTCTATGCTATGCGTATTTCAATTTTTTTACTCTGTGGTCACAAATCTATCCCAGTAGCCATATGCGCACGCGCACGAACGCGAAACTAAACTCGCTTGCGTGAATTGAGAGCGCGTATTAATTGTAAAAAGGATATATCCTTAATGACTTGTTAAACGAGAAGACTGCACTGACGGTTAAAGACAACTGGGGCGGGTGTAAATAACTTTTTACTTAACTCGTTGCTAAAAGGTGGGTTATGTTGTTAACGAAGATGAAAGTATGTATGTTACCGCAAATAACCACTTCAACCGATTTGCATCAGATTCGAGACAGCGACATACACTGTAATCGAAACAGGAGCCCGATCGCGCTAAATAAATCTCCACTGAAAAGTTGTTGGACCGCATGCGAATCACAGCTTTTTACGCATTCGGTATCGCGCTAATCATATGACAGCTTATGACAGCCGTTTTACAGATCGCTAGTCAAGTTTGGCGCGATACGGAACTCAGCACTGTTGAATAGTAACTGGCTTGCAATTGAACTTCGATGGTGTGGCGAATCTGTGATATGTTTTTGTAGAGATTCTGGCCGCATCTTATACGCGGAGGTAGAGTCATATAAAATGACGAAAAAAGGCACGTTACAATATTTTCTTATCTACTTTTTTCTTTAAAAAAAAAAATCGGTACTAGTAATGAAACGTGGATGTTCAGAGTTTTCAGAATATCTCTGACTCACCTTGGGAAATAAAGTCATAATTTATTTCTTTGAATACTTAAAAAAAAAAATATTTTGGACTTTCCGGCATCGCTCACCTTGGGCTAATTCAATACCCACCTAATCTAAGACTTGCTAGGTTTTCCTCTATCCAGTAGTAAAAGGTAGTTCTCATATATTTATATAATATAGGAATATATAGTTTGTTGAAAGATAGTTACAATGAGAAATATCTCTGAAAGCCAGACTACTCGTATACCGTATAGCAATAACGCAACGGTTCACTAAACAGATATTCGTTGCGTATTACCGAAGTTGCTGCAAACGACATCTTGAGGCCAAAAAGACTCCTGGCCAACGTCCAAAGTATAGTGAAGTCGGTCTACGATTCTAGATATTATGGGACACACGGCTGTAGCGATCGGCAAGCCAAAATTTTACAAGATCAATGTTGATAAGACAAGTTAAGATAGAGAAATATGTTTATATTTTTATGTGATGAACTGATGACATTATGTATAATTTACGTGTACCTAAAGCTCATTCACAGTCGTTTCGTTCGGGGAGGTAACTATGATGATCAAAATGTAATGAACTTTTAATTTTAAGTAGTAAGAAGGAATAGCCAGGCAAAATCTGTTTGGTTACTATCGTTTAATTTACATAAACATTGGAATGAAAAGTGAAATCAATGTACAAATCATTCTTATTTCCTATCTATCTAGGTATCTATAAAGTCAAGCCTCAATCTCAGTAAGGAAAATAGAAACTAGAGCGCAAATAACTACGATCCTTCTTATTTTCCTCCACAGTAAGGTTCTCTAGAATAAATACCTTTGTAGCGACCAAACCATAAATTTTTACTGCTTTTCATGATTTTTTTTTGAGTTTTTATTTTTAAACCTTGTGGAGTTAAGAACACTTCTCAGGTCGTCTCTTCTTCCTTGAAATGAGAGTGTAATTATCTTTTTAGCGCACAGGCTTGCACTCTTTGTGACTGGAGCGCCACAAATTGAAATAGATCAAAACGTTCTATAAATAGCTCGTCATCCATACAGCCCGTAAACCCCACAGCTTCTGAGGTTATGAATGACCCGGTACAAACTCGGCTCAGAACTGCATGCATATGTAACGGTTTAAGTTTCCTTGCAGTTTTAATGGTGGTTGTTCCTAAGTGTAATATCTGGTAATAACCATGTATGGGACTTTGCCCTGCGATGTTTAGAGCACTTGTTTGAGAGGAGTAATAAATTTAAACTTAGGCTTTAGGGAAGAAGGTTGCTTTTGGATTGTCGACGATACGAAACATGGGTTTCTGAATGTTGTGATGTTATCTTGTTAGGTCAGTTTTGTTCTTAATTGGATGAATATTAATCCCACCTTCCTACTAATATTATAAATGTGAAAGTTTGTGTTGGATGTTTGTGACTCAATCACGTATAAACGGCTGAACCGATTTGGATGCAATTTGGTAAATAAATAGGATACTTAGGTAAATACAACACTTTTTTAAAGTTTTTTTTACGCAGACGAATTCGCGGGCAATAGCTTTTGTGATAAATAATGATAAGATTTAGGGCCTGTTTCAACACTTTTACACACATTTGACATATTTTCTATGAAGAATATTTCAAATGAGCTGTCGGATTAGCTAACAAGAACTTATTCTGAAGTGGTGAAATAGGCCCTTAATATCTTTTCTTAACTCAAAACCTGTTATTGGATACTCTATCTTGATCAAAAGCTGGCCTACAAACAATATTCAATTAATTTATTTAAAAAAGAATACAAAAATATACAGGGTTTAACAAAACACCCTAGTATTATTCCAAGGGGTGGTGTAGACCATCATACTGAACAACTTTCGCTATGGAGCCAAAAACAAGAAATTAATTGTTAAATTAACACTAACTAGACGTAATGCGTTAAATTGAACGTTTCTTGCTGAAACTGAAAAACACGTGTTACACAAATTTGCGGTATCAACCTAGCTAGGTCCATTTATAGACAGACGGAACTAATTCTAATTTGTCTAGTCGCCTATCCTGTTAGGAACTAGCTAATATTGTCTGGGTCGATCCAGGAACGCGCCTCGAACGTGGTGGTTGGAAAATGGCCCACTCCTCTAACCTTTAGAGGAGGACTTTGCCTTGTTGTAGGATTCTATTACCTATAGTAGATTACACACCATAAAGGTATTATACCTTACAGGAATAGAGCAACAAACATGAGTTGTCAAATGAAACCTTTTTTGGATGTTTTTGGAGACTATTCGCAGGCAAAAATTCGAATATTGTCTATAATTCTGAGTCTAACGTGAAATTGTGGATAAATTAATGAAGTAGTGTCAGTATATTTCATAAAATTATCTACGATTTCACTTTAAATTCCCAATTATTCACGGAAACTGAATTGTAAAAATTAATTAGTGTCTAAAAAACGGTCCTATTGCCTCGCGTCACGTATCTCTTTCTATTATACAGTGGTGCCGCTAGGTACATCTCGCTCACTCAGCTATGTTCTCTATTCTATACTATATGGTATAATACCTTTATGTTACACACCGAGGGCAGGAAAGTAAGAAAGGTCTCAAACGAAGCCGAGGTCAACAAACATGTGATCTGAGGCTTTCTTATTTACTGCCCGAGGTTAGTATACTATTTTTCTCCTCGACGAAGGTGGAAAGCTTCAACTTCGTTTAGCGCAGCGGGACGACAATTGACGCTTTCCGTCAGGATGGGAAAAGTAATTTAAAATGATGTTTGCAAAATGAATTCTCAAAAATAAGTATTTTATCCTGTAGGTGTGTGTATTTCGTAATGTAGAAAATGAAAAATAAGCAATGTCTGGTCTTCATTCATCAACATCCATTTAAATATAACCCTACCAACCAAACCACTCAATTACAAATAGAAACAGGGTCAAAATATAAAACAATATCGAACACGTAGCTGACATGCGCGCGCGCACTTGAGTGAGCAATTTAACCATTACGGGGTTCCGTAGGAAAGGAACGGAACCTTCAATTGGCCAGCTAACGAGGAAACAATCTTGTACGCGCACCGCTTGCCGACGGAACTCTAGTCAATCTCGGCTCCGAGTTAGGGTTTGTCCACACTAGAGATTTTATAAAAATATTCCGTTTAAAGCAAGATCTAGAATGAAAAGTTCTAAGAATGTACCATACCTTTCTGTTCTACACGTGTCGCACGAGAAATTATTATTATTATTTCTTTAGCAATGTAATTGTTGGGTGAAAGTTAATAGTAACCGATTCTCTTAGTGGGATTACACGCGATGACGCATTGAAGAAGCGGCAATCTATCATTTGTGAAGCAAGGAGATGTAAGAAACCGCACGTAGAATCACACAGTGACCGATTGACGCATCGCATCGTGTGTGCTTCTACGTGCGGTTACATACAACTCCTTGGTTCACAAATGATGGACTGACGTCTGACGCTCCGTTAATGCGTTATCGTGTGTGAACGCACTTAGAGCTTAGCATTTACTTACCATGTCATTCCATCCTGAAAGCTCAATATCAAAAGGTAAGCTAAAATGATCCTTGCGGTAATCAATCAATCAAATTTTAATTTGTTATTATTGGTACATAATAGGTTTCATATTAGACGTAAAGTCAGAGATGAGAGATCTCTTCGTTCTGTATTTACAAAATTTTAAATAATTATGTAGTACCTATAATAATAATAATTTCATCATATTATCACTTAATATAGATAGTAACTTAGTTATGGTAGCGAAGTTTCTTAGTACTCCGAAAGGAATTGCGAGTTTACGTATGTTTGGTATGAATCTAGAGTCCAAAATAAAATGAATCTGCTATCATTAGATAGTTTCGGTATCGTATGTAATAAATGAGCACTATCCTGTTGACCAGTAAAAGTTGTAAAAGAGACACTGTATCTATCAAGTGTTTAAATTAATATTTATGGATGTAAAATTTTGTTATAAAAAAAAAACGTATTTATTTATTTATTAGGCACATAAAACAGATTACAGTTATAAAAACACCAAATATAGCATAGCATAGCATATGCTCACGACTATATTCCCCGAGGGGGTAGTCAGAGATATTCTGAAACCTCAGAACATCCACGTTTCACCAGTAGTACCGAAACTCTGTCCAGTGTGACGGGGGGTGAGCCCGTCGCCACTTATTGGACAGTGGGTACAATACACGCCTCGAAATTGAAGCATGCAGGTTTCCTCACGATGTTTTCCTTCACCGAAAAGCCAGTGGTGTTACAAATCGTACATAAATTCCGAAAAACTCATTGGTACGAGTCGGCTTGGACGGGGATCGAACCATCGCCTCCTGCACGGCAGGCAAGGTTACTCGCCACTGGACCACCACGGCTCCAAAAACACCAAATATAGACAGGTTATAATGTAAAGTAAGCCATAATCCTAAGCATATGTGCACATCTTGAAATAAGCATAAGATAAACAATTAGCATCGTGTGCGTGACTCTAAAAAAACAAAAAAACAAAAAAAATATATAAATTTTGTATAAATACACTCAAGCTCTTAAAGCTATAGCTATCGTGAAAAGCTTAATTCATAAACAACAATAAGTTCTATGGAAAATTCAACTAAACATTTTCAAACTCCACCGTTCGCCGCCACTATGAACGTTCCCTAACATCGTGTTATAGAGGAAGAGACAATTTGATCACAGTTAGACGTGGAAGTACAATACTGAGTATAAGTAATTCAAGTAATGGGTTAGGGATGTTTTGACGGCTCTGTCTAGCCGCTGACAATGTCTACTGGTTCGAATAGGACAGAGAGTAGATGAGCTTGAAACATTTCCAGAGCATTTATGGCATAGTTCAGACGAAGCAGAAATAAAGATCGTTTTTATCTTTGATTAAGATGCCACAAAACACTCGGTTTTTGCGGACACTAGTTAGGTTTTAAGGACCTGAGGGTCTACCATGAGTTTTCCCTGTACTATACTACTGTAGTTAGGTACGTCGCCAATTCGTATGACAGAAATTAGTTTAAAGTAGTAACGACAGGTAGTAAAGGACAGTGAAAACTCATGGCCTACTGTTCAGTATTCAACCTTTTTAGTCACGTAGGATTCCATTTTTAGTCGTTCAAAGTTTTGATCAGAAAGTAAGTAATAAACAAATCAAGTATTAACTTACAAAATCAATTCGTGATATTTCTATCCCTAAGCAATTTAGCTCCTATCCTACTATGTAGGTACAGGTTTAATAACTCTCCTTCTGTCGCAGTCGGGTAAAAATTAGTCATTTTGTTATCATTGTATAACGGCTTCTGCGTAATTGAATTGTCGTACCAAACCAAATTAGAGCTAAATACCTTCATACCTATAATTTTTGCAAACACAAAACGCATAACAAAAAATCGCAGTTAAGTTTACACTATCATATTTTGAAGAAATATTTATTTATTATTCTTAAGCTTTAAGTCCAGTAATGTGAGCAAGACTATAATGATTGACATCTCAATTTATAAAAACAAACCAAAATATTCAAGTACTATCTCATGTTTATCGTTTACGAAGAAACCTTTTATTTGGTTTACATAAGATAATAAGAGGTATACGAACAACATGAGAAATTAACAGCTTAATAAAAAAATAACAACTCACTATCTGCAGGAAATTTTAAAAGAATTAACTGTTCCTCAAAATTATGAGTTAACACATTTTATTCCCTAATGACAATATAAAACTTAAGGACGGAAATGAACAACAGTGTTGCGATAAAAACGATTTTTTTTTCCTTCAAAACAATGAGTGGCTAGTGTTTTTGCTTGATAAGAAACGAAACAGATGTGTTGCTGAGTTACTGGTTACTTAATGTCCTAATGAATAAGCGGTAGTGGTACTAACTAAACAATTATTTAGAAGATAGGAGTGCGATTTTTGAAACTCGTTCGCTGAGCTCAGCAGTTGAAAATGTCAAAATTACTATAGAGATATGCATCTTTCTACTGCTCTGATTTGACTTCCAAAAATCGCACACCTGAAGTGCTATTTTTGAATCTCACACTTTCAAAATCATGATCTAATGCTGCATATTCTCCATAGTAATTTTGAGATTTTCTACTGCTGATTTGAACGTGTTACTTTCAAAATATCACACTTTTGGACAATGGTGGTGATCACGGTGTGTAATGACAACATTTTGTTTGCATAGAGAGTATCAGTCTCACATATGCGACTATTTTGTTCAATCTTAAGAACCCTTTAAAGTAAAAGAGACTCGAACTATTTGTATTTCGTTTTCGATAACTTTGAAATCTTGAATTCATAGTGTCAAAAAGAAGCTCGAGTACCTAACTCTAACTATGAGGTTCCTTGCATCACGTACTTATAAAAGTACTTATAGATATTATCAAAAATTTGCAATTTTGCATTTTATAAGTTATGTTATGTAACAGAAAAGTTACGATAAAGTTACGCTTTATCTACTCATTGTTTGCTTTAAATTATACTAAATTAAATACTAATCGAATCAGGTATTTAAACTTTTGATATCCATCTATGCAGTGTTCAACTTAATATGCTGACGGATTTTAAGGGCATGATCAGACCATCAAACTGAACCACTTTCTCCATGCAAATCAACATGGAAATCGCGAAAAACAAATCAGCTGTCCCGTTTGGCTCGAGTAGCTTTGCAGTTTTGTATGGAGCAGCTGATAATAAGATAAGGACCCTATAAAAATATAACAAAATGTCTAAACTATTTTTTGTCAAAACCTGCACTGGTAGCAAGCATGCTACACGTGATACGGCTGTATCACGTCTTTTATCTCTTTCGTTCACGTGCAAATAGAAAGAGAGCGAAGGTGTGATAGCGCTTTATCACGGTGTCATGCTACCTATGCTGGGTGGTATAGATATCATGAAGGCGGGTAGGCCAGCGTAAAGTGAGCCATAAAGCCATCTGCGTAGATACGTGTACACACGCCTTCGTGAAATCAAATATGTATCTAGAATGACATTCTATTGGAATTATCGACACTTTGTTCCAGTCGAGTTACATTAAACCTGTGACTTGGGCGCCAATACATTATTATTGTAACCAGATATCTTTTTTATTTTTCTGTTCAGGATAGTATAGTCGGTCAAATGATAAGAACGAGTGTGAGGCAAAACACTACGCTTCGCAGTTGTGTAATGTACAGGGTGCTTCAAAAGTTTTACAACTCTTGATAGAAAATGTCTCTGAAATTTCTCTAGTATTTTATTATAGTACTGAAAGGGGAGAATTAAAACCATGGATCTAAATCATAAAGGATAGCACTCCTCCTTACAAGCATTGATACAAGAAAATTTGACGTTCGACTCCGTCGTCGATATTTCCAATTTTACGTGCGTCCCTTTCTATTCCAATGACGTAACAATTACAAGAACGACAATTGAGTGACGTCATGCCTAGACATACATTAGAAAGGGACAAAGTTAACGTCACTAAAAACCACTACGGAGAAGAACGATCATTACCGACCATCAAGGAGTATTATCATGTTTTCCCTCTTGTTAGGCAGTCTGTGCTCCACTATAGAGGATTCCAAACTTCTTGATTAAAACACATTAAATCAATATCGATCTCTTTTGTCCCTTTACTCCTCTACAGTATAATGAAAGAACACTCTTTCTTCCTATTTTTTTTTTTCAATTCAGTCGTATTGGTGGAGAAACATGCTGTGAGAATATTCTCAAGATGCCTCAATACAATGTCGTCGCCATTTAAATAAACTGTAGTCAACTTGCAAAGCAACCAAATTTGGAATTGGAACCATTCTTATTAACATCCGTCATACAGGCAAAGACTCGCGCTACAATAGTCCAGTCATTTTAGAGTTTCCTTCTATGGACGGACACCCTAACAATAATTCATCTATCGCTGAAACTTTGCAGTGTGATAAAGTAAAGCCTACAGATTACGGTTGAAAAATAATCTAGGACCGAAAAAAATTAAACCTAGATTATTTGTCAACCGTAATCTGTAAGTATACTTTACACTGCAAAGTTTCAGCGATAGATGAATTATTGTTAGGGTCAAACCCTAAAATGATTGGACTACAAGTGAACGTTCATGCTCTTGACTGGCGACGCCCTTGCCTCAATAAGTTTACACAAATACTAGGTAACACCATCACCTAATGGCACATCGTGGACAATCGTGCATGGTGCTTAGTATATGTAACATCTAAACTAAAGAATAAATGCTTCATACAATCGCGCTACGATAGCAGAACTTGCGCGCAGAACATATACAATAACATACTGTATAACATTACTTTGTATTCGTATCATAACGGTTATTGATATTACTCATATTAGTATTCTGGACATATCAGACGCGATGACATATTCAACACATGTTCTAATTGAAGAGATAAGCAAATGGGCGACTTGCATGTGGGACTTAAAATCACTGTGGGTTTTCTGAAACTTCATGATTAATACTTAGATATCATTTCCGTTTAGTTTTGCGTCAGAAAAATACCCTTGCATCTTTATCAAGTACTAGGTAATTACGTCGAGTTCAACTTTAGATGTAATTAATTTAAGCCTGTTTACCTTCCTCCCTTATGTAGAGTTTCAGTACTACTAGTGAATCGTGGATGTTCTGAGGTTTCAGAATATCTCTGACTACCTCGGGGAATATAGTCGTGAGCATTTGCTGTATACCTTCCTAAAGCTGTAGTCGACTGTATGAGGCGACTAAGCGACCTAAGCGTATAGGTACCAAGGAATGAGCCAGGTTACCAATCTAATCCGTAATAATACAAAATATCTTCTTTGTGAAGTCTAGTACTGGTCTTTTGTGGCTTTTGGTGTTTAGTGTTGGTGTTTTGGGATAGAAAACTACGTCTAAATCAGATTAATGACTTATATCCTGAACTCCTCAGATTTTAGAATATCCTGAATTCCTCAGTTTTCTTGTCATTTTGTGTACCTTTTTCCTATTCTTATATTATACCAATTTGAAGTTAAAAATTTAAATCTCGGCTCTTGTAAATAAAAATAAATTGTAAATCAAAGTTGAAAGTTTAGATACTACGCCGCACTTGCGACGAGCTGGGTTAGCAATTTAATCCAGGTTAAGAAAACCAAGATTTTCAATACCTATAGAAAAAAAACAGAGTTAGCCATTTAACCTAGAGTTAATTGCAGACCTAGGTTAACGCAAGTGGGGCTCAGAAGCAAATTCATTACCTCAG
This sequence comes from Agonopterix heracliana, assembly GCA_963693445.1. Lineage (NCBI taxonomy): Eukaryota > Metazoa > Arthropoda > Insecta > Lepidoptera > Depressariidae > Agonopterix > Agonopterix heracliana. The sequence goes on from OY856326.1 coordinate 7,071,374, forward strand.
TGTTTCCGAAAACATTGGGAAAGCAAGAGTTTAAAACGTAACAAAAATTGTTTTGACCTGATCGATTTCTTGACGGTCCGCTATAAAACACGTATTCGATTTAAGGCGTATCTGCCCTGGACCACGACTCTCCATACTAATCGATGCGAACGAGCGCGTGGCTCCAGTCAGAATTTAGCAGTTTTTTTTGAAAAATTAGATGGTTTTTTATTAATTTCTAAAAAGTAAGAAAACTACATCATTCTAAATTGTATTGTGAACAATATTGTAAATTTTCATTTTCTTTCGATTCAAAATGTAAGAGTATAAAATGGTTACAACTGGAAAAAAAGGGGTGACTTTAGAGTCCCTTTTCTTCGGTTTTATTAATTAAAATCGATTTCTAGAAAAACCACATCACTTTTCATATCTTGTAGATGGTTCTGTTTATTTTTCAGCTCAAAAAGTGCCATCGTTAATGAATAAAATGGTTACAAAGTTCCCAAAACCGGCAGGTAGCCCCTTAAGAACAAAGAACAGACTAAATAGAAAAGGCGCCTAGAAAATGCGAAGCTACTATATTTTCCAATTCCAATTCTTATAATTGCCCCAGTTGCAAGCATAATCTTCTGTCCATAAATCCAACCGCACACTGTCTAATTACAGTTTTTCTTTTTTTATCAAACAAAGGGTGATTAAAGTTGTTTTTACAAGCTAGCGTGTCCTCTCGCATGCCGCCATCGCAGATATGAGTCGTGTCCAATATTGGCCATATGTCACAGGCGATACAGCGCTGTAGATAATGACGACTAATAAGTGCCTGTCTTCCAACACACCATGCTAGTGATGTCGTTTTATCGGTAAAGTTTATATCGATAAAGTTAGGTTTTATCACCGAGTCACAACAACCGTTGTGAGGTTCTTTTCTCATCGATTCCAGTGTAAATGACACAATTACATTATTCAAATTAGCGATTTTTTTTTCCAAATCATCGTCGTAAGTACTTAGTTACTTATTCTTTTATAGGTAAGTATTTTTTGACTACTAAATAGGTTGGTCCTCCAACCACTAGTTCGAGAGCACTTAAATACAGCATCGTACGTTTACGTATGGAGCTTATTGCACGGCTATCTATCGACATTATAACGATAAAAAATTTATTGTTGATCTAAATCTATTCTTGAATGATATTTTAATAACTCTATAATTATCTCCATCGTCTGGAATTACCTAAGTATTTAAACCCTAATAAATATAAAGAAACAAAAATTTCGAAAACAGTAAAACTGATCTTTATTACACTTAAATAGCATTTGACAGCATTTGACACAACTGTTCCCCAATGAATTATCGATATCGATACTAGACTGAAGCAGTACGGCCGCCCACAGAGATCTTATCGCCAGTTTTTATTCTACCGATATCCACCGATAAGGCTGAAATGTCCTTTTTCATAGAAGTCCAGTAATGGCCCAGAAAGCACGCCATCCAAGCTTCATAACTTATGCATGATGATTGCTTGACTTCACCCTTTGCTCGACGTTTTTTTATCTATTTATTTTGTTACCAATCTTTAAACATAAGTAGGTAAGTATTTTTAATAAGTTGGTACCTCAAGTCTCAAGGCCATAATTTCCTGTAGGTACCTACTTATTTGACTACTACGACTTGGTACTGAGTTTCATTAAGTACCTAATTACCTAAGATAAAAGATTACAGATATAACGCAAAATATGTAGGTTGCTTCCTATAGGTTGTACCTATTGTTAAATTTGACTTATGAAAATTCGGAAACTGACGCAGCAAATTTGAATGGCAAATTTTTTAGGGTGTGCAAGTTTCAGAAAGTTGCAAATCAAATGTTTATATTTATGCGTTTATCTAGAAAAAAACAATATTGAATCTAGAACCAAATAAGTAACAAAGTAGTGTGCTTAAAACGATTAGGACGTAAACATTATAACCAACAATTTATAGACATTATTCTGTCATGAAAATTATTCAACGACATGCGATTAAAGCAATATCATGCATATCTCTTCATCTGCAACCTTCGTCGCCATTTTGAAGCGGCCATTTTGTTTTCACAGCGTCATTCCTTTTCGCGGGAAAGTGTTTTCCACTGTTAAACTTCACTTGTAGCATGACTGTGAGTCATTATTTTATTATTATCATTCTGCGGACATTTTACCGGTCAAATATAATTATTTATGTAGATTATTAACGACATTGAAATAAATTGTTGAATTTTTCTAGAACAATTTAGAAATGACAGGTAATTACCTGCCAAGTAGTTAAGTACCTAGGTAGCGTACTTGGGTAGATCAACTATTTTTTGTCCATACCTAGTCCCAGTCATCTACATAACATTTTCTCAATGTTCAGGCTCAGGCTCAAGCTCAGGTTTTGCTTGCCCCAAAATTTAATGTTTGTTGAATAACTAAGGATTGCATTTATTAAACACGCAGACTGTTTTGCAAAATTACTTGAATTTTACTTGAATTTAGGCGGTTGTCCAATGGACGCTTTATTTCGTTGTCCCCACGCTTTTTGGTCTATCGGACAACCGCTAAAAACTTCTAGTAGTTCAACACAGATGGTGCAATGCACATGTGTGTAGAAGAATCATATCATTAGATACAATATCTATCCTACAAAATTAATGAATGTCAAGAAAAAAGGAATAAAAACTTGTTTTTATACAGTACCGTGAGGACAAAAAATAGTTGATCTACCCACTTGCTTACCAGGTAAAAACACAGGTGCCTAAGCATGCATACTAAACATAAAGTTTGACCTATGAAGGAGAATGTTTTTAATTGTTAGAAAAATTTCAAGGTTGTATTCTAATAATTAAACTCATAAACTTTCCCTGAGGAACATGGATCAAACAAGAACTAATTTTGGTTGTATACAAAAGTGCGGATCAGCCGATATTTATATTGGTTGTCCAATAAATATCTCGTTTTTCGATCCATGTTCCTTAAGGAAAGTCGTCGTCCATCGTCGTCAATTTAATTATCTGAACACACCCTAAAAAATTGTTAATTCATTTTTGCCATTTTAGATTCCACTTTTGCCACCTCTAGACTATACAATACAATAATTATGTACCTAGAGATATAACCTCGTAACTTTTAAAATATTTGATACTTTCTAACCTCTTACATGAACCCACGGCCTTCCCTAAATAAAATAAAAATAAATGAAAATAAAAATCATTTATTTCAGACAACATAATTAGTCCATACAAAAATGTTAGTAGGCATTGGAGAACTTATAAACTATGTTAGTAGAGTACCACATTACCTAATTAAATAAATAAATGAAAATAAAAATAACAAGAGTGGGCAGAGAAGGCTAACTACTTCCCACTTGGCAAATCTACCGCATGCCCACGACATGTAATTCAGTAAATCTGCCAAGCAGGGGGGAGTCCATTCTGCCACCAATCATCTTCAGCTTCAGCTTCTTGCCTAAGGAAAGGTCAGAAACTTTGCTAAAAGCAAGATGTACCGAACCACACCGAGGTTAACTATAAGTCACGCCAGGTGCTCGCAGGTTCCAATGCTTTAAGCATTGAATACTTGGCATCACCTGCTTTCGAACCATTTTGACTCAAAGAAAGATATTCCTAGCAAGTATAAACATCATTATAATTTAAAACCATTTCGTGACATGGCCATATGGTCAACTGACCATAAGTCACCGGCAAATTGAGGTAAAGAATAGATAAATTTATACGTACGTTCAATTGCGAGGGTGAATATTTCCCACGAATTCCTATACACTTCCCCTTTTACACCCGTTTGTAGAAAATGACCATATGGCACGATTGTGTCGGGTAGTCTTATTATTTTAATTATATTTACGTTTAGTCTTTTTGCTTTTTAATTTTGCAGCGTTACTAGTGAAAACAGCAAGTATTCTTCTCTTCCTGTTACCCCTACGTGGGGTATAATAATAGTTCTCCACCGGTTGCGATTTTGGGCAGCACTGTAGATATCCTCCCAAATCATGTTGAGGCCAGGAGCATGGGCGTAGCAATGATTTTTTCCCAGGGTGGGCCAGGCCCAGGCAAGATTGATGTAATAAAAACTAAAACCTAGAGCGAGCGAAGCGAGCTCGAGATTTCACTGAATTCTGGAGCGAGCGAAGCTAAGTGAGCTCGAGATTTTAATGCAATGCATCTAGGTCTTTGTGATACAATCGTAGCCAGGAGCGAGCGAAGCGAGCTCGACATTTCACCCAATTCTGGAGCGAGCGAAGAGAGCTCGAGATTTTACTGCAATATAGTGAGATCAGTGTAAAAAAATTTTAATCTTGGAGCGAGCGAAGCGAGCTCGAGTTTTTTGCGACCTAAAAGCTGGAACGAGCAAAGAAAATTATGATTTAACTACTCTATGAAAAGATACGAGCCAAAACCAAGAGCGAGCGAAGCGAGCTCGACATTTCACCCAGTTCTGGAGCGAGCGAAGTGAGCTCGAGATTTTACTGTAATGTGTCTAGCCAGGAGCGAGCGAAGCGAGCTCGAGATTTTACAGCAATATGAAAGTTAATAATGAATAAGTTACAACTACATTTACATTTAGTTTGCAGTGCCCTTACAGGGTTCATGTGCGCTCTATTTTTATATTTGAACACCTTATGTAACCACATGAAGCAATAAACTATTATGACTATGACTATGAATAAGATCGGGGCAGTATGTTCTAAAAACAGGAGCGAGCGAAGCGAGCTCAAGATTTTGCTTCAAGATTTGCATGATTTTGCGAAAGTAACTACCATGTCAATTACCTATTGATATCTCTTATTTTTAGTAAGTGATTCATTTGATTTCTGGGGTGGGCCAGAAGGATTCTGGGGTGGGCCGGGCCCACCCGGCCCCCCCCCTTGCTACGCCTATGGCCAGGAGTGCGATTTTTGAATCTCATTCGGTGAGCTCAGCTGTTTAAAATGTCAAAATTACTATAGAGATACATACCTACGCATCTTTCTACTGCTGATTTGACTTTCAAAAATCGCACTCCTGAAGTATTATTTTTGAAAGTGAAATCAGCAGTAGAAAGATGCGTATGTATCTCCATTGTTAATTTAACATTTTCAACTACTGAGCTCAGCGAATGAGATTCAAAAATCGCACTCCAGGTTATTTTAGAGCGTCCCCTATTCATTTGCCAGTAGGCCTTGCATGCCAACCCCGAGAAAACGATAAAACTCGAGTTGTGCCTCCATCCTTATTATTTTACGTATGCCAGAAACAGCGCGCATGACGTTTTTCTCGATTAAACGCTTGTCGTGTCGGGCATGCTAGCCGAGCTGGTGGGTGCCATTCTGAGGCTGTCTTGGATGAGTGGTCGTCAGGCCTCCTTAATACATTTCCTAGCCACTGTCACGTAAGTGATATGAGGTCAATTAAAGAAGGCTTTATGACCTTATAATGTTGAGGGACGTAGCAACTTTGTGTCGTGTCGTGCCCCAGATAGGCAGGTTACGGGTACTCGATACTTTAAGGGTAATCTTGCTGCTCGATACAGGGTCCTTCTTAATATGCTTACGGTTTTTAGGGATTGATCAGACCATCAAACTGAACAACTTTCTCTGCGGGGCCAAAATAGAAATCGCGATAAAAATCCATATTCTCATTCATGTTCTGTTCCATACAAAACTACAAACCTACATGACCCAGTGTATAATGTAATGTATGTATGTGTTATATTTATAATTAATTAACAATACCAAATGTGTGTTACATCTAAGTTTAGGTAATTAATGACTTCAGACCATATATGGAATCAATGTCGCACTTTGTAAAGGGAATATAATTATAAAGTTAATTACATATATGTATATTTATGGTAGAGGTACCTATACTGACCAAGCCAGCACGGTCTACGGTCTGTATTTCGAAGAACTGACGTGACTGACGCTCTTCTTTGTGTTACATAAAACACACAACCGTAATCCCTTTCGGGGCGTTCAGAAACATAACTACAACTACCACATTTCTGTTTATGAATGTAGTTGTATCAATGCTCACATTTACCAATTCTTTGTGTTATAGTTGATGAATAGTTTTTTTCTGTTAGTACCTACATACAGGGTCCTTCTTAATATGCTGACACTTTTTTAAGGGAATGACCAGACCATCAATCTGAACAACTTTCTCTATGGGACTAATATCGAAATCAGGAAAAAAAATCTGCTGTCCCATCCATCTACGAATATAAAAGAGTAACTGTAAACAAAATCGAAATAATTTTTGGCACCCAATGAAAACTGACATGTTGTATGAGTTTTGGCGGCTAGGTACAGTTTTTAAAGAACACATTTAGAACACGGTACACTTTTTTTGGTGCCACTTTTTGAGCTTCATTTACACTTCTATACATTCTTATTCGTAGCCATCCATACATTTGTCGAATAGGGTTGCAGTTTTATATGGAACAGCGGATTTTTACGGAAATCGCGAACAGCTGTCCAATACATTGGGGGTCAACCTAGGATTGCACTTGTGTGTCGGTTAAAAAGGGGCATTGCTACACATGCCGGGCTAGTATAATAAGTATAAAGTATGAATATCGTGGGAAGGGAAGAGTGAAGTCCGGAAAAGAAAGGTTTCCGTAAAAATTTTACGTCGTAGTCGTCGTGTCACGCCAAATTGAACAGGAACCGACTGGAGAACTAGGGATGTTATTTTATCGGTAAATAATTAATTTTGTCGGTATTTTATATCGTTTAAAAAAAACTGGACCTGAACATTGTACCTAAGTAGGTACACTTTAGACAGCATACCGTTACCATTACATAGTACCTACCTAGTTAGCGTCGCAGACAAAAGCTGTATGTTTATCTGAATGAAAACGTATCTATGTAAATACAAGTAGCTACCTACTTGTACTTGTGTATTAAATTATGCGATTGTGAATTTCACTTGGATGCTTCTAGTAAAACTTTAAAGTAGTCACGTTGCAGGGTTTGCCCCGGACACTTGTCTCTCGCGTGGTGTTCGCGCGGTTCGCGTTTCAGCCTGCCACGAGGCTCCAAAATCGTTCTCAGTTGTTCTTACTCAAGAACAATCCTCGAGAATGGATAGACACTCCCTTAAAACACTTGACATTGGCGGAAATACGGTGCTAACGCACAAGCAAGAAGTCCATTAATTATAAATAAAAAATATATATATAAAAACTTGAAAAGATAAACATTAATTTTAGCCTTGAAAGGCTTGAAACCACGATAAAAATATTCCAGGATTTCATTAATATCGACATTCGGATCTAGAAATAATATCTTCCCTGGCTATCTTTTATTGTACTTAGGTAATTATAATTTACTAGTGTTTACCCGCGACTTCGTCTGCACAAATTATATACCAGATTTTAAGTCAGATCATAAGCTATCAAACAAAAAAAATTTCATCAAAATCGGTTCAGTAGTTTTTGCGTGATGTGCGAACAAACATATAAACGCACAAATAAACAGAAAGACAAAATTTCTAAAAAAGGTTGATTTCGAGTCAGGGATACCTAAAAACCATACTTATCGTAATCTTTTTTTGTAAATATTTTCAATGTACATACACAATTCAGTTAGGTATATTTTGTTTCTCTCTTTCTAACATATGCTCGTGGCATCTTGAAAAATACCTGAGATAAATACGTTTACATTTACCCATACCCATGTTAGTAGTAGTAGCATACAAACTTGTTCCCAATTGCCCAATTTTTTACAATTACCCCTAAATTAGTTTACAATTAACCCAAGTGTATATTATAGATGGGTAATTGTAAACATGGAATGAATTCCTTCCATATTCGTATTAAACAATTGAAAATAGGAAAACGCAAACAGTGTTCTTAAAATAAATATTTACAATAAACAATCATTAACATACCTCTTGAATTTTTATTTATTTTCACAAAATTCCAACTCACAAAAGTCTTTAAAATTAAAAAAAAATTCAACAGTTTTTTGGTACACCAAAACTGAGATTAGATTTTAGTAAAGTGACAGGTTTAACATTTCCTGTCTTAGACAATAATAGACTAAAGTTACCTTGCGATTTTAGTCCGAACATTTATCGACGTCTCCAATTACCCTGGTTGACCCTATAGTTTTTTTTTTTTTTTAATTAGTTTAGATTTTTGTAAAAGTAAAATATTTAGCTAAGTATAGGTTTTTATAACTTTATTCACGTACCAACTTATCAATGACTTATCCGTATAATTTATTGAGAAAAGGCATCGATAATATACTAGGGGTGGTTACGCACCCCTATTGGTGCGATATGGGTGGAAATCAACAGGTCGTGTCGATGCAAGCTTCCAGTGCAATGTGTAGGCCCCTTTAAACCATACGGATAATTTTTATTGCGATCTTGGAATTGACGAATCATCATTATTTTTTTTTATTTTTTTTGGAGGAATAAATAAATTAATACTATATTGGCTTGATAAAAAATTGCAGAACAGAATAAACCTACAAAAATAGTAGATTACACACCGAGGAAAGGAAAGAAAGAAAGGTCTCAGATCTCCTGTAATTGTTGACCGAGGCGAAGCCGAATTTAAGAATCTTAAAAACTGAAACCAGCAATTGTTTATGCAAGCCTATATTATTATTGCTACAACCTAACTTTTGACTGCATCAACGCTTGAAATTTAAAATCATCATCGGGATGAAAAAAGTAGCAAAATTGTATGGCGATTAATTGAACGATTGAGGCAAGAAATCGAAATAAACAAACAAAGTTCCTATTGTAGATAATTTTTTTTGTGTGTATCGCCTTAATTTATGAATTGGTGCAATCAAATAAATAATATCTTGTATCAAAGTGTAATTAAATAAAGGATAAATGAAAAGTTCCTATTTAGGATGCATTTTTTTTAATCATAAAACCGATCGTCGGTACTAAAAGTCTCAAAAGCGGGTAAAGTACAGATATTTGACAGCGCATTGCTTATTCATGAACCGGTAATTACCGGAATTGTTCCGGTTGCATTACGATACATAACTTTTTGTAATAAATAATAACGTAAGGGGGTGGCAAGGTTATTTTTGTAAGTCTTTACTTACAGGTCCTAGAATTTTTGTCATTTTCGAACTTATTATTAAGGGGATATTACCTTTGGAGAGCTCCATACAAACAAAATACCCATATTTTTAATACTAACCCATTAATGTCAATGATTTTTTTTCGATATTATAATCTAGAAACTAGTCTCTATGCTTGTATTCACTCAGATTTTCGTTAAACTAAAAAGATTTAGCATTCGCCGTCGTTGAAATCGACTAAAATCTATCAGTATCAAACAAAGTATTCTAATTTCTACAGGGTGTAAGTGACAGCCTGGCAAATACTGAAACGGTGAATTCAGACCATCAAACTGAACAACTTTCACTATGGAGATGGCCCTCAGGAAAAGTGAAATATCAACTGTTTCTTCAGCAGCAGATTTTTTTTCTCGTTTCCAGAGAGTGGCTCCATAGTTAAAGTTGTTCAGTTTCATGGTCTGAATTCAGCGTTTCAGTATGTGTTAGGCTGTCACTTAGACCCTGTACAGGAATTCGAATCTTATTAGAGTTTATGTATTTTCATTTAAACCAGTTCAAGATATTAACAATTCTAAGTGGAATACAGTTCAACTCCTCTCTTTCTTCCTAATATTAAATTTAACGTATTTTTCTATAAGCAAATAACAAACAGTTATATGTAAACCACAAAAAGTGTAACGACCTTACAAACTTTAGCATGTGAAATAATGTGAATAGGTATAGAATAGATAAAAACCGGAAATACCGAAACAATTTCGAGATGGTCCAGCGACTAACATTACATTCAAAACAGAAAACTTCAGTTTCCATTTACTACGTGCAATTAAGACCTTTACTGTAAAGCTTTTAAAATCTAAAATTAACTGCATCATTATAGAAGTTACGTGAGATCGATTGTTAGAATTTGGTATAAAAATATCATATTTATTTTTGTACACTATTAGTGAAGCTTTCAACAGAAAACAAAAGATTAATGAATACACCATATTAATTTATACATTGTTATTTTATTATGTACTGGTGTTTACCCGTGACTTCGTCCGCACAAATTATTAAGTAGAGATTTTAAGTCAGATCATAAGCTATCAAACAAAAAAAGTTTCATCAAAATCGGGTTCAGTAGTTTTAGCGTGATGAGCGAACAAACAAACAAACAGACTGACATAATTTCTAAAAAAGGTTGATTTCGAGTCAGGGATACCTAAAAACGATATCGTAAGCTTTTTTTTAAATATCTTCAATGTACAGACACACTTCAGTTACAGTTTTATAATAGTTTAGATTAGATGTATCTCTAATTTTAATAAAAATTAATTTACACAGATCGACATCATCATCATCATCATGTCATCTCCTTCAATACCTTTCCATTAAACATAATTTCAGTGTACAATTCTTTGTACCTAAGATACCTACCTAAACATTAAATTATGTAACAAACTGATCCGAGATATGCCATATTCATTCAATTCAGACACAGGATTATATCTATTGACTTCCGCTACACATGATAAGATTTTTTTCTTAGACTCGACTTTAAAGCATAACCACTAAGTACACCTTCAGAACATAAATGGGTGCTGCCAACATTAGAAATCGCCACAAAACAAATTAGAAATCAGCGTAATCTCCCAAAGCTACAGGCCGAGCGAGGCATGACGCCCGTCGCAAGTGGTTGGCCACATCGGAAGTATACCCTATTGATAGTATCTCATTGTGACCAGCAAATTGCTACCGGATGTTGCCAGAGACGCGAGATGAACGCGTTTCCACTATTCTACTCTTATATACCTGGTTTAATTAAAATCTTACCAACGACATGGAAGAAATTCGGCCTGAGCGCAAATATGTTAGTAGTCATCGATTTTGACGGCCCGATAGCTCAGTCGGTAGTGAACCTGCCTGTTGTGTCAAGGGTCGTGGGTTCAAATCCCGGAAGGGGCCATTTGTATTCTATATCGTTGTTTGGTATATACCCAAATTACCCTCTGGGTCTTATAAATCTGGTCTTAGTCTTGGATCTGATTATTTATGTGTCAAAAATATTTAAGATTCCACTGCAGGGTAATCTTCTCTCGAAATTTAAAATAAAGGCATTCTAATAAATAATAAAAAATATGATATTATTTAGTATTCGACGAAGATAGAATTTTGTCCGAAACTAATTCTTATTGGACTCCTAAAATATATGGCTCGAATAACCAGATATAAACTTTTTGACTACGAAACCCCTTTTAGATCTAAAATATTAAACATCTGCATTTTCTGTGATAAGATCAGAGTTGCACAGAGTACCTACTGTTTTTTTCAGTTAAGTGCGTTCACACACGATGACGCATTGACGCAGCGGCAGACGTCAGTCCGTCATTTGTGAAGCAAGGAGTTGTATGAAATCGCACGTAGAAGCACACACGGTGACGCATTGACGCACCGGGTGTGGTTCTATGAACGACATCTGCTGCTCCGTCAGTGCGTCATCGTGTGTGACCGCACTAATCGTATACAAGATTCTGGTTTATAATTTACAATTGTCGTGGAAGTCTAAGTGAATTGGGGCAATTTAAAATTTTCTAATAAGAACAATTTGAACCTCTGTTTATTGGTAGAGTAGAAGGAGAGAAGCAAAGATTAGTATTACCTTCGGTTTTTTCGACGGGTAACGCTGATCGCGTTGTTAATGGAATCGTACACCAACGCCGCGTGTCTCACAGAATTATTCTCGACATTTTTAGCATCATTGTCCTCTGTGAATACGGAGTCACGCTCCAAAAGGAATTAATGCCGCTGATACATACGCTCAACCTTTTGTCATTCCCACATTACCTACCTACCTGTTGTACCTATCTTTGTATTTACGTGGTATTGTCTCATTAGCCGTAGGTACCAATTCACACGCACACATTGTCATGGAAAAATGGCTTATCGAATAACCTAGATCGCTCGTTATTTCTTTCTAATCCTTCGTAATTTCGTGACATTTATCCTCGATGGGCGGTTATTACGATAATTCGATATATTTATTTTTTATTTTGAATTGTTAGATTGCAGTTTTATCGATGTCTGAGTCTGACGATAAAACTTTTAATCGTATATCGATTTTTTGATAGAGATCTTAGTCCATATGATTCTATGTTGCTTGCTTCCATGAAGAATTAGTTCAAAATATAAAACTTACTGCAAAACTAAATATTCAAATGTTTCTTGGAAAGTTGTTATTAATTTACTTAAGTTTATAAGTTGTAATGTCTTACAATAAGCATACAATATTTATAAGACATCGCAGGCACGAGCGCAGACGGCGTGCAATGCACGTCGTCGGTGCCACACAGCCGCGCGCTCGGGCAGGTGTGCTGATCGTGCTCCCCTCCTTGTTTCAGAGCGGGCGATGCGTCGCAAGTAGCGCGGTGGGGCCCTGCCCGCCGCCCGCCCGGCCAATAGGGACCCACCTAGCTTATGATGTCATCGGAGGAGGAGGCCGACTCACACGCGCCCTACTCGGATAAGCTGCTAAAGAAACAGAAACGCGCCAGACAGCGCGTGGACGCGGGTGAGCCGCGCAATTCTTATTCGACTCTCGCGACGAACGGACTCGCGCCCGTGCGCGCCGCATCCATGAGTGGCGGACTTTACGGCGCCATCTTCGAGGGCCGCCAACACTTCGGTCTCTTCGGACCCGGCTACGCTCCAGCTGAAATGTTAAATGAACTACTCGGGCGAGTGCCCAAGCAAGAAGATGCCGGTGAAGAAGCAACAAGTGGAGATATCGCGCATCATGTCTTGCGAGGCATTTTGCAGAAAAGTAAAAAGGAACTTTTACGTTTATCTCCGGACAATAACAACGTGCTCGCGAATAATAACAACGATGAGCCAAAGGAGAAACGCTCCCCGGAAAGGCCTGTGTCTCGCGACTCCCGACCCGACCTGGACGACGCGCTGCTAGCGCTGGACAGTGCCGGTGACTCGCGCACTTCACCGCCGCCTGCGCCTGCATCTTCAGAACCTCTACTCGCTCCCAAATCGGAACCCGAGGATCGTGATAGTGACGCTCTACGCTCCTCTCCGCGACCTGTTGATGTGAAACGTGCTCGTGTTGAGAACATTGTGTCGACTATGCGTGCTAGCCCCGCGCCCCAGCAACCACAAGTGAACGGCTGCAAAAAACGAAAACTATACCACCCGCAGCAACACGACGGTGCGGCGGAACGCTACGTCACAAGCCACGGCAGCAGTGCTCAAACGGTATCGGACGACTCCGAGGATGACGGTGAGCGACCTCCTATACAACAAAAATTAGTAGAAAAAAATGCTTTGAAATCACAATTGAGGACAATGCAAGAACAATTAGCGGAAATGCAAGAAAAATATATGCAATTGTGCAATAGAATGGGTCAAGATTCGGAGACGAATGATAATGACGGTGCTTCTAGTGATGTAGAACAAACCGAGGACCCAGTGCCTAAGTCAGAACCTCCGTCACCGGCGAAGGAAGCACCTCCACCCCCGATACCTAATAGTGCGACGCCAAACATGCTTTCGCAAGTGATGAGTAAAGTGATGTCTGCGAGGATGCACGCACATGCTGCGGCGCACCCACACCTACCACCCGGCTTCAACGGCTCCTTGCCGCTGATGCCTCACCTGCCCACCGGCGACCACATGCACCCCCCTCACCCACACCAGCACCTCAACAATGCTGCGGCTATGTACCTAAACGTCAGTCAAAAACTATTTTTAGAACAACAAGAAGCCAGAATGAAAGAAGCCGCCGAACAGCAACAAAACAACCAACAACAGAGGCCACAATCAAATCAGCATTCCCCACAGCAAAGGCAACTCGGTCATACTCCGAAACCTCCTCTATCCTCGGAATTGGCTGAGAGACTAGATGTTTTACGAAGTAATGCTGGATCTGTGGGGTCTGGAGCCGGGGCTGACCTTGAAGGGCTAGCAGAAGTGCTCAAAAATGAGATAACGTCATCCCTTACGAGCCTTATCGATTCGATCGTGACACGCTTCGTGAGCCAGCGACGCATGTTAGGAAAGCAGTCGGAAGCGGCAGCGGCAGCAGCGGAACAGCTCAATAAGGATCTGTTGCGAGCGACGCGGCTGATCGACAGGAAATCGCCAACGCCAAAGCTGCCAGAGAGACCTTCGGGGCCACTGTCAGGTAATCCAACCGTCCATCATACGGGTATGCCAAACGGCGTCCCATTTATGACACATAACCCGATGCTGCTGAGTCAAATTAACGGATCCCGCCCGCCAGGCGGTGCGGCCTTCTCGCTGCACTGTGAGGCGAGCGGGCCCGGACACGGCTCTCACGTGCGACCTCCGACAGGCATGTTCCAGGCGCCGCCGAAACCACTAGCACCCCTCTACGGGCCGATGAACGGCCATTACGAGCGGGAGCCGAACCCTGAGCAGAACGAAGCGCTGAGCCTCGTCGTCACGCCAAAAAAGAAGAGGCATAAGGTGACGGACACGAGAATCACACCGAGAACTGTAAGCCGAATACTGGGAGAAGGAGTCGGCCATTCGCCTGAGAGCAAATTCCCTGAGTCGCCTTCACCGCGGCCGTTCCCCGGTGGGATGGCGCTGCCGACGTCAGTGGCGATACCTAATCCATCGCTGCATGAGAGCCAAGTGTTCTCACCGTATTCGCCGTTTTTCGGTGCGGGCGGTGGTATGGCGCGGTCGCCGCCTGCGCCGGAGCGCGACTCGCCGCCACTGCCGCACGCGCCCGCGCTGCTGCACCCGGCGCTGCTGGCGGCAGCGCACCACGCCTCGCCCGACTACCTGCGCCACCACCACGCCCACGCGCCGCACCACGGCATGGGCCCGCACCACCCCCAGATGTCCCAGCACATGGACACGCAGGACCACTCCGACTGCAACTCCACTGACCTGCCTTATGACGGAATTCAACCTACTATATCCTTTTCAATAGAATAACACCTAATATATTTCCTTACAGCAATAAGGTCAACGCAATAAACTACGAAATCCGAGTTAATACTTTACACTAATCCTTAGCTGGGAATAGCCACAAATATCTTATTTCTGGAGTGTTTAACCTTACGACTGCGCCACTTCCTACTTAGCCAGAAGGTATTACGACTCTAGAAACCCTTCAAATGCTGCGGTTTCTACGTTTTCCATGCTTCTACTCGATCAACTATAAATCGTAGTTGACTTGTATAGTTGAAGATGGGTTAATTACATTAAGAGCATTAGAAAATTCTCTAACAGTTTTAGACTAAAAATACATTTTCTTGACAAGAATTTGTAATTTAAGGTTAATAATAATAAAAAAAAATTAAGTTTAGATACACATTGTGCTAATTACTTACTTAAATACAATACAGTTTCTTTTATTTATTTACTCATAGATAAGTCATAACTAAATTCAACCACTACAATGCTATCAAAATGTGAATTAAAACAATACAGTGGTACCTATAAACATACAATCAGATGTTGGCTAAGGCATTATAAGATTAGATGCAAACGGATTAAGTATTTGTGGTGCTTCGTTGATTCCACGCCTACACTTTACAGGATAGATATAAGTAATACAGATTACTAAAAATAACGTGTTTTTCCAATCTTTAAAATCTTTAAGAGTTACGAGGTCTCTATAAAAGAAAGAACTGCATAGAACCAAAAAAATGTTTAAAGATTTTGGTATAATAGTTACCTAAAAATCTACAACGATAAAAATAAACATAGGGCAGCCTACCTACATCGGCAATTTGGTGTCGTTGCTTTTTATTAGCTTGTTTACATCAAATGTTTATCAAATCCATTTCTAATGAGACCTATTTTATTATCGTATTTACATATCAACATTCCGTAAATAATCACATTTTTGTTATAATTATCGCAATTTTAACGATAACTTCTAAAGCAGTTGACTATCGCGAGTAGTTCGTTAAAACATTGATTTCAGTATTGTTATCAATGTTTTCCTTTTACCCTTTTAAATTATGTTTAATAAACCACTAATTAACATAAATTCAAATAAATTTGTATTTACGTTTGTTTATCCTTTCTTTTTTGTTTCATATTTTATTTTAGAAACTTTAACTACCCTGAGGCATTCGATGGTAAATAAAATCCAAAAACTTTCCAAAAAATCAATTTTTTAAATAAAATACAGCTATATCAATGCATACCAAGAATGCCGATTTCTGGATTTTGATTCACCTTTATTGTTAATAATATTTTTTTATCAATTAGCTAAATCTAATTCTTTAGTCAATTCCATGCCAATATGAACCTTAATTCCATTGCACTCCTCGACCCTGACGCCGATGCACCTCCGCAAAGCGAAGCTGATGTTCTTCTGGGTCCGATACCCGAGTTCTGCTGTCCTCAAGATGTACTTCCCTGACATCAAGTTCAACAAGAACAACACGGCTCAACTTGTCAAGTGGTTCTCTAATTTTAGGTAAGTGCTTACCAATTATCACATATTTATTTCTTTCAAGATTGACAACGATAAATTAAGACATCTGCATGCATTAATTCTTAAGGTTTGTCCATCTAAAGAGAAGCATATTTTGGCTGGTACTAAAATCTTTTCATGAGCATTTTCTGTGAAAAGAAATTATATAGGTTCAGACCAGATAGATATGTTTTTTTTATATTGCTGACTTTGTGGACCTACCAAGACCCGCGAAGAAACATATCTCTGTTCCCCCCCGGTTACAATTTTTTTTTTAATTTCTTTCTTGAGGAACATTACATTTTTTTTTCTATTACAATTTTTGCATTTTTATGTCGTGTACTTTATTAACTGTAACTACACTCTCAACAAAAAAACAGACCGATTGGTTGATTTAAAGTGTAGTTTTTAAAACAATCTAACTAAAAAAAGCATTAAAAACCTAGAAGCATGTAAAGCATTATTAATTTCAATTTCATTTCATTTAAATCTAAAAAAATATCCATCTGGTCTGGCCCTATTACCTAATATTTATAATGTAAAAATAATAACTTATTTTCCAAGAAACAAAGAGGGAAAAATTGTGACGCAAATGTGGTTATACTATTTATTAACAAACATCCTTGATGATTTAATCAAATATCCAATCACCTTTACATCATCCGGTCACCAGTTATTTGAACATGACAGTATAAAGACAACATTTCGAAAATGAACTTAAAAGACGCTTGAAAAGGCTGATATTCCTAAAAATATTACTTCGTAACAGCAAAGTTGTCGTGCCGAAGAGATTCCCTTAAAACGGGGTAAAACGACAGATTAATAATCAAGTCGTCTTCCAGTTAGTTCTATAATCCAATAATAATACAGTAAAGGGTTGTAAATTCACTATTTCCTAATTATCAAATCCAGGGTTAGGGTGCGGCCCTAAATGAGTAAAAGTGGCGATTCGGAACGGGTGTGTCAAAACAAATAGACAATTTAGTGGTCTTTATTTATTTGTGACTGTATAATTATTACTTAACCATTTTTTTTTAAAACCGCCAGGTCAATTTTCGTTAGTATTTTCAACTAATCCAAGAATCGTAGACAAAATAGAACAGTTTTACGAGAATATTCAATAGTAAAGAAAAGTACTGGACTTGTTTAATCAAATGAAAGAAAAGATTTCAACAAAGCCTCTAATTTTCAAAGAACAAACGACACTTAACCATTGAATAAAATAGACTTTAACAACGGCATATCTATAATTTTTCTCGCCTACGACGAAGTTACAGTAAAATCCCCATTGTATTGATTTCTACTCGAACAAAATTCACGTTATCTAAGGCTTGTGATAAAAGGCACCTGTCATAATCCTCGTGGTTTCTGTGATAAAACGTCCCCTTCTTTACATTATCACAACGTACCACTACTGTAATACTCTGGACAATATGTAGACACGTGCCAGGTATTCGACAAACAAAAAAATACGATTTTAGACGATAATTTGTTTCTTAAAAAAGTATGACAAACATTTTTTTCTAACTTCTACCATATTTATTAGAAACTTTTGTACACTTTTACTGGTAAAAAGCGTAGCAAAAGTAGCCTAGTGTGTAATTTTCCATGGAAAAAATCTCAATTTTTAAATTTTCTCAGTGGGAAGGTTAAAATGATTATTTGTTTCCTGTTTAAAACTTTCACAGTAGTGATAGAAGCTATTTTCCTTATAATGCTGATAATATTGACCACTGACAAAAATAATGTATTTACTGAAAATCATATTAAAATTAAATTAAATCAGGTATGATTATTTAATGGTATTTAAAAACATGTATAACTTTTATGCTAAATCTTTCCCATCTTTTAATTAAAAATAATAGTTTTAAATTTTATTTCGAATTTATTCGACAAGATTTCGTCATAAGTCGAGTATTAAATAAAGTCAAACATTTATCAAAAGTTACAGAATATAGTGTGGAGTAGATAACGCTGATTAATACAACTTTTTATATTAAAGCTTCTCCTATCTCAAGCCAGTATTATCATTATCTAAGATAAAGGGTTTCGCTTGTAAAAGCTTTTGATAAGTATGTTTGTGTAACACACTTTATCTATAGATAGGGGTACGACAAAGTGTAGATATTGATTGAATCGATAACATTTTTAGCAACAGGAAAAGTATTGGAAAGCACAAGAATGTTCTAGAATTTTCTTGAAGCTAAAAATGTTTAGCAATTTATATAATTACACAAACAAGCTCCCTATCTATCTTTCTCTCTCTCTCTCTCTCTCTCTCTCACTCGTAGTTTAGGGTTGTCTTTGTCTTATTTTATTATCATTTTACCGAATACGGCAAAACAATTGACAAACCAAACCGGCACTGCTTTGAAGCCTGTTCATAGTAAAATTGGTAAATCACAATATAAAAAGAGGAGAGTACTACATAGTGCTGACTCTTCATGACCCCTCACCAATTTTTACCTAACCCCCTCCTTGAAGACGACAGTGGGCAATGGTGTAATCCGATCTCACTCGCACTCACTGAGTAGCATACGTGCTATCTTCTTGTCAGTGCGAGCCAATTAGGATGAAGTGGCAGCGAAGTGTCCAGGTTGTGATAAACGGTATTACCACAACTTGGTCAACCTGATTACTAATAACGAGCTTAAAGCTACGATGGAAAACAAGCTCAATATCCCACTAAAATTCAACAGACACCAAAGAAACCTATAAAATCGTGTAAACGTAAAATTTTCTTTTGAACTGCGACTTACAACTTAGTCCATTAGCATTGTCCCCTTAATGGTTACATTGTGGACAACGGAAAACGGTCATTTCCTTTGCGATAAACATCTCTGAAAGTCCACCTGAAAGGGTCATTCTACAATCGCACGACTCACAGGGCAATTATAGCTAAGGTGTCTCGTAGACTACAGGGGTTGAATAATAAATAGCATTTTAAATTTACGGAAAAACATCGATTAGGTACCTTTAGCTACTTTATTTTTAGGTCTTTTGTTTTATTTCTGAGCTTTATTGTAGTGCCCGGCAATCATTTTAGTTTTATGGAAATGAAAAAACGCGTATTTATTTAGCTGAATCCTTTGTGTCAATCAATCGGATGTTTCAGTTTTGAATGTTGTTGATGAGAGAGTTTTTAGAAAAAAATTGTGCTATTTTCTTTTCTCAAAAAATAACTAGAAAAGGCATTAAAATTATAATAGTCGCGAAAACGAGACAGCATACACTAATCGCATTGAGTAAGCAAGAGAAAAACGATGTTGGTTGTCCCTTTTTGCGTATGCGGTATTTTTTGTGACTCCTTTAAAATTGCTTACAATATCATGCAACTGTGCCAGACACTGCACTGTTTTTCATACATTTTGTCATATCCCCATTCCAGTATATGCGCTCAGCGAATCTATAAAATACTAAGTCAACGATCGTAATACAGTTCCTTATCCTTTTTTTAAGCATTACCATGAGATGAGAATAATAAGTAATTAAACCTGAGTATATTTATTTTATTTTTATAACTAACTAGGTATCAAATCAATCCAACATTTCAAATTGTGTATGAATGTTTGAACAAGTAGGTAGGTAGTTTAAAAAAGTAAAGTGCACTTTTTAAAAACCTAGAAGGTAAAGACCTCTAAAGACTGGCCACTTGTTGACGTGAGGACTTGTGAATGGCACTGAGTAAAGAGCTCTTCTCGTGCGTCTTTTACCGTCGCGTGTGTACCGCCTTTAAAAATTGTTTTTTTTTTCTAGATGCACATGTTTTCTCTTCTTCAACCATGAAAACGTCATCGAGTCATTTTATAAAAGTTACCTACTTTCTAATCATTTTTTTTTAAAACGCGAGTCCAATATTTTAATGTTATTATCTTTTTGGTATCAATTTTGACGATAGGTAGGTAAATAGATATTTTCACTATACCTATATAGATGGATTGTTACCAGGTTAGTTCTAGTCCTTAATACTTGTAAATTGAAAGAGGAGTTTTACTATAATAGAAATAAATTAAATTATAAATTACTTACATTACTTAATTTCCAATGTTTTTGGTGAGTGCAAATATATAAATAGTTATTACGGAAACTCAAACACATAATAGACAATAATGATAATGCATAACTGATCGTTTTCATGGCGTAGATAGGCTCTCATATGGGAACCAGCATAGCCAATCTTCTTTCGTATGTAGGCATGAGCCCATCATTCTTATGTTGGCATACATAAAAACACATCATATAAAAAACCCGACCTAAAACAGTTTTCTTTCCAAACAGCCACGTCTTTCTAAACCATCAAAGTCAGCAAAACAAACATTTACTCGCCGTCTTGCCGCTCGCAAAGGCAAAGACAAATTCTTTTGGCGCTCAAAGTGCTCTGGCACAAACAAAGAGTCACTCGTTGAATTAGCTCGCGATACCACTAATTAGCAACGGTGACTCGCTTAAGTTATTTTGCTTAATTAAGTTGCACAAGTGGTCTGCGGCCCGGCCGGCGCAAGGCGTTACAAATTGTTAGAACACGGTAGCTCTCCAATTAATCTTTTTACACATCCAACTAGTCGCACGAGGGTGTGCACTTAGACGAACCGCGGTACGGGACGAGTGTACACGGGCGTTTTTTCAGACGCTGTCAAATAATGTCGCTTTATTTCTTAAAAAAAATCATTACTCTTTTTTTAGCTATATGACCGCCTTATTTGGACCATAATCAGTTTTGTTTCCTATTCTGTATTGTATTTTGCTTTTGGTGTAAATAAAGTATATTTCATTAATTCATCACTCGCATTACTCGAAAACACACACAAATGTGTTGGACTTGGTATCGCCAGTTGCTTCCATGCGTTGCAACGTTGAGGGAAGGGAAAATAACATCTAGGGTGCTTGAGATGTTCTTCTTGATTGGAGGAGTACACCAGTCTACAGTAGGATGTTGGTATATTTATAAACGAATGATGATGATGACTTGAAGGCAATTGTAAAGTTGGAGGTCATTGCATGGTTGTCACTTCTATTTAGTATCGTAACCAAGCCTAAAGATGTTGGTACGTGTGATTCTTTCTACTTACGAATAAGAATGGATTTACAACGGGATCAAAAATGTGTCCAGTAATTTTTTAAATGCTTCTGACATTGATCTAGTGATCGACAGTTTATTCAAAATTTCAAATTCATGTGAAATAAAATTAGTGCTACGGTTCTGTTCCGGTATAGTGTAACGTCATGCGATTAAAGAAAATTTTGGAAAAATATCTCGTCTGCACAAACTCTTGTTACAATTTAAAACGGAAATGTTACAAACTTAAACCTTACGTCGCAATTTTGATATGCCTTTTTAACTTACCCCGTTTACTGCCTTCCTGAATATTAAGTTTGATATAATTTTTAAATTAGCTACAATATTTAAATACATTTAGATATCGTGGATGTTCTGAGTTTTCAGAAGATCTCTGACTACCCCCTCGGGGAATATATTCGTGAGCATATATGCTTATTTATACAGGGTCCTTCTTAATATACTGACACTTTTTTAAGGGGATGATCAGACTGTCAAACTAAACAATTTTCTCTATGGGACCAACATCGAAATCGCGAAAAAAATATCAACTGTCCCATACATTTTGGCTCGAGTAGGTTTGCAGTTTTGTATAGAATAGCTGACTTTTATTTCGCGATTTCGATGTAGGTGCCATAGAGAAAGTTGTTCAGTATGACGGTCTGATCATCCCCTTAAAAAAAGTGTCAGCATATTAAGAAGGGCCCTATATCTTGGCTTTAATATTAATCTTAGCTTATTATCTTATCTTCTTTTTATCTTGTTCTTCGTTAAAGTACATTTAATTAGAAAAGTCGCCGGACGCAAAAAAAGTAGAAAGGTAAATTAAAAGAAGATTATTTTATCTATCACTCTCCTAGTGTGGAGTGTGTAGACAACTCCTTAAAGTGAATTGTGCACGCAGTTTTTTTTTTTTTAATTCGAATGGCTAATGCATCACATCCGCATAGAGTCTAATTTACGTGTTAACATTTTTAATAAGGCCCGGCTAGGCTAGGGCGCCAAGTGGCCGGCCGTTTATATAGCGGCACGCTCGTGTGAGCACCTCAGTAATTAATACGACCCTTTCGAGGAAGCTTATGAGTAGTTTTCCTTCTAAAAAAGCTGCTAATTACACCGAGCTTTCACTTAAAATGTCGCATCCAATCCCATTAGGAAGTTAATTTGTTTAGCATAAGAATTCAGCGTGTAAAGGAACGTTACGGCACTAAATTCTCGTCTAACGTGTCTTTACTTCCGAATTAAGGTACACACGCACGCGACGGAGTAATAGGCGTATGGGGCGCGGCAGAATATTTACATATCATTGCGATACGCGAGCCATTATGAAAAATTAGCCTTTTGCCGGGCATCGTCGTTAATAATATAATTAAAACACGCGAAGGCGCGGTCCTACTTGTCGGTGGTGTAATCAAGAAAGAGCGTGAGTCGTATCGTAGCGTGTATAGGACACGACATACGATGCATAAAGCGAAATTTCAAAATTGGAACGCGTCTATGAATCGCTTTATTTAATGGAAAATAATGTTTTAAAAGAAACTAAGTACAATTTGTTCTGAATTTTAATTAACACTTGGTAAATTAATACCTACTGATAAAAAGGACATAAAATAAACAATTTACTAGCTTACATAATGAAGCAAGATTAGGTAAGTTAGGTACTTACCTATAAATACTAATTTGTGTTTAACACAAAATAAATGTTTTCCTTAGTCAAAATTAAATGGCACTTATTTAAAATTATCAGATGAGCAAGGAAAACAACAAACTTTTTGCTACATACCTACATAATTATTTGAATTCCCGCACAAAACCGCAAAACCGCGTTTCTATAATAATCGCGTAGGTAACTCTCAAAAACGAATCCACAAAAACAAGAAAAATAATGATCCAAAGTAGGTAACGTAAGTAACTGATAGCGGATGATGAAATAAATCTTGTAACTAGCTATTTTTACATAGGTACATGTAAAAATACGTGTCTACATTGGTACCTACTCCATCCATCAGCTAATGAAAGTGTAATTAGAAAAGTGGTGGTTTCTTCCGACAACCGACCTTATCTTGTCTTCAATGGGGCATTAAGGTTTTTAATTACCCACCCTACATAGAGTACTTTTTAATCGGTATATCACATTTGGCCGCATTAATCTAAGCATCATAAAATACCTAAAAAAAATACAAAATGTTTAAGGGCAATAGTATGACGAAATACCTTGGAGGCATCTTTTATTTTTCGACTCGATTTATACGATTTACCGAAACCAAAGTCATACCTCAGTATTTTTGGATAGTTTATCTATTGAAATCATAAATTGAATACACGATTGGAATAACTTCACTCGATAGAAAATCTTCATACTTAAATATATTTTCATATATATTTAAAAAAAAAATCTCTTTTTAGCAGAACTTAAAATAGTTTCAGATTTTGGTATTTATACTCACATATGCACCATTAGTTTATCTAGTGAAATCATAAAAAAAATCCGTAAAATGTACTTTTGTTAATTCTTTTTAATCGAAAATACGGCACACGCACGCACTTTTCGGAGGGCTGAGCAGCACGTTTCTCATAGAAAACACTCGTTTGGACCTTAATCATTTTCTTTCAGTTTGGAAACGTTTTAATTCATATTTTCTTAAATTAAACTACAACAAGGTACCTAGGTAAACTAATAAAGATTTTAATAGGTACCTGACGAAACATGACAATCGTATCGTACTACCCTTGAGGTTGTTTGTCATGCGAGGTCATGCGGCACGCCTTGCGTTGGTCTCGAAGGAGCGGGCGCGTCGTTCTTTCATTAGTGTCTACGTTAAAAAACCTTATACTGTTCTCTGTGACACACGAGTTTTGGGCGGGAGCGTCACGCGATTTTAGTTTTTTTTTTAATGGTTGTGGGTCAATGGTTTTAGACATTCAACCTACCCAAGGTGTTGTTACTTTCATTAATTTTATGATTTTAAAACAAATTTCATTTGCAATCGTATTAACTTCGCCTAAACTTTAGATTGGAGAATAATTTAAGAAATGAATTTTTTGAACGGGAATAACGTATTGTCAATTAGTCAGTGTAACATACAATTATTAAGTCAAAACTTCTAAGAACTTGAAAGGAAAAATGTTTTGTCCTTTTTCGATGACCATTATCGCTTAGAACGGATGTCGACCAGCGCACGCGCAGCCTCTTATCTCCCTCTGGACTGAAGCCATTTGTGACCAATCTCTGAAGAACTACAACTGTTTATATCTGTCGAATCTTTCATTTGTTCAGTTAAATAACGGAGGTTCAAGTCTCGCTGGTCGGTCAAGTCGCTCATGAAGACGCTAATTACTTATTTACGACAATATTTTACAGCATTTTATTTTAATTGTATGTTTTATGTAGGTATCGATGTTAAAAGACATTAGTTTTCCTCTAGGATATTGTTCTAAGAAAATAATAGCAGAAATGTTATTAATTAAATAAATTGTTTTTATGGATATGGTGGAATTATAACCGCAGCCATAGAATGCATATTAAGATTATGAGCCTCAGCCAATGGTGGTATATTAAGCAGGTATTCAGTAAGTTTTTAGTATTTTTGATAACATTTGAAATTATTCAAATAGTCGCAATCATTTTCTTTTTTTTAGATTAGTGTTGCCACCCGCTACTAGCTAATTTCTTTATTTAAGTGATACCAGCATAAAAATACGACATTCTATATTTTTAGGCACATGCATATGCGTGAGCATGTGCTTATGCTTATGCTTAACACCGTATTTTATTTTGCTAAATTACGGGTTCCTATTTTCTCATAGCCTGAAAAACAGGGTAAACTTAGGTATCTGACAACCCTACTGTAGGTACTTATTTCAATAACACCAAAGTTGTTCATGTGTTTCAAAACGTAAGTAAAGAAGAAATCACACGTTTTGATAGGTGGAGGTGAAAAGGCGCGGTAGGCTTGAATACACTTGGGAAATAATCCAAGTGCAATAACTAAACGCAAACAAGTATGTGCCGCCCTAAGACATGATTAATTAGTTTTTTTTTTATTTAGCAGTCGGTTTGTTTTTTAATATATTGGTAGGTACCTATTTACGTACATAGGTAGGTACAAATAATATTTTTTTTAACGAAATTCGTAAATTGATTTTCAACTACAAACTCTCTCTTTTCTTTTTTAATTACAAATTAGAAAATCGCTAAAATCTTTCGTTTCGACCTTGATTTGTTTATTGAAGTCATTGAACCTTTGACATCGATTTGCTTTCAAATAAGGAAGATATTTAAATAATTATTGGATATCCTCTCTTTTCCTTATTTGAAAGCAAAATCGTTGTCGAAAGGATCTCTATTCAATAAACAAATCTAAATAAAATGTTTTCTAATATTAAAATCTATTTTAACTTAATCAGTTGAAAAAAAAACAGTTTCATAACTTAGGATAAGATAAGAATTCAATTCAATATTATTTATTCAAAATTGTAGGTAAGTAGGGTATATTTTTAACAAAAACTTTTTAAATCTTTAAAAATGTTTTTTTAGTTAAAGTTAGTTTAAAGCATGTTTAAAGTTCTTACTTTTTATTTATTTTTATTGTAATACACCTTTATTTTATGAATTACAGTATGTGAAAATGCTTCTATGAATCGAATAAGTCGCGTCTAAAATCTTAATAATAAATGGCAATGACAAAATCTCAAGGGAAATAAACTTAAGTAGAGACAGCAAAAGCGGCAGTGAGGTGCGTTTGACTTAATAACTACATGTTAAAGTAATTATGGTTAGACACGTAAGCACATCCCTTCGTATTAAATACAAGCTTTAAACCGCGGCTTCCAGTTTTCGGTCTGTTATACAAGGTGTTTCATAAGTAACAATAAATATTTAAAACTCTTAAGGGGTTGTTTAGACCGTCAAACTGAACAACTTTCTCTACGGGACCAACATCGAAATCGCGAAAAAAACAATCGGATATCCCATACATATTTGTAGAGTAGATATGGAATATAATTTTTTTTTCGCGATTTCGATATTGGTCCTATAGTGAAAGTTTTTTAGTTTGATGGTATATACCACCGCCTTAAATGTTTATTTGTATATTTGTAACACCTTATATTATACGCTAGCTTAAAATATATGTGTTGTAGAGTTTCTGGCCGCATCTTTTTTTACAACGAAGTGCCTTCCGACGCGATGGTAGAGTCATCATTTCATGGGAATGTGATATCATTTTGAAATTTTGAGTTTTTTAAAATTTTTGCCAAATTCCATTGAAATCTGTTCGATAGGTTAATGCAAGCACACTTTCAAATTTAGTCGGTATACAGACATACAAACATACAGAGAGTGTGGATAATTTTTTTTTCAAACTCGTTGTTAGTATTTCAATGTGAAAACATGTAACCAGAAACAATAAATGAAATAAAATCGTTGAAAGGAAGCAAAATTAAAAACATGAAATTTCGTAGGTTAGTTGCGTAGGTTAATTTTTCCGGAAACTTATCATTTTCTTCAAAGATTTTATTTGGTAGGTAAACCTACTTATAAAACAGTTCCGTGACTGACGGACTGACTAACAGACAGACAATGCACAGCATAGATAGAAACTTGAAATTTGGATTAAATAGGTATTCTACAGAGAACGGAGGGGTGCACAGGTGCACTGAGATAAGATTTTTTTTAAACCAACTTCTTATCGGAAAAAACCAACCAATCCAACAAGGTGTTTAAGTTTTCGCAATCCACGTCGCGGACGAAGTCGCGGGCAAAAGCTAGAGAATCATATCACGACCACATTTTCTTTTTCAGGCAAAACTTTGCAGTTTTTCATGAATACACTTCAAACGAGAACTTTATACAAAATACTTTTTCCGAGATACCAACAAATAAAAAACCTCAGACAGGAAAAACAAAATGAAGTACTCTCAGAAACGGTCGAAATTGTCTCCAAACAGTAATTAGCAAACTAATTCAGGGCTCAAGTAACCGTGAATGGTCAGCTTTATACCCTTAAACTGCCGTGCGTCTGTTTAAACCCTTTTTTGAGCGAATTTTTTAATATAGAGTAGTTGGGGTAATAAAATCTCTGCAAGCACTCATTGCAAGTTCTGAAGCGGGATGCAAGACAGAGGCAGGTCAGTCGGAGGGAGTCATTAGACAGGGACGCACTTAGGTTAATACGTCATTTAGATTTTCCCTGAATGAATGAGGAGTTTTCTGACTACTCAAACGTAGTTATCATCATACCAGCGATAGATGGCGTTGACCAGAGAGGGGTCCGAAGACGAAAATTGTAGGCTAAAAAGTAAACAAAAATGAATGTCACTGAGTCAGACGCATCCGTTGACGAAATATTATATGCTGATTATTTTGCTGCTTATTTAAAAACACTAATTCTTACTATTATATTTATATTTTATTATCTGCAAGGTCGCTCGCCTCTGTCTCATCAATGCCATCTATCGAGCCATTAGGAACTACTTTTTCTGTTTTAAGCTTTCTGAAAATCCCAGTGAAACTGAAAATATCAGTGGGTCCTATCGACTGAAGAATATAGATCCTCCTTATAAAAATCATTGTGTCAGTCTTTATCTTTCAGCTGAAATTATGTCGATGACTAATGTAAATTTGATATGGTTCAGAATATTTGACTCACCATTATTGGAGCTTATTCCCGATTAACATAATATGGAATACCTAAGTTAAAAATAATGTAAGCTAAGTCCGGAAAGGCGTTTCCGTAATGCATCATGTTTACTAAATAAGTATTTTACTGGAAATACCCACAATATAATTAACTCAACACTTATAATCATCAGATTTTTCCTTTCCCAATAATATTTAATAGTGTGATTGTTGTACCACAGATTCATAATAAGTGTTATAAGTACTACGAAGTTCTAGTTTACTATCATAATATCACTATCAACGTCTATTGTTTTGTGACATTCTGAATAGTACCTTTTTCGTCACACAAATAGAGTTCAATATTCGATACGATGACGATACGCTACAATACTACTCCTCTATGAATCCGTTGCAAAAGATAATGATAATATTTGCGAGAAAGTTGACAATAGAGGCACGCGTTGATAACCGTCTGCGGCCCGCATGAGTTCATTGGAATCTACTTACGACAGAATGTTATGTAAAAAAATGTTTACAGTAAAGACCAAACTAAAATTATTGCTTTATGCTTATGACATGACCTTATTTGAGGTTTGATCTCCTGATTAATCCTGGATAATGTCAAAGTTTGTAATCGTTTGCTCAATTTTAATGGTTTTTATCGTAGGGTACTTGAGTTTTAAACTGATGTAAATGCAAAAGCAAACGTTATTAAACATTTCCCTTTTAAAGTTATTCTGTGTTTTTGTTATGTAAGTAAACAAAACAATTTGCTTGCAGAACTTGGGTAGCACTTTAATGTCAAAATTATCATGACAATGACGTGAGGTTACGTTAAAATCTTTCCGTCTGCTATACGTCCAAATCCGTACCTGGATCGGACGGTGCAGTCTGAAAAAAAGTTTTTTCACTAACTGAAGCATTAATCCGGCTGGGTATTAGTTTACCCGCTTTTACTTGCGCCTATGTATGCAAAGTGCGCATGTGTGCTCTACGCCGTGCAACTTTGTGAGCAGAGCGAACTGAAAACAGAGGCAACGGGTATCGTTTTAAAAAGTTCCGTTTCGACAGTACAAAATTAACTTCTTTAATAACGTTTTTTTGGGAGAGTCGAATATTCCCGTGAATGACTATTGTTTCGTAGTTTCATAATTAAGTTTAGTTTTGTTGTGATAAGTGAGCAAAATGCCGAAGGGTCTGACATACGCCGGGATAATTTCATGTAATGCCACTGTCAAAGGAAAACCAAAGTACAAGTGCTATTTTTGAATCACAGAGAGATCTGAGTGATCTTTTTTGTGAGATTCACAATCGTGGTCCAATGATGCACAATCTTCATAGTAAAATTTTAATTTTCTACTAAATGAACGTGTGACTTACAAAAATGGCACTACAAACCTCAGGTTTGACACATTCATACCCCGAATTAGACTCATAAGAAACCCAAAAGGTGTAGAGTAACTAACGAATAACAAAGCATCAAATAGATACGATTGCGTTCTTTCACTCACATTTCCCCCTAAAAATTATCCTCTAAAGATCAACTCCATAATAAGTGTACCAAAGCACAAAATCGATACAAATTACAACTTTTCTAAATTAACTTTCTCTGTATCCTTTACATTGCTCTACCCGATCCAGCGGCTCATGCCGTGCTTCTCGAGCTGGACGGCGTCCACTCACACACACACACACACACATTACATAGCTTCACAGTACATAGGTACATTACCACCCCCCGTATCATTTGAGCCTCTGCTATAAGGTTTTAATAACCATTGTATTTGGGAACGATCGAAATGAGTGTTTGGGAATGCTTGCAAGTTGACTGGAAACTATGTTTTTGAAAAGGATAGCTCTGGATTTTAATGCATAAGCATATGCTCACGACTGTATTCCCTGAGGGGGTAGTCAGAGATATTCTGAAACCTCAAAACATCCACGTTTCCTAGTACCGAAACTCTGTTCGTGCGACGGGGAGTGAGCCCGTCGCCACTTGTAATGGACAGTGGGTTTAATACATATTATGCCTTGGGTTTTAATTAGTTGTTTATATTTGGATTTTGGGTATTAAAATATGCTTGCATTTATTTTGTGGTTGTTTATCTTTCCACCGCACAATCATGTCATGACGCATTTGGGTATTCCTAATTTTATGGTTTCCTCTTAAGTATACTGTACGCGGTTACTAATTATAGAAAAAAATAAACAAGTTCTAAATAACCATAAATTGTTATGACTTTTCTTTCTCTATGGGACTTATATCGAAATAGCTAAAAAAAATATACTGTTCCTTACAAAATTTCAAACCGATTATGTTGCACCCAAATGTATTTAATCATAGGGTCTTTCTTAACCTGCTGAATATTTTTTTTAAAAGGGGACCATCAGAACATCAAACTGAATAACTTTCTCTATGGGACCAACAACGAAAATCACTGATCATCCCCTTAAACACCATTAGCATATTTAAAAGGGCCTGCAATATCGATACCTACGTTAGTAAATGTGTGCAACAGAAAGATAATTAGAAATTCTTTACAGACACTAATGAATGAAAACTACGTTCTTACCCTTATCATTATCGCTATTAGCGGTATGCGCACTTCACGCATGCGCCCGCATAAACGCAAAACACCGTAAGTTAAAAGAAATAAGAACTTATTTACCGACGTAATCTTTCCGACCTATTTTCGTAATAATGTTTATTGCGAATAAGAATTACTTATTTATCCTGTTTTGTCGATAACTTGTAGTTAACATACCTACCTAATGAAGTATTTTTAATTAAACCCTGAAGATCGTTTTAACAATAGTATAATCTATTACTAAAGATCATTAATTTAATATTAAGTAAAATGTAAATAACAGCTCTAATTTATTCGATGAACTCTTTCCATGCACAAAAAGAAGACAATTTTTTTATTTGACTTCTCACTTTGAACGCAGATCAATGACTTGAAATAATCATAATATTTGATTGAATGAACCGATTGCGATGAAATAAGCCTAAATATTAATCCAAACTAAGTTTTTGTATCCAAATCGGTTCAGTATACTTTTTAAGTGATGCACAAACAAAGAAACAGACAAAATTGTTTTAAAGCATTCCATTACGTATCCTAAACGCAGCGCCCCCAATTAATATTTTTGGAAATATGTTTAATGTTAGGTAGGTATATCCACGTCGAGTTTAAAAATGTATTATAATATGCATAGACAATTAGACACAAGAAATTATGAAATTATTTCATTATTGCTACAGCAGCAGTATTTTGGCGGTAAAACAAGATAAAAATTTATAACGGTTAAGTCAAAAATCTAGTTCCAAACACAAAGATGTACGGAACATTGGCAAGTAAGGCAACAATGAAGGGAAGAAACTAAAAAAAAAAACAATACTCCGACCCCTCAATGAACGTCTTGGCCGGGACTTTACCATAGGCTATTGGATCTTATAGAATTGGCATTTGGCACGTCGAAATAGCAGACCTTTTGCAGACTTTGAACTGAAACCGAAACCTATAGGTTGCATGAATAATATAAATCACGACATATGTAGGCTACTTGACATCCATTCACATATAGGTACATAAGACAATCGTCCGTTCTTGAAACCTTTTGACAGCATGAATTCAAAAGAAGGTTTACGAATGTAATTAGGTTAAGATTGAAATTTGCTTGAATTTGCTTAAAAAGTGGTGATATTAGTTTAGCTAATATTGCCAGTCTTTATTTGATAAATCAATAGCAATGATTATCACTTACCAAGATATCAATCTTGACTGCAATTTTTACTTTATTTTTTTATTTTTTTTAGGCAAGTTAATTATCGTTTTATTAAAAGACCTTTGTTCCTACTTTTCAAAGATTGAGTCACCATTAATTTTAATTTTCATGAGCATTATTTTTTTAATTGATATTTTACTTCCCCATTTTGTCTTAAATTAAATCAGTGTCGTCTCTATAAATTCATAACACCTCGTCGACATCGTTTAAGCTGGTTTCACACGGGAATCGAATGATTTCTTGAGGGTAATAGCAAGGGGGACCCAACCGCACTTGTGGAAGACACATTTACTGAGATTAACAAATAAACCAACAACGTCTTTAACATATTATTGTGCGAAAATGTTGCAAAGACTCCACATTTTATCAGTTAGTAATTTTAGACAGTTGTTATTGTGGCTATGAAATAGAGATAAATTAAAGAAAAACATCCTACCTAATTTTTTATCATTAAAAGTCTGCAACAAGTTTCACTTGAATTCTCTTGAACAGCGTCAAAGTTTTTAAGAAAGTTCAACTTCCTTAGGATCTTTAATTACGTTCCATTTTGCAGACTTTTGCTTTGAAAAAATCTTTTTGCAAAAAAAGCACAACTGCTTCGATCAGACAATGAAGCCAAGACGTTTGCCTTCAGGTAGCAAGATGCAACGTCTTAAGAAAATACGGGACAATAGGACTGTTTCTTTCTTGCAATTTATATTCAACTTGAATGATTTAAAGTTCAGAATCGACCAGCACAAATTTACTTGCTAAGAATTCAGCCACTATTGACCTTCTAAATATGTTAACAGAAAATGTGTTTTATTTTGATTACTGTAGAGTCGAAGTTAAATTTTAGTTATTGTTCGCTAAAATATACGGGTAATAGAAAAAACAGAAACAGCTGATTTCCAGTAACGGTTCTTATAAAACTGGCTCAAGCAAAAAGGGCGCGAAAAGTGTAGGTACCTACCTACTTTTAGTTTTTGTGTAAAAAAGGTCTAGATTTGAAAAATTCGAAAGTTACAAAACCTGATTATTTATCATACCAAAAAAAACAATTACATGATTATTAAAAATAATTTAAATACGTGCTAGTCTCAAGCAAAAAGAGCGCGAAAAGTGTAGTACTTTATGCATTAATTACGTTTCGAAAAAATCAAAAGTTACAAAACATGGTTATTTATCATACCAATAAGCCAATAAAATATTAAAAAAATCTTTGAAATACCTACGTTAAGGAGTAGAGTTAACTCTATGCAATTGAGATAGGACGTTTGTTAAAAATCATTCGTTTTAATCCTAGAAAAGATATTGTCTTGTCAATGCAAATGAAAGCGTGTATTAGTCATCAACCCGCATGCGCAGCATATGGGGCAGACGTAAACGTTGACTGCTTACAAATAACACTACCTATACAAAATCGTGCTAGATCTTATCTTTAATATGACCGATTTACAAATAAACCGATCAGAAAGTCAAAAAAAGGATTCAAGATAAGTAGTGCGACTTTTTAAACTCATTGGTGAGCTCAGCAGTTGAAAATGTCAAAACTACTATGGAGATTAATCTTTCTACTGCTGATTTGACTTTGAAAAATCATACTCCAGGAGTTCGATTTCTGAAAGTCAAATCAGCAGTAGAAAACTAGAAAGATACATATCTCCATAGTAATTTTGACATTTTCAACTGCCGAGTTCAGCGTATGAGATTTAAAAATTAAACCAACTTTTGCAAAACAAATGAATTAAGTAATTTAAAAATTAAAATTTGGTAATTGAATTGTGTTTTTAAATAAGGTTCACATTAGGTACTATACTTTCATACTTTAAGCCCTTTAAGGTGATCCTGTGGAAATACGTGCCAGTATGACTATTCATTCATTAAAATAATCTTTTTTTTATGGTAGGTGTCCATTGACTTTAAAGTGTGTACATCCCTAGTCCCTGCCCTACCGTCACTACAACACTACTTACAAAATAACATCTGTTTTCGAGTGACAATATTTAAGCGATAGAATTCAAAGTTATCGTAATGTATACCATCTGAACTGAAGACACTTATCAACACTTTGTAATAATTACACTTTTAAAATATGACTAAGTACATGACTAATAAACTTTTATTAGTCAGGATAAAATATCGACTTCACCAACGTTAAGTAAATTATATTAAATCCTATTATCGTTGGAAGGAATTTTCCCTTTCGACGATTGGTCAAAGTATTAGATTCATGTGAAATTGTTCTTTACACTTAGCTGATTTCAGCTAAGCTTTTTAGTTCCAATACCACAGAATCATTAACAATCAATTTTACGCCTATCACATCTAAACCGCACAGTGATGCGGTTGCGCGTCCGCGGCGGCCAAAAAGACATCTAATTATTTAGACACTTCATTTACTTACTCAATTAGTAAGGCTGCAATCTCGCTACAAGTGCCAATTAAAAAATAATAGATAGACTCCCGGTGTGCGAGAGAGAGGTACGAGTGGCTCTCTTTCGTGGAAGTGGCTTAGAGATGATCCTCGATTGATATTTTGAGTGTTTTATGATATTTGTCAGGTGGAAATCTGATTTTTATAAAACATTGTACTTTTAAAAATATTGAAACCATAATTTTTAGGAATAGATTATCAAAAAAGTAACTTTAACTGGGCGTTTGGTTTTTAAATTATCCTTTCGAAGATATTTGGCTCTGCAGCATTTCCTAAGTGGAAATCCTGATTATGTGCCACTTTGCATTAATTATGTAGGTAGACGAATCGAATTTAAGCCGTAAAGCCACATAAAACTAGCAACAAACTTGAACTAACGTCACTTGCAGAAACGTGAAAAACCAAATTAGCCTGAATGCGAACCCGTAAGTAATTAGCCTCGCGAGACTCTCGATTCGCTAACTCGCTCTCGTAAGCGAACCGAAGCGAAGATAGCGATGCGATGCAAGCGGAGTGAGCGAAAATGGCTAATCAAATCCTTTCCCGCTCTCGACGGGTTTCAAGGGCTTTTTATTCTCATTGTGCCGTGAAGTGTCACACTCTAGTGTAGATAGGTAGATGTCTGCCTACATAGGGCGTTGATTTGAACACTTCACTCAGAATCATCTCTGCTGTTGACGTTTATAGTTTTTTCTATTTTTCACCGTTTAATCATATTCTGGAAAGAACGGATATTCAAATTCATGTTCATATAAAGCTTTGTTTCTATTAGAAACTATTACAAGTCTATATTAGGTACATGACCGATTAAATTTAATACGGCTTTTAATATTTTCATATCAATTTAAACCCGTATTTTCCTTTCGTAAGAGTAGGTGAAGTTTTATTTTCGTTTAAGAGTTAAGGAAAAAGTTATTTACATATTCCACTAACGTTGTATTTTCCTTTTTATTACAGGGAGTTCTACTACATCCAGATGGAGAAGTACGCGCGACAGGCAATCAGTGAGGGAGCTAAGGCAGCTGAAGACCTACACGTGGCAGGAGACTCTGAACTGTACAGAGTGCTCAATCTTCATTACAACAGAAACAACCACATTGAGGTAATAACCTTGACATATCATTAGTCCCATAAAGATGGAACAAGATCATGCCTCACTTATTAACACACAACATAAGTGAAATAAAAGATATTAAGTATTGCTGGAGTCAAGTAAGCCTTCTTAATAAAAGCCAGCTTATATCTATATAACACGTTCTAAAAGAAAATGTATTTATTTTCAGGTTCCTCCTAACTTCAGATACGTGGTTGAGCAGACTCTCCGCGAGTTCTACCGCGCTATCCAAGGCGGCAAGGACACGGAGCAGAGCTGGAAGAAGTCCATCTACAAGGTGATCTCGCGGCTCGATGACCCCGTGCCGGAGTACTTCAAGTCGCCGAACTTCCTTGAACAGTTGGAGTGAGCGCACGACGCGACGCACACAAACTTTCGGCATAATTAAATTTAAAAAAAACATTGGACGATTGTTTCGCACACCAAAATTTTACGACACTCGCATTTAGGCCTTCAGATTCAAAATTATTGATAAAAAAAAGTTAAATTAAATTATTAAAAAAAGTTTTGAATTTGTACGTTGGACGTCGAGTGGCGTGGCTCGGTCACGCCACACCCCGCGCTCTACTAGGAAATTCATTAGGTTATACGAGTAAGAGAAAATTTAAGTCACCTAGAATTTTATTTCTGCACATAATATATTTCGCTATATATAATTATTATTATATTATTATTAAGTATTATCTTAAATGGTTTTTATAGTTGTGTATATCTTAAAATCATTTATTGATTTATTCTTTAAGGAAAAAAAACGATTAATATATTAACTGCTTAAGTTTTGAACATTTTGTTGTTTTTATTTTGTTTTTCCTTTGTTTCCTTGTCCTTTGGCGCATAGTTCAGTTGTTTTGTTCCCATAGTGTTTATCTTGGTTGGCCAGCCTAGCGCGGCCGTAAATTGTCAACCTTTACCTCCACATAATTATTTTAGGAATAATTAACGTTAACCATAGACATTAGTACAATAGAGCAGGGTTATTTTTCGATCCACAAACAAAGATATTATAGATTATTTTTATACTGATAGCCGGTTTTATGTTCGTGCAGGTGATTTTTCAATAGAATAATGGATGCAGACACAAAATTCGAAAATAATTAAACATCTTTATTTCACAATTACTGTAAACATCCTTGGTTGAATTTTTAAATATTTCGGCAAAGTTCGGATCGCATATTCAGTTGGTCCGGGATATCCGGTCATAGGGTTAAGTTTATTTGTTAGATAAAACCACTATTTTCCGAAATTATGCGTGGGCCCCAATAAAAGCTAACTTCGTGCGAGTGCGGAGCGTCTCACCATTTTTCTAAGTTCTAGTTAACTATACACTTTTCTATTCAAATAATTATATCATTTGAAGAATTTCTCACAGAAACAGTTATTTTCATCAATTTATAAATTTGCAACAGACACAAATACAATAAATTGAATGAATGATTTTCTGCCAATTTGGTTAAGTTCACAATTTTCTGAGACAGACCCACAGTGCAGACGCGCGCTCCGCAGGCGGACGTCTCGCGGCGGCTCAATTATTAATAACATTACATATTCAATCACATCCAATAGATGAAGGCAACAATCACCAGATATAAAAACTGACCCTAGATACAAAAACCTGTTACTAAATTCAAATTTTCAAATTTTTGGCGACAGTTATCCACAAACGCACTGGGCCACCTCGTCCGAACAGAAGTGCCTTCAAAAATGTTGATTTTTTACGAAAAACGTAAATAAGAAATTAATAGAAAAAGGGCCCTCAATAGAACCAGCCGCTGCGCCGCCGCGAGCCGTCCGCGCATCGCCCGCCTCGCGCACACGCAGTTCGCCGTACGAACGATCAATATACATACACACTTACTATTATACTATAGAAGAATAATTAGTTTGATTCGTAGATATATGTAGCGCGGAGAGCTCGACACTTCTTCTCGAACGACCAGTATCCAATGATATCGTAAGCTAATTTTGGGTCGTGGACGTGCTAGATTCGAATTCGAGTGGTTAGAGTCCTTCGGAAGACGGGTCGAGTGGAACCGTATATCTCGATGTATTTGTTATAACATGTAGTCGCCGGCCGTCACCCCCGCCACGCGGTAACACCTTCAGTTCACATCCTCAGTTTAACAGGAGTATAAAATTATCATTTCGCTTCTCAAATAGATATAAAAACGATAAGATAGACAGTTGTACAGAGATGTATAGCAACGTGTACATAATACTATAGTTTTAATACAGAAGAGATGATAATCGAGTAAACAAACTATCTTAGCGCTAAAGGTATTAATTAAGGCACAATAGTAAAACGGAATATTGCTATTTGATTTGCAGAATTGTACAAAACATTATGCCATCTTGAGTTTCGAGTATAGTAACCGCGCAGGGCGGACGGCCGGCCCTAGCTAAGCAACTATAAGCATTCTTCATTTGATATTACACGTTTGTTATCGTTTCATTTGTAACCATTTGAACTATTACAATAATATTATAAGAGTACCTCAGTTTAGGATGGACCAGGCGTCGACTGGTGTGCTTAAAGTAGCGTTCAGGTTAGGTGACGAGAGAGATACGGAACCTTTTTAAAGACATTGACACATAGAATAAATACGCAGCCTCCCCCCGATTCGGCTTGCCGGTTTTAATTTCGGAATTATTCCCAGCCACCTTCGTATCGCAGTTCAAAATTTAAATTTTGATCGAGCGTTTATGGAGGTGGTCATCTGGCCGTGCCAGTACAGCCACACTCACTCATAGCAATAGCCCGGGTTAAGTTTACACGATTCGCGTCGGTTCACGCAAGTATGTACGCAGTCGCCGCAGGGCTTATTCAAGATCGAGCATCGTTCCATGTTACGTTACGATCGTGTTGTGTTACGTTACATGTTATTTGTTTCGTTCGTACCATAGACATTGACATTTTAGAGCTGGAATATACTTCTGTTTGGGAATCCAATTAATTACTGAAGACTTTCATTACCTTAGTGTTTTAACTAACATATTTATACCACAACAACTTGAATAGAATTGAAAAACGGAATTGATTGCATTTCATGTATGGCAAAAGCTGTACCTAGATATATTATATTTTAATATAATCATTATAGATCATAAAAATTCATCATTCATTCAGCGTAGTCGTAATATTTTGTAGCTCTCAAGTTTCGGCTCTAAAATGTCAACCAACCACGAATATTTAATTCCTTGTATAGTACCTAAGTAATGAATCCGTTATTCCGATCTCTCCATAGATTTCTTCATAATTATCTAATAGAAGTGTTAAAGCAGGCTACACAACACATATTACAATAGAAATGTATTCATTTCCCTTCAACAGTATTCAACCGACATGCCGTAATTTGCATATACATACTTGGAGCCGTTAAATTGTTTTAATTATATTTTCAGGAAAAGTGAAAACCAACATTAAAATATTTTAATTTTAGGAAATATTTTGTCCGGATTTTTTACTTGAGTAACTCACTGTGCAACAGCTACAAGACCACAATGGATATAATTACGCGATCACGCCGATTTTAAATTGATCCGATCTTTCGGTTATTTCTAAGTTATCGGTTGACAATTTTTTCTAAATTAATGTAAAGACTCAAGTTTAAAACATCGAAATATTTAGTCCACAGTGATCATGGGGGCTATCCCACAGAAAAAGTACAAAATTCGGTGTTGACTCTAAATCTCATGTTTGTATGTAATAATTATGTATGTAGATGTATTTAAAATTGCCCTTTCGGCGGAGTCAGTTCTCATGTGTTGAAATTTTTTATCTAGACAATAGTTTATTTACGTTTCATGAAAATTGTATGTAATGTTTTTGCTTTACATTTTTAGTATTTTCGAATCCGTCTACGAAATGTTTGGATTTATCAATGTAAAATTTAATATGTAATTATTTTCAAAATTACTTATAAATAAAAGAAAACAATATAATGTAGAACGAATTTGGTTTCACGTTTGGGTATTATGGTTCCTAAATTTTCGAAATTGTAATAGACTCTATTGTATGTAGCATTTCATTTTTGGAAATTAGAAAAACATTTAGATGTACCAAATAGCTGTATCAACTTTTCTATACGAGAAAAATTTCAATAAGGGAAATGCTGAAAATTAGGTAGTTACGATATAAGTCTCATTCTTTTATTATCTGATAAAAATGACAAAATTGAGCACGGATATACTATTAGGATGTCTTGAAAACAAATACTGCCGATGCTTATCTGTTATCAGTAATATTAAGTAATAAGCACGAACGCCCAATATTTTGAATAATGTCAACAGTTGTACAGTTATGACAAAATTCACCAACAAAATAAGTCCCAGGTGATCGTAAGCAAAACGTTCGTAATTTTGTATCCAAGAGTATCTTGTAACAGAAAATATTTTCAATATCCTTGTGGTCTTCATTCGTAAAGCGATTCACGTTCATTTCGTGATCTTGAGTGTTTGTATTGTACGTATCGATATGTTAAGTTTCATTGAGTTTTGGTGAGCTACAGTCCATTATTGTGGCGCCTTTTCGTATAATATTATATTTGAAAACTACGGCGAGTGGACGCGGACACCGGTGATAAAATTAGTTACAAAATTAAAAAAGAAACGAAAGTATTTAGTAGAGTGACTCCAGATCTAGTGTCCATACTTTATGTAGCCGAACCACTGTGCGGTCGACAGAATGGACATTAGATCGCGTCATTATAATTGAAATTCGTCTAGTGTTAGGCATTTTTTCGGCATCCTCGCATTTCGGCTAAGTGAAAAGGGTCCGCGTCCCCTTGTTTTGATATTTTAGTACAAATTTCATGATGTTAAGGTTACGAGGCTCAAAGCTTTTCTTTTGCGGCGCCCCCGCCCCCGCCCCTCCCTCGCTCTGACGATATAATGAGTCGTGTATAAAATTTTATTCAAAAAGAGTATTTTTGTATTGAATATTTCTAAAGTTGGTGTAAAGATCAAAATTTCATAAAATTATAGCGATGACAAAATGGACGTTAGGTAAATTTAGAATGTCATGCGTTTTTTGTATTTAATTTTAAGAATAGTGTCGGATATTAAACTTTTAGGAGCATTAACCATTTGTAAATAAAAAGTTGATCGGCGCAGTTTAGGGGCGACGGTGAGGGCAGCCGGTTATATAGATAAAAAAATATATAAATAACTCAAAGATGTTTATATGGTTCTGGATGTAAAAAAAAAGATAAATTTAATGGCAATTTTAAGGTGAAAAGTGAAAAAAATATTGTAAAGGAATCCTCGGTATTTGTCTTGAATGGCTGCTAGCGGGTCACTATTGTAATCTGTGGGCCTCAGACAAATTGTACCTAATGTCAAGAAACTAAACCTAACCTAACTACGCATTAATTATTACGGTTCTTAATAATACAACAATACTTATACATTAATATAATATCACATTGTCATATTGCTTATAATTTTACGAGCGTGTGTCTTTGTCAGTGAATGTTTTAGAATCTAACCACTGTTCGGTGTATTAGACATTTAAAGTGGAATCTATTGTGGAAAGAAAAATTGTATCTAAATTGATCTAGCGGCGTACTTGCCGGTAGATTATTGCAAATTGCGTTCGTATATTGGAAAATAAATTGGCGGTTCTAAAAATATATTGATCAAAATTAAATGAAAATTAATCGATTGAGTAAAGAAATATGGTGAAACATTAGTTTGTATTCTCTAGCATTGTCAACATGGAGACTTGTTCATACCAGTGAAGGATGTTTCTTCGTGAAT
This sequence comes from Agonopterix heracliana, assembly GCA_963693445.1. Taxonomy (NCBI): domain Eukaryota; kingdom Metazoa; phylum Arthropoda; class Insecta; order Lepidoptera; family Depressariidae; genus Agonopterix; species Agonopterix heracliana. The sequence goes on from OY856326.1 coordinate 7,112,609, forward strand.
ATAACGAGTAATAAAGCTAAGCTTTTATTTGAATGTTGTCTTTTATTTGTTTCCTTTCTTTATATTCAATAGCTATAAACAACTAGTTGTTACCCGTCTGTTACCCTGTTACTTCGTCTGTTAGGAATTTTTGTGCAACCTATGTTTTAAATGCATGTTCAATGTCTAGGCGTGTATGTACCACTGTCCATTTATCTTCAATTCAATTAATTTATTCAACAACTTATTCTTACAGTGCAAATACTTCATAATAAACAGAGATTAATTTTCGAACTGTAAATCATTAAATAATAAAGACAATATAACTTCCGTAATTAGCAATTAGCATGGCATATGATCACGACTATATTCCCCGTTTGCTTTCGTAATTATATTCTATGGATATAGATTATGTCCCTATGGGTAGTAGGTAGGTAATATTATAAAACAAGAACAACTAAAGGGGCATAACAAAACATTACCTATACAGGGTGTTTCATAAGTAACAATAAATTTTTTAAACTCTTAAGGGGACGGGTTTATACCGTCAAACTGAATAACTTTCTCTATGGGACCAACACCGAAATCGCGAAAAAAAAAATTCATATCCCATACCTTAGAAAAAGTATATGTCTAGAATGAGCCTCACACTTGTTCCGTATAAAACAAAAGGGGCTAACTTTCTTAGGTTGGTGTGCGTGAGGCGCCATATAAAATATGTATGTGTGCGTGTATATGTATAGGGTTTTGGAACCAGTACTGGTTCCTATTTTTTTCGACGCTTTCGTAGCTTTGACTGTCTATCTTGATAATCTAAGGCCCATACATATTTTAGCTCCAGTCGATTTGTAGAGTAGGTATAGAACATTTTTTTTTTTTCGCCATTTCGATATTGGTCCCATAGTGAAAGTTGTTCAGTTTGATGGTCTACACCACCCCCTTAAAGGTTTATTTGTATTTTTGTAACACCTTGTATAGTAACTATGAAATGTTCCGTACCAAAAGGGTGAAAACATGACCCTATTACTACGTTGTCCGTCCGTCAGTGTATCTGTCTATCCTAACCATTTAGGACAGTAACTTTTGAACCGTAAGATAGACAGAAGGAATGTGCGATATATATCATGGCGGATTTGCTAACAAATAATAATTAAATTACAAATTTTAAAAACCCCCAACGCCAACCAAAAACAAACATACATAGCTTACCTACATCAAAAGTAGGTAGGTACCCGAATTATTTTTCACTGTAGGTAAGTTAACGAATTATTATTTTAAAGGTGACTAAAGTATTTTTTACTTTTTAAATGCTTATTTTTGGCGTTGGGGTTTTTTTAAAGTACTTTAATGTTATTTCATCATTTTTAAAGTTGCATGTAAACTACTTAACCGATTTTTATGAAACGAACAGACAGACCGACATAGGCGTCGAACAGCCGACTCCTTCGCCACCGCGCCAGCCCTTCGACTCGTGCCCGTGAGAAGAGCCTGCAGTGCGATTTCAAAATCATACGAGCGGTTTGGCAGTAGAAAATGACAGAATTACTATGGAGATTATGCATCTTTCTACTGCCAAACCGCTCGTATGATTTTCAAAAATCGCACTGCAGGAGTGCGATTTTTGAATGTCATTCGCTAAACTCAGCAGTTGAAAATGTCAAAATTACTATGGAGATATACATCTTTCTACTGCAGATTTGACTTTAAAAAATCGCACTCCTGAAGCATGATTTTTGAAAGTATAATCAGCAGTAGAAAGATGCGTATCTCCAGAGTAATTTCGACATTTTCAACAGATGAATTCAGCGAATGAGATTCAAAAATCGCACTCCAGGTCTCTTGGTCTTGCCACCGTTCCGTATGATACCATACGGCTCAAGAAGGGCAGGTACGTTGACTGAGGTAAGATACCTACGTATGGTGTTGGCTACGAGTACATACCCCTATAGAGACGTAATATAAGGCGACCCAACTCTGTCAACTCATCAGTGACTTGTCACTTATATATTTCGCAACGCCTTTGTTTTCCACCATTGTTTCGAATAGACTTCGTAGTACTTCGGAGCATTTCCGTCCCCCCCGCACCGCAGCTAGTTGACAGAATTGTTTTCTTCTAAATTCGCATGTATTACGTCTCTATAGGGGTATATGCTCGTAGGGTGTTGGTGTCATTATGGGTGGCATGGCGACGGAATCTGCTTATGACACGAGAGTCCGTGGTGACCCAAGCGATCGACGTCCGCACCACAAGGGCATTGGAAGTCGATGCAAATTTCAGCGCCGACTCGAAGCCCGATTGCCTGTGCAAGGTGTTGTAGTCCAAGTATGTTCGTGTTGACTGAAGTATATCAAGTATATCGTGTAGCCAATACCTACCCGGACACCTTTGTGGTCGATGCTAGGAGTCTGGCGCGATCGTAGCCTTATGTGCTGGTGACAAGTGTGTCAAAGGTGGTTTTGCTAGTGATGACGTCCTAGCTCCTCGTATTTTCGGATCGGAATGGAAATTTTGATTCGGGCTGGCAGTAAGCCAAGTTTGTCTTGCCTCACCCAAACACGCGCATGTTTAGTGTATCCTTAAAATCGGGTAATCGTATTATAATACGAATAAACCTAATATGGTTTTCTGTAGGCTGTAGGATAGAAAACAAATGTGTAACTTTTTTTAGAAATTTTAGTAAAATTTTGTTTTATTTAAATTTTCTTTAATTTTAGTAATTTAAAGAAAATTTAAATACTTACAAAGTTTTACTGACCTTAAATCGCCTCGCCTTCGCCTTAATGAATGGTGAACACACCCACCCAACCCAACACACACCGCATCGTCTTCATTGTCTCCTGGAATAAGTGCTATCTTGATACGAACTGTGATTTGACAGGACCGGAGGTAGAAGCGATCATCGCCTGGGGCTGTGTGAAAAAAATAATTATTTTAAAATATTTTTCGTCAATTTGAGAGTAGGTAAAGGATTAACTTAATCAGTAGGTACCAGATCTACATAAAGAGCATGAATTCCAATGCTGCGCAAATAGTAACATAATGAGACTATAAAAGCTCTTTGCTTTGATATACCTAGGTACCTACTTACGAATTTGATTAATAAGGAATTATTTAAATAGTTAGTCCAAGACAATGTATTGAAAACAAAGAACGTATGCCGGATAAAAGGGCAAGTAGGTAGGTTACCTACTTACAGACCACTGAGCATGTAACTACAACACGATAATTATGTCAAAAAAAGTAAATATTATTTGCTGTTATCTGTTATGTACTTTGTCACAGACTTCTGCTACCTGTAATACACATACCAGCTTTATGGAAAAGAAAAATAAAATAAACGCCATCTGCTGATTACAAAGATAACTACTTACACCAGTTGGTACACCAGTAAGAAAACATTGCGCCTGAAGTCTTAAAATACAATAGTTCTACCATATTAGTACAGATGGCGTTAACATAAAACTCATAACAAATTGAACAAAAAGAATATAACTATTATTATTTTACAATTTAATATGAAATGTTCAATCTTAAATTAGGCTTAAACTACTTACCTACCTCAGACCAAATGTAAGTTAGGTACATTACGTATTCAAATAAAGTAACATAAGGTAGGTACCTACCTAAAGGTATGGTAGGTACTTACGGTACTTACCTTAAAAATCCATAATTATGCTACAACCTTTAAAGGTAGGGGCTTGAAACATTAACGACCTATTAGGTTGTTTACATTCTTAACCATGTTAATCTCCTCCTCAAATCACCCCAACCAACTTGATGCTAATTCTTTCAAGTTATTTCCAACTGATTTAACTTACACCTCCCTGTCTTCACACTATAAAGATATTTAAATTAACCCGATTTCCACTTAAATGGCTTAGTGCAGCAGAAATTGAGCTGATTGTGAACTGAAGACCTAATAGAAGTCTGAATTGGTACTTGAATTAATAAGTAGGTACTTAACCAAGCAGGGTTGTGCAATGGGTAGGTAATCTAAAAAAATTGAAGAGTGACGCAACATGTCTTTTATCACTATAAGGCTGCTCGCTATACAGGGTGTAACAAAACACTCTAGTAATAGTTAAAGCTTCAGCCCATCAAACTGAACAACTTTCACTTTGGAGCCAAATTCAGAATCGTGAAAGAAAATCGGATGTCCAGTGTGCTGTAGGTACCTACTGTACTGACTAGACTAAAATGTATGGGACAGCTGATTTTTTGTTCGCGATTTCGAAGATTACTAGGGTGTATTGTTATACCCTGTAAGAAAACTCCCCATTATACGAAAGCTGGATATTTTACAGTGCATTACATGTGATGCATGGACAGTTAAAGTGTTAATACTGAAAACCAGAATCTTCAGGGACTTTTCAACCCTCTATGTCAAGTTGTCAACCACACATCAATTTGACATCAATTATTTATAGATATCCTATGATATTAAGGGTGCGTTTCCACTGAAGCGGAGATGTGTAAAATGAACCTATAAAATAGCTTGATTTTGACAAGCAAGGAAAATATAACAATCTGATTGGTTGATTTTACACAACTCCGCTCAGCTAGAGTGGAAAAGCACCCTAAGGGTGACCGCATATATTTCCGTGGCGAAGGAGCCGAAGAAGGCGAACGAAGCGAATTTCCTTTTAATTCTTCTGACGACTCGTCTGATTCACCGCTGATAAGTGTGTGAGGTGTCATAAAATTTCATACAACCAATTATTCTAAAATTTGATTTGTTCGCCTCTGATAAATATGCGTACACCTTAAATGAGCCTAGCATAAGGATTGAACTACACCAGGCCACACAGCATCACATTTTTCCGTCGCTCCTGACAGAAAAGGATGGAGTGACGGAAAAATGTGATGCTGTGCGGCCTGGTGTAGTTCAACCCTAACAATGGAATGATGGAATGGAATTTCTGTATGTCAAAAAAGCATCTAAAATAAATCATTTTTTAATAACCACTTAAAAGTTTACAAAACCGTTTAGGAATATCACATAAAATTATTTGTCTCATTGTCTTTGTATTGGAAACTATCTTTCTTAAAGCTTGTCCTGTAGCTCTGAAATGCCCATCAACATTAATTTCATATGAGCCTTGGTCTCCGCACTCTTCGTCTGAAGTTCCCCCGCTTTCTCTACAAAAGCTTTTATTCTCACGTCTAAGTATTTATTAGCTTCATCTATTGTGAACTCCAAAAAGTGATTCAAGCCGATGTTAAACAATAAACTTGATGTATCAGGTACTAACGCTTCCATGAAAAAATTGCATCCTAAGTTGACTTGTGTTTTAAATCCGTTGGGATGTATTTTCTTGTCCGTGACAACTTTTAATGTGTGTTTTTGTTGAATTAGGTCGGATATTTCTGCGTTGACTTGCTGTAATCTCAGATCTAACTGTCGTAGGTCTTCTTTGAGTACATCGTTTATGAAATTCTCGTATTTGGCCACTGCTTCTGCAATGTTTACCTGAGACATGTTTTGTAGTAAATATTGAAATGCAACTGTATTTAAATTTCTTCTGGTCCAAATGTACGTTAAAAAGGATGTTGAAACAGTTTTTCACATTCTAAAACCAATAAAAATGCTACAATTTGCTGTTTTCAAAGAAATAACGATCAAAACAAAAATAAAAATAACCTCAACAAATAATTGGACATTAGTAGAGTATTTACAAATGTTGGTTGGTTTGGTTTACAAAGGTTTGGGTACCTATTGGATATTAAAAGATTAAATAACAAATCCAAGATAAAGACGCACGTACAATGTGTATTTAGCATTTAGTCCTATCCTGAAATAATTTTTTAATATTTTAAGAAATTTTTAACATTTGATCGGAAAAAAATTCTGAAGCTTACTCCATGAATGCAATATGGAAACAGCGCCATCTACCCGCATGTCTACGTACTTCGTAAACTTACCCTGACACCTAGTAAATAATTTAGGAACGTTGATCCCTTTTCTTTACACAAAACCATACCTTATTCTAGTTTTTTCAAATACGTATAGATGGCGCTTTCAATAATTTAAGGTCTTCTTGGCTACCTGTGATATGATACCTTCACTAGTGTCTAGAGGGCGTTGATATTCAATTTCATAAATAGATCTATTTACGCATAGATACGCACTTTGTATTTTTCTGGGATTCGTTCAAGTATCAGATTACCTAAACTATCATCTAGATCATATAACTATCATAGATGATAGTTTAGGTAATCTGATACTTGAACGAATCCCAGAAAAATACAAAGTGCGTATCCACAACAGGCTTCGTCAAAAAGAAAATAAACCACTCAGATCCACAAATCGTTTCGTCAATAAATCAGCCCGTATACCTACCTAATACCTATCTGCAACAAGCTTCGTCAATTCCTATACCTACAATCTACAAACCTCCTTCAAAGCCTCTCACTGTGTGACGGTCCCTAGAACGCTGGCAGCATTCCCCCTCTGAACTGAATGCTTATGCGCTGACGAAGGTAACTGCCAGCCCTCTTATCGCCCTCTTAGTGGACCCTATAAGGCGCACAGATATGTCTCTTTCAAGCTGTTTTGCTTCAGGCCCCCATGGTCCTTGGGTAGGGGTAGGTTTAAACTGTGGTTTAGGTACCTATATATATTATATACTTACAAGGTGTTACAAAAATACAAATAAACCTTTAAGGGGGTGGTGTAGACCATCAAACTAAACAACTATCACTATGGGGCCAATATCGAAATAGCGAAAAAAAAAATGTACTTACTTTCCATACTCTACAAATCGACTAGAGCTAAAATAACTATGTATGGGATATCAATTTTTTTTTTCGCGATTTGATGTTGGTCCCATAGAGAAAGTTGTTCAGTTTGACGGTCTAAACAACCCCCTTAAGAGTTTTAAATATATATTGTTACTTATAAAACACCCTGTATATCGAATGTCGCCACGCAAGGGGAAAAGGAAACAACACAATTCAACGATCACCAGAATCGTTTATTTGACAAGAATATTTGTATTTACAACACTTTCTCAGTTTTAACAAAACAACCCACTTTCGTTTAGGTACTTAGGTAGGTACCTACCTACGTAATCTTAAAAAAACACAATTTAATTTGTAAAATGAAAAATATGCTGGTAGTAGTACAATAATAGTAGATTACCTACACACCGAGAGCAGGAAAGTAAGAAAGGTCTCAGATCTGAGGCTTTCTTATTTACTGCCTGAGTTTAGTAGATACTATTTTTCTCCTCGTCGGAGGCGGAAAGCGGCAATTTCGTTTCGCGCAGCGGGATGAAAGTTGACACTTTCCGCCCTGAGGTTCACCCCTCAGGGCTAAAAGTGTCATGATGAAAATGATATTTAATTACATAATAGACTTCCGATCCGGCTACCATAAATATTTAAGTACCTACCTACCCTCCATAAATACATTTAAAAAAGAAATGTTTGCGTGTTTTTATTAGGGTTCCGTACCCAAAGGGACAATAAATGTGGGTAAGACCGTCCTATTATGTACTACGTAGGCGGTGAGGTAGGTAGGTACTATAGGTGGACCAGAATCTGATGGCAAATAGGAAAATCGAATTTTAGAATAAGCATCACTGGAGTAATAGATTAGGGCAGTAGAATGATCAGTTATTCGTCGACAGCCTTTGCCACAAAATACAAACAAGAGTGTTAGCATCGCTATACAAGTGTACCGAGGTGGCCTCGGTCAACAAACATGTGATCTGAGGCTTTCTTATTTACTGCCCTAGGTTAGTATACTATTTTTCTCCTCGACGGAGGTGGAAAGCGACAACTTCGTTTAGCGCAGCGGGACGAAAATTGACGCTTTCCGTCCGGAGAGGATAAATAGTAAGTAGGTACATAACCATAGTTTTCTTGCTGATGATTAATGATGATTTCATTAGGTAGGTACCTACCTAACTGTGTGCGCAGATTCTAATAAATATTATAAGAGATAAGTGTACATTTTTGCAACCATCAGCAGCAAGGTTGATTCAGTGTTTATGGGGTGTAGAGCATCTCTGTGATGGGGATGGACCAGGTTTGCCTGCATAATGTCAGTAAAAAAACGATCGCTGCAAGGCTGATCATATGATATTATTGTAGTATGCACTGTAGCTATGTGAACAGTACAAAAACTGACATGGTTCATCAGTCGATTAAGGAGTTACAGCCGTTCAAATGTCCGACCTTTAAACGGCTGTATCTCCTAAACCGACTGGCAGCTCATGTCAGTTTTTGTACTGCTCACATAGCTACAGTGCATACTACAATATCATATGATCAGCCTTGCAGCGGATCGTAAATTTTTTACTGACCTTTAAACGTCTGTAACTCTTAAACCGACTGACGTTATTCAGGCAGACCTGGTCCATCCCCACCACATAGATGCTCTACACCCCATAAACACTGAATCAGCCTTGCTGCTGATGGTTGCAAAAAGTACACTTATCTCTTATACTAAAAGAAAATTTTCGTTTCCTTCGTTGCAATTCAAAAGACAACAATAAAAAAAAACTTCTATTCTAAAAAAATTATGTTGTTTTGCCTCAACATAGCCTGCACTTTCAAACTCAAATCACCATTTTTACTTTCTCTTAAATCTAACTTATTGATAAAATTTTGTTTAATTCGATGACTATACTACTGTGATGGACTCTCGCTTAAAGTTTAAATGTGCTGTTAATGACTTCTTAGTTACTACACAGAAGAGAAAATTTTATTTCAAAACACTTTTACCACTCTCAAGTTTAATATTTTTACAGAGATATCTAAAAATCAATGTGTTCTATTTGCGTCAGCACGCACACAAATATAAATGGCTGCTTCACTCTTGATTAGACGAGATTACGTCCGTCTTTTTTTCTGGTCCGTGACGCAGATATGCATATTTCTGTTGCTGATTTGACTTTCAAAAATCATACTCCAGGAGTGCGACATTTGAAAGTCAAATCAGCAGTAGAAAGGTGCATATCTCCATAGTAATTTTGACATTACTGAGTTCAACGTATATGAGTTTCAAAAATCGCACTTCAGTACTGCATTTTCTGCAACATTTTGTTAGTCTATTTCGTGATTTTCATTGTAGGAAGTAAGTAGTGTTTCATTGTAAGTAGTACCTACCAAGAATATAAATTTTTGTTGTACATTTTAGGTAAATTAGCCAAAATAAACTCAAGAGTGGTCAAAGCATAATTTATATATTTAAGTATAAGAAGTTTGTGACAAAAGCACCAGAATTTATGGACGATTTGTTACATAGATGTTTCAAATGAAAACAGCTAAAAACTTTGGCTTTTAAACATTTTAATTTTTGCGTAGAATTATATAAAAACTACTATTGGACTTTGTAAGTAGATTTATACTACATTCGGACGTTTGAGAAGATATTCTTAAATCACGTGATGCCTCAGTATAATGGAAGATACAATATTTAAACATCTAAGTAATTTAAATTTATCATAAATAAATGACAATGTTTATTCTATCTTACCTCTAATTACAAGATCTTAGAAGTTACTAGGATTCATTCACGATTTATAACTATAAAATAGAATAGGTAAAGTTTTTCAAGTCCGAAAATTAAAGATTCTAACTAGTTTCTATGTAAGGGCCCGATCACACAAGCGATTGTCGGACGTGGGCAAGAAGTTGCCGCGACATGTTTTTCTGTTTAGGAAACCTTGACCGTAATAACTACCAGAGACTCAAAGTCTCAAATCTTAGAAAATTTGTGTCCTAATCAAATTGCCACAATAACACGGAAACAATAAGTCAATAACCCACACAAATCAAGTGTACATACAGGGTGAAATTGATACCATTAGCATCCTTTTAAACTAAGAGTCTACCCATCAACCATCGAACAAGTTTTACTATGCGAGCAATCCGATAAGAGCAAAAAAAAAATCGGCTGTTCCATACTAAACTGCAATGTCTACTCGACTCAAATGTAGGTATCTAACCGCTGATTTTCTGTTTGTTCCGATTGGTTTGCTCCCATAGTAAAAGTTGTTCAGTGTGATGGGATAGACTCTTAGATAAAAGGATGCTAATGATATCAATTTCACCCTGTAGTATTTGGTATGTTAACTGTCATCTAGTTGGGAAAAGGGCTCTCTAGTTCTGTTATATACTATACTTAATAATATAAACGACCGACTCGTACCAATGAGTTTTTCGGAATTTATGTACGATTTGTAACACCATTACACCACTGGCTTTTCGGTGAAGGAAAACATCGTGAGGAAACCTGTATGCTTCAATTTCGAGGCATCACCTCACCTCCCGTCACACTGGACAGAGTAAATAAATAAATAACGCTCACAGGCACATACATTGTAATGATCCCAAACTAGCACTAAAGGCTTTTATTATGGAAACCATACAACAACGGCACGAACATATAACATCCATGACCGAACCGGGATTCGAACCCAGGACCCTGGTTTGGCAGTCCGGCGTGGTAACCATTACACCAACCGGGTCGTCATCGAGTTTCGGTACTAATGATGAAACGTGGATGTTCTGAGGTTTCAGAATATCTCTGACTACCCCTTCGGGAAATATAGTCGTGAGCATAACATCATCATAATATATATAATATTATAAAGAGGAAACATTGAATTTTTTGTTGGTTTGTATTGAATAGGCTCCGAAACTACTGGACCGATCCGAATAATTCTTTCACTATTAGAATGCTATATTATCAGTGATGATCATACGCTTAAAAACGGCCAAGTGTGTGTCGGGAAGATTCAAATTCGGTACGAAATTCGCCGCGGACATCTAGTTTATAATATAAATGGTAGGAAAGCACAAAAACATCTCGCGACAACATGCCCCTTAAGGTTCCGTTAATCACTGTACGGTACCCTAAAAATAGATTAATAGCAAATTCGTAAGACTTTATGTTTTCACCTACTTCTAGTAACGAAAATAATTTAAATCACATCAATCTTGTTCTAGCCAATTTTTTTCTGTACACTTCTCCGTCTCTATCTTAGATTAAACAAAACGAGGAAGATGTGGCACGTGTATTTAGCGCAGCAAGTGAGATTTCACTTACGTACCTGTATGTCTTCTAACTTTATTTGAAATACATCTCTCTGCGTTTACTGCGACATTCACCCATTTTTATTCAACACAATGTAGTTACACACAAAAAAGATGCATTTTCCTCGTTTTTGTTTTATCTAAGGTACCATTAACGTAATTCTATAATTTTATAGCCATTTGGCTGTGTTTCTAAGTAATGTTTCAGAAAAATAGTCAAAATGGTGACTTTACACAGATATAGTAAACCCATTTAACCACCTTTGACCAAAGTCTCATCTATAGTTAAATAGACAATACAATAACATTTTTATTAAATAACTACTTACAGTTGCACTACTTACACTAAGAAACGCTCATTAAAGTTAATCCTCCATTAAATCTCTTGTTAGCTTTTAATACCTACGTCAACAAGACAAAAAGTGACAGCAAGAGATTTAATGGAGGATTAACTTTAATGAGCGTTTCTGCAACTGAGTGTTTGTTAACTTAAATCAGACTTAGTTAAAAGTAGACATGAAAGGTAACAAATGTGTATTTTATATACCGCGCGCAACAAAAGCTGACAAAGAGAAATAGATAAGTAGTTAGCAGTTTTCTATTAGTTCAAATTACATTATCGAAATTCTCTGTCTAAGCGTTTTTACTACAGCTTTAATTTCGCGCGGTATACATTACACAAACAAAAATTAATTCGGTCACACTTACCCTATCACAAGTTCCCAAATATACCTACAGATAAGAACCATTAAGTATAATTTTACATAGGTACAAAATATTTACAAAGTGAAGAATTACAATTTATTTAAGACAATACTATAAAGTTTTTCAAAATCTACACCATTAAATTATAATGCAAACATATTTGTTATTTAATTTTTACATGTTTCTAATAATTGTAAAGAGGTTAATTATTATATTTTTGGGACGAATATTACTGACGGTTAAAAATTTATCACTGGACAATAATTTTATACATTACTAAAGTGGAATAGTCACTGGTGAATAAGAAAGTAAAGGCTAATTCTAAATTTAACTTATTTCTTTTCTTGACTAGCAATCTTGTAAGTTGAAGTCAAACAAAAATTAGAACCATTTCGTTACAATGTGTTACACAAGCTTAGAGAGAAAGATCGCCCAAGTTCGAAAAATAGTATGAAAATAAGCGAGTCGCATCATTATTTTCAACTGAAGACGAAATACAACATAGCAAATCACACTACTAGCCTGTTTTAATGAATTTGTAACTGTAGATTACAAGCAATAAAGGAAGAATAGCATTTTTGTTTATTACATTCCTATTTATTCGATAAATCTTTAATTGATTATTAGGTTCCTATTTCTATTATACTAATCTTAACTATTATAAAACTGTAACTGAACTGTGTCTGTACATTGAAGATATTTACAAAAAAAAGATTACGATATGGTTTTTCAATATCCCCGACTCGAAATCAACCTTTTTTAGAAATTTTGTCTGTCTGTTTGTTTGTGTGTTTGTTTGTGTGTTTGTTTGTTTGTTTGTTTGTTCGCGCATCACGCAAAAACTACGGAACCGATTTTGATGAAACTTTTTTTGTTTGATAGCTTATGATCTGACTTAAAATCTGGTATATAATTTGTGCGGACGAAGTCGCGGGAAAACACTAGTATTATTATAAAGAGGTTAGATTTTATTTTTTGTTTGATTGTTTGTTTGTTTGTAATGAGTAGGCTCCGAAACTACTGGACCGATCTGAATAATTCTTTCACCATTAGAATGCTACATTATCAGTGATTAACATAGGCTATAAAAACGGCCAAGTGTGTGCGGGAAGATTCTAAGGCGGTACGAAGTTAGCCGCGGTCCTCTAGTATTAGATAAATTGTTTAGTTGATATATATTAGATGAATCGATAAACTGAGAGCAAAAGTGGTGAGTGGTGAGAACTCTCTGAGGGCTATTAAACAGGGGGTCCTTTTTAATATGCTGACACTTTTTTAAGGGGATGATCATACCGTCAAACCGATCAACTTTCTCTATGGGACCAAAACTGAAATCGCGGAAAAAATCTGCTGTCCTATTGGATCGAGTAGGTTATCAGTTTTGTATGAACGGCGTTAATCTATTCCCTCTGAGCCTGTGGTTTATAAAATGTAAACTTAAATATATTTCTCTTACTGTAATTTTAATTAACTCAAATAGATAACAACGCATTTTTTTAATCCAGTGAGATCAAATCAAATCATGAAATTAACAATCAATATCACATTTATATTTATGTAATCGACCAACACGTCGGAAATTTAATATGAATACAACTTGGATGGAATGAACAACATTGTAATTTGTATGATTTTTTAATGGTAGGTAGATACGCTACAATTGCTAAAGTGCTACGATTTGAAATATATGACTGTTAAGTGAAAATTTAACAAGTGAATGATGTTTAAAAAATACAAATTGTAGAATTATTAACAAAAATCTACAGGCTCCTTCTTAATATGCTGACCCTTTTTTAAGGGATTTTCTCTTTGGGACCAACATCGAAATCGCAAAAAAAACTTCTGTTTCATACAAAACTACAAGCCTCCTGCTTGAGCCGAATGTAGGTATTGGGACAGCTGTTTTTTTTTTTCGAATTTTCGATGTGTTGGTGCCATAGAGAAAGTTGTTCAGTTTGTCGGTCTGATCGTCCCCTTAAAAAAGTGTCAGCATATTAAGAAGGATCCTGTATATTTTATTTTCACTTCTCCACGATGGAAATGACGGCATGCTATTGTGGTGAATAGTTTTACCAACAGCTTTTCCTATATTCTCGAGAACGAAAAGACGAGAAAGGCCGAGAACGAGCCCTTTATTGTTCTGGCTGCGTCGTGATACCCAGTGTAGATGTGCGATCACAGACTTATAAGAAGAACCAGACGTAATCTTGTCTAATCATGAGTGAAGCACCCATTTCTTTTGTGTGCGTGCTGTCACGCGGTACATAAGGTGATGGGTTGTAGCACCTGCGCCTAGAGCTAGTGCATTGCAGTGAGTGTTGGTCCCTTGTACAACAAACGAGATTGTAGTACCTTGCATGCTTCACATCTTTTTAGAGCAATATTCGGTCCGTATTTCTTTCAAGTCCGTGTGTGCGATGTAGGTTATATTAGTCGATGAAAATGTTACCAGTAAGTCCATACTTGTTTGCTACTCTACATATTTTCATGCAAAGTTCCATTATTATTGTTTACTTCGTCGTAATTTAAGTCTTGTGCTAAGAAGTCGATCGTGGCTTGTCTATTTGCATGGGACTTAAAATTACTTATCCTTATTGCAATAAGGACCGACAGCGCAACAATTATAGACTATTATTTATAGATGGAACGTCACGCTTCGAGCTACAAAGTGAAAGGAACCATGTGAGAATATTATTATGAAATGCATATACAGGGTGAAATTAATATCATTAGCATCCTTTTAAACTAAGAGTCTACCCATCAAACTGAACAACTTACTACGGGAGCAAACCGATCGGAGCAACAAAAAAATCTGCTGTCCCATACTAAACTGCAATAATTACTCGATTCAAATGTATTGCAACAGTATGAGACAGCAGATTTTTTTTTTTATCGGTTTGCTCCCATAGCAAAAGTTGTGCAGTTTGATGGGTAGACTCTTAGTTTAAAAGGATGCTAATGATATCGATTTCACCCTGTATACAGGGTATAAAAACACCGTAGTAATAGTTAAAGGGTTGCTTCAGACCATCAAACAGACAGAAAAAATCTGTTGTCCCATACATTTTAGTCGAGTTATAACTATAGTTTTGTATGGAACAACTAATTTATTTCCAAGTTGGCTCCAAAGTTAAAGTTTTTCAGTTTAATGGGCTGAAGTTCCCCCTTAAGTATCACTAGGGTGTTACACCCTGTGTAATATATCAATGATGAAATGTATTAAATAGGTACCGCTTACTCAAGCTTATCCTATATTTATACTTAATACCATTGTCCGCAAAAAAATCATTAGAATAGGGACTGAAATTTCGAGTTGAGTCCTCGAGAACTTTCAAGTAGACGATGTATAAGTTGTATGCATTTTGCATCCTTTTCTATCTATACTCAAGAAGAGATCTCCACTTATTGAGTGCCGTTCTGTAATACCCCCTTAGACGCTGTATTTTTTATGGTTTTACTATAAGCATAATTTCTTTGTTGTATTTTTGACATTTTAGCAACATTTCGCTCATAATGCGAGAAGCACGACTTATATGCATCTTATATGACATAAATCCTGAACATTGAAAAAATTCTCCAAAAATTCAAATCTTTCTATGAACGAACTCAAAATGTACTTATAATATTTTATGTTGTGATCTTCACTTCACATTGCAAACTTTTTTGTATGGAGCATTGCAATAACGATCCCACTAACATGATTAAATATGAAGAGCATTAGGGATACAATCTTGGACCATTCTAAGCTGGCTGAATGGGCAGGGTGGGGCGGACCCGTGAAAGCTCCGCCCGACGACGCCTGCGTCCTACTATCTACCAACCTTTATCGAACTTTGAACTTCAAATGCTCTTTTATGTATACAGGGTCCAACTAAATACGCTGACAGTTTTTTAAGGGGATGATCAGACCTTCAAACTGAACAACTTTCTCGACGGGATCAACATCGAAAACGGAGAATAAAAATCTAAATGTCCCATACATTTTGGTCGAGTAGGACTGCAGTTTAGTATGGAACAGCAGATTTTTTTTCGAGATTTCTAGAGAAAGTTGTTCAGTATGATGGTCTGATCTTCCCCTTAAAAAGTGTCAGCATATCAAGAAGGACCCTGTATTATTTCTGTCCTTACAGTCGCGACGCGCGACGTTGCAAACATAAAATCTCCTATATGCGTAAACACGGACCTGAAAAAAAGACGGACGTAATGTGACACTAAAAAGATGTGAAGCATGCAAGGTCCTACATTTTCGTTTGTTCTACAAGGGACCTACACTCGGACAGATAAACTAGCTCTAGGCGCAGGTCCGACACCTGTCACCATTATGTACCGCGTGACAGCACGCACACAAAAGAAATGGGTGCTTCACTCGTGATTAGACGAGATTACGTCCGTCCTTTTTTCAGGTCCGTGTGCGTAAAAAGTATCTTTAGGTAGGCCTCAATTAATTAAATAATAAGATATGGCCATAATATATATACCATATATATATAAAAAAAAAGATATTCATATAGGAGTAGGAAACGGCAGCTATTAAAAATCGCTTTTCAAATCTAAACTATTATAAAACTGTAACTGAAGTGTGTCTGTACATTGAAGAAATTTACAAAAAAAAAGATTACGATATGGTTTTTAGGTATCCCTGACTCGAAATCAACCTTTTTTTAGAAATTGTGTCTGTCTGTTTGCTTGTGTGTTTGTTTGTTTATTCGAGCATAACGCAAAAACTACTGAACCGATTTTGATGAAACTTTTTTTGTTAGATAGCTTAATATCGGACTTAAAATCTGATAATTTGTGCGGAAGAAGTCGCGGGTAAACACTAGTATCGTCTAAAATCATTTTCGGCAAAAATTACACAGGAGATTTTAAATTCGCAGCTACGATATTAAATTAGATACTTACCTGCTTTTCTAGTAGGTATATTTTAGTAGGTAGTATTGTGTAGGTAATTGGTACGCCTAATCGACTATAGGATAATGACGATAACGTCATAATTTGAAATTATTAAAAAAACACTTCTGTTATCCAGTATTTATCACCATCATCATCAGCCTATCTTCGTCCACTGCTGAACATAGGGTAACACGACAAAGTTCTAAGTCTCGGCCTCTCTCATCGTATCTCTACGTTTAGTATGACCTAGTAGCACTTGGTTCAATACGCATTTCGTCCAATACGTAGTTCGTATCTACGTAGACGTACGGACGGACGTAGACGCATTTCGTCAAGCAAGCATTTCGTCAAATATTTAAGTAGGTATTTTGTACAGTCAAGTAAAAAAACAGCTTGACGTAATAGACCTTAGACCATTTAACCAGGGACAGGCCTCGCGTTATCATTTCCTTCTGCCAATTTATTAATTATTAATTATAAATATAATTATTAACAACACAACAATACAACAAAACACACAATACAATACATACTGAATACAATCAAAATTATAATTTAAAGTAATGGAATAAAAACTTAGCTAATCATTGAAAACTAGTCTCATGGTCCCAGTGCGGATTTCATGCTACCTCGTCCCCGCACAAAGATTCAGAAAAGTTTGTTAGTTTCTACTAACGCGCAACACACGCGCGCGTTACACGCGTAACTCGTCCAAAGTTAAATGGTCTAAGTTTTGCACACGTTGTGTGTATTCTAAAAAACTACAATCATTGCGATAATTTAACAGAGACGGATTAAGTGTAGTTAGGAGGGACATCAAATACACTATTTTCTACTTCACAATAAAATATTTCCAGAAGTATGCTTCCTCATACTAAAGTCCCATGAAAGGTTTTATGATTCCTACTTTCTTTTTTAAATAACTTACGACAATATCATACATCCGTATTTTAGCATTTTTCTCAATGAACCTGGCACAAAAAATCGTTAACCTCTTAAAAAACAAAAACAAAAATAAAAAAAACATAAGGTACTCTGTCTCGTGGTCATCAATACACATAGGTACATAGCTATATCTATACAGATCTTACGCTACGGTAGTCCAAACATATGCCGAGTAACTGTCACTTCACAGGCTGGGAATCGAAGCCGCATTCAGGGATCGCCACCGCGTTCAACCGTTGTCGAAGTTGAAGGAGGTTCGGTGGGATCGGGCGCCGTCTGAAATAAGAAAATAGTAAGTTTTTAAATAGTTATCATCATTGAGATGGTTGGAGAGAGGGGAGTCCCAATGTCCAGGATGGCAAGGCAGGCAGGCAAGGCACGGCAGGTGGGCAAGGGCCCATGGCCCAGCCGTCCGACACGAATAATTTTTTGGATGTACAAGATATACCGGATGATTTTTTTATCGTTCCGAAACTTTCAGTGGTAGTTCAGGAGTGCGATTTTTGAATCTCATTCGGTGAGCTCAGCAGTTGAAAATGTCGAAATGCATGCAATGCAATGCATCTTTCTACTGCTGATTTCACTTTCAAAAATCGCACTCCTGAAGTATGATTTTTGAAAGTCAAATTAGCAGTAGAAAGATGCATTATATTTATAGTAATTTTGACTCTTTCAACTGCCAAGCTCACCGAATGAGATTCAAAAATCGCACTCCAGATAAATCTGAACTCACTTATTTTATTTCGAAATAATCTGTGTAACAGACACTCAATTGCAGAAAAATTAAAGTTAATCCTCCATTAAATCTTTTGATGTCACTTTTTGTCTTGCTGACGTAGTAAAAGCTAGCAAGAGATTTAATGAAGGATTAACTTTAATAAGCGTTTCTTCAACCTGTGCGTATCTCCAATAATGTCCTTATTGAAATAAAATAAACACAACAATTGGTGTTTTTAAACTTAATCTTACTTTATTTTTATTGATTTATCAAATTCACAAACAAACACCTTAAGAACTAAAAGCATTGATAAACCCAACATCTGCATAGGTAGCATGACACCGTGATAAAGTGTTATCACACCTTCGCTCTCTTTCTACTTGCACGTGAACGAACGAGATAAAAGGCGTGATAAAGCCGTATCACGTGTGACATGCTACGAATGTAGGTTTGTCCCAATTCAGAAACATCTGTAACTAATTACATCTAGCCCTCATCCGTCATCCGCAATCACACTAAGTATTTAACTTTTTGTTCCATTATGTTGTGGCGGCGACCTGTTTGATGAACTCGTAGAATCCACTCGTATCCGTATTATAAATGGGCAGTGTGACCATCTGGTAAGTATCTGCCACACACTTGCTAAAAATCTGCCAAACACCCTTAAGAAAAATGACATAAAATATGCCACGTATATTTTATTCTGTGTTATTTTAAAGAATTTATGCAGAGTTTACCTTAAAACTTAACTTACTTAAGTATTAATCCTTTTTGTACGTTTGGGCTTCATATTATATCTATAATTTTTGTTTCATCGTATACAAGGTGTTACAAAACTACAAATAAATATTTAAGGGGGTGGTGTAGACCATCAAACTGAACAACTTTCACTATGGGACCAATATCGAAATAGCAAAAAAAAAATCGACTAGAGCTAAAATATGTATGGGATATGAATTTTTTTTTTTCGCGATTTCGATGTTGGTCCCATAGAGAAAGTTGTTCAGTTTGACGGTCTTAACAACCCCCTTAAGAGTTTCAAAAATTTATTCTTACTTATGAAACACCTTGTAGAGACCGTTTTTTTTTATGTCTTTAACTGCTCTGGATACTAGTCCTTTTGAGTCATTCGTTATTTTTTTCTATATATTCTTTATTTTTATGATGGGATGATAGATGAAGATCAATCTGTGGTCGATTTCGTAAGCTCGCGCGTTGCCGCCAAAATAACCATGAACAAGTTAACTTGAACCAAAACTTATGTTCTGTTATCGTATTTATTTGAGATTCCTGTTACGTCGGTCGCTTTACGCAACTGTTTGGTACACAATCCGCACGAAATAATGTCACAAATATCACTAAAACCAATTTTTTTTTAGAGTTCGAATTCCGGTTTGGTCATGGATATTATGTTTGTGCCGTTGTTGTACGGTATACACAATAAGTAAATAAAAAATATATACTTATGTGACTAGGTATATTATCTTTAACAACCATCACGGAATAGTAAAGGGCAATTTTATTTATTTCTATAAATATTCTCCTAGTTCTAGTTCTAAACTGATAATTAAGTTCAGACTGTTCCTTCAGCTTAGAAGAAAATAACATTAATTATTCATTCAGCGTCTGTCAAGATATTTAAATAAAATCGGTCAAGTGCGAGTCGGGCTACTCGCGCATCGAGGGTTCCGTACCACACCACCACATTAACATGGAAAAAAAAATTTTTCCTCGGGACCTTAAGCGTGAGACCGACTCGAACTTGGCCGGTTTTTATTATTTGTTGTTATAAAATCACACCAAGTTTGACGCTTGTATGTATTACCGTTTTAACTATAGAGCGAGAAGAAAAAACTTCGATAAAAACTAGTTTCTTGTTGAGAACCCCCCTTAAAAAAAATCAAAAAATCAAATATATACTTTATTTTACACCAAAATACAAACAGTAAAATACAGAAAGAAAAAACAGTAGGCACAAAAATAAGGCGGTCTTATCGCCCTTAATTTTTTACTTTTTGACATTTTTATTATTTGTCAACAAATCCACCGTACTTAATAACGCATATTCTGTGAAAATTTCAACTATCTAGCTATTACGGTTCAAAAGTTACAGCCCTAAATAGGTAGTACGGACGGACAATGTAGGCTTAGTAATAGGGTTTTCACCCTTTGGGTACGGAACCATAAAAAGTATGGTCTAATCGATGCAAAGACATTATATTTATAATAGGACGTGCATGCGAGTCCCGTTTTGCAACATGTTACAACAGTTTGCTAAGCATACATTAAGTCTACTTATTTGTTTTTTTTTTTAAGAAAAAACAGCGCATGTGCGAGTAGGTCTCCTGAGGGGAACCCTAGTAAATTGTGTGAAATGTTAGTACTACAAAATGATCTTAAATACATTTTATAACACATTTGCTCGTAAATGGTCTCTTATTTGACCAATTTCACTAACGTAATGTATCTCATTACGCACTAGTTCGGTAATGTAAAGTAAAACGGACGGTTGCGTCTAAAACGAACGGTACTTTTTTAAATCTTAGCAAAGAGTTTTTATGTCAGAAAAGTGGTCAACATTTTATGAATAAAATTAACTTTGGGAGATACAATATAATAAAGTAAACATTTAATTCTTTAATTTAATTAATTTTGACAATAAATTACACCCATTTATGTGAAACCAAAACAAACAATATTAATTTACTTCATTAGTAATACTGGATGTTTTTGTGCCTTTGCCTTTATTCTTTTTTCTTAAAATAAGAAAAAAGAAAGCGCTAATGCGCGCGCATCGCTAATTTGTGAAGTTCTCTTATTAGTTTGTGTTTGTTTTGTGAACAAGTAAAAATTATTCCGCACGCTTTTTAATCGCTATTTTTTGTTACGTTTTTTTGTTTTGATTTGAAAATGTCGTTAGTAGTGATGAATTTATTAATTCGACGCCGCCAGAAGTCTCAGAGGCAGCGGAAAAGGTTAGTCTAATTTATTAGTTTATGAATGTCCGAGTTTTATTTATTTCCTTGTTTCCTCGCAAATATGTTATAAAACGTCGTATGACACACGTTCGGTTTGATAATTACAGCCTAGGCTATCTTGTAGACCTCGCCTACGGCTCGGTCTAGCAATAACGCCTCGGCTGTAATTATCGACTTACCGAACTTGTATCATAATGTACTATTAAACGTACAATTAGGTTAGGTTATAGTAGGTAGGTACTGTAGCCCGGACTTTTTAATTACCAAACAAACATACAAAAAAAAAAACATACGGGTCGAATTGAGAACCTCCTCCTTTTGTTGAAGTCGGTTAAAAATATAACCGATTGCCGTTTAGAAATTGTTGTAAGGTACTAAATGACTAATTTAAAAACCTTAGGGCCTGTTTCACCACTTCTGAGTAAGTTTTTGTTAGCTTATCCGACAGATATTTTGACATAATTTCATACAAAATATGTCAAACTATCTGTAGGATAAGCTAATAAGAACTTACCCAGAAGTGGTGAAACAGGCCCTTAGTCTTACAGACACGCTGTAGATTTTCTTTTTTTTTAATTGTCTGAAATTTTTAAATGTCGAGGTTTCGAGGTCAGATCGGTGGAAAAAATTGTACCATAAATCATCATTGTAAAGGTACTTGCGGCAAGATTTTGCTAGGCGACCCGGCGGCGTTGTAGAAACCCCAGTATAAACTTTCACTTAAATCACATTTCGTTCCCAGAACAAATAGGTGCATAATTTTGCGGTCGGATCTTGGTATAATAGAGCGGATGTCTATCCACGTTTTTGTTTAGCCGATAGACAGATGTAAAAGCAACGTCGACGTGGACCATTCGCATAGAGAACCCTAATAACAATAAATTACAGTACCCATATTTCAATGTCAACTATGTGAAAAGGATGTGTGTAATCAATCAATAACAGGACTTAGAGCGTTTATTGGCACTTAGGTATGACTAACTTTATTGTTGACGTGTGTTTATAGTGTATCAAGATTCGCTAACTAAAAAAAAGGTCGATGGTTGTATGAATTGCCAAAATGTCTGGTCTTGACAATGTTACACTATGTAATTTTAACTTGTAATTGTACTTTTTTTGTAATTGTATTTTGTACCTATATTTTGCTTTGTTTAAAAGAAGATAAGGGTGGCGCGGCCGCGGTGGTAGATGAAAAAAAATGACGTCAGAAAGTTATATATGTGATATTATATATATTAAAAAATTTTGAGTTTGACAACCAAAGTTACCGACAAGCTGAAGTGGCAATGTCATCCAGAAGCGACGTAAGGCGTGGGTGGTGTGGGCGACCGCCTAAGGCCCCGCAAAGGGCATCGTGCCTTCAAAGGTTTAAGCAGCTTTATTCAAAATCAAGAATAATATTTAGCTACCTAGGACCATTAAAAGACATAGTTCTGGCCACAGGCGTATCATGGAGCTAAAAGATTTCGAGTCCGCTTCGCTCGCTCCAAAGTTATTTTTATATTTAACACAGAACACAGGAACCGACATCGACAGCGCTATAAACGGTTCTATTCAGGATGTAAGGAAAGTATCTTTAACCAAATTAAAGATTGAAAAATTTGTCTCGGGCGGGACTTGAACCCACGCTCAAGCCCCGCCCTAGCACAACATGGCTGTAACATGTTTATAATCAATAGTATCTTTAACCTTTAAAGATTTAAACCACGCATACTCTACCCATCAAACTGAACAACTTTTACTATGGGAGCAAACCGATCCGAGCAAAAACAAAATCAGCTGTCCAATACTAAACTCCAACCTGGTCCTGCTTGACTCAAATCTATGCAACAGTTGATATTTTTTTGCTTTGATTGGTTTGCTCCCATAGTAAAAGTTGTTCAGTTTGATGGGCAGAGTATGTGGTTTAAATGTTAATGATACTTTTTCTTACACCCTATTTAGCTTCTCACAACTTTTTCTCCTCTACTATTATAAAACTGTAAGAAGTCTGTACGATACGGTTTAAGGAGTCCCTGATTTCAATGTTTGTCTATTTGTTTGTTTGTTTGTCCGCGCATCACGTGAAAACTACTGGACCGATTTTGATAAAGCTTTATTTATTTATTTTTGTTTGAAAGCTTATGATTAGACTTAAAATCTGGTAGATCATTTATCTCGCTACAATGACGGGACGTGCTGACGAAGTTTATGTTGTATATACTGATTCGAAAAATGTGACCTACAATCAAAAGTACCACACATACCGCCTCTGGTCTGATGTCTTATATAGGGGTCCTTCTAATTCTAAATATGCTGACACTTTTTAAGGGGATAATCAGACCATGAAACTGAACAACTTTCTCTAAAGAACCAACATCGAAATCACGAAAAAAAATCTGCTGTCCCATACATTTGCCTCGAGTAGGTTTGCAGTTTTGTATGGAACAGAAGATTTTTTTGCGATTTCCATGTGGTCTGATCTGATCATCCCCTTAAAAAAGTGTTAGCATATTAAGAAGGACCCTATATGTTACAGAACAGACGAGTAGTCAATATAGTAGACGAGGACTGGAGTGAAGAGTACGATCGTAGTGATAAGAGGCCTGACGCATAAGGGTGCGTTTTCACTGAAGCGAATCGGCTGGCAGCGGAGACCAATCAGATTGACCAGATGTTGAATTCAATGGATCTGATTGGCCTATCCCTCCCTACAAGAATCATCTCAAGCGCGCCGCTTCGCTTCAGTTGAGAGTGAAAACGCAATATCGATGGTCTAGAAGACAAACGTGCTAATTGCACATCTAGCAATTTTTCAGGAGAAGCGTTTTTATTATTTCAAAAGTTCAATATGCCAAAACTTTAAACTGTGCATAGGAATCGTGTATATACTGTCTATTCTTAGCTTGGGTATTTATCTTTATTGATTTTAACATACATATAAAATCTGAATTTTCAAAAGATACTGTAAAAATATCAAAATCATAAAAAAAGGCATCACTTACTACTTTTGTACACAAACAATATGTTTAATTGTGCATTTAACACTTTTGTGTATATTATGAGCTTTTGTATTTTAGAGGAATTTACTGCTATTTTATTAAGAAAGAGACTAAATACTAAAATTTTCTTTATTATTAAGCGAATCACACATTAACCGTAAGTATTAACTATCATTATTTCGTAAAATTGAGAACCGAAAGTTTCAAATGCCATAAGTAACAAAAGCACTTAGCGTGTTTGTCAAAAAAGTCAAATGTTCTAAATCACTTTAGCATTATTTGTTGTTTATATAGGTAGGCAATAACAGTCATTAATATTCTTGGCTTCAGCTTGACTTCACTTGCTATAAATGTACACATACTGATAAGACCGAAAGAGACGGAATTATGGCATTTGGGTAAGTGCAAACTGTAGAGCATGCTCATTTAATACATTTGGCATTAAAAAGTAAAATATCAAAATTTTGCACTTAGCACGTTTGTCTTCTAGACCATCGATATGTTACCTCATTTTAAATGATGAAACTTAACAGTTGAGAAAAATACAAAAAGGAAAAGGTAACAATTTTCTACGACAACTGTTTTTGAAAGGATACAGTCACTGGATTAATCTTGTCTAGAATTAGCCCTAAACTCAAAATCCTATATGTTAGGGGCAAAATTAAGCATGACTTTTCTGACAGTTCAACATGCTGCGATAGATGGCGTTAATGTGATTTGGATCCGAAGAAAGGTTTAGGCTAAAAAGTATAGAAACAATGCATGTTGAGTGATTGGCTCATTATTGAGTTTGACTTGCCGTCTCGTGGAGATCTTGATGTGGAGACTTGCTTCTAATGCTGATTTGGAAGAGATTTTCGGTCCCCAAGTTCGAGCTTGCCTAAAAGGTGGGACTACGGTAAAACTTTTTGTAAAGCCGTTTCAACGTGCATATTTAGATTTTAATATATTTTTCACCTCACAAGCTCGGAAAGATTCTGTTTATCATTCGAAATCTGAGTGCAAAAGTGCATTTTATCCGCTAGCGTGGAAAGAGTTTTTGAAATTCGAATCTGTCTATTCAATATTTTTATATACCGCCAATCCACTGAAAATTTCATGACACTGGCCAGCACAAAAATAAAAACTTTTTGAAATGTTCTTTTTAGCAATTCACTTTTTTTCCTCGCTGTTGTGAGGTGAAAAATTGTGTGTTTCGCTCGGCTGCAAAGTTATTCTGCGTCTCGTACCTTTGAAACCTTCGCTAAGCGCTCAGGATTCTATTATTTGAACCACTCGCTTCGCTCGTGGTTCAATCCTAGGATCCTTCGCTTGCTCAGGTTTCAATAAAAGTACTCGCGCCAAAAAGCATCTTTGCAGCCTAGCATAACAAATAACTATTTAGTTCTAAATCTATAATTGATTGTATTTATGCATGTTGCTAATAAATATTTTTAATTTTTTCATTTTCCAATCAGCATTACAGGCTTGCTGATTGCCCAGAGTGCACCAGACGTGTCGAGCGTCCATAATAATTATCACTAGGAGGCTATATTCATGCACCCCGAATCGTAATAATAGCATTCATATTAATAGATAGGGTGACCTTGAGTCTGCCTACCTGATTTGATTTGATTTGAACTTTTTTTATTTATTGATAAATTAATGGACTGCAGGTGACTAGCACTGCTTTCTGGCAAATGTCAAGTAGTTTGAATTGGGAGTATCTATCCCAATTTCAAGGATTGTATTTTGAGCAAAAACACAGTTTAAAAGAGATCGCGGAGCTTCGTGGGTAGCTCAAACGTGAACCGCGCGAACACAACGCGATTGGCACAACCGCTAACAGCAAAACTTGAAATTTTTGAACCAAAACGAACATATATATGCCTCGACGACTTAGTAACTGGCTGCATAATTAGACTAGTTGGCTGCGACATATCTAGGCAATATCCTGTTTCTATTACCGTACTCGGCAAACAAGTTAAAAAATATACGGGGGTGAGGACTGAGGAGAATGCGCAGTAGCGGTTTTGCCTACAAATTTTATTCTGCGCAGTCAAGGTGTTGCTCAAGATGTTTGCCGGCAATTATAACAGAAGCTTAAATTTTGTCACGAAAACATACATACATACATACATACATATGCTCACGCCTAGGTCCCACTACTGGGGTAGGCAGAGACAATAGATCGCCACATGCTACGATTCTGACACACATCTTTCGCCTCCTCAACATACATAAGTCTCTTCATACATGCTCGTCGGTTCCGGGTACATTTTATTTGGCCCTTCTTCAGTACGCATCCTATTTGGTCAGCGTACGTGCGCCTAGGGCGACCCTTTTCAACCATTCCATTCACACTTTCCTTGTAGATTTCATACGTCAGCCTACTTTGGCTCATTCTTTCCACATGGCCAAACCACCTCAACATTCCTTTTTTCACGAAAACAAACACTCTATTAATCATACACATGAAACCATTAAACACAATAAGAAGGAGACACCATAAAATGGTGTAATTACCTTCATTTTTACGGCAACCTATTACATTCCTATTATGTTCCTAGAGGGGTTAGTCAGAGTCAGAGATATTCTGAAAACTCTGAATATCCACGTTTCACTAGTCTCTGAGCTCTGTCTAACATGTGTTAGTCCGCTTATAGGCCTCCGCACATTGCAGCGATATTATCGACAGCGATATCGCGACACCTTACACACTGCAGCGATTTCGATTTCGATTCCGCGATTCACGTCACGCATGCGCCCCACCATTGAATGTAGTCTAAAGAGATTGCGTCAGGTCGCGATAATATCGCGGCAGTGTGTTGGATCGCGCGCGACCCCATACAAAATTTACTGGAAATAAATATCGCAAAATCGCAGCGATATTGTAGCTCGATAAAATCGCTGCAATGTGCGGAGGCTTTTAAATGGACAGTGGGTATATAGATGCAGCGAAATGAATAAACTGACCGGGTCTGATAGCCGTAAGCTCCCTAAATTCAATAACAAACGTATCCTCTAGTTTTCACTTCAGCATTAGAGCAAATAAATTTTACTACTATAATCTACGTATGACAAACACTAGTGGGCCAAATTGATAACGATAGTAGAATCAGTGGGCCGCAAAGAACAAAGAAATAAAACTCATTGCATCTATCATAGAACAGGACGGTAGGTACTTTGTATTACAAGGGCAATATTTTCAGGACCCTTGTTAAAAAACGCTTCATGCCATTCGCTTGCCAAACAAAAGTGGGCAAGCGAAGCGAGCTCGAAATTTTTAACATCATGATTCAATGCAGTGGTGGTACCTACCTACATAATAATAGTACTTGCATCTAAGTATGCAGGCTCGCGGGCCGCATGTTTGACATGTCTGATCTACATACTACTGCCATGTCCCTAAGTTTTTTTACATAAATTACCTAAATATTATAAGAACTAGGAACCTTCTTAAATTACGAAAATTGCTCAATTATACCGCCGCCGTCTTCAGACATTCAGTTAACAAATTTAACGAATGTAAACAATATAGGTAAAAGGAAAACATAACGACCGACATAGATACTTACCCTAAATCTGTAACATTTTTTTTCTTGAAAATTATTAATTAAAATCGGTCTAATTTTAGAGGAGGAACTCAAACTTCAAATAAACAGGTGAATACGAGACTGTGATTTCGTCTATTTTATGTAGGTAATATCAGTCCTAGCTGCAGTTGCCACTTTCGCACTGGTAGCTCTGTTGCTTGGGAAAAGCGACAGAAATCGATCTGTTAAAAACCTATTCTCCAAATGTTTTGCAGACCGTCTTTCTTCTTAATTGAAGCCCGGTGTTAAATCTGTATCTGACATTCAATAAATTAATCATAAGAACAAAAGAAGGCAAACGCTATAAAACAAAAACTAAAATTAAACTCTTAACATCGGTCAATATGCCAAATTGCCAATGTATCTCGGTGGCACAGGCCAAGCTTGTGGAACTTGACTCTTACCGTATAAAACGAAAACAATTACGACGTGGTCCTACAACAATGTTGCAAACCTGTTCTCTGCCAGGGTCGCACTCTGCATCAACTATACTGAATTAATCGCTTTTATTATTGTAAATCTAAACTAATATAAAACTGTAACTGAAGTGTGTCTGTACATTGAATATAGGTATTTACAAAAAAAAGATTACGATATGGTTTTTAGGTATCCCTGACTCGAAATCAACCTACTTATTTTAGAAATTTTGTTTGTCTGTTTGTTTGTGTGTTTGGTTGTTTGTTCGCGCATCACGCAAAAACTGCTGAACCGATTTGGATGAAACTAATTTTGTTTGATAGCTTATGATCTGACTTAAAATCTGGTATATAATTTGTGCCGACGAAGTCGCGGGAAAACATTAGTATACGAATAAGCTTGAGACAACAAGATTAGATTGTCATTTTGATAGAACGTATCGGGTGTTCGTGCAACCTAAATGGAAATGAGCGAAAGTGTCCAAGATAGACAATGGAAAAATCGTTCTAGAAGGGTACTGGACAAAGAGAAAGAGGGAGGGAAAGCAAGAGAGAGGGGGGGTAAACAACCAGATAGAGAGGTATGGTAAAAAAATCGGGGTTCTCTAAATGCAGAATTGTAGAGGTCGCCGAGAAAATCTATCAATAAGTCCATGGAGGAAACCTTTACATATATATATATAATAAAAAAAAAACATTATGCTCACGACTACATTCCCCGAGTCAGAGATATTCTGAGACCTCAGAACATCCACGTTTCACCAGTCGTTCCGAAACTCTGTCCAGTGTGACGGGGGATGAGCCCGTCGCCACTTATAATGGACAGTGGGTACAATACATGCCTCGAAATTGAAGCATGCAGGTTTCCTCACGATGTTTTCCTTCACCGAAAAGTCAGTGGTGTTACAAATCGTACATAAATTCCGAAAAACTCATTGGTACGAGTCGGCCTGGACGGGGATCAAACTGTGGGGACTTACCATAGATGTCAACACCCACAAGTTATAGCAAAGAAGCTAACAGATGGCGCTACCGTCGCTCTCAGAAATATGCTCCATACAAAGACAACGTTCACCGTAAATACGTAACTCGTAACCTACTACAAATAAGGTTCACAATCGAATGCGAGACATAAATCGCGCAAGAGAAATAATCACAGAGATTCGATATATATACAAGGTCCAACTAAGAACTGTAGGACTACGGCCGGTCCCCAGGCTTCACACTAAGCCTGGTGGAAGATCTTCCCTTTTCAATGGAGGAACATTCCCAAGTAGCACCTCCATAAAACCATCGCCTCCTGCACGGCAGGCAAGGTTACTCGCCACTGGACCACCACGACTTTTTTATATAAAAATACCGGTCTACAAATAAGATATTGTTGTTGAGACCATAGAATTATCTCGAAATGGTTTTCAATTCAGCCCTCAAAAAAATTACGTGACATAACGAAATCCGTCCTGAAACCAATTCACCAGTACAGCAGGCTTTAAAATATTTGTTAGCTGTAGCAAACTTTTTGTTCACCCAAAACGAGAATCTGGAGCATACGGACGTGAGTGTATGTATACTATGGAAGCATCTTACAAATATGTATATGTGTTAATGATACAAATACAAATATCTGCCAATTTCCTATCGGTTTCGAATAAGTAGGTATACTTCTAAACTATTATAAAACTGTAACTGAAGTGTGTCTGTACATTGAAGATATTTACAAAAAAAAGATTACGATATGCTTTTTACGTATCCCTGACTCGAAATCAACCTTTTTTAGAAATTTCGTCTGTTTGTTTGTTCGCGCATCACGCAAAAACTACTGAACCGATTTTGATGAAACTTTTTTTGTTTGATAGCTTATGATCTGACTTAAAATCTGGTATATAATTTGTGCGGACGAAGTCGCGGGAAAACACTAGTAGTCAATAAATCCATTATGATTCAAACTGACTAAATGAATTCTATAATTCAATTAATACAATTCTGATTTTTTTTCTATAATATAATTATGATTTTACTTACATAGTTCATAAATCAAATATACACCGAGGGCAGGAAAGTAAGAAAGGTCATGAAGACAGCAAACATGTGATCTGAGACTTTCTTATTTACTGCCCGAGGTTAGTATACTATTTTTCTCCTCGACGGAGGTGGAAAGCGGCAACATTGTTTAGCGCAGCGGGTCGAAAATTGACGCTTTCCGTCCGGAGGGGCGAAAAATAATTAAAATTGACATTTGGGATTAAATTGATATGTAATTAAGAGGATAGGCGGGCTGAAATGCTAATTTGGAGAATAGGTCACTTTTCCAACCGTATACCTACATATTTGTCCGATCCACCACACCCATACACCCCACCGACTAGAGTGCGAAAGAGACAACTGCAGCTAGGACCGATTTTATTTACATAAAATTGACGAAAACAGCATTTCGTATTCCCCTCCTGTTTTCTCCTCCAAAACTAAACCGATTTTAATAATTCTTTCTTAAATAATATGAGAAAGACTTTGGCTATGTCTGTAAGTTTTTTTTTGTTTATATTCGTTTAAATTGTTTACTGGATATCTGAAAACGGGCGGTAAAATTGATCATTTTCGAAGGTCCCTAGTTCATACAGTAATTAATTTATGCAAAAAAGCAAAACGTAGGGACATAGCAGAGGTGACATAGATTGTATGTTAAAAAAATGTTTGCTTTAGTCTACGAATAAAGAAATAAATATGGAAATATAATTCACGTCAAAAAATGACCCCACAAACTTTGGTGTACACCACGCAAGCGCGCAAGCGGCGATTATGGCGACTCCAATTACGGCGTTTGCCGCCAAAACTCATGGTACCAAAAATTAAGGAGATTTTGTTCGGAGTTATCGTTCCATATTTATTTCTTTATTCGTAGGCTCTAGTGTTATTTGCCAGGGAGAAAACAGGGGAATACGTTTGTATGGAGAAAACTGTACTGGTCTATCCTCTTAAATTGGCTTGATTCGTTGTACGATTATTAGTATACCGGGAGTCTCGTTGTAGGTCTGCTATAGGGTAGTCGCATCGCGAGTCGATTGTTGGTTGCCCCCTCCCCGGCCTACAACGAAGCTCCAGTGGTGGCTCAAGATAGTGTTCTTTTCGAAAAACAATCCTTGAAGTCACCAAAATACATAAGTTACCGTACAACGTCAAGCACTCTTGCTACAAAAACTAGACATTGGCAAAATCATGACATACCCAAGATGGCAGCCATTTTTTTTAAATATAGAATAGAATTAGTATACCGTCTGTTTTGTATAAAAAGTAACTACATTTTTGCTTCTCCTAAAAAAAATGTCTTGGCGTCCTTCATTGCTTGTTTAAAGGCATGATT
The DNA here is from genome assembly GCA_963693445.1 of Agonopterix heracliana. NCBI lineage: Eukaryota > Metazoa > Arthropoda > Insecta > Lepidoptera > Depressariidae > Agonopterix > Agonopterix heracliana. The sequence goes on from OY856326.1 coordinate 7,144,204, forward strand.
AGTTTAGTATAAATTGCAGGCCGTAGTCCCCCCCACCCGCTAAATGCGTTATGTAATTTGAGAACGACCCCATACGACCATTGTAAACTGGGTAATCTTTCCACTACTTACAGCATGAGTAATTATCATGTGAAGATTAGCTTCACATCAAAGAAGAAGAATCTATTTCGACTAGCAGTTCTGAATGCAGTTAATTAGAGCAATTATTCTTTGTTTTATTACATATCAAAACAATAGCGAAAAAACAATGTTCTGAGGGTCTACCATGAGTTTTCACTGTATTTTATTTACTACTGTAGTTACGTCGCCAATTCGTATGACAGAAATTAGTTCTCAACGTAACCACTAGGGGCGCTGTACGAAATTCAATACAAAATTGGTGACGTTACTACAGTAGTAAAGTACGGTGAAAACTCATGGTAGGCCTACTGGCATGGTGTCCCATCCCATACAAATTAAATTTTAGTTTAAAAATTGAAATATATGGCGTTATGGTATCGATTTGTAATTAATGTTTACGTAAACGTGTAAATTGTTACTAAAAGTACATGATCTGACTACAAAAAAATCTCATGAGCCTCGGAAAATCAAGCAATTTACTTTGCCCGAAGACTGCCCGAGTTACGGCAGTTGCGTTTCATTGTTTGGCGTTGGGCATCTGTACTGTATAGTATTATATAATCTGTGGTTCTGGTGAAGCTCAGCGATCGCATCAGGCCAATCGAGCGCGGTGGGCGCGGGTCAGAACACCAGCATTACTCGCGCCGGCCCAAGGTCACCTCGTCCGCGCTCATTCACGTACAGGCAGTGTCATGCCTGTGGTACCGGCACGCGCTCCCCCGGCGGCCACTGTACACCACGCTCTATTGACCTGTCGCGTCCGCTGAGCTTCACCACTATGTTGTTTTTCGCTGTGCCAAAACATTTATACATCCCATTTTACATTTTGAAATACTCAATTAAATAAATAATCATGTAGTTTTTTAAAATTGTACCTACTTATGTTAAAATATCGTAGAATCAATCAAACATTTCAGACCATGCTATAATAGAAACTTCGTAGTTAGGTTTTTAGGTTATACCTAAGTCATAAATGCAATTCCTAAAGTTCAATTGTCAAGTATGTCGTCATATTATCTTTTAATTTAATCATTTCATACAACATTTATTTTCCTCAGACATCCCTGTTGCCGACTATATGAGGACGAAACAAAAAGATTCAAGGGCGACATCGCAGGTAATTCACGTTCATTTGAGCCTAAAGACCTATCTGCATGGTTATTCACTGCAACGCAAAATAACGCTAGTTTTTAGGGTTCCTGGCTCAAAGCGGCAGTTATTTTGCGCTCGTTTTTCCTCTTGTCCATCCACTTCTGCCTATCTTGGTTCTTACTCTTAATCGAGATAAGATTTAAACTGAATACTTATCGAATTTACATGAATTTACTTACTTACTGAATTTGCATGTTTTTTATTTATATAAGGCGCAGTTTATACAGAAGAGACGTGTGGTGGTGGCGGAGTCAAAGTAACACAATATAAACCGTATAGTCGTGTTTGTCGTAAAAGAAAAACGCGCGCGCGCCTCCAGGCAACCCAACTGGGGATTTTTATAGTAGATTACACACCGAGGACAGGAAAGTAAGAAAGGTCTCAGATCTCATGTAATTGTTGACCGAGGTCAACAAACATGTGATTTGAGGCTTTCTTATTTACTGTCCGAGGTAAGCATACTATTTTTCTTCTCGACGGAGGTGGAAAGCGATAACTTCGTTTAGCGCAGCGGGAAGAGAATTGACGCTTTCCGTCTGGAGGGAAAAGAGTATTAATTGACTTACCAACTACTGGCCGTCGGGTCCGCGCCCAAAAGAGTAACAAAACGCATAAACGGCATACAGAGTAAAATTACGCGCCAGTTTTCGTTTGATCGACCGACTACGCGCATATCGCAAGCAAAATGAAAAACTACATTCAACAGTTTTATTGTTTTAGTTTACTAACACGTAGTTACGTTTATGTAGGTTCTGGGTTCTGGGACATTATTTCGAGAAATTATTACACCCGGCGTCCATTAGTTGTTAAGTCAAAGAAAGTTTGTCGTTTACAAACACTCAAAAAAGTATTTCAGAACAATAATCAGAGACGGAACCTTCACATCGAAGCCCGACTCGCAAAACTTTACTACCTAAGTTTTTCCAATAAACCGCCAATAAAAATTATGCACGCTACTGTAACTGCTGGATAGCCAGGATCTTATAGAGCAATGAACTAAGACACCGGCCAGTGAAGGTGACTAACCTTGGTCATAGGTCCCTAGAACAATCTAGAACGTTCGTTAGAGACTTGACATTACTTTTTTAGGGTTCCGTACCCAATAGGTGAAAACGGGACCATATTGCTAAGCCTACGTTGTCCGTCCTACCTATTTAGGGCTGTAACTTTTGAACCGTAATAGCTATAGATAGTTGAAACTTTCACAGAATATGCGTCATTGCGGCGGATTTGTTAACTATTACTGAAATTGTCAAAAAGTTATAAATTAAGGGGGGTTCTTAACAAGAAACTAGATTTTATCAATGTTTTTTCTTCTCGCTGTTTCGTAAAAACGGTAATACCTACAAGCGTCAAATTTGGTGTGATTATAGAGCAAACTCTAGAGTATAACAACAAATAATAAAAACCGGCCAAGTGTAAGTCGGTCTCGCGCTAAAGGTCCCGGAGAAAAAAAAAATATTCCAAGTTCATATTATGTTGTGTGACTTGTGTGGTGCTGGTGTTGTGGTACGGAACCCTCGGTGTGGGAGTAGCCCGACTCGCATTTGTTTTAATCTTCTAGACCACTTTGTTAAACAACGGCTACTGGGTTGATTTTTTTTTTACTCTACACTAAGCGTCAGCGCACACCTAGCGGAGAACAATTCGAGCAGTTTTCATTAAGAGGTTTCCCTGACCGAACGACCTTGACTCTTTCAGAGCCGCCTCACCTCTACTAAACTACGTCATTTTAGTTACTAGTAGGTATACCTATTTTTGACTGGCTTGTCCTTGTCACTGTGGTGCCTTCTAATCCAAAGAAAAACCATTCTAAAATCATAAGAATTCGCACCAAATTTAACAATTGCCTATCTAATTAACTCATTAAATATTGGTCTTAAAAAAATAAAAATAGCAATTTTAGATCTTAATATTGTCTACACAAAGGTGTGTGTCTCAAGTAAAAGTGACTTAGACATAAAATTTAGATGCAAATAATACATTTTTTTTCCAATATCTTGCTTTCTTTTGAACGCAGGTTTCATATTATGTATTTAACCGAAAAATAAGAAATACGATCTATAGCAAATAAATCCGAGGTGTTGAGCATCATTGCTACACTTTTCAATAATTTGTTTGTCTTTCAAATAACGAGAAGATAGCTTCTAAAAACCTGCAAAATATGGCCCGGCGCTCGTTTTCCAAGACAAGTAAATCGAAAAATCACTGGATGGATATGTTAAAATTACTCATAAACCTGTCACATTGACAATAAAAAGTGCTGTTTGTCGGAGTTTTTGGCGGGCTTTGGTAGCTGACTTTTGGAGTCCTTATATTTCATTGAATTTTTATTGTTTATAGTGAGTTTTGGTTCGTAAAATTGGTGTTGTTTTGCGTAACAAAGTGTCGTGCAAGTGAACAATATATAGTTCAGTGAAATATGATGGTGCATGGGTCGTAAACAGGAAAAGTGTTCCGTGATTTTAGCGCGGCAAAGCGGTCGGTTCACCTCTTTCCTGTGGACTTCTCTGCTTTTCCTGCGTCTTTCGATTGCCTCCAAAAACTCCAAAGAACCATCAAAACGTCGAATACCAACGTTTTAATGTGAAAACAGAAGAAAATTAAAAATAAATTAAGATTTAGCCAAAAGGTCTAGTAACCAGGCTAGTAAATATATTAGAAAAAAAAAAAAAAAAAGTGTTGTTTTTCTATGGTTTGTATCAAGTCTGACAGGTGGTGTTGCCAACGGATAAATTGTTCACTACCAAGTTACCAACAAATACGCAATAGCAACGAAAATGTTAGTCATCATATCATAACTATTATAAAACCGTAAAATCATCATGAGGAATAAAAAAGTAGCGGTTCACGTTCACTTCATATAAGTCAAATAACATTCATTAGCGCGATTTAAAAACGTGCAGCGCCATCTATTGATAAAATTATTAGTTTGTTTGTTTGTTCGCGCATCACGCAAAAACTACTGAACCGATTTTGATGAAACTTTTTTTGTTTTATAGCTTATGATCTGACTTAAAATCTGGTATATAATTTGTGCGGACGAAGTCGCGGGAAAACACTAGTTTGTTATAAGTATGTAAAATTAACATTAACCGAAAAAAAAATCGATTAATTCAAAGTATCAAAACGTCGACATTATAACCTTCATAATCCTATTCACGAATTAACAAATTGCTCCGTAAAATTAGGGAATTCAAAAAAACACCTAACACTTTCGATTTGACAGCTAAATTGGTACGATTGTAACGCTATTCTTCCAGTGTCTTTGAACCATTTTTTTTTATGGAAACGCTTCGTTGATAATGAACTCAATGACGATTGAAATAGAGTTGAAATGAAAATAGCGTGCAATAGATCCCTGTCCCTGTGACGTGTTCGCAATATTTCTTGCACGCTATTTTCAAATCTATTTCAATAGGCATTGAGTTCATAATCAATTGATTAATGAAAACTGATCGGACAGTTCTCCGCTAGGTGTGCGCTGACCCCTTACACTATGAGATTTTACGTATTTTTTCCTCTCACGTAGCGATTGCTTGATAACTACTACTACCATACCATTATGTTCTAAATAAGTCATTTTGTAGTTGCATGTCTATAATATCTATCTAGCCTTAAATAAAACCAAAAAAGGGGGTGATGCGCAATATTGTTTTAACGAAAAAAGACGCTCAATGCCATACTAAAATAAAATAGCTATCATCTATCTAGTCCGAGGCACAGATTAATTATAAGTTACTACGTTCCGAGGAGCCGTGGTGCCGGAGGAGCCGTGGTGGTCCAGTGGCGAGTAACCTTGCCTGCCGTGCAGGAGGCGATGGTTCGATCCCCGTCCAGGCCGACTCGTACCAATGAGTTTTTCGGAATTTATGTACGATTTGTAACACCACTGGCTTTTCGGTGAAGGAAAACATCGTGAGGAAACCTGCATGCTTCAATTTCGAGGCATGTATTGTACCCACTGTCCATTATAAGTGGCGACGGGCTCACCCCCCGTCACACTGGACAGAGTTTCGGTACTAATGGTGAAACGTGGATGTTCTGAGGTTTCAGAATATCTCTGACTACCCCCTCGGGGTATATAGTCGTGAGCATATATGCTTATGCTACTACGTTCCGAAGTATCTAGTTGATACCTAAATGACTAACTCACTCACTCACTAACTCACTCATCAGGAAATCTCCCAAACTTGTTACTATAGGTATAAAACTATAAGTTTTCAGCCTATATAAGCTTGAAAGGCAAGTAGTCTCTCATGGTTTCTTATCTAAGTTATTAAATTTTGTAAATGGTTATAATTAACCAAAGATTTAACTGCATAATAAAGAGCAAGCTTCAAAATCTGCAAGACGCTTCGTCAAAATGACAAAACGGCCGTATTTGCAACATGCTTCGCAAAAAATGAATATGTAAATAAACAGGATCCCAATCAGCAACATGCTTCTTCAAAAACTGTTATTAAGAGGAAAGACGGCACTACCGTTTAGTCCATTCAAACGTATTCCCCTGTTTTCTCCCTGGATGTCACTAGCACTAGAGCAAACAAAATTTTACCACACAATCTATATCGCCTCTGCCATATCCCTATAAGAACTAGGAGCCTTCGAAAATGATGAAACATTGCTCAATTTTACCGCTGTGATCTTACATACAGCAAGCAAAGACCAATATAAACAAAAAAAGGATAATTAATATACAGACATAGTTAAAGACTTTCGTATATTAATCTTGAAAGAATTATTAAAACCGGTTTGGTTTTGGGGGAGGAAACAGGAGAAAACGAAACCGTGATTTCGTCCATTTTGTGTAGATAAAATCAGTCCGCGCTGCAGTTGTCACTTTCGCAGTGGTAGTTCGGTTTCTCAGGAACAGCACGACAGCAATAGATCTGTTAAATGCCTATTCTACAAAATTTCTTGCAGACCGTCTTTCCTCTTGAGAATTATCTCATTTGTACAAATTAACATATTTTGTCTCCCTTATTATTATTGTGCATGGGGCCTTAACAAACTTGCGCCTGTGCCACTGCGACCATTGCTGATCTTTTGTGATCGCCCCTCCTACAGTTCCCCATTAATCCCTTCCCTATTGCATTTAGATATCGCTGTAGGTTTTTAACCGGGAGGTTTTGTATCTCATCTGGAGTCAGCAGTCTGCCAAGATGAATACTTAATTAGTACACACGGCGACACGTCAGGTTACCCTGTTTGGACTTTGAACTATTAGAAGTTGAACGCTGCGAATCGTGCTAGAGGGTGCGGTATGTTGTTGTTGTTTTGTCTCACGGCACGCTGCACCCGTGCCGACGGCCGCGTCTATGCAGGCTCTCTACCGCACTATTTTGTGTTTTGTACGTAGTGTAGTAATGGGTATATAGGGTGTGAACCTGATGTGTCGCCATATGTGGAGTTTCCATTTCCTCCCTACAAAACCTGCAGCAGTTGCAGCTTAGTTTCAAGGTGTGCATATGTTTGTTCAGTTTGTAGTGCCCTGTGAGTGATCTCATCTATTGTACATAAGTTGCCTTTTTTAAGTGCGAAGCTGTTCGTATGTTTGCGATTATACCCTTTGATGTTTGCTATGGAATGATTTAGACCTGGAGTATTTATCTATGTCTTAATCGCCTCTTTCAAGCTATACTTATTCAAAGGTTAGACTTTTAAGGATGCCGAAAAAGGGTTCTCGGTCTTTGAAGTAGTTTTCAGTCCCCTTTCCGGCCTAGACGCTTCCGACTCTGGAAGTCTGTATATATATACACTAAGAAACATTTCGTCAAAGCTCAATGATAACATTGAATTACCAACTTTTTTCATTAAAATTTAAATCGATACAGTGAATTTAAAGACAGTGTCTGTAGAAATGCAACTTATAATTTAAAAATCCCGCAGTATAATATTACATTATTACGCTAATGGGTCAGCCAAAGGCTCCCGAACCGGTTAAAATACAATTGTTTCAACTTTACAGAGAGATAAAATAAAATCGACCCAAATACATGCAGTAATTTTTTTTGCGGTATCGATATCGGTCTCGTAGAAAAAGTTCAGTTTGTTGGTCTGAGCATCCCTTTAAAAAACCGTCTGACACTTTTTAGGGGATAATCAGACCGTCAAACTGAACCACTTTCTCAATGGGACCAACATAGAAATCGCGAAAAAAAAAATCTGCCATTTCATACAAAACTGCAAACCAATTTTGACTAGAGCCAAATGTATGGCTGTACAGCTGTTTTTTTTGCGATTTCGATGTTTGTGCCATAGAGAAAATGGTTCAGTTTGATGGTCTGATCAATCCCTCAAAAGTGTCAGCAAGAAGGACCCTACCCTATAAGAGATAAGATAAGATAAGATTCTGATAAGTTGGCTCCCATAGTAAAAGTTGTTCAGTTTGATGGTTAGAGTAATGATACATTTCCTTACACCCTGTATATTTCAGATTTGGCGAGGTGAAGACTCATACTTGCATGTAAGACGGTTTATAGGATTTTAATAACGATCACAATGAAGGTAAATACTATTATATACTTACTAGTTTATTATCAGTGTATAAGCTTGTTTAATTTATATCTTTGGCATTTCATTACACGTTAATAACAATATTTCATAAAATTTATTGGCTATTGTTATTTAAGTTTCATTGAAAGTCTAAATTGTTATTTATTGTAAATAATCACGCATTTGCAAGGAAACGCCACGTATCTATCCTTTCGATATTCGTTAAAATTTTGCCTTCATATACATTTTTGTGTTTAGTAGTACTATCATTACAATAGCCCTAAAATTTTCATAGAGTAGCGCTTCGCATTCGATTTTATGAATAAATGCTGTACACCGCACCTAGAACTCTATACAGGGTGCATAGACTTAAACTCTAGCGATAGACTTGCCCTTGTATAGAAGCAAAATGTTTCACTTGAATGAGGTGTACGCACCTGATTGATGTTCCCGAGTTCACTTCGTCACTATGGCAATGACAGACCGCAATGTGTCATTTTGTGTTGTTTTGTGTGACATGTTCTTTGTTTGAACGAGCTGGTCTATCGCTAGAGTAATATGTCTATGACAGGGTGTAAGAAAAAGTATCATTAACCTTTAAACCACATACCCTACCCATCAAACTGAACAACTTTCTTATGGGAGCAAAACGATTAGAACAAAAAAATAATCAGCTGTTCCATACGTTTGCGTCGAGCAGGTATTGCAGTTTAGTATGGAACAGCTGACTTTTTTTTGCGCTGATGGGGTTGCTCCTATAGTAAAAGTTGTTCAGTTTTATGGGAGGTAGGTTTAAAGGTTAATCTAATCTAAACTATTATAAAACTGTAACTGAAGTGTGTCTGTACATTGAAGATATTTACAAGAAAAAGATTACGATATGGTTTTTAGGTATATCTGACTTGAAATCTACCTTTTTTAGAAATTTAGTCTGTCTGTTTGTTTGTTTGTTCGCGCATCACGCAAAAACTACTGAACCGATTTTGATGAAACTTTTTTTGTTTGATAGCTTATGATCTGACTTAAAATCTGGTATATAATTTGTGCGGACGAAGTCGCGGGAAAACACTAGTGATTCTATAAAGTTAATGAATAATTCTTTTCCTAACACCCTGTATACTGGAAACCCTTTTATTTACCTCGATTATCTAGTTTAGTCTCACCAACAATGTTTTTTGCGAAAAAATTTCGTGAAAACTTACAAAGACGAAAACAAAAAATCGAAAAACGTACCATGTGGAGTAATTTCAATTAAATAATTGGAAAACCTCCAACACTTATCGTATGATATGAATTATGATTCATACAGTAATTATTGAAAAAACGAAACATCACTAATTTTTACACAAAGACGAGAACAAGAAAATTTAAAAGAAATCTTAAAACGTATCACGTGGAGTAATTTTGATTAAATTATTGGAAAATCTCAACACTGTAATCTAACTCTTATGTATGTTCTCTTATTCTTACAATGAAAAAAAGACAAACATCTACAAAAAGTCTAATTATAAAATATACCAACATAGCTACTTTGTTCACAAAGACAATAACAGAAAATCAAAAGAAATGGAAAACTTATAACATGCAGTATTAATTTTATTGATAAATAATTGGAAAATCTCCAACACTATCTTATGATTTATACATAAAAAAAACAAACATCTACTAAGAGACCAATTACAATATGCTACACCAATCAATGACAACTAAATCAAGTATTATAGGCACATTTTATTATTTCTCGCTAAAAAACTAATCTCGAATGCATCGTCAGCCGCATTTCTACATCAGAAATGAGTTGCGAACGCATTCCGAAGTGCAATGTCGTAAAAAAATACATCAGCGAATATTTACGACTCTCTTTGTATACAGAGACATTGAGTATGAAACTTTTTAACGGCGCGAGCTTTACGATCGATCCCACCAATGATTATTGGTATTCAACGGTTTTAAGAGGATAGGCGGGCTGAAATGCTAATTTGGAGAATAGGTCACTTTTCCGACTGTATACGTAATTAACAGATCCGCCCCACCCCGCCGACTAGATTGCGAAAGAGACAACTGCAGCTCGGACCGATTTTATATACAAATAATCGTCGAAATCAGCATTTCGTATTCCCCTGTTTTCTCATCCAAAACTAAACCTATTTTAATAATTCTTTTAAAAATAATATGAGAAAGACTTTGGCTATGTCCGTACGTTTTGTTTTTTAACCGACTTCAACAAAAGGAGGAGGTTCTCAATTCGACCCGTATGTTTTTTTTTTTATATTCGTCAAATTTGTTTACTGGAAGTCTGAAAACGGGCGGTAAAATGGGTCATTTTCGAAGGTCCCTAGTTCTTACAGAAAAAGCAAAACATAGGGACATGGCAGAGGTGACATAGATTGTATGGTAAAAAAATATTTGCTCTAGTGTAAAGGCCTCCGCTCATTGCAGCGATTTTATCGCTCGATAATATCGCTGCAATGTGCGGAGGCCTTTATTATCCAGGGAGAAAACAGGGGAATACGTTTGTATGGAGAAAACTGTACTCGTCTATCCTCTTAAGTTCGTAAATATTATTCATTTTAGTCATAATTTCGCGGTTGCTTTACTTAATTATGTGGTCTGCGTCTACCTGTGGTTTGACGATTAGCTGCAATTTATTTTAGTTATCTTGTCTGTTTTGAAAGGGCCAAATCGTGTTTATCCTCTCTTTTCAATCGTTTCCGTTTTTAACTTATTACCGAGGATCATTGATCTTATGCCTTGCCTGCTAACTTTTCCCCGCAAATTTGTACGCGTTTGTAATTTAATGGTATGGAAGTGAATCTTGGGTATGGCAGAAGACGCACGAAAGTAGGATTAACGCTGTGGAAATGCGCTCATTGAGAAGTATGTGTGGTGTTACTGTGATGGACAAATTGAAAAATAGTTTAATTAGAGAACGTTGTGGTCTGAAAGAGGATGTAGTGACAAAGATATCATAGAGAAAGGTATGTTGAGATGGTTTGGTCATATGGAAAGAATGGATGAAAGCAGATTGACGAGTGCAACCTATAAGGCAAGCGTAAGTGGAAATGTTGTAAGGGGACAGCCTAGACGTACATAATTATACGGACCAAATGGCGATGTGCTTAAGAACGGCCAGGTCAGATCTACCCGAAACCGACGAGCATGCATGAAAGGACTAATGAATGTGGAGGAGGCTAGGGAGGTTTGTCAGGATCGTAGCAAGTGGCGTTCCGTTGTCTCTGCCTACCCCAGTGGGAGACAGGCGTGAGAATATGTATGTATATATGTGTAATTTAATTATTATAAAGGGTCCAACTTAGTATGCTGACACTTTTTTAAGGGGATGATCAGACCATCAAACTGAACAACTTTCTCTATTGGACCAATATCGAAATCGCGAAAAAATATTTTTTGTTCCATACAAAACTGAAAAACCTTCTCGAGCCAAATGTATGGGACCGCTGATTTTATTTTCGCGATTTCAATGATGGTCCCATAGAGAAAGTGGTTCAGTTTGATTGTCAGATCATCCCCTTAAAAAAGTGTCGGCATATTAAGTTGGACCCTGTAGGTAGGTAGGTATATGAAATAGTGCTAGTATAGTGGCGCCCGTGACTTCTTACGCGCAGACAAACTGAAATATAATGTAGGTAAGTACCTACTTGAAAACCTTAGATCAATGATTTATCTCAGTTGAAAACCTTAAATACTCATTTAAACAGTTAATGTTAATCCGAATCCTACATACATTTGTGAAAATCACATCCAAATCGATTCATTAGTTTTTAAGTGATGGATGAGTGCACAAATAAACAGACCAAAATGTTATAGGTTAAGTAAAATGGCATTCCATTACGTAACCTTAAACATTGTTTTTTTGTAAATATTGTTAGGTTTTCTTTTCATTGTTGTAGTCTCAAGGTTAAGGCATGATGGGCCTGACAGAAAGCCCCAATATAAATAAAAAAAGAATAAAAATAAAAATTTACCGACGAGCCAAGTTTCCAATTATGAATCACACAAAGGATCCATGCTACAAGTTGAGGCGATCCTTCATATTATGCTACTGTAACATATTAACTGCACTATACAATGGCAACGGAAAACACCGCTTTACCAAGTAATTGTATGGTAAGCTTGTGCAGGCCTATTAAATAGCAACATGTGTAAACTATCATAATATTATGATAGACTTGCAAAATGCCGTTCACGACTACATTGTTAAATTATTTTGTTAAGTAAGTCATTAAGGCGTGTCATCCCGGGACCAAGACTGATGCGAACGAGCGCGTGTCTCAGGTCAGAATTTAGCAGTTTTCTTTGAAAAATGAGATAATTTTTTATTAAATTCGTAAAAGTAAGAAAACCACATCATTCTAAATTGTGTTGTGAACAATACAGTAAATTTAGATTTTCTTCCGATTAAAAATGTAAGAGTAAAATGGTTACAACTGGAAAAAAAGAGATGACTTTAGATTCCCTTTTCTTCGGTTTTATTCATTAAAATAGATTTCTAGAAAACCTCAACACTATCATATCGTGTAGATGATTAATTTTATTTTTAGCTCAAAAAGTGTCATAGTGTCATAGTAGTAGACGCTGTTATCCCGTCGAGGCCGTTTTTTGAACACGAACGAAAGTGTTTTAAACTGTGTTTTAAAGTCTGAAAACCAATTATGTCTTATTTAAGGATCTGGCTGATAGGCGACCGTTCTCAATTACACGATTAGATTAAGTTTAATAGATAGAAAAAAATCCCAAAGTTACCCCTTTTTGTTATGTTTTTTCAATACTATGATTAAACTGCTGATATTTAACTTTTTATTCTTGTACTTATATAAATACATTAAATATTTCTAGTGAACTCCGTAGAATTTTGAGCTTATAAACACCCATGAGCAAAGATATTGATGAAAAACACGTTTTTTTGCGATCTTGCTTTCAATTGGAGCGGGATGGCTAATTGCAAACTTATGCTTGCAAGAAAGAGATGCTTGCACTGGGATAACCTGGCCTTAATAAATAAAATGGTTACAATGTTACCAAATTTCATGGTAAAACCAGGTGGTAGCCCCTTAAAATGTATCTACCTACAGTGTGTTATGAAAACAGTTGCATTACTTTAAGGGGTGATTGTACCCATAATATGTTAAGTATTACGAGTACAGTCAGCAGCAAAGAGATGGATGCACTTTTACTACGTCGTAGTATAAAGATGTATACACTTTAGTACTACGCGTAGTACTAAAGTGTATACATCTTTTGCATGAGGAGGCATACATCTTTTTGCTGCTGACTGTACAATAACCCAACTGTCTATTCTAACACCCTGTAGATGACTATTTAAGTAATCCTACGGTTAATCTAAGCAATATATTTAAATTAATTACTTAATTAGCTAAGTATCTACAAAATTATATCTTTTTAAAAGAGTTCTGGTGCATCAATTCAAGTAAATTTATGTCATTTCGTACTAGGAGATCAAGACAGTTGCAGTGAAGAAAGCAGGGCAAACCACGTGTGAATGCTAAATCTATAAAATCGTTTCATTCGCACTGGATTATTTCTTCACTAGACACTAGTAACTTTCTGTTTGCGAAAAACTCGAAACAGCCTAAAGATTACCCTTGAGGTACACCAATGCATACATTTTCAATACACAGAATTGTTGCGTAATGCATTTGATTCCTTTCCATGCATTATTTTGTAATTAGAATGGGATATACAAGGAACTGTATATATGAAATTGTAATAACTTATCTATTAATGACGTGATTGATGTAGTCAAATGCTTTGGACAGTTCAGATGATGTATACTTCTACCTTTGAAATAAATCTATCATGAATATCTAATAACTACGACATTTTCATAAGGAATAAAATAATGTTTAGATAACAAACGAATATGGATGATGCGCATGATTCCATTGTCTCACAATGTTCACAATTATAATTTTACAATAACACGGTTATATTATGTGAGCTGTTTCCACAATTTTCTCCGATTGTCCTACTAGTAATATTAGACGATGTTTCTCAAATAACTGTCAAGTTATGTTTAATAATATCAGTGTAATGAGGGATTAATTTACATTACACGGGCAAATGTTTGAGATATAGTGTAAACACTCAAGAGAATGTTACTAAATGTTTATAACTTGGTGAGATGCAATTTGCTGTGGTAATTTAACTTTTTGGGACAAAGCCAGCTAAAGTGCAAATCTATTTAAATAAAACAAGTCAAACATGTATACCTTATGGCAATAAACTAATGATTCATATATCCTGCTTCATGTAAAGAGCAAAATATATATTTTAAGGTGATAATTATTACCGTTGGCGCGCTCCATAAAAACTCATGTTATAGTAAAAACTAGTTGTGCCTTGTGACTTAGTTCGCGTGTACTCAAGATTTATTTATCGTTTTTTACTTTTTTAGTAGGAGATTACCCCCCAGCAAACATTTTGCCGCAGCAATGGCATATTTTCTCAAGGGAATGGTATATTTTCCCACCGTAAAATCCATGCCAGGTAAGTAGTGCCTATTAGACTGTTTTCTTTTGGGATCCGTTGTATGGAGAGGTTTATAATTTTATAAGTAGAGCAAATGCTACTTGGTACATATGTCATAGACGTCAAACTGAGCCCAAAAAGCCTGGTATGTAGCAATAACTCCGCGTCTGGTGGGGTGAGGGGAAGTCAAAGTACCAAAGTGCCTGTACTCCTCAGGAAAAAAATACTAGCTGGATGTATTTGTACTTCTGGGTTAGTTTTAGTAGGTACTAGTGTTTACCCGCGACTTCGTCCGCACAAATTATATACCAGATTTTAAGTCAGATCATAAGATTTTGAGTCACATCAAACAAAAAAAGTTTCATCAAAATCGGTTCAGTAGTGCGTGATGCGCGAACAAACAAACAAACAAACAGACAAACAGACGGACAAAATTTCTAAAAAAGGTTGATTTCGAGTCAGGGATACCTACCTACCTAAAAGCCATATCGTAATCTTTTTTTGTAAATATCTTAAATGATACAGATACACTTCATTTACAGTTTAGTAATAGTTTAGATACTCCTGAAATTCAATTTTATTTATTTGTGTTGATGTAGCCCGTTAATCTGAATAAAAGAGACAGTATTACAACGGTAGTTCTTCTAATTAGTTTGTGAGTATTACTTACTACAGGTAAAAGTGACAAATAAAGGCTTCCGCACATTGCAGCGATATTATCGAGCGATTTTATCGAGCGATATTATCGACAGCGATATCGCGACACCTTACACACTGCAGCGATTCCGCAATTCGCGTCACGCATGCGCCCTTAACTGAATGTAGTAGAAAGAGATTGCGTCAGGTTGCGATAATATCGCGGCAGTGTGTGAGATCGAGCGCGTCCCCATACAAAATGTACTGAGAACAATTATCGCAAAATCGCAGCGATAATATCGCTGCAATGAGCGGAGGCAGTCATACGTCTATTGCAATGATCAGACCATCAACCTACACAACTTTCTTTATACTATACAGGGTGTTAGAGTAAACAGTTGCATAACTTTAAGGGGTGATTGTAGGTACCCGTGATATTGAACAACTTTCCCAAAGAAACCAATAAGCAATAAGCAACAAAATTTTGAACTTTACATAATGCAATCAGCTGATCGAACGTTTGTAAAGGAAAATCTGACTTCATACGAATATAGAGATAAGTTTCTAGATTGTTTCTGAAAAATTTCATTGACTTTAATTGGATAGTATTGAAAATATCACCAGACTACGTTTGTATGCAGCGCGCATTTGCGCTCTCGGAATAAACTTCTCTTAATTA
The DNA here is from genome assembly GCA_963693445.1 of Agonopterix heracliana. Taxonomy (NCBI): domain Eukaryota; kingdom Metazoa; phylum Arthropoda; class Insecta; order Lepidoptera; family Depressariidae; genus Agonopterix; species Agonopterix heracliana. The sequence goes on from OY856326.1 coordinate 7,159,799, forward strand.
AAAAAAAAACGGTCAGCATTAATATGCTGTAGCGTCCGTATAAGAAAGAATACGTTTGAACTTTGTTAACATTTTTAATTACATACTATTTTTAAATACATTTTACATAATCATTGCATTAATTATCGAGTTTAAAGATTGTGAGATATAAATAAGGTATAATAAGGTAATAAAAAAATAACTATTCTACGTTAATAAAATATGTACCTATACGAAATAGGTAGATCCGTGATAAATTATCTCTGAATAAAATATAACATAAGGTACTTAAGTAATTTTTCCCACTGCTTAAGTTACTAACTTAAGGTACCTAGGTACTTAAGTTTTTTTTTATTTTTTTATTCCTTAAACAAATAGATCTAATCACATAACAATTTGCTTTGTTTTCCTTGGATTGTTTGTTGCTCCATTGATTGATTTTTAGAACAATAATTAACAGACAATTAATTATATTTAATTAATAAATGGTCTTGTATAACTTGTATCGTGCTAGGATCACAACATTATAAAATATCATGTTAATTTAAACTAATTAGCCACTTAAGTAATAAATACTGAATAATTATGTGATAGCTGGAGTCACGCAAGAATGAGAACACACGCGTCCGTCCGCGAAATGAAAGAAACTGTTTTTAGGGTTCCGTACCCAAAGGGTGAAAACGGGACCCTATTCATAAGCCTATGGTGTCCGTCCGTCCGTCTATACTACCTATTTAGGACTGTAACTTTTGAACCGTAATAACTATACTCCGTTCAGGAATTAGAGCGACAAAATGTAAACAAAGAAACGTCACTGTCAAAGTGACATTACGTGGTCAGAAACCTTTGGTACATTTTTTAATAATAAAATTATGACGGCACGTCATTTAATACATCGCGTTGACATTAAAAATGTATCGTCTAGGTCTAAGTATAAATAATAAAAACAATCGTGACAAAATGAATGAAATTTTTAAATTATGTTATGTAGCCCGCTTCTCTAATTACGTTATTGTGTAAAATCATCATTTTAAGAACTGTTAAAACGAACCAAAGATCTAAAATATCTGATTGTTGCCAGACCACGAAATAAAATATTTACAGTCATGCTTTCTTCTTTTAATCTAAAATAAATTATAACTTGCGTATTTTTTTATTATATTCCATACAACATTTACATATCATTTGTCGTAATCCTTGGCGAGTAGAATAAATAATTTACTGTTATTCATCCCGGAGGGAGCTATAAGTTTTCTTCCATCAGTCTCGAGATGGTATTTTGTATCTGGTATCACCGTTGTTTACATTTTGTAGCACAATTCCTGAATGGAGATTAGGCACAAATAATAAAAATGTCAAAAAGTTTAAATTCAATACAAAACTGTAAACCGACTCAACTCGAGCCAATTGTATGGGATAGCTGATTTTTTTTTCGCGATTTCGATGTTGGTCCCATAGAGAAAGTTGTTCAGTTTGATGGTGTGATCATTCCCTTAAAAAAGTGTCAGCAAATTAGGAACGACCTTGAATGCACATGCTTATTGAAATGTAAGAAATCAGTAAACAAACATAATCCGAACACACACATTTTCCTACAAAAACTTAATTAAAAGAAGGTTAATTTTAAAACGGACATAAAATGTTATTAAACGCAACATTCTGCGAACGGCCGCAGACTAAAAATGTCATTTAGGGACATAAAATTTACGAGTCGGAATGACCTAAATTATAATTTTGGATGATTTTACGACACGGACCATGGCATGGGTAAGATTAGAAAGAAGCGTTTTTGGCTAATCCGTTATTCTCAAAATTATTATCTTGATTCATGATCATGAGTTGGTTTCGGATAAAAAATTTAACATGGCAAGTTTTTCGTTTTGCAGCCCCTTTAAATAAGTTTTAAAAATCATTTCAATTTATTTTTCAATACGAAATATACGATATTGAAAACGATAACATATCATAAACTTGGTAAAAGAAAATCCACTTCGTACAAATTACCTACTATAAATTACTGTGTTACGTCGCTTCACGCCTTAATTACTTACCGAACCTGTATATTGCAGGGACATTCATTAGGAAGCCTGCACTTTTCTATGAGAAACGCGATTGCCCAGCGCTTCGAAAAGTGTGTGCGTGAGCCGTATTTTCGATTAAAAACAACTAACCAAAGTACTTTTTCTAGATTTTATTTATGATTGCACTAGTTAAACTAATGGTAAATATGTGAGTATAAATACCAACAATCGGAAACTATTTTAAGTTCTTCTAAACCGAGAAAAATGTTTAAAAATGCATGAAAATACGTCATCTTTGTGACGATTTTCTAGCGAGTGAAGTTATTCCAATCGTGTATTCAGATTATGATTTCACTAGATAAACTATCAAAAAATAATGAGGTATGACTTTAGTTTCGGTAAATGGTATAAATCTAGTCGTAAAATGAAAAATAAAACATGCCTCCATGGTATTTCCACCTACTATTACGCCTTAAGTGTATGAACGCTGAACGGTCCAGTCGTAGACATCTTTTCATACGTCTACGTTTTCGAAACGAATTATGCCGGCGAAAAAGTGGATAGAAACTCATTAAAAATATTTATACAGGGTGGTCGAGTAGTTATTGTATGGAACATCCGATTTCTTTTTAGCGATTTCAATATTGGTCCCATAAGTGAAGGTGTTCAATTTGATTATCTGAGGCATCCCCTCAATGTTACACATTTCAGTTTACACTCTGTACCTATAATACTCAAAACGCTCACATAACATTAGTAGGTAATTATAACTAACCAGTTATATTTCTAGGTTTAGCCACACAGGGTTTAGCCAACTAAAAACATAAAAACGTCTAAGGTTTTACGCCCAGCTTTAGGGTTAGCCGATCGTAAAAGAAACTTATTCAAGAAAGTGCCAATCACGACGCGATTGCTCGTAAAGAGCGTGAAATAAACCACTTTAAATTAATGTCGGCGGGTGTAAATTACGAGTTTGCATAAGGAGGATCCCAGGAATCCGATGAAATTTAATTTAGTAACGTTATATTGCCGGTATTGCATAGTTTAATAGTCAAAACCTCGCAGGGCTGCCAACTCAAAAAATCGATTGGGCGCTAAAATGGTAAATAAAAAGCGCTAGATTATTATTTCAGTGAGTCAAAAAGATTCGGCGCTAAATGTTTGTCCATAAATATTATTTTAAACTTCTCTAAATAGTCTTATCAGTCTTTCCCAAATTCAATTACAAGTCAATTTAAGTCAGTCGAGTCGTACGTCCCTACCCTAGTAAAATTAATGAAAGCAATTTAGAAAATCGTTCGTATTTAAATCTCCCGAACACTGCACAGCACACTCTATGCAAATGTTTTGACCGCAATTTGCTATCAATATTTATCATATTTCAATCACAAAACACAGCATATTCAATCACGAATACTGTTGATTTATTACGCGCTAGATTTTCCGCTAGGCGCAAAATTCTCAGATACGACGCTAAATATTCCAAAAAAGCGCTAGGTCTAGCGTCGAAAGCGCTAAGGTGGCCGCACTCAAACGTCGGATGGAAAGCAAGTTATACGAAGTCGCATAAAACGACGCCGTAAACGCTGCATCCACTTACTTTTATTACTAAGAACTACCTACGTCGAATGTTTCGACGAAAATCAGCTTTATTATAACTCAATACGAAGCAAAATGTTAATGTTATTAGAATTCGTGAAATTATCGCCGGAACTAGTCTCTCGGTCTAAGTTTAACGTTTCATATAAACGGCGGATTTCTGAGAGAAAGTATGAAAATGAGCAAGTTGGGAAACTTTTTGAATCTCCGTTAATCCGAGTATTTCAAATTCGACATAAATGTATTATACCTTAGTACACATACAGACACAGTTTAACTTAAATGCCTTACACTTACATCAGACCATCAAACTGAACAACTTTCACTACGGGCGGGACTAACATTGAATAGGTAATTTACTGTTTCATACATTTGGGTCGGATAGTTATTGAAATTTTCTATGGAACAACCAGTTTATTTTTTTCACGATTGATCCCATCCTAAAATTGATGGTCTGATCAGAAAGTATGTAACTCATTTATGTTTACACTAGGTATGGATGTAAGGGTGCGTCCACATCTGACGAACGCGCCGCGAATGCGCAGCTCGCGAGCCGTTTGCGAGCCCTTCGCGATCGTGGATCGCGGCGTGGTTCCATTTTATGCTCGTGCGTCGCTACTGCGGAGCTCGCGCGCCGTTCGCGAACCGCGAGCTGCGCATTCGCGGCGCGTTCGTCAGATGTAGACGCACTCTAATAAGTAATTACAAGAAATAACTTAATCCATATCATACTGAATTTGGACATCAATGTATGGGACACATCATTAGCGGTTTGTCAGTTCCATATATGAATTAATAAAGCCATTCCGACCTTTGAGACCAGTCTCACCTTAAGACGTAGTAACTTATTATTTATCTGTGCCTTAAGGGTATATTACTGTTGGCGCGCTCCATACAAACGTAGTCTGGTGATATTTTCAATACTAACCAATTGAAGTCAATGACATTTTTCAGAAACAATCTAGACACTAATCTCTGTTTGTATGAAGTCAGATTTTCTTTAAAATGTATAGTTTTAAAGTTACAGTGCCTCAAAGATTTCCATACAAATCTTAAATTAATCCTGGCATTAAAACTGTATATTTTAACGAAAATCTGACTTCATACGAACATAGAAATTAGTTTCTAGATTGTTTCTGAAAAATTTCATTGACTTTAATTGGATAGCATTGAAAATATCACCAGACTACGTTTGTATGCAGCGCGCATTTACGCTCTCGGAATAAACTTCTCTTAAGAGGATAGACGAGTTCAGTTTTCTCCATACAAACGTATTCCCCTGCTTTCTCCCTGGATAATAAAAGTAGAGCAAATATTTTTTTACCATACAATCTGTCACCTGTGCGGCCTGTGCCACGTCCCTATGTTTTGCTTTTTTGCATTAATTAATTACTGTAAGAACTAGGGACCTTCGAAAATGACCCATTTTACAGACATCCAGTAAACAAATTTGACGAATATAAACAAAAAAAGAAAAACGTACGGACATAGCCAAAGTCTTTTTCATATTATTTTTGAAAGAATTATTAAAATCGGTTTAGTTTTGGTCGAGAATACAGGGGAATACGAAATGCTGATTTCGTCGATTTTTTGTATATAAAATCGGTCCGAGCTGCAGTTGTCTCTTACGCACTCTATTCGGCGGGGTGTATGGGTGGGGTGGATCAGATAAATTGGAAAAGTGACCTATTCTCCAAATTAGCATTTCAGCCCGCCTATCCTCTTAAGGCCATTTTGCATCAGACTTTGTACTAAGATAAGAAAACTAGCAACACTACCCATTGACTAAAATAAAATCTGTACTCACAAGACTACAATTGGTCTATAAACACCCACAGTCACCGAGATGTATCTAATTGCTCAATTTAGTGCATTCAGTGGGCACTAGGACTGGCTGGACCTAGATTTAAATATGACCCAAGTTTTACGACCGCGCTCGGCTCGTATTAATTCTTTGAAATGTATATTTTATGGGAGACAAGTGGCCTGCACGGGGTTTCGCTTGAGTTTGAAACATTTTATTAGTTTCTTTAACCACGTAGGTAACTAAATTGGTATAGTAATTAAGCACGAGCCGTTTAATGGGTTCCAGATATTTCGGCATTGTTAGAACTTAGAACTGCTAATCATAGGGTCTCTATAATTTGTGACTTCACGATTTTTAGAGCTTTTGTTGATTATTTGTGCAATTTATAAAAGTTAAGCCATGTAAGGCTGTCGGTGGTGCGTTCGTTGTGGAGAGCTATGGAAACTCAATCTTGAGGCCCGGGTTCGAATCCGCACAGATGACATGCCATGTACCAATGAGCTTTTATAAATGTGCGTAACACCGACTGTTCTCAAACGGTGAAGGAAAACATCGTGAGGAAACCCGCATACGCTGAAGAAGAAATTCCGATGCGTATGTGAAGTACTACCAATGTACGTATTGGGCACTAATGCCCATACAACCTCTCTGTTGCATACATTTGAGTCGAGTAGGCAGTGCAGTTAAGTATGGAACAGCAGATTTTTTTTTTGCTCCGATCGTTTTGCTCCCGTAGTAAAAGTTGTTCAGTTTGATGGGTAGACTCTTAGTGTCAAAGGATGCTAATGATATCAATTTCACCCTGTATAAGATGTTATAACACTTAAAACGATCTAAATCTTCAATTCAGTATATACAAAAATTGTCGTCAAATGTTATTACTTTTGCACAAGAGCATGTGACAAACAAATAATTTCTTTGTTACTGAGGCGGGTGCACACAGACGCGAGCGCGCATTGTTTACGTTAAAATCACGCGCGCGTGACCACACCAAAGCGTTTATTTCCAAAACAATAGAGTACAGTCGAGAGCAGACCGGGATTCAACTTTCGACAAGAGTAAAGCTTGGGGCAGAATGTTGCTCTCAAAGGAATGTCGACCGGCTAATGAGAATTAAAAAAATCGTACTTGAATGACCCACAGAATCTATCCAATATGTTTAGAATTTGGACTGGTATTTTACGGGCGACTTTTCTCCAAATAAAATCTCGTATGCAGTGTAAGACATACACACAGATAGAATTTTTTTATTAGACTTCATAGAAACGATCAGCTGATTGCATTTAGTACCTACCTACCTACGGAAAGTCCGAATTTTTTCTCGCTAATTTCTTTCGCTATTTATTTAGGGAAAATTGTTCAGTACCATGGGTACAATTACCCCTTAAGGCGGATTATAGCATACAGAAGAAGTCGATGCGGCGCCGAGGCAAGAGCGCGCCTTGACGCGCCGTTGCTATACGCCTAAAGTAATGCAACTGTTTACCCTAAAACCCTGTTTAGCGTGTATGGTCTAACTGCAGTGTATATACCTTACCTTCTGCACTATAAAGAGGTTGAAAATGCCGTATATCTGCTTTAATATAATTTTATTGGAATAGCTACGTTATTTTTATTGCAATATTAGTCCATCAGCGCTACATTGCCCTATAATACATAACCTGCGTAAATTACAAAAGAAACTTTTCTAATCATCTAACTACCGTACTGAACAGTGTACCAGCCCCCTTAACTTACTTTTAAGTCGTTCGCCACTGATTTAAAGTCATGTTTGTTGGCTAGCATCCGGAGCGACCGCGCGCGACCTAATGCGTATTTACGACAGCGTCAATGTAGTCACAGCTTTATAAATAACGTCGTATGGACGTATTCGGTAATTCACGTTGTCGATCCACGGATATGTCCGTCCGAAAGCATGGCGTGAGGTGAGAACACTGTCTTGGATAATAAGACATTGTCAGACTGAGATAATGAAACCAACATATTTTTGAATTCGAATTTAAAAAAACTAATAGTTTTTAACGTTAAAACAGTCTTGTAGCAATATATTTTTCACCTCACAAGCTCGGAAAGATTCTGTTTATCATTCGAAATCTGAGTGCAAAAGTGCATTTTAACCGCTAGCGTGGAAAGAGTTTTTGAAATTCGAATCTATCTATTCAATATTTTTCTATACCGCCAGTCCACTGAAAATGCATTAATAACTATTTCATGTCACTGGCCAGCACGAAAAAAAAACTTTTTAAAATGTTGTTCTCTTTAGCAATTCACATTTTTTCCTCGCTGTTGTGAGGTGAAAAGTTGTGTGTTTCGCTCGGCTGCAAAGTTATTCTGCGTCTCGTACCTTTGAAACCTTCGCTATAAGCTCAGGTTTCAATACAAGTACATACACGCGCCAAAAAACAACTTTGCAGCCTAGCATAACAAATAACTATTTATTCTGTTTTTTTTTAAATTATAATTTATGCTGGTTCTTCACTTCTTTAGTATAAAAACGTATTTAGAGATTCTTAAGTACTTCACTAACAAAAACGCGTCTGACAGACGGACACACCCAGATGATTCCATAATATATGTGGGGATACCCACATGTACGTTTACTCGGCGGTTTACCAACGAATAGGGAACCGCCTACTTGTATAAATAACAAGAGTAAAATGACAAAATAAATCAGTACACAATGAGACTCAAAACATTTCACTTCTCTACCTCCTCTGGTGGTGGCTGGGTGCCTGGACAATGCGGAATTGATGGAAATGAGGCTGCTGACGAGCTGGCGTGAAGAGTGGAGGAGGAGATCGCCATAGGCCCCGAGCCTTACTGAGGCATCTCTTGCAATAGCACTAGACGTGTGACTGAAGGAATGGGCCGTGAACCAAAGCCGTAAGATCTGGTCGGTTTCACTAGGACTGAAGCATGCAAATAAACTTGTGACTGGCTTATCAAGCAGACATACCTCGGATGCTATCAATTCAAACCGCAACGACTTAAGGCTCTTGGTACCAGCCTTAACAGGACACTGCAAGTTAAACAAACATTTACACAGAATGGGGCTCGTAGAGACACCCGCTTGCAGATTCTGCTGTGAAGCAGAGGAAACGCCCATACCTCTGCGAATGCTAAGTGCTTATTCACAGCAGGAGTCGCCATCTGGGTGGATACGTGATAACTGATAACACCCACTGTCAAAAGCATAACACGGTTCTGTCACTGTCCCCTCCAAAAGCATAACACGGTTCGTGAAGGCCGTCGGCCTAGGAAATGACCTCTAGGTCAAGGGTGATAGCTACAAGAGATCTATACAGGTCGCAGTAGCTATTGGTCATTGACCAAGCCCTTACAACCAAATAATAAAAATACCTCCTATCTCCGCACACGAGAGACCTCCAAACCAATTGTAGTGAAATTTTTGCCAATTGCGATAATAAAACTAAATGAAATAAATTTATGAATGAATGAATAAATCAGAATCATACATGTAATTAAAATAAAATCATGTTACATTAGTTCCTCAATGGTGTAATTCTTTGCACGCTATTGATTTTGAAAGCCTAATCAAAGTCCCCATGTCAATTGCTGGAATCGAACCGCATTGGATTAATTTACTAATCCGAAGTCCTACAATTTCGATTGCAAACATGTTGTGCCTAGAAAGTAAGCTAAATAGACAACAAGTTTAGAAATCAAGTTTTTAAAACAATAAAACTGGTTTCCTCAAATTTTAAATGGCAAAGCGAGAACTTCTCGGAGAGAATTCTCGGCAAGAACTTCAAAGGAAAATTACTAAAAGAAAGAAAGAAAGAAAGAAAAAACTTTATTCACCATTAAAGTAAAGGCACACACGAAACAAACAGAGTACAGTAAAAGAAATAGTAGGTGGTAGCGGTGTGTGCCGCGATGGTAAAAAAAGCAAAATTAAAAATTTTGAAAAAACCCGCGACGGTAATCGAAAAAGGATTAAATAATTTTTTTGCAAATCCCTCGACTAAAAGAAAATAGGTAAGTAACGAAAGATAATAAACCAAACCCTAGAAAATCCGTCGGGGCTGCCATTTCATTTTTGATTTGATTCATGAACTCAATTTTTTCAGTTTTATGACTATAAGCATATTATGCTCACGACTACATTCCCCGAGGGGGTAGTCAGAGATATTCTGACACCTAAGAACATCCACGTTTCACCAGTAGTAACGTAAATCAGTTTTATGAGTTTGTGTCTAATTGAAATTGGGAACAGATGGCAATGGCAGCCCTCGACGGATTTTCTAGGGTTTGGTTTATTATCTTTCGTTACTTACCTATTTTCTTTTAGTCGAGGGATTTGCAAAAAAATTATTTAATCCTTTTTCGATTACCGTCGCGGGTTTTTTCAAAATTTTTAAATTTGCTTTTTATTTTAAACTTTTTAGAGAATTCCTACATAACCGTCTGCAAACACACAAACAAACAACCTCTCACCCTAAACGCATATAATTTCTCTATCCAGTCGTGGTTAAAAAAGAGCCTAAATATGGTTTACCTACTTACTACGTGCCTCCACATAGTTTCCGACGATGTTCTTCTGGTCCAGCGTCAGACCATCAGCAGTTTATGTTCAGAAGCTACTCACCAAATGCTATCAAACGAGCCCAAATATGGTCTCCTAGCTATTCGCCTTCACAGAGTTCTCCACGATGTTGTTCTGCTGCATCACACTCTCAGAACTTTATGTACAGAAGCTACTCACTAAACGCTATTAAAAGAGCCCAAACACGGTCTACTAGCTGTGTGCCTTCGCAGAGTTCCCCAAAATGTTGTTCTGCTGCATCACCAGACTCTAAGACGTTCATGTACTGAAGCTACTCACCAAACTGTATCAAAACAGCCCAAATACTGTATACTAGCTAAATGCCTTCACAGAGTTCCCCGCGATGTTGTCCTGCTACATCATAAGACCCTCAGACGTTCATGTCCAGAAGCTACTCACCAAACGCTATCAAAAGACCCCAAACACGGTCTCCTAGCTATGTGCCTTCACAGAGTTCCCCACGTTGTTCTTCTGCTGCATCATAAGACCCTCTGACATTTACGTCCAGAAGCTACTCACCAAACGCTATCAAAAGACATCAAACACGGTCTCCTAGTGATGTGCCTTCACAGAGTTCCCCACGTTGTTGTTCTGCTCCATCACCAGACCCTCAGCAGTTCATGTACAGAAGCTACTCACCAAACGCTACAAAAGAGCCCAAACACGCTCTACTAGCTACGTGCCTTCACAGAGTTCCCATCAAAGTTGTCCTGCTACTATCATCAGACCTTCATGTACAGAAGCTACTCACCAAACGCTATTAAAAGAGCCCAAACACGGTCTACTAGCATGCACTTGATAAAAAACCGGATCAGTGCCCCCTGGTGGTTTGTCACAATAAAACCTATCTAAGAATAATTGCAAATAAACCTCAAGCACTTTAAAAAAAACCGCATCTAAATCGGTTAAGCCGTTTCGGCGTAAATGCGCAAAAACTCATTTTGACGTTAGAAAAATGGTTACTGCAGCGCTGCAGGGGGCGCCCCCTGGCGAGTTAATATCGTATCACCTATCTAAGAACCATCGCTAATTAATTACGAACCCTTTACAGAAAACCGTATCTAAATCGGTCTAGCCGTTTTGGAGATAAATGGGAACATTGGATTTGCACAAACAAACACACAAACAAACAAACAAACAAACAAACAACCTCTCACCCTAAACGCATACACGTTCTCCGTTCCGTCGCGGGTAATAATTACGAACCCTTTACAGAAAACCGTATCTAAATCGGTCTAGCCGTTTTGGAGATAAATGGGAACATTGGATTTGCACAAACAAACACACATACAAACAAACAAACAAACAAACAACCTCTCACCCTAAACGCATACACGTTCTCCGTTCCGTCGCGGGTAAAAAGGACACGACTCAACATAGTGCCTTACTTGGTAAGTAAGGCGTTGAATTTCTGCCGTGCCTGACAGAGCAGGAGTGCAATTTCCGAATCTCACACTTTCAAAATCATGGTCGAATGATGCATAATTTCCATAGTAATTTATGACACTTCATACTGCTAATTAAACGTGTGACTCAAAAATACCACTCCAGTGCTGTTGCTCTCCGAAAACCAATTGTGTGCAAGAATATTTTAATTATGTAGTGTAATAAATAATTTATAATAAATATAATGTATGTAAATAGTATAAATAGTGTATGTACATAGTATATAGTGTGTGTATGATAATATACCTACCCAATAATAAGACCCACCTCTAAACGCGTACAATATAGCCGTTAATTTATACCTACTGACACACGCCAAACCCTAGCGCTCTACGCGTCTCTCGAAGCCGGTAGAACAATGAAGGGCATCCACGCTCTCGTTCTCGGCCCATCTCGACCTTTCTCGTCTGTAACGTTCTCGGCGAGAATGTAGTGCAGGGAGCCTAGCAAGCCACCCCCGAGAAAACGAAATAAATTGAGACGTGTCTCTGTCTTTGTTACTTTGCGTATGCGAAAGCGAGTAAGATGGTTTTCTCGTTTTGTCGCTTTGTCGAACGTAGTGTGCTAGCCATACAGGCTAATACATTTTCCCCCTTTTTCCCACATACAACGTTGTTTTTAGGGTTCCGTAGTCAAACAAGGAACCGTTATACTTTTATACGGAACCCTATCATGGGCGAGTCCGACACGCTCTTGGCCGGTTTTTTATAAATAATATAGTACTTTTTAATGCACTTAATTATGAGACTTAAAAGTAAATACAGGCTGTGTCGTAATTTATTAATTATATATTGGAGATAATTTGTATCATAACAATTAATAACATCAAGTCAATAAGTGCGGTAAATTGTAGCCACCTTACATAATAATTGATGAAGTGCAATGACTTAATACTATTTATAATTGCGGTGACGAAATTTCAGATTCACTTTATGACTTTGGCACACAATGAATAGTGTTAAAGTGCCAACACACGTGCTGGCTGCTACATGCTTTATGATTAGTGTTGTATTTTTATAGGACTAGCCGGCTTAGAATGGACAACCTCAAATCTTCCCGTGGGTGTCGTACGAGGCGACTAAGGAATTCAAGGTTTCTTATGCAGGGTTTATGAGAGCGAGAGATGCTAGATCTCTAACCAGTAGAAACTGAACAGTAATTTTTGCTAATTCAGACATTCTTAAACGATTAAAAGGCGAATAGAGGTAATGTTCCAAGCCTAACTATAAGATTGATTGCATGCATTGCAATACTCTGAGCTCGCGAGCTCCTCTACAGAGTAGCTGCAGCGCTGGCCCCCCTCATACAGGGTCCAACTTAATATGCTGACACTTTTTTATTATAATGTGTCGCAAATAGTGTTGCTTAAAACTCTAGTCCTTGACTCGTGCGGGTCCTTCTTAATATGCGGATGATCAGACCATCAAACTGAACAACTTTCTCTATGGGACCAAGTTCGAAATCGCGAAAAAAAAAGCAGCTGTCCCATACATTTTGCTCGAGTAGGTTTTCAGTTTTGTATGGATCTGCTGATTTTTCTCACGATTTCGATGTTGGTCCTATAGAGAAAGTTGTTCAGTTTGGCGACCTAATCATCCGCATATTAAGGCTAGGTTATCCCAATGCAAGCGTCTCTTTCTTGCAAGCATAAGTTTACAATTAGCCATCCCGCTCCAATTGAAAGCAGGATCGCAAAAAAACGTGTTTTTCGTCAATATCTTTGCTCATGGGAGTTTCTAAGCTAAAAATTCTTCTGAGTTCACTAGAAATATTTAATGTATTTAGTTAAGTACAAGAATAAAAAGTTAAATATCAGCAGTTTAATCATAGTATTGAAAAAACATAACAAAAAGGGGTAACTTTGGGATTTTTTTCTATCTAGTAAACTTAATCTAATCGTGTAATTGAGAACAGTCGCCCATCCGCCCGATCCTTAAATAAGACATAATTTAATTTCAGACATTAAAACACAGTTTAAAACACTTTAGTTCTTGTTCAAAAAACGGCCTCGACGGTATAACAGCGTCTTTAGAAGGACCCGCACGAGTCAAGGACTAGAGTTTTAAGCAACACTATTTGCGAGACATTATAATTATATTGTTTGATTATTGGCACGTGAGTGTAAATGCCATAAATAGCGGGATGTATTTTGTTTATTACATTGAGTGTCGAATAGGCAACATCAGCCACCTGAAATTCATTGCTAGACAATGAGCTTTCCGGATAAAAGGAGATTTGCTATCAGGTTAAATTATCACTGAAAAAGCAGCGGCCGGCAGCACGCGGCATTTTTTCCTAGCATATTGAACTTGTATCTACAGTAGTTAAGAGATAGTATAAGGTCTAACAAAATTAAGTGAAACTATTTTAACGGTATGATCAAACCATCAAACTAAACAACTTTCTCTATTGGACCAATATCGAAATCGCGAAAAAAAAACGGATTTTCCATACAAACCTACCCGATCTAAATGTATGGGACCGCAGATTTTTTTTTTCGCGATTTCGGTATTGGTCCCATAGAGAAAGTTGTTCAGTTTGATGGTCTGATGGTCCTTAAAATAGTTTCGGCTAATTTGGTTAAACCTTATATTTCAGCTAAAAGTTAGGCGGTTTGTATCAGCGATTGTAGCGTAGTAGCGTTTGTAGCGTAGTAAAATATTAATTCATTATACCCTAACTATTGTTACCTCGAGTCAAACTCTCTCCTATAAATAACGAAACTCCTGGCCACCCTTCACTTAAGGGTAGTTATATATCTATCTTCCCAGCACATATTAAAAAAAAACAGCTAACAACTTTATTTATCGTTTTATTTTACAAACTGTAAGGCAAGTAGTTATCTGTAAAACGTTTATTCAAATGCCACTGGGCAGAGTAATAATTAGACATTCGATTCGTTTCAAACATAAGTAACTAATCCTAGTATTTATCCACAAGGGAAGAGCAAAGTATTAAAGGTTATTAGATTATTCTAATTGCTATAGATACGTCATAGTTTAGTTAAATATAGACCAACTTTAAACGCGCCATGGAAATGGAAACTATTTTGTCTACACAGGTAGGTTGAAACCCCCCCCCCCCCCTAATTTTCTGCCTCACCGCCTCTTGGCAGACGGAAGCAAGCAACAATAGGCGTTGGAGTATTTTTTTTGACAGTATACAGGGTGTCGGGGTAAATAGTTGCATTACTTTAAGGGTTGACCCACCATGATACTGAATAACTTTCGAAAAGGAACATTAGGAAATTAACAAACAACAATTTCGGCTTTCCATACTAAATGCAATCAGCTGATCGAACGTTTGTATGAAATGTTTGTGGAAAGTTGTTTAATATCATGGCTACAATCACACCTTAAATTAATGCAACCGTTTATCCCATGTAATGTGTATGAAGTTACAGCGAAGTGCGAAGGAAGCGCTGGAGCGAAGGTGTGCCCAAACCATAGCCAAATCCACTAAAACACATCAATTGTTGGGTCCGGACTCCCAATATTGGAGAATCGTGCATTGGGAGCTAGATTTCTCGAGTATTGGTTAGTTATCAATTATATTTACGACGAAATGTAAGTATAGTTAATTTAATACCTACCTCAATCCTTACGATATGGATTAAAATAAAAATATCTAAAAAATAAATTACTACCTATTCATGGTTAAATCATCTGGCTTACGAGCTGCTATGAATATGCAGAAAGGATATTGAGGAGCAGATTGACTGGTTAGTTATTGGCGTCAAACATTTATAAAAATTGACAATTGTAATTGAAAAATTGTAATTGTTGTTCATTATTTTACAAGGTTATCGATCAAATGGAAATGATTCTATTTGTCTTGTCTTCCTGACATGACCTCGTTTAGACGACTGGATGGCGTTAATGTATGTAATGTATTATTAATATAATAATAATGAATTTGTTTGAAACAATTAAAATCATGAAAATAATTTGTTTTCAAAATATGCGGGGCGGAGTAAAAGCGATGCGTGTTCTAGAAGTCAGACTATGGTAGTCACCCTGTATATTCTGAAAATCTCAGACTAACAGCTTTTGTGGAATACAGTCGTGAGCAATTTACATAATTGTGTAGTAAATTAAACGTGAATAACTTCAGTATTACAACAGTAAACTCTTGAATATAATTTCCCTACTCCTGTATTTACGCTTTTTATCGCCTTAACACGCAAGTGACAAACAAAGACCCACAAGGTAACTTTGCAAAACAGACGAGCGATCGTAAAATTTTACGACTCTCTACCAAAAGACCGACCCTTCTTTAAGTCCACAAATTATAATATTTCAAATTAAATTATTTCCAACAAATGAAGTTAAAGTTAGAGCGATGTAAATCACACGTTGGCCGTTGCTTCTGGTGGATTTAACCGCCTTAAAATAAAGCTGGATTAAGGCGACAAGGCAAAAAAGATTAACGTGAAAGTGCTAATTGCTGAAAAATAAATAAGGTCAGGTGGGGTAAGACAAACATACTTTATTTTATACCCCATAACTCGGGGTAAGACAAACACTTTTACTAGCTCCGTAAATATCTTACATATAGGGAGTGTTATGGGGACAGTTATACAAGAAACAATTTGTTTAATTCAATATGAGTCTGATTTTTTATCAAACCATAGAGTTTGAGTCGAGTGTTTTACTGGTTATGTTAGGCCGAGATTCAGAGACGATTTGTAAGTCATAGTTCGAACTCCCGTATGTCAAAATCCATACATTTCGACCCTACTTAGCTCGAGCTAAGACGAAAAAAATCGTCTCTGAATCTCGGCCTTAGTGTGTTTGCCTTACCCCGGTGTTTGTCTTACCCCACCTGACCTTAAATCAAAAAATGTCACTCATTTTTTTAACTTTGTGGAGCCTGTTTTATCGTCTGATATTATTTTCTACATTTTAAAATTAAAATGACTCCTTAAATAAAATAGAAATTATTCTAAAAACGTAAAACATCATTATTTTTCTAAAATCCGAAAATTACTTTTAATATAAATTGTTTTTTCTCCTCTCCCCTCCGGACGGAAAGCGCCAATTATACGAGTAGTCCCGCGCTGTGCTAAACCAAGTTGCTGCTTTCCACGTCCGTCGAGGAGAAAAATAGTATACTAACCTCGGGCAGTAAATAAGAAAGCCTCAGATCACATGTTTGATAAAATTACATGAGATCTGAGACCTTTCTTACTTTCCTGTCCTCGGTGTTTATTCTACTTGCTGATATTGACATTCTTCGCCGCCTTAAGTTGTCAACATTAATAGCGCAAGTTAATTCGAATGTAAATTTTATAACGAGATTGTAATAATTATGCCTATAGTCCGATTGAACTGTAGGGTCTGTAGGTAATTAGCTGTTTTCAAATATCATAGAATGGCATCGTGTTTTAATGCGTTCACATACGATGACGGAGCGGCAGACGTCAGTCCGTCATTTGTGAAGCAAGGAGTTGTATGAAACCGCACGTAGAAGCACACACGGTGCGTCAATCCGTCACTGTGTGCTACTACATACGTGCGGTTTCTTAAAAATCCTTGCTTCACAAATGACGGTCTGACGTTTGCCGCTCCGTCAATGCGTCATTGTGTGTGATCCTACTTAATTTCACGTTATGTTACTACAACTATAGTAAAGAGATCATACAACTCATTTTGTGGCCATAGGTCCATACGACTATTCTATGAGAAACGCGATGGCCCAGCCCTCCGAAAAGTGCGTGCGTGTGCCGTATTTTCGATTAAAAAGTACTAAAAAAAGTACTTTTTATATATTTTTTTTATATTTCACTATATAAACTAATGGTGAATATGTGAGTATACCAAAAATCGGGTACACATTTAGTTTTGTAAGGAGCGCGCTCTTTCGAGGTAAATTTCTCTAATCTACGCTATTTTATTTTATTTATTGATTTACCAACAGTTGTTACAATAATACATACACAGGATATATCTGAAATTAAAGGGCTTAATCTAATTGCACAACCAATTATAGGTAAATACCACATGCACATAATAAGTAGCATCAAGTGACAACATGAAGTAAAAAACATAATTTATTATTATTAAACTGTAATAGAAGTGCGTCTGTACATAGAAGATATCTAAAAAACAAAGGCCAAGATATGGTGTTTAGGTGTCCCCCGCCTCCATTCCAATATTTTTTTATTTTTTGTCTGCCTGCGTTTGTTCTAACATCACGCAAAAACGAGTTGATGAATTATAGGATATTTTGTATGTTTTAAAGCTTATGATTACTTACTTAAAAACTGGTATATACTCAGGTCCTCAGGTTTTTTGGGGAATGATCAGACCATCAAAAACAACATTCTCTATCGTACTAATATCAAAATCGCGAAAAAAAAATCTGCACAACAAAAACAAAATACAATAGTACATTATGATTCAAGTGAGCAAAGTTGGTCATTACAGACGAGGCGGGATAGCAGCACGAGTCGCAGACGAGTGCTGCAATATAAGAGCCGAGTCTGCACTGACCAATGCTCATGCGTTTCATACGACGTTTTTCAACATACTTTTGAGGAAAAAGTACTAAAATTTCGTAAAATACAACAATTTTAGACAAATGTTTGAGGAAAATGGCCATAGATAAAATTATTCTTGAAAATGGAGCTAGACTATTTTTTTTTATAAAGAGGCGATGACTGTAGCCGCCATTCAACCAACGACATTTTGTTGCAAACAACCTCATATGAAAAACGTTGGAAACTTAATATTAATGTATTCATAACACAAATTAATGTTAATTTGTTACTAAAATTAATTGTTTGATGAAATGAAGCGTTTGTTTATCATATTTTAACTAAAACCGATTAAAAAAAAATACAGTAAAATTCTGTAAAAAATTTTTTTTTTTGTTAAAAAAAAATCTTTGCTGAGATTTAAAATCAAAAAATAGAAAAAAAAAGTTACATTACCGCACAAGTGTGGTAATATAATCATTTTCACACGCGTGTTCTATAAGCTGCATTATGTACCTAAAAGCGGTGCAATAAGAGCCACTTTACGAGCAAGTATGTTGAAAAACAATGTTTTTATCTCGTTCGTCTTTCACAAGTAAGTTAAAAATTAAGGGATTCTTCTTCTATCTTCTAACTATCGTGTGGGCAGCAAGGAATATTTTCAGACCGCCTTACGGCCTCTTGTCGTGGTTTTGGTTCCATAGAAAATATTAGTAACTAGAGCATCTCGACCAAAATTTATGAACAAGACGATTTTTTATCGCGATTTCAAAGTTGTTCCCATAGTAAAAGTTGTTCAGTTTTGATGATCCCGTTTAAGTATGTAACACATTTTAAGTTTACACCCTGTATAATAAATCTCTTTCATCATACTGTACTATACCTACTCTTTCATAAACTTCAGTGTAACATAAATCCGGATGTAGTTAACTTCTTCAGCCATTCAAAAGACACGGTACTCAACTGCAATGAATATAAAACCAATTCTAAGCCACCGACACGTGACAAAAACTCGATTTTTCTCAAATTTTATTACTACATTTTGACATTCGTTTATTACCGGACAAACATCAAAAAGAAACGTTTAAAAATGGTCCCTAAATCATAAATCAAAACTATAGTGTGGCAACCAGTTATAACTTAATTATGAATATGAGGCCACCGTGACACTTCGCCTTATTGAAATATGTCTACCCTTGTCTGTCACAGTGATATGCACATATACTTATCTCTTTTTCACAACTTAAGTGCTTAAAGCTTTATGGGAAGTCGACATCAAAAACCGTTCCGCAACATTTAATTTTACTAGAATTCTTTGTAAAGAAAATTAGATTTACATACATACAGACTAAAAACCGTAGACGTATTTTGTCGGGGTGGTCAGGAACATTGATGCAATGAGGCGTTTTACAAGACTAGTAAATCAAAAAGTCAGTAGATGGCAATATTAAAAATTCAGTAAAACCTGTCACATTGACGGTAAAAAGTTTGTCTATGGTTTGCATCATTCAAATGACGTTTTTTTTTTTTTCAATTTATTTACTAGCCTGGTTACTAGACCTTTTGGCTAAATCTTATTTTATTTTTAACTTTCTTCCGTTTTCACATCAAAACGCTGGTATTCGACGCTTTGATGGTTCTTTGGAGTTTTTGGAGACAATCGAAAGACGCAGGAAACGCAGAGAAGTCCACAGGAAAGAGGTGAACCGACCGCTTTGCCGCGCTACAATCACGGAACACTTTTCCTGTTTACGACCCATGCACCATCATATTTCACTGAACTATATATTGTTCACTTGCACGACACTTTGTTACGCAAAACAACACCAATTTTACGAACCAAAACTCACTATAAACAATAAAAATTCGATGAAATATAAGGACTCCAAATGTCAGCTACCAAAGCCCGCCAAAAACTCCTTCAAATGACGTTTGATAGTGGTGGTGTTGCCAATAGAAAATTTTTCACTATCCATAAATACGCAATAGCAACAACAATTTTCGTTTGTTGTACATAAACGAACATTGACTGCACAAAAAGTTAATCAATTTAAAGTATCAGACCGTCTCTCATATTAAAACCATAATAATCATTTTAATAAATCAAAAAATTGTTCCCTGAAATTAGGGAATCGAGAAAAACGTGTAACACTTTCGATCTGACAGCTAAATTGGCACGATCATAACGCCATCCTTCCAATGTCTTTGACAAACTTTTTTTTTTTGAGTCACGTTTTAAGGGTTTGCCCCGAACACTTGTCTCTCGCGTGGTGTTCGCGCGGTTCGCGTTTCAGCCTACCACGAGGCTCCACAATCCATCTTAGTTGTTCTTACTCAAAAACAATCCTCGAGATTGGATAGACACTCCCTCAAAACACTTGGCATTGGCGGAAATGCGGTGCTAACGTACAAGCAAGAAGTCCGTTAATTATATATTTAAAAAAAATGCCTTATTAACCTAAGCGTGTATTAGTTTTTTTACCTTCTGTCGATGTTCCACCTTAAAGGTGGGGTTACGTATATTTTCGTGAATCTAAATAATTACACTGATCGTTTTAAAATTCCTTCCAACCTACCAACCGGTTAGTGATTGAGAGGAATTTGAATTTCGTTCGTTGCCCAGTTAATAGAGTTTACACTTGCTTATAATAAACACGAGAGCACAAGTTTTCGCGTTTTCTGTCTGCGCGCTATGGATGTGAAAACTAGGGTGGAAGTTTGTATGGGAACATCGTATCGACGAAGCACGAGAAATCAAGGAGTGCGATTTTTGAAAGTCAAATTAGCAGTAGAAAGATGCATATCTCCATATCAATTTACAATTTTGTCATTTTTTACTGCTGAGTTCAATGTATGACTACTTGATTGAATCTCATTCCGTGAGCTACGCAGTTAAAAATGTTAAAATTACTATGGAGATATGCACCTTTCTACTGCTGATTTGACTTTAAAAAATCGCACTCCTAACGTATGATTTTTGAAAGTCATATCAGCACTAGAAAGATGCGTATCTCCATAGTAATATTGTCATTTTCAACTGCTGAGCTCACCGAATGAGATTCAAAAATCGCACTCCTGATACTATATGAAATTAATCGTATGATTATTTGATGTGCACATTCCAAATGCACTTGTCACAAGTATTAGTCCAAGGTAAATTAAAATTAAACAAGTTATGTATGTTATAATTTATGTTGTTACAGATAATTCCTAAGTCCCATTACAGAACTGTAAAGACTACGGTATAAGGACGACAATAGATTGACTCACAAGACTTACACGTAACGAAATATTATCGCTAATAATGACTGTGTTACTCGGCCAACCAAAAAACTATAATTACAAACATACTACTTTGCGTGTAAGTATGTACAATTAGTATGACAGTATATTGAAAGGAAAATAGCTGGGAGGTAAGGCTAAACAATGTAGGTAACAAGCGTAATTTTAATAATTTGTACAAAAGGAAAAACGGTTTTTTGTCACTTTTGACATGGTAAATTTAAAGTTTTTATTTAAAGTTCACTTTTTACCCAGACTGGTTCTTTGATTTCTTAAATTTACCTACTTTTTATTTTACACTTTTTAGTTTTTTCAACATTAAATCGTTATAGATCCTAAATGGTCATTTGAAATGAAAAATGGTGAGAGAAACCTAATAATCTTTGATAAAGTATATGTCAAGATTGACAGTCGAAGATACGAAAGCGTCGATAAAAATTGGAACCAGGACTGGTTCCTAAACCCTATACATATACACGCACACATACAGAATTAGTATGGCGCCTCACGCACACCAACCTATGAAACTTAGCCCCTTTTGTTTTATACGGTAAAACAGTGAGGCTCATTCTAGACATATACTTTTTCTAAGCTAATAATAATGATTTTCAAATACCTATTCAATTATACCCGATATACTTCGTCAACTTTCATTTTTATTTTTCCCGATATGGCGACTCGCCATATTGAATTTTAAGTACTGTCATGTCTTTAGTGACCATCGCAAGATTAAGACAAATCGATTGACGTAAGAATCATCAAAATCGGCCCACGCGTTTGGTATCTAGTGTGTAGTGTGCCTAGGAGGTACAAACTTACATTACATACATAGGCTGTTAAACACATTACCCTTCCTTTGTGTCGCGCAGTCGGGTAAAAAAGCACTAAATCTCCACAATGCACTGTTACACCAGAGCACAAAAAGATAGAGTCCACATAAAACTAGCCATCACCTATGGTCTTAAACTCTCTAACAATCCATTGAAAGAAAACATTGTACATCAATTTTATAGCTGAATTTAATATAGAAATAACAGGCGTGTCACACAAAACGCTCCGTAGCGCGTTAAAAATAAATAAACCTTAAACATCACTTAGAAACTTAACAACTTATGAATTAGGCGAGACGCTGTTAAACTACACTGTTCCTTTGTAAGCGTTCGAGTGTAAAAAGATGAAATTGACAGCTGTGGGACCTTGAGTTTTTAGGGTTCCGCAGACGATGTTAAGTCGTAATAAATAACTTTATGTTTTTTATTACGACGCCAACGTTATACTCCAGTAAAGTTACGGGTCGCTTGTATGGCGAATGTAAATAATTTATAATAGCCGGCTTTTTTCTTTTATATTTTATATTATAATTCTAGTTATCATTTCGATTAAAAATCCCCCTAAAAATTTTCTTTAATAATTAAACAAAGTAAAAAAAAACAGTATAAACAATTGTTTTATGACATTTGTATTCTTTTACAGTAGAAGTAAATCCAACAAAAATCACCACGGAACCTATGTTTTATAATATGTGGAATAAGTGGAAAACTCAATTTTAGTACAAAATTTACACAGTGTATTTAAACTCATAACCTAAAACAAACAATAAAAATTTAAAAAGAAAGAAATCTGCCACTATAAATAAAAATTTTACATTTTAGTACTAAAAACTAAAAATACGAAATTTAGTTGGATTCGTTAATAAAGTATCTTAATATGATTTGTATAAACGATCTAGCAAAAAAAATTGCTTATTATAATGGAGTGATGAACATGCCAATGCCATGTATTGAGTTTTTAGATAAGAAATATAATCGTATAACGCCTATTTTGGAATATACAGGATCCTTTTTAATTAGCTGCCGACTTTTTACATTTAAATGACACTGCGGGATTTTGTATGGATGATGGCGCCTTTTTTCGCCTATTTTGGCACGGCAAACTTGAATATTTTAGTTAAGTATAAAATTACCAAACAAAACGTGTTACTGTGTAACTTGTTATCCGAACTGAGATACTTGAAGTGGAAAATATATTCATTACGTTTACTTCAAGCCTTTATCTCCGTTCGGACTGAGTTTAGACATAAGTATACTTGTTACCAAGTTTTGTTTGTTACTTTATTCCGAACTAAAATATTCAAGGTCAGTTCATGGTGGGGCAAAAAAAGAACGAATAAAAAAGGCGCCATTTTTAGACATTGGCTTTTGTCGCAAAAGAAAAAAAAACACGATATTTATTGCGGCCAACGATATCAATGTACCTACTAAAGTACCAAAGTTTTTCTTTTGCGGTAAGCACATATACCCTAAAAATAACGCAAGTCCAAAAATTCCCTTGACTTGAAGATAACATCCACAGGTTGTATCAAAACACCCTTGTAATACTTAAGAGTGTGCTTGAAACCATAAAACTGAACAACTTTCACTATGGAGCCAACATCGAAATCACGAAAATAAAAGCAGCTGTCCCATACATTTGAGTCGATTCGGTAATGCAGTTTTGTATGAAAAAGCGGATTTTTGTTTGTTTGATGGTCTGAAGCAAGCTTAAGGGGCCCTAGGTCCCGACGAATATTTTCTATGAGAAACGCGATTGCCCAGCGCTCCGAAAAGTATGTGCGTGAGCCGTATATTCGATTAATAGCCAAAGTACTTTTTTTAGATTTTTTTTATGATTTCACTAGGTAATTAAACTTATGGTGAATATGTGAGTACAAATGCAAAAAATTGGAAACTATTTTAAGTTCTTCTAAAACGAGAAAATGTTTAAAAATGCATGAAAATACGTCATCTTTGTGACGATTTTCTATCGGGTGAAGAAATTCCAATCGTGTATTCAGTTTATGATTTCACTAGATAAACTATCCAAAAATACTGAGATATGACTTTAGTTTCGGTAAACGGTATAAATGTAGTCGTAAAATGAAAAATAAAAGATGCCTCCGAGGTATTTCCACCTACTATTACGCCTTAACTATGACTAGGGTGTTTTGTTATACCCTGTGTATCGATAAACTTTCGCTGGTACTGAACTCTACAGTAATTTTGATATCTGTAATAGAGATGGTTTATTTTACAAACGTTCTTCTCAATTTGAATTGCACCTGTGTATTTTATCCACTTATATTCAATACCGTATAACTACCTATAGTAAATGTAAAAGGTAAAAATTGCTAAACATTTATTGCTTTTCATTCAATTCTCCTTCTGCGATTATTAATAAAAAGTGGTTGCGCTTGCGGCGTATTTTGACATACTTTTGTTCCCTTTACAGATAAGGAAGAAATAAGTAGGTACCAACAAAGAATCGAGAGTCTGTCTGTTTGTTTACTCTCTGTATTGTTTTTTTTTTGTTAATAATAGTATAATTGATTGATTGAGTCTTTCAATGGTTAGGTACTCAGGTACTCATTAAATTGGGACTGTTTATCATAATTATGTTCTTCATTTACTTTATGGCTCTCATTTTCCACTTTCAGAAATATAGCCTATAAAAGTATTACAAAAATTAAGCTTCGATATCTAAAAATTCGATGCTCCTTGGTAGAGCTCGGGTTCTGGTTTTTGAAAAGTCTTCAATATCATAAATTTCCAAAATTCTAGGTTTTCCTTTATTGCCCGCCCTTTCTTCCGCTTTATATAAAGAAATTGCAGCTTTAAATCATCAGCTTATTGCAATTTTTCTTATGTGGTTTGTGCAATTCCCATTCATCCACAATAAAACTCAATGCGCCCATATCAATTCAACCGTTAAGGCGTATCTGCCCCGGACCACGACTCTCCATACTAATCGATGCGAAAGTGCGCGTGGCTCCGCCTCCGGTCAGAATTTAGCTGTTTTCTTTGAAAAATTTGATGATTTTTTATAAATTTCTAAAAAGTAAGAAAACCACATCATTCTAAATTGTATTGTGGACAATATTGTAAATTTTCATTTTCTTCTGATTCAAAATGTAAGAGTAAAATGGTTACAACTGGAAAAAAAAGGTGACTTTAGAGTCCCTTTTCTTCGGTTTTATTCATTAAAATCGATTTCTAGAAAAACCACATCACTTCTCATATCCTGTAGATGGTTCAGTTTATTTTTCAGCTCAAAAAGTGCCATAGTTAATGAATAAAATGGTTACAAAGTTACCCAAAACCGGCAGGTAGCCCCTTAATCATCCAAACTAAAGTCTGAAAACCTGTCAAGTGAATTGTGTCCGATAGATTGATAGTTTACGTGTTTCTCATCTCAACCGTCATAAACATAAATGGAAGCGATAAATATGTTCTCAACACCACGAGATAAATGGTTTACAAACGAAATACGAGCTTGATTAGCTGTGATCTATTGCATCTTTCCCACTTTGGGAGAACCGACGTACGCGCAATATGTCAAGTTAATTTTATTCATCAGTTAAATTCGTTAAGTGTATGTCTGAACCTATAAACGTCACTTATGTCAGTTTTGTTAACGCTTATTGGAGTGTGATAAATTATTGTTCATTTGCTAATTTGAACCTTGACTTGATGAATATAGGTTTTTTTCGCGCTGACATTTTCAATATCTTTTCGTTGTCTTCGATAAATCTTCTGGACAAGTAAACCTATAAGTACTATAACAATAATGCAAATCTTCGTTAGATGATGGACGAGTACAGTCAACATCAAAAGTACCTTCAAAATTATCTGGTGATAAATTAATTCTAATAATTTAATTTTTAGATTCTTTAGATTCTTTAGATTCTTTATTGTACACAAAACAACATAATTATGAGAACTTACAATAAATCATGATGTACAAAGGCGAGCTTAACTCTAAAAGAGTTTTCTTCCAGCAAACCGTTGAGTGAGAGGAAAACCAATGTGTTTGGGTAAAAACAGTGTGCGCACAAATAAAGATCTACTTAATTATGAGATAATAAAATGTATATACCTATAAAATAAGAAACAATATAAGTTAAAGTGAAATGAATTTAACGCTCCTAAATGTAAGTCAGGGAAACCTCTTAAAAACCGTTTGCACAGAATAACTGACTGACTGACGTCTCGCTGTTCAGATATCAGGTTTTGTAAACCAGTAGATACAATGAAGAAACAAACTTCGAATTACCTACATCTGCAACAATAAAAAATCTCTCTTTTCGCCTTCATCGAAGTCGAATGAAGAGGTTTATTTGCGACTCGTTTTACGTTCGTTTTTTGGGTAGATCAACTATTTTTTGTCCATACCTAGTCCCAGTCATCTGCATAAAATTTTTTCAATGTTCAGGCTCAATCTCAAGCTCAGGTTTTGCTTGCCCCAAAAATTAATGTTTGTTGAATAACTAAGGATTGCATTTATTAAATGCATGCACGGTTTTGCAAAATTACTTGAATTTTACTTGAATATTGGCGGTTGTCCGATGGACGCTTTATTTCGTTGTCCCCACGCTTTTTGGTCTATCGGACAACCGCTAAAAACTTCTAGTAGTTCAACACAAATGGTGCAATGTGAATGTGTGTAGAAGAATCATATCATTAGATACAATATCCATCATTCAAAATTAATGAATGTCAAGAAAAAAGGAATAAAAACGTTTTTTTAAACAGTACTGTGAGGACAAAAAATAGTTGATCTACCCTTTTGGCAAAACAGGAATCTCGGTGCATTTGTTTTACGACATTCCAAACTTAAAGTTTAAGTATAACAAGGAAATCTTTGTTCCTGATGGAATCGTGTTTAGTGTAAAGAACGACGCAGGTATGTATTCAGGGCTAGATTTCGGGGTCGAATGATAATTATTTGATAGCCATTAAGGCACGGAATCTACGGAACTACTCTTCCGAAATCAACTACCTAAAAAAATGCTTGATACCGACAACCGAGGAAAGTTGATATATGCGATTGGTTGATATTACAGAGCTCCGCTCCGCTTTGGTGGTTGCTTCGCCTTAGGCCCAACGTCCACAAAATTGGAGGTAAGTGAAGTGAAATAGTGCGATGACCTTTTGCGTTAAGGAGATGTATTGCGCAGAGCGGGGACGCATTTGGAACGATGAATTCAGAACGAATCTTCGCGCCGTTTCAATAGACGCTCTGGCATAACAGTTTCATAGCAGTAGCGATAGTAGCGATACCATAACTTATCATTAACGAACAAGTGGTCTCGTCGCCTCCTACATCGATCGGAAATAATAATTCTTGTCACAGGAATTAAAGATAAACGATTAAGATGCAAATTCTATTCGAAGCACACAAGGACTTAACGCCATAACGAGCACTAACTATCGCTTAGAGCTATTTGTTACTGACAAATTGTTAATTTTACGAAAGATTCGATTTAGGTTATAAATATTGAAACGGTTATAACGTTAACTGCGCCAGAAGGAGGGTTATTCTCCTTAACGAATTAATACAGGGATTTAAAAATGTTAGTCAGCATTTAGGTTTTTAATGCATGATATTCATAGGTTCATCATCACCACCATCATATTCTGAACTAAAAATAAATTTTCACGAATGCTATGAAAAAAATATTTTTTCAACATAACATAATATTACACAATTTAATTACACAGTAGTAGTAGTAGGTCATAATTTCAACACATATTGGTTGTTTAACTGAGCGAGCGAGAATTTTATCTGTGCTACTGATCACCTGATTATGCAAGCGGGGTCGTAATGATTGATGAATCACTCAGTTTGATAAGAAAATACAAGAGTCATCGTAAATAAAAAAGTAATTAAATAAATAAACAACGCTGAAAATGAGAAACCTTTATACAGAAATAGCTTTTGCTTCTTTTGCAACTTCTTCCGCATGAAATTAAAATATCGAAAAATCCTTTCATAGTGCACCCCTACATCCTCTGTAAAATCTATATTCCACATGTTTCTTTCTGCGATTTAGGCTGTACCACGGAATATATACGAGTACTGTACGTTGTCTGTCAGCCAGTCACGGAACTGTTTTAACAAGTATAGAGTTATATTATTGTTCCAATCTATGTTTAGGAATCTTGTATACAGACTTTAATCAAGTATAGTAACTCTAGATACATATTCAAGACTCTTCGGGTCAATTGTTCTACAAATGCTTTCAAACATAGCAATTATATACATTGTAGTTACCTTTTATTTATGTTGCCGTGCCCAGAAGGTATCATATGTAGATCAAAAGTTGTTACATTTAAGACCTAACTGTACCATGTGATTGCAATAAATATATAAATATGAATATGAAATTCTATTGGCCAGATAACGGACATTCTAGCTGGTGTACAATCGACTGGATAGGTTCGCCGTAATCGCACTGCATGAGACCAGGAGCTCGATTGCGCTAAGTTAAAACACCGAAGTTCTTTTCTTATCCAATTTCAGTTCTAATCACATTGCAATCCAATTATTATTAAACTGTGCTGAATTCCGCATCACGCTAAACTCTTTATAACTTCCCTTAACGTCTGAGCGATCTGTCAAAACGGCTCTAACGGCTGACAAAAGTAGTACAGCGATTAGCGCAATACCAAATGTGTCAAAAGTTGGGTCGTACGTAGTCCAATCACGGTTCAATCACCAAATATTTAACGCGATTGCAGCCCAGTAGGGCTATTGTGTAAGCTTCCGATTATATCGTTTACAAAATCGATAACGAGATAAATTAACTAAATATTAAGAAGCAAAATCGCCAAGAACTGCCAAAACACCGTGTCGATTTGATACCGAGTGAATCGGGTATAGTTACACAATAACCCCCGAGGGTCCCTGTACCCTCAATTGAATAAACTTATTAAAGGGTACAATGCACATTCGTCGAAATTTAAAACACAATGGCCCCTGTGTAATGTCTCCTCGATCCGTACCTGCGTGCTCGCATAAAGTGACGTGGCTCTTCCGTTCCGACCGTCTCAGACTCGGTTTACTGTCCAAACTTGGATTGGATCGTTTCAGATAAGATTCGGAAACTACTCTAGTTTAAAACGGGAACTGTTAAACTTTTGATATTTTGTTCCTATTTCAATTATGGAATGAATGTTTCTGATATTTGTTTCAGTGGGACTCGACTCAGTGTCAAGGGCAAAGGTGAAAAGTTTCTTGATTATGTAAAAGTCGGCTATGAGTTTAGTATCGTGACTTCAGTGTACCCAAAACTTAACTTAGCCGGTTGTTACGTTTTACTTTATTTGATGGTTTTTATCTCTTTTCGGTGGAGTATTCGCCAATCTTGTGTTTTCCGCTAGTGTCTTGAGTTCTTGATACGACATGACATCAACCTTTTCCTTCACTTGGGCTAGATAACTCTGTCTGGGTCTTCCTCTGCCTCTTTTCCCCTCTATCTTCTCTTCCAGTATGGTTTTAAAGAAATTGTCGTATCAAGTGTCCGATCATTCTTCATCTCCGGTTTTCGGTTCTTATCTTACAAATTCATAATTAAGCATTTGAGTTCATACCTATAAATTTCTGAAGTGTTAAAAGTGTCATGATCACAAGATGACTGAACAATCAACAAGGATACGACTTGTGTGGTATTTTTACAGTCGTATATTTTGTGATTGTACCAATTTCTACATTTACCTACTAGGAACAATGCAGACAATACTTGTATAGAAGTTTCCGATCTATTTTGCGCTACTACTTGATGGTCCCGCGGCCGCGGCGTTGGCGCGGCGCCGGCGCGGGCGTGGCTTGACGAGAAAATGTTTTGGATCTCCCATAGAAAATAGATCGGCTGATCCGCACTTTTATATGGAAGGTCCAACAACTTTTCTCATCTTTCGGCCCGTGTTCCTTAATCAAATTTGTTTAGCTGTATACACCCTAGAGCAGGGGTCGGAAAGTAATTTTCAGTAGGGTACACACGTATAAAATTGAAAATTTGAATCGAGGTCCATAGAAAAATTTCAAGGTCGCGGGGGCTCCCGCGCTCCATCGCACTATTTATCTTCCTATTCACTATAAAAAATAAAATCTGTAACTAGCTATTACTTGTAAACTATTAGAAACATTAATAAGGGTACGTCAAACGAATCCATTTTTTTATAAGTTATTTAAGGGTATATTATTCGGAGCGCGCTCCATACAAACGTACTATGGTGATATTTTCAATACTAACCAATTAAAGTCAATGAAATTTTGCAGAAACAATCTAGAAACAAATTTCTATACTTGTATGGAGTTTGATTTTCGTGAAAATATATACCTACCTAGTTTTAAAGTTACAGTGCCTCAAAGATTTTCATACAAATCTTAAATTAATCCTAGCATATTTTAACGATAATCTGACTCCATACAAGCTTAGAGATTTGTTTCTAGATTGTTTCTGCAAAATTGATTATTTCATTGACTTTAATTGGTTAGTATTGATAATATCACCATAGTACGTTTGTATGCAGCGCGCATTTTCGCTCTCGGAATAAAATTCTCTTAAGAAGGTACCTACGTTAAATTGTGGGCGGTCCAGGTTTCGATCTTCCGCGGTCCGCATCCGGACCGCGGACCGCCAGTTGCGGACCACTGGCCTAGAGGATATTTTTTATTTATAGTATAAGCTTTTGTTTCTCTTTTTGTTTGTTCTTTAGGTTAAGGGTTATGCATATTTGTATCTTTTTTGTTGTTAATAAGTAATTTAAAAAATAGTATCGTATAAATATGTTGTCTAGTCTATAACAATACAAGTCCGGGCTATATAGATTCTGTTACTTTAAATGGGACTAATAGATAATCTGTGTGACAATGTCCAAGAGGCTGATGATTATTTCATTAAAATACAAAGTGCGTATCCACGACAGGCTTCGACAAAGGTAATACCGTATAAGAAAGGTAATACATTACTCACATCCACAACAGGCTTCGTCAAAGAACCACTCACATCCAAAACTCGTCATGTCCAAGATATATATTTATTTACTTAATACTTGAACCGTTCATTACACTGTCAATTACGTCATATTTTTTTGATTTCCGAAACTTTAAAAAATAAACCATTTAGGCTCACGGCTATATTATCAATGAAGTATAAATAAAATTATCCCAACAAACAGGTATCGAGCCCTTCACCACGTTTTAATTTAAATATTGCCATGTTAACATCCTTCTTGCAAACCATAACTAAAATATCTCGTAAACGGATATTGGAAGTGTGGGGTACCCACATTGACATTTACCTCGGCGGTCCACCGGCGAATAGGGAACCGCCGAGTTGTATATAGATAGGTTATTTTTGCACAATAAACTAGTACGAACTGAGACTCAACTGGTTTCACTACTCCTGCCCTAGCCACCAAACAACCCACAAAGCACTACCCCCAAACTGGTGACCCCGAAAATTGAAACTACGCAGCATGAATAAACAAGAATTATTAAAGATGGAAGAACTCTTCAGCGGATCCAGCTATGCAACCGTCAGCGACGCAACAGCGACCAAGCATACGCAATCCTAAATAAACATCGCCCGTCCCCGTACCAGAAACGCCGCCGCTCCATCGTCAGCACATTCTACACGGTAGCGAAAGGACAACGCAGCGAAAACCACGCACGTCGTCCTAAGCACCCAAACTCCGAGGCATGAGAAGTTAGCGCAGCGGAAACCGCCGCTACTACCCCATCGCCAAGAAAAAAGGAAGACAGCAACATTCAGATTTACAACCCAAAGGGGTGTAAAACGCGCCAATAGCGCCACTCAGCTGTTAAGCTTCCACCTCCCGCAGAGGGAAATAACGCCATTCTACAAAGAAGACACCGGCACACCGGTGAACGAGTAATCAATTGATCAGCCGTAAAAGCGACTATTGTTACCAATATCTTCATGGCTAAACGACGTCGCGACGCCACGCCGCCACGTCGAAATCATAACGGTCAAATACATTGACTAAAAAACGTGCAAGAAAAAAACTCGTCGCAAACGGCTACATAACTACGTATGCATTTAAAGCGCGCAGATATATACCCATACGCACCGAGCAACGAGCAGGCTACACACACAAAGAAAGAGGGTACCGACACAAACGGACGGGACAATCGATGACATCACAGCAAAACAAACATTCCAATGCAACATGCACCGAGTTAAGAAACCAACTAACTACCTACTTCATGCAACATCAAAATACATATTATTTCGGCTGCTAAATACATGCACTAGCCGAACTTGGGAGACACAGGGTAAATAAAACAGCGTCAAGATTTTATTGCAAGACTATCAAGACTTCGTCGGTGGCTAGGGCAGCCAGACACTTCGCACAACATCTGAGCAACATCAAATATCAATATTATAAGTATATATTTATCACACAAAAAAAAAAACAGAAGGTACCACTAACAAAAAAGATACAAAAAAAAGTACTTACCTACCAAAAAAAAAAAAAAAAAAATGTTAACAAAAAAAAAAATATACAGCAAAACACAAAAAAAAGAGACAAAAAGAGCAATGTCCAACAAAAAAACGAGTTACAAAAAAATCAATGTAACATAGCCTTACCCACGACATTCCTTTCCCATACAAATCCTATCAACCCCAGAATCCAGCAGCGAGCAAGAAGGGCAACGAGCAAACGGGCAACGAACAATTCAAGAAAGCCTGGCTAGCACCGTACCTACACAAAAAAACGGGGAATAGCATATAGAAAAGGCAAACTACAGTCAGCAGAGAACAGCGAACACCATGAAAACGACCACTGACACAATAGCGCACTAAAAAACTTCAACACAACCTGAAAAATAAGGAGCCGATAAACACTGACAGGAAATAACACTTCGAGCAAACACAAAATAAAATAACACAACACCAGATTTATTTGTCAGTATCGTCATTCGAAACAGGAGAAAGTCGCCTTGAAAAAGACGGTTTTTGTTCAGAACCAACGCATCGCGTGCAGATAACGTTGATTCCTACGGGTTGTATATCGTTCGAAACATTGAAGTCCGCTCTGAAAAGAGCGATTTTGTGAGACATCGTTTTCCCATTGCGTGCAAATGGTCAACGGTCATATTAGATTCTTCGGCAGCAGAACACAAGTGCAGTGTTCGAAGAGGCAGGCGAGTGCAGCGGACGGCGGTCGACGAGATAATGAGGCGGCAGGCGGAGCACGGCCGCGTCGAGCATGGCACGGCACGAGGATTGCCGAGACGCGCCGAGTACCGCCGAACGGTGATGTGGGCATTGCGCAGGCGCAGTAGATGGGCGCGACGTCACAGCACATCGGGTTCACGAGCCCAAACGGAGACAGACGAGCGCAGACGCGCGCAAATTCAAAGTGCGCGACCCACTTTAGTATTAAGTTTTTTTTTTTGTACATAGAAGCATTTTATAATATATTAGCTATTAAGTAACGTTAGCACTTGTGAGGGAGATATGTGGGGTACCCACATTGACATTTACCTCGGCGGTCCACCGGCGAATAGGGAACCGCCGAGTTGTATATAGATAGGTTATTTTTGCACAATAAACTAGTACGAACTGAGACTCAACTGGTTTCACTACTCCTGCCCTAGCCACCAAACAACCCACAAAGCACTACCCCCAAAAAATAAACCACTAAAAAATAAACCATTTAGGCTCACGGCTATATTATCAATGAAGTATAAATAAAATTATCCCAACAAACAGGTATCGAGCCCTTCACCACGTTTTAATTTAAATATTGCCATGTTAACATCCTTCTTGCAAACCATAACTAAAATATCTCGTAAACGGATATTGGAAGTACAAAACTTTTCTGTTTTAAAGTAATTGTTATAAATTTTTTCATCTTTTTGTCGTTTTTTTTTGTTTACTATGGTATGTATTATTTAATTTATGTATTTACTAGTCATCCAAATTAGATTATAGTTACTTCAATTTATATCATAATGGTAGGCTAAAATATGTTATAAAAGTTGTGCATTATATAAAATACGTTACGAGTACGTCTGAAGTGTCGATACTTAATGTTTGTTTAT
The DNA here is from genome assembly GCA_963693445.1 of Agonopterix heracliana. Taxonomy (NCBI): domain Eukaryota; kingdom Metazoa; phylum Arthropoda; class Insecta; order Lepidoptera; family Depressariidae; genus Agonopterix; species Agonopterix heracliana. The sequence continues at coordinate 7,193,872 of OY856326.1, forward strand.
AGTTAATAGTTATTAAGAATAAATTATTTATTTATGTTTAAGGGAGGGACAGAATAGCAGTGGCAGACGGCAACCCCGTCTGTTAAACTGAGTCCTTAACCTTTTTGTCTCCATGCTATTTTTAAAACCGTGCTACATTTTTAACCGACTTCAAAAATTAATTGAATTTAATTTAAACATCGTTTTAATAAAATAGTTTCTATGATGACAGTGGTGTAGAAAGACAAGCAAGGCCTAAAGTTCAGTTAGCAACAGTTGAATCGAGGAGTGAACTCCGCAAACCGGCACCTGTTGCTAGTGCTCGTGATGCCACTTCAATTTCATCCTCCTTTTGTTTTGGACCAAGTCACCAGATGTCAGCGGATTAAGATTAATTAAAACCATACCGTAGAAAACAGGACATCAAACAATATCAACTAGTACAAATAAATAATACTTCTAAATAAAAACAAGAAATCACGTTTTGAGCGACGTTCACAACCGACAAAAAAGATCGGTAGTCCGATATTCAACCTAAACAAAACTAGGCCTCCGAAAAAAATATGAATGGTAAAGCCTGACCAGGAAAATAAAAAACCTCGCCATGTTGCGGAAAATCATTGGAACTAATTTTTGTACTTGGAACACTAACATTAAAGGTGACAGTCGATTGCAGCGCCCCCAATCCAGGTTTTTTATATTCCTGGTCAGGCTTTATAATACTTATCTCATTTTGTGCGATACAAACTATATAGGGTCCTTCTTAATATGCTGACACTTTTATAAGGGGATGATCAGACCATCAAACTGAAGAACTTTTTCTATGGCACCAACATTAAAATCGCGAAAAAAAAATGGGCCGCTCCATACAAAACTGCAAACCTACTCGAGCCAAATGTATGGGACAGCAGATTTTTTTTTCTTGATTTCGATGTTGGTGCCATAGAGAAAGTTGTTCAGTTTGATGGTCTGATTATCCCCATAAAAAAGTGTCAGCATATTAAGTTGGAACCTGTAGATCGGTTGGTGTGGTTGGTTTTTAGAAACACATCATTTAGAAGCATCTGCTGGGTTCGTATTCGTATATTATGAACCAGAGATACACATGGTATGAACAATATATTAATGTTCATTGAACATTCGAGTTTATGACAATAAAGTTTAGTATGAAGGTACAAAGCACATTATCAGGGTAGTGAGAAATGAAAAGACAATGCAAATAATATTTCTTCTTCTTATCGTGTGGGCAAGCCACAAGGGCTTGAGTTTATTCAAACCGCCTAACGGCCTCTGACGTGGTTTTTATGTACTACCACCACCAGTGATATTAGCCGGGACCAACGGCTTAACGTGCCATCCGAAGCACAGAATCAAATAATCTAGACTATTATAAAACTGTAACAGAAGTGTGTCTGTACATTGAAGATATTTACAAAAAAAAAGATTACGATATGGTTTTTAGGTATCCACTGACTTGAAATCAACCATTTTTAAAAAATGTGTCTGTCTGTTTGTCTGTTTGTTTGTTTGTTGGTTTGTTTGTTTGTGCATCACGCAAAAACTACTGAACAGATTTTGATGAAACTTTTTTTGCTTGATAGCTTATGATGTGACTTAAAATCTGGTACTTTTATAATTTGTGCGGACGAAATCGCGGGTAAACAATAGTATTAAATAATATTTGATCGTTTGCCTTGTCTAAGCAGTAAAGTGACATTCCTGAGTGAGATGCGATGTAGAGCGGATATGGATCAATTAATTTCAGCCGCTTACGCTTATGCCATGATCAAACGTATTTGCAACAAAGTTGCAGACACGACACCCACCCCGCCGATTATGGCGACGGCATGCCATCTGCATTTTTGTTTAATAGGGTTGCCTCTTTTACGTTTTGACGCATTCTGATTGCACGACTTTCCTCAGGGAGGTTTGTGAGAAGTGTTTTAAATGTCATGAGATGATTATGGTGGAAGAATGAAATTGACAAAAACTGGTCGAAGTAACAATAAATCTCCGTAATAATGTATATTAAGTGGTTTTACGAGAGTTAATATTTTGTCAAGGGCCCAGTTAAAACATATTTTCGTGAAAAAGGTGAACCAACCTTAAACCAGATTTAACGACAACAACAAAATACTTGCAGTAAACAGGAATAATACGTTATTAGAATAAGCAGCAGACAACCCTGTGAACTCGCATATCAATTAGTCTTAGCGACAACCCTATGCATCAACTCGGCGACGTCCATTCTTGTTTCGACTACTGTAAAACGATTAATTTAGTTAATAGACAGTGAAGATAAAAAAATAACAAATGGATATTATAGAATGCCTCGTCTTCTTTTATCTTTTGCATAATATCTTCAGAATATAAATTGTGTGTTGCTCCAGCCAGATTGAGCTCTATGATTTTGTTAAAACTCCCAGAATTGGGAGTATATTATAGCTTGATGCGTAAACAACCTTGCATATAGTTTCGATAAAAATCTGGCTTGTTCCAAATGCAAGTTTCTCTGTTTACTATATTTGTATTAGTAACCCTGTGGTGTGACTGGTGTGAGAAAGGGCATAGCCACTGGAAAACTTTTAAGTTAGATCCACGGGAGTGAAACGCGAAGCTGCATGCAAAAGCAATTTATTGTAGAAACATTGTGTTTTTGTTCGCCCATCGAAAACAGGCAATGTAAATGCTTCCGCTGATCCCATCTAACAGGGTCTAGCATTCAACAAAATAGTTCTATCTGTGCTTCCGTGCCCACACAGAAATTTCCAAGTAAAGCACTACCAACTTTTATATGCAAAGCTTCAGATAGTAGTTTTATTAAGACGTAGAATTTATAGTTTTCTGGAAAGGTAATCCCGAGATTCAGCGTCAATGTCTATCGTATATAGTAAAGGTGGATATACACAGCAGTTTCTATTGTGGAGGTGGGATTTTAAACTCTTCATTCTTTTAGAAAACTCTTTCCGCGTAATACAACATAAAGAGAGCTTTGCTCGGCGTTTCTCGAAGAGATCACATAAGCAAGGTGGTACGTCGGAGAACGAAAGTGGTTGACATAGCTCCGAAAATTAGCAAGTTCAAGTGGCAATGGGCTAGTCAATTATGCCGAAGAACTGACACTCGATGGGGAGGAGTTCTAGAATGGAGACCACGAACATGACCGGTGTAGACTGACGCCCACCGGCCTATTGGACTGACGATCTGAGATAGGTAGGTAGCCAGGAGCAACTGGTTGAGGAAGGTCAAGGACAGTTTCGAGGCGCGCCTGGGGAGAGGCCCTATGTTGAGAAGTGGACGATAATAGTCTGATTCTGATGAAGCACCTTCTACGTACATCTTAATCTCCAACACAAAGATGCAAAGATGTGCTGAAACGCCACATGAAACGGTGTAAAATTGATCCCGCGCAATGGGAAAAGCTCGCATCCCAACGCCAGGAGTGGAGGTCCCTTGTCAGAGACAAAGTTTTTGACTTCGAGGCACTCCGGCGTTCTGAGCTTGATGCCAAGCGCGATGAATTGAAGGCCCGACCACCAGCGACCATCAATTATAATTATGAGAACGGTGTCCTAACGTGCTCTCTTTGCTCGCGTACATTCTCCAAAAAAATTGGCTATATAAGCCACTTTAGGGCGCACGAGCGTCAACAACGAAGGGATCAGAGGCAGTCGCCGTAGCCGAAATCGGCTAGGAGTAGCATCATCATCAATCTCCAACGTAATTCAAAAAAGTTATGTTGCATTCCAAGTAGCGGCTTCGTTAGTCATAAAAACTCATGATAGGTATATTATGTCCGTCCCTACGTCATCAGTCATCACCATCACCATTGCCGCCTTAAGTTTGATGCCTCATCGATGCGAATGGTAGGAAATTGACAATCACACGTCTTTACTTCAATCGTGATCTTCGTCGTCTCTTTATTGACCAGCAGGTTATAATGAAATTCAATACAATATCGTTGCGCGGCTAGACCGTCATAGGGTTATGAATTGATTTACGTGACACATAATTGGCCATTTTCGAGCAAGTGTTGTGAAAATAATATTTTACTCTTCAAACCATCTGGCTACCTCGTACATCTGCAACCAGCTTTATTTTCTAGGAAACTATACCATTAATCTAGGCAGTTTCAACTGCGTATTGCAATGTTAACTGCAGGTGTAAATCCGAATGACTTTCTTACTTCTTTAGAAATGAATCCTTTTCTACATTATGTCTAACGTCTAATGCCATTGTTCAACGTTAGTCAACATAAAAAATAGGACAACTAAAAACATTTAGGTTTAAAGGGTGAAATTTATACCATTAACATCCTTTTAAACTAAGAGTCATCATCATTCCCCTGCCCATTTCCCATTATCTGGGGTCGGCGCAATATGTCATCCTCTTCCATTCATCTCTCTTAGCCGTCATTTCAGCACTCATTCCTTTCTTACACTTATCATCCTTCACACAATTCATCCATCTTTTCTTCGGCCTTTCTCTCCTACCACAGCCATCCACATTTATACTTAACACTCGTCTCGTAACATGACACTCGTCTCTCCGCATCACATGCCTATACCACGATAATCTATTACCCTGTTATTTTTCTGTCATAGATGCTACTTTCAAACTTTAAACTAAGAGTCTACCCATCAAACTGAATAACTTTGACTCTTGGAGCAATCCCTACGGAGCAAAAAAAAATCATTGCATACATTTGAGTCGAGTAGGCACAGCAGTTTAGTATGGGAAAGCAGATTTTGCTCCAATTGGTTTGCTCCCAAAATAAAAATTTGTTCAGTTTGATGGGTAGACTCTTAGTTTAAAAGGACGCTAATGATATCAATTTCACAATTGTATATTAGAACAAATTAATAATAATTGAAATTGACAAATATAATCGCGATCATAACTTTAAGTATCTTTGAAGATAACCAACAAATAGTTAAACAGAAGCTCATAAAACAAAACAATAACTAAAAGGTGTGAAACAGTCAAACTATAAATGAATCTACGTTCGCAAACAATGCATCAGTTCAAAGGATGTCACCAAGATAATCTTGAGAAGTTTATTAGGCAATTAAACGTACATTTCTGGTTTTATATGAAACAGCGGAGGTTGTCGCAAACTAAGACAGCATTACATCGTAAACAGAGGACAAATTTCTCTACCTATCTAAGACCGTCTGAAGTTAAAGTGATTCTGTTGAACTTTATGATCTGCGGTAACATTTACGATAAGAAATTGCAATATTGTCAAATTGGCAGAGCTTTGGAATCTATTGTAGTTTCGGTGAGTAATGAAATGGGATGGAGAGATGAAACTGGGGATTTCCAGTTAGTTGTTATTTTGATTGCGGCTTTGTCTGAGGTGCGACAGTTTTGTAATGTTAATTATTTTATATTTTTTAACTTCCGTCAAGTGTCAACTGACTTAAACTTTTAAAGGTTTTCATCAACACACACATACAGTTACGAGCGAAAAGATATATTTAATTACGTTTAATTACGTTTAACGGGACGAAATAGATAGCTTCTTGAAAAACTGGCCTAACGAAGCGCAAAACCGGGACGCATGGAGAGAACGGAGGGAGGCCTTTGCCCAACAATGGGACATTGACGGCTGATATTTAAAAAAAAAAATACTTTTACAGGGTTTAAGGGACAGCCCTCCGCAAACTGAAACAGCCATCTCATTCAGGGTACGAGCATAGAATAATGAATTTATTCTTATGGTACTTGCAACATGCATGGAAGTTCTAATCTCGGACGGCTTATGGATATTTTCGCATACTAATTAGTACCTATTCAGAAGTGTTATTTTTGAATCTCACACTGGAAATGTCAACGGAACCTGGTAAAGGTTAGTGTACGTTTCAGATTAATCGATATATAAGATCGGTAATATGACTATTGGGAAATTTTTAGGTAAAACCATAGAGGTATTATACCAGGAATGGAGGAAGATACAGCTGAGAGAGCGAGATGTACCTAGCGGCACCACTGTATAATAGAAAGAGATACGTGACGCGAGGCAATAGAACCGTTTTCTAGTCACTAATCAATTTTTACAATTCGGTTTCCGGGAATAATTGGGAATCTAAAGTGAAAGCGTAGATAATTTTGTGAAATATACTGACACTACTTCTTCAATGTATCCACCATTTCACGTTAGACTCAGAATTATAGACAGTATTATAATTTTTGCCTGCTGCCTGAATTTTGCTCCTTGATCATAATATCAACTACCTAGGTACCTGAAATTAACTACTTACCTAAAATTGCTTCTTAATAGAAGCAAAATCGCAAAGAACTATCAAAAAACACAATGTTAATTTGATACCGTTTGATCCAGGTAGTTTCTAATATTGAGACTCGAAAACAATAACAAATCTTTATTCAAACACACACCTAAGAAGAGCATCCATTTCTCTATTAACCTGCTCCATACAACAGATAAATTTAAATACTCAGACAATATTTTATAGCTTATTTTAGGTACGTTTTACGACTGCAGACGAGACCGGAGACCGGCAAAATGTCTGGATAGATTTTATGGACGCGTCTCTAGGTTCCAGGAATACTCTGTGCTTTGAATTATTGACGAGATAACATAGGTTGACAATGCAGATTTGATGGCAAAATTATATAGCTACTCATTGACGTAGAATATGGACGCTGGGTCTAGTATAAAATTCTCGAAAAAAAATGTCCGATACTAACTTACACAAACCTAAGTACGTGTGTAGTACTATAATCATTGAAAAAGGAATGTTGAGGTGGTTTGGCCATGTGGAAAGAATGAGCCAAAGTAGGCTGACGTATGAAATCTACAAGGAAAGTGTGAACGGAATGGTTGAAAGGGGTCGCCCTAGGCGCACGTACGCTGACCAAATAGGATGCGTACTGAAGAAGGGCCAAATAAAATGTACCCGGAACCGACGAGCATGTATGAAGAGACTTATGAATGTTGAGGTGGCGAAAGATGTGTGTCAGAATCGTAGCATGTGGCGATCTATTGTCTCTGCCTACCCCAGTAGTGGGACATAGGCGTGAGCATATGTATGTATGTATGTATGTATCATTGAAAATGCTGAATACTGATTGCTGCGCGCTCGCGTGTGAGTCGTCGACCGTTCAAACAAAGACTGTCGCGGAATTAGGTCTCTTTGTACGTTTTAGGTCTCTTTTGGTTCGGGAACTTTTGAGCGCAGACCCTTCGAAGTAGAAGTCAATGTAGCTACTACTTACATTATCATTATTTTATAAGGTGTAAACAAAAACATGACTGCAGTATTTCTTGGAACACCTTTTTGTTACTATAAAAGACAAATCATTAAAGCCGTGAAACTGAACAACTTTCACAATGGTCCCAACATAGAAATAGCGAAATAAAAATCTGCTGTTTCATACCAAACTGCAAAAATACCTACCTATCTATTAGACAGAACTTTTTATGATGACTTTAGACTCGTTCGAGGCGGTTACGCATTTCAGCCATTTCAAGGGCTCTTGCAACTCATGAAAAATAAATTAACAATTTATAATTATTCAATCTTTCTATAAATTAACGAACGCCATAACTAAAATCCAATAGCTTTAACATAAAAAAATTCTGAACTATTATAAAACTGTACTTAACATAATTGTGTCTGTTGAAAATATTTAAAAAAGTAACGATATGGTTTTAGGTATCCCTGATTCAAAATAACCAGTGTTTTATTTTTTGACTGTCTGTTGGTTTGTTTGATTAGTCGTTCGAGCATCACGCGAAAACTAAACCAATTTCGATGAAACTTTTTTGTTTGAAAGCTTAGGATTTGACTTATCTGGTATACATGTAATTTGTGTGGACAAAGTCGCGGGGTAAAAGCTCGTAGCTAATGAAAAGTAATAAGTCTAATAAGCTATATACCACCATAATATAGCCGATGCAGTTTACTGCCAACCTATCAATATTATTTCGCAGAATTTTAAACAGCTTTTATTTTCAGTCATTGACCTTTACAGATGTAAATATTACATTATAGCTTAACCACAATGAAGTGAGGTCAAATTCCACGCAATATATCCCCCAGTTTGACTCTTAATGACTACGTGATACGTTTGAATATGGCTTGATTCATGAGACTCTTCACGGGGCTTCTAGACGGTTGCTGAACAAAAGGCTGGCAGCGCTGCATCTGCTAACTAACTTCAATCGTGTGACGTTTACGCGCGAAAAGTTTTACGATTCGCAGACGACGCGTCAAAGGGATAGTGATGTAACTGAATTATTTTGTCGATATCAATTAAAATTATGTGTAGGTATTTGTTTAACGCTTTATATTACATTTACCGCAAAAATGCTAAAAAGAACCCAACCAACAACAATCACCACAATTACAATCTTAAAAGTTAGATGATAAACCCTGAAAGAGAACACGGTAGTAAGTTTTGTTTAGTGTGTATGTATGAATTACATTTAGGTAGGTATGTAATATAGTTACATATGTAAAACTGTTTATAAGTTCACTTTAATTCAATGCAGTGCACGGAGGAGCATTTAGTTGCAAAACCAGGTCCAGACGAATATTTTCTATGAGAAACGCGATTGCCGAGCGCTCCGAAAAGTGTGTGCGTGAGCCGTATTTTCGATTAAAAACAACTAACCAAAGTACTTTTTCTAGATTTTATTTATGATTGCACTAGTTAAACTAATGGTGAATACCTATGTGAGTATAAATACCAACAATCGGAAACTATTTAAAGTTCTTCTAAACCGAAAAAATGTTTAAAAATGCATGAAAATACGTCATCTTTGTGACGATTTTCTATCGAGTGAAGTAATTCCAATCGTGTATTCAGTTGATGATTGCACTAGATGAAATATCCAAAAATACTGAGGTATGACTTTAGTTTCGGTAAATGGTATAAATCTAGTCGTAAAATGAAAAATAAAACATGCCTCCGAGGTATTTCCACCTACTATTACGTCTTAAATTCACATTGAAAAAAATGTATAGGTACTTATATGAAGTACCTAAGCCATTTACCAATAACGTAATATACACTTTTAAAGTCTTTTCAAGTACTGAGCTAATGATCTCCTTTTATCAGCGCAATTTTGGATATTACTACCTAAAACTTTCTCGAAAATGTGACATAAATATAAATCTTATAACCGTTTTCGAGAAACCAATTCAATTATTAAACAATTTAATTGCATAGGTAAACAATATTGTTTTGCTCTTTTATTTACTTAATAGTACCTATTATTAATAATTATAACGTGTTATCGATAAGCAAATTGGAGCGTCACTCAGAGGTTCGGTTTACGATCGTCTCGTCCCCGTGTTCCATTTTTAAATGGGTCTCTTCTTGTGGTAGGTCGTCAGAAAAACAATTTATAGCTATGTTTATAATTCATCTGACATTTCCTAAATCTGTTGTTTTACAACCCTTTGTTCATATTGAATACAGCTTAATTTACTGCTCCTAATTTCATTGTTTTCATTTTGTTTGTACATATTATAGTTTTATTTTTAATTTCAGTGTGCCAATACGACAAAATCCATTAACTACATTTAATGTTGGCAACATAAAAAATCAATACGAAAGTCTTAAAAAGAAAACATTTAAAAATTTTCCCGGGCTTATGCTAAGACTGCGTATAATTTACGAGTAGTTGGTAATAAAAGTTTTTGTTGCGAAAAACGACGGGGTGCTATAAAAGCTGTGCGTCCCTTTCTGGCGTGAGTTTACGAGCGTGAAAATACGAGATAGCCGTATATTGCGCCGGTAGTTTTATTACCGGGGCAAGTGATGTGAGTACCAAGGAAGCTTGGTGGCCGAGTAGCCAACCTTTGGAATATGGGTTTAGACTGTAGACTGCAAAATGTATCACACGAATTTAAAAATAAACTGTTCACATCTATCCTGTACCGATTTACGAGTCAGGAAATCCCAGAAAGAACTATAGTAATCTATGCTAGAAGCTTTTACAAACTTAGACTATTTATATAGGGTCCTTCTTAGTATGCTGACACTTTTTTAAGGGGATGATCAGACCATAAAACTGAACAACTTTCTCTATGGGACCAACATTGAAATCGGTCCCATACATTTGGCTCTGGTAGGTTTGCAGTTTTGTATGGAACAGCAGTGTTTTTTTTCGCGATTTCGATGTCCCCCGTCACACTGGACAGAGTTTCGGTACTACTGGTGAAACGTGGATGTTCTGAGGTTTCAGAATATCTCTGACTAACCCCCTCGGGGAATATTGTCGTGAGAATATACTGCTGCTAATTATAGGCTGTAGCGTTTAGTGATAAGGTACTTTTACTTTTGATTGCCCTGTAATTAGTGTCTGATGCCTAACGTCACGCAGGTGGATCTTCCGCTAAACTCCGTACTGAGTTTTGGAGAGAAATTTTGTATTCTAGATACTTCTAGCAACTTTGATGGGAAAGAAAATTGGGCAATCTAGCAACTTTTCGTGAACTACTCAGTTCTGTAACCTTAATGTAGCAGTTGGCAACACTGCCATCTTTGTTATTTTACGAATGCCCAAAAGAGCGCAAATGACGTTTTTCTCGTTTTGGGTGGCATGCTATAGTCCAATCATTTAAGGGTTTTACCCTAACAATAATTCATCTATCGCTGAACCCAAAGAGAATGGAATCACTTGGCTGAACCTTTGCAGTGTGATAAAGTAAAGTATACAGATTACGGTTGACAAACAATCTAGGTTTAATTTTTTCCGGCCTAGATTATTTGTCTACCGTAATCTGTATACGTTACTTTATCACACTGCAAAGTTTCAGCGATAGATGAATTACAGTTATGGTGTCCATACAAGCCGTGCTGAAAGCGGACAGGCATCGCCAGCGTCGAAGAGCTGTTTTGTTTAGCGAGAGCACAGATTATATAATACTATACAGTACAGATGCCCAACGTCAAACAATGAAACGCGACTGCCATAACTCGGGCAGTCTTCGGGCAAAGTAAATTGCTTGATTTTCCGAGGCTCATGAGATTTTTTTGTAGTCAAATCATGTACTTTTAGTAACAATTTACACGATTACGTAAACATGAATTACAAATCGATACCATAACGCCATATATTGCAATTTTTAAACTAAAATTTCATTTGTATGGGATGGGACACCATGGCGAGAGGTAGACAGGGTTATTAAGCTGACTGCGCAAACCTCCGTTAATGGACAGGAACCCGAAGAAGACCGGTTGTCCGCTTTTAAATTTGTTTATACCCACCTTGCATAATAATTGTCTCATCAATGTGTTGAAGTTGCGACACTTGTTTCGCCTACAGGCTTTGCAATAAACTGTTAATATTTTTATATAACGAGCCGATAAATTGAGATTTTGTGAAAGAAAGCTTGCCTCGTAACAATGGCCTAGTTTTACGGCCGGTATTTCAATAATTAGTTACAATTACAAGGGCAACATCTATCAGTGACGCAATTAAGTCACGACAAATAAATTCTAGAGGTATTATTTATTATTTTGGGAGGGCTAAAGGCAAGCCGAAGCTTATAATACTGCGACCATTAGGTACTGGTCTTTTGTTTTCGCCCCATGCTCACCCATATTTTACTCATGCAGGGTCCTACTTAATATGCTGACACTTTTTAAGGAGATGTTCAGACCATCAAACTGAACAACTTTATCTATGGGACCAACATCGAAATCACGAAAAAATATCATCTGTCCCATACATTTGGCTCGAGTAAGTTTGCAGTTTTGTATGGAAGAGCAGATTTTTTTTCGCGATTTCGATGTTGGTTCCATAGAGAAAGTTGTTCAGTTTGATGGTCTGAACATCTCCTAATTGACACCTTGAATAATAATTGTCTCATCAATGTGTTTAAGTTGCGACACTCGTTTCGCCTGAAGGTCTTGTAATAAACTGTTAATATTTTATATTAGCGGACGATAAATTGAGCTTTAATGGAAGAAAGCTTGCTTCGTCAGTCACAATCGCCTTGTTTATGGACGCTATTATTTCAATTAGTTGCAAGGGTCAATACAATCTATCAATATAGCAATTAATGTACAACAAATAAATAAAAAACTGGAGGAACACACTTATACAGGGTCCTTCTTAATATGCCGACACTTTTTTAAGGGGTTGATCAGACCGTCAACTGGAGGATACAGATTCTAATGTAGCGTGAAAGACTATATTTTACTTATAGTCAAATAACCACATGACACGTCATTACCATCTTAAAACCGAAATAATGTAAGAGATAAACGTTTACAACTAGAAGTAGCTCACGGGTCATTCTAGCAGGTCAACAATGTACTACAAAGGTCTATTTCGCGTTTTCTCTTGGAAACAACAGTTATTCTGCTACTATTTACAACTAATGCATATTGTTCAAACCAACATTATAAGCTTAAACCACTTAAACTTTATGCTCAATTTTATTTTAAATCTCCTTTCCTCTTTTAGAACCTATACAAAACTATATGAGACATTTCACACTCTTTTATCGGTGATAATAGTGGACGAAAGTGGTAGTCCAGCACTAGGATCTATTTTATTGTTATCTCGGTAAAGATTTTACTACTTGTCATAGAACGTGTCAGAGATAGATGGGGTTGTTAGACGTCTGGGGTGTCGTCGATAAGTTTATGGTATTGCCAACTTAGGTGTTGGTAATTTCCTTTAGTAGCTTCTAACTGAAGGGTTCAACATATTAGCACAGGTCTGGCACTCTTTAGAAACATTTTTATCTTCGAAATGGCGTCTGCACATGCGCACTTTGTGCAAACTGTCCATGACATTGTGTCTCGGGCTGAAAGACAGCTCTCATCTATATTTCGATACCTTTATTGTTCGTTCTGAGGGCCTACCATGAGTTTTTCCTGTAATTTACTACTGTAGTTACGTCGCCAATTCGTATGACAGAAATTAGTTCTCAACGTAACCACTAGGAGCGCTGTACGAAATTCAATACAAAATTGGTGACGTTACTACAGTAGTAAAGTACGGTGAAAACTCACGGTAGGCCTACTGTTATTTAAAATAGTACTTAGTTAAGCTAAAGAATTAGTGAAAATGTTATTTAAGCGTTATTATTCAACGTTTTCTTAGCACTGAAAAGATAAAATTTTATGTTATCAAATACTACGGGTGCGCGCGCCTGACTGCATTCCCTACCTCAACTCCTCTAATGCATATAGTGTCCCCAGAAAGTGTGAGGTATGGTGGGGTATCGGAAGTCAGAGAGGGGCGGGGAGTGGCCGTAATATAATGTATGTAGAAATATACACCTATTCTCTGATATTAGTACGACAACGACACACCGAAAAAATATCTGAGACAACTATTTTATTTTAGTAGAGTTTACTAGAAAATGTGTTGTTGTAAGTAGATTTATAACAACATATCTACTTTCTAGTAAAGTCTACTGAAATAAAATAGTTGTCACAGATTTTTTTTTCCGTGTAAAAGTCGGTCTCTCTGGGGTTTGAAAGCTGTCCAATTACAATTACCAACTTCGCTCAATTTATATCAAAAATATAAAAGTCCTTTTGGTAATCGTAAAGTATATCCGAGAACCCTGTTTGCTAAGTTCAGAAATGCAATCATCGTCACAACCATAGACTTAAACTCTTAAACTCTAGCGATAGACTTGCCCTTCCATAGAAGCAACATGTTCCACTTGAATGAGGTGTACGCACCTGATTGATGTTTCCGAGTTCACTTCGTCACTATGGCAATGACAGACCGCAATGTGTCATTTTGTGTTGTTTTGTGTGACATGTTGTTTGTTTGAACGAACTTGTCTATCGCTAGAGTAATATGTCTATGGTCACAACCTTAAATTCTTCGATGAAACATCGGCGAGCTGTCAATTCGGTATTCGGTTAGGTTATGTCATGTGTCAAACTCATTTAGAAACATCGACTATCTGAAGGATGCGAGAAGGATGTTAGGTAAAATTGGTGAGCTCATCGATGTTTTGACAGCGATTTGAAGCTTAGATAATAGCACTCCTGGATCGCAAAGAATTAGATACAATATGTAATGTGGTTACATACGGTGCGACATTCAAATTCGCTTCACCACCCGGCGGCGGCCAGACACGGAACATGCACGGTGCGATGTGTAAATCGCCTGTACTACCTGTGATAGTCTATGTACGCACGAGATAGGACGTAAATTAAAATATTACACAACGCTTCAAAGATATTAATCAATAGGAGGACGAGAAGTGGTGTTCGCAGCATCGCTTTCAACTACAAATTTTGTTCTACGCAGTAAAGTTTTCTGCCAAGTTATTTGCCGGCCATTATACTTGAAACTTTATGCAACCTATTAATAGATGCGTATTCCGGGAATCTTAAAACGAAAACATCAAAGTACCTGTCTCGACGCAGACTCGCATCGCTACAAATGCGCAGGCGGCGGTGACGGCCTCGTGGTGAGCGGCAGAGGTAGGAGGTGGGGCGCGTACTCCGGCGCGAGCACGTAGCGCGGCGAGCAGCACATGGAGTAGGAGCCCTTCCTCGCCTGCAGCTCGAGCAGCGAGCAGAGCGACCGCTCGTATAGCCTCCACTGGTGGACCACCCAGTGGGCTGCAATGTGAACTCGCCTTTAGTTATCAGAATGGGAGAGACGGGGTCGCTGATTAGCTTTAGTTTAAATAGAGACCACGTTACTCAAAAAACTATCGTTAAGTACTTTCTTTTGCATATTTTTTGTCCACTCACGATGCGAAAATGTGTACAAGGAAAATATCAACCTATAGGACAGGATAGTTGATTGTTCTTATCACACTTCTTCACTTAATAACTTAATGGACAAGATCTGCCTTTAAATACAATAAACATACTTTTCTGTATCATTAAAATAGATTAAATTAGAAAATATTTGATAATATGGCTAATTACTTTAGCCCAAAAGAGACGGGTACAGAAGGGCGGCTTCATACAAATGAGCAAAACATAGACGCGCACGTTCTGTGATCGATCACGGATCAAATGGAACGCCACCAGCACTAGGTGTGCGATTTTTAAAGTCGCACCACGTTGAAATCAGCAGTAGTAGAAAATGACCAAAACAATATGAAGTTAGTATAAATTGGTCATGATTTTTAATCACGATTCAAAACAAAAATAAGACTTCTGTACTATACTATGTATCTATTCGTTGTGTGTCAGTTCAGTACCTACGTGTGCGCTTATTTCGCTGGTTGCATGGAGCCGCCCTACTGTACCTGTCGCTTTTGTGACTGTAGTTTAGCGTACCAACATAAAAATAGCACACGTCGTGAAACATAATAATGTAGTAATGAAAATCCAATAGGTTCAAAAGAATAAAACATTATAAAGGCTCATTAATCTTGCTCCATTGTACTTTCATTGTTTGTATAAAATTTATTCTTTTTGTCCAACTTCTTGACCTGATTCCCCGCTAAAGGGTCGGAAAAGTAATGAGCTTTTAAAAGAAATGTTTTCTTAATAGCAATATCATAACTATCAATATATTTTCATTATCAAACATTCGCGTTATTGCAGTGCTATAAAATCAATTACACAATTAGAACAATAAATGAAGGGCACAGTTGCAGAAGTCCCCAAGTCCAAAAAATTAGTTTTAGAATAGAGACAGTAAAAGTCTTTAAAAAGGACTAGAAATTTTCCATATGAGAAAAGGGTAAAAAAAGTGAAACGTCAGTGTATAAATGAATAAATCAACTTATATTTGAGATCAGGCAACAACTTAATAATCACTTAATTTCTCACGTTTGTGATATCCGATCAAGAAGTCCCTAAGTGGACTTAGGGACTTTTGCAACTGGGCCCTTCTAATAAGAAATCAATATTCAGCAATAGAACGTACTGGAAACAATCTCAAGTAAAACTGGCTTCACAGATTTGCAGTACATCGACCGGTTAGTTTGAAATAAACCGTAGCAATGTACCTACTTCAACTCGCAGCTTCAAATCGCACAGATCTAAAGATGCATAAAAACTGTTCATGGTGCCAGTAAAGTACCTACTTAAAACAACTAGATAGGTACTCAAGAACATTAGGGTAGGTATAGTGAGATTAGTGAGACAATGCCACCTTCCAGGCACTTTTTTACCTACAATGAACAAAGTCGAAAGCATTAATGTCATGGACAAGCAAAAATTATTCAGTATTCAGCGATCAATTCATTTATGTCGCGCGTTCGTTGAAAAATCAATAAAAGGTAAGTCAACTGTCATACTAAATTATTGTCATTCAACATGATTTAGTGGCTCATGTATAATGGAGCGCAACCAAAGAGGAAATGAACAAGAAATTCATTGACTACATTGCAGTATTGTAGAGGCAAATTAAACTTCGAACACTGCATGATGTTTGTATAGTTTGTTATAGCAAAGTATGACCACCCCGAAAGATTATGAGGTCGCGAAGGACGACGAGTCTCCGGTCGTGTGTCGTTAAAATAATGTATTTGCAATGAGGGTACTTTTTACTAACAATTTTTACTACAGGACCAATCATCATCATCAGCTCGGTAAACCCCACTGCTGGGTATAGGCCTCTTCATTTTCACGCCAACTAGAACGGTCCCCCGCTATAGTCTCATCCACTGTTTGCCGGCTACTTTACAAATGTCATCCGACCACCTGGCTGCTGGTGGCCAATACCTACCAAAAATAAAAATCTACTGTTCAACACATTTGGGTCGAGTAGCGATTGACGTTTTGTATGGAACAACAGTATATATTTTTTCAATTTCGATGTTCCCTTAGTAAAAGTTTTTCAGTTCGATGGTCTGTAACGCATTTAAATTTACCCTGTATCCAGAGTAGTTAGACCGTTTTCTATGACCAATCCCGCTTAAATTGTTTTGATAACCAAACATTCAACGATAAATTTTAAGACACCCTAGAACAGATTTTTCTAGTTTTTGTTAAATCTGATGTAAAGGTTGTTCAGATCGACTTTCTCCGAACAGTGCAATCAGTGCGTCGATATATTATTTATTTATAAAATAATAAAAACAAAATTTGCGAATTCCAAAAAGTCGATTTCGTAAAACTATTAACTAAATCAGGACTTGATAAAAGACTACACGTACGGTAATCGATATTATTCAAAGTATCTTTTAAACCCTTAGATATTCCATAGCTAAATGATATTAAGTATTCAAAGTTAATTTTAAACCCTTAGGGCTTAGATAGATCTTCAATACGCTAAAAGAGCCTTATTGCTATTGCATGCAAGATAGCTTGTAGAGTTGTATCAATGTTCCTGACCCGAGATGAATTATGGTCGTGAAGTTATATTATATTTCTTTAACAGCAGATCATGGGCTCGACATAAGTGGTCCTGTCTATAAATTACGATCTCATTGATTGCACTACGCATCTCAGATGAGTCATCTATCTATCTATTACTGGACTGTAGAAGTACTGGACTCATAAAGTTTTGTGTTATTGTATTGTCTCCAAGAAATCAGAAACGAATAAAGTTAAACATACATACATACATATACTCACGCCACTATCCCACTGGGGTAGGCAGAGACTACGGCTCGCCACACACTACGATTCTGACACACTTCTCTCGCCTCATCCACATTCATACATCTCTTCATGCACTTCCGTCGGTTGAGGGTGCTACGCACTTGTCCTTTTCGGAGAAGACCATTTATTTGGTCGTGGTAAGTTCTCCTCGGACGCCCTCTCTCGACTGTTCCACTGATATTGGATCGATAAATCTCCCTAGTGAGTCTACTCTCATTCATCCTCTGTACGTGACCGAACCACCTAAGCATACCTCTTTCAATCCTGGTTACCACATCATCCTTCAACTTACACCGATCTCTTATCACACTGTTCTTGATTCGGTCGGTCACTGTAACACCACTCATACTTCGTAAAGAGCGCATTTCCACTGCATTCACTCGACTTTCATTCCTTTTGCTCCACACCCAACATTCACTCCCGTACATAAGGGTAGGCACCAACACGCCGTTGTGAATAGCCAGACGTGCCCTTTTTGACACAAACCGGCTACTCACCACGGCGTGCAGGGCACCATTTACCTGATTTACCAGTTACACAAACACCAGTTAACATTCACCAGTTAAACAAAGCTCTCTAATCCCCAATACAAAATAATTTCGTTACTTTACTACCTATTTTAAATAAGGAAGTGAATGGCAATAAAATAGCAGACAGAATAGCAACTCTACAATGTAACACGAGGCATATTTAAATCGCTAACCTAATGTCACTATCAAACGATATCTAATTTTATTTTCTACCCACACATATCTAACTCACCACCACTCATCCAAAAACCAACAATAACGAACTGTTAATAAAGTCTAATTTGTTTTTAAAGGCAACAGGCGCTTATGGCGTTATCAAATAGAAAATAATAGTAACATTTGTGTAGTTGTGTCAATGATGCAGACTGCCAAGTCATAAGTAGTTGGATACATACCGACCACGTGTCGATTCTATTATAGTTATAGCTTTGATGCACTCGATGCGTCCAGTTAAACAAGACCTCTGCTATTGTTTCTGCAAATATCTTTTAACTAGAGACGTTAATCGCTTGGAGCGGGGGGTGGGAGGCCATGCAAACCTGGCAAGTTTTCTTTATAAATGAAGAGATAGGAAATGTGGACAGGGTTATCGTATCGTACATAATTGCGGAATGATTAATTGTCGCTATGAGACAATCTAACTTCCGTTTAGTTGTTAAAGGTAATTAAAGCCTTGTTTATTAGTGTTGCGGAAACATAAATTTATTTATAGTTCGAAAAAAAATCAGATTTTTTGAGATTTTACACAAGACATCTATGTAGAAAATGTCACGTAAAATAGTACCACGCCACAGCTGTCTAGCTCATAGTATCGGACTGTTGAAAGAGTACCCAATTGGGTCTTTTTTCTAGTCTTCACTTTGCGCGTGCCAGTGTTAGAATTTATCATAAAGGTGCATCTTCTTCTTCTTCTAGCATAAAGGGGACACATGGCGGCTATGAGATATCTTATATTCGAGGTTTTAATCTTCTTACACACGTAAAATAACAAATTAAGCACATTACGTTATTGTGTAAGTTAGAGGAATTACTTAGCAATTTGCGTGCAATAGAAGAGTAATGAGCTAGCACTTCACATGGCGTATAATGTAAATGCCAAATTTGGCAAATATCACGCATGACAAATATGCGTTTTTACGTGAAAATATGCAATAAAACAACAAAAACGTGGATCCCAGGAGATGATCCTGGGAGAGGCCTATGTCCAGCAGTGGACGATGATAGGCTGATGATGATGACTCCTTTTATGTGCGACGAAAATCGACAGACCCGGGAAACGGTATTTGTCATGTGTGATATTTGCCAAATACGCCATGTGAAGTGCTAGCATTATAACTCCCGTCTGTGATGAGTTTCCTGTAAGCATAGCAAGTTGAAGCCTTGGTGGTCCAGTGGCGAGTAACCTTGACTGCCGTGCAGAAGGCGATGGTTCGATCCCCGTCCAGGCCGACTCGTACCAATGAGTTTTTCGGAATTTATGTACGATTTGTAACACCACTGGCTTTTCGGTGAAGGTAAGCATCGTGAGGAAACCTGCATGCTTCAATTTCGAGCCTGTATTGTGCCCACTGTCCATTATAAGTGGCGACGGGCTCACCCTCCATCACACTGGACAGAGTTTCGGTACTACTGGTGAAACGTGGATATTCTGAGGTTTCAGAATATCTCTGACTACCCCCTCGGGGAATATAGTCGTGAGCATTTGTCTATGCCTATAGTAAGTTCAGTGTAAAAGTTACCAAAATATCACGCGATAATACTAAGGACTTTAAAGCTTTATTTATGGATACAATGTTGTTTCACTTTAGTAAATGCATCGTCAATTGGATTTAATTTGGCGTTCTGCCAATAAAATGTAGATTTGCTCTTGCACGTGCGAACTAAAACAAAATTACAGGATTTACAGGCAACGTTTCAATACATCGATTCTCCCAATAAAGTTACTAACATGGTGACCGGAGGCGTATCATCCCGGGACCACGACTCTCCATACTAATCGATGCGAACGAGCGCGTGGCTTCGGTCAGAAATTACCGTTTTCTTTGAAAAAATAGATGATTTTTTAATAATTTAAAAAAAGTTAACCACATCGTCCACATCATTCTAAATGGTGTTGCGAACAATATTGTAAATTTTCATTTTCTTCCGATTAAAAATGTAAGAGTAAAATGGTTACCACTGGAAAAAAGAGGTTACTTTAGATTCCCTTTTCTTCGGTTTTATTCATTAAAATCTATTTCTAGAAAGTCCACATCACTTCTCATATCGTAGATGGTTCAGTTTATTTTTCAGCTCAAAAAGTGCAATAGTTAATGAATAAAATAGTTACAAAGTTACCCATTTCATGGTAAAACCGAGAGGTAGCCCCTTAAGTTAACATGCATACACATATAAACCGTAACCTTTCGGGTTGTTTAGAAACATTGCGACAGAAACTCAATTCCATTTATTTTTACCAACTTTTATAAACAAACGATAGCATTGTTAAATACATTTTATTTGACATTGTATCGCAAATTTTAATTAATTGCTGATAAAATATAATTTACTTCTCACTATCTAGACTGAGAATAAGAGAGTGACTGTTTAAATAAATTATTAAGACAAGAATTAACTTTAAGACGGGTTGATAGCTTACAGAATAATCTTTGTTACATTACATTTTAACTGACAATGATGCGTATTATTAAGTTCCAGGCATAGCAGGTAATGTGTTATTTCTTACATTTTAATAAACGGCTCAAAACACAAACCAACAAAGATATATCTATAGATATTGTTATAATTATACTAGAACTTTGAAAGAGAAATAGAAATGAAAATATCCGTGTCTATAAATAAGATATTTCGTCGAACGTCTCCGAACCACACGAAAATATGTTTACTCTCTTTGTCCATCTGTTTGTTCAAGTACTTATTTTACGAAAACTACTGAACTTGTACAGTGTACTTGTTAATATCCCGGCGGTTTTTTAAAAGGATGATCAGACTATCAAACTGAACAACTTTCTTTACGGAACCAACAACGAAATCCCAAAAAAAAAATCTGCTGTCCCATACATTTTGTTCGCGCAAGTTTTCAATTTTTGTATGGAACAGCCGATTTTTTTTGCGTGTTCAGTCTCAGAGAGAGTTGTTCAGTTTGATGGTCTTGAAAATTCCTTCAAAAAACCGTCAGCATATAAAGAATAATAGATGCGGCTTCCAGAAAGACTAACCGATTTTTAAATTGCAAAATTTTTTACCCGGCTTGTCTGCTAAAGGAAAGGATAAATTACCACGGAATTTATCGTTAATTTATTATGATATATTTATAATTTATTATTATATTATAAACTTATTATTATTATAGATTTAGCGAGCGTCATAAATTCCAAACTCTTGTTTTCAAGTCCGAAATACCAAGCATAAATTTCAAGATACACAGTATACAACGATATTCCACAATAATTATTAGTTAAGCATTAGCAGTTTACCCACGATGCAATTATGAAAATGAATTGTCACATCCTTAAATAATTATGTATGCATTAACATAATAAATGGTAGTTAGGTCGTTTTCATAAATTATAAGATGATTATTCAATTAATCAAAATGATTGGATCTAAGCACGTTGCTGTACTTATTTGAAGAATATATAAAATCTATGTTAAAAGTTATAGCCTGTAGGATCCCACTGCAGGGCAAAGGCCTCCTCTCACGAATAAGGGTGAGAGGGAGTGGGCCATACTCCACCACGCGGGCCCAGTGCGTGTTGGTGGAGGCAAGTTAGTGGTCACCTTGCTGTCAGAGAATTTTCAAGCCGCCAATAGGCCTCTGACTTGGCTTAACGAATAGTTACAACGCCATCTGACGAAACTATCCGAAACCAACTGCTTAACGTGCCTTCCGAAGCACGGAAACGCTCGAGATGAAATACCACTAAACGGTCACCCATCCAAAGACTGACCGGACCTGACGATGCTTAACTTCGGTGATCGTTTCCAACATCGAAGCTCCACTACGCCAACGAGCGTTACACATAAAATCTATGATGCGATACAAAAGATATGATTTCTTTTCCCACGTCTAACTGTGACCTTTGAGATGTACAGGTTGAAATTGATTTCATTGTCATCCTTTTAAACTACGAGTCTACCCATCAAACTCAACAACCTTTACTTTGTGAGCAAACCGATCATAGCAAAATTTTTTTGTGTATTTTCGCAACAAAAATGCAAAACTACAATTAGAAAAGATAACAATATTACATAATCCTAGTAAGTACAATAATACCATGACGAGTCAAAAGTGAAAAGAATCGATGAAAATCATAGAAATAGGAAGTACTTAAAATAAACAAAAATACTTTTCCTACAAAACAGGAGTCAAAGGTGGAACCATTGATGGAATAAATCTGTAATCGTGCGTCGTATTATAATGGGTCTTTGTATTACTTGGCTGGAGAAATGCCAACGAGTGAACGAGCTAATGAGTTTTAATTGTTATCTTCATTGATCTATCCGAATTGGCATTAGACATAGCATCGATCTCAGAAAATAATAAATCTAAACTTTGTCGACGTGGTGAAGAGATAAAAACAACCTTTATTTATTTTTCCATTCGCTCCAAAGTCAAAGTCAATCATTTATTCAATATAGGAGCTTGAAGCACACTTATTACACGTCAAATCTTTTTTAAAGTTACCCACCGCGACGGAACGTGTTGTCGCTGTAGAGAAGATGTGGCCACAAACTCAACACTTAATAACTATTACAATTGGATTGTGAAGTAAACATTCTCGTAACAGTAAACCCTTTCAGGGTGGTTTGAAACATTGCTACAACCACCAACTATTCTTCGATCCAAACTTTGTCTAATACACAGGGTGTAAAATAAAATAAAATGCATGCATATTAAACTGGGTGCTTCAGACCATAAAACTCAACAAATATATTTGCCCAGGGGCGAAATATTTTTAAATACATCCCTGATAGATTGATATGTGATTGGGACCTGAAAAAAAGACGGACGTAATGTGACACTAAAAAGATGTGCAGCATGCAAGGTCCAACATTTTCGTTTGTTCTACAAGGGACCTACACTCACACAGATGCACTAGCTCTAGGCGCAGGTCCGACACCTGTCACCATTATGTACCGCGTAACAGCACGCACACAAAAGAAATGGGTGCTTCACTCGTGATTAGACGAGATTACGTCCGTCTTTTTTTCAGGTCCGTGTGTGATTGATATACTATCTTTACAACACCATAGTTCAGGACTGACATAAATGACGTGAGAAATGACAGGCCCTTCCCGTAGGATGGATCGCGGGCTCAAACGGACTAATTATTTATAATTAATTTGATGACGCGAAAATATGCGCAGTCTGTCCGTCTGTCTATTGCAGTCTGGCTGGGGCGTGACTTCATGCCTACCGGCAGTTGTCGTCGAAAGATAGTGTAAAGATTAATTAGTACATCAAATATATTCTGGGTGGAACCCACTTTCCTAAAAATGTCGATACTAAATGCAATCAGTAATGTTTATCGAAAGTTTGTCTGAAAAACTGATTGTTCTTTGCGAATTTCCTATTGGTTTCTTTGGGAAAGCTGTTCAGCATGATGGGTACAATCACCCCTTAAAGTAATGCAACTGTTTAACCCTAACACCCTGTATATTTTAAAATTAATTTAGCGATCAAGAAACGCAAATTGAATGGTTATACAAGGGTTATACAAAAATGTATGCTTTCGATAGTTACGATACCTACGATATTGTGCGTTCACACACGATGACGCATTGACGCAGCGGCAGACGTCAGTCCGTCATTTGTGAAGCAAGGAGTTGTATGAAACCGCACGTAGAAGCACACATTGACGTACCGGGTGTGGTTCTATGGACTGACATCTGCCGCTCCGTCAGTGCGTCAAGGCCTCCGCTCATTGCAGCGATATTATCGAGCGATATTATCGCTGCGATTTTGCGATAATTGTTCTCAGTACATTTTGTATGGGGACGCGCGCGATCCTACACACTGCCGCGATATTATCGAGCGATAATATCGCTGCGATTTTGCGATAATTGTTCTCAGTACATTTTGTATGGGGACGCGCTCGATCACACAAACTGCCGCGATATTATCGCAACCTGACGCAATCTCTTTCTACTACATTCAGTGAAGGGCGCATGCGTGACGCGAATCGCGGAATCGCTGCAATGTGTAAGGTGTCGCGATATCGCTGTCGATAATATCGCTCGATAATATCGCTGCAATGTGCGGAAGCCTTCATCGTGTGTGAACGCACCTCGTACTGCCTTGATTTGATACGAACTGAGCACCTACTACGAAGCGATTATGTAAACATCGTCATTTTTTTCATTGACAAATTGCTCCACTCCATTTAATGCCTCCGCTCATTGCAGCGATTTTATCGAGCGATAATATCGCTGCGATTTTGCGATAATTGTTTCCAGTACATTTTGTATGGGGACGCGCGCGATCCTACACACTGCCGCGATATTATCGAGCGATAATATCGCTGCGATTTTGCGATAATTGTTCTCAGTACATTTTGTATGGGGACGCGCTCGATCCCACACACTGCCGCGATATTATCGCAACCTGACGCAATCTCGTCGCGATATCGCTGTCGATAATCAACGCACCTCGTACTGCCTAGATTTGATACGAACTGAGCACATACTACGGAGCGATTATGCAAACATCGTCATTTTTTTCATTGACAAATTGCTCCACTCCATTTATTTATCCACTGTTATTATTACATTGCTACATATTATTTTCTCATTGTTTTTGCATATGATAGTTGTTATTAAAATAAACGCGTTTTTTATAATTAATAAGGGCTACCTACCTATATGAATAGATTGTCAGTTAACGTTTTATTTTACATTATATTATTATAAATTAAACTAACTTACTTATGTGACAAAGCTTTTTTTTGTAATGTTTACTAGAAAATGTGCATCAACACATTTGATGTTTTACCAAAATCTACTTACAACAACAAAAGTCTGTATATATTTTTCCGTGAAGAGTAACATATTATTTTATATGTTATGCGTCCTGTGGCGAGTAACTTTGCCTGCCTGCCAGGAGGCGATAGTTCGATCCCCGTACAGGCAGACTCGTACCAATGAGTTTTTGAAAATGTACGATTTGTAACACTCTGGCTTTTCGGTGAAGGAAAACATCGTGAGGAAACCAGCATGCTTCAATTTCATGAATTGTACCCACTGTCCATTATAAGAGGAGACGGGTCCACTCCCCGTCACACTGGACAGAGTTTCGGCAAAGAAAATATATTTGTTTCGGTACTACTAGTGAAAAGTGGATGTTCTGAGGTTTCAGAATATCTCTGACTCTGACTACCCACCTCCTCGGGGAATATAGTCGTGAGCACATGTAATGAGTAACATAAATTTTGGTATTTACCTATTGTTATCTAGTCGTCATAATGATAAGTCTAGACTAGATATGAATAGGGAGGGACTAAATAATATGTATGACAGATTTAGTCCAATAATGTCTAAAACGAATAATGACTAGGTATAAAAATGACAATTCGTATAAAAATGACGAAAATGATAATTGTCATATTATAAAAATTTCAAGAATGAAAATTGTATAAAAATTTCAACTATAAAATTGACAAAGTATAAAAAAGACAACACGACATAGAATGTATAAAGTATTTATTTTAAGACTTTAAGAATGTAATTATTTATTTTAAGACGCGCGTGTAACATAATTATCAAGCCTATACTATATCGTTCCCATAGGAACACACAGGCATACACTGTACACAGGCCAAGTCCACTACAATGCCAAATGAGGATTGGTATACTTCACGTACCTACACCCTCGCTGAGGGTAGGCCTGTGCCCTGCAGTGTGACGTATATGACGCTAAGATGATGATGATGATCAACTCTACAGGCTGTAACAAAACACCCTAGTAATACTTAAGAGTGTGCTTCCATCAAACTGAACAACTGTCACTATGGAGCCAAATACGAAAAAGCTAAAAAAACAGCTGTTCCATCAATTTAGTCGAGTCGGTACTGCAGTTTTGTATGGAACGATCGCTGATTTTTTTTTCGCTGTGTTAGGGAAAGTTGTTCAGTTTGATGGTCTGGAGCATCCTCTTAAGTATTACTAGGGTGTTCTGTGACATCCTGTATAAAACGATCATTAGAATGTCTAAAAGGTTTCCCGGGCTCATCCTCAGTAACAGTTTTTACAGGTACTTTCTTCACTTCAACACGAGGTATCTAGGGCGAAGATCATCCGGGCCAGACTGCACTCATAATGAATATTGTATAACAATGACTGCAATCTACATGCGCGTGCGTCACGTCGGTACGTCCCTCTCTATTTATTATCGAGCACATTTTAAGATAAGATCTCGATCCGATACGGTGCTGTAAGTACTTTAAGTATTGTTAATGTGTATGCAAAATGCAATGGAAGATTAAATATTTACTTATTGAGCGACAATAGGACTATTTAACTGTCTACCTAAAGAATGAAAATAGATTCTGTATGGGTGGATCTATTCTGACAGGAAATTTTAATTCACAACATTACCTAAAGAGACGAGAAATATACCACACGGAAAAAAAGATCCTGAGTTTAATTCGCTAAGTCCTCAATATACCTACTACTACTATACTAGTACTATAAAATACATTTTTCTACCAGTGGACCTCAGGCTCTCTGTTAGGTATACAGGGTTTAAAACCGTTACAATATTGAAAGGGAGTAAGTATCATAGTGGAAAGTGTTTGCATAGGTGCCAACATTAATAATCAGATGCGCGAATTAGGAATGATACGCTGACTTACGGGAGTATAGGTTTATTAGTGGATCGGAGATCGTCCGCCAAGAGTAAGAAGTCTTATAATCGATTACAATAGCTTATATACTAATTAGAAACTACATAAATGTTAACTAAGCATCGGACGATTAAGAAGATTAAAGGCAAAGGTGCTAAGTGCGTCTTGTGCATCAGCAGTTCCGTAGTGATCTACTTTACTTGAACTGGATGTCGGATGCTGGGTCAGCATCCATAACTCGCGCGCAAAAAACAAGAGAAAAAAAAGATTTTTAACAGCATTATGTTATATCCACGATACCTGCTGAAAACACCGTTTTGGAGTACAACGTGTTTAAATTTACCCCCTGTAAAATAAATATGTCATGTCAATGTATAAACCGCAAAGAAAACAAAAATTTTCCCATAACATTCAATCGAGTCCAGCCGGCGAAACGTACACTTACACGTGTAACGCTCGGTCAAGGACGCGCGACCATTTTACAATTAATTACAGCTGACTTCAATATAAATACATTTTATGTGTTGATCCAATTATATCGCATATTTAGAGATAGTTATGTCCATGCGATGCAACTACTGTTACTGATTGATTTATCAGTTTTAATGACTATATTCTATTCAATCATTCGTTAATAATCGTTTGAATATCTTTAAACAGCGGAGACTACATTGACACGGCACTATTATAATCTAGAATACAGGGTGTTTTAGAATACAGGGTGTAAGAAAAAGTAGCATTACTCCATCAAACTGAACAAGGTTTACAAATGGGAACAAACCTGTCAGTGCAAAAAATGGCTGTAACATACTAAACTGCAATGCTCGATTCAAACTTATGAAACAGCTGATTTCATTTTTGTTCTGACCGGTTTGCTTCCATAGTAAAAGTTGTTCAGTTTGATGGGTAGAGTATGTGGTTTAAAGGTTAATGATCCTTTCCATACTTAACTTACTTTTCTTTAATTTTAACATGATAAATTGATTACATAACTAAGTACAGTTGAAAACAAAAAGTATCGAAGGTTTTAACAGGGCAATTCTAGCGCGCTCCATACAAACGAAGTTTGATTATAATTTGGGTATTAACCAATTTAATTAAAGGTTAACCTGCATGCTTCAATTTCGAGGCATATTGTATTGTACCCACTGTCCATTATGTAGCGACAAGCTCACCCGCCGTCACACTGGACAGAGTTTCGGTACTACTGGTGAAACGTGGATGTTCTGAGGTTTCAGAACATCTCTGACTACCCCCTCGGGGAACATAGTCGTGAGCATAGGCTATGCTATGCTAACTAAAGGTTTCTTTTCAAAAGGATCTAGAAAGTAATCTCGTGTACTTATGTGGTTTGTCCGATTTTCGTTAAAATTTAAATATGTTTCCAAGTTACATAATGGCTCAAAGATTTACATACAAATCATAAATTAATCCTAGCATTGAACTGTGTATTATTTTGACAAGTTAATAGTAATCTTTTGAACCGTAAAGGTAGCGAGTCCATCAACAGTCTCGAGTACTAATTGAGAAGTAGTAGCCCAGTCATTTTACGGAGTTTTGTTAGAAGGGGTAGCGAGTAATTAAGAATGGTACTTTTAATCTGTAACCGGTACCATTTAGTGACAAAAAGACTATCTGAAAACTTATTAAAAATAATTCACTACGGAACATAGAAATCCAAATTGTACCTCCCAGAAGGCTTTTAATTTAATAATATTAATACCGATGCACTTATTTTAATCAGAATCAACCATTTAAACGAGTTTTGAGCAATAAAAAAAAGTTATTTAATTATAAAATATGAGTCATTCATTAGAAAATACAAATGTATTTTTCAAAACTTTCCAAGGAGACGAAAATATTTACACGGTGTTTGAAGTGTGTATAATAGTTAAGCCTTTAAAATATGAAAAAACAAAATTACCGTCAATTTTTTTAAAACGAGATACATAATTTTTTTTATTGTTTGATTTGGGGTTGTTGCTGACGCGATTTTTTTTTAATTTTTGTATATTTCTATGCTCAAATTGGTTCTTAAAAGATATACCGAAAAAAAATATCAATTCTTTATTAGTCCCGGCTCAAACCGTAAAATGACTGGGCTATACTATAGGTAATCACGCCACTTCATCTTAGCCGATAAGTTGATGAGAGATATAATGACTATGAGTGTAGAGATATGATTTATGTAAGTAGGATTGATTCGTCGATTGTAGAGCCCTATACGATGACATATTTAGGAGATTTTCATAAGGTATACTTCGGTACAATATGAATTAGAATCGTAGCATCTCTGAGAAAGACGCCAGCTGATAAGCGCCATAAATTTACCTATACAGGGTGTTTCATAAGTAACAATAAATTTTTAAAACTCTTAAGGGGTTGTTTAGACCGTCAAACTGAACAACTTTCTCTATGGGACCAACATCAAAATCGCGAAAAAAAATATTTTTTATCCCATAATACATATTTTAGCTCTAGTCGATTTGTAGAGTATAGAACATTTTTTTTTTTTCGCGATTTCGATATTGGTCCCATAGTGAAAGTTGTTCAGTTTGATGGTCTACACCACCCCCTTAAATGTTTATTTGTAGTTTTGTAACACCTTGTATTAGAAAATCAGCAATAATATTTCATAAAATTTTACCTATCATTTACAGTTGTTCATTTTGATGGGTTTAGTTTAAAAGGGTGCTAATGATATCAATTCACCCTGTATATTGAAAAACAGTTTTGATGTAAAACCGTGGTACTATTTATTATACAGGGCTACGAACATACAGGGTTACATATCGAACAGTGTGCTTCAGATTCCGACCATCAAACTGAGTATCTTATGCTATGGACCAACTTTGAAATGGCCAAAGTCAAAGTGAAAGTTGTTCAGTTTGATGGCGGTTTGAGAATATACTAGTTGTTTCATAAGTAAAAATAAATATTTAAAACTCTTAAGGGGGTTGTTCAGACCGTCAAACTGAACAACTTTCTCTATGGGACCAACATCGAAATCGCGAAAAAAAAAATGATATCCCATACAGCAACCAACATACATACCAACAGCCGTGGTGGTCCAGTGGCGAGTAACCTTGCCTGCCGTGCAGGAGGCGATGGTTCGATCCCCGTCCAAGCCGACGTGAGTGACGTCGTGAGCATATGCTATGCTATGCTATGCTATATTCCCCGAGGGGGTAGTCAGAGATATTCTGAAACCTCAGAACATCCACGTTTCACCAGTAGTACCGAAAACTCTGTCCAGTGTGACAGGGGGTGAGCCCGTCGCCACTTATAATGGACAGTGGGTACAATACATGTCTCGAAATGGAAGCATGCAGGTTTCCTCACTATGTTTTCCTTCACCGAAAAGCCAGTGGTGTTACAAATCGTACATAAATTCCGAAAAACTCATTGGTACGAGTCGGCCTGGACGGGGATCGAACCATCGCCTCCTGCACGGCAGGCAAGGTTACTCGCCACTGGACCACCACGGCTTTTTTTTAAAGCTTATTATTTGATTTATAATCTGGTACTTATATAATTTGTGTGGACGAAGTCGCGGGTAAAAGCTCGTAACTTCTTGTTCTGAGCGAAGAAACATGTAAGTAGTCTGTGAGCAAGCATGTTCTTTATGGAATAAAAAGTGATCTTGCAATGAGGACAAGGCACTGACAAGGTTACATTGTGAAATTCGCGGCGAAGTCAACTAGTTATAAAGGCACCGCCAACATTATTGTGAACGCAAAAACCCGTCTGTGCATAAGGATTTTATAAGGACTGATTTAACAAAACGATTTTCTGAAGTTCCTTTGTGTCTTGACTAGGACTAATTGACTACAGTTAGTAGGGCCTCTCCATGGAAAAATTGTGCGCTTTGTGATAGAACCATGAAATTTTCACCATGGTTTGTACAGTCAGCATCAAAA
Source organism: Agonopterix heracliana (assembly GCA_963693445.1). NCBI lineage: Eukaryota > Metazoa > Arthropoda > Insecta > Lepidoptera > Depressariidae > Agonopterix > Agonopterix heracliana. The sequence continues at coordinate 7,224,673 of OY856326.1, forward strand.
GTATCTAAGCATCTCCGGCGTTCAAAAACATCTGAACAATTACACGAAAATAAACCCTATTTCCTACTAGATACCTACCATTTGTTTTCATCTTAAGAAATAATAACATGACAGATAAATTATATGATTTCTTTGTGAGTTGAAATAAGGTTTGCTATCGTAAAGTTGTTCAGATATTTATAAACACTTAACATGCTTAGATACTTTTGATGCTGACTGTACCTACTTACCAGAAGGTTTATTTTGAGATGAGGAGCACAAGTTGATATCACGAAAAAAATAACAGCACAATACACGCCTAGAAAAGAATCAACTCTTCAAACTTTTCATCAAAGAATAATCTTTCAATGAAAGTTCTTATCGTATCGCAAAACAATGTAGCCGTGTTCAATGAACGAATTACCTACATAACAGAGTACTACCTACATTAACATCAGTGAACTGAGCCGCGCTGCCGCGCCGTTCACTAGGCCAACAACCGACAACATTGTAGAGGCGGCCTTGACACTGAGACTGATTCACGTGCAACATTGCAGTGGCGTGCATTATAAAATTATAATATACACCGTGAACTGAGTAATGATTGTGACGAGTGAACGGAAGAATAACATGGATATTCTCTCCTTGGATATGGATAAATACATCGATGAAATTGTTACGCTAGATAATGTATTGACGACTGAGTTGTTGAGAGGTTAAATGGTTGCCCTTCTTAAGGTGGTTGCAGAGTTGTCAATTTCATACAAAACGTTGTCGTAGAACGCTCGTAGACGGTATTAATAAAAGTAATGTTTTATATATGGAAAAATAGGTTAGAAAATCTAGATTGCGCGTATCAAATAATATTTACAATTTATGATATAATTACGAAGATATCAAGCTTTGAAATTATTCATACAAAATTTCAAAGTCTTATTATATGTTCGTAATACTGTCACCGCATACGAAACTGTGATTCAAAATGCGACTCGATTCAACTTTGTTGCCTTACCTGGTCGACCACCGCTTATACAGAGTGTTAGGGTAAACATTTACATTACTATAAGGGGTGATTGTACCCATGATACTGAAGAACTTTTCTAAAAAAACCCATAGAAAATTAGCATGATTTTTTTGTTGGACTTTCCATACTAAATGCAATCCGCTGATCCAACGTTTGCATGAAAAGTAGATAAATGTACAATAGGCTTCTTAGGGAAAGTTGTGAAGTAATGAAACTGTTTACCAACAACCTGTATTTAATTTAGCCACATAAAATGTAGTTTGACTGCAGATTAACTAGGTATGACTTCCTACAGATGTATGCTAGTTGGTATGATCTGTATCTATTCTAATCCCCCTTCAACTGCGACGTCTGCGACCAAACTTGAACAATTTGCTATCGGTCCCGGATCTATTCACAAAACAAATAGGTATAATTTAATATAATTATGATATATTACCATAATTACCGTGCCTTCTGATTACATCTAATTCTCACCGTATTTATCTATTTATTTATGCATAAATATGCAACTTTAGTACTGTACATTGACAATATTTTGGCAAAAAACTAACAAGGGGCAAGAAAGAACGAACGCATTATAATTATAACACAATGTGTTGGTGAGTTTTTTTCGGAATCGTTATTTGCAATTATATGTCATTATTTGACAACCCCCATCCAAGGTTATGAAAATCGAAAAAAAAAAATGTATGTCTGAAAGGATAATGGAACTTTTCTTTGAATGTTTGGCCCAAATTTTTTTATGGTGTTGCCCAAAGTTGAAACCTATGCTAATTTATAGACCCTATCGCAAATCGTAACTTTTACAATAGCACCCGAAATTTGATCCCAGATGATCCCATAGGAAAAAAGATATGGAACAAAAAAATGTTGTCTGGAAACGACCCGCCCGCTGTGCACAGGGCTCCTATTCCTATCTGAAACTTCTCAGATACTTTTTCGGTAATAGCATGCATAACCCACTAGGCCCTCAGCTATTTCATTAACGCCCTAGATGACCTGGATATGACAAGATTCACACCTTCTGAGTCCCCGTACCAATAAGTAAATATCTAATATATATTCTATATTTAGTCTAAGTCTAAGTCATTAGTCTGCTCGCGCCGCGCCGCTAGCACAACATGATAATGAGATACTAATAAAATATAAACTTTTCCACGTGTATGTTTGTAACTATGCGACAGTATCATCGCGTGTGACCTTGACACTGTGAAACAATAAACAATGTAACAAGCATGTTTATTCATTAATATAGCCAAGCATAGGGCTGCCTCATGCCTTTTTAAATGATGACACCTTTCTTCTTCATGCATAAAATACTTACATACAGTATAAAGGGTGTAACAAAACACACTAGAAACACTTAAGGGGGTGCTTCAGACCATCAAACTGAACAACTTTCACTATGGAGCCAACATGGAAATTGCGAAGAAAAAAATCTGCTGTCCTATACGTTCTGGCCGAGTCGGTATACTGCATGTTTTGTATGAAACAGCGATTTTTTTCGTGTTTTCGTAGTTGGCTCCATAGTAAAAGTTGTTCAGTTTGTTACACTCTGTATACTCAAGACGTTATTCTTTTCGGGAGGGTCAGAAACTTCGCTTGAGGAGTGAGAGAGATGACTGTAGAATGTTTACCTCTAGCATATTTAATGGGTTTCAGGAAGTTGAGAATACATAATTCGGTAGGTATGTCAAGTTTTTTTTGGTCTTCATTTTTATATTTTTTACGGATAGAAGACATAATTTTAAGACACCTATTTCATTTTTATTGCGATTCATCGAGTTTATCAATATAAATTTAATTTTTAAATTATTTTGATCTGTAATCTCTAAGTGCAAAAATGGTGGAGAGAAAATAATTCGAACTCCATGGAGAAACACTACCTACTGCTATATTTAAAAAAAATAAAACGTGCCTCCTCTTTCTAACTCTATGCTGGAAACAGATACGGCAACATCAAATGTCAAATTCTGACATTGTGAATGTATTTTTTTTCTTAATGGCCGGGTATTTCAAGTTGATTTTATGTTTAACAAGGAGTTCACAGGTATGCCAGTGACGTCACTGGACGACCGAAAAACGACGTTATTTTATTTAAAATATTTGTAATCCTTTCATTTTAAAATCTTTGACGTAGACAATATGATTATTGAGACAATTATCTCGAAATGGTTTTCGATTCAGCCCTCCAAAAAAAAACGTGTTACTTGACATACCTAATTATGGTAGAAAGGATAGGATAGCCAAATCTATTTTGCATTTTAGGGCTACCTCTTTGCATGCCAAATAATTTTTACTATGAAACTAAACAAGAGACAGAAACGTCACCAATTTTCTTGAAAAAAGTGGTTTCTCTACATTTGGAGCCATCCCTCAAACTACACACAACATAACATTTACAGCTTAATTTTTTTTATAGAAGGAACTGACTATAATTGTACATTAATGATGAAAGTCATTAAATTACAATCATTCGAATTAACAACCTTTCGCTTTAATACTCGTAGTCATGAGGCGTTTTTCATAACTAGTAAAACGAAAACTCGGCAATATTAAAAGTTTAGAAAAACATGTCACAGTAAAAAACGAACATTGACCGCATAAAAAGTTGATCAATTCAAAGTATCGAAACGTATTTCATATTAAAACCATAATAATCTTAATCAACATTTTGCACACTATACCTAATTAGGGAATCAAGAAAAGTAATTCTACAAACATACTTTCTGACATTTTTTGCGGGGGGGCGAGTAAGCATAAAATCTGGTTTGATTCTAATTTTGAATGTTAAAAAATCATGAAAAAAACAGTGTCGTGTGAACCCGAAACGTGATAAGTTCGAAGTTTTTGTTCCGCAATTATAGGCTGTCGCGTTAAGCGATAAGGTATAAAATTGTTTGTAAATACATTAGATTTCTTGATACGTTGGCGGAGGGGAAATGCTAACCTAAAATGCTAGAATAACCCTACACAAAAACGTATAAAGAGAAAAACACGCAACACTTTCGATCTGACAGCTAAATTGGCACGATTGTAACGCCATACTTCCAGTGTGTTTGTACAATTTCTTCTTTAAAGAAAACGCCTCGTTGTTTTCCAGTGATCTTCGATCTTAAATTTTTCGATCCAATGACATTCGTTATGATGGATTTCGGTGCAACAAATTTTCGACATAGCTTTTTTTTGCGGCGCACTAACGTCATTAGATTCTGTATCGTCGCGTACTTATGGGTAGTTTAGGTAGTAATCTAAACTATTATAAAGCTGTAACTGAAGTGTGTCTGTACATTGAAGATATTTACAAAAAAAGATTACGATATGGTTTTTAGGTATCCCTGACTCGAAATCAACCTTTTTTAGAAATTTTGTCTGTCTGTTTGTTTGTGTGTTTGTTTATTTGTTTGTTTGTTTGTTCGCGCATCACGCAAAAACTAAAGGACCGATTTTGATGAAACTTTTTTTGTTTGATAGCTTAAGATCTGATTTAAAATCTGGTATATATTTTGTGCGCACGAAGTCGCGGGAAAACACTAGTATCTATATAATAAAATTCAAAACTTGGCGTGGATGTACATTAAAGATATTTGCAAAACAATTTATTAGGGGCGTTTTGGGAATGCATTACAATTTTTGTCTGTTTGTTTGTGCACGCATCACTTAAAAACGACTGAACCGATTTAGATGGGCTTTTCACATAAGCATGGGGCTTGTATTATTATTGTTGGCTGGGCTATTGCAAGCAAGCTTCGTTATGTAACACTGCGACCATCGCTGATCTTTTGTGTTCGCCCCAAGCTCAACCATATTTTACACATACATCCGAACTATTTTTTTATTATTCTCGGGTATGCAGGTTTCCTTACGATGTTTTCCTTCACCGTCGAGCTAGTGATAATGTTAAATACAACCGTACATAAATTCCGTAGAACTTAGTGGTACAGTCCAGGAATCGAACCGCCGCCTCTTGATTGAGTTGCTAGCTCTCTTCCGTATGGACTATCATCGCTCTTTTACTTTCATGTTTTGCCCCACCAGAGGGCACATCTTAATGACTATTATTATAGTTTGGATTAACAATGAGAATATTAGTTTGGATTAACATTTAGTTTTATCGCAATCGGTAAACTCAATCAAAAGTTATGAGTATTTAAAGCCAGTGGTCCGCGCGAACGGAGTCGGGGTCGCTGCTAGTTTTTTAATAAAATTGTGGGAATGATGCATTCCTATGTTTATTATTTATTAATATTATCATGAGACACGTGTTATTATAATGTGTTTGTTCTTGGCCTCGAGTGCACTAAGTTAATCTGGGTAATCTAGAAGATATTTTTTATATACAGGGTGAAATTGATTTCATTAGTATTCTTTTATTTTAAAATAAGAGTCCACCCAAAAAATTAAATATAAAAAAATTAAGTCTCGGGCGGGACTTGAACCCGCACTCTTCCAAACCGAGGAATTACGTTTTCCAATTTCGCCACCGAGCCCAGAGATTGCGTTTCAGATTCGCGATATTGCGTCTTAATTTTTCAATCTTTAATTTGATTCGAAATAGCACATGGCTGTAACATGTTAATAATGTATAATATTTGCTTAGATTATCAAGATAGACAGTCAAAGCTACGAAAGCGTCGAAAAAAATAGGAACTAGTACTGGTTCCAAAACCCTATACATATACACGCACACATACATAATTAGTATGGCGCCTCACGCACACCAACCTAAGAAAGTGAGCCCCTTTTGTTTTATACGGAACAAGTGTGAGGCTCATTCTAGACATATACTTTTTCTAAGAATATTTTAAATACGAGTCTACCCATTAAACTGAGCAGTTTTTACTATTGTAGCAAACCGATCGGAGCAAAAAAATGTGCTGTTTCACACATTTGAGTCGAGTAGGCATTGCTTTTGCATTTTAATGGCTGATATTTTTGCTCCGAACAGTTTTCTCCCATAGTAAAAGTTGCTCAGTTTGATAAGGATGCTAATGATTTCATTTGCATCCTGTATATATAAACGTGTCCTTAGGTTATACAATAAGCATATGCACACGACTATATGTTTAGTCAGAGATCTTCTATATGATATTAGAAATGTGAAAGTATTTCTCTGTCTATTACGTTTTTACGGCTTAACCGCTGACCCGATTTGGATGTGTGGTTTAAATTTAAAATAAAAATAGCTTTAACCCTGCGGAAGGAGATATTCGCATAAAAATTCCATGCAGACGAAGCTAGACATTTCAGAAACTCTACCCAGGTGACAATTAGTGAGCTCGTCGCCACGCCACCTAAGTATTCTCTTTTTTTAAATTTAATTCAAACAAACGGTTTACTCAGCGGTTCCAGAATTCTTTTGGCAACGGAACCCTTTTCAGTTCACCGTTTTTGGGGCGGAACCCTAGCTCAAGTAAGAAGTAGGTACAGTCAAGAGCAAGTGGACCTTGACATCACCAGAATAAGCTGAGCTCTGATTTGTATATACGCGTCATACAGTACGCGGCCCGGCCGGTCCAAAGTTCAAAGTGTAAAGCTTGATGTGCTCTTGACTGTACCTAAACTAATTGGAACATAATTTTTTTCCGTGATATCACAACATACCTACTGAGGCTATTTGGCTTGGTGTTCGCATCTTGTAGTATAGTTTGACTTTAAAAGGGACTCTTTAAGATACAAATAGGTACTTATTTATTTAGAACATACTTGGAACAAAAACATATTTACTTAACTTACCTAATGTGATGAATGAAATATTTTCATAGAAATAAAAACATAAAAACATTGAAGTCAGGTTTTATGTCTGACAATTGGATGCGTAGGTCTGGTGCACGTGTAGGCGTAAGCTGAAAACGCAGCCTCGCATCTATATGTACCTACATAGGTACCTAAACTGAATTTCGGTAGAAAGCATTTATAAAAAAATAAAATAATTTGTAACTGAATAATAATTAGAATTACGTCCATTTATAAAATTACCATACCTAAATATATCAAAGGTGAAGCGATTTACAATATCTAGCTAGACTAGAAAAAAAACCATCGAAATCTTGAATTTTCGCGGAACCCCTGAAAACCTCTTACGGAAGCCCAGGGTTCCGCGGAACACCATTCGGGAACCGCTGCTCTAGATGGTCGGAACATTTTCTTGTGGCCTAATTAGGGATGACAATTCTATACATAAGTACATCTAATAAAATTTTAAACTTGGCGTGGATGTAGGTACCTACCTACATTACTTTGAAGATATTTGCATAAATATTACATGGGGGCGCTTATATTTAAATACAAACTTAAATAATTTAAAAAATTAAAAACAAAACTTGCTCATAATTGTTCCCGGGTTCAACTACTATATTTTTATGATTCCACTTAAATTCTGGCCATGCTGATTTATAATAATTACTTCTTCTTGTGGATCTCCTATCATACTTAATTACTAGCCTAATTATTACTTACCTAAGTGGAAACTATATAATAACTTAATTCTTCTATTTAGTACCTATATTGATATGCAGTTCGCACGGAAATCTGAATTATTGCTATTGCAAAAGCATACTTATAACCGTGACGGTCTTAAACATGAAAGTATTAGACAATTACTTCTATCTTCTTGGTCTTAAAGTGCAAAATCGTATAAAATATCACTCTGACACGAAGGCGGAGCCAAAGGCAAAAAAAATGGTAGATATACTTTCGTGTAGTCGTGACGCAAACTAGTATTATCAACATGAACAATGGCTACTAACATTAACACGCAAAATACACATAAATTTGTAGTTACAAACATAATTACAGTAATATACAATTTATAAATAAATTTGTTGACACCCCTAATTGAAGTGTGTCACCCACACCCAGGGGTCTATGACTGATCAAGTGAAGGACATTGAACTTGTACAATGTAAACCCGATGCCTTCGTCTTTACTTATTTTAAACCGACTTCATTTAGGGTTCAGCACCCAAAAGGTGCTAACGGGACTGTATTAGGTACTAAGCCTATACGATGTCCGTCCGTCCAAAACCTAAAGGACTGTATCTTTTCAACCGTTAAGGATATGTGTTACTGTATAATCGAGTTGAAATGTTCAAAGAATTAATTTAAATCGATTAAGCAAATCAATTTAATAATGAAAAAGTAAAAATTAAGTGTTCCCAATACAAGAAACATGTTTTTTTTTCATCGTCCTCGACTTGACTATTTTTTCAGTCAATTCGAGAAAGAAACGTCATATATAAGGTAGCTCGCGTGTCTCGCAAGTCTGACATAGTTTTTCGTAAAATTATAGCACATATTTGTCTTTTGCTATTCTAAACATCGTGGAAAAAAAGTACGAAAGACCTTAAATTCCACTATTATTGCAAATCACCTGAGGAACCTCGAGATTATGACTGATTTTGAGGATGGGTTGAGGAAAACCTGAAGGAATCCTTGAGTGAGATTGAGTCGAGGAAGCTTTTGAGGAAGCGTCTTAGAATATGGGTTTTAGTGCCATAAAGATAAATAAAAAACAAAAACCCGTCAAGTGTGTGTCGGGCTCGCGCTAAGGACTCCAGAGAAAAAACAAATATTTTGCTATGGAACCCTCGGTGTGCAGTCCGACTCGCACTTGGCTGGTTTTTTAGGGTTCCGAAGTCAACAAGGAATCCTTATAGTTTCGCCATATCCGTCCGTCCGTCCGTCCGTCTGTCCGCGGCTTAACTCAGAGACGCTTAGTACTAGAAAGCTGTAATTTGGCATGGGTACACATATTAATCACGCCGAGAAAGTGGTAAAATAAAATTTTGAAAAATATTTTTTTTTAGGGTACCTATACCCGTGAAGTGGGGACGCAATTTTTTTTTCTCGTCTATCCCATGGTGTGGGGTATCGTTGGATAGGTCTTTTAAAAATACGGTGGGTGTGGGAAAACCATTTTTCGATTTAGGGATCCGTTAGCGAAATATTAAGCTTTAAGGTGCAAATTTTTGTTAGAGTCGAGTGTCCCCCCCCCCTCTGCCAGCTAAACGGTTGTTTCTGGATATGTGAAAAAATTCATGGCAGTAGTGTATATAATGAAATTAAAAGGAAAACTATCACCGCTAAGTAAGCTTTACAAGTTAACGAGTAATAGTCGACCAACTTAAAAAATGTACTTTTTAGACTTTATTAGCCGTCAAACCGTAGTATAAAACAAAAAGCCCCCTTCTAAGTTCGTATATTGTGACGGGCAACTACGGAACCCTGCCCTGCGCGTGGCCCGACACGCACTTGGCCAGTTTTTTGTTTTTCTGTTTCTGCGTTCGTGACATAACTATATTCAAGTTTAAATGTCAACACGGGAATGGCATGAAGATATAAATTATAATAATGACTGTCCATCGAAGGTTCATTTAAGATCAGGTTAAGTCCAGTTCTGTAACTTTTTAATACATAGGTTCGATCGTTTCTGTATAGGTGCTTCAGCCCTTGTCCACATGTGGTAACCAAGAGTGTCCCAAAATGGTGTAACCACGATTCCAAAGCTAGTAAATCATTTACAAATTTATGTTGACCTTATAGAAGACATCTTAAGGTGGTTGCAGATTTCATAAAAAAGTAATGTTTTATACAGGGTGTAAGGAAAAGTATCATTAAACTTTAACCAGATTTTTTTTTTCACTGACAGGATTGCTCCCATAGTAAAAGTTGTTCAGTTTGATGGGTAGAGTATATGGTTTATAGGTTAATGATACTTTTCCTTACAGACAATATACAGGTTGTATATGGAAAAATAGTTTAGAAAATCTAGATGCCGCATCTAAAATAACATTTGCAATTTAATAATATAATTACGAAGATATACCTAAAGCTTTCAAATTATTCATAGAAAACATCAGAATTTTCAGAAAGAACAATCATTCAGAATATTGCATGGGCAAAAAGTGTTGTGAAATAAAACTGTAGCGAAAGTGGCGTTACTCTGTTTTTTTCTACAGCAATATCTAAATTAAAACACAAACAGTATATTTGCTCTACAATATTTCTATTAACAAGTATTCTATTATGGAATTCCTATTTAACGTTTCTAAAACGACCCTGGGCTGGGATCATGCATATCCAATTAGGTACTTGTTCGCAATAAAATCGTAAAACTGGCCTAGAATACGTTTACAACAATAATTACCTTTTATTTATGTATTTATGGGATACAACATTGTTGCGATAACTTTTTACGAATAAAATAAAATTTTTATGGATTCAAAATGGCATACTTTGGTATGGAAGATATTGCTTATCTGGGTTGTAAATTCTAAAATCTTTTTGTTATTTATTTTATATAAATAATTTAATACAAATTAAATTGACATGTTTACTTGATTTATTTTTGTCGAGGGCGTTGGTCGGTAAACTCCTCCTCGTTTCTTCTTTTGGTTTTTATTCGAGGCAATACAGAAGCGTTATGGTTTCCTACGTGGTATTTTAGTGGGCGAAAAGATAACCACTATAACCACTTCATACAAATTAAGGCTAGGTTATCCCTCTGCAAGCGTCTCTTTCTTGCAAGCATAAGTTTACAATTAGCCATCCCGCTCCAATTGAAAGCAAGATCGCAAAAAAACGTGTTTTTCGTCAATATCTTTGCTCATGGGAGTTTCTAAGCTAAAACTTCTCCTGAGTTCACTAGAAATATTTAATATATTTAGTTAAGTACAAGAATAAAAAGTTAAATATCAGCAGTTTAATCATAGTATTGAAAAAACATAACAAAGAGGGGTAACTTTGGGATTTTTTTCTATCGAGTAAACTTAATCTAATCGTGTAATTGAGAACAGTCGCCCATCCGCCCGATCCTTAAATAAGACATAATTTAATTTCAGATTTTAAAACACAGTTTAAAACACTTTCGTTCTTGTTCAAAAAACGGCCCCGACGGGATAAGAGCGTCTTAATTTTGAAGAAATTAAAATGTTTCTATCCTGAAAACTTTAATAAAAATGCTCGCTACACCTGAATGATTAAAAAACAGGCCAAGTGCGAGTCGGACTAGCGCATGGACGGCTCCATACCATACCATACCATACGATATTTACAAAAAAATGCGTTTTCTTCGGGACCTTTAGCGCGACACACTTGGCTTGTTTTTATTATAGACTAAGAGATAAGTGTACTTTTTGCAACCATCAGCAGCAAGGCTGATTCAGTGTTTATGTGGTGTAGAACATCTGTGTGATGGGGATGGACCAGGTCTGCCTGCATAACTTCAGTCGGTTTAGGAGTTACAGACGTTTAAAGGTCTGGAAAAAAATTACGATCCACAGCAAGGCTGATCGTATGATATTATTATAGTATGCACTGTAGCTATGCGAAAAGTACAAAAACTGACATGAACTGCCAGTCGGTTTAGGAGATACAGCCGTTCAAAGGTCAGACCTTTGAACGTCAGTAACTCCGAAACCGACTGATGAACCATGTCCGTTTTTGTACTGTTCACATGGCTACAGTGCATACTACAATAATATCATACGATCAGCCCTGCAGCTGTTCGTAATTTTTTTCCAGACCTTTAAACGTCTGTAACTCCTGAACCGACTGACGTTATGCAGGCAGACCTGGTCCATCCCCATCACAGAGATGCTCTACACCCCATAAACACTGAATCAGCCTTGCTGCTGATGTTTGCAAAAAGTACACTTATCTCTTATAATATTATTTGTTGTTTCAAATCCGATCAAGCAAAAACTAAAAACCCATGAAAAAAACGCGTTTTTTTGTATTAGGAATTTGGAACGCCCCTTAATTTTTTTTAGTTTTTTTTTAAATACCTATTTGTTAGAAAATCCCACATTCTATGAAAAATTCAACTCTACCTATTACGGTTCAATAGGGTCAGTCAGACGGACGGCGTAGGGAGGCTAAGTTATCACCTATCGGGTCCCGCTTAGCACCCTTTGGATACGGAACTCAAACACGAACACTTTTTTTTTTTATTTATAATTAATGGCTTTTTGCTTGTGCGTAGCACCGCATTTCCGCGAGTGTCAAGTGTAATTTATGGGAGTATCTATCCCAATCTCAGGGATTGTTTTTGTTCAAGAACAAGAAGAGATTGAGGATTGCGGAGCCTCGTGGCAGGCAAGAACGCGACGCGCAAAAACCACGCGAGACGTGTGCTCGGGTCAATTCCTGCAACGTGACTCCAAAACTTATTTAGGCTTAAAATAACTGAAAATATGTTTAAATTGCTGTCACTGTCTTTAAGGAGTATGGTGAAAAAAGTGCATTCACTTAATACATTTAAGGCGCAAGGACAGCGTAGGCATATGAATAGGGCTCCGTTGGCGGTATGGAGCCCTAAAAACAATCCCGAAAGTTGAAGAAAAAAACGAGTGTGCTTTGGACCACACGACTGAAGTAAAACTACTACTATTTGTATCATACAAATATTTGTACCTTACGGGATTCGAACCCGCGACCCTCGGCACAGCAGGCAGGTTCACTACAGACTGTGCTATCGGGCCGTCGAAGAATGGCTTATTGATATGATTGGCAACATCTTTAATTTTTTTTTTTTTTTTACACCTAGTTGTATGTTAAGTAGGCACTTAAAATTTTTTACATTCTTTTCCTAACGGCAACGGAACAATCTTGAGCCACGAGATTTCGTCAAAAGAAACAGGTAAGTACTACAGGTTCTTCGCCCAGCAAAACAAATTTGCACAATACACACTTTAAAATAGGTGCTTAAAATACTTGAACCACAAGGTTCAATTTTAAGAAAATAATGTTAAAATTAGAATTCATAATCACGGACCTGAAGAAATACGGACCGAGTATTGCACTAAAAAGATGTGAAGCATGCAAGGTAATACAATCTCGTTTGTTCTACAAGGGACCTACACTCACACAGATGCACTAGCTCTAGGCGCAGGTCCGACAACCCGTCACCTTATGTACCGCGTGACAGCACGCACACAAAAGAAATGAGTGCTTCACTCATGATTACATGACATTATGTCTGGTTCTTCTTTTAAGGGTCGGCACTACCCTAATCGGGCAAAACAAGGTTCGGCGTTCCGACTTTTGAGGATAGTAAATAGCTATATTTAGGAACAAAATTAAGACCATCGCTTCTCTAAAAGATGAAGTACAAGATGAACAAAAAAAATGACAGTAAAATTGTGTAGTTACATCAGAAAGTAATCGAGAATTTCATGAAAAACTCTAGAATAGCACTGCCGCGTTCCGAGTCCTGTGATTTATTGAAACAAAATAAAACAACAAAATATATTTATAATCAATGGCAAAACATCAAAGAACACTTTAAACAAATCAGTTTTTCGATACGACTTCTAGTTTTTTTGCAATTTGTTACCAAAAATCACATATTTTTTTGGACGTTTTCTTCATACAAATTACTATGGGCCGTCAATCGTTCGAAATCATTGCGAATAGACCGGTGACCGGCAACACCCAACCCTGTCTTAGAAGATTAATGAACAATTCCATTTTTAGCTAAAGTAGGCAAAGTAACTTATAAAAAACCGGGCAAGTGGGTGTCGGGCCACATGCAGTGTAGGGTTCCGTAGTTGCCCGTCACGATATGTGGACTTAGAAGTGCATTTTATAAATTGGTCGACTATTACTCGTAAATTTTTGTCCCCTTTATTATATTAGAATAACTGTAAGTTTATTACTATTGTTACTAGCAAACTAAGGATTGATAATCTGAAATCATCATCATCATCGTCAGATATGTTTTAAATAAGAATGGAATAAGAGAGAATTCTGTACCGTAGTAGGAGACTCAAACGATTGACTTCGAAAGTCATTTGCACGACAGAATTTTGCGCAAAAAGACATTGCGTGACACAAGAAAACACAAAGGAATTTCACAAAAGTTACTGTCCGGTCACTGTTTGGTAGTTTTTGGTTATTTTTGTAATGTAGGTATGGTAGTTTTTGAGTCTTTCGGTAGTTTTTGGTAAATTTTCGTACAAAAGTAACCAAAAAGTTATTTTGGTAGATTTTCATACTTTTTGGTAGATTATTGTTATTTTGGTAAAACTAACCAAAAACTACCAAAAAACCAGAAACAACCAAAAATAATTACTAAACTCTACCAAAAACTACCAAAACCTACCAATAGAACCAAAAACTACCAAAAGAACCTAAAGAACTATTGATATTGTACAAAATTTTTTTATCTTTAAAATTACTTCTTGTTAATATTGCTGTGCCCTTTCAGGATTCATGTACCCACTTTAGCTACTAAGTAACACCTATATGTTCTTGTGTCGCACAATGTCCTTCAGCGTGACTATAATTACTGCTGAAATCTACCAGTCCTGTTTTAAATTCTACCAAAATAATATTTATGTCGTTACAGATGGTCAAAATTTAATATGAAACACGTTTTTGAACAAAATATTATCAATTTTATCTAAACGCTCATCATTACACATGTTATTTTCGCATTTTTGTATAATTTTTATTGGTTTTTATCACTTTGTAACATGGATGCTTCAATTTTCAAATGAATATTAAATTAGGTTGACCCTATGCAAGTTTAAATTTAGTACAGTTTTCTGTGTCTCATAAGCAGAATCCGAAATTTTGGTAGCACTTTTAGTAATGTCAAACGGATTGCACGTTTATCGACTTCCGATTGTGTCGATATACGGGTAATTTTTTATCACTGCGGATAAAACTCCAGTATGTATTCTACTCATCAAACTGAACAACTTTCACTATGGAGCCAACTACACAAGAGCGAAAAAAAAAATCTGCTGTCCTATACAAAACTGCAGTACCTACATATTCGACTCAAATCTATGGGACAGCTGATTTATTTTCGCTATTTTGAAGTTCGATACATGCTGAAGTTATCCGCAGTGATATAAAATATACCCGTATATCGACATTATTGGAAGTCGATAAACATGCAATGCCTTTGACATATTAAAAGTGCTAGGTACCAAAATTCCAACTCTGCTCAGAAGCCCTCTTTTGTAAAAAAAACAACATTGAATGAATGAATGAATGAATTTAGGCGATATGATTTATATTTGCTGTACTAGAAGTGAGTTCGGTGGCGCGTTGCGGAGAGGACTCTCAATCAAGAGGTCCGAGTTCGAATCCGCACGGACAACATGCCACGTACCAATGAGTTTTTCTAACTTATGTACGTATTACCGACTGCTCTCAAATGGTGAACGAAAACATCGTGAGGAAACCTACATATGCAGACGAAGAAATTCTGATGGTATATGTGAAGTCTACCAATCCGCATCGGGCACGCGTGGTGGACTAACGCCCAAACACCCTCAAGAGGCCTGTGCCCTGCAGTGGGACGTATATAGGCTGATGATTATGATGATGATGTACTAGAAGTTCCGGAAAACTTGCAAACCCTGCAATCGTTTTCTCAGCCATTTGTATTGCCAGCTTATATTTTATTAGCCGGAATCCTTGCATTTTTAAATACATAAAAATTTTCGAATACCCAATTTCTACTAAAATCTATTACTAAACAATTTTGCCCTAAATCTACCAATAAAGAATAAATCTACTAAAAGTGGTCACACTGATGTCCTTTTGCGCAAATGTTTTTGAAGGCAATCGTTCCAGTTACTACTGCCAAATTTACTTTTATTCCGTGCTTAAAATATTATATCTGACGATGATTATGATGATAAAAGATTACAAACCCTTAGTTTGCTAATACCTAAACTTATAATAATTTCTTTATTTTGTTAAAAGTTTTAATTTGTTCTGTTAAAATAATTTTAAGTTTTTTTTAAGCCTTAGTAATACTGTGATCTAATTAGTTGGAACCCATCCTATCCTACCACCAGGGGCGATCTTTGATCAGTCACATTATAGGTCCATCACGCACGGTACTGTACTGTTGCTGTAAATGTCAATTTCGACCTACGGCTCTCAAATCCAGATGCTGCAGGAGTATTGCCATGCAAAACCAAACATTCAACATTAATTTAATGTGGTAAAATCTGCCTTCCGGGTAGTAGGTACCCTAAATTCGGTCGGACCTACGAACCTGCCAGGATAGGGTCGGCCGACCAGACTTTTTAGTCCTTACTAATTGGCCTCTAGACCAACAGACTAGTTACGTCCTTTAATTCAACTAGGTAAAATGTTGTGTCACCAGGTAGGGTTCACTTTTTCCTTCACACCAGTAAACGTACCAGCCAAGCTGCGCCGCGCGCTGCAGCCGACCAAGTTTTTTGCAAGAAATTTATTACCAAAAGCTATCAAATTGATTTGTTCATTAATCTTATAAGATAGGGTTGAGTGTTGTCGGCCACCGGTCTATTTCTTTTGACAGATATGTCAAACGGGCCGTAGGTAGTGCCGACCCTTAAGTCTGTGACTAAAATTAGAATTCCTATAATTGGTAATCACATGACAGCGAAAGTCATTTATACATCGTCGTTCGAAAACAATATGCTATTAGCAAGGAGTTACTAATACATATCGCCTCGCCCGATCACACTTTTCGTAACACATTCACCAGCTTACTCCCCAAGTCAAGCGTGCGTAAACAAGTTTTACTTCAAAAATCACGAGACAGGCCAATACGATCAATGATAATTTAAAAAACAAATAACCGCGAAACTTTAAAGACTGGATTACGACATTATCGACATCGTATTTCCGAATACAGACAAAGACAAGAGAAGCGAGGTGGCAAGCGGTCAAGGTTGAAATGCTTGTTGCATAACGACTCGAGTATTATGCGACTTGCAAGTAGGGTTGCGATGCGACTGGAAACGGAAACGGACGTCGTTCGCCGGATGAAAGAAGCGTTGTTTTTTCTTAGGGTCTGATTTTATTCAAGAATTTTGAAAAGGTAGTTCGAACCAGTTCTCTAGTGTAATCAAGTACGATTTATTAAAGCTAAAGCTTTGGAACCATTCGGGCTTTGTTTTTATTCGCCAATACAGGTTAGGGTAGACAGTTTCATTACTTTAATTTCATGGGTGATTGTCTCAGACAGTGGTTAACTTGTCTAAGGTGATTGTACTCATAATACTGAACAACTTTCTCAAAGGAACACAAGGGAAATTCGGAAAAAAATTACGACATTTTATACAAACGTTCAGTTGATTGCATTCAGTATTCTTATTCATTTTCTTAGTATATACTTAGTATATACCCCATGGCTGAGGAAGGGACGCGACGTGACCCATCGTGGGCCGCTTGTGCCACCACAGCTCTCCATGGCACTCGATACCGGGCCCGGTGTATGCCGGCTTGTAGTGTTGTCTTTGTAGGTAATATCTTTTTCACCTCACAATCTCGGAAAGATTCTGTTTATCATTCGAAATCTGAGTGCAAAAGTTCATTTTATCCGCTAGCGTGGAAAGAGTTTTTGAAATTCGAATCTGTCTATTCAATATTTTTCCAATCCAATTTTGTGCCAAATGCCACTGAAAATGCTTAATTTCATGTCACTGGCCAGCAACAAAAACCAACTTTTTAAAATACGTTATTTTTAGCAATTCACTTTTTTTCCTCGCTATTGTGAGGTGAAAAGTTGTGTGTTTCGCTCGGCTGCAAAGTTATTCTGCGTCTCGTACCTTTGAAACCTTCGCTAAGCTCAGGATTCAATACAAGTACTCGCGCCAAAAAGCAACTATGCAGCCTAGCATAACAAATAACTATTTCCTCATCGGTCTATCTCGTAGGCATGCATCCTCTTCCAGGTTTCCCAAACATTATTCTGCCATGGCCCGGTAATTTTCACACTGCCCCTTCGTGAGTTTCGTTATGTTAAACCAAAGATGGTTCCATCAGGATTAGGTAAAAATGTTTTATTAATACTACATAATATGTTGTCATACGAATATTTACGATGCGTCGATCGAAGCAGGTATTATTTTTAAAACAAGGATGGGAATGTTGCGACCCGGTATTTTATTTTGATAGCCCGGTACCGGGTTGCGACCCGGCTAATGGGAAACGCTGTTCTACCTCTCTTTCCCTCCCTACGGCCGGTTATCATGAGTTTGTTATCTGATCTCCTGACTGTATGCCCACAGAATTTTAGTAGGTATTGAAAGGCTAAAATTTAGTTTTGCTAATTTCCTAATACAATACAATACAATACTCTTTATTTGCACACCAAAAACATAAAATAACAATATTATAAGCAAACAAAAGGGTACAAATGGTGGTCTTATCACTAAAAGCGATTTCTTCCAGACAACCATAGGACATTATTATGGGACACTAATATGTTTCTTATAGAATATTGTTCAGTATCATGGGAACAATCACCCATAAAAGTAATGCTACTGTTTACCCTAACTTCTTAGAGATAAGACCGCCTTATTTTGTAACTCTTGTATCTCGTCTCTGTATTTTATTTACTGCGAATGTTTTGGTTTAAAATGAAGTTTAGTATTTAATTGATCGATTGATGATCCTACACTAAGGGTTGAACTACACATGGCCGCACGCGATCGCACTTTTCCGTCGCTCCATCCTTTTCTGTCACTCAGGAACGTCATTTGCTAGAGCATATAAGATAGATGGAACGCAATCGCCTGCGGCGTGCGATCGCACGCGATTGCGTTCCGTCTATCTTATATGCTCCGTCAATGCGTCATCGTGTGTGAACGCACTAAGGCGACGGCGGCGAGATCTTCTTCTTTTAGGTTTATCAAAGTAGTCTACCCACAAGTTCTCACAACCAAACCACTGATTAATAACAGTAATAAACAATCTTTACAACAGTTCTAAAACTTTCCTTGCCTTGTTTCTTTGCAGAAACAAACCTCAATAACTCGAAAACCATAAAAGCTGCAACTTTGAAAAAACGAGCTGAAACTCTAGCACAAAACGAAATAAACATCGATTCGGAACGAAACTGCAGACGTCAATCGACTCGGTTTATTGCCTTTTCATTCGGGCTTACTCGGTAACTAGAGTCTCACAAAGGATATTTGTAATAAAATGTACCTACATGAGATCTGGAGGGCGATCACGCTAATTTAAAACAACGAAGTTCAATCCTAATCAAATTTCAGTTGTAATCGCATTGCAATCCAATTACTATTCAACGATGCTGAATTCCGAATAGCGCTAAACTTAAACGTCTAAGCGATCTGTCAAAACGGCTATAACGGCTGTCAAATGATTAGCGCGATACCAAATGTATAAAAGTTGTGGTTCGTATGCGGTCCAATCGTGGTTTAGATGAGATTTATTTAGCGCGTTTGCTCTCCTGGAAAACTGGACGGCTTGAAAAGTCATTGCTTCGATTCAATCAAATCAAACCCACCACCACCTAGGCCTAGCATGCCGATGAGGCCTCCGAGGAGGAGGAGTTGAGCTTCTGTCTGACTTTGTTATTTTAGGCAGCCCAAAATAAGACGCTTTTTCGTTTGGTCGTTTTGTCGTGCGTGGCATGCTAGCCATACTGGGCATACATACGTACGCCTTCTTTTTTTTTCACGCCATTTATCAATAGATACGATAAAGACTAACAACTCGCTTCTTCAAAAGCTTCCTCGACTCAATCTCACTCCATCCTCAAAATCTGTATCCTCAGTCATAGCCTCGAGGTTCCTCCAATGAGGTCGAGTAAAAAAATTTGCAAAAATGGGGGATTTTTAGGTCCTTGGTTCCTTTTTTCACGATGTTTAGAATAGCAAAAGGCAAATACGTGCCACAAATTAACAAAAAACATGATCAAATTAACATGATCGATTCAGTTGAATCGGCTAGCAACGTTATATCGTAATCAGGATTTTCCTGAATAATTCTATTTCAAAAATGGGGGATTTTTAGGTCTTTGGTTCCTTTTTTCACGATGTTTAGAATAGCAAAAGGCAAATACGTGCCACAAATTAACAAAAAAAATTGGTATCAATGGCTTCAGTATGACCTCTTGATTACAAATATATAAGATGACAAGCGCTCCGACTGTGGGGGTAAAAACTGTGACGTCATAAAGATGGCCATACCAAGCAAAAAAAAATTTTTGTTTATTCATGCCGTGTGGGGTATCAAATGAAAGGGCTCTATGAGTACATTACAAACATATAGCATAGTATAACATTTTCTTTATTTGGTTTAACAAATTATTCGAAAAAATAAAAAAATTCCACTACCGTACTGTGAGTTGACTTTGAACTGCTATAGATTATAAACGACTGAATGGATTTTTGTAAATTATATATCAAATGACTCAGGATATCCTCTTTATTGCGTCAAAAATGGCATGAATAAACAAAATTAAAATTTTACTTTGTATGACCACCTTTATGACGTTACAGTTTCTACCCCCACAGTCTGAGCGCTTTTCATCTCATATATTTGTAATCAGGAATAGTCATACTGAATGAATTGATACCAGATAACACTATAAAAGAGATAACTTGTGCCAGAATCTTATTTAAGCGACTTTTTGTCGGTTCGCCGATCTACTATACAACTAAGTAGTTCACTATCTTATTTCTTAAATAAATAGCGTAGGACAATGGATAAACAATAAAATAATGAAGAATAGTTTGAGTCGTTTGCAAAATAAAGATGTGCACTGCACTGATTTTCTTTAGAACTTTAACATACTATTTCGGCTTCACATTGTTAAGGTACATATGGATAAAAAAGTCAGAATTAAGAGACGTCAATTACTCTATTCAAGTATTAAACTAAAAAGCATTTTCTCGAACTAATCAAAGTAAGCAATAAGGTAAAAAGTCACGCGCGTGCGTCATGCAAACATAAGAACGGGCGTCATAAACTTGGCTTGCTTTTACTGCCATCGAATTTCGTTCCACGAGCTCGCATTTTTAAAGGTTTTAGAGGAAAAGTTCTTTTATTACCTAGTGCAGTTTGAGCAGTAAAGGCGTGGATTTTATGAGCAAGAGTGCTTCGGTGATTAATAAGTTTTAATTAGCCATCTCGTAGGTTATATTCCGCTAGTTTGTTATATTACATCGCTTGCATCTGGTTTGAAGTTAACTCGATGTCTAATTTGTTTCAATTGGTCTGTTTTTTAACACATTGTTTGATTAGACGACTGATAAAACTGGAATTGATCTGCTGATAAGGCTTGGAATTAACTTTTTTCTCCAATAGCAGTACTTTTGGTAGGTATTAAGTCCAATTTCCTCGCAGCCTTAATTGTGAGAGGAAATCTGTTTCCTGCCGTGGGTACATAAGCTCATGATAAAGATGGATTATGTCGAAGATTGTAATCAATCTGAACGTGTCGCCCATTTGGTATAAAACCAGATAGGCCATTGGCCTCTGATTAAAATTTAAAAGTTTGTCGCATAGGTGTACTTAAATGAATAGAGACAGTTCAGTTACGTAAAATTTATACGCAGTTAATCTGGAAGTAATCGCAGGTGAGTCGTTATAAAATTTTATATGAAAACATGTATCTCACGTGTCTAGACGACTAGAAGGGGAGTTTTAATTATTTATGACCTATCTTAACCTACCTCCTGGTTTAGGTAACTGGGTAACTTTGTAACCATTTTATTCAATAACTATGGCACTTTTTGTGCTGAAAAATAAACTGAACCATCTACACGATATGAGAAGTGATGTGGTTTTTCTAGAAACCGATTTTAATTAATGAAACCGAAGAAAAGGGAATCTAAAGTCACCCCTTTTTTCCAGTTGTAACCATTTTTAATCGGAAGAAAATGAAAATTTACAATATTGTTCACAACACAATTTAGAATGATGTGGTGTTCTTACTTTTTCGAAATCAATAGAAAATCATACGAAATCATCATCAGAAAGCGGCTAAATTCTGACCAGAGTCACGCATCGCTTTCGCATCAATTAGTATGGAGAGACGTGGTCCCGGGATGATACGCCTTAATAAGCACATAATATCTCGCAGCGACACGTCATCTGCTGATGCTGCGGCTTTCGGATACGAACTTGTACCTTCATGCTAGTAAGATTGAACGTGAGATGTAATGGTCTCATTTTCAATACCTACATATGAAGCATGTTACAGAAAACTGTGGTCATATTTGAAATTTGAAGGAATGCTTCATCCCATCAAACTGAAAAACTATCCATGCAGATGAAGTCGCGGGAAAGAGCTCCAGATAATCGGCTCCAAGATTACTTTACCGCTATGAAATAGCATTGCCTAGAAGTCATTTGAGTAAATCCTAAGGCACTGTGTAGCCAAACAAACAGCAATTTTCTATAAGAAAGGAAACCAAACAGACTAAACATCTCCAAAACATCACGACAAAGCAATCTAGATTGCAAACTTTACTAATTTACTACCTTAACGTAAACAATCGAAGAAACGAAATTGTTTAAGAACGGTGTGGCTTAAGACCTTTTCGGAGTTAACAAAATAAACGCTAAGTTACAGCTTGACTGTTGTATGGGGAGAAGTTTAGCGAACCATTAAAACAGTTCAATACGATGTTGCAGAACAATCCAGCACTAAGGCGGCGTTTAAAACGTGTGAAGTCACCACTAAACGCGGGCTTTATTAGACACTATCTGCGACAGTCGTAAACTAGCATTTATGACGTTTTCTCGGCCGTGTGTGCGCGGACCCTAATTGGGAATGATACAACAGTGTTTGAAGTGGGACTTAAAATAAATGTTAGTGTTTATTACTATATTCTCTTGTCAAATAGAAGAAGTTCGACAGTTGCTGTTTTAGACATCCTTGGCCAAGACGAAAAAGGGATAACTTTATTGGATTACGGTATTTCCAGGTCAGAAAGAATACAATTTGTATGATTTGATTAGAATTAGACGATCAGCTTTTGCTTTCGTTTTTGAAAACACGAATAAAAAAATGTTAAGTTTGCAAATTTTTAGGTGCCTTTGAAATATTGTATGAATTATTTCAAAGCTTGATAATATCTTCGTAATTTTATTATAAATTGTAAATATTATTTGATACGCGCAATCTAGATTTTCTAAGCTATCTACGAGTGTTCTACGACAAAGTTTTGTATGAAATTGACAACTCTGCAACCACCTTTACATGATTGAATATATCTTACCTAAAACAACGATTTAACTTGAAAAAGATGTCGTAGATCAAGTTTTGAACCTGATTGTGAACACAATGAACGATTTTTTTATCTTTTTAAATGCGTCTTCGATCATGATTGTATTAACAATGACAACTATAGAATTGTCAGGGCCAGTTCAAATAAGGCGCCTCAGACTGGGCCGCCAAGTAGGGTTGCCAACCGTTCGAAGAACGACGGACTTTATCTATTTATGGTTCTTCTATCCTGATTGTTTGGAAGAAATCGAAACGCATAATATTTGACGATATATCTTTTATGGGCGCGATTATTATTTTTTTGTGCTACAACTAAAACTACAATTTAAAAAATGGCGACGGGCTCACTTCACACTGGACAGAGTTTTGATACTACTAGTGAAATATGGATGTTCTGAGTTTTCAGAATATCTCTGACTATCCCTTCGGCGAATATAGTCGTAAGCATATGCTTATACGTTATGAAACCATAAACATCTTGTGTATTCTTTCCGAAAACGTGAAGAAATAAACGAGAATGATCAATAAACGAGCAACGTACTTATTACGTAGAAGAACACGACTTTAATCAGTCTTATGTATTTTATAAAGATACTTTCGTTCTAAGAATTGTCGATACATAACACGAAAAAGAAATATCTAAACGTCGAACATAAAACGTCGGACAAACTCGCACCTCTAACAAAGTCCCCGCCTCAAATGAAGCGCTAATTTTTCAATAGGCCGCCGCATCTGGCGTTCAAGACAAACACCATACAGTTAACGCTTCTGCAGGCATTACTACACATTTTCCATAAACTAGTGGCTCGTAAAATTGCACATATGTTTACCGGAGCGAGGTGCAGCACCTTAAAAGCATTGGTAATATAACAAAACGTCTGAACCGAAATTGCCCATAAAAGTCGGACGGCGTTTTCCGACTAAAGCCATGAAACTGAAACGTCGGTGGAATTTACAATGGCCGCCTTCGTCTACATTTAACGTTCGTGACGTTCACCTTAATTAAAGTGCCTCTACTCGAAACGGGGTACGTTTTAGTAATGTTGTATTTTAGTGAAAACCTGCGCCGGAGGCGTACTCAGGTGTATATAGATAACATTAAACTGTTTGTTGACAATCAATATAATAGATAAGCATGAGTCTATTTACCTTTCTTCACGGCAATTTATCCAAACAATTTGGCCAGAGGGATTGTTTTTATTTGTATAATGTGATATAATTAAAACGGCAAACATTTCAATACCGTCAAAATAATTTCCTGATGAAAATCAAAAATCATGGCGACTCTACACTTATTAAAAGCTTGCAAGCTTGATTGTTTGTAAGTTACGCGTAGGACGTTTTTCTGTCAGCGAAACATGCAATGTTAAAATCATTTTCATTTTCCTACCGACATGCTTGCTAGATGGAAAAAGATTGGGAGGGATAAGTTAATCGCTACACTTTAAAAGGTAAAAGATCTTTTCGATACCATGGGCATAGGTCCTAATTTTTTTATAAAGTTAATAGCACATTATGATACAAGTGAGCAAAGTCTGTCATTACAGCTGAGGCGGGATGCAGCACGAGCCGCTAGGAGAGTGCTGTTGTGCTAGCCGAGACTGTAAGTAATGACCAACCAACGCGCACGTTTTTCAACACTTGCGAGGAAAATTTCAAGAAATACAATCGGCTCCTTTTTTTTTTGCGTACCGTGCCTTAAAATACCAACTATTATTTATCTTTTTAACGGGTTCTTTACAATTGCGACCGCGTAACAAAGACTGTTGAATATCCTCAAACACTTTAACAATACCAATAAGTACACATTAATAAATAATAAGATTAATCAATAAACATGATAACAAATTTGCAATCCGTAGTACCAATATCTAAGGCAGTTTTTTGTTAAAAAAGTACAGACTATGATTATGTTAATCGCAAAAACAAGTTCTACTGACTTAATTTAGCAAATTGATTGAATAATTTTATACATCTGTGACGAAGGGTCGGAACATGGCAAAAGGAAGCGCGTGCGCCGTTTGCTGATAGACGTTGGGTTTTCTATTAATAAACGAATATCTATTTTTATAATCTAATACGACCTTTTCTATTTAATGATATGGCTCATAATCGATTATAGCTACTACTTATAATTACAAAAACAGGTACGTAGAATATATGTAAGTGCGAATAGAGAGTGAAACAAAGCAACCAGTACCTAATATTTAAAGGGATAGTTTAGTCCGTAAAACTGAAAATAGAGCCAAAATAGAGAAAACAACAAAAATTCTGCTGTTTCATACAAAACTACAGTAGTAGCAAGATCTACTCGATTCAAATTTATGGGACAACCAATTTTTAGGGTTCCGGAGTCAAACACTAGACGACGTCGCACGTAAATAAATCGCTCTATCATTGTGTTTAAAAAATGTCTCTTAGGTAAGATAAACAGGTTAAAACTATTCTTCCTTTTCTACTTATATTCAATGGCTACGGAACCCTATCATGGGCGAGTCCGACACGCTCTTGACCGGTTTTTATTTCTTCTCGACGTATCCATAGTGTTCTTCTTATCGAGGCTGCAAGCCCTGGTGTCAGAGTTTATTCAAACCGCCTTACGGCCTCTGACGTGGTTTTTATGTAACGACTACTACCACCAGAGACAGTAGCCGGGACCAACAGCTAACGTGCCATTCGAAGTACGGAATCTTTCTTTTCAGACAATCAGGTGACTCAGCCTGCAATGTCCTAACCAACTGGGGAAAAACGCACAAAGTGACATTTCACTAGGTGCCCCCCGTGGGAATCCAACCCACGACCTCCGTGTCAAGAGCCCAATGCTCTTAACCATTAGACCACGGAGGCAGTATCCATAGTGAAAGTTGTTCAGTTTGATGGTCCAAAGTGTAAACCATCACTTTAAATATAACTAGGGTGTTTTGCTAGACCTTGTACAAGCACAGTAGACCTTAACAAAATTAAATTGTCTCAGCCAATTTTTATCTAGACGACAAAAACCCGACTGCGTAAAGTTACGAGGTATGATGTAAAAACCTTATAACCCAATACGTCCCATTTTTATGGCTCTGGAATATATTCACAGGGAACTGAGCGTAAACTTTGCTACTGCAGCATTTTTCATTACCTTCCTTCGTAACCGATTCGCTATAATTTTCTACATTAAATTTTCAATTTTAAGATTACTTTGGGTTAATAAAACTGGCTACTTAAAAACTGTTTTAGTAAATTAAATGATTCTCTTATAGCATTATTTTAAATGAATAAATATATTTTATAGTAATTTTATGACGTTAAGAGCCTGTTTCACCACTTCTGAGTAAGTTCTTGTTAGCTTATCCGACATAGAGGTGGGCGCCGACCCGAAATTTGCCGGCGGCGGCGCGCCGGGTGAAATTGGTCGGCGCGGCGGCGCCGCGCCGCGGCGCGGGTGTTTTTTTTTTAAATCCACACTTTAGGCGTTAAATGTATTATCTAGAAGCTCCAGATGCACAATAAGAAATGAAAAAAAAAATGTGCTGATGTTAAATGTTTTTACAACTACAAACGCGATTTCTCAGCATTCAAAACTAATCCAGGTGTAGAAAAAACAATGGGGTTCGTATTTCGTATTAGCAGGAATCGCTAGACTAATCCCGGCAAGTGTAGAAAGTCCTGAGAACTCATTCTTCTTATCTCGCCAATATAGACAAGCACATCTCTCAAAATGTCAACGTCATTTTGAACCGGCGGCATTGATAATTGATATGGATAACCAACGCCGGCAAACAAATGAACGATTGGCATCGTCAACAGAGAGCTCATATAATGTACCGTTTAGCCCAGTAACTGGTGCTGGCAGCCAACTTGGCTATCAGCGCCAGCAGCTAGCTCGGCAACCGGCGCCACCGGAACTGAACTCGGCAACCAGTAGGGCGCTGTCGGCAGCCAGCGCCGGCACAGATATGGATAACCAGCGCTGACATCCAAATGAGCAACTGGCGCCTTCAACAGAGAGCCCATGTAAAGTACAGTTTAGCCCAGTAACTAGTGCTGGCAGCCAACTTGGCTATCGGCACCAGCAACTAGTACGGCAATCGGTGGCGCCGGCATCTAACGTGAAAAACGGGGTGCTGCCGGCAGCTAGCTTGGCAACCACTGATATAAATAACTAGCGCCGACAGCCAAATGAGCGGCTGGCGCCGTCAGCGGGGAGCCCATGTAAAGTACAGTTTAACCCGGTAACAAGCGCCGGCAGCCAACTTTGCTGTCGGCGCTGGCAGCTAGGTCGGCAGCCCGCGCCGCCGGCACTTAACTCGGTAACCGGGGTGCTGCCAGCAACTAGCTTGGCAAGCAGCGCCGGAACTGATATGGATAACCAGCGCCGGCAACCAAATGAGCTGCTGGCGCCGTCAGCGGAGAGTAGCCCTTGTAAAGTATAGTTTAGGCCTGTAACTAGCGCCGGCAGCCAAATCGGCTGTCAGCGCCGGCAGCTATCTCGGCAACAGGCGCGACCGGCATCTACCTCAGCAACCGGGGCGCTGCCGGCAGCTAGCTTGGCAACCAGACCGGCACCGATATGGATAACCAGCGCCCGGAACCAAATGAGCGACAGGTGCCGTCAGCGGAGAGTAGCCCTTGTAAAGTATAGTTTAGGCCTGTAACTAGCGCCGGCAGCTACCTTGGCAACCGGGGCGCTGCTGGCAGCTAGCTTGGCAACCAGTGCCGGCATTGATATGGATAACCAGCGCCGGCAAACAAATGAGCGACTGGCGCCGTCAGCGGAGAGCCCA
Source organism: Agonopterix heracliana (assembly GCA_963693445.1). Taxonomy (NCBI): domain Eukaryota; kingdom Metazoa; phylum Arthropoda; class Insecta; order Lepidoptera; family Depressariidae; genus Agonopterix; species Agonopterix heracliana. Next base: position 7,252,453 of record OY856326.1, read on the forward strand.
TCTAAAAGTACAGTTTAGCACGCCAACTAGCGCCGGCAGTAGGCACGCACACAGCAACCACGGACGGACACCGGCGCCGTCGGCGCCTAACTCGGCGGCGGCGGCGTCACGGGTTAACCGGCGCGGCGGCGCCGCGCCGGCGCGGCGCCCACCTCTAATCCGACAGATAGTTTAACATATTTTGTATGAAAGATATGTCAAAATATCTGTCAGATAAGCTAACAAGAACTTACTAAGAAGTGGTGAAACAGGCCCTAAGTATCATAGTATACATGTATGTTTAATGGAAGAAACTTTTATTACCTAACAAAATGTGAAACTTTATCTAATTTATAACAGTCTTTATATCAAATTCGATAATAGAGAATTCAATTCATAACAAAAAAGTTGCATTACTTATTTGTTGTTTTTTTAAACATACAAAAATAAATGTAAATGATATGCGCAAAAAAAAAACAGATCCATCCCAATTTATTTACTTAATTTACTATGGAGTCCTTTATCGACCCTTTTAGCATCTGTGTGTGCGACACGTACACATGGCGACACATCAGGTTACGCACCCTATATACCCATAACTACACTAGGTACAAAACACAAAATAGTGCGGTAGAGAGCCTGCATAGACGCCGCTGCCGGCGCGGGCGGAAACAACAACAATATACCGCACCCTCTCGCACGATTCGCAGGGTTCAAATTCTAATAGTTCAAAGTCCAAACAGGGTAGCCTGACGTGTCGTCGTGTGTACAGGCATTATTTTTGCGAACTAATAATTTTGATAAGCGGCTCCTGAATTTTTTCAACACTTTATACTAGTACTCGTAGGAATATATCTACTGGCTCTGTGGCTCGCTTTTCAATCCACAAGAAACAATAAAAATATGCGATCCTCCACGAGGAACATAAAACTTGCAACGACAATGAATTCCTGAAAAAGATAATACTGCACTAGCGTCATCTCTTTATAACCGAGTTAGAGTGAGGGGGACAAAAGATTCGCGGTAATAAAAGCTTTGATAGGATCCGCTGGAGCCCGGAATCCAGGATATCGGACCTAGACTGTTTTACTATCAGGGTGGCGCGGCGGCCTGGCGAACCTTGAATTGTATCGTCGTAGTTTTACGACGAGTTTTAAAAATTTTAAAGATTTTTATTACTTTACCCTTTTATGTCGGAAACGGGGATAGGCCAATGGAATTGATCAAGATACATATGTACCTTCATAAACTTACGACAGCTACCGCCAGTGCTATCCGTGTGGCGAAATACTGGGCTGGAAAGATTTAAAATGACTTGTCATCGACTCGATAGAAGTAGAACTTACGACCGAATTCCTTTTCGATTCGGAGAGGTCAGAAACATTGCTACAACTAATCTAATACCCACCTATCACTGATCAAGATTCGAAACTACACTACAACAATAAATTCTACATAACCTACAGCAAAGGAAGTAAATATGTATTTGTTATGAATACAAGGTGTTACAAAAGTAAAAATAAAGGGTTCGTATCGGAATGACCTATAAGCAAAATGTTTACAAGTACCATTTATAATTACTCCCTACTCCTCCTAACAAAACTCAGTAAAATGACTGGGCCACATCGTATCTATCTATTGTCTCGCAGAAGGTGCGAAAACTTAGCAACTTTCACTATGAGACCAATATCGAAATCGCGAAAAAGAAAATCAGCTATCCCATACATTTAGCTCGAGTTGATTTGTAATTTAGTATGGAACAACATATTTTTCGCGATTTCTATATTTGTCCCATAGTGGAAGTTGTTCTGTTTGATTTATTTTTGTAACACCTTGTATAGGACTCTAAAAATCAGCTACCCCATACATTTGAGTTGTGTAGGCAGCGGTGGCGGGTGCAGTTTAGTATGGGACAGCTTTTTTTTTGCTCTAATTGGTTTGCTCCCATAGTAAAAGTTGTTCAGTTTGATGGGTAGACTCTTAGTTTATAAAAGGATGCTAATGATATCAATTTCAACCTGTAGATACCTACCAATATTCTTTGGTAAGGGGGCAGGGGGTCACTTGCAAAAACCATAATCGCTTATAACTTTGGAAGTATATTGGATCTATTTTATTACCTATATTTTAGAGAATAGAAGCCAATACACTGTACAAGATGTTTTACGTACTCCATTATGCGGCTACGTCCCTTATACAGCCAACACGATTTTTTTCAAATCAGAAGCTTGATATAGGCACTCGAGATTAAATATGAGTATGTACTTTTAAAACGGTCACGGAAAAAGGAGTCCAATATCATCGTTTCTAACTACTCGTAAGAGAAGGGGGGCTGACATAACCTCAGTGTTAAAAGCCCCAATATAAATAAAAAAGAATAAACAAAACAAAAATTACTTACTCGTATACTTCTCAACTGTAAGCGTAAAACGTTGCAATGCAACTTGCGAATTCGAATGATTAATTAGTTTCCAGCCGTTTCAAATAAACTGGACTAAACTGGACAAAGTTTTGACAGCCGAGGTTCCTCAACTTTATGCCCAAATTCAGACTTTGCATAAGTTTCTTGTACCTTTGTTAAACATGTCTCTTACCACAAAGGTATAAAGTTCGCTTTACAATGGTATATTTTTGAATATGTGTTACGGACAGTTCGGGGCAAAGTTACGAGTTTTGGACCGCAATTAGAGCGCGTTTCGGAAAACAATCAACGCACAAACATGGTAGACTTTGGAAAATGTTTTGTCCATTTGCGGTTAGGTCTCAATATGTCCAATGTGGTTTTATTGTGTCTGCTTGGAGCGGGACGGTTGGAAACACTTTCGTAATTTTGAGTTAAACTTACTGTTTGTTAATTTTGTTTACAACTAAAACTCAAGTGAAGGGTTACGTTAAAGTAAGGGGTGTGGTAGTACGTAGATCAATCAAGAGCGTGTCGGACTCGCCCATGATAGGTTTGACATAGCAAGTATGGCGACATCGCCGCAGTTGAATCGAATAGCGTGATGAAGCGTGGTGGTGGTGTTCACTCTAGTAAGTAGATGATTAGATTTGATTTTTTTAAAAGATATGCTCAGATCACCTCCACATTCACACTCAGTTGCAGAAACGCTAATAAAAGTTAATCCTCCATTAAATCTCTTGCTATTACTTCATGTCGTGTTGACGTAGTAAAAGCTAGCAAGAGATTTAATGGAGGATTAACTTTATTGATCGTTTCTGCAAATGAGTGTCAGTATTTACGAATGCATCTTTGTCAATTGTTTTCGACACAAATTGTATCCGACCAAGGGACACAAAATGAGGGTGGACGTAATTAATTAATCGATTCAACACAGCTTTAACAGTTCGGACACTGATTTAATGTTTCAGTTGTTCCTGTGTTAAATCTGTTTGTTTTGATAACTTTGTATGTTATCTATAACATTTTTGTATAGGTACATAAGGCCCCGATTCGACCAAACGCGAGTAAATTTTAATCTTAGATTAAGTCGCCGGTCACTATAGAGTAAACTGATTTTGCGTTTTACCAACCCTAATCTAAATGAAATGTCAATGTCACATAATTAAAAAAATTATAATAAAAAGAAGCCTAACAAATTAATACTGTAATTCACATTGCAATAAGTACGGATACAACGACCTCTTTCTTTAGGTGAATTATACATTCGTTCTTTTAGTAAGGGGTGTGTAAACACCAAAAGTAAAATTGTTCCTTGTATAGTAACTCTTCTATAAATCTAAGTTTGGTCGAATCCGGCCTAAGTGTTACAACGTCAGCTCCATACAAAATTTAGTTTTAATAGAAATGAGCAATTAATTGAGGCGGGGCATACGGACAGACAGAATGAACGAAAGTACAAGGGTTCCTTGTTTGACTACGGAACCCTAAAAATGTATAGCTGTGACTGTATCTTAGATCCGCTGTTCATCATCATAAAGACGATCGTTAAAAATCTATAAGATTGGAAAATTTCTCAGTATTAGCTACTTCTGTCCTGTCGGCGTAAAATTAGTCGCAGTGCAAAATAAGCAATGAAACCCTTTAGCCCTTGCTGCATTCACGAGCTGTATAATCGTAAAATTTATTCTCCATCCCTACCACACGTGTGACAAATTCGTATGGAGCGACAGAGAGGTTAATATGTTAGCAACATTGTAAACGAATAGTCCATGTCGATACCGGAATAAGAGATAGCAATGTGGCGTATTTTATTACAAGTAGGTTACGTTCGTGACTATTATTGTGGGCCCCGACTCCCTACAGACTTCAGAAATTGTACCTACTTGAAAATGTTAAATACTCAATGTACTTCTACAGGCTCTACCGCCCGATTTTACCGTATAATTGTGTAACCTTGTAACCAGAATGTAAGGAAAAGTATCATTTACCTTTAAACCACAGACTCTTCCCATCTAACTAAACAACTTTTACTATGGGCGCAAAATTATCAGAGCAAAAAAAAAAATTTGCTGTCCCATTAATTTTGGCATCGCCGTGGGACGCCCTGTATAGGCTGACGATGATTATAAGAGATATATTTTTTTTTTTTTAAAGTAGGCGAAATTCCGATGCGTATATGAAGTCTACCAATCCGCATTGGGCACGCGTGGTGGACTGACGCCCACCCTGAGGATAGGCCTGTGCCCTGAAGTGTGACGTATACTGGGACTATAGGGGTTCCTTGTTGACTACCCTAAAAATCTGCTGCTGTTCCATCCTAAACTGCAGTGGCAGTACAGCAGATTTTTTTTTCTCCTATCTGTTTGTTCCCATAGGAAAAAAAAACGTTTTTGTAAAAGTGGTAAAAGTTTAGTATGATTTGATGTTTTTTTGGTCTTCGACTCTTAGTTTAAAAGGATGCTAATGATATCAATTTCACCCTGTTATATATCATATAGTGTAGAGAAGAAGTGTATCGGACAGAATATCAGGTTTAAATAAAACTAGTGTTTACCAACGACTTCGTCCGCACAAATTATATACCAGATTTTAAGTCAGATCATAAGCTATCAAACAAAAAAAGTTTCATCAAAATCGGTTCAGTAGTTTTTGCGTGATGCGCGAACAAACAAACAAACTAACAATTTTGTCAATAGATGGCGTTGCACGTTTTTAAATCGCGCTATCGAATGTTATTTGAATTTATATGAAGAGAACCGCTACTTTTTTATTCCTCTTGATTTTACGGTTTTATAATAGTTAAGATAAATAAATATCTTGGACAGTGTCGCACAAATTATCTAGTCACATTTAAAGTACCAGAATCTAGCCTGAACTTGTATTATTATGACTAGACAACGATATATACGTAGAATACATATATAGATAAAAACATCCATGACTCGGGTAGGTACAAATATTTGTCCCTTGCGGGATTCGAACCCGCGACCCTCGGCACAGCAGGCAGGTTCACTACAGACTGTGCGGCCGTCACTTTCATAAGTTTTAGTTAATTCCTTTGAGATCTTAAGAGAATGGATATGATAGGTTTAATAGCTCCACATTATAGTTGCGAAGCTGTTCCATAAAATTTGCTTCTGCTAGACCGTCGCTAACGCTTTACGATGCATAATTTACACTTTAGTTTCAATAAAAACTCTGCCGTTTCCAAATTAGTCTGTTGGATTTTACAATATTATTTTTCACTCTTATTGTCTTTCACACACACTGCGGTCTAAAAAAATCATTATACACCACTAATTTTGAATTAGTAACGAAACTATAAGGGTGTATTCAGACCGTGAAAATAAACAAGGAAGTTACTTAGGGAAACTAAGGAACATGGGTCGAAAAACGAGAATTTTTTTTGGACCTCCCATAGAAAATCGACCGGCCGATCCGTACTTTTGTATCGGAGGTCCAAAAAAAAATATCGTTTTTCGACCCATGTTCCTTGGGGAAAGTTGTTCAGATTCACGGTCTGAACACACCCTTAAAGTTGTGTTAGTAATTAAAAATTAGTGGTGTATTTCAAGATTCCGCTGCATGTTTTGGCAATATTATAATAACATTAGGTCTGGAACATATTATGTTCCAATGGAAAGCGTGCGAAGAGAAAACATGGAACATATCCTGTGCTGTGTGACTGCATGTCTTGGCGGCTAAACGCATAGTACCTCCTTAGAGATGATTAATATACCTCCAGACTAGAACTCTGGCACCCCATCGGTTGTCGGTTGTCAGTTGGTATTATGTATCATTGCCTAAACATGTGGGCGTAGAATGATAGCAGCGGGATCTTAATCAATAAGATAAATCTACGATTAATTAATACCTACTTATTTGTGTTTTTACTTATTAGATACACAACACGTGTAAATAAAGTAATTAATTAAGGCAAGGTTATCTGCTTCTTACTTAACTGCCTATTATCTGACTACATTGACCTAACATCATATCGAACATTGACCAGTCAAAGACTTAAAAATCTCATTCTTAAGGTAGACTTTAGAACACCGCGACACGCGGCAGCGACCACTACAAGTTATATCATTGAAAATACTTTGATTGTCTCACTGACTATACTCTAGCGATAGACAAGCTCGTTCAAACAAACAATGTCAAATGTCACACAAAACAACACATAATTACACATTGCGGTCTGTCATTGCCGTAGTGACGAAGTGAACTCGGGAACATATCAATACGGTGCGCCTACCGCATTCAAGTGGAACATGTCGCTTCTATGAAAGGGCCTGTCTATCGCTAGAGTGTAAGTCAATGGATTATCTATTCTATGTAGTGTTATGAGGGTTTTTCTCGAGGGTTAATAATAAGTAAAGAAAGAGGGCACCAGAATAGTACGAAAATCATCACCGCAACCACAGAATAAATACTAGTACTACCCGTACAGAAGAATCACTTAGAAAACAGATTGAAATAAATAGCGACGGTCTCTGCGCGGAAATAAGGTGCAAAGTTATCCGCAAATTTCCTATCGTAGGTACTATTCTCGAATAACCGTCAAATCGGCGCGCGTGCAAACAAAAATGAACCGAGTCATTAGACACGAAAGCTTCCTTTACATAGTCTCCCTTTTTCATTCTTTCACGTGCTGGCAGCGTACTGACATCGCTAGGGTATTCAAGTCTCGCATTGACTAATCAATCACAAAATAGCGGAAAATCTAATGAGATTTTTACCAAGAAGTTAACACGGTATACCTAACCTATTGCCACATGATTAAATATCCGTACATTTCGGAATCTTCAAGCGGGACGCCGCGCCGAAGACCACCGCTAGACTCGTCCATTTTGATCCATAAAGCAATGGATTACAACTTTTTTCGCGAGTCTAGCACCGCTTCTATAGTTGTATCTATTCATATGCTATTGCCTTTCACCCCTCGGTGGGGACTGGCTGTCTAGCGTACTGAGCTGTGGAGTGAGTGAGACAGGCCTGCCGCAACCAAGTATGACAGAACGAGACCAAATAACTGTTAAGAAAACAGTTCGTAGACATTATTGGTCCGTTAGTTTGTGTCAATGATATTAATGTTACTACCTGGTTTGTGTAGATAATCGTCCGGTGTAAAGGTTTAATAATAAAGTAATTAATTTATACAAAGGTCACATAATGTCGTAACTATAAGCAATAACTATAAAATGTAACTTTACACGTGTCGTGGGTCATGACATTACGGCGAGATTAGATTCTATGTCTGTGAAAATAAATGTTAGTCTCTAGAGACGCTGGACATAGTTCCGATAAAACTAGTGAAACAAGGGTGTTCTGCGGTTTCTGAATATCTCAGACTACCCCCTCCGGGAATATAGTCGTGATGATATACATGCAGTATATGCATGTTAGTCTCTTTTACGTTAGCAGCTTAACATTACTGGTGTGTTTAAACAAACAATTTTAATTTTAATTAAAATTTTTTTAACGTCCAGAACCCAAAGAGTGCCAACGGGACCCTATTACTAAGCCAGTAGTCCGTCCGTCCTAACTCAAATGGTATTGGTATTTTTTGGTATTTTTTGAACCGTTAGCGAGTAGAAATTTTCACTGAATATGTGTTAATAATTTTTTATTTGCTTACAAATAATAAAAAAAATCATAAAGTATACAATTTTGTGGGATGTGGATACATTGAATTGATAAAAGACATTGCCCACGTGACGAACTTTCGTTTCAAATCGATGCGCAACTAACGAATGAGCATAATCAAAGAACAAATTATACAAAGAGTATGCTAAAATTATACACAAAACAGGAGGAATATCATACTTCCAAAGAAATGGAAATTATCGTTTTCTGCACTCGTAGCATGCTACACGTGATACAGCTGTATCACGTCTTTTATCTCATTCGTTCACGTGCAAATTAAGGTGTGATAGCGCTTTATCACGGTGTCATGCTACATGTAGCAGTGGGATTTCTCATAAAATTCAAATTTACATGTTTTGTATGAATGAAATAATGAAATAATGAAATAATAATGAAAGAATTTTAATTATAATTCTAGATTTAGGTTTTTGTAAGTATAATTCAATTTAATTCAATAGGCATGATTAACAAACTATAATAAGTATATGAAATAATTTTAATTGTTATTCTAGATGTAAGTTTTGCAGTGCCCTAGCAGGGTCCATGTGTACTGGTATCAATGTTATGTAACATCTTTTAAACCCATGGTTGCAATAAATTATATGACTATGACTATCCGAAACGGGATTGGGCAATGTCTTTTTTTTGCCAGTTGATGTCTGTTTATTACCTACTAGCATTTTCGATGTAATTAAATTACATATTCATGATAATGAGCAGTTTATCAATTGGTAACGCCAGATTGTCAGTGTCAGTGGTGTCAGTCAATAAACAAACCAAAAACAACCAACCTTATTAAGGGTTCCGTACCCAAAGGGTGAAAACGGAACCCTATTCAGAAGCCTCTCTGACCGTACATCCCTCGTAGCTTCAGAGGGCTGTATCTTCAGAACCGTAATAGGTAGCCGGTTGACATTTTCACAGAATACGTATCATTGGATTTGAAGACAAATGGTAGTAAAAAATACAAATGTAAAAAAAAATAAGGGGTGTTCCCATACAATAAACGTGTTTTTTTCAAGGTTTTTTGTTTTTGCTCTAGCGTAAAAACGGAAATACATACAAGCGTCACACTTGGTATGATTATAGTGCATACTTTAAGTTGAAACAACGAATAATAGAAACTGGTCAAGTGTGTGCCGGGCATGCGCCAAGGATCCCGGAAAAAAACTTATGCAGTATTTATGTGGGCGAAAGGCTAGCCACATCTCACCAATTGACACGTTATTCTATCCTGAAACTGAAATTGCTAAATGTGAGCATTACTACTCGTACAGTCAGCAGCAAAAAGATGTATGCCTCCTCATGCAACAGATGTATACACTTTAGTACTACGCGTAGTACTAAAGTGTATACATCTTTAAGGCCTCCTCACATTGCAGCGATATTATCGAGCGATTTTATCGAGCGATATTATCGAATGCGATATCGCGACACCTTACACACTGCAGCGATTCCGCGATTCGCGTCACGCATGCGCCCCACCACTGAATGTAGTCGAAAGAGTTGCGATAATATCGCGGCAGTATTTGGGATCGAGCGCGTCCCCATACAAAATGTACTGAGAACAATTATCGCAAAATCGCAGCGATATTATTGCTCGATAAAATTGCTGCAATGAGCGGAAGCCTTTATACTACGACGTAGTAAAAGTGCATACATCTTTTTGCTGCTGACTGTACATTCTTAATCAGAAAGTTGGTAGTAAGTAGCAATGTTTCTGAACACCCCGAAAGAGATTACGGTCGTAAGTTTATGCATGTAAAGCGGTAAACACTTTTGCTATTTACCTAGTTTAAATTTGTATCTATTACATCACAATCGCACTATGGTCAAAAATGTCGTCCGACCAGACATTCCGAGTTAAGCTAAGCAAGCTATGCATTTTGATGTTCTTAACGCCTAGGAACAGAACTAAACTAACGGAACTTTTACTATGGGAGCAAACCGAACGGAGCAAAATAAAATCAGCTGTTGCTATGGTCTAAGGCTGTTGCATACATTTGAGTCGAGTATGAGATATAAAGAAAAGTGTCTTTTTAATTAAATACGAGTAGCAGCAATTAAGATAAAAGTGTCAACGCGATAAACTACAGATTAAAAAGAAAGTAACCGTACGACCGCACACAGTGTCTCAACCAATAAAAAAGTTAGTAGGTTTGTCTGAAAGCTAAAAACGCTCTATTATTTTCACCTATCTAACTCATAGGGGATACGGGTAATCTCTTTTGCGGTTGTAAAATACCCGAGAGCGGATATTATAAACAGCATTGTTGCTTGGCGGTTTTCTATTGGCAGATATCGACTTTTACGACTAAACTCGCGCGGCCAACCGTAATTGAAAATGATATCTGTTCTTTCACGTTACTACTTTTACTACACACATGCCTAGGAATTATATCGGTCTCGCTTTTTGAACAGAGGTGTGAATATCTAAGTACTTTAGTTTCATTATTAACTTCAACTGACAGACTGTACAGGCATGCGAAGTTTGATTCTACATCATTTTAATGATTAACCAAGAAAGTCAATTAAATGTTTTAAACACAAATTAGTTTCTATAGAAACTTTAGATTTTCGTGAAATATATCGAGTTTAAAATGTATATTGACTTTAATTGTATATCGCATGCATGCATATGCTCACGACTATATTCCCCGAGGGGGTAGTCAGAGATATTCTGAAACCTCAGAACATCCACGTTTCACCAGTAGTACCGAAACTCTGTCCAGTGTAACGGGGGGTGAGCCCGTCGCCACTTATAATGGACAGTGGGTACAATACACGCCTCGAAATTGAAGCATGCAGGTTTCCTCACGATGTTTTCCTTCACCGAAAAGCCAGTGGTGTAACAAATCGTACATAAATTCCGAAAAACTCATTGGTACGAGTCGGCTTGGACGGGGATCGAAACATCTCCTCCTGCACGGCAGGCAAGGTTACTCGCCACTGGACCACCACGGCTTTTTAATTGTATATCGTGTTAAAAAAAAAATATTGACTTTAAATGGTTAATGAACAAAATATAATCAAACTTTGTTTGTATCGTGCGCGCTGCAAGGAATCTTTAGTAGATTTTTCACATTCATAATTATTCACGTTTGTCCAGAATGTGATAATATGTGATGCAGGAGTAATTATGTAAATAACTTTCTAGATATTGAAGTTCGAGGCGCTAGGGTTAGCAAGGAAGCAACTTATCTCTCAAACCATATCCGTCTAGTCTCGGTAGTTATCGAACTTTTGAACATTTTTACGTCTTCGGGCCTGAACTGCTACCGAACAACTGAAACTTTTGAGTCATCGAAAGTATTCTTTACGAGCTTTTATTTAACTAGCTTAGCTTTTGTTTAATAGCTTCTAGTTATAGTTAGACCATTAGCTCCATGAATTTACATAAATAACGTAAGAAATGTTTGGTTCTTCTTCTTGACTTAAAAACCGTTTCAAAATGGTAAAACCAGTAGGTAATTTTCTAAGAAATACAGATAAACACTATAAGGGGCCTTGTTTTATCCAATGTTGGTAGTTATAGTAAATATTATAATTATAAGGTAGTAGATGTTTTGCTTATAAATTATAAAATTATTCAACAATCTTACTGTAAAATCAAAGAAAACTAACAATCCGACTATCCAACAAGACAGTTATGTAAAAGATATAAGTTTTTACAACTGTAAATAACTATATGAAACCTAATCCCAAGAACATAACATAATTGCAAAAATTTTATTGCATTTCTGTGAATCGTCGAATACATACAATTTGCTTACACGCTCCTTCATTACTTCTGGCATCTTTTACAACGTTACCCATTACAGGATTCCATTTAACATTTTTACAATCTCTAATTGCATATTATAAACCTGTAAACGACTAAAAGTTATGACTGCGGTGCTTACGACCCTCGAATAAAATATTATAAACGGAAAAGTGATAAAAACTGTATATTTATAGCTGTTACACTACAGGACCAGACGTAGGGAGGTGCTAAGATCGATACATTTTCTTTGTTCCTTTTTTGATTCAGAAAACATTACGAACACAACTGTTTGCAAATGTCGTCGTGTTACCTCAGTAAACGAGCAAATATACCGTCAATTGAACGTTTTGTCAAACATGCATTTGATTCGTACAATCAATGATATTAAAGTTACTACCGTACAATAAAGATATCCTTCCTCTGAGATACGTACTAAATTAGTGACGAGCCGCTTATCCTAATCGTCCATCGATTCCAACAACGCTTTAATCGATAAACAGGCTGGATGTAAGAACAGCTTTTAACTAGTAATGCCGGTTAAAATTAACCTGAACATTTACGATTTAACTTTAATTTTGCACGAACACTGATAGTATGTTGTAAACAACGATATTTTCCGTCATATAAGACCATAAAACAGAATTCTGCATCTACTTAACTAGTTAAACTTTATAGTTACTATTTTAACTGGAAGGTTACAAGAAATATAAATTTTATACTGTAATAATGTCAAATGTAAGCAACTAAAACCATATACAATTCTTAAATCATTAAAATATATTACAGTATTTTAATAGTACCATCGCATTGCAAAAATATATGTAATGATGCTATCGTAAAATGAATCAGATGCAATAAAAAGTAACAAGTATAGAGAGAGAGGATTGAAACACACAAACGCTTTCAAGCGGCGGTCAAAGGTCTTGAAACTAATTGTATACAATATAAAGAAACAGGAAAAGCTTTAAGTATACGTTATTCTAACGGGGCATGGCAATGATAACAAACAAAACTACTAAATGACTTTCCATGCCTCTTAGCGAATTTGATATAGGTTTAGAAGAAACGTTATTCATTTGATCGCGATTATGTGTTTCAAAACAGAAGCTATAAGTCAATGGACAGTCACAAGTCGACCGTCTATTCTATTCTATTTTTAAAAATATGGCTGCCATCTTTGGTTAATGATGATTTTGCCAATGTCGAGTTTTTATAGCAAAAGTGCTTGACATCACAGAGATTTTGTTGGTTGTTGTAAAAAGACGTGTCAAGGAGGACTGTCCATTTACTTAAAACTCTTAAACTAGTAGTATACTCTGAGAGAACTTACCAAACAGTCCAACGTAGCGTCCAAAAAACAGTCCGACGATCGCACACAGCAACGCACAGCACAAGTCCACAAAACACACAGCACATGTAAAACAAAGTATCATTCGCAAAACAACTTCATCGACGACGATAGTACACCACTTATATTATTAATTTCGCTCAGCATTTTCCTACAAAAAAGAAAATAAAATAAATATCGATAACACTAGCCACTAGCACAACACTGATCATGGCCGCTTGAATGACAATTTAAATTTCGAATGTCACTTTTACATTTCGAATTTCCCCGACTTCGTCCGGTCACTGCAAAGTGGAAATCACTACTGGTTAGACAGTGTTGATTTGGCTGAATCCGCTGACTTGGTCGCTTCTTTTATCGCTTTGTTCCAAAGTAACAATTTTGTTGTGTTGCGTATGTGAGTGTGATGTGATAGGACATTGAAACTGAATTTGCAACGATGTAGCACAAAGTTGTGAAGCGAGCATATTAATTAGCTTTGAGTACGCTATTGTTTATCTTGAGCCTTGCTTCAAATCTTATACATCAGTCCGTGTCAAGGCTCATGAATAAATATCCCTACAGAACGAAACCTTCATACAAGCGGCCGCTGTCGATGCATTCAGACATAGTGCGCGTTATGGTGGCACTTCACATGGCGTATTTGGCAAATATCATGCAAGACAAATACGTGTTTCTACGCGAAAATGGGCAATTAAACTGTAAAAACCAGAGGATGTTTTGATTGCATATTTTCCTATTTGACTCCTTGGTCATATCTAGAAGAAGGCATTTTAAGAAATGGACACCGGACGCCTAAACGCTTTTATGTACGTCAAAAACCGACAGACGCGCCGGGAAACGCGTATTTGTCAAGTGTGAGATTTGCCAAATACGCCATGTGAAATGCCACCATAACGCGCGCTATGTGTGAGTGAATGCACCGACAGCGGTCGCTTGTAGCTTTCGTTCTGTAGGGATATTTATTAATGTGGTGTAAGTACGCTAACGTTGCACAAAGGTCATGAAATCAGAGGAGTTATGAAAGCGATAGACTTCTGTAAAATTATACCCAGATATTATTACCTACTCACAGAAACGGAAAGTGTTCAACCATCAATGATGGAACAAGGCTCGTGATAAAAATTGTATTTTCACCTCACGAGCTCGGAAAGATTCTGTTTATCTTTCGAAATCTGAGTGCAAAAGTGTATTTTATCCGCTAGCGTGGAAAGAGTTTTTGAAATTCGAATCTGTCTATTCAATATTTTTATATACCGCCAATCCACAGAAAATGCTTAATAACTATTTGATGACACTGGCCAGCACGAAAATAAAAACTTTTTGAAATATTCTTTTTAGCAATTCACTTTTTTCCTCGCTGTTGTGAGGTGAAAAATTGTGTGTTTCGCTCGGCTACAAAGTTATTCTGCGTCTCGTACCTTTGAAACCTTCGCTAAGCGCTCAGGATTGCGTCAGGTTGCGATAATATCGCGGCAGTGTGTGTGGGATCGAGCGCGCCCCCATACAAAATGTACTGAGAACAAATATCGCAAAATCGCAGCGATATTATCTCGACAATGTGTAGCATCGCGCGCGTCCCCATACAAAATGTACTAGAAATAAATATCGCAAAATCGCAGCGATAATATCGCTCGATAAAATCGCTGCAATGTGCGGAGGCCTTAAACCTCCCCAAAGACTGAATTCACTAAACAAAGTGTCGTAGTTGACCAATCCCCCTTTAATTTTAAACATTGGTCGCTTTCTTCGTTTAGGCTTAGGTTAAACTCTGTGGCGGTAATATCTAGGTATAATTAACATATGTTAGCGCACTCTTATGAAGATAGAATTAATTAATTTCATATATTTCCAATCTTTTGTGTAGAAGTAGGTAAGTGGAACCGACGAGTTGCCCCTCTGACACATAAAAACCGCTGTTCTGTTTCATTATTTATAACAAATTAAGTAGCCAATGACATACTATTAACGTATCATCAAGACAGATTAATTAATAACAAAACTGACACCAATTGTACAGTGCAGTTATTGTTTCAGAATTTTCACTTAGTTAATAGAAATAAAGGCTTTGTGTTACCTTTAGTACTTATTTAGTTTATTATAGCATCGTATCGTAACATAATTGAATGCTTTATAGATAATATAACTAATGATTATCGATAGTAGGTCTGTGGTTAAGCGAAGCAACCCCAATAATTGCTTGACAACTAAATTAACAACTTAAGGTGAAACGTCACGGGTCGTGCTCGATTAAAACGTAAATAGACCAATTTGAACCTTGTTAGGTTACTTTTGTTTTTGTCTACATATTTTAATTTGGAGTAGATTACAATTCCTATTTACTCAAAGAGTCTCATTAAGGCTGCACCGAGCCTATTGTGCTGCCCCCAATCGTATTTTTTTTATTTCTTAACAATTAAACAATATTTCCAAAAAACAAGAATGTCACATTGTAATCATTGCTGATTTTCAATTTATCGGGTCACTGCTTTTATAATGTTTGTAGTTATTATCGTTAAAACCGCTAAAAGTGGCCACTTTTGGCGGTTTTAAAGATAATAGCTACGCATAAAACATAATAATCCCTAATGTTTCGATAAATTGAAAGTCAATCAGGACTACAATGTGACATTCTTGTTTTTTTGGAAATGTTGTTTAATTGTTTAGAAATAAAAAAAATACGATTGAGGGCAGCACAATACTCGGTAGGCTCTTAAAGTATATTTTTTATTTTTTATCATTTAAGCTTTAGTTTTTATTTTGTCCACCGGAACAGAAACTTATCTATGAACGCATGACGCATTGAGTAGCGTAATTTAAACTCTAGAATTTTATACTGGAATCTCTTGGCCGATAGCCAAGTAAAGGAGTATAAATCAATGCCAATGTAGTGCCAATGCGACAAATGCATCGCATACCTACGCATCTTGCTCGTTAGTAGTGACGAAAACCGGTAAAATTACCCGGGTAAAATTCAATTACTTACGCAGTTTTAAGTGAAATTCAAAAATTTTACGTAATTTTCAGTAGAATACGTTTTTCCCGTTTTACACGGTCAGCTAAGCAAATTTTTTTTTTTATTTAAAACGGTTTTTTGTACGTTACGCACAATCACTTTTGAAACATAGGTGTCAGAGGAGGTGAGAGCGGGTGGAGAGGGGGAAATGACGAAGGGGGGGAGAAGCATTTTGTTTTGTGTTCGTGTAGTTTTAATATAATGGACAGACAGACTTTACTAGGTAGGTTAATCAACCAATGTCAGATGATAGGTAGGTACCTAAACTAACTATTTGCGTTTTTAACCTTGCAAGTCTCTAAAAAAAATTTACAAATTGGAAAACTTGCACCTTACATGGAAATTTTCAGGGGTGGTTCAGACCATCAAACTGAACAACTTTTACTATGGAAGCAAATCTGAAATCGAAAAAAATAAATCAGCTGTCTCATACATTTAAGTCGAGCAGCAGGCATAGCAGCTTAGTATGGAGTATACTCCGTTCAGGAATTAGAGCGACAAAATGTAAACAAAGAAACGTCACTGTCAAAGTGACATTACGTGGTCAGAAACCTTTGGTACATTTTTTAAGAATACAATTATGTCGGCACGGCATTTAATAAATTGCGTTGGCATTAAAAATTTATCGTCTATCTATAAATAATATAAACAATCGTGACAATTTGTATGAAATTTTTAAATTATGTTATGCAGCCCGCTACTCTGTCTGTGTGGGCTTTTTGTGCTATGCTTAGCATCCGCGCATAGCGTACGGACTCAGACAAAGGTATTAAACAATCAAGAGATGCGTTTACAAAATATAAAATCTTTTTCTTTAAGAACTTTGTTAAAACGAACCAAAGGTCTCAAATATCTGATTGTTGCCAGACCACGAAGTAAAATATTTACAGTCACGCTTTTTTTTAATCAAAAATAAATTATAGCTTGCGTATTTTTTAATTATATTCCATTCAAATTTAACATATCATTTGTCGTAATCCTTGGCGAGTAGAGTAGATAATTTACTGTTATTCATTCCGGAGATAAGTTTTCTTCCATCTCGAGATGGTATTTTCTACACTGGTATCATCGTTGTTTACATTTTGTCGCTCTAATTCCTGAATGGAGTATAGCAGATTTCTTTTTACGATTTCAGATTTGCTCCCGTAACAAAAGTTGCCCAGTTTGATGGTCTGAAACACTCTTGAAAATTTCGACAAGGTTAAAAAAATCATACGGTATAAATGACCGTAAATTACTCGTATTTTACGCGCCTTTTTGGTAAAATTGCGTAATTTTGCATCCCTACTCATTAGAAAATGACATCATAATAAACCAACAAAATCAAATGGTCTAGCTAGAATAGATTATTCAACCCGTATTCTAATTTACGATTTATTGAAAACTTATGAAAATTGTAGTTTTTGGACCTTGTATAGATACTACTAGGTACCCTACCTTCGATCAACAATATCCAACTAGATAACGCGTCAGCGCTCAAAACATGTCCCGGCAAATAACGCCTCACTATTGGAGTGAGGTCTTATTTTGAATTAGTTCCGTTCGAACAAAGCCAACGTAAGCACGTCTCGCAATGCCGCAGTGTTCCTTCAAAAATTACTAGGAATTATGGTTGTTTTGAGGTCGAAATTATAATGTGTTAGGACTGTTTTTTAACAAAAAATGTTGTATATTTACGAGGACAGAATTTCTCTTTGATTTTGTATGCGACCCGTTATCTAGTTGTATATTGTTGATCGAAGTACCCTACCTACTATTGTTTTGAATGTGTGTGTTTGTGTGTCGATTAGTGCCAGCTTCATAGCCAAATCAAAACGTTTTATTAAAAAAAAGTAATAATATGTATCGTGTTGTTTTTGAAAAACTAATTATTACTGTATTAAAGTCCGTACTGGCGTGTCGAGTTCCTTAGCTCGTGGCCGTCGAAGATGTTCAGATTGTGCTTCCTCGCGTACTCGTTGATTATCATTTTCCCTGTGGACAATCGAAATCGCATAGTTTGAACATTCGCTTAGCGGGGTCGGGAGAAACTGCATTTTAGAAATGGGTAACAAAAGGGTAGATGGTTAATATTTTGCTTTGTGATAAATGTATGTACCGTAACCGAAAGATAGATTTGTGAGATATTTACTTCAATTCCATGTTCTGTCAATAGTATCGACTTTAATCTAAAAGTAACTTTGTTTAAAATTCTTTTGTAAACTAGCTTTAAGTCTTTTGAGAATAAAAATTCGAAATGCTACGAGACATAGCGTGATTCCAATGTATCAAAATACACAAACAAAATGTAAACAAATAATAATGTTTCTATTTTTCTATTCGATAAAAAATTCGTTCTATTGTACGTTGATATCGTTGCGTTGAGACAAAATATATACTTTTATAGTGGGTAACTTTTTTAAGTAAACTTTTGTGTTATCAGTTTAAATTCGACTCAAATTATTTTCTTTAAAAAATATCGTCGTTAGTTACTTATTTCGCTAAAACTGTTAATTGGACTCTAGATTAAGCTTGTGTTATTCTTTTTTGTGCTGAAATCAGCAGTCTGTAATAGCATGTAGATTACTATTGTGTGTTCAAAATTATAGATACCTAACAAATAAAATTCCGTTTAAAATGTTGAACTATGTTTTTGACTTTAACTTTGGGAACAATAAATAAAAAAAATGATAAAAATGGCGCCTTTATTCTTTTTGCCTTTTTTTTAGGGCGGCCATCAATCAAACTTGAATAATAATAGTATAGTTCAGAATAAAGTAAGAAACAAAACTTTATGACAAGTGTATCTCTAAACTCAATCCGAACGGAGATATAAAAGCTTGAAGTAAACGTAATGAAGATATTTTCAATTTGAAGGCTTTAATTCTCCCTTCAGACTGAGTTTAGGGACATTCATGTAATAACAAGTTTTGTTTGTAACTTTATTCTGAACTAAAGTATTCAAGTTTGGTTGATGGCCGCGCTAAAAACAGCGTCGAAAAATAAGACGCCAACTTTCCTACAAAAGACGAAAAGCTCTACAACTTGAAAAACATCAATGTGAGAAAATCGATACCTAACTAAATAAATTAATTTTATAAGACCATAACTCTCAATTCTAAGTAGGTACCTAATGTCAAAATGCAGTTTCTTCTTTTCACCCAAAAAAGATCAGTTATAAAATATAAATCTCGTGCTAAAACTAAAACTACAAACTTATTTTATTATTTTTGAAAATTCATGAGGTCGAGGTACGAATAGTAGATGAGGTCCGAAAGAATCCGATCTGCCTGCGTAACATGACAGAGGTGAGAGTGACACAGGTCACTTCTAAACGTCAAATTGGCGGTTATCTCCATAACTCCACTCAAACCATACTCAACACCTCATACGCCATACTCAAATTTGACGTTTAGAAGTGACTGTGTCGCTCTCACCTCTGTCATGTTACGCAATTGAGCCTCTACGGCCGTAGCATGATAAGCGATAAGGCTATTATAACGCCTTTTATCTCGTTCGTTCGCCCGCAAATGAAAAGAGAGCTAAGGCGCGACAGCGCTACATCGCGCTGCCATGCTACAGCCCTGGGCTTAGTTCGCAAACACTGATCATTAGCAGGGTTTTTCCGGTTTATAATCGGAGGATTTAACTCTCCTAAACTAGCTGTAGACGATGTCAAATTATTTCATAAAAACTTCATCTATCCCGATATGATCCCGATCTTTTCAAGAGGTAATACTGAAGTCATACATAAGTGTTAATACCGAGAAATAATAACTTGTAATATAAAATAGATTCTCATTACTTTTCAGTCATGTTTTACCTAAATATTTATGACGGACTTAATTTGGATTTAGATTTTGGTTCTTTTTCTAACGAGTCGATGGCATTACATTCTGCACAACCTGCGGATTCCGACCGGCGCATAAAACACTAAACACTAATACTCAGTTACAGAAACGCTCATTATAGTTAATCCTCCATTAAATCTCTTGCGTCTACTACGTCAACAAGACAAAAAGTGACAGGAAGAGATTTAATGGAGGATTAACTTTAATGAGCGTTTCTGAAACTAAGTGTAACTTAAACCGATCGCGCTTTTAGTATGCGTCATCTCCCGTTGATTCAATATAACAGCAAAGTTACTGACAATTTCTATCAACGACCGAGTCTGCGAGAGTCTGATTACAATCTTGTTTTCAATATGTACCTAAGCAATACTTATAATGTTGTAGGTTCTCTTGTGCATAATCTTTAACGAATATCGTAACTTTCAAATATTTTAACGAATCTTTTCTTAACATCGAATGTGCACAAATATTTCAGTCTTTTACTTTTCTAGCGAACCGCCAACTTAAAATGCAACAAAAAAAAATCTGTGAAAATAAGAAGAATTCACGAAAGACAGAAACTGCTCAAATCAAGAAATATTCTTAACAGGAATTGCCAGCATTTATGATGTGGCTACCAGTTATATTATAGGCATCCATTCTGATCCCACCTCTGATCTTATTCGACGACATAGGTTTACGAACCGAAAATGACACGATTTCGTGAGGGCGTGTTAATTGGCGTTAGGTATTTTTTTGTAATTACATTGAATTTTCAGTTTGTGAAAAATTATTTTTTGGTTTAACGTAACGCGTAGGTAATACCTTAAGATTTATATTTCACAGTTAAAAGTCTTATCGAATGAGATGAGTTTCCATAATAAAACCATGATATTCGTAGCATGAATAGATTCCAACAATAATGATCACATTAAAGTAAAACATGAAAAAAAAAATGTTTTATTTCATACTGCTATGCTATGCTCAAAGAGATTATAGATAAAGGCATAGAGGGAGCCATACCATTGCAAGAATGTCCACTTTTTTGACGTCTGTGTTTGAGTGTGTGGTGTCAAGTAGGTATTATGGACAAAAGAGGACCAACTAACATATGACCTTATGTTTACGGTCACATTTCACACTCACTAGCACAATAAAAAGTGGATAGCCGCATAAACAAATATTTACAGTTCCATCTCCTTCTTCTGTTAAAGGTACTTCATAAGAAAGAAGAGACTAACTAAAATCGTAAATAGAAACGGACTCTATGCTTTGGAATAAAGAAATCCTTCTTCTGAGGCTATGCTTTAATCTAAAGCACAGAGAGCCTACCATGAGTTTTCCCTGTACTTTACTACGTCGCCAATTCGTATGACAAAAATTAGTTCTCAACGTAACCACTAGGAGCCCTGTACGAAATTCAATACAAAAATGGTGACGTAACTACAGTAGTAAAGGGCGGTGAAAACTCATGGTAGACCTACAGATTCCACATCAATTTACTTGTGTGGTTAGTCTCTTTTGTCTTACGACGTACGTTTAATAGTAAAAGGAGATGATACTATAGATATTTGTTTAGGCGTATATCCACTTTTTTTATTTAACGTGCTAGTGTGTGTAAACAATAGGGCAGTGGTCTCTTTTTTGTTAAATTAATATGACAAACTAGACCACTTTACACAACTTTACACACTAGCACCTCAAAACAAGTGGACAGCCTTGCAAAAGTGTGGCTCCCTCTATGCTTTAGAATAAAGAGATCCTTCCTCTTAGTGATTACCAGTCAATAACGGCACATCATTTATGAGATAGGACTATGTGGATTTTGTTAGAATCTATACTGCTAGAATCGCCGGCAAACATCTTGGACTGCGGCGCAGAAACAACATTAGGCGAAAGCGATAGGTACTGGCCGGTACTGCGCAGATCCACTCACCCCATGTATCAAGATGTTTGCCGGGTATTGTACATAATACGCCTTAAGGCCTTAAGGTACTCTATCAAAAGCTCAGCTAAGAATTCGCATTGCCTTTAAATAAACCTTAGCCAAAAAAATAAGAAATAAAAATAAAAACTAACCTTCATCAATTTTTCTAGATGCCTCATCGAGGTCGCTGCCCGCGTAGTTGAGGATGACCAGCACCAGGGGCATCATCTCCCAGGAGTAGTGGAACTTCTCCAGGAGTTTGTGACAATTCTCCACCAGCGTTTCGAGGGATACAGCTGTAAAGATGAGAAAGATTTCTTAGATGTCGTTATGTTTTTGTTAATTTCAGGATTTTGTTTCACTACCAGTAATAATATTAAGAGAATATTATTCCGAGGGCGAAAATGCGCGCTGCATACAAACGTACTATGGTGATATTTTCAATACTAACCAATTAAAGTCAATAAAATTTTGCAGAAACAATCTAAAAACAAATCTCTATGCTTCTATAGAGTCAGATTTTCGTTAAAATATACAGTTTCAATGCTAGGATTAATTTAAGATTTGTATGGAAATCTTTGAGGCACTGTAACTTGAAAACTATACATTTTAACGAAAATTTGACTCCATACAAGCATAGAAATTTGTTTCTAGATTGTTTCTGCAAAATTTCATCGACTTTAATTGGTTAGTATTGAAAATATCACCATAGTACGTTTGTATGGAGCGCGCTCCGAATAATATACCCTTAACAGAGTTTGGCTGCTCGGTGACCATGCTGTTGTCAACCATGTCAAAACTTACACGTTGCCTACAGCTAATTCATGCCATTTTGGTTTGTCTTGGCAAGAACACGCTCATTTTTTAATAATAATATTAAGTAGGTACCGTAATAAATTTCGGACCATGGATACGATGGTCACAGAAACAAAATATTAGGTACTTAAAATTGCCTAGTACAGGCATAATGCGTCACTGATCTCGTAAAAGATATAATCGGAAACTTACACAAGCCTATAATTTATAAAATGTAATGAATGTCAAATGTAAATAAACTCCATACATAGACATATTACTCAAGTCTATGACTCCATACAATTCTACAGTAAGTGTCAAGTGCTGTTTTGTTTACTATAAATAAAACAGTCCCAGGAGTGTCAACCGTATCGTATAATATATACAAATGCTTCCGAAGCCAACAATTGATTACGTTCACAGAAAAGCTGCCCACTTGATAATATTTATTTTATGGCGATTATACAAATGTTCAATATAGAATAATAGTATAACTATGCGAAACATTCAAGCAGTCGCACGCTATTATAACGAGTTTGTGGTGAGCTATTTTCAGATAAAAATTATTATCGATGCGCTGACGAAGTGCTCTAGTATTATCCATATCTAATTTTTATTTATTTATTTGTAAGACAACAAAATACAAGACACAATAATACACCTTAAAATAGACTCAAGTAAGCGTCTCCAATATATTATATATTCGTAATAAGTTCCGTGAAACTACAGGAAAAAAGTCTCACTCGTTTCGCGATGATACTTCCATCACGGAACTACTGGGAATAAACGGCTAGTGAGCCTTTTGTAGACAGGGCGATTCGATCCCAGCAGAAATCAGAGCCTTTACGCGGACATTCGAACTTAGCAATCACGTGAACGTTTTCGTTCCAATGTCAACTCTATTACAATAAATTTCGGACCGAAACGGTCGCGATATATCGAAAGTCCCGGTACATGGCCTATTTCGTACCAGCGACGTACCGACGACAATTTGAAGTCGGTACTGGAAGTAGGTACCTACTATTACTATCTTCGGCTAGGGAAATCATTTTTGTGGAAACAACGTTGCATATGCTGATAAAAAATAAATTACGTAAGTACCTACCTATAGGTACTTAGGAAGTCTATAAAGTTGGACTTGAACTAAATGAGGAGTTGATTGATTTCTATCAACTCAAAAAGAACTAGAAAGGATATAAAACAAAATGCACAAATAGTGTCAAGCATGAAACACAATCGAGATGGTGACCATAAAAAAGGATTAAGAAACATATTCGAGGCACGTTACGTCACTAGCCGGCAATAAACTAAAGCCAGTGGTTCTACATTTTCAGGATGCTGCTGTCTAGTAGACAACGTCTACCCTAAGCGTAAGGGAGCGTAGAAAGAGAAGGAACTAGAAGGAAGCACGTGTCTTGTCATATTCACTCAGTAAGAGATGCACATAGCAAATTCGCTGTAGTTAAAAAATGAGATCGCTACTTATTGCTGATCGACGTAACCACTTTTTTGTTCTACGACGGCTGTCTGTCTCCGGAGTCCGACATCTATTTTCATACAAATTGTATAGGATTTTATGACTATCGCTGTATCATACGCGGTTAAACTGATGTTCCGTCTACTAGCGTAATGTGTAAGCGAAAAATACTTCACCTATGACAGGGAGGTAACAAACAAGTTTTGATTTGAACTGCCTTATTCCAAATGATAAAATCAGCATAATTATCGCAAATATATTCCCCGAGGCACTCATCGAGTTAGAGATATTCTAAATACAACATTTCACTAGCAGTGCCGCCAGTGCCCAAACTCTTGGCAACAAGCTCACTACCAGTCAGAAAACTATAGTGGACAGACCATAAAGGTATTATACCAGGAATAGAGGAACTGACAGCTGAGAGAGCGAGATGTACCTATCGGCACTACTGTATAAT
Organism: Agonopterix heracliana; assembly: GCA_963693445.1. NCBI lineage: Eukaryota > Metazoa > Arthropoda > Insecta > Lepidoptera > Depressariidae > Agonopterix > Agonopterix heracliana. The sequence goes on from OY856326.1 coordinate 7,277,077, forward strand.
AGAAAGGGATACGTGACGCGAGGCAATAGAATCGTTTTCTATTCTCTTACCAATTTTTACAATTCGGTTTCCGTGAATAATTGCGAATCTAAAGTGAAATCGTAGATAATTTTGTGAAATATACTGACACTACTTCATTAATTTATCCACGATTTCACGTTAGACTCAGAATTATAGACAGTATTCGAATTTTCGCATGCGAATAGTCTCCTGAAACATCCAAAAACGGTTTCATTTGACAACTCATGTCAGTTCCTCTATTCCTGTAAGGTATAATACCTTTATGGGACAGACAGTAGACATAAATAGACGACTCGTAATTATAGTAGATTACACACCGACACTGTGATCTGAGGCTTTCTTATTTACTGTCCGAGGTTAGTATACTATTTTTCTCCTCGACGGAAGTGGAAAGCGGCAACTTCGTTTAGCGCAGCGGGACGAAAATTGACGCTTTCCGTCCGGAGGGGAGAAAAAAGCTTGTAGGTTTACAGTTTTTGGTGTATTTGTACTTTTATTCGTTAAAATAACCAATGGGTTTCTAAGGCCCGATTGGACCAAACGCGAGTAAATTTTAGTCTTAGATTAAGTCGCCGGTTACTATAGAATAAACAGATTTTGCATTTTTTTGCAGATTTACCAACCCTAATCTAAATGAAATGTCAATGTCACATAATTAAAAAAATTATAATAAAAAGAAACCTAACATATATTAAAACTGTATAACCTCACATTGCAATAAGTACGGATACAACGACCTCTTTCTTTAGGCGAATTATACATTCGTTCTTTTAGTGCGGGGTGTGTAAATACCAAGAGAAAAATTGTTCCTTGTATAGTTACTTTTCTATAAATCTAAGTTTGGTCGAATCCGGCCTAAGTGATGTAACTTACATGCATTCACTTCGGTACCTAATAAACTGTGAAAGTGGTTTCTACTAAATATAATTCATTCCCCATTCGATTTTTTTTTCAGTTGCCCGTGTTACGTTTACGTTACACGATATTAAAAAAATGTGCTAGTAAATTTATTGATGTATTGTTTCATATATATTCTATGGATTTTCTCTTTTTTTACAAGGTATATTTTACATTTATTGCGCAAACATAACATTTATTGTATTCCGTTATTTATTACAGTAAGAAACATTAAAATAATCACTTCGTTTTATTTAAATTAATCGAGTGAAACGCTATACATTTATTACGTACCTATACTTATCTACAATAAGTAATGTTTTAATTTTCTTTATATTCATCTCGCAAAACAAAACAAAAAATTACACAAAGCATTTCAATCCATGTTAATTATAAAACATGTGTATTAATTAACACAAAACACTTAGATAAATAGAAACGGTGAAGGAAAACATCGTGAGGAAACCTGCATACGCTGAAGAAGAAATTCCGATGCGTATGTGAAATCTGCCAGTGCCAATCCGCATTGGGCACGCGTGGTGGACTAACTCCCATACACCCTCACTGAGGGTAGGCCTGTGTCCTGCAGTGGGACGGGTGTCCCGTAACTCAACGTTAACCCTGAATCGGATGATAGGCCAAATCAGAATGGTTACCAGAAAAATAAAAAATAAATCTAAGTCATATATTTTTTTTAATTACAGTCATTTTTTTTCGTGAAAATATACACCCTGAGTATTCAAAGCAACAGGTTAGATTAGCACTATTCAGGATTAAATAAGAAAAATAAAATTGAAAAAAGAAGTAAAGATTTGTAGCAGTAGGAGCTAAAAAACCATCACAGGGCGTACATTAAAAATGCCTATAATTTAAAAAATTCATTATCATATCATATCATATCATATCTTAGATTTTTATTTTTATTTTTCTGGTAACCATTATGATTTGGCCTATCACCCGATTCCGGGTTAACGTTGAGTTACGGGACACCCTGTATAGGCTGTGACGACGTCATGGATAAATGTTTCTAATTTCTAGACTAGTAGACCATGTCCAGAAGGTTTGAACCCTGTCATATTCAGGGCGTAAATTGAATAGCTTAGGGGCTAGGGGGTCATGAGAGATTACCGACAAAGTATCTGAGAATATTCAGATAGGAGCCCGTGCACAGGCGTTTTCAAATACATTTCAACCAACGACAATTTTTAAAACAAAAACCGGATTTCCAGCGCCAGTGATTTTCATACCATCGCATTAGAGGCTCCCCATAGGTAAACGCAGGGCCGGGCCATATTTGCTGGTTTTTACACCCCTCTTTTTACGTCGGGGGTTAAAAAAACCTCATCGAAATCGGTCCACGCGTATGGGAGCTACGATGCCACAGACAGACAGACCGACAGACAGACAGACAGACCGACATAGGCGTCAAACTTATAACACCCCTCTTTTTGCGTCGGGGGTTAAAAATGACGTAGTTTAGTAGAGGTGAGGCGGCTAGGTAAACGCAGGGCCGGGCCATATTTGCTGGTTTTTACACCCCTCTTTTTGCGTCGGGGGTTAAAAAAACCGCATCGAAATCGGTCCACCCGTATGGGAGCTACGATGCCACAGACAGACAGACCGACAGACAGACAGACAGACAGACATACCGACATAGGCGTCAAACTTATAACACCCCTCTTTTTGCGTCGGGGGTTAAAAATGACGTAGTTTAGTAGAGGTGAGGCGGCTCTGAAAGAGTCAAGGTCGTTCGATCAGGGAAACCTCTTAATGAGATTTACTGACCAACAAATTGTGGCTTTCACTGAATCTGATCACTTCAAATTCAGACCCACCGTACCCCTGGCCCTGGCCACACCCCTGGTGGTACGATGGAAAACTATATAAGATTTGGACGATTTTCAACGCGATATTCAGGGCGAATGAAAGTTATATTTACCCTTAAAATAGTGATAGGTACATGTCCTGATAGTAAATATATTAATGTCTGACGAATAGGTGGAGCCTTTACGAAAATATGACGTAAAAGAAGTTTTAAGTACTAAAATTAAACATAGATAATATTATCACAGAGTACTATAGAGGTATAGAGGTGTAATAAACAGCAACAACAATTGACAGTGGCAAAGTCCAAGAATGATCAACATTTTGGCACGTACTAAAGGAAGCAAGTATGAAGCAACGTAAAAGATGTAACTTTCGTTGATAAAACACAATCAACTGTTGAGAACCCCTGCTAAAAAGACAGAAGGTCGCGCATCGGCGCAGATACTCAACCTTTACGACTTCCCTTTGTGCTCGCACAAAACCGTCGACAGTAAAAAACCTATTCAGCTCTGCAAAGGACACTTGGACTCACTTCGTCACGCTGTTAACCCCGTACGTGTAATAAGGACGTAAAATGTTGTTTTTCTGGTGGCAGTGAGATCGTCGGTGTGAAGTAGACGTTTGGTTGATGGGGGGCCTGGACTCCGAAGTTGTGATGTATGAAAGGGCTAAGTAGGTGTGAGTAACCGAGCTGTCATAGATAATAATCGCACTACATTTCCTGACAAGAACACAGGAGCAGTTGATACCTTCATCATTAGTGGAAAAACTTTAAATACACCTCTTTACTAGGTAGGTACTTGTTTTATGTCATCGCATCGTATCAATTAAGGTAAGTAGTGGTTAAATTCTGTTTGAACGTATCAGGCGCAACATCGCAACAATTAGGTAGATGATAATTTCAGCAGTGCTTCTATCGTCCATAAATGGAACAAACACATTTCATCATCATCATCCACAGCCCGAATCCACCCAATGCTGGGTATACGCCTACATTTGTTTATGTCACTGTCTTCTGGGCTGAGCGTCTCGCATCCACGTATCTCCCACCAATCTTCCTATATTCGTTCACCCATCGCGCCTCAAAGATTCCATCATCATCATCAGCCTATCCAGTCTGTCCACTGCTGAACATAGGCCTCTCCTAAGGCGCGCCACAAAACTCTGTCCTGATCATTCCTCGTCTAGTCGATACCCGCTACCTTTTTTAGGTCGTCTGTCCAGCAGGCAGCAGGGTGTCCCACACTACGCCTACCAGTACGTGGTCACCACTCTAGAATTGTGACACCCCATCGGTTGTCAGTTCTTCGACACATATGACCAGCCCATTACCACTTCAGCTTGCTAATTTTCAAAGTTTCCATACAAACAGTCAATTCGGTGTTTTCCAAGGGTAGTAGTAATTTTTTTTCTTGTTTTTCCCATGGTGTGTTGAATAGGTCGTTTAAAAATATTGCGAGTGTGGGAAAACCTTTTTCCTTTTCGATTTACGGATCCGATTAAACTTAAAGTGACAATTGTCGTAAGAGTCAAGGCTCCCCATAGTATCAAGGGTAAAATCACTCCTCAAAGTAATGCAACTGTTTACCTACCATAATTTAAAGGTAATATTGTAATTGTCATGTAATTTATTAATTAATGTATTTAATTGTGAACTAACATAGTTATAAGACAATTGTTACTAACACAATATGGATGAATAATCTGAAATAAATAATTTTTAATTTAATTTAATTTAATAAGCATCCAGTATAATAATAAATAATAAATAAAAAATAAATATATACACCACTAATTTTAATTAGTAACGAACCTTTAAGGGTGTATTCAGACTGTGAATCTGAACAACTTTCCCTAAGGAACATGGGTCGAAAAACGACAAAAATTTTGGACTTCCCATATTAAAGTGCGGATCGGCCGTTCGATTTTGTATGGGAGGTCCAAAAATGTTTCTCGTTTTTCGACCCATGTTCCTTAGGGAAAGTTGTCCAGATTCAAGGTCTGAATACACCCTTAAAGGTTCGTTACTAATTAAAAATTAGTGGTGTATTACAGTACCTACAGCATTCCCTTAAATCGCAATGCCGTAGTTTGGAGTGACATGGTCTGAATTTACAGGGTTTAGTGACATGCCGTAAAGAGGAGTGGTGTGGTCGAGGACTAGTTCATGTTTTATTTCGAACATAAACTAAAGTTATACGAATGCAAAGTTGTGACAGCCCTGTCCATTTCTGTCGCACTGCGGCAGCAGCGTCGTAGTTTTACAACATTGGTTTTACTTTATTAGACGGGTTCCGTACGTTTTACGATTTCAATGATGGAGGAATTACTTCGTTAGGTGACTTGAAACTACTCTACTGTGTATTTTTATTTATATTAGTAATCAAACTGCCGTCGTTTACACTTATGTTAATGTTTATAGGAATGTTTACACATGTATTGAAGGTGTTACCTACATAATTCATTTATTGCATCAAAGCGCTTTCACGCACAATGTCAGTCAGTCAGTCAGTCTTTTGTGAAGCAAGGAGTTGTAAGAAACCGCACGTAGAAGCACACACGGTGACGGATTGACGCACCGTGTGTGTGTGTACGTGCGATTGCCTTGCTTCACAATAAATGACGGACTGACGTCTGCGCTCCGTCAATGCGTCATTGTGCGTGTATGATCCCACTAAAGTACATAAAGGTGGTATATAATTTGTTGTAGGTAGGTACCTCATAATATGATGCACATTTATCTATTTACATTGAGAGTAAAAATTTAAAACAATAAGACCAACTTATACAGGGTTTTTCTTATTATGCTGAAGACTGTGTTTTAAGGAGATGATCAGGCCGCCTGAATAATTTTCTCTAGACGGACCAACATCGAACTTACTCGACCCGAATGTAATGGACCGATGATATTTTTTTTGAGATTTCGATGTTAGTCCCATGGAGAAAGTTGTTCAGTTTGATGGTCTCATCATCCCCATAAAAAACCGTAATTATATTAAGAAAGACCCTATATTTAATTAATCCTAATCATTACACATTAACTTAATGTAATAAAATAACATTAAAATGAATACCTACCTATATTAAATATTAATAAACGCTAATTCAGCAATTAACAGTGCTTATTTACTTTTAGTGCTTATTTATCTGTTTTAATTAATAAACTGATATAAATGTAAATCAATGTAAGGTTTTTAATCCATTGCGCTTGGCGTAAACACGATTGACTGGTTAGTTTTAGGTGGTTTTAGTAAGAAGCTAGGAAAAGTTGTAGCCTGTGTAGCATCCCTCTTGCATAGCTAAAAACATTCTTGCACAGAAGAAGTTGAAAAGGTTTAAGTTTCCTATTTAGGCATATATCGAATATAAAGGCGGGAAGGCTACAAAAGGATACCTAATTTACTACAGAAGAACATTTGAAACGTTTTCTTTGTAACATTGAAGACAATGTGTGCAAATACGTTTAAATGCAAGTTTAAGTGCTTTTTAGTGCGTCCTCCCATCTAATTTACTGTTCGCGTTGCTCCTAGACAATGGGCGAGACCAATTTTATGGTCCTTAACACTAAAGTCGCGTCTGTTACAAAGATATAAGTAGGTAAAGGTTTTCTTACTGCGATGGTCAACAACTGTGTCAACTAATAGGCGTGACGATGAAGGAACGACGATTCAGGGAAGATAGTTGTTCCAATCCGAAGATAGTCCGTGTGGTGTCAGCTAGAGTCCGTGTGGTGTCGGCTAAGAGAAGCACCATCCCATTTTCTCCCGTGGGTGTCGTAAAAGGCGACTAAGGGATCAACCGTAGGATGGGCAGCAGCATCCTCTGAGTACACACATTCAATCCAATTCAATCCAACTGCGATCGCCAACCCGCCTGCCAAGCGTGGCGATTATGGCAAATCCCCCATTTTTGGGGAGGCCTATGTCCAGCAGTGGACGTTTATCGGCTGATATGATGATGATGAGTTGTTCCAATCATATTACCAATCCTTCAAAATTGAGCGAAGACAAATGATAAATGCTAGCAGACTCAGATGAGTACTTACAGGATAAGCGTAGGTTGGTTGTAAAATTCAGGACAAGACCTGGTTCGGTCTGGTGGCAAGAAGCTATAAAAGTAGGTATTACGGTAATAAAATGCCTGACGATTTCAAAATGATCAGGCAAACGCGATCTGAAAAAAGCTAGTAGGGTACAAATGGGTTTACTAAACAACTTTTATGCGTAGTATGGTTAAAAATATTGTTGATTTAGTGTTTTTACGAATTGTCTTTAAACATTTCTACAAAAGGAAAATAAATACTTAATTTTAATATTTGAACCTCATCGGTAGGTAAGAAAAGAACACCCCACCTGATTTATAACGAAGTAATTGCATTAAAACAATAATTTCATTACTATATAAATTAAAATTTAAAAATTGTTATTATTTCAGCAATGCATGAAAGCGTCTCATAGATACATTTTAGGAATCAAGTTTTGGCATTGAGTTGCGGCAGGTAGTAGGGTACCTAGACTGAGACGCAGACTGAATTTTAGGCCAATTGGTGCAACATTACTTAGCCTGTGCCAGGCGTTCGCTGCACACCGCGACGAGCTGACAACACGAAAAAAAATCGTGTTGTCTGCTCTATAGATAATTATTCAATATGTTTTGGTAGTAAGTAGGGTGAGTGTACCTGTGCGGTAGGTTCATATCAAGTTTTAAATTTACCAAACCGATTATTTAATATTTTGAAAAAAAAAATACCTTCCTATTGTGTTTGTTGAAAACAGAATTTGATAATTCGATTCTGCTCTCGATTATAATGTGAAGTATGAGTTTTGATTGTGATGTTTTTTTTTATTGAATTTTGTTTTTAAGAACTCTTTTCCATTATCCCACTGCATCAACATCCGTCACCCCTACAACAATTTAAAGACTACAGTTTATGAGAAGTGAAAAACAAATAAAGTAATACCAAGTAAAATTAAAAGTTTTACATGCAAATAAATAACTTGTTATGATTACCAGCGTGAAAATAAAATGTATTCATAATAAATGTAACCTAGTTTTTACATCGAAGCTTATTTATTAATATTATTCATACTTCCTCGTTGTGTTCCAAGTTTTATAGCCGTAGTACCTACTATGCAATCATTGTATAGAATTATGGACCATAAACTCAGTCTAAAGGTCACCATTTAATGTTTGTTCCTTAGGTATACTTTAATTACAATTCAGAATGGTATACAGCTTTAATAAAAGTCTTCTCACACATCCGTTGTTTCGATTTACAAATCGAATTTGTTTGAATTTTATGGTTTGAAAGGAGATGCGGCCCCGGCCATAGAAAAAATGCCAACGGTTGTATACAGCTGTATATTATTTTATAATGTAGGTAGTATTACATTTATCATGTATGGACCCTTAAATAATTTTTATGATGCTTATTTTGGTAAAAAAACACATTAAAATATCTTAATTGTGGAAACACCGGTCACCGGTAATTTCAAATGAAATTGTCAGATATTTTTTTTTATTGCCTTGGTATTGCCGCTTTATTTTCATTCTTTTTGAAGTATACAATATTTAGCATTTATCGCCGCATGTCCTTTGAAACGAAATCGTTTTAAAAGAAGTAGGTAGGTAAACTTCTTGTTATTAAATATTTAATAAATCACAGGTTCACCGATTTTCAGAGACGATTTTTTTAGTCTTAGTTCGAGCTAAGTAGGGTCGAAATGTATGGATTTTGATATACGGGAGTTCGAACTACTTATAAAACGTCTCTGAATCTCAGCCTTATTTAAAACCATACTGAGGGGGCGACCACATCAGATTTTTATATTTTCTGTCATATTCAGTGGGTAGGTAGGTAGGTAGGTAGTATTGAAATACCAACATCGCGAAAACAAAAACTGTTTCATAAATTTTGACCGAGTAGACCTTAGAGTAGACGAAGAAGTTTGGAATCCTGTATAGTGGAGCACAGTGCCTAACAAGCGGTGAAACATGGTAATACTCCTTGATGGTCGGTAATGATCGTTCTTCTCCGTAGTTGTTTTTAGTGACGTTAACTTTGTCCCTTTCTAATGCATGACGTCACTCAATTGTCGTTCACGTCGTGGTGACGTCATTGGAATAGAAAGGGACACACGTAAAATTGGAAATATCGACAACGGAGACGATCGTAAATTTTCTTGTATCAATGCTTGTAAGCAGGAGTGCTATCCTTTAAGATTTAGATCCATGGAGTAGACATTGACATTTTCTATGAAACAACCAAACGAGATTTTTATATTTGACCCATAGTAAATTTTGTTCAGTTTGAGAATTTGAAGCACCCCTAATGTAGATAGGTGGTAACTAGTAGCTAACTATTGGATAAAAAATCAATAAAATGAAAGAAAACACTTTTTTTATTTTTTCGTCTACAGAACTGAGCCTGATTTCACACTGTTTCTTTTGTTCACTCTTCAGAATCTTACTGTAAGTACTTAGATTTGGTTGATGAGTGATCATTGTATACAGGGTGTTTCATAAGTAACAATAAATATTTAAAACTCTTAAGGTGGTTGTTTAGACCGTCAAACTGATCAACTTTCTCTATGGGACCAACATCGAAATCGCAAAAAAAAAATTTGATATCCCATACTTACATATTTTAGCTCTAGTCGATTTGTAGAGTATGGAACATCAATTTTTTTTTCGCGATTTCGATATTGGTCCCAAAGTGAAAGTTGTTCAGTTTGATGGTCTACACCACCCCCTTAAAGGTTTATTTGTATTTTTGTAACACCTTGTAGAGTAGACGTCAATCGACTCGTTCATTGTTAAAGTCAAATTAAAGATATCAAAAACGACATAAAATAAAACTAAAAGTTATCGGAACCAAATAGTAAGTATTGTCAAAACGTATACCTACGTTTTTATGACGTAACGTTTTCTTGAAACGTTAACCGTTTCTTGCAGTAACATTATAATCGTGCGGTGCGATCCGTACGTGTGGCGCGAAACGGCCCGGCCGACCAATGAGAACGTGCCGCCACGCCTACCGCGCTCGCTATTGGCCGATGAGCCAACTTTGAATATAGAACCGCTTTTTTTCTCTAACGCCTACGTAAGCTCAGGCAAGCTCGTAGAGTTTTAACTTTAGCGAGTGTTTTATGGCATGATAATAGAGGTTAGTGGTTATTTTTCACCTGTAACTTTTTCTAATTTAATATTTGAAACGGCACTATAAATTTGGGTTAATGCTGTTTTGGTAATCTCTTTTCATTTTGTCGAAACAATAACCGAACAATGGGTTAGGTATAAAAGTCATTTTAAATAAAAAACTTAAGTAGGTATCTATCTATACTTAGATACGTTTTTTTTTCACAATTTAATGATGTTCACAGCTAGAATTTATTCTCAAATAAATAATTATAGGTTGGTAGTTATCTCTAAGGCTATACCAAATAACTGGATAACTTACCTATAGTTAAAAAACTTATAGGTAAAAACAGATTTCCACAAAATGCAAACAATGCAGATTTCCTCTATTTCCGTGTTTTCGATGCAAAAACAAAAAGGTAGAAAAACCTAGTTTTTTGTATGGAAATTGGAAACCCCCTAAATTTTAACTTTTTTTATTTTTTAGCAAATCAAACATAACACAAAAGTATTATGTGAAAATTTTAACGTAGGCTCGGCGTAGTTTATGGCTCAGTAAACGTGCCAAAGTGTTCCACCTTAGGGAAGGGTACCCTAAAAATATCGGTAACTTCATAGATTTTGTGTTTAGATCATTACGTCCGTAAAAGTAAATTATTAAGTAGGTAATCAAAGAAAATAAAAAGGAGAGGGATGTTAAATAATACAAGTTAGGTAGACAAATCGCCTCTCAAATTTTGAACTAACAACCCCACAGTGGTTGCTCGCATACATTCGCTAGATGCAGCTACCATAAACTAATAGGTCTTTTATCGTAGTCAGATTGTACTGCAATGTACGAAACGCTTTATAGACGAATAAAAAATTCCCATCATTTCGCTATTTCATGTTATAAAAGACCAGTAATTAGGCTTAATTTTACAACGTAATTGTTGGATGATAGCAGTTGTAATGTGTGTTCGTTACAATTCATTAACAGTAAATGAGGAATCGTATTTTAGGTTGAAGGTTTAGATTAAAGAAAGGCTGCCCAACGCCACAATAATGTGGCCCACCAACACATTTGAATTTGCAAGCCAACAAGAAGCTCATTGACGATAAACGATGGGGTACCTTAAACTTTGTTTGATTTGATTGATTGAAATATCTTAACTGTATGCAACTATTAGGTGACCCGCCGGGTAACATAGAATCGAAATTGTGGTCCACCTCGAAAATTGGTTCGAAATTGTGGCCCACTTCCAAAATTGGTTGGACAGTGGACAGCCTTGGATTAGAGCATACGGCAGGTTATATTATTTACTAGTGTTTTCCCGCGACTTCGTCCGCACAAATTATATACCAGATTTTAAGTCAGATCATAAGCTATCAAACAAAAAAAGTTTCATCAAAATCGGTTCAGTAGTTTTTGCGTGATGCGCGAACAAACAAACAAACTAACTATTTTGTCAATAGATGGCGCTGCACGTTTTTAAATCGCGCTTTCGACTGTTATTTGAATTTATATGAAGTGAACCGCTACTTTTTTATTCCACATGATTTTACGGTTTTATAATAGTTAAGATTACGCTCATTGACTCCTGAGTCCTGAATCGGTTCTGTAGGTTTTGCGTGATGCTCGAACAAACAGACATAACAGAAATCTAAACAAAAAGATTTGGAGTCGGACACCTAAAGCAGGGTTGCCAGATGTAGAAAATTTTTCCTCGTACGAAAGCAAGTAAAAATCTCGTACTTTGCCTATTAAACCTCGTACATTAGTCTAAAGTGTGAAAAAACGATGAATTAGGCTTAAAACACAATTAAATAGACGTTTCAAAGACAAAAAATTATTTTGTAAAAAAATATGGTTAAAACAGAAAAAAAAGATAATAGCAGCTAATACAAGGAAAAAATCTAAGCGGTGATAGGTTTCGTGAAGATTCCCAGCAAACTAAAATCTAACAATAAACATCTAATACGGTAGTCTTTCTTTGTTAAAATATTAAATTATTCTACAAAAAAACGATTGGAATAGAAAATCATGCCATAATTTCCCTAAAAGTCAAAACCTTGTACAAATTTGTACGAGGCTGACGGCATCCTTGTACCTCGTACGAGAGACCCCAAATCTCGTATTTGTACGAGGAACTTCCTAAATCTGGCAACCCTGACCTAAAGACCATATCGTAATCTTTTTCTTGTAAAATTATCTTCAATATACACTGTACAGACACACTTCTGTTTCAGTTCTATATTAGTTTAGAATTTTAGATGAAGTATGAATGTGGCTGGGGTTGGAAAGGAATGCCGAAGAAAAAATTGATGGATTGTGCGAAAGATGATAGATATTATGTGTAAGAAAGGAGTGGGTGCTGAAATAACGGTTAAGAGAGATGAATGGAAGAAGATGGCATATATTGTGCCGACCCCAAGTAATCGGATAAGGGCCACAGATAATAATGATGATCGTCAGGATACTAAGCTAGTGCCTACATGAAAGATCTAAAGTCTATTAGTAGGTAGGTACCGATTCTTAACTATTGCAACATTGTAAAATGACATTAGCAGAATGAATTATGGACGCCATGAAAAGGTAATAAAATAATAACGACTGATGCAAGGACGAGTTTCTAAGAGTAGAAATGACTTAAAGAATTTTGTGTGCGACGTTTGTTTTGCGAACTAAACGTAGGTAAGTCCTATTTCAACATACGATGTTGACATAGCTTAAAATGAAAAAGTCCAATACCTAATTTATTTACAAAATGCTACCCGTTAAACGTTTTTAATTTTACACACAGTATTTGTATATGGATATTCTATTTGGAACAGATTTTCTTTTGATTTTTCTATGTTGGCTCCATAGTGAAAATTGTTTGTTTTATGGTCTGAAGCACTCTCTACGATACGAACATACCTATTACATACATTTTGCACCCTCTGTATAATTTCACATTAACATTTTTTTGTGAAGCTATTGCAATTGGTACCAAAATGGATGTGGAGAAGATGCGGCCGGGAACTCTACAAACACACCCTGTGCCGGAGACTGGCACCTTCTTTTGTTTGGCCATGGTCCAACATGCGGAGATATTATGTTTGAAGAAACAGCCATGAGTAGAAAGCCAACAGTGTGAATATAGGAGTTTTCAGCAGGATTAGGAGGTCAGTAGGCAGACCACCAACACGTTGGTCAGACTCAGAAAACATGGGTTGCGGTTCAGAAATGGATCCGATTAGCACAGGACAGGACATGAATGCCGCTTTAAAAAGGTGGCCTATATGTCCTGCAGTGGGTTGATGTGGACTGATTTGACATAATCGAGGAACCAAACCTACATAGAATTAAGGACAATTCAAATTGCAAACTTTTATCCAGAACACTTCTCTCAACCTCATGTTGATGGCTTAGAAATATTTCCACGTATCGTAGCCGTCTGCGGACCATAACCACACTCCCTACACTACACATATAATAGTAAAACTAAACGCCGCCAAATCGTCTAGCTTAAAACAATCCATAATGCCGTTTCACACGTCCGGTCCGATACGCAAACAAGGGGCCATTGAGGCGAACAATCGCCGCAAAGTCTTTACATTGTGCGTTATGCGAGAGCTACGTGACCGATCGCAGCGTGCCGCAGGAAGTGGTCGGACGGCGATAACATTATCACACTATGTGGTCACAGTTTGCGGCGCTTCTGTGTGTGCTGGTCTTTATGTTAGGTTGTGTTGTGGAGGTAGACAAGGAATTGAAGGTGTGAGGAAATAACAGGGTGGGTATTTACTCATCATGTGGTTGGGGTATGATATGCTTCAGGCTCATATGGGGTTACAAAACAACGTAACGACGTTAGTAATGTTCAAGGGTGGTTTTGACTTTAGACCATAAAACTGAACAACTTTCACTAAGGAGCTAAAGTCGAAATGGAGAACAAATTTGGAAATAACAGGGTATGGTGTATTTACTCATTATGTGGGTGGTGTATGGTATGCTACAGGGGCATAAGGGTGTTACAAAACACCCTAGTAACGTTTAAAAGGGTGGTTTAGACTTTAGACCATAAAACTTAACAATTAAGGAGCCAAAGTCGTAATCGAGAAAAAAAAATGTTTCATACAAAACTACAGTAGTTCCTAACTACTAATCGTGTCAAATGTGTTTTTTCTTATATTTTTTCCTACTTTATCTCCATAGTAAATGTTGTTCAGTTTGATGGTCTGAACCACCGCTTCAAATATTATAAGACTAGGGTGATATTACACCCACAGAGAAATTACATGCTTCCCTAAGCTCACACCCATATACAAATTGCAGTGTGGTACACAGTTAGAAAAGACCGTCCGATTCAATGTGTGGCGAAGGCGGGTGTCGTATAAAGATGATTTTTTCTTCTATCGTAACTGGTTACGAACCTCTGGTTTCGTACGCAGCCGAAGGGGAAGCGACTACGGCATGAAGTATCTTATGCAAAAGAAGTTTGCAAATGCAGTTTAACTTATTGAATTGTTTTTTTAGTTTCCGTGTCTCACTTAATATAAAAATTTGGACTTCAGGAAGGGGTTTGTACCCCTTTAAGTTAGCCTTATAATAACAAAATAACAATAATTAAATAACGTTATGGATAGAAAAAACGAAATAAAAAAAAACCCCTAACTTACTTATAGGTAAAAAACGTCCTCTAAAGCCCCTACTAGAGGCAGTGCCTATAGGAGGCTGGCAGCGTTATAGTACATTACTGCAGTGGCCAATTGGCCATCGAAAGAGGCATTGATGGACGAACGTGTCACCAACATTGTGGGACGAAAGTCCATCAATGCCTAGTTCTGGCCAAGGCTTGTATAGTGCTTTTCTCAAACAATGCGCGGAAATTAAAATCAATCTACTTTTCAAAATCAATGACGACAAAAAAAATCCTGCATTAAAGCTAGTAACTTATTATTAATATGTGGTTAAAGTGTTCATTCGTTTTTTTTTTCATTATAAAGCTTTCCTTTTGCAAGCCAGTTCGAAATTTAAATAAAACATTTGATAATTTACCTCCTTTGTTGCCATGTTTCGGAGTAAAAGATCGTTCCATTTTTATTAAATTACTCGACTTGAGTTTACTGTGTCATTTATTTGGCCGCTAAACCACAGATATGGATTATCATACAACTTTTGCCGGCCGCTGCTCGCATGTATTTGGCCAGTACAGCAATTTCGATGTATCTCGAAGAAGGTTGTCAAAATAATGCTCAAATTTCCAAGCACGTTTGAGATAAGTTGTTTATTATTCTATTTATAACATAATCTTTAGTTAACCGACGCTACAAACACTTTGGCGTGTGCATTCAGGGTGTGACTAGACATTAAAGAGCCGACAATTTATGTCCTAAGTCCACATCCGCAATACATTGGGCACACCTTGGTAACCATTAATCTATTTGGCTGTAACTCAAGCTCCTCCCTGCTAAGTTATTTATGTTCGCTGTTATGGCTGTTATTGGCTCTTTGGAGTTGTTACAATCATCGTTCGTGTGTATGAGGCATTACCTACATGAAATATTGAGAAATAATGGGAAGCCGTCCGCCGGGTTTGCCACGTCGATGGTATGCCGCTTTCTTCTGCTTATTTGATTTTCAAGGAGTGCAATTTTTGAAGGTAAAAACTGCAGTAGAAAGGTGTATCTCCTTAGTAATTTTGACATTTTCAACTGGTGAGTTTCAAAAATCGCACTTCAGTTACTTAGTAGATATTTACATATTTACTGCATTTTCTTTTTCTGGTCTTGCTTGACAATGTGAAGTAAAATAATTTATTATGTTGTATGTTGTATTTGCAAATTTTGATTTGCTTAAAAGATGTGTTTTATAGAGTTTCTGGCCGCATATTCTCTACAAAACGGAACACCTTTCCGACGCGATGGTAGAGTCAAAAACATAACGTCAAAGAAATATTTTTGTGTGATATTATAGTGAATAAAAAATGTTGACTTTTGAGTTCGAAATGATGAAGTGATATTATCATAATTACCTGCTAATAGTAGACAAAAATCAAATTTTGAAACTAAGAAAATATTAATTTGAAAAGCAGACATTCTCTTTTTATCGTGTGGCAGCCCTGGTGTCAGAGTTTTTTCAGACCGCCTTACGTTATTGCACCAGAGAGGGACCAACGGCCTAACGTGCTATCCGAAGCACGGAATCGTCTTTCTTTTCAGAGAATCAGGTGATTGGTGGTAAAAAGACATTGTAAGGTATAGGAACATAACATAATACAAAATTACAATGGTCATAGAAATCATCCTTTCCCAACTTAGCTATAATTTGTTAATAAGTTGTAAAAAAGGCGTGACTTCAACTTATCTTCACACTTAAAATTCAAAATGGCGACGACGCTATAAAAAATGCATTTATTATCCGTCACGATCCTTGGTTATTTGCTCGTAAAAATAATGAATTTTAACATTTTCATAATTTATTCGTGACAATGTTTAATATGTGTTTGGATAGCAATTATTAGTTACTTCATGTGTTACTTTTTGTTATTTTTAAAACGTGACTAAAACGTGGTTGTAATAAAAAATTTCAATTTCATAAGCAATAAGTTATCTACGTTTAGGTAGGTACATAAAAATAAAAAAGCTGTTTATTTCTATATTCGACTATTTTTGTAGACGAAATTCTAGCAATCATCAATGACACTGATTTCATAATGAAACCCTACAAATTACAAAGTGAACCAGGGCTGCAATACGTCCTGTAATTAAAACAACTGTTTCTTAAGAATTAACAATTAATAAAAATTTACGACTTCGTGCCTATTCTAAAAGTATTAAAAACATGCAATAACTTGGTGATTTTTTAATTCGATACTTTCCGAATTTTCTGAATTATTTCGCGATTTCAGGTTGGTCCCATAGTAAAAGTTGTTCAGTTTAATAACCTGAACATCCGAAAAGTGATTTAAAAAATCTTGCACGGAACCGTGACAAACATACGGAAAGTTACGCTTGATTCCGAATGCAATGCTCGTTGGCAACATTCGGCGCTCGAGTTCGAATATTCACAAACGAACGCTTCTGATTCGGGTCAGCCTTTTGCTGCATTCACCAAACTAAAAGCCAGCGAAGGAAGCATGCACATAATACAATACATACAGTGCGGCAACTAAAAGTCATTAATATCTGTCAGGCTAAGCTCCACCCATTGCGCAGTTACATTAAGTCAGAAACAGAATGTTTCATTTGAAAATAAACCTTAAACTAAAGGGATAATAACGTTTTAACATTAGAATCTTGTTAGAAGCTGCTGTACCTAGTAGATTGGTAACAAATTATGTTTAAGTTTTTACACAACTACTTACATACTTTCAAGACATACTACCTATACCAACGTGATTCATGACGATGATTTCAGATTGTAATCATTCATCTCTATGGTAATTAGTAAGTAAACATTTTAGGGTTCTGTAGTCAAACAAAGGAACCCTTATACTTTCGTCCTCTCTGTCTGTATGCCCCACCTCAATAACTCCCCCAAAAACACCTATTGAATCTTTTACATATACCTAGTAAGTAGGTAACCCAAAAACAGAAATGTAATAGTTCAGAAGAAAATAATTGTTAACAACGACTTAAAAAAAATTTTTTTTTTTCTAGTAGTATTTAAAGGGGTGGTTTAGATTAGACCATCAAACTGAACAACTTCAATACATAGCCAATTCAATACAAGCCACATCTAAATCACGAAAAATAAATCTGCCGTTTCATACAAAACTTCAGTAGTTACCTAATGAGATAGCAGACTTTTAAATTTTTTTTCTACCTTGTTCATTTTGATGGTCTAATCTATACCAACCCTTTAATGGCTTTAATTATTACAAGGGTGTTTTGTTACATTCTGTATTATATTTATAACAGCCATCATCATCATCTTTTTCATCAACATATGGATGTTTGTATCTATCTTATGTATTCTATATCGTTGTCTAGTTATCATAATACAAGTCCAGGCTAGATTCTGGAACTTTAAATGTGACTAGATAATTTGTGTGACACCGTCCAAGATATTTATTTATTTAATAAAAGACCCATAATACACCACTAAATTTTAATACTAACATAACTTTATGGATGTGTTCAGACCATGAATCTTAACAACTTTCCCCTAGGAACATGAGTCGAAAAACTAGAATGTATTTTGGACCTCCCATAGAAAATTGATCGTCCGATCCGCACTTTTATATGGAAGGACCAAAAAACATTCTCGTTTTTCGACCCATGTTCCTAGGGGAAAGTTGTTTAGATTCATGGTCTGAATACACCCTTAAAGTGATGTTAGTATTTATAAACTAGTGTTGTAGAATAGAAAGTACCTATCTAAATCTACAGGGTGTTTCATAAGTAACAATTAATATTTAAAACTCTTAAGGGGGTTGTTTAGACCGTCAAACTGAACAACTTTGTCTATGAGACCATCATCGGAATCACGAAAAAAAAATTGATATCCCATACATATTTTAGCTCTAGTCGATTTGTAGAGTATAGAACATCATTTTTTTTTTTCGCGATTTCGATATTGGTCCCATAGTGAAAGTTGGTCAGTTCGATGGTCTAAGCCACCCTAAAGGTTTATTTGTATTTTTGTAACACCTTGTATCCGAAGAGAATATGCGAAAGGTGCAAGAAGCAAGTTGCATTTAATCTTAATGACCCTATCGTAACGTGCGAGTAAAACCGCGGGGAAAGTAAAGATGCATTCAGACGCATGGATACAGAAGCGTCGGTCGTCGTAAAACAAAGATAAACTTAAGTTTAAGTTGAACCTCCGGGCTACGCTAGAGTTGACGGGAGCCAATGAAAAGTTTTTATTGCCACTATGAAAGTGGCTTTGCAAGCTGTGTCCCCTACTTCTAGGAATATGACATCGGAAAACAAAGTGAGATTTTTCCAATCGATCGCAATTGTTGCAAAAATAGAGTCAATTCTTCTTGGCTAGTGTAGTCGATATTTTTTTATAAACTAGGTTCATATATCGATATACCGATATCGATACATAATATTCTGTTATTATACAAGATGTAACAAAAATACAAATAAACATTTAAGGGGGTTGTTTAGACCATCAAACTCAACAACTTTCACTATTGCACCAATATCGAAACCGCGAAAAAAAAAAATTATATACGATGGTGGTCCCATAGAGAGAAAGTTGTTCAGTTTGACGGTCTAAACAACCCCCTTAAGAGTTTTAAAAATGTATTCTTACTTTATGTAACATCCTGTATAAACTGGTTATAAAACTGTAATATTCGCTTGTCTATTTAGCATTGAAATAAAATTATTTCCACATTATTTTATTTATGTCGAAATAAAGACCGA
The DNA here is from genome assembly GCA_963693445.1 of Agonopterix heracliana. Taxonomy (NCBI): domain Eukaryota; kingdom Metazoa; phylum Arthropoda; class Insecta; order Lepidoptera; family Depressariidae; genus Agonopterix; species Agonopterix heracliana. The sequence goes on from OY856326.1 coordinate 7,296,307, forward strand.
AGATGTTCTAAATTAATTATAAATATTCATTATTTTCTTTGTAATCATTTCATGATCACCATCATCCACAGCTCGAACACTGCTGGGTATTATTTTTGCTTCCCTCCTCTGGCATGTGCATATCACATTTCGCAACCATTTGCTCGACGCCAATTTTGTCAAATTAATCTTCTGTAATGCTTTACATTTTCGATACTTCGTTGAAAACTCGCTTGATTCTCACAAATCTTCAAATCGAGATTTCATAGTAACAAAACAACAGAAGCACGTCTATCGTGGCTTTGCGGGTAACCGTATGCAAGCAGCCGGGAGATTGTGTCAGTTGCTAGGTGTCACTATGTCATATTGTGCCCGCTAGGAAATATATAAACATGCTACGAACGACCGCTACTGCCACAATGCGGATAAAGTATGCTGGTACTGGGTGGAAGTTTGCAAAAAATAGTTTTGTATGTTTACGACAAGATGTTGGATACTACAGCCTGTCCTGTAGTGTTGGCTAAGAATAATGAAACTATCGATACTATAGTGACCTCTAAAAATAGTAACCATATCGATGGTGCTATCGATGAAATGAAATATGAATATGAAACGTTTATTCGCATGAAACACGGTTCTACTCTAAAGACAAATTGATGACGATAGTATTTAGATGAAACCTAAGCATTATCGATTCACTCCGCGTATTAGCCCAGTCATTTTACGGAGTTTTGATAGGTGTGGGTAGAAATTATTAATGAGACTTTAAAACGGTATCCGGCACCATTTAATGACAAAAAGACTACCTATCTGAAAACATAAAAAATCACTACGCAAAATAGAAATCAAAATTGTATCTCCCAGAAGCCTTTATTTTAACTTAATAATATCAATACCAGATGCACTCATTTTAATTAGCTTCAACACTATAAATGACTTTTGATTAATGACAACGAAATTTAAAAAAAGATTAGAAATTATTGAAGAAATTAAAAAAAAAAAAAAAAAAAAGATTTTATCCCTGCTAGTGTATTAATCAAAGCTTTTTTTGTAAAAATGGTAGTTTTAAAAAAGTTAAAGTAAAAATTTCAACGTCTGGTTTTTTAGAACAACACGTATAGACGCAGCTTTAAGTTAGCAGCTAAATAAGTACCTACTATCTTCGTAAACAACCAAACACTCATTAATTGAACGCATTCTTTGTTAAATAGCATGCATTTTTTACTTTTCAAATGCTTTTCAAGATGTAAGTAATACAATAATAAAGTAGTTGAGTTTTTACTTCCGCTTGGAAATATGTTATTTGAGTTATAATTACTACTATGTATAAAATTACACGTTTCGCTACTTCCCTAGAAAAAATGGTCAAGTGAGATTCAGGCTATGAATGGGTTCCGTACCAACTCGAAGTTTAATCATACATAACATAAAATTTTACACCTGAAACACGCATTAATGACAAACCAAGATATAAGGGTAAAAATGACGATCTTATCAGATGAGTTTATTTTATTTTATTTTATTAGACACACCAACGGTACATAGACAAAACAGTTATAAACAAACTATTTAACAGTTTTAGCCCTCGACTATGCACTAGTTATAATAGGTGTGCAACAGCATGCGTTAAGTCTGTCATTACAATCTTCAAATATTTTCTAGTTACAGTTTTATACAATTTTAATTATTTCTAGCTACAATCTTAATTTTCATGATTAGTTACAGTTTTCCAATCTCTAAGTATTCCTAGTCATAATATTATGATTATGCAAAATAAGAAAACAGCTAGAACAGAAAACCTGTACCTACCGAATACTATACTAAGTCAACTTAGAGTTGCGGAGACCTATGGAAACTCAATCTTGAGGTCCAGGTTCGAATCCACACGGATGACATGCAATGTACCAATAAGTTTTTCTAACTTAAGTACCACCGTACGAACGTACCGACTGCTCTGAAACGGCGAAGGGAAACATCGTGAGAAAACCTACATACGCTGATGAAGAAATTCCGATGCATATGTGAAGTCTACCAATCCGCATTGGGCACGCGTGGTAGACTAACGCCCATACACCCTCCATGAGGGTAGGCCTGTGCCCTGCAGTGGGACGTATGTAGGTTGTGAACTTGTGATGGATTACTGAATAAGGAAAAGATAAGAAAGTGAAGAAAAGAAGAACACTGTAGGAGGGTTCAAACGACCTATCGATAAGGGAACCCTAAAAATCTCACGACCCACTCTACGATAACTATTTACAAACATCCACCTTATGATGTCAATTCGTATTGTAATACAAATGTTTTCTAATGAGACAATCAATGATGCCAACGCTTACCTAAGGCACATTCTTACTATTCTTTCAATCTCATTCACTAGTATCTTTATACAAAAAAAGATATTTCAAATAACCTTTGTCTTTAACCAAATAACTTTGCACTTGAGGTAATCTTCAACTATTTGTTTGTTTGTATTACAAAAGGTCAGAGTAATTATCAAGTATATCTGAGAAAATTCAAACCTCTTTACTATTTCGCACACGATGACGCATTGACGCAGCGGCAGACGTCAGTCCGTCATTTGTGAAACAAGGAGCTGTATGAAACCGCACGTAGATGCACACACGGTGACGCATTGACGCACCGGGATTGGTTCTATGGGCTGACATCGCTCCGTCAGAGCGTCATCGTGTGTGAACGCACTAATTAGTGAATTATTTAATGTTATTATTATTATTAGGGTCGTTATGTAACACTTCGACCATCGCTGGTCCTTTGTGTTCGCCCCAAGCTCACCCATATTTTCCGCATACCTCCGAACTTGTGGTATTTTCTTTTCATTCTCGGCAATGCAGGTTTCCTCACGATGTTTTCCTTCACCGCTGAGCTAGTAAATGATAAATACAACCGTACATAATTTCCGAAGAACTTAGTGGTACAGGCCAGGAATCGACCAATTCAGAGTTATATGCATTCAATCATATTTAAAGTTGTGTGTGCATCGCGTAAAACTGTTTGACAACTTAACAGAGACTGTTTATAGATCTTTCCTAGGATATATTTGATTACCTATTTATTTTCAGACCGATATCCATTCTTCTTTTTCTTATCGTGTGGGCGGCAACCGAGATCCATTAAAACACAAATTATGCTATTATACCTACTTTACTACCTTAGAAAAAGAATATACGTCTAGAATGAGCCTCACGCTCCTAACGTATAAAACAAAAGGGGCCAACTTTCTTAGGTTGGGGAGCATGAGGCGTCATACAAATTATGTCTGTGTGCGTGTATATGGATAGGGTTTAGAGGCCGGTTGCAATTTTTTTTATTTACTTTCGTTCGAAAAGCATGCATTTATAATCGTAACCAAAAAAGTAATTGAGTAATTAACACTTGTAATTAGTAATTTATTATAACATTACATTTAGTCAATCAAATATAATAAAACTACACTACTTTTCATATATTTTTGTCATAAATCCATCTCCATCCCTTTCCAGTATGTGCGCTCAGCTTGTCTTCAGCCCACGTTTCTGTCCCAGTCGCGTTGCCCAGACAGGCTGGAGCTAAGCTAATCAACCATTTGAAACTTCAACATCCTTCTAAACACTTCCTTAAATCAAACGGATATCCGGTGTCACAATGGCTAGACAGACATAAGATTTCTAGAACAAAAATGTGACCTACCGCGGCGAATCCCATATGTATTCTAGTCACATATTTTATTCTTATTCTCTACCTGCGAACTGATCATCGCTTTATGTATGTGCACGCGTGCGCACCTATTACCATGCTAAACGTTTCGGAGAAAATTTTCGAATCGCAGACGGGCTTATAGACTGTTTATAATGAGTTGATTTCTATACATCGGATGAGACAGTCACTGTGAATATTGTTTCGATCTGTTTTGACACTCAAATCCTAGTTCAATCATGTATCTTATCTTGTTGTGGGGGCTGGCAAGCAAACAACTCTTTGACCCAGTGGGATCGTTTGTTTTGGCCCTTATCCTTTTTTTATTTTATTCACTCTTCAATAGGTACATGATCGATGTATGAGGCAATACCGTTGAGGGGAAGAAACCTAAGATCTCCCTGTTTGGATATCCATCTCCGCGGAGGCATATGCGTTTAGCCGCCAAGACATTGCAGTCACAAAGGACATCCATGGTCTCCTCCTCTCCGCACGCTCGACAAGAAGTCTGATCTTTTCTCTAAATAGTATAAAACAAATATTGATGCGGTTTTTACCAACAATTTAGAGAATTCCTTCCGGAAACTTTTATCTGTATTCCATCGGGGCGAAACCAGGGTGAGTCTCAAGTTTAATAATAAAACAAAATAAGGACTGAAAACTGATCTTAAACAAGGGTTATTTAAATGGCGTTTATTTCATTACTCAACACAAGCACGGTGTACTTCAACGGACTTCAAGAAAAAACGAGTTTATTCAACAATACAAATTCAATGCATGCATTTACGCAGAAATACAGGAGCGGATGCAGTATTGCAATGAATATGAAAATTTAGGCCAGTTAAGGGCGTTATTGACCCATTGTTTTGACACTAATAGTGTTATTATATATACAAACTCGAACTCAGTCTGTCGGTCTGCGTCCGGTGTCAAATAGATCGCAAATGAGTTCTTAGTAGCATCTCGGTTCTCACTAAGTTGTTTTAAATATTTATTTTATATATGAACATCTGCTACAATCAGATGTTCAATCTACGTTTAACTGAATATTGTTAAACGGAATGCGGCATTATGGGTACGAAAACGCTAAACAATGAAGCGATTTTCATTAGGTACTAGTAAAACGAAAAGTCAGTAGAAAGCACGGCCGGTAGTCTTCATATATTATTTCCTAGCCTTATCATTTAAGTCTATGATTGTCTACGGTTTTGCACATATTGATGGTGACGGTGCATAGACAAATCACTGTGACAGTTTCTTTCACCCCTCTTCGTTCTTCATACCCCTGATTCGCCATCAAAACAAAATGGCGGCGTCCGACACTGCCGCCGCCCGCCATTCCTAAATTTCAAAGTTGTTGATGAAGTTTTTGCTAGAAGTTTTTGCGTTGAGTTAGTTATTTCCTTTCTTTTTTATTTACTAATAAGTACTCTCTCCTTAGTTTTGTTGCTCTAATAACAATTTGTGAACTTACAAGAGGTACGCATTAAAACGCACAATGCGAATAGACGTAGAAAAGTTTTCTTGCGAAGATTCACGTGAGATTTCATCTTCGCTTCGTGATGTCGCGCCATCCAAATACAACTTTATTTACCAGTAACGTGATTACTAGTGGTAATCCCTACGGTAATCCTGAGACTGCGTACATCAACCATCAACACAACACAGACAACATGAATACTGTAAGTAATAATTATGAATGTTTTCCACTTCTTACTTTGTTGCTTAGAGGATAGGGTAGGTACCGTTTTTTCCATACAAACGTACCTATTCCCCTGTTTCCTCCCTGAATTATGGCACTAGATCAAATATTTGTTTACCATGCAATCTTGTTACCTCTGCTATGTTTTGCTTTTTTACATTAATTTTCTTCCCTCCGGACGGAAAGCGTCAATTCTCGTCCCGCTGCGCTAAACGAAGTTGTCGCTTTCACCTCCGTCGAGAAGAAAAATACTAAACCTCGGACAGTAAATAAGAAAGCCTCGGATCACGGAATGTGTGGACTAGGGACTTTCGAAAATGACCAATTTTACCGCCCTTTTTCAGACATCCAGCAAACAAATTGGACTAATATAAACAAAAAACAAAACATACAGACATAGCCAAAGTCTTTCTCGTATTATACTTGAAAGAATTATTAAAATCGGTTTAGTTTTGGAGGAGGAAATTTTATGTAGATAAAATGGGTCCGAGCTGCAGTGGTCTCTTTCACTCTAGGTCGGCGACTCTAGTAAAAGTGACCTATTCTCCAAATGAGCATTTCAGCCCGCCTATCCTCTTAAATCAGAACAGAAGCGGCACCCGTGACCGTGACATCGTATGCGCAGACAACTTGAATAGTTAGGTACAACGTACCTACTTATCTTCTTGAAAATTATAAATAGTAGGTATTTACTCATAACTTTCATTGAGTAAAGTAAACCAACTGAACGATTAAACAAACCCTAAATGTTGATCCAAACTAAGCTTTGTGAAAACCCCATCAAAAACAGTTCAGTAGTTTTAAGGTGAACGCACACTCAGCCGCACCACAGTCTCCGCAGTTTAAAAAAAGAGAGACTGCGGTGCGGCTGAATGTGCGTTCACCTTTAAGTAATGCGTGCACAAACAAACAGACAAACAAAAATCCTAAGCAAATACCTTTATTCAGTCAAGTGTGCATCGACACCAATTTAAATACATAATTAAATGTTCTAGATAAGTTAGTTAAAAAAAAAAAAAATATTCCTATTTTCAAATGCTCCTTTAAAATTTCAATGCACCACAACATTTAGATACAGTCATAATTTAGGTAGCTTAGATAAGTTAGGTAGCTTGGATAATGAATTAGGTAGAAGCAAGGATTTATGCCAACATAAGTAATGAAACATATTTTTTCATTCCAGTAAGTGAGCACATATTGTAAGTAAAAAAGACAGCATCATGAGGATCACACTTACTGCAAAAATGAAGTTGCAGAGAAATTGTCAAGAAATAAAATTGGTAAGTTTTCAATCAACTTCGATCAATTTGCTACTTTTTAAGGAAGCTTTACCCTACCTTTCCCTACTCTTACCTTTTGGGATGACAGAACAGATAACAGAATAACATTCAGCCCTTCATAGGTAGGACAGACTGCATAGGCTTAGTTATCATCCTTTCGGAAAGGAACCCTAAAAAGGCGCCCTAAAAGCATTCATAGCATCACATCCATATCTTAAAAAATGGAACCCTAGAAAGATAGAATCACTTTGTTCTTCCACCTTTCAGTCTGTTTTTTTGTTATTGTGGACATAATTAGGGCCTGTTTCACCACTTCTGAGTAAGTTCTTGTTAGCTTATCCGACAGATATTTTGACATAATTTCATACAAAATATGTCAAACTATCTGTCGGATAAGCTAACAAGAATTTACTCAGAAGTGGTGAAACAGGCCCTTAATCTAATGGAATTATTGTATTAATTTGTTTAACTTGCTTTGCTTTACCACGACCAAATAAATGGTCTTCTCCAAAGTGGACAAGTGCGTAGCACCCTCAACCGACGGAAGTGCATGAAGAGATGTATGAAAGTGGATGAGGCGAGAGAAGTGTGTCAGAATCGTAGTGTGTGGCGAGCCGTAGTCTCTGCCTATCCCTGTGGGATATTGGCGTGAGTATATGTATGTATGTAACTGCAATGAAAAAATTTGTTTAGTAGTTGAATGCATACTTAATTAGGTATTTTGTATTTTAATGCCGTGGTTGGTCCAGTGGCGAGTAACCTTGCCTGCCGTGCAGGAGGCGATGGTTCGATCCCCGTCCAAGCCGACTCGTACCAATGAGTTTTTCGGAATTTATGTACGATTTGTTACACCACTGGCTTTTCGGTGAAGGAAAACATCGTGAGGAAACCTGCATGCTTCAATTTCGAGGCGTGTATTGTACCCACTGTCCATTATAAGTGGCGACGGGCTCACCCCCCGTCACACTGGACAGAGTTTCGGTACTACTGGTGAAACGTGGATGTTCTGAGGTTTCAGAATATCTCTGACTACCCCCTCGGGGAATACAGTCGTGAGCATATGCTATGCTATGCTGTATTTTAATGTTTTTTTGTTTGTTTGTGCAAGTCTGGAAAGACAGGATTCGGTGTGCGATATTACTTTATTGCAATGTTAACAGCATAATGTACCTGAATTCTATACACAATAAATGATGTGATTGATTGATTGATTGTTTGTCTGGCAAAGCCCCTTTTGTCAGGAAAGAGTAGAGGCACAGATCTAGTAGTTACTCTACAGGGTCCTTCTTAATATGCTGACAATTTTTAAAGGGGATGATCAGACCATCAAACTGAATAACTTTCTCTATGGGACCAACATCGAAATCGCGAAAAAATCTGCTGTCCCCTACGAATAAGAATAACTAATAACTATAGAAGAGTGGCAATGGGCTGGTCATATCTGTCGAAGAACTGACAACCGATGGGGTGTCAGAGTTCTAGAGTGGAGACCGCGAACTGGTAGGCGTAGTGTGGGACGCCCTGCTGCCCGCTGGACAGACGACCTAAAAAAAGTAGCGGGGAGCGACTGGATGAGGAAGGCCGAGGACAGAGTTTTGTGGCGCGCCTTGGGAGAGGCCTATGTCCAGCAGTGGACGATGATAGGCTGATGATGATGATGATGATGATGATGATAGAAGAGTACTTACCTAACTCTAAAACAAAATCCACATAATTTTTGGCACCTAATGAAAAATGACATGTTGTATGAGTTTTGGTGGCAAGGTAACATAAAGGTATTAGTTTTTAAAGAACAAATTTAGAACACGGTACAGTTTTTTTGGTGCCACTTTTTGAGCTTGATTTACATTTCTATACATTCTTATTCGTAGGCTGTCCCATACATTTAGCTCGAGTAGATTAGTAGTTTAGTATGGAACATCAGATTTCTTTCTTTTTCGCGATTTCGATATTGGTCTCAGTGAAAGTTGTTCAGTTTCATGGTCTAAACCACCCCCTTAAATGTTTATTTGTATTTTTGTAACACCTTGTATTCTCTAACAGCCGAATCACACGGCGCGGTGCGGCAGCGGTGCGGCGCCGCTGCGGTGTCCTGCATATAAAAATCTATGGTATGTATGACAATTCGCTTCGCAAGCTTAGACAATTCGCTGTACACACGGCGACACATCAGGTTACGCACCCTATACCCATAACTACGCTAGGTACAAAACACAAAATAGTGCGGTAGAGAGCCTGCATAGACGCGGTTGCCGGCGTGGGCGCAGCGTGCCGCGAGACGAAACAACAACAACATACCGCACCCTCCCGCACGATTCGCAGCGTTCAACTTCTAATAGTTCAAAGTCCAAACAGGGTAGCCTGACGTGTCGTCGTGTGTACATTGAGGCTTCTATAAAGTTAAATAGTAACAGTCACTTTACAGACGAGTCGATGTACAGCGAATTGCCTAAGCTTGCCCCGGCAAGTTGCCGGGCTGCACGGCGTACATGTGAACCAAGCATAAGGAAAAGTATCATTAACCTTTAACTCTTTCGCTGCTGACGACCTACGGCGTTGGTCGGCGATCAATTGGCCGCAGTGCTAAAGAACCCACGTAACGAGTCAGTTATATTGCATTTCGGCTGTGCTTATGACTTACCGTGCGAGTCACCGACAACCTTACTCCTTGCGCGTCAGTTTTAGCACGAGGATCATGATTTTGAGCTTAGCAGCGAAAGTGTTAAACCACATTCTCTACCATGAAACTGAACATCTTACGATGGAAGGAAACCGATCTAAGCAAAGAATTTTTCTTTATAAATAATTTATTACATACTTCACATAAAATACAAATTTTGAGTCTAGTAGGTATTGGAGTTTAGATTGAATCCACTAAGTTGCAGTGCCGGATTAGCCATGAAGCAGGAGTCAGCAAATGAAACGGGCCTCGCGTCTAGGGGGCCCTCGCGACTGTGCTTAAAATGAGTCTATCGAGTAAGACTCAGTGCCATGACCTAAGGACTAGGCGGTGCCGAGCACCGGGGCCTCCGACCCACCCTTATGAACATAAATATAGCATAAGCATTTATGCTCACGACTATATTCCCCGAGGGGTTAGTCAGAGATATCCTGAAACCTCAGAACATCCACGTTTCACCAGTAGTACCGAAACTCTGTCCAGTGTATTATAATGGACAGTGGGTACAATACATGCCTCGAAATTGAAGCATGCCGGTTTCCTCACGATGTTTTCCTTCACCTAAAAGCCAGTGGTGTTACAAATCATACATAAATTCCGAAAAACTCATTGGTACGAGTTGGCCTGGACGGACGGGGATCGAACCATCGCCTCCTGCACGGCAGGCAAGGTTACTCGCCTTTGGACCACCATGGCTAGTCAAATATACAGGGTGAAATTGATATCATTATCATCCTTTTAAACTAAGAGTCTACCCATCAAACTGAACAACTTTTACTATGGGAGCAAACCAATCGGAGCACAAAAAAAATCTGCTATCCCATACATTTGAGTCGTGTATAGGCAGCGGCGGCGGCGGCGGGTGCCGTTTAGTATGGGACAGCAAATTTTTTTTTTGCTCCTATTGGTTTGCTCTAGGTTTGCTCCCATAGTAAAAGTTGTTCAGTTTGATGGGTAGACTCTTTGTTTAAAAGGATGCTAATGATATTTATTTCACCCTGTAGGATCCAACTTAATATGCGGACACTTTTTTAACCTTCTCTATGGGACCAACATCGAAATTGCGAAAAAAAAACTGCTGTCCCATAAATTTGGCTCGAGTAGATTTGCAGTTTTGTAAGGGACAGCAGATTTTTTTTATCGCGATTTCGATGTTGGTGCCATAGAGAAAGTTTTTCAGTTTGACGGTCTGATCATCTCCTTGAAAAAGTGTCAGCATTAATAGGAAGGACCCTGTATAAATGTTCAAGTTGCTTCGCACGTCGATGGATTGCTAAGCGGCGACAGAGACGCATATAAATCTAAACAGCAAATTACAAACAATGACTGTGGCCATAGACGTAGACTCTAGCGATAGAATTGCTCGTTCAAACAAACAACATGTTCAAAAACTCTTCGGGAACATTAGTGCCATAGTTTATATAAACAGAAACTACTATAATTTGGTCAAAGAGCATCACTGACCAAGACAGATGCGACAGTTCATATGTATGTTAGGTATTATACATACTATCTGTGAAACAATAATGTGTGTATGAATTTGTACGAAGTTGTTTAAATACTAGTGGTGCCCTCGACTACCTACGCGCAGGCTACTGAAATACGTACACAAGGCGACACATCAAGCTACGCAAAACCAACGCGACGTTATACATTACTCTACCTACGCGCGGCCAGCTTATTTTGGTTTTGCGTAACTTGATGTGTCGCCGTGTGTACCTTTTGATTGTGTGAACTGTGAACAGATTGCTATGAAACAAACATTAAAATGTTTCCCAAGCAAAGCCTTAAACAGGGTGTAAAATTAAATGCGACACATACCTACTTAAACTGGTGTAACATTTGAGTCAAGTTATGTTTGCAGTTTTGTATGGGACAGCAGATTTTTTTTTTTCGCGTTTCGATATTGTGGTCCCTTAGTAGAGTAGTAGTAGTAGTTGTTCAGTTTGATGGTCTGACTGAAGCACCCCTTTAACTAAGTGTCGCATTTAATTTAACACCCTGTATACCTTCTTAATATGCTGACACTTTTTTAAGCGGATGATCAGACCGTCAAACTGAACTACTTTCTCTATGGGACCAACATCGAAATCGCAAAAAAAAAATCGGCTGTTCCATACATTTGGCTCGAGTAGGCTTGCTTGTATGGAACAGCTGATTTTTTCATCTTGTTCATCTCAAGGTAAAAAAATATGTTTTCTCATCATTTCTATCCCGTAAACAAGTGGTATAAAAATATAATCTCAAGTATCAACGATCTTAGCGTGATTTTCAATGTTCGTCTGGCAACCGCGATAAGTTTTTTGAAAAATCGTAAATTAAAACCACTCAACACTTAAGATCTTAGTAACCACTCATATTCGACCACCAGTTAAATGGGCTTAATTTATACAAGTGACCTCTACTAGTCTAGTGTGACCTCTTTCGAGAAATAGGTGGGCGTCCTACCTGTTCCAGAGGGTATGGTATAGTACCTTTTCTCGAAGAGATTCGGCGTATTTTTGGGCGCTAATAACTTCGGTTAGGTACTCCTGTGAGCTCAAATTTTAAGGACAGCATGTGGTTGTCACTCTAATGAAATGTAACTTCAGATTTCTAGGACTTCGAGAAGTACCTGTTAGGTTTTGATGATCAACAGTGAGTTAGTTAGTGAATGACGAAATCAACGAAGTTTGCATATTAATAAAATCTAAAGTAGCAAGGCTATAAATATGAAATTGGGTAAATTCTATAAGAGTGATACCCACATGCTGCTCTGAAAATTTGAGCCCACATCTACTATCCAGACTGAAGTTATGAGCCGTCAAAAATACGCCAAATCTCTTAGAGAAAACTTTTATACGCCGACGCCTCCTACTAGTGAATCATGGATGTTCTGAGTTGTCAGTACGAGTATATATCTGACTACCCCCTCGGGGAATATAGTCGTGAGCATATGCTGTGCTATGGCTACCTTCAATAAGCTAGCCTTGTTACTACTGTGTGCTATACAGCTGATAGTTGTAGCAATGTTTCTGACCACCCTTAAAGATATTACGGTCGTGAGCGTATGAATGTATGTATGTATGTGTATTCTTTGCTCTCAAAACTACACACATAATTAAAATAAAATAAATAACGCTCACAGGCACATACATTGTAATGATCCCAAACTAAGCACTAAAGGCTTTTATTATGGAAACCATACAACAACGGCATGAACATATAACATCCATGACCGAACCTGGATTCGAACCCAGGACCCTGGTTTGGCAGTCCGGCGTGGTAACCATTACACCAACCGGGTCGTCTAATTTGTTGTTTAAATCATTTATGTAGATCTTAGGAGGCAGAAAATGTGTCGATTTCCGGTTTTTTGGCCGCCATCTTGAATATCTCGCTTCCGGCTGGGATTTCGAGTTGGTAACAAGCAATTTGGGATTCAGCGGGGTCGAATTAGTTAGAAAACACTTGTTACTTAAAAGTAATATGATTTGCTTCTAGACTCCAAACGGAGGCCTTTTTTCCCAAATCATGACCAGACTAATTGTTACTAACCCCAATGGATCGATGTCGTCTAGAAATATATAATTTTTTAATTTTGAATAGTGAAAGTTGTTCAGTTTCATGGTCTGAACCCTGCACCTGCACCCCTTTAAGTTTTACTAGGGTGTTTTGTAACACCAAGGAACCAAGGGCCTCTTGTACGCTTTTGCTACGGGCCTCGCGCAGGCTTAATCCGGCACTGCTAAGTTGGCAACACTGAGCCATGTGGTTCGGCTCTAAGGCCGAGAATCAGAGACGATTTGTAAGTCATAGTTCGAACTCCCGTTTGTCAAAATCCATACATTTTAGTAATTCCGGCACGCTCTTGACATTTTAACATAGAATGACACGGACCTGAAAGAAATACGGACCGAGTATTGCACTAAAAAGATGTGTAGCATGCAAGGTAATACAATCTCGATTGTTCTACAAGGGACCTACACTCACACAGATGCACTAGCTCTAGGCGCAGGTCCGACAACCCGTAACCTTATGTACCGCGTGACAGCACACACACAAGAAATGGGTGCTTCACTCATGATTAGATGACATTACGTCTGGTTCTTCTTTTTAGTCTGTGTAGAATGAATGAAACATGAATTTATTATTTACTTTATAGTTTACTGTTTAAAAGTATCCTTTACATTACAACGTTCAATGTTAATATTACAACGTTCTAATCATTACCTACTCACTTTTAAGGAATCAATTAACCTACATTCATTTCCTTAAATCTTACAAAATGATTTTATAATTCATGGGGGGTTTCAAAGAAATTTCATTTAGATTATATTGGAACATTGTTATAGCATATCTTAGCTCTATTTAGTTCTTTTAAAAGATTTCAAGCTAAAATTAAAAGTGTCTCGACTCACAACAGCTCTAAGTAAATTAAAAAAACTTAATTTCTTACTGTATTACAAGATTTCGGATAGTTCTATGTTTTAAATTTGATTCTCTGACTTATTCTGCAATAGGATTATATTAAACTACCACAACATTTGAAGCTTTGGGTACCTAACTACATGTTATTATGGAAGTATCTAGATAGCTCGCTGCATTGACTAATTTATAAGTATTTAGGATCTATTTCTATTTCTATTTCTATTTCTATTTTTAAAATATGGCTGCCATCTTGGTTTGTGATGATTTTGCCAATGTCGAGTTTTTATAGCAAAAGTGCTTGACGTTGTACGGTTATATTTGATATTTAGGTGACTTCAAGGGTTGTTCTTATAAAAGAACACTATCTTGAGCCACCACTGGAGCCCCGCTGTCGAGCTGGGAGGGGGCAACCAACAAACGTGACTGCCCTATAGCAGATCGACAACGCGACTCCGATCTATTTCTATAGGATAGGATATAAACATTGCCTTATTATCCAGTCTCCTGTCGAGTGCACTATAACTTATATAAAATTTCACCCTCACTAGATAACTACAACTACGATAGTTAGGTCAAACTCAAAGATTATTCCAGACATAGGGTTCGGTTGTCTTCTTTTTCCAAGTACTAAGTACTGAAAGTTCATCTAATTTTGTTTGAGTGGGACAGTTTTCCTGGTTCTGTAAGCAGATGGTTTCAGTTTGGCTTTGGGGTGCTGGAGAACTTTTGGGAAGATTGTCTGGGGGGTGTTTCTGACTATGTGATGCTGATCGCCTGAAAAAGAAATAGATGTTTAGATTTGTGTTTGTAGATATTTAAATGATGTAAGGACGGTCGGTCGTAGGAAACAAACTTTTAGGAAAAGGGGAATTTAGAGACAAGGTTCAAGTTCAAGGTGAATAGAAGATTATTGATTTCATTTATAATTTAAATTTACGATAGCATCTTGTTATCATTGATAAACTTACCTTGGAGTTCAGAAAAGATTTTTGATGAAGAATTTTGCTGCTATTTTCTCCAGGGAATCCCTTGTAGAGGATCGCATTGGGTCGAAATTTGTAAATTGATTGTATGGTTTCCGGGATTAGGTACTGGGGCTTCCAAACCCTTTGTCATGCACTATTTCACGGTTTTCTTTGATAAATTCGTAGGTTGTGAAAAGTTTCAATTTATAAAACGAAAACGAACTGTCAATACTTGTTGTTTGGTTATCCTTTTCGGAAAGCAATGTGATTTAGCCCTTAAAGCCTGACCAGCACTGGTAACATGCAACACGTGATACGGCTGTATCACGTCTTTTATCTCGTTCTTTCGCACGCAAATAGAAAGAGAGCGAAGATGTGATAGCGCTGTATCACTGCGGCATGCTACCTATGCAGAAATATAAAAAACCTGCACTCGTAGTATGCTACACGTGATACGGCTGTATCACGTCTTTTATCTCGTTCGTTCGCACGCAAATAGAAAGAGAGCTAAGATGTGATAGCGCTGTATCACTGCGGCATGCTAGCTATGCTGGTTTGGGGGCGCTGCAATTTACTACACTGCGACATAAAAGAGTAAAAAATAAATGAGGGCGCTGCCTCCACGCAAGAACGTCAAAATCACGCATAAGATGGCAAGACCGACCTACTATTTGTACTAAAATATTTAGTTCCTGCTGTCACCATTTTCTACACTTTTATGTCGCACTGTATCTAGCAACAAAAATTGCTTATTATAAATTATTTCCTTTCGACCCGGATTTCCGATTCTGGAATCATCATTCATCATCATTTTCAGCCTGTATCTACCCACTGCAGGGCATAAGCCTCCTCCATATTTTGCCATTTTTCTCGGTCCTGTGCCAGTCGCATCCAGGTCTTGCCTATACTTTTCCAGATGTCGTCAACCCACCTGGCTGCCGGCCCAGATTCTGGAATGTCGGCCCTTAATCTAATGAGGGATTTTCTAAAATCCATTAAAATAGAAAAAGTAGTTCCAATTGGATCGATAGATGGCGTTGACGCAACAGGGATGAGCGACCTTGCAAATAATAAAATACGCTTATTAGACTTAACTTCCCTCAGGACGCGAATCCTACTCGCTCTTCTCGGGTTATTTTTATTAATACATTGATAACATTCAAAATCATTTTTTATTTATTTTCAGATGAGTGCACCCAGTTTTTCCGAGACCTGAAAGCCTTTTGCTTCTTTATTTGGCTTCTACATCGGGTGGTGGAAATGAACCAGAAACACCATACTGAGGCGACCGGCGCCGGCGTCGTGGGCGTGACCAAGGACGGGTGCCAGCGGACAAGTTGTCATTCGTAAAAGCACAGAATGTAAAAGGCCTATTATATGAAGTGCACGTCAATATTTTTATCTTTGCTAAAACTACGAATAAACCTTGTGAACAACATTCTCGTTTTTTAATTAAGATATTATTATTAAAATAGTGAAGTAAATAATCCAGAGCCGTAAATAAAAAAGGCACAGACAAAATAGCTAGAATCCATTCCAAAAAAAAAACTGCAATTCTTAGATTAAAAACTTTTCGCTAGGCTCCTTCTAGGCTCACATAAAAAAAAAGTTACTGTCACCTTCAATATGTTCCTATGAAGTAATGCTATTTTTTTAATAGGGGAGATTGCAGTCTGATACGTTAGTATCTCTATATAGTTTGTGGTAGAAAGCAACATTAAAATTACTGATAGATAAGCCTGTCACCATCGACAATAAAAAGTGATGTTAGTCTATGGTTTGCATGATGTCTGACAGGTTGTGTTGCAAATGGATAAATGGTTCACTGGCTACCAATAAATACGCAATAGCACCGAAAATGTTAGTTTGTTACACAAATAAATGAGCATTCACTATACAAAAAGTCGTTGAATTCAAAGTATCAAAACGTATTTCATATTAAAACCATAACAATTTTTTTAATGAATCCAGAACAGAAATTGAGGAATCTAGAATAACAAAATTTTTATGATTGTAACGCAATCCTTCCATATAATTTTTTTTTTAAATATGAAAACGCCTCTTTGACTGTTGGATATTGAAACTGGTTCATTTTTCGGCTCTATCTCCATTTCTACCGTATCAAAAGATGTGACTAGTCGGGCCAATTTAATAGATCACATATGACATTTGTCAGTGAGGTGACCGGCTTAAAAACATCGATTAAAGTGAAAGAATCGATACGAATTTCAAACAAATCTGAATTGAATTATAAAGTGAATATCCCGGTTTCTTGGAAATACGTTTTACATCGATTTTTTGGGTAACATTCCTATTTTTTTTTTTTTGCCTTTCTGCTTCATACCAATCAGACAGTTGTTTCAGACAACAATAGGCTACTCCTTTCTCTGACAAAAGTGTCTTTCGTCTGGTTCAAGAAAAATGGTTCACTGACGCAACATATTGTAACGACGTTCAGTTCTTTAGAACAGAAATTGTTTATTATGTTTAGAATGGTTCATTAGTGAAAGTAAATCGTAAAATTACCTTTGGTAATTATTACAATAAATATGTACTTAATCGTAATTTTATAAAGTACCTAAAGCAATTCGGTATGTCAAGTTTTTTTTTGGAGTGCTGAATCGAAAACCATTTCGAGATAATTGTCTCAATAATCATATTTTCTATGTCAGAGATTTTAAAATTAAAGGATTACAGATATTTTTAATAAAATAACGTCGTTTTTCGGTCCGTCCAGTGACGTCACTGGCATACCTGTGAACTCCTTGGTAAACATAAAATCAACTTAAAATAACTGACCATTAAGAAAAAAAAATACATTCTCAATGTCAGAATTTGACATTTGATGTTGCCGTATCTGTTTCCAGCATAGAGTTAGAAAGAGTAGGCAGGTTTTTTTTTTTTTAAATATAGCTGTAGATAGTTTTTCTCCATGGAGTTCGAATTATTTTCTCTCCACCATTTTTGCACTTCGAGATTACAGATCAAAATAATTTAAAAATTAAATTTATATTGATAAACTCGATGAATCGCAATAAGAATGAAATAGGTATCTTAAAATTATGTCTTCTGTCCGTAAAAAATATAAAAATGAAAACAAAAAAAAACTTGACATACCGAATTGTGCAGTTCTAATCTAACTTCGAAAAAATACAAATTATTCTATGCCCGCCGTTACAAGGTCACGTTTGATGAAGTATCTATAGACGTCAAATGTGATGTATTAACTTTCTAAAAACAAACAGTCTATGATTTGATCAGGCAGCTAAAAAGAAAGCAGTGAGACTCATGATGAAATTAAAGTGAGTTGTTAACAAAAGGTACCTTCGCGGCCTCATGTTTACAATGCAAGAGTAGACATCGAATTTTGATGGAATTGGACAAACTCAATTTCCTTCCAAATAGGTTGTGGCAGTAGGTCAGTGCCGCGGCCGGTAATTGTGGAGGGACGGCCATGCAAATCCCATCGCAGTCGCCATGCGTATAGTAGGGCTGTCTAAACAATCTAGATTTTTTCCTTCGCTCTCATTGTCTTAAATCTTTACAAAAATTCTCGATCAGTCATGAGAACAAGTGTTTCGCTCAGGACACTGCTTAAATCGTCTGCACTACAGGGTCCTTTTTTAAGGGGATGATCAGACCGTCAAACTGAACAGCTTTCTCTATGGCACTAACATAAAAAGCGCAAAAAAAAAACAGCTGTTCCAAACAAAACTGCTTTACTCGAGCCAAATGTATGGGACTGCTGATTTTTTTTACCATTTTGATATTGGTCCCATAGAGAAAGTTGTTCAGTTTGATGGTCTAGTCATCCCCTTAAACAACTGTCGTCATAATAAGAAGGATCCTGTATACAAACAGGCCTACGATGATTGATCCCTATTCGGGATGGTCGGAAACTTTGTTACAACTACTATAATAATATCATGAATCATGAAGGTACTTAAATAATAAACTCAAGACCTTTCATTACAGTGATCAGAAAAACCGGCTAAGTGTGAGATGGACTCATGCACCAAAGGGGTTCCGTACCACCATATTTAACCGGAAAAAATATTTTTCACCGGGATCCTTAGCGCTAGCCACCAACTTGGCCGGTTTTTATTGTTTGTTGTTTTAATTTAGAGTATGCTTTATTATAATCACACTTTGACGCTTGAATGCCTTGCTGTTTTAAGATACCTAGATGGTAAAGAAGTTTGCTCTGAATTTGTCAAGTGTTTTTTTTTTTATGAAATTGAAAACTAAAGATCGATAAATTATACACATCCCTACAAAAGAGCAATCTAAAACTGAATTTGGTACAAAACTTTCAAGGTTCACTTCATATAATAGTCAGCTTTTATCTGCGTTTCAAAAAAATCCTTGAATCAAAATAAAGATTGAAAAATTCTCGGGCGGGACTTAGGTACCCGCACTGAAAATTCGATTAATTTCGATCTCTGGGTTGTGGGCTCGGTGGCGAAATTGGATAACGCAATTTCCCGGTTCGGAAGAGTGCGGGATCAAGTCCCGACTGAGACTTAATTTTTCAATCTTTAATTTGATTCGAAATAGCACAACATGGATGTAACATGTTTAAATTCAATAATATTTGAAATATCAATAATATTAGAATTGTTGAACAAAGACTGGAATCATCTGTAGTTAAAGTATGAATATGTCTTTAGGTGGTACCTTATTACTAAAAGCATGCATAAGCATATGCTCACGACTATATTCCCCGAGGGGGTAGTCAGAGATATTCTGAAACCTCAGAACATCCACATTTCACCAGTAGTACCGAAACTCTGTCCAGTGTGACGGGGGGTGAGCCCGTCGCCACTTATAATGGACAGTGGGTACAATACAAGCCTCGAAATTGAAGCATGCAGGTTTCCTCACGATGTTTTCCTTCACCGAAAAGCCAAAAAAAATAAAAATAAAATTTTCTATTACGATGCTACATCTAGATTGGCTTCGATTAATCTTGGCGTACTCGATTAATAAGACTATGGTGTCTTTATCTGCGTGGAGATTGATTTTCAATATGTACATAATATGTACATAATATGTACATAATAAAACGCAGATAAAGACACCATAGTCTTATTTTGTTATAAGAGATAAGTGTACTTTTCGCAACCATCAACAGCAAGGCTGATTCAGTGTTTATGGGGTGTAGAGCATCTCTGTGATGGGGATGGACCAGGTCTGCCTGCATAACTTCAGTCGGTTTAGGAGTTACAGACGTTTAAAGGTCCGACCTTTGAACGTCTGCAACTCCTAAACCGACTGAAGTTATGCAGTATAGTGTTATGTAGAGTCTCAACTCTCAAGGTACAAGGTAGGTACGATGGGGCTGACACATAAAGGCATTGTACCTTACAGGAATAGAGCAACTGACATGGAGTTGTCAAATGAAACCGTTTTTGGATGTTTTCAGTAGACTATTCGCAGGCAAAAATTCGAATACTGTCTATAATTCTGAGTCTAACGTGAAATCGTGGATAAATTAATGAAGTAGTGACAGTATATTTCACAAAATTATCTACGATTTCACTTTAGATTCCCAATTATTCACGGAAACCGAATTGTAAAAGTGGTAAGAGATTAGAAAACGGTTCTATTGCCTCGCGTCACGTATCTCTTTCTATTATACAGAAGACGGCCCGACAGCACAGTCTGTAGTGAACCTGCCTGCTGTGCCGGGGGTCGCGGGTTCGAATCCCGTAAGGGGCAAATATTTGTATGACGAATATGAATATTTGTACCCGAGTCATGGATGTTTGTATCTATATATGTATTCTATATCATTGTCTAGTTATCATAATACAAGTCCAGGCTAGATTCTGAAACTTTAAATGTGACTAGATAATTTGTGTGACACTGTCCAAGATATTTATTTATTTAGCTAGAGGTACATCTCGCTCTCTCAGCTGTCAGTTCCTCTATTCCTGGTATAATACCTTTATGGGCTGACAGGGTAACCTCAGGGTTAAAAACCCCATATAAATAAATAATGAACAAACAAAGTCTAGATGTATCTAGGCATAAGAAATAGTACTGTAATAAAACAGATAGCGCAAAATAAAGCGGTAACACTATCTTAAAGATACATTTCGCATATTAAAATGTGCGGTAGGTCGCGCCGTAACGGACAACCGTAAAACTGTATCGCACTCCGCTGTAGGTCCTTACAAGTTTACGATCGATAAAATCGTTAAACACCTCGACCTTGACCGTTTGGTTGTTGACAAAAAGTAATTTGGGATTTTTATTAGCTGGATAATAATAAGTAGCAATCGTCGAGAGCGTCGGTGGCGTGTTGCGGAGAGCTATGGAAACTCAATCTTGAGGTCCGGGTTCGAATCCGCACGGACCACATGCCATGTTTGCACCATGTTGCCACCATTGAGTTTTTCTAACTTATGTACGAAGTACCGACTGATCTCAAACTGTGAAGGAAAATATCGTGAGGAAACCTGCATACGCTGAAGAAGAAATTCCGATGAGTCTGTGAAGTCTACCAATCCGCATTGGGCACGCGTGGTGGACTAACGCCCATACACCCTGAGGGTAGGCCTGTGCCCTGCAGTGGGACGTTTACAGGGTGTTACAAAACTACAAATAAACATTTAAGGGGGTGGTGTAGACCATTAAACTGAACAACTTTCACTACTATGGAACCAATATCGAAATCGCGAAAAAAAAAATTATGTTCTATACTCTACAAATCGACTAGAGCTAAAATGTATGGGATTTAAAATTATTTTTTTCTCGATTTCGATGTCCCATAGAGAAAGTTGTTCAGTTTGACGGTCTAAACAACCCCCTTATGAGTTTTAAAAATGTATTGTTACTTATGAAACACCTTGTATAGTCTGTGATGAATAAGTAGCAATGTAGAGGTAGTAAGAGTTACCATAAAATCGTATCAACATCATCATTAGTGTCTAGTAAACATCATCTTTATTTAAAAATGAAAAACAACAGAGCGCTATTTATGCCTAGAGTTAATTGCTAACTGGGTGCAAGTGGGGCTAAGAAAATAAAGAACAAGTCAAGAAGTAGCACAAACTTCGTCAAATGGGTACTTATATACACAACAGTCAGTTATCAGCAACATTGCCTCGTCATTACATAAAATTACAGTCAGAGATCAGCAACATGCTTCGTCAACATACAAATCTATTAGGTAAGTAAGTAAGTAAGTTATAGCCTGTATAATCCCACTGCAGGGCAAAGGCCTCCTCTCACGAATAATGATGAGAGGGAGTGGGCCATACTCCACCACGCGGGCCCAGTGCGTGTTGGTGGTCACCTTGCTGTCAGAGAATTTTCAAGCCGCCAATAGGCCTCTGACCTGGCTTAACGAATAGTTACAACGCCATCTGGCGGAACTATCCGAGACCAACTGCTTAACGTGCCTTCCGAAGCACGGGAACGCTCGAGATGAAATACCACTAAACGGTCGTTGGCGTAGTGGAGCTTCGGTATTGGAAACGATCACCGAAGTAAAGCAACGTCAGGTCCGATTAGTCTTTGGATGGGTATCTAAGTAAAAAACACTCAATAAAGCCCAAACCTGGGCTGCTCAGTCTAATAACCCGCCCCTTTTCGATATAGATGCAAAGGTGCCCATAAAGCTGACAGCAGCGTACCTTACTACGTTGGATTGTTATGAAAATTTTAATATTTTTTTCTATTTTTTATTTCTAATTAATGGACTTCTTTGCTTGTGTGTTAGCACCGCATATCCGCCAGTGTCAAGTGATTTGAGGGAGTATCTATCCAATCTCGAGGATTGTTTTTGAGAAGAACACAACTGAGATTGATTGTGGAGCCTCGTGGCAGGCTGAAACGCGAACCGCGCGAACACCACGCGAAAGACAAGTGTTCGGGGCAAACCCTGCAACGTGATTCCTAAGAAAATTTTATCGTATGAAATTAAATATTATCATAAAATGTTAGCACACTTTTACATAAGTAGTTAAAAATAAAATGTTAAAGTAGTAGTAAGATTGTAAAAATATGGGTTAGAGGCAAGTTAAAGATCTAGACTAGGTTCTTTTTCGAACAGGTCAGGTAAATAACCAGTTGATACATTTTCGGTTGAAAGAAAGGTTAACCAATGGCAAACAAAAATAAAAAAGAATTTATTGCTAAAAAAGCAATTTTTAGATTTGGATTCCAAACCATCGTTAATTTTGTCACTTCAAACTCACAAAATAATTTTTATTTAGTTAAAAAATTTCATTACTGCACCTCACCAGTAATGTGTGAAAACTTCGACACTCAGAAAGTTTCACAACGTTTTTTATCTCATTAACTCTCATTATACACGACACGACCCATTAAATAATTGTCCGAACCTTTTTGGGTAATTCTAAGTTTGTTATAAGCTAAATAAAGCTCTAAGCTAAGCCATCTTTGATTTTTCTTTTTTCTTTGTCTTTTGATTCAATCTCACCGAACAGAAAATTGTTTTATTGCGAAACAGTTTCCACACCCCATTGCCGAAACGTCGACACTCAAACAGTTTTACAACTTTTTTCCGTCTCATTGCCCACACGACCCCTCAAATAATTGTCCAAATCTCTAACCACTAGTGTCGCGTTTATCGATAAAAAATAAAGTTAAATGGATCGACAACTTTTTTGCTCCAACAGTTTTATTCGACGCAAACTTTATGACCGCCAACAATATTTTACTGTTTATGAGTATCGCTAGTCGCATCGGGTTTTATAATACTTTAATTTCACCGCCAGAAACAATAAAAATATGTAAATGCGACGCTGAGTCATAAAATGCCATCGTTTTAACTAAGATAAGTGACTTTCTTACTAATGAAATGTTTTTGCTAGTCTGTTCTTATCTTGTAATAACAACTGTGAAAATTCCTTTTCACACTCGTTAGTTGGGAAACTTGGAAAGAATTAGCACTGATTACAACAATCTGAAAACTTAAAAACTAAATTGTAGTAAAATTATATTGAACCAATCATAAAAATTATTTGTAATTTTTGTGTTTTGTATTATTTTGTTTTAATTATATTTAAGTTTTAGGTTATTTTTAGGATATTTTAGTTTTAGTTTATTTTAGTT
Organism: Agonopterix heracliana; assembly: GCA_963693445.1. Classification (NCBI taxonomy): domain Eukaryota; kingdom Metazoa; phylum Arthropoda; class Insecta; order Lepidoptera; family Depressariidae; genus Agonopterix; species Agonopterix heracliana. The sequence goes on from OY856326.1 coordinate 7,320,103, forward strand.
TTAGGATTGTATGTTAATTGATAGTTTTTGTTATAAATCGTATTTGTCTACTCTTTAATAAAATATTTATTTTAATTTTAAATAAACACATTCTAAAACAGTACCTACCTACCTAAAAAAAACTAAATATTTTGGACATGAATAAGTCACGAGATAAACTGTTCTATCGTTTACTAATCGTTTAGAAATCTAATACCTATAACTATCAGATTTCTTTCAGGGGGAAATGAAACTACAACTAATACTCTATTTCAAACAGTATCAAAAATTTCCTCTAAAGCTCGACCTCTGGAACGAGCTTACAGAGCGGACAGAGCCGCTTAAAAAAACAAAGCAAAATATTCCAAACGCAATGGTCTCCATTACATCAACCCCAATTACAAATTACCTCCCATGTGTTATGTCACAGCGAAACAAATGGAAACAATTTCAAGATGGCGTCAGTGATAAAAATGCCAGCAGCCGTCCACGCACGGGTATCAGTCACATTGTAAGACAACTCAATGTACCTGCACTGGATGAAATCGTAAACTTAGTAATTAGTTTGAGTGCCTTAATCCAAACAGCGAACTTGGCTGACACACTGATGGTTCGGTTGGGAGACTTTATTGTTCGAGTGTTTACCCGTGGACCCGGTAGCTTGACCCATTACCGGGTAAATAAAAAAACCCGTGGTCCCATGGCATTAGGGATTGCTCCCTAGACTTCTGACAATACTGTAATGTAGTGACCTATCTCTCGCATGATAATCTAGATAAGTAATAGAAAAAAAGGAAAAAATAATGAAAAAAAGATAAAAAGGAAATAATTCGGGCGTATATTGGCCGGCCACTATGACGCCAGCTTGCGCTGCCGCCGGCGACGTATCGCCTGTGACATTGTCGTAGTGTCGCCCACCTGTGAATGCTCTGACATCGACACACAGGTAAATCACCGGTCATTGCGACTCAACCTAACCTAGGCTTGAATAGCTCCACCGAAGTTTCCCAAGTTTTTGTAGAAGCGGATTCGTGGTCTACTAACTCCAGCCAGTGCTTATGTATGGTTGCTAAAAGTACCTTCCTATACCCTATAACTATTGTTCGGCAGATTCCATTACTAATCAACCCCATATTCCTTCAAAGTACAGTCAGCTTTGGAGAAACCTGACCCCTCTATCTTAATCTTTATAAGCGCAAGGGGGTTCGATTTCTCTGATGCTGACCGTACGTTAGTAAACTCGTGTTTACAGTTTCGCCGATGGCGGTGACCGTATGTCTCTCCAGTAATCCTTTGCCGCTATTCCGCTCCGTAAATAAGGCGAGGCAAGGCTCTAAAGAAGGACTCAGGAATTTTCCCTCACCGCGGGATTATCCACTTAATGAAACTGCTCCTTTTTACAACGAATTTATCGCTTATTCCAGGGCTTCCTAACTAGTGTAGCTATTAAAAAGTTCGGCTTAGAACCTTAGAGTACTAATAGCTCGGCTATGATTTTTCTGGCGTAGCGTTATCTTATAAAATACGTCAAAATAGGTTACCACCTCTCTTTGGTGTTCAAGCAAAAAATGTGTAAAGTGTAAATTGCAAATTTTCTTGCAGACAGTATTTTTTTTCAAAATCTGTGCAGGTCTAACTGTCGCAAAAGTTAAGAATAGTCTTAGAACGTTTTCCTGTAGCTACATAACAGTTAATGTACATACGTACCTACCTACCCTAACGAAAAAAGGACCGTCATTCCAAAAAATAGGAGAAATACAGGTTTCTCCGCTCCGATAATATTACTTCAAGCAAAGTTTATTAGTCATACATGTTTGTTTGAGGTAATAATGTTACAAAACAACAATAAAATTACCGGTGGCCGCAAAATTTGACGCCATGGTTCAACATATATTTTTACACAATATTATTTGACCACCTCTATTTAAATAATGTTAGTCATGTAAAATCTGAAAAAATCATGCACATCAGAAATAAGATGTAGATGGCGGGAAAATTATCAGTCTGGTTCTAACTTGGATACTTAGTTTTATTTCTATAGGTACCTACCTATCCAAAAATCAACTACCATACCAGTGTAAAATGATCTTCAGTTACTACGTGACTACATACTTGGTAAGTCTCAGTTTATAGTGGTGTGAGTGCCCACCACATTTTATATTTGGCGTGTCAAACGATCCACGTTAAACAACTGGTAGTACGGAACACTAATTGCCCGAGTCCCGACTCGCACTTGACCTGTTTTTTATTGAGGGTTGACGTACGAGTATGTATTCACAGCCACCAAAGAACCCAAAAAAAATGTCACAGAAGCCACCGTGTTTTATTGTAAACATGTATTTTTTATAGAGTTGGTGTGGTGTCGGCTATAGCTCTTATACCCCAAATAATATGTGTCGGCTAGTGCCGTTAGTGGCAGCGAATAGAGGAAAACACAAATGATGTTAAATTATTCCGGTGGAATTAATTCATAAGGATAGAGGACGACACACGACTTGACTGTCTGAACTGCGCAAACGCAGTGAGCATCCTACATGCCATATAAGGGTTAATGGAATTCTAATCCTTTCAATATCATAGGCTTCCTCCACAAGAAACAATACAGGGTCCCTCTTAGTATGCTGACATTTTATTAAGGTGATGTCCAGACCATCAAACTGAACAACTTTCTCTATAGGACAAACATCGAAATCGCGAAAAAAAATCAGCTGTTACAAACATTTGGCTCGAGTAGTTTTTATTCGTGATTTCGATGTTGGTACCATAGATATAGTTGTTCAGTTTGATGGTCTGTATGCCCCCTTAAAAAAGTGTCAGCATATTAAGTTGGACCCTGTACCTATATTTATTTATTTTATTTAACAAAAGTCGGTGGTTCATCAAAGGGGCGGTCCACACCCCTGACAGTTTCGGAACGGTAAAAAAAATCAACCGGTATACCTACTACAGATATTTTTGGTAAAATAAAGTAGTTTTTCGTTAAAACGAGTGACGTCACTCGACGACCTGTAAACTCTGTGGTAAATAAAAAATGTATTTACATTGTCAGAATTTGAAATCTGATTTTACCATTTCTATTTCTGTAATAGCTTTCTATAAAGTAAGAAAGAGAAGGAAGGTTTTTTTTTTGGAGTCTGAATTATTTTCTCGCAGCCATTTTTGCATTTAGAGATTAGAAATCAAAATAATTAAAAAAAAAATGTACGTATTGATAAACTTTATGAATCGCATAAAAATTAAATTAGTTTATAGAAGTGTAACTCTAAACAAAATCGAAACAATTTTTGGCACCCAATGAAAAATGACATTTTGTATGAGTTTTGGCGGCTAGGTACCTACAGTTTTTAAAGAACAAATTTAGAACACGGTACACTTTTTTTGGTGCCACTTTTTGAGCTTCATTTACACTTCTATACAAATAAATTACAAAAAAAACCCATGACAATTGTAAAATTACGTAATTTATGTGTAATATTTGTCATTTTCACCATGACATTTTTAACAATAATCATTCCAGTTCTTGTCCTGCCTGCCGTGTCTCCAAGGGATAATTTTAAAGAAATTAGCTGTCTTTGACAAGACCGATATTTAATTTAATGTATCGATGGTAAATAATACAAGAATGTATTGTAGCGTCCACCCTACGGGCATCTTTGATACAATGATTTCTCGAAGCCCACCTGTCTTGACAAAATTAAATTATTTTGTACAATACCTACCACTTATTGGTATTTCTTCGATTACCTATATTGTGATGTGATGATGAGTTTATGTAATTATCTACATGTTTCATTTTAATTTAAAATAAAATGAGCAAGATGAGCAGTTGGTCCCGGATGCAATTGGGACGTATACACAGGGGTCTTTCTTTATTTTTGTGTCTTTTTTATTTATTGAACACAATTGAGTTATGCATTTTATTGATGTTTTCAGGATGTTTTGTCTCGTTTCACTATAATTATTTAATTCTACAAGAAGTTAACAAATGAATAAATCGATACTCGTAGCTGAATGCTGAACAATATTTCGTAATAATGTTACTTTTTGGCATAAAGTTCAATGTTATACCTCAATACAACAATATTAAACCGAAATACTCATTCAATGGTCTCGGTTTGGCATCAATCAATCTTCCCTAGAACAATTTAACCACTTCTAGATCTTCTCCGATGGTAAGAATTAAGCAATGCCGAGGAGGGTGAAACACATGTGCTCAGAAACATTGCTATAACTACCAGCCTTCTTGCATGCAGTAAAGTTGTAACTAGGCTCACTTTTAGCATAAAAGGGAGGAAAAAGGGTTCAATATGAAATGTTGTGTAAATTGGTGATAGGCCAAAAATTCACAGCATTTGAAACCCTTATCCCTTAGTTGTCATAGGACACCCACGGGAAGGAATAAGGTGTACTTATGTAATTTTAAGTTTTTAACACATACGGTTTGGCTTGTCAATTTCCGGTATGATTTTTATCTGTAGTAATCTTGTGGCCAAACCGTGCGACTGCCGATTATAACCACTGCCATATGAATAGACAATAATAGTACAACATAAGCTCACGCCATTCTCCCATGGGGGGTAGGCAGAGACAACGGACCGCCACACACTACGACTCTGACACACCTCATTAGCCTCATTCACATCTTTTCATGCAATTACGTCGATTGAGGGTGCTACGCACTTGCCCTTTTCGCAAAAGATAATTAATTTGATCATGGTATGTTTAATAATAGTTTTTTTTTTACTTTTATTAGCCTATTTCATCCCACTGCTGGGCAAAGGCCTCTCCCCTGCTCTTCCACTCGTTCCTGTTTGGGACAACATCTGGCCATTGGTCGTCAAATTTGTCCAGGTTCAATTTGCTACGGCTTCTGGTTTTAGCGCGTATAGCTTGGCAAAAAAGTCATGATCGTGGTGACAGATGGAACTAAAATTTTTGTATGGTGGTGTTGCCAGTTTATGCGTGATTTTGACGTTCTTGCGTGGAGGCAGCGCCCTCATTTTTATCAGGACTTTTTTGCCAAGCTGTACACTTATGCACTTCAAAATATCCTACGTATGTTACTGCTTTTCTATAAAGCAGTACGGTGACTGCTAATATATATTAGCAGTCACCGTAGTCGAAATCGACATTGAATCCATCACCTTTCTTGATTCTTTTCCACAGTATTAATGAGATAGTCATTACTATCTGACATTGAAACTTAAAGCAGATTTCGATGAACGTTGCAACGAATATAGGTGAACAATTTTATTTATAAAACCAAATGAACAATAGGTTATCAGCTCTGTTACAAAGTTAAACACTAAACAAAGATAACAAGCTACTTTACGCTTTGTTTTAAAGCATTTTGATTAAAGTTTTGCGTAATACAGGAGAACACAAAATGACAAAAATACATGGCCTTGAAGAAATTTGAGAGTAGATAATAATTTGTGTTTTAGCCTAGGTTGTACCAGGTAAGTTCCTGCAAGAATATGACATTGATTTGAGTTTGGAAACGAAGGAAAAGCGTCATCAACATATCAAATTCATCAGAACACTTTACTGGTTTTTATGGAAATAATTATTCCAGTAGAACAACAAAAACACAACACACGCATTGACTTTTAAAAATACTTCCAATAAAAACGATAAATTCTAATTTGAAAACCCTAAAAAAAGTATCGAATAATAAAAATCGTCTACAATATGATAGGTATACAGAGTTCTATTCAATAGTAAAAGAGATGCAACAAATTGTCATATAACAATTGTCGTATTCGATACAAACGATAGTAGATAAACACGCATTTTCCTTACATATTTTTGCAACAAGTATTTTATACTATCTTTAAATCATCCTGCCAGTCTGCTTCTGTAAATGTAGCCCATATATTAAGAAGCACTTTAAAAGCCCGAAGCAAGATAACAACCTCTTATTAGGACCCTAAATACCTCACGAATAACTAAAATTATTAACAAAAGATGCACTTCACGCGATTTGAGCCACACGTTATAGTACACCATACATTATTAAGAATTTTTTTTTTATCTAAGAGAAGTTTATACCGAAATCTACCGAGCGTACTGCATGTAAACGAAGTTCCGTCCTAATTTCTATATTAACCAATACTTTTTTTAAACGCGATCTAGAAACCAATGTCTGTGCTTTGCATTTGTCTGATTTCCTTTTAAATAATTATATAGGTATATAATTTCAATGCTAGGATTAATTTTAAAGATTGTATGGAAAACTTTGAGCCTTTAGAATTCAAAATGATAAAAAAAATCTTACAAATATTGCATGCATATAATAATGGTGCCGTTTGGTTTGTGCCGTTAGCAGTGGAAACGACTGGTGTTTGGGGATGTGAGGCCAAGGCTTTTGTGCGAGAGCTGGGAAGGAGGCTTGTTGAGAGCGGGAAAGATCCCCGCTCGGGTTCGTATCTGGTCCAAAGGATTTCTCTAGCCATTCAACGCGGGAATGCTGCTAGTGTGATGAATTCCTTTGAGCCGGGTGCGTTCCGTGTTGCGGAGGGCATTTAAGTTGGTTTTTGTTTTGTTGATGACGAAGCGTGGGGTGGATTATAGTTTGGTAAGTTGACGAGGCATTTTGCGGATCTCTAACTTGACGAAGCATGTTGCCGATTACCGGCTGTTATAATATTATAATAAGATTGACGAAGCTTGTGCTGACTGCTTGTTTTGTGTAATAAATTCTTACGTAGGTATCTTACAAGTCAATTTTGTATAATTTCAGGGACATGGCTGAATAATTGTAAAAAATCTACAGGCAGCCCTGCTCGTGTGTACAAAGGCGTTGTGCACTATTTTCGTTTAAAAACACTCGTTCGAGCTCAAGATCCGTGAGTACCTACTTTGTTAATTCATGGTCAAAAGACGTAACAGGTGATAAGACGTCATTCGTAATCTTGTTGACCGGGCAGCCAGATAGATAAGAATAGGTAATTGTTATATCTAATATTTTTATTGTAGAGTAGGTCAAGATTTCTGAAATACTTTGTTTCGGTACATTTTGCCGATGTTTTATCGACAATGAACTTCAGTGGTGTCGTCTATATCTATACTAATATTGTAAAGAGGAAAGATTTGATTTTTTGTTTGTTTAACAGTTAGATGACACGATTGTGTCGAGACCTCCGCTTCTAAATACCTTAGTAGACAAAGTTGTATTACGTTATGCAATACAACCTGCCCACCAAATAATTTCTACTCTACGCGTGTTTCGCTCCACCAGGGAGCATCCTCAGGAGTTAGAAATTATCAAGATAATTATATTCTTTGATAATTATCGGATAATTATCCAAGCTGATTCTTAGTTTTGAGAGAAATTTCTAACTAAAAGTTCTAAACTTGTTTTTTTGTATTAATACACTCTTATCCAGACCAAACAGCACCTAGTCTTTGGCATAATAGTTTCTCATCTCAATGAATAACAAAAAAAAGAGAAAAACTACAGAAAACCGTGGAAAAAAAAAGATTTCATTGTTGGAGTTTCTTTTTTCGCGAATCGTGATCGGAAATACATGACGTGACATTGCTAGCGCAAGCTTTTTGTGTTTCCGAAAAATTTTATAATTATCAAGATAATTATCAACGTATAATTATCAAGATACTCGTGTGAAGAAATTAAACTCCGAAAGACTTTAGAATACTTTTGTAATTTATTAAATTTTACTTTTTACAATTTCACTGAATTTAATTAAAATTATTCTAGAATTACAACTATTCACTTTGAGTGTCCGCCGAGAACTGGAGAACTGCCTGTTCGATACCTTTTGCACCACTTTCACCGTTATCCCTCCATTTTTCAGTCCGCTGTACCAACCAAACGGCACAAAAGTCAATATTGCCACCTTAAGCATATATTTAAACGATTCTGACACAAATTTGAACGGCTCTGGATACAAGTCATTTTAAGCCATTCGTTGGTTATTTTTCAGTTAATTTGAATGTCATAGAATATTAAATGTGTTGCTAGTACAAACACTAAGATTTAGTAACAAAATATCACGAATCACGACACTCGTAAGACCCTTAGACAACTTTGTTTCGAACGTTCGTCGGTCTAACTCCTGAGGATGCTCCTTGGTGGAGCGAAACACGTCTAGAGTAGAAAGTTTATATCCAAATTATCCAATACAAGATAAAGTAGAAAAATCAAATTTATTTAACTTTTTTGACAACAGGGACCAATGTCGAGTTTAAGCTTTCTATGTCTCTCACCTAAACGGTCTCTGAGAAAAACGCGTGTGGCAGACGAACGACACCCACCGACGAGGTTATTTTCCTTCCGACATTTTTTTGCACGGAAAAGTTGTTGAATGGCAGAAAAATTCAAACTTTATTTCACAGTTTATTGTATCTGTACAATGTACATAACAGCTGTTGTGCTACTCGAAGATTGCGAATAATCGCGACGGGTCAACCTTGCGGGGCGCTCGGGGTTGAAGGGTACCTCACTACTTGAGGTAAGTTATCTTGTCGTCGATTACTCAAAGAATCCCCACTACTTATATGCCTGTTTTCTGCACTGTGATCTTGTCATAGGTTTTTATAATTAAAGACAAACTTTTTTTTTCACACACGTTATCCGATAAAATATGTAGCCAGTTGCATCTATCAACACAATAAACATTCGTAAAATCTGTGTTATCGTTTGTTTGTTTTTTCTAACAGTAGGTACGAGTAGGTAGTCATTCAAACATTTCTGATAATATATATGTTTTTACTTAAGGGGCCATAGGTTCACACGAATATTTTCTGTGAGAAACGCGACTGCTCAGCCCTCCGAAAAATGCGTGCGTGTGCCGTATTTTCGATTAAAAAGAATTAATAAAAGTACTTTTTTTAGATTGTTTTTATGATTTCACTTGATAAACTAATGGTGAATATTTGCGAGTATAAATACCAAAAATCTGAAACTATTTTAAGTTCTTTTAACACGAGAAAAATGTTTAAAAATACATGTGACGATTTTCTATCGAGTGAAGTAATTCCAATCGTGTATTCAATTTATGATTTCACTATGTCAGTTCAGTTCAGTTTCAGTATGACTTTGGTAAATCGTCGGTAATTGTATAACTCGAGTTGAAAAATAAAAGATGACTCCAAAGTATGTTGTCCTTCTATTGGGCCTTAACTAGAGCATAAAATAAAACAGCTTCATTTAGCAGCAAAAGGATGACAAACAGAAACAAATCATAATCAATCTGGACCAGCGTCACACATAATTTGCCCGATATACTTCAAATATGAAGTGACCACAATCACCGTGTCCCTGTGCTAATTGCGAACACGGCCATAAAAAAATAATTACTAGCCTTATCGTTACTTAACGTTGCAAATGAGAAAGTACCTACTTTGATTGAAGTTGATTAATTCTGACGTACCATGTTGCTAGGTATCTTAGTAGAGCCTGTATGTGTCTGTATTGCGACTTTAGAAAGCATTTTTAAGCCCAGTAAGGGCATGACAAGTTGACAAGTCTATACTATAACCTCCAAGTAATTAATAATATAACCATAGGCGAAGTATTTTTCGCTTCTCTTTCTACGAATATAACGAACGCTTTTGTATGTGACAATTCGAGCAGCTCTTAAATTAATAGTTGAGTGGTCTCCAAATTAAACAAAACATTTCCATACTGTTTTGACAACATTTCATTTTAAGAAAGGTACCAAAATAAGAAAACCATTTGGAGATTATGTGATTCAAAGCTTATATCAAAATTATAAGATTTTTCTATCCATTATTTCTCGAGTGATTTGAAAAATACTGAAAAATATAATATAGGTTAAATCTGATTTTATTCCTTTGCCTGCTTGGCTTTTCTATTGCATTTCACAGTTTTTATTTTTAATGTCATTGAGGCCAAAGTATCTAGGCCATAACATAAAGCCTACGTTTTTCAGAAAATTCAAAAGTAAATTAAAAATAGAAAATATCAGTCAAAAATTAAATAAAAAAAATACGTAAGTAGGTATCTCTTATTTTTTTACCTATTTTTATATTTTTCATTAAAAACTGGTGGTTAAAAAAATTAAATGTTGTCAATTGTTTTGACGACTCCAAAACGTCGACACCTCGCTTGAAAAACTGTTTATAACAAACAACCGAAATCGACAGAACAGTCATAATAATATACAGGGTGATTGATTTGGGGTGATTGGGGATCTACCTCCTAGCGGTCCACCCCGGGCAACGGCATCACAAGCTACCAAGTTTGTGGTGGCGGCTGAACGATCCCCCACGCGGTGTGGTAGGCTCCGCAAGGAGCCGCCTGGCTCGCGACCACCCTCCTGCCGGAGTCTGGCGCCAAGCAGCTTGCTGCGTTCCGTCAGTGTGCAGGAGTGCCAGTGCACTTCTGGGTAAGCTCGCTACATCTTCGGCCCCATCTTTGTCCCGAGGACTAGATTGGGGTCAAGAGCAAACCCATCAATAATAAAAAAAAAAAAAAAAAAAATAATATACAGGGTCCTTCTTAATATGCTGACACTTTTTTAAGGGGATATTCAGACCATCAAACGGAACAACTTTCTCTATGGGACCAACATCGAAATCGCGAAAAAAAAATCTGCTGTCCCATACATTTGGCTCGAGTAGGTTTGCAATTTTGTATGGAATGGCTAATTTTTTTTTTCGCGATTTCAGTGTTGGTCCCATAGAGAAAGTTGTTCAGTTTGACGGTCTGATCATCCTCTTAAAAAAAGTGTCAGTATATTAAGTTGGACCCTATATGTATCTACTGTTCGGATATTTCACAACCCTTACCATGGATTTAATCATTCAACATACGATTAGAACAATCAAAATGAAAATTGCCTAGATTGTGGGTAAAAGTGGGACAACAGTAGCAATATACAGAAGTATAGTGGAATAGCAGTTTCCAATTCAATGATCGCAATTTGTAGTTTTTGCACCTTGATAAGGGCCGGGTGTTCGAGATGAGATTAAATTGACGTGATTAAGTTATTGTATTGACTGCCAATTGTCATAATTTTATTGAACAAAATTGTGAGGATGAAGAGAATTTGTTTTGTATTCTGTAGAGATGGTAACGAAACTAGTGGAACTAGCACAACAGGAGTGCGATTTTTGAATCTCATTCGGTGAGCTCAGCTGTTGAAAATGTCTAAATTACTATAGAGATACGCATCTTTCTAATGCTGATTTGTTTTTCAAAAATCGCTCTCCTGTAGACCTGTAGTATGATTTTTGAAAGTCAAATCAGCAGTAGAAAGACGCATATCTACATAGTAATTTTGACATTTTCAATTGCTAAGCTCACTGAATGAGATTAAAAAATCGCACTCCTGTTGTATTTTAAATCTATTTGTAAAATCATCTTTATATGTTAAAATAAAACAATCAAGGAGTAGTAGAAACAAAAATCCTAAAGCACCTAATTTTAAATGAATGTAATAGAATTCGGTTTGTCAAGTTTTTTTTGGGAAGGCTTAATCGAAACCCATTTCGAGATAATGGTCTTACTACCAATATTTTCTATGTAAGACATTTTAAAATGAAAGGATTACAGTTATTTTTAATAAAAAAACGTCGTAAACTCCTTGTTAAACTAAAATTCAACTTAAAATAACTGGCGATTAAAGAAAAAAAAACAATATATTGTCAGAATTTGACATTTGATGTAGCTGTTTCTGTTTCCAGTTGAGTTAAAAAAAAGAGAATGCAAATTATTTTTATTTTTTTGAAATAAGCAAGGTTTTTTTTTACAGTTATTACAGTTAAAAATTAAATTTGTATTGATAAACTAGATTTAAGTACCTAATGCAAAAAAAAAATTAATTAGTTTCTTAAAATGATGTCTTCTATCCGTAAAAAATATAAAATAAAGACCGAAAAAAAAACGTCACATACCGAATTAATGAGAAAGTAATACGAATACATAAACGACAATGTTCATAACGATCATGTTCTAAAATTAGTTAAGGAACATATTAATAAGTAAATTTTATGATAACGCTGGAGGCTTACATTTTAATCACCTGCAGCGGTTCTTAACATGCAGTGAATCTTAACCCACTTATTTGGAACCAGCTCGCAACTAAACAAACAAAGCACTGTGGAATCATTTGCAAGTAGGGTTGCCAAACACAGGCTAAAAATTTCCTGCTCATTTCTGGGGTTACGAATGGAATAGTTCGATTCCAGTCCAAATTATATTACTTAAAATGAAGAACCCCGGATCCCAGTCAGGAATAACGGATCTTTGTATTTAAATATTTATTGTACCTACCTACAGGATTCCCTTGTTTCTTCTATTCTACTGAGGATTACTTCTAATTAAATGTTGTGAATTTCTATTTACGATCCGATGGTTCCATATCGATGAATATTATTTGTTTCGTAACTTCGTAAAAAAAAACTACTGTCGTGGAATTTCGACACAATATTTAGAGTGTAATTACTGGTTACGGGACAAGACGAAAAATATCGGAGCCATTCGGAGCTTTCCGGGATTTCTCAGCCATCTGGCAACCCTATTTGCAAAGATTACCACTCAAAAGGATTTGTATAATAAAAAGCGCGTGCGCAGAGCGAGATACAAGGGGCGCAGGCAGATTCCGCGAACACAGAGTTATGGGCCCACAAAACGTCAGGCGAATCATCAATGTTTAAATCGTAATATATTGAAGAATTTCGCAATTATCATATTTCATACTTATTTACGACGTCTAGGCTTCCAACTGACATCTATCCAATGCGGTCCTGGGAGGTCATAAAGCGAATAAACCGCACTGTAATAAACTTACGTTTTATTTCTTGTATAATTATGTAAGCTATTTGTTTTCGATTTTTTGGCATTGCACGTACGTGAGAGGGGGGCGTTTACGACCGTCTGGGGGCGACACCGCACGCGGCAACTGGCGGGTGACGGCGGGTTACCTCGAGCAACTTACGTGCTTTTGTTATTGACGTAAACTTAAACGCGACTTTTGACGTAACTACACTGTGGACTTACGACTGCAGGGAATATGGATGACGTTTACTGCTTTACCGAGTGGCGGCAATGAATTTAACGGATGGAAACATGGAAACGACTACAAACGAACTCCGACTGTGTTAAAATGAGAACTTTTTATTGTAGATAAGTCTCATTTATAGTTTGAAGTTACTCGTAAATGGTCATAATACAGAGCCATGTAATTACAGACGGAATAGGCCATTGTTGTGGGGAGAAGAACAAATAAAACACCACAAACGATGGCTTCGTTAAGTCCATGCGAATGTAGACAAGACATTTTTCTCTTGAAACATGTAAAATATTTTAACAAAGCCGATGGAGCTGAGAGTTATAGTTGCGACTGATAAGTGACAATCTTGTTAATGTAGCATGATTGCTTTGAGTTGAGGTTTCATATAAAATTGGAAAAATGAGCGATTTTCAAGTAGAATCACGTAGAATTAAATTATAGTGGCGTTGCTTCTTACTGTATAATGGTAATACATTTCCTTTAATATTTAATGGAAGTGTTTAAAAAGTTTTTGCAAAATTGCACATATTCTATAATTTGTGGCCATCAAAAGGGACTGTGGGCGTCACTTATACATTACATTGCTTTAGCGACTATGTTTATCTCGTACAGAGGCGACGAAAACGTCGTAACTTGTTAGAGACTTTTTGCACTTTTGACTCAGACAGCTGTGCGCAAGTCCGACTCGCACTTGGAAGATTTTTTACCTAAATATACCTATGATTGAAAGTAACGAGAACTAGGAGTAACAAAAACGGTGATGAGAAAAGCTATTAAACCACGTTTTAGGTACATTGAGTGAGACTATGATTAAATGCAATAAAATATATCTTCCTTCTCATGCAAGAATTACTGCAAATATACTGTAGGTTATATGTTTATATAACTCTCTATATAAATAAGTCTCTAGTCGCATTTTTGTAAGAACTGACTTATTCATCGTGTGCGAATCCATTTTCCAAGACAAATCGATCGGTCTAATTAATAGACGTATCTCGAGCATTACCGAGAAAACACATTTTGACAGGTTGACGTAACCAGCAATTCATACGTCGTAGTGCTCAACCGTAGAATGCTTTTGTTCTGAAAAATCACCTCGATTACGTTACGTCGTTTAGTGACTAGCAACGAATTATCAATCGGTATATTGTACACACAGCGACACATCAAGCTATACAAAACCAACATATATAAGCTGGCCGACGATATTTATGTTACTCGACCTACGCGCGGCCAGCTTATTCTTTTCGTATATTTTGATGAGTCGCCGTGTGTACCTACATAGGTCCAATAGGTCCAGTCAAGAGCACGTCAAGCTAGACACCTTGGACTTCGTACTGTTCTTATGGCGTTCGTATTAAGAAACAATATCGCACTTCCATTGTCAAGGTTGATGTGCTCTTGACTGTACAATGAAAATTTTTAATAACAAATCATAATTTATTTTTGTCACGGTGTTACTACTGAAGAACCTACAAAAAAAGTGGCTAAAGCGGCGGTGATTATAGGCTTTCACGAGGTCTAGGGTGCTAAAGATTTTACAGCCTGTAATGCTGTGCGCAAAGTCGTGAATGTGCCTAATCGGATATCTGTCAGGTATGGTACGGGCGTTCAACATCCTGTAGTCACCGCAGGGGCGCCATCCGTTGTCTTTCTTGGGTGCTAGGTGGAGAGGCGAAGACCAAGGGCTCTCAGAAGGCCTAGCGGTACCATTGGCTAGCATCTCCTGGAATTCCTGCCGGGCAATTAATAATTTGTCGGGAGCTAAGCGGCGAGGGGAACAGGAAACGGGTGGGCCTGGTATTGTGCGTAGGTGATGTACAGTGTTATGTGGTGAAGTGCGATGTTTGCCAGCTGGTCGGGTTATTTCCGGAAACTCATTAAGAAGTTTGTGATACTTTGTCTGACCAGTCGAAACCTTTACAGAGTTGATGTTACAATTAGCAATACAAGCGACAGCTGATATAGAAGTTAAATTGTCTATTAGCTTTTTGTTGCGGCAGTCCACCATTAGGCCATAATGATTTAAAAAATCTACACCAATAATTGGCTTGGTTACGTCAGCCACAACAAAACGCCAAGAGAATGACCTACGCAAGCCAAAATCTAAACTTAAATCAGCATAGCCGTACGTATGTATGACAGAGCCATTAGCCGCACTAAGCACATAATTAGTCCGTTCTCGACGATCACACAGCAACGATCGGGGGAAAACACATAGGTCACTTCCTGTGTCGACCAGGAACTGGGTTTTCGAAGACCGATCGATGACAAATAGGCGACCAGTAGAGCCGGGGCAATCGCCAGTCGCCATTAGCGGCTGCCCTTGGGGTTTTCCGGCTTGAAATCGCAGGGCAGTATGCACTTCGTAGCCTTCTCCCCGAAGTTGCTGTGATACCAGCAAGTTGGGTACTTGCGATAATGGCTGTGGGAGCGAGTCCTTGATGAAGAGCGACTGCGGTCCTGATTATGAAGTTGACGTGATCGCGAGCGTGAGTTGCCGCTGCTGTCTGACGACATCTTCTGGAACTGCTTCCTGAGCTCTGCAATTTCCTGCGTGAGGCTCATGAGAATGTCATTTGGGACTCCTTGACTCGTCGAAGCAACACACGGCGTGGGCATAGCAATATCGCTCACTCTATCTGCCAGGTCTGCTAGCATTTCGAGCGATGACGTAGCGGGTTGTCCGGCTAATACCGTCTGAATATTAAGTGGCAAGCGACTCACCCATATCGTCCTCATGAAATCGTCAGGAATGTCCGTACCAGCAAGACCCGTGAGATGACGAAGAAACTGTGACGGTTTGCGGTCTCCAAGTTCTTCGTGCATCAGTAACTGCTTCAGTTTCTTTTCATTCGAAACCGTCAGCCTCTTGATTAGTTCTGTCTTCAGCTTAGCGTACTTGTTCTGCTTAGGCGGGTCGATGATAATATCCTTCACCTCTCTAGAGAACTTGTTTTCCAGCGCGCCGATGACATAATTAAATTTCGTCGCGTCGTTAACTACCCCAGCATTGGTAAATTGACCCTCTATTTGCGCGAACCAAATCTCCGGTTCCTCAGGCCAAAATGGGGGCACGCGTATCCCGACTTTAAATACCTCTTGCGGGTTGGCAGGCGGAGTGGTGATGGTTGGTTGAGTTGTATTGTCTGGTGGTGTCGTGTTTGTACCGCTCCCGGTCCTCTCTGCATTATCATTTGCATCCTCGAAATCCATTGTGTTCTGCGGGGTCACCAATAAAGTGGCGGCTTCGGCTGATAACGGGGCCGCTGGTTTAGGTAGTAGGCTATTACCACCCAATAAGTTGAAGGCACTATATTTGGATGCACTCGAGTTTATTTGCACAAAGATAGACAGGTACAGAGTTTTGAGGAACACTAGACGTAATTCTAAAAACTATACAAATTGGTATGCATACGTATTAGCATTTAGGTTAAGACTGACCGGCCGGCGCAGTGCGCGTGAGCACATGGCGACCGGCCGCTTGGGCGAGAACGATAGGGACCGGTCTCGGATGCGCGTGTCCACTAGACCGTGCGCGTTTCCACTTCTCACGCACCGACGAGCTGGCCCTTAGATATAGGTAGTAAATAATGTTTATTATGTCTTAGGTGCTTTGTTATATATCGAGTGTAATATATTATTATATTAATTATAGTTTATGTTATTTATGTAGTTGTACATTATATATTTTAGGGATGGAATATGAAAGGTAGCCTACAGTGGCATTTCGTTTTATGACTAAAACCGGACTTTTTTTAAACCTTCAAATATCGCAATGGTAACCCTAGTTAACCCTACCCTATTAACTGGAGTATCGTGAAAATGGAATACGTTTTACGTCAATTCGACAACTTATGCCGAGGCGTAAGGTAATCTTCGCGTGCTCTTTCTCTTGTTCGTGACTTATGTCATGATCTCAGTAAGGAATGTTTTCTCAGTTCACAGTAAACTTGTAACTCGAGTTACATGTTTTTCACCATTTCGAACCAGTCTTCTTCTTATCGTGTTGGCAAGCCCTGGTGTCAGAGTTTATTCAAACTGCCTTACGGCCTCTGACGTGGTTTTTATGTAACGACTACTATCACCAGAGATAGTAGCCGCTCTTTTGTATGGAATGTCCAAAAAAATTCATTTTTCGACCAATGTTCCGTTGTATCGAAAGTTTAATTTTTTTCTTTTTTATAGTTACTTAAATTTAAAAAATCTTGGTGTATACTTCTATCAAAATTCCATTTATTTACATTATAGCGTGGTGGTCCAGTGGCGAGTAAACTTGCCTGCCGTGCAGGAGACGATGTTTCGATCCTCGTCCAGGCAACGAATTTTTCGGAATTTATGTACGATTTGTAACACCACTGACTTTTGGGTAAAAGAAAACATCGCGTGGAAACCTGCACATGCTTCAATTTTGAGGCATGTATTGTAGCCACTGTCCATTATAAGTGGCGTCGGGCTCACCCCCCGTCACACTGGACAGAGTTTCGGTACTACCTACTGGTGAAACGTGGATGTTCTGAGGTTTCAGAATATAGCTGACTACCCCCTGGGGGAATACAGTCGTGAGCATATTCTATGCATGCTACATATGAAGAAATTATGAAAAAACGCTTTTCGATTTGACAGATTCAATAAGAAGACTGTAGAGTCATTTTTAATCACGCCATTTGACTCTTGATCATTGTTCGTGTAAGTATGCCAATAAAATAATGGCAACTATGGGCTGATTGACCGTCAATTAGTTCACATTCTGGTTCCATAGGCAGTTTATCGTACTTTGTACAACCCTAAGTGGGATCACACACGATGACGCATTGACGGAGTGGCAGACGTCAGTCCGTAGAAGCATCCGTCACCGTGTGTGCTTCTACGTGCGGTTTCTTACAACGTCTTGCTTCACAAATGACGGACTGACGTTTGCTGCTCCGTCAGTGCGTCATCGTGTGTGAACGCACTAATGTTAAAGGATTCCACACATCATCGCTTCGCAATACTTTATAAAGGTCCATCTTAATATGCTGACAGTTTCTCAGACCATCAAACTGAACAACTTTCTCTATGGGACCAAAGTCGAGAACGCAAAAAAATCTACTGTCCTAGACAAAACTCCTATTTGGGTAGAATAGGATTGCAGTTTTGCATGGGACAGTAGATTTTTTTGCTATTTCTACTTTGGTCCCATAGAGTGAAATTTGATGAGTTTATTGTACTGAAGGCCCCCTCTAAAGTATGTAACGCGTTTAATTGTGTACCCTGCACACTTAATATCTGTAAGTCTACTCTACAGGGTGTAAGTAAACAGTTGCATCACTTTAAGGCGTAACATCCCGAGATCACGACTCTACGAACGAGCGCGTGGCTCCGGTCAGAATTTAGCCATTTTTTTTTAAATGAGATGATTTTTTATTAATTTCAGAATAAGTAAGAAAAAAAAAACTACATCATTTTAAATTGTGTTGTGAACAAATATTGTAAATTTTAATTTTCTTCCGATTAAAAATGTAAGAGTAAAATGGTTACAACTGGAAAAAAAGGGGTGACATTAGATTCCCTTTTCTTCGGTTTTATTCATTAAAATCGATTTCTAGAAAAACCACATTACTTCACATATCGTGTAGATGGTTCAGTTTATTTTGCAGTTCAAAAAGTGCCATAGTTCATGAATAAAATGGTTACAAAGTTACCCAATTTCGTGGTAAAACCAGGAGGTAGCCCCTTAATAGTTGGTTATTGTACCTATGATAGACAATAGGTACCCCAGGGGTTATTGTACCTATGATACTTAACAACTTTTCCAAAGAAACCTATAGGAAATTTGTCGACTTTTCATAAGTACAAATAAACGTTCGAATAACTGATTGCACTTAGTTATGGAAAGTGTACCCTAACACCCTGAATGCTTTACCTAATGCCAAAGCGACAACAACTTCATAGAATTACAGGAAAACATATTAAACACACTACAAATTAGTACAGGTCAAAGTCGTTTTACACATCCGCATAACATGACTAGGTATAACTTTTGCAAATCAGCGTATGCCTGTCTAAGTCTCAGACATTTTTAATTAGCAGTCTATAGGCATAACTATACGGTCTAGAGCGGCGAAGTGGCCGAAACCCTTTTAGCCGGATGGTATTATCCTGACAGTCGTAAAGTCCGTTTATGGTCTATAAAACCAAGTGGGGATACATCCAGCCTGTGTGCATTTCGCATACTTGTTGCACTTTTATAACCAATATATTTCGATTTGATTTGTAACTTCTGGACGATACGAAATTACTTTTTAGTCTGTTTGGTTTTAATGTGCGTAGGCGAATATGTTTTAGAGTTTTATTATGACTAGTACTGCCGTCTTATTAGTGGAATAATATGTGAGATCTATAAAGTTGAGCCGTCTAGAATAGTGAGCCGTATTGTAGATACGGCATAAACAAATGCCGCGCGCAACAAATTTACCACGAAATACTTTTTGCCGATTTTTTCTTGATATGAAATGCATTTAAGTGCGTTCACACACGATGACGCATTGACGCAGCGGCAGACGTCAGTCCGTCATTTGTGAAGCAAGGAGTTGTATGAATCCGCACGTAGAAGCACACACGGTGACGCATTGACGCACCGGGTGTGGTTCTATGGACTGACATCTGCCGCTCCGTCAGTGCGTCATCGTGTGTGAACGCACTAAGTTTACACCCTGTATATTTTAAGGTGCTTCAGACACCTAGACTGGAAAACTGTTACTATGGAGCAGACACCGAAAGCATAGAATAATTATTTGTTGTTCCATATCCATACCATAGAAAAAGTAAATGGCTAGTTGGCTACTCGATTCTCAAATGTATGAAACAACTGATTTATATTTTGGCCCCATAGATAAGTTTGGTCCATTGATGATCTAAAGCACCCCTAAAATATGTAAGTAACGCATTGAAGTTTACCCTATAGTAAATTAGGTACCACAGAGTATTTAATATACTAGGTGCGTAATTACTGTAACAATTTATCGCCAAACATATTCAGTAATGTACAATTTCTAGTGCCAAATATTAGACCGTTTACTAAGAAACTGCATACTTTATGTGAAGTGAGATACATATGATTCATAATATTCATCTCGCAATCGAAAATAAATTTTAGGTTATTTATATCTTTACATTGATCATCATGTAGATACCAAATCTTATTCAAATTATTCCAACAATGCGTTATGTCGATGTCTTAGATAAAACCAAAAAGAGGAATCTAAGGTTACATGTTTGTTAATTGCATAAAATGTGCTCAGGAGTAAAATAAAATGCCATATTTCCGTGCGGATGGTGGTTGGTGCCTGGAATGGTGCAGGTAAATGGTAGATGGTGGTATGGTGGATTGGATGGTGGTGAAGGTTAGGTTTTTGGAATTATGAAGTAAGAGTTTGATATGTTTCCGTCGCGCGCAACTGCAGTGCAAACGAGCCACTGTTCAGGAGTGCAATTCTCCAAGGTAATAAATTTCCTTTTTGCATTCTTCAGATCGTCGAAGATGTCATATTATTAAGTTTGTCCCAATATTTCAACCGATGTTTGCGCTTAGAGAATTGCACTCCTGTAAGCGACTGATGATGGACATGATATTAGTGGACGAAACAATGTAGGTAGTAGGTACCTAAGTAAGTCCACTAGCAGGCACACGCTCGAAGAGACGCCTCCTTTTGCTTCTAATCTAAGACCGCAATTTTAACCCGAATCCCTTTTGTGCAAATTACAGTTGCATTTATCTGTATAAGACAGTTTAATTAGGTCGGAAGCAGAGCAATAAAATAAAAGCTCAAACATAATTGTTAACAAAACAGCAAGGTGGTGACTCCAATGTTTTTTATTTCTTATTTTACGACCATTCCGAAGTCGTTCGAAAAATTAACGTTTTTAATTACGCGGTTTTACTTCATTGGCCAGTAACGATGTAATTTTGTACGATTTCATTATTAAAAAAGATAACGAAAAACCAATAAAATCCTGGAAGAAACATAAAAGTTGCCAGCTGATTTAATTTTCGATTTCGATTTTTTTTTCTTCGCGGACAAAGAAACACGGTTTTACGACCATTGGTTTTGTTTGTTTATTTGATTGATTGTCTGTATGCAACCTTTTTTTACGGGGTGGTATGTTTGATGGTCGGAAATACATACATGCTCATGCCCATGCCCCACTGGTGTAGGCAGGGAAATAGATCACAAATTGCTACGATTCCGACACACAACTCTCGCCTCCTCAAAATCAATAAGTCTCTTCATTCATACTTGTCGGTTCCGGAATTTCCGGATACATTTAACTTAGCCCATGTTTACGTGCGTGTGTATAGGGCGACCCCTATGAACTATTAGCTAACCCCATTCACACTTGCTTTGTAAATTTAATGCAACTTTCGCTTATTCTTTCCACGAGACCAAACCACCTCAAATTACGTTTTTAGCTTTTTATTAAATCCACTGTCACTTCTTCTTCAGACCACATATCTTAGGTAAAAATAATGTAAGTAATAACAATAAGAAAATAGTAGAAATAATGTGTGGTGTCAATCCGTTGTGAAAAGATCCTTTATGGGGAATGCTACGGACAAAACACGGCTTATAAAAAAACCGGCCAAGTGCGAGTCGGACTCGCGCACGAAGGGTTCCGTACCATTATCTATAAAAACGAGCATGGGAGCCCCCTTAAGAGAATATTATTCCGAGAGCGAAAATGCACGCTGCATACAAACGTACTATGATGATATTTTCAATACTAACCAATTAAAGTCAATGAAATTTTGCAGAAACAATCTAGAAACAAATTTCTATGCTTCTATAGAGTCAGATTTTCGTTAAAATATACAGTTTCAATGCTAGGATTAATTTAAGATTTGTATGGAAATCTTTGAGGCACTGTAACTTGAAAACTATACATTTTAACGAAAATCTGACTCCATACAAGCAAAGAAATTTGTTTCTAGATTGTTTCTGCAAAATTTAATTGACTTTAATTGGTTAGTATTGAAAATATCACCATAGTACGTTTGTATGGAGCGCGCTCCGAATAATATAGGGTCAGTTGTTGGACAATGAAACAACAAAAGTTTAAAGTCTCATAGTTCCGTCGTTTCGGCTGATATAGGTCTAGTTTTTTACACAAAGATAGCTAATTTAGTTGGCTATCGTATGCCACATTCAGTTTTTTTAATAAATCTAAACATCATCTATTAGCTAGTTTAAAAAAAAAAAGGGAATTGTTTCATTGTGTCCACATGTTGGTACACTATGAAACATCACATATTTAACAATGAAACATAGTAATAATTTCGTAGTTTCTGCAGTAAAAAAATAATAAACAATATTTGTTTAAATGAAAAATGCTTTATTTATATTCTAATTAAAAACCAGATACGTAATACGAAATAACAGACTTGTTGATGAAATAAAGAAGACTTTATAATTATATGGTTTCTATCAACATAAAACAAATCAAACAATCTTTAGGTAAAAAGTTGACAAAAACTTAAAACAAGAAAATTTAACATAAAAAAACGATTTTCATGAATAACAAAAACTGAACAAAACCTTCTTATGGATAAATTTAATATAATTATGTAGGTATATTCCGCCCTCGTAAATCAACTTTTATCAATTAACTAACCAGGGACAATTCAAAAATGTCATACTACAAGGTTAACATATAAAAGTAACAAACATTTGAGTAGGTATGGAATTATTGAAAAAAAAAATTGGAGAAAAATACAAAGAACATAACCGTAATATACAATGAAACAAGACAGTACACAATGACATACTGTTCCACTGTGTACACTGTCCAACTGTTTCATTGTAAGACACCTAGGTACTCTGGTAATAACCTTGAAAAAAACCTCACTTAGTTTTATTATTTCAAAATCTAGTATAGTTCGAATTAATCTATGAAACATGCACAATGCAAAAAAATATGGACTAAAGTGATACTTGCTGATATGGTTTACTGAGAAATCGATAAAAATAACAAAAAATACTTACTTTTTTGTCGAAAAAACACAAAAAGCTCCTCAGACACGACTTCTTCCGGGCGCTCGCTGGGAAACTGAGGCCAGCGCAGGGGCATTATAAACGCATTCTAATACGATATTCCGCGCGATTTGGCAACGTCCCATTTTCAAAATAACGGATAGTTTCATTGTGTACCGTTGTTTCATTGTCCAACAACTGACCCTACCCTTAAATATTTATTTTATTCTGTTTTTTAGTATTTGTTGTTGTTGTTGAAAGGTGCGACGCTGATTCGGAAAAACAAATCAAGATGGCGGTCAGTCATAATTCCACTTTCCATACTAAAATCTTCACACCCCTTTATCGATTAACTTACACAATGTGACGAATGAAAACACACTTTGACTTGGTGTGTGTGCAACCTAAAGAAACATTTTGCATTGAAGCATTGTTTACTTGGCTATCCCGAGGAAATATTCCGCAGTTATTCGTCTTGGCGCGTAACACCAGCAGAGTTTAGGGTTTTATTTATTTGTTGTTCCGTATGATTGGGTCCAAATTAAAGCTTTGTGTGCAGAGCATGATAATATAGGGTGCTTAATTAAAAATATTAATTTACTCTTTATTAAAAGCCGTGGTGGTCCAGTGACGAGTAACCTTGCCTGCCCTGCAGGAGGCGATGGTTCGATCCCCGTCCAGGCCGACTCGTACCAATGAGTTTTCGGAATTTATGTACGATTTGTAACACCACTTGGCTTTTCGGTGAAGGAAAACATCGTGAGGAAACCTGCATGCTTCAATTTCGAGGCATGTATTGTACCCACTGTCCATTATAAGTGGCGACGGGCTCACCCCGTCACACTGGTCAGAGTTTCGGTACAACTGGTGAAACGTGAATATCTCTGACTACCCCCTCGGGGAGTATAGTCGTGAGCATATAATATGCTTATGCTAAAAGTAGAGCTTTTAAACAAACAGCAAGGAAACCTCAGTGTTTCAAAACAGTCGGATTTCAATTTCAACACTTGGGAATAGGTAAGTAAAGAAATATAGCATAATATGTCAAACTATAACTTAATTATGTATGATCCCACTGCAGGGCAAAGGCCTCCTCTAACGAATAATGGTGAGAGGGAGTGGTCCATACTCCATCACACGGGCCTAGTGCGGCTTGGTGGAGGCAAGTTGGTCAACTTGCTGTCAGATAATTATCAAGCCCTTAACGAATGTGTAATTAATCTTTACACCACTATCTGACAGAAATATCCGGGACCAACTGCTTAACGTGCCTTCCGATACACGGGGACGCTCGAGATTAAACACAATTGCCACTTAAACCCATCCAAAGACGACCGGACCAGACATTGCTTAACTACGGTGATCGTGGATCGAGGGAAATACCTAGGTAGTGATCACAAATATAAATACTACCGTAATGTTTACTTAGGTTAAGGTAGGTACACACGGCGACACATCAAGCTATACAACAAAACCAACATAAGATGGCCGCGCGATGTTAACTTTACTCGACCTACGCGCGGCCAGCTTATTTTGATTTAGTTTATCTTGATATCTCGCCATAATACATACCTACTTATCTAAACAATTATAAAACTGTAACTGAAGTGTATCTGTACATTGAAGATATTTACAAAAAAAAGATTACGATATGGTTTTTAGGTATCCCTGACTCGAAATCAACCTTTTTTAGAAATTTTGTCGGTCTGTTTGTTTGTTTGTTTGCTTGTTCGCGCATTACGCAAAAACTACTGAACCGATTTTGATGAAACTTTTTTGTTTAATCATAAGCTATTATGATCCGACTTAAAATCTGGTATATAATTTGTGCGGACGAAGTCGCGGGTAAACACTAGCACCTTATAAAGTTTCTATTTTAAATTCCAAAGATTTGTCGAACGCTGTTTTCGGATTATATTTTATACATAGAATACAGAGCGACCTTGCCCGCCAGATCCACTGCCATGGATGCACTACTGCCCGAAATACGGGGGCACGTAAAAGTAAACCCCTTGCAATAGGGTTGCCAACTTTGTCGAACGAACTAAAAATTAGAAACGAGTCTTTCATCATCATCATCATCTCAGCCGATGGACGTCCACTGCTGGACATAGGCTCCCCCAAGGATCGCCATAACGACCGGTCCTGCTATGCTCTCATCCAACGGGTTCCCGCCGCCTTCACCAGGTCGTCGGTCCACCGTGTGGGGGGCCTACCCACGCTGCGCTTTCCGGTACGCGGCCGCCACTCGAGAACTTTTAATTGAACGAGTGTTTATTTGCAAGGATATCCACATGATTACCTATACCTAGTATAGTTGATAGCCTTCTGTTCTCACAACACAAGAGCCTTGCTTTGCTACAGGTGAACTTTTAGCATATTTAGGGTTTTAGGAACAGATATTTGTAATAGAACTACCTACCTAATTATTTACTAATACTGAAATCAGAATTTAAGATAGGTAAGATGATATATAAATGATAGATAATTATATTAAAATTATTTAATTAAGTATAACATCATGTATCCCATGACTGGGATTCGACGCATTTTGTCCTTAAGTTATACATTAAACGAGATCCGAACTTTCACGATATTTAAAGTTGGTGGCAACCCTGCACGATCCACCCGAAATAGGGAAGGTTTAATGACGAGTGGAGAAGTCGTAAACATCAAACGCTCTCACAAGTCAGGGCTGTCGACGTAACATTATGACATTTTGTAATTTATTCTAAAGATATAACGTTTTACGTGCCATTTTCGCAGAGGAGAAATAAGATTTTCAGTATGCAATCTCTTTGCGAAATTTCACGACGTAAGCTGATTCAATCTTTGAAGCATTGAGAAGAATTTTCTTTATACTCCATTCAGGAATTAGAGCGACAAAATGTAAACCATAGAGGTATTATACCAGGAATAGAGGAACATACAGCTGAGAGAGCGAGATGTACCTAGCGGCACCACTGTATAATAGAAAGAGATTTCCTGGTATAATACCTCTATGATGTAAACAAAGAAACGTCACTGTCTAAGTGACATTACGTGGTCAGAAACCTTTGGTACACTTTTTAAGAATATAATTATGTAGGCAAGGAATTTAATAAATTGCGTTGACATTAAAAATGTATTGTACTGTATCAATAAATAATAAAAACAATCGTGACATTTTGAATGAAATTTTTTAATTATGTTATGTAGCCCGCTACTCTGTCTGTGTGGGCTTATTGTGCTATGCGTAGCATCCGCGCATAGCGTACGGACTCAGACGAAGACATTAAACAATCAAGAGACGCGTTCACGTTAATTTGTACAATAAAAAATATTTTGCTTTAAGAACTTTGTTAAAACGAACCAAAGGTCTAAAATATCTGATTGTTGCCAGACCACGAAGTAGAATATTTACAGTCACGTTTTCTTTTAATCTAAAATAAGTTATAACTTGCGTATTTTTTTATTATTTTCCATACAAAATTAACATATCATTTGTCGTAATCCTTTGCAAGTAAAATCGATAATTTAGTGTTATTCATTCCAGAGATAAGTTTTCTACCGTCTCAAGATGGTATTTTTTACACTGGTATCACCGTTGTATTTTGTCGCTCTAATTCCTGAATGGAGTATAGTAACATGAATAACAACACAGGAATTTGATAGTACCTATCTACCTAATGCTTTACCAATAAAATTGAGTAAACTGATAACACCGTCAAACTGAGCAACTTTTACAACCGTCAGGCGCTCCAGGATTTGTATGGAAAAAAATCTGAATGAATACAAGCATAGAGATTAGTTTCTAGATTGTTTCTGAAAAATGTCATTGACTTGAATTGGTTATTATTGAAATTATAATCAGCGCGCGCTCCGCTAGCAACCCTAGGTAAATTCAACCTCGTGGCCTGAACAATAACTCTATAACCTAGACATACTTATCTAGTTTTGCCAGAAAAGCAACTTTCTTTCCCGGGTATCCTTTCTAATGTTAAAACTTGGTTCTGATACCTACTGTTTATTTTTCCAAATGAAGGAATAAAATTCAATTGAAATTGTTGTTAGGGATCGAATTCAGTGTAATAGCATTGTTAAATTTGTAAATTGCAGAATTGCATCTTTGATTGTAAATTTTCTCAAGTAGCTTTCGTTTTCAAACCATTTCAGGAAATGAGGAGTTTCTAGTCAGAGGATTGCCAATAATTTTGTAGGTACTCTTTTCAATCCCCGTTTGAACGTGTACCTATCTCAAATCAAAATTATTTATTGTATGTTATTTTAAACTTACGATAATACGATACGATAATATATGAATAATACAATAAAAATATTAAAAAAAAAAACTTTAACCTTTTTTATTTCATGCCACACGGGAAGGTCACCGTTTTTTTAAAGTTAAGGATGTCATCCCATAATCATGGAAATACCTAAAATAATTTAATCTTTCTTTCTTTTATAATGTTTAATTTGTAATGTAATGTTTTATAATGTTTCCATGATGGAAATACCTAAAATAATTTAATCTTTCTTTCTTTTATAATGTTTAACTTTAATGTAGGTAGGTAGACATCTTCTTCTTATCGGGTCGACTTGAAATTTTGAACAAAGTCGCTAAATAGTACCTTGCCAGAATTGGGCAACCGATACTGCACCGTCGCTAGCAGTCATGCAATTAGCTCCTCTTTAGACACAATTTTTAAGAAACTAATTTTTTTTGGCGATTATCCGAGTCTAAACATTGAATTCAAATATGTTGATCTGTCATTCCATGTGTGTCCATGCCGCGAGATAATCTTTCGAACAGCACGGAAAAAATCGTGCATAGTTAAAAAAAATAAAGAAACATCGGAAACAACAAAAGAATTGTTGAGGACTATCACTTGGTGGTATAAATGAAATATAAGATCAATGACAAATGATCAATAAAAATCTATAAAAAAAAGTTTTATAAGATCAATGACTGTAATTAAAATGAAGGCCGGCTAACCTAATAATCTAACACTACTGTAATAAACTAACGTAACTTTAACTTTTAATATAACTCCTTTAATGACTAGGGGATGAAAGACTCAAGACACTGAGGGTACATAAACTTATATATTTATATGCCTGCTTCGCTATAGGCGTAAGTTTTTATTGCACCCCCCACCCCCTGAAATCCTCCCTTGCGTACCGACCTATCGCGTAGCTTCACCCCTCGGGGAGCGAGAGAGATAGAAGTATAAACGCCATTATAAAAGTAAGGATAGATAATGGGCGTAAACTTTTTTTTTATTCCGGAAGCGAAGACCGTCCATAAAATGGTGATTGTGTGAAGGTACGACACCATGGGAAATAACTGGTGCGTTTTTTTAAATTCTTTGTAGATCCCGATGACAATTTACAAGAAGACTTTTAATCTATTCTATGATTATTAGAAAAAAAAGCAATAGAAGTGTGAATATTGAAGATATTTACAAAAGATTACGATTTGGTTTCTAGAAATTACTCGAAATCATTTTTTTTTTTCATTGTTTGTTTGTCTGTTCGAGCGAGCATCACGCAAAAACTACTGAACCGATTTTGATGCAACTTTTTTTGTTTGAAAACTTGTGATTTGAATTAAAATATGGTATATACCTACAGGGTGTATGGAAAAGTATCATTAAGCTTTAAACCACATGCTCTGCCCATCAATCTGAACAACTTTTCTATGGGCGCAATCCTCCTGCTGTTTTTGCTCTGTCTGACGTTTGTGCTAATAGTAAAAGTTGTTCAGGTTGATGGGTCGAGTATGTGATTTAAAGGATAATGATACTTTTCACCTCACAAGCTCGGAAAGATTCTGTTTATCATTCGAAATCGGAGTGCAAAAGTGCATTTTATCCGCTAGCATGGAAAGAGTTTTTGAAATTCGAATCTGTCTATTCAATATTTTTCTATCCCGCCAATCCACTGAAAATATAACTATTTCATGTCACTGGCCAGCACGAAAACAAAACTTTTTTAAATGTTCTTTTTAGCAATTCACTTATTTCCTCGCTGTTGTGAGGTGAAAAGTTGTGTGTTTCGCTCGGCTGCAAAGTTATTCTGCGTCTCGTACCTTTGAAACCTTCGCAAGCTCAGGATTCCATTATTTGAAGCTTCGCTCGTGGTTCAATCCTACAATCCTTCGCTTGCTCAGGTTTCAATACAAGTACCTAGGTACTCGCGCCAAAAAGCATCTTTGCAGCCTAGCATAACAAATAACTATTGTCTTACACCCTGTAGTCTGTTTCTTTGTGCACGCGTCACTTAAAACAAAAACTACATAATTGGATGGGATTTTCACAAAATCATAGAGCTTCGTTTTGATTATAGGTAGTTATTATTATTTTATTTCAATCGGTTCATTCAATCAAAAGTTCTAAGATAAAGTTCAAAGTCAAATCATAAGTTATGAATAGGGTATTTTTAATGTCAGTGGTTTGCGCGCCTGGTCTAAAAAAATATAATATGGAGAATTGGAGACCAGGGTTCAAAATCAACTTCTGCAAAAATCTCTTCTTTTGTGGCCATGACGGTCAAAAGTGTGACAAAGGTCCCGAATACCAGAAAAAAAGTCAAAATTTCTCGAAAACCGTGGCACGTTTACTGGATATAAAAGTCCATTTGCTGAACAGGTTTGAGGTGCTCTATCAGTAGGTATCTACAGGGTTATCCATTACTAACCGGACACCCTGTATATAGAAAATAGGTAGGTAGAGGTAGGTACTATCGTTTATTTTCAACCGTATTTTAAATGTATTCATTAGAAGTGCGTGAATTATTCTTTTCACTTTTTAATTTGGATGAAATTTGCAACAAGCAAAATGTTATCTTTATGATACAAAAAGGTTATCAAACCTTTAGCTGCAGGAGCATTCAGATAGGAGACACTTTGTCTGCCTAGCAACAACATTATCTGTGTCATGTTTTGCTATTAAGTATCTGATTTAGAACGGCAGCAAAGTCCTCGATTTTTAAGAGGATAGTAGCCGCACGGGCGCTCTTAAAAATTAATAAGTAATATTGCAGCCGATGACTTTTATAAGAATACTAGCTGTTGTACGCGACTCCGTCTGCGTGGACCTTAAAAAAGTATCCTATGTGTTAATCTAGAACATATTCTATCTGTGTGCCAAGTTTAATCGAAATCCGTTCATCCGTTTATGCGTGATAGAGTCACAAACATCTAAGCACCGTCTCAAACTTTCGCATTTATAATAATAGTGAGATTAATTTGTTTTACTGGAGTCGGTGTCAAGCCAAGTCAAAAAATTAGTCGCGAATCGCACCGGCTTAACATAACAGCGACTTTGATAAAACAAATTACTTAGGGCCTGTTTCACCACTTCTGAATAAGTTTTTGTTAGCTTATCCGACAGATATTTTGACATAATTTCATACAAAATATGTCAAACTATCTGTCGGATAAGCTAACAAGAACTTACCCAGAAGTGGTGAAACAGGCCCTTAATATTTTTATTAGATCTATGCGAACGTTAAAGTCATCGGCTGCACTGCAATGTAATATTATTTTTAAAAATTTTAGTTTTGAAATCGGTTTTATGAATATTAAATTATTGAATATTAACCAATCCAAGGCAATGAAAATTTTCAGACACGATCTAGATATTAATCTCTGTGTCTGTGGTTTGTCACATTTTCGTTAAAATGTACTGTGCCAAAATGCTAGGAATTAGGATTAATTTAAAATTTGTACCTATGAAAATCTTTGAGAAACTGTAACTTTTAAACTAAACATTTTAACGAAAATCTGACAAACCACAGGCACAGAAATAAGTTTTTAGATCGTGTTCTGAATTCATTGACTTTAATTGGTTAATAAGTATTTAAAATGTGACGAAACATCGTTTGTATAGAGCATGCTGCAAGGAATAGCGCGAGTAGTAGAGGTAGGTAGGTAAGTACCTATCATTACAAATATAAATTTTCAAAAATAAACACTATTGCATCATATACTTGAGGGGTGTTTCAGACCATCATATTGAACAAGTTTCACTACAAAGCTATAGCATAGCTGTAGGGTATAAGGTATAATAGAATAGGTAACGTAGTTTATCTTATTTAAATTTGTTAAACGATTCTTTGACTCTTTGTAGAGTTTTTTGGTGATAGAGTAGTACCTAGTAGTAACTTTTAAACCTAGTAGTTAGTTAGTAGTAGTTAGTACCTAGTAGTAAGTAAACAGTTTGAGTTGTTTAGGTAGTCTACTTAATTAGGTAGTACCAAAAACTACCAAATTTTACTTTGTTATTGTACTCTTAAATTGTAACAACAACAAAATAAACAGACAATTATATTTACATTACATACCTAATCTGTTATCAGTATAGTACACATTACATGTACAAATCCGATTGATAACGAACGATATCGAAACACTCGATGCAACACTGCATTTGGTTACTGCACTAGGTGTACCGAAATCTTACAAGACTTTTTAAGATCTAGAACCAACACTTTTAAACACTAATATAAAACACTTACCAGGCTGTTGAGGCGGCAGCAGCGGCGGCATCGCCGGCGGCGGCGGCGCGGACGCCGGCTGGGACGAGGCGTATGGAGAGACTCCAGGAGAGCCCGGTACAGAGTCGCAGCTCGTGGAGCCGACGGAGCGCGGCGGCAGCAGCACCGGGCTCCTCGGCGCCTTCACCAACGGCGGCTCCGGCTGCTCCAGTTCCATGCCCGGCGGGTGTATCGCCGAGGGGTTCCTCGCCCGAGCCTCGTCCTGCGCCTGCGCTCGCCTCAGCGCCGTCTGCAGCGCCATCACCCTCTGCCTGTCCGCCGTAAGCCGACACTTCTCGCACGTGCAGTACCGGTACTTGCAGTACCGCTTGTGGCCCTTTAGCTCGACCTTGACGCGGTGGTTTCTGCAGCGGGCGCAGTTTGGGGGCGCTCGAGGAACGCCTGAGCTGGAGGCGCCAGGCTCGGAGCGCTCCTCGCAGTCCTCGACGGTGCGGCGCCTCCACGTGCCCACGGACACCATGGCTGGGTCGTTGTCGGCCGTGATCGCGTGTTCGCGGGTGGCGCGCACTAGTTAAACGCACGCACGGTGCGACGCGCGGTCTCGATGCGACTGCCTGCATGCTCCGCCGCCGGCTTACTGCCCCGCCCCGCACCCCACCCCGCCGACGCTATGCATTTATTGCTGTGCAGTGCATTTCCTCTGCTTGCACTCGTTTAATCTTTCATTTATTTAAGTAGAGATTAGCACGAGCTCAAAATAGGTAATGGTAATCTGTAGCTTTTCGTACCTAGTACCTACCTACAACCTACTTTTTTAAACAATACCTACAGGCAAATTAAGCAGGCAACGTTGGTTGCTGCAGTGCATTCATAAAACCATCGAAACGAAAATATTAAGGTACCTTGGTACATACATGAATTCAGGGTCCTTCTTATTATGCTTATTACCATCAAACTAAACAACTTTCTCTACAACTACAGGCAAGTGTAAGTCGGTTTCGCGCTAAAGGTCCCGGAGAAAACAAAACTTTTTTGTTTGGTGGACATACCTACTCTACCCATCAAACTGAACAACTCTTAGTATAGAAGCAAACCGATCTGAGCTGATATTTTTTGGTTCTTACGGGTTTGCTCCATAATAAAAGTTGTTCAGTTTGATGGGTAGAGTATGTGGTTTAAAGGTTTATGATACTCGTACTTTTCCTTACACTCTGTACAGGGTGAAATTGATACTATGATTAGTATAAGAGTCTTCCCGTCAAACTGAACCACTTTTACTATGAGAGTTAACCGATCAGAGCAGAAAAAAATCTGCTGTTGGTTGTTGCATACATTTGAGTCGAGTAGGCACTGCAGTTAAGTATGGAACAGCTATTTTTTTGACAGCTACTCGAGCCAAATGTATGGGAAAGCTGTATTTTTTTCGCGATTTCGATGTTGGTCCCATAGAGAAAGTTGTTCAGTTTGACGGTCTGAGCATCCTGTTATAAAACTGTCAGCATGTTCAGTTGGACCCT
Organism: Agonopterix heracliana; assembly: GCA_963693445.1. Classification (NCBI taxonomy): domain Eukaryota; kingdom Metazoa; phylum Arthropoda; class Insecta; order Lepidoptera; family Depressariidae; genus Agonopterix; species Agonopterix heracliana. The sequence continues at coordinate 7,353,088 of OY856326.1, forward strand.
GTATACCTACTACCGCTCTAACTAAACAGTAATAAACGCCCCGACATGCGTGTGGTGCACTTCCATACGACGGCTGAGGCGAGTCAGCGCGCATCGCATCACATCGCGTGACGCGTGCAACTTCGATGCGTACAACACACGTGCAACGTTCTCCTCATCCTTACTATGTGTGTGTGTGTGTCTATGTGCAAGTCTGTAGGTGTAGTGTAGGGGTTCCTAATTCTGTAAAAAAAAATTACTTATTGTTTACCGCTACATTGACTGCGTGGAATTTTTATGCCTATCTACTTAATCTGTCGTTCCTCCGGGTTTAATAAAACAGTTCTGCTGTTTAGCTGTGAAAACTTAGTTACGTAGGTAGGTAACTCAGACAGAGCCAGGAACCCCCCCCCGAAACAAAGATAAAAGGATTTATCTATATTTATTTTGAATATATTATCTGACATCCTATAGTCGTATACGAAGGAATAAAACTTAGATTATATTATGTAATGGGAGTCATGTCATGTTGCAGGAATTGACCCGAGCACACGTCTCGCGTGGTTTTCGCGTTTTGCCAGTGCTAACGCACAAGCAAAAAGCCATTAATTATAAATAAATCAAAAATATATTATGTAATATTGACTAGGTACAGCTAGGTAGAGTTGTCAGAGTATAACAAATTATGATTATACTCCGTTCAGGAATTAGAGCGACAAAATGTAAACAACGATGATACCAGTGTAGAAAATATCATCTCGAGATGGAAGAAAACTTATCTCCGGAATGAATAACAATAAATTATCTACTCTACTCGCCAAGGATTACGACAAATGATATGTTAATTTTGTATGGAATATAATTAAAAAGTACGCAAGCTATAATTTATTTTAGATTAAAAGAAAGCGTAAATATTTTATTTCGTGGTCTGGCAACAATCAGATATTTGAGACCTTTGGTTCGTTCTAACAAAGTTCGTAAAGAAAAAGATTTTTTATTTTGAAAACGCATCTCTTGATTGTTTAATACCTTCGTCTGAGTCTGTACGCTATGCGCGGATGCTACGTATAGTACAAAAAGCCCACACAGACAGAGTAGCGGGCTACATAACATAATTTAAAAATTTCATTCAAATTGTCACGATTGTTTTTATTATTTATAGATAGACGATACATTTTTAATGCCAAAGCAATTTATTAAATGCCGTGCCGACATAATTGTATTCTTAAAAAATGTACCAAAGGATTCTGACCACGTAATGTCACTTTGACAGTGACGTTTCTTTGTTTACATTTTGTCGCTCTAATTCCTGAACGGAGTATAGGTACTTCTTCTTCTCTTTATTCATTACCGACTTATCACTACTTAGTACTTATTAGGTATGTACTACCTAGACCTACCTAGAAATAAATAGGTACCTGACCTGGAACAAAGATCAATAAATCTTCGTAATAATCAACGGCTCTTTTAGATTTTCAGCAAACATAATGCGTGCGAAACTTTCTTGTCTTGACACAAATAAAAGCCCCGATATTGCGTGTGGTGCACTCCCACAGTCGAGTACGGACGCACGCCCGAGCATGCATCGCATTGCGTGCAACAACTTGCAGGCGTTTTGTTGTCACACGTGAAACGTCTCGTAGGGTCTTTACTTTAGGCTAAAAGATTTTTTTTCTTCTAGTAGGTGGAAATACCTCGGAGGCATCTTTTATTTTTCATTTTACGACTAGATTTATACCATTTACCGAAACTAAAGTCATACCTCAGTATTTTTAGATAGTTCATCTAGTGAAATCATCAACTGAATACACGATTGGAATTACTTCACTCGATAGAAAATCGTCACAAAGATGACGTATTTTCATGCATTTTTAAACATTTTTCTCGTTTTAGAAGAACTTAAAATAGTTTCCGATTGTTGGTATTTATACTCACATATTCACCATTAGTTAAACTGGTGCAATCATAAAAAAAATCTTGAAAAATTACTTTGGTTAGTTGTTTTTAATCGAAAATACGGCTCACGCACACACTTTTCGGAGCGCTCGGCAATCGCGTTTCTCATAGAAAATATTCGTCGGGACCTATGGCCCCTTAAATAGAGTTTGCTCGTGCCTTCGTTCGCACAAGTATGACTACTTGACACTACGATTTGACGATCATAGGTACCAGATTTTAATTCAAATCATAAGCTATCAAACAAAACAGTTTCATCAAAAACGGTTCAGTAGTTTTTGCGTGATGCTCGAACAAACAAACAAAGAGACGGACAAAAACAAACAAAAATATATATTTAGTCAGGGACACCTAAAAACCATATTTTTCTATAATATCTTGGATTGAATGTGCAGAGTAGAGTACCTAATTAGTGCAGATACACCCTTCTTTTGCAGTTTTAAAATAGTTTAGATTAGAAAAATCTAGTCTACTTTTTTTTTTTCTATAAAGTTTGTACCTATATACAGAAATATAACACAGGCCAATTGGAATTGAGGGAATGATCAGACACTATTCCGTGATCTGGAGTGCGATTTTTGAATCTCATTCGGTGAGCTCAGCAATTGAAAATGTCAAAATAACTATGGAGATATGGATCTTTCTACTGCTGATTTGACTTTCAAAAATCGCTCTCGTGAAGTATGATTTTTCAAAGTCAAATCACCAGTAGAGAGATGCATATCTCCATAGTAATTTTGACATTTTCAACTGCTGAGCTCACCGAATGAGATTCAAAAATCGCACTCCAGGCCATCAAACTGAACAACTTTCTCCATGGGATCAACATATTTGCGATCATCATTTTCGCGATTTCTATCTTGGTTCCATATAGAGAAATTTGTTCAGTTTCGTGGTCTGATCATCCCCTTAAAACCGTCAGCAGCATAGAAAGAAAGAAGGATCCTATATGATTAGTAAAGTTGTAAAGAGATCCTACCTACCTTGTTTCTTTAGTTTGATAGGCTAGCTAGGGGATGGTCAGACCATCAAACTGAACAAATTTCTCTTTGGGACCAAGATAGAAATAGCGAAAATTTCGATGTTGATCACATTGTAGCTAGCCCTAGGCTATGGCTAAGAGCTAAAATAGAAAAAATATAAGTCGCCTTTCCTGAAATTATAAGCAAATTGACAAATTAAAACTATTGGCAGCCCTAAAGTAGCAAAAACATAATGTCGCCTTTCCTGAAATTATAAGCAAATTGACAAATTAAAACTATTGGCAGCCCTAAAGTTAGCAGTGTTCCATGTGTGAGAAAGCACGTGCATTTTATTTTGTATGACGTAACGTCACGAAAAATTTGGAAACTTCGCCCAAAGCAACTCATGTTTTGACTAAAATCCTTTATTTCTCACACACATTCGTTCTTTGTCGGATTTGCAAACGTGAGGTCAAAGCTCTTTGTACGAAGTAACGTTTTGTGAATGTTTGACGGCCTATTCAATTATGTGGCGTTTTTCGGTAAAGGAAACAGACAATTTGACTGAAAGGAGAAAATTGTAGGTGAAAGGAAAGAGCACAATAAGTGCTAACGCGGCGCGCGGTCCAAACAGAAGGTCAATTCTCTACCACATAATGAATACTAAGTATTAAGAGAGCTTTGGTTTTTAACCACCAAAAAGGGGGGTGTTGTGAGTTTGAAGACTTTCAGCCTTTGTTTGTGTCCTGCTGTAGTGCGATTTTTGAACATCATACGATCAACTCGGCAGTAGATGCATAATCTCCATAGTAATTTTGACATATTCTACTGCCGAGTTGATCGTATGATGTTCAAAAATCGCACTCCTGTGCTGTGTCCACGATTCCACGCACCGAAACGGATGAACCAGTTTCGATGCGTTTTTGTAAATTGTTTACTTAGGAAGGAAATATGTCCAGCTTTTTAAGATCATCAGCTTTAATAATGGACGTCTATCGGCTGATATGATGATGATAAGAGAAAGAGCATCAAAGAAATCTCGGCCAATATACAATATCGCCAATATCTCACATTCAGGATACATGTAGATACTGGTAGGTAGGTACATTAATATCGTTGGGGTACATCGATTTAATTTGGCTTCAAATGTGTATTTAACCACAGCAGTTAATAAGTCTGTGGTCTTTGATAAAATTAATTATATGTCAAGATAGACAGTCGAAGATACGAAAACTTCGAAAAAAAATTAAACCAGTGCTGGCCCCAAAACCCTATACATATACACGCACACGTATATAATTTGTATGGCGCCTCAATCACACCAACCTATGAAACTTGGCCCCTTTTGTTTTATACGGTGTATAACCGTGCGGCTCATTCTAGACATCTTTTTCTAAGGGAATTATATTATATTTTTAAATTTCTAGACATTATATATTTTTTCTAAGTCTGTGGTATTAACCCACTTTGAAGTTCATTCCCTTATATTAGGACGTTCCATTTCATTAATCTTCAGAGTCTGGTTGTTGATGATTATAAGTTCAAAAGGTATTTGACGTTTCGAAGAGAATGATCAACATTTTCTTAATAATTTAGTGTAAATTAAGAAATAAAACATTGAAACAAAACGAAAAAAGTTTCTCATTCACACTTCCTTCTTTCCACTTCCAAATGTCTAGATAATAGAGTTTTGTGTCTAACTAAGAATAACTTATCCTAGGTGTCTAAGTAGGTACCTAGGTACTTACCTTTATTATTCAATTCAATAAATCCTTAATCAATGGATCAGGTTGTCGGTACCAAACTATAAGTACCAAATAGACAGGTATCATGGTACCTTCCATGCTTAGACTTTTATTATACCTATACTTACTAGTGTTTACCGACGCGACTTCGTCCGCACAAATTATAAAGGTACTTACCAGATTTTAAGTCAGATCATAAGCTACAAACAAAAAAAGTTATCAATCAAAATCGGTTCAGTCGTTTTTGCGTGATGCGCGAACAAACAAACAAACACACAAACAAACGGACAAACTGACAGACAAAATTTCTAAAAAAGGTTGATTTGGAGTCAGGGATCCCTAAAAACCATATCGTAATCTTTTTCTTGTAAATATCTTCAATCTACAGACACACTTCAGTTACAGTTGTATAATAGTTTAGATTAGATTAGATTAGATGGACAAGTTACGCGTGTAATTCTACAAATAAACATTTCTGCACTTTTTGCGGGGGGATAGCATGAAATCTGCAACTTTGGACTTCATTCCATTACTTTAGATTTAGATAATTTTGAATGTTTAACATTTAATATAAAAAAAAATTAAAAAAAAATTAAAATTATTCATGATTTTTAAATCATGAAATCTTTCACGTTGGCAGAGGGGAAATGTTAACGCGAGGCGGGTCTTACATAAATCGTCTAAGCCAGGGACGTTGTATGTCTAAGCTGCCATGGCACGAGGATCAACATTTTATAGCCTAAAAGTTATTGACGGCCAGTATCACCATAAAACAAGATACATTACAATAGTATCAAAAAGTTTCACGTTCTTCCCATACGAAGGAGGTTTATTCAAATTTTACGACCTCCTTGAATCGCCAATAATAATGTCGGTGTATGCGCATCTGGCTGCCTTTTAATGCGGTGTACAATGAATGTTCGATATTCAAATGTCTTTCCTATTCATGGAGCAGGAGCAAGCGCCTAAGATCTGAAATATACAGAGTACCTATACACCTTGTAATTTTTGTAGTAAATAAATTAAAAAAAATGTTGGTAGCACGGACTTGAAAGAAATACGGACCGAATATTGCACTAAAAAGATGTGAAACATGCAAGGTAATCCAATCTCGTTTGTTCTACAAGGGACCTACACTCACACAGATACACTAGCTCTAGGCGCAGATTCTACAACCCGTCACCTTATGTACCGCGTGACAGCACGCAAACAAAAGAAATGGGTGCTTCACTCATATGATTAGACGAGATTACGTCTGGTTCTTCTTTTAAGTCTGTGGTTGGTAGTTACTCTTTGATTTAAGTTTTTTTTTTTATTTTCTTTGGAAGACCAACAGCTGTTGACACGATAGGTACAAATATGGATGGCTAGCAGAAAGCCAATTATAGGTCTCTCATAAACTTAATATTACTACCGTAAATTATGAGGTCTCCGCTGATGAAATCGATTTTTTATTGAGAGAGATTTTTTTAACAGAAAAATGACACTGAAATGGGATCATTCTCCTGCTTTTGTAAAACCACAAAAATTTCTCGATGTATATTGAAATGAGATTGCATAAGCAGATTGAAGGTAAAATCGTTGTTAGCCAAATTAATGTAATTTTTTGTTCAGGGTGTAAAATAAAATGCATTGCATATCAAAGGTGATATTTCAGACCATCAAACTGAACGTCTTTTTCTCTTTTACTAAGGAGCCAACATGGAAATCTGCTGTTCCATTGAAAACGTCCATTCGACTCAATTGTATGGAACAGCTGTTAAATGTAGCGCATTTAATTTTAAAGGTAAGTGCCAGCTCTCGCTCTATAGAGCGATAGAATAAATAATAAAATATCAGTGATTTGTATGAACTTACAGGTGGTCTGTTTCATAGCGTCATTAATTGATGTTAATTTACATATAAATGTGGATGAATTTCAAGTGTGATATCGTTGTTTGTCCCTTTCTCTTCGCGCTACAGTTTTCACAATGAGTTGTTGATCGGAATCTGACTCTTTCATGTACAGAAGAACCAGGTTTATGTCAAGATTGACAGTCGAAGATACGAAAGCGTCGAAAAAAATTGGGATCAGTATTGGCTCCAAAACCCTATACATATACACGCACACATACATAATTTGTATGGCGCCTCACGCACACCAACCTATGAAACTTGGCCCCTTTTGTTTTATACGCGGTATATTCGTGAGGCTCATTCTAGACATCTTTTTCTAAGGGAATTATATTATATTTTTAAATTTCTTTTTCTGAAAGGGATCAAAATATTTTATAGGATTATAGGTACTTACGTATCGCAGTTTGAAAACCCTGAAAAAATCAGATCTTCTCTTTTCAGTTATCACTGAAAATCTGATTTCATTTCACGTAAGAAAATGTTTTCTTCGTGTTTGCCGTTTCATTTCTTGTAGGTAGGTACAATGATGAAGCTCCAAATGCATTGTAGCTATCTAATTATCCATACAGGACATCTAATGACGTGAAAATTCACTTTGGACGTTTACAAATTAACTTATAAATCAGATGTTGGGTGTCGTTTAAATTAGATCCAAGGCACCTCTTTCTTTTAGAACGTTTTTTATTTGTACGGACGACACTAGTAATAGAGCCCGCTGAAATATTTTGGAAGTGGAACATCGGAAACATAAAATAATTTGAATTGGAAATGAGATGGAATGATGGCGTTGCAATTTTAACAATATGTACAAATATACAGGGTTTTAGGGTAGGGTGTTTAATGTGTGCTTTAATGGTTGATTGTACTCATGTTACTAAACGACTTTCCCAAAGGAACAAAGCGAAATTAACAAAAATAAATTTCATCTTTTCATGCAAACGTTTATCAGGATGCATTTTGTCTGGAGAGCCACCATTTTTAGTGCAAATTTGTTTAAGGTTTCTTTGGGAAAGTTGTTCAGTATCATGGGTACAATCACCCATTAAAGTAATTCACCTGTGTACCCTAACACCCTGTAGTATATTTGAGTGGATAATTATGTGGTAGGTATATAGTTAGGTACCTAATATAATTCTGGTAAGTAGTATATTTTTTTTTGTCCGTGTGGTGTCGGCTAAGAGTAGCACCATCCCATTTCCTCCCGTGGGTGTCGTAAAAGGCGACTAAGGGATCTACCGGAGGATGGGCAGCAGCATCCTCTGAATACACACATTCAATCCAACTGCGATCGCCAACCCGCCTGCCAAGCGTGGCGATTATGGCAAATCCCCCCATTTTTGGGGAGGCCTATGTCCAGCAGTGGACGTTTATCGGCTGATATGATGATGATGATGATGAGTATATTTTTAGCTTTTCTATAAGAGCTCGCAATTACGTATTCTTCTCTAAGTAGTACCGATTTACCTATTCATACATACCGATTGTTGCTTAAATAATTAAATACTCATATCTTTCAAGCTTCTAAATGTACTAGGTAGGTATATTCCAGTCTAGGTTATTTAATTGGCTGAATCATAGGCCAAGTATTTCGCTTACGCGGCTGAATCTATATGACATACCCATTGCGTCTTATGATCTCTTTGTCAACATCGTTTCGATACGATGACATTATTGCTAGGTAGGCTCCTTAGTTGAGAATGAGATTCTGTAAGAACTTAAAGCTTTACGAAAAATGCACTTTTAACAAAACAGACGGTGTCTCAACAAGAATGACTCACTTTTTTAGGCAACACAAAAATGTTTTATGTCTCACTGGACAAATCGACAAATCATGCTTTATAAAGGTCGCCAAGAAAACCAAAATTACCATAAGAAACAATCGACAACTCAATAAAAAGCCACAATTTTGCACAAGCCCGGCCACTATTGTTCATCTTATAAACGAAGTCCCTTAAAACTAGCCATTTTCTTTCTTATTTTGTTGGTAAAAGTGTCCTGTCCGAGACTTTTTATGTAAAATGCATCTTAAGGTGACAAAGAGACCGCCGTTTCTTGCGACATTTTAATTATGTATGAAACAATTCTGTTAATACGAAAACAGTGACGGGAGGCGCGCTCCGAAGAGCTTTATGGCAAAAAGTTGTGATCGAATATCGAAGTGTAGAGTAGCAAGGTGGTTACCGCATTTTGGGACACAGTTTTTCACCATACACACCTATTTATCCAAATGAAGTGTCAAACCTGCAATATGAATCATGTTCGACTGTTCGTACCTATAAGGGTCGCCTAAATAGGTAAGTTGCCAGATGAATATATTTTTAATAATTTTAATGCATAATGAGGCCATTAGGTACCATGCAATGCAGTAGTAAAGCCTGACCAGGAAAATAAAAAACCTCGCCATGTTGCGGAAAATCATTGGAACTAATTTTTTTACTGGGAACACTAACATTAAAGGTGACAGTCGATTGCAGCGCCCCCAATCCAGGATTTTTGTATTCCAGGTCAGGCTTTAAGATCTTACATGCTATAACTATTTTCCAATTTCCAATGTCTAGTGGGTAAGTGTTAGTCATTAGAAGTCAATTCAATATTTGTGTTTTTAACTCTTTTCCTTTTGTTGTTTTTAATTAAATTACTTAAATAGATAGAGACACAACTATAATCCCCTGACTAATAGATATATTCCTGAAAGATCCGAACATCCACGTAAAAAAATAAGATAAAATAGAGTTCCGGAAAAAAACTAATTCATGGTCACTTTACATTTATCCAGTACGAACAAAATAAGGGATATGGTGAGAAAAACATAAACTATATCTCTTGACAAATTAACTGGCGACACCTCGTATAAAATGTCCAAGTTTTTGTTAAAGCATATTCTGATTTACTTTAAGAAACAAAACGCCACGCCCAGAATGTTCAATACTAAGAACAAGAACCTTAGGTTCAATACAAAGCGTTTTAAAAAAATAATGAATTATTAACTGCGTTGGATGTCGATGCATCTCATGACCCTGATTACATTACACTTCATTTAGGGCTGATTTCGACATACATTGCCCGATTTTGTTCTCTCTCTTTCAAATTGTAGCGATCAGAGCAAGCAATGTACCTACTTACCTATGCCGAAATCGGCCCTAAATGTTGGGTAACTTAATCGCTGTTAAAACCAGTTCGTGGCGTTCAGTTCAATCTTTTTTCCACATCTATGGACAATAGTTATTTGTAATGCTTGGCTGCAAAGTTGCTTTTTGGCGCGAGTACTTGTATTGAAACCTGAGCATGCGAAGGAACCTAGGATTGAAATAATAGAATCTTGAGCTCAGCGAAGGTTTCAAAGGTACAAGACGCAGAATAACTTTGCAGCCGAGCGAAACACACAACTTTTCACCTCACAACAGCGGCAGCGAGGAAAAAAAGTGAAATTCAGTTCGAATTTCAAAAACTCTTTCCACGCTTGCGGATCAAATGCACTTTTGCACTCAGATTTCGAATGATAAACAGAATCTTTCCGAGCTTGTGAGGTGAAAAATAGCTTTCCCATTTTCCGTCTTGTAGCGACATCTATGGGTTCGGAAGGAAAAGCTAACCGCTGAATGAAACGTTCATTTTCCATGCTGCTTGTCATGAACCATTTTCCATTTTTCGTGACACTAGTGACATCTTTCGGAACATAGGTATATGTTTTACACGGAGCCGCGTGGTCTAAAAGCAAGCCATCAAAATCATAAAAAAATCAAGTCTCGCAACTCAGTTCTTCTGCCGTAAAAAGTTGTGGGATATACTGTTAATTTATTCAGTCCCTACTTAGGTCCTTCTGACTTAAGTTATTGCATAGTTAGCTAACCTAACAACATTTTAAAGTGACCATATCAATATCGCTGCATATCTGCTAGTTTGTATCTATAGGCCCAAAACTAGGCGTAATGACAATTTCTCGAATAACTTAGACTCATTGCTATATTCTGTGTTTAAATAATACAACCGCTAAACGGAAACTTTTAGTATGTGGTGACTTTAACATTGATACTTTGGTGAATAGCTCGGAGACTAAAAGATTATAAAAATATATTAAAAAGCTATAACTTAGTTACATACATACCTACATAGCCGAACCTACTCGTATCGCCGGAGCCACAAAACATGCCTAGACAACATTATTAAGTAACGTCAAATTATAGGTCTCTCTGACCACACACTTCAGCAAGCTGAAATCCCTCTCAGAGTGAGATACGACCAGGAGAGCGATTTTTGAATCTCATTCGGTGATCTCAGCAGTTGAAAATGTCAAAATTACTATGGAGATACGCATCTTTCTACTGCGGATTTGACTCTCAAAAATCTCTCTTCTGTAGTATGATTTTTGAGAGTCAATTCAGCAGTAGAAAGATGCATATCTCCGTAGTAATTTAGACATTTTCAACTGCTGAGCTCACCGAATGAGATTCAAAAATCGCACTCCTGAGCAATCATGCAACGTTGTTGTTGGTTGTTGGTCCGCAACATGCAGGAACAGAACATCCATAATCTGAAGGATGATCTAAATCGTGCTTCGTGGTTATCTGTCTACGACTCTGAAGGAGTGGACGAGATATTTAATTCGTTTCATGGCATTGGCATATTATTGCAGTCTCTCAACTCACATATTCCTTTAAGCAAGAAAATTAGCAAGCTGAAGTGGCAATGGGCTGGTCATATCTGCCGAAGAACTGACAACCGATGGGGTGTCAGAGTTCTAGAGTGGAGACCGCGAACGTAGTGGCGTAAGGAAGTAGAACGTAAGGCGTAGTGTGGGACGCCCTGCCTCCCGCTGGACAGACGACCTAAAAAAAGTAGCGGGGAGCGACTGGATGAGGAAGGCCGAGGACAGAGTTTTGTGGCGCGCCTTGGGAGAGGCCTATGTTCAGCAGTGGACGATGATAGGCTGATGATGATAATGATGATGATGATTCGTAACGTAAAGATATTGCTCTACACTAAAAAAAGACATGAAGACAGCTAAGCAGAGATGTAATGAAAAAGTAATATTAAATTCTAAGGACAAGCAAGATACCTACGTGCAACCTGGAAAATTATAAATCTGCTGACTCAGTCACAGATTTTGTGGGATTGACAGATAAGATGGCATTGATGTTGTGGAGTCTAGTAGTGAGGCTCTTAATTTAAACTATTATAAAACTGTAACTGAAGTGTGTCTGTACATTGAAGATATTTACAAAAAAAAGATTCCGATATGGTTTTTAGGTAGGTCCCTGACTTGATAACAACCTTTTTTAGACATTTTGTCTGTCTGTTTGATTGTGTGTTTGTTTGTTTGTTACAGAACCGATTTTGATGAACCTTTTTTTGTTTGATAGCTTATGAACTGACTTAAAATCTGGTATATAATTTGTACGAACGAAGTCGCGGGTAAAAACTAGTAAGTACCTACTTAAGTATGTTTATAAAAATTTTCGGTAGTGCTTCTAGTAGTGTCAAGGCCGTCCCTCTGGCATTACCGGGCTACCACCGAAGCACTATGTTCATTAGACCAATAAGTAGAGACATTATCCTCAAAATAAGTGGATCCTTGAAAAATAAAAACTCCAGCGGTTCTGATGGCATCTCCACTAAGGTCCTTAGAAGCATTATGAACGAAATTGTTGACCCACTACTATTTATAAACAACAGCTCATTGCGTGACGGTATATTCCCCGAACGTCTAAAAAGGGCACTTAATGTGGTTGGAGAGCTGTCAATTTCATACAAAACGTTGTCGTAGAACACTCGTAGACGGTGTTAATAAAAGTAATGTTTTATACATGGAAAAATAGCTTAGAAAATCTAGTTTGCGCATATCAAATAATATTTACAATTTGTAATATAATTACGAAGCTTATATATCTTCGTTTGGTTTGGTAGGTTTGAAATTTTATATGAATAATTTCAAAGCGTGATATCTTCGTAATAATATTATAAATTGTAAATATTATTTGATATGCGCAAACTAGATTTTCTAAGCTATTTTTCCATATATAAAACATTACTTTTATTAATACCGTCTACGAGTGTTATACGACAACGTTTTGTATAGACGGAAACCACCTTATAAAACCTATTTATAAAATGAAAGGAAACAAAAAAGAGTTAAATAGGTAGTTATCACCCTACTTCCATCATCTCTCTACTTCCAACAATTTCAAAAAAAATTGAGAAGGCAATGGAAAAGCAACTAACCTCTCGTCTGTGTTGGGCAGATTTTGGTTCCCTCACAGACAGACGAGAGGCTAAGGGCCTTTATTTCTTGTAATGATATCCTAGTTCATGAGCATTACGGCTTCCGGAGGGGTGTCTCTACGGTTGATGCTATTTTAGATATGAACGAATATGAGGCAATCAACGATGTTGATAGATAAGTCATTGCAGTCCTATTAGATTTATCAAACGTTTTATTTCTTTTTTTGTGCAATACTATCCACATTATTATGTACCTAAAATTTAACGTGAATAAATGAAATGAAATGAAATATTAAAAATCGTTTATACTTAAAGGTTTAAAGATACTTTCCACTTTCAGGATAATCTAATTTATTTTATATACTTATGTAGGTATCTCTGTCTTATAAATGGAGAATTTTTTTGTTCTTAAAAAAAAAAAAATTAAGAGGTATTATCCGCTTAGTGGCGCACATTTTCCAGTTTTAAGAAAATATATAAAAGAAACACGGACTTGAAAGAAATACGTACCGAATATTGCACTAAAAATATATAAAGCATGCAAGGTAATACTATCGCGTTTGTTCTACAAGGGACCTACACTCACACAGATGCACTAGCTTTAGGCGCAGGTGCTACAACTCGTCACCTTATGTACCGCGTGACAGGCTGACAGCACGCACACAAAAGAAATGGGTGCTTGCTTCACTCATGATTAGACGAGATTACATCTGGTTCTTCTTTTAAGTCTGTGAAAAGAAAGTGGAAAATAATAATAGTGAAACTGAAATCTAGGTAATCGATTTTTTGTTTGGGATAGGTAAGTTGTTTTCAGTTTAGGAATATATCACGGAGGTAGACTCTACATTGTAGAGTCATTTATAAGAAGAACCCAAGCAGCAAAACAGATCGTGACTAAATCAATTTTGCCTTAAATATACCTAAACTTCGCATTAACCAAGGCAAGCTTTGCTGAAGTCTGTATTAATAAATTCAAGTTGTCTTAGTTTTCAGAAATACCGACTTAAGGATTAGTTAAGTTAAGTAGTATTAACTTTGCCTTAAGTATGTCCACGCGAAATGCAAACTTAAGCATAAAGTTACTGAAAACAGAATTAACGGAGATATAGTTAAATTTAATAGTGTTTAGAAGTATTACTTAAGTTCTACTTAAGGCAAAATTACCTAAAGTTCGCCTTAAGTCTTCCTAAGGTTATCCAGGTCAACCGGTTTCTTTAAGTCGTTCCTTTGAAATTGCAATTTAAGTGGTTGTTTACTTAGCTAATGCTTGTGTCAGTACCATCAGCCTTAAAGGGACGTTTTTAATAAAAAGTAACAAGTTAGTGCTACAATTTGTGTTTATAGAAGTAACATTAGCATAATTAAAGTTAAGAAAATTAAGAAATTTTCTACGTCGTGTAAGAAAAATGTGACCGCAAATTCTATTCATGCCGAAGATTGTGCAGTAAATGTTAATCCGAGTAGTCCGAGTACAGCCGGTGCAAGTGACTCCTTGTTAATAGATCCTTGTTAACAGCGTTCAAAGTTTACAGTCTGTCTATAAAGTCGTGACCTAATAATTGTAGTATCGTGGTGTTGCCAGGTTATGCTTGATTTTGACGTTCTTGTGTGGAGACAGCGCCCAAATTTTTGTCAAGACTTTTTAGACAGACTGTATCATGTTTGCCAGCACATCCACCAGGCCCGCATCGGTTGATGTAATCATAGAAGACACGAACAGCGAACTTGAATACGTAACTTCATCAAAAGAAGAGCGTGATTATAATTTTTTAAAGTGTGGTCTATCTCCCATAATATACCACAACGTACAATTCATCAGGAATATGAAACAAAAATAATCACGAAAAAACCAACAGAATAATACGCAAAATAGTAGATTCATATTCTGTATAAAAATGTCAACTGTTTCCTGTTACGTTACGGTTCAAAAGACACATTTCTTCAAAAGTAGGAAGGCCATAACCGGAACGGAACCTTTGCGTACGGAACCCTAAAAAATACAACTCTTTACATGTTTATGTTGTGACTGAGATACATAAAGTAGATACAAATACGACGCGTTACGTCAAAAGATTCAAGATTTAGAGTGTAGGCCTGAGGTTACCTCAGTTTACAATTATTTATATACATAAATGCCAAATTGTAATTATCATTGTCCTTAGGTAATACATAAGTAGTACCTACTTACTTACTTTGAATCACTTGTTTTTCTTTAAACAAAAAACGAATTGTTCAATCTTGCATTGGCCTTTTGTTTTCAGAAATCACAACAACAATGACAGATGAGAAGAAAATAAAATATCCGTCGAATCAGTATTTATCAAGTACTAGTTAAGGATGACTTAAATCGACACGGTATTTACTTGTATTATTTGAAGTCACACTTCGGTATAAGTTAAGTATAACATTACTTGAGTAAGTAAGCAATAATTATAAACACATTTAACTGATCCTTTACTATGATTTACCAATACTGTATTGCTTTTACTCGTACTTAGCACATGCAATATAGATTTAACGCCATTTTGAATGATCTGCAAATTTGAACATGTTTTTTATTAAGTTTAGTCTTTGTTATTTTTGGCACTCTCTTAATTTTACACAATTTTACATTGTTTTGCGTAACGAAATCATTATTGATATTTAATATTTAATTAAATTTCGAAGAAAAAGGAAAAAAAACTGTTTTTATTGTTTAATTTTTTGAATTTTTAATACAATTACTTTGTAATTTTTGAAGCCCGCCTGTTTTCTAAGAATATTTGTCCATTTCACACGATAAACGAATGTGCGTTTAAATTTTTACTTTACGTATCGACGAAATAATGCATTACAAAATAATAATAACTATCAGAGCCATTTTGTTTATCATTCATCATAGAATATTAAGTTGGAAAATGTTACCACCATAATTTATCTTTACTGTATCTACGTAAAGTATAATAATATATTATGAAGGTAGGATGAAATTTCAAACCAAAAATTTTTACTTAAGTTTATCTACGAGAAGTCAACTTTCCTTAAGTCGTACCTAAGTTTATCTTAGTTTATCTTTAAAGTAGTATGAAGTCTATCTTAACTCATTCAGTACTCCATATGCCCACTTTTGCCTAACTCTGCCTTCTAGTGTATCTACAAGATATCTTGAGGGACGGATGGTATTACCTAAGTCAATAACCGAGAATTTGGTTATTGAATGAGAGATATCTACAATTCAGACTTAAGGAAAGATTTTGCGGCTTGGGAAGGAACTTAGGTTGATACTTCCCTAAAATAAGATGTTATTACCTGCCTAATAATTACATGTTTTCTATTAATAAAGTACACAATTAAATAAATAAACGATTTTTCTTGCCAATACCGCCATAATTTGTGCCTCTTTTACCTTTTTTACTACTTATTTTTTTGTGTACAATAAAGTAAGTATAAATGTTATTGATTGATTGATTTATTTGACTCAATTATACTTCATTGCACACCAAAAAAGAACATACATTTGACTCTTTGACAAGCACTAACCTATACCTAGATTAAATAAATTAAAACGTTGATTAAAAACACGCTATGCCTAACGTGACCATGATTTAATTAGTGAATAAAATATTCAATGGGACAATAAAATAAATATTAATTTAATTATACGGTAGTAATCATAATTATGGTACCTAGGCTGTGATTATAATAAAAGAAATACAGTGCATTCATTTTACAGAAAGACGTGATATCGTGCGGACGAACACAAAAATGATTACATTTAAAACAAAAACATCGAACAAACCCCGCAAAAAGCTTAGCCTGGAAATGATTTTTCGTAAAAGTTTCGCGGAAAACTTAAAGGATTATACAAAGCATTGTTGTCTTGGTGGAGTTAAGCAGTTGTTTGACCCTGGCATAGACTTATGGCAACGGTAAGTGGTAGGTTAAGCTAAACTGGCTGGACTAGATACCTCTCTACATCTCGGGTTTTATAAGGATCAGTCCCTCTCATTCTCATCCCGCGACTCTGCTTATTCCATACTACATATATGTCGCGGTAAGCTAGCACGATTGTCGCTCTCTGAAAAGCGCGGAAAGGTTCTCTATTCTATAGGTAGGGTAGCGAATTCGCGTCGACCACGAGTAGAGAAACCATGCTAGGCAGATTAATTGGGTCGTGGATCTAGATTCTAGACAAATAATAAATAGTAGCCAGTAACTCTAATTAATTAGGTATGGGGCTACTCCTGAAAAATAAATGTTGACGTTTCTATGTTGTCTTTACTCTTGCTATAGCATAGGCAGAGTACCTTCCTCTATCTAATGATGAACTTTTTTGATTGTGTCAACTACCGCCTACTACTGGCAAAAAACTTACTCAGTTTTTAGGGTTCCGAAGTCAACAAGGAACCCTTATAGTTTCGCCATGTCCGTCCGTCCGTCCGTCCGTCCGTCCGTCTGTCCGCGGCTTAGCTCAGAGACGCTTAGTACTAGAAAGCTGTAATTTGGCATGAATACACATATTAATCACGCCGAGAAAGTGGTAAAACAAAATTTTGAAAAATATTTTTTTTTAGGGTACCTCCCCTACCCGTGAAGTGGGGATGCAATTTTTTTTCTCGTCTATCCCATGGTGTGGGGTATCGTTGGATAGGTCTTTTAAAAATACGGTGGGTGTGTGAAAACCATTTTTCGATTTAGGGATCCGTTAGCGAAATATTAAGCTTTAAGGTGCAAATTTTTGTTAGAGTCGAGTGTCCCCCCCCCCCCCCTCCTCTGCCAGCTAAACGGTTGTTTCTGGATATGTGAAAAAATTCATGGCAGTAGTGTATATAATGAAATTAAAAGGAAAACTATCACCGCTAAGTTAGCTTTACAAGTTAACGAGTAATTGTCGACCAACTTAAAAAATGCACTTTTTAGACTTTATTAGCCGTCAAACCGTAGTATAAAACAAAAAGCCCCCTTTTAAGTTCGTATATTGTGACGGGCAACTACGGAACCCTACCCTGCGCGTGGCCCGACACGCACTTGGCCAGTTTTTTTTTTAAATAGCAACGAAAATTTTAGGCCATTTTTAATTACAGAAACTGATATTTGAAACACTTACTCTCACTTATTCTTAGAACAGCTTTAGTAACATCCAAGATATGTCGGACAGTAGGTACATCTTTCTGATAAATACATTACTTATATTTGCTTATCAGAATTGGCCAGAAAGCTAAATAGGAATCGGAAAATCTCGTCGTCCTTATTTAGAATGCAGAATAAGGCCTACTTACTAAATTATTTATTTTATTTCTAGACTAATCTGGATGGTTGTGTTCCTAACTGCTTTCTGTACAATCGGCTACTTCCTCATTTACATCTGGTCAAACACTCTGAACAAACCGCTGATCGTAACAATGGAATCATCGACCTTTCCCATTTCCAAGATGGACTTCCCAGCGGTTGCGGTATGCAACACGAACAGGATCAGTAAGAAGGCTCTACAGGCAATTGCGAGAGAAATGTAAGGTTTGGAGGAAAAGGGAAGATCTTCCACGGGCTAGTTGGAATGCCCGGGACCGCGGTCCAACAGTTCTTAGTTGGATGTTGTATAATTATATGCAAAGTCTCTTGATAACTTCGATAGTGCGATTCAGGACTCGCCATATGATTGGTTGTTATTCTTAATAAGCTGTGATGCGTTGGACAGATCCATATTTTGAATGGCCGTCTTCTGTGTGACGTGCTAGGTCGCATGCGCTGACCTAGATAGATCTCTGTTTGTTTACATCGACTCGATCGATGTGTTCGGCATTGTTGCTTAGTCAGCTCTCTCGTAGCTCCTACATAAGGCATACTACAGTTTAAATACCATAAGCGATTTTAAGTAGACAATTATTTATTATAGTAGGCCGAAGAGTTTTCGAGTGATGCCCGCCGCGTAACGGAAAGCGCAGTGTGGGTGGGCTACTTGGGCAAGGTGGACCGACAATCTGGTAAAGGCGGCGGCGGGATGTGAGATGGGGGCAGGGCAGGACCGGTCGTTGAGGTGATCCATGGGGGAGGCCTATGTCCAGCAGTTGACGTCTATTGGCTGATATGATGATGATGATGATTCTTGTGCAAATCACAACATAATTATTGAGAGATACCTATGCTATTTACGCTGTCACTTGCATTGGAACGATGGTATAGCCCTATTCTGTTTCTAAATATCGAAGGTACTATCGATGGAGAGGATGTTCTGTGCTGGTAGCATGCAACACGTGATTCGGCTGTATCGCGTCTTTTATCTCGTTCGTTCGCACGCAAATAGAAAGAGAGCGAAGGTGTGATAGCGCTGTATCACTGCGGCATGCTAGCTATGCTGGGTTTCATAATTGTCTCCTTCGGGGTACCTCTACTATACACAACTATAGTTTTAATTACTATCTAAATATTATGGGTGTCTTCAGACATTGTAACTGAACAATTTTCCCTACTTAATTGGATTGAAAAACAGAAAACTTTTTGAACCTCTCGAAGAAAATAGATCTGATGATCTGCACTTTTGTATGGGAGTCTACAACCTTTTTTCGTTTTTCGACCCATGTTGAAAAGTTGTATATTTTAATTGTCTGAATATAGCCTTAAAATTGTATAGGTAGGTACCTACTAATAAAACTAGTGGTGTGTTAGCTATGTATTAATTATATGCTATAGCAAAGGTTACTAATGCATACCTAATTGTTTACTGAAATCTTTTGTTGTCTGATTTGTTTAATATCTATCTTTTCTTAAATAAACCAGGTACCCAGAACTAGCGAAGAAAAAAGAGACATTGGCTACAGTGGAATGGGCTTTACAGCAGTTGGGTAGGCTACACGATTATAGTTACAACGACACTCTAAGACGACATCCTGTAATCTTGAGACTTACCGAGAAATACCGCTACAAGACCCAACAAATTATAGGACTCATGAAAAGGGTCAGTATTTTAAGTCTTAAATTACAGGAACAAGACTCGGCACGCCGAGAAATATTTAAATATTAAAACAAAATTAAAAAAAGCAAGTCAAGAATTAATTGCCTAATTCTTTTTATAAGTACCTGGATTACTCGTAGTTTGCAAGGGTGGAATATTTAAAAAGCCTATCGCGCAATAGTTCAGAGTAGGTGATGCTGCATTCACGCGACAAGCTTTATCGACAGAAGAAGAAGAAATATCTTGTATCTAATATCTAATAAAATTGGGACCTAAAATGCTCTTCGTTGGTAAGCGCATTTCTTGAGAACGGCTTGACCAATAAAGCAATTTTTTCATATAAATGTTTGTAATCTCGTTACTCTAAGCTTAAATATTGTTCTTTTCATTATCTTGAAATGAATGTCACCACTAAATATTTTGTATATTTATTTAGCTTGCACCAGATTGTGACGATATGTTATTAAAGTGTTCATGGGGAGGACTGAGGACTGACTGCGGAAGTATATTCAAGGTACGCCGGACATTTCGTGGCTACTGCTGCATCTTCAACTACATCTTGGATTATGATTCTGCTGGAAGGTATTTACACGTTATATTATTAGGTACCATACGAGCCTACCACGTAGATAGGTAGGTATTCCTTCAGGCATAGACGGCATCGTCAAAATCTCTGGCGCCTTCATCTGCTGCCGGTTAGAGGGTTGAATTGATATCATTAGCATCATTTTAAAATAAGGGTCTACCCATTAAACTGAACAACTTTTACTATGGGAGCAAACCGATCGGAGCAAAAACAAATCTGCTGTCCCATACATTTGAGTCGTGTAGGCAGCGGCGGCGGGTGCAGTTTAGTATGGGACAGCAGATTTTTTTTTTGCTTAAATTGGTTTGCTCATTTGTTCAGTTTGATGGGTAGACTCTTAGTTTAAAAGGATGCTATGGTATCAATTTCACCCTGTATAATAAGATACATGAGCCTACCACGTAGGTAGGTATTTCTAAAGATATGTTGGTGGCTGTGTGGTGATTGGCATCGAAAAGCATCTACTCAGGCGGCTGTCTGTCGTAGAGGCGACTAATTCCATCAGGCATCATCGTCAACATCTCTGGTGCCTTCATCTGCTGCCAGTTATAGTCATTGCATCCGACTACACCGCTAATCGTATCGGCTTCCCAGCAGTGGCGTAGCGTGGGTTTCTGCCGCCCGTGGCACAGATCGATTTTGCCGCCCCCTTATCGCATGCCCCCTTCGCGCCTCCGCGAGCGCGAACCGACGGTTTCCACGCGATCATTCGCAAGAAAGTGGCCTCTCTACTGCAGCGCCTGCGTACCAGCGACAACAGTATCCTGAAATGCATTGCTGCCAGATTTGATTGTCCCATACAAAAACACTGGGTGGAGCTAGCGATTGGGACAGTCAAATAAACTAAGAAATAATACAAATTATATTGATACCAATTAACATAAACTAACATAATTTTAAGTAAACATTGTTATTAATCAACCTACTAACAAAATTATGAATTTTTATCTGAAATAAATGAGTATTTATTTAATTTTATCTATATGAGAAGACCTCTACACAAAATATAACGGCGGGAGAAATTTTTTTGCACTTCTATTCGGGTTTTAGTCAGACATCTTTAAGTTTATCCATGCAAAATAGAAACTTAGAGTCAGAGCTTTTTATGTACAAAACATGTGCAAAATAACCTAAGTAAAAGCTTTGGATCTAGCAAAGCAAGCTAGACATTTTTAGCATCACGTCTTAGCTGTGAACTGTGTGTAATGTAGGCACAGTAATTAAAATAGACACAGAGCGAGCGAAGCGAGCTCCACTTTCTTCTGCTCTACGAATTGGTTATAGACAGAGCTCAATCAATCGATATTTTGTCCATGCCGCCCAAAGAAAGAGCTCTTTGGCGCGTTGCGGAGAGGTATGGACAATCATGAGGTCCGGGTTCGAATCCGCACGGACAACATGCCACGTACCAATGAGGTTTTCTAACTTATGTACGTATTACCGACTGCTCTCAAACGGTGAAGGAAAACATCGTGAGGAAACCTGCATATTATGAAGAAGAAATTCTGATGCATATGTAAAGTCTACCAATCCGCATTGGGCACGTGTGGTGGACTAACGCCCAAACACCCTCCTAGAGGGTAGGCCTGTGCCCTGCAGTGGGACGTATATAGGATGATGATGATGATGAAATAAATTATTCTTAGAGTGGGGTTAGTTAAGTAATTCCTTTCTCCAGGCCAAACAAAACAATAGCAGAAGTAAAGCGACAGGTTGAAGCTGGATTACTCTATGGTCTAAGCTTAATCATGGACCCAATGCTTGACGACTACGCCTATCCACTGAGCAACATACGAGGATTTGAAGTAAGTAAATACTTCATATACTTACGTACACTAGGGTGAATTAAATGCGTCCAAACATTTTACTCTACTACTAGATACAGTCAGCAGCAATAAGTTATAAACACTCTTGTTCTACGTCGTGGTACTAAAGTACTGTACTTACTCATACTTATTCTGCAAAACACTAATAAACATGATTACTCAAAGAGTGTAAATGCTGAACAACTTTTATTATGGGTGCAAAACTGTGAGCGCAAAAAGAAATCTGCTGTTCCATGCTCGGCTCAAACTTATGGAATACTAGTGTTTTCCCGCGACTTCGTCCGCACAAATTATATACCAGATTTTAAGTCAGATCAAACAAAAAAAGTTTCATCAAAATCGGTTCAGTAGTTTTTGCGTGATGCACGAACATACAAACAAACACACTATTTTGTCAAAAGATGGCGCTGCACGTCATTTTAAATCGCACTATCGAGTGTCATTTGAATTTATATGAAGTGAACCGCTACTTTTTTGTTCCTTATGGTTTTATGGTTTTATAATAGTTAAGATAAGATAAGATTTTTTTGTTCTGACATGTACTCTAGACTCTAGCAAATGACGTTCCTAAGTGACAGAAAAGGATGGAGCGACGGAAATATGCGATGCTGTGCTGCCTGGTGTAGTTCAACCCTTAGAGTCTACTACCCATCAATCTGAACAACTTTTACTATGGGAGCAAACCATAGAGAAATTACACGCTCCTCTTGGTAGAGATGGTGTAACAAAGTGTGCACAGTATAACCACCAAATGGGCATGACGTCATATAGTTTGTACTGTTTGTACTGCGATTGTTGTATACCATAGAGAAATGACACGCTTCCCTAATGCTTTTTGTCTCCCCTCACCCGTCCCTCACCCCCTTTGTCGGCGACATAATTTTCTATAGAAACGAGCCGATATGCCATCTCCTCTTACTCCATGGAGCAAACCAATCGGAATAAGAAACAAATCTGCTGTCCCTTACATTTGAGTCGTGTAGGCATGGTGTAGGCAACGGCGCGGCGGGCGTCGGGTGCAGTTTAGTATGGGACAGCAGATTTTTTTTTGCACCGACTGGTTTGCTCCAATAGTAAAAGTTGTTCAGTTTGATGGGTAGACTCTTAGTTTAAAAGGATGCTATTGATATCAATTTCACCCTGTAGAGATCCTACCTAACCCATCATCCACCGTAACGCATTGTTCCAGATTTTTCTATTCGATCCATCTCAATTTTTGGACCCGACCGCCGGACGAGTTATCCAGCGAATGAGTGAACCAAACAAATGTATGTTCTACGAACTTAAGTCAACTAAACAAGTTGCTACTAAGGAAGTGCGGAAGTATTCATTGAGCACTGTAATTATATATTTTTTATATTTTACGTCTATAGGGTCATTTTAAATTAGTTGGCTAAACTTAACCAGGGCACTTGTTAATGATAACAGATTGCAGTATCAATGTTAAGGTAGGCATACAATATGCGGCCGCGGGCGGACATTGACCTCAGAATCATATGATCTAGCGGGGGGGTCATTGCCACGCAATTGTACTCAGTAACAGATACCAAATGCCTTTCCTAAGTTTCGCCAACTAATTAAATTTTACCTTTTTTTTTATATCAATATCTATCCAATACAGGGTCAAACTGAATATGCTGACCGTTTCAAAGAGAGAGACCAGACCATCAAACTGATCAACTTTCGGTCACCCACATCGAAATCCATAAAACTTCATAATTTGGTTCGATTGGATTTATATAAGCTGATTTTTTTCTCGATTTCGACGTTGAAACGGGCACGAGAAAGTTGTTCGGTTTGATAGTCTTAATATAACTACTGACGTTTAAAGGGGGGGCCTTTAAAAACCGTCAGTAGTTATATTAAGAAGGACTTACAATACAGCCTAGCAAATACTGAAACGGTGAACTCAGACCATCAAACTGAACAAGTTTTACTATGGAGCCTACCTCAGGAAACTCGAAGGAAAATCCGCTGTCCCATATATAAGTCGGGTAGGTACAGCAGTTTTGTATGGGACAGATGATTTTTTTTTCGAGTTTCCTGAGGTAGGCTCTATAGTAAAAGTTGTTCAGGTTGATGGTCTGAGTTCACCGTTTCAGTATTTGTTCAGTATTTCACTTACACCCTGTATACAGGGTGAAATTGATATCATTAGCATCCTTTTAAACTAAGAGTCTACCCGTTAACGTGAACAACTTTTACTATGGGAGCAAACCAATCGGAGCATAAAAAATCAGCTGTTATACTAAACTAAACTGCAATGCCTACTAGATTTTTGCTGCGATCGGTTTGCTCCCATAGTAAAAGGTGTTCAGTTTAATGGGAAGACTCTTAGTTTAAAAGGATGCTAATGATATCAATTTCACCCTGATTATTAGTACATTTGAAAGCCGTGGTGTACCAAGGCGAGTAACCTTGCCTGCCGTGCAGGAGGCGATGGTTCTATCCCCGTCCAAGCCGACTCGTACCAATGAATTTTTCGGAATTTATGTAACTACGATTTGTTACATCACTGGCTTTTCGGTGAAGGAAAACATCGTGAGGAAACCTGCATGCTTCAATTTCGAGGCGTGTATTGTACCCACTGTCCATTATAAGTAGCGACGGGCTCACCCCCCGTCACACTGGACAGAGTTTCGGTACTAATGGTGAAACGTGGATGTTCTGAGGTTTCAGAATATCTCTGACTACCTCCTCGGGGAATAAAGTAGTGAGCATATGCAATAGTACATTTAAAAATTTTCAGAGAAGCTGCCTTTTCAACTACGAAAGACCAGAAGAGTTTCTGGGCATGTACTCGTATAGTGCTTGCATATCGCGCTGTCGAATGACGACTATCCAGTCTCTTTGTAAATGCACTCCGTTCACTGTGGCCTCCAGTAAGAAGGCTCAGGAAGGTCCCGTGTGCACCTTCGATCATTTGAAATGCCTTAATAAATATAGAGGTCAGTATAAATAAATAAATAAATAACGCTCACAGGCACATACATTGTAATGATCCCAAACTAAGCACTAAAGGCTTTTATTATGGAAACCATACAACAACGGCATGAACATATAACATCCATGACCGAACCGGGATTCGAACCCAGGACCCTGGTTTGGCAGTCCGGCGTGGTAACCATTACACCAACCGGGTCGTCAAGTATATACGGTATTTACGGTAGTAAATATGCTGACGGTTTTGTATGGCTCGGTTCCCACGGCCTGTATATACGCAAATCGCGCCAAGCCACACGCCGTGGGAACGGTGTCGCCTGTCTTGGCCTGTAGACGCCTGTGGACGCCTGTGGTGTGTATTGTGTCCGGATCGCTGTCGGTAACTTCAAAGGGGCGCCTGTCGCCGCGCCTGTGCAAGCGCGTGGATTGCCGAGCCATTGACATAGTACTGTAGCCAGGGGACTTATTAATTACCAAAAAGATTACCGATTGCCGTTTAGAAATTGTTGTAAGGTACTAAATGACTAATATATAATAAAAACCTAAATCTTACAGATCACAACCCGCCGTAGAAAAAAAATAAAAATAAGTGTGAAACGTTTCAAATTTCGAGGCTATTTTCTATACTGCCATGTTCTTCACCTTAGTTTGAAATGTCAGTATAGAAATAAAAGAAAACCTCGAAATTTAAAAATTTAAGACTAAATCTTTTTATTTTTTTTCTACGCCGCGTTGGGATCTGTAAGACTTAGGTTTTAATATTAGTCATTTAGTACCATACAATAATTTGTAAACGGCAATCGGTAATCTTTTTTGTAATTAAAAAGTCCCCCCGGCTACAGAACTACCCTATCAGTGTCAGTGTCAAGGTTAAAACTATGACTAGAATTATAGATATACCCCCCCCCCCCTTGCTACGCCTATGTTAAGATTTTTGCATTTTTAATTGAAATGATTAACACTCACTCTCAGTTGCAGAAACGCTCGTTAAAGTTAATCCTCCATTAAATCTCTTGCTAGCTTTTACTACGTCAACAAGACAAAAAGTGACAGCTAGAGAATTAATGGAGGATTAACTTTAATGAGCGTTTCTGCAACTGAGTGTTAGTTGCAGGAACGGTCATTAAAGTTAATCCTCCATTAAATCTCTTGCTGTATTTTTTTGTCTTGTGGACGTAGTAAAACCTAGCAAGAGATTTAATTGAGGATTAACTTTAATGAGCGTTTCTGCAACTGAGTTAGTTGCAGGAACGGTCATTAAAGTTAATCCTCCATTAAATCTCTTGCTGTAATTTTTTGTCTTGTGGACGTAGTAAAAGCTACCAAGAGATTTAATTGAGGATTAACTTTAATGAGCGTTTCTGCAACTGAGGTGTTAGTTGCAGGAACGGTCATTAAAGTTAATCCTCCATTAAATCTCTTGCTGTAATTTTTTGTCTTGTGGACGTAGTAAAACCTAGCAAGAGATTTAATTGAGGATTAACTTTAATGAGCGTTTCTGCAACTGAGTTAGTTGCAGGAACGATCATTAAAGTTAATCTTCCATTAAATCTCTTGCAGTAATTTTTTGTCTTGTGGACGTAGTAAAACCTAGCAAGAGATTTAATTGAGGATTAACTTTAATGAGCGTTTCTGCAACTGAGTTAGTTACAGGAACGGTCATTAAAGTTAATCCTCCATTAAATCTCTTGCTGTAATTTTTTGTCTTGTGGACGTAGTAAAAGCTAGCAAGAGATTTTAATTGAGGATTAACTTTAATGAGCGTTTCTGCAACTGAGGTGTTAGTTGCAGGAACGGTCATTAAAGTTAATCCTCCATTAAATCTCTTGCTGTAATTTTTTGTCTTGTGGACGTAGTAAAAGCTAGCAAGAAAATTAATTGAGGGTTAACTTTAAGGAGCGTTTCTGCAACTGAGTGTAAGATTAGTTCATTTTTAATCAACTTTTTAGATTAAAATTGTTAATAATAGTTATTTATTTTTAATTTTAATCAAAATTAACTTTGGGCCCGCACTGCTTTAAACCACATACTCGACTCATCAAACTGAACAACTTTAAACTGTCAGAACAAAAAAATTAGAACAACTCTGATAGCATGGTCAACTCGGACAACATGAACAAATCGGATAACATGGTCAACTCGGACAACATGGTCAACTCGGACAACATGGTCAACTCGGACAACATGGTCAACTCTGACAACATGGTCAACTCGGACAACATAGTCAACACGGACATGGTCAACTCGGACAACATGGTCAACTCTGACAACATGGTCAACTCGGACAACATGCTCAACAAAGTCAACTCTGACAACATGGCAAACTTGGTCAACATGGTTAACTTGAACAACGTGAATAACCTTAATAGCATGGTCAGCTCAGTCAACATGATCAACTGTGGATTTTATCAAAGTTAATTGAGTTGTCAAGAGTTGTTCATGTTGTCCATGTTGACTGAGTTGACCATGTTGTCTGAGTTGACCATGTTGTCAGAGTTGACCATGTTGTCCGAGTTGTTCATGTTGTCCAAGTTGTTCTCCTCCATCTGGCGTCAACGCCATCTATCGCGGTTTGTTGGAACTATGTTTTACTAGCTGTCAGAAAACACCCCATCGGGTAGATTTATTCCTGACTGGCTCGGCAATCCACGCGCTTGTACAGGCGGCGACAGGCGTTTCCTTTGAAGTTACCGACTTTCGATGGATAGCAATACGCACCGCAGGCCGCGACAGGCGCTCTGTTCCCACGGCGTGGCGCGTGGCGTGTGGATTGACAACACACATGCCGTGGGACCCTATCTACAAGCTAGCTACAGTTGGTGCGTGGATTGTAGCGACAGTGTTGCCAAGTTCGGCTTTTCGGAACTAGATTAGCTCTTTTTTTCTCTCGACTAGCGCTGCGCCATATTTACTAACTTAGTAGTTTATATTTCAGTTGTGTTTATATAAATTAGCCGTAATTTTACATTTTCTTATTACGGACAAATTACAGAGCACGGTTTGTCGTGAAAGTTCGTTTTGTTTCTATACATTAGGTACATGCAAATCTTTTCCAATGCAGTTTTCGTGTGCCGCGGTGATTACGTAAGACGCGACAATTATCGTATTTCTTTTTTTTTACTTATTCCGGTCTCCTTATAATCTATGTTCTTGCAGAATAATTCAGAAAAGAAAGATTGTTTTTCAGTTATTAAAACAACAAGAAATGAAATATGTAACAATTTAGACATTATAATATTATATAATAATTTGGCTTTGAAATAAAAGAAATAAATGGCTCATTCCCTTGCGTAGCAATGGTAACACTGACTGGCATGGCGAGCCACAGGCGCCGTGGGAACGGGTCGG
Source organism: Agonopterix heracliana (assembly GCA_963693445.1). NCBI lineage: Eukaryota > Metazoa > Arthropoda > Insecta > Lepidoptera > Depressariidae > Agonopterix > Agonopterix heracliana. The sequence goes on from OY856326.1 coordinate 7,381,476, forward strand.
CGCGTGGTGTTACAGGCGAGTACAGGCGAGGCGCGTCGTGGCGCGGCTTGTCTATACACAGGCCGTGGGACCCGAGCCTAAGATGATCAGACCGTCAAACTGAACAACTTCCTCTATTCAGCGGTTCCCGAATGGTGTTCCGCGGAACCCTGGGGTTCCGTAAGAGGTTTTCAGGGGTTCCGCGAAAATTCAAGAATTCTATGTTTTTTTTGTCTAGCTAGATATTGAAAATCGCTTCACCTTTGATATATTTAGGTATGGTATGGTAATTTTATAAATGGACGTTGTTATTATTCAGTTAACGAATTACTTAATTATTGTTTTTTATAAATGTTTTTTTCCGAAATTCCGTTTAGGTATACCTATGTAGGTAGGTACTTATAGATGCGACGCTTCGTTTTCAGCTTAAGCCTACACGAAAAATAAGTTAAGAGGAGGCTGAATGCTGCACCAGACCTACGCATCCAATTGTCAGACATAAAACTTGACTTCAATGTTTTTTTATGTTTTTATTTCTATGAAAATATTTCATTCATCACAATCTTTTTGTTCCTGTTTGTAAATGTTCTAACTAAATAAATAAATATTTGTATCTTAAATAGTCCCTTTTAAAGTCAAACTATACTACAAGCTTTGATAAAGTTATATGTCAAGATTGACAGTCGAAGGTACGAAAGCGTCGAAAAAAATGGGAACCAGTACTGGCTCCTAAACCCTATACATATACACGCACACAAACATAATTTGTTGGCGCCTCACGCACACCAACCTATGAAACATGGCCCCTTTTGTTTTATACGGTAAAACAGTGAGGCTCATTCTAGACATATACTTTTTTTAAGACTTCAAGATGCGAACACCAAGCCAAAAAGCCTCAGTAGGTATAATGTGATTTCACGGGAAAAAAAAGTTACAATTAGTTTAGGTACTTCTTACTTGAGCTAGGGTTCCGCACAAAAACGGTGAACTGAGAAGGGTTCCGTTGCCATAGAATTCGGGAACGGCTGCTCTATTCTATGTCGAAATTCTATCGAAATAGTAATAAAACATCAGCTGGTCCATACAAAACTGCAATCCTTCTCAACCCAACTGTATGAGTCAGTTGTTCTGTTTAATGGTGTGATCATCTCTTTAAAAATCGACAGCATATACAGGGTGACATTATATATATCATTAGCATCCAGCATGGAACAGCTGACTTTTTTGTTGCTCCGATCGGTTTGCTCCGATAATAAAAGTTGTCTAAATTGTTGAGTCTGATGGGTAGACTCTTAGTTTAAAACGATGCTAAATTTCATCCTGTAGATGTTGGGTACGCATTAACGGATTTTGATGAAATTGGGTAGAAATATGTTTTGAATTAACACAGAGGATTGGTAGGGTACCTGTAATATACATGTGCAACAGCGGTGGTGCTTATTGAAGCCACTTTTAAGTTAGGTATAATCTAGGGTCGGTAGTCGGTACCGATTCGAAAATCGGCTCGAGTGATTTGAGGCAAAATAACGCATATTCAATTATTTTTGCAGAAAAACTATTATATCTATACCCTTCAAACGCATTGTCATTCGAAGGCCTCGAGGAGGAAGTGCAGGATTCACTTTATTGTGACGAATGCTACCCAGACTGCGAGCTAATTCAGCATTCCACTAAATCCTTTGGAACCAAACTGGCAACGGAAAATTTTCCAGAAAAAGACGTGAAAAATGTGTATTTGTTAGTAAATTTCTAATTTTATTATTGCTAGTAAATTTTTGGGTCGATCAATTTCAATAAATAAACCTATATAAAGTACCTGCGTTGCAAATGATAATAGGTGCCGATATAAATATTATGACCAACAACACTGAAGTGCTATTTTTAAACATCATTCGATCAACTCGGCAGTAGAAAGATGCATAATCTCCATAGGAATTTTGACACTTTCTACTGCTCGATTGAACGTGTGATGTTCAAAAATCGCACTTCAGTCCGATATAAATATGACCAACAACACTGATCAGTCACTCTATTGGCCACTGTTATGTTATAACTTTCAGTTCCGATATAAATATGACCAACAACACTGATCAGTCACTCTAATTGACCACTGTATGTTTTAACTTTCAGTGCCGATATAAATATGACCAACCCAACAACACTGATCAGTCACTCTATTGACCACTGTATGTTATAACTTTCAGTTCCGATATAAATATGACCAACAACGGCAACAACACTGATTAGTCACTCTATTAACCATTATTATATTTTAACTTTCAGTTCCGATATAAATTGACCAGCGACACTGATCAGTCACTCTATTGACCACTGTATGTTATAACTTTCAGTTCCGATATAAATATGACCAACAACACTGATCAGTCACTCTATTGACCACTATTATGTTTAACTTTCAGTTCCGATATAAATATGACCAGCGACACTGATCAGTCACTCTTTTGACCACTGTATGTTATAACTTTCAGTTCCGATATAAATATGACCAACAACACTGATCATGATCAGTCACTCTATTGACAACTGTATTGTTATAACTTTCAGTGCCGATATAAACATGACCAACAAGTGCGTTCTAAGTATTTATCACGCAACTCCCGACACCACCCTGGACCGTTTGGACGTGGTCAACTACTGGTTCGAGATTTTGAGTAAGGCTTTAATCCTAAAATCATTTTATAGGATATGTACCTACTTAGTGTTTACCCGGAAAAGCCTACTTACCTATATTAGGGTCCTTCTTAATATGCTGACACTTTTTTAAGGTGACGAAAAAATCTGCTGTCCCATACGTTTTGTATGGAATAGCTGATTTTTTTTCCGCGATTTCGCTGTTAGTCCCATAGAGAAAGTTGATCAGTTTGACAGTCTCATCATCCCCTTAAAAAGTGTCAGCATAATAAGAACGACCCTGTACTTACTTAAATTTTATGAAGTCGATTTCCCGATAAAATTGTTCTTATTAAACATTACAGGTAGCTTCGGTGGCTTCGGCGGCATCGTCGTGGGACTCTCCTTCATAACTTTTGTAGAAATCGTTTATTTTCTGACCATTCGATATTTCCATACCTTTTATAGAAACTATCTAAATTATCATTAGAAATTAGCATTATTTTATTGTTGTTAAAATTCGTAAAGTTTTGCATAGATTGTATTCACGTAGGTCGTAAATATTCGGCCAAGAGAATATCAGACATACATCACACGCTTACGATAGGGTTCCGTAGCCAAATAGAGGCTGCTTATTACTTAATTAAATTTTTGCGCACACTTTGTTCAGAAGAGGATTTTAATTTTATTTCTGACACTCCACCCAAACCCATACATCACATTCATTGAAAGTGCTTATATTCAGTCTGTAACTAGATGAATCAGCGTCCGTGGTCGCTGAGATGAATATATTCATTATTTACCTACCTACTGGTACCTACCTTACCTACCTATTTTAAAAGTTAGAGGAGGGCAGGGGGGTACCTATCCACCGTTTACCTCGAGAAGCCTTTACCTAACCACTAAATTTTTAAAGTGTTTTATTTACCTATCCTTCATTCATTCCTCATTCAAAGGCGTAGGAAAATTTTTTTTTACTTAAATATACCCTTATATTTAAGTTCTTTGTTTGACCTCGGAAACCTAAAAAACGTTTTATAGACTAAGAGATAAAACGTTTTATAGCGTTATCTGTGGTCCGGCTTCATGTTTTGTTTGCGAACTTGTAGTAGGCGGGAAAGATTGCAACATAGATTAATATGTATATTATTGGGTAGATTGCAAACCTACTTGCAAAACACTTTTCTATCGCGAAAGTTTACTAATGTTATAAGAGATAAGTGTACTTTTTGCAACCATCAGCAGCAAGGCTGATTCAGTGTTTATGTGGTATAGAGCATCTGTGTGATGGTGATGGACCAGGTCTGCCTGCATAACTTCAGTCGGTTTAGGAGTTACAGACGTTTAAAGGTCTGGAAAAAAATAACGATCCACAGCAAGGCTGATCGTATGATATTATTGTAGTATGCACTGTAGCTATGCGAAAAGTACAAAAACTGACATGAACTGCCAGTCGGTTTAGGAGATACAGCCGTTCAAAGGTCAGACCTTTGAACGTCAGTAACTCCGAAACCGACTGATGAACCATGTCAGTTTTTGTACTGTTCACATGGCTACAGTGCATACTACAATAATATCACACGATCAGCCCTGCAGCTGTTCGTAATTTTTTTCCAGACCTTTAAACGTCTGTAACTCCTAAACCGACTGAAGTTATGCAGGCAGACCTGGTCCATCCCCATCACAGAGATGCTCTTCACCACATAAACACTGAATCAGCCTTGCTGCTGATGGTTGCAAAAAGTACACTTATCTCTTATAACATTAGTAAACTTTCGCGATAGAAAAGTGTTTTGCAAGTAGGTTTGCAATCTACCCAATAATATACATATTAATCTATGTTGCAATCTTTCCCGCCTACTACAAGTTCGCAAACAAAACATGAAGCCGGACCACAGATAACGCTAACACCAGTTGCGTTTACGGAGTATGTTTTGTTAACAGTTTCGTAACTAATAACCTTGGTCTCTTTAACTAACATAATTTTCTAAACTAACTACACTATTTCTAAAAAATAATCAAATTTATTTCAATTTAAAATCGCAATGTATGACCTGAATTACGTAATCAAAGCATCTAAACTGCACTTTGCACTTTGGCTTTATAAACAACGCAATACAGTATAAAACGCTTTTCAAGAATGCTCAGCGTTCTGTCAAATAAACCGTGGCAAAATTGCACAAAGGTTTGGAGGCGCAAATTGCAATATTTACGTATAATGTCCGCTAATTCGCCCCCTGGAAAAAGTGACGGTATGTTTCATTCTCCTAGATATCGCTTCGGTACGATAAAATGATGCATTCTTAAAGTTCTGATTGTTTTTAGATGACTCTGAGAGGAGGGACGTCCCAGGTCCTATCCCGCCAAATCCTATAGAAAATCTGGGGTCTAGGATTCGTGACTTGGATGTGGACTCTATCCGGAGGTATTTAGCCCAAAAGCTCGGGTTCTACGAACCTCCAGAACCCTCGGCGCCAGCAGAGAAGGTCTTGGACGAGGTTACTTTGGATGGCGTTGTTAAATGGATAAACAGCGATAGATGCAAGAACATTATTACACTCTCTGGAGCGGGCATTTCTACATGTAAGTAGATTTTGATAAGAGTTTTTTTCACTGGCTGAAGCCAGCAAGCAGCAGTAAACATTTCTTGAAGAAAAAAAAACAATAATGTAAATGCTTAGACTATTTATATATGGACAAGTTACGCGTTAGTTCTACTAACAAACTATCTTTTTCTTTTTGCATGAAATTCACAACTTTGGACTTTTAGTCCAGTCATTTTAGAGTTTCTTTGTATCCGAACACCCTAACAATAAATCATCTATCGCTGAAACTTTGCAGTGTGATAAAGTAAAGTATACAGATTACAGTTGACAAATAATCTAGAACCGGAAAAAATTAAACCAAGATTATTTCTTAACTGTAATCTGTGTACTTTACTTTATTACACTGCAAAGTTTCAGCGATAGATGAATTATTGTTAGAGTCAAACCCTAAAATGATTAGACTTTGCATGACTTCACATTCTAATTTTGAATGTTAAAAATAATTTAAAACAGTGTCATGTGAACCCCAACCGTGATAAGTTTGATGTTATTGTTCAGCAATTAATTTATAGGCTGTCGCGTTTAGTGATAAGGTATAAAATAGTATGATTTCTTGATCTTGTATGTTGGCAGCGGGAAAATGCAAATGAGAGGCGGGTCCGTACATAAATAGTCTAGGTGTAAATGTGATCATGTTTTGTTTCGCCAAGCAATAGGAACCATTTTGCTGTAGCATCTATATTATACAAGGTGTTTCATAAGTAAGAATAAATATTTAAAACTCTTAAGGGGGTTGTTTAGACCGTCAAACTGAACCACTTTCTCTATGGGACCAACATCGAAATCGCGAAAAAAAAAATTTGATATCCCATACATATTTTAGCTCTAGTCGATTTGTAGAGTATGGAACATCAATTTTTTTTTTCCCGATTTCGATATTGGTCCCATAGTGAAAGTTGTACAGTTTGATGGTCTACACCTTAAAGGTTTATTTGTATTTTTGTAACACCTTGTAAATAGAAATACCTACTGCCAAAACTTTTTTCTTATCATGTGTTGTAAATAGTAAATAAACATTATTTTGTTATGAAAGGAAAAATACAATCTCCCATGTTGTTGACAATTATTGCAAGGTCAATTAGTCTGCACATTGATGGAAAATTTTATCATTGTGAATTCCATTATGGATGTAAATGCTTCCTACAAATATTGACAATTGTAGAATAAATGGAAATACAAAGTAGACCTGCCTGCTGATCTAAAGGTAGCGGATTCGAATCCCGCCACAGGCAAATATAAAGTCCTTCTTAATATGCTGACACTTTTTTAACACTTTAACTGCTGATGACCTACCTGGTAGGTCAGCGACATATGGGCCGCAGTGCGCATGACTCAAACCTTGAGTCAGAATTGTATAATGTTAGCGTGTGCGCGAATGTCATTGTTTTGAGCTTAGCAGCGAAAGTGTTAAGGGGATGATAAGAACATCATTTGGCTCGAGTAGGTTTGCAGTTTTGTATGGAACAGAAGATTTTTTTTCACGTATTCAGTGTTGGTCCCATACAGAAAGTTGTTCAGTTTCATGATCTGATCATCCCCTTAAAAAGGTGTGAGCGTATTAAGTTGGACCCTGTATTTGTATGATGAATGTGGATACAGTAGTCTCACTAATCCGGTACAAACCACGGGGGTGCCGATTGATTGGATAACTTGTATAGAGAAATTCAAATTAAATGAAATCTGAAGGCTGAGCATTGTATTCTAACTGTACTAATATACCTATAGCCTTAAGTACCTATATACAAGGGTCAAACTGAAAGTTTTTAGACAATAAGGGTTGAACTGCATCACACAGCACTGCATCACATTTTTCCGTCGCTCCATCCAGGAACGTCATTGGCTAGAGCATATAAGATAGACGGAACATGATAGCACGTGGCACGCAGATCGAAGTATGAGGTTGGGAATACTTTTAATAATTTGAGAAGTAGCTTCTATTTCGTTTTGTGCTTCGTCGCATTCGGTGGAACGTCTGTGAGAAGCAGTGGAGCCCCTCTGCTCTACTATGAAATTATTGAAATCGGTTAAAATTATGGGGTATTTATCTAGTACAAAGCTTCCCGATGCCTAAATATTCATGTAGGATTTTTTGTACTTGACTCATAGCAAAGCTTAAGAGTGCCTGAATCTGCTGGTAGGTTATTCTTATCAGCCTCTCTCATGAGCATTGGCATTTTCCTCAGTAGTCGAGACTACTGTATTTGATCCCGAGTTATGGATGTTTGTATCTACAGGGTGAAATTGATATCATTAGCATCATTTTAAACTAAGAGTCTACCCATCAAACTGAACAACTTTTACTATGGGAGCAAACCAATCGGAGCAAAAAAAAACAGCTTTTGCATACATTTGAGTCGAGTAGGCGCTGCAGTTTAGTATGGAACAGCAGACTTTTTTTTGCTCCGATCTGTTTGCTCCCATAGTAAAAGTTGTTCAGTTTGATGGGTAGATGCTTAGTTTAAAATTATGCTAATGATATCAATTTCACCCTTTATACTTACTACGATTTCATATCACTGTCTAGCATCATGTGGCATCATAATGCAAGTCCGGGCTAGATTCTGGTACTTTAAATGGGAAAAGACAATTGGAGAGGCAAGGTCCAAAATATTATGTAGTGAATAAGTGAGGTACATGTCAGACTCTACCTGTGTCTTGAAAAAGTGAAAAAACTTCTGTGCAGGTAGCAAAAAGAGTTTATTTGGTTTTTTTGTCAACAGCTGCCGGCATACCAGACTTCCGCAGTCCTGAAACCGGTCTATACCACAACCTACAGAAATATGATCTTCCGGAACCACAGGCTATATTTGAGATCAACTTTTTTAGACAAAATCCCAAACCGTTCTTTACACTGGCAAAAGAACTGTTCCCTGGAAAGTTCAAACCTACGATTTCTCATTATTTCATCAGATTGTTACATGAAAAGGGTAAGTTGTGAATAGTTATAAAGTTATAGCCTGTAGAATCAGGTAGAATCCCACTGCAGGGCAAAGGCCTCCTCTCACGAATAAGGGTGAGAGGGAGCAGGCCATACTCCACCACGCGGGCCCAGTGCATGTTGGTGGAGGCAAGTTAGTGGTCACCTTGTTGTCAGATAATTTTCAAGCCGAGTTGGGAAAACTGCCTCCGTGGTCTAATGGTTAAGAGCATTGGGCTCTTGACACGGAGGTCGTGGGTTCGATTCCCACGGGGGGCACCCAGTGAAATGTCACTTTGTGCGTTTTTCCCTAGTTGGTTAGGACATTGCAGGCTGAATCACCTGATTGTCTGAAAAGAAAGATGAGTCCGTGCTTTGGATGGCACGTTAAGCTGTTGGTCCCGGCTACTATCTCTGGTGGTAGTAGTCGTTACATAAAAACCAAGTCAGAGGCTGTAAGGCGGTTTGAATAAACTCTGACACCAGGGCTTGCAGCCCACTCAATAAGAAGATGCCGAGTTGGGAATAAAAATTCAAAATTTAAATTGCTTCTAATTGCTATTGCAACTGATAGTGAAGGGTCAATATGTTTGTAAAAACCATTTTTTTTTAGTAAGTACCTAGTTTTGTTGGTAGTTAGTCATCAAGTCATCATTGGCCTATAATTCATATACCACAGTGAACAGGTATATCGAGCGCATCCCGGCCAAGGTGCTGCCTGAACACGGTATTCCCATAAAGTAAATTCAATGTTGGTACGCTTGACCCCACACACCATGCTCCATTGACCTTTCACAACCACTGAGCTGACCCACTATACACACACTTTTAATAACATTTCCAGGACTCCTGTTACGTCACTACACACAAAACATAGATACGTTGGAGCGAGGAGCTGGCATCCCCGCAGACAAGATCGTTGAAGCTCACGGAACGTTCTACACTTCACATTGCCTCGACTGTCGCAAGGAATACTCTCTTGAGTTTATAAAAGGTATGTTGACATTAAAGTTGTAGTTTATAGCGGTGGTAGAATCAAAAATGACGTCAGAAAGTTATCTATGCAATATTATTTTGAATAAAAAATTTTGAGTTGAGTTGAGTTATAGTTTTTTTCAGACCCAAAAGTCTCAGACGGTACTTGAACCACCAATCTGCTAAACCTATTGTCTAAGAGGTAACATTTTTTATTTTCAGAATTTGTGTTTTCGGACCAGATCCCAATTTGCACGGAATGCCCGGGCGTGGTGAAACCAGACATTGTGTTCTTTGGAGAAAGTCTTCCGGACAGATTCCAGCAGTGCCTTCAGGAGGACTTCCAGCACTGTGATATGCTGATCATCATGGGCTCCTCGCTCGAAGTACAGCCTTTTGCTTCTCTTATCGACATGTAAGTTACCAACTAAAAGTATAAAGTTTCTATTGATAATTCTGTATAAGAATTTTACCTTTTTCACTGCGCTCAAAAGTGCCCGAACCAAAAGAGCACCAAAACGAATAAAGAGAACCAATTACGCGACAGTCTTCGTTTGATCGGCCGACAAAGCGCACGCGTGCCGCGAAGGGGTAAAAACTATGCAAGCAAAATGAAAAATAATTTCAGTATTTTCAATGTTTTTAGTTCGATTATTTAGTTTGTGTAGCTTAGCCTCGGACACTTTTTTCGAGAATCCTAGACCCGGCGTCCATTATTTTGTGTGTTAATTTTACTCACTGAACAAAATGTAATTTTTGTAGATAGATTTATCAACTTTATTGCGGGTTGTATAGTTGCGTGGCTAGTAGCATCACGGACGGACGTGTTCGGTTCGTGTGTTAGTTTGGCTGGCCACGTGGCTCCGCCAATTGGGAACCTCTGTGTTTTGATCATACAACAATCCTTGAGATTACATAAATCACTTGACATTGACAGAATTGCAGTACTAGCCACAGCAATGGCCATCTCTACATGTATAAAATAATGTCGCTTTCCGCGTATGTATGTATATCAGCTAACTGCTCCTAAACCGAGAAACGGATTCTGATACAGATTTCACTGTCATTTAGAGAATTTCTTCCGGAAAGTGTATGTGTAGAGGGAATTATATTGTAGATCCCATAGATAAAAGTAAAATTAATTACTTTGATCTAAGGTAGATCCCACCCGGACGAAGCTAGGGCTAGTTAAATATAGCATAGCATATGCTCACGACTATATTCCCCGAGGGGGTTGTCAGAGATATTCTGAAATCTCAGAACATCCACGTTTCACCAGTAGTACCGAAAGTACCGTTTAGTTAAATATAAATGAAAAAATAACGTGTAATTATTTGCCAATCACTACAGCAATATATTTTTCACCTCACAAGCTCGGAAAGATTCTGTTTATCATTCAAAATCTGAGTGCAAAAGCGCATTTTATCCGCTAGCGTGGAAAGAGTTTCGAGAGAATTCGAATCTGTCTATTCAATATTTTACTATACCGCCAATCCACTGAAAATGCTTAATAACTATTTCATGTCCAGCACGAAAAAAAAATCCAAAAACAACGAAACACTTTTTAAAATGTTCTGTTGTGAGGTGAAAAGTTATGTGTTTCGCTCGGCTGCAAAGTTATTCTGCGTCTCGTACCTTTGAAACCTGAGCTTAGCGAAGGTAAAAAAAAAGTTCAATAAAAGTGCTCGCGCCAAAAAGCAACTTTGCAGCCTAGCATAACAAATAACTATTACAGGGTGCCTGACTGGTGTCCACGCCTCCTCATAAACCGTGAGAAGGCTGGTATGAAATCTCCGATTCTCAAACTATGGGGACTGATGAGTGGTGGTCTTCAGCTAGACGAGGAATCCATCAGGGATGTCGCTCGGCTTGGAGACTGTGATGACGGATGCCAGGAGGTTGCAGACAGGCTGGGATGGGGGGTAAGTTTTCTATTCTAAATATAAGCATAAGCATATGCTCACGACTATATTCCCCGAGGGGGTAGTCAGAGATATTCTGAAACCTCAGAACATCCACGTTTCACCAGTAGTACCGAAACTCTGTCGCCGACGCCACTTATAATGGACAGGAACAGGGGACAGGGACTTCTAAATATAAAGTCTAACAAAATTAGGTGAAACTATTTTAAGGGGATGATCAGACCATCAAACTGAACAAACAACTTTCTCTTTGGGACCAATGTCGAAATCACGAAATAAAAATTGCGGTCCCATACATTTAGGTCGAGTAGGTTTGTATGGAACAGCTGATTTTTTTCGCGATTTCGATATTGGTCCCATAGTGAAAGTTGTTCCGTTTGATGGTCTAAACCACCCCCTTAAATGTTCATTTGTATTTTTGTAACACCTTGTATACCAGGTCCAGATTTTAAGTCAGATCATAAGTTATCAAACAAAAAAAGTTTCATCGAAATCGGTTCAGTAGTTTTTGCGTGATGCGCGAACAAACAAACAAACAGACAGAGTTCTAAAAAAGGTTGATTTCGAGTCTGGGATACCTAAAAACCCTACGAATAATACTCGAAATAATTTTTGGCAAAAATGACATGTTGTACCTATGAGAGCTTTGGCGGCTAGGTACAGTTTTTAAAGAACAAAATTTTAGAACACGGTACACTTATTTTGGTGCCAGAGCTTCTATACATTCTTATTCGTAGTAAAAACCATAATATCGTAATATTTTTTTGTAAATATCTTCAATGTACAGACACACTTCAGTTACAGTTTTATAATAGTTTAGACATGGTCTTAGCTAGTAACTAATATTAATGATGTAATCCAGGACGAGCTCCGCGCCCTGGTGGCCCGCGAGCACAAGCGCCTAGAGCTGGAAGGCGGCCTAGCATCACCACACGCGCCCGTCGCCGTCGCTCCCGGGCCCAGTACACTGCCAACCGAACCTAAACTATGAGAACCGTCTAGGTAAACACATTTATTTAACGTATGGGGGATTTTGTGGGATGAACTGGGAATTTTTGTTAGATTTGGCCGAAATTTACATGGATAAGATGCAATGTTGTTAATTTTTTAGTAGCAGGTCGTGCCGAACATTTTCTTACGCTCTGTATAGGTAATATCATTGTCGTAAAATACATAATTATGTCGAAAAAATAATTATTCCGAATAGAATTTTCAATAGTTTCATCAATAATATTAGTAGCACATTCTCTCTCGAGTATCAGACCCTCTGGTCTGAAGAAAAAGATTAGCTATATAACATCTTTAGAGTGGAGTAAGATGTTACCGGGTGATTTATTCTACATCCTTACTGGTCCAGCACATTTATCCAAGTGTTGGGCCTATTATAAATTACGATAACGTTTGCTATTTTGTGCGTAATATCTAAGTCAAATTACAGATTGAATAATTTCAGTGTCTTTGAGAAAACGAGAAAGATCATGGGCCTCGTCTTTAATATTTTGCGTATGCCTTTTTGCGTGCATGATTTTTTTTCTCAATTTTTGTCGCTTTCTCGTGCTTGGCATACTAGCCTTGTTTGTTGGTTGAATAACGATTGAAATCACGCTCAAAACTCCACATTTCAGTTAAGTTTAATTTAAAATTAATATAACGTGGCTTAAATGTAAAATAAAAAACTTTGTGAAAGCAAAAAATATACTTTTGCTGTGAAATAATTACTTTGTTTATTATGTGTTTGTATTTGTCTAAAATGTATACTTAATGGGACATTTAGCTATTTAATGATGATGGAAAATTTAAGGAGGAGCAAGAATAGTGGTTGCAAGACCGTTGTACAACTACATAAGCAATATCCATTTGGATGTAGTACTGGTACTTATAATAAAATAGAAACGTTATGTGATTTGGGTAGTCAATCCTTCGATGAATAATGTTTTATTTCTACACAATATAATTAATTATCAGTACCTATAGCGTAGTTAATAATAAATATGATAATAGTGCCTAATAATTTATGATTTATTTATTTGAATATTTTTAACATTTAATATTTGGGGTTTATAATTTTTTGAAGAGAGGAAAGAGTGATGTAAGATATTCTATAAATAAAGTAGAATAACTCTTTCTTATACTGTGACTATCGTGCTACACCCGTGAGTTGGAAATTATTAAACTTACATTCACGTGACGTTTACCTTCCTTACAACACTGCCGTACCGCTCCGCTACCGCAGGAACACTCGGTTAAGCGATAAACGTAGTATGTAGTTATTTTAAATTTGTATTTAGAGACCCCCCCCCCCCCCCCCCCCACACTAGCGTCTTACGAGCGTCGTTGTCGTGCTGTCGACGGCGCATACAAGCGTCTTTCGAGCGTCGTCGTCGTACCAGCGTCGGCGCAGCGTCGTCGTCGTACCAGCGTCGGCGCAGCGTCGACGCCGTGCATACAAGCGTCTTTCGAGCGTCGTCATCATGACAGCGTCCGCGCTGCTACGACCGCGTCTCGTAAGTCATAATAGAGAAGCCCGGCATTCGGCAGCCGGCCAGCGCTCGAAAGACGCTAGTGTGGGGGGTCTCTAACTTGCAATGTTATGGGTCCCTTTTTCCCTGTGGTCATTTGGTGAAGGCTGACTTGATTACGATCGTGTTTCAAACTTAGACAATTTAGATATTCAAAGTTCTTCATTCTTGTGTGTTTTTCTACTTAATATTGTATCAGTCTTAATCATACGTAATCAATTTGTTTTGTTGCCTATGAGGGCGACAAAGCTTGCTTTGCTTGTGAAGGGCGAAAGACATTTGTTTTGTTCACTTTCAGGGTACTTGTAGTCGGCTCTGTCGCGCCTTTTGTCACTTGAAAGAGAGCCTAGGCGCGACATGGCTATGGGTGCTTGCCGCCGTGTTATAAAATTTGTTTCGCGATCTATATGAATCTAGACAGGCAGGCAGTGTATGTATAACGTACCGATGATTGATCGATACGTTATCGATATCGTCGATATTTATGTTTTTTTTAGTCTCTGGCATTTGTGGCAATCTACGAATAAGAGAATAAATATGGAAGAATAACTCCAAACAAAATCGAAATCATTTTTGGCACCCCATGAAAAATGACATTTTGTATGAGTTTTGGCGGCGAGTTACAATTTTTAAAGAACAAATTTAGAACGCGTTACAATTTTTTGGGTGCCACTTTTTGAGCTTCATTTATACTTCTATACATTCTCTTATTCGTAGGTGGCAAATCTGATTCTTAAAATTTAGGTATCATAATAGTGATAAACATAATATCGACCGATGACCACAAACACAATAGACCTACTTATTTTGTTAAAAACGTTAGATTAGCAAGCATGTTTTTGATCAGGAGTGCGATTTTTTAAACTCATTCGCCGAGCTCAGCAGTTGAAAATGACAAAGTTACTATGAAGATTATACATCTTTCTACTACTGATTTGACTTTCTAAAACCGTTCTTAAAGAGTGAAATTTTTGAAAGTCAAATCAGCAGTAGAAAGATGCATATCTCCACGGTAATTTTGACATTTTCAACTGCTAAACTCTGCGGATGAATGTCATCGGTGAGTTTGAACAGTTTTTAAATCTCGTACAAAAGCCTTCTTATGCATCTCTCTACTGCGGATTTGACTTTCAAAAATCATAATTCAGGAGTACGATTTTTGAAAGTCAAATCCGCAGTAGAAAGATGCATAGGTCCATAGTAATTTTGACATTTTCAACTGCTGAGCTCAGCGAATGAGATTCAAAAATCGCACTCCAGGTATTTTTTTGTTGGGTTTGGAGTGTCAGAACTTAATTGGTTGGTTGTCGTTCTTTACACAAGGATTAATCTACTTATTGATAAAATAAATGCAATGTTTCTGACCATCCCGAATGGGATAATGGTCGTGAGTTTATGTATGTGTAATGTAAATAATATTCAGCGAGTGACGTATCTACTATAATTAACGACCATAGCATGATGCGCACGTTTTCCCGCTTCTTTTATCTCGCTGTTACGCCCCAAGTGAAAGAGATAAGGCGCGACTTTACTCGTCATGCTAGCCGGTTTCGTTACATTACAAATATAAATAATATCCTGATTGTAACTTCTACCATTTTAATCCTACTCGCAGATATATTTAATTAATAATAAGAAGTCATGACACTTCTCTTTTTTCATAGCTATTTATGATTTTTTTTGTTAGATGAAATATTTTGTTAATAACATAAATGAAGTTAAATTATAATTAAGTATACTTTATAACGTCTTATGATAATGATACAGATATATGCATAATATTAATACAAATTGTAGTAAATAAAATATGTCATAGCGTGCTAATATCAGATCAATATAATGTGGATTTCATAGTAATAAATTATTTTTGTAAGTCGTGTCTAGCTAGATCTATTCTATATCGCGCTTGCTTCTTGCGTATTAATATGGGATGGTGATAGATGAGTACTATATCGATAAAGAAATTGAAATATAAATAAAGAAAAAAATGTTATATAGGATGGAACAAAACACCCTAGCGCATTCACTGCCTCCCCCGTAAGCCTAAATAACCCAGGTGCCACTTCAAAACATAGAAAGCTGTGTGCCCCGAACATTTATAGTTGTTCAAAAAAATGCAATGCTTAGTGCCCTTGAACACTTATGCTTGTCCATATAATTCTTACGCTGGGGGCCTCTCGACACGCAGGATTGTCCGGTTTATTCCACTCAGTACCAACGAGTTAGTATGTTAGAGTGTCTTTTGTGGGACAAACCATGAAGTGCTAATAGGAAATATACTTTTATTTCCAATAAAAAATGGACACGCAGAGTGGTCGAGAGGCACTGGGAGTATGTTAGGTGTTACCCATTGTTCCACTATATGTGTCGGGGGGGCATCCGATAAAAGATAAAGAAACCACTAGAGTTGACGGTGGCAGTGAATGTGCTAGTAATACTACGGATGGTTGAGACCATCAAACTGTATAACTTTCACTATGGAGCCAACATCGAGAGAAAAATTAAAAAGTTATTTTATTTTATTATTTTATTTTATTTAAGTTGTCCCAGACATTTTAGGCAAATCTAAGCAAATCAAATATACTTACTTTATTTTACACCAAAATGTAAACAGTAAAATACAGAGAGAAAAAACAGTAGGCACAAAATAAGGCGGTCTTATTTTGTGCCTACTGTTTTTCTCTCTGTATTTGGTGGTCTAAGAAGCGATTTCTTCCAGACAACCTAGTCGAGTAGGTACTGCAGTGTTGTATGGAAAAGATGTTTTTTTTTTTGCGATTTCGAAGTTTGCTCCATAGTGGAAGTTGTTCAGTTTGATAGTCTGAAGCACCCCGGTAAGTATGTTTTGTTGCACCCTGTATACGTTACTTAAACTACATAAGAAATGAATTTATGGTGACATAATAACCTATCCTACCATAAGGAAACGTGCGCACGTTTGTATACGAGGAAAACTGAACCGAATTCATGTAGCATAGTTACAGTATAAAAAAGAGGATCTATGCATAGTACTGGGCCATATCACGAAAGATTTTATAGCGTATGCGTATGCGCCGGAACGACGTCGCAGCTAAATTGCGGTGAGAAAGCGTTATGGCGCGACACTGATCTCGGAAATATCGTTCCGACAACACCAATGCTCAAAAATAGCTTGTGTGATGTGGCTCTAAAGTCAACGCTGATCAGTCAACATCCCCAATAAAAAAACTATTATCCACACAAATTAAAATTGTTCCTAACATTGAGCTAAGCAATAATGAACTCTAAGCCTTTGTGCCATTAATCTGTATCGAACTAAAGATACTGAAAGCATAAATTAGTAGATTTATGTTACTTTGATGTTAGTGTTGCTGCATACAAGACATACCTATATGGATTATTAACGATTTTCTTTTATGAGTTTTAATACTGGTGTAGTCTTGTATTGTGGTGTAATCTTTTAAAGTACCTGCTAAGAGTTGAACTACACCACGTAGCACAGCATCGCATTTTTCCGTCACTCCATCCTTTTCTGTCACTCAGGAACGTCATTTGCTAGAGCATATAAGATAGACGGAACGGAACAGCATGCCGCGTGCGATCGCGTTCGGTCTATCTTATATGCTCTAGCAAATGACGTTCCTGAGTGACAGAAAAGGATGGAGCGACGGAAAAATACGATGCTGTGCTGCCTGGTGTAGTTCAACCCTAGGGCCGAGATTCAGATACTTCTTTTGAGCGTAAGTTTGAGTAGGGTCGAAAATGTTTGGATTTTGACATACGGGAATTTGACCTCAAATGCGTAAGCGAAAATTCTTGCATATTTTCAAAGCCTCAAACTTACATTTCGTTTCTGTATCTCAGCCTAAGTCCTAAGCAGAGATCCTAAGAAATAAATATTGCAGACCATAACCACATAAATTTAATTCATGTCATTCTTGTGAACTAAGTTATTTTATTGCTGAATTGTTTATTAAATTCTCACATAGGTCCGTAATTTGCTATGCAATTTTATTTTATTTTTGTGTTTGAATGAAGTATTCTAAAAGATTTGTATCAATTTTCTGCACAACTTACTGGTTCATGTTTAAATTAAATTTTATAATTACTCAAAGGCTTACTAGTAAAACATGAATGTTATCTATTACAACCTTTAAAAATGAAATGGTAAAATAAAATCTTTGTTGGTGCTAAACATCATACAAAATTAACTTTACATGTTTTATAAGTAAAACTCTGTTTAGAATATAATTAATTTATCGTTAAATTATTTTTGTATGAATTGAATGAATTTATAATTATTCTGTATAAATTGTGATGATTTAACATTATATTGTGATAGTAATATCATTTTGTTTTGTTTCATTTTATTTAACAAACTACCAATATTGATAAAGTCTAGGAAAAAACGTCCCTGGATAAAGTATTATTAAACCAATGTTGTGAGCACAGAGTGCAGTGCAAGTTGAATAAATAAAATGCATTGATACTTAAATATCATATTTTTATTCAATCTCAAGTTGAGAAATGATTGTTTATTTACACCACGTTCAATACATTTTACTATCATTAAAAAAGTGTACAAGAGATGAAAAATCACATAAAGGCCACTTCGAATTACAGTTAATTAAAATTTAATCTATCTTACTACCTACTCTTTAGCATCTGTAATACCTTCAGCGCTAATGGCGAACATGGCTTCCGTTTCCGGTAAACACGGGCTGTCGTAAATCTTGCAGACTCGGTTGTCGCCCCGCCCCTTGCGCAAATACAGGCGTGTCGTCGACGCGTGGGCAATTATGTGCCCGCCAATAGGTTTCTTAGTGTCCGCGTTGAATACGCCTACGTTGTCCACCGAGGCGACCACCTGGTTCGTAATTATCACAGCGACGCCGAACTGAGGAAATTATTAGTTTTTTAACAGGGTAATAATGTGCAAATTGTATCTTTATGACATTATCTGCTCAAAATATAACACTCGACTAGTCTAATCAACGAAGACCCGACATTAGCAAATAAATGCAATAATCATTTAGGGTGCCTGTCCAAGTGTCCACTTACGCGTTAAGTTGAAGCACACAACTAGGGCAATTGGTCCATACAAACTCGCACAATTGTCTGTCACAACTAGGGCAATTGGGTAGAAATTTGAAGTATTCATTTGTTTTGCCTCATTTTTCTGGTTTGAAATGTTCGCGTAAGGCCTATCTATTAATTTTACTTTGATCTAAGCCTGTCCATTGATGCGGAGATAGGCGGCGGAGCGGCATAAAATCTCAGGGTTTATGTTTTCTGTGGTGGGGATGACCCCCAGTTATAATATACTATAAGTCCCCAGCCCGAAGCCGCGACCTTTTGCCGGAAGGGGGTTAAAAAGTCCCATATTTTGGCTCTAATACAAAATCTTTTTTTTTTAGTTTTTCCATGTTTCCTCACTCATTGTCGTGTAGGACAACATTGTCTTAAACTTGCAGTTCTTACATGCTTTTCAATGTTCTTTTTACGGGCATGGATTTTCTGTTCTAGTAATAAGTACCTAAATTACCTCGTCAGCCAACCTGAGCAGCATCCTCATGAACCGACCCAAATGCACCTGCCTTGAGTTCAGCTCCCCTCGACCTGAGTAATCTGTTCTGTATAACGCTGTCGCACTGTCCACTATTATCAGTGAATATCTGCAAACAAATTGAATTAATTAGTTATACAGGTGTTTCATGTGTTACATATTTTAAGGGAGGGTCAGACCATCAAACTGAATAACTTTCATTATGGGACCAATATTGATTTCGTAAAAAAAATCGGCTGTTCCATACATACGGTCCGAATCGTCATTGACATTTTCTATGGAACCACTGATTCTTTTTCGCGATTTCAATATTGGCCCCATAGTAAAAGTTGTTCACTTTGATGGTGTGAAACACCCCTTTTAATATGTAACACATTAAAATTTACACCTTGTATAGGTAACGGGTAAGGATAAAGGCCTCCGCTCATTGCAGCGATTTTATCGAGCGATAATATCGCTGCGATTTTGCGATAATTGTTTCCAGTACATTTTGTATGGGGACGCGCGCGATCCTACAAACGATAATAATATCGCTGCGATTTTGCGATAATTGTTCTCAGTACATTTTGTATGGGGACGCAAAACCTGGAGATCTTAGGTTTCTTCCCCTCAATGGTATTGCCTCATTCATTGACCATGTATTTGAAGGTATTTTAAAGTATTGGTGCTAACACAAAAGGGTCGAAATGTTGCTGGCTTGCCAGCCCCAACAACAAGATAAGAAGGTGTAAACTTTGATTTTACAGAACTTCGATTTGAACAGAAATGACAATCATTACTGTTTGGGTATAATAATGTAAATAATTAACCTAGATTCCGCCATCATAGCGCAGGCCTGGACCAGGAGCTGGGTCTGATGGTCGGTGTTGTACGCCCTCGCGTACGCCACGTTGTCGAGCACGGCGGCGCCCTCCATCCCGTACCGCTGCGCCACGGCCAGCAGGCGCTCCGGCCGGAACGTGCCCTCCGTGTCTATGTACATACACTTGCCTTCACCGCCTGATTGCTCGATTGGGAGCTGTGGGATTTGAGTTAGCACTAAATTAAATACAAGAGACTGCATGCTTTGGAACCCAACATGTTGACAAGTTGATCCTGGATGTAAGCATATCTATTTGCTTAAAAATAGTCTTACAAATAACAACAGTTTGAAGCTAGTCCTCTGATCGCCGAAAATCGACGGCCAGTTGATAGAGCCGAGCCAGAAGTCAGCTCACCAAAGTGGCAACTGGCCCCCCAGAGCAGCATCCCAATGGGCAATTGCCCGGTATGCCCGTATGGCCAGTCTGGGCCTGCAGCCTGGTCTGTAGTGCTAGTTTGGAATCATTACAATGGCATTACACAGGCACATAGCCTGTGAGCGTTATTTATTATTTATTAAGAAAGAAGAATTAAGACATTCCAGCAATGACAATACTTACTATGGCTAACAGCTGTACAGATTTTATTTTTAGGTAACTAAATTATGTTATAGATCTATCTAAAATATATATTGAAAAAGGTTACCTGACAAGTGACAGCTAAAGTGTGGCAAATCTGTGTCTTTCCAGTACGGAACTCTCCAAATATCTCCGTGATGGAGCCCGTTTCTATTCCCCCTCCCAGCAATCTGTCCAACTCTTTCGACCCTGTTGTCAGTTGAATTATCTCTGCCCTGATAGACAAAAGAATTATAAGATTAAGCAATATTCCATTCATTAAATCTTTGTTAAAGTTATATGTCAAGATTGACAGTCGAAGATACAAAAGCGTCGAAAAAAATTGGAACCAGTACTGGCTCCTAAACCCTATACATATACACGCACACATACATAATTTGTATGGTGCCTCACGCACACCAACCTATGAAACTTGGCCCCTTTTGTTTTATACGGTAAAACAGTGAGGCTCATTCTAGACATATACTTTTTCTAAGCATTGAATAATCTTTATGTATAGAACAGACAACATGAATAAAATCTGTGCAACACGATCGGCAGTGCGCACCAGGGGCCCCATTGTGCGGCTAGCAGCTGGCACATGCTAAGTAAGTTTGAACCAATTGAACTAAACAAGTGTTACAAAAAAGTAAGTCTGGGTGTGTCATTTCTAGTAGGCACCTCAATGATTCCAATATACATTTTATTGATATTATTGTACCCACTGCCCATTATAAGTGGCGAGGGGCTCACCCCCCGTCACACTGGACAGAGTTTCGGTACTACTGGTGAAACGTGGATGTTCTGAGGTTTCAGAATATCTCTGACTACCCCCTCGGGGAATATAGTCGTGAGCATATGCTTATATGCTTGATATTATTTATGACTTTCATTTCATCAGCTAAAATATGACAATCCCATTATTTTTCCAACCCTTCTGTAACCAGAGAAAGCCAGTGCAAACAGTGGAGCGAAATTTTAATAAGGCATAATTGGACGTAGTTTTGCAAAAAAGATCCAACCAACTATGAAGTCCATAGTGGGTTGGATCTTCTTTGCAAAACTACGTCCAATTTACATGAAGTTTTTATGTGCCTGGGATCTTCGATCAAAATAAAATGAACCTGGGATGCGATTTTTTAATGTCATCGGTGAGTTTGAACAGTTTTTAAATCTCATACAACAGCCTTCTCATGCATCTTTCTACTGCTGATTTGACTTTCAAAAATCACACTTCGGAAGTAGATTTTTGAAAGTCAAATCAGCAGTAGAAAGATGCGTACCTCCATAGTAATTTTGACATTTTCAACTGCTGAGCTCAGTGAATGAGATTCAAAAAATTCACACTCCTGTTGTTATAGTGCCTGTTGTCATTTAGACAAGTCTGAACATGTTTGTTTGATCTAAAAACATTTTTGTGTTGAAAGAAATACAATCTGAGACACTTTTCCATTCTTCGAAATTAAATAATTATTTTATTTCTGGACACTACCTTTTCTGATGAAACTCCGTAGCAGTAGTAAACCCCATGGGCACTAGTTTGGACGCCTCAGACAATATTTTGTCTGCCTTAGCTTCTGAGATTCCTTTTATTGTGATCAGCCATTTCTTTGGGGCATATGCTATTGATTCTACAGTATGATATCCTGCTTCTTCTAACTTTTTTATGTCTCCTGATGTAATTCCATTGCCCTGCAGATTGTAATGCAAAAAAATGTAGGTAAGTTAAACAAAGATGACACCATGAACCTTAGACTGTATAATTATGGAAGAGTTACACATGTAATTTAACTAACAAACCTTTCTGACACTGCTGGGGACGATGTGGAATAAAATCCGCAACATAGGATATTCCATTACTTTAAATTCTACCACGTCTGAGGCAGTAAGGCGGTCTGAAAAAGCTCTGACTGGTGTCAGAGTTTTTTCCCCTACCCCTGCCTGCCTTGTTTTTGTCCTGGTGGGCTTGCTGCTTACACAATAAGAAGAAGACTTTAAATTAGAAGTTTGACTGTTAAAAATAATCTCTTGTGAACCCCAACCGAGACTAGTTTGAAGTTATTGTTCTGCAATTATGGGCTGTCTCGTTTAGTGATAAGGCTATAAAATTTTAGGTAAATGCACATGATCAATTGATTGTATCACTTGCCAGAGGGGAATACTAACGAGAGGCTGCTCCTTAGTTATATGGTCTAAGTATAAAACCTTGAAATGTTTTTATAACCTAAAGTTTTTACAAATTCAAATCTAAAAATCTTTTTTATCCTGAAATTGGTAAATAAGGTCCTAGCCATTCCTGTCCAAAGGCTGGATTATTGCATTATTGCAGTGCATATTCTAGCATGAATCTGTAATTACAAAAAATTTACCCCTATTTCTTCTGGTCATACTATAGCTTGAGAACGGCTGGACCAATTGTGATGAAACTTTGGCGGGTTGTAGTGCACATTCCAGGGAAGGTTTATAAACAAAAAAACGGACAAGTGTGTGTCGGGTAAAACTGATTAGGTCAGCTAGTAACATAAAAAATAAAGTTCAAGATCATAGGAGTTAGCTGGTAAACAGGCAGGTGTTACCTCTAACTTGGTGATGAGTTGCGGGCCACATTCGTCTTCCTCGTCAGCTAAACCGACGGTCGCCGTGGACGCAGATGCTGTGGCAGACATTCTGCTATCTTTGTATCACCCGCACATTGAATATTGTTGCTTGAATTAGGATATTTTGTAGCTAAAAGTTCATTTGTTACTTAAAGGGAGTTTTTTCCGAACCGATCACATCACTAAAACAATTTCAAAAAAAAATTGTAACTTGTCTTTTCTTTTCAACGAACGAAATGTCAAAACTGTCTGAAAGGTGAGGTGAATGAAACAAAAATCAAAATAAATTGTCAAAATTTCCCTCCTTTTCTTTTTTTTTAATTTGTCTACGACCATTTATAAAGCTGTGACTCCTGCTAATGTTTTTCAGCACACATTACACAACATGAAACAAAATGGCATCGCCCTATACGACAAAAAGTGAAGCTATGTTTTGTTTCCTTCATAAAAAACGTGTGCTTGTTCGGTCCAAAATTGGATTCTTCAAACAACGTTTCGACGATGTGACGATTTTAGTTTTGTTAATTTCTTGCACCCGCGGTATGACGGTGCGATATAGCGGTATCGCACCCTAGCTCTCTTTCTTTTTGCGCGTGAACGTATGAGATTGCAGGCGCGATTAAAACGTTTATTGAGGTGCTGAAAATTGAGCTCCGTAATGAATGTCAGGAATTTAAAAAAAAAGTATTGTAATGTCTAGGGTATACCGAGTATACCTCCCATTATTTAGTATTCAAACTGATATACCTACTTCTGAATCCATTTTGTGTCCGACCAAAACCGACTTCTGTATCCATTAGGAACTTATGACATTCATAGCCCCTACGAGACCAGCGTGGAGCAACTCATACCATCCATAGGTACTTTAAACTGATAGTACCTACTATTGCTCCAACAACGGTTACAACCAAGGCCCCCAGTTAATTAGCAAGAACCTACGATAGTAATGCTATCTTGGTTGCGCAATTACAACATAACGTGTGAAAAAACAAGATGGCAGTATTTTTATCAACATGTCGATTCCAAGAAGCGTACAGCCCCTATCTGTCAAACCTCTGTCAAACGCTATAACCTCAAAATCTAATAGGTTCCATTTTCGTGCTTTATTTAAGACCAAAATATAAATATAAATATCTTACAAGATATATAAGAGCCTACCGAGCCTATTGTGCTGCCCTCAATCGTATTTTTTTTATTTTTATACAATTAAACAATATTTCCAAAAAACAAGAATGTCACATTGTAGGCTTTTAATTTATCGAAACATTACGGATTATTATGTTTTATGCTTGTAGCTATTATCTTTAAAACCACCAAAAGTGGCCACTTTTGGCGGTTTTAACGATAATAACTACAAACATTATAAAAACAAATCCGCAGTGACCCGATAAATTGAAAATCGGCAATGACTACAATGTGGCATTCTTGTTTTTTGAAAATATTGTTTAATTGTTGAGAAATAAAAAAAATACGATTGACGGCAGCACAAAAGGCTCGCTGCAGCCTTAAGTCCAAAATCTACAAAACTATCTCATTGTTATTAATTAAGCAATGGGAAATCTTTTTTCCTCAATACCATTACACTTTCTGGTTTATTTACTCGAGGAAAATATAACTATGTACTCACTTGTGAAGCTGATATTTTCCTCGGAGTTCTCTTTGTTTCCCGAATGCGATTTGCAACTGAGCACGATGCAGGACATTCTCCATATATTAAACCTCCTTCCTCATGAACAAAGACACCACAACTTTTCCTAATTTCTTTTCAAAATTACGAATTTCTTGCCGGTGAACACGATGATCGCACGATCAATGATACGCGACCAAATTGAAAATGATTCATAATTTTGCTACCGTAGAAAGCTAAAAGTGCCTTTCTTATTTGGCAGTATGGATAGAGGTTTTTAGGAGAGGAGTCGGAATGACGTTTTGGGTAGTACGGTGTGACGTCATAAAGATTTTATCTACTTTTATTAATTAATCTGAGGTTACAACGGTGGGTCCGCACGGTGACAGATCAACCTACCCATAGCATAGTTGGACCTTATGTCCATGAACATAGAGTTCAACTATGGGAAGGTTGATCTGTCGCCGTGTAATCGTAAATTTGTTAAGCTGTGACTCCTGCTAATGTTTTTAGCACACATTACACAAAAACATGAAACAAAATGGGGTCGCCCCATACAATTTAAATTAAAAACAAGATGGCGGACGACAAAAAGTGAGGGGGCATAAAAACATATGCAAGAGACACGCCTTAATATTATTTAAAAAAAATTGTCGTTAGGCCAAGAAAAAAAAAACCTGTCAGTTGGATTCGAAAAAAAGTTGGAATTGGTTCTGCAAGTGCTGCCAGACCTCTCGATTTTACGGGAGTTCTCCCGATAGTAGTCAATGTTTAGGAGACTCTAATTTTTCAGATCTATCGTCTGAAAAACAAAACAAACTATAACAGTAAATAGCAAAATAAATATAGCGTCGTCAGTTTTCTCTTTTTATTTTATTTGTATAAGTTAAGAATTTGTTTTAACTCAACTCTCTTCCCATTTATTTTCTATTTCATATTTTTTTCAGTATTTTCTCCACTAAGCCACAGAATATATTAGGAAAACTCGGTCTCCCGATTTTCGTTTATATTTTTTTCTCCCGATTTTTTCTCAATACACCTCCCGTCCCGTATTTTAAAAATTGGACCTGGCAATACAAGTTGGTTCTTTTCTGAAAAAAAAAGACATTCATTCAATAAAATAAAGTTTTTTCCGAGTCCCGGGTTGTTCAATAATTTTCGAATTCTCGTTTTATTTAAAACTAATCGATCGATACTCAAAAATCCATTGCAAAAATGGCAGAAGTTTCGTTGATAATAGAAGATCAAACCTTCACTGTGAAAAAGAATATTCTTTGCGAATACAGTGATTATTTTCGTGCTATGTTCAGTGGAAGTTATGTGGAAAATGATCAAAACGAGATCACTATAGACGTAAGTACCTAAAATTATATAGCTTTAGGGCCAGCGCACACCTGGCGAAGACATCGCAGAGCCAAACCTTTCGACTTTATTGTCGTTGAAAAAACATCGAAAATCAAACAACATACAAAAAGTTAACCCTCAATTTGGTTCTGTTTACAATTTTTAATAGTGGAGTATGGCCCACTCCCTCTCACCCTTATTCGTGAGAGGACACCTTTGCCCTGCAGTGGGATTCTACAGGCTATAACTTACTTACTAGTACTCTGTGTTATTTTACCTTTTTCAGATGGTAGATGCAACTTCAATGAATGTCATATTACAGTTCATGGAAATGGGAATGATTGACCTGTTTGAATTCTCTCTTCCTGCGATAGGCGACCTGGCAATGGCTGTGAACTTTCTACAAATAACTGAACTTATCAAACAAATTCAGTACACATTAGAAATGAAATTGTCCTTATCTAATTGGATTGAAATAATGACTATAGCTGAGAACGCCTGTTACGACAAGTTGGAGCAAACTGCAGCGTCGTTCAGCCTTTATGCATTTAAATCTATGAAACCGGGTAGCATACCGAACATTCACAAACTGTTCTGGTATCTCTCGCACCCTTATTTAGATACTGACAGCGAATTAGAAGTATTCAAATTTGGCCTCCAATGGATTTCTCATACGGAAACTGGGGCTGACGCACTCATGATAATCATAGGCTGCTTAGACATGCAACGGATAACGCTGCCTGAATTGGTTGAGATCAAAAAGCTGGTAAAAGACTATGTTACCAGTTTGGCTGCTAAAGTGATAGACTGCCTTCATGAGCTGCTTGCAGGAAACTATGAATTAAATACAGAAGTTATCACAGACCAAAAGCAGACGTTATGCGAAATGTTTACGGAAAGGGTCTATTGCGAAGTGCAGAACTTGGTTAAAGAGAGTAAATCACGAATATATAACTTTACGCTCACGCTTCCACTGTGGGAACTAAACGAAGGGAAACCAGAATTGGTACCGCATTATTTATACACATTTTCACAGGAAGGTGGTTTTGAAAAGTGGTTGCAAGTAGCTGATAAACATTTGTGGGGTTGGTGTGTCACGAACTGGGGTCCGATGAAGCTGGTGGTCGTGTGCGGGGAGCTCGGCAGGGGCACAGGGATATTTATGAGAGAGGTGAAGGTGTACGATGTGCTGACGAAGGAGTGGATCCACCACGGAGTGCAGTTGCCACTGAGGAGACATGGTGGGGTGGTTGTTGTTGGGGATATGCTGTATATTGTTGGTGGGGTGGGTGGTTTTAGGTTAGTGTCTTATTTTTATGTTATAATGATCTCTGAATACTTGGTAGCAGTTTCTGACCATACCGAAAGGGATTCTGGTTGTGAGTTTATGTATTTATCTCTGCATGTTTTTGTATCAATATTCTTTGTATAAAGGAATACTACTGTTTATTTTATAGAATAGCAAATTATTGCTATTTATTGATGACCAGCGGCCTGCCCCGGCTTCGTAAGGGTAGATATCAAATATAGCTTATGTTCGTCACGGATAATATAGCATTCTAATGGTGAAAGAATTATTCAGATCGGTCCAGTAGTTTCGGAGACTATTCAATACAAAGAAACAAAAAATGTTATCTTTCCTCTTTATAATATTATTGTAGAATTGTAGAAATACTGTATATTTAGGCAGGTGTCCTAGATTATAATAGACTAAATACATTTAATTACAAATGGGCCGTAGTGCACACAACTTAAACTTTGAGTCAGAATTTTACTTTTCTATTATTTCGATTTTCTCCTATGTTTAGACTTCTAAAGCTTCTTATACCATGGAAATTGCTCAGTCCTTTCGAATAGCTCTCTCTTCCAAATAATCTATTAATTTCATAAGGAAAATAAATCTATAATCTTTTATTCCAGAGTGGTTCTAGATACAGTGCTTCTATACAATTTAAAGGAGAGAACTTTTAGGAAAATTGCAAGATTACCAGACGCAATACAAAGCCCAGCTGTATGCGTCCATGAACATAAAGTATACGCCGCCGGGCATAACAACATATACCGGTACGAAGATCTCGGAGAAACAGATAGATGGGTCAGAGTAATAGGAACCGATATTAGAATGAGTTGCATGATGTCCTTTAGAGGATATATTTATTGCACTCAGAATTACTTCAGCTACCTGTATAGGTTTCAGCCTGGAAATCATAAGAAGATGGAAATGATCAGTTGCTTCACCAATCCAGCTGCTGGTATTTGTCACTTAGGTAAGTTTGTGTCCTTATTTGGCCCTATTCTTTAATTATTCTTAACTTAACTGCTAAAATACATTTTTTTATCTGGTCTCTCGCTCTTGCAAAGGAATATAGTCCATTCTATGATGAGTAAAACTGTGACTGCAGGAATTTAATATTTTAGTACAAAATATTGCCAGGTTTTGCGTTATTTTGACATTGCAAAGAATCGACCACCCACTATTTTTTCAACTCGATCAACTCAAGCTGTACATTCAATCTTTAGGTCCTTAACTAAATTCTTAGCAGACAGACAGTGAATTTAAAATATTTAAATGCATTGAGGTACTAGTAACTCAACGTGTAAATGCAGTTATCATATTGCCGCGATTTTATCGAGCGATATTATCGAGAGCGACTTCGCGACACCTTACACACTGGAGCGATTCCTCGATTCGCGTCACGCATACGCCCCACCACTGAATGTAGTCTAAAGATTGCGTTAGGTTGCGATAATATCGCGGCAGTGTGTAGGATCGAGCGCGACCCCATACAAAATGTACTGAAAACAATTATCGCATTCGAGCTTGCCATGCCTCGCCATTTTGTCTCGAATTTGTTTGTTTTTGTAACTCTACCCCCGCATGTCATAAGGTGTTCCCTTTGATTAATTATATGTCAAGATAGAACCTCACGATTCTAACGTACTAAAACAAATGGGCCAATTTTCTTAGGTTAGTGTGCGTGAGGCGTTATACAACTTATCCCTTATATGCTCCTTAATAATAAGCTGACAGTTTTTTAAGGGGATGACGGGATGGTTATCGAATGTCTAGGATGTCTAGTTCTACCAAAAACTCTTCAAAATATTTTTGACGATAATTTCTTTTACAGGAAACAGGCTATTATTCATAACAAGGACAATGTGTGGCCATTCAGACTCCCTTTCTGTGGAAGAGTTAAAGAAATACGAAAAGAAACCCAAAGTGTTGTGGTCACAGACTGACGTCAGAGTGAAAGTGAACGAAGTGGCGGGCTCCTGCAGGGTTGCCATGTCCATGCCTCCACTGCACCGAGAGGTATCACAATATCATCGACGATATCTGATGCGGTATTCTGTATGACAGCCCTGCGAACATACTAGTGATAATACTTGCAATTGTTATGTGTTTTAAAACATACAATTTTAACTCTAAGTAAAAGAATATATTGATATTTGATGTTAAAAACAAGAATGCATTTGTTATTCATTTACATTTATTTCGACATTCATTTACAAACATACTAATTTATTAAGTGTACATACAATTTGTACAATTCTACATTTAAAATAAGGCGAAATATTGTTAATACTCGATACTAAAACACTTAAAAAGTGTCCACATTTTATGCGATCTCAAAGAGACTAGTAGTCAACGATAACAAAAATACAATAAAAAATCTTTGCATTATTCAAGCGAAATGAAAAATTGTATTATAAAATTATTCATTGACACTGGTTTAAAATAACTTATTTATTAATGTTATGTACAATGAACTTAAAAAATATAGAACAATAGATCTCTGAAAATGTTAAGGCCACTATATTTTATGTCCATAAATGTTTATAATTACCACTTATTATTAAGCACCAAAGATTAATGTCTCAGAAAACTTTGTGTGTAGATCATTACTATAATAATGGCACTTCCCAAAGGACCTTTGTTTTCTCTTAAATGTTAACAGTGAAAATAGAATTGTTTGTAATGAACAATAAAAAACTACAATTACACCTATTAAAAAGCTCATTTTTATTGCATACAAAATATTAATTTACAATTTACTTAATACAGATTTCGAAAGTGATGTAGAAATGTGGAAGCATTAATAGATTCTGCGTAGATATTATTTTTGGCATTTACAAAATGTCTCAATATAGGAATAGTTATTGGAAGCACTACATTAGGTCAAAAATGGTTGATTCAAGTCAATAAAATATTCGAATGCATTCTTCTCTTGGTACAAAAATACATTTGATTCACACTCCGATTTTTCTCATTATAATTTGATTAAGTTAGATCCTAAAGCACTAATAGATATCGAACACATTGACAAACATTTTCAATTTAGTTAGGCTTGCTACACACATGCTCGTGTCGGCACATTCGGTTCGGCTTTTGCCGAACATGTGTATAGCAAGCCTGAATTAGGGTTGAACAACATCACGTAGCACCGCATCGCATTTTTCCGTCGCACGCGGCGTGCTGTCGCGCGCGATCGCGTTCCCTCTATCTTATATGCTCCAGCAAATGACGTTCCTGAGTGACAGAAAATGATGGAGCGACGGAAAAATGCGATGCTGTGCTGTGTGGTGTACTTCAACCCTTACTAACAAATAGGTAAGCCAATGTGTTAAATATCTAATAGTAATAAAAATCATTTGCGACCGAATTTTCGTCATAAATAAATTAAACAGTTGCAAGGCACATTTCGAAGGCCATAAAACAGAAGCAATTTACAAGTTTAAGTAAATTGTTTCCGTACATTTCCAGGCTTATCACTATTTATAATTACGTCCACCCTCCTGTAAGTTTGTGGAACATTTCCTCGTCGAGGTTCTGGTTGGTGTCCTTGGACCTCATGGAGAGGAAGATGTAGCCGCCGATGAACTCGTGGACTACCTTGCAGTCGGCAGACTGGACCGAGAATATTATGTTTCCCTCCTCAAATTGCACCATCATGTGTTTGATTTCCCAGTTTACGTTCCAAGCCTGGAAAATAATAAGATATTGTCAAATTAGTTTCCAAATTTGATTTACAGTTTCTTACTTTATAACACGTTGTTTATAACCATTGATCTAGACCGCCGCCGTTGGTCTTGATCCGTTAGACGAAAGCTTACTTTCTCCAAGCCAACTCGTGCCCGTATAGTTAGCAGCCTCACCAACTCATTCGAAGATTTTGACTAAGCCACGATTTAGAACCCTCACATTGATTTATACAGTATTTCTCAGAGCGACTGCTACCTTGACTTCTATCTAGCAGCCTCAGTAAGTTACCCAAATATCTTTTAAAATGCAGGAGTACCAAATCTGTGCTTTGAGCACTAAATAGTACTAATTAGGTACTAAATCGTGCCTTAGTCTTCGAATGAGTTGGTGAGGCTGCTAACTATACGGACACGCCAACTCAACGTAAACTCTGTTCAAGCTTTCAGGAAGTCATGTGGCTTATGTTCGAGCACGCTATTTTCAACTCTATTTTACTTTCGAATGGGTTTTATTGAAAATAAAACTATTATAATCAATTAAAAACTGTTGCGAGGATTTTGCTGCTTAGTGTGGGCTGACCCTGAGTTGATTCTTCGCCTTAGGCATCAATCTGGAAGTCTGCAGCCATCGCCATTCTGTTACTGCTCATCTCTTCAGGTGCATGCATTAAAATATGTCCAGCCTAATCCCAGTTCTGGGCCTGTCATATATACAGGGTGTAAGTGACAGCCTAGCAAATACTGAAACGGTGAACCAAGACCATCAAACTGAACAACTTTCACTACGGAGCCTACCTCAGGAAACGCGAAAAAAAATCAGAAGTTGTGTATGGGACAGCTGATTTTTTCTCGCGTTTTCTGAGGTAGGCTCCATAGTGAAAATTGTTCAGTTTGATGGTCTGAGTTCAACGTTTCAGTATTTGCTAGGCTATCACTTACACCCTGAAGATCGAAGACATACCTATATTCTTTAAAATAATGAGGATACTTTAACGCATGCATTAGCTTCTTCTATCGATGGAATGTCATCGAGGTAGAATTTATTAGGTAAGAAAATACAATAATATAAAATAACACAAACCTTCATAGTACTATACCGCCAGGTCTTAATATGGTCTCCGGTGTTAGGGTCGAGCCTCATGATGCGATTGTTGGCGATGCTGATGAGTTCGTCCTTGCGGTGGCCCATGAACCGCACCACGAACAGCGTCTGCCCGTAGTCGGGCAGGTTCTGCCACGTCTTTATGTACTGCAGCTTCGCTTCCAGCAGCGGCAGGTCTTTGACGTTCGCGTGGCTTTCCAGCACACGTTGCGTGAACTGAAATTATTTAAAATGAGTTAAAGGTGGTGGTAGGTAAGGTAAAGGTGAAATATGCCATGTCTAGTTGAACGAAGTATCTCATTAAATAGTTTTTTCCGTTATGGACCTCTTGAAGAAGCTGGAGATGTGAGAAAAAAGCGCCTGACTATTAGAGTTTTAAATATTTATCTGCAGATATCCATCCAGATATCTTCGAATAAAAAATTAAGGACCATACAAGAAACTTTTCACCGTTTTTTGTTTTTGCTCTATCGTAAAAACGGTACGGAACCATGGTTGTTTTTTGTATATTTTGGTGTGCACATAAATATTATTTATCTTATCTTATCCCTCCGTGCGAGAGTCTGACTCGCACTTCATCATCAGGCTATAAACGTCCCACCGCAGGGCACAGGCCTACCCTCAGGGTGCATAGGCGTCAGTAAACAACGCCTGCCCAATGGGGATTAGTAGACTTCACAAATATCTACGCATCAGAATTTCCTCTTCAGCGTATGAAGGTTTCCTCACGATTTCCTTCACCGTTTGAGAGCAGTCGGCATTACGTAAGTTAAAAAAACTCATGTCTGTGCTGATTCGAACCCGGACCTCAAGATTGAGTTTCCATATCTCTCAGCAACACTTAGGTGTTTTTTAGTTTCTTCTAGAGCTCACCTTTCCTTTAAGCTTCTTCAAGAACCTAGGAGCCAGGTAGTTCTCAGGCTGTAGATGGTCTAGATGCGGCAGGCTCTGCTGGTGTAGCGCGGCGCCGGGCTGCGGCCGCTGCAGCGTCAGCAGGCTCTTGACGGCGGCCGCCTCGCTCGTGAAGGCAGAGTCTGCGAGCGAACGCCCGCGCGAACCCAGCCGGCACGCCGCCACCCAGTCCGCGTATTGGTCCTCCTGCAATAGGCAGTTTAAGGGTTGAACTACATCAGGAAGCACGGCATCGCATTTTTCCGTCGCTCCATCCTTTTCTGTCACTCAGGAACGACATTTGCTGGAGCATATAAGATTGACGGAACGGAACAGCACGGAACAGCACGCTGCGTGCGATCGCGTTCCGTCTATCTTGTATGCTCTAACAAATGACGTTCCTGAGTGACAGAAAAAGATGGAGCGACGGAAAAATGCGATGCTGTGCTACGTGGTGTACCTAATGGTTCATGTTGAGCTTCTTCATTTTAAATTCCAGATAAACCAAAATATTTCAAAAAATAACATTATTAGATGTGCTAAGAAATTTCGAGTTCGCTCCGTAATTTTGTATGTAACTAGGTATTATTTATACAGGGTGAAATTGATATCATTAGCATCCTTTTAAACTAAGAGTCTACCCATCAAACTGAACAACTTTTACTATGGGAGCAATCCGATCGGAGCAAAAAAAAATCTGCTGTTCCATACTAAACTGCAATGCCTACTCCACTTAAATGTATGCAACAACAGATTTCTTTTTTGCTCCGATCGGTTTACTCCCCATTGTAAAAGTTGTTCAGTTTGATGGGTAGACTCTTAGTTTAAAAGGATGCTAATTATATCAATTTCACCCTGTAAGAAAAGGGGGCGGCAAAATTGTGACTCGGGCTTAGAAACCCCCACCCTTTGCTAAATCACAGATCGTATATTGTTCGGCAATCCAACTACAAGCACAGTATAAATAATCTTTACGGGTAGAGTTTGACATAACATAACTTACGTTTTCACACTTGAGCCACATCTCGTGCATGGCGTCATCGGACGG
This sequence comes from Agonopterix heracliana, assembly GCA_963693445.1. NCBI lineage: Eukaryota > Metazoa > Arthropoda > Insecta > Lepidoptera > Depressariidae > Agonopterix > Agonopterix heracliana. The sequence continues at coordinate 7,415,580 of OY856326.1, forward strand.
CACTTCCAGCTTGATGCTGTATCTGCCACTAGCCGGGTGAGCGTCTGGTGTTATCTGCAATATTAAACAAATTTAAAAACTATTGTGAAGATGGAAGACGTAAATATTTTTTTCGAGCTACCATAAATAGCGAAACGGTGAAACGTGGATGTTCTGAGGTTTCAGAATATCTCTGACTACCCCCTCGGGGAATATAGTCGTGAGCATATGCTATGCTATGATAAATAGCGAGTTAATTCGTCGTCTATACAAACGAAATTATAGAAACTCACGACTAGGGTGTCACTTTTCAGGTGAGTATTGTAAAATCAGAAACAAACAGAATAATGAAGAAATAAACCAACCTAGAGATACCTATACTTCATTCCAAATAAGGACGACGACCGATTCCTATTTTGTTTGCTTTCTGGCCAATTGTGATTACCAAATGTAATTTATTTATCAGAAAGATATACTTACTATCCGACGTATCTTGGACGTTATTAAAGCTATTTTAAGAATAAATGAGAGTAAGTGCTTCAAATCTCTGTTTCTGTCATTCAAAATAGCCTTAAAATTTCGTTGCTATTTGGAACGTAGTATAGTACCTAATAACAAACAGATCTACTTAGCAAAACACACAGCATTATACGAACGACCAGGAAAAAAATTCCGCTCGTCAATCTTCGATTGCGCAGAGCAGACCCGAGTCAAAACCCGAAGTCATTTTGTAGTCAAAGGGTGTAAAGTCGCAGCGAAAAGGGCGCGAAAACAATTAGCCAATCGCGGCAAGGGTTTTTAGACCCGCGAAGAAAGCTCATCCTGATTGGTTACTTAATATAATTTCGCACGCTATTAAAATTTGTCAACTGCATCGTGCATATCGGTAAGACTTGTAAACCTGTAGGTATCATGCATTTTCACTATACTTTACTACTTTACGTCGCCTATTTCGTTAGACAGAAATTAGCTCTCAACGTAACCACTAGGAGCGCTGTACGAAATTCAATACAAAACGGGTGACGTAACTACAGTTGTTAAGTAAAATGAAAACTCATGGTAGGCATGCTGTACGCACGGCGACAGATCAACCTACACATAGTTGGACCTTATGTCTATGAACATAGAGTTCAACTATGGGTAGGTTGATCTGTCGCCGTGTGTACATTATACCACGCGGCAAACATTTTGACCTATGGGGGTGAGGGAGGCGCAATAGTAGCACTTTCGCCTTAACAATTTGTTGATGGTGATGACACTAACCTCAGCACCGCGCAACTCGACGGCGTAGGAGGGCGCGTCGCCCCTGGCGGCCGCGTCGCGCGACGAGTGTATGCGCAGCACACCGTCGCGGCACGACACCCAGCCGCGCTTGTACGCCTTCAGGGTGAAGCGCTTCGGTCTGAGGGGCGGCAATAATAGCTTACATTTATTTGTGTCCAGTTTATTAAGGGCCTGTTTCAACACTTCTGAGTAAGTTCTTGTTAGCTTATCCGACATATATTTTGACACAATTTCATACAAAATATGTTAAAATATCTGTCGGATAAGCTAACAAGAACTTACTCATAAGTGGTGAAACAGGCCCTAAGAGTTGTGTAAGGGCTTAAGGTTAACTACAGTGTTACGATAGTACAACAGCTTTAGGCTGGCTGTCCACCAGAGATGTGCGATGTAGCCAAGCTGTGCGAGGATGTATAGCAAACTACGAATAAGAATAACTATGGAAGAGTAACTCTAAACAAAATCGAAATAATTTTTGGCACCCAACGAAAAATGACATGTTGTATGAGTTTTGGCGGCTAGGTACAGTTTTTTAAGAACAAATTTAGAACACGGTACACTTTTTTTGGTGCCACTTTTTGAGCTTCATTTACACTTCTATACATTCTTATTCGTAGGTAGCAAAGCTATGAAACTATGTACTCGCGTCCACTAAACCTATGCAAGGTAAACCTAGCTACGTAGCTTAGGTACTTTTAAGTGAGGTAGCGCTGATTAACGTCGAAATCTGAAACCCCAAAAGCTCTTTTTCCCTAGTACCTCTTACGCATCCTTAGCACAAATCCCTAATAATTATACATCTTTAGCTCATATCCTTAGCAGGCAACTCTAGCTTGAGTTGCATGTAAAAAGAACTCGCTTAGCTAAGCCCTCATCCAACAGAACTGCAATAAACTAAAATAAAAAGGAGGTTGGAGGATATCCTTATAACATGGAGTGATCTGATTGGTTATATTTTATCCTCGCACCCAGCTACATCGCACATCTCTAAGCTCCTGACGGCCAGTAAACCCCTACATGTGCAACGATGTTTCTACCAAACTTCCGCTCATTCTCGTTCATAAACGTTCACGTATTGCCGCACGCTGCGCATGTGGTAGTGTACCGGCAACCGCGAGCTTGTATGAAGCTGTGTTTCTAGTAGGATATCTATTTGGCGGTAGTATTATATTATTAATAATCCGTTGATTGGGGCGTTAGGGGTGACCAATACAACATAGAGTTTGCGTCGAAGGAAGTGTTTTTGAATTGTGAAAATAACACAAAACATAGCACGAGCCGCATTTTTTCCTTGAACCTAATAAGAAGTCAACAATTTTGGAATTTAGGTCAAAATAATAATTATTTTGAGTTAAAGTAATGAATGTACCCGGTTTAAGAGCTTTGAATATAAGACTAGACACAATCTAAACTAATAATCTTTGTAATTATTCATCGCATATACATATTTTTATCATAGTGCCATCTCATCAGCGGTAAATATCATTAAATAATATTTAGTGCCTAAAGTAAGAGTAGTTACATATTAGTAATTTAATACAATACATAATTAGTAGAATCAAATGTTAAATACAATAAAATTACACATTATATTACTGAGTACTGTACATGGCGTGCTTTCGATATTTAGTCAACTACAATGGCGTTTTATAACAGGGAAGTACCGAGTATTTACCGATATTACAACACCATGGCAAAGTTTATAAATTATATTTATATTATTAAGCTTTTGATATCGCCACGCTTTGTTTTATTCAACAATAGCCCACGATATAAAGTACAAAAGCTATGACGCGTTGTTTTTGCAATCTTCGATACGTTATAGAATTTACTAGAGCAAACGAATACCTGTAGGTATTGTGCAAGAGAGAAGACGGTCTTTTACGCCACAAATACTAGTGCGACAGAGAAAGCAACATAAAAAGCAAATTTTTATCGTCTTAAATATCACCATCTAGGACTCACTCTACATTTGTTCTAAGTATTGAACTAAAAGCAAGAAGGTTTAAAATTAGGATCTTATTGTGTAACAACCCGATTCAATCGGTATACACGGACGGACGTGATTCGCGCGCGGGTTAGGTGGCCACGTGGCACCGCCATTTTATTTGTGGTGGTTCAAGAATGTGTTTTCATTCAAAAACAATCCTTGAGATCACCCATTAAACTAGATATTGGCAAAATCATCGACACCACGATGGAGTCATAATTTTAGTAAGATTTTTAAGTAAGAAAAACATTAATTATTAGTTTTCCTACTTATACGAGTAAAATGGCTACGGAACCTTATCTTTGGCGAGTCCGAGACGCTCTTGGCCTTTTCACGTAATTTTAGCACTTACTTTAACGTCGAGTGAGTTTATAATCTATGTTTAGTAATTAGAACCAAACGACCGATGCGATTGTCGAAAAAATTCAACGCTTAGGACATTCAGTAAATTTTTTTGTCATATTATCGGTAAATTTCGGATGCCACAAGGTATATCGGGGTAAAGATGTTTCGTGTCTTACGCGATGTTACAGTAATCGTTGTGACACTTGCTTTGTTGCACGCCGCGCCGTACCACAAGATGGAAGGAGAAATAATACAATTAGATAATATTATATGAAGAATATAAATAAAATGTATATTATGTAGACTTGACATTGACACGCTGCAGCGTTACGATACATGTTTAAATGAATAAAATATAAAGTTCTTCGCCAAGCCAGCCAAAATCGGAAAAAAATCAGCTGTCCCATACATTTGAGTCGAGTAGGTACTGAAGTTTTGTCTAAAAAGCAGATTTTATTTTATTTTTTTCGATTTTGGCTCCATTGTAAAAAAAATTCAGTTCGATGATCGAAACCACCCCTTTAAATATGACTAGTAGGATGTGAACTTTTGTATGAAACAGCAGATTTTCGTTTTTTTTTCTATTTTTTATTTGCATTTTTTTTATGTTTCTCACCTGAGGTACTTCAGATAGCTGGCCAGCTCGGGCACTTGCATGATATCCGGCCTGGCGGGCGGTCCGCCCTCCAGCTGGGCCTGCAGCTCGCAGAGCGCCGCGTCGATCTCGTCCTCGGGCGCCGCCGCGGCCCCGGAGTTATTGTGGGCACCGTCCGCCGCGTCCACGCTGCCTCCCGCCAGGGTCTGTAGCTCTATTTGAAGCTGGAATTTAATGAAGGATTTTGTTACTGTGGGTCGATAATTTTCGTGACCTGATCAGTTGTTGTTGTTCAGGTAAGCAAATAAGCGCATGCTATTAGTAACCTCTCGTATGGTGGCATTATTCAGTTTTATTAAGTGCTTCTACACTTTACATCAGGTGAAAATAGTAATCACATTCCAAATCCATTATTATATCATGTAGTTCTGCAGTATTAACACTACTATGGAGCAGAAAGACCAGGATACGATTCGCAAGGACAAGCCGCACTTCTTATACTCATCATCATCATCATCATCATCATCCTGTGTCCACCCACCACTATGCTACTCTTTCCTGCCCTGTGTCAGTCGCATCCAAGTCTCTTTTTTTTTTACTTCAGATGGGTTTGCTCTTGCGCATCCAAGTCTTTCCAACCGCCTTCGCAATATCAACCCACCTGGCTGCAGGGCGACCCACTGATCTCGGCCACCACTCGGCCAAGGCTTTGCTCCGTCTGCCGTCAGTTCCGTGTCGATTTATTAAAAAGGGGCGTGGCCTTAAGTACACATCCAGGAACAGCGAGTAGAACTAATAACTTGTAATTACCTGTAATGCAGCGAACAGAAGCATCTCCTCCTCGGTGCAGTGCACCTCCTGGTTGAGGATCTGCCAGCGAGCCTGCTGGTACAGCTGGTTGAGGCGGGACGCGTCCTGCGCGCGCGCCGTCAGGTCGAACAGCGAGTAGAACTTGAACCGCAGTTGGAGGGTGTCCCATTCCCGGACGTACTGCTCCATTATTGAGAGGGAGGAGTCTAGCCAGCTGCGGAGAGATATGTTTAAAATTTATATCTATGCCACTTATTTGGGCTTGATGATTTGATGGCGGATCTTTCAATTAAGTAGTAAGTATATGTTTACCCTAGGAGAGCATGCAAATTCTGTGTGAAATTTACTGATCCGATGACTTTTTGACATCGTATAGCAGTGAGTGAAATTAGTTCATATTTTTTCCGCAATAAGGCGATACTTTTTATTGTTTAATCGTTAAATCGTTGGTAGTTTCCTGTAGAATTCGAAACTCAGTTGCCACCGCAGCCGGAGCGAATTGTACAGATTGTAAAAGAGTTAAATACGTTACATATTAAATGCTTTAGAGTTAGACCATCAAACTGAACAACGTTCACTATGGAAAAAACATCGAAATCGCCAAAAAAAAAGTTGTTCCATGCATTTTGGTTAAGTGAGAAACCAATTGTATTGTTAGCACCATAGTGAAAGTTGTTCAGTTGGATAGTCTGATCATCCCCTTAAAACTGTCGGCATATTATGAAACACCCTATACAGTCATAAAATATTTCCGACGTAAAACGACTCTCTTCAGAACTTTCCTGTAACCTTTCAGAAACAGTATTAAATTAAGATCCTCACCCAACATTCATCCTAGCGCGCTCTAGCAGCGACTTGGGCGTAAGCAGGGATTCCCTGGACTGGCTATCAGGTTCTAGAGGCGAGTCAGCCAGAGACAGGGAGTCTAGAGCATCGATGGAACCCGCGCGGGGCGGAGTGCCGCAGTACCCGCCATCACTGGACCCGTCGCTCTGTGTGCTGTAGATGTGACCCCCGTAGCGGCGGAGAGTGCCGTTCTGGAAGGGGTGGGGAAGGTTGATACGTCAATATGGATCTGCGCAATCGAATGTTCAGTCTAGTTTCTGTCCTGGGCTAAAATATGGCTCAGTATTCACTTTTCTTGAGATAATCGTGTCTTATCCAAGAGACCTGTTACTAAGGAACGTAGGAGCTCCGGCTGAACTACGATCTCTAATCCGCGTGCCAAGCATAAATATTATGGCGAATCCCCCTGTTTAACGAAAGACGTATGGCAGTTTGATCATGATTCTGGTTTATTATGACACGTCAGAACACGGTGTCCAGCATAGAAAAGCTAATTCAGCGAACTAAATGATTCCAGCTATGGTTGACCTTTCGTTAGATGGCAAATGCATTGCGGATATCCAGCTGTTGTCAAGACAGTTTACATTCCGCTGTGTTACTCGTAATTGAAAATAAGCAATATTATACCTGTTGTGAAGCCACGGGCGTGGCAGACAAAGACCTTGGCGGTGGAGGAGTAGCAGGACAAGGGCCGTTGGACCTGTCCAGGCTGTTTGAAGACCCACGAGTGGCGGCTATGAAGGTGTTCGTGTCTGGAGGCTGGTTGGACTTTATCCTCTTCGCTTCTTTCAGGTTCTGGTAGTTTTGTTTGAGATGCGAAGGCTCTAGTGGGTAGCATAGTGAGAGTTCTTCTGGATGCCTTATGCCTGGTGGATAAGGTTAAATTTTGTTAGTAAAAATTTGACAAGGAAGAACATTTTCATTATTCATAGATTAGGTAATGTTGGATGATTGTTAAAGCGGCGTGATAATATACTGAGCAAATAGCTCACTGAATTGTCTCATCTCATGCTCTATTCGTGAGTCGAGGCCTGTGCTCTGCATTGGGACCTATATAGGCTGATGATGATGATAGTCAAATCTATAATTATGTGGGCTTATTTACTGCATTTTAACGGTTGCTGTCTCCTCTTTAAAAGTTTTATGTAAATTTATTGACACCTTAAATATTTTACAACCGTTTATCTATCTTTTAGTAAACCGTACATGGTTCAGATACGCTCTCAGCGTCATCGGAAAGATAACAAGTACAAGGCATAAAACTAAAAAGGTACCTAAAGAGATATGGAAGTCTAATAAAATACCATCAAAGTACATATTTAGAATCAGAGCAACGCTCTTGTAGGTGGAAAACTTTTATATGAATAACATAGAATTAGCATTATTCACAGATTAACCTCTCATACTGTTTTGTCATGGATTCAAGCAAAAACAATCGGAATTCTATTGTGTCTGCTGAAATAAAGTCATAGGTACAAATGGTTAATTAAGTGATTTGCCAACCTCGTTTCAGTTATGCACCCCATTTTTGTATCGCCTTTTAGCGATAAGATTAGGCAGAAACATCTTCATAATTTTTATTTTTGTGATGATCTTGCTAGTTATACAAGGTGTAACAAAACTACAAAATGTAGAACAAATAAAACAAAATAATTCGGTTCCTTCCTATACATTTGAATCAAGAAGGTACTGCAATAAAGAATATTTCTATTTCTATTTCAGTTTTGTATGAAACAGCAATTTTTTTATTGATGTTAGCTTTATAGTGAATGTTGTTCAGTTTTATGGTTTAAATAACCCCTTTAAATATTACTAAGGGATCAGGTCGGTTACGTCCTTTTCCCTGAACGCTCATCGCCTGAATTCCTTGTACGTCCATTTCCACGAACGGACATTTCCCCTAGCATCCATTTCCTAGTCCCTTTCCTAAGAATTTCTGTTTCAACCTTTGAACTGCCGGAAGCGTAGATCTACGCAACAAAACTATTGCGTCTTAAATTGCGGCAGTACATGGGTTTAATTCAAAATGCACTCACCAAGGTGTTTACAAAGTTGTACAACAGCGCTGAATGTATCAATGGAGAAGTCTATCTTGCAGTCAATATATCTGAGGTCAGGCAGCTGGATCCTGAGGGGTTTGTGCATCGGTGTGAAGTGAAGAGCGGCGTCCGCGTGGACCCCGTACTGGTCCAGGGTATGCTTCGGCCGGGACAGCCATTTGTTGCGTGTGGGCCACCAGAGCGCGTGGTCTGACCAGTCCTTCTTGAATTCTGTAAAGAAAATATTGAATTTTAGAACAAGCTTTTGTGAAAATAATGAATTTGATTAGATTTGTTGTGGTGCAAGCTCGTTAAAGTACTTTATTGCAACAGGGCATCCCGATCGATGATCTATGTTTGAACCAATATGCTCAGGGTCAGACTAGGCCCTTATTCCAGAACATTTACTCCATTAGTGTTTTCCACTAATCGAATAAACTAGATTCACGACAGAGTAACGTTCTGTTATACAGGTCCTAAACTCGTACTTTCTATTTTCGATATATCGTTGTCGTTTTTGTCGAAACTTAATTGGAATAAAGTTGATATTTGAACGAAGGAATTCATTAAGTCCGAGTAAACCCCTGGAGTGCTATTCACTAAGAAAACATCCTTCTTTGCATCTTTCAGATCGTCGAAGTTGTCATAGCAACGCATACCGAATTGACAGCTCGCCGATGCTTCATTCGATGCCGATGTTTCATCCGATGCCAATGTTTCATCCGATGCCGATGTTTGCGCTTAGTGAATTGCACTTCTGACCTTAGACAACTTGATAGATATCAGAGTAGACTTAACGTCTCTTCTAAACACAGTTTCTTCTAAGACGAAAGTGAAAACTAAAGGGCAAAGTTCTCACTGTCAAAATAAAATAAATAATCCCATCATCCGGCTCAAGTCACGAGACTTCAGAAAAAAAGGAGCATCGTAATGACGTCACAGTCGGCTGTGCACATCATTTGGCGCTGACCTCTGGAGTTGTACAAACACCCCCAGTTAGTACCGTTGTATTAGTTAACATGGAGGGGCGGGGGAGATCAGGATATATTGGTCATCTTTAGTCGTGAACATTCGTTTTGCTTCCGTTGAACCGTGAGTCACGGTTTGAGGTTCCTGTTACTGCAGTAAGCACTGCATGAACAGGGAAACACTTGTTAATTAATGAAATATTTTGTAGAAGTTTTGTCAGAACAGGAGTCAGCAAACCACTAGCACAGTCAGTTGTCAGATGACATTGTGAGGGTCGCAATAGATAAGATTAGACAGGGTCGTGAGGAATGGCGGTATAAACTGGGATTGCACAAAAACAAATGATTTTTTTTTTATTAAATCCACTGACATATACTCTAGCGATAGACAAGCTCGGCCAAACAAACAACATGTCACACAAAACAACACAAAATTACACATTGCGATCTGTCATTGCCATAGTGACGAAGTGAACTCGGGAACATCAATGCGGTGCGCCCACCTCATTCAAGTGGAACATGTTGCTTCTATGTCAGGACCTGTCTATCGCTAGAGTATATGTCAGTGATTCAATCAGAACAATTCATCACAATCACAATTTTCACAATGTCATCATGATCACAAAACAATAATAAATAATGCATTTCTTTCTTAACATCATCATCACATCAGCATCATCTTACTGGTATCTGCATCCCTTTCCTCCTAAAATATTTAATTAAAAACCTGAAATTTTTTGCAACATTCTTAGTTTATTTGGACAGAAAATTACATCCAAATAAATCCCTAACTCTTATTTCGTGATAAAACCGTAACAAATTGGTGCATGATTCACCAGTCTCTTAAAAGTTATCGTCAGACAAAACCACTACCATCTAATAACGTTAGTATGACTCATAGATAATTCCGCAAACTTAAATCTAATGGGGTTTTGTAGTTCACTTTCCAACTGTTCAAATTGCGTGGTGAGGTATTTGTACGATTGAGTAATGTAATGTCTTATTTTAATCAATCATTCAGTGGACATTGAAATAATTTTGGAGCATTGTAATTGACTATAAAGATATTATCGAGGTAACTTGAGGTCCTTGAGGTCCATTGTAAAACCACCTATAGAACTTTTCACCAAAGTGTACAAAAGAACATTTAATTTTAAGACTTCTACTGTGGAGTAGAAGTCTTAAAATTAAATGTTCTTTTGTACACTTTGGTGAAAAGTTCTATAGGTGGTTTTACAATGAACATAAGACAACCAACATACATAATTTAAATCGCGCTAATCGCGTTCAAATTTTCTTTTAAGTATGAGTATCGATATTAATATGATTTCTTATTCTAATTATGCAATGGCTACGGAATGATAGGGATCATGGGCGAGTCCGACACGCTCTTGGCCGGTTTTTTTTTTTATTGTAAATTTACCTACTACTACGTTACGAATTTACGATATGTACTTCAATATTCGAAACAATAACATATTTATTTAAGTTGCTAACGGTCCACATATACCGAAACAACAAGGTACATAACAAAATATGTTGATAGCATAGAATGCGAAGCGTTATAAAATAAACACTCAAATGCCAAGGCAGCACTTTCACAACAATAAAAACAAGAGAAGACCACCAACATTCAAATGTTGAACTTTCAACTGTTGTGACTAATGTTTTATTACTTTTTAATGACATTTTTTTTTATTGTCAGCTTTAAAAACAAAAATCTATATTCTTCATACTAATAGTCAGCCTTTATAGGTTGTCAGTCGACATTCTAAAGTGAATGAACATTATTATAGGAATAGAAATTAATAGATAAGTAACTAACTTATAATGAACGTAATAAGAACGAAATTTTACTAAACCTACAATCGGTTTAGTATTTACCACTATAATATAATATTTAATAAAATTGTAATGCTGTAAATCTTCCTAAAATAAAATAAATAAAATAAAAAATAAAAAAATATCGTTTGAATTTCGAAACAAAAAGCAGTACGTGTCCCTGGGGAACCCAGTCTGTGGTGAAGTTGGGTTCCCCAGAATGGTCACCGGCGTCGAGATAGACCAGAAAAAGGTAGAGAGACAACATGGGATGCAATTTTGGGGAGTTGGCCAGAAGTTGCACACAACAGAGATTGGATTGGAGAGTAAACGGCTTTTGCCCTGTGTTACATAAAATTAAAATAACGTGTCCCACAGTCATACCATATTTCAATTCCCAATCATTGAAATAAGTGTAGCTGAAGTGTAGAGGTGACCATAATTACCAATCAACAGCTAGAGACCTGGACTCTTCAAGGCTTTGGGGTAATTGGCTCAGCGAAGACGTACCTACATTTATATAGGGTCCTTCTTCCTTCTTAATACGCTGACACTTTTTTAAGGGGACGATCAGATCAGACCGTCATACTGAAACACTTTCTCTATGGCACCAACATCGAAATCGAGAAAAAAAATTTGCTGTTCCATACAAAACTGCAAACCTACTTGAGCCAAATGTATGGGGCAGCTGATTTTTTTCGCGATTTCGATGTTGGTGCCATGTCATAGAGAAAGTTGTCTGGTCTGATCATCTCCTTAAAAAAGTGTCAGCATATCAAGAAGGAACCTGTATATTTTTTATGAATTCCTGAGTTAGAAGGTGTTTGCTTGTATTTCAAATCATGCTTTGAAAAGGTTTACCGGATCATTTACAAGCCTATCAAAAGGAGAAAACTGGATGGTTTCATTCACCACTTGCAATATGTTTCAGGACATGAAAGAAATTGCTTGTTTTATTATAAGAAACCAAAAATTGATCGGCACCGCATGTGAAGAGATGAAAGAAATTCTTTAACATGTTTATTATGATGAAATCCATGTTCAATGAAAATGAAATTAACCAGTTTACGTTCTGAAGGTGAAATGGAGACTTGCGTTTCTGAGATGGAAGTGATGACGTCACAACGACCTCCGTATGACCTGCAAGTACGTATGACTCATGGCCAAACGCATATGTTAAAATACTTTACAATATTTCAACCGGATTGCTTAATTCATTCTATTCTTTTTAACATGAATGGAGTGATGATTTCTATGAGTGTTTAGTGGCAAACCACTTGTGCCGATTTTACTATAAATTCTTAAATAAAAAGACATAAAGCAGTTTTCGCTGAAACGTTATTTCTAACTTCGACTTGGACATAACGAATCACGTCGACGCCAAGTTCCGTAGACAGAGTAAACAATAAACAACGACACAATCTTCCTAAGAATTCGCACAAGATAAGGGCATCCTTATGTTTAGGGCTACCATATACTGTTTTAGCTTAGCGTGCTTCGCTTTTAAAAGTACCTAGCTAGAGTGCCTACAAAGAGAAGACCAATACGATGAGGAATATGTTCATCTATTTTCTTTGCGGATAACATTTATTACTGCACTGCATAGTGCATGTTATCCGCAAAGAAAATAGAGGTATGGTAGCCCTAAACACTGCCTTATTTGTTTTCCGTCTCTGAGTGACACTCACCTCATGTGTCTACAAGGGAAGAGACAAATTAAAATAAAATCCTTACGTTGAGCTGAAAACCCAACAGAGGTTTTGCTCGCCGGACACATTGTCACAAATTGCGGACAAAATAGGAGATAACGCACACGGCGAACAAAAGTGCCACTGTCTAAGATCAGAACCTTACAGAATAAATAAAGCCGTTAAATAAAAAGAAATGTTTCCATTACTATCACATAATGTTTTTAAACTAAAAACCCGACAACGGCGCTTCCTACAGCGCATAAAAACCCTACAACTTATAAGGTATGAAATAACCATGATGTTTTTCATCATTATCGCCCCAGCACGGTAACAATGCACATAGATAAGCACGACTCCTACACTCTTATGTTGTCTATGACCATATTTGTACCACAGATAGATGCCTGGAATCCGCGGTCTCGCAATTTTACCACCCCGGTCACGTAACGTGGTTTCTTGTACCTTTCCAATACATTGGGATTCGTAAATTCCATTATCAAAGTGGTGGAACGCGCCTTAGGCGCCTTCATGGTTATAAACATGAGTATTGACAATGGAGAGATCATTTTGTATCATGTTGAGTATTTGTGAAAGAAAATAAGATGGAAATTACATCATTTTGTTGCATTCTGAAGATAGTAAATTGATAAGACTGTTTACACACGTTGATAAAGTAATAACCGATAACGCAAGAAGAGGTTAAAACTTGAAATTTAATCAGCAAACTACTTTTGAAGCATAATGAACGCCATATTGAATTCTTGATTTAAAAACAGATTAATTAGCTATTCTAGTTTGTCGGCTTATGCCGTTTATGGCCTATAATGGCCAATGTCGAGGCGCCGACGCACTTTTATAGTATATCACCTTGCTCGATTCAGATCTATGCGCATGCACATGACTATAAACAGGTCCTTTGTGATGGAATCTATAGGAGAATGGTTTCTATGAAGCTAGGAAGATAAATGTATAATCTAAACTGGTATTATGAGTTCAGTTTTTACTGCACTTGTCATTCAATTACATTATATCTTTATTGAATGTAGAGATCTATTAATCCTATCATTCTCCTATTAAACGTCCATTTCATATCTTATAATCACAATTGAGAAGAAACTGTTTCCACAACGTAAAAATAAGTAGTTTGTTGTAGCTAACATGTAAACTGGCATTGCCTGGATAGCAATTTGACAATTCAAATATCTCGTAATTAATAAAATATCTCTATAACAGGTCCATAAAACATTTTAATATACCTGACAAATGTAACAATCTCGTTAGTTTCTTAATAATTACAAAACGTGTTTGAACACCAACAACTGTACAAACTAACAAAACTGTGTGTTAAATATATTCATGGTTGTAAACAAAATATTCTTTATGACAGCTTTGTTTCGAGGACTCCTACTAATTGTACGTTTATTTTCTATTTTATCGACAGTAATGTAGGACAAGTTTATTTCTGACTGCAGAGGGTTCCTGTCCTCAGCGTCTCTTTGAGACACTAATGCAGACATGTCAACTTTATATTTAGTTTCTTAGTCAACGTAAATTAAAACGTAACACTTTTGTGTTGAATGAAAGTGGTATTTTTGAATAAAAACATTGTACAGTCTACGATAAACATGCCCATGAGATAAACGATATGTTTTCTGTAGATATTATGAAATCGGAAAATTTTTAGATTCACTTTTCCATCCCAGCATCCCAGAAAAAATTTAAGACAAGTCAAAGATTCTTTTTGTTAGCTTTTAGTTTATAAATATTCTATCTACGAGTATTTTCCGTGACTATCTCAACTCGTTTTCTCTTTACGAAAATCAAACTCGAATGATACTGATGATGATCTACTTACATCAAAATGACCAACTCGACATGATGTTTCGAAATCTTAAACAAATTAGGTTAATGTTAAGGGTATATTACCGTTGGCTCAATACAAACGATGTATGGTGATATTTTCAATACTAATCAATTAAAGTCAATGAAATTTTGTAGAAACAATATAGAAACAAATCTCTATGCTTGTACAGAGTCAGATTTTCGTTAAAATATACAGTTTCAACGCTAGGATTAATTTAAGATTTGTATGGAAATCTTTGAGGCACTGTAACTTTAAATCTATATATCATTTTAACGAAAATCGGACTCCATACAGGCATAGAAATTTGTTTCTAGATTGTTTCTGCAAAATTTCATTGACTTTAATAGGTTAGTATTGAAAATATCACCATACTTCGTTTGTATGGAGCGTGCTCCGAATTATATCCTCTTTATTCTCGACTTATTCAAATTTATCTACGACCATTTCTAGTTGTTTATTTTGAACCAATAAACCAAACGAAACACTACAAAACCATTAAGCTAAACTTTATGATAATGACGACGAATCCACTAAAGCGAATGGCTCCATAATTCTAACGGAACAAAGCAATTTTTGTCGAAACAAAACAAAGAAATTCAGAGGTATCAAAACTTCACAGAAATGAAGACATCAGAGCATCACTTGGATTAGTAACGCAAAATTATAGGCGGTTATAAAGAACAGTAATTTGACTTTGGTACAGTTTAACTACCATAAGGGATCCATTAGGGCAGGTATTAACACCGTATAACAGGCCATAGATAAGATAAATCTCAGTTTTGACATAATTATTATGTCTCAACTTCTCGAGCGAGAAGTATCTAGTCGGATTTGTTAACTGTTAAATTAAAACCGATCTCTAAGAAACGAATGAGTGAATGGTTAATTATCAGTGTCTAAACTAGCGGAATGTATTTAAAGAGGTCGTTAGAAGTCAAATTATACTAGTAGCCTTATATCATTAGCCACATGTATCAATGTAAGTCTTGTGTTTAGGCAAATGGGCACGTGCCTAGTACTTTATATGTCCATCTGTATTCATAATGGTAAACTTAATTTAGATGCAATGAATAATTTAGGCTTGTTCTGCCTGTGTTTGTTTTGGTTAGGTATTTTGAGTTGAAGCAATAACTGCAAAGCAAAAGTTCAGTACTAGATTGGGCTCAATGTTTGGTCAGTTTTGCAAATCTGGGTATAATAGTATTGTAACTATACATGATTTTTATAGAATACAAGTTTCCTGAGATTAAGCAGGCAGATGGAAAGCAAATTGAGTTCCAAGAAAGATAGATAAGCACTGATTTATATATAATTTTTTTTTAATTTTAATGTTTGTTTTTGTAATTTTACCATGGAACATTAAATTTCATGTGATTCTTATCAAGTTAAGAGTACAAGCTAGTTTGAGGTTTATTTCTACCCGACTGCGCCAGAAGAAGGGTATGTATACATTTTGATCGTTTTCATATGTAATACGAGTAGAATACACATCAAATCTGTCTATAAAGTCGTGGCATGAATGTTTGAGGAACTAATCATTTTAGTATGGTGGTGTTGCCAGGTTATTCTTGATTTCGACGTTCTTGCGTGGAGACAGCGCCCTCATTTTTTGCTAAGACTTTATAGACAGACTGTATCTTAATCTTAACAGTTTCATACTATAATAGTAACTTATTTACCCTTCATCAGGCCCTGGCCACCATATTTACATTAAAAAACGAATCAAGTTCTAAGTACATTGTCAGTAACTTAAGTGGTCGATGAATGAAACGTACTATGCCTGATAAAGGGTTCTTTGCAAACGAATTGTTCATCTATCTATGTACCTAAATCAGCTACATTACAGATGCTGCTATCATTTGAACGGTTTGCTATATGTTCCGGTAACTGGAACGATTGCTTCTGCTAAATTATAGGTACATTGAGAATGTAGGGCGTCTTCATTTTATTGGCAGACAGCTTGCAAAACGTTATTCGTATCTGATTTGATAAATAATATAGCAGACGTAGAATAACGTTACATCTTGTCATAATATTTATGATATTAAATAGTTCAGGGTTTTTTTTATAATTTGCAAGATTGTGTGATGGTTCATCCTTTCAAAATTAAAATGATATTGACTACTGTAAAGAGCTTTTATAGCTCGCCAGAATCTATGTAGAACATTTCTACTGAATTAGAATGGAGGTTTTTATTTTCCAGCTTTGTTGTACCTTACTTAATTAAGAACCACGTCTATATGATGCATAGGCGAAGTATTTTTCGCTTACGCTGATAGACGTAACATCAGTGTAACCGCGTATGAGACAGCGATAGTCATAAAATCCTATACAATTTGTATGAAAATAGATGTCTGACTCCGGAGTCAGACAGCCGTCGTAGAACAAAAAAGTGGCTACGTCGATAAGGGCAGCAATAAGTAGCGATCTCCTTTTCTAACTAGAGCGAATTTGCTATGTGCATCTCTTACTGAGTGATATGACAAGACACGTGCTTTCTTCTAGTTCCTTCTCTTTCTACGATATGATGACACTCTGTTAAATCAGTACGACTAGGAAAATCATTCCGCTCGGCAATCTTCGCTTGCGCAGAGCAGACCCGAGTCCCCTTCAAAACCAGCATAGCTAGCATGCCGCAGTGATACAGCGCTATCACACCTTAGCTCTCTTTCTATTCGCGTGCGAACGAACGAGATAAAAGCCGTGATACAGCCGTATCACGTGTTGCATGCTACCAGTGCAGAAGTCATTTAGTAATTAAAGGGTGTAAAGCTACGAATAAGAATTTCATAGATGTAAAGGCGGATAGCAGCGAAAAGGGCGCGAAAACAACTAGCCAATAGCGGCAAGGTATTGAAGGTGGCACATACTGATTGGTCAATATAATTTCGCGCGCTATTAAAACTCTTCAACTGTACATCGGTAAAACTTATAAACCTGGTACTACTGTAGTAATTTAATTACAAATTACAGACATAAATGATTATTTTCCCTGCTGCCCTTTCTATAACGGCCGTCGAATACCATACCCAAATAACATTAAAGCTAAACAGTAACAGTTTTAATTACCGACTGACCTACAGATTCAAAATTCGAACAACCGAACAAAAGTTAACCCCTCGTTTAGAGACAATTAAATAAACTGCACTAGTTTTCACTACAACAAAGCACGCGAGTAACCCCTCTAGTATTCCACACATGCGACATAGAAATGACAGAGATGTGTATGTCTTTGTCATTTTGCGCGAGGCAGAAAGAACGCGATATCACGACAAATATGTGTTAAACCGTGCTATGAGTCCATGCTAGAAGTACTGCCTGACCTATCAAGCCTAACCTAACTTAACAGGAAGTTTATGAAGCCGGCGAAACTGGGCCACTGACTATAGTTAGCGACAATGTTAGAGATTGCACTTTGCCATTAAACTATATTGGATCACTTAGTGCTGACCGCTGGCATTCGGGGACATTTTGTTTTGTGAGACTGTTTCAGAAATTGTGAATGTGAAATAAACGTAACATAAATACAATGATACTTTGAGCTTGCTTATAGTTTTAATGTGTCAGATTTTCATCATTTTCTCTTTGTTGAAACACGTTCACATTTTCGCTCTTTTGGTTAGAAGTTATAACTTTTATTTTAAGTAATTACGTAAGTAACTACATCATCATCATCAGCAGGGACCGAAACCGGTATCGATAATACCGGTATTTTTTGGTTACAACAAAAAATTTTTTTACCGGTATTTTTAAAGGTAACCTTAATATCATTCTACTAATGGTCCGGGTACACAGATATTTGTTTAAATAAAAAATTGAATCTTCCTAAATATAATAAGTATTCAGTTTTTTGAGTAAGTACCTCGTTACTAAATACAAATTAAATTAATTATAATAACCGTAGAAAGAGAATGGATAGAAAAGGCATTAAAATAATAATAGTCGCGAAAACGAGACAGCCTTATACGCTAATCGCATTGAGTGAGCGAGTGAAAATCTATGTTGTCTGTCCCTTTCTGCGTATGCGATATTTTTGTTTGCCATACTTGCAAGTATGGCAAACAAATGCTTCCCGCGCACTTGAATTTGATGGTTTTTCTTGAAGAAAAGTGTTTTGAACGTGTTAAGGACTGTGCAAGAGGACTGTGCGATCATATTTCTTGAAATAAAATGGTGTCCTGTAGTGTTCTAGGGTGTAAACATCGCTCAGAACAGAAAAATGAGAACATAACTTATCACGCGTAAGTATTATGTATACAATTCTTGAATTATTTTGCATAAATATGAACTGAACTTCTTTTTCGCATTCTTAACTAAGATTTATTTGTACTTTTAAGATTAAATCAGGAGTTTTTCTCACTTTTCAATAATTTTATTAGAGGTTAGTATAAGCCGGCTAAGTTGTCTACGTCTGACATCTATATCCTTTCCACTCATGTAATCTATATGATAATAACGAACGAGAATGAGAAAGCATTATTCAAAATCAATTTTATTTGGTTAAATTTGATTGTAAGGTTACCAGCATGTGATAATTTTTTTACCCCAAATATGGGGAATTTTATCGAATTGTTTGGATTCACAATATTTTTATTAAATAGTAGATAGGTAATTAAACCGAACGGGTGACCGTTTAGTGGTATTTCATCTCGAGCGTTTCCGTGCTTCAGAAGGCACGTTAAGCAGTTGGTCTCGGATAGTTCCGTCAGATGGCGTTGTCGTTAAGCCAGGTCAGAGGCCTATTGAGGCGATTTGAAAATTCTCTGACAGCAAGTTGACCACTACCTTGCCTCCACCAACACGCACTGGGCGTGGTGGAGTAAGGCCCACTCCCTCTCACCCGTGAGAGACCCCTTATTCGTGAGAGGAGGCCTTTGCCCTGCAGTGGGATTCTATAGGCTATAACTTACTTTACTTTTAGGTAATTAAAATTATTTATGTAATGTTATTAATTTTGTTCTCAGTTGTCGGGCGCGACTGGCAGAAACAAGTTAAGCGCATCGATGGATGCGCCAAAGTGTTGGTTCTTATCTGTTGATGAAGCTTTTTTTGTTTGACAGCTTATGATCTGACTTTAAATCTGGTATATAATTTGTGCGGACGAAGTCGCGGGTAAACACTAGTACCTAAATAAATAAATGTTCAAGCCGTAGCCATAAGTTGTTCTTTTGTGAATGCGATGGAAGCTATCACTTTGTCTATAGGTTTCTCTGTCTACGCTAGACAATGATATTTTGCAAATGATTATAAGGTTTTAACGATTTTTACCTATAGTAAGTCTATGCAGTTTTTTTTTTAAATTATACCTATTATAAATATTCAAATAAAACTGAAAATGTTTTATTTATTGTTTTATTTCCACCTGTATAATACTCTCGATACAGGGTGTTACATAAGTAAAAATAAATATTTAAAACTCTTAAGGGGGTTGTTAAGACCGTCAAACTGAACAACTTTCTCTATGGGATTAACATCAAAATCGCGAAAAAAAAAATCTGATATTCCATACATATTTTAGCTCGAGACGATTTGTAGAGTATGGAACATAAATTTTTTTTCGCGATTTCGATATTGGTCCCGTAGTAAAAGTTGTTCAGTTTGATGGTCTAAACCACCCCCTTAAATGTTTATTTGTATTTTTGTGACACCTTGTATAAAGCCTGACCAAAAAAATATAAAACCCCGCCACGCGGAAATCATTGAAACTAATTTTTCGACTCGAAACATTTGATTGTCATCAAGGTTATAGTCGATTTTAGCACCCCAAAGCAGGTTTTTTATTTTCCTGGTCAGAAATGCAATTTTTGAAACTCACACGTTGAAAGCAGCAGTAGAAAGATGCACAATCTCCATAGTAATTTTGACATTTTCTGCTGATAATTTTGAACGTGTGAGTTTCAAAAATCTCATTTCTGGGCTCTGGCTTTATTCACTTTCTGACATAGGCGAAGTATTTTTCGCTTACGCTGATAGACGGAACATCAGTGTAACCGCGTATGAGACAGCGATAGTCATAAAATCCTATACAATTTGTATGATGACTCCGGAGTCAGACATCCGTCGTAGAACAAAAAGTGGCTACGTCGATAACGACAGCAATAAGTAGCGATCTCCTTTTTTAACTAGAGTGAATTTGCTATGTGCATCTCTTACTGAGTGATATGACAAGACACGTGATTCCTTCTAGTGCCTTCTCTTTCTACGCTTTCCTATTAGATTAAGTCATAACGTGGCAGCACATGACATCTTGACAAACACAAAAACCGGCCACGGTGACCGAAACAAAAAATGTTTTCTCTTTTTTGTTTACATAAGGTTTAATTCCTGGCTCTATCTTTCAGCGTAAATGAAAAGTTTTAAATCAGAATGTTCACAATCACATTTTACATAAATCTGCAGCTTTTTAAGGGTAAAATTTTATAAGACTGGTAACCCCAAAATTTTTGGTACTTTATCTCCATCCCTTACGGGTATACGCTATTAGCTGATCTATATTATTATGAATCTATGATAATAACAAACTTAAACTCAAACGTGAACATAAACTTAACCATTTTATTATTTTAGGTTCAATAAAATGTAAATAACCATCTCCTTTATTATCTCAACCTGTCCAATGCTGTAGCAACACCAACAATAGTGCGCGCGTCGCTCGTCGGTTACTCCAACATATTTGCGTCACCCGCTACACCAGTGACATTGTTAAATCAATTTCGTACTTTTGATTAGCAGAAATTAAAGTTCATTTTTCGGTGTTATTAAAAACACGCGCGTTTTTTGCCGCTCCGTCTACGCCGACCCTTACCCGCACTCACTCTCTTTCTATTGAAGGTCATATTTCGGTTACCGGTATTAAAATCGGTTGTTACCTCGATAAAGGTAACATTTAAATAAAGGTTACCGAAAATTTTCGGTCCCTGATCATCAGCCTATATAGCATCCTTCTTAATATGCTGTCACTTTTTTACACACAACCGTACAAGGGGATGATCAGACTGTCAAACTGAACCACTTTCTCTACGGCACCAACATCGGAATCAGCTGTTCCATACAAAACTGCAAACCTAATCGAGCCAAATCTAGAACGATAGCCAAATGTATGGGACACCAGATTTTTTTCGCGATTTAGATGTTGTTCCCGTAGAGAAAGTTGTTCAGTTTGACGGTCTGGTCATCCCCTTAAAAAGTGTCAGCATATTCAGAAGGACCCTGTATACGTCCCGCTGCAGGGCACAGGCCTACCCTCAGGGAGGCGTCAGTCAACTACACGTGCCAAATATATAATCACATGGTTGTAAATGTTGTAATGTAATGGATTTATACAACAATATTTAAATAGCCTATATCCAATTCAAAAAGATAACCATAGATATCTCTTACTATTGAATATCTAAGAAAATGTAAATAAATGACTTCTCTCGAACAAAACAGATGCAGAGTAAACACAAAACAGGCTACGCAATTAAACCAACCGTTATCTATGATAGTAAATAAATCTACAAGCATCTCGTAAAACAAACAGGGGCAAATACAAGCGTACGCGCATGCTCGTCAGTTGATCATTGTTTAGATCTCAAAGATTTACTTTGCGGCAGCCAAATTTAAGTGACATAGTAGTTATGCGTTAGTTAAATGTTTAGTTTACTACTTATGACGAGACAAAATTCTTCCGAGTTTTACCGATTTTATAGCCACCAGACGAACTACCAAATTATAAAATTTGGGGTAGTTCAATTTACAAGATGTAAGGCAATAGAAAACACCTCCTTGCCAAGGTGGTCCCATTAATAAAAAGCAGTAGCGGTCCCAGGGCGCTCCCTTGCGGCACACCTTTTGATCTCGGAACTTGGGCGGGTGCACACAACCCAGATACGTTTTTAGATAACGATCGCTACCATATTCATTTCACGTCTACACGATATACACCTCTAAAGGAAACTTTGGTATCAAACCACACTACATTTCAAAAGAGATTGTGATTGACAATGTCCAAAGCCTTCTTTAGATCCAAAGTTGTTCCGTTGTTTGTTTACTATAAACCGCTACTGTTGGTTAATGGATAAAGCGTTAACTGCTTGCTCGGGCTTGCTTGATGCATATTTATAGCAACTTTGTACAGTCTCCGGAGAAAACATCTGTTTTATGTGCAGTAGCATAAGCAGGTGTGGAAATTTATGATTCAATTTGACAATTACTACGCAATAAATCATTAGAAACCGGAATTCAGCTTCAATCAGCGACCGTCTAATGTTTTCGGTGTAGATAACATGACTGTTAAATCACAGAATGGCGACTCTGGCCATAAATAAAACGATGTACTTATTTATTTAGTTAGACTGTCTCTACTTAAATTATATGAAAAGAAATACAGAAATACTGAGACGCTTTTTGGTATTAAAGTATTTCTGTAGTAGGTAAGAATCAAATATAGCAATTATTTACCATCCCATTGTTGAATTTGCTAGAATCGAAACAAAACCATGAATGAAAAACTGTACAATTTTGTAGTTTATTCTGCGCTATTATGATAATCGTCAGGATTCAGCATAGCTGTCCTTATATGATGAGTATGTATAGGTGACATAATCGGGTGCGTAGGCGCACGCCCCGCGGCCGCCGCCCACCGCTTCCGTAGCGGAGGCGGCCTTACGGCACCTGATCTCAGTGTAGCAATAGTTAACGCAGATTAGCCAGGTAACTGGTTGGATAATATCCTCATTCTTGATCTAAATTGAACATTAATTCTCTCTCCAGTCAATTGGTTTATTTCTGCTGCTACTATGTTTGGAATCAACGTATCTATGCTTCAATTTCAAGGCATGAATTGTACCCACTGTCCATTAAAATAGGCGACGGGCTTTCACCCCGTCACACTGGACAGAGTTTCGGTACTAGTAGTGAAACGTGGACATCCTAAGGTTTCAGAATATCTCTGATTATACCTCGGGGGATATAGTCGTGAGCATAAGCTAATGCTCATGCTATCTATCCAACAAATGGATATTGGTCAAGCAAGACTTTTATATGCAATGTCTAATCTAGTATTAATACATTTATAATGTTAACTGGAGAGTGAAGAGCAAAAATTGATTGATTGTTGAAACGGATGTGTCAGTGTTTCAAAATGAGAGTGAACGCTAATGCATTCTATTTTTATATCTATGAAATATTATACAACAAAAATTTGAAAGTTCTACTTCAGTTTTGTTACTAGGATCAAATTTATTTTCTGATAGATTAATTATAATTCTGGTATCGACAGTTATCAACGGTGCTATTATAATTTTGACGTTTGAATGTCAAGCCACTCCATAATGACATGCGGCAGTCGTCACTGCTAATCATGGCACGCGTCGCATACCAACTACACACGCATTAATTATTACTCATTGTTGCTTTTAGATAAGCCGGCCCTTAGTCAGCTTCCATTATAATCCATCACGTTCGTCAATCACTATAATGTACTCGTACGATACAAATAATTATACTGTGTTTTTTGCCTTTTAAGGATTCATCTGTTATTTTTCCTTATTTTCTATAACGTACGTAACTGCTATCGCACTAAATGACGCAAATGCTTCAACGTTTTCAAACAAGAATATACCTAGTGAAACAAAAATAGTAAACTGAAATAAACATTTCAACAAGCGATGCCATTTGAATTCCATGGACACATAATATCTCAACTCGAATAGCACAAAGTATTCCAGATCAAAGTGGAAGAATTTAGGACACACGGGCACGCTGAATTCAAAATCGATTTCATAGAAGCACGACCAAATGCGACACTAAAATAAATCAAGTTAATAGGATTAAGGTGCGGTCACACTGTTGCACGTAATGGTGAATTCGTGGGCTACATACGTGGGTGGTAGATTCGATGAAATAAACAGTATCTATAAAGACAACGATATTGTAACAAAACTACAAAGGGACGGTGGTACCCTGGACGACCCACACTCGGCGCTACACTTCGAGATAATCACGAAACGTAAACGACAAATCGAAAACTGACAGCAATAAAATACTACAATCGAACGGCAATCATGGTATAAATAAATGTAAAGTTATCGAGGAAACACATCTCGCAGACAAGTCACGTGAAAAAAGATCTTATCGCTGGGAGGTTGATCTCAAATTTGTAAACCTACACCACGATACAATCGCACTACTTACCCGAGATAGTGGTAATAAATTTGAAGTTTTATTGCTTTGGCATCAAGACCGAATGTCCGGTGTCAAGTATAAAGATATGTTTTCAACGAAGGTTGCCCTGCACTGTATGAATACCGGTCTGCAGGACCGCTACAACTTCATACAGAAACACCACGAGATCCGAATCGTTCTGTTTCGTTTAATCCGTGGTACTGGCCTAATTTGACTGCAGGTTACGCGATCCGGTTCGACCCACGATCGGACCAAATAAGTTAAGAACACAGAATTAACAGCAGAAGCGATAAAGTTGAAGCTTTATCTGGAGATCTAGCGTATGTAAACAAACGCATTGGTTTATTGACACAAAGTAAAAGAAAGCGTTAAACGCGATCAAGTAATACGAAATCTTATTGAGAAAATGTCGCAGAACAATGGGACACGTGTCGTGTGTGGTGTAGGTGTGTTGAAACGGCAAAACGAATTATTTCAGCACTCGTCGTCACTAATGACAGGAAAGGAACCTCATCTGAAATAACAGGATGAGTGTTATTAAGACTGCGTGTTCAAGTTACACTTGGGGATGTAACAAAACCGTGCGACCCTCAAAAACATTATGCAATGGATTATGATATGATGTTAGCATGTCATATAAACATTAAAGTAGTCTGGACTCAACATGTCATTTAGAAATCCATTTGTCATTGTAAATATTATACGAAAGCTATTAAGGTTAATATGTTCTCCAGTCATTGTAAGATGTACAAAATTATATTTCAGTTAGGCAGGACTTTTGTCTGAAATAAATAAAATAAATAGTTCATAAAATGTTGAAGTCCGTCCAAAGTATTTGAAGAAACCAACGGGATCTTGTATTCCAATGGATTCTAAAGAAGATAATCGAAGTGACAATGGTATTGTTAATGATAATACCATCTTATATGAACCAGTATCTATAAAGGATAAGTAATTGATTGATTGATCTATAATAAATGCTATTTTACTGTATATTTGTGTTTGGTATGAAATAATGAAGAAAAGAAAAAATTTATTTCTTTATTTAGAAGACTCAAAGATATGAACTGAAAGATAGAAGAAAGAAAGAAGAAACAGGATTCATCATTAATTGAACTAGCTTCAGAGCGAGACCAATTTACAAAAAAAAACACCCACTCGAATTAGCAAATCATAGGGCAGTATTCATACAAGAATGCCCATTCATTAGCATCGCATTCATTGACAAATGCCAGCTGTTTGTAGTAGGAGTAACATACAACCGCCTTCGATCTGAATTAAAGCGTCGTCATAGATTCCATAAATAAAACTTTAACAACTTGGTCACCTTGAATACTTGACAGGCCCTGTACTAATATCATATATTTTTTGATATATTAATAATTAAAACAATCAATAAATCATCAATCATGCTACATTTTTGTCATGTTATCGCTCGTTCTTAAGTTCTTATCAAATCATCACCACCCAAATTGATGATCACTTATCAATGCATCTCGCATCTTGATATCGAATACAGAACCATTTCTTGGGCACACTAATGTTAATTTAAATAATTTATATGGCGTGGGCAGAGATGCGGAAGTGCTAGTGACAGCTCTCTTTCATTATGAAATAAAACAATGATATGACGATGAAATGAAGAATGATTTTAATGAAGTATTTTAATACTTAGTTCTTTTCTATCTGAAAATTAAAACCAGCATACGCAATTTCACGCATGGTTTGGACTTTAGACTGAAGATTCAATGAATTATTTTTTACTTGCATACATACATATTCTCACGCCTGTCTCCCACTGGCGTAAACACATACTTTTTTTTACAAATCCAAAAAACATGCACTCATGGTTCTTGACCGCTATCAGAAACATTTGGTTTTAAAATTAGTTTGATATTGTTAACATGTTAACACCTTCAATTAGTGAACGAAAGAAAAATTGAGTGTTATCGCTTTAATGATACTGACGATTAAGCAACTACTTACGTGTATAGGCTTTATGTTGAATTTTAAGATAAGGTAGAGACGATTTCCTCACCTTTACCTGAAAAAAAATAACGATAAATTAGATAAACTTCGAAGAAACAACCTCGAAAATAGGTTCACATTCATAATGTCATCAAACGATGTAATAAACAAACATCTTAAAGAATAGATAAGTTATAAGATGGTATAGATTTCTAGTATCATCCAGATGACTCAGATTAGCATATCGCTTTCCCTGTCGCCCACAGAACTTGTGGGCGAATAGTGAAAGTGCTACTCCAGAGTTAATAGAATAGATGGTATCATTGCATATTACATTGAGATATAATACAGAAGCATAGTTGCAAATAATTGCTTAACCTCAGACAAGTTTCGTAAGATTGTTGATTGAAGTAACGGAGAGAGGTAGATAGAGCTGTTGCATATTTATTGGCAAGATAATAATTGTCTACAATTCAAATGACGAAGAAACTAAAAGATAAATTTTACATAGTAGGTGTCAATAAGCATATATTTTTGATGGCTTTGGATTGGGACACAAGACAATTACACGATTTAGTTCTAAAACCTGAAGTATAAGTCAAACTATGAATAAACATAGTTCATTAAACTTCGAAGCAACAGAATCAAACAGTAGGAGTTACGTTCCCGTTCATGAATATGCCCCCTGTAGAGGACCTGGTAACCGGATTTGAAGCAATAAATTCCCCTATCACTGAGTCTGGCTGGGCAGGTCGGTCGGACCGTGGCACAATTAGGTAGTTGCCGGCCACGGAGCAAGCCGCAATTAACAATGCCGAAACAATTATAGAGGCGCAATATTCTCTGGTGGACAATTAGCGGGCTCCGGCTAACTAATCAAACCTGAGCACCCGAATTGACTCACGTGATGCTCTCAAAGAATGATTGTTACTATAAAATCAATTGTTCGATTCGGGAAAGGCCACATACTTTTTCAAAGTTGAATGAACTACGTAAGGCAAGAACATTAATGTGTTTGCTCATTATAACCATACGATATTGAGCTAATGCAACGAGAAATCTCGGCTAAGCAAATGTTTACCAGAAGATAAAACGCTTAGCTCAGTGTATCTAGAAAGTAGCACAGTGAACATTTTAGTACTCTGATTGTAGCGGATCTTCATATTACACTTCGTCAGGTTCTTCTCACGATACCTCCTTCCGACCTCCTAACAAGAAAGTTCTGGCATCAGGTCAAAGTCAACACAATTATGCATCATATTCCACGTCAACGTTTTCTTCATAAGTCTATTCGCTGAACGTTCTAAAATTGGCGGGAGTTAAGAGCCATCAGCCCATCATCCACTTAGCACGTTCGCGAATCGCCATCTTGTCCAATCAAGTCGTTAACCTCTGACTGAACACTTGCTGTAACATAGCTCTTTGGACCTGTTAAAACTGCCGATGGGCGAACAAAAGTAGGGCATCAGATGTTCTTGAATTACTTAAACATTCGGTAGGTAGCTCTTTGTTGAACTTTAAGACTGAATGTCAGTTACAAAGTAATGATGCAGTTTGCATAATAATTTATCCGCAGTGTTGACAGTCCATGGGACATTAGCCATGTGTAACGCTCACTTTCAGAGTCCTTAAATGGGCACTGACGTCACATATCACGTACTTCATTGAATAGCGCCATCTGTGTCAACAGCTGCTATTGTGATTCCCTGCGCTTACGCAAATTAATTATGCGTGCAATGCAGGCGCCAGTGGAGTGGAATGTGTGACTTTTGAGCTTTTAGCTATGCATCTATTGCTCCTGATAGCTGGTTTCAAACGGTAATTTACGACTATCGATAGACTAAGATAGAATTCGCAATACGTGTAGTGATTTTAATGGCAAGAGAGAAAATGTTGATACGCCAAGTGTCACAGCACTTGAATAAATAGTAGCAATTAAGACGTTTACCACTGGAATTGGTGTCAGCTCTCTCTCAAGACGAGTAGGAGAGATTGTTAATAAACAACGCCATTTACATCCAGGCTATAATTTAGAAATAACTTATACATTCTGGAAAGCCGTTCCCACGAAATTTTTAAACATGAATTCGTGAGTTCCGAAAGAAAACGGGAACACGAAAATTATTTCGTATAAAAATACATCGCGATTCATGTCAGAGAAATTTTCTTGCAACCTTGTTCTTTCAGATCAGTTGCGGGAAAGCAGATGCAGCATGCATGCATGCCTGCCTGTTATTGTCAATTTGTTACGGCTTTAAAGCCAAGACTTTACAGCAAAGTCACGAAGATTTCACAAACATAAACACAAATGAAGACGATTCTAGTATCAGTAAAGAACAAACATTAAACAAGACTGTATTTTAAATTATAATTTGAGCGTAACTATTGCTCTACGTGAAGACAACGAATGGTTAATAAATAATCAATGCTATTTAAATTTAAAAATAAGGGCAAAGCTATGATTAGCTACACAAAGGGACAGAGATTGGTCACATTCAATAACAAGCAATTACTATCATAAACAAATGAACACAGAGAGTTCTATGCATTGATGGCCGCACGTACCTATTGAGATAATGATGTCAGTATAGTGTAGTACTTACTATACTTATTATTTATTTGTGGTATAGTATGTTTTACGAGGAAAACATCGGATAAATGTATGTAGAGTTGAGCAAACTGCGATGATCACAAGACCGTGACCTGGATTACGTTTATTTGTGAACTTCGATCGTGGATACAACGACACTTTGTTAAACGAAAATTGATTGACGAACGTAATATGGCTCATCATAAACGTAAACGTTTATGATGAGCCTAAGAGATGAAGCTTTAGTGGAGGTGCATAAAGGTAAAACTGACTGTCAAATAAAGTACCAAACTAGTGAACAAAATAATAAGATAAAACGAGACTATTATCGCAGCCTTAAAAACCTCGTAACAGTTACAATCGAACGCGAGAAAAAAGCTTACTTCAAGCACTTTGTTAATAAAAATCGAAACAAGCCAAATGTATTGTGGAAAAACATTAAAAATACCGTCACTTTCAATACATCTCATATAAATCTGATTCCCGACCATATAAATGACCCTAATATCATTAATGATCACTTTTTAAATCTGCCGTCCTATAATGAACAACATTTTGAAAAAATGGCTGTCGACACACCGCTAACTGACACGCTTAAGTTTAAACCAACTACAGAAAAAGAAGTTCATAAGATAATTTACAACATTAAAACAAAAGCTGCCGGACATGACAACTTAAATATCGAAATGATCAAACTTACCTTGGATGCGACGCTACCTATTATTACAACAATCATAAATAGATCTATAGAGACCAACACATTCCCATCCTGCTGGAAGAGGGCCCTAGTGAGGCCGGTACCGAAGAAAAATTCCGTGAACGAACTTAAAGATCTTCGTCCTATATCGATCCTCCCAGTATTATCAAAGGTTATAGAAAAGGTAATATTAAACCAAACTCTTACCGCCTGGCCACGGGACAGGGCGACCGGCGGCGCGTCTTGCGATTTTAGAATACACTGAGCGTTGTTTCCCTACAATTACGCAAGCACGCAGCGGCGCGTAGGCAGTGTATTCAAAAATCGCAAGACGCGCCGCCGGTCGCCCTGTCCCGTGGCCAGGCGGTTAGTTATCTAGACAAAAAAAATGTTATACCAAAGTTTCAATCGGGATTTCGTCGAGGACATGGAACAGAGACTGCACTACTGCACGTGACTGATGACCTCACTGAGGCGTCTGATTTGGGATTGAGTAGCATTATGGTACTGCTAGACTATTCCCGCGCGTTTGATTGTTTACACCCGGAGCTACTGCTAGCCAAGCTAGAATGCTATGGATTCTCCCCTAGTGCTTGTGAATGGTTTCAGACGTACCTAACCCACAGACAACAAATGGTAGTTACTGATAATAGGAACGGAAGTAGGCGATTTTCTGAACTCAAACAAATTCAACGCGGTGTCCCTCAGGGTTCATTGTTAAGTCCGATCCTTTTTGCTATATTTACAGCAGACTTACCTAAGAACATTAAATCATGTAAATATCACCTGTATGCCGATGACACGCAGCTCTACTACTCATTCAAAGGATGTGACACTCAAACTGCTGTTAATAAAATCAATAATGATCTTGCCAATATCCATACATGGTCGGTAAAAAACTCTTTGTTCCTTAATCCAGTAAAATCCCAAATGTTAGCGTTAGACACTAAACACCAAGTTCAAATGGTCTCCGAATGCAACGAGCAAGTTAAAATCAATGGTGTAGTTTTGGAGCGAGTAACATCGGCCCGTAATCTTGGTTTGATTTTGGATGAGGAACAAAAATATGTAGAACATGTGAACAGTAAAATTAGAAATGCCTTTTTCAGATTAAAAACCCTGTATAAAATAAGACCGTACATCAAAGAAGATATCCGTTTACTTTTGGCAGACTCTCTCGTGCTGTCCCAACTTGTATATTGTAGTTCTGTCTTCGGCCCCAGGTTAAACAACAGCACAGAGCGAGCTGTTCAGCGTGTTCAGAACGCCTGCATCAGATTCTGCTATAACGTGCCAAAAAGGGAATACATAACACCTTACTTAAATAAAAAACACATTCTAAACATGTGCGCTAAGAGGGAACTACAATATGCTTGTTGTGTTCAAAAGGTAATATGGAGTAAAAAACCTGAATACCTTTTCGAAAAACTCACGTGGGTAAAAGATATTGTGCAAAGGAGTCTCCGATCTGCCACTCTAAACTTACTTAGTATACCGACGCATAAATCCGCGCGTTATAGAGGCTGCTTCAATTATTATGCAGCAAGTATCTGGAACGACCTACCTCCTCCAATGAGGATCAAAATGAGCGTAAATAGTTTTAGAGCTAAATACAAATCAGCTTTGTTAAGAAGACAACTTTCTGCAGAAAACTTGAAACATGCCTACTGGAACATGTTAAAGATTACAGACTATTTTATTTTAGAATCCAATCAATCCCAATGATATGTAAATATAACTATGAAAATAACACACACATACCCCCACACCCCCACATACACACACACACATACAGACACCCCCCCACACACCACACACGCATAAGCACTACACTCACTTCATAAGAATGCCATGAATTTTAGTTACCCTATATTTTGGTTAATTTTATGATTTTAATTTTATGATCTTGTTAAGGGTTAGATTTAGATGTTAAGAGCGTCTGTATAATTCATCCGCCCTCATTACCTCATCTCCCACTCAAGACCTAAGGGAGAAGGGAGGGGCTGAAAATCAGCGCTGCACGGGTTCAATCCGGTGTCAGCACAGGCTGAGCCTCAACCTTTTGTCTCAGTTGTGTAGGTTTTATTTTTTTTTGTACTTAGATTATAAGAAAAACTGTATTGAGACAATAAAATGATTTTTAATTTTAATTTAATTTTAATTTAGTAAACAGACAATTCAATCTTAAGTACAAGCATTTATGAACATTGATAGAAATTAAAGAAAACGATGACGTATTTTCGAGAAAACTGTTAGCGGAGATTTACAGGGTGCAACAAAACACCCTAGTAATACTTAAGGGGGTGCTTCAGCCCGTGAAACTGAACAACTTTCACTATGGAGCCAACTTCGACACCCTGTATAAGAGCTACGAGTAAAATTAAATGTAAACAAACTTTCTGGACATAACAACTAAAAACATACGCCAGAACGCTCACGATTTAGTCATCCAGGATATTTCGAACAAAAAACGTGTTCCGTCAATTAAATAATGTCAGTGTCACAACAAATTAAAATGGTGTGAGTTTTTTGAGCAACTTTATAAATAGTACGACAGATAGCGTCAGCGTAGTTACATCACTGCGCCTGGGCGCGTCTTGTTTTGTTTGTATTTCCATAACAGTAGGTAACATTCAAACATTTTTGTCTCACCTTGAATCATTAGTGATTTTTTTTAACCTATGCATATTATAAAATTCTTGTCCCTCAAAATTTATTCGCATAGTTGTAGGTCTTCGCGATACATTTCTGCGACTATTAGCACGAGATTTTGGTTGTTTTTAAAACAACTAGTTGATTAGTTTTGTCAAAAGTGGCTCTTCCACATGATAATGAACATAATGTATCCATCCACTCATTTGTCCCATCAGCAATTTTCAGGGTAATCTATTCACTTGATTTTAAATGCCACCCTGTCTCCAACATTTCTCTGCATACATTTTTTGAATCAAATTCGTTTCACTTCACATGAAAAGATGGTTGGTAAAACTCCAGCAAGAGGTGTGACATTCCAGGATATTGGTCGTTAAGGCAAAGTAACTCTTTCATAAAATGAAAAAGGGGTGGGTCGATGAATTATTAGTTTCCATCGCTTTTCTAGCTCAGACATGATTGATGAGCTGCTACCGGTTGTGTTGGAAGCCTATTTATGATATTGGAGTCTTACCGAGCTGGATATTGCTGCCGCCTTTTTAAGAATTGGTGCTGGTATGCTACACAACCCGGGTAAAACATAGAGCACCTAAAATAAGATGTTTTTGAAATTAATATGCTCGTAAGGCTTATGCCAATACCTAACATGGACGCTCACTAAGGAAACTATGCACAGAGAGCCATGAAGCGTACTATGTTAATCATCACCCTTCTTGACCACGTCACAAACGTTGAGACCCAACGTCGAACTAAGGTTCAAGACTTCCAGGATCACATTGCTCTCTTAAATTGGCGGTGGACAGGACTAAGCGAAATGAGGGCAGGTGTCGATTAGTCGATGACATCAATAGAAGCGTCGGCAAGACCTGGATACGATTGGCGCAAGACCGAAATTGAAGGCAAAATGGGGAAGAGGCTTATGCCATGCAGTGGGTACAAGCTGATGATCATATTCGTAAGATTAGGAAACCATTTGCTTTTCCAAACCATACGATATTGCTCTTTGGTAATTCATCCACGAAATCTTAAGTTAAAAAATTGAGACTAGTTACAACTTTTTAGTGAGGTCGTGTACAGTTCCAGACATGACAAGGCAGTTTTGCCGAGATTAATCACAGAACCCTTACTTTAACCGACTATCTACAAATGGGGCGCCATGTTTATGCGGTCGCGTTGAATGCGCGTGCGCAGGGCGGATACGCGCGCTCCTTATAAATAGCCGATCGTCTATTTTGGTCGGGACGCAGCGCCCAACGGCCGCCATGTGCCACCTAAGCCGACGTCTGGGAACTCGTTCAAATTAATTAAATTCTTTGCATATTGAATCATGCTTGAAAGGGAATTCTGGTTCTGTATGTTTTTTGTTAAATGAAGGAATAAATAACATATTTGCTGAGACGACACAGAAGCTGAAGATACCAAACCGGTGCTGCTTGCCCTAGCAGAAATAGATAATCTGGTTACCTTCACGTCCTGAAATAGATGACGCTATCCTCACCTGCCACCTAAAACACATTAATAGCATGGATAGGTACTTGATACTCATATCGACACGAAAAGAAATAGGCATAGAAATCTGAAAATATCGCTGGTTAAGAAGCAAAACGACAGAAAAGAAGTAAAAAAACAAGTTTAGCTTCAAGGAGCTCAATACCTCAAGTAGAACAAGATGGATCGCGTATTTAATAACGTCACTTGTCAAGTATACTTGTCTAATTAAAATAAGCAGTATGTCTATTCTACAAGGTCAGGGACTCACACGCTTAAGAGTAGTTTACAAATATTTATCTCCCCACTTGCCACCACCGCCACATTTCGCGTGGGAACCAAGCCCCGCACTGTTGACTGACAACAATTTCTAACCTTTACTTTCTTTACTGCTGACGACATAGGATTTAAAATCCAATAATTTCTGACATGTGAGTGGTACTGGTAATGAAGCAGGCACGTCGGGCTTCTTTCCCAGAGACAAATTTTAGCATGTCTACTCCGTCGCCGGTTGAACAACTTTCGTTTTCGAGGAATCCTTGTAAGATTGGTTACCTCCTTAGGCCATGTTAATAACTAGAAAGGCGATGTAATATTCTCAAACTGAAGAGGTAGGTATATTCTAATTTATTGACGCATAGAATTTTGTAGATTACAAGCAAACATTTAAAAAACAAGTTTTTAATGACCACCCATAAAGACCTGTTTATATGATCCTAAACAAACTACGGAGTACGTATTTGATTAGGATAATACGAGTACATTTAGCATCGATTTTAGAGAAGATAATTCAGTAAATAGTCAAAAGTCACGGTATCATTGTAATGTATTGTTGGAGCAATCACATGTCATGCGGGTGGTCTCATAATAGGGTTAATCCCGACTTTGATTCAACAATAAAACCCTATCTGACTCATTATTGGGATGACTTGCTTTTTGTGGATGTAAGTTTAATTCAAATAACAACGAACATCTGCAGTCTTATCGCATTTAGACAATTTTCATTCCATTACCTTACTTTTTAACTTATAATAAAAAGGAATTTGTGGGCAATGGTAATTACGTTTTCTGAGCAATTGATATTTCGATATTATAAACCGGTGCTGCTATTTCGTTTCTGGTCTCTTTCTGTTTATAGTCGAGTTGGAAATATGTTAGTATGAGTATCGTACCGTAGTACAGAGTTTGCTATACTCTTAGCGTAGCAGGAGTACCGTATCGGATACTCTCTGGCTTGCCACAAGACTCCACCATTTTGTACCAGCTCAAATGTGTTTTTGTAGATAAAAAAATCCTTGAGATTACGATAAAAGTCCGATCTTGACATTGGCAAAATTGCAGTGCAAAGCACGAGTAAAAAAAAGTTTATGTCGCATTTCAGTATATCATGAGAACGTGTTTAAAAATTGTAGTTTATGCATAAAAACTAACAAGCAACGAAACTGTGCATGTAGCTATGTTAAGTATCGGATTAACCCTAAGAGTCTGGGGTTAAATACGTACTTCTAGAGCGTTGACCCGCTCTTCAAAGACCCCTCCTAGACGATTTGAGCTGTTCATAGGTTCCCAGAAATATATTTTATATGCATGTATAACCATGTAATTCTATGGCATTCAGATGCCTATTGTTAACAGCGTTGGCCTTTTGGAAAATGACATAAACTCCAATTTGACAATTTGTGTTCCTATCTTTCATTGTTGATTTGTAATTTTTAAAGGCCGATCTGTCTCCACACAGGTACTATATACTACATACTATACTTTATACATGTACTCCATATTATACAGGGTGTAAGGTAAAGTATCATTAACCTTTAAAACACATACTCTACCCATCAAACTGAACAACTTTTATTATGAGATCAAACATTTTTAGGCATTGCAAATTTAATATGGAACTGCTGATTTGTTTTTTGCGCTGACAGGTTTGCTCCCATGGTAAAAGTTGTTCAGTTTGATGGGTAGAGTATGTCGTTTAAAGGTTAATTATACTTTTCCTTACACCCTGTATACGGAAGGGCTATTGCAAGCCGAGGCTTATAATACTGCGACCATTGCTGGTCTATCGTGTTCGCCCCGAGCTTACCCATATTTTTTCACATACCACCGAACTTATAATATTTTCTATTCGTTCTCGCGTATGCAGGTTTCCTCACGATGTTTTTCCTTCACCGCCAAAAGCTAGTGATAATAACAAAATAACCTCACATAAAATTCCGGAGTACCTTGTGGTTAGGCTAATATGGAAAGTACAAAATATTTATTTTGTAATTAATTTCCTATTGGTTTCATAGAGAAAGTTGTTCAGTATCATGGGTAAAATCGTTTACCTTAACACCCTGAAGCTATATGCGGATTGACTTTTTTAACTAAAGGACGGAAAATATTTAGGACCTGTAATCTACAAATAAAATTCGTAGCCTGTAATGTAAATAAAAACCCAACAACAAAGAATCGGTGGTGTATCAAATGACTGCCAGCCACTGGGGTTTTAAAGGTTAATTTAGTTGATAGAACAAACGTGGTCATTTACGAAAGCTCAGATATCCAAACTCCAGGTTTGCCAAAGAGCAATGGAACGCAGCATATTAGGTGTCAGAAGGATCGACCGTATCAGGAACACCACTCTGCGCTCCAAGACCCGCATCGCTGACGCAGGCGTTAAGGCCGCAAAACTGAAGTGGGACTGGGCCGGACATGTTTGTCGCATGCATATAGAGCGGTGGGCAACGATCGCGACACAATGGGAGCCCGATGATGGAAGCCGGGGCCGGGGCAGACCAAGAAAAAGATGGCGCGACGACCTGGATGCCCACGAAGCAGAATGGCAACTGATGGCACGGGATAGAGAAGGCTGGAAAAGTTTGGGGGAGACCTTTGCCCAACAATGGGACGAAATAGGTTAATTAAAAAAAAAAAAAAAGAACAAACGAATAAATTGTTGGTCTACTTGAACAAACAAACATGACAGTGTCTGGTCAGGGCAGGCGGTTGCTTTTTACACGCCCTTTGACATGCCGGTAACCTTTTCTTACATTTATAATCATCGCTTATCGTTATCATTATCACTCACATTTAGTTTAATCATTTGTCTACTACGATAACTTTTTACATGAATTGAACATTCTCATACATACATTACATACATATTTTCTAGTTCGCTGCAAATAAATAAACCAATTCAGATAGCAAGTATCCGATATTACACATATAGGGTTCTTTATATGCTGACACTTTTTTAAGGGGATGGTCAGAACATCAAACTGAACAACTTTGTCTACGGGACCAACATCGAATTCGCGAAAAAAAAGAGCTCTCCCATATATTTGGCACGTTTGCAGTTTTGTATGGAAGAGCCAATTTTTTTTTCGCTATTTCTTTGAATGTTGTTCAGTTTGACGGTCCGAGCACCACTTAAAAAGTGCCAGCTATACAACCTTTAAACCACATAACCCATCAAACAGAACAGCTTTTACTATAGGAGCAAACCTGTCAGAACAAAAAAATTTGCTCTCCCATACTAAAAACTGCAATACCTACTCGATTCAAACGTATGGGACAGCTGATTTGCTTTTTGTTCTGACAGGTTTGCTCCCATAGTAAAAGTTGTTCAGTTTGATGGTTAGAGTATGTGGTTTAGGTTAATGATACTTTTCCTTACATCTTGTATACAAAATAACACTAACAATAATAACAAAATAAATTAAATACACCAGTTCGGTTAGCAAATATCCAACTTTACACACATTTACTGAAAAACATGTACTCAAGGAAAACGTTTTCTTATACGCTTACATTTATGTCGATAGACCTTCGTTATTTTAGTGTGTAAAGTAAACATTTGCAGGAAACAAAAAGAGCACGTAACGGGTTTCTATGAAATAACAAATACGGAGTAATGTTTCAAAACTTTGTGGAAAACATTGTTTTCGTTTAGTTTCATTTGGGAAGGGAAGTTGCACTTTAGCCAGAATCCGGGCAGATTGGTACTGGTACTTACACAAAGTATATTAAGTTGTATACACAGGGTGCAAACTTTAATGCATTAGGTACATACTATAAGGGGTGCCTACGAGTCACGTTACAGGGTGTGCCCCGAAAACTTGTCTTTCGCGTGGTGTTCGCGCGGTTTGCGTTTCAGCCTGCCACGAGGCTCCACAATCCTTCTCAGTTGTGTTCTTACTCAAAAACAAGAACAGATACTTCCCAAACCGACACAGGCGGAAATGCGGTGCTAACGCACAAGCATGAAGTCCATTAATTATAAATAAAAAAGGGGTAAGTACCTACTTCAGACAGCCAAACTGAACAACTTTTACTACGTAACAAATATAAAATCGCGAAAAAAAACACCTGCTCCAAAGAATATCAATACATTGACCGAAATGTATGACAAAACAGCTGATTATTTTTTGATTTATCATAAAAAGATTTAATTATTATTACAACTATGTAAGTACCTAGGTAATTAGATAGATAAATATCGAAAGCGCTGCCAATCCGATAACGAGGTCAGTTCGATGCTGAAAGTTACGACACCGACAGCAGAAATAGAGGTAACCTGAAAATTTACACCGTAAAGTTTTCAGTGGCCGCTAATTTCAGATGCCGATTACACAATGTTCCCGTTCCAACGTAAGTTCGCTGTAACTAGCTCAACTGGGCTCTAAAACTTGCCATTTATGATAAGTCTATCGTTATGTTGAAAACATGGCGTTGAAATTAAATTTCTTTCAGTTTTTAGGGTTCCGTTCCGTACCCAAAGGGTGCTAACGGAACCCTATACATAAGCCTGCACTGTCTTTTTTTGAAGTCGGTTAGTAACGAAGCCATAACACATCCATGCATCAACAAAATTTGAAATAAGCAGTCACAGTTATAAATTGTTTCAAGCAATAAAATATAGGAGACGTTTAATAGAAATGTCTTTTATAGGTAACTTAACTGCTAATTTCAACTTTTACATTGAGCACCACGTTTTGTTGTGGTTTTTATTGCTTTAACCGACAGAAAACATTTTCAATAAGACATCGCCTTTAATGTCGAAGGTGTAAAACCCACACATTTTGTTTTGTTTGTGCCCAACAAAACTACGGTAGGTACTGTTATAAAACTTATAAATCTCCCAATCTTACTAAAACTTTTACGATTTAGTCAACTAGATATTGAACGCTGTACATTTTTTTAGGGAAACGAATTGGTCTTTTTCAGATTCGGTAGCCAATTCGCGAATAAGGCATTCCACTAATCGAAAAAAGTTCCTGTCTATAATTTATCGATTAGTCGTGGAATTAATATGAAAAAAATTTATATGAAATCCTAGTAATGATTTCGCGAAGACGTAACAAACAGACAAACACATTTGGATTTATGAAGTCATACAAAACATATTCGATTAAGTAGACGTTTTGTTTCGACGTTAAAAATTAGACATCAGGAGTGCGATTTTTGAATCTCATTCGGTGGGCTCAGCAGTTGAAAAGGTCAAAATTACTATGGAGATACGCATCTTTCTACTGCGGATTTGACTCTCAAAAATCATACTTCAGGAGTGCGATTTTTGAAAGCCAAATCAGCAGTAGTGAGATGCGTATCTCCATAGTAATTTAGACATTTTCAACTGCTGAGCTCACCGAATGAGATTCAAAAATCGCACTACAGGCCACACAATTATTATTAACAAAGATTAGAATTTTTTTAGCGGTTTTCCTTCCAATGTTTGTTCGTTAGTAAGGAAAACCATTAAAACAACGTTGTTGTAGTCATATTGTAGTCAATAAAATATTGACGAAAACGAAATATAGGTACTTAAGAGGATAGTTCTTGCAGCACGCTCTACACAAACATTAAATTTTTTAAACAAGACCTAGAATCTAATCTCTGTGTCTGTATTTTGTCAGATTTCCGTTAAAATACATAGTTTCAAAGTTAACGTGGCTGAATGTAAAAAAGCAAGAAACATTCCAACAGATTCTAAAACATAATGGAAAGACAGACAGGCGTTGAAAGCGAAATTAACTCAGACAAAAAGGCAAATGGATACCTCTGTTTTCCCAAAGGAAATGACGGTTGAACTTTTTGAAAGGGCAACTCTGGTCGGTTTTAAGCGTACAGTATTGTTGTTTTAAAAACTGTAGTGTATTGTTTTCGATATGTAACATAATGGTCGAACGATTGACATGAAAAGAAGAATAGAAGTCAGCTACAAATAATATTAAATAGGTAACTGTATAGTTTAGAGCAAGTACAGTGACGCAAAGTCCTTGTCCTACTAATAATAATAACACATAAAATGACTTCATACTTAATACAAACTCGACAGTTTTTAATGGATATTCGCTGCACGACACGACTGTATGGCAGTTTGTCATCAGACTAAATTTAGTTAATGAGGAAAGGCCGCACGAAAAATGCGCAAATTAAATGTAATTAAACTAACCAGTAGTCCTACAAAATTACCTAAAACGTATTACTTTAGACAATTTTGAAATTCAGATAATAGCCCAACATAAATAAGATTTATCATATTATCAACTATTATTTTATTATTATTGTCGTTGGGATTGCTGGGCTATTCCAAGCAAACCATTGCTGGTCTATTGTGTTCGCCTCAAACTCAACCGTATTTTACACACACACCCTAACTATTTTTTTTCTTTATCGGGTATGCAGGTTTCCTCACGATGTTTTCCTTCTCCGCCGAGCTAGTGATAATGATAATATAAACTATTATAAAAAAAGTGTACATTGAAGATATTAAAAAAAAAAAGATTACGATATGGTTTTTAGGTATCCCTGACTCGAAATCAATCTTTTTTTAGAAATGTTGTCTGTCTGTTTGTTTGTTTGTTCGCGCATGACACAAAAACTACTGAACCGATTTTGATGAAACTTTTTTTGTTTGATAGCTTATGATCTGACTTAAAATCTGGTATATATTTTGTGCGGACGAAGTCGCGGGTAAACACTAGTGATAAATACAACCTTTCATAAATTCCGTAGAACTTATTGGAACAGGCCAGGAATCGAACCGCCGCCTCGTGATTGAGTTGCTAGCTCTCTTCCGTAATGGCTATTACCACCCTTCTTCACTAACCACTTATGAAAGAAAGTCGGAAAATTATCTTTGAGACTTGATGAGGCTTATCTAAGGAATATTGGAAAACATTTACAGACAACAAGAGGGCAAAGTACACAAAATAAAGAGCAAAGGCCTTGGAGACAAAAACAATTGCGCTTAATGGGTCGGTAAATATAAGGAGCGGCGACACACCCGTTCCATAACCTTGACCCGTTCCCGGTTTAGAGGACGACCATAACATATGGATAATTATATGTTACATCTGCACGAATAGAGAAACATAAACTAAAGAAACAAAGGTTATTATAATTATCATTATCAGGCAGTTCCTTGAAGTATATTATACAAGGTGTTTCATAAGTAAAAAATAAATATTTAAAACTCTTAAGGGGTTGTTTAGACCGTCAAACTGAACAACTTTCTCTATGGGACCAACATCGAAATCGCGAAAATAAAAATCTGATATCCCATACATATTTTAGCTCTAGTCGATAATTGTAGA
The DNA here is from genome assembly GCA_963693445.1 of Agonopterix heracliana. Classification (NCBI taxonomy): domain Eukaryota; kingdom Metazoa; phylum Arthropoda; class Insecta; order Lepidoptera; family Depressariidae; genus Agonopterix; species Agonopterix heracliana. Next base: position 7,456,957 of record OY856326.1, read on the forward strand.
GTATGGAACACCTTGTATAGGCTGAAGGCTCCAACTTAATATGCTGACACTTTTTTATGAGGATGATCAGACCGTCAAACTGAATAACTTTCTCTATGGAACCGACATCGAAATCGCGAAAAAAAAACAGCTCTTCCATACAAAACTACAAACCTACTCGAGCCAAATGTATGGGACAGCAGATTTTTTTTTCGCTATTTCGATGTTGGTCCCATAAAGTTGTTCAGTTTGATGGTCTGAACATCCCCTTAAAAAAAATGTCAGCATATTAAGAAGGACCCTGTATACAGATGCCAATGCAACTAGCAAACAGTGAGCAATTTAAATGAAGCTCTGATTGCCAACGTTATGATGACCTAAAATTGTTATCACTAGTTACCTAATGTCTATTTATGCTAGCAAATCAATGTAACACAAAACAAATATATTGGCTAGATTGGTATACGGTGTGCATTTCAATTTGATAATAGATCAACGCCAAATCGTGTGAAAGATAAACTGAACACTTCTGCATTATGCCCTAAAGATAACATTCCAAGATATTTAATTCTGGTATTTATTTTACGTTAGAGATAAGCTTGATTTGCCACTTTACCTTTCGAGAGGAATAGTTTTGGCAAAACATCAACGTTAACCGGTGTGTAGAAGCATTGAAAACATGTTATAAGAGATAAGTGTACTTTTTGCAACCATCAGCAGCAAGACTGATTCTGTGTTTATGGGGTGTAGAGCATCTCTGTGAGGGGGATGGACCAGGTCTGCCTGTATAACTTCAGTCGGTTTAGGAGTTACAGACGTTTAAAGGTCAGTTAAAAAATTGACTATCAGCTGCAAGGCTCGCATGATATTATTGTAGTATGCAGGCAGACCTGGTCCATCCCCATGCTCTACACCCCATAAACACTGAATCGGCCTTGCTGCTGATGGTTGTAAAAAGTACACTTATCTCTTATACTAACAGTGTTGTGTTTTTAGTATAGCACACACAACACAACCCATTCGGAGTGTGAAGTCAGAATAAAATAGAACATTGAATCGGAACGTATTGTAGTTTGAGTTTTCACAATATAATTCACGATTTACGACTGTACGGACTAAAATAAAACACAATAGGGAGCAATAATATGTCGATTTCGAAATGGGAATTATATGAAAGCAAATTGGAAGTGGTTTCGAAATTCGACACTACGTTAATTTATGGTACCTAATACAAATTTTGATTTGAAATATTTCGTTTAAAACTGTGGGTACGTAAGTACAACTTTACAAGTACTCTGTGCCTTTACTTAAAAGTTTATTTTAGTAAATGTGTCACTGTATCATTTATTACTTTACTTTCATGTTTTGCTCCACAAGAGGGCACATCTGAATGACTAAGATTTGCGACACTAGAGTCAAGGCTGATCTTATCTTAACAGTTGCTTGAGATGCTCAAAACAGTACAATGCATTTGGTAACAAATGTCCAAACAATATTTACAAAACTTTATAACCAGTTTAATTAATGTCTTCTTCGAGAAGTTCTACGGTTTTCACATTTATCTTTCTATTCTATTTTTAAAAAAATGGCTGCCATCTTTGGTTAATGATGATTTTGCCAATGTCGAGTTTTTATAGCAAAAGTGCTTGACGTTGTACGGTATTGTAGATATGTTGGTGACTTCAAGGGTTGTTCTTTTAAAAGAACACTATCTTGAGCCACCACTGGAGCCCCGTTGTCGAGCTGGGAGGGGGCAACCAACAAACGTGACTGCCCTATAGCAGATCCACAACGCGACTCACATTTATCTTTGTAAAATTGCGAAACCAAAAATTCAAAGAATTCTCGGAGACCAGTTGACTTTATTACCTTAAAAAGATTATTGCTCATATTCTGATTCTCTGTGTGACGTCACAAGTTGCCAAGGCAGACAAACCGGTCGGAAACATGCGTGACCGCTATGGAGTCATCCGCAGTCTTGAATCACATCGCGTTGCGGTTTCAGCCCTCTATACAAATTCATATATTTTACTTATACTGTATCACACAAGGACAAATAATACCTTAATTCTAGTTCCTACGATACAGCGTACGTAGAATGTTTAACCACAAATTTGCTCACAAACACGTCATAATTTCTGATGTCACATTTCAATCCAATTGTTATAATACGAATTCTTACAATCAAATACTCCGATTGTAAAGTTTCTACAAACAATGACATACTTTCATAGTATTTAAACATACGTACAAATCGCTGTCGTTTGAAGCAAAGCTTTCTTTGTCTAAGGCCCGATTCGACCAAACGCGAGTAAATTTTATTCTTAGATTAAGTCGCCGGTTACTATAGAGTAAACTGATTTTGCGTTTTACCAACCCTTATCTAAATGAAATGTCAATGTCACATAAAAAAAAATATACTAAAAAGAAACCTACCAAATTAAAACTGTAATTAAAAATGTGAAGTTCACATTGCAATAAGTACGGATACAACGAACTCTTTCTTTAGGTGTATTATACATTCCTTCTTTTAGTATGGGGTGTGTAAACACCAAAAGTAAAATTGTTCCTTGTATAGTTACTCTTCTATAAATCTAAGTTTGCTCGAATTCGGCTTTAGAAGCTTACTTGTTATGCCAAAGGCATTCGCAATGGCTTATATTATGTGTCATATTGAAGAGTAAACTGCCGGAGCGCGTGTTAGTTTTGCATAACAATGGAAAACAATGATAAGAGTTCCGTTGTGTGTACTGCGGAAAGAAAACGATTGTGAATTCGACATTTAAGGGGCCATAGGTCCCGTCGAATATTTTCTATGAGAAACGCGATTGCCCAGCGCTCCGAAAAGTGTGTGCGTGAGCCGTATTTTCGATTAAAATTTAATGATTTCACTAGTTAAACCAATGGTGAATATGTGAGTATAAATGCAAAAAATCAGAAACTATTTTAAGTTCTTCTAAAACGAGAAAAATGTTTTAAAATGCATGAAAATACGTCATCTTTGTGACGATTTTCTATCGAGTTAAGTAATTCCAATCGTGTATTCAGTTTATAATTTCACTAGATAAACTATCCAAAAATAATGAGGTATGACTTTAGTTTCGGTAAATGGTATAAATCTAGTCGTAAAATGAAAAATAAAAGATGCCTCCAATGTATTTCCACCTACTATTACGCCTTAAATTAAAACAGAAGTTAGAAAACATACGCCTTTCTATGAAGGCTTTGTAGGCCTGATGGAGTCCAACAAGAAACTACAACTTTAGAGAGTAGGTAGGTTCCATCTCGTAAGATGCAATGGCTCTGAACTCAGCCATTAGCAGTCATAGAACTTAATGTTTATTGCTAATAGGACGATTCGTTTCGGCACATATTCCGTGACTTGATGACTGTTCAATTAAACTGTAACCGGTCATTGGATGAATGAGTATGACACACTTCCTCGAAATAGGTATCTGATAAACGTATAGTCTTGGGACACAATCAACTTTTATTGCCATCAAAGATTTTGTGATTGCTGGGTTAGGATTGTCATTTCACTAACCTCATTTATCAGACGTCGAGTCGAAACTAGGCGGTTCTAAAATCTAGCAAAATTGTACCCCGATTCGAATCGTCGAAGAATAATGACGGTAAACTAGCTAGTCTGTAATTCTCGCATAAATTTATTGAGAGACATAATATAATTTATGTGGAATGGTTAACTATTTTACATTGCAAATCAGCTGTGCATGAGGCAAGGCAAGAAGCAAGGCGTAAGAACGAACGTGACAATTACAAAGACACAGAAGCAAAATTATTGTCGCTTGAATTTGGGACGAAACTGTATAAGGATAGATATGTATTTCCATACGCAAACGTGCGCGTATCAAGGAAACGGATGACATATTGGACTTTCATCAATTGAGTATGAATGACGTAAACGATTGGATTTTCCCATTTAGGTATTTAGTTTTTATTTCACATTCAATATCGAGTATAGGGAGTTTGATTCTACTAGGATTCAAAACTTCTTGGATTCTACTTAGAACAGTATAGTCACGTATAGTATAGTGGAATATTGATATTCCGACTCTTTCCTGTCACAGACAGAATGAGCCGTCGGTCGATGTTAATAGGATAGTGACGATACGAACCTGTGACCCATATCTTATGGATACAGGATTCAGGATTCATAGATTTTCTTCTTTGGATCTAATTGAATTGTTGTCATTTGGGCTGAAGGCTTAGTGCTGTTCTAATGGGATGGGATCGGATAGTATGGGAATCTTAAATTAGAGTTTAATTACTAAATAGCTTTCCTGTAATTGGTAATCTGATTTAGCATGTTACCTCGTTAGCAAGGTATCGTCCTCAACTTATTCCTAGATGATTGTTTCGGAAAAAAGGGGTACCTATCCTATCAAAAAATCTAAATGGTAGATGCCATTCAATGCTTAATTTTTCAAAAACCACTCAAGAATTTGTTACCGAAGGATGATCAAAGAATTGATCTGATCATAGAAACAGTACATAAGTAATTCTCGCATAAGAACTGGACAATTAGCCGATGGTTAGTGGGAGGGTTGGAATGCGCCCGACCGTTAGTGTCCGGCTGAGGCCCTAGTTGGCGGCACTCCTCGCCACATACATCAAGATGCTCAGCTATGGCTTTATGACATATGGCATTTGGATCATACCTATTTGATTTGTGATGTCGTTAGCTTGTAAACCAAGAAATATTCCCCGTACCTCGTAACATAGGTACAAGAATTGTCACATGCATTATGCAAACCAGTAAGTTATTTAAGTCCTTAAATAAAGAGCTGAAGATAAAATATAACTGCACATAATCCCACATGTTTATCTGAAGTATTATGCACGTATCACATATCCCTGACAATGGTTGTATTGAGTCTAGATAGTCTACAATGCGGGTCCGACCTACCTACACGGGACATGTTGATATTGAAACAAGGGCTTTATTGAAGAGGTTGAGAGCTATGAATCCGTTATCTCCCCTTAGAGATAGCACACGTTCCCGTCGACATAGCGTAGATAAAAATAAACGCTTTCTGGGATAAACACATGGAATTTATCCTCTAAGGTTTACCCAAATTGGGTGTTGCTAGATAAGGATTAATTTAATGCAATTAGTTTCCTAGTGATAGAAAACAATGGCTTTGGAATTGCCTTATTTGTACTCGGCTTATTTGGGAAACCATTTACTGTAGGATGTACAATTTACGTATGGGCACAAGAATATGTACGTTTCTTTAGATTCCGTGTTATAGCAGCGGAGTTAAATAGCCATAACCATAAGTTTGCGGTTGACCAAGGGTCAAGCGTCTAGAATATGGTGAAACTTTGTTAGAGACTTAACAAATGGAACGGCTAATCGCTGAGAATTTCTTAAGAAACTCAAGACTTAGCTTAGACCGGTATCTTTATGCCCTTTCGAATGTTTACTTTGTGCTAAAAATATCACAAGTCAACGCCCTATATGGCAGCGCGATTGGTCGAGTACCTCATCAGCATAGAGGAACAATGAGCGGATGATAACGTTATCTTCGCCGGCGCAGGCGCGGGAGAGGGGCCGGAAACTCGCGACGCAACATGCCGGCTTCTAGGAACGTGCAGTGCGTATGCGCATCCGTCTTTAATTTGAAGAAAACCGAAGATGTTGGTGGAAAAGGTAGAAAATTTAAAGAACTAAACTGAAACAAGTTCCGATTGATTATTTAAAAAAACTGAAAGGCCTAAGGAAGATCTACTTAGAAAAGATCTAAGAATTGATTCGCATAGCACCGACAGCTATGGCTATGGAAAGAGACGCAAAATTGAAAACTCAACAGGCAAATCAGACGCCTTTCTAGAGCTACAATTCCATAAAAACCAGAAAATAGTGTCGTTCCAGGTCCAATTAAACATATTAATTATGTACTGTATTAGGATCGTGGTGGTAACCAGAATCACAGATTATTTTTAATACTTAGAGACTGTACAACGAAACTATAACCATCACATCAACCGAGCCGTCGGAAGCTGTGCAGTTAGGTTCTGAAAATCAATTGCATTAGATGCTAGTAGTTATGTAGAAATTATCTGTTCTCAAAATGGTATCTTGCTTACATTATTGAACCACAAGGAAATCAAACAGGTGTTTTTACGCTTACTTAATCTAAAGCATGCAAAAGATATGTAAATTACTATTATTGGTATTCTTATCTCTCTATACTAAGAGTAAAATACGGTAAGTTGGATAATTATAAAGATAATAAATACCAAGTCTATTGCTTTATTATACAGGTCGTTATCGCCAATTTCGGAATCTAGATTATTAAATTACATTCAATTTTCAAGGTTCTTCAATATCGGTTGGCATTGTGTATTTCTTTTTAAGGGCAATACGAAACAGAGGTCGCGAAGAAAATTGTGTTTCTACATACAATGAGGTAAAGTGGAACCTCGATAAATCACAACTTAGTGGGACGAGATGACGAGAATATTTTGTCGAAAAGAAGTTTGTGAATTCAGAACACGTATTATTACCTTCATTAACTTCATTTCTTTAATATACAGGGACCTTCTATAAAGACACTTTTTTAAGGGGATGATCAGACCTTCAAATTGAACAACTTTCTCTTTGGGACCAACATCGAAATCGCGAAATGAAATCTGCTGTCCCATACATTTGGCTCGAGTAGGTTTGCAGTTTAGTATGGAACAGCAGTTTTTTTTTTTCGCGATTTTGATGTTGGTGCCATAGAGAAAATTGTTCAGTTTGATCATCCTATTAAAAAAGTGTCAGCATATTCAGAAGGACTCTATATAAGACTCGTGTGACTTAATCACAGGGTTTTCCAAGTTTAAAGTTCCGAGTTATGGAGGTTCTATTATATTCCATATTTTCCATCACCTTATGGACTTTGGGTAAATTATTCAGAATAATGAAAAATTCAAGCCCAAATCTCCTGAAACAACTGTACCCTATATTTTTAGTCTTAAAAGAAAATATTGCTAAATCAATGCTCAGTGATGCCAACTTAGCAACTTTATAGCTAGATCTAGCAATTTTCGGAGGTCTGGCAGCTACAGATTTGTAAAACTTGTAGCTAAACTTTTGGGCTACTTTTTCTAGCAACTTTTGGGATTATGAGTTTTTCGAGCCAAAGCCATAAAAATGAACGAAAATGGAGCAATAAATAAGGACAAACCATGAAAATAGCTAAATATTTTGGTTTTCGTTTCCTTTTTAATATAAATTTCACTCTCCTTCTTACTTGTTTTTTTGTTCTGGAAGCAGTCAGAACAGTGTAATTTTGTCTTTACATCCGTTTTTACGTACGATACATATATTTTTCAATCTTTAATTGAGTAAAATGAGCACAAACATTGCTATAACATGATAATAACCCCTAATATTTCGAGAAATTAAAAGACATTTCAAAGTTTGGCGTTGTTTTAATCGATTTTGATGTTTAGCTACTTCTAGCAACTTTTATATGAAAGAAAATTGGGCAATCTAGCAACTTTTCGTGAACTACCTAGCTACAGGCCTAACACACCAGTTGGCAACACTGTCAATGCTACAATACAAATACATTACATACATACATTCTTAAACAGAAAGTTGGTAATCGTAGCAATGTTTCGACTACCCCGAAAGGGATTACGGTCTTGAGTTTAAGTATGTGCAAGTTAAAGAAATTCCAAAACCCACCACAAAGGGAAATAACTATAAATATCTCTGATACGGCGTCGTCTCCATTCATACGTCTGTCTGTCTGTCACTAAGTAATGAGCCCCTGTTATTGATGTCAGAAGACGTCCCGATGCCTGTTATTTCCTTCACTGTACATTAATTACGCTTTATCAAGGGATATGGGCCGTGAAGTTCTTTCCTTTCATTATTGTGGGGATTTAAAAAGAGAAATATTGTACTCATTAGAAACAAAACCATTTGTCTTTGAAATAAATAACTTTGCTCTCATATTACGTTGCGAGTCGTGACGACTAATGAGCAATAGAAATGGCGAACGATTTTGTTACATGTTGTAGTTTAAAGATGTGTTACAAATGAAACGTAAAAGTCAATTGTACCTTTTTTATGTATTGATTCAAAGTTTCAAAGCTTGGGGAGGACCTTTGCCCGACGATTTAGGCATCACATAGATAATCTAGTCCCATTGAAAGTACGAGAATCTAGCCCGGACTTGTTATTATCATAACTAGACAAGTAGACAATGATATAGAATATGTAAATATTTGCAAACATCCATGACTGCGGTACAAATATTCATATTCATCATACAAGTAATTTCCCTTATTTTCCCTTATATTATAAATATTAACCTTGTTAGCCACACCAGGCCTGTGTCACTCCGCGTGTAGGTACCTACAGGGGCGGCGGCCATTGCGCAAGGGCCAATCTAGTAGGCTGCCGCAATAAACTCTTTCAATACGTATAACCACGTATAACTTATTATGAACCGTAGTCCAGTGAATTAAGACCCATATTCCCTCAAAAAAATTTGGTAGGTATGTAAATGAACACGTGCTCGGCTGGAACGCGAGCTAAATTAAATCATATTGTTTATCAGATTGAGTACATATTTCTTTGAAAACCATTGCGAAGTAAAGCTTCTGTAACGCTAGTTACTAGTTATTATTCTGTGGCCACACGAGAACTCATCAAAATGGCCGAAATCGGTCAGGAGCAATAGAAAACATAAATACAATTTCCACATGCGAGATTCGAACTTGCGACCCATGGATCAGCAGGCTGATTCACTATCAACTGAGCTTTAGGCCGTCAAATCTATACACTTACGGAGAAGTACTGCCCGCCCGCATCCTCTCATCCATATTTGCGAGAGGAGTTGCCGAGTGGGACGTATACACACGGCGACAGATCAACCCACCCATACTTGAACTCTATGTCCATGAACATTATTAATTATGATAGTTAGTAGTTTTATTGGCCGTGTGTACGGCTGACCATGATATAATTCGTACTTTTCTCAAGAAACTCTTTTCATTCCTACCATCTTTCGAGACATAATTTTATTCAAATAGAGTAAGTTTAGAAAAGTATTTTGCGTAAAAACTTAACAAAAATTCGATGAATTATTCATAGTTTTGGAGCAAAGTGGGCGAAAATCGGCCGCCATTTTGCAAGAATCACTCCAGATTTGCGTGGGTGAGATATTGAGTATTTAGATATTTAGTATGATTTACGCAACTCAGGTAAAAGATTGCTTGGGTTTGCCTACGTAATGACTGTCAGTATCAAAATAAAATTACAACTTTATTTGTAGTGTCGACTGTTGATTATATTTCAATCTTAGGCCGAGATTCAGAGACGATTTTGTTTGTCTTAGCTCGAGCTAAGTAGGGTCGAAATATGGATTTTGACATACGGGAGTTCGAACTATGACTTACAAATCGTCTCTGAATCTCGACCTCAGGATTAGGATCTTACAGGCTTTTTTGAAAAATAAGGTTATTCCCCGAGGGTAATCAAGAGATACTGTGAAAACTCAGAATATGTATGTTTCGCTAGTAGTAACGAAACTCTGTCTTGTGTGACGGGGAGTGAACCCTTCACCACGAAGTCTAAAGAATTGGCTTAAAAATACTCTCGGCATTCAGCTGGACCCGCCCGCGTAGTGGTATTCGTAGCAACCATTCAATCAATCAATTATACTTTATTGCACACCAAAACAGAACATACATTTGAATAAATATAAAGAATAACAAGTAGGTACAAATAAGGCAAGTAAGTACAACTAAGGACAACCTTAGGGTGGAGGAATTAACAAACGAGAATAGGTAGGCGGTGTAGCTCAAAAGAAAGAAATCTAGAAAGCCAGTGAAGTACTACCAACCATTTTTTCTAGTGAACTGATAACAATCATAGGCGACACCTAAAACAGAAGAGTCAAATAATGTCATCACATTTAATTCGAACAGAAATGATTCCTTAGTACATAGCTGATCGGTAGTTCACCTGCGAGAGTAAGCAAAAAAACCTGTCCAGCACGACAACGACATATCGGCCGCGAAGGACGCGTGCCTGCGTACGCGTATCTCCCCATCCCTCTCACTATTACTCTATCTCTTTCAAATCGCCCTTTTAAATCAGGTATTGCTTTTATTGCTACCAGGACCAGTTAGTAAGCTGGATCGGCTTCTGAGCAATGATGCATATTATGAATATTGATAAAATGCTAATGTTGAAAGCGTAAAGGAGTTGCCTGACGGTTATGGCAAGTGGATATCAAGTTTGCAATTTATCTACTAGAGAAACTTTTAAATATGCTTCGGTTAATTTGTAAACTTCTTGTCGGTTTACGGTCTCTATCTGTCTTTACCATGGTGTATGAAAAAGCGTGAGAAAGTATTGGTAGCAAATTGAATTAAGTGTTATGTACAAATCGTATAGTGTTATTTTATTATGTAATTATGTTATGTCTAGTGTAAGTATTAACTTTCGTTTTAAATTATTTCATTAGCTCCTGAATTGTTCATTGAATATGCATCTTTTCGAAAATTAAAATATGCCTAAAATATCTTCACAGATTACCCAATCCCATTTAGTAATTCTTTTTAAAATTTGTCAATCAATTAAATCTCCAGAAAAAAGTTTATTTTACCTTTCAGTTTTTTAATTAAACTGACACATTGTAGATGATTGGTTCATGCATGAGGAATGATGAAATACGTTAAAACCTGTGAAATCCTATCTCTATCAAGGAGGTCGAAAAGTTTTGTATAGGATACAAGAAAGAAAAGGCTCAAGGGACACACTAATAGATTGGCTAGAAATCTGTGCAATTATAATCACAAGACAGGTGGCATATTCTGGATCTCGAAATGAGATAGTGAAAAAATGGACTTGAGGCTTGGTGAAGAATCACCCATAGCAAAAAAAAGTAATTATCTTGGACATTGTCACACAAATTATCTAGCCACATTTAAAGTACCAGAAACTAGCCTGGACTTGTATTATGATGACTAGACAACGATATAGAGAATACATATTATATAGAATACAAACATCCATAGCTCGGGTAGGTACAAATATTCATATTCATCATACAAATACTTGTCCCTTACGGGATTCGAACCTGCGACCCTCGGCACAGCAGGTAGGTTCACTACAGACTGTGCTAGCGCGCCGCGTAGAAAAACAGGAGCAAAAGAGGAAATATCTGATTATTGCCTCCGTTAGCAGATTGCAAAAATCCATAAGAGAAAAAAAACAAAAAATTGCAGAATTTTGGCTAAACCATATGCCTCAAAATAAAAGACCTATGAGTCAATTCATGACTAACATCAGCTTACAAAGCGACTGTAGTAGCAGTTGGATTTATAATATATTCATCACTTCATTCTTCAATATTGTTAACTCGAAATTGACTTTCACATTTAGGTTTTAATACTTGCATGTATTTAGCATAGTGAATGGCTATAGCAGTAATAGCAATAAAAGTTTCATTATGTCTTGTGTTTTGTCCAAGAACTGGTTAAAATGTAATCCAATGGCCAACACAAGTTGTTCAGAACTATTAAACAGGAACTGAATGTATTAACAGGAGTTTGTTTTTGCGTGTTTTAGGATATATAATTAGTTACTGAATAATTTACAGTTTAAATAATTTAACTTTATTGCTGTGACATGCATCAGACACCAACATTTTTAATGATAAACTCTGTCGCTCTTATATCTTGGACATCATTCCATTCTGCTGTGTTAAGCTACATTTTTCACACTGTCAGAGTCAGATAGATGCTTGTTTGTAGAAAGAAATGAATTTATGAAACTGGACTGGACTATGTAAATGTTTGTAAGAAGAGCTTATATTGATAAGACTACAATTTTTGTACTTTTTTTGCATTTTTGGGGTGCAAATAGGTAAATTCAAATCAATGTAGTTTTATAAAATTTGTATTTTCCATTCTTTGCCGTTTATTGACATCTGATTTTTGACTTGGTCATTGTTTTGTGTCCATATATTCATAGATTGTTTTATCAATACAAGTGTTCTCTGTTTTTTTTTTCATTTTCTTATAAACTAAATGTGCTCCTGTAATTAATAACTAATAGTCATTTAGTTTCAACGATTTCAACTGCCTTTTTACATAAGTAATCTCTTTCTTACAATATTTATTGCCAGCCTTTTAACTTACAAATAGGGTAAAATGAGCAGGCCACGATACACAGACTACTTTAATTAGGTTTTAGCTACTTTTTACCTTCATTACATTTCATGTAAGAGGTAACAACATAAATCATCATTATCTTGCCCATTTTCCATTAATTGGAGTCAACGCAATATGTCATCCTCTTCCATTCATCTCTCTTAGCCGTCATTCCATCACTCACTCCTTTCTTACACATAATATCCTCCTTCACACAATCCATCCATCTTTTCTTCGGCCTCAGGCACGTATCCAGACTTTTGTTTCAGGGGGGGACATTAATTTTCGGGGGGGGATTTTCATAGAAAAACTCTTTGATAAAGTATATGTCTAGATTGACAGTCGAAGATACGAAAGCGTCGAAAAAAATTGGAACCAGGACTGGTTCCTAAACCCTATACATATACACGCACACATACAGAATTAGTATGGCGCCTCACGCACACCAACCTATGAAACTTAGCCCCTTTTGTTTTATACGGTAAAACAGTGAGGCTCATTCTAGACATATACTTTTTCTAAGGAAAAACTATAAATAAATAACGCTCACAGGCACATACATTGTAATGATCCCAAACTAGCACTAAAGGCTTTTATTATGGAAACAATACAACAACGGCACGAACATATAACATCCATGACAGAACCAGGATTCGAAACCAGGGGGTATGGCAGTCCGGCGTGGTAACCATTACACCAACCGGGTCGTCACTATGAAAAAGATAGTGCTGTAACCACTTATCCATACAAATTTTCGGATTTCGGGGGGGGATAAATCCCACCTATCCCCCCCCTGGATATGTGCCTGTTCGGCCTTCCTCTCCTACCACTGCCATAAATAAATGAGCAAAATCTATAAACATCTGCCGACTTACTCTTCAAAAATTCACATTCCTCAGCAATGACTCAGCCGTAATAAACAACCAAGGGCATCCAATATAAAACGATCGAGAAAACATCAAAATTTGTCTGAAGCGAAATGACCAAAATATCTTACCGAAGCTCTCAGTAAGTTTCAGCATCACCCCTCCGATGTGCATGTCTCCCTTCACCACCATCGTCCGCTTCTCGTTCAGATCTGTGACGTAGATTGTGAGGTTCCATGATCCGTCGCCGACTATTTCACCGTCGGCCAACATTTTGACGATTCACACGAGTTCTTAGTCACTGTACACTGTTTAGTTCACTTCCGGCACATTGCGGACTTGACGTCCGAATACTGCGGCGGGATACACGCGACTGACTGACTCCACTCCTCCACTTCGTTCGTAGGACGTAGGTGTCGGCGCGCGGGGGCGGAGGAGGCCTACACTTCGCTAGTCGCAGCTTCTCTTCACGCGAAATCAAAAGGGATAAACATAAGTATGGATACTTGCGTAATGCAGTGGCAGTTGATCACAAGAAACTGGCAGATGAAATTGCAATGCGAATGTGATAAGTTTGATTGACCTTTGAGCCTTTGTTTACCTACATTGTAAGATGGGGTTTTAAAGTTTCAAGTTCAATCCGACGCTCCTCTTAGTTTGTTGTTGAAGAGTTTTTGAATTGAATCATACTTGGTCAAGGGAAGGACTTCCTAAGATGCTCTGACCTTGGATTGGAATCACTGCTAGTTGGTAATTTTCAAAAGTAATTTTAGATTTGTTTTGCACCACAAACTAATAAGAGATTTTGCACAAACAAAACCACAGAGTAATTTTTATACCGGTGGCCACGGGAAAAATACAACTCACCATAGACGAAAAAACACAACACATATTGACATATAATTTCTCCTCTCTGTCCCTCTTTTTAAAAGTGATTTTCTGCCATAGATATAGTAACTAGATCATAGGCGAAGTATTTTTCGCTTACGCTGATAGACGTAACATCAGTGTAACCGCGTATGAGACAGCGATAGTCATAAAATCCTATACAATTTGTATGAAAATAGATGTCTGACTCCGGAGTCAGACAGCCGTCGTAGAACAAAAAAGTGGCTACGTCGATAAGGACAGCAATAAGTAGCGATCTCCTTTTTTAACTAGAGCGAATTTGCTATGTGCATCTCTTACTGAACATACAACACGATATATGACAAGACACGTGCTTTCTTCTAGTTCCTTCTCTATCTACGAACTAGATGAAAACATAACGGCCAGTTTCCAGTGTGGCCAGCACTGGAAACAGCAATAGTGTGACTTTTGCATAGGTACCAAAAGACGATTTATTTGGCAAGATGTCATCAACATTCCATAGGTTTGACATCTTGCCAAACACAAAAACTGGCCACGGTGACCGAAACAAAAAATAATCTTTCCGTCTTTTTTATTTAAATAAGTTTTCATAACTGGCTATCTCGCTCTCTCATTTCTTTGCTCCATGTTTCAGCGTAAGCGAAAAGTTTTTAATCTAAGTTTTCTGCTGATTTCTGAATTTGAGGAGTTTTCTGACAGCTACTCAAACGTAGTTCATCATCCCGGCGATAGATGGCGTTGACCAGAGAGGGGTCCAAAGATTAAATATAAGTATATTAGGAGGGGTCCGAAGACGAAAATTGTAGACTATAAAGTAAACAAAAATGCATGTCACTGAGTCATATATTGCTGCTTACTTAAAACACAAATTCTTACTATTTTATTTGTATTTTATTATTTGCAAGGTCGCTCACCCCTGTCTCGTCAACGCCATCTATCGAGCCATTAGGAACTACTATTTTTTTAATGGCTTTTGGAAAATCCCTCGTTATATCTATGAATAAGAATAGCTATAGAGCGATAGAACTCTAAACGAAATCCACATAACTTTTGGCACCTATTGAAAAATGACCTGTTGTATTGAGTTTTGGCAGCAAGGTACATTTTTTAAAGAACAAATTTAGAACACGGTACAGTTTTTTTTGGTGCCACTTTTTGAGCTTCATTTTTGCTATACATTCTTCGTAGCTTTATATTATGCAGTGCAAGTGGAAAATAAAGACATTGAAAAACAGAAGACCTTTTACAGAAGAAAATTAACATTTGAACAGGCTGAATGGGCTCGTTCCCCTTGCCTTTCCGTAGGGAAGAATGAGGGATTTTCAAAAAGCCATTAAAAAAGAAAAAGTAGTTCATAATGGCTCGATAGATGGCGTTGACGAGACAGGGGCGAGCGACCTTGCAGATAACAAAATACAAATAAAATGGTAATAATTTGTGTTTTTAAGTAAGCAGCAAAATATGAGCGTATATTTCGTCAACGGATGCGTCTGACTCAGTGACATACATTTTTGTTGCATGCATGACGAAATTTGTCGTCTTTGGACCCCTCTCTGGTCAACGCCATCTATCGCCGGTAAGATGAACTACGTTTGAGTAGCTGTCAGAAAACTCCTCATTAAAAAAAGTAAATGTCAATTTGACATTGACGTTTAAAGGGTAATTTCGATTTTCGTTTCCTTGGTTTCCTTTCCTTCCATTCCATACACTTTTCAGCATTTCTTTCTTATCTATTTGTTGTATCTAAGTTGTATTGTAATTTAATTAAATCGCTTAAGTTTTTGCAATGGAAAACAATAGAATCACAACGTTTTGATATACACACAATTTTTAAAGAACTAATAGATTTCAGTCCACATGAGTAAGAAAAGTGCATCTTCGAAAATGGTAGCCACGAAAACTAAAAATAAAGGTATCAGCTGTACAAATATATCAATATCATCGTTGTTTTGTTATAATATCTCACCGTCTTATATTCTTTTCAATCGTTTTATCCTTCTTTGTTGTATCAATGCTAATCTACACATAAAAACTGTAACAGAAGTCTGTATATTGAAGATATTTTACAATAACAATAATAATTTGTGTTTATTTATATGCCCCTGACTTCAAATCACAGATTTTTGGGTTTTCCGTCTCTGAGTTTGATTGTTCAAGCATCATGCTAAAATAATTTGACCGATTTTAATGAAACTTTTTGTGTTTAAAACTTGAACCTAAGAATATTTATAGGAATTATAGGACTAACAAGAGCCACCAGTCTGAAAAGGTCGCGGGCAAAATCTATAAAGAATAAATCTATTACATTATATTTTCAGTGACATCATGTTCAACACCGGAACACAGGCCGGAATCTCCAACGAGTGATTCACTATGTGACTCTGAGGCAGCTAGTCCCGTTCCATTCCTGTGTACCCAGGACGGCACAGAGGGTGAAACTGATGTCATTTGGAACTTCTACACACCCAACTCAAAGCATGCAGCCACCTCAAGACGAAAAAACTCCACTCCTCTTAGCAGAAAGCCAAAGAAGTCCATCAAACCTAAAGTCATCGAAAAAATGGTCCCTAAACGCCGAACAATAAGAGCTACTCAAAAAAAGACTGAACTCTTTCAAGATCTCTTAGAATTAAATCAGAATTTGCATGAATTAATAGCGAAGAAATCAAAACATAATGTTGTATCGGAAACGCAGCAATCTGGCAGCGAAGAAGATATATTCAATAACTCTGGAGAATGCTCGCCGAAGAGTGGTCTCCGAACCAATTCTAGATGTTTAAGAAGAAATGTTTTAAGTTCCAAATTTGGTAAACCCGAAACTGAAACGGCTTTAGAATCAGACGATTCAATGAATGAGTGCCTTATAAAAGCAAGTCAAGTCGTTGAAGAGAAGATTTTAAACGAACCCACACCTGCAAAAAGAACATGTTTTGAAAATCCTCCTATGAGACTGAAACCAGGATTAAATTTTAATATGGATCACGACTCTATGGATGCTATATTAAATAGTATCAAACTGGAATCCCCAGTTATCAGTAAAACAAAGAAATTTGATTCCCCTAAGCTCAATAATGATTCATTTGATAGTTTTTTTGGAAATTTAAATGACAGTGCTCTGGATAGGCTAACACAAATGCCTGTAAAGCCTGAACCTCAGCTGAACATTTCAAAAGACACAAGTTGGACGGTCCAGGACTTAGTTGTTCATGACGGGAGTCCTTCATCGAGATCCTTTTTTGGTCGACACAACTCGATGCCGGTGTCACCCTCAGTGTCGAATGTAAACAAACCATCAACTAGCGGCATGGCTTTTGGACGGTACAACTCGATGCCCTATGAAAACAATAACAGTAACGAAGCAGGTATGTGTAGCTCTCAATACATCTAGATACTTTTATTGAAAACAATTGCTGAAATTTGAATAAGGTCTCCCGGTTTATTGTACTTATATTAGCGGTTATTCGACTATGGGGCAATAGGGGGTTGACTACATAAAATATATTTTGGTTTTAACTGCTCAGTAAATAAACTGTTTGAAAATAACACTAAAATCACATTTTCAGTAATTCTGTTGCTTGAATACTATTTTAATAACTGGTTAAACTAAAAAAAGTATCAAAACGACGCCGAAAAACTATGACCTCACTATTCAATTTTTAGTACAATATTTCATACAAAGCATGCGTTTTGATGTTTGATAAAGACCCATTGCATTTCACCCATAGTTGCAATTACCCCGGGAGACGTTTTTGAGTCAGAGTTTGAATTAAACTCACATATGTTTTTGACCCTCCTCAGCCTCAAGTTCAAAAGATGTCCTTGAATCTTGAACTAATAGCATAGCCATATGGTGGGGCATTTATGAGACATTTGCTAGGGTAATATAATTGAGTGGGGAAATTTGGGGAACTATTAACCCCTTGTATGCTTTGGTGCAGATCTGCTCCAGGAACAATTCATTTTCTATTGTGTCTGGAATTCCAGCATTGAGAGGTTAATATTTAGATTTATTTTAAATTTATTAGTTATGTTAATAGTTCCAAAACTTAAAAAAGTTATATCCAATGAGCTACTACGAGTGTCACTAGTTGTCACTGTATCATGAGAAAGCTGTTCTATCATAATACCATAATACATAGCATAGCATAGCATATACTCACGACTATATTCTCGAGGGGGTAGTCAGAGATATTCTGATCATAATACCATAATACATAGCATAGCATAGCATATACTCACGACTATATTCCCGAGGGGGTAGTCAGAGATATTCTGAAACCTCAGGACATCCACGTTTCACCAGTAGTACCGAAACTCTGTCCAGTGTGACCCCCGTCAGTGAGCCCGTCGCCACCCATAATACATTATTTTCTATATGTATCATTTTAGTGGTGTCGCCAAGGTTTCGGGGTGGGACTGGTAGGCCACACTATCATCGTCATTAGCCTTTATTATATGTCTCACTACAGGGCACAAGCCTTCTCTCAAGGTGTGTGTGAGGGTGTATGGGTGTTAGTCCACCATTTCTTCTTCAGGCTGTCAGTGTATACTGTGCAAGTTCATTGTGTTTTATTCATGGTCATTTTTTTTTTTTTTTTTTTTTTTGTTAATTTATAACACGCTATCTCATTTTTACATTAACAATCTTTTTCTGCAGTTCCAGGTGATTCACCCATAAGATGCACTCCAGACGAAATTAAAAAGAAACATCAACAAGCTAGGGAGAAACTTCTAGCTAAAAGACTCCTGCCATTTACATCATCACAGCAGATCAGCCAGACTTCGATGTCACCTGTACCAGTACCATTACCACCACCAAAAAAAGCCCAATTTCGACCTAGGGTTGCCAGCAATGCAGTCAGTAAAATTAATCTACCTGCAAATAATGATTCTCAACCAAAAGTAACCAGTAATCCGGTTGATTTAAAACTTTTGATTGAAAAGAAGAGACAAGAAGCACTGATGAAATTAAGGCGGCGACAACCACAAAAATAGAATGTAAAGCCTGCCCAGATAAATAAAACGCCTTGCCATTTTGCGGAAAATCATTGGAACAGGGTATAGTCGATTGTAGCGCCCCAGAACCAGTTTCATTGTAAGCATCGAAAGATAAGATAGATAGAACTTTCGTTGTAAAATATTATAAGTTTTTACTATTTTTCTGGCCAGGCTTTGCAGTATGAACTGTAGATCAAAGTAAAAACTACTTTTAAATCCTAGCATGACAATCACGTTGATTGTGATGTAATATTGTCTTATAATAGGCTTTCAGTTTCTAGACATAAGTTATTTATATTTTTGTAAGAATTTATCAAATTATGTATTGTGTTATTCTGTGATTGTTCAATACTGTATGTGATATCTATGTTACGATTTACAGTTAAAAGATCGCATTACATGGTCAGTGAAAATATAATAATATTTGATATTAAATGCAATACTTTATTAAATAGGCCATAGGAAAGAAGTGGCGTGCGTGCGTGGCACACGTTTAGTTGGTAGGCCGCAGGATACTAAAGCAACATCATAAAAATTTTAGGAATTTCTGAGTGGACTATTGCTCAGTTGCAGAAACGCTCATTAGAGTTAATCCTCTGTGTCCTCCATTAAATCTCTTACTGTCACTTTTTGTCTTGTAGACGTAAAAGCCCTTACGGACTGTTGGTCCTACCGCTTAGGTCCCCCCTAGCAGGACCAGTAGGATCAAAGAAAATTATATACTCTAGCGAATTAAGATTTTCAAATCCTCATGGTCCAACATAGCTAGCATGCCGCAGTGATACAGCGCTATCACCAAGCTATCACACCTTAGCTCTCTTTCTATTTGCGTGCGAACGAACGAGATAAAAGACGTGATACTGCCGTATCACGTGCAGCATACTACGAGTGCTACTGATTGAAATGACACGCTGGCCGCAAAAGTGTACAAGTGGTATTTTTAAAAGCTAGCAACGTTTCTCCACTCCCCGAAAGGGACTATCAAGAGATTTAGGGTTGAACCTCATCTGACAGCACCGCATCGCATTTTTCCGTCGCTCCATCCCTCCATCCTTTGCGGCAGCGGCAGTGCTGTCGCGCGCGGTCGCGGTCGCGTCCAAAAAATTTGCTTAGAAAATCTAGATTGCGCGTATCAAATAATATTTACAATTTATATTATTATTACGAAGATATCAAGCTTTGAAATTATTCAAACAAAATTTCAAAGCCTTATATCTTCGTAATTATATTCCATATATAAAACATTACTTTTATTAATACTGTCTACGAGTGTTCTACGACAAAGTTTTGTATGAAATTGATTAACAGTTCTGCAACCACCTTAGAATGAATGATTAACTCTATGCTCTAATAAACGATGAGCGTTTCTGCAACGGAAAAATTCCAATTTGGGGTGGCAACATTAAACAAACGTCAAAGTGACAAAAGTCAAACCACAGATTACTGATATGTAGTAATGCGAAAGTGAAATTTTCACTTAGTTCCAACAGGTCCGTAGTGGCGCTGCTGTCGCTGCAGCTAATTTGTAAAAAAATAGGGATATTTAACAAACAAACAAACCAGGACAATCACCTTTTGGCAGGTAATTTCAATGTAGTTTGCATAGAAAGTGCAGCCTTCTAGTATTAAGTTCTACAAACTACGAAAAAAAAGATTTTATGGTCTATGTCAATGTCAAATTACCAAATTCACAAGATAGCTGCGTATTTGTGTAATGTGCGTGTTGTTTGTAGTTTTCATTCAATTTCGTGCCGATTTAGTGATGTTCTGGAGTTTCTCGTAGACCGTTTGATCGTAGACCACGCGTATCAGGCTTGCCTCGTTTTTGGTCTACCGTTTAAATGTAATAGTTGTAATCA
This sequence comes from Agonopterix heracliana, assembly GCA_963693445.1. NCBI lineage: Eukaryota > Metazoa > Arthropoda > Insecta > Lepidoptera > Depressariidae > Agonopterix > Agonopterix heracliana. The sequence continues at coordinate 7,477,715 of OY856326.1, forward strand.
AAAGTTTAAAATAAACATTATCTTATCTTATCTCTTCTGTTGTTCTCTAACCAATATACAGATTACAGGAATAGTAGGGGGACTGAAATTTAACTGATACGGATATAAATTACTGTTTTGTAATGAACGAAAACTAGCATTCAAAACAGTAATATATATCCGTATGAGTAGATATAAGTAAGTATCTACTATAGTATAGGTTTAATAACTGTACTGGAACATAGATGGAGTTAGGTAGTTTTCAATTTGACATAAAGTGGATACATAATGTTGCCACGAGTGGGTTCTCTTTTCTAATATACTCTTTGGAACAAACTAACATAGATTTAAAGACAAGAAGATTGGTATACCTACTCCATACTAAGTGGCGTTCACCGGAAAAAACTCAAAAGCCCGTCTCAGACGGCCCTGTCTTCTGGAAGAGGCCTATGTCGGAAAACAAGTTGAAGAGGTAGTTGAGTTGGAAGATTAGTGAAAAATTTAATGTATGTCAGTAACATACCTAACAGAAATGTAATGTAAAATAATTGTAAAGTAACAGAAATAATAATATGTAATGAAATGTAACCCTTCATTCTGTAACAATAAAGGCTCATAATTAAAATAATAATATAGCGCCTTTCTTATCTTTTACCCTATGAAACTCATCTACAAAATTATTATGTCATACAACGGAGAAGAATTGGGGCTTTTCAAAAATTTTCACCTCAAGCGAAAATACGAACCAGGAAAAACACAAGTTAAGCTTCTGACGTAACAACTCGGCATGAAGCTGCTGCTTTATGTTTAATATGGCGTCCTAAATTATGATGGCGTTTCAAGAGGGAAAATGTGACTGCAGCGCCACAACGGACCTATCGGAACTAAAGCTGTCATAGGACATTAGGACATACATAGGCCTGCCTTGCTCAATCAAACAAAACAAACGTCAGAAGTATAATTACTTTACTCTTTGCGTCAGAATCAGAAACGTCACTTGCAATCCGAAGATTCCGATTCCGAAGCGATATTACGTTAGCAAAAATAACAAAATAAAAACCAAACTGGTTTAAATTTCCCGTCAATTCGAATACAAAATCTAAAACCTCGAATCCGAAACGAACACTGGACAATTTTGGTTAGTTTCTATAATACCTATTGTTCTGTACGAAAAAGAAAACACATTCGTAGGTTAAAATTGTATTGGCTGCTTTCTCTTTGCAATAGAGAAAAATGGCTTTGAATTACGCTCGACAAATAACGAAAACTGTGTGCAAGATCGGCGTGAAGACATGTAGCGCACCCCAGAGATCGTTTAATGTCACCCGACCGACACAACTTGGTATGGTACCGATCGTCGTCGAGCAGACCGGCCGAGGCGAAAGAGCCTACGACATCTACTCTAGACTCCTCAGAGAACGTATTATCTGCCTCATGGGACCTATTAACGACGATATAAGCTCTCTCGTAGTAGCTCAACTACTCTTCCTCCAATCGGAATCAAGCAAAAAGCCTGTTCATCTATATATCAATTCACCGGGTGGTAATGTGACTGCTGGTCTAGGTATTTACGATACAATGCAGTATATAACTCCTCCAGTCGCTACGTGGTGCGTAGGACAAGCGTGCAGTATGGGGTCATTGCTTTTAGCGGCAGGAGCTCCAGGCATGAGGCACTCTCTTCCTAACTCTCGCATCATGATCCATCAGCCTTCAGGCGGTGTACGAGGCCAGGCTACAGATATACAGATTCAAGCCGAAGAAATTCTTAAACTTAAATCTCAAATTAATGCATTGTATGTACGCCACACTGGCTTGCCGGCAGAGAAAATACGATCTTCAATGGAGCGTGACCACTTTATGTCGCCGATCGAAGCAAAAGCATTTGGTTTAATTGATAATGTTCTAGAACATCCGCCTTCACATGCTATGGAAAATCAATGTGCGTCTACCACTGGTTCTTCTCCTACCTAATCAAATGTTATAATTATTGTGATATTGGAATAGAAAATAAGTATGTACTGATGTTTTTATTAAAGACGGTAAATAAAGTTTATTTCATCATTAATATAATTATTTTGATTCTTAATCGTAGCTCACATTTGGAATGGATAAAAATGATCTCATATTTTTTCAATACCTAACTCCTATTAGCGGAGCGGACTGCATAAAATAATTATGTTTTAGTTTTATCTTCTTAGTGAAAAAACGTTTGAAAATAACGCTAAACTCTCATTTTCTGTAATTCTTTAGCTTGAATACTATCTTAACTATTATAAAACTGTAAAATCATGTGGAACAAAAAAGTAGCGGTTTACTTCATTTAAAATCAAATAACATTCGATAGCGCGATTTAAATGACGTGTAGCGCCATCTATTGACAAAATTGTTAGTTTGTTTGTTCGCACATCACGCAAAAACTACTGAACCGATTTTGATGAAACTTTTTTTGTTTGATAGCTTATGATCTGACTTAACATCTGGTATATAATTTGTAAAGTCGCGGGAAAACACTAGTTTTTAATAATAGTATGAAGTATAAAAGTAATGAAATGTTGATGATGTCACTTGCATGTTTTGACATTCGATTAAGAGTTGCTACATTTGACTTGTTGTCCGCTCCCCTATTGAGGAAGATCAGGTGGTTGAAGTCCATCAACAGCAATACATTGCTCTGTCGTGTCGTAATATCTTGATAGCAACAAGAACTAATTAGAACAAGACAATATTTGAGACATTTGTCTTATCCAGGGAAGATAATAGGTAACATTAGTGTAGGTAGACCATCAAAGGTGGATAGGCATCTGTATTAAAAGGCACTAGACCGATTTGATTATATGATGACACAAAGAGAGCGCTGCCGGAGTCTCCCCTGTGGAACAATACATTTTTAATTAACCGCTTCACGCTTGCATCCCAGTTTTAAGATAACAATTGATTAATCAATGGATAACAGATGATATCGCGAACTCGGGAGTTGAAGGGTTAAGAGGCCTTTTACCACTGGCTAGCGACAATCTTTGCAAAACTATAATAACCCTTGACTATTTCCAGTAGTTAAAGTGCTTAATCTTGATTAATTCTTGCTTAGTTTTTTTAGATTTCATGGTTTTCCTTAAATTTAAGATTCAATATTTATTGGAGAGATTTGATTCCCTTTCGGCCCATATGGACCACTTCCCATAAAGACCACTTCCCAAAACGAACACTTCCCATAAACGACGATATATGCTCCCTCGTAGTAGCGCAACTACTCTTCCTTCAATCGGAATCAAGCAAAAAGCCTGTTCATCTATAAGTATATCAATTCACCGGGTGGTAACGTGACTGCCGGTCTAGGTATTTACGATACAATGCAGTATATCGGTCGCTACGTGGTGCTTCCCAAAACTTCCTAAAATGACCACTTCCCATAAGGACCACTTTCCATAAGGACCACTTCCCAAAAGGATCGCTTCCCATAAGGACCACTTCCCATAAGGATCACTAAAGTGATCTTTAGTCCAGTGGTTCCCAAACTATTTCACTCCACGGCGGCGGCGCACTTGTCTAAACCGAGGCATTCAAATACCATCTTATGTAACGAATAAATGAATTATGAATTCCTTACCCGTAGTCCGCCTGGGTGGACTATGGTTACTTATACTGACCATTAGTACACCTCAGAGGTGTACTACGACAGGGGCGGATCCAGGATTTCATGTTGGGGGGGGCCCATCGGCCAACTCGGGCCACGTATTAAGATTAAAAGAAATTAAGAGAGCTCATTTTTTTACTCGGCCTCAAAATTCAGAGGTTCGTGGGGGGGGCCATGGCCCCCTGGGCCCCCCCCCTGTATCCGCCACTGTACTACGACCACCGTTGAAAATATGATTGCCCATAGTTCACCCGCAGGTGGACTGTTGCTGTTTTGAAAATGTTATGACTAGGGATCGGATTTTTTCCTGCAATAATAACAAATGAATAAAAATAACAGGAGTGCGATTTTTGAATCTCATTCGCTGAATTCAGCAGATGAAAAAGTCAAAATTACTATGGAGGTAAGAATCTTTCTACTGCTGATTTGGCTCTCAAAAATCATACTTCAGGAGTGCTATTTTTGAATCTCATTCGGTGAGCTCAGCAGTTGAAAATGTCAAAATTACTAAGGATATACGCATCTTTCTACTGCTGATTAGACTTTCAAAAATCGCACTCCAGAAGTATGATTTTTTAAAGGCAAATCAGCAGTAGAAAGATGCATATCTTCATAGTAATTATGGCATTTTCAACTGCTGAATTCAGCAAATGAGATTCAAAAATCGCACTCCAGGAGTGCGGTTTTTTAAAGTCAAATCAGCAGTAGAAACATGCGTATCTCCATTGTAATTTTGACATTTTCAACTGCTGAGCTCAACGAATGAGATTCAAAAATCGCACTCCTGGAGTGCGAGTTACGTATCTTTCTACTGCTGATTTGACTTTCAAAAACCGCTCTCCTGTAGTATGATTTTTGAAAGTCAACTCAGCAGTAGAAAGATGCGTATCTCCATAGTTATTTTGACATTTTCAACCGCTGAGCACACCGAATGAGATTCAAAAATCGCACTCCAGGAGTGCGCTACATTGCGATTTTGGCCGGAATTGTGCACTTTGTGATAGAAGCATGAAATTTTCACCATGGTTAGCAGGTACGAGAAGGTTTATTTTGAGGTTTATGAGTAGAGTCATAGGCGTAGCAAGGGGGGGGGGGGGGCCGGGTGGGCCCGGCCCACCCCAGAATCCTTCTGGCCCACCCCAGAAATCAAATGAGTCACTTACTAAAAATAAGAGAGATATCAATAGGTAATTATAAATAAACACGATATTATTTTCTTGTGTTTCGTTTCTCGCATGTCCACTTTCTTGAAAAGTCTATGTGGTCAGAATGCACTTTCGCAAAATCTTGCAAATCTTAAAACTATAAATCTTGAGCTCGCTTCGCTCGCTCCTGTTTTTATAAGAACATACTGCACTGATCTTATTTACATTGCTGTAAAATCTCGAGCTGGCTTTCGCTCGCTCCTGGCTAGACACATTGCAGTAAAATCTCGAGCTCACTTCACTTGCTCCAGAATTGGGTGAAATGTCGAGCTCGCTTCGCTCGCTCTTGGTTTTGGCTCGTATCTTTTCATAGAGTAGTTAAATCTTAAGTTTCTTGGCTCGTTCCAGCTTTTAGGTCTTAAAAATTTCGAGCTCGCTTCGCTCGCTTTAGGATTTAAATTGTATTACACTGATCTCACTGTATTGCAGTAAAATCTCGAGCTCACTTCGCTCGCTCCAGAATTCAGTGAAATGTCGAGCTCGCTTCGCTCGCTCCTGGCTACGATTGTATCACAAAGAAAGACCTAGATGCATTGCATTAAAATCTCGAGCTTACTTAGCTTCGCTCGCTCCAGAATTCAGTGAAATCTCGAGCTCGCTTCGCTCGCTCCATTATTTAAATCGTATTACACTGATCTCACTATATTGCAGTAAAATCTCGAGATCACTTCGCTCGCTCCAGAATTGGGTGAAATATCGAGTTCGCTTCGCTCGCTTTAGGTTTTGGCTCGTATCTTTTCATAGAGTAGTTAAATCTTAAGTTTCTTTTCTCGTTCCAGCTTTTAGGTCGTAAAAAACTCGAGCTCGCTTCGCTCGCTCTAGGATTTGAATCGTTTTACACTGATCTCACTATATTGCAGTAAAGTCTCGAGCGAAGCTTCGCTTGCTCCAGAATTCAGTGAAAAGTCGAGCTCGCTTCGCTCGCTCTAGGTTTTAGTTTTTATTACATCAACCTTGCCTGGGCCTGGCCCACCCTGGGAAAAAATCATTGCTACGCCCATGGTTGCCCCATCCCCGGCCTACAGTGGAACTCCAGTGGTGGCTCAGGATATTGTTCTTTTATAAGAACAACCCTTGAAGTCACCAACATATCAATATAACCGTACAACGTCAAGCACTTTTGCTGTAAAAACTCGACATTGGCAAAATCATCATTAACCAAAAATGGCAGCCATATTTTTAAAAATAGAAATGAATAGAAGCATGAGCAGCAGTCATCGGGACTTTCTGGTTCACAATTGAGGCGCCACAAATCCATTCCAAGTTCCCACATTTTATAGTAAGAAAAGCTGAGTGTGGAAAGTTTCGAATATTCGCGTAATTGCCACCAACAATGAAGGGTTCCATTTTATTATTTGTTATGTTACACTTAGAAAACATGAATACAATCAAAACTATTCGTATTCTGTATTTCTGTGACTTCAGCATATTAATTACCTACGATTTTAACCTAGGTAGCCTAGTCAAATTATTGGACTCTAGGTTGGTAATCTTTACAACTGCACTTTAATTTTCTGCTGTTATGACTTTGATCGTAGATATGGAAGTAATTACTCTATTGATTCTAATTGCTAACTTTTTTTATATATTTTGTAATTTTGCTCGATTGATATCGGCTCGCAGAGTACCTAGGTAGTAAATTAATTGAGCCGTTTAAAGACGTGCTGGTGGTCACCTTTTATCCTTTAGCTTTGCATATTATATGCTTCATGGTCACAGCTATGAAACCATAAATTGTTACTTGCTAGTGATTCCTTAAAATCGGTCAAGTGCGAGTCGGATTACTCTCTCACCGAGGGTTCCATCCAACAATAATTTTACTTACTTACTTATGTTTTCTCTGAGACCCCTTAGCGCGAGCTCGACTCACGCTTGGCTGGTTTTTATTTGTACAGTATATAACATCTATAGAGTTTCCACATAATAAGACGAAATGACGCTTGACGCTTGTATTGTTTGTATTATCGTTTGCAAGAAGAAAAAACGAGTTCCCTTAACTTTTATCTTTTATCCGATATAATGATAATTCATGACACATATTCTAGGGATCGTCAAGTTGCGCGTTGCGGAGAGCTATGAAAACTCAATCTTGATGTCCTGCACTCGTAGTATGCTACACGTGATTAGAGGTGGGCGCCGCGCCGGGTTACCCGTGCCGCCGCCACCGCCGAGTTAGGCGCGCCGGCGGCGCCGGTTGCCGTGGTTGCTGTGTGCGTGCCGTCTTCCGGCGCTAGTTGACTGGCTAAACTGTACTTTACATATAGGCTTCCCGCTGATAGCGCCAGTCGCTCATTTGATCGTCAGCGCTGGTTATTAATGTCAGTGCCGGCGCTGGTTGCCAAGCTAGCCACCGGCAGCACCCCTTTTTCCGGGAATGGTAAATGGTGCCGTTGCCGAGCTGGCTGCTGGCGCCTGGGAACTTGGCTGTCTATGTTGGCTGCCAGCACTAGTTACTGGGCTAAACTGTATTACATGGGCTCTGTTGAAAGCGCCAGTCGCTCATTTGGATGCCGGCGCTGGTTATCCATATCAGTGCCGGCGCTGCTTGACAAGGTAGCTGCCGTTGGCGTTGCTTGCCAAGCTAGGTGCTGGTGGCGCCGGTTGCCGAGCTAGCTGCTGGCGCCGACAGCCAAGTTGACTGCCAGCACTAGTTACTGGGCTAAGGTTCGAAAACGCACGGATGACATGCCATGTACCAATGAGTTTTTTCAACTGCTCTCAAGTGAAGGGAAACATCGTGAGGAATCCTGCATTCGCAGAAGAAGATCTGAATTCCATACGGAATGTATAGTGAAGCCTACCAATCCGCTTTTGGGCTCACGAGGTGGACTAACACCCATACGACCTCGGGAGTTGTTACCTTTGCAGTGATTTCTCACTGCCGATGCAGTGAATTCGATAATTCTCTCTGCAGTGATTCTCTCTGCGATGAGTCTCTCTGCAGTGATTATCTCTGCGATGAGTCTCTCTGCAGTGATTCTCTTTACGGTGAGTACATACCGCCACTGTTGAGGTTTGGTGTGTACATTTATTTTGTCTGTCTTTTTTGGAGGGACGTTCACAGAATTAGGTATTTTGTCCATTCAAAATACTTGCCTTTTGCTTTCACTCTACCTTAATCTTCGTGTAGTACGAAACCCTCGGTGCGCGAATAGCCCGATGCGCACTTGACTTGTTCGTTTCTTGTTTTCTCTCTACTGCACTCGTAGCATGCTACACGTGATACGGCTTTATCAAGCCTTTTATCTCGTTCGTTCACGTGCAAATAGAAAGAGAGCGATGGTGTGATATCGCGTTATCACAGTGTCATGCTACCTATTGCAGGTCGTTATAGTAGATTACCACAGACCACTATTACACACCGAGGACATGAAAGTAAGAAAGGTCTCAGATCTCCGCCTCGGTCAACAAACATGTGATCTGAGGCTTACTTATTTAATGTCCGAGGTTAGTATACTATTTTTCTCGTCGACGGAGGTGGAAAGCGACAACTTCGTTTAGCGCAGCGGGACGACAATTGACGCTTTCCGTCCGGAGGTGAGAAAAATAAAATATTTCTCATAAAACAATTAAAACAAAGTTTATTTGCCGCATGCCAATATTTTGCTCATTCTTTTTATCCAAGGGAAGAAGTATGTGACGTTTGTGTAAATGACGTAATCTTTTCGACTGTTTCCTCTGAACGAGACCAGGCCCACTTGTGCGAAGTTGGAGGTGATGAGAGCGCTGCCGGAGTCCCCACTGTGGGCAAAAGTTACAAAGCTATACAGGATGTGAGGAAAAGTATCATTAACCCTTAAACCACTGACTCTACCCATCAAACTGAACAACTTTTACGATGGGAGCAAAGCAATCAGAGCTAAAAAAAAATCTGCTGTACCATACGATTGCGTCGCTGACAGGTTAGCTCCCATAATAAAAGTTGTTCAGTTTGATGGATAGAGTATATATTGGTTTAAAGGTTTATGATACTTTTCCTAACATCCTGTATACATGGTTCAACTAATTACAGGGTATAAGCAAGCACGTATCCAGACTTTGGTTTCGGGTCTGCTGTACATTTTGGTCTAGTTTTATATGGAACAGCAGATTTTTTTTCGAGCTTTCGACCTTGGGCCATAGAGAAAGTGATTCAGTTTGATGGTCTGATATTCCGAGAGCGAAAATGCGCGCTGCATACAAACGTACTATGGTGATATTTTCAATACTAACTAATTAAAGACAATGAAATTTTGCAGAAACAATTTAGAAACAAATTTCTATGCTTCTATAGAGTCAGATTTTCGTTAAAATATACAGTTTCAATGCTAGGATTAATTTAAGATTTGTATGGAAATCTTTGAGGCACTGTAACTTGAAAACTATACATTTTAACGAAAATCTGACTCCATACAAGCATAGAAGTAGATAGATATTGCCGGTTCTAATCCACTTAATAGCCGCTCTAAGAAGTCCCATGGTGAGGAAGGGTATAGTTGGTATAGTTTGTTAAGGTAGTGATAAGGGGTGTTAGAGGGGGTGGGGAAGTGTGTGGAGGGGTGGTGCGGGGAGGGGTTTTGTATGGTTAAAGTAGTTTTGGGGGTAGAAAGTAGGTATTAATAGTTAAAGGTTAAGTTGTGGAGGGGATGTGTATGGGACTTCGTATAATGGAAAAACTCTGATTTGGCCGTTTTCGGATCGTGCGCCGGTTCTAACCCAGCTGATGGGTGTTTTGTGAAGTCTCGTGTGTGTGGGGAGGATATGTAGGAACAGATGGGACTTCTTAGTTTGGAAAAGTGTGATTTTTGGTATTTCGAACTCGCTTGTTACACGTGGCGGTTGATAAAGCTTTGAATGGGTTGTTGTTTGTGGGGTCAGGGTGGGGGTCACGGTCGCTAGATTGTGGGATGACAAGTTGATTTATACCAATGACTATTATATATAATTTGGGGGCGAGCAGAAGCTTTGTATAGGTTTTTGAAGTTTCGAACTCACTCGTTACACGTGGAGCAATGTAGATAAAGCATAGGTAGCATGTCACCGTGATATAACGCTATCACTCCTTCGCTCTCTTTCTATTTGCGCGTGAACGAACGAGACAAAAGAAGTGATACAACCATATCGCATGTAGCATGCTACGAGTGCAGGAAGCTCTCATGCCTTATCAAAGATAGTTTTTTTATACTGATTTTTATTATAACGAGGGTGTTTGTAGGTTAAACTTATGAAATAGTAATTAAACAATGTAATAGATTTTAAATTTTTTTTTTATTTTAATTTATAATGACCCCAAGCTAACGTGGCTATACCATTATCCTTAGAAATAAACTGTGGGGGTACCCACATTGTCATTTACCTCGGCGGTCCACCGGCGAATAGGGAACCGCCGGGTTGTATATAGATAGGGTATTTGTCCATAATAAAACAGTACGAACTGAGACTCAACTGGTTTCACTACTCCTGCCCTAGCCACCAAACAACCCTCAAGCACTGTCCCCAAACTGGTGACCCCGAAAATTGAAACTACGCAGCATGAATAAACAAGAATTAGTAAAGATGGAAGAACTCTTCAGCGGATCCAGCTATGCAACCGTCAGCGACGCAACAGCGACCAAGCATACGCAATCCTAAATAAACATCGCCCGTCCCCGTACCAGAAACGCCGCCGCTCCATCGTCAGCACATAATACACGGTAGCGAAAGGACAACGCAGCGAAAACCACGCACGTCGTCCTAAGCACCCAAACTACGAGGCATGAGAAGTTAGCGCAGCGGAAACCGCCGCTACTACCCCATCGCCAAGAAAAAAGGAAGACAGCAACATTCAGATGTACAACCCAAAGGGGTGTAAAACGCGCCAATAGCGCCACTCAGCTGTTAAGCTTCCACCTCCCGCAGAGGGAAATAACGCCATTCTACAAAGAAGACACCGGCACACCGGTGAACGAGTAATCAATTGATCAGCCGTAAAAGCGACTATTGTTACCAATATCTTCATGGCTAAACGACGTCGCGACGCCACGCCGCCACGTCGAAATCATAACGGTCAAATACATTGACTAAAAAACGTGCAAGAAAAAAACTCGTCGGAAACGGCTACATAACTACGTATGCATTTAAAGCGCGCAGATATATACCCATACGCACCGAGCAACGAGCAGGCTACACACACAAAGAAAGAGGGTACCGACACAAACGGACGGGACAATCGATGACATCACGGCAAAACAAACATTCCAATGCAACATGCACCGAGTTAAGAAACCAACTAACTACCTACTTCATGCAACATCAAAATACATATTATTTCGGCTGCTAAATACATGCACTAGCCGAACTTGGGAGACACAGGGTAAATAAAACAGCATCAAGATTTTATTGCAAGACTATCAAGACTTCGTCGGTGGCTAGGGCAGCCAGAGATTTCGCACAACAACAGAGCAAACATCAAATATCAATATTATAAGTATATATTTATCACACAAAAAAACAGAAGGTACCACTAACAAAAAAGATACAAAAAAAAAAAAGTACCTACCAAAAAAAAAAAATTAACAAAAGAAAAAAAATATACAGCAAAACACAAAAAAAAAAGAGACAAAAAGAGCAATGTCCAACAAAAAACGAGTTACAAAAAAAACCATGTAACATAGCCTAACCCACGACATTCCTTTCCCATACAAATCCTATCAACCCCAGAATCCAGCAGCGAGCAACAAGGGCAACGAGCAAACGGGCAACGAACGATTCAAGAAAGCCTGGCTAGCACCGTACCTACACAAAAAAACGGGGAATAGCATATAGAAAAGGCAAACTACGGTCAGCAGAGAACAGCGAACACATGAAAACGACCACTGACACAATAGCGCACCAAAAAAACTTCAACACAACCTGAAAAATAAGGAGCCGATAAACACTGACAGGAAATAACACTGCGAGCAAACACAAAATAAAATAACACAACACCAGATTTATTTGTCAGTATCGTCATTCGAAACAGGAGAAAGTCGCCTTGAAAAAGACGGTTTTTGATCAGAACCAACGCATCGCGTGCAGATAACGTTGATTCCTACGGTTATATATCGTTCGAAACATTGAAGTCCGCTCTGAAAAGAGCGATTTTGTGAGACATCGTTTTCCCATTGCGTGCAAATGGCCAACGGTCTTCTGCAGCAGAACACAAGCGCAGTGTCCGAAGAGGCAGGCGAGTACAGCGGACGGCGGTCGACGACGTTATGAAGCGATGACCGAAGACTCCCACTGGCCGTCACGAGCATTGCCGAGCCGCGCCGAGTTTCGCCGAGTCGGTCGATGTTGGCAGCGCGCATGCGCAACAAGTATGCGTGACGAAGGCGTGACGACACAGCGCAGCGCATGCACGAGCACGCACGAAGAAAGGCGAACGCCGCCGAATGTAAACAAACAAGGGACGCGCGCGATTTAAAGTGCGCGACCAACTTTAGTTTTAAGTTTTTTGTACATAGAATCAGTTTATAATATGTTAGTTATTAAGTAGCGTTAGCACTTGGGAGGGAGATATGTGGGGGTACCCACATTGTCATTTACCTCGGCGGTCCACCGGCGAATAGGGAACCGCCGGGTTGTATATAGATAGGGTATTTGTCCATAATAAAACAGTACGAACTGAGACTCAACTGGTTTCACTACTCCTGCCCTAGCCACCAAACAACCCTCAAGCACTGTCCCCAAATAAACCTTTTATCATCATTACCACAGATTACTTTCTTCCTCTTAATTTGTGTATAAACATTATGTCTATCGCTAGTGAATGTATACATATCATCATAGTTAACATAACTTAAATCTAGAGCATTTTTATAGTTTTCGAAATGTAACTTTCTTACATTAGCGGCAGAGACACCTTTGTTTTTCTTAACAGTTAAATCACCTTGTAAAATATAACTGTACATTTTAGATCGTAAGCCAATAAACTCTTGAATAATTCTACCATTGCTTTCATCTTTCATCAAACCCACAACCTTTTTATTCAATAATGGTAGATTGTAAACGTTATCTGTTGGAAAATCAGAGGTGTCAAATTTGTTTTGTAAATCTGGTCTAATGTCTTCATAAAAGTTATCAGTTTTAATCTCATAAATAAATGAATCTGTGTCTGTGTACAGTAATTGTAATTTATTGCCATATTTAGGCTGCATGTATGAATAATGAAAGCCATACATGACATATTTCGAGAGTTCCAGTACGGTGAAGCCGACATAAATTGGTTTATTATACAAAATTGTTGTTTTATTTAATTGTATGGCTACAAAGTCTTCGGAAAACACCTTAGAACTGTGAAAGTTGGGACGAGCTATGTATCTCCCCGCACCATATTTACACTTGGTCTTTGATTTTACATCATCCCATGTAGTACAAAGTTTCACATCAACCCTCTTTGCTACGTTTTCTATTGTCTTACCGAAAATTGAATTGTTCATTAGTTTGTAAAAATCTTTTTCAAATGAGTTTTTAGCCAAGGTTCTTTTATCAGTATTCAAATCAATGTAGGATTTAAGCCAGGGGGATTGGTGGAAAGATAATATTCGATGAATTTTTTTGCAAATCAATCCGCGGGTGATACATTGTTTTAAATTCATGTAGTGAATGACGTAATTTTGTTTGTCAGTGAGAGTGAGTAAAAGTTTTTTTGTTTTACCATTGGGTGGTGTTTTCGTTTCGGCGCAAAAGGGGTAATCACTGTGTAAGTCGTGTAAAGAAGGTGGGTACTCAAGGTCAACTTCTAAGAAGTAACCGATTTGTGAATCGGGTTGTTGAGAGAGGATGTTGAATGTTTCAATTTCACTCTCCGTCAACCAGGTGAAATTACCATCAGGCAGATATTTGCTCATAGCATCACCATACAGGTTATTAACATCTAGGTAAACGATGAAATTGCTTTCTTGCGCGGGATCGTGTGTATCCATAAACTTATTGTTGGCCTTGGCATGTCTTTTGGAAACTTGACTGATACCCCCTCGGATACCACTATTTAAAAATTGTATCATCTCATAATCGGTTAGAAGTTCGAGATTTACATCTGTCGCTTTCAACATTGCATCCCATGATAGGGAAGGTGCTGTTAGGTATCTGCAGGGGTCTAATTTGTATGCAGCTAAGCAAACGGTGCGAAAGTTTTCAAAAATCTCTGCTAATAATAGGACATCCGTTTTTAGGTACAAATCACAGTATTCGCCTAGAGAAGTTATATTGAATTTTTCCCACACCGTTTGTGCATGAGTATAGTCTTGATCGGAAATGTGTGATTGAGTCAGTTTACTGTAGAAAAAGTCTTTGTCTGGTAGTGATTCATGGTTAAGTTTATCCCAACAATCGATGTATTCATAAGGAAACACACCTTTACGTGTTAAAAGAGTCATTTGATTATGGTCGGGATAATATCGAGATAATATTGAAATTTGGTCGATTGATAGATTTTTAGCTAGTTTATCTAAACTTGAAGACATGAATTTAAATGAATCCACAAATCTTATCGTAATCGCTTTACCATCTTTAAAATTAAGTTTTTTACTAAATGAGATATATTTTTCTTTATTCTGAGGAATGCATTGAATATTATCACCCTCCCTGGCGGCTAATTCTTTGATAAATAAGTGACTGTCATAGCCACTTAAATTATGGAAAAAGATGGGAACATAGTTAGGTAATGAATATTTTAAATTACACTCGTTATGCACTAAACCTCTGATTTTCCCTGTTAGATGACAGTGATCAACTACCTTAAGATCTGTTGATAACAAGGGCTGTTCGCAGATGTGACAAGATTCATTTTTAGTCATATTTTCACATTCTTTGATATCATATGGCTGTTTATTAGAAAGAATGTCTGCGATAGTAGCAACATCCGAGTAAATGTTATCAATGAATTTTGTTACACAATCCTCTCCACGATACGTGACAAGTTTCGATAGTGAGTCATCATAATTACAATGGATATAATAAGCAAAGCTACATGGTACATGTTTATGAGAATAATAAGTATTACTTTGTAAATTATTTTCTAACGGGCTTAAAATAGATTCAAAATCTGCATAAATAACAAATGGAACTGACAATTTATGTTGAAAGTTTTTGAATTTTAAGTACTTACCTGTGAGAGTGGGAAGTTGTATTAAAGTCTCTTCGCATCCTATTCTTAAATGAAGTTTAAGTTTATATTCACACGTAAAATATTGTAAACACTTTTTACAGAAAAATTTTTTGTGTTCATGCTTAGATACTTGAGAGCCCACCAACCGGGACACGTTTTTTATCCAAGAGTAATGAGATTTCTTGCTATCTTCATGAAAGAGCAGGTCGACGTGACGATCGTAGGTTTTAGAAGATATATTCATGGGGGTGATAGTGCATTTTGATCCTATCCCGTACACATTGACGCTGATCTTGTTCAGTTGCTCGAAACGTTTGATACCTCTAGCATCCACAGGACAGTTGATATTATCTGTATTGAAGAGTGTCTTGTAATCTGGGTACGATGATACTCTCTCCGTATGTTTCTCTGCTGGATAAAGAGCGCTGGTAACAGCCCAAAAAAAACAAGCATGATCATTGTTCTTCACGTTTACACAAGCACGTTTGAGTTGTATCCATTTTGGAAGTGGAATGTAAGAACTACCCTTCAGTGGATTGAATTTGTTAATATTAACTTCAAGAAATTCAATTTTCTCCAACGCCCATCCGCTGTCACGTTCCTGGAACTGCTCGCATTTTCCATTTATTTTGGAAGAGATTTGCTCATAGAATGTACTTAAATCTGATTGGCGATTTAGAACGACATTTTTGGTATTGAATGATTTCAAATCTCTAATCACCTGATCCTCTTTGAATATCACATAAGTGCAGAAAAGTTGCAAGTTCACTTTAACGTTTTCATTGGTATCGAGTTCCAACTTGATTACGTCACACACTTTTGATTCGGCTCTGCTTAGATATATCTTCGGATCTAAGATGGTTGACGATCCGTTTACATGATAAGTGGTTATTCTACACTTGAAAGCCGAGTCCACAACATAGGTAAAAAAATCCCCATCGTCTTGTCTACAAAGTAACTTGTGACGTTTTGTTCTCGAGTGAGCGATCAGTTCGTTACCAGGGGCACTGATATTACAAAAAGGGCACTGATACATGGTTATGAGGAGGCCTTACGCGGTTGAAATATTCCAAAGTACTGAAATAAACATCTATAGTAATTGTTTTTTATACACTAATCCAGGGGTGATAAACCTTTTATATTTACGTTCCGTGGTCTCAATGAATACCACCGCGCGCCCACAAGTTTCTTACCCCTGAGTTATCGTTTTTAAGCAGCATTATGATTCATAGACGCTACAATGTTGTAAATAAAAAGCTCTTTGTTTAATTTATTTTTTTATTCAGTATAGTAGATAACAGAAAAACAAATAAGGCATAGCAAAACACTTGATTTCACAATCTACAATACAGTTTTGATTATAAATATTTTCGATAATGTTGCATGCATCTTCCAGAGTCTCGGGATGGCTACATTTAAGCTTTTTGTGGAAGAAATTCATACGATTCACATAAGTCTCTTTATGCTTATCTAAATGATGCACAAGTAGGTCAACACATTCTAAAATAGGCTTTATTTCCCGCCACTCTGCAGCACATATATTCATTGAGCTTGTTTCCATGAGAATCGTGATGAAACTGAATTCCTCCTTTTCGGTGGTGGTGGTGGTGGTGCTGATGATGGATTGAGGAAGCGCAGCAGCTGAACCAGTTCTGAAGAATTCCGAGATTCCCTCCATATTCTTCATAATTATTGAAGTCCATTCTTGATGAGTCATTAGCATTTTTCCATCGAAATCAATGCATACTTCCAATGCATTACTATTAATTAGATTGAAGGGATGTCTTAAGAACACTGCTATGTAAGAGTCTCTAAAGTGATACACATTTTTACACATTTCAAAATATAATTGTGGGATTGATGGATGCACGTTAGAGAAATTCATCTTGTCACTTCAAGGGCTGATGGCACACTGAAGGTCGCTTTTATTGACCCACCTTTCGAACTATATTTGTGAGAATGTGATGCTCAAAGAGTGAGTCACTGATGATAAGACAATATGCTGACGTTTTATCTGGTAGATTTTTTTTGAATTCCAATTCGAGCTTGATATCTATAGCACCACCGTTCCCCGAGCGGAAGGAGTCATTCTGTCTCGAACAATCGATAACAATCAAAGGAGTCTTTGTTTTAAAATTAGGCGGGCTAATTTGAATGTTGGAACTGTTCAAACCGTAGTATGATCTTTGGAAATTAGTGAAAGCGTTGTAGAGCAGTGAATATGTCCCTTTCTCAAAATCGTTTGCGAATGAATCATACGGATAGTACTGAGAGTTGAGGTACAGGCGAGCATTGTAAAAATTGCTATGGTCAAATAGACTCATATCCTTATCAGCATCATTATTTCGTGCATGCTGAAATCCTAGTATGACGAATCGAGGCTTTTCCAGCTGGGTGGTGGTCTTCACGGTCCAAACGTGTCGTTGAGTCATAGGCAGCAGTGGGTATTCATAAAGATCCCATGAGCGAAATGCAATAGGAATAGGTGTATTATTCTCTATATACTTCAACAAGTTGAGCTTCTCTCTGTCGGACACCTTAATCACGGGCATTCGCCATACAACACGTGTTAAATTAATTTCAATCTTCTTTGTAGCATCCTTTCTGGTTGCAGAGTTAAAATTCGAAGAGCTTCGGTTAAGTATCAGTTCATGCTTTGCATTCACAATCACCTTTTTATAATCTTCGGCGAATCCCAACAGATGGCGTAGTGGGACGGTGAAACAGAAATCTCCATCGACCTCTTTGATTGTACCCAGATTCCAGCCGCTATTCTCTAGGACATTGCTCTCTTCCTTACCGTAGGATACGATGGCTTTCATGGTGGAGGTGACGCCGCAGTTTTTCGTTCTGTCAATCTCCACACCATTCAACTCATAGCGAATGTCATGAAAGAGAAATGCCGGTGCATTGTTGGTGAAGGTGCAATCTTTCGTAACATTACCCTCAATTATTATCTGACTCTCACAAGGTAGCACCATCAAGTCTTGACTGTTGATACATATACGAATCTCATCGTTGTTCTTGTAAGATTCATTGTAGGGTGTGTAGGTGTGATACTCAACACTCTCTATACTATCATCAAAAACAACTTTCTCCCCTATGTTTAGAATTGATGATGTCATTATGCTGTTTCTAGTCCCAAGGATTGTAGAAATAGTAAGTTGTCTTTACTTAATTCGAATTTTTGATTGAGAGCTCCTTCGGCAGGTGTTGTCCCCAGAGAGAGGGTGGGACTACTATAACCTGCATTTGCATTATCACTGATTTTATAGATAATCATGATGCAACTTTTCTTATATGCAATCGAAGTGAGATGTTTTCTTTTCTGAAGTTGACGAGCTGCCCCTGCTCATTCACTATACGTACTTGGAGATTTTGAATAGTGTTTACTCTTAGGGGTAAGTAAACCGGATGTGGAGGACACTCTATTATCTGATAGCCCGGCGGCACCGATGGTGAGAACTCATACAGCACGTGAGACGCTTTACTATTGATGAATGATCCCTGAATGATGTTGCACTCCACTCTTATAGTATTGGTGATTAGTATGTTTATCGGTTGATCTGATACATGTATCTCTTTTTTTCGAAGCACTTTGTTTGAGAACCCGAAAATATTGCCAATACTGTTTTCTTTTTCAAAGTGTATGTCATATAGCGGTGAGAAAAACGTGCACTTTAATGTGTTCGTATTGGCATCCATATCTATCCATTTGTCTTTATCCTCACCCCCGACACGTAGCAGTTCTCGCTCCAGATAACGAAAGATGTTATGCAATTCGTAAGAGCCCTCAGGAATTGCGATAACGTTCTTATCGCCATAGTGAAAGAGGTTATTGCTGCTGTCCACATTAGGAATAGAATTAAATGTTTTAAAATAAATCACTGCACATTCGTAGTTAGAATCAGCACTCAACTCTATAGGCGGTAAAAATGAGCTGTTTAACTCTGATTCAGTTCCGTTCAGAGTTAATGTGAGAGACATTGTCCTCACACGAGATAAGGATGATAAATGAAAACAGTATAATGTATTTTATGTATTTATTGAATAATTGATTACATAATAGACTAAAACTAAGGATAACACCCGTTTATAATCGAACTGCAGCCGTTCACCTGTCTGTTTATAAGCTGTTCGCACCTGTTTCTAGCTGTTCATATCTGTTCATACCTGTTCAACAGGTCTGTTCATAAGCTGTTAGCACCTGTTTCTAGCTGTTCATATCTGTTCATACCTGTTCAACAGGTCTGTTCATAAGCTGTTAGCACCTGTTTCTAGCTGTTCATACCTGTTCAACAGGTCTGTTCATAAGCTGTTAGCACCTGTTTTTAGCTGTTCATACCTGTTCAACAGGTCTGTTCATAAGCTGTTAGCACCTGTTTTTAGCTGTTCATACCTGTTCAACAGGTCTGTTCATAAGCTGTTAGCACCTGTTTCTAGCTGTTCATATCTGTTCATACCTGTTCAACAGGTCTGTTCATAAGCTGTTAGCACCTGTTTCTAGCTGTTCATACCTGTTCAACAGGTCTGTTCATAAGCTGTTAGCACCTGTTTTTAGCTGTTCATACCTGTTCAACAGGTCTGTTCATAAGCTGTTAGCACCTGTTTTTAGCTGTTCATACCTGTTCAACAGGTCTGTTCATAAGCTGTTAGCACCTGTTTCTAGCTGTTCATACCTGTTGAAGGGGTCTCTTCATATCTGATCCGATCTCTTTATCAGGTCCGATCGTACATGTGCTTGGAAGCAGTTAATAGAAAGCTCAAACATAAATGTCCACAGTTATATTTCTTATCTCTCTGCACATTACTATAGTTGTAGGTTATTATAACGTTGTCTATACTCTTCTGCATATAGTTGAGGAATTCTTGAGGAGGTCTCAAGTTCCCATAGCTGTCAAAGTATTCGCAGTGTTGATCCTTCTTCACATACGCCACCCAATGCGTTCCAGCCCCATCAGAATCGTCTAAGTTTATCACTCCCGTCTCTCGCTTTCGCGGTCCAGACAATCGTTTTAATAATAGATTATCCCGCATAACAACACCGCGAAAGTGTGGAATATCCAGCTGCTTAACATATTTTACAATTTCAAAGTCAGCGAGAGCACGATTCGGTAGGGCGAGATTCAGTTTTTTTGATACGGAGTCAGGTAGAGTCCCATTCCCTTTCTATAGGGCGCTATGTACATGCCTTGTCCCACGGCGTGCGGTATGTGGGATCGAACTGGATCTTTCTTTTTAACCATTTCATAGATATTCCTAGCAGCTGTAGTCACACCACCCGCGAACGATCCGGCCGCTGCCAAAGCTCCCAGTATCGGAATCAAAGGTAGAAATCCACCTCTCTTCGGTAGAGGAACAACTCTCGGCCTCCTGATATACTTCCCCTTGGCACTTTTCTTAGCGGCTCTTACCGCAGCATTTATCAAAGTATCATCATCAGATTTCTTTGCACCTTTCGTCCTTTTCTTAATGGCTTGACGTGTCGTGGAAATCACTTTAGAGAGCGGTATGCCCATACCACGCTTAACCTTGAACTTCATGATTTTTTTAACAGCGAGTCCCGCTAGTCTTTCAGACAAGTGTGGTGATTCACGCCAACGTTTATCAGCTGCAATACCTAATTGTATATCAGCCTTATGCCGTTCCTCTAGAGTCTGATTTTGAGCGTATGCAATGTCATGTGCTTTACACGCTTCGTCCAACGGGTTTATACCCTTATCACCGCGCGCTAACCTCTTTTGTAACTTTGTGCCAGGTCCACAGTAATTGTAACCCGGCAAGTGGATCTCAAACGGTAATCTATTAATAACTGCGTTAACGAAAGAACCGCCCTTTACAGATTCTTTAGGGTGACTGTGACGTGTGCCGTGTTGCATCACCATTTTAAACTAATTGTTACAGTGAGGACAGTGCTTCCTTTTATAAAACGCTAAATCCACATATGTGTCGTTAGGACCTGTTGCGTTTTGATTGGGCAAGTGTTCCGTACACCATAAATGTCCGCGTATTTCCGGATCGTTGAGAAGGTGGTCCGGCAGGAGATATTGCACGTTACACAACTGATGACTAAAGTGTTTTAATAATATTGGTTTTGATAACTGATTGATATCTTCAGCTGTCAGTTCGGGCATTTTGAATAATAAAAACAGTGTGTACTCACACCCGAGTCCTATTACACAATGAAATTTAGAAAGCAAAACACGTATTTATCAGTTAAAGATTGGAAAATACAATCAAAGACATCCGCTGATGTGTGTAAACATAGCGTACTGCTACCCAACAGCATAAGATGTTTGATATGTGGACCGTCCGCTTGCGGTAAAACTAATCTTTTACTCACCCTACTTCTCGATCCAAAGGGTCTCAAGTTCCAAAATGTCTACCTATATTCAAAATCACTTAATCAACCAAAGTACATATTTCTGAATGAGGTACTCCATAGAGTACCTGAAGTAACTTTTTACAAGTATTCGGATAAAAATGACGTCACACTACCGGAAGAGGCGCACAGTAACAGTATTGTAATATTTGATGACGTCTCAATGGAGGATCAAGAGGCCGTACGCATGTACTTTGCTATGGGTAGGCATAAAGGGTTGGATTGTTTTTATCTATGTCAAACCTACAGCAAAATACCTAAACAGTTGGTGCGAGACAATGCCAACTTTATTATTCTCTTCAAGCAGGACGAAATGAATCTTAAACACGCTTACGATGATCATGTGAATACAGACATACCGTGGGATAAATTTTTGGAAATATGTCGAACCTGTTGGAATAATAAATACGGGTTTCTTGTGATTAATAAGGATGCTGAGATTCATAAGGGTAGATACCGGCGGGGATTTGATGACTTTATTATTTTGGAACAATAAATACTACAGCATCAACTGAGGTGCATGCATTTCACTATGGATACTACAGGGGAACAGATCTTTGGTGATAAGGAGCTGAAGAGAAAGCTGATTCAATCAGTGAACTCGGTTAAAAAGAAAATTAAATCTCTAAACGACGATAAGGTGGAATTGACCTCTACACTGCAAGAAACATTTGACCCCATCGTACGACCTTTGAATACTTTAGTGAAGCAAACATTGACAAATGATGAGTATGAGGACTATGAAAAAAGCGGCTAACCGTCTAAAGGATTCAAACAAAGAAAGTTCAGTGTTGTCAGTAAGAAAATTAAAAAAAATAATCTTAACACAACAATAAAATATAACGAAAGTTTTGATAGTGATAAGTCGTCAACATCGCTCACGAACAGCAGCAGCCTCTCTCTGACGGATGACAGTTTTCAAGATGCTGAGCAAATACCACCTATTGCACGAATGTACTTGGATAACCTGGTATTGAATAACATAAAAAAAGTCCCCTTCGGTGTTTACCATACCCCAGACGGATATTACATAGGAGATAGTCCAATTTCCTTTGAAACCAACAACATTAAAATAAAAAATGAGAGCTTCAAGTACATGCCGGGCCTACTAGAACTTTTATTTAAAAAAGATCCTCAAACACAGCTCATTGATAAGAGTGACATTGAAAACTATAATAAAATAATTATTATGACGAATGCCAACAGACGCAACTTCTCACCTCAAGGTCAAATACAGGGCGATAGGAGTAACAAGTACATCACATACATCAGACAAAAAATTAGTGGTGGATGTTTGTCAGACAACAGCAATACCCTTCTTATGAAAAAATACAATCCTAGTACTGATTTTGTGTATTGGAACGAGCCCAATGAACTTGTGGAGAGATTGAGATTACTTATCGCTTCCCAAAACGCCGGTAATGGAGGTCATGGGAATGAAATTATAGCGATAATTGAGGAACTGACAGAAGCCAACATCATTAAACCACCGTCTGCCGATACATTAAAACACCTGCTTCAATAAAATCATCCGTCATTTCGATAATGACAATCAATAAGTTTGGACGTTACCTTAACAGCAGCAGCAGCAGCAGTGAAGGTGTTACACACTTGCACGCCCTCAAAGTGTCAAAAAACCTTGTAGATTTTGAAAGTCGCCTCTTGAGACGTGTTCGAAGTGGTATCGCTAAAGATGACGTAATTATCAAAGCACAGTTGGATGAGGTTCTCAATCTGTGCCTCATTAAAATAAAAAGCAATACAAAAAGTATACGAACTATTCAGGAGGAATTAGCCATTCTACAAAACCGCATCAAACTCAGCCGTCGTCCTGCAAAGTCTGCACCACCACCACCAGCATCGATTCCAAGAACAACATGAGTAAAGCTCAAGTTGTCAAAGAGATACATAAGAATGTAAGGAAAAATTTCCCACGAAGACGTTTCATACAAAGAGGTTTCGACGACACCTGGCAAATTGATTTGATTGATATGCAAAAGTATTCCAAATATAATAATGGATATAAGTACATTCTAGTATGTATAGATACTTTTTCTAAATTTGCCTGGGCTCAACCTGCGAAGAGTAAATCAGTAAATCAGAGTAGCTGATGATATATCTCGAAACATGTCTATGATACTCAGTCTAAATCGATGTCCTAAGAACGTCCAGTCTGATGACGGTCGTGAGTTTTTCAATGAAAAGTTTACATCCTTAATGCGGAAGTTTAATATAAACCATTATTCTACATACAGTGTAATGAAAGCATCCATCGTAGAGAGATTTATCAGAACTATAAAAAACTGGCTTTGGCAAACTTTCTCCTATAATGGATCTTATAAGTGGAGGGGCAGAGTTCTCAATGATTTAATGAAACGATACAATGCTAAAGTTCATCGCACCATAGGAATGTCTCCAGGAGATGTGAGTCATTCGAACGCTGATAAGCTACTCGCTACTGTGTACAATCACATAAAGTCAAGGCCGCGACCTAAATTCTCAGTGGGTGACTATGTGCGCATCAGTAAATATAAATCTGCATTCTCTAAGGGATACACCGGTAATTGGAGCATGGAAATATTTCAAATATCAAAGGTGAATATTACCAACCCTGTCACCTATCTGCTGCAAGATGAAGAGAAACAGCCCATCTTAGGAGCGTTTTATGAACAGGAACTGCAAAAAGCTAAATATCCTGACATCTATCTAGTGGAAAAAGTGATAAGAAGAAAAGGAGATAAAGTTTTAGTTAAGTGGTTGGGTATAAACTCTACAAGTTGGATAAATAAAAACAATAAAATATACTAAAATGTTTTTTATTTTTGAAATGGTTACATACTACCTTTTCCTTACACCTTTAAAAAATAAGTTTTACATCTTAATTTTACACACACAAGTAGGTACTATAATGATATTGACAGTTTCCCAGCCACCCATTTTGAAAATATTGTAACCTCCACTGCACTACCCACAGTGGCAGGTACGTTTCTTAGTTGAAGGTGAAAAAGCCACATGTCTCTCACAATTACTACGATCCGGACTGTACTCTTCAAAAATCTTCTCAAATTTAGGACATCCTAATACTTCAATATTGAAATGCTCGAGTTGTAGAGAACTTAAAAAAAATTTCTCCACAGTAGTACCTCCTTTGTACCCCCCACAACCACACCTTTTCTCGATCCAATCCCTGTATTATTTCTCTAAAATGATTAAAGTCTATATCGTCGCTGTAGTTTTTGAGGAGCATACCGTGTACATGATAAGTACAAAAATTTATTTCTCTACTTCTCGGCTTCTTCACTAAGAGCCAAGTCGGCAATTTAATGTGAAAGAGATGGGTTGTTTTTAATTTAAAATCATACAAACCTACTTCTTTAAAATAAATCCCTTTTCCGACTGGGAAACCATCAATATCAATAATAACTCTTAGGTTATCCATGATAAAAAACAATTATTATAAATTTTTGGATTGTCCCACACTTTTTTTAACACGCTGTTTTTTGCACACACACACTGTTCTCACAAACACTTTCTGCAATATTTAATAATAGCTAGCAGCCTGACGAAAGAACTGCAGCAGCACTCTCCAAAAAGTACGCATCCTGTTTCACGGCGTCTTAAAAAAATTGCACGGAGCACTACCCAACTTGTCTCTATTTTTCTGTGGGGGTGTTTTTTTCAAAATTCACTATCCAAGATTTGCCGCTGGGCCCCTTATTAATCAGAGACACCCCACTTTGTAGGTAATCAAACATTTGTTCATCCAAGTCATTAAATCTGGATGGCAGCGTTAACATACTTCCATTTTCCAACTGAAGAACAGTCTGCATCACACCAGCTCCAAACTTTGATGCTATTCCCGAAGCTTCGATTATTTTATATGGTTTGTTTAATTCCATCTCACTAAATTTTATCCATGTTCTATTTCCACGGTTGTTCAATGTTTCCAATAAATTATTTCTTCCAGCCATTATTATGAATCAAAAAAACGTTGTTGATTTTTAATTAAGCACAAGCAGTGTTTCACCCCGCTTGGTTACTATTTACCGAATGATTATTTTTTCATTACTCCCAATAATATATATACAACATTGTATTTGATGAGCCTCTTACATCATCACGACGATACGAGACTTCACAAAACACCCATCAGCTGGGTTAGAACCGGCGAAGAAAATAGACCTGTATAGCGAGCTTCATTGCGATCTGTTCCCCGCCCGACTTTATTGGTTATTACTAATTATGTGTTATTGCATCCGCTCATCTGACCGTCAGACGCACATGTGATCGACATGCGACATCGGGCGGACGGTTCGACATGGTATTTAACGAGACGGTCAGAGTCTGACTTCATTGCTCCACGTGTAATACAATGTAACAAGAAACTTCAAAAACCTATACAAAGCTTCTGCTCGCCCCCAAATTATATATAATAGTCATTAGTATAAATCAACTTGTCATCCCACAATCTAGCGACCGTGACCCCCACCCTGACCCCACAAACAACAACCCATTCAAAGCTTTATCAACCGCCACGTGTAACAAGCGAGTTCGAAATACCAAAAATCACACTTTTCCAAACTAAGAAGTCCCATCTGTTCCTACATATCCTCCCCACACACACGAGACTTCACAAAACACCCATCAGCTGGGTTAGAACCGGCGCACGATCCGAAAACGGCCAAATCAGAGTTTTTCCATTATACGAAGTCCCATACACATCCCCTCCACAACTTAACCTTTAACTATTAATACCTACTTTCTACCCCCAAAACTACTTTAACCATACAAAACCCCTCCCCGCACCACCCCTCCACACACTTCCCCACCCCCTCTAACACCCCTTATCACTACCTTAACAAGCTATACCAACTATACCCTTCCTCACCATGGGACTTCTTAGAGCGGCTATTAAGTGGATTAGAACCGGCAATATCTATCTACTCATAGAAATTTGTTTCTTGATTGTTTCTGCAAAATTTCATTGACTTTAATTAGTTAGTATTGAAAATATCACCATAGTACGTTTGTATGGAGCGCGCTCCGAATAATATACCCTTAAAAACCGTCAGCATAATAAAATGTTATTAAAAAAGACAATCCTACAATAGGTACTATCGCGGACTTTTTCATCACTTAAAAATGTTATCGTATAATTTCGCGCCAAATTTATTGTTTGGATATTATTCATTCATTGGTCTATTCATCAATAGGGCGGGGCTAGACAGCGCTTTTTTTTAAAGATGCAAGTTAAAATCTTTGATCTCTTTGAAAAAGAGATCAACCGTCGAATCCAACTTGGCTGGGCAGCGTTCGGGAAGCTACGTAGTATCTTCACGTCCCAAATACCGCAGTGTCTTAAAACGAAAGTCTTCGATCAGTGTGTGTTGCCAGTGATGGCATATGGAACAGAGACGTGGTCGCTCACCATGGCCTCATGAAAAGGCTGAAAGATTGAAATTGCAATGGAGAGGGCTATGCTCGGAGTTTCCCTGCGAGATCGAATCAGAAATGAAGAGATCCGCAGAAGAACCAGAGTAGCTGATATAGCCCAAAGATTTGCTAAACTAAAGTGGCAGTGGTCGGGGCACATTGCACGCAGAACCGATGGCCGATGGGGCCGGAAGGTTCTCGAGTGGCGGCCGCGTACCGGAAAGCGCAGCGTGGGTAGGCCCCCACACGGTGGACTGCAGACGACCTGGTGAAGGCGGCGGGAAACCGTTGGATGAGAGCAGCGCAGTACCGGTCGTTATGGCGATCCTTGGGAGAGCAGTGGACGTCCATCGGCTGAGATGATGATGATGATGATGCAAGTTAAAATGAGCCTAGGTGGTGGACAGGCGGAAAAGTCTGCGATAGTACATGTAAAAACTCAAGACCTTTCAGGATGTACAGATACCCCGCTACAATACTTATCAGTTACTCTATTACTTTAAGCTAGCTTTAAGCATTTAGAATTTGTCAAGTGGTGAGTTTTTGTTCAAAAACACAGTTTTTACACCTACTTCCCTAGTAATCTTGTATAACCCACGGGAAGATGGAGACCACCTCTACAGGGTGAAATTGATATCATTAGCATCCTTTTAAACTAAGAGTCTACCCATCAAACTGAACAACTTTTACTATGGGAGCAAAGCAATCGGAGCAACAAAAAAATCTGCTTTCCCATACTAAAATGCACCCGCCGCCGCTGCTGCTGCCTACACGACTCAAATGTATGGGACAGCAGATTTTTTTTGTTGCTCCGATTGGTTTTTTCCCATAGCAAAAGTTGTTCAGTTTTTATGGATAGACTGTTAGTTTAAAAGGATGCTAATGATATCAATTTCACCCTGTATATTCGGTGCTTGGGGTGCACGAAGTGTGCCTTTCCTAGTGACGTATATAGGTAGGCTAGGTAGGTACCTACGATAATGCTTGGCAAAATAGTCAAACTCAATAAAGGTACAAGTTGGCAGCCGACCGCATGAAGCGTGCAGCTGGATCGTGTTGCGGCGACACTACTGGTTTGTATGTAGTTCTATGAAATACCCTGCGTTGCGGGCGACACTGTGGACGAGCTTCACTGTACCCAATATACATATTAATCTATGCTTCACTGTCGCTCGACCGCAGACCAGTAGTGTCGCCGAGTGCTGCCAGACATGCGATAATTATCCTACAATCACGATATTTTTGAATGACATGCGATAGAAAATAAAAATCGGGTATAACACGATAATTCATACAAATTCCACGAAAAAAATGTAATAATGAAATAACTTTTTTTCAAACACATTTTCCGTTTATTTCCTACAATACCTACATCATACTGGCGTTTGGTATTTGGTAAAACCCTTCGGGTAAAATAAAATATTACTAGATATACAGGGTGTAAGTGACAGCCTAGCAAATACTGAAACGGTGAACTCAGACCATCAAACTGAACAACTTTCACTACAGAGCCTACCTCAGGAAACGCGCACCGCGACACGTCGCCGCGACACGTTCGCCGCGACACGCTCTAGCTGCACGCTGTAATAGATGCCTACCTATCCTAAATTATCCTGGTCGCGGCCAGCTATGTAAAAGACACCCCTAACTTCCTGTTTGCGGCTCCTATCAAAGTAAAAGATCCCTACCTATCCTATACTACCTATGAAAAACTAATTTAAATCTAATATAATTATCCGGGACTTTCAGCACCTAAGCACCGAAAATGCCTATCTACCTAAACTAATTAACTAACTGGTCGCTGCCAACAGTGTATAGAAAATCCCTACCTATTAACTTGACTTAACTTAGCCTAACTTATGAACTGTACCTAAACTTATTTATGATCCCATTTTTGAGTTGAAGACGTTAACTTGGCCAGTATCGATCGTCTAGGGAAATCAGGAGACTACGTTGTGAACCGTATAATAGTAACCTAGGTGCGACAGACTTGAGATTTATCTAGTATAAGTATCTAACAAACAGAGACCTAGAATTACCTAAACTTAATATTAACATAAATCAGAAAGTAATACCTAACTTCCTAGTCCGCAATACTATTTTTGACTATGATTATGAAGTTATTATCAGAAAATGTAGCCTACAACCCTCCGTCAGTAAGTGCTGAAGTCAATTTAATGAAATACCTCTATAGCTAAAGACCTTTTCTTATTTTTCAGTGCGTTAAATAGTTAACTTAGATTTCTCTACCAATTTACTTATACAGGGTGTTAGATTTCTTAACCTATTAAAATATAAATTTATTTCTATGTTTTGTTTTTTACTTGGGAATGCAACAAAGTATAAAAGAATGATTGTTTCGTTTGGTATAGAAGAGAGCCCCGCCATTCCGCTCTCAGGAGTTATTTTATTTGATATTTCCTCCTGCTAGAATATTTCTAGCTTCAGTGGGCCTCGTCTCCAAACTGGTCAGCCCTCCTCCAAACTTTTCCCGAGATATTGTGTCTTAGTCAGGTAAGTCAAGTTTAGTAAGGGATGTTTGAGACTTGTAAATTTTAAAGTCATTTCTTTGTCAGTGTGTCAGTAACTTGTGGTACAATGGACAAGAGGTATTTTTCAAATAGACTGGTTTCTATTTAATTTAGACTCTAGTTCGAGTTGAGCTATATTAGTAATTCTTAGACTTAATTTCTATAGTAGTCGTGACTTTAAGGAACCCTAATTAGTGAAATTTCCCTTTTAATATCTTTTCTTTTATAAACCAGTTCAAAAGCTCAACTCTGTTAACAGTTTAATCAAAGTAAAGTTCCTATTCTGAGAATCTAAATCATTATCATTTAGTAGGTAAGTACGTATACATAAAACTAGCATGACAATATAAGCAGAAACTTTAGCTTATAGAAACAGTATAACATTTAACTGAATGAATAGAACCTTGGTCCATTGAAAGTAAGTTCTCTCTTTCATGTAAATAGTAGGATAAACTTTTATTTATTTGACTCTGGTATAAATCTGTAAAACTTATTATGTACCATAATCATTTATTTTTCTGACTAGAGGGCACTAGGCACTATATCCCAAAGTTCCACCAACTCATAACAAAGTAATAGGTATGATAAGAAACTCTAATTTCCCATTATTATAAGGAAACGATAAATTTAGATTGAACTTATTTTGTTTGGACAGTATTATATTGAATTATAACTTTGATATTGTCACCTATTCACTGTTTTCTATTTATAATGTCATTTACTTTTTTAGAACCAAGATTTATCATGAAATTTAATTTGCTTCGAATTCCCTGAATTTCATTCAAACATCTACTGAAAAATCATATAACTCAAGTCTATGGAATAATTAATTAAATCCTACTGAATTTACCTATTATACCAATTTGTAAACCTGAACATCTAAACCTTTCCATTCCTACTAAAATTCTAGTCAAAGTTAAATACCTACCCTAACCTATATTATTCTAACAAAACCCTAGTAAATCTAACCATTGTCTAAATATTTTCCTATTCTAAAGAAGTTCCCTAAGGTTTGAAACTTCCCGGTGTAAGGAAATTCCGCAAGACTAGAGGTAGGCCTCACATTTACATGTAATCGTGTAGGTGTGTGATGTAAAAATTTCCTCGGTGTAAAGGAAATTTTTCGAACTAAACTGGAAAGCGAAGCGAGGATGGAGCCTCTAGTGTACCTAAGTCTATTCCAGAAGTGTAATGTCCATATCAACGGCCGAAGCCATAAGTTGTGATATGAACGGGTCCCTATTGGCAAGTGTTAAATGACAGGGACTAAATTTTGCACCCCGTGTACACAGTCTGAGACCCTCTAACGAGGTCGGATCTACTTCGACAGGCCCTATCCCAGAACATGTATACACAGTGTACAAAACCTAGGAGGCTATAAACCGTTATGTTGGTAAAGAACGATTGCTGGCACGCCCCAAAACCGAGCCCGTCTCCGAAAAGACGTTGGAAGTTATCGACAGTCGGTTGTCACCGTAAGGTGACCAGTCCATAACCCACAAAACCTCGTTTGTGTACCTCATGATTATTCAACTTCAACCTCACAACCGAACAATGACCCCCCAATTAAATTAAATTTACAAAAATAAGAAAATCACAGAATTTACCCCAAAATAAGTTAAAGAAAATGATTTTAAATTTAAATTACAATGCAAACGCTTTACTAATGACTCAAATCGAATAAACTTCCCCAAAAGAACTTTGAAATAAAAATAATATCAAGTCACAAACCGGCAGCGTGTGAGCTCAAAGAATGAATATTGAAGAATGCCCCCCTCCCCTCTAAGCCGAGCCTATTTATCCTCGCTTCACTATGTCGATGGAGGCGACGATGGCGATGCTGACTAAGGTGACGATGGTGGCGATGGTTTTTTTGAACAATGAAAATTGATCCTTAACTTCATAATTTTAAGACTGTCTTTCAACCTACTAGTCCTCTCTCTAATTCATACAAGAAAACGTCTCCTTATATGGTAATCTTGTTTTCCTAATAACCCGTACCAGTTTGAAAAGTTATTTACATTTTCCCTCATCAATCTTTATTTACTTCCAATTAAAGATGGAAATTGCATGAACTTCTATGCTTAATTTTAGCTTCTTAATTAAATAGGCAAACAGCCTGATGCGCGAACTATCTAAGGCTCAAACTTAGTGAATTAAGCTATCTTCCCCTGACATAAGATTCATTTTTGCTAGAGGAAATTCACCTCGCGCCAACTTCACATATCAACTTTTAGAACTTTTTTGCGCAGCTTGGGTACGCTATTGAAAACCCGCCTAACCAAAATAATTACCTACAGCGCATGTGTCAAAAGTGTCAATTACTTATGGACTAATCACGCTCATAAGACTCTAATACTCTATCATAACGCCTATTTTTGCTTGATGAATTTGCTCCGCGCCTCCTAGCGAATAAATTTCATACTATTTTCCCCGCACAGAGCATCACAGATGTATCAGCTGTTTTCTGCTAACTCAATTTTCCGCCATTTTTGCATTATTACAATATTTGATGAATTTTAATTTTCTAATGAAATATTCGTCAATTTCGACTGAGATATTGCTAATCTCCCTTTGTTTACATGATAATTTGAATGAATTAAATTCCCTCCCTCAAAATACTAGTTAACATAATTTTCTGTGCTTTGCAACTTCTAACTTTGAAGTTTGTAATGTTTTAACGATAGTTACTTTATAATTATGATATTTTTTGTTTGAAGCAATATATTAAAATGTGTCTGATGGTTAGAGAGTAGTATATTACTGGTGTAGACCTGAACCAGTACATTCTTCCCCCAAAATTTACGCAGGTATGTATTTAAAATTCAAATTTCAACCGGAGTCAATTTTAACTTAATATATTAACTGTAAAATAGTTTATTAATATTCTTCCTTGAAATGTTCTCAGTGTGGTGTGTATTTAAAATACCAAGCCGAGAAACAATTCCATCAGTGAGAAAAATATTAAATCATAACATAACATTCAGGATCAATTAGCAGCTTTCACTAGA